>OU342793.1:10000000-12941022 GCA_910591515.1 Cerceris rybyensis
TGAAATATAATAAATTCAACGCAGGTATTTCTAGTGTTAAATGAGTACTTTAAAGAAAAAGGGATCAATCGACAAATTAGATGACCAGTTAAGTAATTTGTATATCAAGCTTACATATGAAATATGTACTGGTCTGCTTCTTTAAAGTAGCAAACGTAGATTATTATTTACATTGAAAATTTATCTTTTGTAGATCGTTGAAACACAAAAACAAAGACGTTTCTAAAAAAGTAGGAATCTGTCAATTTAATGACTTCCGTAGATCTAGCGTTAAAAAATGAAAATACGTTCTGTGAGTGTCAACTATTTACTTTTGCACAGTAAAAAATTACTATTATTATTATCATTGAATGAACACTGAACAATTAATCGAATAGAATTTCACCAGCTTAATTTCTATCGTCACGAAACGTTGAAATAATTATTTCGACCGTGAAGGGTTAATAAAGCAAGTCAAGAAAATAAACAAGAAAATGTATTACCAAATTCACACCCCCAATTCTAGTTAATTTAGAGGAAAAATAACATTAGAAAATTCTATCAATCTCGTAGACATCAATTATACATTTTTTTTTAAACGCATAACATTTATTTGTCTATTTACTAATCGATGTATCAATGTAAGATTATTGATCTGTCACCAAATTATAATTTCAAACAGAGTTTGCAAATTATCATAAAATATTCGTTATCGGACATTTTTAACCACTACAGCACAATTTAGAATAATATCCTTTATTAATTCTAAATCAATACTAAATTCAATCTTTATCTAAACGCTAATCTGAATTTCATTGACTCTATAATATTCCTTAGTTCTCTTTCTAACTTCACAAAACCTCATTATTCTTTATCGCCAGTATTTTATTATTAGAACAATGCAGAGTATTCATGTATTCGTACGTGCATAAATTCCGGGCTCAAAGAATAGTGAAAGAGAAATTGCAAAAGCCATAAGTTTTCGGCATTTCGTTAAATCTTCCCTTACCGCTTTCAATGCTTAGAGAATGTTTTGCACTCTTGAAAGAAGAATCGATTTTATTACGGCAGCTAGGTAAACAATAATTTGGCATTCAGGGGTTGGCGATTTCCTTTTCCACGACCGACTGTGTCGTCATTGCCGTATTGCAGCAGTTCTCAACTTGAACTAGTACAAATTCGAAATTTATTCTGTTTGTTCGCTGTATTTTCATTTAACATTATTTCAAAGAAGTTCGACCTTCTTTGCAATAAAAGAAAATGTATTAAAAATATAATAAATTATATTCGGCAATTACATTAAAGGTATAGTAAATTATACATATTTGTCTATAGTACAACGTGCAAGGTAAAAATCTTTACCACTTACCAGCAAAAAGGTGTATTGCTTCTTGGACAAATATTTAATAGATAAGTAAATAGACCAATAAATCTCTGTTCAAATATTTTCGCGAATTCCCTACCAGGATTATTTGAACTGGTATTTTGTTCACACTAATGTCATTTTATATTTCAATAGTGCATTTTTTAAAGAGATAAAAACTTCTTTCGTGTTTATATAACGCATATTGATGTAAGAGAAAATGAAAGCAATTTAATAATGTAATTAAAAATTGGAATGCCATCATAACTGAAAATTTACAAGAATTTCAAAAAGGCAATAATACCTTGGTAATTTTATAGTTGTAACTCTCTTCGTAAACATTTTAACATTTTAATATTTCGGAAGTTAAAACATTATTTCGTTTACCTCGGAACTTTGTTTTCCTATTTTGATAAGAGTAATTCTCCCAAATGTAAATTACACATTGTACGTAACTCAAAAACCCATTGGCTGTCACTTTCAAACAACTATGACACAAATAAGATGTAGATTCGTGTGCAAATTATAGATTTCAGAAAAACATTGCCTTAATTGCACTGCACTGCATAGTTTGAGTTTCACAACAAAGCTATACCAATAAATTTACTTGCACTCGACAACCAGCAACCGAACATGTGTGGTATCGCTGGAATTTCAAACGAAAAGCCAGTCTAAAATTGTACGTCATATCGGCAATATTTTATGGCAAAAATCTAGATCAAATATGTATTTTGAAAAAATTCCGCGATATTCGCTCTTCGTAATCCCCTTTTTTTCAACTTTAGAGGAGGCTTCTCCAATTTCAAAAGGTTGGAAACCTCTGCCTTAATGGAACGTCTTCTCGGTTCAGTAGTTCTGGATATCTCTGCACCGGCTAAGTGGAGAACTTCGAACTGCATCTTCTACTTCGCTGTTTGCGCAAGAAAAGGGCTGACTGAATGGGGAAGCAATTGCCATTGCGAAAATAAAGGATGCGAGATGACGTATTTGTTAATAAAATACAGAAATTCTCATACAAAATTTAGAGATTGCCAAACAAGTTCTGCGTGAATGAATCGATGAAAAAGGACAATTGTTCCAATTCGATCTCTAAAATGAAACTGCGATTTTTAAATTTTATTCAATAATTATGAAGATATACCGACGAGAACAAAATATAGAGATGTACAATTTTATAACTATTCTCAACATTGAATTATATATAACGCGAACAAAGTATTTGATTTCTTCTAATTTGATTTTTATAAGATTTTGACGTTCGCAATAGTTTTAAATATTTCTTTAATTACACACATATTTTAAAGTAGAACAAGATTACAAAAATGACACATTATAAAATAAATTACCGTTTTGTTTTGATGATTGTAACAAATATCTATGTTTAACGCATTCAAAGGGAACAGCACTGCGTATTGAAAGTTATTATGGTAAAAAATTAAGTTCCTTTTATAGTTAAGAAATAAATATGTATTTATTATTGATATCCTTGCAGCTTCAACTATTTTCGTCACACGTATAACTATGAATTAAATTCCTTTCTACCAAGAATAAAAATACACTAAATTGAAATACTATAATGAAACAATACTATTTACATTAAACTTATAATTAAACATTTCTTGCAATAAAAGTTTTTATAACTGAGATATCAACTATTACTGAAGACACTTAAACATTTTCTCAATTCCACCTTCAATCTCTTTCACTTGACAGCTTTTCAATTCTCCGAATTCCACCTTTCTGATTTCTTATATCTCCACGTTAAATGTTCTCTCGTCTTCATTTTACCTCAAAGATAATCTCCATGCTCCCTCCTTCAAATACCTCTTTTCCCTTTCCTCATTTTCACGTCTCATCTCGCCCGTGTCTAATAAATATGTAGTGTCCTCACAGAGGAAGAAAATAATCTTGGCATTACCTTCAATAACATTCTCATCTCAACGATCCCAGTGTGAAATTCAAACCAAAGGGAGGAAACAATTATTTCTTTATAGCTTCGTAATACCTCCGAAGCAATAAAACTTGCTTTTACTTGAATTTCGACTATTATGTAAACATTTAATCCAACCCTTCGTCTAATAAATCTCATTGTAGAGAAATTCTTGGTGTAACTGTGCGAAGGTTTAAATGCGTTCAGTGAGTCGTAAATAAAAATCAATGAGAAGCACTTCCAAAGCACCGGAAATTGAAGTACCTCCAGTTTATGACTCCGACTGTCGGAGTACGCATTCCTCGACTTCGGACAAATTTAATTAAATCTCAGTTCCATTTAGGACAGAGTTGTAATCGAAGGCCTTAAAAACCCTTCAACCTAGAGAAGTAGAGGTGTGGGTCGTGAGAGGATGCCGTAACTTTTTTTAATCTTAACTGTAAGCTATCTTAACTGTTAACTTCTTTGGTTGGTTTATTTCTACTCCATATAATGGCTTACGTTTGAAGTAGGAATATGTAAAATTTCCATATTTTTCTATTACCTACCTACGATTAAGGTAGGAAAACGTAAAATTTTCACATTTTTCTATTAGTGTAGAGTTCTAAGTCGCAATGTACAGAATCTCGTATAGAGAAACTAGAAAATATCTGTTATTGCATTGTAGAACCGATGCGGGATTAATATATTGTGGATTTCGAAGACCGAAACTGAAACCGATATACGAACCTAAAAATGGCAGTTATAGAACCGATATGGAATTGATATAATATCGATTCTGCAAAACCGAAACCGAAACCGTTATATCTGTAGCAGTTATAACATTTTCGAAACTATTTTTAATCCTGGTCATTTCCCTCGGTGTTCAGAACGAATGGATATTTACTAAAATTGATACATTGCCACCAATAGTAAATTCAGAAGAGGACGTGACAGGAAAATTTATATCACCACACTGGAGCCGAAATTAGTATGAAAGATTAGATATCATGATGGATGTATTTGTGCTTTTGAGACCTGAGAACTTACCATTTATCAATTGCAAGTGAGAAACATCCAATGAAAACTTACGTCAATACTGATAGATCTTCTTACAAGGAAGGCTTAGAAATTTCGGATTTTCAATAGAAGTGAAATACGTTACATAAAACTATCAAATGCACATATGTTGGTATTTAAAAAATTTTTTTAAAATAACATGTTTATCATGTTCTGTACGCATGTTTATTATTTTTGTTCTTTTTGGGAGATCTTGATTTTATTAATCGTTAGTCCTTTTATTTTTTCTGTAACTGAAATTCATTTAAGTAATTTCGTCTCTTTGGTGTTAAGTATTGTCTGACTCAAACTTTTTCGAGTATATATGTATTAGGTACTTCATCCAAAGGAGGAATGTAGTGCAACAATATTTGCTCATATTTGTGCAATCGTATAAGTTTTCCTAGGAAGATTTTTATACAAGGAAAAAAAAAGACACTATCTATTTTATATAAATAATATTTAATTACGAGTAAGTTAATCAACATTACAGAGAAACGTAAGGTATCTCGCCTTTCCCTTTTTAAGAGCGATCGTTTACGTATGTTGCTATAGAATATGTACAAGTACGAATAACTAAATAATTTCTACAAATTTCATTCTTACGATAAGAAAAAATCGTAGATCCCGCGTAGAGTAACAGTATTAGTTAACATTTAAAAAAATAATAAGATCAAAAGCAGATTTATGCTGTGACTAGAAATGCAGTATGTCGAACAATTCTGTATATATCACAGAGAAAGACCATATTTTCTAGATACCATCGATAAAAGTTGGAGGGGGATAAAAAATATTTCCCTCTCTTTTCTCAGTATGCACAGTTTTATCCGAAAAAGAAGTTTCAGTTCGAATCGCTCGTATACTTTGAAATACTATACTCAGATTCGAGATTCCGATATCGCAATGCTCACGAAGCACGGGAAAGTTTCTTCATAGGGAAACATTTTCAATATGTAATCCCAGCGCGTCCACTGTCGTTTACACGCGTCTTAGAAAATTTTTCACCGGAACGGCGAACATTTCCACGACGTTCGTGAAAGTGGCTCTTATTTTTCTTACCAGTAGTTCGACCATGTGTACCTAATACTGGTAAACTTCCAAACATCCTTACGATAAATAAATTGTGATGATCGTTCGACCATTTAGGGAGATTCGATCGAAAAACGTATGAAAATAATCGACAGTTGGCGAATTTAACTCGTTCGCTACGACTATATCTTGAAATTATCACCCGTAAAGTATTATTGTGTAATATTTCTCTTAAGAGAATTTTTAAAAATATGGTTTACTATTTAGCCCCTTTTTTTATATAAATAAAATAATTACTTACCCACGAAATTTAAGAAGTCGTAATATTTGTAATGATCGTTCGACCATTCAGGGAGATCCAATTGAAAAACGTATGACAATATTTGACAGTTGGAGATTTAATTTAATTTTGAAACAAATTTGTTAAATATGGTTTACTACTTCGTCACTGATTTATATAAATAAAACCCCCGAAATTTCAAAAGTCGTATTTTTTTACAATTTTTTATTTGGGACATGTATATTCTATTGGAAGCGAAAGGGATAAAGGGATGGAATTTTCATATCTGTCATTTGCTATTATGTAGGTAATATACGTAATGATTAGGAAAATATCTGGATTGTTGCAAGTTCTATATATCTGTATAGATATATCATGCATTTTTTAATTAATGCCACCGCGATTTTAAAAAAATATTATTCGCAAGATATATAGCATCGCCATTGATAAAAATCTGTGCATGGTTTTTCATCTGTGTTATATATTTTTTTAATATAGCTGTAACGATAGGAATAATTAATTTTGAAAAATAATCGAATGTTATCTTTTGTCGCATTGACTGACAGAACCTGGCAATATATCGAAGTTATTAAGTTATGCGTATCCCGCATCAATCTTTCAAAGTTTTCGAAGCTACATGTTCTGCAACGCAATTTATCATTCTGACTGATTTCCATGGAAATTTATGACACAATCTAATTGTAAAAATCTGTGCGTTTTCAGTATTGACTTTGAATTCAGAAATAATCTTGTACGTTTTACGCGGTCCATTTGTAATAAAAAGTGGGTTGAACACGTTGGTCAAAATACATTTACTAATTTTATAAGACTATTCATAGAAATTTCCAAAGTATACAGATAATAGGAACTGTTCAACATTGAACACAAAATGAAAATTACAGCAACATCGACCTCAATGAATTATTTACTTTCTCTTCTCATTACATTCCCTTTGCACATTTATTTCTTACAAATGAATGTTAGCTATTTCTAAAAGTTCGAATTCCAATTAAAATTTCAATTTCACAATTCCAATCTAAAAATCAATTAATAGAAAGTAAACAAAAATTCCTTTCACTATACTTTATTTTTATATACTTTTAGCCAATTTTATATTATTACAAAGACACAAAATAAATTCTTCGACTAATCTAAAAAGATTCTTATTAAATTTTTTTATTTCACACAAACAAAAACAATAGAGCACTCCATAAATCAGCGCCAATTAATTCAAAGAAATCTAAATACTCCAACCTCTCCTATCATTTGGATCGTCGATAAATCCACAGCATCACTGATAAATTGTCCATTCTTTACTCTCATAGCACGGACAAAATTTTCTTTCATCCCCTCGTTTTCCTTCATTTGCGATAGCTTTACATCCTTCTCGTTGTTCTCAGCAATCGGCGCAAGAGGCACACCCGTAAATAATGCAAAGCATCTCTGAATAATGCATCTACCTGCACTTGAGGGCATGCAGGTGGTGTAAGTAGCGCATTAACAACTGGCATTAAATATGTGCGTACAGACATGTGCGGTTGGACATTAAACCGTCTACAACCGGTGCATACTTTTCGTGAAACTAGGCCGCAAGAACTTCTCAGTTTTCAGCCTCTATGAAGACCGCCGGTATTTCTCTTCGTTCACCGGGAATGTGATATTGTACGAAGTGCTTGGTAAATGGCATGACTGATTTTCAAATAAATCCTGTTCTGTTTGAGGGAATAACGTTGCATCAATTGTATTAAAAGCTGTAGTTATCTGATTTATCTTGGATAATTAGGATCGGTTACTGATTTCGCAAATGCTTTCAACGTTTCTTATCTGTAATATTATAAAAAAAGTTATTATATTATATAAAAAGTTAAAAGGATAGTGTTACGAAGCACCCAGTAGATTCAATGTTACTGGGTAACGAGACATGTCAATTGTTTGTTAAATAAAAAGAGTAGTGATTCTACGGTCGGTAGACCTGGAAGACGGACGTGTTCTCTTAAATAAAAGTTATCTCTTTTTAATTGTGTTCTATTTAATTATGTCTGAAAGGACAAGGCGTGCGCGGTCGACTCGTAACAATATGTTTTATATTTCTTTTCACGCAGAAAATTAGTAGAAAAGTTTGACTTGTCTATTTTGTTTTAATCGCTTGTTGCTGGAATACAATACAATTTATAGATTGTGCAACAGGAATTAAAATCTAAGGTGAATATCAGTCTAAAAAGATTTTACTTTAATATATAATCATTCGGTTAAATTCCACAAATTGAATCAAAGAATACTGTAATTGTGATATAGCTATATATACTATAAATTGTGATATATATTAAGTGCCACACCGGTCCCTAGGCACCGGACGTTGACTTTTCGTTTATGTTGACAATCAATGAAAATTAACGATTAGTTTTTTACCTAAGCTACGTCGTCGCGTCTGATCGAGCCGCACTTAATTAGTGGCTTTAAGTATGAAATGGAACATAAATTAATGTATTTTGTTAAGACAAACAGAAAGATATCTTTCCTAATGAAGGTGGCTCTTAACCCCTTGCGGTCCGATTTATTTTGTTAATTTTGTAGTGAGCTAAATACAATTAATTTCACAACATTTTCTACTATTGATTATTTATTTTTTTAATGATAGACTGTAGATAATAACTATAGGTACTGCCGGATATTTAGGTGATATGACAATATCATTATGATATTGGAATGTCGATATTAACACGGCAGCCGTCAAATTGACGGGTTTCTACTTTTATCAATTTTGTTTTAAATCGATAGAGAAGTAGTACCGTAAATATTTCGCGTGTATCTTATAATATACAACTTACTTAACTGACCGTATTTTTTGCAGTTTGATCCATCTTTTTTCAAAGTAGTTATTTAGTATATTGAAATATGTCAGATTTAACGGTTGTAAATCTAGTGTTAATTTGGCAGAAAATAAAATCAAGTCAAAGTCGAGTACTGCTTGATATAGGACCGAAAAGGGTTAAAATGTCAATTCTGTATCCATGACTTTTATGTTTCGATGGGAGAAAAAGTATGTAACTCTATATTCCTACAGCTTTTAAGATAAAAATGTTAAAAGCACCTCTAGTTTTCATATCAAATCTCAAGATTTTGTACACATTTTCAGCTATGAACCGATACGAAAATCGGCTGTCTTTGATAAATTTTCAATAGGATTGTCTATTTTTTAATCATTCGAAGGCTTAAAGTCCAAGTCGTTGTTGTACATCACTTATGTAAATTATGAATCTTCACATAGAGAACATCATAAGGTTTTTTATCAAACGTGAATGAAGGTAAATGTTTTGGACAATCCGAATTTTTGCCGAAATGAAGCGCACTTCAATTATAGAGTATTGGCAAAACGAAGACAATTTTTATGACTGAAAAATTTTCACATTACTGTTGTCGATATCAGAACTACTCGCACACGGTTAATGCTTCAAGAAATTCAAGCAAACGACTCTGCAAGTCAGAACGTCCCGTTTCAAATCAGCCAATACTTTATTTCAAAAGTCATATCTAAAATTGCAGTCTCTCTGAAATGGAAACGACTATTCAGAATGCTTTTGATATTCTACGAAAATACGAGAAATATTCAAATTGAAAATATAAAAAGTATTTAAAATGAAAAATATTGATAGGAATTATTTTGCAATAATTACAAAAAATTACATGTTTCCATTAAACAATTTTGTAATAAGAAATTTATAAATTATCGACACCTATGAAACTCATTTGACATGTAGAAAAATCTGAAAAATCTTAATACAAATGTTTCCTATACACTGTACTAAAAATATTAATATTTCCTCAAATTTGTGAGCAGAAAATTTAATTCAAAGTGTGTTCGCTATATTTGATACTTTACACTCCTAAAAGTTTTTGAAGGATACCAAACGAAAAGCATCTTTCTTTATTTAACAATCTGTAAATTACTTTAAAAAATCGCTATTTTTCCGATAACATGGATCTACGTGGTTTTTTTCTGCGTCCACTATGACGTCGCGTCACAAGGCAGAAATTTAATGCCGATCCTTCTTCTATGCGACTCGTTTTGTCGGCTGCAATCCAGCGATATTGCTGAACTTTCGGCTCACTGTTCTAGAAAATGTAAAATAAGCAGGTCGTGCTCAAAGCTTCGCGCGGCCCAAAAACCGCGTGCAATTTCGTTGCGTTTAAACGAAAGGACCAGAGATGAAGCAGAATATTGAAAATGGAGCCCCGGAAGAACAGATACATTGTACGAAATGAGCTATAAGATAAGTATCCACTTCTTTATAAAACATGAGAATAAAAGGACTGACATTTGCCGAGAGATAAAATTCTGCCACAACAATTAATAATACAAAATTGTACGTTTGTGAATTTTTAAATGTAAAGCATTTTCAGGAATTACCTTTGACTAAGACACTTTTATGGTAGAAAATTTGTATTAACTTGAGTCTTACGATACGAAAGTTTTTTCGTGCAAAGTGGTAAATGTTTGTCTGCGCCTCTTGACATTGTTGTACTGCAATTAATACTGTGGTGTTTTAAAACTTGCAAAAAGCATCCAGAACATCTGTAAAAAGTTTTTGTGTCACACGTTATTATAATTAAAAATTTTGCATATAATTATCACTTACTATTACTTTCATTACTGATAGCTCTTACAGTTTGAACAAGCTAATTACTGAAACCTCTGTTCCTTCAAATTTTTATTTTACCAAAAAACTCTATGCCATTTAGTGAAATATTAGAAAAAAAACTCAATACGTAAACTTGTATTTTCCATTTCTGAACTAAAATGTGTCCATTCAAAGATGCACTCTTTATAATTACCTATAATAATTATACAAATGCCTTTTCCAAGGACAATAGTAACATGTGAGCTAAGTTTTTAATTTAGAATAAAACTTCCACAAACTATGTTTGTCACTAAAAAGAAGTAGTATGACACACATGCTTAACGTCGAAATTACTTATAAAAAATCATAAAGACAATAGTATTTTCTTTCATAAGGAGAAATTACACAAACATGTAAACAATCAAGAAGAGCGATGGAAAGGCCCATTGAGTTACTCGAGTTTCCGAATTCGAATTGCTTCTGAATGCACCCCCCGATAAATGTGAAATACATATTTAATATACTTGTCGAGAGTTCTCACAGAAATGCGAATGAAGATATGGAAATACCCTCGCTGTTTGAAACGATACACTACTTTACTTTTCATTATTTATTTGTAGAGCGGCGAATAGGCATCCTGTTTCGTAAAAAACATTGATAAACTCAAATAGTTGGCAATTCAGAAAACGATTTTTGTCGTTCTCCTTTAGATATAAATAAATCCAGAAAAAAATTTTTAATGTAACGAACATTACTTTCCTTGAGTCCCGACAGACTTTTGAAAAATTCCTTTCTCAAGAGTTCCGTGGTAGTCAAATATCTGAAGTATATCAGATTCTCTTGTATGCAAATGACGACGATATTTTATGTCAAAAGTGTGAGAGAATTGAGTTATATCGTAACCGTTTGTTTATTTTTCGATGATGCATATATACGTCCTCCGAAGAAAACGTGTTAATAAAGTATAACATTCTACAAGGCTATAACTAGACTGAAAATATCGAAATTCGATATAATTACAAACAATTTCTACTGTTCAACAACAGTTACTACAATACAATTACACAAAACATTTTATATGAAAAATTATAAAATCTTTTCTGTAACTTTAAAGTACTTATAAATTTTTTTATATAAAAAGTTTTTTGTAACTACATTCTAGCAACTGTTTAACAGAAAAAATTGCTTGCAATGATTCGAAATATTCAGTCAAATTATACATTTTAATTTTATACCACTGCTATAAAATTATAAAAATTAAATGTTTTCTTTGCCAGCATAAAATCAATGTTCATTAAAAACTGAAGAAAAAATCTATTTTTATCAGACACCGCTAATTCAACGTTGAAATTCTTCGTTGTTCGGTAAAAGAAAAGTCGTATATTTATCTGACATTATTAAATTAAAATTGAAATTCTTCTTCGCCGCTCAGTGAAAGAAGAGATGACTATCGTTTCACGATCCCCATAATCAAAGACTTTCAATGTATTTTTCGATGTTCACCGATGAGATTCGCGTCCCTAACGGAATTAGAAACGAGATTA
The DNA here is from genome assembly GCA_910591515.1 of Cerceris rybyensis. Classification (NCBI taxonomy): domain Eukaryota; kingdom Metazoa; phylum Arthropoda; class Insecta; order Hymenoptera; family Crabronidae; genus Cerceris; species Cerceris rybyensis. The sequence continues at coordinate 10,011,783 of OU342793.1, forward strand.
ATCTAGTGTAAGAACCCCGGCGAAAAAGTGTCGAGTTTGCTATTGAGGTGTGCAAAGAAGAATCCCCCCGATTTAAGATAAATCACGCGCGAGGGTTCTCCTGGAGCACTTGCGACACAGAAAATCCTACGTAAACTTGTTCCTTGGTGTTCGTCCGTGTCCACGTATACAACGGCAAGAAAGACATAATTGATAGAAAATTGCAAGAGAAATGGGATACCATCGTCCTGAAACGTAACGAGACTCCACACGGACAAATAAAAAGAGAACCCACTGGAAACTGTTATTTATAATTAACTCACTTGCCATCCTCGTCAGACTAAATTAATTAGTTTTGATGAAGCTTTAGAAAATTGTAGTATAATTGAATTATAAATAATGATTCATTATCAATAACGTATTTTCGAGAGTATAAGATTCTCTGTTTTATGAAGAGGTTCGCCACTCTCAAATTGTGACGGTCATATTTATATTTTGTCCAGAATTGGTAGACAATTATTTATTGCTTAAAGGAGATGTGACTAACAAATAGTTCTGCGAGATCTTTATTAGACAATAAAACATATTTAATGATAAACGATATTTTTAGCATATAAGTAAAGATGGAAAATATAAATTATAAAAGAAAGAATTACGTCTACCTTCAAGCTCGTGATAGTTCTTTCCTTCACTAAAGTCTAACTTTTTAGAAAAATTCTCCAGATTTATATGGATGCCATGTAGTAGATATAGCATATCTCTTTCATAAAATAAAAATTTATAAATTGAACATTTTTTGTACTTCTTGATTCTTCTGGCTAAAGTACTAATGTTAATGATTATATACAAATAGTTTCATTATGTGAGACAGGGCTGGCCAACTTCTGTACACATATGTTCGACTTTTTTGCGAAAAATGTGTCATGATTTACCTATCAAAATCGTAGCATTTAATCATCCAAACTTATGCTTTATGCGTTAATAAGTGACAGTGGGAGAGACGTTTTAATATCGTGTTGAAATCGTCACCTGTTGGCTATGATCGACCATAAATCGCTTCACGATCTACTTGTTGCCCACCTCTAATATAGCATGTATACAAGGAGTTTTCTATAACGCGACGTATGATTTTTCACCCAGTTGCTGTCACCTGACGAACAAAATCTCACACCTTAAGATGAACAAATGATTGGCACCAGTCGATTCACACAGCAAAGAAATAAGTTATAAATCAAAGGAAACTGTCGAAACTTGTATCAATGAAAAATCTCATTTAATATATACTTTGAATTCGACTTGGTGTCCTCTACAATATTGTGATAAAAAAATATATGTACCTATTTGTAAAACCCAAGTTGACCTCGATTTCGCTATGAAAACACAGTGTTTTTCACTTTTTTTACTGTTATCTATTGTAAGGTCCATACTGTGCAACTCTTGTTCTAAACTATTTGTTTTCCGATGGCTGCAAACGGATCAAAAATCCTGCGTAGAGTCAGAGAAAATATCGTTTATATTCCACCACTCTATATGTGTTTTACGTAGCTTGTTCTAATAATATTACTTTATTTATCATGAAATACAGAGAAACATTTATAAATACATAAAGTAACATTACAGGGGGAATATACATATCTTGAACTATTTTCGAAATACAATGGTGTGCCGTTATTGTTTGAAGTTAAATAACAACTAAAATTTTCATTAAAATATAAAATACTACTTTGCTACTCAGGAAATACTGTTCGCCGTTACACAAAACACATTACGCATTATACATACACGCCCTGCACCCCACACACACAAATATTTGTGGGAATGCATGCGTTTAGATACTAACAATAATAGAAAGAATGAAAGAAAGAGAAAGATGATTGAATGAGCGAGAGAGATGTAAGAAACAAAAAACAGTTTTTACAGAGGTAGAAAAAAGCACAAGACAAGAGGACGTACGGTAACTAAGAAAACGCACTTGGATGAAAGCGAATGTGTCGAAGATGTACTGATCATTTATTCTTTAAATTTATAATTTAAACCAGAATTCTCTACGCTTCTGAATTTCCTACATATACATATATAGACAAATACCCTCATCACCTCGTCGACACTTTCTCTTGCAACCCTCATTTCCCCTCTCACTCTCATATTTATCTCCGCCACGCTTTTACACTCATCCCTTTCCACACTTCCAATTCTACAGTAGAGATAATATTTACAACCAATAATCTTTTGGATTACACCAAATAAAGCAAAGATTATGGTAATCATCGTCCACAAAAGGGGTAACTTATTCTTCCAATTTCTTCTCCGATGATTCTAGGATCAAAATGGCCATACAGATAGCGAAAAGTTCCGTTTCTGTTTCTGTGATATTTATCGTCGATGTTTCGAGTAGAAACGAAACGTTTGTTTAAGCTAGAAAATAATATCGGTCGTAACACACGTGGCTTACCACGGCGATAAAGAAGAAAGGTAACGGGGGTAGTTCGCATAAGTAGAAAAAAGAAGAATTTCCGTAGATAAAGAGAAGATAAAGGATGTGAGTGGGAGAAACAAAGAGGAAATACACGAGAACGAAGGGCAGGGCAGAGAAAGGAAATTAGAGGTGAGGGAAGAGAGACGCTTGTTTCAGTGGCGAAAGTACGCGAATGTAAAGAATGAAAACACGGCCCGGTAATGCCATTATCGCACGGCAGACGGCAAAAGAAAATATGGCGCCTATTATTCGTTGAATACTTTTACCTTGCCTCGAATAATTCTAAGGAAGGTAATGTTACAGTCTCTTGTTTCTTTCGCAGACCGAAATGGAAGTTAGAGCATCCATCTACGTTCGTTTTTATCTTGCAAAATTGTCGTTGTTGTCAGTTTGTCTTAAGAGTCGAAATACAAATGGAAGCGTCGTCCGAGAACCTCGGCTTAATTGTGAGAAGGAAAGGAACGCTTACGGGTTCACTGTGAATTGTTCATTGTCATTGCGTGTCATTCGCTGTGAACCGAGGAAATTTGTATACTGAAGCTTTTAATTATATGGTGTTTTAATCTTGGAATTACGGGACAATTTGATTCGACAATCAAACCTCCTTCTTTCGACGAACAACTATGTAGGGTGTAAGATTTTATTTGCGTCTTTTCGAATTAGTTCGTTCCTGGTAAACATTCGTAAATCGAGAATGGGTAAAGCAGAAGTTTATTTTCTTTAGAAATAATGTTAGAAGACAGAAATGGAGTTGTAAGGAAGAATTATCTAATTGTAAGATATAAGATGCTTGTTGAATTGTAACCACGAAGTTTTATTTTAAAGGTTTAAAAAATTATGTAAAAAGAATGGTAAGTAACAATAAGAAGAAGTTCTTGAGAAGCAGATTAATCTATTGCCTAATTGGCGGGTAATGTAACAATCGTTGACGTAGTAGAAGATACATACTTATTGTTACTAGAAGATATACCTATATTACTTTTAAATGTTAATCTTACTGGCAATTTACATGATGGAAATCTGAGGAGAATTTTTAACATCTCAGATTCGTGTATTGAAGTGTACTTTGAAGATTCAAATTAGGGAGCGTCATTTATTATAACATAAATTTCTAAATAAAATTAAAAATTCGAAATTAAATCTCATTCGCAATAGATGATTTTATTTATTGTCATAATTACTTAAGATTCAATCACTGAATGAACGGATAAAATGAAATAATTTCTTTCATGAAGTATTATTCTGTATTGAATTATTAGTATACGACCAACTATTTAAAGGCATATTTGATAATTACATTCTATTATATAATATTACTTCTAAATATTAATTACATCAAATTATTCATCCCTACCAGCTATCTCGATTTTTATTAGTATCGTTGGCATTATGATCATCATCAGCAGCAGAACGGCCTCTGTTATTGTTGATGTTGTCATTACCGTAATAAATGTAATCAAACTAAACGGTAAACGCTACAGGCATATATACCTGTACCTTTAACCTGAATGTCCACTATAATTATTGTTCCATCCTGCTTCATTAATTTCCCTACATCTTTTAATTTTCACCTACAAATTTCAAAATGTCGTAAAGCTAAAAAATCATTCTTAAAACATCTATTACAATCAGAAAAATTGCATACTTCATTATGAATGTATTTTACTAACGACGCATCTTAATTGCTCTTAGTTACTGCTGGAAGTGTTTTTTAAAACTTTATGAAACGGTTACATCTTTTAATACTTATCTAAAAATTTTAAAATGCTGGAAAATGGAAAAATCATTCTTGAAACATATATTACAATTAGAAAAATTGGGTACTTCGTTGTGAATGTATTTTATTAATGGTGCATTCTAATTTACTTACCGTTGGAAAAGTTTTTTTCAAACTTTATGAAAGGACAGAAGTTTTTTGTGTAACACCTGTAATAAATGTATTTCTTTACCTTTTACACGATGGCAGACGGCAAAAGAACAGGTGCAATTGAATGAGAAAAAAAACTGATCCAAACGCAGTAGTCTTTGCGTTTTAAAGCTGAAAGTGAGATTTTCCTTTACATTTCCATCGACAATTAAATTGGCACGTTAAAACGCCGCTAGCAGTAACTTTAATTATCTCATTTTTCAAACTTTCGTATGTTTCTACACGCATGAACTATTTCACGGTGATTAATTCACGAATAAAGAGATACTTCGATATTACGTAGCTCGTTAATGTTGGATACCGAAGAAATTCAACTCAGAAGACCAGTTTCCTCGGGGAAAGCTCTTCTTGAAGGATACATCACTTTGGCGGAGCAATTGAAAAAGAACGTTATATCGAACCAAATGAAGTGGCAAATAACTGTTCCTGCGCAGTTTCTTCGTCGATACTTTTTTCCATTCTTCTTTTATTTTAAGGAAAATCGCTATTTCTCCTCTGAAACTTAACTAAATTTTCTTTCTAGTATCAATGAATTATACTGAAATTTCTGCGTCACTGATATTTATAATTTTTACCACGAAATTTAAGGTGATACTAGATTTGGAGAATCGAGTGCATTATTACGTAAAACATCGATTGAAAATATTCTCAAGTTCGTCCATAGACTTATTAAGTTTAATTACAATTGCACAACCGGGAATAATTGTACGTCGATATTTATTAAATTAATATATGCAGTTATGGGCATTAATATTCATAGCTGTAATGTTATTTCTATGTTTTTTAATTTCTCCAACATGGATCGGTTTGAATTTCATGTTGTTTATTCACAAAAATATGAATCATTCACTGCAAATTAAAAGTAAACCGTTTCAATATAGAGCAGAATTATAAAATACATATTAATCGAATACTTGTTTTTTCAGAACACATTATTCCGTGAATTCCATTCCCATGAAAAATCAATACATTTTTGTACAATTATATATATTATTTACGAAGAAGGGCAATCACAATACTTTAATATGAACCTCTTTTATGTAACATTCTTATTTTTATTATTTCAGAATATTAACATTCTTCAATTCGAACTGACTTAATAAATTTTTCCGCAGCTAAGCGAACAATTTTTCGACAAATTTCTCCTGTTAATTATTCATCGCTATTCCATAACAAGAGTAACTGTATCTTCTGAAATATATTGTTACGCAACAGTCAGTTGAATAAATATTACTGGGTGACTAGCCATGTCAACTGTTCATAAATAAATACATGAGGACTCTACGGTCGATGATCCTAGTTGACGGACGTGTGCTTTAAATAAAACGTTCTTACATTTTCTATAAAAGTGTACTTTATTTAACATATCCAGAAGGATTTGGCGTGCGCAGTAAACTCGTAACAATATTTACCTGAAAATACAAAATCGTTGTCAAATTCCAAAGTCGAAAATAAATCGGCGGAAACTGAATTGCAATAAAAGACTATCTGTTAGGTATTCTCAAATACCCGCAGTTTCTGCTACCATCGAATGAAAATGAATAAATGATTAGTGAACTGCGTGACAGGGGAATGAAATAATCCTCGATGAATAATTATATTTTCGTTTTATTAATAAGTGAACAGAAAAGAAACATGTGCGTTATCGTGTGGCTAACTAAATCTCAACCGTAGTAATTCTCCAACAATAAAGAACAGTGGAAAAGTGTTCCGAAATTAATTTACTTAGCTGGCAAAAAGATAGAAAAATATCTCATGCCATAAAGATTTTAATAGATTGATGAAAATCCATAAAGAATAAAGAATTAATTTGCATTCCATCGTTTCTTGTTACAGCTCCACCACAGGCTGTTGAAATCAGCAATCATCCAAACAAGACGGAAATTGAAGTCAAAGTCGGTGAATCACGACGATTAGAGTGTGTCGTAAGATCCGCGAAACCCGCAGCTTCGATAATCTGGTATCGTGCAAACGTTCAAATTAAGGGAGGCGATACCACCATTACTCCAATTTCCATCGAAGGCGGTAAGTTATTACGAATCCTTTCAAGTTCTGTCACGTTAAGTCAATTTGCCTGTTATTCAATGATAGCAACACTGAGATATCTGTTATATTGATTTAAAGATGAATTTTAACCGCTATACTCGTAAAGAAGTACCGTTTTGTTTGTTGAGCACAGTTTTGAAAAATAAAAAACTAGCGGCTAAGTTTCAATTCACAAGTTTGTAATTTAAGGTCTGTTTTGTAATTTAATTAGACTTTTAACACATTATACTATCTTATAAATCTTTGCAGTTTTTTCTTGTTTAACACTAGATGTACCAAACAAGTTAAGATGACTGATTCACAAATTATTCCAAAAATTCTCCAAGCATATAAAAGAGCCATCCAGCATATATTCTACATTAATCTTACAAAACACAGATGACCGACACAATTATGTTTTCCACCTCTTGATTTCTCTTTTTACAAACTAGTTATTTAATATATTGTAATATAATAGACTTAACGCTGATAGTTCTAGTGTTAAATCTGAAAGCATAAACGATTGAAGACGAAGAGTGATTAAATATAAATTAAAGTTTTAAATCTCTAAGTACTTATATCATGTTTATCCTGTAATCAGCTCAAAGTAAGCATGCAAACTATCTAGATGTAAATTCAAAAATAATTTTCTGCTATACCATTCAACATTTACGAATGGAAACAATTATTATTTATTATTATCTAAACATACGTATATTCAAACTAACAATAAGTAATTATTTGTCATGTCTGAATTTCTCGTTTCAAATGTATTGCACGTTTTCTATTAGTTGAATACGCTACACTAAGAACAGGTAATAAACTTATTATAAAAAGCAAATTAAAAAAAAAACTTTCAATTCATTCTCATTCGTTAATACTTCGATGCAGAAATAATCTCTCCGTAAATGATTATTCGATTTAAAATTAGTTAAGGCACAAAGGTACGTTCAGCATTATTTCCCGTGTAATTGCAAAAAACTAAACTGCCGTGCCATCGCGAAAACATTTTGCACGAGTTAATATATTCTTGCAAGCCAGCAATAGACTCAAAGTGAAATGAAATATTGCATATCTAATATCTCAAAAAGCAGAAAATACGGTGTAAAAACTCTGGGCATTGGTTCAAGCGAAGCTTCCAAGGCATTTTTTCTTTCCTATTGTTTTTATCATTCTATTTTTATTGGCAATTAATGCCACACAAGCGAGGTTGCATCAGCAGGAAAGAGCATAATGACTCGCATCGTTGCGGAAATGAGAACGAACAAATTTTCCTTGTTAAATGAAAAATGAAAAATCAAATTTACCGTTAAGATTTCCTCCCTTGAATATTATCGATTTATCACGAGTGCAAACTATAAATGTAAGAAAGGCAGTAAGAAAAAAAAGGAACTGTGAAAGCCAAGTACATGAAAAGAGATAAATGATAGAATCCAAAAGAAACTCGAGCGCTCAATAAGCGGAAAAAACTACACCATTATAACCGTACCTCCACTTTGGTGGTTATTTATTAATGAATATTAAACAGGTTGCCTCGCTACTTGTCGTGGCATACTTCGATTATTATATTTATTCAGATTCTGCTAACAAGACCGTAGATTCTTATTCAATTTAATTAATTTCGACGATTCGTTTAGTTCTCGCTTAATGGCTGAAACGCAGAAACGTTAAATATTATACAACCGTGCGAGAAGTGCTTACGTGACTCATTAACTAACGAAGTTGTCAAAATCGTTATTAAAAGATCGGAGAGATATGCACGGTGTTGAATTCATGCAACAATAATATTGAAATTAAGAGCAAAACATGATATGATCTCGATTAAGTCGATGACAGTAAATTACTCGTAAATCATGTATTTTTTTGGATGAAATCAACTTGTAAATTATTGCAGTGACTTGGAGTAGTTATTTCTTAAGTCAAATGATTTTATTGGACAGCAGCATAAACTAAAAAAAGAATATAAAAATGTTATAACAAAATGTTAAAAAGTGGTAAAAAATTCTGACCTAATAAGAAGTAGTTGCATGAATACAAAATTCTACGCAAAGCGCAAAATGTTCTTCCTCTAAATAACTCTCTTCTTTCTTCTTCTAAAAAGGTCTTCTTTCATTGTAGGATGCTTTATACATGCATTATTTCAGTTTCAAACGTTGCTTGACGTAATTAAAAATCCTCGGAAGTCCGTTTACTGAAAAAAAGACTGATTCAGCAGCATACTGAAATTTAACTCGCATGAATGAGGTCAAGGCTGCTCATTTACATAATGATGAGTTCCTTCATTTTTCATTCCATTTACTATGTTGTACTACATTTTCAAAAAAAGTGCTCTCGTCAAACTTATACCATTGTACAAACAGAAGTCATTCAATTAATGAAGACAAACAACAAATCAACGTCACAGCCAAGTGGCATTATTTAAATACATGAATCCCTCGTAAACTGCTCTTCTTCTTGTTAAAAATTTTTATTTTCTCGGCATACTTTCCTCGAACGCACTTGCACCGCTTATTAAAAAATGTATGCGAATAATGACATGACACCAATTTTAGTATTCACTTTGATGGATTTCCCTTTCGCGTGTTTATAAACTTATGTAGGTAACTCTCTTACAACTCGGTAGATAGGTTCCTAGAAATTGCTGTGTTGTAGGAAACCATGTTATATGAGACCCAAAGCCAGTACAAAAGGGGGAGTTACGTTTCGAAAACTTAATCAAAGCAAACATTTTTTTAATTCCATATCTCTGAAACATTAATTCTCGTCGCTGATAACGCGTAAACTGCATAACGCTTTTCGCTATAACATCGGAATAACATTATAAATGAGTTCATTATTATTCATTTTTATATTTTCATGTAAAGGCACTATAATTCATTATATCTTTACATCATTATTTCAAAGTAATTTAGTTTTTAAATATCTTAAACAAAAATCATGTTATCCAGTGATATAGAAGTACAGTGTTATACAAAGGTTTCCGCAATTTTCTTATCGTGTCGGAGCGAAACCGTGTTATAGGACACCGTGTTATGGAAAGGTTCCCGCAATTTATGAATCGTGTTATGGCGAAACGGTATTACAGAATATCATGTTGCAGGAGGGCTACCTGTACTTATAAACGTATTCCATCAATTGTTTTTTTACAATGAAGTAAATGGTATTAAGTAATAAAAAAACTCACAACCCAAATTAACACTAGATTTACCAGCGTGAAAGCAAGGAAAATTAAGACGTGGAAAAGATGATAGATTTGGTAATATATGTTTTATACGATGGACGAAGAATATTTATTCTACGGCTCTCTCATAAACTCGTAGAATTTTTGGAAAAAATTGTGTACCAGTCATTCTGACTGGCTTGGTAAATCTAGTGTTAACAAAAACAACTGAAAACGAAACAGAGCCGTTTTCAGGAACTGCGTCAACATTTTAGAAAAATGCTCGGACCCGATGATTTTTTATTAAAGAGGGACACTCTTTTCCGATATTTTTGACTCCTCCATCTTCACCCCCAAGCGAGGGTAAGAATCACCCCAAAATATTGAAATAGCATTGGGGGTCGAGTAAGAATTCTTTTAAACGCTCTTACAATTCTCTTCACAATAGTTTTTAAATTTTACAATTCCGCTGAATACGTGATTGTTTGCATATAAGTTTCAAATTTAAAATCTAAATTCTTAATAAGTAAAGCGACGCGTCGCTAGACACAGTTTTATATATAAAACGTGAACTCGTTAAATAATAAACTTAACCAACCTCCTTGAAATATCAAGAAGGAGCGAAGGTTCAATATCTATATTAGCTAATCGCAATTTATCAAATGTTACAGCATTTTCAAGGTATATATTCCTTGTTTCCGTCGGGCGAGCTGTTTCGGAATTACGTTTCATCATAACTATGCATTCCTCTCGAATCTTTTCGCTTTATTGCTTTCCACTTCTCCCCAAAACTCGAAGAACGAGACGTGTCAGGCATGCTGATGTTTCAAACAAGTACTAACGTAATTTACGGTGTGAATCTCTGCGAATGAATTTCGCTAAACACGCCGCAGAAGGGATGCAAAGCATTCTGTTTGGACTTCTCGGATCTGCTGCGACTTCTAATGTGTATGCAGTAAAGAAAATCAGCGAGTCGTAAAGAGTAGTCTCGTGAAAGTATATACAAAATGCAAATAAGCTCGATATCCTCAATTTTTTATGTATTACTTCTTGCAACGGCTCTACAAGTTCGATATATTTTTATTTTTACTAATTTAAAGTATCAAAGTAGACAAAATAATACTCGGTCGAAAAATTTGTAGCCAGTGTTTGAAACTATAAAATTATCATTGTTCAAATTATCCTAAATATTTCACCTTCGATATAAAAGAATAGACAGTGTTCCAAATGCTTTCCAAATACTTTCAAAATATACAAATTTAAGCAAAGCGAATAATTATAAAAAGCAATTTTAATTATAATTGAATGCTCTATGTTATAATCTGTTTTTGAAATTTGAAAATAAACAATATTTATTGTGCATCATAACGCAATTTAGAAAGTAATTATTAATTGCGTGCCTTAAAGTATCTTTTGGATCTACCTACACTATAGTTAAGGAACAAAAGAAAAATATTCTAAACAGCTTTAACCATATTGTAAATCTTAATAATGTACTGATGACATTTAAAAGCCATAGTAGTGCTCTGTCATCTGAAATTTTTTGCTTGACAATTTTTGAAAGTTTAACAATATTAAAAAGCAATCTCTTCACATGTCCAAAATATGCATATAAAGAATGTAAACTTTTCACATCATTTTCGAAAACCAACACTACGCAACCCCGAAAAAATACCGACATATATTATTATATTTGAATAAAGAATCAACGAGCAAATTAATTGCCATAAACGAATGATTCCTACGATTAAGTTCGATTAAAGTCCCAATGACGATACAAATACCGAAATAACCGGTGCAGACTTTGAAAACGATACGCCCTGCAATTCAATATGGTCAAAGTTGCACTTTGGCGAGAAACGTGTGTAGCCTGTACGAGGAGGCAGAAGTACGCTAACTTGTCCTATCCGACAGTCACCTCCAAACTAGTTGTAGATCGCCAAAATTTTGGTTCTACAAAGTGAGAAATCCGATTTGAGAAGAGGTATGCGCGAACGCGTTTCCCGGACGTGTATTTAATTTCGAAGCCTTCCGTGATTGCGCGACCAAAACCGACGACGGAGAGGACTTTACGAAGATTCGACTATGTCCTCTGATTTTACGGAAAGTGACTTTCATGACGGAATTACATTACGTTTCTGTTACTACGCGAAGTTACTTTTCAGAGAAAAAAGAATGTTTCTTTTTGAATGGATGATACGTTGAGAATTACATTGTTTTTTACAAGGTAGAGCTTTACACGAACGACACTGTAAATCTTCAGAAGTCTTATGCCGTATGTGAAAGTTTAAGAATTTATTCTAATGGCAACAGATTGAGAGACAATCTGTTATTACACTAACTTTAAGCAGCAATTTAGGCATTGAAGAACAGGGGGCTATTGCTGCTGCAGGTCGTATTATTTAATTCACACTAGATTTATGTTAGCAGTCAATATGACAGGTTCCTACTTTTTTTATAAATATTAATATTGTTACGAAGAAGCGAAACTGTCTTCGTTGATTCAATCGATTAGAGAATGTATTCTACGAGACATCGATAGTCGAGAGTTGAATATCGTATCAAGGACAACAGATTAAACAAGATAGTTGAAGATTAGAGTCTGGTAGTGACTGCAACTCGAAGAAGGAGCTCGAATCCCTGGTTTATCTGTATATTGTAAAATGTAGACCCTTTTGAAATAAATTACGTCGTGCGGCGATACTTCCCGGCGCAACAATATATATAATATTAATTAATTAAACATTTGTTAATATTATGGATATTTCTCAACTTTCTGAAAAGCAGTACAGTAGTATATATTTTCCATGTATTTGATAATACAAAAATTACTTACACGAATTATCATTTTCGCTTTACCCTTTTTTTTCAAAATCAACTTTACAATGTGTTAAACTTGTTGGAACATGATTTATTTTTCTCTGGTGAAACAATATATAAACTTTGTGTTTCTACAGCATATTAAGTGTCCCAGTTGTTCGGTGTCGTCTTCTCAGGAGCACCGAGTGTCGCCCTTTTTCACACGTCGGTCCTCCCTCCTACAGATAAGTTTTCTCTTCCTACTTTCGTTCTTCGAGAATAAGAGAAAGTTAACATTTATCTTTGTTTAGGCGGTTCCGAAAAATTGTTAAGATCGCCTCGATTTCGTACCTGGTAAACACTCTTCAAAGTCCAGCCACCTCGAGGCGAAGTACCTACCAACCTAGACAATAAGACTTCCCTTTTTCGACGACCACTCCCGGTCCTAGCCGAAAACTAAAAATTTCCTAACTTAAAAGTAGTTAATGGTCTCAGCACGGAGTCTGCCACATGAAGTGTAATAATAACGATGACCGGATCGAAAATAGTCGTCCTTCCACTACCAAGAAAGGTTTACTTGAAATCGTGAAATCAATTTTCAAAATTCGCAGTACGTATATGCAAGATGAATGTAAAGCGAGGCGCGCGGTAACCCATCCAAGCATCGAACTCGACATGAGTAGCTTAACACGACAAATCTCCTGGGTCGACGCGAATCCACAGAGTCAGCGATTTCTCCCTTATGTTAATTTATTTTTACGATCTTTTCTCCTCAGTTCTTATAGCACCGCCTCAATCCCATATGGGGCGTTCTACTTTTCTACCGACAATATGAGTGACAAATTTTTTGATTTTGAAAAAAAATAAAAGTGTATTTCTGTTATAAAATGTATTTTTAAATTATTGTCCAGTTATCGAAGATTTTCGAAACGTATAATGCATCGAAGTTTTATTTTATAGCTTTTATTTATTTTAAGTTTTATCGGAAGAGTAAGAAAAAATAAACACCTCAGTCACAAAAAATATATATATACATATATATATATAGGGGAGGGTTGGGCAAAGTGGGCCCCTTAAAATTTTGGAGCCCAAAAGAATAAAGATATGACTATTTTTTGCTGAAGGGGCCCACTTTGCACCCCCTCACCTATAACGAATAAAAAAAAATAAAGATATGATTATTTTTTGCTGAAGGGGCCCACTTTGCCCCACCCTCCCCTATAATTGTGACAGAGGTGTCTCGTGACAGAAGTGTAAAATAACAGTGTTCGAGGATTTTAGCGTTCACGAAATTACGACTTGTTCGTAAAAATGGGTGAACATGACAGATTTACTGAGAAATAATAATATTACATATATAAACGTGAATTACAATAAAATTTAAAAGTAGTAACTTACGTGACAGAGCGGTCGCCGAATAAACACACGCACCTCTATTCACTTCCTGCGAGCGAATAACTAGGCTCGCTCGCAGGTGGGGCCTCAAGGGGTGAGGCCAAAGGGGAAGAGGAAACCGTACTGTTGCTTAGGGTTGAAAATCAAACAACTCAGAAGCGTTTTTTGTTTTGCGAAATGCGTGACGGAAGATAGCAAGAAAAAACATGCATAGCTGGACCCAACGATAAAATATTTTTTTGTTTAATAGTATGAACCTTTACGTTTATTATATTCTAATTAATTTAATGATAATATTTCAGAAGTTCAATAAATAATTTTATAGTAAAGGGTTCTATATGATTTTTTTAAGCGAGATCATTTTGTAACATTAGGCGGCGCAAAGAGACACATTTTATTTCTATGTAAAACACCTCTGTCACACATTTCGAATACTATGTCACAATGATTTTGTAAAAAGCAACAAAAATAAAAACGGGATTTTAGTATTATTATAATCTCTGTATGGTCCAAAAAAATCTTGTGAAAATAAAATTTGAGAATCTGGAATTTTGGACGAATACCGATTTTTTTTCAAGAGGGGACACGTCATTGTCGGTAGAAAAGTAGAACGCCCCATATATAAATCACAAATTCAACAGTAAACCGTGAAGAATTCATTCCAACAAAAGAAAGTACATAAACCATGTTATAAAATAGAAAATATTGAATTTAATGCATTTCAAGATTGCAACGCGTTTCAATAAAATCAAATAAAAAGTTTCAATGAAATCTGAATGGAGAACCGAATTTTCGAATCCTTATCTCTGCAACCACCATAACTCGTAGAGTCTTTGTCTTCGCTCTTTCGACTCTCTAAGAAGCAGAAGCTCGTTAAAGTAACTAAAGAGCACAGACATGCTTCATTATATGGGTTACTAACGAAGAAAATTCACACACTAACGCCAACTTTTCCGGGCGAACTTCTATGTCATTGATGCAGACGCGCAAGTGAGAAAAAGTGCCGAGTAGCAGAGTAACAAGTAGTGGTGGAAGTAACATTCCTTCTCATTTCTCTACACATGCCCAATGCTGACGTAGGTTAATCAGGAAATAGAGAGATGAATAGGAACTTTCATCGAACAGCAGTCATTAACGCTATCATTAATATAGATTATCTTTTAGGGTAGCAGTCAGGAGACCCAAGTCGAGGTGTTTATCACATAAAAAGAACAGGTTAGGTCAGCGCCGGGCGATGATTGCACGATCGAGCCGTCCTTCGAGAAACACCGCCTCATTTACCCATACATACAGCCGAGATATCACTGATTCACAACCACTCTGTAGGCGTCACGCTCGTGCCTATAGGCACTGACGTTGTGCCGTATTTGGGGCGACATTCGTAGTTAATCGCTCGCGCTGGAAAGATGTGCCTCGCGCGTCAGTCGCGGAGATAAGAACGACGTGCGTGGCACATCGACTCACATATTTGTTGAGGAACAGTTTCAGATGGCACTACGTCGCATGGATCGCAGCGGCCGCGACGGCAACAATGTATTCTTTAATACGAGGAAGCCTAGCGTTCTAGTATCGGATAGTTATTTTTAACAATTTACGCTAGCAATTAATTTACAAATGTGCGTACTGGAACGCAATACTATATTTATGCCGTAAGACTTAATAAAGTGGTCGATTTCGGCAAAACCATCGCCAGAAGTTCAAAAACATTAAAATATATTAATTGCATTTGATTTAAAACATATCTGAGGATACTTTTTCACTAACAATACTTTTGTCTTATCCTACATGCGACGTAGTGGCATCTGAAACTGTTCCTCAACAAATATTGTGAGTCGATGTGCCACGCACGTCGTTCTTATCTCCGCGACTGACGCGCGAGGCACATCTTTCCAGCGCGAGCGATTAACTACGAATGTCGCCCCAAATACGGCACAACGTCAGTGCCTATAGGCACGAGCGTGACGCCTACAGAGTGGTTGTGAATCAGTGATATCTCGGCTGTATGTATGGGTAAATGAGGCGGTGTTTCTCGAAGGACGGCTCGATCGTGCATTAATCGCCCGGCGATGGGTTAGGTAATCAAACTAATTTATGCACGCCACTGTTCGACTATCTAATACCATCCGAATTTTTAAATACAGTTACATTTTTGTGAACGAACATCAACAAAAAAAACTACACCATACTTTTATATAAAAATTCTAATGCGATCATTATAACGCCGAACAGGTGATAAGACTATTAACACTAGAACTACCGGCGTTAAATCTATTAAATTTCAATATATTAAATAAGTACTTTGAAAACAGAGGAATCAAGAGACCGAAAAGAAAATGGATACGGTGATTTATGTTTTTCTAGACTGACGTAGAGTATTTATTCCACAACTCTCCTGTAGACTTGAAGAATTATGGGAAAAAACTGTGTACCAGTCATTTTAACTGGTTCGGTAGTTCTAGTGTTAAGGTATTTTAAATATTTAGGGAATGTTTCAATAGCCTTTTTGCATAGTATCAGATATTGACAGACTCAATGTTTATATTCGTTCCAAAAATAACATACTTTGCCAAGAATATAGATTTTTCCCACAATTTGTAATTTTTGGCTATAATAACATTAATTATTTCACTATGCACACTCCAATGTGAATGTCGAATCACCGGAAATAAAATACTGATGTCCTAAATTACAAATTTCTCAGCGGTAAGGATAATTCGAAGTTACAAATAACTATTATCTCTGGCGTTGCCATAGCGCCATAACGAAATAAATATCAGTAATAGTTAAAGGCTTGATGGTATTCCCATCTACGTCATAAATACAGTAGTTCAAGGCTTTCAGTCATAAGCCGTGTTTATGAATTAGTTGCATTAGTCGAACAGCTGGTGTTCTGTTATTAATAACTATTAATCCATTTCATTAAATCGGTACATTCACAACCGAAAGTAGCACTCAAATTTACTCTGAATCTATTGACTTTACTTCAAAGATGAAAAAAACGCTGTCGAAGGTCAATCCAAATTGTCGATCATTTTCCAAGAAAACTTCGAAAGGCTTTAGCTTCTCCATTTTACGTGACGTTGCAAATTTAGATCTTTACGAAAAGTAGTAATTATGTTCACCAACAGGAATATAAGTTTATTGTATTGCTGTTCAGCCAAGAAACCAAAAGATTAGTTTTATTTCTCCGTTAGATAGAAAGAATTGTGAACGTCAGCAAGGTGGATCTTCCGCTCACGCTTGACCGTGTCTCTAAACAGTTTATAGAAAATGGTTGGAAACGTGACGGCAAGCTGCGCGAAGGGGCTATATACTTTTATGAAACGCGTTTCAAAGCTAAAGTGTATCGAAGGATGCCAGACGAGAGAGTATGAAGGTAGAGGATATTTTCAAAAGTACAGTAAAGATCATGAATGAGGAATAAACAATGGCGGTATGATATATTTTTTTTCTGATATTAACACTACATCTACCAAGGTGGTCAAAATGACTTGCCCTGAATTTTTTGAAAATGTTACTGAAAGTAATGTTGTTTCGTTTTCAATTTTCTACGTCTATCTTGAAGACTATAAGCAATTAAATCGATCAAATATTCAGTCCCGTAAGATTTATTTGACAATTTTAAATATCCTGAACTAATTATCAGTAGATCTAGTGATAATTATATTTTCTATTACAATTCAACATATACATCGATATATACAACATATCTATTACAATTTTATTTGGATACGAGACAAGTTCCAAATCCTCCAATAAGTTCTAATAATTAGGAATTTGTATAGCTGTGAATTATTATAAACAAACTAACATAAAATACGCATTCCAAAAAACATCGGTTTTTTATTTTTTTTTGGTATGATACACTGTTGCAAAAAATCTGAAAAAATTGCAGTCAATTGTTTATAGCAAACTTGAGAAACTGTGAAAATATAAACGTGGTCACATCAATAATTTAGCAAAAAATATAAACAATTGTTGGTTTTTAATTTTTTTAACTGCCGTCCACTACTCGTAAAAATCTGAAAAAATTACACATTAATAATTGGGGTACTATGCAGGTACTGTAAAAATATAAAAGTGGTCACTTCATATTTGCAATAAAAAATTAATGTTTATAAACTTTTTTAATTTTTTAAAAATCGATTTGCCAACCAAAAAATCTGAAAAAATTCCAGACTATGGACACCATTGGGTACAATATGTGTGATTTTTTTCAGAATTTTCTATCAAGCCGAATGGGAGAAATCGAGCAAAAACCGCAAAGTACGATTCACCCTATAACTACCCCTACGGTAGGGGTACCGGGTTTATAATTTGCAGGAAGGGTTTTTCCAAAGAGCCCTATCGAATGGTATGCCTCAAAGTTAATTACCTTTGGGGGCACTTTTGCCATCCTTATCCGACTATACCCTTTCGTGGTATTGTAGACATTATTATGTCTTTCATCGTCATTATTAAATGAGAAATATCAGAATTCGGACGAGTAACTAAAAAAAACATTTTTTAATATTAGCTTCGTTACTTTTCGTTCTCTCTACCTGATTGATTTCAGTTCTATTTTTAACACTGTGCTGAAATTCTCTTAAATTCAAAGACAAAGTCGGAGAAAAGCTCACTCAATTAACTCAAAATTACTTAGTAATATCTCTAACACATTCTTACAGATTATAGGAGAATTAGTCCCAAAAATAGTGCTATACGCCGATTATTTTATTAAAATCTCATTATCTCATGTGCCATTATTATCTTTTTAATTTCTGAACAAAATTTGTTCAGACATCGAAAGAGCTCAAGTGAAATTAAAATGTTTCATGGTCACATAACTCATTGTATGCGGGCCACGTAAAAATACGATTTTCAAAAACTGTGTATAGATCATTTTAAAAAATAGCGATTAATAGCATTCACCCCTTATATTTGAAAAGTTAAATATATTCTCGAATTTTGAAAGTAAGCAATTTCCAGTATATACTAATATTCTATACAAATAAAATTCTTGCAGATTTTACAACAAGTTTCCCATTTCAGACTGAACAAGGTGGTACAAAACGTCGCCATACAATATTCTAATTTATCCCATTAAAAAACGTGATATAAAATTAAACAGATTAATAATGATAATCATTGTTTCTGTTTATTATATCTTTCATTCCTACGTAATTATGGACAGAAACAAAATTCAAAGATATACACAAAAATGTGTAAAATGTTTGTAGACCAAGTCGACGAACTTTTTCATTTTGGGGGTAACTTTTTTTATTGTTTGTTCACGTTAAAAGGAGGGAATGCAGGGAAACAATGCCGTTTAAAAGAGATCACTCCTCATGTGCTTGTAAATTGTAAAAAATTCAGCATCCAAAGCATACCAGAATACCGTTGTTGAACATTATACAATGTAAAGTAACGTTTCAGAACATAACTCTCCAACGTGAAATGTTTTAAGAACTTCACATGGCTTGGGAATTCATGAGCAAAGGATAATAACTCCCCTTGAGTCTCAACATGCATATTTGTACGTCATCTTGCTCTAGGAATTCCATGGGTGATTTTAGTCGTTCAACAAATTTTCTTCTCGTTACACGATGTTTGACCTGATTTTATTTTTAATGTAGAAAGACAACAGCTGAAAAAGAGGAAACATGCTTTTATTGTCTTAATTCCTGCATACATCGTGGCACAATTGCATTACGCAATTACTTGTCTAATAATAATAGTATTACTAAGAACTGGACTTTCATATGACAAATTTCGAAATTCTGCAGAATCAGGAATATAAATTCGTTATTTAATTGCACGTTGAAGTTCGAACTTTTGTGACATTATCATTTTTTACGATTTTTTTGGTATTATCAGAAATGTCGTTTTTACTTTTTACTATTCACGATTTAATTGTTTTCCAGAAAGTGATATGACAACGTTGATATTATTATAAATTTATTGGTATTATGAAGCAGTAATGGTCTTTGACCTGTTCAAATTTATTTAAAGGTGTTAATTATTACAATGCACCTACAGCAATTATTTCTTAATCGCGTAACCTGATGCATAGTAAAATAAAAAAAGGATAATATTATTAGTCGAGAAGGATTATTATCTCAATTAAAACACGGGATAATAGAATTTTCAGTTCGAAGGAACATTATTTCAAGCATGCATCAATTTACATCGAGTTACGTCACACTTGGGTAATTAAAATTCTCACCAAATTAATTAAATTTCCAGTTATTTTCGAAGTTAGGTCAGCTGCATGCTTACACGATTATTAATTCAAAATGCGATATTGTACAGTAAATTTTCTGTTAATTCTATTATGCAATTGGAAGAACGAGGCTACAGCTAACTCGGATGAAAGTTATTTCCCACCAACTACTGAAGGCATCCGAAATTTTGCGAGGCAAAAATGGCGAAAGCAATCTGTTGCACGGACATTAAAATTACCCTTCTCAAGACAGTTTCGAAGTTTCAAAGACTGCATAATGCAAAGGTTGAAACAGTCGTCCGGTGGATTGCAAAGTAGCGTTGATAAAAAGAACCACTTACTTTTCAATGGCGCGCAAATTTTAATTAAATTACGTTACTTACCCACCTTCTAATTGTTTATCCACGCTCCACACTGTCCGTAATCAAACCTCGATGATTTGTAACGAACCTCACAATTCTTAATCTAATTTGAAAAAAAAACTTCTGTGAACGGAAAGGAGTTTAATTTGAAATTTTATCCGGTAGAATTCATATATATAATTTAATTATCAAATTCATCTGAAATATACAAAGATTAATATCTCAATGTTTTTTTCATACTATATATTTTTGTATATATTTATATATTTATTAATATTACTCATAGTATTGCAATTTTCTGATGCTATAAATGAATATTTCTGTCCGTTTAATTAGCACTAGATCTACGGGAGCCGCCAAATTGATGAGTTCCTTTTTGAAAAATATTTCTCAAATTTATAGACAAGGAGTACAGCAGATATTTCATGTGTATCTTATAATAAACAAATTATTTAACTGACTGTATTTTTTGTCGCATGATCCATCTTTTTTCAAAGGACTTATTTATTATATTAATTAGACAGGATTCTATCAGATCACTATTTTATCTTAAAAGTGTCTTTCTTTCATTACAACAAGTTTTGTTTTACATGTTCATTAAACGTGCACGGTTAATACCTATTGCGAATATTTCTATCACAATATTGTTTAGGTGTAATTTGTTTGGCTACGTCATCCCTTCCATTTCTACTGATACTAGTTCCCACTTTTTATTGGATTTTTGTTATATATCATTTGTTGCTATCGCTATTATCACCATTCAAATTCTACGTTGTATAATATATTTAAAAATTGGAACGTTTAATTTATCATAAATTACAATTATAGTCTACATTTTCTTTGATACTGACATCGAAAATGTTAAAATCTTGATATAATTTGCAGCGTGATTATTTGCGTAGAAATATGTAAACATTCTCATCAGCAATGTCAGTTGTAAATATTTCCAGAAAGTAGAGAAAATAGTACCTACATGACAAATCAATATTTATTAGTTAATCCAACGTTTCGATCGTATATCTAGATTATCTCCAAGAGCTTCATTTGGAGTGACTAATAAGCATAGATCTGTCATTCATTTTGCGAAGTATTTAAAGCAATAAGCGCTTTAACAACAAGTTTCATAATTCTACCACTTATAATCAACTCTCTATTATCTCGATAGTTGGTACAAAGTAAATGTCAAGTACAGCTCAAAGCTACATCTTATTACATAAGCTAATTTTTAAACTTTTTTAAAAAATCGTAAAAACCAATGTGAACAAGAAGGTTTCAATATAAAGAGGTATTCCAATAATTCGGATAGTCTCTAATTAGTTTTACCATTCTATGTCTTTGTCGGAATAAACTCCCATCTATTTCTCGTTTCTTTTTTGTATCTTTTCGGCTTTAATTACTGCAGTCATTCCGCCTCAGGCTTACTTTTTTTGTAACTTTTGAACTACCGAGGTTATATGTTAAATTATGATTTTCCACAGATAGCAAAATTTACCTGAAACTTGAAACCATTGATTAGGGGTCAGAACCTTAAATTGCATATCCCCCCACAACCCCGAAAACTCGTTTTTGGTAGAATCTAATGAAATGTTCTCAAAATTATAGACTTCTACTAATGAGAGCAAGTTCAAAAATCCAAACAAATCGACTTTAATCAAACTTCATTTAATAGCAGAGTGGTGCAAGGTAAACGTAAAAATGTTGTTACGTTTTTCTTCCATAGCAACTTTCATGCCAATTATCTTATACAAGTTTAATTGATAGAAGTACACAATGTATTAAATCCAACAGGGGAAACCGTCCCTTCGATTTTCTAAAAATGATAGAAAAAATACAAAATGGAGCCGTATAAAAATACAGGTACATACAATAAACGCCATTCTTCTATGAAATTCCCTTTTATGAAGCACGTTATTTACTTTGGATCGATGATGACCCGCTGTCAGCCTACATGCCGCTGATTGTGAATTCGCCTTTCAGGGGTTAATATAATACGATTACAATTCTATTACAGTAAATCTCATTTGCGCATGTACAGTAAATAGGGGTTAAATGTACCCTCAAATCAAAACCAACCTTTCCATTTTCTCCTGAATAGTACTAAAGTTACGAAACAAGAGAAAATTGTAATTTAACGATAGATTAATTGTTAAACATTTTTAAATAGTAACGTCAAAATTACAAATTTTTAATAATACATCTTTGATTGAATAAGAATAAGTATTAATTTCTATTTCAAAAGTTATCACGTAACAATGCATTTCATTCCAACAACGTAACTAGTGAAGGAAACAGTTAAACGAATACGTAAGTAGAGGTGTTAACCCGGTCGCCCCATAATGGTTAGAATTTATGGTCATAATGAGATATAACGTACGTTGTAAACGCACCAAGTCCGGAGTATACATTCCGGCTCTATATTCTCACCTCGTTGAAGGATTTAATCGCTTGGGCGGTATTATTCTCCTTGGATTTTATACCGATTATTATTCCGAGAATGCAACAAGCAATAAATATAGGAACATTTAGTGTGATTTACTTTAAATACGTATTTTCATGGGATAATTGCAAAGTACAACGACATATGTTGGCAGAAATTAATGAAACGTACGAGTATATAAGATGAAGTTATTTTATTAAAATTGTAGTAGTAATTATTGTAGATTAAGATATTTGGATTTTGCAAATGTTGGAAAGGAATTAACCATTTTGCTACTAATGGGATGTGTGTGTCTCAAGAAATAAATGGTACACAAAGTTAAATCTATTATATTTCAATATATTCAATAAGTCTTTCGAAAAAAGAGGAACCAAAAGATGGGGATGATAATGGATTCAGTAATATTCTATATATTATTCTATCAACTTCGAGAATTTAAAAAAAAAGGAATCAATCATTTTGACTTGGTTGGTAGTTCTAGTGTTAAGTTTTGACAAAATTATTTTTTTATACTAATTATGAGAGGAAGTAAATGAATAATAAGAGGATATTTTTGACAAAAATTATCCAATAATGTATCTTGGGTGACAATTTTCAGAATAAAGTTGTAGCAGAACGGTTAATATGTTGAATCTGATTCATTTTTCATCAGTTACGTCGCTCTAAGTGAAGTTTTCCATTAAAAGCGCATCTTTATAGTGAGAAAATATTAAAGGTAAAAGGTATTAGGTATTATTCCTTTTTTTAACATCAACATTTACATATTGAGGGTATTAGTAAACTGTGATATATGTATAAATCAAATTATCAAATTTTTCCAGAATTGAGTTACAGTTCGTAAATGCAATAAACCGAAATACTTATCTCAGGAATTTTCGCTCTGTCTAACTTATTACTGACTCCTATCACTTACCCGACTGTGCGGTGTAAATCATATTAGAGAACTTATAATTGTGATACGCTCAGGTGGAGATGTGAAAAACTTTAGATTTGGCGTTATCTACCGGCGTTAAGCCTATTATATTTATTGCCATATGTTAAACAACTTATTTCATAAAAAGGAATTAAGCGGTGATCGATTCGGTAATGTATGCTTTGCTAGGTCGACGTAGAATATCTATTCTGTGACTCACTTATAAACTTGGAGAATTTTTTTTTAAATTTCGAATCGAAATAATCAGTCATTTTGACTGGTTTGGCAGTTCTAGTATTAAATTGGTGACCATGGAGAAAAATATTCGAATTTCCAACGAATCCGAGCATCCCTGTGAACACATACAAACAAGCAAATGAAAATTTCGATGTAAAACAAATTATATATTAGACTTCTGAGTATACTGTTTAAATTTCGATCAGCATGCTAGAAAGTTAGATTTGTTAGCTGCATGCACTGAAAAATATTAAACCGAATAATTAAAATACAAATGAAATTGATCAGATCACGAATATTATATGCAAAATACAGCAGCGTCAAATTAATTTTTAATATTTAAAATGTTCAATTGCTACACAGATATCGACTAAAATATCATCATTTTAATTGTAAAATGTCTACGTGTCGTTTAGTAAAAATAAATGTGATCCAATCGTCGAAGAAATTTTTTGACAGACTGTGTTATCATTTAATTCATTTAATTACTACAATAAATAGGTACTTCATCAAAATTTACGTAAATAGCTAACAATCGCATATTTATCATTGATGTTCCAGACAAAGAATTGCTGAAGCCAGGAGAAAACAAGAAGGAGTTGCTCAAGTACGATACTCATGGCTCTATTACCATTGTCCCCACTGCAGATGACAATGACATGAATTACACATGCGAGGCTAGTCATCCGGCGATACCTATCGATGTGCCCCTAAGAGCTACCATCAATCTCTCTGTTTTTTGTAAGTACACATGGTTTTGCCTATAACAACTCTACACTTGCTTCACATTTAGCTTCAGTTTTCATAATAATGAGAGTAAAATATCCCGAGTCAAAAAATTAAGTTCTTATTTAATACTGTATGGTCTGATTATATACTAAATAAGTTCTGGTATTATTCTTTTAAGTCTG
This sequence comes from Cerceris rybyensis, assembly GCA_910591515.1. Taxonomy (NCBI): domain Eukaryota; kingdom Metazoa; phylum Arthropoda; class Insecta; order Hymenoptera; family Crabronidae; genus Cerceris; species Cerceris rybyensis. The sequence continues at coordinate 10,036,606 of OU342793.1, forward strand.
ATAGTTTTGATTTCATTTTACAGTAAATGAACTGATATTTCTTCTTATTCTGATTTGACTCTACTGCATTTTTATAAAGTTAATTTAATACTGATTTGGATCTTTAGATTTTTCTGGCTTAAAATTTGTTCTGATTTTGACCAGGAATTTTTAAATGAAAATTGATAAAACTTTACGAGTTATGGAAACTTGTTAATTTTTTAACTATAAAAATTAATTTAAATTTGTATTAAAAACTGTACGAATATTTAATTTAATTCGCGATTAAAAATTTTACAAGTGAATATTTAATGAAATTACAATGACAGATGAAAATGATTATTTGTAGATTTTTTAAACTATTAGAGTTTCCAGTTGTTCTGATAAATTTTAATTAAACAAATTTAAGGCGTTTATAATTTAATGTGTGCAAAATAACATTAAGCTCCAACAGTTTGAAAAGTTTGCAATTGATCTTTTTTGTCTATCATTGTCATTTGAACTTGCATTTATGAAATAAAAAAATCAGGTCAAAATATGGATTACAGATCAGCTGATCTAGAACATAATCAGTATTAAATCTATTTTATTCAAGGTCTGATTTAGTTCTGATTTGTTGCGTATTCAGTATACGATCAGAATCTATAAGTTTTGATTAATTACTGTTAATCAGAATAAAATTAGACCTTAAAAAGACTAAAATTAGAATTAATTTTTTGACTCGGGATATTTTAAAAAATCAAATCTTTTAAAGATATTTGGAGTTCATGAAAAATGCTGTTCCAATGTACCTAGACATAATAAATGGGGACGATAACATATAATAATTATTAAAAGAGTATGAAACACAATTTCCTTTGGAGTTGGATGTTTTAGAAAATAGATATTTTAAACTGTTAAGTTTTTCAAGCAAAATATTCTATTGAATTAATTAAGACTTTGGAATTTGGCAAATCTATTGTATGTTTAACGGCATTATATTAAAAATCATTACATTGAAATCGTGAAAACAAAGGAGTATGCTGTTGTATTACGTTTCAACCATTTATGTTGACGATTATTATTAAATCTAATGAAATCAATCTCATTATATTTCATAATAAAGAGAGCTCGTGCATTAACACTATGATATATCAATTACTCGTCTCTTAATTAATCATTTTTCACGTCATCATTCTACTTATATTTTCAAGTTTCACTCTAGCTTCCTTATGTAAAATCTTTCTCATTTGCGCACTTCTTCCCAAACGTTCACGAGTTCACTTTTTGAAGAACCTCAAACAAAAATTACAATCAAACCATAGTCTATACTTATACAATCACGTTTTAAAGTCCGCAGAAAGCAAATACTATAAATAATAGAGTAGTGGGAGTACCTCTTCCGCAAAATCTGTTATCCTTAAATAAATTGAAACTATATAACTAAAGATTCATATGCTCCTACGGCTTAAGTTTAAATTTCATTCAGAAGTTGAATAATCCTTTTTTTGGAAAGAAAATATACATTTTTAGATAGTGCAACTGATTTCATAAGTTTGTTAAAAGCAATAGAAACCATAATTTCATACATTCTACAAAATTCCAAATAAATTGAACCCTTTTGCTACGGGGTGCTTTTCGGTGAATGTTAAAAAACATCTTTTACTGGCTAGCGACGTATTTTGAATAATTAATTCCTTATTGAAGTTGTAATACATATAATACATGAAAAACGAAAATCGATGGTATTTAAAAAACATTCAATTACAAAATAAGATCTAATAACTATTTCTACGCAGAGGCGGATTTACAAATGTGCCGCTTATAGGCTGAATTAAGTCATCACTGATAATCCGTTTTTGTGGCCACTGAAGAAAATACCGCCTTTGAAAATTTTCCACCGAAGGCTACAGCCTAGTTAGCCTATTTAGAAATGATTTTACGTCACTGATTCTACATTTGAAATTTTTGCGGGTAACTATAGTCGCTGGCATAGTATACTGGCTAGTATACTAGGTACTATCGCTAGTACCCAGCCAACAGAAGGGTAACTAAAGTCACTAGTAGTATTAAAAGGGTTAATGAAAAATGTTCCTTAGAAGTAAAATCGTAGAAATGCATTATTAAATTCGTTACATACCCTTTCGTATTTATTTACTCCATGAATACGATTTCTCTAATCGAACGAGCTTCGCATTAAACTTCTGACCATATCGCCCAAGAAATTTCATATGACCTTTTAAAATTTGCATTATTAATCATTTCACAGATCCACCTGGTATGCCGTACATTGAAGGATATACGAAAGGAGAGACCGTAAAACGCGATCAGCAAGTAGACCTCACTTGTCGATCACGCGGAGGAAATCCACCTCCGCAGATTGTTTGGTATAGAAATAACAAACAAGTCAGCACGGTATATCGTTCAGAGGGAATTTCTTCGGAGAGTGTGCTTTCTATCATCGCAAAGGCGCAAGACAACAACGCAAGATACAGATGCGAAGTTTCCAATATTATGAGCGTAGAGCCTATGAAAGTTCACGTTGATCTCACCGTACTCTGTGAGTATATTTCAACTTTTATAACAATAATATATTGATAACAACGTCGCGCTTTAATGCAATCGCTGAGTTTACGACACGGACGTGAGCCAGTTGCCATTTTTGAGATTAGAAAATTTTCCACCTGCACTAGAACGTTCCCTGATTTATGGTGAGGAAAGATTAGCTTCCCTCGTTTCACGCTCTTCGATGCTCCAGCGTGTTTTTCAATAATAATTGACGCGTCATAAGCTCAACCGGAAGTCTCGAAGTCGATATAAACGCACACCATCGAAACGAATTGCATACAGCTATTCTGAGCTTCCCGAGCATGGAAACTTTTTTTCCACCATTTTTTTGAGAGAAATAAGAACGAATTAGCTTCTCTTGCTTGCACTGACATTCAATTTTCTATTAATCCATTGACAGTTTATCCTCTGACAGTCACAGGCGGAGCGTCAAGTATCAAACGGTTTATTTCGTTTAGTCTACCAAAGATATCTAACAAGGGAACATCCCGTAGTGTAAATCACCGATTTTAATGGAATTTAGTATGATATAGATCTCGTTAAAATATTTGACACGTATTTTTTTTATCGGCAACCGTCCACGTTAAAGGGGTGAATACCACCCTCCAAGTTAGGGCCTCGAAAATTATTTATCGAATAACTCGAAAACTATTAGAGATACGAAAATTTTGTAGAGAATGAAAATTAAAGCCTTCGGACGTTGAATCCAATGATATAATCAGTTTTTTTTTAAAATCCACTTGTTTAAATAATATGCTAAAAAATACTACTTTTTTAATCATTTTGTCAGTTAAATTTCAATCAATTTTCTTGAATATTTGTCTGTGAATACTATATATTGAAACACAAAATACGGATAAATTGGAAATTTAATATTTGTGTTACAAAAGAAGTTATTGTATTTTCAATTCTTACGCTTGCGTACTTGTCAAGTTATTCCTTCGAAACGCAATACAAAAATCCAGAAGATACAAACTATTATTTATTAGTATTAAGCGTATATTCTCTGAGCGTAAAATCAACAAAGTTGGTATCAACAATAATGAATTTATGAACGGCACAATCGTTAGACTCATTAGTAAAGTGCAGCACGTATGTACGTGGTAGATTTAAGAGGCCTCAGAGAGTTGGTGGTTCGTGAGATTCTTGAGTATCTCTGATTGTTCTAATTTTTTAAAAAGCCGCTTCAAGAACAAAAATACTTGGTATCGAAATAAATTCTCGTGATTCTATTATGTTACAAGAATTACACTTTTCAAATGTGTAATTAAAGTCCTGTGTTTTGTTCCACTAATCAATTAGGAATATACAATTTTACTAATTCCAAACTCGCTTTCACGCACAGTAACATGCAGGATGATCCAGATAATTAATTACAAACTGTTTTCTTAAATACTAAACAAACCATTTGATGAAATCTTGTTACAATTAATATATTTGGGAGTTACAAAAAATACAAGAAACTACAATATAATATTATAGGAAAAATATATGACTTCCGTCTTCTCCGTGTGACTTTAACTTAAGAACTGAGGGCGAAAGACCCAATGCACGAGGAGCGCCTCTGCCTTCAGATAAAATTCTCCGAAGTGTCGTCATCGCTTCCTCGCCAAGCCATCCAAAAGCAATACAAAGTATCGTTGAACATCAACACCATTAACTTACTCTTTTTTCATTTTAATGGTACCAAGAAGTTAATTATTCGTGGAATTAAAATTTCTCTAAAATGACGGCCAAGTTGTTGTTTTTTTAATCGAATGACACGTTATTTTTATTTTAGGCGCACTCACCCTCTTGGTCCCACTGAAATCTTAAAACAAATATATAATATTCACTTTGTAATTATATTTACAGAGGAAACAGCTCGCGGCAATTTATTTGAACCATTTTGTATAAAACAAAACGAATCAATATTAATACGACGTACATATGCATATTACAAAATAGCGATAAGTAAGGATAAAAAAAGCCTCAGATAAGACAATATCAATACTCTACAAAATTTTCCGTTATAGTTACATTCCTCCTAGCATAATTTCAAATTTAACGACTTTGTGTTCCCAAAAATGTCCCTCTGCCTATAACTCTCAACCGATAAGATTAAATAGAAAAATGTAGCCAAAAATTGAGAATTTCGCGAAATTAATTTCGTTCTGATGGTGAAGTACTAAAAAAAAAAATAAAAGTGTAATTATGCATCTATATTATTTTCAGTTGCACCTTCGGGAGTGATAATTACTGGACCCACTGAAGCAAAGGCAGACGAGCAAGTCGTGATCACTTGCACGACGGAGAACTCAAATCCACCCGCAGAGATCAAGTGGACGGTCAATGGCCACAATTTCGAAAGTAACGCCTCGCGAACAGAACCAGCACCCGAAGGTGGATGGATCACCACCTCCAATGTGACATTCACCATTAATCGTACGAGTCGCAGCATCGTCGTGATATGCGGTGCATCGAACGCTAGACTGACAGAGAACGTTCTTGGAACACACACAATCGATGTTATTTGTAAGTGCACCTATTTGAGGGTAATTTAAATTCCATTTGGTTCGAATTCTCACTTGGACAACGTCTGCATTCGAACTGACTCAATTAAAGATTATATTCTCGGTTTGTGTAATTACGATAGACCGAAGCTGGAGGTAGAATATGGAATTTGTAAGTAATGAACTTAACGCTGGGCATTCCGTAGTCGTCGCAACAGAGTAATGTAAAACGTAATTAATTTTACTGACAAGCTTCGGAGTGGTAAATTCGAAATCTATTTCTTTTTTTTTTTAGAAGAATTCAAATAACGGTGAGAAACAAACAATGAAACTATCGACGTTATATCTACTAAAATTTAGACACACTGAATAAGTACTTGGAAAAAGGAGAAATCGACAAGTGAAAAGATGATTAATTAACTAATTTAAGTTTTGTAAGATAGAAATGGTGTATTTAGTTTATGGCTGCCTTATCAATTTGGGGAATTTTTAGAAAATATTGGTAACCGGTCATTTTCACCAGCTCGGTAGATTTAGTGTTAAATGACGAATTTTTAATTTAACAAAATAACTCATATTTCCAATGGTGTAATGGCGTAATTTCAAATTCCTCATATACCAAGGATATTTTCCAATTTTCATTCCAATTATAAAGTTTGTCCTGCAAAATGTAAATGACTAAATCACTCAATCTTCTCCCCCACTTTCACTACAATATTTCTTTTAGAGAATTTATCAATGTTTTGTTGAATTATACTTATTAGACAAAACAAACATTCTAACCCTTTGAAGTCATAGCCAATTAACAGGTTAACACTTTGACGTACAATAATGTATGACACTCTTGACGCGATAAATGGAATAGTGAATTTTAACATTTTTTAAAAACTATTAAAAAAATATCAGTGAATCACGAGATGGTTAAGTTATTTTTATACTATTAATATTGCACGAAATTATATGTCATACTTGAAATCAGCGAAATATTTTTACTGTAGAAATTAAAACTGACTTATGACATGTAGCCACATAAAAAAATCGTAGCGTAAAGGATTAAAACAAGGACAACTGGAGTAGCTTGCGAAGTCTGAAAGTTTAGTTCTAAAATTAGAGATATGTAGTATATACAGTGCATATCATTTTCTTGCAGATCCACCGTCGAAACTTAGCATCACTGGTTATGAAGAAGGAACAACGATAGACGCTGGCACAGTATTAAGGCTAATGTGCACTGCCACTTCGGGACATCCACTTGCTTCGTTGGCGTGGTACAAGAACGACAAAAAGGTATGCAAGAAATTGTGTCATTTAAAGCGATGACATGAATAAATGAACATATCCCGTCAATGGTTCATTTCGTGCGCATATTTATTAATTACAGTTTGAAGAATTGAATGAAGAAGATGATTGTGAAAATGTCCTTACAATTATGAATTTCTTTCGTTCGCATATTATAAAAAGTTATTCACTTAACTCTTTGAGGCACGACAGGATTAAAAGTGCCCCATCTCTTTGATGTAAAATTTATATGATTGTATAACTTATTGTTAGTTAATAAATATAACTCAACTTTGTTCAATTAAAACAAAAAAATATGTCTGTGCAACATGCGTCATACTGTTTTCTACATTCCCTAGCCTCAAAGAGTTAATGGAAATAATACATTAATATGTTTTCTGTCACAAAAGTCACAGATGACTGGCAACAATCTATGACGTTAAATTACACATACCACTGAACGTACCGGCACTTTTATTTATAGATTTTTTTCTATAATATATTTCATTACATAAATATTTGTAGAATTTAATTAATATATAATTAATTATAAATACATGTTCCTATTTTTGCCATGAGGAGTCAAATGACCCCTCGTGGTACATAAGGTATTGAAAGAATTATTATTGGTAAATAATAAGCTAAGAGAAAAATGTAATAATCGAATAGTATAAGTATTTACAGAAAGTTAGATGAGCGAAAAAATAGCAATGAATTTACAATTTTAAAGGAAATTTTTGAAGGGGTCATTTGACATCGATAGGTACGTTTAGTGTTAAGATAAGGACAGGTACTTTGATATTTGAAACGAAAAGATAAGAAATGAAAAATGGGATATTGTTAAAAATATAGACATACTTGATAATTTTATATGATTTTAGTTTATCGCTTCATTTGTGATAAAATTTATCGACGTTGCTGTCTCGTAAATAATTTGCTTAAGTTCATAGCTTTTTAGTTTATCGAAGTATCGAATATTCCATTAAAATATTCAACCTGAAATACCATTTGTCAATGTGAAAAGCTACATATTTGTAAAAACTCAGGGCTACATGTTACGAGCAATTTCTTCTACAAAATACAAAGCTTAATTACTACATCAATCGCGCAAAAATTCTAAAACAGACACATCAATAATAAATTGGACGTATTTCATTCTAATGATCGGTTACTTCAAAGTGAAGTTTTTTCTCTGTAAAAGCAATTGCTACACCAAATATAGATTCTCTAATTTCACGATTCGTATAATTCCTTTTTATACTAAATGTATAAAGCAACATTTTAAATATTTTCATTTACAAATTCAAAGATACTTCAAATATTAAAAATTTCACAATATCCTAATTACATGATTTCATTATATATCATATAGTATTCAAACTGTCTGTAGGCTACAGACAGACTCTGTACATTAACACTTTACTGACCGGTATTTTTTGAACATCCTACCCACTTCTGACTGGCCAGTTGGCCGCAAATCCTTCCCTAATGCCGATTTCTCTAGGAAAATTACAAATTCTCGTCACTGAAACCTTGACACAGTAAACCGCAATGATAAATAACAATTTATAAACCGCCGTGGCAATCGATTACTGCATTAAAAATCCAAAAGTGTTGAGCCCGAAATGTCTAATAATAAGCTACCGGTCAGTAAAGTGTTAAATATAATTTTATTCAATGATCTACACGTTTGATTCCTGTTACAGGTCGAAGGAATCAAAAGAACACGAGATCATGCGGCTTCCAGTGAACTGACGATACTCGTAAATGCATCCGACAATAATGCACGTATACGATGCGAAGCTACAAGTTCTGCCACCAAAATCCCCCTGCTGGAAGTACTCGTGCTGAAAGTTAACTGTAAGATCAAATACATAGACTGATAATATCTGTTTAATGTATACTAACCTCTGCTCACTAAGCATTATGTTTGTAAATGTAAAAACGAATACAAATCGAACCATTCAATTTCTTCGTATTATAATAAGGAATGTAATTCGTCGCAAAAAAGGACAATTTTGTAGTTGAGATTATTTTGTAAAAATCTGAATATTTTATCACAGTGTTTCCAAATAATGTCAAAGTTATTTGCAATACCGTTATCCTTCACATATTGGTGAATAATCGTGGTAAAATTTCTTCGGAGAATCTTAACGTCAGATCTCTGATGAAAGCCGTCAGCAAATCTTGTTGTTAATGTCCTTGCTCCTCCGTTGTTCGTTTTATTCACATTAGACTAGCTTATTTAGGAGATCCTAATCTTGATTACGCCGAGCAGACGGCCCATTACCTTTTCCATTTATTCATTGTATTCCAAGTGACTCGCTTAAAGGGTTAAAGAGAATTTTATGCTCTGTAAATCTCGAAACTATCTCGCTGCATCTTGAAACTGTCGTGATTCAATTATTAAGATCCGGACAGACCTTATTTAAATAAATTTTGTCGTTACGACGAGTTCTCTGTCGTTATACGTACTGGTGGTTATTAAAGCTGTCTAAGTTATTTATTCTTCGTTTCGAGATACTTCAAATTATTATCTTTTACTGACAGTTAAATTCTAAGTAACGATACAACTACCAAGCTCATTAAATAACACGACATATAGTTGTTTATTACAATAAGTAATAAATAAATTTTCTTGAAATTTTCAATGTAGATCAACTTTACACGCATGTATCTATTGCACAATCAACCCATTCGATACGGTGCATTTTTTTAGAGACCATCCAGAGATACCGAACATTTTTTCGCTTTATATTCATTATTTTCTGCATTCCTAATGGTCCTGGCTTTGGGCCGTGCATTTTAGGAACTAAATTGTACCCAATAGCAAATTTGATATTTATACGCTTCTAACAATAAAATACTTTTTACTTTAATACTTTGACTGCCATGGGGGTCACCGGTGACCGGCGCTATTGAATTTAGTGAAATTTCGTGTAACTTTTAAATTGTAATATTTATGAATTCTCGGGCATACTGAATATTTAAATATCGACGTTACAAAGATAAAGGTCTACCAAATATTCATCTAACTGTATCTTATTTAAGAGAAAAAATTTCACTTCAGTAGAAATAATGAAACTGGCGAAATACCGGTGGCGTTCAACCTGTTAAACAGTCTTATTTCGATGGCTGTTTTTTCCATACCGACTGATAATTGCAATTCACTATCATTGCACACATGGTGTGCAATTTGTCTCGAACGGGTTACATATTGTTATACATGCTTTATAATTAAATACTGTTACACATAAAACTATCAATGATTCTAATATATTTTATCACTTAGATACAAACGAATATTTATAAATCACGTATTTTTTTACCTTTATTTTAGTCCCGCCCGACAAAGTCAAAATCACTCGAGAACCGCAAGATTTGCACGCGGGACAAGAAGGCCGTATCATTTGTGAATCAAGTAGCAGTAATCCAGCGGCAGAAATGTCATGGTGGAAGGGTGGTATTCCCGTGCAGGGTACCAAAAACGGTACTAAAGCAGGTCTCTACGGTGGATTTCTGTCGTTCGTCGAGCTCGAAATGGACATGACCGAAGAAATGAATGGCGAATTATATACTTGCCAAGCGAAGAACGATCAAATGGACAGAGCGATCAACGATGCTACGACACTTGACATTTTGTGTAAGTAGAGATTGAGTACCTAATTAACTGGTCCATTCAATGACGATGAAGCTCGGAAACTTGGATTAGTTAATTATGATGTGATTAATTAATGATGTCGATTGAAATATTGATTCAATTGACATGGAAGGAAATACAGCAAAGTAATCAATTGTAGTAAACGAAGGAAGAAGTTATTTTTACTTTTATTTGTTTGTAGAGAATTAATTATTGGTTTTTGATTTTATATGACAGAAAGTTTAAAAATATTTCAAAAATTTCATTGTTTAATTCGAGTAACATTTCTTGTAACTGAACATCTTTGCATAAAAAACGTAGCAATGTAAAACAAGTTCATTTTTTATTTCATGTATAATACAATTTTATTTGCTTACAAAGTAAAGTTGAAGCAAATAAATTGTAGATTACGTAAAACTCCTATGATGTTCGGAAAAATACAGAAAAAAATTCCAAAAATGAAACCTACAAATTTTCATCACTTCTAATTTTCTAAAATAGTAAAACCATTTCATCAACAAATTTTAGCAGCGTTCGTTCCTTCTCACAATGAGAATAGTGCTTTATATTTCCATTTAAATATTAACACAAGAACAACCAAGCCAATGAAAATGACTGATGCACAATTTTTTCCAAATATTTTCCAAATTTATAGCCCAGCCATAAAATAGATATTCTATATCCGGCAAATAAAACATAGATTATCGGATCGATTTTTTTTCGCTTCTTAAGTCTCTTTGCTTCAAAATACTTATTATACTGATTTAACAGATTGAGCGCCGGTCCGCGATAATGCGGTAATTTTTCTTTTTTCATATGGACATTCCTACATCTCACAAATCAAAAGATGATCACCCTCAGAGACTTTCGAGTGATATGAAGAACTATAAAGATGCTAGACTCATTCAGTCAGGGAATAAAAATTTTGCGAAAATGTATAAAGTATTAAATATTTTCTTCAGTTACTCATTATTCACAGGCGACCAAATGTATCCGACGCTTAATGTGTTAACATATAAGTACTTATTTAGCGTATTCAAATATAACAGATTTAACACCGGTAGTTCTCGTGTTAAAATATCGTTGCGTCAGCACACTGTGTGCAAACATTTCAAACCTCAGTTGACAGAAGTCAGCTGCCAACCGAAACAGTTACAATTACGTTCAAAATACACTTATATGTTGCAGATAAACCAATCTTTCAGTCGGTGGATCCTTACGAATTGATCGGAATGGAAGGAGAGCCTTTTGTAATTTCCGTCTCCGCCACAGGAAATCCGAATGAAATAAAATACAGTTGGACAAGGGACGGTTTATCGTTAGGTAACGACAACAGAAGAATATCCGTCCGCGGTTCCATATTGAATATTACCAAATTGGACCGCCATGATGCTGGGACTTACATGTGCGAAGCAACAAACGAAGAAGGCACAACGTTTTATCAATTGAACTTGACCGTTCAGTGTAAGTTATAATAATTGTTTGAAATATTCTGCAAAGTATACTTCAATCTTTTCAATTATCAAGTCTTACATGTAAATCCTACTACAAATGCATGTTAATCTTTCCAAAGAGATAATAACGAATAACTAATTGAACGCTAAAAGAAATGGCTTACTTCACAATCTTAAACAGTAATTGACGATCTTGAACTGTAAAATCTGTTGATATCAACTACGAATTAATATGTTGAATGGCACGCGTATATCGCCCGTTTCACTGTTTCTCCTGAAGCAAGACTTTTTCTATTAACACTAAATTTAACGTTATTTCAAATTGACGGATTCCTGTTTATTTTATAAATATTTCTCAAATTTTGCAGAGAATATATATTATGTACTATACAACATGACACAAGTCCTCCTACAATTTTTTCACGACAAAGTGTCATCGACTTACTAGCAATTGACGTCCGAAAACGTACCGAGTGCAAAGAATTAATGTCATTTTTTCGATGTATTCTCATATCTACAATTTTTTTGCAAAATATACATACAACTTTGAGGATTTTATAAAATTCACAACATTTTATTGCAATCCTTTGCTTTCTTTTCTTTAACTTGTTCATCGGTACAGTGGAAACTAATCGATTTATTCTATGTCCAATTAAAATATTTAATACGTGTGAAAAAGGCTGAAACCGAATCGCTACTATAATAATGAATTTTATGTTTCACGTTTTTCAGATTCTGCAAAGATTAAGCGCACATCTAAGTCAGGAGAAGTTTACCTGCCTGGCATCGAAGCAAAATTGTTCTGCGAAGTTGATGGCAGCCCTATAGGGGACGAGTATGTCACATGGCAGAAAGTTGGCTCGAACTCTGAGCTTTCCGGGCGATACTCTACTTCTTTTATAAACAAAACCTCATATCTTCATATCGAGAATCCCGATCAAGAGGACGTAGGCGAATATCAATGCAAAGTTAACAATGGAATTGGCAACGTTACCTCGGATCCTATTCTCTTCATCACAAATTGTACGTTTATATCATTTATTATTGATACTATCTTCAGCATATATTTAAAAACTTGTAGACTATTATCCTTTTTGCAATATAAGATATATAAAGAAAATAATTAACTGATATAAAATAATATTACATGAAATTTTTAGCTATCATAAAAAGTAAATTATACCAAGAGATAATTTCATTACCCTCACGTGTTGAAAGTATTATAAAATCTAATAAACATTCATATTTCAATGAAGATCAATTTCAGCTTAAATTACGAAATATTTGTTTAAACATATATTTCCTATATGCGTAGTTTTGTTTGCATTTGCAGCAAATAATGTTGTGGAAAAAGTATTTGAATTATATATATTATAACAAACAATAAAATTTGATTCGTAATAACATGTTACAAAATGCCTCAGGATAATTACATTCTAAATACCAATAATTTGTTTAACACGTCAAACCTAATTTTTGTATTACCACAGTTAAACCTCAAATGATGAACACACCCTTAACGAGGAAAGCTGCAGCGAATAAAGGAATAACCGTTCAACTATTTTGCAAAGCAAAAGGATCGCCATCGCCACGGTTCACATGGACTTTCAACGGAAAGACTTTATTGCCAAATGCGACTGAACACAAGTACAGCATCACCCACTCTGACGTATGTAAAAATGAATAATCTGTTAAACAAAAAATAAACAATTAAAAATTAGCTCATTAAGGCCCAGTGTCATATTTTCAGCACACGAGTCATGATTGCCCTCGATACACGTATTAAATTGATCCACTGTCATCATATACACCGGACACAAAAATATTTTTTCTAATAGAATGTTTAAAATTAATCATCCTGTGATAATATGTTTAATATTTTTTGAAAATTTTAGAATAATGATTTAGGACTTAATGGGTTAATATAATGTAGACTTCTTGCACCGGAAAATATTTTCCATCAATAGATACCTCTTGTGGGCGCAGATATTGCTTCTAACCGTTTTAGTGACGTTTTTGGGGGTCGTATCTAATACTTTTCAAAACTTACGAAATTTTGCATCTCTACTCACGACAATCTTGCTGGACTTTTAATTTCGTATGGGGAGATCAAACAATATATCTACCAAGGTGATCAGAATGACTAGATCTGAATTTTTTCAAAACGTTCCCGAAATTTCTAACGCTGCTTCTATTTCAAATTTCTACGTCTATCTTGAAGACTATAGGCCTGTAGGCGATTGAATCAATCAAGTCTTTTGCCCCTTTCATTTATTTGATTCGAATAGATTCACACCTACTGTTCGATTTACACAGTACTTCTTTTACACGATTTCACTTTCATACGATGTTTAAAATAAGGGATTTAAAAGAAAATATTTTTATTTTACTCTGAAACGAAGACTGATGTATTCAAATTTTACGTTGCTTTCGATTTACACTGTTTTCTAAAGAATTTGTCATCCGTGTAAATCGAGGAATAGCAGTATTTGATATTGTTAAATATATTGAATTAATCGTCGGTAGATCTAGTATTAATAGCAGAATTTATCTAAGTAATAACACTTCAAACATAGGATTGTAACTCATTATATCACTTGGACTTTGACCATTGTGACGATCAGATTATCTTGTATCATAGCCAGATATACGCATTAATAACTAATAATAATTTTAGTACCGCATTTTGTTGCATTATTTATTTACAAAATATAAAATTTGCATATGAGCAAAGAAGTTACGAGTATTAACGCTTTACCGTCTGGTAGCTTATAAATAGTATCCCCATTCTTTTGGACTTTTAACTTATTAATCGGTTATCACGAAAATTAACCCCTTGCCTTACGATTTCTTTTGTGACCGAGCGTGCAATAACTCAAAATTAATTATTGTAATAATGATCTATCACTGATTTCTGATATATCAATATAAGTTAAGGCAATATTAATAACATAGAACTATTTCAACGTCTCCTGATCTACTGATATTTTCAATTTAACACTTTTTAGAATACTCAAAAATCTTCTATTCCATTTACCGCGTGTTCCACACGTCGTTATAAGGCAAAGGGCCAATGAATTGTTATTTACTATTGAGGTTTACTGTGCCCAAGCACTCAATAACGAGAATTTGTAATTTCCGAAGAGATATCAATGTCAAGGATGTATTTACGGCAAAGTGACCGGTTAGAAAGGAGTAGAATGTTAAAGAAATACCGGAAAAGTGTTAAACTAAAAATCGTACAATCCGCTAGATACTCAACTCCTCGACAAAAATATTAACCCTCCACCACAGAAAAATCAAAATATAACAACTTAACCCTTTGCACTCGAATACTTTTTCGCTCGGGTGATTTTGCAACTCAAGACAATTTTAGCTATATTAGACAAGTATTCTACAGGTACTTTAAAATAATTTTATACCAAGAACGCAGGCCGTGCCGGGTCCACGAAAAAAATTTAGGATACAAATATCTTATCGTATCGGAAACAAAAAAATATAACTCAGGTTACGCCAGGGCACCATACTGGCGTCTCTCGAGTGCAAAGGGTTAAACGTACAATCAAATAGAATATACATTTATATTCCATATGCTCTCTACACATATTTCTATAATTTTCAAATCTATTCTTTCACAGCTCAACGAACTAACTTCCGAATCAACGCTCACCATTTTCCGCGTGGCGTCGTACGATTATGGGAAATACGAATGCCGCGCTACGAACAAAATGGGTCACTCGTCGGATGTAATACATCTGGACGTGACATCGCCACCAGACAAGCCCACGGACTTGGCGATTTATAACGTCACCCATGATTCCGTCACTATAATATGGAAGAGAGGATTCGACGGAGGCTTGCCTACGTCTTATCAAATACGATGGAGAGAAGCGCGCGACTACGAAGATCGATATCACTACCTGGACATAGCCCCCGGAGAGTACAAAGCCACGATAACTGGACTCTCCCTTGGGACTTCCTACGTGTTCAGCGTGAAGGCCATTAACGAGAAGGGTGACAGTGGTTTCTTGCCGGACCTTGTTAAAGTGCAGACACTTCGTAAGTCTCAACATCAAGTTTTACATGCTATATCGTTTGCCGTAGTGTTTGCTTTTAGATTACTTGCTATTTGTATTACAAATTCGAATTGGACGTTCAAAGGGAATCCATTTACGATCTACATTCACGAGTCATGAAATTAATAGTATTAACACTAGATTTACAGAGCCAATTTGGCTCATTCAAAGTTTGATTAAAAAATTTAGTACTATATGGATATAATATGTTGGTTGGTTAATTGTTTAATAATAAATCTTTCATTCAAATTGATTTGGAAGAAACTTCAATTTTCTTGTCCGAGTGAAATTGGCTCACTTCAGAAATATAGGTACTATCCGACAACCTTACCTTGTCGCGGCAAAAGAATTGCGGGTCTTCTCGTTCATCCAGCCAAAAAAGTAAAGATATTTCAACGCTACGACTTTGTCTTGTGTTTACTTCAGCAGGCTGAGCGAGCAGATTTCAAAAATAAAATGGCGCGAATATGCGATTGAAAGCGAAAGGCTGCGCCGCTCGCGAGACTAGTTAAAGTTAGTAAATCTAGTGTTAACTCATTGTCGTGTTACGCTTGAAGATTGATGCTTTACATGTTCATTGTGATTCTCCTGACGCCTTCTATTTTCATTTTTGCATTTCTTATGAACGGCCATGCATTATCATTGCATATACATCACGTGCTGGAAGGTGATAATGCGAATTCTTTGAAATGATATGATGCTTTGTCGAACGTAACGATGCGTTTGTGAGTTTTGACCGAAATTATTTGGGTAAAGCTTGGCTTTAGCGATTACAAATTAATGGATTTATCCGATGAAGGGTGGATCAAGTGGAATAGAAGCAGTTAATTGGGAATAAATTAATATAGCTGATTAAAGGTGACGAAATGGAGAAATGAGATTTAATTGGGAATAGATCTTTTTTCTGATTATGGAACTGGGTCGTAGAGTTATAATTGCGTTGTGCTGAATTTAGTTACTTGCTAAGATATTGCATGATATTATTTATGTTGCGTTTACAAGGAAATTGTACGAGTAATCGGAAAATAGATGTTTCGGGAATCGTGTTGCTAGTAGGCTTCAATTGAAATTTTTATTCTTACCTTCAGCAAAATTACCTAAATTAATGGTACATCTATAACAAATATTTTTGTATTGAAATCATATACGAATAACTCAATCTCATAGTCTGATTTTGCAAATTACCGTGTGATAATATAGTATAATGTGGGATCGGGGCGGAGAAGCCCTCCTATAAAAAGAACTTAAAAGAGAAAAGGACGTGAAGGGAAATTATCAGCAGCGAGAGGTCGCTGGCGCAGTGGTTCCGCGCCGACCCAGGCGATCGTCGACGTTCAGCTACTCTGGCCGAGTACCTGCCTTGGATGGGTGACCGCGCGCCTCTCCTTTCTTTTTCACGATCCTACAAATTGGGGGCTCGTCCGGGATAGGAGGAACAGCTACCGCAACGATCCCCACGAAGCTGGAAGACGTTTGGAGACGAGAAAAAAAATCGGCGTGCGCAAATGGCGAAGTTGAAGGAATGAACGGGTCACACACTCTAGGCACCAAGCGAAGTCGTACGTTTGTGTAAAGTCGGCCTAGGTGTGTGGACGTTCGACAAAGCGACGACGATGATGCGCCGCCGATAAAGACGATTTAAAAACGAGTGACGTTACCGACATTTGAGGGCAAATGTCCAATTTCAGGATGGCCGAGTGTGGGATCGGGGCGGAGAAGCCCTCCTATAAAAAGAACTTAAAAGAGAAAAGGACGTGAAGGGAAATTATCAGCAGCGAGAGGTCGCTGGCGCAGTGGTTCCGCGCCGACCCAGGCGATCGTCGACGTTCAGCTACTCTGGCCGAGTACCTGCCTTGGATGGGTGACCGCGCGCCTCTCCTTTCTTTTTCACGATCCTACAATAAAAAAATAGACAGAATATTCCGTAACATGGAATTAAGAAAGTAAATTATTATTTAACGATTAGATTTCAGTGAGATGTTTGTAAGGTTTATTTTTGTATTATAAATTTTATTAAAAGTCTTCAGTTTGTGGCAAGTCTTGATGATAAATTATGTGATACGTCAAAAAGCTTTACGAATAACTTTTGAAGCCACCAAAATATGTCCTTCGCAATGCGCATTATTTTAATAATTGAATACTCGGCACATGATGCTCAATGTAGAAATTTTTGTTTTTAAAATACAGTACAAAGGTTTACCATTTAGAAGTTGTAATACTATTAATAATACTATTTATTAAACGATACTAAATTGATATAAATACACTACATGTTTTCGTTTTTAATCTGGAAAACTGTTGGGCAGTTTCACATAAATGCCATACAACGAATAACAAAGTAACAATATTTTTCCATCGATAAAACCTGTCAGCAATGTTTTCTTTCGGAATACAAGTTTCATCACGAAACACAAGACCATTTTTCATAATAATTGTTTCAGCGAAAGAATGGAACTTTTTATCTTATAAATTTCTCTATAATTACTTTCCTGGAAACGTGCAACAACTGAACGCTTCTGCAAAATTTTGACAATAATTACTTGTTACAAAGTGATTTTTAGTTATTCAAACAAAGTGCAAAATAAACAATATTCCTTTGGAAAAATGACATCGAAATTACATCACAAAGGAAGATAACAAGAAAAAAATTGCAAAAAATGTTAGTTTATCAGAAAACAGAGAAATTTGCAAATCAAATATTTCCATGCCTACAAAGCACAATTATAAGTCTAAACGCTATGAAGTCGCTTGGCTCGTGGTATATAGTAAGGAGAGACTATCTTTGCACCCCCTATTCCCATCACATCGTCCCTTGAAATCTGAACTATGCAATTGACAATTGAAAACTACTTAACTTATTTCGTCCTTAAGCGTTTTTTCGACCAATCACGTATTAGAATCGAAAACACCTGAGGACCAGAAATGTCTCCATTCGTCAGATGAATCGGAGCAAACCATTACAAGTGACTTCATTTGGTGGGTGAATAATAGATTCATTCGTTTCACCCAACGACATACAGAATATTATTGCTGCATACTGACGTATGTGTAGCGATAAAGAGTTTAAGTCAAAAGTATGAGTAATTAGTTGGCAGATTAAGTGAACTAACATGTAGATTATCATTGCATGAATAACAATTCGGGTGACGGGGCATTGGCTTGGGTTACAGGGGAGGCACCACCTACCGACGTGACATCCAGCGAGATTAATTCTTCCTACATCATCGTCATTATCATCACTGTTTCTGCCTCTGTTTGCCTACTCATTGCTGCGCCCATAGTCTTTGCTACATTAAAGTCGAAAAAGAAGGCTCAACGTTCCGGTAAATATATATCATTGTCATATATTTTTCTGCTTATTCCCTAGGGCCGAATAAAGCGGAGAACCTGCCGGACGTTCTCTTGGAAAAGGGGGACTTTGCAATGAATTATATCTATACGTTTGCAGCAACCTCCCTGATCTTTTTTATCGTTAATCTCTTCATCATCGTGTTGTGGTACATTATGCGAAAACGAAATAAATCTCGTAAGTCAATGAAATAATCGAATCTCAATGGGAACGCGTACACTCTGCCAAGTGAACGATGCGCAAAAGTCAGGCAATTGTGTGGATGAATATTGTCTTTACTGATCATTTTGATCATTTCTTTTCGCAGGAATAAATAAATCCCAGACAGCCGACATGTACGCCCCGTCCACCGTCAATGGAGACACAATGACCGGTGAATTAAGTTCGGTCTCCGACGAGAAGAGCGACGTTAACTTCGACACTAATGATTACGTGGTCAGTGCGATCAGTCAGTATGTTCTTAGTAACAAGTAATGCCGGAGGGTAGGTTTGAGTTCTATTAACACGTTTCTGTTCCACTTTAAACCGATTAGTTTTTCATTCATGTAGCATATCGATTCGATCCGATCGAACGATTCAAACTTTGTTCCTCCGGGTTTCCTTCGTTTCTTTCATTTTCTTTACTTTCTTTAGTTTTTCTATGTTCTATACTGGAACGTTCTTTCGTGGCTTTGTTGCTTGTATAGAGAGTTTCACAATTATGTGTCCCCATCTACTAAGGGTTGTTTTACGCCTTCTGAAAAATGGACATTTCTGAAAGAACTGATTCGCAAAATATGGGAAAGGGTTGAAAATTGAAACTGAACATTTTGTTGGCATATCGAATTCGTCTCGTTGCATAGGTAAAATGTGTGAGAGGAATCCTAGGTCAGAAATGAACCATTTTAGTGAAACATAATGTTAATTGTAACCATACTTGCGAAGCTATGGTGACACTGACGACGACGTGCATAATTATAATAAATCATTCAAAGTTGAGAAATTTTAAGGAACTAAAATTTTTTATGTGCAGACTAAAATGCTACAATAATAAAATGAAAAACCGAGTCGTAGTCTACTTTGTAGTCTATTTGTATCTTTGTATGTTCTAAAACTTTATTTACTGCCCCTTTTTCTCAAATTCGGTTGATTCATCGTAATTATACATGTCATCGTCAGAGTCAGCATGGCTTCACAAAATTGACACATTGCTGACCTGCAACTTTACGTAGAAGATAACTCATGTCACCGGCTAGTTTCTCTGTAATTGAATATGACATTGAAAGAATCGAAATAAACTTCAGTATATTTTATTTATATGCAATAAATTTAAATAAAACTTGGTACATATTTGCTGTATATTATAATTTGTATGCGTTACATATTTTAGTAACATTTTTGCGGTGGTCAAATTGAAATTGCTAATGCAAATTAATACACGAGTTATCTCGTGACCGGTCAACAACGTTTGGACATGAAAACACGAGTTAACTCATGAGCGATCAACAATGTATTAACATTAACTTGCACGAAATCGATTCATTTCTGACCCATGGTTCCTTTAACTCACTTTACCTACACAACGAGACGAATGCAATAAGATAACCAAATATTTGACCTTAATTGTCCACACTTTCCCGAATTTTGTACCCCGGTTCTTTCACAAAATTTCACCTTTCTAAAGGTGTACAAGAACACCTGATAGATCGCGACACATAATTTTGAAACGCCCGGTACATCTCTCCGAGTATGAGCTACTCTTGCGTAATAATTGATCTTACTTCCTTTTTTATGTTACTTTATTTCCTGCAATTTCCGTTGCCTATAAGATGGTTTTGGGGGTGGCTATTTATATGTACTTTCCATGCACGTAGACAGAATCGTGAACTCTCGTAATGTATCAGAATGATGAGACTAAAAATGGTAAAAACACAATAAGTAATATTTATTGTCTGAATATATTTCATACTGATACGTTACTAATTATAACCGTAGAGAACTCCACGAAATTATCCGATTTGGAATTAGTATTCGTAATGATTCGGCAGAAACGTCGTCGTTTGTTCTTCTTACGTACTTCGGCTTCATCAGAAGTTTTCTTCCTTTGCATATCGCGATAGGACGAGGGCCGAAAGACCGCAGCTAGCACGTATTTAATAGACCAAACTATGCAAGATTTTGGAAAAGGGAGCTTGGAAATGCAAGTACACCATCAAGGAACTCTTGGTCGTCGCAGCAACCATATACCGCCACCTATGAACATGGATTCACCACCTCAGCGAACTACTGCCAGTGGAACCCTATCAGGTAGACTACTTACGTTTTTTTTCTGATAAAAGATAAAAAAGCTCCTGTTAACACTTTACCGACCGGAAGCCTATTAACACATCTTGCGCGGGAAGCGACTAAAGTCGTTTTTCACGGATTATTGGTGGTTTATTGTTATCGATGGGTCTTTTTGACGTTTTTACAATAAAATCGGATAGACATGCGTTGCAAAAATATAAAACGTGCGTTGCAAGAATGAATTCCTATGAATTCGTTTTGCTGACGCGATTACGGCTCTTTACCTTAAAAAGCTCACGACTCACTGCTTAAAAAGCAGTAAAGAACGACCCTCCAGGGAGACTTTCCATGGACATGAGGAAACATGTATTAGAACCCATCGTGGGAACTGAAAAAAAGAAAAATACTTCACAACAATGTCGTGTGTGCTCTGTTAAAAAAATACGCAGTGAAACGCGGCATAAGTGTAAATTTTGTAACGTACCCTTGCACAATGAAAAGTGCTTTGAACGATATCACACTTTGAATCATTTTTTAATTTTTGATTTTCTTAGTTTCTCATTTCTGACAAGTTATTTTTATTTTTTTAAAGGGAATAAAGAAATTGTTTTTTAAAGAGAAACTAAAAGTTTTAATAAAAAAACCTAATGTTTAAAAACCGCAGCTGTAAAAAATCGCCCGGTACACGGCAAAAATGCCCGCGCAAGATGTGTTAAGGACTCAATGACGAGAATTTGTAATTTTCGAATAGATATCTATATCCAGGAAGTATTTCTTGGGAAATACTACCACCTACAGAAGGGGTAGGATGTTAAAAAAATACCGGTCCGTAAAGTGTTAAGACGTTCAACATGATGTCAGTCCCTGGGGACTGACAGTGAACTTTCCCTTCTACCGGTGTCAGTTTCGAGGGCCTGAAAGTGAACTTTTCGTTTGGTTGGTGTTAACCGTAGAACTGACAGCATACATTTTATTGCGACGACGTTTTTACATGGAATCAGTATTGGAGTAGCAGTATTTTAGACAGATCATTATTAAGGTTGTAAAATAAATGGTGCAATTTAACTAGAAAATTGTCTATACAGATCGTTATCATTTGTAATCTGTGTAAATCTAAACTACGTCTTTGCCTAGAATGCTTTTAACCAATGAGCTGTGATCAACGAGTATACTCGTCATGGAGAAACGGCAAAATTTGGAGTATTAACGAGTGTACTTGTCATGCGTAAATGTTAGCAACCACTGGTTATTAAAATTATAATTTTGACGAAAACTAAAATATATTAGTAAATTTCAAGATCTTTGGAATATTGTGAGGCCATGGTGAAATGAAACGAATAACTAAAAAGTATAAATAATTTGAGATAGATTTATGCTCATTTTTCGATTTTCGTGGTCCACGTAGTGCGCTCTCTCAAAAGAAGTCGCCACTGTTAAGTGGTTAATGGCTTCATTAAAGTTACAACATTTATTTTCTAATTTTGAAAATGCTGCATACCGGTATCATGCAACAATGTTGTCAAAATAAGAGTTTTGCCGTCAGTCCCACGGATCAGCATCGTCCAAACGAAAAAGCCACTGTCAGTCTCTAGGGATCTACGTCGCATTCATTGTATTATGGAAGTTAACGTATGGAAGTTAGTCCCAAAAATAATATCATGCTAAATGCAATGACACTTGACTTAAAGATAAATAAATTTTACTATCAGGTTTAGTTTGTTTAACCCTTTGCACACCGATGCCTCACCCGATGGGACATCGTAAATCTACCATATCACTCGGTTACCCCCTCTAAGGGGTCCTTCGGATTTATTAGTGATTAATGTGGATGAATTTATTGCACCGTAACATTTGATGAAGCGTATATTTACCTGAACGTTATTATTGAAATGTCACAAGATAGCAAATAGTATAATGCCACCAAGTTAATTAATAGATACCGTCAGATATGGATACGAGTGCAAAGGGTTACTCTTTTCGCTACTTATGGTGACTATAATCACCCCCAACTCGCTCTGCGAAGGAAATTTATACTAAAAATATTTATTTATTATGTACCTTCACACATTCATAGAAATGTACTAAACAAATGGAAAAATTGAAAGACTTCATTCAATACTAGATCTGTCCACTCTTAATTTAATATATTTAAAATTGTCAAATAAATTTGTTCAACACAAAAATATAAAGGGGCAAAATACTTGTTCGATTCAGTCGCTCACAGTCTCCCAAGATAGTCTTAGAAAATTGAAAAAGGAGAAGCGTTACAAATTTCAGGAACCGTTTCAAAAAATTCAGAGTAAGTCATTCTGACCATCTTGATAGATCTAGTGTTAAATTTCAGTAATAAAAAGTACAAGAAAACAGAAGTGCCCAAACAATTAAGCTCAATTAAAACTCTTTCCTCCATTACAGTATCAAAGTCGAGTTACATCGGGACTATTACATAGAAAATAACTCATGTCACCGGCTAGTTTCTCTGTAATTGAATATGACATTGAAAGAATCTAAATAAACTTCAGTATATTTTATTTATATGCAATAGATTTAAATAAAACTTGGTACATATTTGCTGTATATTATAATTTGTATGCGTTACATATTTTAGTAACATTTTTGCGGTGGTAAAATTGAAATTGCTAATGCAAGTTAATACACGAGTTATCTCGTGACCGGTCAACAACGTTTGGGCATAAAAACACGAGTTAACTCGTGAGCGGTCAACAATGTATTAACATTAATTTGCACGAAATCGATTCATTTCTGACCCATGGTTCCGATTAAGATCAATTAAAAGCTAATCCAAACACTCAAACGTGTCATACTTCATCCAAATACGATCTCTTTCCTCCATTACAGTATCAAAGTCGAGTTACATCGGGAATCCAAGTCCGGCCCCACCAAACGATGTGAGTTTCTACAGCGTGGAAATGGACAACGGACGATACATGGGATACGAGACGGATCACAGTCCGATTCCAGTGATACCGGAGCCAGGATCGGGCAATTATTATCCGTCAATGAGCCCAACGGGACACCTCGGACCAGGTCACATGGCTGGCAGTACAGGAACGCTGACCCGCAGCAGAACCTTGCCACGTCCTGTTCCACCACCGGACGTGACCGTGATGACCGCTGGTACAAAATCACCGATACCACCTTCAGTACCTCCACCACCGACAACGTTCGCCCGTTCAATTCCAAACAATGCTCACACCCACGGACACCCATTATCGACCTTCACCCCGACGCCGGCCTATTCCGACATCGATGGACATCTTGTCTGAGGATCACCTATCTTCGGCCCTAGCTCGGTGCGTGGAAAATACCGTGCCGTTCCAAGGGACGAGACTATCACCGTTACGGAAAGAACGACGCGGCTCTAATCTCAAGATCAGTGTGACTCATTAGGGCCATATTCATAGCTGATCTTCGACCTTTTGGCTTTTTATTCCGGCGTCGACGTTCGGTTATTAAAACAGTTATCTCAGAACTTTGTGAAGCTGCTGGGGATCCTGTGGGACTTACGTGTAGGTGTTTCGACGACCTTATTCACTTTGAACATGGTAGAAAGTACGAAGCATGTAAATAGAGAGAGAAAGAGAGAACGAAAGAGAGAGTGAAAAAGAAAATACCATATAAAGGTTAACGTAATTTTAATGAATATATGGTACTCGTTGCGACACAGAGAGCATTCCTTTCACACGTTTCGTTACTTCGTGAACATGGTGTACATTGACGGACATTTAGCGTAGTTACGTTTGCATATCACGACGAACGGAAAATCAAACAGTGCCCGGTGAAGATCTGCTCGAAATTCGGAAGATATCTTCGTGACATTCGTTTACTTGGTCAGTGATTTTTCGTTTGCTGTCGTATAGCATGCTTCGGTTGTTCAGACCCTACTACAGAGATCGAGATGTGAATGAAATTCGTGCACGAAAATTCCTCATTCGAAGACATTTTCACACGGAGTATGAAGTTATGGAGGAAGACACTCTTTGGCCCTTCCTGCTCTAAACATTACTTGTAGTTAAGTATAATTCGACGATAGAATAATTAATATAGTTCGTAATAGTAAGTGTCTAGTATGGTAAGATTTTTAACAAGTGCATTTTTCTACGTTTCCGTTCTTACTCGGTTGCCTATCGTTTACGAGGGAGCATCAGATATTCTGATTAATTGAAATTAACCGTTTATACCTCCCTCTCGATGATGATGATCAGCGTCCAAGAACTGTCGAAAAGATATCTTTCGATTGTAACTACCGTTTTGAAAGTACGGTTTATTTAAAACCGATAGCGTGACAAATAACCCTAATAAACGTCACATCAGTCGCATCCTCGATGACGAGGATAGAATCAGTAACAACGCTCTTCCGGTATTGTCAGTTATATTCGCATCATTTTCGTCTGAATATACGTATGGCCGTCCATGATTTCTCTCAGAATCAATTTATCAGTAGTTGGGATACTTTATCCTGACGGAAAATTGGCGGACTTCTTGTTTGGAATTCAAAGAAAGCGAGACAATCGTTTGACACAGGGAAACAGTTGACAACCTTTAGAATCATTAGTGATCCAACTGATTTCCACTTCTTCTCTACCTTCTGCTCGTTATACGGTACACATACTCTGTTACACTTGCAGAAGGATTTTCCTTGAAAACGCTGCACAGGACAAGCAGAAACTAATTTTATTCGATACGAATGATAATCTACTTTGACGCTTTACGAACAAAACTGGAGGTGTAGTTGATCGAAAGCCGAAATAAATGCTAAGTACGCGTTTCTTAGGTGATAAAATCGTAAAGACCCGAATGAAATGTACAAGTAACTCTCCTTCGAGATTTTCCATACAGACATCACTTCCATGGAGTATACGTCGACAAAGTTCATTTGCACTCTGAAAAAAAAAACTAATTTGAATTCCAATATTCTCATCTTTCTGTCTAATCGGATGAAAACGATATTTAACTGTTTGTCGTTAGTTTTGTCCTTGATAAGTCTTTTTTATAGATCAGTTAGGATTTTTTGACACTTTTTGTGGATTTATAACTTTTTATAATCCAATTTAAATGAATGCAGAATGCAAAACGTGGAAATAGAAGGAACTTGTTGAATTAAAAAGGAAACTTTTATCCTTTCCCCCAACTGCCGCGTATCTTCCAACCACCCATGAATTAACCGTACGTTTTACAGTTACGATTTTCTACCGACCAAACTACCCGTGAAATTAGTAGACACGTTTTCATTTCAATAAACATTCCATGCATCGCAAGAAACACACAAGTGCATAATTAAATCGATTAGATTGTATGCAAAACTTTGAAAGTAGCTCTTTGGAATTTTTACTTTCGTGCATTCTTCAAACATTTGTTTCCCTGATTTAACAAGGACAAGTTCAAACGATACGTAGAAAAGACACAATTTTTTCACTGCCAAACCTAAAGTCAATACTACGAATAGTTTCTTGAGTATTATTCTGTCTCTGAATACTTTTGCTCTATGCACGATAACGAGGATCAAAAGAGAAGAACCAAGGGCGACAAATGTCAGACACTTGATACTTTCAATTTATACTTAATATGTGGTCGATAAGATCTGTTTCTTTGCTGTACGCTAATCAGGACGATGGGCATTTTTGCTATGTGCACGCAGAATATATTATACGACACAATACACTATGATAACACAGCACGAACAAAAATGAAGAACCGCCAAACAGCTGCGGTCTAGGAAGATATGAAAAGGGATGAACAGCTTTCACGTGATATGTTACAATTATTAATTTTATCGCATTTTCATACGTTTATATATATATATAACTGTGTACAAAACTTTTCGTCAAGTTTTCTTGTGTATGGTCGATTTTTTTGTAAAATATTGTTGGTAATATTCTATGTCATGGTTTTACTTCTATGGCAATATACGATAAATAACGTTGTTAGATGATATATCAATTACATGAAACTTTCTAAATTTAAACGATCTTTAATGCGTAATAAAAATGTTTGAAAGAAAATTAGTAGAAGTTTTTGTAAGGAAAAGAATTTAATTGTTTTTTGTATATGATCCTGTTATCATATTATAACTGGCACGATTATCGAAACGATTTTATAGTTAGATTTTGTAAAAGAATTGTTAAAATTCCCATGTTTTCGAGTGATATACAAGTTACGATTTGTTATTCGAGGATCGAAAAAGATCAACATGTGTTGTGTAATTTCTATTGAACTGAATTTTTTGCCAAAAATTAATATTATCGAAGATAAGACTATATTTATATATAAGTACTATTAATTACATTTTTAATAACATTATACACATAAATTAGTCTTCTCATGTGAAAAGCTGTACGTTAAAATGATCACGTGAAAGCTGTTAATTGACTAATTAATTCTCATCACGTATCTTCTTAGAACAACGACATCTTGAACTATCGATATACCCCAAAAGCAATTATACTTCATTATATCGAAACGAAACGTTATGATATTACCAAGAACAAATGATCAGCATCATCAGCG
Source organism: Cerceris rybyensis (assembly GCA_910591515.1). NCBI lineage: Eukaryota > Metazoa > Arthropoda > Insecta > Hymenoptera > Crabronidae > Cerceris > Cerceris rybyensis. Next base: position 10,064,214 of record OU342793.1, read on the forward strand.
AAGTCTAAAAAGACCTGCAGAATGGATTCAATCGAAACGAGAAAATAAAACAGAACAAAAGAAACGAAGAAGTGAGTGTCTTGGAGTAGTGATATCCTTGAAAAAGACAATAGTACATAAGTTTAATTATACGATGAGTTTAGTTAAGAACGACTATTTCCCTGGCACAGCCAAGTTAGAAGGTTTGCATTTGCATAAGGATTATTATGCGACGCGAAGTGACACTGATCGTAGTACGACAAAATATTATACATATATATTTTTGCATTTATTTCCATTAAATTGATTATCCTTGTAAATAGTGCAATATCTCTCCAGCGTTTCACACACGAACACATACACACAAACACACGAGTACTCCAAAAAAAAAGTAATTAAAATGGATCATATGAGGGTCTCACTTTACGTAAGCTATAATGAATTATTGTATAGGATTATATGCTAGGCCAAACACATATACATATATACATATAAAATTATATATATACATATAAATATATACATATACACGACTGTGTATATCTGAAAATTATTCCATCTATCGAAAGCGATAACATTTTTTCCGTTTATCGAGAGCCTAAGTAGTTAACATATATTTTTGAAACAATACAAGAAATCGCATGGGTCTGGCCTATCGTACGGAATTCATGCGAAGAAAACGCGACTAATAATACAATACGAGTGACACCGGGCACTCGTCGAATCAGAAAGTGAATGTACCTTTCGTTCGCTTTTCAAAGATACTGGAGGCAACCGATATACGCCCAAGATACCTCTAGACACCAAGAATTCAACAGAGAATAAAAAAGAAAAGAGCAAAAAGGAAAAATTGAGAATCTCGTGTACCTAAATAAGTCACGATGATTGCAATGTACAGTTGTACGCCATGAAAATGGCCTCTGTTGTTCTGCTTCTAATTTGACTCCGCGTATCGAATGGACACGCCAATCAAGAAAGACCTAAGTAAGATTGCTCCAAAGATAAACAGACGCACACTCGCGAACATCTGGAAACGTACACGCGCTCAAATGTTAAAGAACGATGATATAAGGTCGCCGAAGATTATAATTAGGATGGATCACTGAGGCTATGATGACGAGATAAAAGCTCGGAAAGTATATTAAGAAAAGGGCTCCTTTTTAAATATGTGTATCATAGCCTTCGATGGTTGGAAGCTCGTATTGAAAGTGTTTGAAACGAGCAGAATTGTTAAAGCTGAAAATGTGAAAAAAAGAGGAAGATATCGCCACGTGAGCGTACCTTTATTCAGAGCAATCGTACTTATCCACGGTATCTCGATTGTTCCATCCTAATTGGAAAATTTTAAGTCTATCGTGACTCATGCTATCATTGACGTTTGTCAATCTGTCTTTTTTTGTTCTTCGTTCTTTTATGATCATTGAATTTTCCCGGAACGATCGAGATACCGTTTATGAGGTCCCTTATGTACAAAAGGGATTACCAAACATGAAATGAACCTGCACGTGGTAAGTTTGGATGGAGTCGTTTCACTAATTCGCGTATACTTTCTGCGCCGTTGTCATGTGTGTTTCATGCTTGAGAACTGTCCGAAAGTTTCCACGAACAACGTGTTTCGTAGTACGCGCTATTGTTATTTCATTACCGAGGAGAAGCTGATTTGTTACTGGTAGATAACTACAAGCTTGAAAACGTGTATTGTTAACCGCTGCTGTTGTGTATGGAGCCGCACCGTTCGGCTTAGACTGATGATAAAAAAAAATTCACGTATGCTCAATTAGAGAACATGTTTGCGCATAATTAAGAATTCTATTTACATATACATGTTTTATATTTGTAATTTAACAAATCATGTACACTTAATATTACCTGATATTATTAGACTATGTAATCTCCAAAGTATTTGCTCATCAAAGTGCTAGGCATGTTAGACGGACCGATATTCGTCCAAAATGGTACCTTGGAGATGGACATACCATCTAACAGTACGATATTTGATATTTTACACAATAATTAATAATTCCGTTGATTATTCTAAGACATAGTCAATCCTAATTATACAATCATTAAGGATACGAAGGTAAAAATTAACCGTTTTACATGTATATATTGTAAATATATACTTAGATAGACAATGAAAATGAAATGCATTAACGAATTAATATCAAACTAAGAGAAAAAAAAAGAAGATCGAGAGCTTTCAATAATAGGTAAATGTTCGTATCACTTTTGATGGTTTCTCTTCTTACTTTGATTGATCCCTCTCGCCGACGATAGAAATACGCCTCGTTTAATTATGCTGAACCAGGCGAAATATCGAATGACACGCAAGCACAAAAAAATAAAGAGAAATACGTGATTCTTTTAAGTGACACGACGCATTTCTGCACTCAAAACTTATCCGTTCCAAATTATCATTGCCACAAGAGGCAAAGACTGGACGTTATTACGCCGATTAATCGTTTTTAGCGCTATTCCAACGACACAATCTTATATTTTTTTTTCGACTTTTTCATTAGCAATGATGATGGACATTGCACCGTGTTCTTTGAACTTGACAATTGTTCTCACGTTGTTTGATATTAGCGGCGAGAAATCCTTTTTCATTCCAAGGTCTATCGTCGTTTCGAGAAGACCTCTGCATAAATTAACAAATCGTCGTTGATAATATCAACGTACATCCGCCGTTTTACGAGTGGAAGCGAAATATGAGTATATAGGACTTCTAGAAGCTAGAATTTTACTTCATTATTATGTGTGTTACTAAAAACAACGCGTACTTGCCTATCCCTTTTACTAATGCGACAAATGTATACAACGTAGGAAGTGCATTTAAGTTTTTTTATCGAGAGTGAATATATACGTCCAATTATTAACCCTTTACACTCTGAGCCATCTCTGACGTTGTTTCTTAGCAAGTTGGCGGCACTTTACTATCTGCTATCTTATTCCATTTCAAGAGAAAAGTTAAGTTAAACAGACATTTCACAAAATGTTGCGATGCAATGCGTTCATCCTCTGTGGTCACTAATAAATTCAAAGATCACCTTAGAGGGGGCAACCGAGTGATGTGGTAGACTTACATTGTCCCCTCAGCTCGAACATTGGAGTGCAAAGGGTTAAGACCAAAGACTTTCTTCATTACGTAAATATTCGCGTGTTATCTGTAACGCGCACTTTAATTACAAAATTTCATAAAACTATTCGTTTATTTAATCCTAGATAACATGAACTGCCACATTTCCAGTAAAACCGATAATGCATACCCAAAAACTTTTGTTTCTCGTAATGAATTGCGAATGTTTGCTAGAATAAGGCTTACATCACAATTAAAACTTACTCTATTACTTATCCTTTTAAGAAAACAACTATAAACGCAGTTGTACGCGTATTATATAAGTATTTATTTTTATATTTATCCGAAGATCTACACCATATCATTTAGAACTCAATATTCCCTAAAGAATGTCCTACCGTCATGTTCTGTTATCATCAATGTTATTGTTATTTATCTTGTTATCAATCATCGTTACCTCCACTAGCTCTTTCCATTATACCTTCATCAAGTCAGATTTCCATGTTCTTATGAGATAAGTAGTAGAGAAGCTATCAGAGATATTGAAACAGGCGAGTATCATAGTGTAGAAAAAGGACCTAAAATTTCTGCTTAGTCGAATAAAAGAATCTACGGCCTGATTCATACTGAATTCATTTTAGAAAAGAGTGTGAGCGTATTTAGCGCAGGATTTATTATCCTTATTATACTACACAAATTAGTACTGCCTCGTTTCACCCTTCTCCAAGTATCATGTGTTCTAGGATTCGAGTGAACAACCTTCATTCTATATCAATCTTTCACATCAAGCTGTTACAATAACTTGTTATTGTAACTATGTGGCAATTACAGTAACTTATACATACACCGCAAAACACTGAATTGATAACGTTTCGATTCATCTGTTTCCATAAAACAGTGCGCTAAACTGTGTAGTTGGCCTAACGTCACGTTGTATACATGTAGCTCGATTTTATGGATTCGGAGTGATTAAGTGCACCTTAGACGAGATTAAACGTTAAATGAGGGTGAAAGGATTAGGCCGAGTACGTAATAAGATTCTGAGAATCTCGATGGATCTTATGCAATGACACATCTTCGTCCCCCGTCGTAGACGGAAGATATGATAAACGTTATAATTTTCTCCCATACATTATGCGACGAAATGAAATCGAATGTTAAATCGTTAAGCGTATTATGTCGTCGAATATATGTTGCTTCCGTTTGTGTGCCAAGAAATCGACGTTTTCGATGTATAGTAAATACGAAAAAGAAAAAAAAATGAAAAAAACATACCCGGGGACAAACGTGAAGATGTTATGTTATGTCTGGCCTCCCGGGTAGGGAGCTGAAATTTCTCGGCCGAGCCCACTTGACACGCAATGTAATTCTTTGGAGCAATCAGCGCTGTTTTTAAGTACAACAGATAAAGATATTGAACAGAGAAGCTCTCCGATACGAAGATAAATTGGAAAGAAATGAGACGAGAAACGGTGTAATATAACTAAAAATACCAACGATTGGTACCATTAATTACTTGTATATATACATAGTATTTTTACATTCTAATTCTAAATTACATTTCCAATTCTAAATGGTATATTGTTATTATTCTGTGAGCTTCGCTTGTCGTCTGTGTCAACGGCGATAATGTTCTTCGATATCCGCTCTTCGCCGGAAATGCATCATGCGCGAATTCACAGGGCGAACCGACGGGAATTTCCTTACACCCCATAAAACCCCGATAACTTCCTTCCTTCTCGACTGTGCTCTGGCCTCGTTATTCACGCGCGAGATCCAATAACACATGCATTGTGCCTTCATTGCACCTACATTAATTAGAATGTCTAACTATGTAAGAAAAGCGAGAAAAAGCGAGAGAAAAAGAGAGAGAAAAAGAGAGAGAGAGAAAGAGAGATAAAGAGTTCTTGATTACTCTTTTACGTACGAACGAAGTATCGTATCGCAATGTATTCGATATTTATACATGTAATTTATTCTCCATTGAAATTCAAACCAACCCAATCCCATTACTCTCTCTATGTACTCAATGCAGATGCGATTGTATTGTTTTTTTAATTAACATTACTTTGTGCAAAACGAATGGACAATTTTCTCGGAGTTACGCTCGCTGCTGCGTCCTTGACGATTCACAAATTTTTTTCTTTTTCTCTTGATTCACGTGACACCTTGTGCATTTTGCGATTATCGTCTCTATCGAGGGACAACCCCCTAGGATCGACCTTCGTTATGAAGAAAGAGAAAAAGTGGAAGAATGTGTGAACGAAGGCACGATATTTGTACGCATAGAGACAGAGCGAAGCTCAACGCACTAGTCCTTAATTTAAAACCAAAGTAAAGAAAAAAAAACATTGTGTAGCTCTTAAGACTCTCCATTACGTATTCTCACCTGTGTGTCTAAACAGACATAATTATAATTAATAATTCAATCATCGTAATTAGGTAAAGAACTATCCGATAAGCGAATAGGTAAAAATAAGCCACTGATTATGTGTATAATTTTACATTGATTCGTTTGCCGTATCTTTTTTAACTACACGAATAACATTTTATCTAGTAACTTTCGTCGACTAGAAATGTAAATTCAGTATCTGTACATTGTTTTCCTATTTCAACTATTAAAAAGTGATTGTCAAGAAAACCGTGTTGTTTTTTTTTTGCGAAATATGTCCCTTGAAACCCACATCCATTATTTCGATTTTCGAAAAAAAATGTATAACCCTGGAATAAAGTATAACTCAAGTATTGCAAGAATGAGGTGTGAACGAAGTTAGTGCGGTTTGAAAATCTTTACAAATTATGAAATTACCGAATTGCTCCGTATTTGGAAGGACATTGTTCAACCAGATAATTAGTGAAATAACCCGAGACGAAATATTGAACGTCATTTGAACCTTTTACTACCCAACATTTAGGAATTAGAAGTACAAAAATAGGTCTAAATTCAATGTAAAATAAGATCCTATTTAGCGCCTAGAAGTGGCACAAATTTCCCTTTATGCCATTTTAAGACGCAAAACAAACTCTCCTGTTATACAGTACTTAGAAAATGGCCAAAATAAAATCGGAAAAATCCATTGTTTTATAAAACTTTCTCACTGTAGATGTAGGCTCAAGATATATAATTGTATGCATCAACACTATTCTATTATACAAGAATTTAATTGTGATCATGTTTTTGTTGCGAATGGTAATCATCACCCATTTAATACTTCTTTTTTTATTAATTGTCATGAAACTAACCATTTTAAGGCTATTCCTGTAGATGCCATCATTATGAATTGTATATATATATATATATGAATTTTGACTGTCAAATGTATGTTTCATTACCTATTGATAAAAAAGAGCTGGAATAAATAAAAAATGGTACTGTTTATGAAGTATTTATCCACTAGTTACATACATTTATGTATGTATACATTCCTTATTAATTAATTATTTAAAAAAGTTAAAGTTCTTTATGGGATATTAAATATATATCGAATACAAAAATTATTATTTAACCTAGGAGGAGTAACAGGTCCAATTCAGGGGATAAAGGTTTTGGTGATAGCTAAATAGGAGTATCATTTTACTGAGAAGGAGTTACAGTTTTAAATTAGGAGTTTTAGTATTGAAAAGTATCATATTAGGTTCAAATAGGAGTAAATACCATGAAAATAGGTTCAATATTTCGACTCGGGAAATAACATCGTCTAATTGTTCAATGGAAAAATATCTCGTCTTTTCAAAATTTCCACCATTGTTTTAAACAGCTGTGAACATGTTATAATATTGTTGGAGTGACAAGGGTTAAAATATAAAAATCTACATAGTTTTTTTTAAATAAAATACTAAAATATATGCATGCAATCTGAGACGGTAAGTGTAAGTAGAATAATGAATGTTCTGTACGTCAATCTTTGTATTCGTAAAAATTCGATATGTCATTGTTGACGCCTTTAACGATATATTATGACTAACTTCACGTTAACAGTTTAAAAACACAATTAACACATAATCAGACGTATCGTTGCTCACGTTGAATAAACATTATGATTAATTTGAACGTTAAAGTACACGCAGTACGTCTATGTCGTATAATCTTTACGTTAATTTATCTCTGCCGTTTGCATTTTGGTGTAAATCATACATTAATGATCAACGTTATGGTTTTTCAAACGAAGCACAATAGACTTTGGTTATCTGAGTTATCAATCATTTTTTGCGGTTCAAGATCAGGCTTAACCAAAAGACCGTTGTTTAAAAGGTAATCTGAGAAAATTTTGCGAAATTTTAATCTGACGGAATTAATACAGAACAATGTATCATACTTACACGAAGTAATAACAATCATAAAGATGAATCATACTGATAAAATTCTACCTAAAGTTTATGAAATTAATAACATAAGAAATTTTTTTTAGATTTTCTTACTAAGCAATAATTCAAATTGGTAACTATAACTTTTTTATTGTAACAATCGCATAATACATTGCGTTTAAATGCAATTATGTATTAACATTTGTATAAATATGTAAACAATAAGCTGCTCTTCTAAGCTGTCAGAATAATAGACTTTATCAACGTGAATTATAAGATAACATCTCGTCTTCCGATGAATCTTATCGCCTTAAGTCTAACTGGATTGTTTTAAATTTAAAACATAATTATAAGAATACAGCTGAACGTCGAAACGATAAGAAGTCATTTTTATTTACCATGGACCAAATCTGTATGTTAAAAATAACGATCAACGAGTATTTGAGTAAATAGTAGTCATCATGCAACTTTTTTTCTCATATGTCTGCTTTAAGAATAAACTTTCGAAGACATCTGTAAACATTTGTGCATTATCGCACTATAGAGAACGAAACTTTTACTCTTACGCAATTAGTAATTGCTTTTATTAACCGGAATGAATGAGCTGAGAGATTATAAAAATAAAGAATGTACCTACCTATATAGCTGGAAGTCTGTTTGTTGATTCTGCATTATATGTCATTCCTTATATTATTGCATTGATTAATTAATAATCAACATTCACAAAGTATACCTTAAGATGAGAGACGTATCATATTATTTTATGAAAAGTTGTTTGATTTGTCATTTTACCTACCGCGAGATTATTGTCGCGAGATTATTACGGTTTTATTTCAAGAAACACAGATGACCTTGAAATCTCTTTAAAATGTATCACTTTGAAAAAATAATTATTTCTATTATTATGTACATCAATTAAATTTTTATCGCTTTTTTCCATGAAGTTTTTTATAAAGTAATAAATAACGAAGATACATAATAATGAAAAACGCTGTATGGGCTGTCATATTTGGAAGTGATACAACTCCCTTTCTTCTTATGTCGAGACATTTGAGAGTTCGTACAAAAGCTTTTATGCTAAAACATATATTAGTTGAACCTTTTTCGAGAAAACCATGAGGAAATTTACTTAATTCTAGTTATTTTGGCTCTTGCTCTCCTTTTTTTTCATTAATATGAAAAGCAAAAGAAGACGTCTATGTTTGGCTAACTCAACTAACTTAAACAAACTATTTTTAAAAATCTAACAATTTTAAATATACACAGCCGTCTATCGTCTTTGGTATATCTCGGACAATTAAATATAATCAATCATCAAGATTTTTTAAAAATGTAACATTTTTAAAAATAACATCCCATATGATGCGATTATGGTAGACGTGAGGTTAAAGGTTCAAATACCCAATTCGCAACGTGAAAAGATTTTTAGTAGAACAAGTCGTGTAGAGATCCGTGGAGATACTTTTAGTAGAGAATGCATACACGACCTCGTTCCGGCATATTACATAAACTATGTACTTTAATACTAACATTATAAGAGATAATTGGTACAAGTAATAAAGTTTTACATAGCTTGTGAACTATTAACCCTTATCGCTCCAAGTGTGCCTCTCAGGCACTACCGATGTGCGGCGTTCTACTCCAAGTGTACACAAAGTACTTTTTACTTCGGATATTGTTCGGGTCGTTATCGGTAATTGTTTATAGATAAAAAATAGTTACAAGCGATCAGTAAAGAAAGTCAGATCTCAATCTGCTTTATTGTAAATCCATCTATTATATTTTTCAATTCTGTCGAGGAGGAAAATAATTTATCTTTGTGAGGAAAATATAGATAGTGACGATGAAAATTTTAATTTTCGCATCTATAATGATGTAGTTGTTAACTAGCCAAAAGGAAATAATGGGGTAAAAAAAGAAACAGTTTTCTACTGTGGGACCAGAAAACGCAAACCCGGTTTGCATCCCAATGACTGCTTTAAAAAGTACCACGCATTAATCAATTATGATTAATAATATAAATATTGCAATCAAAATTATATTACTTCTGAAATGAATAAAGATTCTTTTGAATGGCTTTAATATTATTATTTACACTACTTCTTATATTTGCTACTCGTCGTAACATTCAAAATCTGACACTTAAAATCTTGCGAGTCAAAATATGACGAGAATAAGTTGGAGTTGCCGGTCGATATTCACACTTAAAAGTTGGAGCGTTAAGGGTTAAAAAGTAACGAAGTCAAAAGGCGGAAGTATACCCGAGTCGAAATATTGAACCTATTTTCATGGTATTTACTGCTATTTGAACCTAATATGATACTGTTCAATACTAAAACTCCTAATTTAAACCTGTAACTCTTTCTCAGTAAAACGGTACTCCTATTTAGCTATCACCAAAACCTTCATCCCTTGAATTGGACCCGTTACTCCTCCTCGGTGCATGTATACTTTTTACATATAAATTAGTTAATACTATTACGTTTTACTGAATTTTTATTTGTTGTAATTATAGTTATCACATTAATTCGAATAGTGGTAGGTACACTTATAATTGCAAACGAGTATAAATCCATTATATTTTAGTGATGCTGACTAATTCATTTTTGAAAACTATGTGTATATATATAAATAATAGTAATAAAAATAATAATAACATTGATAACTGGATAGGATGTAAATTTAGATCTATTTTTGTACTTCTAAATCCTAAATGTTGGGTAGTAAAAGGTTCAAATGAGGTTCAATATTTCGACTCGGGTAATATTACGATCGACACAATCGATATGCACCTCCTCCTCTTCAATTTGGAACTCACGTAAGCCTGCAGATGCTAAGTGCAATGATCATAGAAATTTCAATCAGAATACATAGTGACAGTAGCAACAACAATGAATTTAACAATATCTAAGATTTCCCATTTTAAATACCCTACCATTTGTAACAGGTTCATTAGGAACAGATAATTTGAAATATACACAGACAACTATTGTCTTTGATATATCTTAACATACAATTAAATATAATCAATCATTAAGATTCAAACAAATTGTCAGGAGTGAAAAAATATTTTCAAGACGGACAAATTTTCATTGATGTCTTTACTTAATTGTTACTTACAACTTCTAAGTGAATCGAATCCGATTTATTTTCATTGTTGTTTAATACATTACATTAAAGAATTAATAATAATAAATAGTTTATTTTAGCCTTCCGGCCACAAAACGGACTTGGTTTACATTTTTCTTGCTATTTCCATTCACACTTACACTTTCATTCATACCTGTTCTCTCACACCTCTTCGACACTCTGACTCTTATATTCTAATATCTTCGTCTCTTTGGCCCAATTTCTTATCATTAACTCTATTGCACTATTCGGTTCTTTTCTCCCTTCACTTCTTTCTCTATCTTTCTGCCCTCTTACCTTATTGCTTTTACTACCTTATTCTTTACCACTTTCCTCGTCCACTCTACTGTCCTCTCGCACCCTTCCTCACTAACTACATCTCCTATGCTGATACCCATTTCCAGTTCCCTGCACTCCCTTAAAAATGTGGAACGCTTCACGATTTTGCGTGTCATCCTTGCGCAGGGGCCATGCTAATCTTCTCTATATCGTTGCAATTTTAGTATAGGTATGTACTGCCGAAGAAAGTACTATATTAAAGAATTATTACTCCTTATAATATTATTTTTGTCACTTAATTATAGCACTACGTATTGCAAAAATATTAGATGTACTATTTACCGACACACATTCAATTATAACGTCAAGACCATCAAGGAATGAGGAAGAATTCGTAATCTCTCTAACTCTTTTTTAATCCGGACAACTCGGACGCCGTTGTTCTTATGTATTAAAATTATACGCAAAATTTCACACAGACGTAATTGCAATAATCCTCTCAATACGATTAATTAGCGTCGATCAATTATAACAGACTTATTGGTATTTAATTTCGATAACACGTAAGATACTAAATGCCATGGATCATTGGCCGCCTCCTGCACGATATTTATAAACGTTTTTGCTGATGTGTTGATGAACATTAATTATATTATCTTCCACGATGTAAAAGGTCACGCAATAACATCAAATGAAATCATAATAATATTTAGTAAATGAAACTGATAACCAGCTAGACGTAAAAAGAGATAAGGAAAAGGTTAACGAGAAACTTGACATACGAAATATTTGGTAAAACGTACAGTCAACTCCATTAATGGCCTGTAAATCGCACCGAACTACCTTATTTTAACACGTTGAATGCCATGAGGGCCACCAGCGGCTGGCGCTAGTAAATTCAATATAATTTCATATGACTTTTACATTATAATACTTACGAATTTGCTAATTCGGCCAATATTTACGTATTCGTACACTTTCCGTCTAAAAAAGATAAGTCCTACTGTCTATATATCTCTTTGTGTCTTTAACCCTTTTACTGCCGATTGGAAACATTGATTGAGTCAATAACAAATGTAGTTGCGAATAAAAAGGATTGTTACTTGACAATAGGTTCATATAGAACATGCAATATATAGGGTAAATTTTGTATTTACAATTGTCTGTCATAAAATTACTGATATCGTATTCAAAACTGAATATTAAGCCTTCGATTCCTAGTGTTAGCACTATTGCTAACGACGATATATTGTCGTCCGGAACTAAAATGTTAAAGTATCACGTCAAAGTTTCTGCGTTGTAGAAATGTGATTCTATCAGAAAAAGTTTCACTTCAGTAGAAATGGAGAAACTACATATATCACTATAGTGATATACCGATGACACTCAGCATATTAAGCTACTACCACAAGGGTACACGATATCTGCACGCCAAAGCCGTATTTTGAGAAACGTCACCTATTCCTCCCCAACAATACGCCCGAAATGTCACACAGCTGCAGCAACACAATGTACTACAAGCCAAACTAAAGAAGTCACTTGGTATGAGGTACGGGGTAAGGGGAGACCCGTTTATTCCCATCATATCAGGCCCAGCAACACTTATTTCGTTCTTCCCACGACGACATAATGAGTGTGCAGTTTTATCGACCAATCATGCATTAGAATCAAAGATTACGTCAGAACAGTGAATGTCTCTATTCATCGGGCGAATCAGAGCAAATCACTTTCCAAATGACTTCTTTTACTCTGCCAATCATATGCATATCTTAAGCATTAATTTACAGCGAGACATAATTACAAAGCCATCTTATTTTTAGGTTTCTGTTGTTGATAAAAAGTTTAAATTGGAAGTTGTGTAAGACCCCACGCCAGCAAGACGCCGAGCTAGGCATTCTCACGCCCGGCTTTCGTCAAGGGGACAATTCCTCCAGCGAGGGAGGAAGACGACCCTCACCCCTACGGGGCCTTTTCAAGGAAAGGAGGTCCTTCAAAGACCCAGTACTAGCGGAAGAGAAATAGCAAGGCAGTCGATAGTCAGTCGTTACAGAGTCGACGTCTTGCATACATCGAGGGAACACTCTTACAAGAAGCCCTATTAATATTTGTATTATATTATTGGCGCGAAACGAGTCTATTGTATATTGCAATTATCGACGCAAATATTTATAAACGCCCGTATTATGATATATATAAAGAGAAATCCGTGTCTTACAGTTGATATCTTGGAATACTTAACAAATGAAAATGTAATTAAATATTTAATTGATAGGTTCTGTCATTTAATATTAAAAATTTTAGTGATAAAATGAAAGTTAAGAGTGGAACATTAATCTACAGCAACCTAATTTATTTATTGGTCCCCAGTCCTTACTTGTTGACAGGGCTTTAAGATCAAAAGTGTGACGCTATTCGTACAGTACACAGTGATTAGGGACACAGTTACCTAAACAAGAAACTCCGTTGAGATTTAAGTTGTTAATTTTATTAAAAATATGTTAAGACTAATGAATTATGATAAGACGGTGATGTTGTAATATATATATTGTATCGTATTTTATTATAAGTGTTCCCTATTTGCGATTAAAAAACTCTTAAAGTTTAGTCTTGTGACGTATACAAAATGCTTGCAAAATGCGAACGCTCAATTTTTTATCGCCCATTCATTTCAAGATGAAGAGGTCATCGTGAATTCCTTTCCAACCTTGAAAATGCAGTAGTACTGTCTACTCTGCTGGCGCGTTGATAAAATATGACGCAGTCAAATGTCAGTATGCAAAATGAGAAGCTTATCCTACTTGACTGAGCATTTAAACAAGAAAACGTTTAAACTCTGAAAGTGTCGATCAGAACGGGATATAAATATTTTCATAACATCAGCAATAAATTTATTGCATCTCAGCGTATGCTTGTGTTCTATCATGAAACTCATAATAGGATTTCATATAATAAATTCGCGATGACTTTCGTATGTTAAAAATGACACATTTTAAAGAAAATCCTGTATGAAAAAATACTGCAACCAATGAAGAAGAAATTTGTTTCCATAACAAAACTTCGCGTTAGGTGATTTATTCCAATTTTTTTTTAAATAAGTTTATTTAAAATTCACGTCGTCTAATACACCGTGATATATGATATCCCAAGTAGTCCAAATTTTTTAAATACTTTCTTCCGTTGAACGTAAATATTGTAGATTTTTGACAATGTTTCATTCAATACAAAACAATATTTTTACTTTAAAAAAGAAACACCAATTGAATACTATCAATTAAAAAAATTAATGGAAAATAATTTATTACAAATTACGTTTTTCTGATTCATGTCACCCTGTACCGTCTCATTACATCGAATAATGAACTGGATAATAAAATTATTATTTTCTATTTGAAAATATGCTCAAGTAATCAGACTTTGGAATTTGGCAATTGATAATTCTCTCTATTTTATGTAATAATCGTAAAATAATGACCAGACACGGTTATACTCCGTCAGCGGCCGCATATTTTACGAGAAATAAATTAAACGTGTATTTAAGTGTTATAGTATTAAAAATCTACTGACTCCTGTTTCGTGAAGGTTTACATAAGCTTCAGTATCCAATTATATTATTTTAAATATATATTGCAACGGCGCTTCATAATTAAACAACTCAGATATTACAAAATAATGTCTCTATTTTAACGAATCCAAACTTCTTGCTCAAAGACAACTCCATTCTCTACTATTAAATCGATATTAATATTTGCAGTTCGTTGTTATCATTTTTATAATCGATATCAAATATAGGGGAAGCAATTTCGTTACGATAATTTGTAACAATATCATACTCTGCAAAAACGCGCCACTAATTTCTGAATCATATACTCATCGTATAGTAGAACGTGAGGTACACTGAACATTTTCTATTTACTAACACTATCAATTAATCGCAGTGTAGTAGATTGCCAAGTAAAACAAAGTTTTTATCTAAATGCAATAAGTATATTACATTTTCATGATTCAGTTGGCTGATGAGAATAGTGCAGTTTAGTCAGTACCCACCATCGTAATTACATTATCTGGCTTTGTCTTACATTTATCGCTAACGACGCAATAGTGTTAACGTTTATATAAAAAAACGAAAGTGCAAGTTTATCACTCTTGCTATGTATTGATACTGTTAGTATATACCGTTTGTATATTTTACTTTATTTACATTGAACATTTGCAACAATTGTATCAGTTTCTTCGCATTATTAATACTTCCTTTGACGTTATTCAGTTTCTAATACATTGGAACTACACAGATGAATTTGAAATGATGTACAGTCGGTGAACAAAATATTCATACACTAATGAGACGAAATAATTTGCAGTTTGAAAACAACATCAATGCACAATTTTTTTACAAACGACAGCAATTTTATATTTTCGCACCTGGCGGGCATTGTACTGCAAAAATTACCATCACCAAGTACATAAGTGCATTAATATTGTAATTTGCAAACTTTTCTTGTTATTTGTGTCCCTTGACTTCTTCAACAACTATGTCCAGTTCTAAGAGATTAGTCGATACTCTATTTATTTTGAAGGTGACCACCTATTTTTATAGCACTTATTCTTGGATTTTCCCTTATCATTTTAATAACAAATCTATCGATTCACTAATTCATTTGCCTGAGACGTCCATTTCTAAGATTATCTTGTAACTCTTTTTGTGATACATACTTATCAAATATATTAGGGATACCGGAAAAGAATGTAATTTTTTTCAAACACATGACGACGTGAAAAAAGGACTCAGTGAAAATTGAAAATCAAAACCCAATGAATTTCATAAACAAGGTGTTAAAGCTTTGCCACAACGATGAAGAAATATATTAATAGATAAAATGAAGGAAAATATTTTAAATTAATATTAGCAAATTAAATTCTTATAAGTATTTACATCTATTATTTAAAAATATGACATTTTTTTCCGGCACTCCTAATACTTTGAATCGTATGCAGGAATCTGTTCACAATCCCCGAAATTTCTGATAATGTTTTGCTGATTATATAAATTAATAATAACTTTTCCTTCTTGTGTCGCAGTTTCCACACGTTTACATACCAATTTCAACGGAAGTTTTGAATTAATAGTAAATTTTAAACTCACCTGATTTTGACAATGTTTCCAAACACATTTTATTATATTTATAATTTATATTAGATTCTTGGTTCTTCAAATTATTCGATCATCCAATTTCTTTTGCCTGAATCTATTTTAGAAACTGCTCGGAATAGGTACATCCTCATTGTTAAAAACAATTAAAAAACCAAAGATTTCAGGACGTGTCGTCATAAATAGATTGGTGTACGAATATTTTTTACACTGACTGTACATCTGAAGAGATATCTAAAATACAGATAAATATTTGCGCGACATAGTTGCATCAGCATGATTTGCTTTAACCTTCTAATACATATTACATAATAGACGAACAGGTATTTTACTATATTAAAATACTTCGTGAATCCTTACCGATATTTTTTAAAACCCTCGTATATGTAAACTAATATTTTCACCTCCATTAAAGAAAACAATGATAAAGTGTATTCGATCTAAATTGAGATTAAATTTAAATTGAGACTTACAATTAGTCGACCCGATTTCGAAACCACCACTGCCAGAAAATTTTTTCTATATAATACTTTAATATTTCAGCGTCAATGGTGAGAAATCAACGGTTATAAAACGGATGTTATTTGTTAGACGAATTAGCCATAGCACATGATGTTATAGGGTAAAATTTGTAACTGGAAAAGAGGTAAATTGTCAAAAAATACTATAATCAACTTATTGTGCTTATAACAGATTTTTCTTTAACAAAAAATTCTTATGTCTCTAGCGAAAAAATGACACTTTGCGTAAGAAATTGTAGAATTAAATAGATTTTATAAAAATATACTGAGAATTGATTTCTGAAAAATTAGAATCACATTTTAATATATTGATATGTAAATCGACTCCATTGTTCATTTTGTTAAATACTTTCAAGGCACTTTATAATTTGTTGAATCTTGTTTTCATTGTATTCAGTGGATGTAAGGTTTTAGGATGTAAATGACGAAAACGAAGTAAATAATAAACGCATAATAAATATTTCCTTACATATCTGACATTTGTGTAATACATCTCATATAACATTTTATTTTATTCTTTTTTATATATCCTTATAAGAGCACTATTTTTAATGTGTTTCACAGACTGTTCGTTGGTATCAAATACAACTGTCTGCCATTGTCCCAACAATTACAATATTACTTTAAAATGATGATACTCACAGTAATGAATTACGTCCTTAATAATAACTCCCAATACAAAGACTGTTAACTGGAATGATGGAAATTTGTTCTCTGCTTTTCTTTTACTAAAAAATCTAAATATTATTTTCCGTATGTGATATTAACCCTTATCGGTCGCTAACTTTTTGTACATGATTCTCCACTAGGTTGCAGTTGTTATTGATAAATTTGCGAAAAATTGTCAGTATTACAGAATAACATTTTTAATGTAAATTATTTATTTTTTTCAAGGAGCATTACAAATCATTGAGTTTCAAATAATTCTTTATAAGTTTTTAACGTATGATATTTATTGAAACAACCTTCAATATGAAGGAATAGTTTTTTCTTACACATTTCACAGAAGTATACTGTCGTTTTTCTCCCTCCAGGTCACTATAGCTATCGACATGTGCAAAATTTTCTTCATTCATTTTTTGGACTCAGTATATTAAAAATTGACTACAAGAGGTATTGATATGTTACTGGAGATATTAATTTCTCCATTGCTGATGCTTAAGTTACAAGACAATCGCGTCGCATTTTATAGACAGCGAATTTCGATAGAGTTCGACATGTCACCTCCTACGTGACGTATGACCGCCTCGCCAAAAGTATTGTTGTCACGTGAGAGGTGACTTACGACCGTTAAGGGTTAATCTCCATATACCCGAACTTATCTTCGCGTTGTTTAACTTTATCCTTTTCTTAGAGTAGCTCATAGCATTAGAATATAGTTAAAACGCCTTAAGGTTGTAAATCGTCACCTACACGTCATATCAACTAATATTTCTTAAGTGTCATATTTCAAGGGTGCTTTATGGAAATCATAATTCCACTTGCATTATTTGCGTGGAATTTATGTAGAGCATATTGTCAATGCAAAGTCAGATAAGTATTTAGCAACCTTAACAATTTGTTTCTCATTAATAATACATTGTTCTATTTACCGAATTCTCACAACACTCTTGTATAATGTTCCAAAGTATTCTACATATTTGATTGTCTTAACACCGAATAAATGTAAGTAAAATTTTCCTCGCCGTTGTTTACCATAATTTTTAATGCAAATGATTCGACAACATTATGGAATAATATATTAGGGGTACAGGAAAAGAGTGTTGTTTTTTTAAATAAAAGATCTAGATATTTGTAAGAATTTAATTTGCAAATATTAATCTAATATGTAATTTCCACGGTGCGATATAATTTTTCTTCATCGATCTAGCAAAGTTTTAATACCTCGCTCATAAAATTCACTGGGTTTTGATTCAAAATATTCAACGAGTTCTTTTCCACGTCGACATGTGTTCGAAAAAACGACATTCTTTTCCGGTATCCCTAACAATTTAGTAACGTAAATAATATTATAATAAATATTCTTGCAACAAACATTTCCGCATAAAGTGTAATGAAACATTCGGTTATAATTGTTCACTTCCCTGTGCAAAAAGGGAATCTTTCTATCTTTTGAAATGAATGCCGGTCTTATAATTAAAAATCCTTGTTTTATGATACCGTTACTTATTAAAAAGCTTTCCAAATAATAAATTTATTCCCTAAGATTCGATCCCTATTTCTGTTACCATTATCTTCAAATGAACATACTTTGAAATTGATTATTGGTTAATTTTGCATCTCTCAACGCGGTTTAAACCTAGAAATACCAAACCGTTATACTTTCTTTGATGAGGTCTTACATACAGGATGCATCAAAATGTTTGTCATGGTTTTCAGCAGTTGTTCCACACCCTTGGATCCATAGCGATTTGTAAAAAGGAAACGTCCCAAAATTCATAAAAGAATTGCAAATTTTTTTTATCGGCTCATTGCATGCGTCTTATTTCACAGATAAAATTTCCGGGAAGAATCATGGATCAGAAACGAATCGTTCTCTCGCAAATTAACTTTTAATTGTGTCTTCGCGATTCAATTTTAGCTGAGTAATTCGGGGTTCCAATCCTCCAAAGAAAAACATACGAGATAACTTTGTTGGGTTGAATAGTTAAAGCAGAGGCATGCTAAATGGAATTAGAAGATGGAGAACTGGGTCACCAAACCAGTAAGAAAATTACAAGTGTTTATGTTCTTCTCTCCAAAATTACTTTTTAGCAAACCCAATACAAAATGCAGATCATTGCCATCTTTCTAATCCCCAAAAAATTAATTCGGTAGATCATGGTCGAAAGAAAGTAATTTTCACCACCTTAATACAAATAGAGACCGATCAAAAAATATGTAGTAAGTATTTCCTCAAGATCTACCTTTCAGGTAAGTTTAACCCTTGTTACATTGGACGTATCAAAACGTAATATATTTGTTTGGCCAAAGTCGCACGTAATTTTAATTTTTTTTTTTGTAATACAAATTGGATTATATCAAAATATTGCAAACATAAGATGTTAGCGAATTTTATCTTGAAAATTACGAATTACAAATCACTAGTAGGTTACATGTGTTTCAACAAAATTAAACAAATCAAGTTGGAGTAGTAATTCTATATAAAACGCATCTTCATATTGCTTAATTACACCCTTAATATTAAAGAAATGATCTCTCAAAACTGTTAGCGAGGAAGTCCACGACCAAAAAGCAGGTTTTACAATATCTTAGCTCTAGAATTTTCCCTGCTTCCGGAAAAGGGAAAAGGCTACGCATCTTGTCGCTCCCTATTCTACTTAAGACAATAAATTGCGCCGAAAACGAATTGCTTCTTTAACCCTAGATCACTAACCTTATTTTTCGACGCTTAACACTAACCTTCGTATCTTCGACTGCGGTGTTTACAAAAGGGGTTAAAGGTTATTATTTAAATAACACTTAAACATGTTTTTTTCTATTATTAAAGATAGGTATTTATTTATTACGATAACGTTAACTAATATGCCATACTTATTAAATCCGTGTCGTCGAATCGACGAAGGTTAGTGATCTAGGGTTAAATTTATTATTTCTAACATAAAATATTTTTCAAATACAGTAAATCCTGGATAAATGCACTGAATTCGGGACCGAAACAGTGTAGTTACGAAGTGGTGGTTTCTATTTTGTGTTTACGTTCGGGCTCCAGCCGAGCGTGAACTTAGAAAAGAACAGACAGTAGAAGAGACAGAGAGGTCCAAGCTACAGGGGGATCGGCCCGAACGTGTCGGTGACGCAATACTAATTGGAGACTTGAACTTTTCCATTTTTTATTTTTTTTTGTTGAGAACTTCGCTAACATATTTGTGGCATTTTTCTGATTAAAATGATACCAAACACGACATAGTTTGAGCAATATTTACTTAATATTTAATTCGTTTACTTTCTATTTAGGAAACTCAAACATATCGTGTTTGGTATCATTTTAATCAGAAAACAGTCACAAATACATTAGCGAAGTTTTCAAAACAAAAAAATAAAAAATGGAAAAGTTCAAGTCTCCAATTAGGATTGCGTCACCGACACGTTCCGATAATATCTTTTTACACTGCCTCGTCGTCGAACGTCGAGGTTCGACCGAGGGGGATCCCCCTATGTGGAGGGGATGGCCGCGATGCATTTATCCAGGGAAATCTCTTGTGCATTTGTCCAGGGATTACTGTAAATGTGCATTCAAAGAGCTAATATATAGTACACCTTTTAAAAAGTCTTTTTTCAACAGCAACAGTGCAACCTTTTTTTAAAGTCAATTTTTGCAACTGCAGCTACGACACTAACTCACTTCAATAACATCTACAGAATTTAATCCTGCATAGCGAATTTGTGCTATAGGAATGATTTTTTATAAGAATACAAAAAAATAACGTAGCAAGTTCACGCATTTCCATTTTTTTAAACTTTTACGGTCATTTACAACTATTTAAAGCAATCAATTTAATAATTATAAGCGCCAACATATTCGGTATGTATTTCTCTATCTTTTAAAATATGTTTCCACTTCCTGGCTTTATAGTTTTCGTATAATACCTCTTTTTTTTTACTAAAATCGCAAGTTTTTACAATAACTTATATTTTTCAAAAATTAATAGTGATGGAACAATTCTGCCGACAGGTTCGTGTTTAGGACTAACAACTTTACCAGAATCACCTAGTGAATATTGTAGAAAGTTAAATAAGTTTCAATTTGTTTAGCATTTATAGAGACGTATAAATCGAATTTTACGCATGATGCATTAAATGCCGCTAACGTGTGGATATGTGTTACAATACATATGCTGAAGATGATACGTCCTATCAACCAGACTAAAACTGCAAACTATGTTCACATCCAAGGCAAAAGATAACAGGAAACCCATTTAACTGATAATGAGTAGAACTTGTAATTGTGAAAATAAGCGCATCAAGTAAATTGCTATTAATACAACAAAATATTTGTATGTTATTTAAAAAAAGAATTAGCCATATTAAAATTAATTTATTGTTAAATTGAAACAATATTAATTTATTCAGAATACAACTGCAAAACTTATAAATTTAATTACGTTCAAAATCATTATTACATTGTCACTCTATGTCTTCACCATAATTAGGTAAAATCTTTTACTTTCATAAATAAATATATTATAATTTAAAAAGTATAAGCTTGATTTTAAAGTAATACAACTGTTGAGGCTCTCGACAGCTGGCACGGTTTATTATACGGACCATTAAAGAACTCCACGGTCACGAGTTTGAGTTTATTTTATATTTTCCATTTTTCTTAAGCCCTTGACCTACGATTTCTATTCTGGCGGGCCGTGTAAAGACTCTAAATTAATTCCTGAAGACAAAAGCTTACACTGATTCTGTTATTTCGTATAACTAAACGTAATATCAATGGTATAGAAATAATGGAAACGTTTTGCAACCGGCTGATATTTTCAATTTAATAGTTTTTGAAAAGCCTCAAAATTCCCTATTCCATTTTTCGTGCCACGAGTCTAACATGTTGTTGTAGACGACGGACTTAACCCTTTGCAGTCCTATCTCGAGCAGTACTCGATATAGATTTTCACTTGATTTTATTTTCAGACAATTTAATATCGATTTTCCAATTTCACAATGATTTTGTAATGTATACCTAAATGTCCATCAATACTTATACTTATTGATATTATTTTAAAATAAGAATAACCAATGATAGAAAATATTGCAAAATTAATTTTATTTACCTCACTAGCAAAATTAACGAAATAATTCGGACGGCAAAGGGTTAATAGTAATAGCCATATAGTAAACAAAGGACATTAGCAAAGGGTCTCTACGCAGACACTTGCTCGGGCTGATAAATCTGGGCCCTAAATATGCCTTCGTAGAAAATCCGCGGTCTTTCCTGGAATACATTCATGTTCACGGGAAGAACCGAGCCTTGGAAAATCTGCAACGTTGCCAATGTCCCTTCCACCCCTTGAACGAGGGTGTTGACGTCTCCTGCCAACAAGGCCCAGTACTCCAAAGTCTTAGAGAGGGAATAGGAAAGTGGCAACACCCCAAACAAAAAATTATAAATTAAGCTGAACAGAATGCGAGCGGTGGAATAGCTGGAATTTCACTAATTGCAAGTATTTTCGCAAGCATTCTACTAAGTATTTAGATCAAGTATCATAACTTACGCTCTAAATTAACATTGTCACTCGAACATCTCGCGCTTAAGATTAAGCGGCTTCCAGACATTGTCAGGGAGGAATAAAGTGTCCAGTAGTGAATATAGGTCCACATAGTTTTTCACTCAACATATGAGGGTAGTCCTTTGTGTATTACTTACAGATAAATCCAAATTAAATCGACTCGAACGACGTAAGCCGATGACGACTACAAAACAACGACGTATATAAAAATTTGTAATTTTATCGGTAAATCCATCATCATTCGTGTAAAGAACATGGAGCCTAATGCATAATTACAAATAATAAGACTGTGAACAAAACATTTTCCTAGGCTGCCCAACTTGCATTTCTTCCCTCCCTCACTTTTCACGCGCCATCATTTTTCACAAACTCTGCAACCACTCGCACTTATAACAGTCTAAAAATTTCTTAAATACTCTTAAACACTTTTACATTAACCAGGTTTGAAAATACTGAGTAAAATTTCTCCGTAGTAACAATCGACACAAATCCTTTCGGCCACTTACCACAACATTTTTCTTGAACACGAGTCAATGATAACGTAAGATTCAATCATTGAATTATCTCTAGATTACACAATAGACTTACGTAGTAATGAATTGAAAATATAAATACCATAAACAGCTTCGTCCAACGAACTCATATTAAGTAATCTCCTATCATTTAATAAATTCAAAATAGCACTAAGCAAACTAATCAGGCCACCGCGGCTCGCCGTACGCATTACCACATAAGCAACCATATCGCGAATTTCTTCGACGAATCGCGTTATTATCACCTCCGATATTTCATGACAATGTCGTTCATTTTGCTGCGTTATGTATTATCGTCAAATACGTATCGAATGCAAACCAACCTGTCAGACTGCACGATGAAAAACTCTACTTCTAAGGCAACAAAAACATCATTATCGTCGACTCATTCGCCAGTGTTGCTCCCTGATCTCACCTTCACTCGTACTCAAGGGGAAAAAATCCCCTGTTAGGGTTTTTTACGATGGTTCCTCGATAATGTACGAACGCTATTCACATCCCCTTAAACGTCTCTGCATACGACACGGTGCACAGTTCTTTGATAACTCACACTGCATTCTGCAATTCGCGTTTGCAAAAACTGTAGATACTCTGCCGATCATAATACTTTCGCAAGCCGCCCTACCCGTCACGGGTAGTGGGAAGCTCTGTATATTGAACAGAAGAGAACTTATCTCAGTTGACAGTATGGCATAAACCGTTGCAGTGTACGATGCTTTGTTCGCAAATACAATTCCGAAACTGAAGATTTAGCTTTGCTGTGAGCAGAGAGTACAAATTCGGTTACTTGGGAGGTCTAAGTGTCAATTAATTATTCCAGGCAGGTAAGTAGTATGACCACTTTTCACCAATATGAATGGCGTTATTATTGGGGACGAAATTTCGATGATCTTTTGCATATTTTACCCCTGCCTAGGATATTTTCCGTGCGTTACAAACTTTAGTGGTCTGAGGTAGTTCTTTGTGGATGATATATAGTAATAGTGTTTTAAAACGTGATTTACTGGAAGGAATACGATTTGAAGAGTCTTTTGAAAAGAATTATACGCTAGGATATTTTTAACGAACTGTATGTACAGTCTCGTGTATAATTTTAAAATATGTATTAAAGATTGCGGAAAGATTTCGATAAGTTACAAATTTTTAACCCCTTGCCGTACTATTTCTCTTGTGACTGCCTCCGCAATACCTTAGATTAAATTGGTAAACTAGAAATTGATAAGTGGTTCTTTACTTATCGTATAATTCAAGATAATACTAATATTATAGAAATCATTTTAACGAGTCGTGTCTCACTAATATTTTCAATTTCCTAGGTTCTGCAGAATTTTAAAACTTTCTACCCAATTTACCGTGTCAAGAATGTCACTTGTTATTATACGGCAAGTAGTTAAAAATTTTTAAATTGTCAACTCAAATTTTTTCTTAATAAATTTTTCTTAATAGAATAAAATAATTAGATTTTCGGTTTGAATGTTGATTTTATGACGTTTTTCTTTTAATTATTCATGTCAAAGACTACAATTGAAATGAGACGTGATAAATGCTGAACGCTTTGGTAAATTGATATTAAATTTCTTTTAAAGTTTCTTGTAAGATACAACTTTCAAGACGTATCAGATATTGACATAAGGATTTGACGGAATCTTACAATTAGATACACGCTCCCTCCAAGTTCTGACCATACTGATATTTCAAGCTGTTTTTCTTTGTTTTTCAAAATCGTTGCAAAAATATTACGAGGTATTTGTCAGTGACGAAAATTTATAATTATATCGTCAAATGTAAAGTCAGAGAAATAGTGCGATTTGTAAAATTGTTTCTCAGATATAACATATTTATATAATGCTTACTTGAACTAGGAAAATGTTTTAAGTGAAATACTTTTATCTGATATTTGCAAACATAAAAGAAATTCAGAAATTTTATTTAACCGATTGCTTTGAAAGTGAAGATTCTGTTTGAAGATTACAATTGTTCTTGAATTTATTAGGGGGGCCGGAAAGTAATGTCGTTTTGTTTGATTAAATTCAAACAGATAAGTATTTAATAAGTTTTTATTTTTAATCAATTATGTAACCACCCTCGTTATCAACAACCTTCTGCCGTCAAGTGTGCAAATTTTTAATGCCGGATCAATAAAAATCAATTGGCTTTTGTGCAAAATATCAAAAAATGGCATTTTGGACATCATCAAAATTTTCAAATTTTTGCCACTTAGAAAATGTTATAGCGATCGGAATAAATGAAAATCGGATGGTGCAATATTGGACGAGTATGGTGGATAAGGCATACCTCCGACCCCAATTCGTTAATTTATTCCAGGGTCCGTCTTTCGCAGTACGGTCTTGCACTATCATGTTGCAGTATGACGCCTTTTCTGTTGATAATTGCTGGCCACTTTTCAATTAAAGATTGATTTACTCGATCGAATTGTTCACAGTAAAGGTCTGCATTCACAGTTTGTTCAGGTTTCAGCACTTCAAAATGTACGACCCTGCGAATACTCCACTAAACACTCAAAAGCGTCTTCTTGGGATGTAAACCTGGCTTAGCTGTAATTCATGGCGATTCATTTCGAAAGAGCCACTGCCTTTTGCATTTTGGATTATCATAAAGTACCCATTTTTCATCTCCAGTGATCAAGCAATCAAAAAATGCTTCTGCATTGTGCATTGCGGTTATTGCAAGGGATCTGAAACAAGTCACTTGAGGGGAAATCGCACTGCGAGACAAAGAGAGGAAAGAAAAAGCCGTGGAACTGAGTGCGACAGCACGATATCGATCGTGAAAATCGAAACATTTTCGTACGCACGATATTTTTATTATCAGATTGGTAGACACCGATTTTACCTACTTAAATGATTGTGAATAGCTACGACTATGAATGAAGAGAACAACAGACATATAGAATAGAAAGAGATAGGTAGTGTGAGAGCAGTCTCCCCTTACGTCCCAAGTGACTTCTTTCTGATCCCTCTCTATAGCTATGTTTTCTTCGGACAGGTTATGTGGGACCCAAACACCTACTCTGTATACTTTCTCAATTTGTTGCAAATGTTCTTGGATGGGCGACCAAGGTTGGTTAAGAGTGTTTAACAGCTCCTCGATGGTTTGACACGGATTTGCATCCACTTCAGCCCTTAACATGTCATTGTCTAAAGTTGTTGGTCTTTCTGATCGATACGAGTCGGAAAGATCAGAATTACCGGATTTGAACTTAGAAAACCACTTTTGACATTTACGAACGTCTAATACATTTGGATAAACATAGCAAATGTTTTTGGTAGTAACTGTCGTGTCACAACCCTTGCGGAACTCAAAAAGCATATAATGTCGGATATGTACCTCTTCTGGCATTTCGCCTGCCATTTCACCATAAATTGTAAAAAAAAAATTTTTATTTAATTATTTACTAGTAAAAAAGCCATTCTATCCTTAAAATATGTTTGGAACTACTTTAACACTAGAACTGCCGGCCTCACATCTAACATATTTTAATAAATTAAATAAGTACTTTGAGAAAGGGGGGTTCAAGCGGCGGAAGATTTGATCGATTGGGTGATTTATGTTTATTGATATAGACGTAGAATATTTATTCTATAACTCTTATGTAAACTTGGAGAATTTTTTGAAAAAAATGTATACCAGTCATTTTGACTGGTTTGGTAGTCTAGTGTTAAAGTAAACAGTGAGCTGATAAATGATATACGAACATCGATATGCGTCTAAACGACATTACTTTCCGGTCCCCCTAATACAACTTTGTTCTGAGATCGTGGGATGCAAAGTTTTGTGATAATTTTAATATAAATGTGGATTCAGTTTCTGATTGTAATACTACCTTTACACAGTTAACACTTTGCGGCCCGAATTACTTTGTAATTTTTCGTCAGTTCAACAAAAATAATTTCAGACAATTTTCTACCGTTGATTGTTCACCTTTATTTAAGAACACGAACAAGTACAAATACCAAGTAATATTTACGTGAAAATACAAACTCATCGTAAAATTCAAAATTCGTAATTTGGTAAAGAAACCGTTAATTACAGAAAGCTATATCGACTACAGATCGACACAAGACTACAAAGGGTTAATTAATATTAATTAGAGAGTTGTCCAAAAATTACGGTTTCGATAGCATTGCAAAATTATACCGTAAAGTTGAAAAACACGAAGTAACGACAGTAACACAAGAGCAAATTACAAAGCAAATTTGTTCCAAATACTTACTGCAAATGTGGGCGAATTAGTATAAATAATAAATAGTAACTGGCAGCATTACAATACGTTACCAACAGCCAAGTACACATGAAATTAAGAAGACAAAGTGTTTAGTACTAAAGAAAAATATCCACTGTTTTTAAAAATTTCTATAGTGAATATAGTTATCATGTAAGATGTTAACAGAAAATTGTATCGAACAAAGTCAAAGTTAAAATGTTGAAAGAATCCTCTGAAATATGTACATATATACTTATTGTTTCACAATGTATTGTTACTCTGATTTTCAGTATACAATGAAACCGCTGCTGATTTGTGAACTTTTACGCGAGTGCTTTGATTATTTTGTTTACACTGAACTTTCTCAACGGCGTAGTGAAGTGTTATAAAAATAGCGTCTCTCATTTCTTTTCTGATGTTTTTTTTTCACGCATATACACCTCAAATCTGGATCAGACTAATTTATTACGAACGAACGTAAACGTAATTACGAAAGATAGTTTCACAAATGTGTCTTATCAATATATGATAATTAAATCTGAACAGCACAGTGCACAGCATAAAGTATGAGTCATGTGCACAAAAGTAACACGATAAAAGCGCAGTGTTTCTTAATTAAGAATTATGAAAACAAATTTAATATGCCAATTATGTGATTAGTGAACGAATTTATTATTTAATCATCAGCAAAGTATTTCTTATGTTTACAGTGATATAAACCAAAGATCCTGAGGAACCTTAACGGTAAAGGCCTAATATTACGGATGTCCTGAAAAGCTGAAAGGCTAGGGAAGAACTTTCAACAAAGTCCACAAGTCGGCAAAGATGATTGTCGCGATATTATTACTTATCATCCTTGCATTAATCATACATTACTTTATAATACATAATCGTAAAGTGGGAAAGCTGATAGACTTGATACCAGGACCACAAACATTGCCACTCATCGGAAATTTGCACAGCTTCCAAGTTGCACGAAGTAAATATTTCAATGAATCTTTCGATTTTGAATTTGCCAACACTGACCGTATCATGTGTGTTCAAACGACTTATTTGATAGAAAGAAAATATTCTCTATTATAATATTTATTTTGTATCATTAACTGAAGGCTACTTTCAGAGTTCGTTTTTATAATAGGTATATTAAATACTCCATCTCCGAAATTCATTTTGTAAAAGTATTATTGTTATTTTATAATCGATCCAATGGCCAGCCACGGTATGAATAGGTGTACGTAAAGTGCCGGTACAATTAGTTTTAACCGCTTGTCGTACAACAACGAGTGACACTCGTAATACGATAAATTGAATAGGAAATATTCAAGTTTTGCAAAATCTATCAAATTGAAAATATTAGCGAGCTCTAAAACGATAAAATTATTTCTATAATATTAATATTGCGTTAAATCATACGATATATCTGGAATCACTGGTCAATTTTTATATTAACAATATAATTCTGAATCATTGCGGAGGCAGTCAGAAAAGAAATAGTACGACAAGGCGTTAACCCTTTCCTTACGGCAGTCCGCTCCGCTGGAGTGACGCCACTGAACGGGCCACCGCGCCGCGAAGTGTGCACTTTGTTCGTCAGTAGTCTTCGATATTCGGACTAACGTTTTTCAACGCCACTTTGTGATTGTGTTGTATGTACACTTTTTTAAGAGCTACATAACAACTGTTTCATCGTATTATAGGAAAAACATGAAAATGAGTATATTGTATGAATATTCAGTTATTTACATATTTGCAAATTTTGCTATTATATTATTATAAGTAAAAATGCAATTTGGGGTACTTAGACATTAAATTATTATATTAAATTATAAATTATATCTATTATATATAAATTACATCGATTATAGTCAACAGCCGTACACACAGGTCGTCGCGCGGCCGCCGCCTATAGGCGGCAACCGTTATGAAAGGGTTAATGCACGACTATCGTACGTGATATATAGTAAAAATTTAAATGAAACCTACTGGTCTTAGTGAATAGAATCTCTATTATACCCAATTTGAATTTAGCTTTACACTAGATCTGCCGCGTTTTAATAAGATATATCTAAAATTCTCAAATAAATGAGTTTCATTAATTAATTTACTTTCGGTCTACAAGGTAGACGTAGAAAATAGAAAATGAAACAGTGTTAAAAACTTCGGAAAAACTTTAAAAAAATTCACTACCAGTCATTTTTACCTGGTGTAGATCTAGTGTTAACAAAAAATTATTTTTCAAAGTATGCGTATCAGAGCTTTTTCAAAATTTGTACACTTCCTTAAGTAGGGAAAATGAGGCAAAATTGATAGGTAACTTCGATTCAAGGGCACTTTTGATTCTGCCAGATCCATTTTAATGTCAGAAAGAAGAACTTGGTAACAAATAGTTAATTTTTTGTATTTCTACAGATGATCTCTGGGGCGTCATACGTCAAATGAGCGTAGACTATTATCCCATATTTAAACTTTGGAGTTTCACTGAACCATTTATCAACGTTCGTCATCCCGATGATATCGAGGTAATAATCATGTTATTATAGATATATTACCGTAAATGTGATGAATCTGGTGATTATGTATAATTATCGGTGATTGTGTACAGGGTGCCCCAGGTTTTAATGTTCAAACTTTGTCAGTATATTCTATGCCACTAAATATGGAAAAAGTGTTATGTAAACATAGGTCTCATAGAGCTTTATTAAAAAGTTATAACAAAAATACAGAATAAAAATAATATAGGAATAGTAACCGACTTGACGTTACTGCAAGTATTATCTCGAATAGATGAATGTATTTATTACTTGACATTGTCATTTCCACAGTTAACTATATGATATGAACTCCGACATCTTATTAATAGCTATTACTGGCGAAAATTACTTTCAATTTAAAAGAACCTCAGATAGTAAAAACAGCATACATAAACACACTAAATGTAAATATTGGTGATTTATTTGAGTCAATGCTTGTAACAACACCAAGTCGATAACTGTTCCTATATTACTTCCATTCTGTATTTTTGTTATAACTTTTTAATAAATCTCTGTGTGATCTATGTTTACATTACATTTTTTTCTTGTTTAGTGCCATAAAATATACTGACATAGTTTGAACATTAAAACCTGGGACACCCTGCATAATTACCACTAAAACTCAGATCAAACCCAGACCAAAATCCCAAGACCCAGTACATTAAGCTAAAAAGGTCCCCTGAGGAATTCCTATCTGCATCCCTTTCGGGTTTTCCTAAGGTAACTTCTTTTTTGCGGACCCACTATGCGCTCGCCATCCCCTGTCTCAGGTAACCCCGAGTCCGCCAAAGCCGTACCTGTCCGGCGAGCTGAACTGGAGATTAATTTTTATAATTAAAATTGATTATTTAATAATGAATGAAATAAATTTAGGAAGGTTCTATCTATTTTCATAATAAGCATGCATAATAATGACAAGTGTTTTGTCATTAAGAATATTTAAAATCATTTTCATCCTTTTATATTTGCAGGCTATTCTTGGAAACACAAAATTTACGCGAAAAAGTTTCCTCTACACGCTTCTTGAACCTTGGTTTGGAACAGGCCTTCTAACAAGCAAAGGTGACATATTTAGAACTATTTAGACCTCTACAATAAAAATAATTTCCGATATTAGTCAAAAGATGAAACGTATAGATAGAAAGATTTGATTAGAGATGTTTCCAGAGACCTCTTATGATTTTATTTTATAATATTAACATTTTTATCATACTTTGAGAAATACGAAAAATAACGGAGTAAAAACATTTTCTGAGAGTTGTTAAGTTTAGCGTCTATTACGAAGTTAGATTTCACGGAGATGGCAGAATCATCATGAAATGTTGTACAACAAGAAATAAATAAATGATATTTTTTTTGCGGTAGGTCGAAAATGGCAAATTCGTCGAAAAATATTAACTCCTGCATTTCACTTCAACGTCCTCCAACAGTTTATGGAGATCTTTATAGAACAAACAGAGCACATCGTCGCAACGTTGAAAGATGGAAAGGGTCCAGTCATTAAAAACCTACTTCCACTTGTTTCCGAACACACATTAAACATAATATGTGGTATGTTGTAAACTTTTTATTATTTTAAACATTACAATAATTATATACATAAAGCAATTGTATAAATAAGTAATGTGATTTTGAAAACAAGAAACTAATTTTTAACGAAATAAATACTGTAAACTATTCATGAAATTTCTTCTCTAAAGAACATTTAAATTTCTCTTGTCGTCACTCGTGACGTGGATTATTAGATAAGAAAGGGTATAGCAGGATAAGAGCGTCAAAAGTGCCCTTCAACCGATTTCAGTAAAGGTGTTCTCATTCTGTACCAAAGTTTAACCCTGCATCTTGACCGGAAGAGTAGTTATAGGGAAAATTTAAAACAGAGGTTTTTATCCTATTGTCTCTATTTATTGAGGAGCAAAATATTCGAAAAAATTCTGATACATTCTACACGCGACTGTACATGTTGGAGATTTTTCTTAGATTTTTCCATTGAAAAATCTAAGTGTAACAAATAAAAAAAAAACGGAAAGAAGTGGATTTCGCATCGAAATGTTCGAGGTACAACTTTTTGATTTTTACAGTAACAATTCAACACCCATGATTGTTATCCGCAATTTTTTTTCAAATTTTTCAAAAATGCTGAGCATTATCTACCAAATTATATCACTCGTATAGAAATCGGTTTAAGGGCACTTTTTACCCCCTTATCCTCCTATACCCTTTACAAGATGTTACAAAATCTATGAAATTGAAAATGTCAGTACCCAAGACGATAAATTTCTATAATATTGTTGTTACATTAAATTATATGATATAACGAGAATCACTGATCATATTACCTTTTATTAACTTAAATCTGAATTATTGCGAGGGCAGACACAAAAAAAGCGTGTGGTAGAGAATTAACTGATTTTAATAAATAATAGCACAACTTTAAACCTATATTAATATTATTATTGTTATTATTGATACAGTTACTATATCATCATGTAAAATAATGCTGTCTGTATTCGTATTTTTAGAAACTGCTATGGGTACTTCTCTACGTAACAAAGGAGAACATCAAGAGAGCTATCGTAAAGCTGTCTATGATATGGGAAATGTTTTAGTATATAGGTAAATAACGTCTTATATATATATATACATATAAGTATATGTAACGAAATATTTAAGTACTTTATCTCTATTGATAATATTTCTTTTATAAGACACAATGATTTTCTTGACTATCTTATCTTTTTTTTTTCTTACAACTACTATAAGGCACTGAAACTTGTTATAAAACATTCATGTCTATAGTTACTTTTGATTATCATACTTCTTACAATTATTGAAAGACAATTGCGAATTTTAGTATCGTCACTATTTGTTCTTAGAAATCAATGTTATTATCAGATTTCTATGATTAACATAGAAATATACACTTTAATTCTTCAACTAAATCCCCTAAATTCTTCACAAATATGCTTATTCGTTCTGAAAGTATTTGTATGTAACATTCTCAAAATCACGTAAGAGAATTTTAGATTATAAAAATGTAGAAATAATGTTATTAACACTCTATACACGTGAAACTCTAGAAACAATTTATCTTTGAATCAATCAACATCCAAACTTCATTCGTAATCTTTTTAAATAGAACTATAAATACGTTTTCTCATGCAGACTAGTAAGACCATGGCTACATACTGCATTTACATTCAAATTGGTACCTCAAGGATGGGAACAATCTAAATTACTTAAAATACTACACGGATTCACCACAAAGGTATGAACAACATTTTCTGATGTAAATAGATAGATATATTATATATAGATAGATATAATAAAGAAATGGTTATTATAACAAATCTGGGATAACAAGGCAGTGCCCATTCGTACTTGCTTAAATTAATCTCATATTAACCCCTTCAACTACCATAACGCGAGACAATCGCGGCACTTGACCCATTAAGGCCCAAAGTTGTGTTAACGCAACCTTTCACTTCTAATTTTTTTTCGGAGAATCGGATTAATTTAATTTATATTTTAACCTATGTCATAGTAAAAGAACATACCAAAGGCTTAATTTATGAATTTTTGTTCTCTAATTGTTCATCACCTTAAGTCCTACAATTTCTGTAATCTTATATTACAGCATTTAAAATATTTCTGTTATTTCAATGCTTGCTACTTAATGGGTTAAATGGAATAGAAAATTTCGAAAGCCGCTTTCCCAAAATTACTTTTTCCTAAATTACTTCGTCTTGTTTAGTGTTTCTCAAATTGGGGTCCGCGACCTTTTAGGGAATCGCGAAAGAAGACCTTTTAGGTAACCGCGGAAGGATCACTTATTAATTGAAATTTTGAGTCAGTTCAGGTAAACTAGATACATCCCCATTGAATCTACATTTGATAATTGAGATTTTCCATGTCTGAATAAATAATTTTGAATCAAAAAGAGTAGCACTAGCCTATAATTTAATTATAGTTAATTTTGAAAGATCGACGAGCAATCTGACAAATTCTAACGAGACCGTCACGCAAGAAATGTTGAAAAAGTTTGAGAATCACTGGTCTACTCCTTGGCTCTTAAACTTAAACTTAAAACCAGTCAGTCGATATAACAATATCTATTATAGTATAAAAAAGAAATGTAAAATTCTCTACTTCAGGTAGTTTTAAGGGACAAGGACGTATTCCACTTCAAATTTTCATCCATTTCTAACAACAAGTATCACTTTACGATTCTATAGTTAGTAATGATTAAGATGATATGTTATTCTCTGTATTACAGATTATTACAGAAAGAAAAGAATATCATGACAAAACTGATGGAAAATACCTGTCAGGCCTTGGTGATAATAGTGAAAAGGACGAAACACGCGATGAAAATTATTTGGGAAGTACGTAATGTGAGCTATTACCTACTTAATTTTATGCAAATTCAAGTTACGTATGAATCTGCATGTGTCTGCAAGCACGTATTACGAAGAAAAATTTTTCCTACAGTAATGAACCGCGAACTTCAGCAAAAGGAAAGTTCCTTATATGACATTGACAATTAATCCTTAACACTCCAACTTTTAATTGTGAATATCAACTGGCAACTCCAACTTGTTCTTGACATATTTTGATTTGCAAATTTCTAAGAGTCAGACTTTAAATGCCACAATGACGTGTAAATAATAACATTAAAATCATTCAAAACCATCTTTTTTCATTTCAGAAGTAATATAATTTTGATTACAATATTTATATTATTAATTATAATTGATTAATGCGTGGTAGTTCTTAAAACAGTTATTGGAATGCAAACCGGGTTTGCGTTCACTGCTCTCACAAACCTGTTTACTTTTTACCGCATTACTTCCTTTTGGCTACTTAACAGCTACATCATTATACCTAGCTTCATCAGGGCTTCAAGGAAAACTCTGATACTGAAGCCCTGATGAAGCTAGCTGCAATGCTAGCAAAACGTTGGTTTGCCCGAAAACCTGAACGCGACTCCAACCCGGAAGCCAAATTTACTGATAATCAATCTGGCCGCGAAAGCCTTAAAACTACACCATTATAGATACGAAAATCAAAATTTTCATTGTCATTATCTATATTTTACTCATAAAGATAATTTATTTTCCTTCTCGACATAATTGAAAAATAGATGAGTTAACAATAAAATAGGTTGAGATCTGAATATCTTTACTGATCGCTTGTAACTGACTGAGGAGTACTATTTTTTATCTATAAACTAAAATCTAAACTCTAAAATCTTAAAAAGTACACTTGGAGTAGCTCGTTTCATATCAGGGGTGCCTGACAAGCACACTTGGAGTAGAACGACACACATTGACGGTGCCCGAGAGGCAAGCTTGGAGCGATAAGGGTTAATATATAGGCTATTTAAAAATTTATCGTTTATACTATATACATATATAAATCAAATGTGTATACATATACACATGTGATTTGATAAAATGAATGAAACAATAAAAATAAGTTATAACAACATATAATGTAGATGCGATATGTATGTTCTATCAAAGTAATTAATAACAATGATATCCCATATTGAGAATTTGTAAACTATTGCAAACTTTGTGTACATATTATTTATTGTTATTGCAATAATGAAAAGGTTTCATATCTTCTATTAAAATAATAAACAGAATAAAGGCATTTGTTTCCTTTCAGTTCGCAAGAAAAGATTAGCCATGCTCGACCTTTTGATAGGAGCACACAGACAAAACCAGATAGATGACGAAGGCATCAGAGAAGAAGTCGATACTTTCATGTTTGAGGTACACCTTTTCTTTATTTTTGAGAATTTCTTTAAAACACTTAATTCTTTTATTGACCCAGACTTAATTCTTTTATAAATATATAATGTGATTTGCTAGTGTTAGGAGGGGTCCCTTTTTATTTAACAAATCGGTCAGACACAATTGAGTTTCTGTAATTAAAGTTTATTTTGTCATTCACAATTAAAATTAGATCTTATAACTAACATCCCGTACCTGTAATGAAAGAAACGACATTTAGTGTCCTTTAATTCGTCGTGTCTTCTAGGAATACGCGCACTTAAGTTTTTTAAAATTTAATTTATAATTTCTACTGCTCTGTCTCTCAAACCGTCCGTTACTCTCACCTCGGTGTCGTCTTCTGTCTATTATTGTTTTGACACTCCTTCTCCGCTTGCTAGAGCGCGGCAGACTTGGAGGTCTCCCACTACATTCTCTTTACAAATATGTTCACATTCTTCTTTGTTATAATCATTACAAAATAATATTGTCTCTGCTACTAATTAATCTCCTTTATTTGATTAAATAACATTCTTATATTTCATATAAGTCAAAATAATACCCGATTTTTAAATATGAAGAAAGTATAAAACAAAATGTCTATTTTAACCGCTGCAATTTTTTGTCCCAAAGTAAAATATCGAAAACAAAATGTATAGTTTCATATACCTAGTTCTATTAGGTTGTTCGGAAAGTAATTTCGTTTTTTCCCGACGGAGGACATAATTATATTTTTTCACAATTAACTTCACACATAATTCGCATTGCTATTATATATTTTGACAGTTGATATAGCAACGCTTGTTTGTGAAAAAATTTGTTTGATTCTACACAATAGTTTTTCTTTGGTGCTCTATTAAAGATGGAAAGTCGAAAGCAGCATTTTCGCCATATTTGACTTTTTTACTATCGAAAAGGTAAAAATGCTGTTCAAGAAAGAAAAAATTTATTCGATTTTTATGGGGAAGACGCATTAACATAACGGCAGCGCCAAAACTGGATTGCAAAATTTTTTGAACGGCAAAACCTTTACTTCGAATGAGGACGTCAAAAAAGGCTTTGATTTTTTTGCCAGCAAAGATCAAAACTTTTATGAACGTCGGATCATACTACTGCCAGAAAGATGACAAAAGGTATTAGAACAAAATGGAGAATATATAATTCAGTGACATATTTATGGACTACAAGAAAATCGTCTTTCATTCTCACCGAAAAAAACGAAATTACTTTCCGAACAACCCAATATATTTGCCAAACATGATTTTACGAGATATATAAAATTTAGAACTAACTAATTGTTACATGTAAGGAAAAGAAGAAAGATAAAGTTCGGGTATAACTTCGATTAAAGAACTAAATTGTAACACTCGTTTTAGCAAATTAAATTACTCAATCAAATAACCACTATTTCTACAGGGACACGATACAACAGCAATGTCTATTTGTTTTACAATTATGCTTTTGGCTGAACACAAAGAGATTCAGGTAATTATTACGAGCATAAAGGGAACATTATATGTCAACAGGGTGTCCCATGCATAACAATATAATTTACTAAAATCTTTTGCAGAATCGAGCGAGAGCAGAGGTAACTGCCGTTTTAGATGAAACCGATGGCAAAATAAGTATGCCTGCACTCCAACGCCTTCCTTATCTTGAACGATGTATTAAAGAATCACTTCGACTTTATCCAAGTGTTCATTTCATATCGCGAGAGGTCGAACATGATATACGATTATGTGAGTATTGTTATTGTTTAACTTTACATTAATATTCTTATAATTTTTACGAATCTAATCTAAATCTTATAATCCATAAATACACCGTTTCTCTTTGAAAATTGTGACAACAGACTATTGAAATTATGAACCTTCTTCCTTAATCCCATAGCCTACAATGACGTGTGACACACGTGATACGATAAATGGAATATGAAATTTTGAGATTCTCCAATAACTATAAAAGAGAAAACATCAGTCGGTCACGAGACGGAAAAATTATTTTTGTAATATTAATATTTCAGTCAATTTTATAAGATATTAAATTCAGAGAGAAACTTTATTACTGGAATTAATTTTGAGTTAATATGCACTCTGTCAAGTCTAGAAGTCGTAAGGCAATGTGTTAACACATCTTGCGCGGGTGCTTTCCCGCCAAGGTTTCATGGAGTAGGGGGCGATTTTTTGCAATTCATGCGCTAAATTACTTCTGCATAAAATAGCTGTAGTCTTTGAACTTTAAGTTTTCATTTAAAAAAATTTTTAGTCTCTCTTTGAAAATCAATTTCTCTATTCACTTGAAAAAAAATAAAAATACTTTCTCAGAAATCAAAAACTAAGAAAATCAAGAATTTAAAAATGCTTTAACTAGTGATATATTTCAAAGCACTTTCCTTTGTGCAAGTGTACATAGAAAAATTTATACGTATACGTATAACTTATGTCAATGCATAGCTGGAAGCTCCGGTGTCGAATACACTTATTGTAGCATAACAGCTCCAACAAAGCGCAATTATAGGAATGCATTTTTGCAACGCACGTTTCAAGTTGAAGTGTACGGACGTCGACCTAGTACTCATGTGTACCCGATCTTATTGTAAAAACGTTACACAAGCCCACTAGTAGCAATCATTCACCAATGACTCTTAGAAAACGACTTTTGTCGTTACCCGCGCTCGACTACCAATGCGTACAAAACGACTATAGTCGCTTCCCGCGCAAGATGTGTTAATACAACCAAAGTTCGAGAGCCATTACCACCCCCCTAATGTGGACGATAGCCGATATAAAAAAATATGTGTCAAATATTTTTTCGAGAACTATCTACCATATAATTGTCATCAAAATCGACGTGTACGGTTCGTTTCCCTCGTGAAAAAAGTTGATGACGAGCATCAGCTGCTACCATTGTGTCTTGCATTTCAGTAGGGCAAATGATACGGGAAGAAGTTAACCCCTTGCCATACAGTAACGAGTGATGCTCCTGACGTCATAAATGCATTAGGCAATATTGAAATTTTCGAAAAATTATTACATTAAAAATATCAGTGGATCACGATACGATCAAATTCTTCCTATGTTATTTGGTATCGCGTTTAGTAATACGCTATATTAGAAATTAAACAGAAATTGTTATTTTAGCAATTAATTCAAAGTTATTGCTTATTCAGACACAAAAGAAATGGTACTGCAAGGGGTTAATAGTAAATTGTGTATACAGAAACATTCTACGTCAAATCGAAGCTAATTCACTTCAGCCTAACTCATATATGCATTATAATTGTAACAAGATTACCAAATCTTATGTCAACAAATTTTGTACTTTGCAGCAAACTACAAGGTACCTGCGAACACAATGGTTCACATCCACATAATCGATGCCCACAGAGACCCAAATTTCTGGCCGAATCCAGAAGTTTTTGATCCAGATAGATTCTTACCTGAGAGAAGTCAAGGACGTCATCCATATTGTTATGTACCTTTTAGCGCTGGATTACGAAATTGCATAGGTAAAATAACGTAACAAATCTAGAAGTAACGGTAATTATACAGATGATGGCGCCACCCATTTCAATGATTTTTTCATACATTATCATAATCGTGTTTCTAAGCCTCCTTTTCCTATACATGTAAATAGCATCTGCTTAGCTTTAATTTTCGAGATAGTGTGAAAAAACTTCTGCTACATCCACATTGAATGTTCGCTAAACATGTCCGTCCGCGGAAACTTGTGTGGTTACAATTAGAACAGCGCTTATCTACTATTTCTATGACGGCTGATAAAGTCATATGTGATAAAGTGAACTCGTCGAAGCAGTATATTATAAGAATACGGAATAAATATAATTCCAATGTTCAGTCCGCTCGCTTCACGACAGCCCTTATTTACAACTATGCCCAACAAATACTAATTCATCTTATTAGTACAGGCACCTTTTTTTACATTGGGAAATCTTACATGCACTACCCGCCATTCCCTCAGATGACGAGTAGTGCTGAGATTCCTACCGGCTAAAACCTCATGGTGTCTGACACTTCAGTGGTTTATAGTTGGGCCCCAGAAAACAAACTCCTGACATCCGGGACATAGCCATAGCGTGATCCCGGCGAGAATGGTGGGTAGGAACACCACCCTCCCCGGGTTTTCTCCAAAAACTAGGAGCCGTCATGCAACCACGACATGACGATTTCCTCCTCCCATCATGGTGGACGTACCCATGCTGAATAACGTAGGATCGCGAAAAAGAAAGAGAGGCGCGCGGCAACCCATCCAAGAAGCGCACTCTGGCCTGAGTAGCTTTACGTCGATGATCGCCTGGGTGGGCGCGGAAACGCTGCGCCAGCGACCTCTCCCTGCTGCTACTTTCCTTTCACGTCCTTTTCTCCCTAAGTTATTTTTAGGAGGCCACCGCTCCGATCCCACAACAGGGTCTCTCGATTCTACTCAATCCATGGTCCCAAATCAAAGGCAGAAAGCCAGAAAAAAGTCTCTTCAGACTCCCACCTGACTTTTGATCCCTTCCCCGAGAGTATCTGTTCAGCCTTGGGTCTTCTGATCTTCAGCCAAGGTTAAACAGCCATCTCAAGGGAACCGCCACATCCCTTGAGGGATTTGCAATCCCAAGGCTCAGGTACCGCGGGTTCGCCAAGCCCGTACCTGCTCAGTAAACTGGAAGCAGGCCCCTGGGGAGTTTTAACCATTCGGTTTGCTTACCTTAACTCAAATACCTCCGGGTGAGCTAAACCCGTCCTTGCCCAGCAACCTATACAGGCCCCTAAGGATGCTCCTGCCCCAAAAACCCATGAAAGGTTTCCTTCCTGATTCCTCCGGTGAGCCGGGATGCACCTAGCACCTATAAGTTGCCCGCGGAATGAAGTCACTTGGCTCAACCCTCTAGTTCCCGCAACCGCCTTGAGGCGGGCAGTGAAACCGCCCAGAGATGGAAAATTTAAAAATACCGGTAAAAATTATATATCTATAAATGTCAAGTAAATACCTATCGACGGAAAGGAATATAACATGCACATACTTCTGTTATAAACATTCAGTGAAGTGTACGAATCTATAGAATAGCGTTAATCATTTGTTGGGAATGATAAAACTCCATCCTCTAACTTGGGCATTAGAAGGTTAAGGTACGGGGTAAAGGTAGACTGTCCTCCCACCGCCAATTCTCATCACATCGGCCCTGGGAACCTGAGCTCGTCAAATGACAACTAGAAACTTAACACTTATTTCGTAGTTAAGTACTTTTTCGGTCGGTCAGGCGTCAGAACTGAAAATACATGAGGACGAGAAATATCTCTATCCGTTGAGCAAATCGCAATAAACCACTTATAAAGTCACTTCATTTGGTGGGCCAATAATACCCGTCAGTAAGCCGAATCGCGTGCTAACAAATATTCAGAAATCATCGAAATCGTTGGGAGCCATCATCTGCATAATTACCGAAGAATCTAATAACTTGATTATTAACTTTGTTCTTATTTAATATTACAGGTCAGCGGTTTGCTATGATGGAACTTAAAACTACAATAGGACTTATCCTATATAATTTCCAGCTCGAACCAATTGATTTTCTTAAAGATGTACGTATTGCCACTGACTTGGTAATACGCCCAGATCATCCAATTCGTACAAGATTCATACCAATTAAATAATATGTGTTTGTCTTTCAACGTTTGTGGATAAAAATTCATCATATTACAATAAACAGCACTTAGTATTGATGATACATGCCAATTGTTATAAAAAATAATGTTAAAAACTTTTTATAAAATAATTCATTTTTGTACAGATACATAAAGATTATCTTATAACCAGTTTGAAGACATTCGACCAAATGGTTATTTAAATTTAGAGATGCATTTAGATAATACTATCTGCCGTGGTTACTGAAAAATCTTTCCATACGTTATAAGAGAATTTATTACGAACATACCGTAACTATCGAAAAACTGTGACTGAATGACCTGCACAGACAATCAAAAGTGAAATATAAAATTAAAACAATAACACTGACGACACTGTTGTCGTGTGCCATCTTATTCGTGGTATCGGAAGGAAGTATAGGAATACTAATTTTTACATATAATCGTAAAAACTCAACACTATCTAAAACATCCTCCTGAATTTTATATTCTTCAATTATTCTATCCTGTGAAAATTTTCATCAGAATATTTCGTACTGAGCGAGCGAAGAAAATTATAGATATATATGAGCCTCAAAAATCTTAGACTGATTATCTAACTGTCAAATCATGTTGTAACACCAGTTCTCGTCTTATCACTAAAGTTTAACAACATTGAGCACGGGGAGTACTTGGATGGGTGACCGCTTGGGAACTCCGAGTTCTGTTAGTATAAAATTTTGCTTTTTACCCTTTTTCTACAAGTCGTAACAACATTTATTTTATTTTTTGGCTGTGTATAATATAATATAAGTGTAAATTTCATCATTATATTCTTTATAA
This sequence comes from Cerceris rybyensis, assembly GCA_910591515.1. NCBI lineage: Eukaryota > Metazoa > Arthropoda > Insecta > Hymenoptera > Crabronidae > Cerceris > Cerceris rybyensis. The sequence continues at coordinate 10,106,421 of OU342793.1, forward strand.
TTTGTAATTAGTTAATTAAGTATAAAATAATGGTTATATCACAAGCATTGCTATCATACAATATATTCACATTAGTTGTAATTGTCTATTGCTTATTGCGAACCCCTGAATGTAAAAATTTCTGACGTTCCAATAAATGACGAAAAAAGAAACGAAGAATGTTCTATCGTTCGGAAAGCCGGACACAGAAAGGCAATTTTGATTTTAATTTGCAAGAAAATGGTTCATTTCTTACCCACGGTACCATACAAACATTCTACCTATGCAACGTGATGAATAGAAAAATTAATAAAAATATCCAAATATGTAGAACAACACCTAGTAGGTCATGACAAATGGTATTCATACACTTTGTACGTATCGTCACCTAACAATAAGTCGTAACATCGAAATATGTACTATGTTACGTGTAAGACACAACAACGATTTCTCTTTTTTTATAAAATAATATAATGATATATTATTGGCGTTTATAAATATCCTTTGATAAATACAGTATATAATATTTGTATATATAATTATTAGGTTTTGCGGCAAGTATATAAATATAAGTATATTAATATAAATATTAATAATGCGTCTTCGCGACGACACTCTTCTAAGAGTGTTCTCTCGATGTATACAAAACGTCGATCTCGTAACGACTGTATGACGACTCTATGTGTCGAGTCTACAACGACTGTCTATCGACTGCTCTTCTATTGCTGGGTCCTTCGAGGACCTCCTGTTCCTCGAAAAGGCCCCGTAGGGGTAAGGGTCGTTTTCCTCCCTCGCTGGAGGAATTGTCCCATTGACGAAAGCCAGGCGTGAGAACGCCTAGCTCGGCGCCTTGCTGTCGTGGGGTCTTACATACGATGTAATAACTATTCGCGGTTTCATTGTAGCATCAAATTATAGCCGTCCAAATTTAGTAATTAATATTTGCATATTGCAAAAGGTTTCAAAGTAATACCGAAAGATTACAATCGTTACATTCGACATTTTACTTCCTTAAAACCGTATTAATTCGTAAAGATGTAGATGCAACTCGTCAGTTATTCGACTCTGTGTCAATTAACATTAATACTGTGTAAATTGTAACAAAATATTGCGAAAACCTAAAGAAAATGAAGATGTGAACTTTTATATTGCATCGCAATAACTTCTGCTACGTTGTTCTATCCTGAACCTGTCTGGATCTAGTCGACTGCAAAGTCGCTTAAAGAGTAACTCCAAATTCTGTAAACACTCAATAAAGTATTAAATAACTGCGTAATGTTTCAAAGCCTCTGTATAATCATGTTCAACACTAGAACGACCGACGTTAAATTTATTACATTTAAATATATTAAATAAGAACTTTGGAAGAAGAGGAATCAAGGGGTGGAAAATATGATCTGTTTGGTAATCTGTACTTTATAAGATCAACTTAGAATTCTTAGTTTAGGACTCTCGTGTAAACTTAGGGAATTTTTGAAAAAAAATATGAACGAGTCATTTTGACTTGCTTGGTCGTAACTCCTATAGCATTTCGACGTGTTAATCGCGAACTTTACCACAAAAATTGAAAAAAGTAAACGAAAAAAGTGAAATATAAATTTTGCGAGACTTAGTACATGATCTTATCTGCGTAATCATCTCGCAATGATTACTGAAGTCGAAATTAACATTATAAAAATTGATAAATATGAAATAGTAGAAAGAGCAATACGCAGTAGATAAACCAGACTCCTGCTATTCCGTAGTAGGTTAATGAGAAAATTGAGTAGAGCTATACTCACAGCAGATACGTTTCGACGGCACCAAGAGAACAGGGAGAATGAAGGTAGCGCGCACTTTGGTAGAAGTGGGAAGCTCGAGTGCCACTTGGTGGGGGAATCGGCGGGCCAATCAAATGCGACCAGAGTTTACGGACCACACTGGCAATCTTAAAAGCGATGCAACAAGAATGATTTATTATTTCAAGAAAATAAAAGTACAAGTTCTATTATTGCAAGTAAAAAATAAAGATCATTATACGTCGTATGTGTTATTTATATAATTTCAATTAGAAAATTTGTGTATTTTTAACTATCAATAGCCTAATGATTTTAGATAATTTATTGCCTCAAAGTTAAATAACTCTAAGGATGGCAATCCATAGTATGATTTACAGCACAATTAAATGACACGTTAATTTCCTAAGAAAAAACACTTTTCGTTTATAATGGAATGAATACAATTGAAATAGTAATATTCAGTTCCTATTACAAAGTACTCTTATTCTAAACTCTGAATTCTAATCCTGTTTTTTATCTTTAGCAATCTAACGAACAGTATAACAGTAATACCGCACCGTGCTTAACAAATATTTGAACGAAATTTAATAGTGGCATTTATTAAAATTTAGTGTTCTGCGTATTATCATTTTTTACGGTACTGCGAGATATTTTTGACGTTCTTGTATTACAATTACTGTTGTAACAATTCCCTTCTTTTTTTTAAGATATTCTGACGGTATTCAAACAAAAGACGATGGTTCCCTGGTGGAAATATATCTACAACTTTTTACGCGACTCTACAACAAATTACAATTTTCTACAACATTTTGCGTGGTTGTAGAAAATTGTAGAAAATTGTAGCTCGTAACTACAATATTCTACGTCATTCAACGTCTCACTACAACTTACTCGATTCTCTTACGTAATAAATTGTAGTAAGTTGTAGAGCACTACAAATTTTTACAACAAATTACAACTTGCTACTCTAAGACAAATGGAACTTGAAAGAATGATCTCTATTAACACATTGTACGCCGGTCCCGCGATAATGCGGGATTTCAAATATACGATTTTAGGATTTTACCGATCAATATCAGTCGTATTATTTTATCTTGAGGAAAACGGTAAAGTGGACAAAGAAGGCAATGTTATTCCCTTTAAATTGTGCATTACTTAATGTGTTTAAATTTATATTGATTCAAATAGTAACATTATCAAATATAAGAAATTTGATAGCAGATATTTAGCCGGCATACAATGTGTTAAAACACGGCTCGCGTAGTTTGTGTAGTATTTTATACAATACTACAAAATTCTACAACTTTTAATGTCCTATCTAAAAATTTAGAAAATAGCCTTCAAAAGTCTAGCGCGTAGTTTGTTGTAGTATCTTATAGAATACTACAAAATTCTACAACTTTCTACAACTATTCACGAAATTCTACAATACTGTCCCAATCCGCGTACTTTGTTGTAGAAATTTGTAGAAATTAAACACAGTGAAGATAGGGTCAAGTTGTAGAAAATTGTTCAATGTTGTAGCCAGTTGTAGCAATATGTTGTAGAGAATTGTAGTTAGTTGTAGATATATTTCCACCATGGTTAACAAGCGCCATATTTCAAACTTGTAATAAAAAGAACAGAACTGCCTTCTACCGCCTTCTGCAGATACTAAATTCGATGATACTACTGCCTCCTACAAATACTAACATGAAACATTTCACAAAATTTTGATAACGCTACTACCACTTAAGCTTGGGAGTCCTGGTTTTCATATACATAGGACACGTCATTCTAGCGCATAACAGAAGAAAACAAATTAAATTTAATACCTAAGCATAATCCGATAAACTAAAAATTGCCCCTTTTTAATTAAGTTTTCTTTGAAAATTTTTCAAGCTATGCTTGATCTATGCGAATATAACGTTTAATATCTTTCAGTATCATCTTTTTTAATCCAATAATTTGAAGTAAAACTATAGTGTAAGAAATATTACAATCTTTATTTTATACTACTTAAATTTAATGTTTCCTTGTAACTGCAGTTACAATCCGCACAAGCACTTCAGTAATCGGAAAACACTAAGGGTGTGCAAGCTGTGCCGAGTGCCGGGTACCCGACGCCTCGGGTCGGGCCGAAGAAAGTCGGTCGGGCTCGGGCGGGTACCCGACACACTCGGGCCTAGGGGAACCCGACTGATTTCGGGCGGCCCGACTGGTCTCGGGCCGCCCGACTAGTCTCGGGCCGCCCGACTGATCTCGGGTATTTCGTCTGCTTCGGGCCAACATGGCGGACTCGAGGCTGTTCGGTGTAACTCTTACGCTCCATGAGCGTGTCTCGCACTGAATCGCCGGTACCATGGAGCGTAAGAGTTACACCGAACAGCCTCTAGTCTGCCATGTTGGCCCGAAGCAGACGAAATACCCGAGATCAGTCGGGCGGCCCGAGACTAGTCGGGCGGCCCGAGACCAGTCGGGCCGCCCGAAATCAGTCGGGTTCCCCTAGGCCCGAGAGTGTCGGGTACCCGCCCGAGCCCGACCGACTTTCTTCGGCCCGACCCGAGCCCGACGAGCCGGGTATTTGCACACCCTTAGAAAACACACGAAACAAGATATTGAATCTTTAAAAGCATCGGATATAAATTTATTTTTAGTTTTGGACATTTTAGTATAGTCGTTACATATTATTTCATGTTTTGAAATTGGTATTCTCAAGTAAATGATCAAAAACAATTTTGTAATTCTATATCAAATTCAACGAGTCGGAGAATTTAAATTACCCGCTTGAACAATGCAATAACGGCACGACAGTGCGTGACTCACTTCTCGCAATGGGGAAGCATACTGTCATAACTTCTGACGATTAAACGTGATTGACATAAGACCTCTTATCTTTCTAAGATAATAATTTGTTCAACTGCATTAGACTACGTTTCGAAAAAGAATTTTTGTATTGCATACGGACGATTATTTTGCCATCGTATTCGACGTATATTCAGTTGTTTTAATTAAGAGTTGGTGCGCTTAGCCAATTTTGCCAACTATTTCCGGAACAACAGTTTGCCGTAAGGTGACGTTCGCTATTATTGTCTAAGGTGTGTTAACGGCAGCATTGAAAACGTCGTGGCACTTTGTTTAAAATAATTAGCTGTTTATGCGAGGTGTTCTATTTTTGTAAGAACCAATTCCTGCACAAGCAGACATATTACGATTTATATAAAGGACGTAGTATCGCATTAGACACTCTGCGAGCTTAGTATATTCCTAGAGAAGATGGGCCTAACGATAAGTAGTCTACTCACCCGGCTCTTCGGTAAAAAACAAATGAGAATATTAATGGTGGGCTTGGATGCTGCTGGAAAAACTACAATACTATATAAATTGAAGCTTGGTGAGATAGTTACAACGATACCTACTATTGGCTTCAATGTAGAAACTGTCGAGTACAGAAATATATGCTTTACGGTGTGGGATGTTGGCGGTCAGGACAAGATCAGACCTCTATGGAGGCATTACTTCCAAAATACCCAGGGCCTTATTTATGTTGTCGATAGTAATGATCGAGACCGTATCGGAGAAGCTGAGCGTGAGCTAGCAAACATGTTAAAAGAAGATGAACTACGGGATGCAGTACTTTTGGTTTTTGCAAATAAGCAAGATCTGCCAAATGCTATGTCTGCAGCAGAACTCACAGATAAATTGGGACTTAATGCATTACGAGGGCGTCATTGGTATATTCAAAGTACTTGTGCTACGCAAGGGCATGGGCTTTATGAGGGACTAGATTGGTTGAGTAACGAACTAGCCAAAAAGTGATAACATACTGTCATTACTGGTACTCCTGTGAACAATTTATTCATTCAGCATGGACGTAGAAGACAGATTGCAATTTCTATCATGTCTGGTCATTTCATACACAGTGTGTAAGATCTAAAGCTAATGTGATTGTAATTTTTAAGGAAAAAACTACTTCATGAAATAAACATAATTTTACCGAGACAGCTAAAGGATTACGAAACTTATACAAACATTCCTTTAAATATTGTTCAATGTATAAAATTACGTAAACCTAGAAATGCATACTCTTACATTGGTTCAATCATCGATTAATATATTTCTATAAGTTTATTGAAGTATATATTGGGTTTTTGGGTGTAAAATAAATATTGAATAATTCTTTCCGATTGTTATAAAAAACTCACTGTTTTGTACTATTCCAAAGGAAAGGTATCTAAATGTGCTATTCGATTCTTTATCATTGCTAATATTATTATATTGTAAAAAGAAATAAAAATACAATTGAATTCTTAAGTTTGTATACATTTTACTCTGCGTCTATGCTATATATGGAGAATGAAATATGTTGTATTATTAGACGACATTACATACAAGCCATTTGTACTGTCTTGTTTTTTGAATAAACCTTAACTTATAAAGCAAATAATAATAGCTTTAAGTCTTAAATTATAAGAGTTTGAGAACTTTTAATATCTTTAACATTGCACTCAATACTTATAAAACTTTTTCTTATTCGTGAAGGTGATCATTTGTATTGTAAAATATAATATGCTTCTGAATAAATAAAATAAATTTAGAAAAAAATGGTATTAGATAATTCGTAAAATTGTTTTGTTCTAGCATTACAAAGCTATCAACATTATATGAAATTCGAAATAAAAAGGGAAGAAACAGAAATCCTTTGTGAAATTTAGTCTAAGCATATAACTCCGTGTATAACTTTATTATAGTACAAAACAGTACATTAGTTGTACAAGTACTGTATAATGTATAACGTATCAAACAATTCGTTAATATATGGTGTTACTTTCATGCACCACAAAGTTTTATTTCACTTCTACAATAAAAGACTGTAAATAAATTACAGAAAGAGTTTGTACTACTTATAAATAGTATGTACACAGCAGCTTCGATATAGGACAAAACAGAGTAATAATCAAAAACACTTCAACATATGAATCAAATAAGTCTTATTTGTAATGTGCCATAAACTCTAAATCGAATATCTGAAAAATTCGTTATCATACAGATAGATATTTATCTTGCCTTCTATATTGATCGCGTTTTGTAAAAGTATTAATACAACCATTCAGTAACAAGTTTTTCCTTTATTTTATGTAGCAGCCACACAATTCGTTGAACAAGTATCAAGTATGATAATTTGATCTTAATAACTTTTAATACTAAAAGCCAATGTCTGGAATATGTACCACTTACATTATCATTAATCTCCAATCAATTATAAGTATCTTACATTGATGTAGTTCACAAGAATAAATTTTCGGCATAGTACCTTCGTTTTTCGTACCTTCGATTTTGTAGAGCTTAGAATTGTAAGTCAACTAAAGGAACATAGCTCTACTCATTTGCGTACCCAGGAATTTTTTGTTGGAGGAGCGCTGTTTTTACTCAATGCAGGGAAATGATTTTCTAACGTATGACTAACCATGTGCATACGAAAATCAGGTCCATTTTTCAAAACTTGACCACAAGTTGCACATATTTCTAAACCCTTGATCTTGCTGTTACTTTCTTTTTTATAAACTTTAAAAAGTTCCTGCTGCTTTGTAATATCAGGCAGGAGAACTAAAAGTTCGGGAAAAACATTTTCAAAAGCGGTAGCACCCATAACTTGTCGGCAATGACTATAATAGTCTTGTGCATTACACGTTCCTTGCCGAAATAATCCGCTTACGTATCGAAATTCTTCAATCTGATCGCGTTGCATTAAAACTTCGTTAACTTTAGCCACAAGGCATTTATTCCGCTTCTGGAAATCTGGAGGTGGTACGTAATCGTAAATGCTATTATTGTGTTTACTGTTATCCGGCAAAATGGAGTAACTTTCTCCAGAACTATTTGTAAATGTCAATCCGTTGCTATTATTTACTTTATCCATATTGTTATATTTTATACAAAAACCTGGAGGAGGCGCAGTCGTTGTTCCAAAACCAGGTGGTGGATTTGAAAATCCTGGAGGTTTAGAATTGCTACTACCTAAAGCTGGAAATTCCTCCGTGCGATGAACGTTTCTATTAGTAGAATTTAAACTATCTATTTTAAGTTCAGTACGTTTCCTTTGTACTCCATTCGAAGTATTATTTTCAGTATTTGTATTTACAACAGCTTCGTTATTTACGTTTTTATTCTTCTTCTTTTCATTCTTATTAATATGTTCAGTTTCTCTTGAATTTTGCACATTTATAGTTTTTGATGTGTTCTCACTGTTATTCACATCATTAACATTTTGCATAGACTGAGAACTCGATTGTACAACATTCGTATTATCACACGAATTTTTCGACAATTCGAAATCGTTTTTTACAACAGTACTTACATCTCCCTTTGAATTGGTTGATTCGTTTTCATTAGAATTACTACCGCCACTACTTTGTTTTACTTTTTTCTTTTTAGTTTTTCCTTTCGTCATATCACTGGTTGTTTTTGTATTATTGCTATTATGAGAATTGTGTGGTTGACCCCAGGTAGGAACTACTGTAATTGTAGATTGTTTTTTCGACTTGGATGGCTTAGATAAAGTTGGAAAATCTTCCCCAGACTGTATAGGTGGCGGGGAAGGTACTAATGGTGGAGATGCAACTTTTTTAGGTTTTGGTACATATGCTGTTGCTGATTTAGAACAAGTCCACTGTAGAACTTCTTTCCAGTGTGCTGAATTCGTGTTACTCGTTGATGGTTGTGCACATCCTAATGCAGGAAAATCAGAGTCTATCGAAAGTTGGGCAGGTCGGATTCTGATATTAGGACCCGAAACTCTAGTCGTAACTGTACCATTGGGTTCGTGGTTTACATGAATAGATACATTAGACGTCGTGCCTTTCTGTGACTGAGCATTTGATCCCAAAGCATTGCTGCTGGAAACACTGAAATTAACAGTTTTTGAGATGCTTGTACTTGCTAATTCTGGTCCCAATGCTGGGAAGTTTTCATCCGTAACAGCTAGAGGTTGTGGCCTTAGAGTACTGCGTATGGTGACATTACCTCTGCCTTTGCTTTGATTTAAGACTGGTACAACTGATGTGGCATTACCTAATGTTGGAAATTCTTCAGTACTTTGCACATCGACAGATGGTTGTCGTACAAAACTAGGTTCATTGTTTGTTACAAGTACATTCGAAGTACTTGGCTCTGGTGGGTGTTGGTAATCTCTAACACCATAATGACCGTAAGAAGTAGATGCACCTACCATTCCTCTTCTGTTCATTCGATTTTCACCACGGGGAGCCAATGTAAACTCTAACTCTAATGTTCTTGCTTGTTTTGCAGCAGCCTTGCTCAATTGTTTACTATGAACACTTGTTTTATGAGCTCTGAGATCTATATCAGTTCTAAAGACACTTGTAAATTTTTCTTCCACACACATGCCTTCTTCGCATAGAAAATGCTCTTGTCTAAAATGATCTCTGAGATAATCATACGAACTGTAATACTGATGTAACCCATCTGCATCACAAAAATGACAATATAGATGGTCTCGTCTCAGATGTCGATATAGTTCATCATTATCCATGTAACGTTGATCACAAAATTCACATAATGGATGTCCTTTATGACTTTTGTCATCAACATCTCCCTTTCTTCTATGCAATGCAAGATCAGATCTTGTGTAACATCGTCTTTCATGAGAAAATATCTGTTACAAGAAGTAAATATTTACAATAAAGTTAAAAGTGTTAACAATAAAACAATTTTGATAGTATAACATCATAGAATATGATACCTTTAGGTTTTCCACACAGAGATCACAATAATGTAATTCATGATGATGCCTCATATGATTTTTCAAACTGTTAAAATTACTAAATACAGGTTTCTCTTTACAAATATTGCAGCTATTGGCTAACAATTCATAGAATTTAGTTTGAATATCGGCTGTGTCGAAGTAGATATTATATCTTGTGTCTAATAGGTTGCCTTTATGAAGGTGACGGAAAGGCTTTATATCTTGTGTAAATACAACCTTCGGTAAATCTTGACGACAAATGGGACACTCATTCTGACGGCAAAGAACTCTCATTCTTGTGCTGCATTCGTAACATACAGGATGCTCACATATACCAATACTATAGATATTAACATTTTTGTAACACACAACACAGGTGTTACTGTTGGTACTTTCAGCGCCTGTAGACATTCTTCTTAATAGATATAATTCTTTTTGGAAACTTAATAGTTTTTATATGCACTTCTATTATATAGTATGATAGATTTTTATTTCAATTTGTTTCTTATAAATTTTTTATTGCATACAAGTTTTGCTCCTCAATAGAACAACAGATGTTAACAAATTATATTATTTTATATTCTTTCTTCGTATTCTGTAACAAAAATAATATCTCAACTTAGATATATTCATTTGTTTTCTATAAATATAATCTTACCTAGTACAGTCATGTATACATTCATTAGTAAAAAAGAAATCATTCGCTACAAACTATTTAACAGATACGATCGTATGAGAAAAATTCCTTTTACTTTCGCTGTTGTAAATGATATCAAGAAAATAAAGAATTCGATGATCGAGTAGTTTCTCACAGCTAATAGAAACCGATAAAGCAGATACCTCGCAAGAAAAATATTGTTTATATTCTCAGCATTGACACTTTGTCTAGCTTCTTTTGTAAATTAACGAAATTGTTGCTAACGGGAAGGGATCAGAAAAACAAATAATACCGTCTTGCAAAACTGCCAGTAAGCAGATGGTAAAATTTCACAGGATGTTCCTGAATGAACAAGGTTATCACGATTTATATACTAGATCGGAACTCGTGAATCTACTTCTGATCACACCAATGACAGTCCACGTTTCGTCGAGTTCTACAAAAACATACAAATTACAAAACTAATATGTATCATCCTAGAAAATCGTTCAGATCTATATAACTATAGCTTTCACTTGTCTATCTTAAGTAATAAAAAAACCTAGAGAAAATTTGCCTTGTAAAACCGGAAATGTGCAATATGTCACCTCTGTACTCACACACATATTCAATTTAAGTATTATGCTAATCGGTGATGTCAATCCCACGGCTTACAAAAATAGAATAGACGTCGTTTCCATCGAGTGGCTGACCAAAAAGGTAAATTTGCGAGGCTCTTTACATTGGTATAGAGTGCAGTACTTACCGCAGATGCGGGATAACATTCTGAACAATTCCAAATCTTATCTTATGCTATCTATATTCGTACTGGTACATTGTATTGGTATTTTGTGTATTTAATAAATTGTAGGATGCGACAGTTACTGATCGGAACAAATATTGTTAGTTAGAAATTAATACGTCATTTCAAGGATGTGCTCTTCAATATTAATTAATAAGAATTCGTATTATATGACAAATTAATGAACAATATACAGTTTGTCCAATTTTATGTAACTCTAGTTAATTTTTAATAGAATATATTTAAAGGGGTAAAAAAATTAATTATATTATTATAGTTAATCCTACGACTTCTTTTCCGGAACATCTACTTAATTTATTTCTAAAATCTGTATTGTAGTTTTTGATACTTTCATTATTACACATTTTGTCCAATTACATTTACTCCAAATGAACAAGTGTAGATAAAAACTGTGGAAGATATACTTAGATGTACTTGATAACACTTGATAATGGAAAGTGTTAAATAGAGAATTTTAATTACTGCTACACTTTCAAAGCAAGACACTAATTATAGAGCTACTTTTTTCTACAAAACAAGTAAAATAGGTATATAAATTGTTTAATGCATAATATGTTACGTTTGAGCTTTATTACTGTATATATTATGAATTTTAAATGAATTCAGAAATAGTATTACCAGCCTACATGCTGATAATACATATGAATACTTAATAAGCAAAATATTGCACACCTTGATACATAACAAAGTTGCAAAAGGTTAGATAATGTTTAAGTACTATTTCAATGTTTATGCACTAGAATGTATGTAAATTATATTTAATTTTACTGAAACACCAGTTTCAATCATTTGCATTATGTTTCTCTTTCTAAAACTATAATAACAGTGACTACCCTATTGTCTAAATATTTGAAAATTCTATAAGAATTCAAATAACAAATAAAGAGCGAAAGATGTTACAGTAGATAATATAAGCATAACGCAATTAGTTTTTCTTGTATGTTCATATATTTGATATATTAATATTCTCATTCAAATTATAGTTGGAAGATATGCCTGCTTGGTATAATTTTGCTCAAATTGAAAACCATTTATATTTAAATTTACCCTATTACATTTATTATTAAAAACAAAATCATTAACCTCATATTATTTCATATAAACCAAAAGATTACAAATTGGTAGACGGTTTAACATATAAGTAAGTTACCCTTTAGAATAATTTCTGTAAAATTGATTCAAGCAATAAAGATGTAAAATTTCTAAGGAAACTAGAAGTTCAATGAGAAGAAATTATCAGTAGAAATGTTATAAATCTATAAATATCAAAAACTACATTTACATTGACTAAGTTCATGACTTATTGAACTCAAAATATAATGTAAAGTATTTTATATTATATTACTTATTACTATTCTGGATCAAGTTGATAGTACATCACATACTACAACCGCATATCTTGTTGAGAAATGTGATTTAAATTGTAACATAAATATGTTTGTAATATTATTGCAAAGTATAACATTATATATGTAATATTACACAAATGTCTATCACACACATGTAAAAGAATCTGTCACTTGAAAATAAACTAGTGATAATTGTAAAGAATGAAAGTATAGGAAAACTAATATTTTTTAATTGACTTTCGTATAAGAGCTAGTCTTTGTTTATGTGCTTCTGTAACTGTTGCTCGTTTGTATGGACGTACTTCATCAGTACCAAAGCCAGGTATCCACATATTCCAATTCCGTTCTGAAACATAAAATTAATACTTTTAGTACTATACACTTTTACTTGTACCTTGTATCAGTTCATATATATTTATTATTTAAAATCATAAAATTGACTCATTAAAACAAAATTTTTGGACTCAATCATAAACTCTTGACTCTTAAATATAATAAATATTTAATGGTAAATTTTTACAAACAACTTACCTAAATGCAATTGAACATCTTTTACTTCTACTGTATTTGCATGACGATGTTTAGCTAATAAACAAGCTGCATTTACAGTTGTCTCAACAAAGTCATCTGCCAGTTGTAAAAGCATTTCTTCTACTTCTTCGTCCAATTGTTCAGTAGGGTCTACCTCTTTTACGAGGTCTTGCAATCGTGCTTTAGTTAGAAACTGAGAGATTGCACTTCAGAATATCATATTGAATTATAATATAATATCAATTGAATAATTACATACCTGTGGAAAATCATTAAAAGAACTTGGAGTAGATGATTGTTGTGCTAATTGTTGCTTTGGAGGTTGAGATGCATATTGTGTCTGCTGGGATTGAGTTTGAGGTTGTAAAATTTGTACTACGGCATTACCACTTTGTATGTTTGGCATAGAAGACGATGTTTGGGTGTTAGGACCTACTGATTGTAAACTACCTAGCACGGGAGTCATATCGGAACCCGCACTTGTAGTTTGTATTGACATTTTTAAAACTTATAGGTAATATCTTTTCGCATTTATTAATGATTAAATTGACATAATCGTAATGCGCAGATTGTAGCCATTTGACGTGAACGTGCTAATAAATATACAATACAATAGAATGTTATAATTTACAAAACACAACCTCTGTGTTATGACCAGTTATGACCGATTATGATAATGATAATATCGACAGATTCAATCGGCACAATAGCGAATCAGTGATGCCAATTTCTTTCTGAGTATATTTATGTATTTTGCACTAACTCGTACATCTTGAATATATATTTATCAATAAGGAAAAAGAATTAATTTTCAGTGCTTTCAAAGGTATACCGTCGTCAAGCTATACTAATTTACTTCTAAATACCCTATATACAAGTGTATCAGATTTACCACTTTTCGTCTGTATTAATGTAACAGTTGGCAAGAGTATTTTTACAATGCGTACGTTATACGGTTATACCGGTTATATTAGTCCATGCAATCCACTTGCAATCATTATTCATAAAATTGTACAGAAATTTTTATCAATGGTACTAACATGATAGAATTCAGCAATATATACTATATATTATATAGTCATTTTCATCTTATATAATCATGATCTATATTTAAAAATGTATAAAAAAACCTAGGTAACAATGTTTATTGTTTAGCATTAATAATAACTAATATTCAGCTTTGATAATTAAATTAATATTCTTAGTTGTTTGATAACCTATTTTTAAAGCATAATATTAATAAAATTACAATTATTTAATGCAATGTATTTTTTCGTTTATTTTAATAAAGATTGATCTAACTTCATTGATCCAGATTTTAAAAGCTTTTAAGCTTAAGAGAGTAAGTTCTTTTTTGTCTATTAATATTTTATTCGTTACATGAAGTGAAACGCTTTCTTGATTTTTATTTCTGTTTGTATTTTATCTATTATGTGGCGAAATACACGAAGTAGGGTAAAGAGACGTTTCATTCTTACCATATTGCGATAAGGACGAAAATACTGTTGTCCTTAAATTAAATAATACAGCTTTATATACTTACAGAAAAAATTATATTACTTTATAAAAGTTATTTTCAGTTTTATGAAATTGTATTTAATGTATTTACAAATAGAATAGAATTTTTTTCTTTGCACAAATTTTATATAGAATTTTTTAGTGATAAAGCTTATGAAATATAGATTTATTGAAAGACTAAAAGTGTATAACTGTTATTTCAGAAAAAGCAGTAACAATTAAAAACTACAAATTAAACTGCAAATAAAAAATAGATTACAATTGAAGAAATGCTAAACTTTTTTGGAAAATGTTTCCATCAATATTTTTAAACAGAGTCAAATAAGAAGTCTAAAATTTTAAACAGTTGTTTGTACTAAAATATTATATTTATTTTTAAAGAAAATATTAATTATACAGCCTCGTATTGGTTTCGAAAGCGATGTAACAAAATAGAACGTACGATTTATGATCTTATTTTGCTTAATGTTTTGATAGCACCGATGAAAAGACACGGTAATAATAATTATTCATTGATAATATTCAATGTTATCGAACCTAAAACGGAAGTAGTAAAGGAACTGAGGCCTGAAAGTCCTAGAACATTCAATAAATTAGCGCGAAAAAGTTATATTTGACGTAATTTCATAATAGGTTTACCTTATATGCTATCAGAGCTGTTACAATAAATATGATATTTAAACTTAAAATCTCGTTACTATTTAAAGTTATATACCGTATATTCAAATTAAAATTTATGGGTTTTATATAATACAATAATTCTACCGAGAACATTAGATAGCCATTTTTATATTCTAATTATAGAAATGTATTACACTCGTATTAAACATTTCGTTTATTGACATTTTAGTGAAGAAAACTGTAATATAATAATCGATAAAATTAGTAGCTGATATTCTTGTGAGCAATTTATATGATCTCTTTCTACGTTCACTGTACGTAGTGAATTTTCTCGCGTATAATTCAGCAGCTTTATTATACGTGTAATCTTTAAGTTGTGAGAAAATGGCAAGAAAATTAAAACATCAAGTTGAAAAAATGCGATGATCGCTACAAAAATAATGCAACGAATATACAAAACTATTTTACGGAACGTCTGGTAATTTAAATAATAATTATTAATGTAGAGTATTCCGATATATATTTTCAAAATTCAGAAATATATGACATATTTAATATTGCATATACCAAAATTCTTTCTCAAATGAGTTCAGTGCAATAACATATACATTATATCAGTTAACGATTTTAAAGAAAGTAGGTATTTTTGCGCATAACATATTTTGCACGTTTCGTACAATGACAGTTCTATGTTATTAATTATTTATATCTTAAAAGTTAATAACTTTCGTTATGTGATTATATACACATTTACTCGTTGTTGAACATAACCTATGTTGTCTATACTGCATTTATAAATGCCTTTTTTCTTACGAATAAAAACGAGAATTGAAAAGTAATTATTATTTATTACCCTTAATTAATGCTGTTATTGAAATTTTAATATTTCAGTTGCAGAATTTAATTGGAACGAGTAGCTGTCACAATGCCAGGCAAAATAAAAGTTAAGATATTAGCAGGTCGTAATTTACCAGTAATGGATCGTTCGGGTGATACGACAGATGCATACGTAGAGTTAAAGTTTGGCAATATAACATTTAAGACTGATGTATGCAGAAAATCATTGAATCCTCAATGGAATTCAGAATGGTATAGATTTGAGGTTGACGATGCTGAATTGCAAGATGAGCCACTGCAAATCAGATTAATGGATCATGATACATATTCTGCAAATGATGCAATAGGCAAAGTTTACATAAATTTAAATCCATTGTTGCTACCAGGTGTTCCTCCTACTGTGAAAAATATGTGGACATTAGAAGCTTCTATAAACACTAATACTGGTTCACAAAGCGGTATGTTGGTGATGTTATATATAATTTTCAATATTTTATCTCATTTCTTCAATAACGTTTCTTGCTGATAAGAAAAGGGATAAAGTTAAAACTATTAGCTTGATTCACAATCATCATGTAATGTTTTAACGTTTTGTAATGCGATTTTACATAATATAGGATAAGATAAAAATGCTTCAAATTACAGTTTAGATATATATATTTTTAATTGTATTTATATGTTATTTCAGGTTCAGTGATGACTGGATGGATTCCAGTTTATGACACAATGCATGGTATTCGCGGAGAAGTTAATATTATTGTTAAGGTAGAATTATTTTCAGACTTTAATAAATTTAGACAATCGTCTTGTGGTGTACAGTTCTTTTATTGTAAGTAGTAAAGTAGTTATATTATTGATAATACACATAGGCAATGAATATACATTATGATTTATTGTTCAAATGTCTTTACAGCACCAAATATACCCCATGGATATCATACTCAGAGTGTACATGGTTTTGTAGAAGAACTAATAGTTAGTGATGACCCAGAGTATAAATGGATTGACAAAATAAGAACACCCAGGGCATCAAATGAAGCAAGACAAACACTGTTTTTTAAGCTAAGTGGGGAAGTTCAAAGGAAAATTGGATTGAAAGCTTTAGATCTTGGAGGAAATGCTGTCATTGGGTATGCTCAATTTTTTGTGCCCCGATTTGTTAGTATCAGTACTTTAAAAGAAACACAATTTATACGACTGTTATAATAAATTGTAGTAAACCAACCTGTATTCCTATACAAATCAGGAGTGCACGAAATTTGCATGCCAGAGCCATCCTTAGAGCCCCCTTTCTGGAATGCAGATATTGTGTAGTTCTGACATACGTAATTAATATTTTGAATGTCTTGTGCATGGAAGTACTAACATAGTATTATTATTTTAAACTTATGACTTAATAATAATAAGCATATTTATTTTTATTATATCTTTATTTTCTCATTTCTCATTAGGTATTTGCAAAATTTCGATCTTGAAGGTGAATCTGGTATTGTAGCTCGAGGTATTGGAACAGCAGTTACTCTTGTGAAATCACAGGATATCTTAAGCTTTCCTTCTGACAACATCAACGTTGAAGAGTAAGTAATTTCTTATTTACCAGTTCACATTGCCGTCTTTTATGAATAGAAATTTTTAATCTTATAAAGGTTGGATATTATACATTTGAAACTAACTAATATATTCTGTAGGCAATGTAAGAAAAAGTGATAGTAATAGACAAAATACAGTTCTATTCACACAAAAATATTGTACATATGTATAAATAACATCTACGTATTTTTATTTCCAACAGTATTCAGTATACCTACTATTATTCGTACTTAAAAGATTATATTTCTAAGAAAGATTTGTTTCTACGAATAAACCAAATTTTTTTTACGTTATCGGCTCGATAACTGGAAGGTAGCTAGAGAGTGGCGGGGCTTCTTGTTTGCAACCGCCTATTACTGCTATTTCGTTTTTGGAATTCCCAGCCTCCTAAAGTAAACACTTTACATAGTCGCTTGCTTTAAGAGGCTGTGCTTGGGGATTCTAAAAACGAAATAGCAATAATATTCGATTGAAAACGAGACGATCCCTAGCCATCTCTCATTGGCGGACCGTTGTGCATGTATGTACCTTTTAAAACTACACCACATCCGTCACAACGTGCACGATTTAGAAGCCGCTCAAGGCGATCAGATTCTGTGGACCACATTGTATATAAATACCATGTTTTAAGTCGAAAAATTCCTTAACCACTTAACGCTCATGCCCGTGACGTTCACGGGCACGCCAAACGGTCGAATTTGTGCATGCCCGTGACGTTCACGGGCATAGCTGATACGGCCGCCACTCTGCGGTTTCTTTATCTTAGCCGCTGATATTTTAGAACTCAGTTCTTTGACATCTTACACTGAAATGTATACATTTCCAAAAACTTTATACATTGTATATTGGAGGAATAAATACAGATAATCTCTCCGTCTTCTGCCGTTACCTTTTGTCTGTTTCTTCAGTCTTTGAGCGATCAGTGTGCAGTATACGTCATCCTTGTAATATCTTTTTCGTCTTACGATTTTTAGTTTATAGTGTGTTTATTTCTCATATTATTACTTTTGTGTTCTGCTTGTTATAATTAATAGTTGCTGTTAATGTTATTTGGTTATATAAGTTATAGAAGGATTTCCCTTAGATAAACAGGTATGATGAAAAACTTGTTATTTTTTCCGAAAAAAATAATTCGTTCGCCACTGGGAGTACAAAAAACATTTTATAATATGCACAAGATAAGCATTCAGGCAAAAAAAAACTTGTGCGTTTTTGGACGGTCGATTCGAAAAAAAACCTGAGCGTTAAGTGGTTAAATCGAAATGAAATTATTAATTCTATAAATGATTTTAGCAATACTTAATTACTTCTTATATTTTTGTTGTATATCGTGGATGGGCACTCTTATTTAAGAAGACACTACTTTCGCGTTCGGAGTTTTAACAAACTTAAAGTGACGTAGTCGCAAGCTGCAGACTTTCAGCGATTCTGTACAATTCTCTGACAAAATTTCTGGTATTGGTAACAAGACTGGCGTTTTATGGGTTTGAGACAGTGTGGTGGGAGCTTCGGATCGCCCTGATTTCTCGTGAATAAGGTTTCGAAACGGCGATCGCTTTTCCGGTGATTTTCGTTAGAATTAAAAGTCTTTAAAACATATTTTGAAAACCGATTCTTGTTTGGACCCTGAATCACGTTTTGTTTTATTTGGCTATTATATCACAAAGATTTAGGTCGGTATTCAACATTTTTGTAAATATATTAGTTGTACAGTTTGGACAAATATTATTGATAAACTTAACTTTCTTAAATATCCTAACATATATTTTTTATTAGGGGAAGCATAATATTAGAATAAAATTGACAAGGGGTAATACACAGGGTGAGTCTCCGCTTGATAACGTTCATTACATCGTATAATACTTTCTATAGCATTAAACTTATTGAACTAAAGAATCGTGTTGTTGAGAGGAGTATAATATATAATATCCCTCTCATTTTCTACAGCCGTGCTTTCTTCTTGAGATATGAAAATTATGATTCAATATTAAGTGAATCTTCCCAACATTTCTTTTTAAGTTTCAATATAATATCCAATGTTAAGTAAAAATAAATATTAAATGAATTAGAATATTGTAAATAACATCAACTACGTTGAACTAAGGAGAGTTTCATGTTTATGATTTGAATAGAATAGGAGAACTTGTGAGGAATTCTTTGCCATGTGTACTCTTTTTTTCAGTTCTTATAATATTTAATAAGTTCAACTTTTATATCTTTTACTTCTATCTTAGCATGCAATTAACACTATGGTAATATTTACAAATCCTTGAAAGTACTTTTAAATATTTTTAGTTCTGAAAATATTATACAATTAATATATTTTCCACATTTATTTTCAATTTATGGTATCAATAGCACCCACCGTTTTTGTTTGGAACTACTTGTTCAGGCCGAGTTCTAAATCACAAAGCATAAAAGTTATTTAAAACAACTCAGAGGTGATGATAACAATGTATGGGTGATTTAATACTTAATATTTTTTTCTTTATTTATTATATTTATTAAAGAAAAATTAGATTTAAATTAGATTTATTATGAACAGTAACCAAGAAACTTTGTAGTCAATTTTCCACACATGTCGGTGTCTGCAGTTCTCAATTTGCTTAGAAGTCAAATGCTAAATATCTTATTATCAAGAAATGCTATCAAGATTGTAGGTACTGGTAATAACGTTTTATATATTTTCCTTTTGAAAATAAAAGAATGTGTACACGTATACAATACAATATTTGCTTGTACTACCTAATGTATCTTAAAAATTGCTCTGTTTAAATGTAGATATATATCTTGTAATACTCGAAATTGCAATTTTCGATGTAACCCAATCCTTTGTTTCTTGTATTTCTTAATATAAAATGTTTTAACTTAAAACATATTACTAAATATGAAATCAATAGAGTTATAAATAAGTTATTAGTATAATACAATGTCATCTACCATTGCCAGATTAGTTAAAATTATAAAATGTATTTCATTAATACAATTAAGAACCAGTTTTCTTTATTTAGGAAGTTATGACAGTTGATTAAATGTTTCATTAAAACGGTATACCTTAATTAAATACGAGAAAGAATTTTACATACTTTTGTATTCAATAATGATAGTCTTTGGAAACAATGAATTCTACTATTACAAATATGCTCAGGTGTATTTTTACACGAAATAATGGTAACGTTGTTAATGTTTATTATCATGTAATAGAGGGTTAATTAAAAAAGTGCATTAGGATCTACATAAAAGATAAATCAAATGCTGGCTAAAAAGCATTATTTCACTTGTTAAGAATTTGAGAATAAAATATTACTTCAGTAATATTACTGAACTATATTTATTTTGCATTTGGGCCATTTTTTTCAGTTGAACAATGCGAGCAATTATGGAAAGAACTGCAAGATGTTTGAAAATATGTGCTGAAATTTCGGCGAAATAGAAGTGAAGATGGCATGTGTGTGAAAGGAGACCAGTCAAAATTAGGAATATAAATATCTTCTATAACACCTTACATGATCAAAAGACAGGGCTAAAGCTGAAAAATACAGCCGTAGAAGACGTAGGAAACATATTGTCATTAGACAAACTAACAGGCAAAATGATGGTGATAAAGACTTCAAACCAGGTGATTATAGGCTTTCCTGAGGACGATTATTTATTATTTTTACAGCCTTTTTTTAGGAATGCTGTCCCATTGTACTCTCGTGTTAATTTACTTTAACTGTAAAATGTTTTGAAACTGTTGGTATAATCAGATAAATGGTAATTCCATTTGGAAGAACTTAGCGATACAGAATGAAGTTGTTATATGAGATCTTACGTTTTAGAAATTTAATTTGAACATAATCGCTTCCTGTTTGATTGTATTACCAGTGACGACACGCCTTTTATGCTTCTCAGAATACAGTATAGACGAGAAAAGTCGCTATCAAAGAACAGTTAGGTGTTATTCCCTTTTATTATATTTAATGACATTAATTTTTAAACTTTGGCTACAATTTAAAAATGGTTTGAACAAAGAATTCCATCATAATAATTTATAAAGTAAACGAAAAAGGATTCACTTTGCACTGAAAATTAAGATAATCTTATGAAGTAAAATTTTTCCATAAAGTACTTCACTTTTGAGTTAATGGATGTAAAATATCTGCTAATCGTATTGACAAGTAGGACATACAATTTGCAGTGGGAAATGATGTTTATAACTATAAATTTCACTTGATTAGCATGTCCCATTTTAAAGAAAAAAGCATTAAATGAATATTCAATATTAAATCCCTTTAATTATTATTTAAATACTTTGGTAATTACAATTTGTGAGAAAGATAATCATCATTCTTATGATTTTCTTATCTTCATTTTTGAATTATAATCTTTTGAATTTGAACTGAGAAAGATAAAAATTGGGAGGTATGCTTAAGAGACTTTCACAGGATTTTAAATATTAATTTATTTATTTAATTATGGTTTTAATATTTTTGTTTCGTTTTCAAATGTTATACACATGGCAATGATAAGTTAATGGTACAATGACAATGGTTATATACGAAATTATTTATTTTATTACTAAATTGTATAATATTACAACTGATTGACATTTTTTATTTTAGTTTCAATAGTGCTAAGACGAGTTACGGATGGTTTTTTCCAAATGTAATGTAAAAAGTAGGGAGATGTGATTCCTAAGGAGAATTATTGTAAATTATTTCTCACAACTATTTTCCAATTATTTTTATAAATTACTCATAAACAGTCTGAAATGTGATTCATATGTAGTTCATTTAGTGTAACATTATTTAAAATTTTATTTATTTACAATAGACCACTTTATTTTGGTAGTTTCATGACACAATATATTCATTTAATTTTCCCATTTTACTTCATTATAATATCAATATTTGTATTTATCTTAAATCGTACATAGACTTTCACATATCTTGATTGTCGATAATTCATATAATTTCTTATTTTCCAATTATTATAGTTATAATGTATAATAATGGTAACTGTATACAAGTATTTTTATAACGTTTATCATTGATTTAGAAATCCTCTTGTATACCCTTTTATATAGAGTACCATGTACTGTACTAATTTTTGTACAGAGTGTTTCAAAATTGTGTCCTCATCTAGCAGATGCTCTTCTACACCTTCTGGAAGATGGGCATTTGCGAAAGAATCGGGTCGCAAAATCCGGGAAAGGGTTAACAATTAAGATCGGACATTTTATTGTCCTATCATAGTTGTCTAGGTGAAATGTCGGACAGGAACTATGGGTCAGAAATGAACTGTTTTCGGGCGAGTGTCGATGTTGGGTCAAAGGACCACGGGTATAGCATCCGAGTTCGTTACCTTGTTAACTAACATTAATTTGCACGAAAACAGTACATTTCTGACCCATGGCTCCTTTCAGACACCTTGCCTACGCAATGAGACAAATACGATAAGCCAATAATTTTTAACCCTTTCTCAGATTTTGCAGTCCGTTTCTTTCACAAATGCCCATCTTTGAGAAGGGGTAGACTCATGCTTGGCATATAGGTTCATACAATTTTGAAACACCCTGTACATAAGATGATAAAATATTTTCGCTTTATTAGGTCTTTCATTTCTAAAAATCTGTATATTGTCTTTACACAGGTTTTTATATTTATTTTGCACTCCGAGAAGTGATTTTTAAGAATGAAAATCACAAACAATTTTCATATGTATTTACATAAACAGTTCCCTTTATTATTTTGGTCTATTAAGTTTAACAACTATTTTACTGATTTAAATAATAATATTTTTGAACTAGTAAATATCTATATTCTTCAAAACGAAAACTATTTATACGATTAATTGTCAAATTATTGACTAAATTAGATATTATAATAACGTATACGACGGATTTTATTTTAATATGCGAACTAATGAATACTTTTTCTTTTTACCCACCTGCATGTGCTTGAATAGGACATCATTTGCGTTCTTTTCACAATCTAAAGCACATAAAGAATGCACGGGACTCGATGAAAGTATGCCTCCTCTCCATACCTCTACTTCTAATCCTGCTTCAAATAGACGAGATCGGACGATTACGTCGAAGAGTTTTAGACACGTTAAAAAAGTGATCGAAGATCTACACGATGAATCGGGAAAGGAGAGAAATCCACAGAAGTCACCAAAGCTAAGTAATTTAAAGAAATCAGCAGTTTCTTATTCATCTCTCTCAGAATCAGTGGTCCAAGATGAGTCTACACGTATGATGTTGGCACTTGAAGATTTGAGAGGAGAATCTAATAAGAACAGATTAGACATGAGTGTAAAAAGTTTTAAAAAATTGTTCAGTCAAGTTGATGGAGAAACTAAACCGGGCACTTCTCCTCGTCAAAGTGTCTCGATTAAACCTACTTCAGCTAGATCTTCCATTGTGAGCATACCTAGTCCTAAAAAAGAAAAAGTAACGGAAAGTGCAACTGCTTTTTTAATTAGATCACTACATAGTGTACCCTTAGATAATGTTAAAGAAGATCATGAGATTCCATCAAGTTCTTCTGCATTGAATAATATAAAAGAATGTTGTGACCATGAACAAGATACTTCAGTTACTCCAAATAGTGTTAATAACGGAAAACAGAAGAGTAATTTCGACGATGCAATTCAAGAAATTGGTCCAACAAAACAAACTGTGTCACGAGATTGTGGTTCTTCGTCTGAAGAAAATACATCTAGCACGGATAAGGATTTTTCCGATGAAGTTTCAAATGAATTTTCAAACGATAGTGGACAGTACAATATTCTGCACGATTCGAATTTTTCAATCGATGAAGAGTTAGAAATGAATAGATACAGTAAAACACTCAGCCGTGCCATTACATTTCCTCCACCGAAAGTTAAGCTGCCACGTTCAAAATTACCGAGAATGGATAGTGACACACGTCCTCTTCACGAGGGAAGCAAAACATCTCTCGTTAAATGTTTGTCCACAAATTATATATTTAATATAGAATCTAATTTGAAGTTGCAAGATAATTCGACAACACCAGCGAAATTCAGTGAACAGGTTTGGGAGAAAATAGTTAGAAATCAACAGAGTATGAAAAATTCGCAAGATTTTAATGATCCCCTTGCGACAAGTACGCCGATAGAAAGTCTTCCACCATTCTTTCAAGAGACTCCAAACCTTGTAGCAACTGCTTTGGAAGATCAGGACAAGTCTTTTTCAACAAAACTTCCCAATGTAAATAATTTTTCAAATGAAAAACATGAAAAACTAACTGAAGTAGGTGATAAGTCTACTAAAAACGAAATTCATGAAGTATGTTCCTTGGATTATGTGAAAACTGATGATATGAAAAAGCCTTACAAAAATAAATCAGATACAAATAATCCTACAGTTATGTTAGCAAACATAGATGACGAGAAAAGTGATGAGATATTTGATATCGAAGAATCTGAAGTGCCTATTTCTGCTTATGCTTTATTGCAAAACACAAGTGATGTTGAAAACGCAGAAGAAAAAGTTACTCCAGAACAGTTGATGGACAAAAATCGGCTATTTTCTTCATCGACTGATGAACCAATTCACCTCAAAGAGTTATTTAAACAAGATAATACGTCGAGAAAATTAGAGACAGAAGATTGTTCAAACATATTTAGAGCTTCTATATGCTCTCTTTCTTCGCAGCAGCCAGATGTATATCCTGAAACAGCAGAATCCAATATAAAAAAGGGCATTGGTTTCGAAGCAACCATGGAATTAATCTCAAAAGCTACTTCCAGTATTGAAAGTTTAGTACAATCATCCAGTAATGATATTTTTGACACCATACATAAAGATAGACAAAGTCGTATGCTAGATTTAATTAAAATAATCGACACAAAGATGATGGAACACACTTGCCATCACAATAATAACGGCCGCGTTAGAAGGAGGAAACGAGATAAGATTCATAAAAATCTTAATCCTGCAAATTTACGAAATGATTTGAAACATCAGGTTGTAAAGAGGCATCTGCAAAGATGTGTACCAGCAGAATTTATGCGTGTGTCTTCCATCCCTAAAGATCTCTCTCTAAATGAATCTATTCCGCTTACACCTGACTCTTCATCCTATAAATCCTCTCTTGAAAGTTTAAACACTCGCGAGACATTAATTCAATCACGCTTACGCAAAACTACCGAATTATCGTGTTCTAAACGAAGCTTTCCCACCAAAAGATCCGCGATCGATCCGACACCACATGAAATCAGTAGCAAGGAATTAACTGTAGACACTCAGAGCAGTGATTCGCTTAGGAACAATAGCAGCAATATAGAAATGAAAGAACTAAAGCCAAGAGATACTAACATTTTGGTATCATCCACATCAGTCGATCACATGATACATAAGAGTCATAGCACTTGTAATGTAAAAGGAGTATTAGATCATGATAGATTTACTAATAACACTAACACTGCTAATATGACTTACAACTCGTGTGTCTCCCGTCCTTCTCCCAATCATAGGCAACAAGATGAGGCATCTTTAAGTCCATCTTATCCACTTTCGGCTGTTCCTTCTGTGGTCTCCAAAGTTTGCCAATCACCATCAAATAAGGCACAACCTGCTGTATCGTTACATCGAAGATCCAGTGATTCAGATTTAAGTGTTACACCCAAAGGTGAGTTTTTTTTTCATTATGAAATTTGTTGACAATTTTGTAGTGACTACAAGATAAAGAATATTACGTATTTCAGGTAACTCCCTCGGTACCAGCGACAGATCAGTAGGTGGATTGTTAAAGACATCAACAGCGGTGATAAGGACTATGAATCAGGATGCACTGGAAATGTTAGAGTACCCATTTATTACCATGCAGCAATATCCTCCAGGTTTTATTATCCATATTGGTAAGTGAAATAATCTAATTATTCTTTTAAAAAATGGTTTGCGCTGGGTTATATCTATGTACTAACTGAACAAACTTCTAGGCATCAGTAGATGAGAAGAAACGTTCATCCACATGGTTCACTTATCTGACATAAAAATGTTATCATTTAGCAATATAGGTACAGTCTGACAAATCAAAGATTGCTAGGAAGCAACGGAACCTTTTGTTTTCAACTACCTATTCCCGTAATTTTGTTTTTCGAACCTCCAAACCCGTCCTCCTAAACTAACATTCCGCATAGTCGTTTACTTTCGGAGGCTCGGGTTGGAAATTCCAAAAACGAAATGGCGGGAATATGCGGTGGAAAGTGAAAAACGCTGCCTCTCTATGGCCATCTTTCAGTTGTCGAACTTTACCATATTTCTACCTTAATTGTTAAAGTTATCTCAACTGGTAGTTACAGCTTCATATTTCTGAAGAACGACAAATTTTGCTACGGTGATTGGGATTTAAATGCATTACTATATAAGATATGCAATGCAAGTATTTGAACCTAATGAAAGAAATTTTTCCATTTCCTAATGTTTAAGGCTTTACATTCAATTCTATGTACTGCACAGTTGTTTTGCGTACACGCTGTGATCCAATTTTGGCTTTAGATTAGCCTTTCTTCTCCATAACTTGTTGCAGTAATAAAACTGTCCAACACCAATTTTGTTTTCCGATAGCCACTGGGTGATTCTTGCAGAGTTCGTCGTCCTGAACACAAATTTACTGTACAGCATTGGATTTGTGCTAGCAATAGTACTCTACGCGAAAATGCAAAGTGAACGTGTAGAAGTTCGCATATCTACTCGTTTTTAAACTTTGATAGTGATTTACTGCCATTAACAAGTACGAAATATTATAACTGCTCATACTAAATACTCTGGAATTCTCCTCTATTTTTGAGACCAAGGACAACTATCTACCTTTCTCAATTTTCACGTAATACCAGCTTCTTCACCGAAAGCCACCATTTCTATAAAAACTGGTGTCTTTTAAAAACAGAGGGTTATAGAGAAATATCAATAACAGATTAGTGTTCAGGACGACGAACTCTACCAGAATCACCCAGTGGTTATTGGAAAACAGAAAAATGTTTTAAATTTGTTGGACAGTGTAATTGCTTGTTTTTAAACGACTTAAGTAAAGTATTATGTTTTAAGTATTGGCATTAGGTAATGGATGTTGCTTGTCCAGAGATATTTTAAGAGACATTCGAGTTGAGATGTACCTTCCCGACGAATACATTAATTTCAGAATTCTAAATGTAGATGCACATAAACAATGCATTTATATAGTTAAACATATAAAGTATGTATATTGAGATAGGTGGCCTTGTGAGCTCCAGATCTGTTAAGCTTTTGGAAAGAATTAGCAATTTGGAAGAGCCTGAAGGTCGTGATGCATGGTGGAAAGAAATTAGGATGGAAGTCAGGTCCCATGCAAGAGCATTGGCGTGTAATGTAGTTATTGGTTATAGAGAAGAAACTAGTATCTGGTAAGTGTGTACAAATTTCAGTTTCAAATACTACTGGCAGTTAAAGTAGCATAAATGTATAAATCCTATCTACCTTCATTTCAAGTAGACTTGAAAATAATACTTAGGTATGTGACATTGTTGTAAATAGGATTTACAGTCGATATGGTATTAGTCGTTACTAACAACAAAGTACATTTAAGTGTTATTGGTTGTGAATAATTAGGAAATAATAATTTTTATATTCGTACGAAGAACTTTCGTGGATAATTATAATATTTTGATATTCTAATAGTTGCGTTTTTAAGTCCTAAGCAAGAATAATTACCCTTCTTTAACACTAGATTTACAGGCGTCAAACCTTTTATACTGCAATATATTAAATAAGGACTTTGGAAAAAAGATCCAGCGATAAAGATGATAATTCGTTAAGTAATTTTTCTTTTATAACATACACGTGAAATATTTATTGTACTGCTGCCCTGTAAAATCAAGAAATGTTTATAAAAGTAGGAATCCGTCAATTTGATGGCTACCGTAAATCTAGTGCTAAATAGAACATTCTTTTACTATCTGCATAATTATTGCAGGTAAGTTTTCCAAATATTCATACTATTTTTTGCTTATTTCTCTGTACAGTGATGACGTTTGTGTGTTAAATGCATACGGAACAGCTGCTGTGATCAATTTTCACAATCCAACGCAAGACACGGACACTGTTTTTAATAATAAAATACAATCAGGATCAGTGACGGCCCCTGCCGAATTGGATCGTGAAAAAAATCAACCGAAAAGTACATTCACGAAAGTAGAGAAAAGTGAATCTGAAGCGATTGCTTCTAATATACCGCATCAAATTAGTAAGTCCAGACACATGTCAGATGGCAAAGACCATGAAGTGTTCAATACTCAATATCAAACTAAGTGTAATCTCTGCCACTTGCCCTACAACGAGACAAGTGTGCCATTTCGTGTTAATGTTTCTAAATGCGGGATATGCAAACGTGCAAAGGTACCAGATGTAATGTTCACCACTGTGGAATTGCTGGAAAATATGACAACCACTGGTAGGGGTTGCATTATTCAAGCAACTGTTTGCAAAACCAAGAAGGATCTTAGAGGTGAACTGAACGCTAAGGAGATATCAGACTGTTTACCATTTTTAGAATATGAGCTACATAGTTTGCTTTTGAATAAGCTCAAAGTGAAAGGAATGAACGCGATATTCGGTTTGAAATTACAAGTTTCAGTTGGAGAGAGATTAATCATTGGTATGGCTGTCGGTACAGCTGTTTTTTTGGCAGCGTTACCTGCTCCTAGCATACCACAGATTGCATCTGGAAATTCCTGGCACAAAGAAGAACAATTGGCGGAGATTCGAAAGACTCTTGTCGAGACTGTGAAGAAGAACAGAGATTTTTATCGGCTGAAACCAATCGGAGTATGTTGAATTCATAATTAACATCGAAACCTCTAAAGAGCATTGTTAGCTGTAAACAGAATCGTTAGTTAATATTTTTACTACAAATTCCCTGAACACTCTTTAAACAGATATATATTTACAAAGCAAAATACTTTTTGACAAATATTTGAATTTTATGTAATTACTTTCTACTTCCAAGAATATAAGAAAATGTTTCCTCTCTTTCATTGGATTGTACTTAATTTCTGAGAGTACTTCTTGAATTTGTAATTATTTTGTGCATGTCTCTTAAAATCACTAATAAATGTTGTATGTTATTCATAAATGATTTAATATACTAATCGGCTTTGAAGGAGTTAAATTCGAAAAAGTTCCTCTACTAAATATTTCTTTTTATATGTCCTGGAAATTAGAACGCACCAATTTATGTTTTGTTACACGTTTTTAAATAAATTATTGTTGTTTCTGCACGGTAAATAACATTTTCTTGTAAAACTCGTGCTTTCCATATTGTGACTATAATAGTTACTACACTGAATATAATAAATATAGTACACTTTATATGTGGATAGATTATAAGATATAGAAATCAGTTAAAGTTAAAAGTCACACTAATAACTTATAAAATAAAGTGAATATTAACAAATGTCTGTTACAGGATATCGAAAATGGTCGTGTTGCTACTTCAGATACCGATGACTCGGACGAAGAGTTACCTGACTTAGATTTCAATGTAGGAACAAGAGATACATGCGTACTAGAAGTTGACGACATTGAGGATATGGATAGAATATCTTTGTTAATGGATGATAGACCTCCCGATGATTTTCACGTTGTAAACACTCAGACAATTCCAGGTCTCGATGACTTGGAAATTGTAAGGAACTTACAAATGTTTACACAAATTTCTAGAGCGAAAATTCCGACTGGACAATCTGCTTCTATGCCCTCAAAATATTTTGCTCGATTACTTCAGGTAATTGTATATATGACGTATAACTTTACAGTGTGACAAATTGTTGACATTAAGTTTTTGTATGTACGTAATAAGAAAACATATTTTTTTTTTAATTTGTCTTGCAATTACTGTGTATTAGAAGACAGAGAATTAATTATTTTTATTTGTGAGTTTTAAGAAATTTCGCATACGTTGTTTCTGTATTTCATAAAGCAGTTATTGATACAGTTATGTGTAGTGATTACTTCAAAAATCTCTAATTGCAATACAGTAACTTCAATGACGCATTACTAACACTAGAAAGACTTAAATTTAGTATACACGTATATTGCCCAAAAGCAGTCATTTTGTCACATACATATACCAAAAACAAAGAAGGGGGAGGGAGATAAATGTAACTTTTAGCAAGTACACTTTTATTATATATACAGAGTCACATAAAATCGAAGAAATTGTATCATTATGAATATAGTTTTTTTCTAAACGAAATTAAGAAGCACTCAATATGACTTCCTTGAGTAAGCTAATGTTAACAACAGGTACTAATAATGTATCTTTAATTCCAGTCTGTATATTTTAAGTTAAGAAGAATGGTACCTTGTGCTCTTTGTGATATGCAATTTAAGCTGGCACTGCCCGAACCAGACGAGATACAGTTTACGGTAATTGGAATGGCTCTTGGATTAGGCGAACCTATAAAAATTAATAAATTCCAAAAGAAAGCAATATGTCATACCGTTAATAAAGATCAAGTTAAAAAAATAGGTGAGTATGTTATATAGACATTAATAGATTTCGTTGAGTCTACTAAGAGTCAAGGTTATTTTATTATAAACTAACTGTACCGCGCCTCGCGTTGCTGTGGCTCATTGTCAGTCTGGTTAAAGCATGTCTTTATTTGTCACAGCTGTGCCATCTATGTAATAGGTACATAAAAAAACGCGCGCATTCGAATGCAATGTTGGGTCAAAATTTCAAAGTAATCGGTGAAAAACTTTCGGACATTTAAGATGTTGAACAAATGAACATTTACATTTTTATTTGTATAGATAACGCCAATTAATAATGCTACAAATATCTTTAAATAAAATTTCTGTATTGTAACATTTAGATAAATCTGCATTGACATCATATGTGTTTTTTGAAAATCGTTATTGCTGCATCAATAATGATAATAAAATAATAATAATAGTACTAATATGATATAATATTGAAATAAATTATATACATTTAAATATACATAAACTTTTGTGTTTTTGAAAATAACTATTTGAATTTTTTCTTCCTTTAGATGATAGTGATATGATATTTAGTCTTGACGTGGATCATACTGATGTTTCGTCAGATCATTCGTCAAATACGATTATAGCAAATCCTTCTACTTTAAGCACCATGGGACCGAAATTAAGACAACGTTCTCCACTACGATTAAAGACTCACACAACTCATAGACACAAACACGTAAGTTTGTTTTTTAAATAATGTGAAGTGTCGCCCAAAATATTATTACTTTTTAGGGCTTTAAAAAACAACACTTTGTTTAAAATCAACTAGAACTTTAGTCTAGAATGTATGAGGAGGGTACGTCTTTCTAGTATGAGCGAAAGTCACAGAATGAGGTTTTTAGAGAATTTAGCCAGGTCTAAGGACCCTTTTCAGTTTGAGTATAAACAGACAGCATAGCTACACAGCTGTAAACTGCGGACCCTAGTTTGTGTAACACTGATTTAAATGAATTGAATTACAATGCATAAAAAGAATATTCACGATTGTAATGTTTTTCAGCTGAAAATGTAGATTACAGAACTATATTCAACTTTTTAGTTAAAATCATGACCTACTATTTGTTACAGGTGCCTTTAAAAGGAAGGTACGGCGTGGACATAACTCCGTTATCTTACCTACCAGGTGGTCGTATCGAGAGGTATTTAGGAAACTTAAATTTCTTCTTCATTCGTGAAAGTACATCTATAAGAGAGGTTTGTGTTATACATATTTATGAATTATTTTTTGCAGGAAAAAATATTTGAGTTGTGCAATTTCAATATATTATTACAAACTTTCATTTCTATTACATAACTAACATTATTACTACGAATTTCTGCCTACTAATGAATTATTGTTTTCATTACTTTTAATACAGTATACTCAAGTTTGCATTTTTAAATTTGTATTTTTGGAACTATTATATTATGAAATAAAGAATAACCAAAATCATAATAACGTTTATATTTTTTAAATATGATTATTATTATTTCTGTTTTGATAAATAACCTTTTTTTATTACAGAATGGTGGATTAAGTGGATTTACGCACAGTTTTGTAATGGAAGTTTTAGCAATTGTTCGTGCACATATTACTGCGTTAGGAGGCAATGCTATGGTCGCATTTTTTATGACAAAATGTGTGCTTCTTCACAGTCCTCACAAAAATCAGGTAGGTCTTTATCATTTGCTACTTTTCTGATATAAATAAAGAAGGAAATTCAACGAAAAGAGGAAAGAATAATTAGTTTGCTGCAGTTATTTAAAAAATCGACTAAGATTTGTGCATATAATCATTAAATAATTATCGATATTTTAGGGGCAATGTTTAATTAATGTGGGCGGTGACGTGGTATGCGTGTCTTATTTTGCGGACGAAAAACACAGTGGAATCTCGAATTGCTGACCCCAGCCGCCCCATTCAGCACCACCATAACTAGAAGTAGATTCAAAGAAGCAGTATCTGAATTTCAATTTTTGCACCCACAACAGTGTTATTAGTTTAATTAAGAACTAATTGTAAAATGCTACCCTGTGATAGCATAGGGCTTGTAAATATCCGTACTTGAAAGTTCTAGTACAAAAGTATAATTTCCCACATTGAACAGTTTAATTAATTATGCCGGACTGCGAAGTTCAGTTTTTAACTTTGGTCAAATGGCTTTGCGTATAATGATACAATAATCGCGTTATACGACGCACATATATGACTGAATTATTCTACATAGTAACGTATAGTTTGAAAGTTATAACGCAGCCTTGACAATTAGGTGCCTTCAGGAACGTGCACAAAAGTTTGCAGACAATTTCCCATCCGACGAAAGAAATGTTGTTTATGGTTGTAAGATGTACGCTGTATAATTCAGGCATCGTATATGACAGGACATTATGGCAAATTGTTTTTACTGTAGATAATGTAATGTTGAACGTAAAACTGTTTTAGATAAGTGTAGCAAATAATCAAAATAATTAAGTTTTATTAACAGCTTTTTCCGTGCGGATTCTAAAGTTATTTCTGGTCGTTTAATAGAAAATTCCATCGTTTTTGCACTTTAATTCTTACAAGTGAATACACTTTTCTCAATGTTTACTCTGCGATTTACTAGTAGTCATTGCAAATACGATAAAAAGAAAGAAATTAACAATTGTTTTATACAAAGATTCATGTATATTATAATGGGTCAATGGGAAAATGATGATACCTTTTAACACTATAACTACCAAGCAAGTCAAAATTATTTGTAGAGCAGATATTCTACATTTATCTTATAAAACACAGATTACCTAATCGGTCATCTTTTTCACCACTTAATTCCTCTTACTCCAAAGTACTTATTTAATATACTGAAATATAATAGATTTAACGTCGGTAGTTCTAGTGTTAATAACGTAATGCAGTACTTAGAAAATTACCGGGTTATTTGGCCTTCTTTGGATAATATTGATATTTTCAGACTCTATTGAAAGGACCTGAAAAAATACCAGAAAATATTAAAAATAAGGTATTTAATATTGTACGTACAGAACTATATACATATTTTGTTTATGTTAAATATATAAGAATCTTGTGGCCTCCCAGTGTCTCACAATATACCTTGCGTATTTTTGCTAAAAAAAAAGTAAAAAATACGTTCTATATCTGCGCAGACGGAAATTGTAATAAATTTCAAACGTGTTAACATAATTTGAATGCATTCCGCACGATACCTTGTAATATATATATAGTAATATAATATACTAATCTGTTAGAGGAGTTGTGAAATTCAAATAATACTTAATTATTTAATTTCTAATATATTTACACGTAGGTAAAATAGTAACTTTAAAAAGTACGTGTAGAGTTAAACATATCAAATAGTATGAATCAAAGTGCAAAAATATGAAAAACAGAAAGTGCAAATTGAACCAGAATAAGAACTCCTCTTCGTTCCTTTACTTTAAATATGTTAATGATGAAATTTACTTTCGCGTAAATTGCTCATTTATTAGAATCGATATTGTTTATAAAGTGAAATGTATCTAAAGTTAAATATCGTTACTGTTACATTTGCATTTGCACACGGATTACCCTGCTTACAAATGATTTTCAACTTTCTGTATTTCTACGACAAAAGAAAGTAATTAGGGCAGCCTATATTAGTGAATTGGAAATTCTGCACATTGTTGCGAAATTTCTATTCACACATTGCTGTCGGGCTATTTCTCGTGTATTATACAAATTGAGCCTTTTCCCGTGCTAGTCACTTTAATAATTTATAAATGTTATGGATCTGTAGGACCTTAACTTTGTAAATGAAAGACCGACTAATCATATGTAATTTTATTTATCACGAAGCGTCAGTGGCGGTTTCCGCCTCGAAAAGTACATTGTTGACTTTGTGGCCGTTTTTAGCGACACATTTTACAGTTCGGTCTCACATTTCGTTGTCAAGCATGTCAAACTGTCAGTATGCTTTGGATAGTAATTAATCTCAGTCTCCCGTCAGCAATGTGTAAAATATTAAATTAATTTTATTGGGCTATAATTACATAATTTAATAATTAACAGCAAGGAGAGAGCTGATATTAATTGATTGCAGAAGCTCAAGAGATAGCAGTGCCAAAGATAATTACATTCAGTGTTTTATATGATGTCTGTACTTTACAGTGCTAGGCACCTCATACATTGTGTATTAATTGTAAAGTTAATTAATAACTTCGTACTATTAAGACTTTAATGAAAAGTGTGCTTGCATAGTGCGTATTAAATGTTAGTATTTATTAACGCCTTAAGCGGGAAATTGGAATGATGGGATCACGAGCACATAGTTTCCGTATCGAAATTTGAAAACAGAAATTGTTTTAATGAATTAAAACGTTACAGAGAAACTTGTAGAAGTTAATGAACAATGTAAAAAAAATGTTGAACATTCAAAAACATGATATTCTTTTTACTTACGGATGAAGAACATGTTTTCCCGCTCGAGGATTTGCTATCTTGTTGCTCACTAATTCTATTATTATATTGCTTTTTATTACATATATCAGATCTTTTTTAATTTGTTGATTCAGTGACATCATTTAACCCCTTGCCCTACGATTTTTATTTAAACTGCCTCTGCAATAATTATGAATTAAATTTCTAAAATAAAAATTGATCAATGATTCTTGATATTTCATATAATTTGACGTAATATGGATATTATAGAAATAATATTATCGTGTCCCATCTCATTAACCCTCTATAGTGCAAATTTTTTGTGGCATCTGAAGATTACTACTCAATAACACATTAGAAAACAATAGAAATATCATTATAAATAACAGATGTAACTTGATTTTGAAAAATTGGATTGCAAAGAATTTAATGATTTTTAAGAGCTAAAGTGTAATATTTATGAAAGTTAAAAAATTATCTTTGAAGAATAAAAGCTTAGATTTGTCTTGTGTTACTTCATAGTTATAAGGATCCAATTAGGATTAATATTTTCAATTTCATAGTTTTACAAAGCGAGAAAATCTCTTATCCCATTTGTTGCTTCTCGCTTGTCTCTTGTTATTGTTAGGCAAGGGGTTAAAAAGAATTAATTAGTCTATATCCCCGATATATCTAGTATTAAATACCGGTCTGTATTTTATTTTTATGTATTTAAGAGTTGCTTAATGATGAACGATTCTTGCTCCTGTAAAATCTTGAAATATTCTGCATTACAAATTCATAAATTATGGACTTTAAACTAACAACGAAATATTAAAATAGATCTTATTTTCCTCGATACAAAAACATTTGTAGATTCTGATTAAAGAGGCGAAATCAAACTGAGTAAATCGACAAGTGATTATGTGCTTGTTGCGCTTGTGTTTAAGCAATGTAAATAATCTATTTAACAGAATGAGGATCGGAATAAACAATACGTATTCCATATTCCTGATTCTTGTTATAACTTGAGTAAAACGAAAACCACTTTGAAAGCAAATAAAGGTCGAAATTATTTTCTAGTAATTGTACGTTTCATTCAGAATTAATTCTCATGATTTTTTCGTGATAATGTTTTACGTACATCAAATGATGGAAGAATGTTATTCCTCTACTTTTTTTATCTCATAGCAATATTCATATGAAGCAGTGCTTCTCAAACTTTTGAAAATTTCTTACGAGACGGTCTGTTTAATTTTTTAGATTGCTCGCGAACCCATTAAACTGAACTATAATTAATATATAGGCTACTGTTATCAAAACATTTTTTAACAATCAATTATTTATTCAGAAAATGGCACATTTTAATTATCAAATTTACATGCAATAAGATGGGTGTAGAAAATTTCAACTAAATGACGCCTTTGCGGTTTGCTAATTAGAGTATCGTAGATCCCAGTTTGAAAAGCACTGATATAAATTGATAAAGTTTGTTTGGAATTTTTCAATGATTTTCAATAGATTCGCAAATGTAACGCATTCTATAAGATTTTTGTTACAAGTTAAAGGAAAAGTAAACGTCGTGTTTGGCATCTGATTTGTAAGTACGATTTTGTTTAATTCACGACAGTATTTGTAGCAATAAATCCAAATTTCATTTGAGATGAAAACAGGTTTCTTATTTTTAAAATAATTAATTTTCTACAACCTACGTATTGAACGGCGAGCCAGGTTGGCGAAGAAATCTTGTACCGCTTATTTGTATGTTGTAATTGAGAAATAAAAAAGCGCAGCGGACAGCATTAATGAAAAAAAAATTTCTAATATAGTATTAAAACTAATTATTTGACGTCATCAAATGTGTTTATATTATTAACTTTTAACTCTTCATAGAAATTTCTACAAATTTCGTATTAGAAAATATGGCCATACTATCAGCAAACAACATTATGAATAATAACGTTTGAATAATTATTATATTATCTAGAAAATGGAATTTTTGTGCCATATTACATTTTACTGTTTTAAATAATTGAGAATGGAATATTAAATTTTAATATTATACAAAACAGTTTCCATTGAACGCTGTTAAGATAAAACATGATGGAAATTTATAATTCATGACTTCATAAAATTAAACATTTTTTAATAGAGACTAGAGAACATATAAGTGTGATGCAGTATATTAATTATTTAGAAACTACAGAAATGAAAATTTATATTTTCTACCTTATATTAAACAATGAAATATTTTTCCAGTGTGTGCTGGCGCAAAAACACTGCGCACACGTTGCTGATGAATATTTTTGTGACCTGTTCGAAATAGAAATCATTATAATATTTTTCATTGGCTGGTTTTGTCGTCAAAAATACCTGCAAAATTCAATAATGTGCACTAAATATATTCCAGTGAACTCTTACGGCTAAAATTAAAGTAATTCTGAAAACAGAAATTTCGCATTTTTTTTTCAAAACTAATTTTTTCAGAAATGGGGTCTTGTGGAGACAAACGGATTTTATATTCGTATTCAGTACAATAAAATCTATAAGAATCATCATACATATTCTTTAAGAAAAAAAAAGTTGGAGAATCAGTGTCATTGAAAAACAAAGAATATTCTAATTCCTCACACTTACATACTCAGAAAACGCTCGTTTATATTTTGAGATGAACTCAAAACTTTTTATAGTTTCTGATTTTCACGTATATATGCTCGTTTCTCGAAATTGTCGGTATTTATTTAAATCTTTTTTTTTCGATATGGTGCATTCTTTTTTGCGGATTAGTGTTTTAAACAAACAACTCTATAAGCATCAAGCAATGAATATTGAAAAGTAAAAATCATATTGAACAAAGTTATTATTATATATTAGAATATATAATATTCTTAGAGAGGTATATTACAGAGATGTTCATTGTCTGAAATATGACAGATTTTTACCAATCTTTTATGTTGTATTTCAATTAAGTGGCAATGTGTAAGGATAATTACTTAATTTAACTTATATTCCATCGAAAATGTATTTCAATCAAGCTTTCAGTCAAATAGCAATCAAAATAATAGTATCGAGATAATAGTGAAAAATGTATATAGGAATCACCCGCACACAAATATTTAACGACCCTCGTCAAAATAACTCTTATCAACAGTTTATTTTTATATTTCTTAAAGTATAATACTATAGAAGAAACAGACATGCATGCTTTAATATTTCGAATATCTCGTGCTGAACGAAATTAGATACTTACTCAATAAACATTTCACATACGAAGTTGATCTTTTAAAGTATACATTTAATTTCGTTCAATTTAAATACCTTTCAATTCATTTAGTGTTTAATCAAATCTCATTCTTTTCGGCATAGGTTGAATTTGTATTTTTTCGAAAAAAAGAAAAGTCGTAATTGTACAAAGATCAAGAAGAAAGTGTTGCTATACATGTGCAATTTTAATTTATGCATATAACACTGAATTACATTTATATACGTATCGTAATTGCGTAAGAATAATTGATTATTATACAAGTTAAGATCGGAGGAAGATACATTTTTTTTTATTTAGTATACATAAAGGAACATTGAGTCGAAGTGGTTGCAAGAATTTTCTACGATGTAACTATATACGTACATATGAATATAAGTAGATTGTTTTGTACATCTGTTAACCCTTTGCGGTCGGCAATAATCACTCGTTGCTCTTATTTGCTACTAGAGTTTGTATAAGGAAATATAAATACTTGCTATTACAACAACAAATTATGTTTAACGATTATTCTCTGCATTCATCTATATGTATTGTTCAGTCATTTCAACGTAGGATTCACCATAATGCTGAGGTAATTATTTTTTGTATTATAATGAAACAGTAGAACTATTCTTTTTGTTGTTTTTTTTTAACCTATATCTATTCGACAGTCTTTACGTAGAAAGAGGTGTAAAATATGAAACAATGAGCTTATAATGAAGATTGGAGTACAATAACTGAATATAATTACGAGTAAACGCAACGCGAGAAACTAATTACAGATAATGGAATGATAATACTGAATCTCTTTACGAATTTTACGAAAATAGATACAAAATACAAGCTACAAAAAAAACATATCGATTGAATGGTGATTTATTTAACACGTTGAACGCCACTGGTATTTCGCTAGTTTCAATATTTCTACTGACATGAAACGTTTTCTGTTAAAATTACATCTTTATAAAGTAGACACTTTAACCCCTTGTAACACAGATCATAAATTCTAAAATAAATAAAAACCGATCTGTCAGAACTAATTTGCAGTACTATACTAATTAGCGGCATCTCTGCATAAGGTGGTGTATTATTTCGATAGTATGTTATGTAGCAGTGATGATACAATGAGTTAAAAGGGAATAAATATGGTCCTTATGGCATTTGTAGGATCGTTTTTAGTTTGTTACAGAAATGTCACAAGGGGCTACAAGGGATTAAAGATACTGATAGACAGATATTCGGCAGACCTTTATCTTTTTAACGTCAATAATTAAATATTCAATGTGTCTGAAAATTCATAAAAATAGAAATTTATAAGTCAATAGCGCAGGTCACCAGTGACCTCCATGGCAGTCAACGTCTTAAGTGCACACTATTCTTTTCTTGATATCTGATTTCTCAAGCATGCAGAGGAAATATTCTAATAATAATTTTACGCTCTTTTTCTATTGTTACTTTCATTATCTCAAAAATAAATCCGACTGCAAAGCGTTAAATATTAAATACCCTATGATATAGTAGAAGTTGTAATATTTTTTAAAAACTTTAACATAATTTCATTGAACTTACAAATGGAATAGCTTTTCCCTTCTTTTGTACCTTTACACATGAACTACATATATACCTATTTTCCATCGTATGCGTTGTTCCTACCCGGATGCGAAAAAAATGTGCACGGCTTCTTCAATACGAATATAAAAATAAATATTTGAAAGCATTGTTCCTACGCGACGATAAACGAGACACCACTTCTCCGTTACTACATCAATTCTTTCAGTTCGTCTGCATAATCGAGACAGAGTCGTAATGCTTTTCGAAAATTAAATATAAACTAAAATATCTACAAATAACATGCTGACTAGCATACAACAATCAGTCTATCGTCGGAATAATGAAACACAATTACAATGGAATATTTATTTCCTTATGTATATATATAATTCTTTATATATATATATGCTACTGGAATTTTATTAGGTATAATTATCTATTCTGGCAATGAAGAAGAATAACGAGCATAAAGTAACAGTAATACAAATTCGTACGAAGTGGTTTTGAATGAATCTACGTTGGTACATATTCCAGAAATCGAAGATGGGCGATCGAGCGATGAGAACTAGTTCAATCCTCGCTGAGTTAAAGCATAATCTTGGATGGCTTTTAACGGCGTCTTCCGAATCGTAGGAAAACATGGTCCACATCCTGCCTCTTCACGCCGCTGTCCAATAACGGGATACTCTCGTGAAATCCTACGAATTAAAGGCTTTGCTCTTACGTTGTACTAATACGCATTCTTTATTAAGTACGCCATTTCTTGCTATACGTTGTTCGCTTTTTATTGCTGTTTAATTCTATGAGGCACGGGAATTCAGGAAATTAACCCCTTGACCTACGATTTCTTTTCTGACGGGGCGTGCAAAGATTCAAGATTAATTTCTGAAATCAAAAGTCTTCACTGATTTCTGATATTTTGTATAACTGAATGTTATATTAATCGTGTAGAAAGAATGAGAACGTTTCGTGACTGGTTGATAATGTCAATTTAATAGTTTTTGGAAGACTTCAAAATTTCCTATTCCATTTTCCGCGCTACGAGTCCCACACGTACCTAAGTATTTAGAAAAGAAATCATACGAATCCAATGCGATCCATTCATTTCTCATAAAATGGTTCAAAGAAAAAAAAATCCTGTTAGAAGTATTTATATAATAATAGTTAGTAACACAGGTTACATTTCTATCGATAAAATTATGTAATGTAAAGTAAAATTAGGAAATAAGAATAATTGTTAGATCTCAAATTTAACGCGAGCCAATTTTTTAACGGGAAATATTCAAAAAATATCGCGTTACATTTGGGCTAACGTGTTATCTGGTATAAACAGAGCCACGCTTATAGAACAGACTAAGAAATTGATCGAAGTATTGAATCACATATGGTAATCAGCAAATAGCGAATTATATGGGAAAAAATACTGTTCTGAAACTACAACTTTCCATGTGTATGCAAATGCTTTTTCACCAATGACACGTGAACACGGTAAAACTGTATAATTAGTTGTATAAATGACTAGTAATGTATTCATTAAGTTTATGACCTTGCGTATTGACAGTGAACTTGATAGAAGAAAATTGGCTTTCACAAGCTAATAGTTAAAGCGTCATGTCTAATTTTCGTTGCTATACACTAATACATTTCATTATGATATAATGGAGGAATTTCATCTTGAACTTACTTATTGCGAGTCCGAGTGTTTACCTTCTTACCAATTAAATCAATTAATAAAATTAAATAATAGTTGAGAGGCATCAATGCGCCTGAAATTAAATTTTGTTTCTCTATCTTTACTCTTAACAACGCTATAAAATATTTCAATTGGCAACACCACCGTGTATATTGTATACTTAAAGATTCTAATCAAAGTAGCTACATGTCTTCAGTCATCAACTATATATACAACGGCTAAAAGAATGAAAACAACGTAGACAAAATGTTAATAACATTCCGATATAAATTACATTTTAGTATCCTTATTAGCAGAAATTTAAAGAAAAAACGCCATCAAACTCTGATTAACACGTTGAACGCCACCGGTATTTCGTCAGTTTCATTATTTCTACTGGAGTGAAAGTTTTTCTATTAAATTCACATCTTTATAAAGCAGAAACCGTAAATATACAAGCAGATTGATATTCGACAGAGTTTTATCTTTTAAACGCCAATATTAAAATATTCAGTATATCCAAAAATTCAGAAATATTGCAATTTAAATATTACATGAAATTTTATTGAGTTTAGCCGCGCCGGTTACCCGTGACCCCCCTGGCAGCGAACGTGTTAATTGACTGATATAATTTAACCGTATACACATTTTCAACATTAGCCTATCGAATGCCTTGGCTGCCACCCATGACTGGTGTTACGAAATTCAATGAAATTTCTAATGATTTTTAAATTATAATATTCACGAACGTGTTAATATATTCAATATTCAGATATTAGTGTTCAAACATAATGCACTGCTGAATATATAAATATTATTAATGATGTACAAACGGTGCACAATCGGAAGCCAATGTATCACAATATACCTGCAAAAGGCGGTTTTGCAATGTACGCAAAAATAACAAATTAACAAATAGCCTTAACTTAACAGACACACTATAACTGTACAACGGCCAACATCAGAAATGTGTGGCCTAAGATCGATTTCCGGCTGTGCACATTATTTGATAGCTGGAGACTATAAACGACTATAGTTCATACCATCAAAATGGTTAACGTTTCTGCTCTATAACAATGTAATTTCAATAGAAAAGGTTTCACTTCAGTAGGCACGACAAAAGTAGAAAAATACAGATGCCATTCAATGTGTTAACTCTTTGAGGCACGGCAGTATTAAAAATGTTCCACCTTTTTGATGCGGGCAGATGCACGATGGGACATTTTTTGTCCTTCATCGACAATTTTTATTATTATATAACTTTGTTAATAAATACAAACCAACTTCAATCAATTAACACGTTAAGCGTCACACCGTTCCCTAGGGACCGGTCGTTGATTTTTCGTTCATGTACACGCTGATCAATAAAAATCAATGATTAGTTTTTTACCTAGGCTGCTCAGTCG
Source organism: Cerceris rybyensis (assembly GCA_910591515.1). Lineage (NCBI taxonomy): Eukaryota > Metazoa > Arthropoda > Insecta > Hymenoptera > Crabronidae > Cerceris > Cerceris rybyensis. The sequence continues at coordinate 10,149,613 of OU342793.1, forward strand.
CGTCTGTACGAGGCATAATTAATGATTTTAAGTAAGAAATAGAACATTTTATCTAAAATTAATATAGTTTATTAAAATAAATAGAAAGATACGTTTACTAAAAAAGGACATAAAAGTGCGGTTTCTAGGAACGGGCGCTCAATGTGTTAAAAAAAATACTGTGCAATGTAGGTCTTTTAACCCCTTAGCTTATAACTACTTATGTTCGTGAAAAATATCAGTATCGCATTACATTCGGGCTCATACGGTATGACTTTTTGCCACTTAAATACAACGAATACCAAGATAACTACTTAGCACTTGCAAAATATAATGTACTTTTTGAAACTTTCCATTTAATTAGTACACACTCTTTCGTTAACACTAGAACTAGCAGACAGGTTAAAATGGCGGACCTCTACTTTCATAAAAATTTTTCTCAAATGCATTGCAATCAGTACGGTCAATATATCATGTTTATCTTACAACACACTAATTAATTATTTAACTAGTCGTACTTTTTGCGCTTGATCTATACTTTTACAAAGTACTTGTTTAACACGTTCCGTGCCGGATCGTTTTTTACGATTTTCTGTTCAGGCCGCGTGAGGCGTATACGAAGTAGACTTTTACGATTGAATACATTTCTTTACAGTATATATGATATTAAGATGCCTATATTTAACTTTACAATATATTTTTCACAATAAAATTCTTTGTTTTGCAATGAGAAATGCAAGAAACCTGAACAGAAAGTTTAGTGGGGGTCGTATACGCCTCAGGCGGCACGGAATGTGTTAATGCATTTAAATATACCAGATTTAGCAGCCGTAGATCGATTGTTAACCGTACTGTTCGCGACTTCACGATATTCAAGGCATCCCTGTATATCATGCACGTGGCAACTTAAATCCTCTGGTAACATATTGTATATATTAGGTCTACCGGATAATTTCGTTTCAAATTTGAATATGTATGCACATGTTCTTTTGAGCTATATGTGACTGTGTCTCTTTATAAATGCATTTATACCCATATGCTCGTCGAAATTACCTACAGTAAAGATATCTCATGTCATTATTAAGTTAGACGCGATCGTGATAACATGCACTACCGTGCATAAGCATTTTGTACACTTCCTCATTGTTAGAAATGCGTGCAATATTCTTTAAGTAAAACGCTCTAACATAGTTTTGACTTCCGATCTTGCCTCAAATAACCATATAGAGTTTAAAGATATTGATGAACTTAATATTTGACATCATTTATTATAAATGAAAAAACAACAACTGAAATCGGTCATTTCAGTATCGAGTGTCGAAATACTTATGCACGGTAGTGTAGGTAAATACTGATGAAGTTCATTTATGGCAATATATGTTGTATGAATTCCAAGGGGGTAGAAATGCTACAGAAGCGTGTTGAAAGTTAAAAATTGTTGGTAGAGACACTATTTCGGATTGAGCACGTAGGAGATAGTTCAAAAAATTTGAAGCAAGTGATATCGTCCTCAGTGATAAGTAGACTGCGGATGTTTATGCAAATTTCGAGTTTCACAAATGCAGGTGAGACAGGAAAACCTATCTAGGGACTTATTGCACTTAATAAATATTACAACAAATACCATACTTTAGATATTTTAGATATATTTTTATATTATGTCCTTTTTGTATATTTTAGCCGTATTTAATTTGTCATAAATGCATAAAAATCCGCAGTCTAGTGATAAGTGACGCATAGTGTGGCTATCTCTGATGGATGACGATATTTCGCAGACCATGATACACTAAGATCCTTTTTTGGCAACATCAGAGATCACCCAGAAGTTTAACTCAGCTCAACAAAACATTTAGAATCATATTCAGAAGCTAGCATTAGTCTATTTTCTTCCTCTTCATAAATGGACAGAACTTTCCGGTAGATCTAATATGTCTAATGGCAAACAAATGTTTAATACGTATTCATGTGGTACCTGTCATATGAGGTCCTTTTTCGTCAATGTAACTTTCCATTTCCGAGCCGAGTTCGTATATCCTGGACAGTGCTGCGCAAACCTTGCGAATTCTTGGCGGAAGGTCATCGAGGAATCCTGGATTACATTGAGTGGGTAACGCTGCGCAGACATCGTCGTAAAGCATCGCCATGCTCGTCAGAGAAACGAGGATCAGGATCGTTGAACTCATCATTGTTGCACTGAAGAGGGATTGTTTGTTATATATTTCCGCGTTAAAAACAATATCAAGAGAATGATGGGTTAACACGTTGAACGCCAACCGTATTTCGCTAGTTTCACTGTTTCTACTAAAGCGAAATTTTTTCTATTAAATTGTAATCTTTATAACACAAAAACTTTAAAGATATATTTAGATAGGTATCTGGCAGATCTTTATCTTTTAAACACCAATATTTAAATATACAGTATGCCTGAAAAGTCAGAAATATTACAATTTCAAAGTGACACAAAATTTTATTGAATTCAATAGCGTCGGTCACCGGTGACCGCCACGGCAGTCAACGTGTTAAGAAGTGAGGGCTAGTAATCGTAATCAGTGGGTACGTGTTTAAATAGCCTGTCACCTTCCGGAAATTTTTCTATAACATTATTTATATGTATTATATCGTCTAGTAGTTTGAAAATTGCCAAAAAAATAATTATTTAAATTGATGACAAGACTGAAAATTGAAAACCAAATTTAAATCTAATGTAAAACTCACTTAATCTTTTCCCGCACAATAAATGACGGCCTAATGCCGAGTAACAATCGTGATGCGGTGAATTGGATAAGAAATTTTCAAGTTTTGGGAAATCTATCAAATTGAAAATATTAATGGGACGTGAAACGATAAAATGATTTCTACAATATCAACCCTTTGTGGATGATGGTATTTTTGAATATAAGACATAATCATTTATTTGGCAATTCAAAACCACCTTTTTATGAGAAAGTTAGACTGTTAGCCCTGTGCGTTCCGAATTATTTTATATAATAAATAAATTTTATTGTATTAATAATGAAATCTAACTTTTCGTCAGATCAGTAAATGTAGTCCTGGAAAATCGTCTACTCGGGATTATTTATTTTAACGTAACCCTTTGGACCACGATTTTTGGTGAAAGTGAAAGTAATATTAATAGCATAGAAATAATGAGATCGTTTTGCGATCGGCTGATATTTTCAATTTAGTATTTTTTGAAAGATTTCAAAGTTTCCTATTCTATTTTCTGCGTCACGAATGTCACACGTTGTTGTAGAATAAGGAGTCAATACTAGGACGAAATGTAAATACACCGGGATGTTTATGTCAAGATGCAAAATTATTGTTGATTTTGAAAAGTCGATAATTAATAGCTGATACGTTAAGTACCAAAGAAAGCTGTGTCGAGTGTTACTCGACATAGGAGAGCGAAAGGTTAATGTATTCATATTGTAACGGCGCTTCATTATTAAATAACTCAAATATTACAAGGATGATTTGTAGGTACAATCGGAGACATGAGTATGTGAAATTTTGATTAAACCAATATCTCTCAATATTTTTTGAAATATAGCATTTTAACAAAATGTCTTTTGTTTCCAAGTTTATTTTTAATATCAAATTTATAATAAAATGGAAATTCCTTTGATTTTAATTAATTTTTCAATAAAATTTTTGATATTTGTCACAATCATAAAAAAACTTTTGATAGTGGCTGTACCCTGAATTTAACTATTAAAAAAAAATACGTAAATTTTTTGCATAAAAAGACTAAAAAAAATTTTCTCAAGGTATCTAAATAAAAATTAGAAGACAGATATATACCACAGAAAATCATAAATTTTATTTAATTTAAATAAATTAAATAAAATAGGTTAAATTTTGTTCTGATGAAACGTGACAATATCGTAACATTTTAATAGTTGGTAGTCGTGAGTGCTGCGATTTTGATCGCTTCAACTTTTCGACTCATTTTAGTAACATTTAAATTCACGCTGTAACATAGCCTATAGCATATTTTTAATTTGCTATAGTCGAGTTTAATTTTATTTCCCGTAGCTGTTTGCGAGGTTGCCATGTTTTCACTGTGAATTACGCTCTGCATTCAATTATACCATAAATATCACTCATTTTTATTATTTTTCTCTTTAAGTAATATTGAAACCACTAAATGTTAATTGCTTATGTGCTTTGTGGATATTTAATCTACTAGTTTAAAATTTTGTAGATTTTTCGAATCGTATTTTCAATGATTTTTTTACTCTAACTTGTCCTGATAACATGTTCTCCATTTACGTACGTGTAAATTTGTTATAATTTAAAAATGTTATAACTTTTGAACGAGCTTGTGAAAAAATTTCTAATTTTTTGAGGCGTTTCAGAAGACTTGTAAGAAAAATATATAATTTTTTCATAGGATTCTCATCGCTTTTAATATACCAACAAACGGATCCAAACTTCTCGCTCAAAGACAACTCTTGTCTCTCTATTAAATCAATATAAACATTTGCAGTTCGTTATTATCATTCTCATAATCGATATCAAATATAAGGGAGACAATTTCGTTACGATTATTCGTAACAATATTATAAATTACTGTCTGTGTAATCCTATTTCATATTACAATTATTTCAGATTGTATTTCAATTTTTCAACTCTATCCCTGTAGACATGCGGGGATAAACTGCAAATAAATTTTTTCTCAGGCATATATGCATAGTTCGTCCTCAAAGAATTAATATTACATTAAATTGTATGATATATCAGGAATCACCGATCAATTTTTATTCCACAAATTTAATTCTTAATTATTATGGAGATAGTCACGAAAGAAATTGTACAGCAAGTGATTAAAATCGAAAACGGTCCTAGGCGAACTGGCTAAAGCAGTTGAAGCCGAAAAAAGGACAAAACAAAGAAGCAAGGTAGAATAACAAGATTGTAATTAGCCAGCTGCCATTCGTGGACGTAAACGCGGAAGATGGATGTACATAAATGTCATGGGCGATTTGATAAATCGAACAGACAATATTTGTGATATATTTATATCAGGACAATAGGTTCGGCCATAGGACCGTGTCGAGGATTAAGAGTGGTAGATTTGCTTCCGGCGGAGAAGAAGATAATTTCATTACTTATAAATGCGCAATAGCCTAGAGGGAAATCATTTCTTCGGAAAGAACTTGTCCCGTTAACACGGAATTATATTCTCCCAAGGATTTTGTTTATGTAGTTTCATCGTGTTGCAAAGTTTTTTCATGTTCCGGAATGACTTTTATGTTTCATATTAGCTACTACATAATCATCAAATTCATACAGTCTTCACGCATTCTAATGTAATTTCCATAATTAATTTTTTGTATTCAGGTAGATTTAGAGTGACTACAGAGATATCAAAATTTTTTATTTATTACACGTGAAGAATGTAATAGATAATAATTCAGTTAACTGTATCAGAACTAAATCGAAATATTTGTATAAAGCAGTGCAGTGTGAATTTCGTAAAGAGTTAGAGCTGTAAAATGAAATTGATTTTAACGTATTATTTATCGTTGCATTCTATTGCAGGAAAACTAAAGAAAAAGTTGCATACATAATACTTTAATAGCCAAATAAAAATTGGAAAATTTTTGTAAAAAGTAATTCCAGTTCCTTTTGGCGGAAGTTTCTCCTAAAAGCATTCGTACATAAAAAGATTACATTAAAAAATGTAGTAAAGTTATCAAACTTGGATTAAAGGTTTTAACCCCCAGCTTATGAATGGTTACGTTGATATAAAAACTCCCACATCCTATTACACAATGTGACGTAGAGCTTTATTTCCTGGTTTACAAGGGGTGTTGAAAAATTTGAAATAATACCTACAGAAAAGATTTTTAACGGAGAATGGAATTTGCAAATTCGTGAATATAGGTAGATTAAATTAAATCAATTATAAAATATTTGCTCTTAAAATTTGTTTTGCAATACATGAAGACATAAATATTACTTAAATGTATTAATGAAAGCAAACTATAACTTATTACCTTTCGTTATGAACAACAGTTGGCATTATTATTTACTAAAAAAGTTATACACATACATTCGCAATGTGTTTTGAATTGTTGATATTTATAATTTTAACCCTTTCGGACTCGAATTTTGATATACTTAAGAAAAATAGGCTCGAATATAGGAAGGTCATGCAACAGGTATTATTAAAGTAAATCTCGACTAGTGAATGCGAGCTGCATGGGCCCAAACAATAATGTCTGCAGGAGAGATCACGAGGTGGAAGAGCGAGTGATTTTTCAGCGTCACCATTATTCAGATTCACTTATTTAAAAGATTTAAATGAAAATTAAAAAAAAGTAAATAATTCTCAATAAATATTAATTTTGAATTTCCAAGATATTGATAATACGAGAAAATACTACGCACTGAAGGTGCGAATTGGAGATGATTGTATCCTCAAGAAAGAAGTTTTCTTCCAAAGAGAGAGAGGGATAAACATATTAAACATACGCCTACTAAGCGTTTGACCCTATAAAATATTTTGGGGAAAGAATTAGAATAGGGCTTATTTATGAGGAAACTTTTCAAGTTGAAGATCAGGAGTCAAACTTCGGCACTTGTAAATCACAGCTAAGTTTGAATTTCTCATAAACCGTCCAAATATGATAGTTACTATAGTTTCCCTAAATTGTTTTGTACAGGGTGTCTGAAAAATATTTGTCATTCACGGGTTGTCCTACACATTTGGTTCGATGGACATTTGTAAAGAAACTCCACTGCAAAATTCGCGAAAGGGTTGAAAAATTTTGTTTAATGGCGTATCGTATTCGTCTTGTTATGTAGTTAAATTGTCTGAGAGATCACTGAGTTTAACCCGATCACGGAGCACTAATTACTGGTTGGTGGTAGAAAGCAAACTGATAGCGAGGCGAGCATCGAAGTAAGTTATTGTTGATTCGTGGAAAGGACACCTGTAGGTTACAATCGTCGAGTTCTGTCGAGTATATTTTGGCAACACGCGGAGGTCGTTGTACTTCGTTTGCCAGTGAATTGCAAATAATTGCTCTCGTTGCTCATAGAATTAATATTAAAATTATAAATGGAATTGAACGATATTATTTATTTATATAGCCCAATTTTACAAATACAGCGCTTTATCTGATATAGTGTTATTGTTAAAAAGTAATTCAAATTATAAAACAACTCAAAAAGAAGAAATGTATATTTCTGAAACAAGTTATAATAGAAAAATGTCTGCTCTATCGCCTCCTACCATTACAATTTCTGCTGGACATCTAAATTGTGCATAAATTGATTCTATATACCCTCCCGAATATAACGTTGCATATTACTTTAATATTATAAACGTTTAAATATGTTTAAACAGTGCTCAAAGGGCCCAAAATTTGTGGATGTTTTCCTATGTATCTTAAAAATCAAACGCGCTTTTCTTACTAGTTCTTTGACCCAGTACTCCATTTTCTAATTTCGTGTAGCACTAGAATAAGGATATCTTATGTGTTGCTTTGCGGAAGGTCGGAGACTTGGACGCCTGACTTATTCGGCTAAAATTCAGTCGTGGAAACGTAATTAAATGTTAATTTTACATGAAAACAGTTCGTTTTTATCCCTGGTTCCTCTCAGACATTTTGCCTACGTAACAGGACAGATACGATGAGCCAATAAAAAAAATTTGCTACACTTTCCCGAATTTTGCGGCCGTCTTTTTTTTAAGAGCAACCCCTGAAAGCCATGACCATTATTTTTTTTACACCCTGCACATTCAGTAGACTTCCGTCACGACACAGGCAAATGTGTACATTTGCTTTTTTAAATAAAAAATCAGAAGCTTTGTAAAAATGTTAAATTTATCTTTCGCGTAATACGGAACTGTTTATACATAGTGCCATATGAGTACCAATCGCAATTCTTTCATCGCGTTATACGAATTCGAGTTCTACGAGAGCGAGTTATACAGGAGCCCACTGTATTATATTATCTTGTTGAACTTTCTTGTTATAAATATAGAGTCCATTAAAATCCGACAGAAAACTTCGTTTTTAAGACCATACTTTGAATCCCACGCTTGAACGCGGTTTACAGGCTTAATATCACACCTCAATGAAATTCATTATGTATGATCATTTTAATAACAAAGACCTAGCCTTTCATTAACAACATAATTCGAAATCGTATATATTCCAGGCCGTAAAGAACAACAGAAAGCTCAGCACGAAACAAAGAAATAAATTAATCCTGAAAGGGAAAAAGACAAGTAGACAATGAAATTCAATATCACCGAATACAAAGTACAAACACGAACGGACGAAAAGTGGAAAAGTACTTCCTAAACGGTAGCGGAGCTTTCTATGGAAGTCGCATTAGAAAAGGCATCTACTATTCATAGGAGGCATGGAAAACAGGAGCGAGGGTATTGAATTACATGCAAGACGATCGGTGAATGCCGAGTAAATAAAGCTCACTGATCCGAATGTGATCTTACAAGTGAGCTCAAAGTCGGGAAATCGTGTTACCGACATACGTGATCGGACTGTCCAACAGTTTTCACTTTGTTCGCCTTAAAGGTGCACCAGCCACTGTGGGAGTTAAATCGTCCTAGATAAGAAGCTGGAATGGGAGAGCGGACGAATGGAATATAGTCCTGTAAGACTCGATAAGCAAAAGGGTGGAATGCGTTTAAAGACTTTTGTACAGACTGACTTCAGTTTCAGGGGGATAGATTTACGAGAAAAAATTCGAGATCGCGTGGGAGTGTACTTGTAGCTACGTGGGTCTTCGAAATGGAATTTGCACTCGGATTGTTCAGAATGCCGTCAAAGTAGGAGTTACGTACAAATATTTGTGCTTATTGCGAAAGGACGGTGTGATTGTTGTTTAGAGGGTAAAGATCGCTGGTTTTTACCATTTCTGATTATGCATTCAATAAATCGTAGTTGAATTATTCCATCTTTATTTGAAATTCTTTGTCTGAGTCAGTGTTACTTGTTGTTGTAGTTTCGGCATTATTTTTGTGCGGATTAAAGTAGTAGAGAATAGAATTGAATGGTAGAATGATGTTTATTAGAAATATACAGGGTGTTTCATCAATACGTGCTACAAGTGACTATGTAGGAATTTATTATAGATAATCAGATAATATTTTTTTTTGGAGCTCTTCTTATAAACAATCTTTTCGCAATAAGAGAAGAAATGAAGTCTAAATCGACGTGTAATCGTCTGTAAGAGAAACAGAGGCAATGGGGGTGTATTCGTAAAAAAGGAAAGGCTGTCTTGAATTTTTAAAATATTTGGGTTTCTTTTTGCTTCGTCGATGTTCTGATCAAAAAACTTCAAATGAAAAAAATCAAGGAAACCTCGCTAGTAGAAAGTTATTCATTGAATCAATATTTTCCAAAAATGAAAGAATTTAAATATTAGGTACTATTAGCATACTTATTAGATAATGTGTTGTGATGTTAGATTTTGAATGCTGATTGTCTATGGATATGTATGACTCTAACGACTCTAATGTTCTTTATCTTTTTCTTTTCATTGTATCCTTTTCTAAAATATGTAAAAATATGTGTTTAGGTACAAAAGAAGAGTTGAATATTGAACAACTTTGTGAGATTCAAATTACACAGAACAGTAATTGGAAGTTGTACAGAGTATAATTGGAAAATGTGCTGTCTCTCGTTTCAATCCAATTATTTTACCGATGATTTGCCCTTCTATACAACCTCTTTATTTCGTGTTAGCCTAATGAAATTAATTTTTAAAAAATTGCTAAAAAAGAAGATTGTTTAGCAAATACTACGAAAATCTTTTAAAACGTGGACAGTAGAATAAAAATAAAGGTTCTTGATAAACGAACGAAATTTTCTGAAAAATAGAATTATGTTCTGTTTATTGAAATAAGATTATAACGCTAATTTAATCCAAATACATTGTTCAATTAATTGTATCAAGTATTCATAAAGTAAAAGAAATTTATTCACTGTACTCAGCAAAGCCATAATTCTCGTGTTAACAACCATAAGAAATAATCATTATAAAAATACTCGTAAAAATTGTTTCGTTTTTTTTTTCTGCTATCGTTAAATCCATGAAAACACAAACCTTCATAAAACTAGGCAGAAAAAAATTGGCCGGTTCAACTTTCAAAATAAATGGTTCACATGAAACCATATAAAACACAAGAGGGAGACGACCATATCAGTCTCTAACACTTCATGTTAGAAGTTACAGTGACATGAAATAAGAAATAAATAATAATATCATTTAAAATAGCATATTCCCTACATCGTACAATCATGACAAACGATCAAGATGAAAAGTAAATATACGATTCTTGGTATGGAATTGCTTTGAATTGCCTCCGTGAAGCTGTATAATTTATTTCCTGCGGTGACACAAAAGACTTGTTTTCTTCCCTTATTTCGTACGTCCTAATTAAGGTGGATGTCACAGAGAACCGTCCAGGAAGTGATCGTTAGCAAAAGATGAACCATTAATTGAGATGTTCAGTTAGACATTAAAGATAATCTTTCACTGACACTGACGTAATATACTGCCAAAAATAAGAAGCTATTGATCTTTTTCACGAAACTGGTCTTTTTCTTCGAAAAAGAACACCCCTTGTTATTTAGATACCTTGGTGGTTGACGTTCAAACATGGAATATGAAAGGTAACGAGCAAATAAAAAATAACCTCGTAACATCCTATATTTAGAAACACTTTAAAAACATAATTATTTATCATTAGTATATATTCGAGAGAATTATTCATCATTATCAACACTAGACCTGCGGCAGACATGAAATTGACTACTGGGTTTCTATTTTTTTTAAATATTTCTTCTTATAGAGAATCAGTACAGTAGATATTTCATTCTGCATAAATTTTTTTTCAAAATTCCTATTTAATATACTTAACACTAGATTTACCAAGCCACTTAAAATGACAGGTACCTATACAATTTTTTCCAAAAATTCTACGGGTTTATGAGAGAGCCGTAGAATAAATATTCTTCGTCCATCGTATAAAACATAAATTACCAAATCTATTATCTTTTCCACGTCTTAATTTTCCTTGCTTTAAGATACATATTTAACATGTTTAAATATAATACATTTCACACTGGTAAATGTAGTGTTAAATATACCAATTAGAGTGGCCGTAGATCTAACGATAAAGTTAATCTTTTCCTATTTACAATTATTTTACATTAAATCAATTATGAATCGATATTTTGTTCGTAAAATAAGTAATTTAAATTATGTGAATACAGTTTGCGCAAATTAATATAAAAAATGAATAGACGTATATATAGACGTGAAATATATTTTGGAATTCGAGGAAGCTGGAACTAAAGAAATATGAACGATAGGAAGAAAGATATTAATTCTGGGAATTCTCCAGTGCCATCTTTTCTAACAATAAGACCGCATTTAAGTCAGATCGATTTCAAACTGTGTAATCAGGTTGCACAGTTTAATTTTCATAAATCTAATAGATTTTTCATTTACATTTGCTCGTTTCCCTTACAACCAGAAGATTTAATCACGAAAAAGATTTATATCGTTTTCAAAGTAGGAAGTGAAGAAATTAAATAGCTAATTTCAAATTGCGCTCTTTCACTGATAAATGCAATTCATTTTGTGTAATATCGTGCATACTAAATTATGCACTTTATATCCTTCCTTTATCTTTATAATTAATGAATTATTAAAAATGATTTTAATTCATTAAACGTTTCTAATTTTTTAATAAACGTTTCAGAAATTAGTAGAGAAGCAATACAGTAGATAAATAATTTAAACAATCATCTTTTCCACTCAATGTGTTTAAATAAAACAGATTTAATTTAGGTAGTTCTACTGTTAAATAAATGTACACCTCACTGTAAACCGGTTTTTATTCAGTGGAAAAGAGTCCGAGATTCTAATGTAAAGAAATTTCTATGCATAGAGAGAAACGTAGCATTTGAAGTAAATTTTTTGCCATTCTATAAAATCTTGGACGTGTCTGCAAAACTAGATTTTGCTTGCTTTAATGTTACGCTACTAATTACATCCTCTTCTTAACTCGCATACGAAACAAGTGTGGAATGATTCTCTCTTGTTATTGTCCACGTGAAATATTAAAATCTCTCTGAAAGACGTTTAAACTATACAATAAGTATAGTAAGCGATCACGAAAGAAGTCACTTGAGACGTAAGGGGAGACTGCTTTCGCACTACCTATCTCTTTCTATATTCCGCGTCTGTTGTCCTCTTCATTGATAGTCGTACCAATTCACATTCATTTAATTAGGTAAAATCAGTGTCTACCAATCTGATAATAGAAATCTCGTGCGTACGTCAATGTTTCGATTTTCACGATCGATATCGTGCTGTCGCACTCAGTTTCACAGCTGTATCTTTTCTTTCTTTGTCTCGCGGCCGGATTATCCCTCAAGTGACTTGTTTCTGATTCCTTACAATAACCTAATTCGTGTGCTTGCGATCCACAAAAACATATTCTCTTTATCGGCTTTCTATCACATTGCCTTCGTAACTAAAGCGATGAACGGAAAGTATAACTTTAAGGTCTGGTAATTAATTGATGCAGATTATTTTTGAAATAATTCTTGTATTTTCTGCTTATGTGGACATCCTACTATTGATTTATAGTGAAATTTTATACGTCTGGATCATTACGAAAATTTACTTTTGTCCAGGTGTATCGACTACAATACACGTGTGAAATTCCATTTCATGCCAGTCTTCTCTTTTTCCATAATGTCAGTAGTTTCTTAACGTTTAATTTTTAAGAATATCTCTATCGTGTAAGAAGAGGCTTAGGTGTATATTTTTGAATATATTACGGGCTTGTAGTATGTTTTGTTAATATATTTACAGTTTGATATATGATTAATTTAATAAATACAAGAATATATCAAAATCTATATCGAAACAACCAATGGAAAAATTTTCACGGAATTTTCTTACTATGTAGTAATGGTTTTAGCATTCCTTGTGAAATATTAGATTCCGAATTCCAGGGAAATGCCGTGTTATTTAAATTTTCTATTTGCACTGGAGATTAAAACGGAAAGTTGAAAACTGGAATCGAAACTTCGATATAACGATGTAAATCTTTGCTGTTTTAGACATAGATTATTCTGAAACTTTCCACAAATCAGTCTAAGAGCTATTAACTATTCGTTACAGCTAATAGGAAAGAGATTGATGATAAGAAAAAACTTGCAGAAGATAAGGATAGCAATAAGGTAAAAATAGCGGAATGAAGTTTATCCCTTTTGTATGAAATATGAAAACTTTTGTTTACTAAAAGTTTTTTATCATCTACACAAAGAATTGTGAAAAATCTTAGTCTTTGTGAAACATGAAAGTATACTACAAACAATATTAAATGATATCAAGTTTGTGACATTAATAATTTATTGATATAAATAACATTGATGCTACTGTTCAATTATTGCAATAATTTTTAAATTTCTTTCCATTTTTCACGTATGTATGTATGGGGACTAGAGATTTTGAAATTGTTATTTTTTCATTATTGAAATGCAAGAAAGCTATTTACAAAATAGAATGGTCAATGTATATACGGGATAACTCTTGCACACAATCTTATTATGCTTATATATCAAATTCAGATAGTATGAATGAAAATGCATTTTGTATAAATTTAGTGACCCTCTTATATACATAATATTGTTACGTGTCGACCGTGCACGCCTTATCCTTTCGAACATAATTAAATAGAACGCAATTAAAAAGCGATGACGTTTATTTAAGAAAACACGTTCCTCAACGAGGACCACCGATCGTAGAATCTCGACTCTTTATTTATTACAAACATTGCCAAGTCTCGTAACCCAGTAACATTGAATCTACTGGGTGCTTCGTAACAATATATACGCCCGTTGAGAGAATTTTAAATTGGGCAGAATTTTAGCAATGCATTTTATGTATATATTACGGCAAATGTCATGAATCCGATGATAATGTTTAATTGCCGGTTATTATATGTAATTACTACTAAAACTCACACCATACCCAGATCCTTTTTTTCAGGAGAGAAAATGTCACCCACTCACGTACTCGGGGGTGTGGGAGTCGTCGGGAGTTAAGCTTTCGGACCTAAACGAGATCTGACCCAAACCTAATTCAAATCAAAGTCCTGAGACCCAGTCTAGCAAGCTGAACAGACTTCTATGGAACTTCCATCTGTACAGATCGACCCAAGTACAGTGCGGCTCGGACAAGTTGGCATCTGGAAGGATGGCCTGTTTCGGCAGAGTCTGATTCGCCAGGCGTCAAGCGTCATGTCTCTTGTCACACGTACACGAAGGCACTTGATATTCTACCTCGCAATTTGTTAAAAGAGCTGCACATACAAATCGAACTAAAAGACGAAGAGAGAGAATGCTGCAGATCGAAGCAAGGGAGACAACGCGATTTGGGTGGCGACAGTAAGGACATCGGCGTAGGCACCAGATTTCTAACATCTCTATAGTAAAAAACAGTACCCCCCACCATTCTCCTTGATGAAACGGAAAAGGGCGACGAGAAAACAATGTAATACAATGTCTCGCTCCTCCAGCCAAACTAGTAAGTATATTTGAATGCTACGACTTTGTCGGGTGCTTCCTTTAACCACTTGCCATACAATGACGTCTGGGAGACGTCATTCATTTCGTGTGCCATGGTAGACTTTGACGTCTCCGAGACGTCAGGAATTATCTCCGGTGGACGACGTACAGTATATTATTATATTATTTCATTATTTCACTTGTACATCAACAGAAATATTAATTTCTTATTTTATAATGTTACTTAATTATCGTCCATTCAACGTGATTACACGTTACATAGCAATGCTAATTGCAAAATAAACCCAAGTCAAAATATTGAATCTCATTTGAACCTTTTACTACCCAACATTTAGGACTTAGAAGTACAAAAATAGGTTTAAATTCAATGTAAAATAAGATATCTTATATACCCAAATGTTGGGTAGTAAAAGGTTCTAATGACGTTCCATATTTCGACTCGGGGAATTACAGGTTTAAATTAGGAGTTTTAGTATTGAAAAGTATCATATTAGGTTCAAATAGGAGTAAATACCATGAAGATGGTTTCAATATTTCGACTTGGGAACTCTTCTGTTTTTAAGTTTGCACATAACTGTACAGTTGGGCAAAATTAAATAGTATTTTAGGACGCGTCGAATTGTCTTTTTTTTTGTATGTGAAGGGGTTAATATATTCATTCGTGCGTCAACAGAACTATTAATTCATTATTTTATAATGTTACTTATCTATTGCCCATTCTATCTGCTTACATGTTACATAAGAATGCAAATTTCAGAATAAAATGTTTTTAAGCTTGCACTTAACTGTTCAAATTAAATAGTATTCTTCGGACGCGTCAAGTTCCATTTTATTTGTTTGTCAAGTGGTTAATACGTTCCGTGCCACGCCGTTTTTGCCCAACATGATCTCTAGGCCATTCGCTGTTTTGACTAAAAATTGATATATTGTCACACAATATGTCATTACATCATCAATCCATAAGTAATTAAATGGTTTAGAGTAGTTGCGACACCGTGTACCATTTATGGTACACGTGGCGCTGCGATCATTTCGACTGTGAAAATCAATCAGTTCGCAAATTTTCAATTAGTAAAAAGAACCTGTTGTATTCGGAATTGTTAAGTACAAAACGAAGGAAATAGAACTCCCATAGCAAACAGCGAAATAGAAATCCCATTTAGTATCAAACGCTCGCGTAATTCATAATTATTGTACATACAACAAATAAACAAATTTATGTGCTTTGTTCTATACTGCATTTTGTTTAATGCCTCATTCTTTTAGTGGAAATATATTTTATAGAATTAAATTTATCGTAAAACATATGTTTTTGGCGGATTAAATGAATATGTCTGCGTGTACCATTTATGGTACACGTGGCCTGTAGATCAAGTTTGACGTGTACCACAAATGGTACACGTGGCACGGAACGTGTTAAGAGGCTGAGCGAGCGGTATCCAAAAAACAGAATGGTGCGAGTAGGCGGTTGAAAGCGAGAAGCTCCGCCGAGATGCCAACTTACGTGGGTCGATCTGTAGGTACCTCTTGCGGGCTTTCCACGCATATATGTAGCTCGGGTAACCCCGGGTTCGCCAAACCCGTACCTGACCAGCAAATTGGACAGGCCCCTGCGGTATATAACTTCTGTCCTACAGAACCACCATATCTCGTTGGTTAATTTAAGAAATACTCAAGAATTCATCACATTTACCAAAAGTGGTGATTATACCTAATTACCGGATTAATCACATTTATCCTATCATACATACCATTTTTATTCAAAAGTTAAATACTTTTACTTTCCCGTTTTGATAAATTTTTGTAGAGTAAGTACCTCTATGTTAAATAATTTCGTAAAACTTTATTTTAAAACCGTGCGATACCTTACATTTCATTGGGTTTTTTTGGCCAGTTTTCGATTATTTAGTGTTTGTAAAAAATGGATTTCGACTTGTTATTAAATCTCTAAATGTAACAACTGTACACGTTGCGAGATTCCGGCTTAGTTTGTATTTTCATTAATACACGATGAATTTAGATAATTAAGGCATATTGTTAAATCGTAGGTATCTTGAAAGTACTAACTCTCAAAACAGCAGTTGCTAAATCATACGGAAAATTCAGAAAAGAGTTTAATTAATGAAAAGAAAGCTCATTGTATAAGATATTTGTACATTTTTTAAAATGTCTAATATTTATATATCAAACAAGATTCAATTATATTGGAAATATACAATAAGTAGTGATAAATGCAAGGCTCTATTTAATTTGCAACATTCTATTAAATATATTATATAGGAAGATATAAAACTATATTTATGGATGTTAACAGTTATTAGTTTTAAATTACAATTAAATATTTTATTATACACTAAACGAAAGTGCACTCTGGAGAAGAACGTTTCTAGATGCATTCAGTAGCGAAATCAATTATATTTCAGCCATCCTTCACGGTAGCACAAGTCTACTGAATTTTCATTTACATAACAAGCGCCTTTTAACGGCTCTGTAACGAACGCACGTTATTTTTATTAAGGAGTGGCGATAAATTGGCATCAAATACAGTAGCTTAACAAAGATATCATCGAGACCAGTGAATATATAAACTGTCCTGTAACTGGTTGTACAATTGAGTAGCAGGTGGTCTTGTATGTAAAATCTCTTTATCTGCGACCCCTTCGTATCTTTAAATTTTTATCTTATCATTTTTTTTAACCCTCGTTAATAAATTTCTTAATTCTTGTATAAAAATTCGAACAATTAAAATAATAACAGTGCATAGCCAACCTGTGTACCTGTTAATATGCCTAAATATATCGAATTATGTGTTACCATTTTTATCATTAAATACTTTTGTTAAAACTCATACAAATCGGAATACATCATTTAAAACACTTCGATCCTTTTTTACTAAAAATAACTGAAATGGGAAACATAAAGTTTCTAATGTAAGACATTAACACTTTATAAAAAGTACAAAGTTCGTACGACAGTTCGATTCTCATGTTATCCAAAGTAGCTATAGGTGTCATGTTCGTTGTAACTGTAATACCGAATCCGCCGGAGTGTTTGCGAATAGTGTTCCGTTAGCAATGTGAGAGGTTTCGTGAATAATTTACCAAACTATTATTCTGAAAATTTTAATTGAATTCCGCCCCATTACGAGAAGTAACCCTTCCTGTACCAGATAATCAAATTAATGAAAAATTTGAGCAAAATCTTTAAGAATTATTACTGATGTAGAAACATCATTAAGAATATGTATTCGTGATGTAGAAATCGACGTTAGATTTTATATTGTACGCAGATCATTAGTATTATATTACCACGTAGCCTACAATAACAGATCATTCTCTTTATGCGGTGAATGGAACAGAAAATTTCAAAGTCTTCCAAAAACTATTAAACTGAAAATATCAGTCGGTCAAGAGATGATGAAATTATATCTATACTATTAATACTGATTGTGAGTTGAGTTGACGAAACATTAGAAATCAGAGAGATATTTTAACTTCAGGAATTAATTCTGAGTTATTGCGGGCATAGTCAAAATAAAAGTCGTAGAGCAAAGGGTTAATCCTTTGCAGTTCCTATGTCGAGTTACATTCGATACAATTTTATTGTTGTTCTGTATTTTGGCTTTGACAGCTAGGGTGGCGTTTTCATCTAGGATTTATAATATTGTTTTACGCGGATTCCGAACAACAGAAAAATATTGATTAGTAAGAAAAATTCTCCAAGTTGATGAGTGAATTTAAATTCGAATCCACTGATTGTGAATTCAATCTTTTACCTTCATATCCATCACAGAGTCTTTGATATAATAATTGTTTTAATTAATGATTTCTTTGTTGATTTTCAACTTTGGAATTCGACAATCTTGCTGCTCTATTTTTCCCAAGTTTCACGATTATTTCATCTGCGATTTGCTGTTTTAGGTGGATTTCGAATCATTGAAATATGATATAGGTATATATATGAGAAAGATTTCGTAGAAATAACGAAGGATTTAAAGTTACAATTCGGTCTACTGATTGCTCTCAGTCTTTAGCTTCTTACCCCTGTAGTCCCTGACAATGACCTTGTATCTTTACACAAATATGTCTCCGTACTTATACTTATTCTTTTTATTACATTGCACTAATAACCAATAACAGAAAATTTTCTAAAAATATTTGCGTCTATCTGACCAAAGTTGGAAAAACAATTCATATCACAATATGTTAACACTTTACCGACCGGTATTTTTTTAAAAGTCTACTCACTTCTGACCGGTCACTTGGCTGTAGATATTTCCCTGATACCGATATCTCTTAAAAAATTAGAAATTCTCATTACTGAGTCCTTGGCACAGTAAATCGCAATGATAAATAACAATTTATTGTTTGCCATGGCAATCAATTAATAAGTTAAAAGTCCAAAATTGTTGGGCCCGAAAACCCTACCTGTAGGCTATCGGTCGGTAAAGTGTTAAAAAGCGAAAACGGGAAACATTGACGTAGAATACCAAGACCTTTAAATAAAGAAGGACGAAAGATGTTACAATTTGATCTACTTTTCCTTGTAAAGAAACACTTTCACCCTTCCTTTCTTCACAGTCATATTTCCACCGGAAATCCTGTAATAAATTAACATTATGTTTTCCTTATTTTGTGCGCAATTTTTTCATGATACTTTCACTCCGTAATATTTCTAGGCTGTATCGTTACTACATTTATAATATAAAAAGGAAGTTAAATCGACTTAGATAGAAGAAGATTAAGCAAGTTTCATCTTTAGTAGACTACGCATTATATGGTAAAACTTGCTCATTTAGGAACGATAAAACTTTTATCGCTATGAAGAGATTTCCGTTTAATGCTCATACTTATTAGTTGTCTTATATTTGTCTTCAGGTAAGCTTAAATATCTACAAAACAAATAAATCCCCTTATTGATAAGTTTACCGTTTTTTTTTCGGATCATGATCTCATAGGTATTATTAAAAATGTGCACCATATCAATGTATAGCAGCCCGATTAACCTGTTAACCGGGCGTGACGAATAATTCCGTCATATCTGAAAGAAAACACCAGTAAGCTTGTCGATCTTTTCTTCCTTAAAATTTTTAAACGTAATATGTTGAACGCATTACATTTTATGTCGTTCGTATCCGTTTAATCCTGACGTAGTACTTTAGATGTAATGATATTACTTCTCGCTGTAAAAAAAAATATTCTAATTTGGAACAAGTTGAACAAAAATTAATTCCCCGGTTAACAGGTTAAGAAACGTGGCGAATAGAATACGTAGAAAAATGATGGAGTTAAATAATTCTCAAATATTTGTAATATATTTGTAACAAATAAATGCTACACTTTTATTTCTATTTTTCGAATTGCCTCGCTTCTTATTACATGTTTGTGTCATATATTAGCCGTCATGGGTCAAGGTATACGGTTTCTGTGACAAATCGGTATGTTTTAAATAAAAAGCAGATTTTAATTCGATTCGTTGTCCTGCACTTCTCGCATGTTTTACGAATTTGCAAATATCGTGTTATAAATTTTACGAGTACTTTCCATTGTGACTGAAGTATCGTTGAAAAATAAATTGAAATATATTATAGAAAACAAAGAAAATATATGAAAATGATATAAATCGAGTACGTCGTAAAATTCACACCGAAATCAGATTTACCACTAAGCAAAGATGCAAGATAAGACACCTAACTGAACGATGTTAAACAACTCGTAAAAGAGTTACATAACATCAAGGAAACCACGTAAAACTGGAGATAAAAGGAAGGTAAAAGAAAACGGTCAGTTCTTCACTATCTTTCATCTCTTCCAAAAGCCAACGGTTACTATCAACATTTTAAAACTGAACACCTACGAAAATCCATTCATTTTATCTGCACAATATAAATGTAAGTGCACTTCACCCTCGGTCAGAATTTGACGATGCTAAGCGAGCGTTTTTCGTTGAGAGTATGACCTAAAGAACGTGCTGAGAATACAGGATACCTCACGAAATTGTGATATGACCAAGTGTTCCTGAATGATTAATGCACATACTGCGCTACGCACATGCTGCCCTTACTTTCAAAGTGGCGTACTTAAATGAAAAAATGGATGCCGGATACGGAAGTGAATGGATTATTTATTTTTCAACGGAAATTAATAATATCACACGAGTTTCCTGTTAAAATGCATTAGAATCGAAATTACATATTTTGTCAAGCCTGGAAAGAAGTTGTATGGGCAGTTAATTCGCAAAGAATAGAATACAACATAAAAAGTACAATCAAAGATGCATGATGTTTCGTTGGAAATTCGTTCGTTCCGTTCTAACTGAATCTACATGTGAACGTGTGTCTTCTCAGCCTTGAATTTTAACAAGAATCGTATATTTTCGACAACATTTCGATTTATTATTTCGTTCCTTGTCTCATTCGCATTCGTCCTCTATGTATACACTTTTGAATTTGTTTTATTCAGGCAGGAAATGAGAAAAAGAGATACCACGGAATCAATTTAAAAAATTTAAAAAAACGTACATCTTTATGTTGAAAAAGGAATACCGTAAAATCTAGTGTGTTAATTTGTATCGGTTATACGTGAATTTAATCCGAGAACATTTTTTTACGAAAAGAGGAGAAACATGAAATTTTATAGCACTTTCATTATTATGCTATATACTTGTTCCTCTTCGCTAATCATTTGTAACAATCACAAAGCCGGTATATTAAGTATGAGAAAGTAAAATAAAGACAGAACGTTCAAAATTGAAAATGGTTAATGCATATTAAAGAAGTGTAACCATGAACTGAATTTTTATTTGTCACTTTTTTTCTTTGCAGAAATAACAGTTTTTCAAACCTTTTTTTGTTCATTTATATATTAAATTCTTCATTAAAATAAGAACACAATAATTATTTTCATTTTGGTCGTTACATTGTTTAAAGTGAATTATTAATGACAATCCAGTTCTTTGAAAATTGATGAATAATTGATTAAATGTAAGTTTGCTACAGATTTTGTAGAAGTCCTAATTTTCCGTGAATATTACTGATAATAGACTATCAAATATAGAACAGTGCAATGTATAAACTCGGTGAATTTAATGATCGCAATTAAATCAACAGTCTCCCCGCAGTAGATTGCCGTAGGAAATTTTCGACAATAAATATCCCAGGCGGACGATTAGAGAGGCCCTGATCGCAAAACTTGATTTCCGCAATCAACGTGTTTGTGGACAGACCTAATGTGAAACAGTTTCAAGGCGAAGAGAAGAATGGTGGCGGAAATCGTCTCACGAAAATAAAGATTAACTGGCGCTTTCTCGGGAAGAACATGATACTTATGAATAATAATTGAATTGCGCTTTAGAATACTAATTTTATGTACAACGTGGACACGCTCGTTTTTCAACTTCACGATTAATGATATTTTTTGCTTGCATTTTCCTTCCTGTTTCACAGATATTTTGTTGCTGTCTTTTTCTTCTAGAGAAAATTAATCATAGAATGTTTAACAGAAATGTTCGATTAACGGGTGCTTTACTTTCATAGTGGTTTATTTATGAAGAAACTAAAAATGATATCGTAGCAAACGGAAAATATTTTTAATGATTAGGTTCAGATTGATTTAACACTAGGTTTATGGTCGCTAAATATCAAGCGGAAAAGTGCGATCAGGTAAGTAATTTATATATTATAAAATAGGCGTAAAATGGCTACTGTACTGCTTTTCCACAAATTTGAGAATTATTTTCAAAAAAAAGTAGGGACCCGTCAATTTGACGGCTGCTGTAGACCTAGTATTAAATTTACTTCTAATCAAAATTATAACAGCAATGTGTTAATTCATTTAATATTATTTACCTGTAATACACGGTAGAAAATATGGCATTGGTTATAAATGTTTTGCAACAAAAAGTGCAAAGTTTTTACACAAAGAAATATTTAGAAGTTGCATTATATAATTCTATTTTTCTTACTTTCTTATATGAGAAGTATTGCAATATACTGTATAAACTTCTCAAAAGTAATTTTTATATTTTAATTACGAAAGGGTGAATTGTCAGTTGAAATGCAAAAATGGATTTCTGTTATTTAAAATTCTTTTTATTCTGCATAGATTGACATCAAAAATTTGCTAATAAAATATAGTGAATAAAAATTGATAAAAATAAAGTAAAAATTTCCTTGAAAAGTGTAAACTGCAGCGGCGTGATGAAGATAAAGTTTCGAATGAAATAAGAGAAAGCAATAAACTTTCTTTAGAAAGAAATAAGACCGCTCGTTTTAAAGCAATCTAATTTCTCTAGAGTCCGAATTACTAACTGTATTATATCCGAATAACGCAGTTACACAATACAGGCTTTTCCACATCCAGAAAAGTAAATACGCCGCGAAGTTGATAAAAGTATGCCTACAAGTTCTGCAGCAATAATCGTAGATGGTTCAGAGTGATACTAGCATTTCAGTTGTGCTATCGATTTATACAGCGTGCAAACTTTTATATTCAACATTTTTTATAAAAAAGTGTTATACAAACAAGAATATCGTGTTCACGCTCTTGTAATTCTGACAATGAGTGTAAAATATGTTATCGATTATACATCACTATAAAATCTGTTACCCTTGAAATACAAATTCCTCTCACATAACGTTGAAAAAGTCCAAATAATGTAATAAAACTAAAATAAATTTGAAAATGAAAATTTCCAATTTTCATCCGGACTTCAATGTATTTCAAATGACTGTTCCTGCGAATATGTAGAAGATTTCTGTAAGACATAAGTTCATGGAACAACGTCGATCTATCGGATAGAAAATGTCACGAGGACCTTTTTCCCTGCTTTAAGGTGCTCAATTTTTACCTCTGTTCAAAGTAACGGCTCGGCCTAAACACTCACGCACCAACGAGGTGCTACATATAAAGACAGTCTATGTTCAGTCTTCCTGGATTCATTGACAAATTTAAAAAATTCTTTCCTTTCTCTTCCAATTCTTTCGGCTTTAACTATTATGGTCATTCCGCCTAAGACTTAGGTGGGTTCCATATCACCGAGGCTATCATATATCGAATAATTAATAAGAAATAAACTTTCTAGAGGCAATGCAAGATTTGAACTTGCGTCCACAGATTGCCAAGTGCGAGTATATGTCTCCTTATTCGCTATAATTCCATTTAGATTGTTTTTGAAGAAAAGATACGAATATAATGTCATTTTACTAATTATAATGTCAAATTACTTAGAATTGTTTTGATTAGAAGCGGTTAGCCGAGCTGAATATGAAAAGCAATAAATTCTTGTTCTATTTTTACACAAATGTTAACGCAATCATTAGAAACCAGAGTCTTAATATTTCCCGTGGACATATGGTCAAGAGCACAGAAGCCAGAGAAAATATCTTTTGTCAAACTGAAGTAACTACTGAACACTTAATTTTTGAGTGTAATAATATATTAAAGTTTTTTTTATATGAAAGTTACCAATATTTATATCAACATAGTAGAAAAGGGTAATGTTGGTATTTAACTTAAATTAATGTTAAATATGAAACATAAAAGCTTATCATAACTCTCCAGTCTTAGTATGAGAATAAACGCTGTAAGAGCATTATGTAAGAAAAGAGTTAAGATATTTAATAAAGAAAGAAAAATCATTCTTTATGCACGAGTAAAAGTCAAATTGATTACGATTTGTTGCACCTTTTAAACAGAGCAAGGAAACTGTTTCTCCTTTATTTCAAGTTGCATCGTTTTTTCGTTTTTAGACGGAAGGAATTTTTAACAGGGAAATTGTCACATTTCCTACTATAATTTTGTTATAATACATCCTATTATAATACTGTTTTTCCATTTTTAATACTTACGATATCGCTCATAATTCCTAAGATTCTTTTCAACTAAATTAAAAGGTATTTTAGAAAATGCAATTATAGCATTTTGTGGAAAAAATCTAATTTAAGGATCAGCTTTAAAATTAGTAATTCCATTAATTACTTAATCTAGTATTGTATTCATTTCCATTACACTACAGTCATTTTCAATTTCCAGTTGAGCACAGTAATGCTAACCTTCTAGGAACTTGAAAATAATTTCCGGCCGTTTATTATCACGCGTTATCGCCCACGTAGAAGACCATTGCCTGCAATCCTACGCAAATTTCTATTAATACATTGACAATGTATCAAGAGTAATATTTTCGCAATTAAATTCCATGCCCATTTACCGTTTTACGTTCTGAGTGATCGTTTAGTGTTCTTTTTATTTTACCTTCTCTTGCGGTGCCTTTGTGAATGGAGCACTTTCCCGTGCAGTGGTATTAAATGATGTCGATTTAAGCGAAATCTGAGTTACTAGTCTTATATCTGTTATTATTATTTCATTTTAAACTATGAAATAGTACTCTTTCGATCAATGTAGAGACATATTATCTGTATCTCTATGGGTATAAGTGAAAAAAAAACAAAACAAGAAAGTAATAAAATAATGCAAATCTGAGTTAATTTTTTAATGATGAAATGTTTCGCTTGATGTGTTACTGATTAAAACGAAGTAACAGGTAAAAAGTAGATCTTGTTTATGTAACTATAATCAATGTAAAAAAATGTTCTTTGCATTATTACGACTGCAACAATACAAGGCAGTAATATAATAAGAATGAATGACCGTTAATAAAAACATATTTACATTATATTGCAACATTTTTCTTAAGCTCCCCAGAATTAAGAGCAACTAGAAGTACCTACTGCCACGGGCTGTACATGATTGCATTTATCGAAATTTTTTTTCCAATTGTAAATGGTGGAGTTATATTTTTCAAAGAGATCATATCATTTTTTCTGTTATTTCTAAAGCTTCCTACTTTAACTTTTTACTAATAGATAACTCACAATCAATGTAATATGAAACTAAATATTATCCCTCCTACGATTTAAGTTAATATCAAAATTCTTTGTCAGCTGTTGAGGATGAACGTAATAATTATGTTAAATACATTTTTCCTTAAACTGACGACATTAATACATTTGAAATTTGTCCACCCTTGTTACCGGCATTAAATCTATTATATTTGAATATATTAAATACATACTGTGGAAAAAGAGAAATCAATAGGTGGAAAATATGATTGATTTAGTTATCGGTATTTTATAAGATCAACGTAGAGTATTTTCTCTATGACTGTCCTATAAACTTGGAGAACTTTTGGAAAAATTTGGGAACGGGTCTTCTTTAATTCCTTTACCCCATGGATCTGATTGCAGTGATGGGTATTGATACGCGGAATTTAATAAAAAATAATACTATTTTACACGTGTTTATGTGCATAATTTAAAAGAATTAAAAAAATTTTTAATTCCCATTATTGACTACCTCTTAGAAGATACAAAAGTATTAAACCTAATACTAGAACTACCAAGTCTATCAAAATGTCTGGCGGTCAATTTTTCCAAAATTCTCCAAGATAATAGGTGAATCATACAACGGATATTGTACGTCCATTTTATAAAACTTAAATTATCGGATCGATAATTTCTTCCACCTCTTGAATCCTCTTTTTACGAAGAAGTCATTTGGTATATTGAAATATAACAATTTGAACGCCGGTGGTTCTAGTATTAAAGTAACTTGAAAACTCGGAAAGCGTGAAATAAGTATCTTTTTACCTCTCTGAATAATTCTAAGGTAATCTTCCTGTATTGAATTTTGAACTATTTCTAGTATGGAGAAATGTTTCCGGATAAGAGTTGTTCATTGTTAGACACTAAGTAAAGACGATGTTTAACGTTTCACAGTGATCGATCGTGAATCCTAAGAGATATCGCTTCTGGAATTGTCGGAGGAAATGAATGTCAGTTCTTAATCGGGTTTATTCCTGAAATATTGCTGTTGAATTCACGGAGTAATTCCCGTTCGTAGCAGTTTGCCTTCTCTTGAGTTAAAACAAAATAACGGCGGATCAGAGGTGTTTTGTTATCTACGCTTTTGAAGATTTAGCTTAAAAAGTGAATAAAATCCAATACTCCAAGATTAACGAAACAATGTTGCTCGTTTGTAATCCTTTAAGTAAATTATTTTACACTGTATAGGTATTGATGAAATAAAATTTTTTTTATTTCAATCGTTTCTTTCTTTTTTACAATGTTCCATTGCTTCAGAAGATTAAATATCCCTCTGTTGATAAAACGGGTATATTTTTTTATAAAAATATTACGAGTAAATATATTTTTTCATTTTAACCAAGCTTTTTTTATTGATTAAAATAAGTTGACAGATGTTCACGCAAGATAACTATAACGTTGAAATGTAAGAATTATTACTGATGTTGGTGCACCTTCACAGCAAAACGATATAAATAATTGAATTCGTTGTGAAATATTGGATATTTTTTCTCTGCACGACTAATGGTATAGAGTATAATAAATAATATAATATATTATATAATAATATAATAATAAATAGCAAATGTCTATACTATAGACATTTAATTCATTACTTAACTTTTGTACAGAGAAAATATATCTACGGATCAAAGTTGCAATTACACATATATAGAGTTTTTTTTAAACTTATTCATTGTCAAATATAAGATACCTCAAACTATATAATAATGGTTTTAAAGTATAATGTTAATAATAATGATCGAACGTCTAATCATTTTAGAATCAATATGTTCTTCGCACTGTAACAAATGGTAATATAACATTAAGCGGGAAAAATGAGGTAAAAACTATTTTTTTTACTTACTTCATAACTACACCTCCGGTCAAGGTATTGGATTGAAAACTGATTTACAATGACTTCTTATAGTCACCTTTCGAATGGCTCGTCATTAAACAAAGTTGACCCCCTTATTGTCCTCCAAGGTAAGATTTGCTTAATTCTTCTAGTAATGAGTGAGTGAATTCAATTCCCAATCGATCAAATATTTTTTACATTTGGATATAAAAAGAAATTGTGACAGGAAAGTAAAATTGTCAACCTAGTCAACGTCATCGGGGATCTGACTCCAGATAAGCGAGAATATTACCGACTCGCGTTCGAAATTCCCTCGTAAGGAAATGGCGCCGTTAATTGTAATAGACAAAGGGCCAGCAGAGGGCGAACATCTTTCGGGTTCGATCGCCGATCGAGCATGCGACACTCTGTCCCGGGGAATCGACTGGTAAAGTTCGAGAGGGAATTCCCGTCCCATAAGCCGAAGAGAATAAAGAGTGGCTATATTAAGAGAACATTTTGCGATACAAAATTGTAAAGGCGACGGCTCTAATTCATAAGTTTATACTGTCGACAAATTAGTGTTAAGCAACAAATATTGTCAAGTAAGTGGGAACTATTTATCTGAAGTAAATAATTTTGTCTCATATATTCGACATTCCATTTCTTGTATTTCACCTTTGGGTCATCCGACCTACCCTCCCCTGAGAGGGCCTCACCTACCGCTGGCTCAACTAGCCTTATTTTGTTAATTAAAACTTGTGTTGGTCAATAGAACCAACTGGCGCCCAACATTTATTAATTTATATAAATTTCCAATAAATTTGCCCAAAATTTCGTTAGAGCCCCGGCAGCCACTGACCCAGGCCGCGCCGGGTGACGCCTTTCGGTTGAAATAAATATAAATTTTCAGACTTTTAAATAATAAAGAAAGGTGGTTGTCTCATTTGGCGCCCAACGTGGGGCCAGGTTGGAAAATTTTGCTATAAAATTTAGTATTTCATTTAATATTGTTGTCTGGGCAAATTTTGGAATTATATTATTGATATTAAATGCTTAAAATTCGAAGTAAATGTAAAGTTCTGGTAAATTCATTGAATTACGGTTAAAATATTTTCGTAGAGCGAACGACCGTTTCGTATAAGAAACGTCCGGTCGCAGCGACCTTGTTTGGGCTTAGTCGAGTTGTTTACGTTGAGCGTTATCTTCACAAGGGCTTTCTTCCTCTTACTTTCATTTGCTAAATACGTTTCAAATTCC
Source organism: Cerceris rybyensis (assembly GCA_910591515.1). NCBI lineage: Eukaryota > Metazoa > Arthropoda > Insecta > Hymenoptera > Crabronidae > Cerceris > Cerceris rybyensis. Next base: position 10,178,141 of record OU342793.1, read on the forward strand.
TTGGAATCTTGGTCTGTTAGTAAGTTATAAAAAAATTTTTCCTTGAAATCTTGGTCTACTGGTAACCGTTATAAAATTGTTTGAATACCATGCAAATTACTATTGATGAATATTATTAATCATGAATATTATTTGTGAACATTGAATATCATGCAAATTATTATTGATGAATATTGCTTATTATGAATATTATTTGTGAATGTTGAATATTATGCAAATTATTATTGATGAATATTACTTATTATGAAAATTATTTGTGAACACTGAATAATTATGCAAAATGTTATTGATGAATATTGATTGAAATATTATTTGTGAATATTGAATAATTATGCAAAATGTTATTGATGAATATTGATTGAAATATTATTTGTGAATATTGAATATTATGGATGTTATTGATGAATATGGATTGAAATATTATTTGTGAGTATTGAATACTATGGATGTTATTACTGATGAACATTAATTGAAATATTACTTGAGTGTACTAATAGTAAGTACTAGAACATTTATCTTGGCAATTCGTTCTCCGAAATATTATATAATGACTTCATTATTTCTTTCTCCCCCGCGGAAGTCGAAAGGAACGGCGCCGCGGAATACAAGGGGTAATACGAAAAAGGGCAAAGAATCGACCTCGCTTGAAATGCCGAATACAGCTTCGCTAGGAGGAGATATATCGGGAGAGGAATCTGTCGCAAGTAGCGTTCAAAGTCAAACCGATAAGAATCCGCGAAATGCTAAGGCAACGGTCGACATTGAAACTGTTCAGAATATAGAAACAGGTATGTTAAATGATAATACTATCGGGCCACCTTCCGCGTCTGTTCGGATAGGGACTCCGGTACAAGTTGAAGGGGAAAGGGGAAGGAATACCCCCACACCCCACGAGACGTTAGTAACGTGCGTCGAAGATGCTCAGTTGACAGGTCTACGGGCTGAGCTAGACGCTAAATTAAATGAATTTCAGAATAGAATAATAAATGCAATGCAAGGCTTAATGGGACAGAGTCAGGGACATAACTTGGAAAATTATGTCAGTATATTAGGCAATAATAGTTCGTCGCGTTATAACCACCGGTCTGAGGGGGGAGACGCGTCAGGGTTGCCATCACGAGAAGAGGAGGGGTCGAATTCCCCCTCACTCAGTGAATATAGTGACGAAGGGAGGGATCCGGGAACCTCGCGTCGTAGGAATCGGCGAAGGGGGGCCTCTGCTTCGGAACGTGAAAATAATAGAACTCGGGGTAAACCGTCTGTCGTCGAACCCGGGCGTAGAGCAAATAGAAATAATTTTTCAAAGAGAAATATGGCAATTAGAGAAGGATCGTCTATGGTCCGTAGCGATAATTCGCAATTGATTAATGAGAGTCAGGGAGAACCGTCTGTAGTTCGAACTGATAACTTTGTTTATGAAAATCGGAGAATTGTAAATCCGTGTCTTAGTCAGGGAAGTCAAAGATTATTGTCAAATAATAACCCTGTCAGTGATAGGATTCGAGCAGGCAGTCTTGAATCTTATCCCCAAAATTTTATAAATCAAGATATTAATGATCCTACGTTTCGTGGAAGGGCCGAAGAATCGGTCGAAAGGGAATTTCGAAGAGTGCACTTCGATAACCCCATTTTTATAGCACAAGATGGTCAGAGGCGAACCATATCGGAACGAAGTTCTCTTAACGAACCACAAAAAATTAAAACGGTTTATTATCTACCGAACGGAAAAAGGGTGTTCGAAGAAAATTTCGTAACGGCCGATGAATATCGCCGAATATCCCGATTAGACGAATTAATCGATAATAACTACAATTCCTCGCTTCACAGATCAAGCCAGAGAAATTCACGGTTAGAAACGCGTCGTTTTAGTAACGAAAGTTCTGATAGTACCAATGACCTACCACCTTCGCGAAATTTTCTAGATCGTCGTAGAGGATCGACTAGAAGGGGCGCGTTCTACTGGCGAACCAGTGAATCCGGCAACAGCGACGGGATAAACAGCTCGGATAGAGACTTTTACAACAATAGAATTAGACAATCCTCGTTATTTTCGTCCGTACGCGGTAGACGAACGAGTAATTCACCTACTAGTACAAGCACTTCGGATTCTAACTTAGCTCTCAAAATAGGTAGAATAGTAGCCGGATGGAAAATTAATTTCCCACGCACGGAAAAGGATCCGGACCATTTCCTATTAATTTTGAAAGATCTTCTTAATACAAGCGGAGTCAATAAAGATCTATTTGTTCCGTGTTTGTCAAATATATTCGAAGGTGCTTATAGAAGTTGGTACCTGATTAACAAAAGACACTGGCGTACTTGGAGAGAATTCACAAGAGCCTTCCGATACCAATGGGGAGTTAGGAAAGCTGACGGTGATCTTTTTGCTGAAATCCGAGATTTAAAAGTAGAAAGGGGCGAGAGTCTCGCGTTGTTCACTTGTAGAGCTCGCTTCATATTCGAAAAAATGAAACGTCCACCATCGTTTAAAGATCAATTAAAACAGATCCTGGTAAAATTCAATCCGCGGCTAACTTTAGAAATTTTAAATTTGCCGATTACTAATTATGAAGATTTCTTACATTATGTAAATGAAAGATATTACATCTATAATCGTTCGATCGAAAGCAATAGAGAAACGCGGACCAGGAAAGAAAGGGTGGATATGCGACAACTACAAAGGGAAATTTCAAGCGAAGATAATTCGGAAATCTCCCAAAATAGCGCAAACCAAAATTACAATACCGCCGCGAACTTAGAAGCTTTTCAGCCGAAAATTCACTGGTCGAATAGAACTAATAAACGAACCACATTTAATTCCAAGTCGTTAACACACCAACGGTTAGAACAAAACCTATCTAATTTAGACGAAAAAATCAAGCGGAGTAATGTTTCGTCCAAGTCGAACGATACTTCACAGAAAGTATGGCCTAATACACCGCGAGATTGGAGTAAAGTATTTTGCTATAATTGCGGTGAATGGGGACACCTAGCGCGTTCGTGCTCCGCGGAAAGACAAGAAGTGTGTTTTATTTGCAAGAAAAAGGGACACACTAATAAAGATTGTTCAGCATTTCAGGGAAACCTGAAAGGCCCTCAGTAGCTTCTCCTTCAGTTACTAGACGACAGGGCGTGACCGAGGGAAATAATCGTATTAATAAGGATAATATAAATACGGAAATAAAAATTGACCAGATAAAAGATCTTGACCGAAAGTCTAGCAACCCCGTGGTACATACTTTGCACTATGTAGGGGATAACCCGCAAGTAATTCAAAATAACGTTACAAACTTTCTATGGGAAATAGAGGACGGAACGGAGGACGAGTTAGATCTTACGGATAATGAATTACACGCAACAATTTCTAGTAAACTCGTAGACTACTCGTTCGAAGAAAGGTAACTCCCATATAATTGTCATTCAAGACCTTTCGACAAAATGCATCGAATTGTTCGCGACTCGCGGTAAGAAGGGTAAAACGGTAGTTAAAGCATTGGACGCTATTTTCGATAGATGGGGTACACCTCAATCGATTATCTCCGACAACGGTAAGGAGTATCTTAACAGGGATGTCAGCAATTTCTTAGCCGCGAGAGGAGTAAAACATATTACCACTCCGTTAGTGCATCCACAAGGAAATCCGGTAGAGCGCGTTAACCAGACAATAAAACCAATGATAGCTGCATTCGTCAAAGACAAGCATAGCGAGTGGGATCAATATTTGTCCAAACTTCAGTTCGCGTATAACACGGTACCACCTGCAGGAACGCGAATATCGCCATTCTTCCTAAACCACGGGCGAGAAGCAATTTTTCGACATGTCAGTAGCTCAGAAAATGCATCTCGTGTTTCAAATGACGCAGTAAACCATTCGGTAGAGAGAATGAATAACATCGATGAGTTACGGCATAAAATCGAAATGCAATTAAAGAAATATTCGGACGAACGTCTCGCCAAGTTCAATAAAGACAGGGTAACACAAATTAAGGTAAAGGAAGGGATGGAAGTCTATCATCCTAATAAAAAAAACTTAGTAATAAAGCAGAGGGTTACAATGCTAAGCTGGCACACAAATATCTTGGAGCAGCCAAAATAAGAAAGGTATTAGGACCTATGACTGTGGAGCTAGTAGACCAGAATAACAAACTCATTGGTAAATACTATCTAACAGGCTTAAAGATTCCACGTCGTAGTCTTAGGAACCCTAACACTCCTCTGTAGATGTCCTTTTCGTCACCTTTATGTTTGTCTTATCCCCGCGTTAAACATAAACTGTATTGTCAAAATGGACGCATCAACCCCTAATTTGGCAAGAACAGAAGACGTCGAGAAGAAGAAGCAGGCGATTCGACAACTCGCCGACTTGACAAAGGAGCCCATAAACCTGCAAGCTCCGATAGGCAGCGACAGCTCTTCCGGTGCCACATCGGACGATGAGGATATCACCCTGGCGTCGTTATTCGATGAACAATTAACCGTCACAAAGGACAAACCCGCTCCCACAGGGCAGGGAGCCATACCAAAGTTCAGCAAGCGTTGGCCAGTGACAACCATCAAGGCAGGAGCACCCGAGGAAGCCCGCACTTTGTTGCAAAAGATACGCAACAAACTGCCTTCCAGGCTACAGACTTAGACAACTGTCATCACAGAAGCAGACCTCCACCAGGAGAACCTGCTACGAAAACGGGCAGACATTACATGAAGACACCCCGATCGACGGACAACCCGTCTGCACAAGTCGCACCGTCAGTAGTCGAACCAGCGTCACTACCGCGGGAACCAACCTTCAACCAAATAATGAAGGAGCACCCAGAGCTGAGCGGAGACGAGAAGATCAAGGTCGTGGTCCCAACAAAATTTAAGAAAACTTTCGACAAGACCCAGCAGGGATCCCGTTCAACTATCAACGACTCCTCAACTGGACAATGTCAGCGTGCGAGGATAATCTGTTAATCATTAGAGACTTTCTTTATTGTGTTTGTCCTTGCCTACCTACTACTCCTTAACAAATGTCTCATAGTAACATGTCGTGACTGCGTGTGTTTCCGATAATCCCTTCCTTCCACAGGAAATGGAGTGAGGAAATTATGGAGACAAGATTTTTCAATTTGTATCGTGGAATACTTCAGGTAAGACTCTAGTTCTCAACTTGCTAAAGCCTATTTTAAAATTTATAAGATTGTTAACTAGCCCTTATTGTAGAGAGACCGTTTCGCAGCTTCGCTGAGATCATCCCTCTCCGACGTTGAGGTTTGAGGGGGGAGAATGTGACAGGAAAGTAAAATTGTCAACCTAGTCAACGTCATCGGGGATCTGACTCCAGATAAGCGAGAATATTACCGACTCGCGTTCGAAATTCCCTCGTAAGGAAATGGCGCCGTTAATTGTAATAGACAAAGGGCCAGCAGAGGGCGAACATCTTTCGGGTTCGATCGCCGATCGAGCATGCGACACTCTGTCCCGGGGAATCGACTGGTAAAGTTCGAGAGGGAATTCCCGTCCCATAAGCCGAAGAGAATAAAGAGTGGCTATATTAAGAGAACATTTTGCGATACAAAATTGTAAAGGCGACGGCTCTAATTCATAAGTTTATACTGTCGACAAATTAGTGTTAAGCAACAAATATTGTCAAGTAAGTGGGAACTATTTATCTGAAGTAAATAATTTTGTCTCATATATTCGACATTCCATTTCTTGTATTTCACCTTTGGGTCATCCGACCTACCCTCCCCTGAGAGGGCCTCACCTACCGCTGGCTCAACTAGCCTTATTTTGTTAATTAAAACTTGTGTTGGTCAATAGAACCAACTGGCGCCCAACATTTATTAATTTATATAAATTTCCAATAAATTTGCCCAAAATTTCGTTAGAGCCCCGGCAGCCACTGACCCAGGCCGCGCCGGGTGACGCCTTTCGGTTGAAATAAATATAAATTTTCAGACTTTTAAATAATAAAGAAAGGTGGTTGTCTCAAAATAAACAATTTTAGTAAAAAAATATTACACATACCAAGTAAAAGTATTAAAATTATGACAAGTCGGTGAGCATTAAATTTCGTTGGTATGGAACCACTTTAATGTTAATTTAACTTACATGTTCTAAGTGAGAAAACGTTAGAAAATGCAAAAAAATTCAACAAACTACTTATTAGTGGGCACGCATAAGTATCCTACTTCATGTCCTGCAAATAGTTTCCTCATAGTACACTTAACTCAATATTATTCGGCTTAATGAACAAATAATACACCTTCCCCTTATAGAAGACAATGCGAAAGTCAACAATGTGCTACATTTGTCAAGAATTAGCGATTTACATACATTGAATAGCATTCACTGCCTAATACATTAGCATTATGTTCAAACACGTAGGTACTTTTTTGTGTTGAAATACTGAAACTTTAGCACTGTCTTTAAGACTTGAAAAAGACTGATGACTCATCCGTCTAGAAAATAATAATATCAACCCACGATGAAAAGTTCATTTAAATGCACAAGATAAATATTATTATTCACTACTAACCAATTGTTTGCACAACAAAAACGAATGCACTCGTGTTAATCACTCCACCATAAAATTAACCCCGTGTTCCACGATTCCTTTTGTGACTTCGCATGCAAAATAACACGGAATTAATTCCTGAAATCAAAACTTTTCAGCGATTTTTGACATTTCGTATAACAGAATGTAGTATTAATAATGTAGAAATAATTTTCTCGTTTTACGACCGACTGATATTTTCAATTTAATAGTTTATGAAAATTACAAAATTTCCTATTCCATTTACCGCGTCGCGAGTGTCATACGTTGTAGACTAAGGGGTTAAAAAGAAATGAATTTTACTCCAAGGTATTTTCGCCTGCAAGTAATTGCGGTACAAAGAATTACGAAAAATTCAGCTTTGTCGCAATGTCATTAAGGGAATGTGTTCATTCTTTCATAATTTTCTAAATACGCGACGGAAATGTAAAACTGCTAAAAGTTCGTCACTTCCGCATCTATTTTTTCATCGTCGTAGCCGCTTCATAAATGCGATGGCCAACGAGTGTCTATGTTTGCAACCTTTGGGTTTGAACGTTTGTTTGTAAGCGTATGGATTTGTTGCCTGGACATTGAAATGGAAACGGAGAAAATTGAATATTTGACACGCCCTTTTCTTCTGTAAACATACGTCTATTTATATCACGCTGCACCTGTATGCAAATTCGATTCGTCGAATAAAAAGAAATGAAATACATATTCGCACTCTACAATTCGTTACTTTATATTTTAATTTCATTTTTCAATTTCGATTATAACGAACCGTCGATTATGGGATTCACTTATACGAAACACTTGCGTTTGGTTTACGTATTTGCTGTCGTACTTAATATATTCGTACATTTTTCATGCAAATACGATGTTGCACACTAATATTTTTACATATCTCTAGTAACTCGTTTATCGGTAGACAACGGAATTTGATGATATTTAACAATGAGAAATTACTTGACTTATAGATGGAATATTTCGAAACATGATTTTCACTTTAGAGTCACAGATCAAGATCAGAAATTGAAACGGTTCTAAAAACAACTATTTCAAACAGTTACATATCGATTTTGACTGAAACAATTAAGTTAACCGAAAGAGTGTTATAAGTAGACTCCGGATGTTTATGCATTTATGACAAAATGAATACGGCTAAAATACACAAAACGAACATAATATAAAAATATATCCGAAATATCAAAAGTATGGTATTCGTTGTAACATTTATCGAGTGCAACAAATCCCTAAATAGGTTCTCTTGTCTTAACTGCATTTGTTGAATTTTAAATTTGCATAAACATCCGGAGTCTATTTATAAATTTTATAGTTTTGGCTTCGGTTCTGCCGAATTTATATTAGTTTCGTATCGGTACCGTGAATGTTATTGCTCTGTTCTTGTAGCAGTTCTAGCCTCGGTTCTTTAACCCTTTTAGTGCCTTATGCGAAGAGTGCCACGGGCTGATGTGGCGCAGTGGCCCGGCCGACCGGTCGGCAGGCTTGATGAAGAAAGCTTGGTGCCATAACATTTTGACAATGACAATGTATCATCGACAGTATATGTATTTCATATCCTTTAAGTTTCAGAAGAATAAATACTACAATTTTCCTCCAGGAAATTGGAAATTTGCTCCTTATAAAGCTATTTATATGAGCGCGCATATCAAATCGGCCCGTGGCATTTCTCGCATGTACTCCATAAAACGCTTGGCACTAAAAGGGTTAAAACTCAAGACTCACAATATATTAGTTCAGTATTAGTTCTACAATCCTGCAACTGATATTTTTTGGTTTCTTGTCGGTTATAGTTCGGTACTATGGATGTATTAAGGGTACCGAAAAGTAACCAACATTTTTTTTCGCGGCAAAAAACATTTATTTGTTAAAGAAATCTTAAATACTAATCAACAAAATAATTTCCATAATTTTCTAATAGTTTTTGTCACCGTAAAGGTAGTTGTTCGATTCCCTTTTTAAAAAAGTCCTTTGATTTTTTGTTGAAAAACGTTCCCACTTTTCCAATTTGTATTACTTTTTGGTACCTCTAATATATACTAAATAATATGTATCACTGAGAATTGAAATTTCAATTTTGTGTAAAATTAAAATTGTAGTTTGTTTTTATAAAAACAAAGGCATTTTACGACAGTCGTCGACCTCAGCAACGATAAATGTGTATGTTGCGCTAACAATGTTTCACAATCAGACAGAACCGCTTGGTTGGAAAACCATGAATTTTGGTAACACTTACTTCTAACAGATAGTATGCGGGCCACGTAAAAGTACATTTTTCGACTGTGTATAAACCGTTTAAAAATGGCGATTAATGGAATTAACCGCTTAGATTTGAAAATATAAGTGTATGTTTGAATCTAGAGTGTAAGCAATTTCAATTTATACTAATTTTTTTTAAAAATTCGTTGATGCTTCTCAACCAGTTTCCCGCTTCTATGTTAACTCTTTGTGCTCCGAATTATTTTACTAACTTTACATCAGACAAGCAAATATAGTCATGGGAAATTGTCTACTGTTGATTATTCTTTTTGATTTTATACCAAGAACAATTGTAGGTACCGCGAGATATTTATGTTAAGATGCAAAATTATTATTGATTTTAAAAAGTTGATAATTAATAGATGACACTTTAAGAGCCACAGAAAGCTGTGTCGAGTGCAGCTCGATGTAAAAGTGCAAAGGGTTAATGAGGTGGTAGAAAACCCGCGCAAACAATATGTTAAGAACGAAGACGTCGGTACTTCGAATCTATTATTTTTGTGCATCTTTTTTAGACATATTATGTGGACGTATAATATGTGTGCAATAACACATTAATAGATATTATTTCTTATGTACACACATAGAAACGAACTACATATAGCCAACAAAGGATGAAAAAATATAAGTTACAGCACTAGAATCAATATTGAAATAAAGCATCGTGCGTTTTGAGTTTTGAAGAACCTAAACCATTACAAAAATCTAAAAATAAAAGTTATAGAATCGATACGAAACCGATATATCTATGACAGTTATAATATTTTTTCGGTTCTAGCAACTGTTTTAAGAAGCAGAATCGATATCATAATTGTTCTCAGCCCCTGATTCAAGACTTTATTGAATCTGAAATTCATGAATGAATTCAATTAACAGAATGTTGTCATATGCTACACTTCATAACGCGTGACCTCTTTTTCCGTAATACCCAGAATCGTTGATGACTCATTGTTATATCTTTTGCCATATAACGTACAATAAGAAAGAGACTTCTTATAATTTAACTCGTGGAAGGTGAATGTGTTTTATAAGTTAATAATTGCGCATACATTTATTAAAACATTTTGCAAAAGATTTATACAAGTTAATGTACAGCAGAACAGATGTCGACTAAGCTTCATCGATTTACGTTATTGTTGACCCAAAATTATAAAAGACTCTTTGTTATTTTTCGAAATATTTAAACCTGTAGAAAAGACAAGTCCAATGGTTAATACCTTCGATGAATTTTACGTAAAAGCTTGTCTCCTTATATTTATCGTTATACAGGTATTTATGTTAATCAACTAAAATGAATCACCTCGTGTGTCTGCAGGAAAAATACAGTACACAAATACTAAATATTCATTTGTTGTTATATTTTCAATTTCTATTCTTGAGGATCGATTGTGTGAATAGAACAAAAATTATGTGAATTTTACATTTACATTTACCATTTATGATAGCTTTGAAAACAGAGAGAAAAGAAATAAATAGGATATTTCAATTTTTATTTGAAAAATCAACTTTTTTAATATCAATCAAATCTATTTTTATCTGTTCATAAAATATTTCTATTTCTTTGAGACCATTAATTACTGTAAGTATGAAACAATGAGAAAAGTACGTTTACGATGATGTCGGTAAAGACAACAGGCTTTCACCGATAGGATGGTTAATTACATAACGAAGACTCACCCTTTCAACTGATGAACCAAATTTGAGTATCCATATCCCGAAGAAATTTTTTTCTTATTAATTTTATTCCTCATTTTTTTCTTCAATTTTAAGCTCAAATTCCTATTATCAGTAGAAAAATTTTTCCTAAGTATAATGTTGATTATATCCCCGATACATTGACATATAAGTATTCGAAATTAGCAAAACTCGATGAAACGAACAAGCTTGTTAAGCCTCATATCATAAAAACAAATGAAATCATCCGATGTAAATCTAGTCGTTCTGCAGGTCACGCTTACATGGAATGCATTAAATGAAGTAAATGAAATATTTACATAACACCTTTGCGAACATGTAATTAAGCTACAGCTGTTTATTATGTAATTATTAAATGAAAAATTAATGCTGTCGCGCATACGTGACATCCTGTTAATATCAAACTTATTCCAAGTTGTACAGAGAGATGTATAAATATGATTAAAGTACTAAATTGTTAAATTAAAATTTAATAGAAACTGTTGTAATTGTGATATAATAAAAAACGTCAACGTAAGTTAGAAAATATTTCATATAGGCAACGCAAACTGCAAATGATCACAACTTTCCAAGAAAATGTTTTCTCGTTTTATTAAATATTTCTACGTGTTTACGTTTCATTTCGATACGACAAATAATTGTACTGATGAAGTAAAAATATTATAACAAAGGACTAGTTGATTAACCTTTTGCCGTACAATAACGAGTGCTACTCGTGACGCGATTAATGGAATAGTCAATTTTGAAGTGCTCTAAAAATTATTTGGTAAGAAATATCACTGTGTTCTGATAAAATAAAATTAATTCTACGCTATTCAATGTTACGTCAAGTCATTTACTATATCCGAAATTAGGGTTTAAATTGTTATTTTAGTAATTAATTCAGAGTCATTGCACGTTTAATCACAAAAGAAATGGCACGGCAATGGGTTAAAAAGAGGAAAGTTTGAAACTTTGGTATAACAAATGCCACTTCTTGCATAATGTATGCATATATAGAAAACGATAAATTTTAATTAGTGAAAATATTTATGAGAAAGATTATCGTGGTACAAGATGGATATAGAACGGTAAATTTGTTTTTTCTCCAGATTTATTGCTTTTCAGATATTTCGAAATTACTGGTATTACGAAGCATAGAATTGTAAAGATACGTTGTTAATTTTGAATAATTTTCATGAAGAACGGATATCGATTCAAGCCTTTGAAGTGGTTTAGCTAAGTATATAAAAATGGTGCTGTGAGATGAATGTAAGTTGCCTTAGTTTCAAACAGGAAATGACAAAAAATGTTTAAAACAAAAAATTAAAGCAACCGTTTTCCATTGTACCATAGGGATTACACCCTCCTAGGTACATATATAGCTTCTTTGTAATCTTTTAAAAGATATGCGTATGATAATATTTATCTTCAACGCTGACATTTCTTCATGAAATGCCGTAAAACAAAGTGTATCTCCATTGAGATAAAGCAATACTGTATTTATTTTCGCAATTTCCACATACTCTTTCATCGTTCAGTTATATACTAACATTTCTTTATTGATCTTATGTGCCAAAAGCTTTGTTTTACTAACAATATTCCAATTGAGTTATACAATGCTTCCGATCGAGAATTTAATAAAAGGAAGTAAAATTATGTTTATCAACTAAAAAAAAAAAATATTATTACGATTTCCATGGAAACTTTTCAAAAGCAAGTTGTAAACGGAATTAATTTCATTTCATTATCCATTAGTTCATAGTTATGAAAATAACGAGGACATAATTTCTATATACTTTTCTATATATATTATTCATATAATAAAGGTTTCCAAAATAATCTGTTGCGTGTCGCGCAACGGTTTTAATTAATTAAGCTAATTCTCCGAATAGGTATTTGCTGGTGAACGGTGTAAACAATAGTGTTACATGCCTTCAGTGATATACCACTGAGCACAATGCTGGCGTTTAATCAGACTTTGTGCGAATAATACCCAGTGATTTCCAATAATGCAATTTATAGAACGTCATAGAACCCAGTTAATACGTTGAAGAATGCACCAATGCATCCGTTTGAACTTATTGCGAAAAAGAAACGAAACGATCCGATGTAAATACTTGAGAAATATCGAGTGAGATTATTCGAATTCTCAGAAAGAATTCAAGAAGAAAATGCGCGCTAAGTTCCTGAGAAGAACCAGGTTTCCCCTTTCCACACGAAACTTATAGTAAAAATTGATTGTCCTTTTTCTGAAATAATTCAGTATACTTGTTTTTGCATTGAAACTGTTGAATTTATGTTCTTAACACATTATAAGCGGGGCGGGTAAAATTACCTTTTGAATGTACTTACTTAAAAAGCGGGGCAAGTATTATAAATTTTATTTTTTCAACATTTGTTTACATAATAAAGGAGCCATAATAATAATATATAATATTTTTAAAAAACAAGATAATTTATACATTATAATAAATTTAAATAGTTTATATAAATAGTTTAAAAGACAAGACATAAGATAAATACATTAGTTTAGGTTGCTATATGTGTGAATTTTGCAAACTACTTTTTCATAAAAATGACTGTTTCTTTAACTACCACACTGTACAAGTATTATATAGGTTTAAAAGACAATAAAACATTTTTTACAAAATATCTATTGATTTATAAATGTAAATTTATCAATATAGTTGACTTTTGATTAAGGTATACTGATAGGCTGGGTTACGTTTTAGTACCAAACTTTTGATAAAATAAAATAAAGTATAGTGGTAAGTAGTACATTAACAAATTTTATTAAAATCTAACCATTGCTTTTGCAAATATTATTTTTTCTTGATCGCGCAATTTTTGCTTATCCCGCAAATTATGCCCGCTACGCAGCATAGTTTCATATGTTAGGCTACCCGCTCATAATGTGTTAAGAGAAAAATCTATTAGGTAGAAGGCTCTTTTATATTTGTTATGCGTGTTTGGAAGGCATGGAATTTTTATTTGACTACGTAATGGAATTTTTGCAAAATACGGAAATACAGAAATGTATTTAGAAAATTGAATTTACAATTTACATAAATATCTCAAGTTTTTTACATTTTTCTACGACGTAATGTTATCAGTATGTTAGTTAATTACTTACATCGCTTTGTCGAATGTTCATTATTCGTCCGAAGTACATATTTACAATGTCTTTCTAATTACTTATAATTGGACTTTAAATAACAATGTTTATTGTTAGCATACCGTTCATATTACAGGACCCTTATCTTTAGAAAATAAACAACTTCGAATTAGAAAATACTTGCAGAAATACCCTAAAATGGGAATTAGAATAAAGACTTAAGCTACCAATTAGTACTCCCGAGTTCAAACCCTTATTACCTTTTTTTCTTTGACATTTTTATTTTGGTTACACGTACGGCATTGTAACTTTGGTGATTACTGATTTACAACGGTAAAATTTCGAATTCATTCACGAAAACGACTCTCTTGCTTTAACCTTTTATTATAATGAAGTCCAAGTAAGAATCGCAACACTTGCACCAGCATGTGAGCACTGAGCGCACCTAAATAACAAAATACCATTATCACGGAACTCAGAGATATTTGCTGTAGGTGTTGTGCTTCTCTGAAATTTCATCGAAGCTTTCATTTTTGAAACTTTGTTAGACGTTGAAACTTCAAGGACTTCACTGAATTACTCGAAATGTAATACATTTCGTTGCTTCGCCCTAACAGGCAGCAACTTCCTATCTATCTAACAATTTCAATGGATAACTGCAGTCATCCTTGGCAAGAAAAATAATAATTAAAGACGTTACAATTCTTTTTGTCATGATTCTCTGCAAGCTTTCATAAAGTTTCATGAAATTTGAATTCTTCAAGTTCTCTTCCAAGGTACAATGACTCTTTTCTCATGGGCATTTCATTTTTCTTAACCCCTTAACGCACAGATTTTTTTAAAAAAAGAAACGGCAAAAAAAATCAATTTTTTTTTATGCAAAAAAACACTTTAGAACAATGGCTTGGCAAAAGATAAAAAAATGCAAAATTAATCAAAATTTTAATTTTAATTTTAAGTTTGGCCGGTTTAGCGCACTCGAGTTAACTCGAGCGCACAAGTTAAGGGGTTAAACTGAAGTCCGCAGTCTTTCAAGGGATATTTTTTGTTTTAGGGGATAACGAAGGGTTCAATTAGTTATTCATTGAAATTTGGGTTGGTTAAGGCAAACAAGATGAATCCTCATTGAATGTGCAATTTGATGATGAAGATTTGCCTTTTTTGAATAAATTATTACTAAAAAAGAGTAGCATTAGCCTATATTTTAATTGTAGTTAATTGTAAAATTCCCCGAGTAATCTGATAAATTGTAAAGATACCGTTTCGCAAGAAATCCTAAACAAATTTGGGAACCACTATTCTAGATATAAATTTCAACAATAATATAGAAATATCTTATAATATTATTATAGGGGGCTTTCAGGTTTCTTAATTTCTCATCTGTGACCGATCGCACGCTGGATGTTTCAATTTCCAGAATTACTTCGCCACTTACGATAATTTAAGAAAGCTGAAGTAATATTAGAATGAGGCAAAAATTACCAAATAACATTATTTTGTATACACGATTCAGGAAGAAATGCTTGCACTCTGGGAAAAAGGCAATGGGTATGTACTTATGTTCATTCCGGATAATTCCAAGATCCTGCAGTGAGGGAAATTTCCCTCCACTTATATAGAGCTACTAAAGAAACGTAATGTCAACTACCCTCCAACTTCCTATTCCTAAAAATTCCTCAAACTAATTAGGGAGTCATACTATAGATATTTCACGTCTATCTTTTAACACACTTTATGCTAGTGTTCAATCATTAAGACTGAAACGGAGAACTTATTGAATTTGCACAAATTTTATTTTTATAAAAGTTCGTATAAACTGCCTACTCCCCCAATTTGAAAATATATTTATTTTTTTCAAATCTAAATGATTAAAGCCACTAATCATCATATTTTTGAACGATCTATGCTCAGTTTTCGGAACAATTACTTTTACGGTGACCGCATGCAATGTGTTAAAAGAAAATTCATTTTAGCGATCATCTGTTTTAACATTTGATTGCTCTTTTTCTAAAGTACTCCTTTAGTGTATTTCTAGTGTATTAATTTAGTGTTAAAGAAAAAATTTGGTGAAGATACATTTCAGGAAGTTATTTCCAATGTTTCATTTTCTTTACAAGTAGTAATTATTGTGCGACACGATAAAATGCGGAAGATAGCACTTGTTTGTTATGTACATTTGTATTTATTTCAATAGAAAGGCATATAATGTAAAAACGTAAGTGCGTTGTACTTTTTCTGAGACAGTTGGCATTCTGTTTACAGTGCAAATTTATCTTACTAATACTAGCAAAGAGATTAATGTTTACCATTCCTGGTCTTTTACTACCTGTTATGTAAAAATAGGAACGTGTACACTGACGTGAGCGTTTCAGCTTTATTTGACAACGTGAAAGATAATGCGTAAAAATCGGTTCGGTTTTTCGGAGAATGCCAACGAAACAAGTGTCCGTCCACAATCTTTTAAGGTTTTTTTATCATTTCGAATGATATATTTTATGAATTACATGAATTAATCATATGAAAGGTTATCGCAGTAAAAGAAGTTCATTTTTTAAAGAGTTTCAATATTATTTTTATCGCCCTTTTTCTCCCTTTTTGTGCAAATGATGGAACATCGAAATTAGAGAGTTAAAATGTTGAAATTATGCTTTATATCGAATAACCCCCAAATATTTTGACGTTGATAATAAGTGAGAAAATGGATTGATTGAAATTTACAGAGATTGAAATAATTAAAGTGAAACATATAAATATAAATTGTGGTAGTATATTTGAAACCAAAAGGAATCAGAAATTGTATAAATATCTAGAGCTAGTAGAATAATAAGAGCCTTTATTATAATAACAATAAATAACGTAAAATAATAAAAATTTATTAAACTTCCAAAAATTGAAAACAATAATTCTATTACGAAATCAACCTATTGGCGCGCTACGAAATTGTGATTTCTTCGACTGTGCATCGATTTTATTTGTTAAAGAAAACTTAAAACGTTAAACAAGCAATTATTAAGCTGTTTCAATTCGGCGAATTATATTAAAATCTGTTATGAAACTATAAATAAAAAATTATTACAACCGGAAAATAGTGCTAAACCAACGATTACCTCATAAATAGGATAATAGTGATTTATATATTATTGAATTAAAATTAAGGATTCGAATAACTTAACGTTCTTAAATAACGCTATAAGATATATATTTGCAAATATAAATGGAATATTATAAATATTCAAGTAGAAAGAAAACTAGCGACGTAACATATCTTGAACGTATAAAACAGATAAAAATGTTGTAAATATTTTAATGTTTTTTTATATCGCAATTGAACATATTGCATGACACAATGTTTTTTAATATTTGCATTATTTAAGAACAATCAATAGTGTTGAACCCATGAAAATTATTACAAAACTTTTTCCGAAAATGTCTAATTTCAAATAATATTATAATAAATATGATGCTATACGAGGAGAAAATGGCTTCAAAATTTGCAAAACCAAGTTAAAAGTCTTTGGAAAATGGCAATCTTGCATCATATGCATCCAATATCGACAAATCGCAAATCTATTTTAAATTTAAGAGTTTTGTGTCTTACAATTTTCAAATTTCCAAAGCGCTACAACATTCGACAATTTTCAAACTTCCGAGCTTTTTTGAGACCAAAGTTGTCATAGAAATACCGCGAATGATCAGTTGCGGAACAAAAGTATTTCCATATTGTACAACAACAGCGCCTTCCAAAAATTGATAAAATAAAATCGAATATGCGTTTCGAACCAAAAAAAATAAAGAACAAAATTCTCGTCGATCTCTCCCAAACGATCGAAAAGACTCTCGTAAAATTAGAAAACTCTCCTAAATTCGAAACAAATCTCGAATCAAACAAAACCCCGGCAATTTTAATTTGAACGAAACCCTTAAAAACTTACAAAACACGATTGAAAGTCCACTATCGGTCATAGGGTTGCGAAAGCGAGAGCACCACTAACCTGTTGCCCGTTTGCTGACTCAACCACGGAAGTCTTTCGCTAACAGAGACGAAGGACACGGGGACGCTTCTGTCCTCGGTGCTGATTTCTTCTCTCGATCTGTCCTCGCGACGATAAACGTACACGATGGTGAAGTCCAAAGAGTACGGTGACAGTGGCTCGAATCGCGAGGGATCAGCCCTTAAATACGCTTCGTTGCGACAGCCATGCGCGTTTCATGGGGCGTCAGAGAAATCGCACGCGTCGCACCCTCTCGCCTATCCTCGACTTACGTTTTCAATTTTCGCACGGTCCGAGGGAATAAAAATTTCACAAGACGCAGTTACGCAACACGTGTTATCCCGGTGAGATGAAGGGTCATCCTCGTCTGCTTCCTTCGTTGCTGGAACTGCAGGATGAACTTTTAAACGTACAGTTGTTCCTTCAACGACGCAACTTTAGAGACGCGCTGGGGAGATGAGTTGGATGTTCAGTAATATTTTATGAATTCAATCTGGATCTTTGGTAGATTTAAGAGATAATGGTGGTGCGTTGTATACGTGTGGGCATGGGTTTTAATATTTTGTGGATGGATAAAATGTATTAAAGCGATTACGTATCACTTATTAACTCCTTTCCTTACAATGACGTGTGGCACACGTAACGCAATAAATGGAATAGAAAATTTTTGGGTTTTCCAAAAACTGTTAAATTGAAAATATCAGTAGGTCAGGAAAAATTGAAATTAGTTTGTGCTATTAATATTGCGTTAACTTATACCGATGTATCGGAAATCAGTGATAAATTATTATTCCAACAATTAATTCTGGGTTATTGCAGGCTCGGTCACAAAAGAAATTGTAAGGCAAAGGGTTAACTGATGCAGGTAATATTAGAAGCGGGTTGAGAGGGTTCTAGGAATTGTAGGAGAGGTTTAGAAATTTCATGTTAATGCGATAATGGATTGCATAGGTGTGTGGTTGTATTTTGTGGAATGGGAGAATTGCAGGAATTGTTGCATAAACTTAGAGATAGGAGGAGGAAGGAGGTAGATAATAAGTCTGATATTTCATTTGCAGAAGTCATTGCAGGAACATGAGTATGTAAAGATACACGACTGATGTAAAATGTACACCCATCCCTCGGTTTAGACGGTAGATACGTTCCTAAAAAAATCGTGCAAATCGAAACAATGTAAAACGAAACACAGAATTCATACGAAATAGAAGGATATGTTCAATTAATCTATAAATCGTGTAAATTGATATAAAGAGGTTAAAGGAAAATTTCTCTGAAAACGGTTTTGGCGTGCAAAATTTGTGTACCTCTGACTTACGAGGGAACATACCGAACCCGTACACGCCGATTTTGATGAAAATTATGTGGTAGATAGGTCTCGAAGAAATATTTGACACGTGTTTTTTTATATCTGCTGTCGTCCACACTGAAGGGGTGATATTAGCCCTCAAAGTTTGGGGTTGAACACAGTTTTTTTGAAATATCTCCGCAATTAAAGGGCCTAGGCAAAAAATGTTTTTTCCAAATTTTGCGTCTCGAAATTACGAATCTATCGATATATATTATAATTGCAAAAAATTATTTGCTTAAACAATATACTAAAATTTCGAAATTTTTGTTAACTTTTCGTTAGTTTTTCGTACTAAATGTGGTTCTTTTCTCGTGTCAATTTATATGTGTAAAGTGTAGACAAAATTAGTGAACACGTGTTTTTGGAATTTTTTGTTTTCTAACATTTAACGATAATTATATAACGTTTAACTTCTGCCCGTTTCGTACAAGGTATATGAATATTGTTCGCCATGAGTACCCAGGCTTTGTTCTGTACTTCTGGTTTAGTGGACATTCGCAGAATGTGGATATTTACATTAATGTAAAAATTATATCTTTGCGGAGGGCGTTCCTATCGGTAGGACAACCTTTGCGGACGGATACATAACAAAAGAACCATACGAATTAGTGTCATTGTGCGAAGTGTGTAATTTACAATTTCAAAAATCGAATCACCTTGGTATGTTATATAGGCTTCAAACGTCGACCAAGAGCTCATACGGCTAGTAAGAAAAACGCATGTGTTTATGGCCTTACCTTTAACAGGGCCCATGGAAAAACTAATAACTTTCCGTAGGTAATTGACGTTTTCCTCGGCTGCGAAAACTTATTTCTTTGTTAATGTCGGGGTTTATAACTTTATTGTTTTGCGTAAATTTTGTAATATAAAATCCCATGATGTAAAAAAGATTTTATTAATAAGAGATGCTTTCCTTGGGTTACTACAATACGAGGCGGGCGTAAATTAAACGTTACATAATTATCGTTAAATGTAAGAAAATAAAAAATCCCAAAAACACGTATTCACTAATTTTGTCTATACTTTACACATATAAATTTACACGAGGAAAGAACCACATTTAGTACAAAAAACTAACGAAAAGTTAACAAAAATTTCGAAATTTTAGTATATTATTTAAACAAATAATTTTTTGCAATTAGAATATATATCGATGGATTCGTAATTTCGAGACGCACAATTTGGAAAAAACATTTTTTGCCTAGGCCCTTTAATTGCGGAGATATTTAAAAAAAAACTGTTTTCAATCCCAAACTTCGAGGGCTAATATCACCCCTTCAACTTGGACGACAGCAGATATAAAAAAACACGTGTCAAATATTTCTTCGAGATCTATCTACCACATAATTTTCATCAAAATCGGCGTGTACGGGTTCGGTATGTTCCCTCGTTAGTTCTCTTTCTTCCTTTGAATACATTAGACGAGAAACACAAAACATATATGACTTTCACGTTTGAAATACAATTTTTGCGAGGGTTGTTTAGGTACCTTTTAATCGAATTTTTGAAAGAGTGCATTCATTAATATGATAATCTTTTAATTTATAAATGACGTAATGTGAAATAATTAAAATAAAATTTTAAAAAATTGCTTGTTTCTTTTGATTTAAAAACCGTGTAAATTGAGTGCCGTGCAAATTGTAGGACGGGGCACGTTATAATTTCTTGACGAATTCAAGGGACTATAGAGAAATAAAGTACATATAAAACAGAAAAAATGAATATCTATGGCAGATACCTGGTTGCATTGCAGGCTGATTGTTTAAAAATTAATTTCTCTGTTACGAAATCAGCACAACATAATGTTTAAGTACAAACAGCCATTATTTAAGTGAAACACGAATTGCACGATACATTCTAGTAAAATACTTTATTCTATCTGTCTAGAAACTGTTTCGCCATGTTTCCGTGTCTAGGTATTTCATAACATTTTCAAAGCAATATTAAAGAAGAAGAATCCAGTCTCAACATAGAATAAGAAATTAAACGACGAAAATGGCAGTTAATACGAATAAAGAAAACGGAAGAAAACGTAAGTCAAGATATTGCACGAAAGTGAGGAAGAGGGTAAAAGTAAGGAGGAGCGTAAAACAGAACGAATGTATGTGAAAGGGTTTTGAAAGGGTGACTAACAAAACAAAAGTGAGTATGAAAAGGTATGAAAGGGTGAGTATCAGAACATAAGCGAGTATTAAAAGGTATGAAAGGGCTAGTATCAGAGTATAAGCGAGTGGAAGCAAACTACAAGCGAGTCTAATACCACATCTACATTGGTATTTGCAAAAATTTTGCTAGCAGTGTTCGTTGCCGGTGTAAACAGTTTTGCAAGTATCAACGAAGAGCACTATCTGAGAAAACGAAACATCAACGGATCGGTTGTCAAAAGGTGAACAGATTTGGTAACCAAAATAGTATTTTCTGTTTCATGTTCTCCACATTCATCAGTATCAATTCGGCGCCTAAAGAACTGTAATTCTTTCAAGAACAACTATTCAGAGAAATGACCTTTAAACTCTTGCCCTGCAATGACGTGTGACACTCGTGACGCGTTGAACGTTGTAGCAAATTTTGAAATTTTTCCAAATACTATCAAATTAAAATTATTTATCAGCCGATCACGAGACAATCAAATTATTTCTATACTAGTATTGCGAATTACTATTTAATACTAGAATTTCTATACTAATATTGCGAATTACTAACGATAAGTAATATTAGAATTATTGTATATTGAGTAAGAAGAGTAATCATGGGGCAAGGGGTTAAGGTACAGAAAAATGAAATACATATTCAGGAAATAGACAAATGATGTGCACTGGTCTATCAATCAAACGTAATAAAAATACGTATGTAATAATATTATAAAAGTGATTTGTGACGCTAATCGCTACGTCAAAATATTTAGAAAAAATAAATGGTAAATGACATTAACTACTCAGCTTGAAAGAGTTAAATTGTGGTATAATATTAGATGTCGATGCCCTTAGAGCGACGTCTCCCTTAAATGTGTGACCTAGACAGAAGTGGGGGAGATCGTCTTAAGGGGTTGCGTCTCACGATGCATAGAGTAGGTACAGTTCAGTTTTAAGGAAACTGTTGGACGCATAACCTTTTTTTTAGACACCCTTAGATACCTTAGATTATTTAGTTATTTAGTATTCTATTTTGTATTCTATATATTTCATATACTCAACATATATATACATTGCCGCTCAAAAGTATCTGGACGCTTACCACTTTTATGAAATTCCTGATAGATAAGGTATATTTTTGTTGTTAATCAATTTTTGTTGCTAAATTCTGTTACGAATATGTATGTAATATATTCCAATAGTACTAAATTACAAATATTTTGTTATTCAATTCTTTCAAATACAAAAATAGATCCGGTGGGAGGAAAGCTGCATTATATTGCACTGCATGCGTAGAGTTTTTGAGGTTTTTCTCTGGCAGTTTCCAGGGACTGCATTGCTTAAGTGGGGTCTTTTGCCTTCTCTAGAGTAACATAAACATCTATAAACATGATTGGCAGCGAAATAATTAGACGATTAATAGGCAGGATGCCACGATTAGTAAACGCGGTCATAAAATCACGCGGTGGATATGTTGACGAAAAGAAGATATAATTATCTGTTATTCTTATCGGTGAGATATGAAATAAATTATTATTAAAACATGTTCTCCAATACTGTACAAACAGAAATGCCTACAAGATAATCAATTTTGCCAAAGATATCGAAACTTTTTTCAAGTAGTTATGAGAGTTAAGGAAGTGTCCACATACTTTTGAGCGGCAGTGTATATATACAATATATATCCTATTTATTTATATTATATCCTTAGTGTTTTGTGTATTCCTTATTCCTGACATTTACTTTTTTTTTAATTTTATCCACGCCTACACCTTAGTCATATAAAATCCTCCTTAGTATTATTTCATCGAATTCTGCAACAAAAATATGTATGCAGTGATTTTAATTATTTCTAGTTCTATATTAACGTTTTTATCGTCAGTTACAATCCGACTATTGATCGTGTTACGAGAAAAATTGAAAGATAACTGTTATAAATTGTATTAATTTCAGGAAGTGTTTGGCAGATTCTCCTGTATTGGAAAAAACTGACCGGCATTTTCGATTGATACATGCGAAACGTTCAACGATTAAGTTTCGACTAACACTGGTTGAATACCGTGGAAGTTTTAGATGATCGACGTTATTGAATTATACGAAATGCTTTACAATTCCTAAAGCATGGCATTTTTTAATTTCTCATAAATGCCTTGTATTAATGTCTTTGGAAAGTGAGAGGTACAGAATTATAAATATAATTAACTTTCGCATGTTTTTAATGATTGAAATTTTGTTGTTTGGTCGAATGATTGTTTGAAATCACTGATACGTTTTTATTCTAACGATGTAATTCTGAATTCTGACTTACGAAATTACAGAAAAAATTGTAAGGCAAAATAGTAACACGTTGAATGCTTTCTGCATTTCGCTGATATCATCATTTCACTTTAATTCAAATTTTCAATTTAAAAGTGATGTACAGTTCTATCAAATTTAGCAATGCTGATCATTGGTGATTACTATGACATTCCATGTGTTAATTTTTATTTATGCATTGATAAAGCTACAAACAATTACAAACTCTCTTTCCTAAACTTGTCTTTTAACAGTTTTAAAAAATATGATATATACAATCACCTATGTGTCCAAAACTAAAACATATATACTAATATAATATTACAAATATGCATACTTTAACCCTTCGCGGTCCGAATTATTTCATTAATTTTGGTAGCGAGCTAAATAAAATTAATTTTGCAAAATTAAAATTTAAAAAAAATATAAGCATTGACAGACATTTACGTGAAATTACAAAATCATTGTAAAATTGGAAAGTCGATATTAAATTGTCAGAAAATAGAATCAAGTGAAAATCTACGTCGAGTACTGCTCGACATAGGACCGCAGAGGGTTAAAAATTTCGGAATTTTTAGAACTTTTAGAATTTTTAGAATTTATAAAATTCTAAAACCTCGATAGTTCTTCACGTGTCATTAACTTATCACTTCATCCGAAAATTTAAAGTACATTCCAGATAATAAATATTATCTTTCGAAGATAAAAAATTATTTTCTCTTCACTTTCCCAGCGAATATCTCCCTTCTCGTTGATTGATTTTTCTCAACATTCTTTTAATATTTCTCGGATGAATCTTTTTATGTAGATATTACTCTGCATCTACAGTTAAAGCTGGAGCATTTCTCATCAATTCCTACATTTATTTCACGCAAAATTGATCTCCCATCGTGCGCGTTCAAAATCTTCTTTCGCATATTTGTTTTACTGAAAACTTAATTTCCAACTTTGTATCGTTTTACGACACTTTTCACTGTTCTTTATTGACACGCTTTTAAAATTTTCCTTCAAGTCATTCATCCTTAATGGAAAATCAGAAACATTCATTTCACAATTGGTGCCTTGCTTTGCAGTTGTTCATCTTACAACAAAATTTTAAACATTGTGTTACAGTCAAAGAGAATTCCGAAGCACTGTATATTTTTATTGTTTGTGTATGTATTATTATTTGTGTATTCGCAAATTTGCACAAGCTACAGGTAGACTGTTTTTAATATATCATCCTTTCTCATGTTCATACGGTGGATTCCCGATTTAACGCATTCGTGGCTTTATTTTTAGAAAACATAACTCTTTGGAAACCAAAGTCGGACTATATTTGTCACAGTTTTTCATTACATTTAATTGTTTATCGACTTCAACCTTGGAGTGTAACAATAAGTTTTTAAATAAATATTTCACCATTCCTATTTTATCTAATAGCAACAGTAACTATAGTCGACAACTGCTATCGACAGGTAAAACTAAATAACAAATGAAGATGCGATTGCTGTAGTATCAATAAAAAGAAGATTTAAGTTTCTAGTCGAAACTAATTGATATTTTTGATGCCTATGTATACTAGATATTTCAATATTATATCTTTATCTAATATCCAATACAATTGTAAATAAATATCATTTCTAAAATGTATTTCAACAATTCGCATCGACAACATTTCTAAAGTTGATATTTTTATACGCAACCTGCTAGATGTAGAAAGTAAATATATCATTCATTGACATTGCTGTGCATTTTTTTTCTTTTCCGTGTACATTTTGTTCCCGTACTTTATATAATGCTTCCATTCTTAGAATATAAGAACAATGTCAACGTCGCTTTGATCGAGAAACATGCACATGCATTATTTTTCAATGTAATCGCCTCCTGTCTCGACGAATTTAGCTCAACTGTAGACTAGGTTTCAATACATGATAAAAAACTCATTTCGTTGTTAATTCTTCCTTATTTTATTATGAATCTTTAGACGACAATATAAATGTATCATTTCCTAACCCGTGGTTCATAAATTTCACTAACCGATTTACAACTTGCGTATTTTATCATCGTATCAGTATTTTCCCTATTAGGATATTCTCTTGTTCTAATTTTGATTCTACAGCTGTTCTATTGAATCGCAGATTTTAACCCTTTACCCTATAATTTCTTTTGACTGCGCGTGTAATAACTCGGAATTAACACTAGAATTACCAAGCAAGTTAAAATGACTGGTTCCTAATATTTAAAAAAAAATCTCAAAGTCTATAGGTGAGTCATGGAGCAGATATTCTACATTGATTTTATAAAACACAGATTGTCAAATCGATCATGCTTTAGAACCTCTTAATTGCTATCTTTCCAAAGAACTTATTGAATGTATTGCAATATAATAGATTTAACGCAGGTAGTTTTAGTGTTAACTCCTGAAAAGAAAAATTCTTACTAATTTCTGATATTTCCTATAACTAAACGCAATATCAATGGTATAGAAATAATTTGGCCGTTTCGTGACCGACTGATATTTTCAAGTTAATAATTTTTGGAAGGCTTCATTTCCTATTCTATTTGGATTCCTATTCTATCTCTATTTATTCCATTTATATTTTTTCTAATTCTGTTGCTGAACAGAGAAAAACGTTTAAAATATTTTTAAGCCATATAAAATGAAAATAGAAAATATTTGTATAAACATAGTTTGAAGATTGTACCTTTATAAATTAGATATAGTTATTTACGATAGAGTAAGTATTACTTTAAAAAAAAAAGTTTTAAAAATGATCGTTCTATTCCAGTGCATGCTAAGCATCGATAGTCGAAGAAGATCAAAAATTCCAAGAGAATTTCGAATTTTGCAACACGAAGCGGTAACACGATTTTAAGGTACTTTTACAGTATCAGGAAAGTATTACGAAGTCCTTCGTAAATACAAAATGTTTAAGACTTGAAAAGCGTTTTACGATCCAAGTTCACACAGTTTTTTTATCCTTAAGACGAGAAGAATATTTACCAAAGGTTCAGTTATCTACGTTAGAACCACCCCGTATTGCATTTGTTTACCGATGCTTACAATGTCAACTTAAACTCACTTTGCACTTTTTTTATCCACGCGTTTACTATATTTTCATTTTTCTATGGGTGTTTTCCGTTTGGTACTACAATACGCTTTTATTTTTACCTTTTTTTTCCAGCGCCTTGTCTCAAATCAAATAACTCTTTTTTTTATTCTTTGTTGTTCTTCCATTCTCTTTCTTCGTTGGCTGTATTGCCTCTATCATAACAGGTATTCTATTTCACATACGTACACATTGTACGTTAAGTTTGTTTGTTTCCTACTTCGAGAATCGTGAAAATTGTCGTACTTGCAATATCTTTCATTTGATATAAATGTTTCGTTCTGAATTTGATCGTTAAAATAGTTATTTTTCTTTGCGACCGAGCGACGTGCGAAACCCAATGTAGTTGGCGCGCGTGTGTTTCTAGCTTGTAAGACGAGAGTCGACTTCAACGTGTCAAGCAAGTGAGTCGATTGTTCGGATTTGCGATTGTAAACGTGTCGTCAATAAAGACAATATTATCAATCCTACATATGGTCCTTCGAGCCGGATGGTAAGCAAGTTGTGAACGATATAGTGCCAGTATCAAGTCTGAGTGCTATAAGTTTGCGGGGAAAATTCGTCAAGAGAATTATCGGGGTCGAAACAACGAGGACGCCAAGATGGAAGCCGCGATGTCAGCAATCCGCAAGGAACGCGGGTACGTAAAAGGGAAGTTAAGTCGCATCGAGAGCCTTTTAGCACAAGTTCAAGAAGGCTCGAAACAAATTTCGATCGAAGAGATAGACGAGCGTTTGAATCAGATTCAAGAAACGAAAAAATTGTTTGAGACTGAGCAAATTCGATTGCTCGAAGCAAGTGAGGCAGAGACTTTGCCCGATCGAGACCTACAAGAAGACAACGAATTCGACGAGAGAATAGTTCGAGTAACGGCCGGTTGGAAGACGCTACGAAACAGCCTGGCGCCGCAGGATAGAACGACGCCGAAAGTAAACGAAGACAATGGAGCCAACAACGCATTGCCGAACGGAGTTGGTATTGCTACTGCGTCCACGGTCGATCGGAGACAACTTCAAGAAGGCGGTACGAGCGCGGAATTAGTGCAAATTTTACAACAGCAGGTTGACTTACTCAGGCAGATATCAGCAAATCGCAATGAAGTTGGGCAACGAGCATCGCAGGTAAAGCTTCCCGTCGCGCAATTGCCGACTTTCGACGGAAAAATCGAGGAATGGAATCGATATTCCGAAACATTCAAAACATTAGTCCATGATCGCACCGAGCTAGCAAATAGTCAAAAATATCAATACCTAACCTCATCGTTAACAGGTACAGCTGCCAAGTTAATCGAGTCAATTGAGATTTCTGACGAGAACTATGAAGTAGCGTGGGAGTTATTAAAGAAACGTTACGATGATCCGCGATCAATAAAGAAAAAACATATTCATTGTTTATTTGAAATGCCAAAGGTTGAACGGGAATCCGCGAATGCAATACGTGAGCTTGTCGATCATACGACAAAACATCTCCGAGTATTAAAGGCGATGAAACTGCCCACTGACGCTTGGAACGAATTAGTACTCTACATGATCGAAGTAAGGCTTGACAATACGACGCGACGAGAATGGGAGCGGCAGGCAGAAGCGGACGCTGAACCTACCGTCGACAAGATAATGGAATTTTTGCAAAAACGCTGTCAAATCCTTGAACGTCTGCAAGCAAGTACGAAGTCCAAAGAAAACACAGCAAAATCCCACAAGGAAACGTCGAACGACTCAAGCTCACGCAAGCCGTTCAACAAGCAATTTAAATCAACGAGTAGTAATGTCACTTCATGTGCAACGGAACAATCAGAAAACAAATCAGGTAAATGCTATCTGTGCAGTGGTCCGCACTTCATCTATTTTTGCCCAAGGTTTCTAGGTTTAACAATTGAGGAGCGCATCAGCGAGGCCCGCAGACTCCGACTTTGTCTCAATTGTTTGAGAAATGATCACTTTGTCAAAACGTGTAGAGGAGGATCGTGCCGCGAGTGTTCTGGACGACATAATACTCTCTGCCACTTACCACGAGACAAAGACAGATCGGCAGAAACAGCGAAATCTAGCGCATCAACGCGGTCTACAGCCCAAAACGATTCAAATAAAGAGGAGGCATCGAGCAACAATGCAACGACGATGCATCAATCGTTGAATCGTATCAAGCGCGTTCTTATGTCCACAGCATTGGTAAATGCAAACCACGCAAATGGAACACCGATCTCTATACGCGTGCTGCTGGATAGTGCGAGCGAGGCAAATTTTATAACTGTCGCGACATGTAATAAGCTTGGATTGCGAACCGGAAAAATTTGCGAACCCATCGTGGGGTTGAATGAAATGAAAAGTCAAGTCACGCAAGATTGTAATGTTACCGTCACTTCGAGACATTCGAATTTACGTATCAACGTTCATTGCTTAGTTGTACCGCGAATTACAAACGATTTGCCGTCTTTTAAGTTCGAAGCGAGCGAATTACCAATACCGAACACGATCAAACTCGCCGATCCGTTCTATCATGATCCAAGCAAGGTTGAAATGTTAATAGGAGCAGAGTTCTTTCAGGGTCTTCTCGAGACGGGCAAAATAAAGCTAGGCGATGATAAACCAACTCTTCAAAACACAGCGCTCGGGTGGGTATTGGCCGGACCAATGCCAACGCGATCGTATCGAGCTCCAGATATTTCGGTACTCGTATGTTCGAGCGATTCTAGTAGTACGCTCAATGAAAATATTACGCGGTTTTGGAACGTTGAGGAAATCAAACCAGAAAGGTCATCACAAGTCTTGTCGAATGATGAACGAAAATGCGAGAAATTGTTTGAAACCGCTACACGCGATAGTTCTGGGCGTTTTATAGTGCGCTTACCTTTTTGCAATTCAGTGAGCGAATTAGGGGAGTCACGACAGATTGCGGAGAAAAGATTGTTGTCACTCGAGCGACGATTCAAAGGTAACGATATTTTGCGACAACGCTACACTGATTTCATGCGAGAATATATTGAGTTAGGTCACATGTCTCCCGTACCTCCGACAGAGTCTGCGTGTAAACAACCTGTTGTATATTTGCCGCACCACGGAGTGATTCGTGAAACAAGCGCAACAACTAAATTACGAGTTGTATTCGATGCTTCAGCTAAATCTAGTTCTGGAAAATCTTTAAACGACGTTCTATCAGTTGGTCCAACGGTGCAGGACAATCTTCTAGATATTCTACTTAGATTCAGAGTACACAAAATAGCTTTCACCGCGGACGTACAGAAAATGTATCGACAAATTTTGGTAGACCCGCGCGATCGCGACTATCAAAGAATTCTTTGGCGTTTCTCTGTGAATGAGCCTGTTCAAGATTATCGTTTGAATACGGTTACTTATGGTCAAGCGTGCGCTCCATATTTAGCTATCAGAGCGATTCGACAGCTAGCTCAAGACGAGAAAAAAGATTTCCCAGCAGCCGCGCGTATTGTACTTCAGGATTTCTATGTGGACGATGTTTTGTCAGGCGCAAATAGCAGCGACGAAGCGAAGAATATTTGCAAGCAACTAACGCAATTGTTGCAACGAGGAGGATTTGAGTTACACAAGTGGAGCTCAAACAATGACGAAGTCGTTACGAATATTCGAGGTTCGAACGAAAACAAGTCATCGCCGTTGAGTATCAACCAGGGCGATTCTGTAAAAACCTTGGGCCTGCAATGGTTGCCATCGAGTGACGAATTCCAATTCTCAATCGAAATTCATTTCGGAGCAAAGACCAAGCGAGAGATCTTGTCCGCGATATCGAGACTCTTCGACCCTCTCGGAGTTGTTGGTCCAATTATTGTTCGAGCAAAACTGATAATGCAAGCAACTTGGTCTCATAAGGTAGAGTGGGATGCTCCGTTACCACCGGAAATTGTACACGAGTGGAACAGTTATGTTGAAGATGTTCAAAGGGTGGGAACAATTCGAGTACCACGAAGGGTTGCACATCACGAAAATCCGTCGCGACTGCACCTCCACGGGTTTTGCGATGCTTCCGAAAAGGCCTATGGAGCGTGTTTGTACATCCAGTCCGAAGATCAAGAGGGTCGCAAATTTTCTTCATTGCTGTGTTCGAAGTCCCGTGTCGCTCCAACCAAGAAGATATCATTACCTCGGTTGGAATTGTGTGGCGCTGTTCTTCTCACGAGATTGGTCCAAGCTGTCAGGAAGGCTTTAAACATCGATTTTGAAGATGTTCGAGTCTGGACCGATTCCACGATCGTTTTAGCATGGATTGCTAAGGAGCCGTCTCAATGGCAAACATTTGTAGCGAATCGTGTGAGCGAAATACAATCGTCATTGCCATATATCCAATGGGGTCACGTGGCAGGCAAGGAAAATCCAGCCGATTTGGTTTCCCGTGGCGTAAGTTGCGACAAACTTGAGAACAACGAATTATGGTGGGCGGGACCACCTTGGTTGCAGAATCATGAGGATATTCAGCAATCATTTGAAGAAACGAATCAATCAGAAGAAATTCAAGAACTTATCGATGCAGAAACAAGAAAACAAAAAACGAAGGCTGTAAACCTTGTTAGTCATCAGAGAAACCAGTTTCTCGACGACTTCATTGAGACCTACTCGTCGATATCGAAGATGGAACGAGTGTTGGCATATTGTCTACGCTTCATCGGGAACTGTCGTAAAAATTCAGGAGAAAGACTCGTCGCAAGTTTGAAGCCGAGCGAAATAAATCGCGCTACGGAGTTACTTCTCAAGCAGGTACAAGAAATCTCTTTCGCAGAAGAAATCAAGAAGCTTCGCAAGGGAGAACCTATAAGGTCTTCGAGCAAGTTGTTGTCGCTTGATCCGTTCCTCGACAAAAATGGACTCGTCAGGGTGGGCGGCAGACTTCAACATGCATCAGTCAGTTTCAAGCAACGGCATCAAATATTATTGCCTTATAATCATCGAATTACCAAATTACTTGTTGAAAGAGAGCATCTCCGACTTCTACATGTTGGACCTCAAGCATTGTTGGCGGCAATTCGCACGCGTTATTGGCCGCTTAATGGACGAAATCTCGTTCGTCAAATCTTTCACCAATGTATCGTTTGTTATAGGGCAAATCCGACTCCAGCGTCTCAAATTATGGGCGCACTCCCCAAGGATCGAGTCCAGCCAAGCCGACCATTCTTCGTAACAGGTGTCGACTTTGCAGGACCGATAGTAACACTCGTCAATAAAGGGCGAGGAAGAAAAACAAACAAGTCGTATATAGCCTTATTCGTTTGCTTTTCGACAAAGGCAATACATCTTGAAGCAACGAGCGAACTTACAACTGCTGCATTCTTAGCTACACTTCGAAGATTCGTGGCACGAAGGGGTTGCCCACAGCGAATTTACAGCGACAACGGGACAAATTTTGTTGGCGCTAATCGTGAACTCCAGGAAGTTTTTAAGTTTATTCGGAAGGAGGTCGAGGATTCAAAAGTGTCCAAGTTTTGCTCTGAAAACTACATTCAATGGAATTTTATTCCGCCGCATTCCCCCCACATGGGCGGTCTATGGGAAGCCGGTGTAAGGTCATGTAAATTTCATCTGAAAAGGATTACAGGTCAATCGATGTTTACATTCGAGGAACTAGCCACAGTTCTCACTCAAATCGAAGCTATTCTTAATTCGAGACCACTAACGCCTATGTCTTCGGATCCAACTGATTTTCAACCGCTGACTCCGGGACACTTTTTAGTAGGCGAACCTCTCACAAGTGTTCCTGATATTGATGTAACAGACGTTAAATTGAATCGTCTTAATCGATGGCAATTAATTCAACGCAACGTCCAAGAATTTTGGAAACGATGGTCATCGGAGTATCTCTCAAATCTCCAAGAAAAAACCAAATGGAAGACAACACAAGAAAACTTGACCATCGATGATTTGGTCATGATACATGATGATTCTTTGCCACCCTTAAAGTGGATGATTGGTAGAGTCGTTGAGTTGCATCCAAGTCACGATCAAAGGGTTCGGGTTGTAACTGTAAAAACTCCAAACGGGAGTACGAAGCGAGCGATTACTAAACTATGCAAGCTTCCCATTCAACCGTAGAAGCGACAATCCGTCACGGAAATTAAGAGCTTAATTTGGTGGGCGGGATGTTTCGTTCTGAATTTGATCGTTAAAATAGTTATTTTTCTTTGCGACCGAGCGACGTGCGAAACCCAATGTAGTTGGCGCGCGTGTGTTTCTAGCTTGTAAGACGAGAGTCGACTTCAACGTGTCAAGCAAGTGAGTCGATTGTTCGGATTTGCGATTGTAAACGTGTCGTCAATAAAGACAATATTATCAATCCTACAATAAATTTGTTTGCAATTTTAGTTTACAGATTAACAAGTTCACAAATTGGTTTACATTGCTGTTGCTTTGGTGATTGTTGGTGATGACATCGTCTATACTTTACTTAATATTTTACCTTTTTGCTAAGTAGATATGAACGATTTTAATAATCGGTCTCTTAAATCGGATCTACTATTTGCCAAAATTGATCATTCATTGAAAATAGGCAAAGTACAAATGGAATTGATGACGAATGTGTGTAAAAGATAGGTTATTTATTGCTAAAAGTTTTGTCAATTTCAAATATGATGATAATATGTATTGGACAGCCAGTATTAAATAATGTATTTATTCTCATTTATTTGGTATTTTGAAGCCGTACAATGGAAAAAAAACACAAGTTAAAAAAAATTTAATTACAATTGGTTCTTAATGTTTGTAGGCTTAATGAGCACTTAAAATGATAAATATCTTTTTCCGAATTTTTATCAGTTGCAGAAAATAAATTGTGAAGGAATCATTGAACAACATCAAACATTATTTGACACTTAGAAAAGAGGTGAAAGAAAGTACATTGTTTCTTTATGTTTTTCTGTTATTGAATAATGAGTATTTATTAATTACTATGCACTTGATACATTAAATTTCTCAAAATTTTAGTTTTAACTTTTGCTGCCACATAACTCAGACGCACTAAACACACACTGAAAAATATTCCATAATTTCAGATTTTGTAAATTTTATCTTTAGAAAATAGCAATATCGTGTTGTTTTGAATTTCGAACATTCCAAAATTATTATATCTTACATCAACAAAGTATAAATATGAGTAAATACTTCGACGCTTTCCCAAATCTACTAATATTGCAAATGCTTTGAAAAGTATTAAACATTTTGCTTTTTAATTTTCAGCTAAACCCAGACACAACATGGGATTTGTAAAACGACG
The DNA here is from genome assembly GCA_910591515.1 of Cerceris rybyensis. NCBI lineage: Eukaryota > Metazoa > Arthropoda > Insecta > Hymenoptera > Crabronidae > Cerceris > Cerceris rybyensis. Next base: position 10,211,822 of record OU342793.1, read on the forward strand.
AAATATTTGAAATTCTCGCAGCCTTTCATTACAATTCCCTCGACGTTACGACAGACTTTCCTTAAAGTTTTTTTCCTTTTATAATTTTCTGATACCCACATCACATAACCAGAATCGGGTTCAAATCAAAGCAGAAAAACCATCCAAGCAAAGAGGTATAAAATGAAGTTCGTCCTTTCGTAGAGACGGCAAATTTACGAGAGAAAACCATTTCAGAGGTCATAGCACACAGAAATGTTTTAAAAGTGACAGACAACTTGTAAAAGGTTGATTTCACGTCAAATCGATCACTCTTTTGGATAAAGATTTCAATTTCAGACGAAATTACGTATTACATAATCATCATCCTATAAAACAGGGGTGGCCAACCCGCGGTTTGCGGGCCGCATGCGGCCCACCTTGAATATTTTTTCCGTACTGCGAGATTATCATCAGTATCATTATTATTACATTATCTATGTTTACACATAAGAATAACGCTAAACATAATAATAACCATTTATTATATTTCAATTTTTCACTCCGAAAAAATGCCTAATAGTGGGTCTAAATTTAATATGCGGATATGTAATTTTATATGCGACCCACGGAGTTATGATCCTTTTCCAAAGTGGTCCGCAAGATCATTTGGGCTGGCCACCCCTGCTATAAGTAACACGTAATTAATAATTAGCTATTGTCAGTATTTAATAATTTTTAATATTCTCTTGAATTAATATTAGAAATTAGGTCTATTATGCGTTTTCATACTTTGAGGCTCTAATAGATAAATTATAATATGTTTTACACTTTGAGTGGTATGCCACACAATTTTGATGATATCTATTTGTATTCAAGTGTGCGGAAGAAATTACTGTTTTATTATAATTATTAATTGGTTTGATAAAATATTCACAGAAAAATATTTTAAAATCAAATTAACAAACACCCCTAACACGATATTTATAAAGTCAGTGTAACATGTGATATCTTATTTAAGCGTTAAATGACATATCAGAGAATATTTACAATGATTTCATTTGTATATATTAATATACGGTATAGAATGATAGAAGACACATTGATAAGCTAAATAAACTAAATAAATTAAACTCTTTGCGTACGAATATTTTTTTAAATACTGGAAAATATTCATTAGTTTGATGATCGAGTGACACTTTTTTGTCACAAAGCGAAAAAGTTGAAGTGTAAAATCTATAAATTACTAATTAAATGATTATATTTCAATATTTCAATTCAAACTGCATGTGCATATGCTATTTTTTTTCTAACCGTATATATGGGCTCGTAGTACCTAAGGAGTTAAAGAAAAGTCCTTTCAAAATAAACAAATAGGTCAAGCAATCTTGTAAACTTAATGTTAAAGTAGTAATAATGTTCCATATTGTTTTTAATTGAAGGAAACAATTGAGAGTAACGGAACTACAAGAATTTTATAGTTTTCAATATATTTTTGGTCTAAAAGATTTTTCAAGAACATTCTGCACGAATTTTATGATTATTTTATATTTCCAATAAATAATTTTCACTCTCATTTGGAAAAATTTTCAATACTTTTATCATGGCAGGATCGTCATCCGTGTAATTTAAAATACACATTCCCAATATGTATATTTAAAATATGTTTTCCTCTGCAAACATTTTCCGATTCGTAAAATGTTGCATCTTTTAAACGCGTGATAAATCGTCAAGCTGTTCGCACCTTGAAAGATCAATCAATAAACGAATATAACTTATAATTAATGTTTCCGGAAATAACGGGGACGAAGTTACTGTGACAGAGTGATTATGAACCATGCAGACGATTATAAATTTTAGTTTGGAGTAAAATAATTGATATAATTTACTAAATATAACTGTACCCCTATAACTAAATTCGTAGGATTATACAATATTTATTTGGTCTTAACCTGTTCTGAAAGCGATGTATTTTTTTTCAATTTTCAATATTCTTTTGTGAGAATCTATGTTCCCTATTTCTATATACTATCTGCATATTGAAATCATATTTCTACATATTTTAATATCAGTTTGAAAAATTGTTTGAAAAATCAGTTTTGAAGACTCCCTCTTAGCATTTTTCGATATGGAATTTGAATAAGTACAACTGTGCTGCGCTACAGTATTTTTATAAAATTCTAACAATTAAAGTTTATTTAGTTTCCAATAATGTTGGTTATTAAAAGTTATTATTTTTAAATGTAGTAATACTGAATGCATTGTTTGCGGTTTCTTTACTACAAGTCTGGATAATGGAATGAAATAACCGAAAACGGAATCCTGATTTTCAACTGAAAAAAGTGCCCTTGCATTTTCGCTTAAGCAAAATAAGAGTTTACAAATTCTATTTTTATGAAATCCAAGATTTTTGTTTTAAAAAAATTGCAAAACTACTGTTTCCTATGGCCTCAGCGTTGTATTCTCCTGCACATATATGGTTCATAGACGTGGGAATGTACAGGGCGTTTCAAAATTATTTGTCATGACTTTCAGGGGTTGTTCTACACCTCTCGATCGATGGAGATTTGCGAAAATGGAGAAGAGCATAAATACTTGCACTTCTCTTCTGGTTCGGTGATACAGTGCCCTATTTTCTAACTTCGTTTACGTCGCCTCTGCTTTAACTATCGGCGAAATTTTAATCGGAAGGCCCAATTAAAAGTTAATTTGCGAGAGACCGATTCGTTTCTGACCCATGTTTCCTCTCAGACATTTTGCCTACGTAACAAGACGAATACGATGAGCCAATGAAAAAAATTTGCTACTCTTTCCCGAATTTTGCGGCAGGTTTTTTTCGCAAATCTCCATCGATCCAGAGGTGTAGAACAACCCCTGAAAGCCACAACAAATAATTTTGAAACATCCTGTACATATATATAAAGCGAACACGTAGAATGAAAGAGAAGTTTCCAACCTTAAATTCATTATCTTTTCCCTTGTCATTACCGTAACATGTTTCCAAGTGTTACATAGCGAAAATAAAACTCTTTGTTGATTTACCAGCCCTAGTTATTTTTGTTGTAATGAATTATAACCATTCTGCATCTTTTGATGAACGTTGGCAAATCTTCTAAATGGTGAAATTTCAATTTGAAGAGTGACAAATCTCTCTTGCTTACAAAAATGTAATCATAATAAAAATTGCAATTGTCGAAACAAATCTAATTAAATATTTTGTATTTAAACTTTCCATAATTTTCGAACTTCTGTACACCAAAAGGAGAAACAGTGAGATCGGTGTGACCCAACATGCTGATATTTGTGTGCAAATGTAGTCAAGAAAAACTAGAATTTCACGTGGCACTTGATTTAGGAGTGAATGCGTTGAATCGTCGTCATTAATGGAAGTAAAAGAGCAAAGATATTTTCGTGTAAATATGAAAATATGCAAAGTGAATCGCCTTCATATAAGCAAAATGTAAAATATTATATGTCAGTTCATTGTAGCGCTATAAAGAAATGTGAAGGAACGGAATTATAATATTTATTTCAAAGCGAAAAATGTCATAACGATGACTTTCTTCAAACGATTATTAAATTATTTTGAATTAACTAAAATATTTATTTTTGTTACTGCACTGTAGCAATTAATAACAAAACGAATTCATCCACATATACGTTAACATGCGAATGACCTTCGATGGATTTATTCTTATAAAATTATAAATTTAAACAGGTCCAATCTCGCAGCTTGCAAACAACTCTCTTGACATATTATTAAAAATATTTACAACTCGTTGTTATCGCTTTAGTAATCGATACCTTATATAGGGGAGACAATTTCGTTACTCACAATGATTCGTAACAGTATTGAGTAGTATTAGACGCAGAACAATAGGATATTGAAGATTTATAAAATGGCAATAGATTAATGTTTTTTTATCTGAAAGTAAACGCAACAACTTACCACATAGTAGAACCAGTGAGCTTATAATTTACCTGTAATAAGTAGAATGCGGATGTTTATGCAAATTTCAAGTGTAACAAATGCTACTAACAATAAGACAGGAGAACCTATCCAGAGATTTGTTGCACGAGATAAATATTACAACGAATACCATAATTTTGATATTTTAGATATATTTTTATATTGTATTCTTTTTTTATATTTTAGCCGTATTCAATTTCTCATAAATGCATACAAATCCGAACTCTAGTAATAAGCAATACTATTAATTAATTCGATGCAATGTGGGTACGAGAACTTCAATAAGTTATGTTGTGCGAAAAACAACAAAACGTATTATCTAATATGTAGACATTAACGGCACATTCGGCCTCTTCATAGAAGACAAAATTGGAGTTGCAACTTTTTTCTAAGGATTTCCCCAAAAAAGATCTCTCGCATATCGCCGCGTTCTACTAATTGTAAGATGAAATGAGAATTCCATAAAAATTATGGCATTTTAAGCGCCGTTTAAGGGGTTGGGCATTATTTAAACCCGTTTAAATATTTAGCAAATTAAAATAATACTCATCGTTCGATTCGGAAGGGTTTATAAAATTCTTTTCTCTAAATAGGTTTAAATAACTGTTACAGTTAAAATGCAACAAATTTGGAAACTAGAAAACGTACATTCTGTTTCAAAACTTTTATAAAAAATAAAAGCTGACGAAGAAAAACGGTCATATTTGAGTTCATACGTCAGAAAATAGGTAAGAATTATTGTAAATGTTCCTTGTGCCAAAAAAAAGTTCTATTTTGTAGGCCACTGTTTGTTATACACCGCTAAATTGAAACAACTTAAGCTATAAAAAGGATTACGTTATCCATATGTATCCTTCAAAAATGTTAGACTAGACCAGATGATAATATCCTTCTCCAACGGGTTCGTAGTGAACGCAACGATAAGTAACCTAATTAAAAAAAAATTTACGTCACTGTACATTGGCCACACTGAAATTAAATCGACGACCTCTGGATCAAGATTTATTCAGGAAGTAGATGTATCACGTGACAAACACTTTTACATATCAATCGCTCGTATCAACAAGCAAACCAGTGTCTTTAATTTTTCTGTGAGTGTCGTTGATCGCGGATCTACCGTCTTTAAACTTCTGTTTAATTGTAAGACATACGTTGAATCATCACGCTGATGTTCAAAAATTATCATCGTTTATTATCGTCTATATCCTGCGCATGGCGATTTTCATAAGGAAAACGAAACTTGCGGACTAATTTATGGATATGTTTCGGAACTACGTTGGAATACATTAAAAAGTTACGGAACTCTCGTGACCGGTGAGTATCAATTTAAAGAATTTTCAAATATCCTGAAGATGCTGAGTCGATTAGCGTCGTTTGGAAGTTTCTTCCCTAATAATGTTCCACGAATTACTATCTAAGGTGGTATCTAAACACGTAAAAGTATACCATTTTGATAAAATTGAATATAAACGTGGAAAGACGTTTTAACCCCTTGCCCTACAATTTGGTTTGTGACTGCCTCCGCTATGGTTGAGGATTTCATTGCAAAATGAAAATTGATCAGTAATTTTTAATATATCGTGCAATTGAGTGTACTATTAATATTGCAGAAATAACATTATCGCGTCGCGTGTCATTAATATTTTCAGTTTGATAGATTTTGCAAAATTTAAAAATTTCCTATCCCAAATATTTCAGTGTCACTCGTCATTGTAGAGCAAGAGGTTAACCCACCTATTACTAATAAGGGAACCTCCCGAGGTGCCAATCACCAATTTTGATGAAATTTAAGTATGATGTACAACTCGTTAAAATATTCGCTACCTATTCTTTTTCGGCAATCGTCCACGTTAAAGGGGTGAAAACCGTCCCCAAAGTTTAAGGCTAAAGTGTATTTCGTTGAATATCTTGGAAACCATGAGAGATGGAGTAATTTCGTAAATTGACGAAATGAGCGCCTTTGCATTACGAATGTGACGGTATAATTTTTTTCGCAAAAGCTCTATTTGTTTAAACAATGTGCTGAATTATATCATATTTTCGGCCATTTTACCAATTTAATGTCATTCAATTTTCTTGAGTATTTTTTCATAAAAACTACATATACAATACAAATTTACGGATAAATAGGAATTTCGATTTTTTCATCAATAAAAAAGTTGTTACACATGAAACTTTGTCGTTCGACGCACGAAATAGAGTTCCTACACAAGTCGTTCTTTGCTCATAATTACTTGGTAGCTCGAAAATGAGTTGATTTTCTTGATAACCATTTGTTGCTAACAAAATGAAAAGAATTTTCCATTACCTTAAAAAGATACAATTTCTGTTTGCCGCACTGCACGCTGTTTAATGAGGGACATTCTCTGAGCGGCACGATGTGAACAAATTCGACCTGTTGACGGACTAACAAAAGCAGTCGTAAAGAATAGCAAGAGAATGTTTGAAAAGTCTTCGCCTCCTAATTGCCCCCAAAGTTTACTAATTAACCTTCGGCCAGTTCGCTCAGCAAATTGGATGATTTTATAAATCACATATGCTAATTATGGTTTGCTGCATACGCACAAAACTAAACAAATAATTACCTTTTACGACACCTAAAAATTGTTAGTTGAATCGATAATAAATGACACAACAAGAGTAGAATGTAAAATGCTTGTAGAAAAAGTAGTGACCACTTACCAAAAATAGGAAGTAGCCGAGACATAAGTCTATTGAACTTTACGAATCTACAGCTTAGGCTTGGTTATTGTTAACAATGTCGGTGTCAGCAATAATTCTTTGTCTATGGGTCACGAAAATCACAAGTTTTAGCCTGATGACAAACTTCAAAGATCTTTCCCTTTTTTACAACTTATTTCGGAATTTTCCCCTTCACGAGGATAAACGGGGTAGGGTTTAACTATTATACTAATAACCAATGACAGACATGGTAAAGTTAATACGTCATCGTCTTTGAGGAATATATATTAATGACTGTTTGATGTTTGAGGAATTCTGTTCGCATCAACCTTCGTATGCTCACGAACAAATTTTTGACGAAGATTTTGGAAAGCGTTACTACTTTCTTGTGGTAAGAAATAGCTTACAGTAAATATCTTCCTTCAAAACCGAAATTGCACTTTATCTGTTATTCTTTATAATTTTACATCGTTCATAATGAAATTAAAACAGTTTAGGTTTGCAGTCATGCCAGTAAATCCTTTGAATATCATCGATATTTTAATTGAAAATGAGCATCGTCGTTAAGTGCTACCGAAATTATATAGAGAAACATACATTAATTGCAGCTTCACCATTTGTTTAAAAGCACCAACGCATATATATCAATAATTCAGCTCTTTTAAACTACGAAGCAGTTATGAACAAGGAACGCCTCGCACAGGGACCCTATTTCGCTCGTCGAACGACAAAGTTTCATGTGTAATAACTTTTTTGTTGATGAAAAAATTGAAATTCCTATTTATCCGTAATTTTCTATTGAATATGTAGTTTATATAAATAAATACTCAAGAGAATTGATTGACATTAAATTGGTAAAAAGGCCGAAAATATGTTATTTTTCCACATATGGTTTAAACAAATGGAGATTTTGGAAAAAAATTGTACCATTAAATTCGTAATGCAAAGGCGCTAATTTCGTCAATTTATGAAATGACTACATCTCTCATAGTTTCCAACATATTCAACGAAATACACTTTAGCCCTCCAACTTTGGGGGCGGTTTTCACCCCTTTAACGTGGACGATTGCCGATAAAAAAAATACTTGCCGAATATTTTGATGAGTTCTACATCGTACTTAAATTTCATCAAAATCGGTGATTGGCACCGATTGGAAGGTTCCCTTGTAAGGAAATTAAACAACTTTTGATCAAAGGTTTGAAAATTTTCAAAAGAGTAGACAAAATAATACTTTTGAGGCTTTCGCGGCCAGATTCGTTATTATCAGACTTGGCTTCCGGATTGGAGCCGCGTTGGGTTTTTGAGAGAAACGGACATTTCGTCGGGATTGCAGTTGGCTTCATCAGGGTTGGCAGCAACTCTGATACTAAAGAGTTGTATCTGAGCGGGCCCTAACTTATACCTATGCTCACCTTTGCCGAACGGTGAGCAAGCCAATAGTTTTTAATTGGACAGCTGTATAATTAAAAAACTGGGAGGAGGCCATTCCAGATAGGGTTGAGATTGAGGGCTTTATCCCGATTGATGTTATTCTGGTGCTTCCGGATTTCTAAGGCTTCCCGATATTTACGGGGAAAATAAGCCTTTTCTTTTGCCAACCTGAGACGAAATTTTAGGCCAGTCTTCGTCTTCAAAGTCCTCAATGAAGACTTTGAGACTTATCTAAGAATTCCTGGATCGGTAAATACATATAATTTAAAACCAGGTTTAGTCCTCAAAGTAGTAGTTACGCGCCGATTCCGCACTTTGAGGACTAGAACTGGCTTTACTAATTCATTTTTAATCCTCAAAAGCCTCAATACTTAATATAAAATTAAACCCATAAAAGTTCTCAAAACCCTCTTAACTCTGAATAAATCCTCAAAATTCTCAACTATTCCAAGAGCATAGGAGAGGGGGAAAAAATTGCAAAAATGTACCAGTTTTAAGTCTGTTTATCATAAAATGAAAAACAAATGACAAATAATATTCATTTAACATAAATAGCTATAACTGGTTACATCTAGTTATGTAGAATATACAAATGGATAATTATTGATGTCAAATGAATATTATTTATCGTTTTTCTTCATTTTATGATAAGCAGGCCTAAAACTGGTACATCCATGCAGAATTATAAATACTTAAAATAAATGTACAATTAAAACCGAAATAATTATTTAATTAGTTATAAATGTATATTATACTATTTTTACAATGATAAGTATGTGCGAGAACAATTACCATCGCTATAATGGACTATATTACTATGATCTTTAGGATTATTATGAACGTTGTGTCATTACAGTAAAACTGACGTTTTTATGCTGAGAATTTAAAGCACTTTAAATAAATTCTCAGGAATAATTTAAAAACAAGAACATATTTGCAATGGTTCATCCATACTATCTTATGATAGGACTATCAAGTTGAAAACTTGAGGCTTTTACGTGGATCGAATTATGTACGACTTTCTAATAATATCTTCAGAAACCTCATTGAGAATTTTGAGGTTTCTATTTGAATTAAAGTAATTGTTTAAATGTCGGTTTAGTCCTCAAAAAACTCATTGAGAATTTTGAGGTTTCTATTTGAATTAAAGTAATTGTGTAAATGTCGATTTAGTCCTCAAAATCCTCATTGAGACTTTCTGAGAACTATATTCGCATTCAATTGTAGGCGGCAAATTTCTACATCAAAGAAATGAGGACTTTGGAGACTTAAAACTGTACTAATATTTCGTCTCGGGAAGACTTTGGCATTCCTGGAAGAGGATTTGATGACCTGTCTCAATTTGGTGTTCGGCTATGGCTGATTGTGTGTAGCCTAATCTGGAGCATCTTTCGTGTTCCTTTAAGCAAATGCTGACACTCCTCCCAGTTTCACCCATGTATACCCTTCCGCAGGAGCAGGGTACTTTGTATACGCCTGGGCAAAGACAAAAGTTTGACAATTATATGTTTAGTAGTTATGAATTTAACCTTGGAATTTGTAATGGCAGGAAGAACATTTTCTTTTCAAAATCATCATCCACACTTGGTCATTATTGCTAATTTACTAACGCAAATTTACTAACGCAACTATTAAATGTTTGAATAAAGACATTTCTACAGAATTTTGTATATAGTCGAAGACAATTTAAACAAAGATTTATGGACATTTTTGCATTAAAATACGTCCAATGTTGCCAAGAGCATTGTAGTTAAACCGAAAAAAATATAGTCTTATCTTCAACATTTTTAATTAAATTTATTAATATTTATCTGTTGTATCGTTGAGTATAAGATACATATGGACTGTAATTCAAAATTTAGATGCGGTTTTCAATTCAAACTTTGCGAAAGAGACAAAATGAAAAATACGTAAAACAACTGCGGAATTAAACATCACAATGAATTTAAGAGATTCAAAAATATTCCTGCTATCACATTACAGTTGTTGACGCAAACGGCTAATGGTTTCTTGAATAACGATTGATTTCAGTTTCACATACAATTTGTAATTTGCATTCCTATCTACAGACTTATAAGTATTCCCTTTTTGATATCGCGCTGAATAATAGCTGAAGAAACGCCACAGCAAGAGAATGTTTTACGAATAACTTTATAAAAATATATATGGATAAGGAAAAATGATAGAATTTCGAAAATTCCACATTTGATGCCGAATGTTCTTTTTCAATTTGTTTTTTTTTAAATGGTCACTACAATGGTCGATAGTATATTTTGTGAACATTTCAAATGTATTATTATGCTTTAAATCTTTTCGCAGATTTTGTTCCGGTATATTTTTTCGAAAGTCGTACTAAGTTTGTTTTCTTATGCAACAGTATATATATACTGTTATATACAGGGTGGTTGGTAACTGGTGGTACAAGCGAAAAGGGGGTGATTCTACATGAAAAAATAAGTCGAAAATATAGAATAAATATTTTTCGTTTGAGGCTTTGTTTTCGAGAAAATCGACTTTGAAATTTCGCAAAGTACGCGTGCATTTGATCATGTCTCGTTATAACGGATCTCACCGTAGATCGTTGTCTTACAAAACAAACTACCAGAATTGTTAGAAGATGTACCGCTGAGAACTAGAGGAAGTTTAATTTTTCAACAAGACGGTGCACCGCCACATTTTAGTCGTCATGTGATAGATTTTTTAAACCAACATTACCAAGGCTGGATTGGTCGTGCTGGAACAATAGCTTGGCCACCACGCTTTCCTGACTTAACTCCGCTTGACTTTTATTTATGGCGTCATATTAAATCAATTGTCTATTCTGAAGAAACCGAAAGTTGCGAGCAATTGAAAGAAAAGATTATTGTAGCCTTTCATACTTTAAAACAATCGAATACGTTAGAAAGTGTTCATAGAAATTTAATTAGAAGAGAAGAAGTATGTGTTCGGCAGAATGGGCAACATTTTCAGCAATTTTTGTAATAATAAACTTTGTGATTACTTCGTAATTTACGTGCCCCATCGAGACAACGATCTACAGTGAGATCCGTTATAACGAGACATGATCAAGTGCACGCGTACTTTGCGAAAACTCAAAGTCGAGTTTCTCGAAAACCAAGCCTGAAACGAAACATTTTTATTGTATATTTTCGACTTATTTTTTCATGTAGAATCACCCCCTTTTCGCTTGTACCACCAGTTACCAACCACCCTGTATATACAGTAAGACCCCGCTTAACGCGGGTGATACGTCCCAATAAGTTCCAGCGCTAAACGAAACAGCGTTAACACGTTCCCTGCCAAGCCGTTTTTGCCCAACTTTCACAGGCCATTTGATGTTTTGACTAAAGATTGGTCTATTATCACACAATATTTCATTACATCATCAGTCGATAAGTATAAGTAGTCCTCCTACAACACGGTATCCTGTAACACGGTTTTTCTATAACACGATTTATGAATTGCGGAAACCCTTGTACAACACGGCATCCTATAACACGGTTTCGCTGTAACATGATAAGAAAATTGCGAAAACCTTTATACAACACTGTACTTCTATAGCCGCGGCGTGGCTTGCCGTCTTTAAGATACAGTGTGGCGCAAATTATTTTGATTTCATCTGGCTTGAAAAAAAAGTATTTCACGCTGCTAATCGACAGTCTGCGTCGAGCTACGGTGTGTCAGAGAATAAATTTTTCGTCTTTAAGATATTAAGGAGAAATTAACATTGACCCGGTAAAAACCAGAAAGCAAAGTAAAATTATAGATTTTTTAAAGAGGAAAGAAGATACAAAAACTTTAGATGAAGAAAAAAGTTATGAAATTGAAGGCGATATCATTCCACCAAAAAAACGTTCTCGATTGATTATACTGAACAGTGAGGATGAAGAAATTTATTCAATTATAGTTGCATTAAATTAATTTCTGTTTTTACATTTATATCTATTCTATAAAGCTCAAATACCACTGACTGACTCACTCACTCATTCACTCATCACGAAATCTCAAAAACCACAGAACGGATTGCAATGAAATTTGGAACATACCTTCCCCTTGGGTCTTAGGTGCTCAATAAGAAAGGGGAATTGAAAAATTCGAAATTTTAGGGGGGGTTTTGGGGGGTTAAAGTATGAGCCAAACTCATCAACGCAGAGCCGAAATACTTGACCTAGAAACTTGAAATTTTGCATGAGCGTTCCTTCTAGGGTATTAGCACCCACTAAGAAAGGATTTTTCAAAATTCGAAATTTTAAGGTTTTTTTTTTTAGTTTCGTTTAAATCGTAGCGAAGCACGGGAACTTTCAGCTAGTTTTTAATAAAAATTAAGTTGTTTATGTAGAATTTTAAAAAAATATTTGTTTTTAATAAGTTTTCGGAACGTAACCCCTCGTTTTATACTGGCTCTGAGTCTCATACAACACGGTTTCACACAACACGGCACTTTCTAGGAACTTATCTACCGTGTTATAGGAGTGTTACCTGTATTTAGCTTGTTTGGAGTGATTATCACATCGTGTACCATTTATGGTACACGTGGCGCTGCGGTAAATTCGGCAGTAAAAGTTAGCCAGTTCTAAAATATTCAGTTAGTAAAAATGACAGTATGTAACAACGCTTTACGTGAAACTTTTAAATGGTATAAATAAGTAGTATTTGAGTTTCTCCCAAATACATCAGTTATAAATGCTTGAATATTGTGTAATACTCAGCAACATAGATCTGTGTCAATAATACAATTTAGAAAACGATTAGTTAATTATTTATGTTACTGTGGGGACGAAAACACCAATGTATCTCCTAAGATTGCAACAACCTCAGAAAACAACATTTTCATGCATCCCTTGTAATAGTAATAGGGATCCCTAATAGGGATTAATGAAGCAGAACAAATAATAGGAAAATTAATCAGTTCTTTTTTTGTTTTATTTTTTAACATTTAATGTTAAATAATTTTTTATTACATCAATTCTAAACTTATTTATCGCTAATATCCAGTTTTATTGATGAAACATTCATAAATTCAAAAAAAATTCGATAAAACTTGTCATTTTGCTGACGAGCAAGGTTTTTCCTCATTTAATGTTTTTTGTTTTTTTGTGACGAAATCATCCAAAGACGTTTCTCTTTTCCTGTTTCGTTCAACAAGCAGTTGTCGATAGCATGACACCGCATCAATGACCCTTTATCTTGCCCTTGAACTTCTATCAAAATTTAAATCATTTTGTACTTTATCCAAAATATCCGTTATAGTGGTCAAACTTTTTTTTAGAAAATCCGTTTCTTTTGCTCGTTATCTTCAGAAACGCTAACTTCGTCATCTACCTGCATTGTTGTTCTAATAATTCTTTAAGATCGTGGTTAGAAAGGCTTTCACCTGTTGTAACTTACAATAATTCATCAATATACTGCGCATTTATATATAATCTATATATTATAACAATACTACCGCATAATACTGAAACAGCGTTAAGCGGGGTCTTACTGTATATATCTTTATTTAATATTTACAACTTACAACAGAGAGGAATTTCGAACGAAACTTACAACATTATGTTAACAGACTTAAAGAAAAGTCTTAAGTCTTTTTACCTGAATCGAAATCATAACAAAGGATTAATTCTTAACTTACACTAAAAAAAGAGATCCGTCCTTTAATAAAAAATAAACTGTATAAATGGAAATTCATTATAAAATATATACAGTTTGGCAGTTCTTAATTATCAGATTCTAGCAATCGAGAAATAATTAACTGAAGTCATATTTATAAAATAAATTTTAGATAGAATTAGGGGAGAATTTTTAAGTTTCATATAAATGAACAACTCTTAAACAAAGGATGGGTGTTCTTAAAAAATGTTTATCCTCACAGTTTGTTTTTTTTATACTTACCTTGATTTCCCTCCCATTAATATTCTTTATTTCAAAGCTTCTCCTCCCTCTTCTACACAATTTGCAAGTCAAACTATTCCTTCTCCTTCCTTTATTCTCCATACTGCCATAGGACCGATCGTAATCTGCTATTTTTGGTTTCTCATGTCACTTTTTATATTTCTGCCGACAATTCGAATTTTCGACTTCAACCCAATCGGATTTTAAATTCAGATTTGTTTCAACTTTTAATAGTAACTTAACATTCTTTTCATTATCTCGTCCACTGATTAAACCAATTGAATCTAATTTATTTTGCCATCCACTTGTTTTGTTGTCTTTTCTTAATTCATCAATATGTAAGAATATTTAGTAGAATTTGTTTTATCGGCAACCGTCCACGTTAAAGGGGTGAAAACCGCCCCCAAAGTTGGGGTAACGAAAACTATTTTATCGAATATCTCCGAAACTACTAGAGATTCGAAAATTTCGTAAGGACTGAAAATTAACGTATTTCGACCACGAATCCAATAGTATAAACATTTTTTTAAAAAACCCATTTATTTAAACAACATGATAAAAAATACTTTTTTTCAACTTTGGGGGTGCTTTTCACCCCTTTAACGTGGACGGTTGCCGATAAAAAAAATACTGTCAAATATTTTCGCGAGAACTATATCATACTAAAATTTCATCAAAATCGGTGATTTACACCTCGGGATGTTCTCTTGTTAGACTATAATAGCCTCCATTGTTCACATTAACTATCTCATCATTATTACAAAGATTCATTAAAATATGAAGTTTCAGGTTGATAAAAAGCATTCAATCTAAGTTTCAAAAATTTTCTGAATCATGTAAATTGCTGTTATACATTTTGCAAATAAGCTTTTTCAAAAATAAAATTCTTTTATTTTTCGATTAATGTTGCCCCAACGGTCAGACCCCTCTGAGGATGGTGCATCACAGAATTGATATTTCATTACTGCATCTAGGGAAGTGTTTGATAGTTGTCATCCTGATCAATACTCGCTATTGTCTTTCTGGAACATAAAGTTATGCTTTTCATAAATTCGAGACATTAAAGAGTTTTCCTGCACACCTGGAAAATTTCCATCTGCGCCTATTTAAACAAATTTAATATAAAAAACCAATTAAAAGTATTACCAACATATATCTCTTTTTTGGGACATTTTCATTTTTCCTTCTGTTCTAATTGGTTAGTATGAATCTCATTATGCAGTTATTTTAATTTTTTGTATATATTTGAATTGTAGCGGGTAATGGGTTAAAATAGAAAATTTTCCATTCTACAATAAATCTTTAATTATTCATTGAGGTAAAAATTATGAAGAAAGTCATTGACTTCTGGAGGAAAAGCGGTAAATGAAATAAATAAAAAAAGAGGATAAGCTGTCGTTTAATAATACCCTATGGTAATTTAACGATCACCGTATATATTTAAGAGATTACGGGAATAATTTCCTTGGTAATATTCAATCAAAAGTTTTCATTTGGATTAAAATGTGTTATAATTTTCAAAAGTTTAATCGATAAATTCTTATTAAGCAATAACTGATATGACCTAAATATCAAGAATTCACTTAACTCTCTTTCAAGTATTCATTGAAATTAAAAGTTTAAGAGATGTAAACTTTTTTTTTTCACTTCTAACTGCTAGTTTAAACTTTACCGTATTTCAATCATATTTCTAGCGTTAATAAAACTTTTACTTTAATAACGTTTATTATTGTTGTAATAATAATAGTAACAATTTTATCATTGGTAATGGAGACAATAGAATTTCTATCGTTGAATGTTTATGTCAGTCTGCTAAATTAAACAGTCTGTTTAACCTTTCTGACCTTGGAATTCTTTTAACTCTACTCTGGTCAAGTTCTCTTAAGCTTCATTTTTAAAATGACGAAAATCATGTAATTACTTACCTACATTATTTTACCTTAATGCGTATTAAATATTATTATTTACTTACACAATAATAGTTTGAGTGCACTAATTTGTTTACTACCATATAAAATCGCTTATGGTATAATAATTTTATTTAAACTAAAAAATAAATTTTCAACGTAACGCATTTCTAATAATATTCCAAGTCTGACAATTTAAGTTATATGTAATTGGACGTAATATCTATAAATTTCTGTATAACGTGAGCTCTTTAAGAAATTTTCTCTAGTCTTTGGATAGAAAAACAATTTTTTGTCAAATGAAAATGGACATTGCCTGACAAAATACATAAAAAATACTACAAAAGCAATGTATGTGCTAAAATAATGAAAATAGCGTTTGATCACCGATCATTCTTTTCACCTTGATCTCTGTTTGATCTACTCTCTTGCAAATTGTACTAATTAAGTCGGTCACTGTCCTCCTTCGATTAACTTCCAATATGATTCCAACTTTCGTATACCACAACACCTTTGGAAATTGCAAGACTTCGAACAATATTCACATCAACTCGAAATGTTCAAATTCTATACAATCATAGGAATGTCACACGACAATAATATATGTCTACTTGCAGAATTTTTTAAAAAAGTCGATAAGTTTTCAAAACATTATTCAACATAACTATCACCGTTCTAACAATAACGTCTATCGGTGACTACAACTCGTGCATTTGTAGTCTCCCATTTCCCTGACCTTTAGGTTCTTTCCGTTTTTCCTTCCTTAGTTTGTCCTCCATTATACATACATGTAAAACTGATTCCCATATTCAAACTTGCACGTTTTATTCATGACACTCCTTTCTTCTTCCGTTTGACAATGTTCGCTTTATCAGTCGTCTTTCTTTCGTTCATCCGTGTCTATCATTTAATGATTTGTCTCCCATTACTTATTGTTCTTAAATACATAACCTTTTATAGAAATAATATTACTGATATGTTATTTATTATAAACAGTACAGCACAGGTGATTTGTTGATGTATTATTATTGGTTTGTAATCAATCTAATATTATCGCGTAATAAATTCTTATTATATTATAAATGTTTGGAATGTTCGTAGTCGACCACCGTGTTTAATAAAACTGAGCCGATTTATATTATATTCCCGGTAATTCAAAAACCATGTAGAACTGTTACCGCTTTTGTTATAATTTGTTAATTCTGTTAGTATTAAAATATAGTTATTGAAAGGCATAATGTCTATGCCAGAACAATGAACAATGCTCGTATGACATACATAGGTATTTATACTCGAAAATCATTCAAATTGCTACATTTTTAAAACACATCGCTCTATGCAGTTTATATGCTGTTTTTTACTATTCAATTAATAAATATTTCTCTTTATTTGGCCACGGACATCTTTCTATTATATTCGGTATAACTTAAAATTTAGTTACTCTCAACGCAACAAAGAGCAAAAAGTCAAGGTCAAATAACTTTAAATAACAAATTAAAGCAAGATAAGGACAAACGGTACGTTTAACAATAAATCCATATGTATAACAATCGTTTACATAATATTCTTTTTCACTTTATTTTGTGTCTGATTTTGGTGGTCCCCAATGTTAAAATCGTTCAGTATATTTGATGTAGCTTAATTAACACTAGATTTACGGGCGTTAAATCTGTTATACTTAAATCTAGTAAATAAGTACTTTGAGAAAGGATGGATCAACAGACAAAGAAGATATTGAGATATCTGTTCTTACAGAAAATAAGAATCTGCCAATTTGACGGCATCCATAAATCTAGAGTTATAGTAATACTATCTTTTGGGCCAAGGCTGATAATAACAATGATGGTACAGATTATTCATTTCAACCAAGAGTTCAGAGTTTACTGTTTTTGACATAACATACAATTTTTCCAATCTCCCTTTTTCGTGAAATTTTTATAAAAATTAACGCAAAACAACGATATTGAATGATATGCGGATATTACGGGTATAGTAAATTAGTTTTCAGTTCCACGTCTCAATCAGTTTGGAACAACTTGTTAACACTTTACCGACCGGTAGCCGATTGATCGGCTTTTCGGAACCAACACTTTTGGACTTTTAACTTATTGAAACATTTTAAAGCTACTACTGAATATTGCTATGTCTTTAATATAAAAAAAATGACAAAAAGAACTTAAGTTCCACATGAGATTCGAACCCACGACAAAAAAGTATCCTGCGATTCTACAGGCAGACAACCTTTTTTTTTTGTAAAAAGTTTTTTATTGAAAAAATATAATACAAATATATATTTATATAGGTTCAACAAGATAAACTTACTAACTATAATGCCTTAAGATTAATGTTGCCCCTATAGCTGTGATATAAGACTCATGGCTGTCTACTCTCAGCACTCGAGTCTTTACTAGATCTTAAACAAAAATTTGTTCAATTAATATTGGTCCTTTCTTTGCTCCTGGTAAACATAATTGTTAAATCTATATAATACTGTGTAAAGAGGGAAAAAAGAGATGTGTATTAATATACAAAAAAAAACGACAAGGTAATTTATACGAGTTTGAATCACAAGGAGCATAAGCTATTTGATATGGGTCATAGCAAGTAGCTATTTAGATATTAATGCATTGTACGTTTAGGTGTTATTAATTAATATTAGATTAAGTATCTAGGCACTATCAGTAATCGTAAATAATACCTTTATGTTTCATATTAATTAGAACCAGACAAACATAGAAGGAAGTTTATATTTTATCACCTGATTGGAGTAGATCCTGAAGGGATGCTCTTAGTTATAGCTTAATTATTATGGGTATCAGAAATATTTCTATATCTTTGGTTATTAGCGTTCCCCCTGGAAGAGTTGTTCATTTTCCTAGAAGCAACGGCCTCCAGGTCTGGATGAGTGATGTCAATCCACCAATATTTGTTTATATTATTTTTAACTAAAGTTCTGTCGACATCGTTATAATCGGTGAGAGGAATACTGGTTGAGTACACTAGGTTAGGGGGGTTATTCAGGCAGACAACATATCCACTGCGCCATTAGTAGTTTTGAAACAACGGTTAAAATTCTAGGTGATAAGTACCATACAATTAGCAATTTATTTAATTATCCCGATCCTATTCTTTAACATCTACATATTTCTGTGCAGAAACATTGAAGGTCACAATATGAACATACTGTATTAAAATCATGCAAGAATGGCAAATACTGTGCGAGTTTCAGCCCAAAATGTGTCCCACAAATCGATTTTTGATTTTTCCGACCGTGATACACCGTACTCAAAAAATCTGAAAAAATTAGGGTATAACAAAGATAACATTAGGCAATTACTGTAAAAAGGAAAAAGTTGTGCTCGGAAGATTTCAATACGAAATCGATGTTTAAAAAGTTTTTTTGGTTTTTCATTTTTTGTGAGTGGAACTTGCAAAGGAAAAATTTGAAAAAAAATCCCTAACGTGTGCATTCATGTTTAGGATGTGTCAGAATTTTTTGGATTTTTTGCGCCCCATTAATTGGGGAAAATGAGGCAAAAACCGATTTTTCGATTTTACTCTATAACTACCCTCCCGGTGAAGGCATCTGATTAAAAATGTATGTACAATGGTTTTTCATGATCACTTATCGAATGACTCATCGTCGAATAAAATCGGCTCAAGGGCACTTCTGAGCCCCTTATCCTGCTAGACCTTTTACGAAGTTTTATTAAAATCGACTCTGGACATTCCAGTATACTCCCTTGTTAGAGTTATATATCGAAACATCCATAATTAGACAAAATTATATACTCGTTACGTCCGAAGCAGATAAGTATGAACATATGCCGTATGCCGTTCTAGCTGAAAAGTTTAAAAGGGAAGAGCGTGTTAGGTATGAGGTGAAACTGTATTTAGCTGTCTCATTGTGTGTTACTTGTACTGCAACGAGAAACTTATCACTAAGAATTCTCAACATTTTAAAACCAATTAAAATCCAAAGAGATGCTATAACTCGGTTTGAGCATCGATACTGAAACTACCAAATTGTGCCAGAGTTAGGTGCGATACTTACGTGATTCACGTCAGTTACTACTTAAACTCAAAACTTAAAATTATCTAAACTTCTAGACAATAAACAGCATCACTGAAGGTAGTAGAATTTGTCTTAACTCTATCACTATCATTTGATGACTTTCCATTACACTGTTCAACACTATTTTTTTCTCGAATATCCACTGGGTGATCCTCGTAGAGTTGCTCATCCTAAACACGAATCCATCGGGAGAATTGCTCCATTGCTCTGTCACCCCAGATTTAAGTGCCCTTTGGATGGTACTATCGCATCGGTGTCGATACGCATAGCTGCGTCACTTTTTCGCCATAATGGCTGCATGGCGGTAAGACGCCGATTACATTTCCTCGACAGATATTTTTTCGATCCGCCAGAATTGAGAACTGTTCCCGAAACTTTTATGGGCAGTTTTCTCTTCAGAAATATCTGCGGAATGCGATCCAGTATAGCAAATTTGTGCTAGATAAATAACTTTTCATAAAAATGTAAAAATATAACGTAGAAAGTTTGCGCATTGACACTTTTTTCAACTTTGACGGTCGTTTACAACTATTTACAACAACCAATTTTAATAATTATATACGCTAAAATGTTCGGTATGATTTCCTCTTTTTTTTAAGACCAATTTTAACTCCCTAGCTTTTATACTTTTCGCGTAATACCCCAATATTTGCCAAAATCGGGTATTTTTTCAAAAACACATTTTCCTAAAAAACTGAGGGTGATGGAGCAATTCTGCCTGCGGATTCGTGTTTAGTATGAACAACTCTACGAGGATCACCCAGTGGATATTCAAGAAAACAAAAAAAAATTCAAATTTTTTGAACAGTGTTATCAGTAACACAATCAATACTTGTTATTATTACATGTAATTAATAAATTGGTATGAACACGTTAAATAGCAGTATATTATAATTAAATTTCATTTTTTATGTGCAGAATTTGTTCGTGGAGGTTTTTAATACAATAAGTAATCAAGTGGAAAAAAGCATCTGTGAATGGACTCTTTCTCGTGTATGCTAAGGCGTTATTGGTTTCACAAGCTGTAACGCCGATACGAAACAACATATTTCGTATTTTCAACGATGATGCGCAAAATGAATGCAGATTTCCTAGAGCCCAAGCACGAGGACTCCGAAAAAAACAATTTTCAGTACAACACGAGAATATTGCAAAAGGAAAACAAACGTGGTGAGTTGCACTTTCTGCTATTAACAAAATTTAAAAAATGTTTTGTTCGTTGAAAAAAAAGTCTGTTCATATCGCACCAGATATATAGGACGTTTCGTATAATTAAACAGAGTCTCGAATCTATTTATTATATTTACAAAAGTGACCGTAAAATCTCTCCCGTTATTGAGTCTGAAGAAAGTTAATGTAAAGAAAAGGTACCATCTCACACCGACTTTAATGGTTTTTTGGATATGTTGTCAGAATTCTTTAGTTTCTTAGTTTCCGAGACATTGGTAAAAAAAATTTTCCTACTGCTCATTTGCAATTTGTCTATACGTGCTTATTCATGACACCGTATGAGTTATCATATTGCGACGATTTATCTACTGTTTCTGATAAAACTCAAGTATGATGTAAAGCTCATAGAAATATTTGACACCTAGTTTTTTTTATTGGCAATCGTCCACGTTAATGAGGTAAAAAACGCCCCAAAATTAGGTTGGTTAACCCCTTGCCCCACAATGAAGAGTGACACTCATGATGAAATATTTGGAATATGAAATTTTCAAATTTTGCAAAACCTATCAAACTGAAAATATTAATGAAATGCGACGCGGTATTATGATTTCTACAATTTCAACCCTTAACGGTCGTAAGTCACCTCTCACGTGACAACAATACTTTGGCGAGGCGGCCGTACGCCACGTAGGAGGTAACTGGACGAACTCTATCGAAATTCGCTGTCTATAAAATGTTAAAATTAACATCTCAATTAACATGTCAATACCTTCTGTAGTCAATTTTTAATATATTGGGCCCAAAAAATGAACGAAGAAAATTTTATAAATTTCAATAGCGATAGTGGCGTGGAAGGAGAAAAACAACAGTATACTTCTGTGAAAGGTGCAAGAAAAAACTATTCCTTCATGTTGGAAATTGTTTTAAAAAGGTATCAAAGTTTAAAAACTTACAAAAAATTATTTGAAACTCAGACAAGAATATGAAAGAGTGAAGTAGGTATAGTTATTTAAAAACAGAATTTGTAAGTTTGAAGCACTGTTAAATTTAATACAAAAAGGAAAATAAAAGTTGTATTTGAATGCTCGATTAGGTTGAGTGATTGAAACTATGAGATACAACAATTGTTAAGAATGCGAGGATGTACTGATTAAGGTAAGAATTGCAAAAAGATGTAGAACGAAATCTAAATGTAGGGTCAGGTTGCGTAAATCGTATCACCGCTTAAATCGTACTTTCTAAATATTAGGCGTAATATTATGTTAACTGCACCTTTTCCGACAAATCGAGTTACTCGCTAGTCAATCATATTGAGTCACATTGTATTCATCTCCCGCCATTACCGTAGAAAGGCAATTTCTCAAGAAGTAAGTTTATCGTAATTTTCGTAAAACTTTTACTGCCTTTTTAGTAGTTCATCTTGCAAGCACATTATTGATAAAATCATGCGTCATATTTTCAAGTCACGTTGTAGCATTTAAGGAGTTGTTTACCGCAAACAAGATCGTTTTAGGTTTATTCAGTGTTCGGCTATGGTCATTAGAATTATAAATTGTGCCGTATCTTAAATCGTACCTACATGAAATTCCAAAATCGTACCGGTACAACTTAGAAGTTCACTATTTATTATTACATAACTTTGACTGAACCCTTTCGATATTACTGCCGTCCATTGACTTTGCTTTAGAATTGTTAATAACATTCGGTTTTGTAATATTTGTGAAGAAGACCGTGAGGAAAATTGATCCAGTGCCTAAAATGCAAAGGATGGATACATTCACGTGCGGAAGTTGACAAAAAAATTAAAAAATATCTTTGTGATCCTTGTTGTAACTAAATGTATAAATAAATTAATCAAGAAAAAGAAAGTTTTATTATAACTGTCCAAATTTAAACGTCGCACAGTGTGTAATTTTAGGGTTCTAGCTGTCGATTTTCGTAATGGTCCAGATGTAGAAAATTTTATTGGAAATCGATAGTAGAATGTCCATAGAAACAGAAAATGTAAAAATTATTTGAAAAAATAATCTGCAATAGTTAATTAACAGGCCTCAAAGTTATACTTTCCGTAGATTGCTTTTACATGCTCCCATCATGCCCTAGACATTTTCGTCAATTGTTTTGTAACGAAAGATTAGATTGAAATTTGCGTATATGTATTGTTATCTACACTTATTTGGGATATATTTACAATTTTTTATTTTTCTAAACGACCTTCCATTACCATTTCAATCCGTTTTAACAATTAACATGTAATTTAAGTTCCGTTCCGAAATGTATGTAGACTTTTAACATATATTACTATTTATTACACTTTTGCAATTTTGTGTGCTTAAAGCTAAAAGTATAACAATTGAACATGCAAAGTGCCGCTTCGGACAAATGATGACATCTGTTATTTTTTTATTGTTTTATTCCGCGTGGTCGCGGGATTACGGCTTCCCTTCGGAAAGTTATTTAAGTTTTGACAAAGTGTACCGTTTATTACACTTTTGCAATTTTGCATGTTCAAAGCAAAAGGTATAAACAATTGAAAATGCAAAGAGCCATTTCAGACAAATGATGATATCTGCTACTTTTTTATTGTTTTATTCCGCGCGGACTCTGAATTTCGCTTCCCTTCGGAAAGTTATTTAAATTTTGACAAAGTCTACCGTTTATTACACTTTTGCAGTTTTGCATGTTCAAAGCTAAAGGTATAAACAATTGAAAATGCAAAGAGCCATTTCAGACAAATGATGACATCTGTTACTTTTTTATTGTTTTATTACGTCCCTAACGGACGGGAGCGACGTCTCACAGTGGTCTATTTTGCCGAAATCCTGGCCAGAACCCCAAGGAGTGGCGAGGCATTTACTTACAATTAGTTTCGTTCGCTCAGAAGACACAAGAAAAATGCCTCGCGGAAGTTTTTAAATTTTTCAGCCAAAAATAAAATTTATATTGCAACTTTTTTTGCTTTTTCCAAGCAAAATGTCTGCCCTATCGCCTCCTGCTATTCGATTTTTTCCTGGATTTTTAATTTTTAGAGTAAATCAGAAAGATATTTTTACAACATATGTTTAAACATATTTAAATCTTTACAACATTAACGCGTCGGTACGATTTAAGCTATAGGTGGTACGATTTAAGATACTGATTTCCTAAATCGTATAAAGTGCGATTTCATAAATTTTATTAATTTCATCCAAAAGAGTAAGTTTGCAAGAAATTTTAATGTAATAAATATCATCAACGAAAACACATGATACTGGTATCGTACATAATTTTTATTTTTTTCATAAATTATACGGTTTATACCTATTTTTTTCTTAAGGGGTACGATTTACGCAACCTTACCTTAAACATCTTGGATAATGGCCATAAGGCCAAGCAAGTAAAATAAAGCTTATTATTATTATTATTTGAAACTCGATGACAATGCTCCTTCAAAAAAGAAATAACTTTCATCAAAAATGCTTTTCTTAGAATACCGAAACTTTTTCGCATATGTACCAAAACCAACTGCAACCTAGTGAAGAATTATGTAGAAAAAGCTAACGACCGATAAGAGTTAATATAACCTCAAATTATACGATATATCAAGAATCACTGATCAATTTTTATTTTAGCAATGAAATTTTCAAATATAGCGGAGGCAGTCACAAACCAAATTGTAGGATAAGGGGTTAAGCAAAATTCGACGAATATCTCGGAAAGTATGACAGGCGTAGTGATTCTGAAAATTGACGACACTGATAGCTTTTTATGACAAAAACCGTATCAACTATCCTGTGAAATATTTATTTGCTTAAAAAAACAAAGATTCTAAGAATCCGCCAAATAGGCGTTCTCAATCCTAGCTTTCGTCAAAACTTTCTCCAGTATTAGCAAACGTTTCCGCTTCCTTGTAGATAAAACTATTTCATCATCGCTGTCGAATACACTCATTTTGGAGATGCAATAAGCTAAAAAAATTAGCTTTTTACAAGATCTTTCTGCCCTTTATAAACTAATCTGTATAATGCTTACGCGCTTCAACTTATTGGGATGGCATGAATGAAACGTGCTCACAATTTTGCCAACTTTGACAGCTTGTTATTTGACAATGACTTAATATTTTACCGTTCTGTTTTTTTTTGTTAAGAAGTTACACATGTTGCCCGTAGAAGTAAATTATTCCAAGCTCTAAAAATATTTAATAAAAAAAGATTATTAAATAATATTATTTTCGTCATAACACAAAATTTACACTTTTTTGATGTCGAATATCTTCGTCATAAACAGTTAACTGATTAATCCCTTTCCGACAATTTCTTTTGCAACTGCCCCCACAATAATTCACAAGAAAATTGGTAAAATAAAAACCTATCAATGACTCTTGATACATATATCGTCGTTAGCAATAGTGCTAACGCTGGGCATCAAAGGGCTATTGATCAGTTTCCAATGCGATATAAGTAATTTTATGACAGATAAGTAGTAAATACACAGTTTATGCTCTATATTGCATGCCCTATATTCTATATGAAACTATGACCAGATGTCAGTTCTTTTTATTCGCAACTACATTTATCATTAGTCAATCAGTTTTTCCGGTCGACACTAAAAGGGTTAATATTATAGAAATAATTTTATCGTCTCATATCTTGCTGATATTTGCAATTTATTAGGTTTTACAAAACTCGAACAACTTCTTATCCAATTTACCACATCCCGAGTGCCACTCGTCATGGTACGGCAGGTGGTTTTTGTGCTGTTACTATATCTAACATACTTCTCATCTATAAATACAACAATGTTGTTTCTGCAATCCGATTACAAACATTAAACGCTCTGTTTATCCCTCCTGTGTCTGAAATACCGTATTTTTCGGTAGATAACGCGCGCGTCAAATTCAATAATAAAACTATGGCAGGATTTTAACTAAGAAAGAAAAGAATGCCGAAAAGATTGGAGTTGCGCATAATACAATATAATAGGTGCGTATTATCTATCGAAAAATACGGTAAGGTAAAAGTACCAGTAGTTGACCATTTTTTAGAAAACATAAAAAAATAAGGTTTGCATAAGTTGTGCACTTTCGATGAAAGTGAATTTCAAATACCACAGCATATGTCGATTATATTTTGAAACAATTACATGTAAAGTGAAGTATACCTATTAACAGCGAACGTTTGAATTCAATAAGGTAAGTAATATGCCGTTATATCTCTATTTCCTTAACGTTTCTGTTAAGAATGGCTGTACGGTTCAGGTAAAAAATTCATAGATTGTGAAGATTTCGCAAATGAATTATTTACTGTTTAAGACCTTGCAACGTTTTATAACTAATATATACATCGTTTTTATTATTTTAACCACAAAATACAATAATTTTTTAATAGTCAACTTCTGGATATTGGTACGCTACAAATTTTCAGAAATTGACAGGCATGGTTAATTATCGATATTACTCATTTAAATTTGTTTACGATTTCTAATATATCCGTTTTACATCTCACTTTATTAGAAATACAAAATGTAAATCGATATATTGTAGTATATTGAGTTTTAGTTGATGACACGGTCAACTATTAACTGCATTCGCGGTCAATTATTGATCAGTGTCCAATGTCTACTCTGTTCTTCTTCTTCTTCTATTATTTAATTATTAATGATAATTTATACTGGTAACTGTTAAAATTAAACGATAATAAAGTGATTTTCAGCATTAATGCTGTAACCCTGCTTCGAATATAAGCGGTCAACTACTAACGAAAAAAGGTGGTCAATTACTAGTTTTATCGATCTCAAAAGTGGTCAACTACTGAAACATTTGCCGAATTTTTAAATATATTTCTCAAATTTTGATAACTTATGTTTTTTTAAAAATTGGTCTTGGTACATAATCTAGAATGTTCAAAGAACCTCTCCAAGCATCGACTCTCGCCAGTTATTGACAGAGTAAATAGTTACCGTTGTTTCTATCGAAAATTTCTCTTAACTGGTCAACTACTGGTACCTTTACCTTAACTGCCATTTCTCATAAGACATTTTCGTGTAATTTTTCTATCTTCTAAAAACGGAAGCTCTTCATTACGTGTTCCTGCTCTTATTCGCAACAACTTTATCATCGTATAGTATAATTTGGCAATTATTCGTAACAGTATGTCGTTAAAAATAATTTGAAATTCCTTTTCCGAGTTATAGAGAAACAATTAAATTAGAATCTGATATGTAGTAAATAACAAATATCGTTAATGAGCTCTCTATTTTGCCATAATTTTATTCTTAAGCAGGCACGCGAATAATATCAATTACACCGATCAAATTATGCAGCAACACCTGTTGTTTTCCTCGATGTCCCTGGAGTTGCAACTGTCAACGTGGAACATGACTGAAATGCGTAGAGAACGTTACGAGGACCGAATCGTAAATAAAGTCTTTTCCGCCGAAGAAAGCAATTTTCAAATAAATCAGTTGCGAATAAGATTTCCTTAATGACTTGCGCACTGGAAACAGACTGGCTGCGTCAACAAAGCATTCATTTCATAGTCAAAATGCTATTGAAAAGTAAAGACGAAAATCTTGGTATTGAGAATACTAATCAGTTTTAATATTTCAGAAGCTTAATAGACATTAAACGAAACGATCAGTCTTTCATTAAAACTGTTAAAAATACCACGCGTATTCCCGTGTAGATTTGTGTAACGGAAATATTTAACTTTAACAATTAAAAATTTTAGGACCGTAGGATAATTTTCATAATATCGAACTTACAATCGTATTTTCAGACTGTGACTCATCGTTAATAATGATTGTTTCTTTCTACAATGGAAATTCTTTTTGGAGATTCTATTCGCTGATGCTTATATTGTTAAAAGTAATGTTAATCTGTGTCTTCCAAGTTTTATTAAAATTGTTATTAATAGTAGTAATTAAATGATAATTACGAGAACTTCGTACCACTGTTATTAGTACTGTCTACATTTGTGATTCGTGTTCTTCAACATTAGATTTACGTGCGTTAAACCTGTCATACTAGATTATATTAAATAAGTAGTTTGAAAAAAAAGAGATAAAAATGATCAGTTGAGGAATTTTTGCATTTCAAGATACACGTAAAATATCTGCTGTACCGCTCCTCTATAAATTTGATATACATTTGCAAAAAAAAGAGGGACCCGTCTATTTAACGATTTCCATAGATCTAATGTTAAGTGTCCTGGATTTTCAATATTATCATTTTTATCGTGCCTATGACAACTACTCGGAAAATGTTACACTCCACCCATAACTTATAATACATTACATAATCAAGAATCGTGTAAATCGAAATCAATATCTTTATAATTATTTATATAATTACTTTACTTGTATAGTTACTACTGATTACTAATTAACTAATACAAGATGTGTCTTGTGTTACCTCAAAGTCACAAGGTCCCATAGAGGGTTAAAGTAAGAAGAAAAACCTCGACAAAGTGATGAAAAATATGTGAAACACTATTAACCCTTTCGCTACTATAGTCGCGACTATAGTCGCTCTACACAAGGTGCCACTGAGGTACTACGGGCGACTATAGTCACTCTACACAAGATGCCATTGAGGTACTATGGGTGACTACAGTCGCCCTACATAACATGCGAGGATCGGTCTTCCATAGCGTGCAACTTTGTCGCGACGCGTCGCACAGTGGTCGATTTCGCCGAAATCCTGGCCAAAACCCCAAGGAGTTTTTCAATTTAGCTGAAAATTGGTATACTAGTATTATTTGGGTCGCTGATTAAGAATCCGAACTCAGAATTTCCAAAAACAAAATGGCGGCTCTAATATGGCGGGTGCGAGTATCGAAAAATTGTCGGATCGGCACGAAAATCAGTAGTCTTATGTTTTTCCGGTCGCTGATTAAGAATCCGAACACAGAATTTCCAAAAACAAAATGGCGGCTCTAATATGGCAGGTGCGAGTATCAAAAAATTGTCGGATCGGCACGAAAATCAGTAGTCTTATGATAGCCCGGCCCTATGTCATAAATGCACTTCCCCGAGCATGGCGCGCGCGACAAACAAATAACAATAACTCGAAGAATCGCAAAAAGTCGCAAGAAAACTCAACGAGGTCTTCTTCGGGAAGCTTCAAAGTTTAATTTAAAAAAAAATCACGGTGGCAATTTGCAGCATTCACAACTATTTCATTAGCAAAAGGAAAAAAATGTTTAGGTTTTACGTTCTGTACCAACAGAGTTGTAAAATATTAAATAAAAAAATGAAGCCAAGATATTTATAAATTAAAAGTATGATAAATAGCTACCAATACTGAAAAAGTGGATCGTACTTTAATTTCACTTTGAAAACGTATTCTCAATGTCGAGGTGAAAACGTTACATTATTCAAGTGCCAACTTTGACATTGCATATCTCTAAGAGTATTGTTCAATAAAAACTTTTATTAATGGAAAACAATGCTCTGATGTGTTACAAATCAAACGCAATTGCTAAATTTTGAAAATTCTAAAAAAAAATTTTGGGGTTTTGGCCAGTATTTCGGCGAAATCGACCACTGTGCGTCGCAGGGGCCCGTTCAGTTGGAATACCGCCGCGGAAAACCCGCCTGTAGCGAAAGGGTTAACACGTTCACAGACAGTAAAAATTTCAGTGAGCTGTAAAAAGAGACAGACAATTTTTTTTTTAAACTAGTTGTACTATCCGAAATATGATTAGACATATATTGTAAGAGTAGGCAGAATATCAGAATTTAACCGTTATATACAATGAATGCTATAGCATCTACGACGACATAGATCAAATTTTTCAACTGGGATGACGTGAATGCTATAGCACTTGCTTTATTCCTCTACATATAAAAAAATTAATATATTAAATCTATAATTTCATAGTATGTATATATGAAAACAAAACTAAATATATCAGTTCATCATTATGATTCTTCACTATAACGAAATGGCTAAACATTTCCAATGCATATTGCAGAAAGCAACGGTAATTATCAGAAAAAAATGTCCAATGATAGAGTCTGCTCTCTTTTAGAAGTCCACGAAATATAATTGCTATAGCATTCACGTCAAGTATTGCACTTCTAGTTTACTCAATGTGCCGGCTTAAGGAAATTTGTAAATACACGGAGAAAAGATCAAATAATATGAAGGTACCTAACGAATCAGTTGGTCATTATTTTGAAATATATATTAACTACAAAAACCGAAGGTTATATAAAAATACATGAATAAAAATTGGCTTCAAAACTTGAATGCTGTAGCATTCATGCCATTTTGCATCACTATGAAAATGAATGCTATACCATTCACGTCCGCGAACGTGTTAATCAAATAAGAATTTCGTGGCGATGGTTTCATTTAAATATCTTGTGTAGTTTTGGAGAAAAAAAAAAGATAAAGTTAAAATATTTTACCTGTATAACTCCCAACCAGAAACAATCCAAATTGACGTGGAGGTCTTTTCTTTATATTTATCATGCTAGACTCTTTGTGATTGAAGAATTTTAACGACAATTAAGTTTCTTGCGAAACGTAGAGCACGTTATCATAAATTAAAAACAATTTTCCTGCAGAAGGACAATTATCTGTATGCACTCAAAGTACAGCAAGTTATTTCGACTAAATGGGTTAAATATAGAGATAATTAGACGCAACAGAACGTAATGTCAACTACAATTCGATGAAAAATATAAAATCTCCCAAATGCACTCTACCAGTTTGCTAATTAGAATCCACTAATGCTTAATTCTCATTGTCAGCACCTTTAAATATGCAACAGCGAAGGTTACGGCAGCGATTTTGAAAATAGTATCAATGATTCATTTTGATATCATTACAACAGACATTTTAAGATTTAATGTAAATTCTTTTGAACATTGAAATACTACCTCTTCGAATTTTCCCTCAGGAAATAAACAATTCTGTGTAAATCATCTGAGTATATATGATTGTTTTGATAGTATGAGTTTAACACTAAACGTACCGGTATTTTACACCTACCTAATCTTACCATGAGTTGTCATTTGACCCCTTATGAAATAAATGTTGATTTTTAGTAAGAAATACCCAATTTATTAAAGGAAATAATTTGCGTCATAATTTCTGATTTCTAATAAAATAATCAAACACAAATTTTTATTTCTATAAACACAATAATCAATTAATTACACAAGGCCAATTGAATGTAACGGAAACTGTCGTGTATTATCACTCCTTGTCCAACTTGATTTCTTATAGGCTCTGATCTTTACTCTCTGACTCTCAATATACGACTGCATTTCTATTTCGTTTAGCTATAGAGAACTAATTGAAGGTAGTGTTTCTTGTGAATCTCCGAAAACAGTCTTTTCTGTTTATGCGTTACGTCGCACAGTGGTCGATTTCGCTGAAATCCTGGCCAAAACCCCAAAATTTCTTTCGCGGGCTTCCAAATCTAGCAATTGTATTTGATTTGCAACACATCCGAGCATCCTTTTCTATTAATAAAAATTGTTATTGGACAACATTCTTAGAGATATGTAATCTCAAAGTTGGGACTTGAATAACGTGTCGTATGAATCCGATCAGGTCAAGATTCACTTGAGAAGCGTATCTGACTTTAGAACTAAGGTTCTAATTGAAGAAAAATACGTAAACTTCGTATGAGGTCAAATAACCCCTGGTGGTACGTATGGTAGGAAGAAAATTTTTGTCGGTAAAAAATAAGCTACGAGAAAATATAAAGATGATATAAGACTTTACAAAAAGTCAAATGAGCGAAAGAAATAACAATGAATGTATGATTTTAAAGTAAATTTTGAAAGGGGTCATTTGACCCCGCTTGACACGCTTAGTGTTAACCGCTTGCCGTACTTTGACGAATCTGACTCATGGTGAAAATATCGAGCCAAAAGTGAATATCATGACTCAGGTTCGCGATCGTAATTTCATGTTTAAGATGAATATCACGAGTCCAACTCGAGATGAAAATTTCGAACCAAACATGAGTATTACGAGTGAAACTAATAGTCTTCATAAGCAATCTCAAGATTCATAGGTGTATCAAGTTCCGACACCATGTCTCCGCCGCGCCGCTTCGGCTATTTTCTCGATAATTTCGACCCGAATTTTTGTTTTTTCTTCGTTTGGCCTGAATTCTTCCAAATTAAATGGCACGGTAAGGGCTTAATAGATTGAAAACGATATAAAATAATCCAAAGTAGAATTCCACCTATATCAGTATCATCAGTTCCATAGGGTATACGGGCAAGAGGGCCAAATTTAGTTTTTGAAATAAACAAATTATTTACTTGAAAAATGGTAATATTTTTATCTCATTGTAAAGTACAAATATTCTGATTTTGAATCTCCACTTTAACACTTAACGAACGGGCTGAATCCGTTCTGCCTTTCTCGGTTTCCGGGCATTGTTTAGGAGAATTACTTAAATAAACATGTTTTAAAGCGTTGTAGTTTTATTAAATTTTCACCATCTCTTATAATATTTTACAAAGTTATTTATTAACATGTCTAGAATTGTTTACGAATATAATATATTTTAAAACATTTACCCTTGTGTAGTGTATTAAAAATTCAAGCAAAAACATAAATCTACGTGGCCTGTCCTAGGAAGTTACAAAGAAAAAATGTAAATTTACGTGACACGTCCGTTAAGTGTTAAGTTGATTAATTGGCTTGTTATGGCTTGTTAGTATACACATGTGATTTCAAACAGACCCATAGAAAGAAGTTGCATGGTGCCAAATCACACGATCTAGCTAACCAATTCTGTTGCGCATTTCTTGAAATCACACAACCACGAAATTTCCCTTTTTCTAGTTTTACGTGCAGTATGACATGTTAAAAATTAGTTAGTCGAGCTTAAAAATTATCGAGCATAATTATGCGAGAATTTTAATTTATTAAAATTTGAATTAAATTATGAAATTTAAATTATGCATTATTTTAAATTTCATGAAAAGAGCAATGGTTTGCAATAAGGGCCGTAGTATTTATTTGCTTCACATTTTATTTCATATACAGGGTGGTCCACACAACGTGTGCACCGTTAAAAACTACCAAAATATGCGTTGCACAAAAAAGTTTTTATATAGAAGTTGCATGGTCTGAAGGGGCACATTATATAGTGTAGTTATTTTTTTTATAGGTGGAGGCGTTTCGGAGATTTGAAGGTCAACTTTGTTTTTTTAAATGGAATGCTATATTTTTTATATCAAAATATGGAAGAATGTCGAATTCTGAGTAAAAAAGTATTGACATTTATTTGCCCTAAACCTAATAACTAACGAGTAATTTCACTTTATTTCCTGAAAATTTTCTTCGCGTAATATCAAGTTAGAAATTCGACCTTATCACAGATTTCCGCAGGACAGCGATGTTACGTGACAGTGTATACTAATATGAGTGACCTAGTGGCTTAACGCAACTAATGTAAATGTTCAAAGTGATATCCATTGGCATTAATACAGTGATGCAATCTATTAACTAATGAAGAAACTGCATTCTGAATCATATCCGCACTGAGTGTAATGCATGCTTCACGAATACGATGTTTCATATTCTCAGATGTTGTTGGTGGTTCACGATACACTGTGTCTTTTAATGTGCCCCACAGAAAATAGTCTAAAGGAGTAAGGTCCGGTGAGCGTGGAGGCCACATAAATCGTCCGCCACGACCAATCCATCGATTAGGAAATTTTCTATCCAGTACTTGCCTTACATTACGCGCGTAATGTGCAGGACAACCATCATGTTGATACCAGATTTGTGTAAGGATATTTAAAGGTACATTTTCCAATAAAGATGGTAAAGTGTCATTCAAAAAGTTAGCATATTTTTGTCCTGTTAGTCGATCATTAATAAAATATGGCCCAATCAATTGGTTGCCCAGTATTCCACACCACACATTAACGCTCCATTGACGTTGGTGGTCGACTTCTCTCATCCAGTGAGGATTTTCTGGTGCCCAATAATGCATATTTTTCAAATTAATCTGCCTGCGATTAGTAAACGTTGCTTCATCAGTGAACAAAACTTTTTGTAAAAAATAATTATCACTGTTCATTTGATGCAGGAACCACTGGCAGAACCGAACGCGGTTTTCATAATCCGTTCCATGGAGCTCCTGATGAAGTGCTAGGTGATAGGGACGATGTTTTTCATTATGAAGAATGCGTAGTACACTTGTTTTGCTAATTCCAGATCCTCGTGAAATCTGTCGTGTACTAATATGGGGGTTTTCTGTTACCGCTGCTAGGACCGCAATAGCATTTGCATCAGAAGTAGCAGTTTTCGTTAAGTTACGTTTAGTAACATTAAGACTTCCGGTTCGTCGAAGCGATTGACACATTCTCTCAAATATGGCTCGAGATGGCTGATTTCGTTCAGGATACCTTTCGGCATAGATGGCTTTGGCTCTTATTGCATTTTTATGGCACTCACCATAAACTAAAAGCATATCAACTTTTTCGCTATTACAAAATTTCATTTTTACTTTTATCTGTCTGGTAAATACACACAACACCGAAGGTAACTTCAATACTGGATTACGAATATGAAGACGATTGCGAATCATGATAGATGTTGTGTTGATAAACACTGTCACGTAAACATCGCTGTCCTGCGGAAATCTGTGATAAGGTCGAATTTCTAACTTGATATTACGCGAAGAAAATTTTCAGGAAATAAAGTGAAATTACTCGTTAGTTATTAGGTTTAGGGCAAATAAATGTCAATACTTTTTTACTTAGAATTCGACATTCTTCCATATTTTGATATAAAAAATATAGCATTCCATTTAAAAAAACAAAGTTGACCTTCAAATCTCCGAAACGCCTCCACCCATAAAAAAAATAACTACACTATATAATGTGCCCCTTCAGACCATGCAACTTCTATATAAAAACTTTTTTGTGCAACGCATATTTTGGTAGTTTTTAACGGTGCACACGTTGTGTGGACCACCCTGTATAATTGGAACATTTCTACTGTGCAGTGAAATAAAAAATATACTTTTCAAATAAATAATTTGTTTAATTCAAGAACTAAATTTCGCGTTCTAACTTGGACACCTTATAGATGTAGAATGGTACAATTCTACGTCTAATTCAATCGCAGCCAAAGGGTTAAAGGCTGGTTGATGCAGTACCAAGTAATTCACGATACACGGAAACAAACACGGGAGCGAGACGTTAAAAGGGCAAGGAGAGTATTGGAAATTGCTATGAACTCGGTACCAGCAACTGTTTATGAATTATTCAAACTAGGAGGTAAAAGAATATCAGTGAAGCCGCGTTTATAACGTGAGGATTTAAATATTCATGAGCAGAACCGCACGATGCGGATTACAGTAGTCGGTGCTATCTTAAACTGATGCATCCTCTGTTCGAAGAAGTTATATTAAAATTAGATGGCCTTTCGACGAGATTGTCATTCATTCTTTGACAATGCTAAGTCTGCAGAGGAAGAACACCTTTACTGTCGTGATAATCTTCCGTTTTAGATGCAATCAAGGAATGCCTAGGTGCTACAATGTACAGGACGAAAGTACCTCCCACGTTGAGGATATTTCATTTAGCTTTTCACATCATAGACAAAGTTTTTTTTTAGTGTATACAAGTTGTCACTGTGTTTTTTGTTAGTAATGATTCAGTAACTTCAGTTACTGAATCTAATTTTAGTTACTGTATGATAAACATATCATTTAAGAAATATAATGACAAATAATATCATAGTATTTAAAATACAACTTGTTTCGAACGATTATTGACATAATTGATTTTTTATTCCGTAGATTACATCGAAAATGTCCATCATAATTACTGTCCAGTGTATGAAGAAGCATACAAGAAATCCTTGAAACACCCAGAACAATTCTGGGGTGAGATTGCACGCTGCTTGGACTGGTACAAGCCTTGGGAGAAAGTTTTAGATAATTCTAACGAGCCGTTTACAAAATGGTATGTTAAATTTTCAACCATGTAACATTTCTTCAATTTTCAAATACTAGGGTTAAGAAAGCGTTGAATGATAAATTTAGTTATGTACATTTCCTATACATTGTTTCGAAAATTTTCTCTTTCATTTAATATACACTACCGTGCATAAGTATTTGGACACTTCCTCATTGTTAGAAATGTGTGAAACATTCTTTAACACTAGATTTACAGAGCCAATTTGGCTCATTCAAAATTTGATTACTATATATATATAATATTGATTGGTTAATTTTTTAATAATAGATCTTTCATTTAAATTGATTTTAAACTATCTTGTTTAAAAAAAACTTTAATTATCTTGTATAAATCAAATTGGCTCACTTCAGAAAAATAAGTATCTCTCCGTAAATCTAGTGTTAAGTAAAACGCTCTAATAGTTTTGGCTTCCGATCTTATCTCAGATAACCATATAGGATTTAAAAATATCGATGAACTTAAAATTTGACGTCATTTATTATTAGACTGCGGATGTTTATGCAAATTTCGAGTTTCACAACTGCAGGTGAGACAGGAAAACCTATCTAGGGATTTATTGCACTTAATAAATATTACAACAAATACCATACTTTGGATATTTTAGATATATTTTTATATTATGTTCTTTTTGTATATTTTAGCCGTATTTAATTTGTCATAAATGCATAAAAATCCGCAGTCTATTTATTATAAATGAAAAAACACCAATTGAAATCGGTCATTCCAATATTTTGTGTCCAAACACTTATGCACGGTAGTGTACATGTTTGTAAGCAATTTTATTACCTTCTTTCTCGTACCCGGTTTCGACGACAGAATTGAAAGACAGAAAGTCAATGTTAACACTTTGAATGCAACCGGTATTTCATTAGTTTCGTCACTTTTACTAGAGTGAAACTTTTTCTATTAAAATTACATCTTTACAAAGCATACAAGCTTAGAGGCACCAATAGATATATATAGTCGGCAGGATTCTGCCTTTTTAATGTCAATATTCAAGTATCGAAGGTATTAGAAATGTTCTAAATATTACTATTTAAGTCATATGAAATTCCATTGAAATAGCGTTGTTTATATAATACTTTGAAATCAAAATGCAAACAGCATACTTTCACAGTATATGCTGAAGTTCTCGAAACATTATTGAAATCACATACCCGAATATTTATTGCCGTCTTCGTTACTCGAATATTTTTGTCACATTATGAAATTGTATACGTAAGATTTGTGAAATTTCATACGTGCCAGTAATTTGTAAAAGTGATTAAAGATTACATATATTTATAGGAATTAAAAATTAAATATATTTTTATCACAGCCTCGGAGGTTTAAATCCTATGTAAAATAATATATTTTTAACAATATGGCAAAAGTTAAATGCAATAAAATGTCACAAAATATAAAAGAAAGAAGGTCGTCTCGTTACACAGAACTGTGCGTGCAGTTTAACACATTCACGCCGGCGCGTACCACCGGTGGCTCGTGCTTCAGTGTCTTTCAGATGGTGGTCTTGACCCTCTTTATGGGCCCTTGTAACTTTGAATTCTTTACAATCCAACGTTTCAAAATCAAGGAAAATTTATTATTTATAATAGTCCTTTTATTATTTTCTAATGTGCCATCGTGTCATCAAATTGCAGCGCCGCGGCGCGCCGGCGTGAACGTGTTAAATAAGTGAAGATATCCCAAAACGAAAAGTAAATGACTAAACTACTGTTATACTTACTAGCATATATATAAGCCATGAAAATTGTAGGTTCATCGGCGGACAGTTAAATGCTTGTTATAACGCGGTCGATCGACACGTCCTTGCGGGAAATGGTAACAAAACGGCACTCATTCACCATAGCCCTCAAATATCAACGATCCGACATGTTACTTACAATGAACTTTTGGAAAAAACTTCCTTACTGGCTGGTGCTCTCGCTGATATGGGAGTTCGGAAGGGTGATAGAGTGATTATTTATATGCCATTAATTCCTGAAACTATAATAGCCATTTTAGCGGTTACCCGGCTGGGGGCAATACACTCGGTGGTATTTGGTGGTAAGTGTGCTTTAATATATATGATCCAATTTCTATAATATTTAAAAAGTGTACAAATAAGTTCTGTGACTTTTTCACGATATTTTTGTTTTATTTATAAAGTAACTATTTAACATTAAAATATTAAAGGTACCGCCAAAAAATGTCGTTTTTTCAAACATATGACGACGCGAAGAAAGGTCTCATTGAATGTTTTTAATCAAAATTCCGTGAATTTTACAAGCGAGTTAACAAAATTTTGCCAAATCGATGGAGAAATAATATTGGATGAATATTTGTTAATTAAATTCTTCAAAGTATTCACATCTCCGATTTAAAGAAACCGCATTCTTTTCCGAAATCCCTAATATTTTCCATTATTTTCTATTACTTTTTCGCATCTTTTTGGTAAATTACAAAGATCTGAATAAAGCCTGGTCCCGCCGCGCCGGTCGATTTTCTTACAGATAATAACTTTAGGATGAAATCAATGTCGTGATTTCTTCGTATGACAATTTCTACTCAGAATAGGTAAAAAGAGTGAAATGGAATAAAATTAAGCTCAGAAATAGTAATTACGCTCATTCACGATTGAAAGTAAGATTAAATTAAGACTATCTTCCGTTTGGACATTAAATATTGCAATATTAAAGTTGTAGATCCTAAAGAATAAAGGTTAAAACGTAATATTTTAATTTTTCAACACTAAACGTGCGTATATGCACCGATAAACTTTAATCAGATTTTTTCACTGACTACATATATATGTCCGTTGTCCTCGAAGGGTTAATCCATGATCGCGAGTCGGACTACACCTTTAGCGTTAGTTTGAACTTGACAGTTGAACGTGACCATAACAATATTATTTTACTTTCAAATTTATTGAATCTTATAAATATGTAACGTGCTCGCGAAATCAATTCAAGCGAAAATAAGGTTGGTTTTTCATTGTAACCTGATGAAACTACGTCTATAAAACAATTGTTTACGATGATAGGACAAACAGAAACAATCATGAAGGCGTTTAAAAAGCAAAAAACTAGGTTGATAGATAGCGAATGTAAAAGTTATATAACGAAAAAATCCGACAATTTAACATGGGTACAATAATATGTATTACCATTTGGAATACTATGTGTCATTGCAAACTCAATTGAA
The DNA here is from genome assembly GCA_910591515.1 of Cerceris rybyensis. NCBI lineage: Eukaryota > Metazoa > Arthropoda > Insecta > Hymenoptera > Crabronidae > Cerceris > Cerceris rybyensis. Next base: position 10,251,040 of record OU342793.1, read on the forward strand.
TACTTTTCGCGCCATTCTTAGTTTCATCCTCAGAGTGTAAAAATCTATCCTGAGAATAGGATCTTTAACTTTTTCAGGCTTCGCTGCGAATGAATTAGCCACGAGAATAAATCATGCCGAGCCGAAAGTGATAATTGCCGCAAGCTGTGGCTTGGAGCCGTCCAAAATCATTAAGTAGGCCTTACTTTTTGACGGGGTTATAAATTATCCTTTACAATATCGTTCTTATATTTAATGACACTTAACATGACTTTGAATGCAGGTACACTGCAATGCTCAACGATGCCATGGACATCATTTCTGTAAAAAAACCGCAGTGCATTATTTTTCAGAGGAAAAATATATGGGAAAGTCCGCTTACAGATGATCAAAAGGATTGGGACGACGTTATGGAAAAATCGCAACCTCATCCGTGTCAACCAGTTGAAGCGAATGAACCTTTATATATTTTATACACTTCTGGGACGACAGGTAATCTCTTTTTGATTTTTAATGCATTTTGTTAACCTATTCACTATCAATTACAAGATACGGATAGATTATTTTCAAAGTAGTACAAGTCCATTTTCTGTTGTTTCGAGAAAAATAAAGGATAGCATATTAGTCAATTTGAAAATATATATTGATTACGCCTAGTCTGACAATGTTTCTACTAATGTATCACCATGTAATTTGATTATATAAATTTTCTTTCGGGCGAATTACAAATATAATGATTAAGATTAATGTTAATATATTAATATATTATATTATTATTATTAATATTCTAATTTGTTATTGCCAAATTTAAATTAAATGAAGTACCGGCAATTTTTAAAAATACTATACAGGGTGTACCAGCCGATTTTGACATCTTTATAACTTCGGTAGTGTGGTATGTAGCAAAAAATGCTTCATAGGAAACTTAAATGGTATCGAGTGGGGCATAATCTGGTGTCATTAGTTTTTCCGTAGGTGGACCCATCAAGGACATATGAAGGTCAACTTTGTTTTTTTAAACAGAATGACGCACTTTTTTATGCATCAAGCGATGCAGCTAGACATTCTTTGTAAAAAATTACTGACCTATGTATATGGAAAAGTTAATAGTTTAGGAGATATTTCAATTTAAGTAATTCTAAAATTCGTAATTATATTAGCGTTTATTTACGGGTATGGTTCAATATAACGACCATTTGCATCACAGCATTTTTGAAATCGATGAAGTAAGGACTGGCCTACGTTATTTAATGTATCAGCTGATATTTTGCCACATTCATCGATAATGTGCTGCTTCATATCACTCACTTTAGTAGAAACTTTCGCGTTTTATCCTTTAAATAGCCCCATAAGAAAACGTCGGGCAGCGTTAAATCAGGTCACAGACAGATAAACAGATAAACAGAGCTCACGTCCTAGTGCGGCAGGAATGATGCCTTTGTACTTAGATTATTTATACTGAAATTACTCTCCTTAACTATTAGCTTTTCGGCATACATAGGTCAGTACTTTTTTATAAAGAATGTCTAGCTGCATCGCTTGATGCATAAAAAGTACCCTATTCTATTAAAAAAAACAAAGTTGACCTTCATATGCCCTTGACGCGTCCACCTACGGAAAAACTAATGACACCAGATTATGCCCCACTCGATACCATTTAAGTTTCCTATGAAACATTTTTCGCTACATGCCACAATAGTGAAGTTATCACGATATCACAATCGACTGGGCCACCCTGTATATTAACTAGTTAGAAATAAAAAATTTGCTCTGAATTAATCACAAATTATGTGACATTTTATTTTTTAAAAGAGATGAGCTTACACCACTTTAAAAAAAAACGGTCCATATGCCGTAATAAAGATATAGGTACACTGCGAGCAACGACTACAAGATGCCTCCTAGTTTGCCCTAAGTATGAGTTTAAACTGATCAATCAGTAACAATGATTAAAGGTGAACAATAATTTTAGGAAAAATATTCGTTACATCGTTATAACCGTTAACATTACAATTTCAGACAAATAGTCTGTAATTCTAAGAACTCAATTTTGTTTTTTTCTATTTGTTTTCTTGTTACACCCCTCATCGGTGGACAATAAATGAGTCGGTTGATAATATAAAAAGGTATTATCTTTTGCAAAAAAATGTGCTGGGATATACATATCTTTTTGTGTAATCAAAAAATTGCAAATTTCTGGAATTAACTGCAGTTCATCAAAATAATATCCCAAAAAAACGAACATATGTTTACTAATGCTGTATTCTTGAGCAACTGAATACGACAAGACTGTCAACAATAGTCAATATGTAGACAACCGGATTCGCAGCAATTCAATGTAAAATAATCTTTGAACAATAATTCCGGGTGAAATGGGACTTATATGGACGATCAGAAGAGGTTAAATGCATCGTTAAGATATGTATATACCCCAATGGGACCAAGAGGGTTAAATAAACTTTAGATATTTCTTAATTCAATTTTAGCTGTCATCATCTAGTACAAAACCAACAGTTTTAAATAGCTTGTAAACAATTCGGATTACTATAATGACTAAATAAAAGCACGGACACATAATTAAGGCGTCTGAGTTTGAAATTCTTTTATTTCTGCTAATTTTTATCTTAATGACACATTTTTTACGACTAGTAACTCTGGCGGTTCAAACCACACATTTTACAAGTCTTGTGCGAAATAACCACGGTAATTAAAATCAAAAATAACAAAATGAAAATCCCTTCAAAATACAGAGACTGGTATCATGAGAATAAGATATAACACTCTGTTAATACTGGTAGTCTTACAAATTCAATGAAAACTACTTTACTTAATTGCACCCTAAAATAACTTTTTTTATTTATTTTGTATTAAACTAACTTACTTTATATGTATAAATTGTATAACTATCTCAAAATGATTAAGAAATCCTTGAAAAGTTCGATTAAATTTTAATGTGTTCTGGTTGGCATGCTTTTTAAAAGAATATAAGTATTACATTAATAATTAATTCAATGTCTCGCCAATAATAGTGGAATATAATTATATCGATGGAATAACAGACTGCTCTTTACATTTTTATTTAACATCCCTCTGCTCTGACTTGAGATTTTAAATGTTAACATTAATCTTGATAAGCCATCAGATCACACCAAAACGATGCAGTCATTATGAAATAAAAGACAAGCAGTTTATAGTTTATACAATACCGTACTAGACGCACCGAATAAAATGTTATTTATTAATAGCGATCGATTAATGAAATTGCTTAATTTAATTCGCCCAGAATATATTACTCACGTATAAATTCATAATGGAATATAACAATGAATGTTGTTGGACAACAATAATATAAATTATATATTGCAACTTTTACAAAAATGATAGGTGTCCATAATATTTACGAGTAACAGTGTATGTATGTACTTTTAGACTTACACACCTACCTCTCGCTTTACACGGATGACAAATTCTTTCGAAAACCGTGTAAATCGAAAGTGAAATAAATGTATTTTTTTAAAATCCCTTGTATTGAAAACCGTATGAAAGTGAAATCGTGCAACAAAAATTCCATGTAGATCCTGCAACCATTTCGTTAACGTATAATAACCACGTTCAACATTCGTAATTAACAACTACCTAAAAACTTGTAATTGAAGGACAACCGAAAGGAATTATACGATCAATCGGAGGTCACCTAATGTCAGTTTGTTGGACAATGAAAACAGTTTACGGAATGAACAAGGACTCTGTTTGGTGGGTAGCTTCTGACATGGGGTGGGTCGTTGGACTTTCTTACATCTGCTATGGCCCTCTCGTTTATGGTGCAACCAGTATAATGTACGAAGGAAAACCTGACAGGACACCCGATGCTGCGGAATACTTTAGGTAAGAATTTGTTTTTCCTTCCGGTCTCTCGAAGCTTCTAAAGTTGTATGACCGACGAGTGAATGCTTAGAACAATAATTATCAAATAAAATATTTTTGAGATCGTGCGAATATTCAGTATATGGATAGGAAATTTTATAAATGTATGTACCGTGAGAACATAAATCTTCTTAAAGAAAATAACGGAGTATAAGATGCTTCAGCGTAATAAAATGTATTACTTGATATTCTGAATTGACGAGATAATCAGCTTATTTGATATCAGAGTAGTTTTTAAATATTAATACTGCTTCAAGAATCTTTTTGAAAATTTAATTATTGTCGTATTATACAATACTAGTTTCGTCATATTTGATTTATTACCAATATAAATTTATGCTTCTTCTTCAGGGTCATTGAACAGCACAAAGTAAACGCGTTATTTTGTGTTCCTACCGCTCTACGAGTTATAAGACGTGCTGATCCAGATTGTTTGTTGGGTAGAAAGTACTCGACGAAATCGTAAGTTTGTGAATCATTGCAAAAGGCACAAACAAATTATGATTATATACGTAAAACATTATTATCCAAAGAAGATTGTACTGTACATAAAGCGATTTCTACTCTTTCAGATTAAAAACTATATTCGTGGCTGGAGAATATTGTGATTACGAAACTAAGTCCTGGGCGGAAAAGACATTTAATGTGCCAATCTTGAACAATTGGTGGCAATCTGAAACTGGACACCCCATTACAGCGTTATGTTTAGGATACGGACATGCACCTAATTTGCCAAAATTTAGCACGGGTCTTCCACTCCCTGGTTATTGCAGTAAGTTTTAAACATTAATAACTCCCAGACATGTTCTTCTGATGATTGCTCATAATTAGTTAACAACAAATACATTTCAACATAATATGGATACACTTTTTTTCAAATAAATCGAACGTTTTCATATATATCAAGCGTATAAGTACCTAAACTACTTGTGATCTTAACACTTTTGCACGTTGTATCTTTTAACTCCTTGCTTTACGATTTCTTTTGTGAGCGAACGTGCAATAACTCAGAATTAATTGTTGAAATAGTAATCTACCACTGATTTCCGTTGTACTGGTATAAATGAACACAATATTAATGTTGGGTCGTTCGGAAAGTTCGTAGCGTTACTTGGGTGATATTCAAACTCGATAAACTTTTGAAAAATAAATATCTATCCATTACTATTTGCCATCTATCAGGTAGCTTCATAATCCCCTTCACAAAAACTTTTCATTTTTCTTAGCTAAGAACCGCTTTAAATGATTTTTGCAAGCCTCTATACTACTAAATTTTTAGTCATTCAAAAAATTTTGCATAGACCTAAATAAATAATAATCAGATGGTGATAGGTCTAGCGAGTAGGTTCGGTGGGGTAAAATTCCCCAACCGAAATCCAATAATTTTTATCGGCTTTTCATTGACACATGCGGGCTAGCGATTTCTTGGTGGAAAACGACATTCTTCGATCATTTCACGGACCGTTTTTTTAAACTTCTTCCTTTAATTGATCTACTAGGGCGCAATATTTATCAGAATTAAGAGTTTCTTTATTGTTTAAAAGTTGATAATAAATAATACCCTTACAGTCCCACCATACACTGAGCAATACCTTCTTCGAATGCAATGCATCTTTTGGTGTTACTAATGCGGATTCTTCTGCGGTTCTCTAGGATCTTTTCTTACAACATTATTGTATAAAATCTATTTTTCATCTCCTGTAATCACTTGTCTTAAAAATTGACAGGTTTTGTAGCGCTTTAACAGAGAGTCACATACAGAGATGCGATCCTGTAAGTTCTTCTCCGTTAAGTTATGCGGCACCCATACGCCATAACAAATGTCGAACCCAAGTTGCTTAAGATGTTCATATGCGGTACTGTTTGAATTTTCAATGTCTCAGCAATGTCCCTAGTTGTGTGCCGTGAGTTATTTTTTATTAACAACTTTATTTCGCCTTCATCAATAACGGATGGTCGACCAGATCGCTTTCCATGTCCCAAACAAAAATTACCACTTTTGAACTGGGAAAACCATTTTCTGACAGTGCTATCACCAACAGCATCATCTCCGTAAACCGCACATATTTTTCTTTTAGTTTCAACAGCGTTTTTACCTTTATTATAATAATAATGCATTAAATGTCGGAAATGTACTTTTCTGTTGTCCATATTCCTGAGACTGTTACATGCACAAAATACTAATAAGCTTTATTGCCTTTGGTCTGAATAATGTCTGAAACTATGATTTTTAATGTCATGCTCTTACAAAATAACATTAATAACAAATGGCAGTCATAAAAAGCTTTAATTTTGCCGTTTTTCGAAAACGCTACCAACTTTCCGAACAACCCAATAGAATGGAACTAATTTCAACTTCTCCTCATCTACTGATACTTTCAATTTAACAGTTTTTGTAAAAATAAAAAATTTTTTTGTTCCATTCACTGTGTCACGTTTGCCACACTGTTAAACCAGCATATGCCATAATGTAGACATATGTTATTCTATTTTATTTTATCTTATTCCTTTTTATCTGTTTTAGACACATTTATATCCTAACTTTCTACCTAATTTATTATCCATTTTACTATGTGATTGAACTATTTGCATAAATCAAGTATGTTTAGTCACATTCGAATGTATCTATTTATTTATTTATTTATAAAACGGCCTGTACTTCACATAGATAAGAAGGCAAAACGAAGTCACAAATAAACTTACTCGTCTTGAGCTGCAGTCAACCGGGTGACTTTCTTTTTCCTCAATCTTTGCATGCAAGGATAATATTGTTTTTTATTTATTTATTTTTTTGTGGAAAATGTAATATAACACCAACAGAGGATAACATCTTATGGGGGGACATTAATTGAAATAAAGAAGTATTTTAAATTCGTAAAGCAAAAATTTAATAATCAATTTAAAAAGTTTAAGTAGTTTGTTTACTGTAAACTAATAATATGAAGAGGCTTTAATAGTATTTCATCGGATTGTATTTTTATGTTTAATAATTTTTAGAATCCAAAATCTTTCCGCCCTATTGTCTACAACAGTAGTGTTACTATAATGATGCAGAGGATTAATTCCTCTCGCCTGGACTAAATATTAACTCACTTTAGTTTTATGAAAATAGACGTTTTCGCTACGTCACAAATTTCACGTAAAAAGATTCAGGCATAATGAAACTTTACTTCCTACAGTCGAAATTCTGAGAGAGGACGGTAGTAAAGCCGAGGACCGTGAACTCGGAAGAATCGCCATAAAGCTACCACTTCCACCTGGTTGCGTGGCTACTTTATATCAAGCAGACGATAGATTTAAAGAGATTTATTTCTCTACTTATCCGGTAAGATCGAATTTTTTTGTAAAGACCGAATTATTTTATTTATGTCAAACGTACAGTGTGTTCTATTCAGCTGGTGCAGTCGAATATCTTACGAGAAATTAAAATTATAGAAACAGTATCATAACAAAAGTAGCGTTTGATACGAAAAGGGAGATAACATTGTGCAAATTGCATTGACACAAATTAAGTAGTGAAGATATCCAAATTAACTTAACTTTTTAATTGAATAGGAAACTTGTGAACCCACTACTCACAATCAATTGCTAAAAAATATCAGATTACGAAACATTTTATTGTAAATTCTGAAGAATGGGGAACATATATACCTCGCAATCTAAAAATTTCTTTTGAAAAATGCAGCAACAAACCTATTGATACCTTCGAAATTGCCTGGTTTCATTTTTTAAAAATCAAAATGATGTCAAAATCTCACTTAATACTAGACCTGTTAAAAAGTAAATTGCAAAATGTAATATTTCCGTCGTACCAAACAAAGTTTCATTTAATTTGTCGACGACTTTAATTCCTTATGAGAAATTTCACTGATTCCAGTTAACACGTTGATTGCCATGTGGGTCACCGATCATTGACGTTATTGAATTCCATGATATTTCATGTAACTTTTAAATTGCAACATTTATGAATTTTCGAACATACTGAATATTTAAATATCGACGTTAAAAAGATAAAGATCTCCCAAATATCTATCTATCTGTTTCTTTAAAGTTTCTGCTTTATAAAGATGTGAATTTGATAGACAAAGGTTCACTTCAGTAGAAATGATGAAACTGGCGAAATACCAATGGCGTTCAACGTGTTAATTCAAACGCATATGTAAGTTACACGGCATTTCTTTGTTTTCAATATACAGTACAGACAAAGATGAGATCAAGTACGTAGTAAATCGTACAAACATATATAAAGACACTGAATCCTCTACGAAAACTTAGAAAATTATTGGCAATATCAAAATGAATGAAGTCATAACTGAAGTCTAATTGTATTATGTTTAATTCATTTCGATAAGACCTACAAAGTGAAACTTATCAACCCATTGGAACTTCAACTCAGATCCATATTAATCGAATGTACGATTAAATAAACAAATTGTTAAATGTACTGTACATACAATTACAGATAAAAGTAATAGGTAGAAAAAAAGGCTTTCCGCGCAGCCGAAATCTAGTATGCGTTCACTTTCCGTCTGTTCTGTGCAACTTTATACTACTGCCTACTCCCTTTCACTAACTACTGAATGTGATTTTCTAAACTGTACATAAAAGTAAATACTAGATCAAATTCGAACATTTCAAAGATGTAGAAATTACTTTTAAAAGCCATTTATTAACAATTAAAATGAAGTTACATGAAAATCGATTTATGATAGGTACAGTCGGAGTAACTCTTACTTTCAAAAAGCCGAATATAAGGAGAAGTGGGGTAAGGGCAGATGGATTTTTGTAAAGTTGTTAGGATTCTAAAATTGATGACAGGATTCAAATTATTCTTGAAAATTTTCATTTTGATAGAATATTGTACAAAGTGCCAGCTACTCTGCACTTTCCCCCGAAAATGGAATAAGAACGTAACTTAGATATAAGAATGCTTTCAAATGTTTCCTATGCAACGGGGCAAGAGCAGAATAAAATGCTTTATTTCATTAAGTTATACTGTTTACTTTCATAGTAGTTCATTTTTAAACAAATAAGTATTTTTTGCTTCATAGTAACTTATAATACGTTAATAAATACAAGCGAGAGAAATTTCGGTCATATTATAACAAAAATAACTAGTATATGCACCCATTTATGAACTTACACCACTTCACCTTAACAGTGCAAATGTATGTACTTGTTGGAGGAGTGCACAGATTATTAAAATATTTTCGATGTCATAATCCTTTAAACAGTTTAAACTCAAAGTCATTCTAAGGTTCATTACTATTAACAAAAATTGCAATGTCATACATATTGATTTGATCAAATCCGCTTATATAAACGTACATTACCGTAAAGTCTACTTATAGATTTCCCAAATTCTACAAAAGTTGATAATATAAGTAATTTCTAATATAATTAAATTTCTACTAATTTTGTATAATATTTCCCATTTTAATCCTCCAGTTTTCATCTCTGTTCAATGGTCTCATGTAAAAGTGACACACCAATATTGAGCAATATTTTGTACATAATATTTTCAGGGTTATTACGACACCATGGATGCAGGTTACAAAGACGAGTTTGGATATATTTACGTCACCGCACGAGACGACGACGTTATCAACGTCGCCGGGCACAGACTATCAACTTCCGCGTTAGAAGATGTCGTTTTATCCCATCCTAATATCGTAGACGCTGCTGTTGTCGGTGTACCGGATCCCACTAAAGGAGAAATTCCTTTGTGCCTCTATGTGCAGAAAAAAGGTAAAAATTTAGACTGTTTATGAGAAGACATCTGGCTGACAAAAATTCGATAGCAGTGCAGAGATAAAAGAATGTATCCGTTCTTCGTCGTTCTATTCTGCTCTATTCTGTTCTATCCTGTTCCATTCTATTTCGTTCTATTCCGTTCTATTCTGTTCTATTCTATGCCTAGGTTTATTAAAAAGTATAGAATGACTGTACTGACCGCAAAAGAGCTAATGATCCGCGGTAAATCAGTGCAACAAGTTATCATTGACCCACAGAAAGAAGTTACTTGATAAATGGTTTGTTCTGATTCGCCCGACGTGTAGAGATACCTATCGCTCGTCGTCGTGCATTTTCAATTCTAACGTGCTATTGACCGAAGGAGCCACACATTTAAAACTGCACAAGGGAATATGCGGTGCGAGGATAGTCTCCCCTTACCCCGTAACTCGCGTCAAGTGACTTCGTAATCTTGGCGATCTATATACAGTCAGTCCTCGACTTTCGCACATAATTGGTTCCTGAAAATATGTGCGAATGTTGAATGTTCGTAAGCAAAGGGATATACGAAAAATATTAGAAATTGCATATTAACACTATGCCGTCCGGCGGCACCACATTGGTGACCTTCGCAAAGTATTGCCTGACAGCCGGCGACACCACAGTGGTATCGTGCGCAAAATATAAATAAATATATAAAACAAAAAATTTTTAATTTTTATATATATATATATATATATATATATATATGTAAATACATGTAAATCCTCGAAATTTCATGAAAATAGAGGGGCAGGATTAAAAACTCAAGAGAATTGACGATGAGATTAGTAAAACTTGACGATTTATGACAAGAGGAATGATCTGAAACAGTCCTACCGACGCCAAGCAAACAAATTTTGATGAGACGTGCGGCCGCCAAAGTGTTAATATGGTTTCTTTGTAATCTTGAGATTTTTCAACATCTTGTAGGTAATACTAGAGACAATATTACAATAGTAGAGAACCTTAGGATCCACTAATATTGTATTTGGGGATCTCACTCCGAGGGACTGACTGCATAGAAGCCATTTTTGAAATGGCGACAAAAATCTTTAAACAATTGAATTTTTAAAAATGTGCGAAATAGCGAATTGTGCGAAAGTAGAGTGTGCAAAAGTCGAGGGTCGCTTGTACATCGTCGCTCACACTTCTTACTTTCATCGTATCATGTTTATAAAATGTTAACACGTTGAATTTTACGGAGGTCACCTATCACTGTTGGATTCAATGTAATTTCATATGAGGTTCTCAAAACTTTAGATATCTGTGACATTGAATTAAAATAACAACCCGTTTATTTAGAATTTCATAAAGCACTATAATAATTACGACTGCAATTACTCAATATTAATATTTTGTAGGATTTTCAGTTGTATTTCTTCTACTTAAATATTTAATCATTTCCATATAATTATACCTTCCTTTTTTATAACAGATCATTGTTCCTCAATTATATGATATACGATCATAAAGCCGAGTTTTATTAAAATATGTCTTCCCACTATCCTACTCTTATACTAAATAATTCTGCACTATTCATGTTTCAGATTCTGAGAAGAGCGAAGAAGAAATTAATGAAGAATTGATAGCAAAAGTAAGACATTTAATTGGACCTGTAGCTTCATTCAGGCTGGCTGCCTCTGTCAAAGGACTACCTAGGACACGTTCGGGAAAGATAATTCGGAAATCTATCGCTAATTTGGCTCGTTCAAAACTAGTCAAGGTAAATAAAAATAACGATAACGAAGTGTTATAAATTATTGCAAAATATAAATTCGTCAAAGAGCACTGCTTACCGAAAAATGGTTAGGGAGCGGGGGAGCTTCTCATTTTCACCCGCCCATTCCCGCCGTTTCGTTTTTGGAATTCTCAAACCCAACCTTCTAAAATAAACGACTATGCAGAGTACTTATTTTAGAAATCTGGATTTGAGGATTTCAAAAATCGAAATGGCGGAAATAGACGGTTGAAAATGAGAGATTCCACCGGTCCCTAACCATATTACAGTTGTCGGACTGTAGAAATGGTGGGACGCCCCAGTCATATCGAGGAGATATCGCATCGCTACCACCAAATATAAATTCTAGTGTATTAACATCTCTACGGTATTATCATTTATTTATCACAATGAATCTCTATATATACGTATCCATTCAGTAATTAACTACTAATCTGACCGTTAAGAAAATGTAAATCTGGAGCATCGCACGCAGTTTCGTGTACTTACCTATTGAAGTATGCATTCGACCACTAATATTTTATTGCAGTCCTTAATTATTATTCATTTCATAACTGTTTAATATATTTTTGTTTAAAACGACATTGGATTTATTTTTCCAGATTCCAAGTACGATAGAAGATGCATCAGTGTATATCGAGATAAAAGAAGTACTTCAAAAACTTGGATTCGCAAAGCTAGCACCAGATTCTCAATAAAGAAATTTGAAATTTAACGGTTATGTTAATAGTATCTAATGTTTCTACATAGAATTAAATCGTACCTATTTGTATCGTGTAATTAGATAAAAATACGTGTATTTTTATTTTAGTATGTATTAAAATAATTTGATGTCGGAAATGTCCAGAGAATTTTGTGAATCGGATCGCTAATTGAGCTGCACTAAAACACATCATATAAATACCGGGAAAATTTACCTATCCGTTTTTTAAAAAACAGGGTATTATTTATTTTTCATTTATTCAAAGATTAAATTTTATTCATTGAAGCTTTTTCGACCATGAAAGATTTGATATTTTACATATTTGTTTATTATCAAATTTTTTGACAGCTCATTGAACAGAATTATTGATATGTTATACATATGTTACATACTTTTATTCTGATTTTAGTACTTTTAGAAATTTGAATTAACTATATCTACTATCGAATATCATGTTTGAAATATCTATTTGTTCGATTTTATTGAAAATGTGTGACACTAATTTCAGTTGAAACAATTTCGAATAACTTTTAATTTTCTCTAATTGTAGAATAATCAACTTATCATTTCGTTATAAATGCGAAATAGTGAATTTCAATAAATGTTCAATCACATAAAAAAACTGATAAAAATTATTGTATACTTTAAAAGAGAAATTATCATAATGGTTGGGTATAACATCTAGCTTTCTAAAGCTTATCTGAGAATTGAAGAATTTTGGATGCTTTAAAAAATACATATTCTATGTCCAGATACTTTTAATTATTTGGATTACGAATTATAAGTACTCAGAATTATTATATCGTCATCTAGTTCTATTATTTATAACTAAGTCGACATTAATTATACAAAAATAATAATAAAAGTGAAAGGTGTATAACAGTGCATAATTTATGTAAAGTTCATAAACTATTGTTGACAATCTGTAAATAAAAATTGATAGATCAAAAACAACTAAAGAAATTTTAATGAAGTTAAACTATACACCGTAATAAGGGAAAATGCAGTTACTACGAAGTCAATATTAATCAATTATTGTCGGATGTTTATAAAAACTGGTGTAAGTCTAAAGTGTTTTTTGACACATTTAACTTTTATAAAAGCCAATAACGCGGTATGTACATCCAAGCTTAACACTTTACCGACCGATAGCCTATTAATAGGCTTTTCGGGCCCAACGTTTATGGATTCTTATCGTATTGATCGGTTGCCAAAACAATTAATGAATTCTTATATATAACTTTTACTAGTTTCCTATCCCCTCCACGAAGCAGACCTGTATTCATTTGCCTAGCCATCTTTGAGTCGTCAGACTGTATATTCTCCTTGTAGGTACCGTGCGGCTCGTCAGACGTGTCACCTAGGAGGTAAGCCTGTTTCGGCAGAGTCTGATTCGCCAGGCGTCAAGCGTCATGCCTCTTGTCACATGTACACGAAGGCACTTGACGTTCTACCTCGCGATTCGTTAAAAGAGCTACACATACAAATCGAACTAAAAGACGAAAAGAGAGAACGCTGCAGATCGAAGCAAGGGAGACAACGCGATTTGGGTGGCGACAGTGAGGACATCGGCGTAGGCACCAGATTTCTAACATCTCTATAGTGAAAACAGAATAAACTCTGGCAGAATTACCCCCACCACATGGGGAGATTCTCCTTGATGAAACGAAGCGCTCGACGAGACAACAATGTAATACAATGTCTCGCTCCTCCAGACAAACTAATAAGAATATTTGAATGCTACGACTTTGTCGGGTGCTTCCTTTAAGAGGCTGAGCGAGTGGACTCCAAGAAACAAAATGGTACGAATAGGCGGTTGAAAACGAGAAGCTCCGCCGCCCAGGTGACAAGCTTGACGAGCCGCACGGTATATAGCGGTTTACTGTGCCAAGAACTCAGTGACGAAACTTTGTAATTTTCGAAGAGATATCTGCATCAGGGAAGTAATAGCATCAATGTGACCGGTCAGAAATGGATAGGATGTTAAAAAATTCCAATCGGTAAAATGTTAAATAAAAATAACGAGAGTGAAGATTCAAGAAATATTTCGCGTTAATATTTGAAGGAGACTGTCGTGTCGATGAATTTAGTTTCTATTGAAAGCGGTACAAAGTAGTAATGACACTGAATTAGTGCACTATATAAAATATTTGCACTATGGCGCACTGAACAACTTTTCCATCAATTTAATTTTGAGATCTCCGCTTTAACCCATTCGAGACGGTGCATTTTTTTGGAGACTATCCAGAGATACTGACAATTTTTTTGTTTTATATTTACCATTCCTTGTATTTCTGATGATTGTGGCTTTGGGCCACGTACTTTGGGGTCTAAGTTGAACCAAATACCAAATTTAATGTTTACACATTACTAAGATACCTTTTATTTTAAGCTAGTCTTATTTCGAGGGCTGTTTTTTCTATACTTACTGATAATTGCAATTCAAGATCATTGCACACACGGTGTGCAATTGGTCTCGAATGAGTTAAAGATATCATTTAATTACGCATTACAACGAGTTGATTAAATATGGTTAGGCTATTACTACATCAAACTGCATGTGACGAATGTGACTGTAAGAGTTAAAATTTCAACAGAAAAAGGTAATAAAAGATTCGCGACAGTTTTAACTGTCAAACGTAAACGTTCAAAGTAGGAAATGATGAAACGACATCTAGAAACTGAGAGATTTTTGGAAATTCGCAGCTAATTAGCCCGTTGTTGCTTTCAATGCGAGAAAAATAAAATAAAATAAATGTTTTCGAGTCACTGCGAGCAACAACGACCCAGGTCCCACCACGTGGAGGTTGCTGCGGTTGGGGACCCAAAAAAATGGCCATCCATCCTCCATGATATTTTTGTTTTTCGCGTGAAACATTTTCCTATCATTTTTAAAGGTTTTACAGGAATGTTGGCGGAATTAATAGGAGAATGTATCAAGCGAAATTTCTTGTTCTACTTTACTTGCGTTATCCATCTCGCAGTGGGAGAGATCGATTTCTGGTCGGGATGCGACGAGCATTCAACACTTAAAGACTAACGCAACATTCATTTCTTATATTTTAAAACTTAATTGTAGACTTAAGAATTAATTAACAATAGGCTTAAATCAACCTTATGAACAAACTTCATTTAACACATTGAGTGCGGCGCCGATCTTGCTATACTTTCCACTCATGCGGCAGCGCGTAAGGTATTCACAAATTTCAAAAGAAAGAAAAAGAGGCGCAGAAAGTTTGGAAATACTGTGCTGAATGTTATAGCACAAGCACAAAAACATTTGGACGTAAGTTCGCCAGAAAACTTACAAAACAAGTTGTTACTTACTGTAATATGTGCAAATCTTAGCCACATCTCTGCTTAAAATATTTGAGTAAACTTCATTAAATTTTAACAAAATTTTTAATTGTCATTAATAATTTAACTCTTGACAACGACGGTCTCACGCATCGATGTCGACCGAACGAAAAATTCGCTGTCAATCCCAGGGACTAAGGCCGCCTGAACGGAAAGTTCACTGTCAGTCCTCATGGACTGACGTAGCACTCAACGTGTTAAACTTACGACGAACAACTTAGTGTCTAAATAATTACGGTTTCGATTTCATTATCGTCTTGCAATACCCGTCTGACCTTCAATATGGGAGCAGTTTCCGTACACAATGAAAATCATTGCGCATATGCAAATACTGTTCCCATACAATTTTTGTTCTACATAACTTAAATACTATTTGCGATCGCGGGTACTTAAATTTATGCTCGCTGTTTTTCTTCTTTCTTGAAATAGTAGTCTTGAACATCTTCCTAATATCAACCTAAAAGAAAGTTATAATGATTAAGTATTATTTCCTACCTAAGAGAGGATATAAACGCAACGAGAGGGTATCTAATTAAATGGGAAAACTTCTTTGAAAAATATTGGCAAGAAAATGAGAAATACAATCTGCTCGATGCAGAATGAAGAATAAAATCGTATTACTTCCAGAATAAAGGACGTCAGGCGACAATGGTCTCATGAATAAGACTTCGAACACAATACAGACGATACTTTGATCCAGATATCAAACGTATCGAAACCATTAACAACGAAACCATTCAAAAATGGTAACAAGACGATCGAAACAAAATATCTGGAAACCAAACACACAAATTTCAAGACAAGATGACAGTGATAAATATCCATCGAATGCCCATGGATGTGGTTCGATCTATACAGTTCCTGCAATAAAAACTCATATGTCAACAAAATTTAACTACCTACACTGTGGATCCCTCCAACGTCTCGAGGCGCCTGTGTCTTTCAATTTCCATGTCTATGGTCCACTTCGTTTCCACTAAATATCCATCATTGTATTTTATAGTCTGCAACAGAATCTCATTAGTTTTGCCCTAAACGCGGATTTAAACGGAAGACCATTGATCTTCGAATATTTCAATAAGCGAGTACCGAATATTACGAAAATCTAGAGAAGCACGATTTATCAGAAATTTGAGTCCAATGCAAATTTTATGAAGTTTAAAATAAAAAATGTTAAGAACTTTAAGAAGGCAAACTTAAAATTTGAATTTACACACTGGGTCGACAAGTGCGAATTGAATAATATGAATAATATGAATTGAATAACAAATTGAGTAATGCCACGATCATTTGCTATCAAACAAATTACTCAAATGAACAAAGCTAATTTTTATGCAGTACGAAATTATTTAAAACCTTTTCATCATCGGAGCATAAAGAATTAATGCATCACTGTTTAATTCACGAAGAGAAAAGTAAAGAATAACTTAAGAATAACTTAAATAAAGATGAACTTCGTTCTTTACTACAATATAACTCTACTATTTATTTAAATAAATAAATAAATATTTAAAAGCGACACGTTTAATTTATACCTATATTTACCATCCGTCCATCGAACTGTAATTGCTTTATATATTTTTCGAGCGCGAGTTTGATATTTCCATTCTATTAAAAAATATGCAAACACCCGTGGACCATAATTTTTATAACAAATTTTCGAGAATTTATCGAAACCTCTACGTCGACGCGGTTTTCCTAGAAATATGTAATCGCAATCAAAGTAAAAAAGCCCAGACAATAATAAATTAATAACTTTAACGATGACAGCCACCAGCATGTTTCCTATTTCGCGAATCTTATTACATTTACAGATAATCTTTTTCATCTGTGTCACTAAATGCGCATACAATTCATTGCACTTTTACTTGTGAAGTGGTTTCAATGACCATGATAAAATTCATTGTCTGATTGGTATCAATAAATGACAGATAATATAACTTGATAAAAATTCTGCAGAAATCCTCATTTCTTTTATTAAAAGAAATATTTTTAGCAGTATTTTTTGCAAGCACTTGATTAACAACATAAACATCATGAAATGTAGCAGCCAAAAGGCGTTTAAATTCCCGAAATCATCGAGCAGCCAAAAGGCGCTTGAAATCCCGAAATCATCGAGCAGCCAAAAGGCGCTTAAAGTCCCGAAATCATCGAGTAGCCAAAGGGCGCTTAAAAACCCGAAATCATCGAGCAGCCAAGAAGGCGCTTTCAATAAAAATCGCGAAAAAACCGTGCCGTTTCTGGCTGTTATCAATCGCAACGCTACTTCAAAACCCGCCTACTGCCATTGCATGGCTCTCATTGCTCGCAACGCTACTATAAAACACGGCTATTGCCATTTCATGGCTGTCATTCGTAATATTATTTAATAAACAATCGCGTACTACCATTTCGAGGCTTTCATTAATCGCAACTCTACATCGAAACCCATCTACTGCCATTCCGGGGGCTCTCGTAATTTGCAACTCTACCTATCCGGAAAAAAGCTATCGTTGGGAACAAGCCT
This sequence comes from Cerceris rybyensis, assembly GCA_910591515.1. NCBI lineage: Eukaryota > Metazoa > Arthropoda > Insecta > Hymenoptera > Crabronidae > Cerceris > Cerceris rybyensis. Next base: position 10,269,022 of record OU342793.1, read on the forward strand.
CCTGAGACACTCCATGAGGAATTGCAATTTTGCAACTCCAATGGCTGAGTCTCAATTCAGCAAAAGCGCATCTGTCTCAGCTGCTTTTATATTTCGCAACGCTACTTTATAATTTATTAAGAGCAAGCTCCCGGGCACCTACTTCAGGTGTTTAATCGTGATGCTATACTCTACAAATTAATAAAATAATGATAATTTTAAACAATGTTCTATACAATAGAAAATACACTCCCGTGCTCCCTGTTTAAGAGCAATGTCTCAACACTACTTTAATAGTTAATTATTCAAAGTCAAACCGGGCACTCTTCGTGCTTCATTTCGCAACGCTACTTCTACAGACTTAATTGCAACAAACTCCCGTTCCCTACCTCGGGCGATCTCTTTCACAACTCTACCACTAATGTAATATAATATTCTAATAAAGAAAAAACCGAGTATATCCATATCGCAACACTAAAAACTATCAATTAATTCGAACAAATCCGTGGGTACCATCCGGGGCTACCTTAATTTCGCAACACTAACGGTCAAAGAAAACGCAACTCTAACTACGCAGTTAAAAACCGTATACAGCCAACATGCGCTCGTTGGACGGGAATGTTACATCCGTCAGAGGACAAACACAAAAAGCGAGCATAGTGAATAAACAAATTCCAACAATGACTTTCCAAGCTAGAACTCAAAAAAGATTCGAGCATGAAAAGCCATTCGCTGCAGCCCTCTTCGTGACAGTTTGTCGGGCCTCTTCGGCACTTGTTAGCCTCTTCTTCCGCCGCTAGAGAATGCTCGAATACTTTGCACCGATAAAATTCTTACTATTGTTCAAATTCGACAGCGAAAACTACACCACGAGCGTGCAAAGCGTACCTATTCGCTGCTCGTGTAGCACAGTTTTCAAAAAAGGCAAAGTATTCGAGCCTCGTGCCGGGAGTTCCACCACGTGCGCAGAAATTTACATACTAGAAACTACGTTCAAAAAGAGGGGGTTGTAACACTCAGTTTGACCGCAGTTTAATCCCAGGTCCAGGCATATCACGTGCCAACCTACACGCTAAATGTGATATCCTGAAATCCTGGCTCTACCTGCTTAAATTTAACTCACATTCCAGAACGATATGCTACCTACCTACCTAAGGCCTATATTTAAAAATGCAAATCGCGACACGAATACACAAACACACGTCACTCCACGGTTCTCAAACAGGAACCCAAGTGCAAGGACCTACATTAGAGAGGACTCCCCGGGGAGCCTCCGACACCCGAGTTCGCAAGCAACTTTCTCTCTCTAAAATATACATACCAATTTCCTGAAATCAACTGACAAGGGTGGCGACCATTCCGTCATTTCATTATATTACTACCGCGATTTGGAAACATTTAGAGAACAATAAATATTTGTCATTGTACCGTTTAACATTGAAAACGATGTATATGGTATATGTTGCACAGATAAAGAGAATTTCATCATTGTGATACCATATACATCGATGAATTGTGGTAAGAGCGAAAATGTAAACATTGCAAATTGTATTGGTCAAGGTTATATAAATCATTTTGAGATACGACAAAATTTCAAGCGATGCAAGATCCACGGCCTAACACACAACATACACATGTGGAAATTACGTCGTGCACGATTCACCACCGCAGTGTCAGTCACTGATTTTTTTAAAAAAAAGGGCCGGGCCCACCGCCCTTACCCATTTGAGCATCAGCTGGGCACTCAAATGAGTTCAGGCTTCAAGTGAACACGGCAGGAATTTGTACTCACTGTGACTTTTGCTGAAAATCATAGATAAATAAATGATTAGTAGAATTCTAACTATTTGACTTATTGAAAAATGAAGCAACTGAATCGAATTCTATAGGTAATCAAGCAAATGACTCGACTTTTATATTTGTTGAAGCAAAGAGAATTGAAATTCAAAAATTGGACTTTATAGAAGCAAAAGACTCTACTTGGTGCATTTGAAAATATGCAAAATTTACTTTGAATTGAAATTTAATATTGAAAACCGGTAGATCTCGTCGCCAGAGGAAGAATTTTAACAAGTAAATGTATCAATTGTCACTCTGCCTTCAAGATCTACCGTCGCGAAATGCTTTCTTGCAGATAACACCAACACTGTGATAAAAACGACGCGAAAAAAGGTTGCAAAATTCCGATATTTCATGCATCAAAAGCACTAATCGAGCGGTTTATATCAAACATAAATCGTCTCAACGAAATCTATTAAACGCGATCTTACAACAAACTCTGTTATAAGATTATTTTTCGAATGAATATAAAAGACGAACAATATTTAATTAGTTAATTTGTATTGATAGATTCGCAACGCTAATTGTAAATTTCACGATTCCATTCATGCAGATAATGCAAAAATCGCGCTGCAAAAAAAGCCCTATCCTGAATTACGATAAATATGACAGTGTACATGGAAAATAAATGACAGTTTCTACTCACAAGTAATTTTTCAATTACTCGTGTTCACTATGCTCGCTTTATAGAACAATACAACCGGTCTCCAGTACCGCTTCGGACCTTTCGTCCTACGGCATGGTTTGGTGACCGGAGGGATAGTTGAAATGTGTGACTTACCAGTGTACACACTCATTGTAATACCTTAATTTCTGCCATGCTTGTGCTGTTACTGCTGCAGTCCTTACTGCCATCTTTGTCTCTGCCGCAGATCTCTCTGAAGTCGCATCTTAGTTGTCCTCCAGTGACCTCGGGGAATGTCCAACGTCTAAACAGAACAAAGCATATCGCATTGCAAACGGCGAACTTCGTAGAACGTTAAAGTGCCTGCTTTTTCGATTTTGCAAAGAGGTCGAATTTAATTTTGCAAAAATGAAGATTAAAAGAAAATCCCAATTGTATATCAAGAGACGTTAAGAATAGCTCGTGAAAAACGACTAGTTTGTCTATGCTTTTGAGAATTGAGAATGCAAGGAAAAGTTATACAGGGTGGTCCACACAACGTGTGCACCGTTAAAAACTACCAAAATAAGCGTTGCACAAAAAAGTTTTTATATAGAAGTTGCATGGTCTGAAGGGGCACATTATATAGTGTAGTTATTTTTTTTATAGGTGGAGGCGTTTCGGAGATTTGAAGGTCAACTTTGTTTTTTTAAATGGAATGCTATATTTTTTATATCAAAATATGGAAGAATGTCGAATTCTGAGTAAAAAAGTATTGACATTTATTTGCCCTAAACCTAATAACTAACGAGTAATTTCACTTTATTTCCTGAAAATTTTCTTCGCGTAATATCAAGTTAGAAATTCGACCTTATCACAGATTTCCGCAGGACAGCGATGTTTACGTGACAGTGTTTACTAATTGAGTGACCTAGTGGCTTAACGCAACTAATGTAAATGTTCAAAGTGATATCCATTGGCATTAATACAGTGATGCAATCTATTAACTAATGAAGAAACTGCATTCTGAATCATATCCGCACTGAGTGTAATGCATGCTTCACGAATACGATGTTTCATATTCTCAGATGTTGTTGGTGGTTCACGATACACTGTGTCTTTTAATGTGCCCCACAGAAAATAGTCTAAAGGAGTAAGGTCCGGTGAGCGTGGAGGCCACATAAATCGTCCGCCACGACCAATCCATCGATTAGGAAATTTTCTATCCAGTACTTGCCTTACATTACGCGCGTAATGTGCAGGACAACCATCATGTTGATACCAGATTTGTGTAAGGATATTTAAAGGTACATTTTCCAATAAAGATGGTAAAGTGTCATTCAAAAAGTTAGCATATTTTTGTCCTGTTAGTCGATCATTAATAAAATATGGTCCAATCAATTGGTTGCCCAGTATTCCACACCACACATTAACGCTCCATTGACGTTGGTGGTCGACTTCTCTCATCCAGTGAGGATTTTCTGGAGCCCAATAATGCATATTTTTCAAATTAATCTGCCTGCGATTAGTAAACGTTGCTTCATCAGTGAACAAAACTTTTTGTAAAAAATAATTATCACTGTTCATTTGATGCAGGAACCACTGGCAGAACCGAACGCGGTTTTCATAATCCGTTCCATGGAGCTCCTGATGAAGTGCTAGGTGATAGGGACGATGTTTTTCATTATGAAGAATGCGTAGTACACTTGTTTTGCTAATTCCAGATCCTCGTGAAATCTGTCGTGTACTAATATGGGGGTTTTCTGTTACCGCTGCTAGGACCGCAATAGCATTTGCATCAGAAGTAGCAGTTTTCGTTAAGTTACGTTTAGTAACATTAAGACTTCCGGTTCGTCGAAGCGATTGACACATTCTCTCAAATATGGCTCGAGATGGCTGATTTCGTTCAGGATACCTTTCGGCATAGATGGCTTTGGCTCTTATTGCATTTTTATGGCACTCACCATAAACTAAAAGCATATCAACTTTTTCGCTATTACAAAATTTCATTTTTACTTTTATCTGTCTGGTAAATACACACAACACCGAAGGTAACTTCAATACTGGATTACGAATATGAAGACGATTGCGAATCATGATAGATGTTGTGTTGATAAACACTGTCACGTAAACATCGCTGTCCTGCGGAAATCTGTGATAAGGTCGAATTTCTAACTTGATATTACGCGAAGAAAATTTTCAGGAAATAAAGTGAAATTACTCGTTAGTTATTAGGTTTAGGGCAAATAAATGTCAATACTTTTTTACTCAGAATTCGACATTCTTCCATATTTTGATATAAAATATATAGCATTCCATTTAAAAAAACAAAGTTGACCTTCAAATCTCCGAAACGCCTCCACCTATAAAAAAAATAACTACACTATATAATGTGCCCCTTCAGACCATGCAACTTCTATATAAAAACTTTTTTGTGCAACGCATATTTTGGTAGTTTTTAACGGTGCACACGTTGTGTGGACCACCCTGTATATCGAACTATATATAGAAACTTCACGAAAAGTCCTCAGAGATGAAATTGACCTTGTCTCCGCGTGAAAATATATCAATGTTTATATTACACTCACCATCAAAGCGTCAGGTCCGTTGTAGTTTTGCAGGGTACAGGGATTCAGCGATGCCTCACGAATTCGAGCAAAGTCCGTAACAAAAATTAGACGCACATCTAAAATATTTATTCCCCGAAAATTTCATACGTTGGGGAATTCTTTAGTTTTAATTATTTTATTGGTAATATGTGCAGAGCAAGAGGAAGAAAATTGGAAAAAAAACTAGTAAGGACATTTCTGAGAAAATTTTCAAGTATCAACTGAAACTTGGGAAAAGATTGTGGAATATATGTGAATTCGAATTTCAGCTCACCTATAAAAACTTTGCCCTTCGACGGGGAGTGATTGTCACCATTCAACCATCCCGTCAGTTGACTGTTCTGTAACAAACAATTAAACATTTTGATTGGTATATGTATATCTTTTTATTTTTTGTTTTTTTCAATTGAAATATTTCATTTCTGGATTATGTGATGCTTACCATTAAAATTCGTGAAGCCTTGCCCGATGGAAATCCTTTCCACAGCTGCTGTTCGATGCACTGATTTTACTTCCGGTTCGATCAATTTAGAAAAAAATTATAGAAGCTACCGCGACCGGGAATTATTTCCGCCGAACAATGTGACTCTACTTACGCGGAGAAAAGAATTGATAATTTTGAAGAATTATCAAGAAATTATTAACAAGTAAAATAGCGGGTTGCAAACACTGACTCTACTTCCGCGTGAATTTATTACAAATTGAAAATAAACATATACAAAAATATAAATATAATACGGAACAAGCACTGACTCTAGACCGTATTACGCGCGGGCACAAATTTTGCTGAAAATAAAAGGGAGGGGTAGGGAGACACAAAAATATGAAAAACCATGTTTTCTTTTTCTTATTCGATCAAGTGCTTGCGTCAAGAAATACTGCCTTTCAATTACTTCTGTTGCCAATGCACATCAATATTTGTAGGATGAACGTTTTTTAATACATTGATTGCCTGGAACTATTTGTAAGAATGTCTGGAGACTGTTTGGGTTGCGAGTGAATGTTTAGACTTTAGTGTGACTGAAGGATGCCTGTTTGTATAAACGAGAGTGAATCGTGAAAGAATGCGAGTGTTGCCCGAAATCGTGGTGCGAGTGTATCTTAGGAAAAGGGCAACACTGTATGAATGAGGCTGAATATAAGCGAGTGTGGACGAGAAGTGTGATCAGTGTGTTTTAAGAGCTAGTTTAAAGACGTCTTGTAAGAGCAGAGAGTTTGAGCTGTGCGTAATAAAGAGTTATTTATAAAGAAAATCCTTATTATTTCCCACATATTTGGTTCAATAAAATAATAAATATACGTTGGGATCATTGGAAATATTCCATTATAAAAGAGTACTATTCAGTTGCAACTTTAAACATATAATTTAATAGTTTATATGTTATAATATTTCATTTGTTATATTAGAAGTACGAAATATCTTTTATAAATATGAATGTACGGCATGGAAGCCTGTAAACAAAAATGGAGGTGATATGACTCGAGAAGCGAGCGCGTAAGAGAACGCTCCCGCACTTTGTTTTGTTTTGATACGGGTCGGTCAAGCTCGTCCATTCTGAGTGATGTCAGTCGAGAACGCGATGGCGACCGAGTAAGATCGTGGTCCGGCGCGGTGGCTCTCGCGTTGTCGGGCCCTGGCTGTCCGGGAACTTTCGGGTCCGACTGTTGCATGGGTCCTTCATCATGTTGAATGGACAATCCGTGACAGTAAACACGCTGGATTGACCAGATGTTCTGCGGGCCCGAAAGATAGCGGCGTGTTCATTGCTGATCGAGTTCGGTAATGTTCATGTGTCCGCGCCCCGGTCCCCAGGGTCGACTTAGTTGCGAGATGACCTTGGCGCCTTGCCTCGATTGGTTGCTCGGTCGTGGACGACAATATAGTAATGTATATTGTGAGAAGAATAAATAACGTCGAGTAAGGTGTTGCTCGGCTCAAATGGATACGATGTGTGCAAATTTATTCCGATCCCCCCCCCGTTTCTTCCCTGGAACCGCCGGTCAGCAAATGATCGGTACGTGCATGTAAGAACTTTTGAGATCATTTGCCAGCCGCTCGAGTGCGGCGGTCGATGTGCCTTTCTGTACTGGGGGAGAGTTCCCAAATATCCATACAGTGGCGCGGTCTGGCACAACTTCTTTAAACATTCATTCGTCATATTCTGTGCATAATACAATATATTACTAATTAAATGTACAAGCAAGAAATATAAATACTGTGGGCTGCCACTGTTCAAGTTACATAATTAGTATCATGTTTCTTCTCTGTTAAATATAAACCCTGTAATCCCCTTCGACAAATTTGCGAAAATGTTTATAGAAATTGCGGACGAATTTAATGCAGTATCTTGATATCCTACATCGGCAAATACGACTTCTAATTACTTCTATACTTACGCGTCGAAAGCTATATAAAATTATTACAGCGTCTCAAAACGGAAGGATAGGTCATAACATCTTTATACTAAGAGCAAGCGAATCGCGATGTATTTGTAGCACAGAATTGTAACGGTCAAAATTTAACACCAAAGTTGGTAAATGCTGCCAGAATAAGGGACAAATTTCGCAAAAGTCGACTATCGTATTGTAAACATTCACGAAATACTCGTATATTGTAAAAGGTTACAAGTAATACCGAAAGATTTCAACCGTGGCATGCTTACGTAGAACCGTATTAACGCCTAGAAATGTAAATTCAACTCGTCAGATGTTCAACTCGATATTAATTAATAAGAATACTGAGAAAATGGAAGCAAAACGTTGCGAAGACCCGAAGTAAATAAAAGTATTACTTGCATATGGCGTCGTAATATCTTTGTTGTTATGTCGTGTAGGTACCGTGCGGCTCGTCAAGCTTGTCACCTGGGCGGCGGAGCTTCTCGTTTTCAACCGCCTATTCGTACCATTTTGTTTCTTGGAGTCCACTCGCTCAGCCTCTTAAAGGAAGCACCCGACAAAGTCGTAGCATTCAATTATTCTTATTAGTTTGTCTGGAGAAGCGAGACATTGTATTACATTGTTGTCTCGTCGAGCGCTTCGTTTCATCAAGGAGAATCTCCCCATGTGGTGGGGGTAATTCTGCCGGAGTTTATTCTTTTTTCACTATAGAGATGTTAAAAATCTGGTGCCTACGCCGATGTCCTCACTGTCGCCACCCAAATCGCGTTGTCTCCCTTGCTTCGACCTGCAGCGTTCTCTCTTTTCGTCTTTTAGTTCGATTTGTTTGTGTAGCTCTTTTAACGAATCGCGAGGTAGAACGTCAAGTGCATGGAACAGTTCCTTTATTCAATCATACATATATACATGATGCTTGGATAGCATAAAGATACAATTATATAACTCCTGTATGGTCGCACATTAGCGACTTCTCGCAGGAGAACGGAAATTATACAATACAAGAAAGAATCAATTTGCGCTGTATGATAAAGTTAAATGATTAGTATTACGCCCCAAAAGATTTGATATGATCATCAAAAAAGGCATCTTCGTTACAGAAAGGTACCAGGACTGACAAAACAATTAACAATTATAAAAAAGGGGGGTGGGGGGAGAAGATATTGGCACGGCCAATATACTAAGTAAAATAAAATGAACAATGATGAGATCTTGACCAAAATAAATAAGAAAATTTGCACGGATTAGTGGTCAAGAATTAGACGATGGAAGAATTAAATAAGTAAAGAAATCCATGATAAAGAAAAATTACCGTGCTTGCGAATACAAGTGGCATGAAATTATACTGAATAACGTTCCATACGAATCAAGAGGATAGTAAGGATGTTGTTGACATCAACGATATTCTTAAAGTAACTTAAAGTAGATATACTAATCTAACTACGTTATGGACTAAAGAGTATATACAGAGTTTAAATTAAGATAATGGAAGTGCTCGGTTCAGAGTACGACGATCGGTCAAGATTTAAGCCATGGTAATTTATCGAGATAATTGTAATGCTTTTGGACAGTATCCCGTGGAGGAAGAGATACAGAATGTTGCAGTTGTGATAGATCGGCAGAAACTACCAAAGGATCGTATCGAAGAGCAAGCGAGGCCCTTTTTCTATGCGTATGGTATATGATGGGAATTTTGGAGCGAAAATCCTGAATGTATCCTTCTCTGTCGAGATAGGGAAAGGCAGCAGTAGAGAGAAACCCATTTTCGCGAGCCTTCCTAGCCTCCTCGTCCGACATTGTATGTAACGAGGTGATGAGAGGATTGTCAGAGTTTGAGTGCAAAGATTTAAGGATAAACATTCTGGTGATTTTAAGTGTAAAAATATCAAACCGCGAACAGTCAACCCTGCTATAAATTGTTTGATTGCGGAAGTGTCGCTTGGTACCATCCGACATACGTCTGGGCATGAGAAGACCCGTGATCGCCCGGAATATTTTCCTCTCGAAGGTGCGAATGCGCTCCATCACATAAGGCGAAATTGAGAACCAGATTGGGATCGCATAAGATAGTACTGACCTGACATAAAGCTTGTAAAGGAGTAGTTTGACATTCTCACCGAGGTGTTTTGAGTAGAAGAGGCGAGCCAATTTAGATGCTATACCTTTTGCTTTCCCGAGACAGTAGTTGGCGTGTTCATTATAGTTTAAGTGTTCGTTGAGAATTACACCCAAATATTTGACCTTTTTCAGCCGAGGGATTAAAAGGTCAAATCTTTCCGTCGCGTGAATCGAAAAACTTTTTGAGAGCCTGTATTGTTTTTTGCTAATTTGGGACGTGGGCCTAATGAATAGAATAGTCTCGCATTTGAGCATATTTACTCTCACCTTCTTCATGTTACACGCCGAGACAACAAAATCGAAAGCCCTCTGCAAGTGTGACTGAATGTCGAGAGGATCAACGCCGGATTTATAGATGATTAAATCATCAGCAAAGGCCAAAGCTTTGCAAGTATCGTTACTTTTGTTAAAATTGTTTAAAATATCAGAGAAGTATAAGTTGAATAGTAGAGGAGAATTTACGGCGCCCTGCTGCAGACCATTTAAAATATTGAAAGTACAAACGGAAAAAGTATTATTGTGAAAAGTTTTAAAAGCGCGGCCAGTGATCATGTTCTCAGTTAGAAGCAACAACTCGGGGGGGAAATTCATTTTGTGTAATTTAACTATCAATCCCGTAGTCCAAACAATATCAAATGCTTTCTCGAGGTCAATTAAACAAGCCCCAGTCACAGCTGAGCTGTTGAGCGAGTCGGCAATGTCGCGAGTCAATTTGGCAATAGCATGAACCGTAGAGTGCGAGTGTTTGAAACCAAATTGATAATCAGAAATTAATTTATTGGACCGCACAAAATGATTCAAACGTATGTTAATCATGATCTCGAACAATTTGCCCAGGTTTGGCAGCAGACTGATCGGCCGGTAATTATTTAAGTCATAAAGGTTTTTCCCTTTTTTGTGCAATGGGACGAGCTTGGCCGTTTTCCAACGAATGGGAAAGTAAGATAGACGTAAACATGCGTTAAAAATTAGCGTGAGATATTCAATAACGGAGCCTGGAAGGCGTTTGATGGATACGTTTGGTATGCCGTCGAACGAGGTGGATTTTTTGTTTTTAAGATATTTGATGGCTCGTAAGATCATTGTGGGAGTTATTAGATAGTTTGTGTGAATTGAAGGCCAGATCTGTTCGTGTAGCGAAGCGAATTGCCAATTGATATTTTCACGCGAATCCCGTATTCGATCGTAAGTCTGCTTTACCTCGTGCTCGTGATTCCTCTCTTCCTCGGTTGTAGGAGTCAGATTTTTTGTATGTACTCTTGCAAAGTGCACCCCAAGTAAGGTCAAACGATCGTCAGTGCTTGACACTACATAGTTATTATCTATTTTCTGGAGTGTTGATGTATCTATTCCGGATTCAGACCAAAGAAAATCGTCGTTTATTGCGCCTCTTAGTGGCGGAATTGAGTCATTGTTTTTTGGATTTATAATTCTGTTTATAAAAGGGTGTAGCTTAATGGGATCACGAGTATCTAGTTTGGACAGTCTGTCGTTCCAGAATTTATTTGCAACTGCAGAGTAGAGTTTTTTGAGTCTGTAATTGGTACGCTGAATTATTGATTTATAAAATTTGATCATGTTAGACTGTATTGCAGTTAAATTGTCGCGAAGGCTCAATAAACGAAATAATCTGGTGATAAGTTTGGATTTAAATTTTTTGAGCTTATTAATGCGTCGGTCGCCATATTCTCTCGGGCAGTTCAGAGCCTCCACGGTAGGTGTACAGCTCGTCAGAATTACGGAAATATTTTCCTCGAGGGCCTCTATTGAAGCATTAATCATTTCGATCGACGCATTAAGTAACGATGGGAGATTTAGGCTGTTGATATAATTATGGAGTTTGAGTTTGTATTCTTTCCATTTGGTCAAACGATAATTTAGTCTCAGTACTCTGGGGGCTCGTTCTACGTATGTATTCCAACCGAGGAGAGAGAGATTAATCGTTATGGCCCAGTGATCGCTATCATAGGGCAGCAGACCCAGCCTTTGGGTTCCATCGTTAATACGATCGAGAACATCAAGTGCCTTCGTGTACATGTGACAAGAGGCATGACGCTTGACGCCTGGCGAATCAGACTCTGCCGAAACAGGCTTACCTCCTAGGTGACACGTCTGACGAGCCGCACGGTACGTGTCCGATGCTGCCTGCCGCAAGGTCGTCCGAGCCAAGGGTACATCGAGTCCTGCAAGCAAATACAAGTAAGCTATTAAATACCCGGCGCAGAGTACTGTTGGGTTGAGTGCCCACCGGGCGCGTCCCCAGGTGGCGGATAGGGGGGGACCGAGGGAAAGAGAAGGGACCACCCTAATCGGACCCCGGCCTGCGGGTGCTATAGGGAGTCCGGCTGGCGTAAAAACTGGCCCAGGACGACCAAGGCCCTGCCGCGGACCAACTCCCCAAGCTAAGGTGGGAGCTATCGTGCCGATGGCTGGATGGCACTGGGGTACAGTGTCGCAAACGATGCCCTTGGGATACCTGGCACATCCCATTGTATAAGTGCCTTACCCGTCCAGGCAGGATTCTGGGCGGGCGGACCAACCTTTGCCTGCCAACTCGTGGGACCAAAACATGGACTGCAATTCAATACAAAACAAAACAAAAAAAACCGAAACGGGTGACGGGAACTCGAAAGAGGAACCTGATCCTTCCACTATGGCACCTAGTGCTGAGGCTGAGAAAGGAACTGACCAGTCTCCTATGAAGATAGATCAGGACCTCCCAGCCGACCAAAAATCTGGCAGTGAGGGGCAAGAGGGAGCAAATAAAGATGCGACCTCGGACACCTTCACTAACACGAGGAAGAAGAGGCTGAGTGGTGCAGCCAGAAGGAAGCTCCAGAGGGCAAGAGCCGCAATGGGGACCCCTCAGGCAGCCACGGGAGCCACTACCTCCTCCGGAAATCAAGCGGCTACGGTGGAACCTTCCGAAGGGTCCAAGGTAGCTGAAGGCGGTAAGGCCGGTGAGGTGGCAGTCGGTTCCAAGGGCCTGAAAAGGACCAGGAACGAGGCTGTCACCCCCCCGGACATCCGCAAAACGATCAAGAGGGGCAAGCCTACCCATTCCTCCTGGAAGTTCAGCGAGGTGGTCTCGGCGGATAAACGGTTGGCAGTAGTGCCGACCGGCTATCCAAAGAGCACCCTGAATGAGGGAGAGGGTGAACTGCTCACCCGGGCGCTACGCTCGGCGCTGGACGCTGTTCCCGAGGAACAAACGATCCCGCGCTTTGAGGGGCACCGGCTGGAGCGGGGCGCCCTTTGGGTGACCTGTGCCGATGATCGTGCAAAAGAGTGGTTGAAGACAACTGCACCAACTCTTAAGCCATGGGACGACGCAACTCTAGAGGTGTGGGAGAAAGAGAAGTTGCCCAGGCTTAAAAAGATGACGGCGGTCCTTCAGGAGTCATCCTCGGAGACAACCGACGCCGTCCTACGGAGGCTAACCCGACATAATCCCGGGCTCAACACGGTTATGTGGAGAGTCTGGGATAGACAAGTCGTGGAGCATAATCTCCATTTTGTTCTGGGAGTCGACGAGGACTCGGTAGCGGCGCTAGCCAAATTAGGATTCGCGCCCTACTATGGGCTGGGAAGGGCTCGTTTCTACGAGGTACTTCCCAAACCAGAGGCCTCTAAAACCACAACAAAAACCCAGACTCATGGCAAGGCGACGAAGGGGGCAACTGCCAAACCCTCAGAGCCTTCCAAAGAGCCAGCTAAAGAGGTGGCGCTGGCCTGCCGCAGCAAGGGCGCGGGTAACACCCCCTTGATCCCTGCAAAGGGGCCTGGGGGGGGGGGGGGGGGACCGCGGCGCCCAGCACCCAGGCAACGGCTAGCCCACTTATTAAGCCACCGCGTCTGACGCTGCAGAAGAGGTCGGACAGCCTGTCACGCGACAAGGCTGGAAGACCTCTTAATGCAGAAAGTATTGCCAGGAAGGGGCAGTCCGAGGTAGAGAAGAGGACACAAAGTACTCTTCAGATCCTCAGGACTGTCTCACTGGAACCCGCGCCCCCGGCCCAAACGCCTAAGGGTGAAACCATATCAAAGGGGGTGACTGATGGCCAATGATATGGCCCCTTCACCTCCAACCATCCCTCTCTCCCCAATCCTTAACCATCATCCCATCACTCCTTTCCTTCCCCTAACCCCCAATAAACGAGATAAGGCAGGTGGCAATACAGCGACCAAAGCTGCAGGGCGAACCAGCTTCTCACAAGTCAACTTGCAACATTGCAAAGCGGCCTCTGCGGTGCTTAACAGAGACCTAGTAATGTCGCAAACCGATGTATCCCTGATACAAGAACCTTGGATCTATAAAGGGCTGATTAGAGGGATAGATAATACGCACGGACAAATCATCTGTGACCAGTTAGAGCCGGGGCCGAGGGCTTGCATCTTTATAAATAGGAGGCTGCAAGCCATAAAACTCAACCAGCTATGCACTAGAGATTTGGCGGTAGCATCAATCGACACCTGGGTCGGGGGAACGAAGACGAAGCTCATAGTAGGCTCGGCATACTTCCCCTACGAATCCGAGGAGGCTCCAACCAAAGAGGTAAAAGCACTCTTTGACTACTGCCAAACAAGAAATCTGCCCCTGCTCGTGGGGTGCGATGCCAACGCACATCACGAGCTATGGGGCAGCTCTGATACAAATGTTAGGGGCACCAAAATTATCGAGTACCTATCAGGCTCAAATCTAGAGATCCTAAATAAAGGCTCTAGTCCCACATTCGTCACTCCTCGAAGACGGGAGGTTATCGATTTGACGTTGGGAAGTCGCAAGATAGCCCGGTCAGTCGCCAACTGGCACGTCTGCAAGGAGGACACTCTCTCAGATCATAGACAAATAAGATTCATGATCGAGGGAGACAACCCCATAGGTACAGCAGAAACCTACAGGAACCCCAGGAACACGGATTGGTCCTGTTTTAGGACAGAACTAACTAAACGACTGGGGGACCCCAAGAAGGGACTAAGTACCAAGGGCAAGATAGAGCATGCAGCTGCGCAAATGCAAGAAGCAATTGTGCACGCATTTGAGACAGCATGCCCTCTCAAAACCAGGAAATGTAGCAAAAAGGTAACCTGGTGGACCAGTGAGCTGAACAAGCTCCGCACCAGGTCCAGAAGACTACTGAATAAAGCTCTCAAGACCGATGCAGTACCTGACTGGGCCAACTATAAAGTGGCTCAGAGAGAGTACAAGCGTGAAATCAAGGTCTCGAAAGCCGAAGGATGGCGTAAATTCTGCAAAGAGATAGAGGACCTACCCCTAGTAGCCCGTCTCCGCAGAATATTTACAGCTGGTCAAGCCTCGAAACTCAATAGCCTCATTTTGCCCAACGGCAAAGAGACTGAGTCTCAAGAGGAGATCGTTGCTCATCTTTTCGAAGTACACTTCCCGGGATCGGTACTCACGAGTACCACGGAAGAGCAACAAGAGGAAACTGAGGAGCGCATACGCACCAATCTGAGGGATTGGAGAACAGCCACAAAGGCCATAACACCTAGCAGACTGGAATGGGCGGTGGAGTGCTTCGAGAGATTCAAAACCCCTGGAGTGGACGGGATATTCCCGGCGATGCTCCAGGAAGGCGGAGAGTCCCTACGCAGGCACCTACTGCCCGTGTTCCGAGCCTGCATCGCTTTGGGCTACATTCCCAAAGCTTGGCGCGAAGTCAAGGTAGTCTTTATACCTAAACCAGGGAAAAGCTCCTATGACAAAGCCAAATCCTTTAGACCCATCAGCCTAACATCCTTCCTACTCAAAACGTTGGAAAGGCTGGTGGACAGACATGTCAGAGAGGAGGCTCTCACGAGCAGACCACTGCTCAACTCGCAACACGCATACCAGGCTGGGAAATCAGTTGAGACGGCCCTACACGACGTAGTGAGATACGTCGAGGGAGCGCTCAACAGTAAGGAGTCAGCCCTGGGCGTCTTCATCGACATAGAAGGGGCGTTTGATAACACACCCTTCGAATCAATATGCGAAGCAGCGGACAACCTTGGAGTAGAGAAATCCATTACAAGGTGGATCCATCAAATGCTAAGATCAAGAATAGTGACCACTGAGCTTAACGACACCGTTAAAGCTCGGGTGAGGAGAGGCTGTCCACAAGGCGGCGTCTCCTCCCCACTCATGTGGATCATGGTTGTTAATGAGCTTCTAGAGGAACTGGAGAGACTGGGGGTCCACGTAATAAGCTATGCTGACGACGTGGCTGTACTAGTCAGAGGTACCAACTCAGAAGAGATGAGGTGGAGAGTACAAAGAGCTCTCAACCACATTCAAGAATGGTGTACATCCCGATCATTAAAGGTTAACCCTGAAAAGACGGAAATGGTGCTATTCACCAGAAAGAGGAAATTTTCTGTTAAAGCGCCCTCAATATTCGACACCAAGCTGAAGTTCTCCAGGGAGGTACGCTATCTAGGCGTCACTCTGGATAGTAAACTCACAACTCACTTGTCAGTTGGAACAGCCACATCACCAAACAGGTTCAGAAGGCAACTGCCACCTTTTGGGCTTGCAGAAGGATGTTTGGACAAACGTGGGGCCTCAAACCTATCATGGTAAGATGGATATACACAGCCATCCTGGTACCACAAATCACTTTCGCCTCCGTTGTCTGGTGGCCAGCCCTAAAGCTGAAAACCAACAATAAGGCACTATCCAAAGTCTACAGACTTGCAATGCTAGGGATCACGGGAGCCATAAGGACTACCCCGACCTTAGCTATGGGGCATTATTAAATATAGCGCCACCACACCTTCAAGCAGAGGCCTTGGCGGTGAAGACTGCCATAAGACTGCGATTTGGAGGTTTCTGGAAGGGAGCTAGACAGGGGCATGCGGCAATCCTAAGGGGACGGGACCTCGAAGAGATCCTAACCCTGGGAGGCGATCGCTGCACCAATAGCTACCATTTCAGAACCGACTACAAGGTTCTCTTCCCTGATAGGCGGGACTGGGTAGAGAATAACCTGCACTTCCTGTCCCCAAAAGGATTGGTCTGGTATACAGATGGGTCCAGGAACAGGAGGGGGGCGGGAGCAGGCTATTGGAGCGATGGGCCCAAAACAGAGGAAACTCTAAGATTGAGCCACACCGCCACTATATTTCAGGCAGAGGTATATGCCATTTGGGCCTGTGTTGAACACATAATAAATCTGGAACACAGGAACAAGCATATATACATCTGCAGTGACAGCCAAGCAGCTCTCAGGGCGCTCACAACAGTGGTGGTAACCTCAAGGTTAGTACACGGCTGTATTGAGCGCCTGCAGCAGCTGGCTAAAAATAACCACGTCAATCTCGTCTGGGTCCCAGGACACAGTGGCCTCAAAGGCAACGAGAGAGCTAATGACCTGGCAAGGAAAGGAGCTTGTCATACAAGTAAACTTCCCATAAGTCCAGTACCCGTGCCGTCCTGTTTTATTAAAAGCCTCATGGACCAGAGAACCCAAGGAAAGTTCCAGAACATGTGGCTTACAGGAACAGGCTTTCTACACACCAGGGCCCTCTTTAAAGGTCCCTCAAAAACAGTTGGGACAGACCTTATCAATCTCAACAGAAGCCAGTTGAGGCTGATTGTTGGCATGATAACGGGACACTGGACCACGGCCAAGCATCTAGAAAGAATGGGCGTAATCGTGGAGACGATATGTCCCAGATGCAAAAAAGAGGCTGAAACACCTCTACATTTGCTAACCGAATGCGAACCCCTTAGAGAGGCCAGAAAGGACATCCTGAGAGTGGAGGCAGAAGGTAGTGTCAAGCTCGGAGAGGTCAAAGTGAGTGAACTGCTGCGCTTTGCGAAAGAGGCAGGACTTCACGAACGGACTCTCCTTATATGAATTGCCCTTCGTAGGGCCCGGGTACAATGGCTGACAGCTGAGTGCCCGGCCAAACTGCAATTCAATTCAATTCAATTCAAGCTATTAAATAACTGCGTAAAAATACAAAAAGTCCGTATTAACACGTTTCACAACAATATTATTCGCATTATTTATCAATAAAATCGAAATATGAAGAAACAATACAATTATTAATATTGTAAACCAGAAAAGTGAAGTCGCAAGTAAGTGTCGCGAGAGGTAGCGTGAATGCTGTTAATTGCGTAGTTATTCCGCGATTATTACCAAATATGTAATTAATATTATTAATAATTTATAGATGTAAAACAACAGAAATAGATGAATATACATAATAGATAAAAAAGAATACTATTTTTTCACGATCGGTTAACGAGGAAATTGTAAAAACGACACTCACAACGGATACGTGTTGACAGCACGGAGCGAAGAGGCAGAATGAGGCAGGAGCTCCCTCTGATAGGAGTGGGGAGAGCTCGCCGCGGACCGGCTGGCGCATGGTGGGGGAAACGGCAGATGGGTTAAGTTAGCGCCGGACTAGAAGCAATCTTAATGAATTATATCTAAAAAAATTGTTCGCAATTTGCTCATCAAGAATGTAAAATTGCTCACTCTGCGCCAATTCTTAAAAAAAAGTTATTAAACAATTTCGTAACAAACACTGATTTGACGATTACTAAGTTATTCGTGTACGAACGGGATCCTTTCTGAGCTCAAAAGATTGCGATTAATTTGCTCATCACTGCCCCACCTTTTTATTTGCGTTTTATTAACGTTTTTTGAGTTAAAAATAATAATTAAATTTTCGATCTTTTAAGGCCTGGGAAAGCGACAGTAGCGCCGTTAGTTTTGAAACATGGAACTAGCGCCCAGTAAAAGCGGTTCTCAAACCAAATCCGAAATAAAAGTTCCCGCGAAGTAGAGTTCGATTGAAAAGTGTAATTATGCCCAAATACGTTTATGCCAAAAAAACTTTTTCAAAAGTCGACCAGTCACATTCGAATCGCTTATGTGTGCTTTTCGAAAACTCAAGTGCGCTGTGCGCAACTGATTCACCACGTAGGACAGATTAATCATATTTGTTTCCAATTTCTTGCAATTACGACACGGTAACGTTTCTTACCATTCAGTTTCATACTTAAGCGTGAATAAGTTATTTTTATTAATAGAAATTTTGAAATTATTCAGGATTTATTGTTGAAACGTCATTATGATATTGAGATTAAATTTCGTGTTGTTTTTATCCGAATCATGGACCCGATGATTTTTTGATTCAGTTTTTATCTGGATTAAGTTTTTCCAATATTTCAACTATATCGAGACTTCTATAACATCGTTATCAGAAATATGAATTTTCACTGATTTATGAGGAAATACTTAAATTTAGGTTGTTGAATGATCATGGTAAACAAGCTTCAATACCTTTATATTTGCAAAGATGAAAATTTTATTTGGCTTATGAAGGACATAGAAATATAATTTTCTTGGTTTAATCTGGTCGACTTTTGAAAAAGTTTTTTTGGCATAAACGTATTTGGGCATAATTACACTTTTCAATCGAACTCTCCTTCGCGGGAACTTTTATTTCGGATTTGGTTTGAGAACCGCTTTTACTGGGCGCTAGTTCCATGTTTCAAAACTAGCGGCGCTACTGTCGCTTTCCCAGGCCTTAAAACATCGAAAATTTAATTATTATTTTTAACTCAAAAAACGTTAATAAAACGCAAATAAAAAGGTGGGACAGTGATGAGCAAATTAATCGCAATCTTTTGAGCCCAGAAAGGATCCCGTTCGTACTCGAATAAGTTAGTAATCGTCAAATCAGTGTTTGTTACGAAATTGTTTAATAACTTTTTTTTAAGAATTGGCGCAGAGTGAGCAATTTTACATTCTTGATGAGCAAATTGCGAGCAATTTTTTGAGATATAATTCATTAAGATTGCTTCTAGTCCGGCGCTAACTTAACTTCACTGGAAACGGCGGACGAATCAGAACGCAGCTTCGTGTTACTCACTACACTACCTACTGGAGACAAAGTGAAATACTGCTTGTAAATCACGAATAATTCAAAATTCGATCTTGGTCGTTCTCAATTACGGTGTTTTTCATGATTCCTTGTAATTAGGGGAAATCAAATCTATTTGCTGTACACGTCACATAATCTTCACATTTTAGGTATATAAAAAAAGAATACAAGGTAAATATATCGCGTGAAGTAGAAGAATCATGAGGAACAGCAAATAAATTAACGATCATAAATTGCATACACACAAATTTTAAATAGCAACCAACAGCAAACCATCACAAATTAAATTTGAAGAATAAACAGTTAATGGCGTACCTATTATATTTATTTTATGCGCGTAGTAATATGGTATTGTAAACAATAAATTGTAATACTATATTAACGGTGGCCGTTTTTTAAGTAATTTTCTTCGTTACAATAATAAATCTTAAGCTATTCAAAGATAAACATAAAGCTAATTCTAACCGTTATTATGGTTAGTCAGAGTCTCTCATGATTTGAATCCACTATGATTTTGCTGATATTGATAACTGGGAAATGATAATATTATTTGGATTCAATGATTCATATAATTGTGATGGACTACAGTTAATTATCTTTTGATGTAACGTACTTTAATCTACATATGCCGATAAATTACCATTTTGTTACGATATGTTACGGTCACGATGCTTACGATTAATTTAAAGTAAATACCTTAAAAAACAATCATACGTAATTTACAAAACAATTTTGAATTAAAAAATCTTTTAAAAGTCAAAAGTGTACAATATTATCGAATATGGACCCGTCATATTGTTGTTCAATTATTAATATACTTTTGTTCAAGATTTCGGTTTTATATGAATATTCAGATAATTTATTGTTCACCTAAATACATTTTCACCAACGTTATTCGAAAAATATTGTAATTTACTCGTCAAGTAAAGTTACAAATCGTCATAAAGTAAATGAAATTAACTTGCAAAGAAGAATACAATGACATTCAATTTATCTTTACAGAATTGACTACTATAGAGAAAAAAAATGTTGTACAATTTACTTACAATAATGCTTCATTTAAATAAATTCTTTAATTGTTTCTAATCGAGGTTAGAACACGCATATGACATGGGAAAATATATGAACTCGAAAAACAATAATAACGAACATCTGAAGAAATGATTATTTCTTGCTACCAAAAGAATACCTTAAATGTTTCATAAATAATACTTTCCAAAATTTGTCACATTTTAATTAAGACCTGACATAGCACAAATGTGCTAATAATTACTATTGTTTGATAAAAATGTAGGGAATACAGTTATTGCTTTCATACGAATGTCTTTCATATGTTTCAATAAAACAGCATTCGTAAATAACTTTTCTTAAATATGTATATATACTAAACATATCTATTGGTATATATAATAAATAATATTTGTATGTATTCTGAAAGGAGTATATACAAAGTGATTGCAATATCATGGAGGTTATATTTCAAAATAATTAAAATATTGATACTGCTTAAGGAATTTGATGGCAATGAATAAATTAATGTATTATCAAATGTATTATTTAGAAACAAAGAAAATACTTCTTTGAAGCAATTATGATTTAGAAGTATATCATTGACAGAGAAGTCTATTTAATAGGCAACCAAATAAGTTTAATAATTTTAAATCGCATATTTTTAACAGTATTATCGTTCACTATGGTGTTCAATTTCTTCATTTCTGATATTATTTATCAGTATATACATAGTTACGTATTATAAAAAATAAGATACATTCTAATATATTTGCGTATCATTGGTATAAAATATTTCGTTGTTTATGTAAATAAAACTCGAGGATTTGCGCTAATGAGAGTCGCATAACTAATGTACAATGATACATTTAAATACCAGTTTTACTGTTCTTCGAAGCTTTTATGTTTTTATTGTCAATTTTGTCGAAGTTAAAATAAACAAGTTATTACTTTTCTTAAATGTTGCGTTGATTATGTATGTCGTATAGATTGAAATGTTTGATTTAATCGAGACTGTCTTTCTGTTGTATTTAATACAAATAAATTTCTATTAAAAGGTATTTAATTTACTGTCGTTTTTTTATTTGCAATAAAATTGTTTACATGTTCCTTGTAAATGATTAGCGGAAGAAATGATAAATTTCTATATGGCCATGTTATATATCTTGTAATAACCTAAAACTAAAATTTGCAAAGTGGAAATAACAGTAGCACAAAATATAAGTAGATAACTGTATTGGAAAGTATCGATTCATTATTGTGCTTTATATTTCTCTTTCAAATTATCAATAAACTTTTACATTTTTACATTAATGGAAACATGTGATATGTTTGACAGTATTTTAAGCACTGTCTTAACAAAGTAAGGCGCTGCATATTTTTCGGCTTTAATAAAACTTGTCTTAATTCCCATAACAGCAGAACATCTTGCATTCCCGTATAATTCCTATATTTGAAATTTGCTTCCTTTGGTCTATGGAATACCACTTACCTGTTATACTTAATATACACTTATTCTTATCTTTCTCAGAGGTGATGCTAACATATCAAAACTATGAGAAAAAATATATAGCTGTATAAAACAGATATTAATATATTCAACATCACTGCAAATAAAGTTATATTTAAATAATTGCATAAAATTCGTTTAAAATGCTTAGATGTAATTGCAAGTATTAAATGATTTTTCTTCAATGATTAATTATAACACAACTTAATTAATTCAGCCATTAACAAATTCGATGTAACATTGTAATTCTGAGGACCATTCAGTGAGGTTTAAATACTTCGCAAGTATTTCCCTGTTATATTAATTGCCGAAAGTTTTATGCATTTCTTGTTTAAAAGAAAATTTACAAAACATATTGATTTACAAACATAGCGTAATGAAAGAACAAAAATATTAAGAAAGTGTTACGAGATTAATCTCTAATTTATATTACCCCTATTGCGGATGTTTTATAAAAATAAGATATACCGTGTGTTGTTTACTTATTCGCAAAAACTTGTAGACTCACACGACAATGTTTCGATACACATTTAAAGAATACAAATTACAAATGTCTGTTTGAAATTCCACAGAAAGCCAATAGCGAAAGAAGAAATAGTTCATAAAGAAAGCACACTCACAGAATATCTGCTTTGAAAATTCTCTATATTAACTTCCTTTCGATTAAATCTCGACATTAATTTCTTTTATCGCATGTAACGCTATAAATCATCAAAATTCTCCTGAAAAAGCACAGCGTTAGAACAATCTGGTGTTATAAACACGTAGTACATCGATACAATACACGAACCTTGGCGCCATCATACACGAATTGTATTAACAGAAACAATACGTGCAAGTAAAAGCAAATTAACGATATACAATGAAATCCCCTACCAAAATTATTAGAGCACATTTTTGTTGCAAATTTGTTTTTAATGACAATGTAATAAGAAACAGTATAATAATAATAATAATAATAATAATTAATAATAATAATATTAATTTTATAATTATAAATTGTCGTGTAACACTATCTTGCTGATTTATTCAATAAATTTCTTTTTTCCATTTCTTACCACCAATTTAATAATAATTATTTAATAATCATTATAATAATATTAATATTTTCCTTATAGTTTTATTCCATAATCGGTATCAATCCTCTCCGTTACTCTCATCAATGTCTCGCACCTCAGAAGAATAAAAATATCGTGTTTTACAATATTAAGGAGACACCGTTTATCATTTGATCATTATTCATTTATAATTAACCCCCACTATGAGTGCCGTCTTTCAGCTTACCTAGTAGAAGGAACACGCGCTCTTGAGTTTCAACTGTATGTCTCCTTATTTATATAATCAAATCTATTTGCTTTTTATATCAGGTTATAAATATCCCCCCCATCCCCCAACCCACCCCCCTCCCCCCAACCCTCCCTGGCTCAGCTGTCTGTGCATGCATATGCATGTGCTCTGCTTTGATGTAGAATTTCTTGTTTCTGTGTGTGGATGAGTGTATATTACATTTAACAGTTCGCGAATAGTTCGTCATGCCAACTCGATTCTCTCTTCTCGTGCATCCTGTGTTTGGCTTGCGTCTCTACGTATTCGTCGTTATCGAAGTTACAATTATTATCCCAATCTGCGGCAACAGTTGAGCAACATTTTACTCCACAACTTTCAGCACCTTACCAATTGCAATTGTTTTATCTGTAAAATTAAGGGAAAAATTTGAATTCGACGAAACAGTGAACGAGTAATTTTCATCTTGTAAGTACACAAAGCGAAGAGATTTTGGTTGCTTTCCAAAATTTAGATCAACAGGATTCCAACTTCTAAATGTAAAGTAATCTTTGGAAGTGCTTGCAATAGAAAAATATACTTTTCCCGGTGTGTTATTAATACGTTGAGGGTGACGTCAGTCCTTGCAGACTGACAATGGATTTTTCGTTTGAGCGACGTTGATACGTCGGACTGTCTAATCGAAAAAAGGGACAAAAAGTAAACTTTTTGTGTTAACAGCCGTGCATGGAGCCGGTATGCACAATTATTAAAGTTATAAAGTAAATGTAATTTTGCTAGAAAATTGACTAAACAGGTCCTTGCCTTTTCTAATTTGTATAAATCTAAATTACACCTTTGCTTAGATTGTTTTAATAAACTTCGTTACAATTAAAACATTTATTTCATAACCTTGATGATGGTAAATACTGGTCTGATGAACCAATGTCATCAAATCAAAAAGTTTTATGTCAGTCGCATGTTTCAACGTCACCCAAAAAAAAGTCTGCTGTCAGTCCTTAGGTACTGGCGTCACGTCAACAAGATATTAAATGCAACTATACGGTAATTGTTTAATTAGTTTATATTCTATCATCTATGTATCTCGAAAAGTTTCCACAAATTTTAATTTCTACAAAAAGATAATATAAGGAAACACATATCTTTTTACTCACTTTCATCCCTGAGGGTGAAGCGTCCCATTTGTGGGAACAATTTAAATATCTCAAGACAGATAACACCTGCGCACTCAATTCTCATTATTGCCACTTGGTCTTGTTTGACGAACCTCGGCCTGGTTTTGCTTTTTTCTCCTGTTTTCTTGTCAACCAAACAAATCAGTATCTTGACTCTCACTTCCTCTGCTGCACAATGAATGTGCATTACAGCACTATAGCCAGCACAAATGATGCTTTTATGTTCCAAAATGACAACTTGTGCATCAAACACTTTTCCCGTTTTTATTGGATTGTTACTGTCGCACAAAACAAAACCAGGACTGACGTCTTCTTCTTCTATACCTTTTAGTTTAATTTTAACATTTTCTCCGGGCCCAACCGACGTTACTTCTTCATCATCTGACCATAGTTGATCAACTGTTACTGCCGTCTGAAAATAAAGAGTACTATTATAACTGACATCTACATATAAATTGTATTGTAAAACACAATTAAATTACAATTTCAAGATTTTACCAGCAAACAAAATTTAAAGTGTACTATAAAAATATAATTCCATTTTATTAACCCTTTCGCTACTAGCGGTGGCTATAATCATCAAACGCTTGATATTTTTAAGAAGGAACTTTAAGAAGGAATTAATTATTTGTATCACGCCACTAACTATTAACGTACCGTATTAACACTACCGCTGGAAAAACTGTCTGTAGCAAAAGGGTTAAGACTGATATATGCTAAATTAAAAGTTATAAAAGTAATTTTCCATTTATTATTGTTCTAAATTAATGAATTTCTAAACGTAAAAAATATAAAAAGTAGAGACAACAGAAAGATTACCCTGTTTGGCATAACAAGTAACGACTGTCCCTTTTTCGCCTCTCCAGCTTCAACTTTTCCCATCACGACCGTTCCCATGTCTTTATATTTATCAACAATTGGCATGATGAAAGGTCCGTTGCTTTTACGATTAAGAGAAGGTAGAGAATCAATGAAAGATATGAATGGTGGGCCACTGTACCAAGTACAAAGTTGTTCTGGTATTGGATCCTTTAAACCAATACCAAGCTGTCCTGACACTGGCATAAATGTAAGGTCTTTTGCAGGATTGAAACCCAATTTACGAAGGTATGGCAGTATTTTATCCCTGTAAATGTAATAATATCATAGAAACACCGCATTTCTTGTAGTTCCATTATTTTTTGCATTACGTAATACATTTACACGCAACGTACCTGCATTCATTATACCTTCCCTCATCCCATTCTACAGTTGGATCATCCATTTTATTTACTAATACAACCAGATGTTTAACACCAGCAGTCTTAGCTAACATAGCATGTTCTCTCGTTTGTCCGCCTCTATCGAAACCCGTTTCAAATTCACCTTTTCGCGCAGAAATAACTAAAACTGCAAGATCGGCTTGCGCTGCTCCACCAATCATATTTGGTACGAAACTTTTATGACCAGGTGCATCCAAAATTGTGAAATGTTTTCGTTCAGTTTCAAAATATGCTCTACCAACTTCTACCGTTTTTCCTTTTTCTCTCTCTTCTTGATTGGTGTCTAAAGCCCAACTCAGATACCACGTTTCTCTACTTCTTTCTTTCGCTTCTCTTTCATATTTTTCTAACGTTCGTTTATCAACCATTCCTGTAAGCGCCATGATTTGACCTCCAATTGTCGATTTTCCAGCATCTGTAATAGACGTATGCTTGTATCATCTAGTATTTATCATATATTATTTTTGTCAGCTTTACGATATGAACTATTTAAATAACAAAATTAACAAGTTTATGTTGTACTTAATATTAAATGCATTTCTGTATATAATCATACCTTAGAAAAACTATAAACATTTATCAAATTATATAATATAAAATGTTATAATGCCAACGTAAATAAAATAAGATTTCTAGATTTCATTTATCATTTACCATGCGACCATTTATTTATTATTTTTATAAAAGCGAACGTACGTAATTATAGGATAACAAAAAGGAAATATTACTACTAGTTCTATCGACGATTAATTCGATATATCTGAAATTGTTAAATAAATATGTGTAAATGAAATAAATGAAGGAGGCAGAAACTTGATGGATTTAATCGCTTCCATTCTTCAAGATACGCGTAGTAAATCAAACAAAGAACAGCGTTACAAATGTCAGGAACAATCTCAAAAAGTTAAGGTCAAACCATTCTGACCACCATGGTAAATCTAGTGTTAACTATGAATTAAAATGAAATTCGGAAGTAAAATAAAGATTACATACCTACGTGCCCTATAAAAACAACA
Organism: Cerceris rybyensis; assembly: GCA_910591515.1. Taxonomy (NCBI): domain Eukaryota; kingdom Metazoa; phylum Arthropoda; class Insecta; order Hymenoptera; family Crabronidae; genus Cerceris; species Cerceris rybyensis. The sequence continues at coordinate 10,295,726 of OU342793.1, forward strand.
TTAACATGTTCTTTTTTACTTTTAGTATCTTCAGCTACTTTAACAGGTTTTTTCTTATTAGGTATTTTAACAACCATTTCTTCATCCTCTTCATTGTCAGCCTGTAAATAACAAAAAAAATCAATGTGATATTACGAAAGTTAATATTTATAATGTTTTTAATATCCGTTTATATTCAATTTCATCTATATTCAAATAAAAATCAAATTACATATATAAATAATTTATAAGTATTTCTATCGTGATAACAACAATAATAGTGTATCTTATAAAAATTTCATGACATTTATATTATTAACCAATACTACAATGATATTAATTAAATAAATCAAGTGTTAATAGTAAAATAAAAATTAAGAAAGATTCTCAACATTTATAGACATTTTTTCAAAGGTTAAGAATTAAGGTTAAGAAATACTTGGAAGTAGAAAAAAATTTCATAAATATTGTGAAAAATAAATTACTTAATAAATCATAAATTATTAAAAAAAACTTGTCTATTGCATAAAATTAAATCGTTCTAAAAGATAGCAGAAATTTCAAAATAAATGTGTAATTTCTAAAAATAACGCAAAAATAATTATTTATAAGAAATGCCTGAAATAAAAGATATAAAATGAAAACTTGATCCTTTAACACGTTGAACAGGCCATTAGCCAAATCTGTGTGACAGTTATTTTCATAGGGTCACAGTACGGTGAAGATCGGATTTAGGCCCATGAGAAACAGCTTTGGTTCTTGCTGGATGTTCAACGTGTTATACACCTAATACAAGCAGAAGCTTAAGTATTTGAAATTATTATACAATGAAAGCTCCAACATACTTCTTCATTTTCTGGAGTTAAAAGAGGATCACCATCTACAGCTGCCTCTTCCCAAGAATCAGCTGGTTGATGTTCAGGACTCGTATTTATTGGATCTGTAACGTTTGGAGGTGGAGCCCCTCCGCCGGCGGGCGGTTCTTCGACACGTGTGCCTACTGGATCTGGTAAAACTGAAGTAGCATTACCTAAAATACATATTGACAGAATTTACTTTCAACACATATTAACATGCTTCATTGTATTGCTGCTTATTTCATAAATAGAATAAAGAGTATTTTTGAAGAATTCAACAAATTAATTGCTAATCCTTAATGTAGTAAGACACAGTAAATTCATTTATTACAAAGTCTATTCAAAATCATATATGAAATAAATCTTTAATTCTATAACTTTTTATATAACTAAGATATTACAACAGATATTGGCAATTGAAATAACTTGAGGTTTTGTCCTATTTTTCCAAAAATTTTTCAGAAAATCAAATATTTTAATTAATGTAATACAATTAATGTACAAAATATGCATCATCTTTTAACCCGCATAGATCAGCATTTCATAACTTTGCCACAACTCTGAGGTACCTCTAAAATTATTCTTTGAATGTTCCATCATTTGCTTCAGCTTATTGACATCTGCATAGAACATAAGGTACAGTTAATGACGGCAACATAAGTTTGAGATAAAAAAGCCATCGCGCAGAACATAACAATACATTATATAAATAGTCACAATAATAAACACAATATATATGTATAAACTATTTATATCTTTGGTATATATTTAATATTGCCAAAGCTATTGAAGTATAAAACCTTATACGGTTGGAAACAAAGTAATAGGGGTTAGTCGGAGAAGACCTTACGAATCGGATGATTCGCAGCAAGTAAACCTGTATAGTGTTACATGTCTGTAATGAAATATTTCCAAAGCAGGTCCAGAAATTACAGTTTCTAATTGACCAGTCTTTATTGCCAGACTAACCATGATGTATTTCAGGAGGCATAGAAGTGGTTTCAGTATTCATCATGACAGCGACATTGCAGGAACTGTCGGCCGTATTACTGTTTTGTTGTGAAGAATTAACGCAGAAGGAAGGCACGAATTCCGCAGCATTCACATTGAGAGTTGAAAATTTGCTCTCGATGGACTTGTCCTGTGTCGGAGCGATGTCTCCGTTGTCCGCCTGCTGTTCCCATGAATCTGGTGCTATACTGTTCGCCATATTTATCAGAGTTCAGTAGTTGAACCGGCGTCGTAATTTATTCGAATACGGAAATCACGCTACACTATGTGCAGGATCTCGATTTAACTGCAGTTACAATTGGGACGGGGTTTAAAAAAATAATTATTTATGATATCCGCGCACACCGTACACGCGTATCGGTACCCCGCGTGCGACCCCCGTGGTCTGTTTCGTTGCTCTACTTCGCCGGAACTACAAACATCAAAACACCAACTTTTCATTTAAGAACTTTACTTTGAACTATAGGTTGCATACAATATATCATTGTAACAAATATTAAAGAAATTAATCTAATATACTAGTATGGTATAACGAATGACATTCTAATTTTGTAGACTAATTCTATGAAATTATCTCTAGTGATGTGATAATGTTGGCACCGTGAATTCCATTCTTAATGCGTGTTAAAGATATGCCTGCTACCGGCTTTCCGTTCGATCGACACATAATTCATTCGGGTTTCTAACCACGATTGATAAATGTTCCTTTCCTTTTCCCTATGATCAAAGAGTAAAGAAATCCACTAGATGTCCTATTATCTACAATTATATATATATATATAATATACTAAGGTATACCTTAGTATATATAAATAAATTTATTTATAACAACCTAATTTAAATCTTCTTGTCCAATTTGACATAGATATTCTCTCCCATATAGGAATAACATTTGGATAATAATAATGTTTAAAAAGTATTTTAAAAGAAACATAAAATAAGAAACGGTAGCAGTTTACTTTTTTTATCTTTTATTTCTGATACTTTTTTTTAACACCTCAGAAATCAGAAATACGATCTTGAATTAAACACAACAAATACAGGAAGCACTTAACAATATTCCATTATTCATTATAAAGATTTCTTATATAATTATAGATATTCTATATCGTAACTGATATCATAAAAATGTCTGATATTTTATTTCTGATACTATTTTTTTTGCCACCTCGGATACCAGAAATACGATCTGTAATTAAATAAAATATCTACGGGACGAACTTAATAATATTCTATTATTCACCATATAAATTTCTTGTGTAAATTATAGATTTTATATTTCATTAACTGATATTTCTTGAATATTTTTACTTTTCTCAAAAAATTGCCAAATTATAGAAATGGTATTTGTAGTATTGTAATTCATTGTACAAATCTATATTTATTCTGTACGCACAATTTTCCGTAGACGAAATTATATTTTGTTTTCAATTTATACATTCAAAATGTACAAAAGTGAGTGATTAAATACAAAGTTTTGGTCACACATTTAATTAACCGCGTCTAATGTTTCCTTCTCCGTCTTTTCCCTTTATTTGATTCGGGCTTTGTATTGTTGTCAGGTGTTTTTTCTGTTGTCACCTTCCGTTTTGGTACTTTTGTATCTTCCACTGCAGTAGTAGCTAAATCAGAATTTGTAGGCGGTACACTGAAACCTGTAATCTATAAAAGCAAAATTATATTAATACTTACAAATGAAATATGGTAACTGTAAACTGTAATACTTATAGAATATTATCCTCACATATGGTTTAACAAGTTTGAAGACTAATTTCTCGTGCTGTACATTCGATCTGTCTAAACTTAATTGTACTATGACAGGATCGAAAGTTCGGAAGACTATGTCTCCATAAGATTGACTATGGTCCTCTGCATTATACGTGAAGGACACAGGGGAAGATTTATCAGTACTTAAATACAATGTCCCTTCTAATCCATACTTTGGAATCAATACTTGTAATGCATTTTTTCGTACAAAAAGAATATATCCTTCTTCATCTTCAACTTTGTCTCTGAAGAATAGCTAAAAATGTAGAATTATATTATCAACTGAATTGAAAGATGTTAACACATTTTCTGCCACAATAATTTTCAGGATTTTCTATTCATTTATTAATAAACTTTCTGGTCGTGTAAGTCAGTCTTGAATTTTTGTTCGCTTTCTAGAAGGTATCTACCTACTCATATTACACTGATATACTATAACTTTAATCGTAGCTGCACGGATATTGGGAGTACACAAAGTACGAGCTATCTCGCAGCTGGCAGTCAACGTGTTAACTGAATTGAGAAATGCTAATACAAATAAAATGGAAAAGTACGTATGGAAACTAATACAAACATGTGTATTCAACGCAACCGAAGCTCGGCCAGCATATTGTGCCATTCTCTTTCGATAATTCATATTATGACAAAATCCGTGACTTTTCTTCTTATCTAACAAATCAGGATAAGTTGCATCTGCTCCAATGCATACCGCTAATAATCGATGAACAATTACGTCCGCATATCTAAGTCATACAATGAAATTAAAATGGTAAATAGTTATGTAATATTTAAACATTAGTACTTGTATCAACATTTTTAAATTTCTACCTTCGTATGGGTGATGTAAAATGTGTATAAATTGGACACGCTAATCCATAATGAAAGTATTCAGCCTGTTGATGCATTCCACTAACGAAATAAACAGCTTGCATCATGCAACGAGTAGCTAACATTCTTAACATAACATTGAAGTACGGATTATCTTCCTTGTGACATTTATCTAAAGATTCAGCTAATTCTTTCCCACTACTTGTATTTATAACAAAACCCTATTAAAATGCATATAAATTATTATATATATAAGCGAAATAGAATATATGTTACATAAAACTTATTACATATCATTGAAAAGTTTTAGAAATATATTTGAAATTTATACCTGATTTTTTCCTGCTTTTACAAGTGGTTCAAAATTTACTGGTGGTGGTTCAGGATGTCTCCGCAACAGTGCACATTCTGGAAATTCAGCTAAAATCTTTTCGGCGACAGAAATATTAGCTAATAACATAAACTCTTCAACCATTGAATTAGTTTCTTTTAGTTTTTTCGCTTCCACTTCAATTGGATCGTGTGTTTCGCAATCAACTTGGAAACGAATTTCTGGAGATGCTAACACTAATGCCCTGTTATAAAGATTTAAAAAATAAGGGAATGTTAACATAATGAACGCCAGTCCCGTGATAATGCGGAATTTCGAATATATGATTGTAAATTTGACCGATCAATATCTGTCTTGAGGAAAACGGTAACGTAGATGAGAAAAGAAATATTATTTCGTTTGAATTGTGAATTACTTAATCCATTTAAATTTGGTGTTAACTTAAACAGCAATATTATCCAATATAACAAATTTGGCTGTTAATATTTGGCCAGCAAGCAATGTATTAACGAAAAATGTAAAACAAGTATTTCAAAAGGAACAAAAATATTGACATTGGAAACTTTAAATTGTATCTCGACCATTGCGTTTTGAATTAAGAAAGTAGTAACTCAAAATAAAACATATTGAAGATAACAGAAATTCTATGTTGAGAAGTATTTTACATACCCATTTTCTAAACGCTTCTTTTTCAACATTTTCGCCAAGTTGTTCAGATTTCTTAAAGACTTTGCTATAGAATCTTGCTGACTAGAATCATCGATTTTTAGCTGAGCTTCATCGTAAGTCATAGCTTGTCGTGAACAAATTATAGATTTACAAAATCGCGTGGCAATTATGTTTGCATTCCTGTCCATCTCCCATATACAAGAAAACGCAAATCTTTCTTCATTTCCTCTTAAAGAGCACAAATTTGTACTAAGTAATTCTGTAACAATTATTTTTTTACATAGTAATAGTACATATTAAAAAGAGATAATGTACAAATGAAACATTGTAAATAAATCGTCATTACCTGGAATCATTTGAATTCTAGTATCGACAAGATATACTGTCGTAGTTCTTAAAGCCGCTTCTTTATCCAGAGCACTTCCTGGTCTAATAAAATGCGTTACATCAGCAATATGTACGCCAACTTCAAGATTACCATTAGGTAAATCTACACAGTGAAGTGCATCATCAATGTCAGTGCATCCCGGCGGATCAACTGAACATATATCTAAATGCCTCAAGTCCTCTCTTTGTGCAATATCCTGTAAAATTAAATTATAGATTGTCATTTAATGATTAGTAACAATATTGAGACTGACGTGAATAACTTTACTTACAATAATTTGAAGGCCTTCGCAGACGAATTTGTTATCAATGGATGCTCGAAGTTGTTACGTTATATTTTTGCATTTTTACGAAAAGTGACTTTTCTGATACAAATTTGCTATACGGGATCGCATTCTACGGGCATTTCTGAAGAAAAATCTGCCCCAAAAAGTTCGCAAAAATGCAAAAATATAACGTAACAAGTTCGCGCATTGGCACTTTTTTAAAATTTGACGGTCATTTACAACTATTTCAAACAAGCAATTTTAATAATTTCATATACTAAAATATTCGGCACGTTTTCCTCTACCTTTAAGACCAATTTTAACTTCTTTAGCGTTTATAGTTTTTGCGTAATAACTCATTTTTTACCAAAATCGGGTGTTTTTACTAAAACTCTTTATTTTTTTTAAACTGAGGATGATTAAGCAATTCTGCCGCCGGATTCGTGTTTAGGATGAGCAACTTTACGAGGATTACCCAATGGATATTGGCGAGAGTTAAAAAAGTTCAAATTTGTTGGACAGTGTAATTTTACTTACAGATTCTGTGATCGTCCATGGTAATTTCGGAAGGGAACTAAGAACTGCGTCAGAAAATCGACTGTGTGGGACATCGTGTTCTAAAAGTATCACTTCATTTTCAGTTGCCTTGTCTCCTATGTCACCTAAAGTCCGTACGAAATGACCAAGTGGATATCTAGAATTTCTTGGCCACGAATCAATCGCAACAATAATTCTTTTCTTGCATAATATCGTTGATTGTCTAGTTTCGATTCTTATTTTCGGAATTTTCCTTTCTGCTGGGACAAAAAGATGTCTCACACCCTAAGAAAATAAAAACAGGTATGATGATATAATATAATAAAATTATGAGTAATATGGTAGTAAATTATTCATTACCCCTTCGATAACACTAGGTTGTAGTATTCCACAATATTGTCTCCAATTCCTTCTAATAATACCAACGACTTTTCCAGTTGCAGTTTTTTCAACTTTCGCTGATGTAATAAATTTATCCAACACTTTTTCAGTTTCTGAAACATTTTCTGCATCTGCATCTTCTTCATCTTGCAAAACAATATCACTCGGAGATGACCACTGTTCCTCTGGCAATAATTCAATCGCAACAGTATCACCATCGACTGCTCTATTAAGATGACTTCGACCTTGGATTAATACCTAGAACAAAAAATATACAGTAATTATAAAAAATAATTACATTTCCTCTAACTTATCAAACGGTTAATCATTCAATTATTAAACACAATAGTATTATCAACAAGAATTAAATATTTTATTACTTAATCATTACATTTATGAGATACGAATTACAAAGAAAAATAAACTTACAGCTTTTTCCCTTCCTTCTATATTTACGTATCCTTCAAGGAAATTTTCTCTTGATGCTAAAAATGTACCTTGAAATAATTTTCCGTGCTTTATACCATCATGTATTTCAACTGGTGTAAGATGGCATGGAAAGAACTCTTGTGAATCTGCACTTGAGGTATAATCTCGTTTGCACAATTTATCAATTAAATTGTCAGAATTTTCTAATGATGTTACATATTCTTCCACTGAAAAATAAAAATTATTTATTTACCAAATCAGTTGATCCATTGATATTATATAACACTTTGCATTTGGAAATCCGTGATAAAAGGTAAAAAGATTTACTTGAAATGGCAGGTATCTCTTCTGCAATGGCTAATTCTTTATTTTTTACATCATCTGTTAGCAAAATAGTTTTAATACTCCTTTCGTCTTTCCATAAATGATTATTATACCATTTGGTGGCAAAACGAATTGCTCGGTCATTACGATCATTTGCACTTTCCCCAGGCTTGCGTTCAACATACGTTTCCCTAAAAGGAGTTTTAAAATGTATAAAAAATGCTATTTAAATGTAAATACATATAGTTCAAGTCAAAATTTATATCTCTAAAACTTTTGAGATGTTTACTAAATTGCTCTGCATGCTTATTATGATACTCAGAAGATTTTCACCTACCTATGATGTTCATTTACAAATATATAAAATTTTCGCCGTGTATCAGCGATAATGTCTTTCAGCTTTTTATAAACAGTAGAACTTTTATGTTTTACTTCTTGTAAAACAGTTTGCAGGATTATTACATTACAAAGAACATCTTCTTCCAAAATATCAATCTGGTATTATAAAATTTATTTCTGCTTACTAAGTACAATGAAACATTGAGATAAAATACAACATTATTAACACTAAAACTACCAATGTTATATCTTTTAAAAATGAGAAATCAAGTGGTAAAAGACATGATTAATTAAATAATTAAAATTTTTTTAAATAGAAGTGGAATATTTACTTCACAGCTCCCTTATCAATTTAGGTAATTTCTAAATTAAAATTGGTAACTGGCCATTTTTACCAGCTTGGTAGCTTTAATGTTAAATGTAACTTTCAAAATAATAACATTTATTGTACTCACTTGATCTAAAATCACATTAGTATCTAATAAAAGATAATATGGATAGGGAAATAATGAACTTTTTGCGCTGGTATCATCATAATCCAAAATAACATTTTTAGTTCTGTATTTACAGTGTTCGCAGAATTTGTAACCACAGTGGATGTCATCTCTGAGATAGTGTTCTCTAACAGTCTATAAAACAATAAATTAAAACTTCTTCTTTTTAATTTATACTTTCAATATCCATTTGTTACAGCAATTGTTTATTGACATTTCTTACTACTGATTGAATACCTATAATATCTATCAAAAAATAAGTGGTTTGCATTCAAAAAATATTATTGGACGTACTATATAAATGTTTGAAAGTTTATAATGCCCATGTAACAATTATAGTTATCATACGGTAAATATAAAATGATAATAATTATTTGTTAAGTATTTTACGAAACATAAACATCGATATACCTTAAACACTTTTCCTCCTTTCGTTTTCCTGAAGAAAACTTTTGTTGTTAACATTTTGTGTATTTTTCTTGCTTAAAAATCTTGAAATTGGTGTTAGAACATTCTTTCTCCTATATCTAAGGAATTAAAAAATTTCAAACCGTTTTTCATGTACGGTTATAAACATGGGTCAATTCCACGTGCACTAAAATGGTGGCCTTTGAAAGAAGTATATACACATGGATTTTTCAATTATTTCAATTAGTTTTATTGAAAAAGACATATAATTACATATGTAACGATTTCAAATGTATAAACACATATGGACTGTATTTTCTAACATGCACGGCATCGCAAGTGAAATTTTCGGGTGTATACAACATAAATATCAGATTATAGTAGCATGTGTGCGTCGTTCGAATGTTAACAATTTTTGTTATTTTTTATTCTTATCATGCTATGAACAGTATTTACATCAAAATAAAATGTTTTTATACATCTATGTCGTTCATTAAAACTAATATTCCTCACATTTCTTTGTATTATCGATGAAAGTTTAAAAACGAAATAGGTATTACTGAAGAAAATTATTGATACATTCAAGATGTATAATAATTAAACAAATAGTGATTTTGCATTTTATTCCTGCTTGTTACAGAGAAAAGTAAATTTTGATCGAGAATCGATGATAACGACGATGCGTTAAATGAGAAGATTATATCGCAAGTACAATTTCTGGAAGAGAAACTTAATATTATATGCACCATCTTTCTGTATTGACTCATCAATAGAATTAAAATAATTAACGTTTCATTTTAATATATATTAATAGTGATTAATAGTATTTACAAAAATGTCAACATTTGTAAAGAAAGAAAAATTGAATGTAAAATCCAGTAACAACCCAGGTCAGTAGTTCTCAAACGTTTTTAGAATTTCTTGCATGACTGTCTCTTCACAATTTGTCAGATTAATATAGGCTAGTGCTACTCTTTTACCTAACCCAGACTAATAATTATTTATTCATAAAATATGTATACTATATAAATATTATTCATCAAATGTGAGAAGAGAGGTCAAAAAGAGTTAAGAATCAAAAGAGACCTTTCGAGGCCTCCTAGATAAATGCAAGCCCTAGTTTGAGATACGCTGCCCCAGGCATTCGCAGAATTAGCGAATGTGGAGAAGTCTTTCCCCACTTAAATGTTAGTTTAACTGCGTCATATCCTACACCATCCTACACACAAAATCACATAAGTTTACGCGTTAAAAAAGATAAAACATGATAGTATAGACAATATTAAGTACGAAGCGATGATACTTATCTCAGTTACGAGATATATCAAAGTCGTATATAAGAAATGGACACTGAAGACTTTCTAATTTTTACTTTAAAATTTTACTATTATTAATTACGAATAGCGTTAAACATTATTTCATCAGAGTACAGTTTATAACAATATTGTAACTTCAATAAATGTAAAAGTTTGTTACTTATAATTTATCATTTATTCTTTCACAATACCTTGACCACGATACACTGATAGCACAATGCAATCCAATAAATTATATGACCAATAGAATTTCCAAATGCTCGAAAACATGGTAGTACTTACAGTCTTAAAGGAAATTAAATAATAGATAATATTTTGTTTCTTTTTCTGGTTCTCATTGTTTATATTTGCAATTACCTAAAATGGTAATGTCTTCTTAAATAATGTTGCATCCCTGAACCTTCGATGAGTCGAAAAGAAATACACTAGATTTCGATTAATCGATATAGTATTGCCCGTCCCAACTCGCACGCAGTGATGCCAGAACGAGGGATTTTTCCCAAGCATGCGCACTACCAAATCCTCAGTAATGTATATACTTTACTCAAATATGGGGTATCGTTAGACCCCCGTGACAATTTAAATACGGTAGAAATTACAGGAAGAGGACATTTTTAAAAGAAATGATATATTTACGTGGAAATAAATAAATATATGTTTTTTTATTATTTTGTATATCTGCAGCCGATTTATTAAATGAATACCATCATTTGTTGCGAGAGTAAGAAAAACTGCAGAAAACGTCCAGAGTTTTGGACGTCTTCGCGCGTGATGGTTGCCAAATGTTAAATAATAAAAAATCTGGCGGCCAGACCCGGGCCTCAAAGAACGGTAAACTTTCGCTTCGTTTCGAACGCGCTTTTGTCTCCGTACGAAGGAACAGTCACTCTGACATACTAATATTGCACTACGATACAATATTTTATTCAGTTTAACGAAAAGCGCGGAAAACGACTGGGAAGAGCCCCTTATGCGACGTACTGTTGCATAGATAGATACGTCTATGGAAATAATTCCCGCCGAGCTGTGACGTCAGCATGCGCATGCGCACGAAGGCTCAGGCATGGGAAAAAATCCCTCGTTCTGGCATCACTGCTCGCACGTAGAATGACAGTTCCATGAACAGACAGTACAAGGGGTACAAGGGTACTTGCTCTGCTGTCAATTAATCCACGTGATGTTTGGGAGTATATGATTATTTTTATAAGTTTCGCATTATGGTTTCTTAAACGTAATTCGAAAAGTATTAACGTTTGGTTTTCTATAAATACTATAACCACATGTCACGGCCAACCGGGAGGATTCAATTTAAAAAGATATACATATTGGTTAGAGATATCTAATACAAAGTGATTTACAACGTGATATAAATTATTATTCGCAGAAACTAGTTTCTGCTATGAGAGTGTCATATTTGTAATGTGACATTGAAAAGTGTTTCAACGTTTCGTTACGGAATTCGTTCGCGCTGTGCGTTTAGCAGGAAATTCCAAAATTATATTTTGCATTCGTGACAGTAGCTATCATTAATGGAATCATACCTATTATTATCGGAAGTTGGATAGGAGTGATTATTAAATGACCTCGAAATTGGTATAACCAGCTTTGGTATTACAATGGAAAAGTTTGCTATTGATTTGGATAAAGTCCTTGACGATTTCGAATTTAATGAAGGTATAAATTTCATTCGACTGCAGGTTTTTTGTTATTTGTTAAATATCTTGCAAAATTTAAGGTATTTTGCCCTTGCATTTTAATTTAAATATATATTGGTAAACAATTTGTGCATATATGTTTTTTTATGTTGAAATCATGATTTATTTTTTATCATTATTTTTAATTAAATTATTTATCATTTTTCTGACTAGTATTATGCATTTGGGAACGTATTGTATAGAATTTGATCAGATACAGCATATAATACTCTTAGTTTCTATATTAATGTGTTATTAATACTTCTAATATTTCATATTTGTATATTTTAAATAAAATCTATGTGCATTTAAAATGATAATATTAAAAATTGATTTATTTATGTTTGGCTGTTAAAAATTGGTTGCGTATTAATTATATATGATTTTTCTTTTCTTACATTATTGTATATATTTTATATAATGGTCACACATTCTAGCAAGATATGAAAATTGAAAAATTGTACAAAATTCTGAATAATTCAATGCTTTTAATTGAACTCTTCCAATTTTTAGATTGTGCAGAGCAAATATCAACCATTAATCCTTCACCAAATGACGCTTCATCTTCGACAACACAATGTAGCATAGAATCATCTACTTTAAAGCCTTACAATTATCATGTGATAGAGCCTGGAAAATCCAATAAAGAATTCGATATCGCTCCACCTTTGGAAAAACACAAAGATTCCCAGCAAGTGAATACAGAGAATAGGTGCGTACATGAAAAGGAGAAAACTATTGACAATCTCAATTATGGCAGAAAAGAGTCTGCAATAGAAAATCTGGACTCAATGAATCATTTTTATATTCATGATTGTGCAAACGATAATAAACTTACACAAAAACAACCAATTCCATCTTACGATTCAGAACAGGTTCCTTTAACAATATACAATGATGTATCACAAAAGCTACAAAAGCAACAAAATGGTAGTAATAATCCAAAGTGCGACAATAGATATGATAAGAAATTGAATCAACCTAACATCAAACCTAGCGTTAGTAATGTTTTTAATAGTTTAAACGAATATATAAATGCACCACCTGGAAGTTTGGATTGTATTCACGCTGTGTTAGATGAACAAGATACGAAACCTAACATAGAATCCACTAGTACATCAGATAAAAATGAATTATCTGCAAAGAATATAGTTGTTACCAATTCTAATTTAATGAAAAATATTACAAAAGACACTAACATTAATATTACACGTGAAACAACAAGTAATGTTATTGATGTAGCTATGGATTCTTCAGTTTCAAATTATGAAGACACTAAAGTACCCACAACAGTAGAATCATTTATTGTTTATAAAAATGATACTGAAAGTAATAATGCGAGTGGTGTCACTACAGTAAACACAGAAGTGGAATCTGAGGAAGAATTTCCAAAATATATTACCAGAACTGCCATAAATGAAAATGATGTAAAATATGTATATGAAGATGTACACAAAGATACAAGTATATTAGGGTCTCAAATAATTGTTGAAGAATCAAGCATCGAATGTAAAACAGAGCATACAGCACAGAATCTTGAACATTCACACGAAAATGTTCATGGTAGTAGACAAGAAAAACTTGTGCCACTAGAAAATGATGGTTCTATCTATAGTTGCACTGATATTGAAACAAAGCAAGATGAGAAAGTCAATGAAGTACAAACAAGTACAACACAAAAATTAGTTATGGAAGTCTGTCCAACAGAGAATTATTTAAAAATGAATGATCAAGTTTCTAATGTAAATGAGGAATTTGCAGATGACTCAAATTGTTTGCATAAGCCAGTTGGCTTTAGTAGTATAGATGATTTATCGGAGGAAGAGTTAACTAAATACTTAGCAGAATTGGAAGAAGAAGAAAAATTAAAAGAGCAGTATAGCATGTGTCAAAATACTTCGAAAAATTTACCCGAAATTGTATCAGAAAATGTAATACAAAGTACATCTCAAGATCTGGAAAGTAAAAACATGCACGATGCACCACGTTTTGAGAATGCTATTGTTGGCGAATTTTCAAAACTATCGCAAGCTAAGTTACAAGACCAAACAAAAAATATTCCAATACATGATTATAGTGATAGCAAGAAAAATGAGAATGTAGAGAATACTTTATTAGACAGACAAAGTTTAGATGAATGTTGTGATCGGGTCACAAATGTTACTGAAGAAGAATGTAAATTAGAAGAAGAAAAATGTGAAAACACCGATAAAACAGAAAATGAAAATTTATGTAATATAGAAAATGTCAGACCTGAGCTACCGGTTTCAACTGGTAACGACAGTACAGAACATGTAGAAAGCTCAACTTCTGAAAAAAGAAATGTGACTGATGTTAGAGATGTACAAGGTGTTGGAGAACATTGTATGTATAATTTAAATATTGACCAAGCGATATTAAGTAATACTAGAACTGAAGAACTATTAAAAAGGACTGAAGAAGGCATTGTAAATGCTACATCGTATGAGCAGTCCTATGATGTAAAATCACAATTTGATAGCAATTGCAATTATGAAGAATCCAAAATAGATGCTGATGCAAAATGTACTAGTGATACATTATCTAAGTCACTAGAGACTCCTGCAAATTCCAATTTACTTGAAAGTAACAATGAATCAGAGAAGCCAATGCGGCCTCAAACATTAGATATTGTTTTAACAAATGATACAGATGAACATCAATCACATGGTATGTTATAGTCATCACTTATATAATAATGTAATGCAAACTATCATAAAACGGTATAAAAAACATAGCAGTGTGGTATTGCAACAAATGCGAAGGTAGTACAAAATCTTTTCAGATAATTTTTATTTTAATATTATTCTATAACATGGAATGTATTATTTGAAAATAATTACTATTGGCATAGTCTTGAAACGATGTGAACTCTGATAAACGTATAGAAATTTATGATGTAGGTTCTGCAAGTAACACACCATCGAGTCAAGTACAAGCAGAAATCGATGCTATGAAAGATGATTGTCAGGGATCCTCTCCAGATGCATTAGAAAATTCGTTAGAAACAAATTCACTTTTGGGAAAACAACCTCCGTTTTGGGTTCCTGATAGCGATGCACCTAGCTGCATGTTGTGTGATCTTAAATTTACAGTACTCAAAAGACGCCATCACTGTCGCGCATGTGGCAAAGTAAGTGGTAAAGTACAATTTATTGCGTTCTTTTTCTCATGTTTGAGATGTATGAAGTTCCATTTATTTTGTTGTAATAGAACTTTGAACTGTACAATGATAGTCATGTCCATCTTTGTATTCAACTAATCAACTGTTACAATGTTCATTTTACCCGTTAACGATATTGTATTTAATTTTTTACAGGTTTTGTGTAGTAAATGCTGTAGTATGAAATATAAATTGGAATATCAGGGAAATATAGACTCTCGTGTTTGTGTTCCTTGTTATCAACTTCTCACAAAAGGTATTACCAAAAAATATGATAGTATTCATCTAATTTACATAAACTGCATGTTGTAAATGTTTGTGTGATAGTTTTCATCAGTATAATTTATGTTTTCGACAAAAATTTATTTATAAAACATTGCATAAAGGTAGCATCGTTAAGCATCGTATAATAGTCGATATTTTCTTATTTTTATTTGCAGTTATTTATATTTTTAAGATATCTAATTAATATAATTGAAATTTTTGAGGACTATTAATTAATTATTCCTCATCAAGCAATAAATATATGTAATTGTTCAGAGAAAGTTGATGAAAATGATTTTTTAATTTCTTTACGGTAATTAATTTTTATTATAATATAAGTTGTTATCATGATAAATAAAATGAATAAAATTGTAAACTTATATTTTTTAGCCGAAAATGATCAAAGTATGGGAGATTGGTCTACTGGCTATTCAACGTATGTGGGTAATAATGACATCAATTCACCCCAGGTATGTTGAACATTTCTTGTACGTTACTCAGATACTTTTTTATGACATACGGTCAGGAATGTAATTAGATAAAATAATGCAAAACAATATTATAACACCTCGTAATAATTTAAACATCGTTCTTGTAGTACAATTAGTTTAATAGTTTCGTGACATTTAAAACTGAAGATGTTTTTGCTGTTTAAAAGGAAGTATTTAAATATAAACTTGAATTTTCTTATCAACTAAGTTAATTTAATATTTGCATGGTACATTGATTTAATAAATTAATCTAGGATGAGTGTATAATAATAACATTTCAAAGTATTTTCCATACTTTATTGACTTTAATAAGTATGGATCACGTATGTATGACGTTATGATTAACGTGCGAAACTCACTTAAAAATATTCTAATCCTTCCATATTCTAATATACCTTATGTAAATAAAAAGAATTATACTGAAATTATGGCTGCATAAATTACTTTGAGTATTTAAATTTGGTTGTATATTGCAATAAATGCAATTCGCATGTTATTTTAATTAGTAGTTATTATAAATTTGCACTTAATTATAAAAAACGTCAAAAATAAAAATTTGATTTGACCTATTACACCATTTAATAGCACTTGTATATAAAATTTTCATTTCCATTGAATTAGTTAGCATAATTAGTTGAAGTCTCTTTGTACGTTAGTGATTAATTCCGTATTATAAAAATATAACTTTAAAGCTTCTATATTTCTAAATTTTCACTTTTACATTTATTTATTAAAAACATGTTACAGGTTTTTATTAAGCAATTTTATAATTTCATTTTTGACATTTTTTTTGGCAAAGAGTTTTTATGTTTCTTATTAATACTTGTGTTCTTAAGGTACTGATGATATTAAAATTACGTATATCTATGACAAAGAACTGTTTAGTAAAAACATCTTCTCTTGTAAATCACATTAAATATTAGATATGTTATTATAAGTATAATAATCACCTATAACGACTTGTTGAATACTTCTTTCAAAATGATTTGATAGATTGTCTGTATAACGTAAATACAGAATGAAAAGTCAAATTGCAAATCAGATCTGGGCAGCTGATTGTTATTGCTATTGATAAATCCTTAGCCATCTTCAATGAATCAATGTTTTTCGCTAACGTCGATATTATCAATCCTTTACTTTATAAAAACAAGTGTAAATTCAAATGATGAAAATATAATTAAATTAATTCAGCATGTTACGGTCAGCTAAAAAGAAAAAATTTAATAGGTTTTTTCATTAATCTTTAACAAGAAGTAAAACAACGATTTACTCAGACTACAATGTATATTCAATAAACACATCCATTTGATAGAAACACAGACGATACTATTTTATTTTAGTAACTGAAGAATTACTTTAAGTTTACTGTGAAAATCTGAATTTGTCTGCACTAATACTAATATTATCACTAGATTATTTGTATATTAATAGTAATGGAAAATTGATAATATCATTTTGTACTTATTTATATGTGTATATTAGTGTGATGGGAAGTTGCCCAGATCAGTAGGAATTATTACCGGCAGAATGCAACAGCATTTTGTATAAGTGTGAGATCACAATTAAGTCCATACTATTTCCGTTGCATTAAATTTTCTTGTTCAGTGTACATTCTTTGTGCATTTTTGGAATTATTAGATAGAAAGAGTTACAGTAACACGTTTGATACATTTGAGTTGCTTTTGTTTGTGTTTATTGTTATTATTTTCTATCTTATTTTAATTCATGCATTGTGAAAATAAAGCATGTCCATTCATTTGTAGTACTGTTTCTGAATAACTACTTGCTCGCTTTTGTATTTTTATTGCCAGAGGATCCAGCAAACACAACAATACATTATTAGCGATTAAAAATTTAGTTACTTTATTTTACTCTGCCAATTAACACGTTTTTAAAATACTGTTTTTTTCAAAGCCGCACATTCATCATTAAGATATCGTGCAATGAAATTTTCTACATAGTTTATACCAAAGTGATATACACAAAGTCGTATAAAGCCCAACAAAAAATTTAAAAAATATTTATGGAGTGGAGAAAGAATTTTTTTTTCACATGAAACAAGAATAACAATAGTAAAATTTTATTGAACAATACTATCACTTTACAAACAATGACTCATTACTGTCTCTTCAGTCATGTAAATTTTATTTTATAAGAATGTATTATTTTTCAATTAAATGTCTACCCTTGTACATTTATGCAATAAATGGTATGAAAATAAATAATTACAGAGGTATATCCAAATTCTGACGGTGAACAGTACCATTAAAGAATGATTTATATAAATAACTGCAAATATTTAAACAATGAGGATATCCGCTATTATAATTAATCACAAACAAGTCCAAACATTAACTAATAAATCTTGTAACACGTACATCAAGAGGGCAGAATGGAAGAACAAAAGAGAAAAGAATTCAACTTGTCTGTGTTTGCTGGATACAAAAATAAACGTGAATGTTAGGAGTATTCGACAAATGGTTATAGGGGAGACAGCCTAATCCAAATAATCCCATGGAGTACTGCTCAACTATACCACCCTTGCAACAGTTAGCTGGCGGACTGCCTCCACCACCTACGGTTATGGTACCTGTTGGCGTTCTTAAGAGAGAGGGTGGTACAAAAAGTCGGCCCGAGGGTTCCAAGTCTGTCATGTTTAGTGATGGTAGGCAAACACGTTTCTTCATATTCTTTCTTTCTATTACGTTTCTCAGAGTATGACACTAAAATTAATTTTCTCTTATGGAGTCTTCACAGATGTTTTAAAACCCGAAAATTCTGATTTCAACAATTAAAGGACATAACAGACAAAATTTCATGCTGAACACTAGAACTACCAAGCAAGTCAAAATGACTGGTTTATAGGAGGGTCATAGAGCAGATATTGTACGTTAATTTTATAAAACAGATTATCAAACCGACCATTTTTGCCATCTCTTGATTTCTCTTTTTTTTAGAGTATTCATTTAATATATTGAAGTATAATAGATTTATCGCCCGTAGTTCTAGTGTTAACGAATTTTTTACGACTGTGCCTGACATTTACTACTATACTTTCTTATTTGTTAAAAAGAAAAAGTGACGGCTGCACTGTCATAAATGTTTTTTGAAAAAATTGATGGACATCGCATTAATGTCTTATACGCATTGCTTTTTCATTTCATTTCTAGTAACAAAATAGAAATACTTTTAGAGAAGAAGAAAATGCGCTTTAAATATACATAATCTCATTAAAATCAATATTTTCGGGTTGGAAATGTTATCTTGTCAGAACGTTAAACCTTGAAATTAATATCATTAACCGATAAAATATTATCTTGACCTGCAACAATAACATTATATAAAGATAGAGAAGAAGTGTCTTTTAATAAAACATGATACAAAAGGAGGTATTGGTTCGAATTAATTATAAATTAATGTTTTCTTGAAATAAAAAGAAATGACAGATTTTAAAGATTATGTGATTGTTTTCAATTCTTTCGATCGTCTTATGTATAAGAGTGTGACGATAAAATGTTTAAATTTTTGAGTACATAAGAAATATAAGGTGAAGAGTAACTGCATTCAAAAAATGAAACTATTTCCTCAGTGCATCGTCGCATTTATCAAGCAAATAGTACACAGAAAAAGATACATTGCTATATAAATTTACTTCCTTATCACTTCTTTCTGCCTTCATAAAAAAAAATGAGATATGATCCAATTACGTTCTGTGACTTATACATCTATTAGGTGTCCCATAAGAGTTTAAAAATTCTTTGCATGGACTTTACCTTGAGCAAAAGCTGTTGTATAAAAGTCATTCGACACCATTGTCTAGTTATAAAAATATTCCGCAAAAATAACTTACTGATATTTCCCACAAAATAATAAGTTGCTCTAGTGTGATTAAGTTTCCATTTAAGTAGGTACAACCGACAAGGTATATACTGCTATATGAAACACCGTAGTACACCAAGAGACTGAAGAGTATCTTTTTAATTAGCAGATTTTAAAGTAATAATAAAGTAGGAAGGAATGTAGCAGATTATCGATGGTGGATTCGTTAATGTCCAAAACGAACAATCACAAATGCAATATCAAAATTTGTGGCTTAATCATCATATATCCCTCATATACTGTCCCGCAACTGAAGGATGGCCAGAGAGCGGCGGACCCTCCCATTTTCAACCCCCCATTTCTGTCATTTCGGTTTTGGAACCCTCAAATCCGGTTTCGTAAAGGAAACACGCTACATAGTCGTTTACTTCAAGAAGTTGGGTTTGGTAATTCAAAAAGTGAAATGGCAGGAATAGGTAGTTGAACACAAGAGGCTCCGCCGCTCCTTAGCCATTTTTCACTTGTCGGACCGTACCTGTGCAAAAGAAAAAAAATATTAATTAGAAGCAGATATTATATAATAATGTACTGCACCTCAGTTTTTCCATAACGAAGCAACCTGAATACAGTTGATTTGTACATATTACAACACTTTTGTTCAAGATAACGTATTAGACATGTAAGTCTGTTACATTTCTTAACACCATGAATGATGTAACACTTTCCGTAACTGTACATTTCTATGAAATGATATTACACTTGTATCCTCTGCTAGATAGATCTCCTTGCATTATGATTTCAGTTTTTTTGTGTTGATTTTACATACCCACACCCAACGCAGTTATTATTGTTTCTTTTCGTTTTTGCTTCCCTGAAACTACTAACCCCGTCACCGGGCCCACCCTTTCCTGTTTGTTTTGGTTTTACGCACCTCTAACTAAAACACAGGAATAAGGCCTGGCTGTGACCTGACAGAGCTAGACATGTCGTGGGATCTGAAGCCACCGTATCGCAAGCCGAGCAACAAGAGGATTCCAACTCCAGGGTCATCCTTACCGAGTACTGCGGCGAAGAGACAAAATTTACCGCGCTTGGACCCAAATACTGAGAGCTACGTACCGCAGGACCCAAATGCCCTTCCGCCGACCGTGACGATACATAAAGGACGTAAGATGCTTTGCTCTTTTCCCTCTGCTATCTTTATTTAAATTGTTTTTATGGATTAGGAAACGTGGAGTTATTTTTTTTTTTGTAATTTGAAGAAAGGAACAATACATGGAGACTTAAGACTATGATGCAGCTCAGATTTATGTAGTAATGTTACTTTTTTTTACTTTAACTCTATCACGTTAAAAATAGTATTATAAGTCAATATATTCATCTTCAACTTCTCTATTATTCGCAAGCAAGAAGATATGATATTCTATTTAAAAAATCACAGTTGAACATTTGATCTTGGTAATGCTTTGCAATAGAAAAAGTGTTCGTATAAAACATTTTTTAACGACACATTATTTATATATTGTTTAGTTGGCTTATTTTGTACATTTTATGGATTTATAGTACAAATCCAAGTAGCAAATATGTACTTTAGCAGTAGACTACTGGATGTGCTAAATTTTAGCAGCTAAAATATTGGATGTTGAATTACCGGAATGCCACTATACACCTACCTCTTGATTTACGCAGTACTTTATTTTTCAAAGTAATGGAATAAAAAAATGTTAACAATAAACATTTTTGGTGCAGATATATTTATACACGATTTGGATTTACACATTACTCTAAGGCATTGATCTTCTGTGTAAAACGGGGGATAGATGTCCTAAATTGAGAACAGTTATTTAAACCATGCATTAATATTTTCGTTTCAGCGTTAACGTAACAATTTGAACATTAATATTGATTATAATAAATTTAAGACTTAAACCAAAGACTTATTTAGCTACTTTGGTAAAAGCATCATTGAACACTTCGGAATACCTTATCTTGCAATTTGGTTCGTAATTGTATGTCCAACAATTATTAATGTAATTGTTAGAACATCATATTAGATTAAACAGGAAGTTATATATTATAATCTAAGAATAATAATAACATTACTTGTTTAACATTCCCAAATAGTATTGTGTTAAAAAGAATGCACATTCTTTCTCTATTGCTTCTGTGTTTTGTTAAAGATGCTAAAAACGTTAATTGTAATGCAGCATGTTTTTATGTATTATTGTACTTATCATTCATTTTAAAGCAACGAAAGCCGTTCGAATAATCATTGTAGTATCTTGAGATCTAGTATCTAGATTGCTGAAACTATATTAATCATTGAAATTTTCGTTCATATTACTGAATTTCTATTTCTAATGAAGAAGTAAGTAGTTTCCAAACTTATAGAAAGTATTTATATCATCAAGTTATATAAGTTATGATCTTACTAATACCAGCTTGTACAGATTTGTATAATTGCATTAAACAGAGGTGTCGTATCATGCTGTGATGGACGAGGGCGTACTTTATAAAACATTGAAGAATGAATGTGAGCCACCCATTATGTTTGCGATTAATCGCAACCTTTACGCCTATGTCAAGATAACATATTGTAAGTTGTAACAGCGAATATTTAAATTCAATTAGAGTGTATCATGTTCCATGCCACAGTAATTAACATTCGAGTCGAAAAAGCGTAATAAGTTCCATCACAAAGAATGAGTAAAGTTTAGCTAAAAGTATAAAGATAGAAAAATTGCAAACAACTTAAATAGAAAATTCGCCATGGATTAATGATGATTTAGTGGCACCGAACGTGTTACGTTACTTTTTAAACTAGCAAATATGTATTAATAATTAATTGTTCTAGTGAATTGTTGCGTCAACAAAGTATGCTGGAATGTTACATCGAGCGGTCTGGCTTGTGTCGGCCAAGACGAAGTTATATTATTAGTTGAAACTTTGCCTGATGAAACTCGAATACCAAAGGATCTTTTAATATTCATCAATCAGTTGTATCTCGAGGCTATTAAGGGTATTGTGCTTATCGGATTTTATTAAGAAATTGAATAATGATTAACTCATTTAGGTGTATTATAAATTAGAGTTCCTCTAATTGTAAGACTTGAATTTCTGACTTCAGCTTAAAAAGATATTTATTCTAAAACATCGAAATTGATAGGTTTTAGATTGCATATAACAGTAGAAGTGTTTTATAAAAGAATTCAGAAAAGTTAGTATTATAAATTACAAAGTTAACAACAATCTGAGACTAGATTTTAATGACATTAAATTTGTCAAGTAATTAAAAATATAAGAGAAAGAAGTTTGTATTTCTTAACAATACAACAATACAGTGAAAAGTCATACATCTAATTTAATTTACTCAAATTTGAATTCGAAATACGTTAATAAAATCGAACAGACTTTGCTATTTATATTTTTCTAAGTCTTATTAGTTTCGTCACATTGATCTAAAAAGAATTGTATCTGAATTTTCCATTTCTCATAGTAATTTTATTCTAAGAACATCATGTATTTGTGAAGGTCAAGGAATTAATTTACTTAGTTTTAAAACTTTTTATATAGGAAATACAGTCTCCGAACTTGGCTTTTCGATCTATCAAGGCGGAAATCTTCTAAGTTCTCGGGAACACGCAGGATTTCTTTTTATTCGACAAACTTTGCAATGCCTGCATAAGATCACGCTACCTCCTGCGCCTTTTCTTGTGGGTCTTTTAGTACATAGGTTTGTTACATCTTTAATATGTCTCACATTAAGAGTTGTAGTGTTTATAAACTGTTGTTATAGAAGACAATTTATTAAAATATTCTATTATATTGCCATAAGCCTATCTTTTTCTAATTAATCAATTTAGAATTTTCTTCAATTTACACTGTCATATAATTTTTTCTCGTTGGGATTAACACTAGATCTGCCAAAGTGGTCAAAATGACCTGTTCTCAAAACTTTGTAAATACTTCCGATATTTGTAACGTTGTTTCTTTTCCGATTATTTACATCCATCGTGTATATTATAAACAATTAAATCAATCCAGTTCCTCTATCGTTCATATATTTTCTTCTACCGTATTTATTTCACATTTTGGAATATTTTGGATTAATCGTTGGTAGATCTAGTGTTAATAGGTATAGAAAGTATGATACTACTGTTATTGAAAGTTAAAATCATATTTATTTCACGTTAAATATTATTATTAAAGAAAACTAATATTTAAATTTGTATTGTATGTAAACTACATTTTATGTAAACTAATATTTTATTTTTTAATTATTTGATATCAAGACCTTAAAGATTGTAAATTTTTATTATTCTTTTTAAGATAATTTTAGAATATATTATTTCTTATTTCAGTGTTGTATTCAATTTTTTAAAAATATACATTTATAGAAATAGCATGTCATTATTATCAGAAGTTATAAGGAATATTATTAGTTACGACAAAAAAATATGTTATTATTGAACAGGTTTCGCAGATTATAGAATAAAATTTTGTTTGCGAATATCGTTTATAAAACGTATTTATTATGATTGTAATTAATGTATCATTTAAGGATAAAAATATTTTTAAGAATATGTGTATCACCATGTAATATTGAATATTACGTTTGATATTGCATAATTCGTTAGACAGATAGTTTCTATTAATAATATTTCTTTTTAGGTGGGAAACACCATGGGCCAAGGTGTTTCCTTTACGTCTCCTTTTACGTCTCGGCGCAGAATATCGTTATTATCCTTGCCCATTGGTTTCTGTTCGATTCCGAGATGCTTTATATTTTGAAATAGGGCACACAGTTATGAAGGTCTTGGCAGACTTCCGAAATTTCGGATACACTCTACCAGGTGTACGAGGGCTGACAATTCACTTAAGAAATCGAATGACTGATGTAATGTTTCCCAGGAACCGATACGATCAAGTTATAAAAGGACTAAACAACTCAAATGATCACGTTCTAGCTTATGCTTCCAACTTTAGTATATCCGCCGATTCACATTTAGTCTGTATACAAACTAATACAGGCGATGAGAGCAGCTATCAAACTCAAGCAATAAACATACATAATAAACCAAGAACAGGTATTTATGAAATTGAACGGAGCACCCAATGAAAGAGATATTAGTGCTTATCTAGAGATGATAAAATAACTTTGCAATGGCTAAAGATTGAGCAAAACAGTAGTGGTAATTTCATAGTATGTGCCTTCACTCTTTGAATCAATTTTTAGCAACAAAAGATAGAAACTGTTTATGTTACAAAGTGTTTTCTTCCAAAAAACAAAATTTCTTGAGAATTCTCCATACTTAGCTATAAATATTGCAATGTTACTGCATAAAAACCAATGTCTCTTTTATAGTATGTTCTATTATTATAAGTCGGTCACTTAATACTTAGCCAACCTCCGAGAAAAAAACAAAAGTGTACGCTAAGTGTTGATTGTCAGATACAATGAAGTGCTGCCAGCAAAATAAATAGCTTATTACTTATTCTTATATACTCTATTAACTTTTCAGGCAGAATATGAAAAACTTCTTCAGATTGAACATGTTAATTGAATATATTTGTTTCTAGTATCAATCAAACGGTCTTTAAATTTATGCAGTTAAATTTTCTATGCTTACTCTGTTATGAACGTATTCATTATTTTTCATATTTGTCGACAGGGGGTACGTTAAAGTTCTCTGTCTAATCACAGAATTGTTAATTAATTGACTATGAAAAAATTTGAGAATGTGTTCGTTTGTCCACATGTTAGAACTTCAAATTTTCTTAATATACTTATTTAAATTTTATAGTTTTTGACAATTAAGAGTTACGTTGATCAGTAGATGTACATGAGGAATGTAATGAAGAAACAATAAATTATGTTACTTTTGAATTTATCTCAGTAACGGGAGCAAGCTTCATCGTTATTAACGGCGCATTGAAATCATCGATGGGTCTTTCTGCTAAGTCAAGTATAGTAGAGGATGGGTTAATGGTAGAAATAATGCCAGAAAAAATGGAAGCCTTAAAGGCTGCTTTAAAAAATATGCAAGATTTTTCAATCGGTTGTGGACGACAAGGAGCGCCCGAACCAGACGAAACTGTAAATATAAAATGGGTCAATAACGACGTACAATTCAACTTAGGGTAAATTTTCATTTACTTTCCTAATTTTATTATTAATAGCCATTCAAATTCTAAATATCATAGTTTCTCTCTTGTATTCCAAATTAGGTCTTATTTCCTGTTAGCTTCTGTACACTTATATACAATATTAGATTATATATCTTAACGTAACTACTAATATTAATTATTCGTTGTTAATTTAGTTAATAATTAATTACTGTACTTTTAGAGTAAAAAGTCCCATTGATGGGCAATCAATGGATGGAGTTCCGTCTATTAGAGTACACAATGGCACTGACTATAGAGGAATCAACAGATTTATTCGATGGACAGAAGTATTTATTATCAAGGTATATTGTGATGTGTATTATCGAAAAAATATTCCATCATGCATGACAATGTTTATTTTAAATGTAGACAGTAATTATTTTAATTATATATAAAGAATTACTTGCAATAATTCAACAGTCTAATTGAACATCTAACACAGGTAAAGAAAAAGTTGTGTGATCTTATATTTAATGAAACTGTTTGATTTTCGCGTAATTGGAATAAAAAATAGTAAGATATAGCTGTACGTTTCTTACGGAAGTTCGTGTATGTGTGCGTTTCATTCTTCTATCTTTAGTGATTAGGAAGAATTAAAAATTTTTTGACATGTGCGAGTAATGAATCATTTTTTTTTAAAGTCTGATGATCTTCCAAATGGAGTTCATGATCCAGTGGATATAAACAAGTTATCCGGAAATATCGCGAAAGCAACATGTAGGGCATTAGTGAAATTATTAGATCTTTTAGCAACTGCGGGCCTAACAAAGCTTGGTGTAAGAACAACCATCCACCCTGACAATGTAAGTTTGAAACAACATTTCTTTGTAATTTACATTAATGACTACTTAATGACTAAACGAATTTAATTCTTTCTTTATCGGTGTCTCTATCACAATAATAAATATACTTATCTGACTGCAGAATAAATTGTTTAATTAAATATGATAGGAAGGTTTGGTTTATATTCGAACTGACGATTCTTGTTCATATTGTACTCCAGGGTTGCACGAAATCAGAGCAGTCCTTGAAGCAGTGTCGCCTACCTCCTCAGATTGCACATCTTTGGTATTATAAATCCCATAATGCCTCATGTATGTGACTCGAACACATGCCAGCATGAGAGGATCTGCGATACCAAAGATATGTAGTCGCCAGAGGCAGGCGACGCTCTTACGAGGACGGTTTTGGCATGCAGATATCGTACAACCCTGTTGTAAGGTCCGATAACTGAAAAATGACTAGAGAGCGTTGGAGTCTCTTGTTTTCAACCGCCTTTAGTTATATAAATAGTATAGTTTTATTACTACTATTTCGTTTTTGGAATACCAAAATCCAGTCTTGTAAAAAACATTCCACATAGATAGTGGGTTTTAGGATAGTGGGTTTGAGGACTCCAAAAACGGAACAGCAGGAATAGGCGATTAGAAAAGAGAGGTTTCGCTACTGCTTAGTCAACTTTCAGTTATTCACAATATTCACAAAATACACAATAACATATTTAAGAATTTTTTATGTGATATCAATATCTTTAAATTTTACCTAATAATAACAGGTGGGCTATGAAGCTGGCAGTGAAGGCACAAAATTGCCACCGATCTATATGAATAGTTTGGATAACGAGCTGATTCAAGTCTTGCACAAAGCAGCACAAAATAGTCAGGATACACATACTGTGCTTGAATTAATATTCTACATACTCGACGATATATATCATACGACCACTGAAACGGGTCTTGAATTGTGAGAGACTATTTTGTGTCCAATTGCTAACAATTTACATAATACGAAAACGCTTCTTGTTGTAAAAAGTACTGAAAGTTGCCCGTTACAGAACCGAGAGAAAGATGTTAATATTAACATTTAACTAACACAGATTAATTTATAAATTACCTTTCCAATTAATTTGTGATAGTTAATTTAAGTACCTTAATTATTATAAGTGACAGTTTATATTGTGAATATAAAGTTAAATAACTGAATCTGGTGAGGTTTATGGCAGCTTTAATCCTTTGAGTAGTAAAAACAAAACAAATGTTAGCAAATATGTTTGCTATGTCACTCTTTTATTTAAAAAAAAAAAAGAAAAAGCAAAAAACGATGAATGATTTCGTATATTACATGTATATATAAACATATATATGTAATTTATGTATATATAAATAAATATATTAGAAATAAGACGTAGCAAAATAGATTTGTGTTAAGGTAAAATAAATAGGAAAACTTTAATTATGTCATTGTTTCATTATTTAATATAAACTCTATTCTGTTTGATTTTAACCCACGAGATATAATATTTATGCAATAATCATTAGTATTTGTTTAGATTACGTAGATGAAAATGTAAAAATGTTAATTTTTTTCACAAAACTTGTTTGTATATATGAACAAAAATATAATTGTACAGAATATAAG
The DNA here is from genome assembly GCA_910591515.1 of Cerceris rybyensis. Classification (NCBI taxonomy): domain Eukaryota; kingdom Metazoa; phylum Arthropoda; class Insecta; order Hymenoptera; family Crabronidae; genus Cerceris; species Cerceris rybyensis. Next base: position 10,324,084 of record OU342793.1, read on the forward strand.
CATTCTTACAAAAAATGTGTATCTACAAGAAAACAAAATATAGCTGTAAAATATAGTGAGATTTTCATATGTAATGTTTAGCTGGCAATGTAACCAAACAAATACGTCATTGCTTTATAAAATCTTCAAACATTTAATTGTTATACTTCTTTACATTCATAGACCATGAATCTCAGTTTGAATTCTCTAAATTATAATGAATCCTGAGAATAACGGAAATGTAGACTGTTACGACATTGTCTGTTTCTTCAAGTAAACTTAATAGGAGGGAATTTTATTTTATATATTTACATCACGTATTCCAGTTTCTTTTTTATTTCTTCTTAAATTTGTTTGTATTTTTTATTTTAAAAATAATCTGATGTATAATGTGATGTGAAAGCATGTCAAAGTTGATCTTCAACGGATTGCATAAGTGCTCAAGGGTTAAAGTTAGTCTAAACAATATCTTGTGTAATGATAGAAGAAAATTGTGTAATTTTATTTAACAGCAGAAAGTATATTAATAAAACGCGCTCTAATGTCCAAATTATATAAAATTGCAATTTTTAATCAACGAAAACCTTTAATAAGGTTTGCAGTATAGATTTGTGTTGGGCATTTCCTAAAATATATAATGGTGTAAAGAATTCTGCAAAATGTTCAATTTTCGAAGTTTTTACTTCAGTGTATTGTTTAAGAACTATAAGAAATTGAACATTATGTCATAGAAAATTCGTGAAAGGCTACGAAAAAAAACATTTAAATGTCCAAGCATTGAAGAGATTCTATCACAAGTAGTTATCGTAAAATTTATAATAAAAAATCACGATACTTCAGTCCCGAACTTGAATCTACATAATTATGAAGGATTCTCTCAAAGATAGCAAAAAATTTTACGATTTTTTTACAATTGATGGTTATCTGAAACTTATTTATAATCTAATTATATGTTCTTAAACTTGGATTGCTCCAAATTATAAAAAAAAAGAAAATACACGACAAACATTATTAAATGTTTTTTTAAATAAATACAGTCGACCCCCTGTAATCCGACATGCCTATAACATGTAGGTACAGTCGAGTTGCGTTATGAAAAAATATGGTAAATCGTTCGCGAATGCGTGGACATACATTAACATAAATGTTTAGTTATTATTTTTTTCTAAGTTCTAGAGCAATAATTATGTTAATTTTATAATAAACCCTAAGTTGTTTATTGTGTTGTTTAATTTACTAAATTCCACATCGTATGAGTTAGGTATAGTACATATAGAATCTTACCACCTTGATATTTTATTTGTCGGATTACAAGGTACGCTTTTCCAAAAAGTTCCGGACTACAGGGGGCTGTGACAGTACTCTATAGTCCGACAAATTTGATAATCCGACACCGCCTTGCAAAACGTTTGTCGGATTACCAAGGGTCGACTGTATGTGGAAATTGCAAGATGGTATAGGAACACTTATTGTTTATAAGATTATAAAATGCATAACGTGTCAAAACGAATGTTTAATGTGCATATAAAAAGATATTGGTAATAATGTTATTACATATCAATGCAATTCATTTGGAATACATCATTTTATTACGTTTTTCACAAAGAAAAAAGTATATCTATAATAAAGGCTTATTCAAACACAAGGTCACTGGCATATGTATTTATAACATATAATTGGTCGTATTAATATATGCGTACATATATGTTTCTTATATTGTTTATACGATTATGTAACAACCTTTATATCTTTGTAATTTCATGAAATTCTAAATTACCTTAGTTCATGTAAGCAAATGTTGATCTCAAAAAGTAAGTAATTTATTTTCCTTGTGAGTTTTATAAAATTGTTAAATATGTATCAGCTAAAACAATGACAAAAGTTCAATTACTGTTAAATAATTATCTTTTTAATATATATTGGAATTCGATTTATGCTCTAATTTGATACTATTTTTAGTACGTCTATTTAAAAAAGTAAGTTATATGCCAAATATTAATGCAATGCAGACATTCATCTTGAAGTGATTTTTTGTAAAAATGTAAACTTTTTAAACATTAATCAATACGGATTATCCGAAACGGATGTTTATATTTGCTGTCAATTGTTTGAAGAATATATTGCCATTCAACATTTCAATAAATGTCCCTCCAAGAGACATTTCTTTAGCATGTATCTCCTGAGATTTGATAAAAGATATTGTACAGGGTTTCCCATGATAGGTGATATACACGAAATGAGGATGTTTTCTTGTATAAAAGCATGTTGGAATAAAGAATAAGCTTCTTTCATACTAATCTTTGTGTTTGAATTCATGCCCTAATACTCAGAGAGAAAGTTTCATATAGTATAAAATAATGTAATTTTTCATTAACAATTAATTTGTTAAGCTGCATGATTCTGGAATCGTCTACTTTAGAGCTTGTACATTTTTCAAATATAGAGTCTGACATCTTATTAGTTGCATTATAAAAGAAAAATTCAATTACATGATCAACTGTATTCAAGAAGTTTTTATAAAATTTGAGTGAATATTAAAATAGAATATGATATGATGGAGCTATTGCACAGAATTATGTGTACATACTAAGATAGAAATTGAATTCTCTTACTTTTATTCGTTTAATTTGAAAGTGCGAATCATGTGTACAGATTAAAGTTTGCAACTTAATGGAAAGATGCAGAAACTTATCTTTCAAATAAATGAAAATGTATGAAGAAATATATTACTCTTTTCAAACAAATATATCTTTACTCAGTTTCGTTTTCCGTGATTTAGAAATCCATTATTAATAATTAAGCTTATCAATTTTATTTGCTCAACAAAAAATATGCATCTGCATTTCAATACAAAAAAATTTACACTATGTAAAACTTTTCACATGAAATCATGAAATAGCATTTCTTAATCTACTTAATACATACTGCTTTTACGTACTTCCAGATAAATATTATATTATACCTATAAATATTACATATCATCTTGATAAAAATAAACATTATATTAGGCACATTTAGTAATGTAAATACGTTGTGTCATAAGTTGCAAACATATCCTTGCTTGTAACTTGCTTCACATCTTTTTTAATACACCATCGTAGACGCATTAAAAACATGAATTTAATGCATAATTACAATTATTGTTATTTTACAAAACATTTAAACACCATCTTTTTTAAGTAAGTCTGACAACATTTTTAATATCTAAATAATGGACGGAAGGAAATGAAAGGATGTAAGTATTTGTTTTTACATACCTATTACAGCTTTGCAATTCAATTACAAACAACAAAATTGCACTTTGTCATTAATCGTATGAAGTAATACTCTATTTACTTGTATAAATTCTTGACGATATGTATTTCAGAGTACAAAATACGAATTAACACAAGACTGTTCACGCGCGAAAATATTTAGGAGAAGACGAAAATAACTAGATCGAATTTATGTCAATACATTCCCTAGTGTGCATAAGAATGGAAAACATCGAGAAACATAGGATATTATAATAAAATATTTTGAAATATTGGTACGAAAACTTAAACTATTTTGAATAAAATGAAAAGATACGTATATCTCTTGCTATCTGGATAAGAATTGATGTACTACGTTCCTTTATATCATCATTGACAGCTGATATGGTATGATCATGGCGGAATCCACGAAAAAGTTAGAAGATGATAAAGTTACATGTAAAGTTTTAATTGTTGGCGCTGGAATGGCTGGATTGTCAGCTGCAAATCATTTGTTGAAAAATCACGAAACTGACTTTCTTATCGTGGAAGCACGAGGTCGAATAGGTGGTCGTATTGTTGCTACACGTATTGGTATGTCTAACCTATTTTCACATTGCGTTGACAATCAATAAAAATTGAATTTTTCATTTCTTTTGACTGGCAACTTGTCAAAAACGTGTAAATATTTTTCCTATAACTTTGACATTATTTACAAAATGTTTGAACCTCGTTCTGTTTGTTTATATATGTATATAAAATAAAGTTTAATTATTAGTAGACAAATACAAAAGATGAACTTTCATATTGATACATTTTCTTTAAAATATTACATTTCATGCAACAAGCTATATATAGCTCTATACTAACTATGTATAACATAGTTTCATTTATATTAATTAAAAAAGTAATTATTAAATATATTTAAATACATAGTTAGCCCAACAAAACATAGTTAGCCCTTTATGGACTGAGACAGTTTTAAATATTTAGAGATAATCATTTATTTAGTGATCCAAAACCATCTTTGTATCAGAAAATTAGGTTGTTAATGTTTTTATATTATAAATTATTATCTGTGTAATTATATTTTAATGGTGTGTTTCAATTTTTCAACTTTATCCATGTAAACACAAGGGGATAAACTACCATTCAACTTTTTCTAAGACCACATGTATTGGTTGCTAGTCCTTAAAGGGTTAAAAGAATGGAATTCATATTTCCTGCATATTAATTAGTGTTTGTTTTCATTAATGAATACATATCATATAGTTATGTACTGAATTTATTCAGTTACTAATTTACATATTCAATGTAATATTAGTTTTATTTCCCTGGGAACATATGAATCTAAATTAGTGATAAATTACATATGTATGTGAGAGCTATTATTGTTTGTATTTTTCAATATAGGCAACGAAAAAGTAGAATTAGGAGCAAACTGGATCCATGGAGTTCTAGGGAATCCAATGTTCGAATTAGCAATGGCAAATGGTTTAATAGACATTGTACGTGTTCCAAGGCCTCATAAAGTTGTAGCAGCAATGGAAGATGGAAAGCAAATACCATTTTCAGTTTTACAAGAAATCTATGAAGCTTATGTCTGTTTTCTTAGACGTTGTGAGGAATACTTTTTAAGCACTTATAGTCCACCAGATGGAATAAATAATGTTGGAGCACATGTTGCACTCGAGGCTGAGATATATTTGTCATCTTTGCCAGTGGAACAAAGAAAAATCAGGCAGCTGTTATTTGACTGCTTACTTAAAAGAGAAACCTGTATTACTGGCTGTGATAGCATGGACGATGTTGATCTTTTGGAGATGGGCTCATATGCCGAACTTCAAGGTGGAAACATTAGTCTTCCTGATGGATATAGTGCTATTTTAGAACCAGTTTGTAAACATATACCAAAGACTAATATATTGACTAGACATGCTGTCACTAAAATTAGGTAATATTTTATTTTTTAATGTTTAACATTTTGTACTTTACTTTTAAAGAATAGGAAAAGTTATCAGTGATTACTTTGAATATGTAAAATATAAAAAGTCTTGATTAGCTTGTACAAAAAAGTAATATTAGGGAAAGATCTAAGGACATGTTTTTTCAAAACATAGCATTCGCTTGTCTCTGGACAATGAGTAACTAAAGAAAATATTTATAATCTTTTATATTTTCGTAAAATATTTTTTCCGTGACACAATAATTTTAACAACTTTATGGTTCTCCATATCTACTACTCAATATCTACATAAAGAAGCAAAAAATCCTGCAACACCAGAGGGCTGGAGCTCAATGCGTTAAATTGGATTTCGATGTTTTTACTTACTGAAACATAGCATAATCTTAATTGTTAAGAAGCATACAGTAATTGTAATTATGTTATTTAACATTTTGATTTTAGGTGGCAGCAAAAAAAGTGCGAAGACGATGCGAATAAAGAATCCAATAACTGCATTAATCGAAATAAGTTCATAGAAATACAGTGTGAAAACGGAAAAACTATATTAGCCGAACATGTGATTTGTACATTACCATTAGGAGTTCTTAAAGCAAAAGCTAAAGATATATTTGACCCACCATTGCCACATTATAAATTGGAAGCCATAAATAGACTTATGTTTGGTACCGTGGATAAAATATTTTTAGAATATGAAAGGCCTTTTTTAAATCCTGGAGTTTCAGAAGTGATGCTCCTTTGGGATGATAGAGGTTTAAGGGAAAATGAAATGCAAGACCTTAGTAAAACGTGGTTTAGAAAGATATATTCGTTTACTAAAATTACTGAAACTTTATTACTTGGTTGGATATCAGGGAAAGCCGCCGAGTATATGGAGCAATTAAGTACAGGTGAAGTTGCTGAAGTATGTACATCGATTTTGAGACGATTTCTCAACGATCCATTTGTACCAACACCAAAGAATTGTTTAATGACCTCGTGGCATTCTCAACCATTCACTCGTGGGTCATATACAGCAATGGCTATTGGAGCAAGTCAATTAGATATTAATAGTATAGCCGAACCTATAGTACAAGAAGGAGATCCTTCGAAAATTCTAATAGCATTCGCTGGCGAACATACACATTCTTCCTTTTACAGTACTGTACATGGAGCATATTTAACTGGTCGTACAGCTGCCCAGACACTCTTAGAGTCACAAAGAAAAGAGAAAAATTCGATAAGCTTAAGTTGTGAAGACACAAATGATCTCAGTTCGTGGATACAAGGGATTTCTTTGAACTAAAGTTTAGCGAATCAGAAGTCGTTTCTTTTTTTTCTCTGTCATCGCTCTTACACTTATCGAGCACAATTTATTACCGAAGAATGGATGGTATTTTACACACTGTCGATGTGACGACAATTGTGATTTCTAGATGTTGAGTATCTATGTAAAACTCGTGGATTGTTTTAATTTTGTAAATATTATAGCAAATTATTTATATTATGTACATAATGATGCCTGTTTAAATTTTAAGACTGTAAACGTACATGCATTTCTCAATTTTGTGCACTATCAATCCTTTCATTGTAAGACAAGAAAGGAATGACAGTTAAAAACTGCAAAAAGATGCTTCATTCTGTGGGATCATGTAACATATAGAATAGGAATTTTGTATATTTGATGCCATCGAAACTGCTTTCTATCGTGACAATTGATTCAGACGTCCGCAATTGTTAATTGTTACTTCAAAAAACAAGAAGATATATTTATTTCTTAAGTTGCATATTTGAAATGACAAATAGAATAATAGTAAAATAATAGTTGCAATTCAACCGTATAATTCATATTGACTATACTGGAATTAAACAGTCATTAACTTTTTTTTACGAAAAGAATACAGTAAAAGATGATTTGTATGACTTCGATGCAAGCATATAAATCGATAATTGTTGGTATTTTTGAATGTTCATAAATTTCTAAGTTACATGTTCCATTGAAACTATCATTCTTATGAATACTTTCATTTCGAAGTATTGTATTATAGGCGCATTTTATCTAGTCATATTGAGTTACACAATGTCATTTTTAATAGGCTAAGAAGAACGTTTCTGGACTTTTTGTGCTTTTTTAAAACGCATAATGTCATTGACTGACAACGATCTATCAAATGAATCACTTTTGCATATTTTTTGCGACTAAGACAATATAGTATCCGACTTTAAGAAGGTTTTTTTGCGTTGAAATGTGATAGGAGTGTTTGAAATGTTATCACTTAATTATATATAACTACTCTTTTGGAAGTATTTTTCTTAGTACACTTTAAATATTTTTAAAGGAATCAAATGTATTTATTTTTTTGCAAATGCTACTTAGTATTAATTCGTGACAGCGCAAATCGAGATATAAAAGGAAAAGAAATGTTATATTATGCACAGAGATAGTAACATGAATGAAATAAATACTTTTCTGTAATTATATTTAAAATTAGTTATTTCACGAATATATGCCATAGTCTTGTGAGATTTCCTATTAGGCCAAAGCTTTATAGAGTATACTGCGAAAACAGAAGTATGGTCTTTGCCATCGAAAGGTTCTGATATGTTTAATTGCAGGAAATAATTCGCAATTATCCTTGTTAGTAATTTTGTTTAAGTTTACAAATTTTCAATGCATGTACAGCAATAGGAGTATCCGTATGAAACGAGGATTTTGAGGGATTTATTGATAAAACATAGTTTATTTATAATTGCATTAATTTATTGTCAATAATAATTCTGAAATAATTCCCAACACTACGGAAAAGTAAATGTTATTGGATTGTATGTACACGAACAACTGTTGTGTTATGTTAATTGTTGTATAACTCTAAATTTTTTTATTATTTTGTGTACCTTCTCAATATATTTTCAAGGAAATCTTAATGAAGAGATATCAGATAATTTAAATTGTATAGTACGCAGGAATTATTTATCTAATCGGTAGAACTGAAAATAGAGTCGCGTTTTTTGATAAAATTAATTGAAATTGAGGCCAGTTAAAGAATATGTGTCGTACGGTTATCAGTTGTAATAATATAAAAGACCAGAACTGAACGATATTATTAATGTCTATTTGTGCACCCTCTGCCATCCAGTTTCCAGCAAAAAATGCATTACAAGTAAGAGCAAGCTCTAAACACAAGCACTATTAATTATACATTAACAAATTAATCATACATGTAATGTCAAATTTGTATATATATCCATTTTTTATGTGATCAGATATACGTTCAAACAGTTAACTATTTTGAGAACAGTATATTTTTTTCGTTGTATCATGCTGAAATGTGTACTATTTTAAACTATACTGTGTTTACATATGGTTTAGCTGAAAATAATCGAGTAATTAAATGAACTATAGTAATACAGTTTTGCAAATAATTTTTCACGGTAATAGAAATGTTATCGTAAGAATGATGAAAGTCGCTGTTAAATTAGTATTTTACTGATAATCATTTTTAAATTATTGCAAAGCATTTCAATAAACGGTTCTACAGTTTGAATATCGAAATATTATTTGGAGGAACTCAATTATTAATAGCTCAGTATCAAGTTTGTGAAATACAAATTACTCAGAATAAAATTTGTAAGACTCAAAAATTGGCACAGAATTTCCTTTTCATATTAGATGATAAAGATGTCATTGTAAAAAATATAAAATTTTTTTATACTATCGAGATTTTAAAAATAGTACAACGTTGATGGGGTACATATAAATATGAGAATATCAGGTAGTCTCTGTCGACTGTTTTTTAACATATTTCCGTGTTCTTAGTTGCCCTAACTAATACACGAACTTGCAAATATTTAAATGTGAATGAATAGAAAATTCATCAAACCGATTTGAATACATAAAAACTGTAAATATTTGAGAAATAGGAATTAAGATATTACAAAATCATTCCTGTTTAAAATGAGTTGCACATAGATAATTGCCTATTATTACATAATGACTTCGTTGACGAAGTAATTTATAAATATATTATATTCGAAAGTGTTACATTTTGGTACAAACTGTTTTACAGATATATGCTGATTTACAGAATATGTCTAGCTGGAGGAAAAAAGTTTACCGATTTGAAAATATTCTTGCGATGCAAGTAACAATCAATATTTAACGTTTAAAAACGAATTACATAAATGAACAACAATTATGAAACCATTTAATAAATTAATATATATGTGAGTAGGAAGGATAATATATTTCTTAATTGTCAAATGGATTTAGACAAATCGTTATGCAAGTGGCAGTTTAATGCAATCAATATCTGATCATAATACATGAATTTCCAAAGAAGTATTAATTACTAACTGTTAATTTCCCCGATATATTAATTATTTACATATCTACTTTACATTGTTGAATTTACATAGTTTTTTTATTATGAGTACACAATTTTCAAGTGTCTTTTGTTTACAGAATAAATTAAAAAAAAAAACGTTATCTTCGAAAAATTGAAGAAAGGACATTGTCATAAGAAAAAGCATTAACTCTGTATCTGAAAATAAATACATCCATTTTGGGACCTACTTTGAATCAGCCTGTACATGCGACGGTGCATTCAGGATAGTTTTGCAATCTTTTCCTTTCTTTTTTCTTTTTTGAACACGATAAATGTTACGCACTTCACCTACATGGTTGTCCAATCGATCGTTTTGGTACAGAGACGAGTCTTTAAAAAATTTTAAAAAAGTTGGTACCTCCATAATTTGTAAACCGAAGTTTTCCTCAACAACATAACTCTTCTGTTAAAAGTTTTTTTTGTTATTTAAAATGTAGAATAAAATAAATTTTCTCAAAACTGTTGCCGAATTCTCTAGCATTAATTGTTATCCGTTAATTAATTGAACTAAATGTTTAAAAACTACTTTTATAAAGGCAAGTTAGATTTCTTTATTATTTTAGAGAAAAACTTCCTTCACACTTTTTAAACTTCTTACGATCTGCAAAACAGTCTCAAATCTAAAATTTGTTATTTATAGAAATCTCATATTCATGCGTGTTCTGTTTTTATGCCGATGTGTAAGAAAAATTTACAATTTCTCCTATGGTTCCTCATAAAAGAAACATGTTGCGACGAAAGTATATTTTATATATACTTTCAAAATTAAATATTGTTTTCATTACTTTAGTTTTCTTTCTCACTAACGTGTTTTTCTCATTTCGCGTTTCAAATGAGCGCAATGAAATATCTTAATTCACACCTTGTGGAATTTCAATTAAATTCAAATATAATTAATTTGTTTAATTATTTTCTAGCGTAAACTATAGTGACCACGATAAAAAAAAGTATAATGAATCTGCGGAATCAAAAAATCAAATACCTGATTTATTATACAACCGTATAATTTTCATCAAAACGACAATGTATCTGAAAAAACCAGCACTATTAGTTTATTATGATATTGACTATTAACACTTTGAATGACACGCGTATGTATTCCGTTTCACTGTTTCTCCAGAGATAAGACTTTTTCTATTAAAATTGTATCTTTAAGATGCAGAACGACACCGGTATTTTGCTTGTTTCATCATTTTTATTGAAGTAAAAGTTTTTCTTTTAAAATTACATCTTTATAAGACAGAAATAGATATCTAGTGAAAATATTAAAGGTAAAAGCGGTTATATATTAAGCAGTATTTTATTTTTTAAATAACAACATTTAAATGTTGAATATAGTAACAAATCCGCGAATATTGTCGTTTGAATGTCGTAAGAAATTTGATTGTATTGAATAGTACCGGTCGCCGGTGATCCTCGTGGCATTCAACGTATTAATACTTTACAGACCAGTTTTTTATTTAATTTCTTTGCAAATTGGCACTACTCTACGCCATCAATCTACTCTTCTTCATTAAGTTATTTAATCTAATTTATTTTACCTAAAACATCAAAAGATTTCTTCGCAATATCGCATGGAGTTGTCAGAAAGGCTGGAAAGTAATTTAACATGGATGAAAGGAAACCCTTTTTAAATTTTCGAGAACACTGTATTCAGAATAAATACCTACTTTTATAATTGTTTTCACATATCAACGTTTCAGCTATCAACAGAATCTTTTACGTTAACATTTGGAATGAAGATTACTCGCTCTTTGAATTTCACGTACCTAACAAATAATATAAATAATTTACGATTATACGAGTACCGTAAATATTATCATTATTATTAATAATAATTCTTATCGTTATTATTATCTGAGTTTCAAAGTTTGGTTGTAACACTAACGAGTTTTGTCCATCGTTTTAACAACTTACTTCCTGCATCGCAATTTACGGATAGTATCACGTACATACATACATAGCATCATGTACCGTACGGCTCGTCAGACCTGGCACCTAGAAGGTAAGCCTGTTTCGGCAGAGTCTGATTCGCCAGGCGTCAAGCGTCATGCCTCTTGTCACAGGTACACGAAGGCACTTGACGTTCTACCTTGCGATTCGTTAAAAGAGCTACACATACAAATCGAACTAAAAGACGCAGAGGGAAAACGCTGCAGATCGAAGCAAGGGAGACAAAGCAATTTGGGTGGCGACAGTGAGGACATCGGCGTAGGCACTAGATTTCTAACATCTCTGTAGTAAAAACAGAATAAAGTCCGGCGGAATTACCCCCATCTCATGGGGAGATTCTCCTTGATGAAACGGAGCGCGCGACGAGACAACAATGTAATACAATGTCTCGATCCTCCAGACAAACTAATGAGAATATTTGAATGCTACGACTTTGTCAGGTGCTTCCTCTAAGAGGCTGAGCAAGAGGATTCCAAGAAACAAAATGGTGTGGAAAGGCGGTTGAAAACGAGAAGCTCCGCCTCTGAGGTGCCAGGTCTGACGAGCCGCACGGTATATACAGTGTAGCCGCAAAATAATGGTCAATTTTTATTTTACAACTTTTTTCTTAATCAATATTTCTATATTTTTGCACAAAGTAGAACGAATGAAATTGTCACCGGGTATATGTAAAAGGATTGATTGTTCTTATGTTACTCTAATGTTCACGTAATATACACGATATGTACGATGATTTCAAATGCAGGAAGTTATATACAAGTTGAGTCACCGAACTGGGATGGGTTGTTCGCAATTCTCGAAGATTAAAGCAAAAGAAGAAAAATAATAGAGGAAAGAGTTTCATCGTATAGCAACATCAATTTTTTTGATGTCTTGAAGCACTCAGGAAATTGCGGTTGGAATTTTTTTAAAGGAACCACATACTTTCGCTTATATTAATTAATGTTTTATTAATATTGCACGTATAGAATTATTACGTAGAAATATTTGAAGAATTAATACCTTGGAGGATACTTATAAGTCTCTGTCTGGGTGTATTCTTCGTTAACCCTTTTCCGTCCAATGACAAGTGACACTCGTCATGCGGGGATAGGAAATTTTCAAGTTTTCCAAAATGTATGAAATTGCAAATATCAGTGAGATGTGATAAAAGTACTTCTATGATATTAATATTACGTTAAATTCTAGGGTATTTCAGGAATCACTGATCAATGTTTCTTTTACTAATTTAATTCTAAATTATTGCGAAGGCAGTTACAAAAGAAATCGTAGGGCAAGGGCTTAAAACAGATCTTGTAATAAATATCTTTTGTTCCCTTTTGATTATTTCTTTCATAATGTTAACGGCTTATTCAGGCTTTAAATAATGATGAACTGCATTTTCGAAAATCATAGAATATTTAACACTAAAACTGCCAAACAGTCGCAATGAATGACACTCAGTTTTTTTTTTTAAATTCTCAAAATTGATAGAGGAACCATATAGTAAATATTCTATTTCTATCTTATAAAACCTAAATTACTTAATTAATAATTTTTTTATTTTTTTTTCTCCAAAGTAATTATCAGTATATTATAATAAAATAGATATAACGCTGGTAGTTCTAGTGTTAAATGAAATAATTGAAAATATCTTGAATAGTATTAATTTTTCAAATATTTCACTCATAAATCTTTCATACTCAGCATAATCAGCATTTTTCAAACTGTGGTTCCCTAGGGGATCGCGAAGGGCTTATTAATTGGCATTTTGGATTGGTTTAGGTATACCAAATACAATTTCTGAATAAATAATTTTTAATCAAAAAGAGTAGTCCATTAAATTGTAGTTAATCTTAAAAGGTCTACGAGCAATCTGACATATTGTAAAAAGACCGTCACGCAAGAAATCCGAAAAAAGTTTGAAAACTACTGATAATCAGAGTATGTGGTGCAATAGACAGCAACATGAACCCTTTGCAATTCGAATTATTCTGTTAATAATTTACGAAATAAGCGAAAATAATTTCGGAAATTATAGTTATGTAGTTAATTATATTATAGTTACCGAGGAATATCTATCTGAAGGTACAAAATCCTCGTAAAATCCTAAGGTAGAAATTTAATAGATAAAATATTGTTTACAAAAGAAAGCTGTGACGATTGTCGATCGTCATAGGACTGCAAAGGTTAAAATTATACGGTGCAACGTTAAAATTTTAAAGAAAGTGAATTTCTAAAGAGGTAAATGTTCTTGTACTTATCGTTCGATTCTTTCCTCTATCACTTTTTTGAATTTATTCTTAAAAACAAAGATATTCCAGTTTAACAACTCGCCCTGAATACAAGTGTATGTTTGTGTACATGTACATATATATGTACGTATATATATATATAATGTATATACAAGTACCTATATATAAATGTTAAATACGCTTTGATACGTTTCAAAGACACAGAGAACTGTCAAATAATTTTGCATAAAGAAATGTAATTTCACAATTACAGCATTTCGCAATTATTATCCTTAAATTAATATGAAGTATTTCGGAAGCTTGCACCAAATTCCCATAGATCGAAAGTAAAAAAAGTTCGAAACAAGAATGGTCATTTACATAGAAAGCACCTATATATTTCTACAGACAACTTAACTTATTTTAGCACTCTACATTATATATTTAAACAGAACTGTAGAAACGCTAAGTTGACAAAGTTAGTATTACCGAAACGTGAGAACGTTATAATTTCATTTCTTACGCTTTACTGAATCAACAAATTCTGTCAAGTTATCTTTTTTTCTTCATTCGTCTTTCGGAAATTCGTATATAGTTTTATACTTTTCCTCGAAAACAATACGATTGACGAGTAATATTTAAAATTATGACAGTTGTAATAACTCTATCAAAAGTTTTTCCGACGATATTAATGGAAGACTAATTATAAGATTAAAATGATAACATGTAGTAGTCTTATAGTATAAATAATTTGTTGTATGATTTATATCATAAATGTAGTTCACAGTTTTAAATGAAAATATGCAGCAGTATTTCCATTGTTATGATTTCGTCTAATAATCATACATTGCAATGCTAACAATTGAAATTATAATCTTGAACAATTCGTTTGCAGGACGATACGCAGTTTCAAAATCATATTGGAAAGTATAGTTAGTTTAACAATCTTTTCACATATTTGTATAATCTTTCACGAAACATACCTCACAGCTAGAAATCATTTCTATCGAATTGTATAAGAGTCTTTTAACCCTTTCGATACGACTTTGCTGTATTGAATTTTTTAAAATATAAATATAAGTTGATAATAATAATTAATAAAATTAAAAATAGAAATATCTTTTTCACCTGAAGTTTACCGATTTACAACATTCAGCTACACTCATTTCATGAATAAATAAAAAATGGTTGTTTGTCAGTTATGATATTCTTTTTCTTTGTGGCGAAGATTCTTACCGCTTTCTTAACTACACGTTGTAATAGGTAATTTATATTATACAATGTGATTAATTTATATGAAAAGTTTTAATCATTACAGTTCCTGTCGATGTTAAAATAGATCTAACGATAAGTCTAGGCAGGAAATTCGTTAATGAGAATCAATTACTATGAACAAACACCGTGTTACATTTTTTATAAATTTCAACATTATTGAAATTTCAAATTCTCCAAAATTATGTTAATGTATATTAATGTTTATAATAAAACACTTTTCTATTCAGCTGAACTTGTGGCTACATATGAAAACGCTGTGAGCTTAATCTTCGGAAATTATAGTTACTTTCAAAATTCGTTTATATATTTAAACTGTCAAATATCAGTATAATTGAATGAAATGAAATTTTTTTATTTACAATTCTCGAATGATTTAAAAATTTCTTTCTGATATGTATAGACATACAATTTTACAAGTGAAAGGTCTTAGAAGCAGTCAATCTTTGGAACTGCATTCATATCATTAGTGGATTAAAAAATACTTTTTCTTTTAGCTTTGAACTTCTGTTGTACAGAATTTATTTTTACTTGCTGAGAGATAAAATTCTTTTTATTTTCAGTCAATGTTTCTTCACAACACAATTCTTTTATTTATCAATTAACATTTAATTTCAAAACACTTTCTTCTACTTTTCAAGATGTTGGAAAATAATTCGATCTACCTGCTTTATGTAATGCAGCCATCCCTCGAATAGCAGGGAATTCAAATTACGCGAAGTCGTTAATATTACGGTTAAAAATTAACTCGATCAAACAGTACATATATATTCAATACGTACTGAATGAATTTTCTGTTATTTTTGTACAACTGAAATTGTACAACTAAAAGTGAATAAAAATATTATATTCTTATTTTCAACCTTTTCTTAATTAATCCTTCGAACCAAATATACAAATTTTTATGTATCTCAAATTTTAAATTGCACAGTTTTGAATAGCACGGAACATTATCTCCAAAATTGTATGTATTATTAGTATCGAATAACACGGTTTCGTATAACATGGAATGAATTAACCGTGCTATTTGAGGGATACTTATATTTGTAGTATAATTGGTTTCATTCTCAAAAAGTTCATCTCATTTCATTCATTTCAATTTGTCATTCTAAATCGCTTGTGATCTAGTGTGTTCCACATCTGTTTCGAGAAAGAAGGTACGATTCCAAAGTTGAACGACCTATCTCAAAAAAACTTTATCCACCTGAAGTACAAAATTATCATTCGTTCTTATATAACACACCTTTTTTTTCCTTTCATTCAAATCCATTTTGTAAGTTTTACACAGCATTTCAGTGTAATTCAAAATGTATTTAGGTCAGGCGAAACCTGTATCTTCTTGCGTTCTGCATCAATAACTTTGAATATTGAAAGTTTAAAAATTTAAAAAAAATAACACTTGCTGAATAAATTGTATAACTAGAACACTTAGGCGATAATACGTTAATTACTTCGCTAAACCGTTAACAACGCATCTATGTATATAATAATGGCTAGTATTAATGGCTAGTAAATGATCTTCAGCCAGAGTGCATTGACAAATATGCTTTGATCAACATCGACATTAAAACGTTGTCTGTCATCTTTATGATAAGACTTTACAAACAATTTTTCTAATTTTGATTTAACAACATTCAAAGAATTTTGATGCTGTTTTATTGCCGGAGATAATAACAAATGGGCAATTACTGTGTTATTACTGCAGTTCTGTCTGTTGTAGTTTACAAAATGTTTTAGAGATTTTTGCAAAATGACAAAATAACACTTGTTAAGACGGCAGTCAACGTGTTAATCGGAAGGGATATGTCATTAAAAGAAGACTAGCAGTGGACCCTTTAAATTTAAAGGAGGACAAATTCTTTTGTAATTGTTTAAAGATTTCCAACCTTTAAACTTTCTAAGGTTTTTAACCATTTTAACAATTTTAATTATAATTAAGTTATCGTGAAATTTTTCTTGACGGATTTTTAAAAACGATTATGATAGCCAATACCAAATCTGAAGACTTAGGGGGTGTATATGTATATGCTTCAGATACTAATTTTAAAGTTCATAAAGGTAATTGGAGAAATTAAAAATTTCTTAATGGATGTATCTTTATACGTCTAAGAAGTAGTTCAGAAACATTTAGATTTTTTAATTCGAACTTTTGATTTCTAATTCTTTTTCATAGATTTATAATTCTGGATTCGGATTCATTTTGCTTTGGCTCTTACTAATTATTGAACCAAAAAGTATCATGCAATAAATAAATATCTTTTTCTATGTGAAAATATCGTCATTTCGTATTTCGTTTATGATTTGAAAAAAATGTGTACAGTCGAACTTCAACTGTATTTATTTTACGTCATTATTATCCTTCTTTTCGTGATATTTCAGTGACTAGGATGCTACGGTGTTTTTAGATTCTGAAGTTCAATTAATTTAATTTTTAACTTTTGATTGTTCATATACTCTAACAATCGAGTGGCAACAGAGTTAACTTTAAACATTACTGATAAACAGTCGGTGCTTCAATGTTCCGTCGGAGAATGATGTTTAAAAAATTACAAACATCAATTACAACAACTTATGTGTTACAAAAATTAAAAAATTTCATTAAAAAAGATTCATTTTTCAAAATGTGATTTAAAGACGAATCGTGACGTCGAATAAGAGATCGCAAGCAGTTGTTCTATATTTCTGGCATGGCAACGAATCTCAAACTGAAGTCTTGGCTGTTATTTTTGAGATTGAGCTCATATAGATGTTGTGGTATGATGATCCCCACCATTTTGAGCCTGGGTGTTATGGGGTAACGTTGCTAGTTCATTTTTGCTCAGGTGATTTACAATTCCTGCTCCAAGAGAGTCGCCGACAACGTTCACAGTTGTCCTACAGCGGTCCCTGAAAATTCATATGAAAAATAAACGATTAATAGCACCGTGGATTCAATGCTGGATATGAATATAATTATAACATACAAAAAAAAAAGCAAAATCTATAGGTGTCCAAGCTAAAGAAGTCGTGCGGTATGAAGTACGTATATATCCTTCGACAACCTCAACTAGACTCGCGAGCGGCGGAGCTTCTCTCTAGCGATCGCTTATTCGCACCATTTTCTTTATTTAATCCGCCCTGCTCAGCCTCCTGAAGGAAGTACTTCCCAAAGTCGTAGCATTGCAATATCTTTATTTATTTGGCAGGAGGAGAGAGAATATCTATCCGTTCCACATAGAATATCGATCCCCTTGACGAAACGCGATGCTCGACAAGCAAACAAAACGCATGATGTTACATTGTTTCCTCATCGCGCGTTGCGTTTCGTCAAGAGGAATCTCCCCATGTGGCGGAGGTAATTCTACCGGAGTATGTCCTATTTTTACTATAGTAATGTTAGAAATCTGGTGCATACGCCGATGTCCTCACTGCCACCACCCAAATTGCGTTGTCTCCTTTACTCCGATCCGCAGCGTTCTCTCTCTTTATCTTTTAGTTCGATTTGAATGTGTAGCTCTTTTAACGAATTGCGAGGCAGAACGTGAAGTGTCTTCTTGTACGTGTGACAAGAGGCATGGCCCTTGACGCCTGGCGAATCAGATCCTGCCGAAACAGGCACACCTCTGGCGAGTCTAGTTGAGTTTGTCGAAGAATACCTGGTACGGGGTAATGGGAGATTGTTGCTCGCACAGCCTATTTTCATCATATTACTTCGGGAAACCTGACCTTAGCGAATGTCAACCGTAAATTAACACATTGAATGCCATCGGTATTTCGCTGGTTTCGTCATTTCTATCGAAATATCCTATTAAAATCACATCTTTATAAAGCAGAAACATTAAAGACACTGATAGATAGATATTCAGCAGACCTTTATCTTTCTAACGCTAATATTTCAAATATTTCAATGTTTAATATGTTAGAAAATTAAGAAATATTACAATTTAAACGTTAAATGAAATTTCATTGAATTCAATAGCGCCGGTCACCGGTGACCCCCATGGCAGTCAACATGTTAAACACTTCTTTTGTTTCCATTATGATGTAATGAGTGTGTAGCTTTTTTGTCCAATCATGCATTGGAATCAAGAATGACATCAAAATTAGGGATGTCACTAATCATCGGGCGAATTAGAGTAAACCACTTGTCAGAGGCCTTCTTTCGATTGGCCAGCGGTTATGTACTGTCCGACAACTAAAAGATGGGTAGGGAGCGGCGAAGTTTCTCGTTTTCAATCGCTCATTACTGCCATTTTGTTTTTGGGATACTCAAACCCAGTCGTTTGCTTTAGGAGGCTGAGTGTGGAGATTTCAAAAATGAAATGGCGTGAATGAGCGATTGAAAATCGAAAAGTCGGTCGCTCCCTAACTCTTTAACCGCTTCGCTCTCTCGGACGTGTTATGTCGCGACCATGATACTGTTTGTATAAGGTCACAGACGAGTTATCTCGCGACGCTATGCCTCTTGTGCGATGCCACGGATGTATTATCTCGCTCCGCGACACCGTTCGAGTAATCCCATAGACGTGTAAACACGCGGCTTTCTTTTGCTCCGTCTGAGGTCCCTCAGCTTGTTTCTACGTCATTTCAATCAGTTCCCGTTTAACTGTTCACGGAAGCAGACCATGCCACGAATTAGAAATCGTATCATAAGTGATAGCGATAGCGCTGCGGAAAGTGTTTCAAGTGACGATGATATTTCATTGTCCGAAAGGTGGAAGAATTTAATCACCCAAAGGAAATGGAATATTCCCAGTGCGGCAATGAATTTTGAACCGCAGGTTTTTCATTATACCGATATACATAACGGTGTACAATACGCATCCGGTATATCAGAAAACAGTTCTCCTCTTTCTATTTTTGAATTTTTCTTTTGTGAAGAACTCATAGAATTAATTATAGAGGAAAGTAATAAATATATACGGAAACAAGGTTTTTCGGAATCCTATTGTCATATTTCCAGTCAAGATTTATATTGTTTTTTTGCGATTATTATATATATGAGTGTAGTTCAGTTACCGAAACTGTCAATGTACTGGAATACAAATCCAATGTATGATTTTGTGTTTATAAGACGAATTATGGCAAAAAAAAAGTTTCTTAATATTTTGCGATTTCTGCATTTTACCAGTGTAGATCAGAATAATAATAATGAAAATAAAGAGACACAAAAGATACAGCCAGTAATTGATATTTTAACACACCGTTTCCAAATGGCATATCGACCGAGGCAGCACCTAGCCATTGACGAGAGTTTATTACTATGGAAAGGCAGACTTTCTTTTAAACAATATATTAGTAGTAAACGTGCAAGATTCGGTTTGAAATCATTTATTTTAGCTGAATCAGAGACTGGGTATGTTTATAATTTGAAGTTATATAGTGAACGCGAATTAGACGCAAGGAAATCCACATTACTCGGAACATCTGGTTCTCTCGTAATGGACTTGTCAAGAAATTTATTAAACGAAGGGCGAATAATTTATCTTGACAATTGGTATACCTCTCCAGCTTTATTTGAGAAATTGTATCAATGCAAGACACATGCTTATGGCACTGTTCGAATGAACAGAAAAGGCTTGCCGTGCGATGAAAAAGTTAAAAAAATAAAAAGTTTGAAGAAGGGTGACATGATCGTGCGTTACAACAGATTTATGGCATTTTGTGCGTGGAAAGACAAGAGACCGGTATCGGTTCTCAGTACCTTGCATACCCCACAGTTGGTAACTAGTGAAAAAATTGACTATAGTACAGGCCAACGCATTAAAAAGCCAAATATAATTTTAGATTATAATATGCACATGGGTGCGGTTGACTATACAAGACAGATTTTACATGGCTATGAGTCATATAGGAAAACTTTAAAATGGTACAAGAAATATTTCTTTTATTTACTGGACATCGCCATATGCAATTCTCTTGCCATATGGAATTGTCTCCATGCAAACAGAAAAAGTATCCATGACATAAAAGAAGAAATAATATCGGGATTGATAAAAAAATACCACAATCCAAAAAGTAATTTTCCTCAGAAAGGGAAAAGGAATCATTTCCATCCACTTCGTCTACAATCCAGATGTTTCCTCAGAAAATTACCTCCAACGAATAAAAAAATTCATCCCGTAAGGCGTTGTGTATGGTGCAAAACAAAATCTATCCGCAAAGAAACAAGATACTACTGTATGAATTGTGATGTTGCGTTATGTGCAGCTCCATGTTTTGAATTATATCACACAGAGGAACAATAAATTCCAAATATCCTAAAATCAATGTTTTTCTTTTCCTATACCGTTTCCGGAATTAATAATTTTTCAGTTAACAATGAGCAGTTAAACAGGAACTGATTGAAATGACATAGAAACAAGCTGAGTGTCCTCAGACGGAGCAAAAGAAAGCCGCGTCCCGAGTCGAAGGATTGATTTTCTGTTGGTTTTCTCGATTTTTTATACTTGAAGAAAATCAAAAGAGAATTATAATCTGTATCATCTGACCCAGTGAATCTGGCTACTTGATCATTTCTGGGTCCTTCGAGCAACTCCGCCTGCTTCTCCCAACCGTTCTGTTTCGCCCAACCAAGCTTGCCTTGCCTTTCACCTCGCAGGTTCGGATCTATTGGCACGAGCGTGGTAGCATACTGGGGCGACATTCGCAACTAACCGCTCGCGCTGGAAAGACGTGCCGCGCTCGCCGACGACAGTAAACAAATCGATGCGCGTGACGCATTGATTGAGATTATATGTCGAGAAACAGTTTCAGATCGCACTACGTCGCATGTATCATGTACCCATTATACACGGTTCATTTAAAAACTGAATAACTAAGAAGTACCGAAAGGTACCGGATTGAAATTTCTCATATGTATTCAGTAATTAACGCAAAGATTTCGTTCGTCTACCTGCTCTTCTTTGTTGTACCTGCCTAAAATCTTAAACTCTATCAGCAAGACAATCGCGGCGGCAACAATGTATTGTTTGACGCGAGGGCTAACGTTCTTACAACGCTGAGTTTTCCATTTATTTGCGCTGGAAATTAAATTATATCGCCTAAGACTTAGATTTTAAGACATATCTGAGCATACTTCTTTACGAATAACACTGTTATTCTATCCTACACGCGACGTAGTGCGATCTGAAACTGTTTCTCGACGTATAATCTCAATCGATGCGTCACGCGCATCGATTTGTTTACTGTCGTCTGCGAGCGCGGCACGTCTTTCCAGCGCGAGCTGTTAGTTGCGAATGTCGCCCCAGTATGATACCACGCTCGTGCCAATAGATCCGAACCTGCGAGGTGAAAGGCAAGGCAAACTTGGTTGGGCGAAACAGAACGGTTGGGAGAAGCAGGCGGAGTTGCTCGATGGTCCCAGAAATGATCAAGTAGCTAGACTCACTGATCTGACCATTAAACACTATATTATTTTGATTATCTGTAGGTACTCTGTGGATGCGGATATTTCCGTTTTCACACTTGAAGAAAATCGAAAGAGTATTATAAAAAGATTTTCTAGGTTCTCCTTTAATCCTCCTTCATTGTATTTTAGAAGGAATGTTTCATTATTTATTAATTATTAATATTACTTAATTTTTTAAAAAGTAAATTGAGTGACAACTACGAAAAAATTAATTTGACGGAAACTTTATTTTTATAACATTTTAGTTATATTAGTAATAACAAATACTGCAATAGTACAAGAAATTGAACCTGATGAAATTTTTGTTCTAGAGGACCACAACGTACAATATACAACCCGAGACTTTTTAATTTCAGGTAATTTAAGTGAAAATATCAAAGCTATTAACATAATTAACATTGTTAATGTTTGCATAAAAATGATGATCCATGATATACTGTCCATAGGAATACCTGCAAATAATAAGAAGTTGGAGTGATCTAATACTTCTCAAATGAAAAGTTCATAAAATTCTAAATATGTATATAAAGAATGACAGTTGTAGAGACGAATGTATAGTAAACTTTACAATGATTAAATAATAAGATGAAAAATATGATTTCTCGCTGGTTTTATTTAATTATTTATATCTTTATTTTCATTGTTGACATTAAATAAATAAGAAATAAATTATCAAATAAAAGGATTTTTACTGAAATCTATTACAATTCGATGTCTAATTAATAAAAATTTGTATATTTACTTTCCAAAAATAAAAGAGAATCAAGAGAGAAATATAACGACTAATAGAGAACTAAGGAGAATAATAGAAATATGAAGAAAATGTAAGAGAATCATAAATGATGATTTTAGGGTCCGAGATAATCAACAGAAATTCATAACTTCGACTCGGGGTGTTTTCACGTCCGTGGCATTACCCGAACGGTGTCGCGGAGCGGCATAATACGTCTGCGGCATCGCACCAGAGGCATATCGTCGCGAGATAACTCGTCTGTGACCTTATACAAACAGTATCATGGTCGCGATATAACACGTTCGAGAGAGCGAAGCGGTTAACTTGCCGGATCATACACTCATTGTTAGGGCACTTTCGGTTTTAATCACTATAAACTATGTCACGATAACCATTAACACTAAACCTACCAAGTCGATCAAAAGACCAGTTCAACATTTTTTCTAAAAAATATCCAAATTCATAAGATAGCCGTCAAATAAATAATCCGCTTCTATCTTATAAAATCTAAATTAGTTAATTTATCGTCTTCTTCACCTCTTCATTTCTATTTGTCTAAAGTACTCAATAAGTATCTACATATAAATTTTATTAAATATGACGTCACTTGTTATAGTGTTAAGTATTTAGCACGTTGAATATTGTGTGCTATTGAGTTTTGAAATTTTGAAAATTGTTTTATGTGCTAGAAACATTAACAGTAAAAAAAGTGACATATGCAGTGATGGTTTATTTACTTTACATTAGTATTTTAATTTATCGAGTTTATGCATGTCAATCATCGGTGGTCCTCACTGAATTTTACGTATTAAATAAGCAGAAGATACTTTGTTGAATTAAAATAGCACTATATTCAATGAAATCGTAAAATAGTATTGTCAAACTACAGCCCTATCGATTACACTTTAAACTAACAGCCTCTAATCTGTCCTTTTTCATTACAAGAGCAACTAACTTCAAATATAATACAAAATAAAGAAATAAGAATAATAAGAAATTGGAATAAAATATTAAATATATATAAATATGAAGCAAGAAACACTATTTTAAAGATTTCAGCCGGAGAATCGATGTAATATCCTTCATGAAAACATCAAAATACTACTCATTGTTGCCCAATTAAATATAAATAAATGTAAGTCTTTGTAGAATATCGAGCAGTGAATTAAAGGAAATAGTACTTACAGTAACCAATCAACCGCAACAATTAGGAAGACGTCATTAGCGGGAAGACGGACCGTGTCCAGAACCATCACCATCGTGACCAATCCCGCCTGCGGGATTCCAGCAGCTCCGATGCTAGCAGCAGTTGCAGTAATGCTGTACCAGAAGAAAACCGTAGTTTATAAATAAACATAAATAGAATTATATAATTTAAAAGTATCGTTTCATTACAAACGTTCATTGACCCATATTATGTCACGAGCTAATGAAGCGAAACGATCATTGACTGGCCCGTGACGTGGAATTTATGTTTACTGTAGCGAATTCTACCTAAATTAAATATTATATTTAATTCTATACTTGAAAACGTAGTTAATATTTAAAGTTTAATTGATCTTGCAAAAATTAGAACGGTGTTTGATAAAGTTATGTACAAAATTTCGTAATTTATGAAACCTTGGTTCATTTACTCGATCTACGCTATGAACTGTGATAGAAAAAATAAGATGTGAAGTTGAAGTATAAAAATAAACAGAGAAATCTTAATGATTTTTAGTGATGGAATAAAATAATGAATAAAAAATGAAAATCTAACTAATATTAAATCTACCAAACCAGTCAAACGTCTGGTACGCAAGTTTTTTCAAAAATTCTTCAAGTTTGTAGAAGAGTCATAGAACAGATATTCTACGTTCTTTTTATGAAAAATATAACACTGTATTAATCATCTTCCTCTCTATTTCATTTCTCATTTTCTGAAGTACTAATTAAACATATTCAAAAATAAAATTTAACGCCGATAGTTCTAATGTTAACTTGGACGAGAAACTTGTCAATAAAAATGGCAATTTTTATTATTGAAATATCTCTCAGCTTAAAAATCTTTCTATCGACGATGAAGGAGTTTTTAAAGCTTTTAAATTATTTCCACGTATACATAAGTTTCATTCACATAGTTTACGGCATACTTCACAGAATTTATTTACATTCGAAGTGGTATGACACTAATTTTAAGTGTTCAGTACTGAATACAAAAAAAAATGTTAAACTAATATATTTGCCCATTATAAAAGTGCCGGAAAATCCAGTCAAGGCAAATTTTAACCCTTTGCCTTATAATGACGACTGACACACGTAACGTGGTAAATGAAATAGAAAATTTTTAAGTTTTCCAAAAGCTGTTGTATTGAAAATATTAGCAAAGCAGGAGATGTTAAAATTAGATCTATGCTTTTAATATCCCGAGTCGAAATATTGAACCTATTTTCACGGTATTTACTCCTATTTGAACCTAATATGATACGTTTCAATATTAAAGCTCCCAATTTAAACCTGTAACTCCTTCTCAGTAAAATCATACTCCCATTTTTGTACTTTTAATTCCTAAATGTTGGGTAGTAAAAGGTTCAATATTTCGACTCGGGATTGCGTTAACTAATACCGGTATGTCGGAAATTTGTAATGGATTATTGTTAACAACTAAGTTCTTGTGCGTTTGGTCACGAAAGAAATCGTAAGGCAAAGGGTTAATTACAATTCTCACTGTATTGTTCTTACCTGACTGCTACTAACTGGCCAAAGCTGAGACTAACTTTTCGCACTTGCGCGATGAAAATGGCAGCAACAGCTTCGTACAAAGCTGTACCATCCATATTGATGGTAGCACCAATTGGCAAGACGAATCTTGTTATTCGTGGATCAACGTTGTTCCTTTCCTCAAGGCAGTTTATGGCAACTGGCAAAGTAGCAGAACTTGAGGACGTGCCGAACGCGGTGACCATCGCTTGTGCCAGGTTTGATATATACCGGTAAGGATTTTTCTTTGTCATTATAAAGTATAATCCAGGAAGGACTAGGAAACCATGTATACATAGACCAATCAGGACTGTTAAGAAGTACATTCCAAGCTGGGCGACCACCTGGTCCAGTGATTGCATTTCGGTAATTTTCGCAGCTACCAAGAAAAGGACACCGAGCGGTGATAGCCTGAAAGAAAAAGAATTTTCTTTTTCTCAAAATTGCAAGTTGCTAAGATATACGACGTTTTATTCTTGATTTATATGTTTAAACGATCAACGATAAATTAAAGTTAAGAGTTGTCGTTAACCGTTTCAGACCCGGTGTCCATTGCAATGTAAGTTTATGCAACTAAACTAACTAGCTGATGTATTAAAAGATGCTTAAATCATAATGTATACGGTTTTTAGTCATTTCAAGTAGATATCGATAAATAAGGCGTTCTTTAGCTTTCGGTTTTAATGAACAATGGTGTTTTGGAAGTTATTAGTCATAGCAGTACCAACTACTCGAAAAAGGGGAAAGTAAAGAGATCGTTTTATTGACAATATAGTTTTTTCAAAGTAAGAAATTGTTCCAAAAACTTTCACTCAACAAAATCTATGATAAACTAATAAAATAAAGATGTTTGTTCACCAGTAGCAACATAATCCTAATGTACGTTACACCTGGGCATTCTTTGAACATTATAACAGTATATAACAAAAATGTAGATGTCATTTTTTTGCTATAAATATCTCCTTCGTTTAAAAATATATTTGGAAAAAATTTGTTTAGCAATATTAAAATTCGGGTCTGAATAAATTAACATGTCTCAGCCACCGTGAAGATATCAACACCGTGAAATATCAAACTAAAGTTGTGATTAATGAATTGTAGGGATACTGAACTTATTTACACATCTAATATGTAACAGAAATATTATTATTATTATTTTCAACGTAATGGATATGGAGATTCCTTCATTTTGTATTTTAAGGATAAAAATACGTGTTCAGTGATAGCAATGTACATTTGTACATGCAATAAAGAGAGCTTAAAGACAATTTGATTTCACACGAACTCACCAAATAACCCAATTGGTTATCATCATCATCGCACCGGACAAAGAATCGAAAAAGTTCAGCAATGGTTTGCCTTGGTGTCCCATTTTTCCTAATGTGATCCCCAATACTGTAGCAAACACGACCAAGCCAAGAATGTTAGTTCCAGAGACTTCTTTCTGCACTGGTTCCCAATCGTCCATATTGTCTGTTTAAAGAAAAAAGAAATGGATTTCCTACAACACAACACATATGTACGTAGTGCTCAAAAGTAGTTCTCATGGTTTTTAGTGACTATTCTACACCCTTGGATCGATGAAGATTTGTGAAAAGACTCTGCTGTAAAATACGTAAAAGAAAACTTTTTGCAAATTTTGCAGCTGGTTTTCTTCACAAATCTGCATCGACCCAAGGTTGTGGAACGACTCCTGAAACATACATGTATGCACATGTTCAAAAGTAGTTTCTTCTTACAGTTTACCAGGATTTTTCATATATTTTCAATAATCAGACTAAAGAATGACGAAGAAGGGTAAAGAATGAAATTAGTGATGAAACGGTATAGTAGAATAAGGGGATTAAAAGTCTCCTTGAATGATTTCAGTAGGGGTGCTATCATTTAATAAGCAATGAACAGTGACCACTGTGTATCAAATTTTATCACTGTATCTCAAACAGAAGGATAGTTATGTGTTAAATTCAAAAAACAGATCTTTGCCCTACTCTAGAAATAGAGAAAATGAAAGAAAACGAGAAAAGGTAGATTCCGTATCAAAATATAAATCAAAATTTCCCTTTTTAGTTTTTGTTTCCTAAACTTTGTTTAAATTTTTCAACTGCTTGTACGATTGTGAAGAAAATCAAAGATCATTTCGCTCGACGCATATCATTTTAAAACGCAATGATTTTGGATTGGCGCAGTTCGTTACTGTCGAGGGGCTTAATATTTTTGTTAAGTTCTACCTATAGTTATTACGTTGAGTATTCAATATATCTTACATTGTTGTCTTGAAGACAATGAAATTGTGTTCTTTGAGTCACAACCTATCTCGAAAAATTTAAAATGTGTTATTAATGCCTGAACAAAGAACTGTTGCATTTCTATCAAAATGTAGAAATATTATTTTGAAGTTAAAATTAGTTTTAGATTCTTGAGGAAAATACAATATTTTAGTGTCCCATATACCATTATAGTTATAGAGTCACAAGAACCATTAATACGATCGTAAAAAAGTCTCTTCCCTCATACCTGAGGTACTATTTTCAGGTTTCTTCACTTCAGTCCTGTGTTGAGAGATGCATGCCTCCACAAGATTTGGAGGAAACATATTTCGAACCAAATCCATTAACGTGTCGACGGTCGAAACGTTCTGTGGTGGCTTTTTCGTTTCTACGTCTGCAGAACCACCGACTCCAGGTTGAATCGTTATTACTAGAATAATACCTGAAAAAAGCAAATAGATCGGTTATTTTAATATCATATCGGAGATGTGTAATTCTTGTTGAATTATATTATACCTGGAACTATTTATAATAGGTGTGATAAGCTGACATGTCTCCGTAACATTTGATCAAATTTTATTGTTATTTATTTCATTTTATAATTATTATTCATCTTATTCTTAATTTTTTGCCTTAATACTTATCAAGGATTAGGAATATCAGATACTAATCTGATTATATCAAACGTTTAAAAAAATACTGCAAGTTAATCTTTATAGATGGTTTAATGTTCTTTGAATTCTGCTTCTTTTTTAAATTTCACAAAATGGCGTATTTTTAAGTTTCACAAAATAAAACGAAACGTCTCTTTCTCCATTTACTTAATTACTATGTTTCAAGTCTTATTTTAACGAATTCAAAGAAATATTCTTGTGAAATAATTTCGCAATTTTCTTTATCTCAGCAAAACTCTGGGTTTCTAATTGATAATTCATTTTGTAGTTAAATCGTAATTATCCTAGTCCATTGTAAATAGAATAGAGTTATCCAGCATTTATTCTTATGAATTGAGAAGCGCAGTAAGATCCCTTAAGTGCGAATTATAAATAACGCATACAGATTAGACTTCTCGGAAATTTATAATCACACTTTTCCGCAATCACGTTTATGTACTCGTTAATTAATCATTGTGTGTCCTAGAGTTCAATTCTATCATGAATTTTTATGAATAGGCATATAAGCAGAGCTACCATCTGCTGTTTGTATCATCACTTTTGGTTTCGAAGAATCTGTCGTAATGTCTAAATTCGGACGTTCTAAATATGTATACAGGAAAATGATTGCATGATTTTCCACGAAAAAAATTTTCATGGTAATTGAACGACAGGGTTAATATCCGAAAATAGGTTATTCGCCGAAACAGGTAAAAATATTAAAAATCAAATATTTTATGACATAATTACTGCATTTATCAGAAAGTTGAGAGCTTACTTGCCAGCGTTATCAGCAACCATTTTGTAACATTAAGATAAAGTGTTTAGAACAACGTATAAAAGTTTCAGAACTTGTAATATAAACGAAATAAAGAAAAAAAAAAGCAAATCAACTATATCTCTATCAACGGTGCTCTAATTGTAAGACAGAATCTGCAGTATTATTTATATTTGATCATAACAATAATTGCAAGTATTGATAGAAATTTGCAAATATACAAAATTGTTATCAAACTCCAAATTCATAATTATCTAAAACAATGAGTCCTATTGAAATGTTGCTTCAATTTCAGTTTAACTTATAGTTAAACAGGATTACGTTATTTTAGAAAAATCAAATTATCAAGTAGATTTAACATATATAAATATGCCTACGTGAGGACGACTGACACGCAAATAAAGTGTTAATTAATAATAACTGCATGTACATTTCATCGATTTTTTACGTACTTATACCTTCTTGTAAAGAGGACTATCGGAGCAATAAAAATGTAATCAAGTTCATTATTTATTTACACACAACAAATTGGTGTTCGTCCGGCTATATTATGAGATTACTCGCACCCTGAAGAAGTTGGTGTAATAATGACAGGTTTTTTCACAGTTCAATTGTTTTATCGCCAGCTTTAATTAGTTCTTAGCCGCATGCAGGGCTAAATAAATCAGCAGAGCATTTATTAACAAGCGTCATTTTACGGACAGCTGCATGGTGCAAAACAATTAAAAAATTCTACGTTCCTTTATTCAATTTTAAGACTGCCGCTTAATATAGAATTCAACCGTTGCATTCTTCTTCATTTATCCACTTTATCATGAGCTAATTTGAGATAATTGTTGAGGAATTGCATAGCAAGGCATATTTTCTTAATGCCATTAACCGTTTCTGAATGTTGTTCTTCCAAGCAAGCCTTCTTTTCTGAAGGAAGGGGAAGCGTTGAATAATTTCGACCAAAGGAAAATTTGTTTACATTCCGAAAACTAACATATGAAGCGCCATATATACAGCTGTCCGATTATTTTCAGAATTTCAACCGAAGTAATAACAGGAATCCTCTAATTCGGAAAAATCCAATTCTTCTAGGGATTCCGGAATTGACATAACGTCCGCGAGAATCACATATGTCTCATTTGAATTTTCATTTATTGTTCTTCTTTAGAATAGTTCTTTCTTTCTTTTGCATCCCTTTCGGTTTTAATTGTTATGGGCATTTAGTCATTAAAAGTCATTACAATTTACTAATTTAGGTAGTGTGTCAACAACCGAGGCTATGATGTATCAACACTATAACTACTAAGCAAGTCAAAAGTTCCAAAGTTTCTAGGATAGTCATAAAGTAGATATTCTATGTTGATTTTATAAAATACAGATTACCGATTGTATCATAGTTTTCATCTCTTGATTTCTCTTTTTCCAAAGTACATATTTAATGTGTTAAAATATAGTAGATTTAACGCCAGTAGTTTTAGTGTCAACACAAGAAAGAAAAATCACGAGATGACAAGGATGATTAAATATGTAGTTTAGATTTTATACTAATAAAGCAATTGGGGGAATATTTAAAAAGAATTAGGGGCTGGTCCTTTTCACCGTCTTTGTAGTTTCAGCGTTAAATAATATATTAGAAAAAGTTTCCTAGGGTTGACAGGGTATTTGAATTCGATATTCATTAATCGTGAGCTTGGTTTTTTCGCCTTTCTACCTACCATAATTCCATCTTGCTATTTATAATTTGTATCAATATTAATCATGAATATACATTGACAAATCAGACGTGAATCAAATTTGTCAATTTTGTTCATATTGTATTTTTTCGACTTCAACTGTAATTATTTCGCGCACTATTGTACGTGTGTTTTCAAATGTGACGTCTATAATGGATATACGCACAGTGAGTAATTTGAATATCCGGACACCATGAGACTTTTATTTTGTTATACCTTGCCACTCTTCCCTTTTAGCCATAGTATTTTTAGCCACACTATCATGTATCACATTAAGTGTCGAATATATTTGAAGCCTACAAACCGGCTTCAATTGCTTGTCATTGAACAACAAGTAGCTAAAGAAAATATTTAACACTAGATTTACGGATATTGATGTACCTATTTTTCAGAAGTGACCCAAATTGACTCACATAAGAAACTTGAAGTATTTTGCAAAAAAAATAGATCCAAATCAACTTAAATAAAATATTTGTTATTAAAAAAATTAACCAAGCAATATATTCTATATATAGTAATCAATTTATGAATGAGTCAAATTGGCTCCGTAAATCTAGTGTTAATACTTCATTTTTGCAAATTTTTTTTCCCCTGATCCAATGATTGTAGCACCTTTATAGTTCTTCGTGTCATCCGAAAGTCTCTGGGGGTGATTACTTTGATCTGCGAGGGGTAGGAATATTCATACAGAAGGAATATCCATATAGAGAAACAAAAGAAAATAAATATCCATCTAGAGATACAAAAATCCCGCAATATCACGAGGCCGGCGCCTCAATGAGTTAAGAATATCCAGGTTTTTTAAGGTTGCACAGAGTGTATGAAAAATTGTTGTTGTCATATTGATCGATACCCTGGGATCGATGGAAATGTGCGATTAGCCATTTACAATTTTAAGATTAATTCTATGAGCAACGAGAGCAATAATTTCCACTTCACTGACCAAGACGTACGTCGAAAACCGCGTGTAATCAAAACAAACTCGGTGGTCCTCGGCGACTGTAACCTTCCGGTATCTCTATCGCGAATCTTAACAATAAGGCATTTCGATGCTCACCTCGCCTCGACATTAGTTCCCCCGCGACCGCGGACGAGTGATCACTGCTCCGTGATCGGGTTTAAGTATTTTTACCTGTAGCGTGCGTTTGACACGTTAAGCGCCACACTGGTGCACCGGTCCCTAAGGACCGGGCGTTGACTTTTCGTTTATGTTGACGTTGATCAATGGAAATGAATAATTAGTTTTTTACTTAAGCTACGTCGTCGCACCACACCGAGCTATAATTAGTGGCTTTAAGTAGGAAATGGAACATTTTATCAAAAGTTAATATAGTTTCGTAAAATAAATAGAAAGATACCTTTCCTAATAAAGGGCCTAAACGGAAAGTGTAGTACCGGTCTTTAGTCAGTTACGTGCGTTCGACGTGTATACACGTCGATCTAAAAGTCTTTTGCGGTTCGTTTTTAATACTGAATTGTTAATTTCTTATGGACAAAAATGTAACTTTTCCGCATTTACTTTTCCTCTTTTTGTAAAATTTATAACAAAAACATTTTCTCTGTGTTGAATGAATATACACGTCATTGCTCCATTTTAATTCTGTATCCCGCGAGAGATTCATAAAAGCAAACTTCGCAGTTAACTGGTTAGGAACGGGTGTGGTGTCTAACGTGTTGATAATTTCGAAGACAAGATTCTGAATCACTAAACATATTTATTTTTGTGGGCTACTTGGTAATTCATTCTCACAGTAGTATCAACCCTTAGCCGACGTACATACGTCTAGTCTCAGCCACCAAATTAGTTTCACCGTTGCCATCATAAGACTACACTCAGCCATCGAAACAGAATCAACAGGTTTCTGAGGTACAAATAATTCTTACTACGATTTTAATCGTTATGTTTTAAGTGCGGTTATACATTTTGTTTTTAATTTAATACGACCGCAAAGGGTGAAAGCTTTAATATGTAAGACTAATAGCAATTTTTTCGCTATTATACATTTGAACCAGAATTTAAGTATGTGATCCGTTTGTCCGCATCACGTAGGTTTTTCTGTGACAAGCATTTTTATGTTTAATAAGTTTTATAATCTTGAAATGGGAAATGCTACTGAACAATATTGCTTATTTATATGATTCAATTTTAAAAATATACTTGTTTGTATAATATAGCATGATTGTCATCAAATAACTCGTGAACAATGAATATATTTGAAAAGTAAGGTACGTCTCATAATACTAGCGCGGGTGAAACGGGTAGGTGTTCCGGCGGTTTTTTTCACAAACTTCCCTTGAAACGTATGATAACTACTTATGAAATACCCTACACCTTCTTCTGAGGCTTGTTTAAGATTTTTGTGCATTCAACTTCTTCGACTAGCCTTTTTGAGGTATGGATTCTATACGATCTCCGTATTTGAACTGTTTGACGATATTTGACACTGACCTTTCACTCATGCTGAGGTATGGTAGCAATTTATTTATATGATTTGCCTTTTGCGTTGTGAAAAAGCACATGTTGTCGTACATTAATTACATTATGCACGTGTGCTTAATGATTATTATTGTCTAACCGATGAAATATGAATTGTTAGTATCATTTGAACAGTTGACCGAGTTTGTAAACAAATATTGTATTCTGACTCGAAGTATCTATAATTAAACATTCAAAAACTGTGTTACACTACCAAGTGCCCTAATATCAAAGTAATGCGAAAATCGGATAGTGTTATATTTAAATCCTGTTATTTAACAGCTGTTGTAAGCCATGCAAATAAAATTTAAACTGTCGTTTACTAGACCAAGTAAAGTAAACTAGTTTTGTATACCTTAACACTCGACTTTCCGACGATTAATCCGATGTATTAAACATTTTTAAATAAATACGTTAGAAGAAAGTAAATGACGCGTCATGACGTAAGAAACTTGATCAAATTATATTGCTTGTAGTGTAGACAATAGACGTAGAAAACAGAAAAAGAAACAGCGTTAAAAATGTTGGGAAAACTATGAAAAAATTCAGAACAAGTCATTTTAACCACCTTGGTAGATCTACTGTTAATATAATATTTAATTATACTTTTTCTTTGTTCTGTTACGAACGAAGTTATGATATAACAAAGTATTATAATAATATCATAATTTCCGAATAATAAACTTATTCTTTCTAAGTATCACATAAAATAAATTTGCCAGTGTTGTCAAAGTATGTGAATTCAAAATTCATTAGTTACAAATTCAATCGTTCACCTTCTTATTCATCGTGACTCCCTTCTGAATAATTGCAGGCAGGGCAGTTATGATATTGCATGCACAGTGTATTATAATGACTTCTAGATTTTTCGTGAGAATATAAATTGAAAAAAAAAATGTTTTTGAGAAATCCCTATTACTTTGTGAACTCTCCTCATATAACGGAAGCATCGTATAACATTATAGCTTTGAGTCATGGCATTTGATTAATCTAACACGGATATTGACTGAAAATATGAATACTATCTAGTTACTTGGTTGCGGTAACTCGGTCGCAATTTCCACCGCAAACATGTACTTACCGATGAAAACAAAACGTTTACCGTTGCATAGAGAAATGTTTTAGCTATACAATAAATAAAAATAAATAGAAATATGATTGAGGAGTTGATAATGTGTAAATGTGTTGAAAATGTTACTTTTGTTCTTTTTATGCTATATTTCCAACTTGGTAGTAATTTTAGAGAATTAATGATTAAAACTATATCTCCTTGTTCTATCCATTTTTGCATAAATTCATGGATATATAAAATCGAGCTAGACTGTGAAAATGAAATATATAAAAGTTATATATTTATATTGCGTGAAAAATGAAGTCTTTTACTTTACATTTTCTTGCTTTTTACTAGTCATATTTAAACTTTAACGACCGAGGCCCATTTTTGCGATGCTCGCTCATAAGACGACGGACAGTTAGGTGAAATACTAAAATGTTTATAAGGATGAAAACTTAAACTAAACAGTTGAACCGGTTTACTTAGATATAAAGTCAATGTATTTAGTTAATTTATAATTCTTTAAATGAAATTAATTACTATAATTTTTGAACGTATTGATGCGTTCTGCGGAGGTCCCGAGTTGATATTGTCTTCTTGACATTTTTATTACCTTTATTAATTGTAAGTAATAATGAATACAATTATATCTTTTGATATCTTTTAGAAGCAATTGCAAATGTGTAGTGATGGTTTCTCGGGACGTGCTAAACAATGTGTGGTTGTTAATTTATGTATTTTATCTTTCTGTCGGAACTATCAAACAATCTTTGTTACTTCCAAGTTGAAAAATGTGGAATTTCCCATAAAGTCGATCTTCATTTTCAGATAAACTGAATATCTAGTTTGCATATTGCGAAAATATATTGTGAAAATTCCACAATATTTACGTCGTAAAACTTTATATAACGGTAAACAAGTTGGAATACTTAATAAAGAAAACTATAGTGATAATAAATAAATAAATTACAACCAAATTCTTTTCATGACTCCATGTTGGGGCATCTTGGTTTCTATAGCCCCGTAGCGGGGTCCTTCGGCTGTTAAGGGTTGACATAAATTATTAATTTCTTATTCACTGTTTATCCTGTACAGATTTCATTCAAATTCATTTTCCGTCACTTAAATATTATTAGTAACTGTAGTCTCATTGTCAGTAGTTGTTACTATCATCATATGAAAATTTACATACAACCAATACTAGAGAATTCGCAAAATTGATTTCATTGAGTCCACGAAACATTGAATAACCAAGTCGAATCGCAGTGTTAATAAAGTATTGAATATATTATTTCTCACCTAGTATAACAGCGCTGACAGTAGTAACCATGTAATAAATGATCGCACGAGCACCAATTCTACCGCTGAGCGACAAATCGAGAGAGCCAATTGCCGAGATCAAACTGGACATGATTAACGGGAGGATTAAACTCTTCAGCATCCGAAGGAATAGATCTCCAATGTAATTGATATACATGATTTCACGTGGCGTCCATTTTGATGTTCGCGTGTTCCTCAGAATTATACCGAGGACCACACCACCCACGACACCACCGACAGTGAGAATCGTTAAGGCGTTGTGCCTTAAGCACGATCGTATCTTTTCTTGTCTCGTTGCTGGCCTTTTGTTCGGCTCCTGAGGGTAGTACGAGGTCCTCTCGCTGATCCTGCATTGTGATTCAGACCCTGAGAGCGGTGATCTGAAACGGGAAGGGAAATGTATCAAATATATATTTTTTATAGTGGATATTATAAAATGGTGATGCTTATAAGCTTTGTGATGTTTGAATTTCGATACTCTTTCGTTTTCTTTTGTATCTTTTTTGCTTTAATTGGTATAGTTAGTTTATCTACATCCTATAGATTCTATCTAGGAGATTTAGACTCGGGCCACATTGATTGCTTATCCGAGATTTTACGTCCTCATCCTAGATACAGTGTTACAGCTTGTTTATATTATATGTTAGATTTTTG
The DNA here is from genome assembly GCA_910591515.1 of Cerceris rybyensis. NCBI lineage: Eukaryota > Metazoa > Arthropoda > Insecta > Hymenoptera > Crabronidae > Cerceris > Cerceris rybyensis. Next base: position 10,360,849 of record OU342793.1, read on the forward strand.
TAAGTTATATAAGCAAGCTGTGTATTCTTCCAAAGGTCTGGGGTAAGCGCCGTGCTGTTCCTCACAGTCCTCTTACCAGGAGATGCAATACCTTCCCCACTCCGTGGCCAGATCCTTTAACACTAGGTTTACGGGACCCGTCAATTTGACGGAATTCAAACTTTGCAATGAAATATCTCGAAAACCGCTTGATCGATTTCAACCGTTTTGTATCGTAAATTAATCATTTCTTCCAAAGAATTTATACACACAGTTTTTTTTCCCTAAGCCTTCTACTTTTTGAGATACATATGTGGTATACCTATCTCTACGGGACCCGTCAAATTGACGGATTAGCTAATTTCATGAGTAATCTTTATATATTTGCTTTGTTCGTATAATCATTACTTCAGTTTACTTACTACTACAGTTTTTCAAGAACAGTGTTCAAAAGATTCTATATTTACTGTTATTTTAGACAGTCTCTGCTTATGGTAAGTATCTTCAATAGGGTAATCGAATTGGGGCACAATATTTTTTTATTTTGACCAATCCGCCTTTTCTAGCAATCATGAGTAAATCCAGAAGATATAATATAATAAGATGTTGAGCAAAATTGTCAAAATAAATAAAGATTGTTCAGAGGATACCTTCGAAGCTGGCTAATAGAAATTACTCTAAAGCGAAGATGAGAGTGAAAGCTCCTAATGCATTGAAAGTGAAAAAGATATAAGAATTTTCGCATAGTGAAGAGGAAAATTTATTGAAAGTGTATCGTAGCAAGAAAAGAATACGAATTCTTTCTAGTTTTGATTCTGAGAATGAGACAACGAGCATTCCAAGCTCATTCTAAAATGTAATGGGTGAAATTGAAAGTATAGTTGACGGGACACGGTGGATAAAACTGAAAGCAGGGGTATCAGTGGGTAGGCCGCCCATTGATATGATATTAAAGGGTCTCACAGGACGTACTGGCTACGATAAGAGAAATATTATGGCGAATTATGTAGTTAGTGCTTTCGGATTGATAATTGATAGACGCATGATGGAACACATAAAGGACTGCACTCACACAGAGGCACGAAAAACCTCAAGAAAAACTGAAACAGTAATTCTTGTATATATAGCAAAGAGATCGTGTGCGGAAAATGCACAGACAAAATTCAGTACGTCTGTAAAAAATGTGCTCAATGAATGTGATTGCCGTATACCGTTAACACCATTGCTAACATTTCCGTGGTAATTTAAAAAAATAGACATTTTACATCATTAATAATGTTTCTAAATGTGAACCCTAGTGTTGTTTAATTGATTCTTAATTTGAAACAATTGATTTTTTAAAGAAAATGCGTATTTTTGCCTACCCGTCAATTTGACGGGTGCTCGTAGAGATAGGTATATAAGAAACGTCCGTACCTAAACCTAGTGTTAAGAATACGTTTGTCTCTTTTTAAATCTATGCAGCACCATGACGTCCGGTCATCGGCCACTTTACTAAATACATAATCTGTTTCTTGGAATGCGACAGGGTGTCTAGACATATGTCAAACACCCGTCGCCCTCCAAGAACACCCTCGAAATCGAGACAAACTCCAAACGCAGTGGCGACGGTCCCAATGCGGACCTACCCCATCTGCTCTACAGGGTGTCTTACCCTCATAAAATGCGCTGGTGCTAACATATAAGTACATGCACTAAATAGTTACGCAGATTAGGCTATCAGACTTTGAACTATTAAGTTCCTTATTGCATGCTAAATTCTTTTACGCCATTTCAAAATTAGGTTTCTTTTAAAAAACCATCAGAAAAACTTGCAGGATTTTTCTAGTCTCAATGGTCTTCATCACGAGGTACACTTTTTAGTGTCTTAATTCGCAATTAATTTGAACTTTCATTTTTACACACACTTAAGTTTTACTTTGTTTAAAAATAATGGTTGATCCTATTTCCAAACTTTAGTCCTAATAAATAAATGAAGTTATGACAGCGGGTGATTGTTCAGTTTAGTTAGAAATTGTGTTACACAGCTGGGGTGTAATTAATCTCAAATGAGGTAATCACCGTATGATAGCCATTTCCTAAGGTAGATGGCTTAAGATAGGATAAGATTAGCTTCATTCTCAATATTGTTTTATAAAAGTAACGTTAGTAATTCCTTACTAGTACTAAGGTAAAAGTACCAGTAGTTGACCATGTGCCAGTAGTTGACCATTTTTTAGAAAACATAAAAAAATAAGGTTTGCATAAGTTGTGCACTTTCGATGAAAGTGAATTTCAAATACCACAGCATCTGTCGATTATATTTTGAAACAATTTCATGTAAAGTGAAGTATACCTATTAACAGCGAACGTTTGAATTCAATAAGGTAAGTAATATGCCGTTATATCTCTATTTCCTTAACGTTTCTGTTAAGAATGGCTGTACGGTTCAGGTAAAAAATTCATTGATTGTGAAGATTTCGCAAATGAATTATTTACTGTTTAACAGGTTGAATGCCACCGATGTTTCCCTTGTTTCGTCATTTCTACTTAAGTGAAACTTTTTTTATGAAAATCACATATTGGGTAATTCACTCATTGATCGGTATTTAGCAGATCTTCATCTTCTTAACGCCAAAATTTAAATAATCAATATGTTGGAAAATTCATAAATATTGCAATTTAAACTTAACATAAAATTTCATTCAATTCAATAGCGCCGGTCACCGGTGACCCCCATGACACTCAACCTGTTAAGACCTTGCAACGTTTTATAAGTAATATATATATCGTTTTTATTATTTTAACCACAAAATGCAATCATTTTTTAATGGTCAATTTCTGGATATTGGTACTCTACAATTTTCAGAAGTTGACAGGCATGGTTAATTACCGACATTACTCATTTAAATTTGTTTACAATTTATAATGTATCCGTTTTATATCTCACTTTATTAGAAATACAAAATGAAAATCGATATATTGTAGTATACTGAGTTTTAGTCGATGATACGGTCAACTATTAACTGCATTCGCGTTCAATTATTGATCAGTGTCCAATGCCTACTCTGTTCTTCTTTTATTATTTAATTATTAATGATACTTTGTACTGGTAACTGTTAAAATTAAACGATAATAAAGTGATTTTCAGTTTTGCTGTAACCCTGCTTCGAATATAAGCGGTCAACTACTAACGAAAAAAGATAATCAATTACTAGTTTTATCGATCTCAAAAGTGGTCAACTACTGAAGCATTTGCCGTATTTTTAAATATATTTCTCAAATTTTTATAACTTATGTTTTTTTAAAAATTGGTCTTGATACATAATCTAGAATGTCCAAAGAACGTCTCCAAGCATCGACTCTCGCCAGTTATTGACAGAGTAAATAGTTACCATTGTTTCTATCGAAAATTTCTCTTAACTGGTCAATTACTGGTATCGTTCGACAACCTCAAGAAGTCTCCTGAGCGGCGGAGCTTTTCGCTAAATACCGCCTATTCGCACCGTTTTTTTAATTTAATCCAGCCTGCTCAGCCTCCTGAAGGAGGCACTTGACAAAGTCGTAATATTGAAATATCTTTATGACGCCTGGCGAATCAGATCCTGCCGAAACAGGCCTACCTCCGAGGAGACTTCTTGAGGTTGTCGCGTTATACCTTTACCTTAGTGCTACTCCGAATTAAAGAATAGAGGATTTCCTTTTGAGCAATATTGAAACATGTTTAAGGGTTTATAAAATTAAAATAATATGCAATCTTATATTCGGGAGGGTTTTTAGAATCAATTTATGCAATAAATTGACATCCCGGAGAAATTCTAATGTTAGAAGTTGATAGAGCAGACATCTTTCTATTATAGCTTATTTTACAAATATACATCTATTCTTTTCGAGTTAATTTATGACTTTATACTTTATTATATGCAGATTGTTTTACACGTACATTTTATGTTTATGAGTTACTTTTTGACAGTAACGCTACATTAAACGAAACACTGTATTTGTAATGTTTGGTTATATAAATAAATAATATCGTTCAATTTCATTAAAAATTTTAAGATTAATTCTATGCGCAACGAGAGTAATTACTTCCACTTCACTGGTCAAAAGGTACAACGACTGCGGCGTCTTGTCAAAACAAACTCGGCGGTTCTCGGCGACTGTAACCTACAGGTATCCTTTCTTGGAATTTTACAAAATAAGTCATTTCGACGCGCTCCTCGCCTCGCTATCAGTTGAGCCGTGACCGCCGACGAGTAATCAGTGCTCCGTGATCGGGTTCAACTATTTTTACCTCTTACAATTAGTGCGTGTATAATACTTTCGAAGATGACATCCTGAGTCACTAAATACTCTCTTTTTACGGGCTACTTGGTAATTCATCCTCACAGTGCACAGTGGAACGAAATGGGTAATCTAGGTGGAAAAAAATCAAGTCTGGGATTTGAATTTTAATAATCGTATCTTAATCTAGAATGTTTGCTGAGACCAGTGATAGCAATAATAATCGATTTTGCAATTAACTAAATGCAAAAATCAGCGCTTAAAAACAACAAATTTCAACAGCGCGAGAACGTACAAATACTTCTCTGAAATTAAGATACTGTTCGAGGCATTAATAATTATGCGAGACTTTTTATTTTTTGCACAGTTTATCATCATTGGTTAATCTTGAAGTACCCAAAACGATTTTTCGAAAAATTATTTTTTAAAGAAGTTATGTAAGTTTTTTTAGACACATGTTTTACGGAGGAATTTGTAAACTTTAGCAGAGAAAAACTTATATTGTTCCCCAAAGTTCCACCTTGAAATTTTGAGGGTAATTAGTTTGAACCTTGTAGTAACAGCTTCTGCAAAGATCGGCTGCGCCTACCTGCGCCTTTTGTTGTTATAACTTTCTAAAGTTTATGTGACACAGCACGGCTGGCGACTTCCCGTGGAGCACGCGGTCACAAAATGCCCAGATGTCGTCGACGTAAATATCGTTCAGCAATTATAACATCTCATTAGCAACATTAAGAATGGAGACTTCTGAAATATCACTTTTATTGCTTAATTGCTCTTATTGTTAGTTTGCCATTAGAGACTAACAAGCTAGGTAGTTAGGGTGAAAATCACGGTACACGGATCACTTAAACATTGAATAACTAAAAAGTACCGAAAAGTACCGGGTTGAAACTTTACATATATATTCCTCAGATTATATAGAAGTAAATTAACGCAAAGATTTTGTGCGCATATCTGTGCAATTCTTTGTTATAGCTGCTGAATGTTTGTTGGGCCGTCCGCCTATCGAAAAAGGCTTTAGTAGGATCTTTTTCATTAAATATCTTTTTAATATAAAGTCCAACAAGAAAATGTCTTATACAAAAGTTTCAATATTTCTCCTGTACAATGGACGTCTATAAACATATCTACCGATTTTTGTATAAACAATTAAGTTGACCTTTAAATAACATTGAAGAAATCTAAAAAATAAAAAATTAGTATTACACGAATATTCTTTCCCCGATATTATGCAACTTTTGTATAAAACATTTTTCTCTAAAATGAACGGTTTTCGAGTTATTATTTTTTTCCACCTAGATGGTCGATTCGTTCCACTGTGCAGTGGTATATATCAACCCTTAGTTGGCGGCCGTACGTCTGCTCGTACGAGGACTTTCAGTGTCGCCATTGTATGTCACTCTCAGCCACCAAACCAAGGAATCAACATGTTTATGAGGTACATAAAATTACTACTAAGGTTTTACAAGGGAACATCCCGAGGTGTAAATTATCGATTTTTATGAAATTTTAATATGATATAGATCTCGTCAAAATATTTGACACGTATTTTTTTTATCGGCAACCGTTCACGTTAAAGGGGTGAAAACCACCGTCAAAGTTGGGGCCGCGAAAATTATTTATCGAATATCTCGAAAACTATTAGAGATACGAAAATATTGTACCGAGAGAAAATTAATGCATTTCGACCACGAATCCAATGATATAAACGTTTTTTTAAAAGACCCATTGGTTTAAACAATATGATAAAAAATACTTTTTTTTCAACTTTGAGGGTAGTTTTCACCCCTTTAACGTGGACGGTTGCTGATAAAAAAAATACGTGTCAAATATTTTGACGAGCTCTATATCATACTAAAATTTCATAAAAATCGTTGTGATGACAAACTTCGTTTGTCGAATATCGAATCGTATTGACATCGGTCCCGTGTAAAGAGATTCGGTTCTCTGACCGAAAACGGACCAGTGCTCTGGTATGGGTAGAATATAAGTTTTTCTCTGCAAAAGTTTGCAAATTCCGCTGAAAAACATGTGTCTGAAAAAACTTACATAACTTGTTTAAAAAATAGTTTTTCGAAAAATCGTTTATGGGAACTTCAAGGATAACTAATGGCGATAAGCTGTGCAAAAAATAAAGAGTCTCCCAAAATTCTTAATGCCTCTAACCATATCTCCTTTTCAGAGAAGTATTTTTACGTTTTGGCGCTGTTTAAATTTGTTGTTTTTAAGCGCTGATCTTTGCATTTAGATGATTGCAAAATCAATTATTATTGCTATCACTGGTCTCAGAAAACATTCTAGATTAAGATAAGATTATTAAGATTCAATTCCCAGACTTCATTTTTTTCCACCTACATTACCCATTTCATTCTACTGTGCAGTGGTCTTGTTAGTTGTGATTGTGCGTAAATTGATTTACATCCCTGACCACAGTTTTCCGCGGAGTCTTTACCGTTTTCTCGTCTGTTAGTCTTAAATTCGTTTCGAACGTAATACTATAATACACATTCGTGATTAAAAATATTAAATTTAAAGTTACAAAGAATACGAACTCCGTTTCCGTTGACGCAGTTTCCTCTTCTTGCATTTCACAAAAGTATAATATATGAATATATAAGTGCCTTTGATATTAGAAATTTCTTGGAACTTTGTGAAACACAATTACTTTATTTCGATGATCACGTACAAAGACTTTCGTAATAAGTATATTCACGCGCGTATATGCATTTGTTTTACATTATAACCGAATGTAATAATGGCAATTGTGGTGTTACTTTGTTCACTTCATACCGCAGAAAAGGCCAAGAACATTACCTACTTATATCATTCTAACATTAATCTAGTGATATGACTTTATGATTATTGTCCAATTGATGTGATATGAGATAATTTCTTTTGCCACACTTATTACATTGTTTTTCTTACATTTGTTACTGATCTAAGCAGTAGATGTATTGTTCTTTTAGTTAAATGTAAGGTAAAAAAAATTTAAGGTGAAAAAACATTACCGATCACTTGAAATACATTCTTCTATCACGTATTTTGACAGAATGTACACAATTTTCGGACTTATGGATAGAACAATAAACAATCTAAGTATTATTCTTTTTAATTCAAGTTCAAATTAAGTATTATTAAAAATTAAGTTGGATTATAATACCTTTGGTTTCGAACACTTCAGGTTTCTTATACGTATATCTTTGGAATATTTAAGGTATCCAAAATAACGTAATATTATTGACGTTCCAAAAAAAATATATCGGTTTTCAAAGTGCCGATATGAAAACTATGAAGTAATTAATCTAGCTATGTACTGCAATGAGCTGGAAAGATGGTATTTAATTCTTAATACTAGGTCTACGGCAACCGTCAAATTGATGGGTTCCTACTTTTAAAAAAATTTGTCCCAACTTGATAGGGAAGCAGTGCAGTAAAAATTTCACGTGTATCTTAGAATATACAAATTACTTTTTGAACGTATTTTTTACCGCTTGATCCATCTTTTTTAAAGTAGTTATTTAATATATTTGAATGTACCAGATTTAGCGGCCGTAGATCAAGTGTTAATTAATTCAATACATTATCAGATCTATCGTGGAACCCATTGAAATAAAACGTAGACATTTCACTTAACACGTGCATCTATTTATCTAAAATGCATAGCTATCGTGTGACGGGAGGGGCGAACTATCTTTTCTCTTACCTACTTTAAAGTTCCAACTACCAATTTTCATAATACGTGGGTATTGACATAAAGAAAAAACTATCAGCAACAAATAAAAGCGTAAGTGTAACCAGAGATTAACAAGGACGAATAATGTTTTTCTATGACGTTGACATTTTAGAATGCTACATAGACCGAAAAGCAAAACAAGATTTTATTCAGTTACGCACTTATGTAGTGCTATGTACTTAGTTCGAGTTTTTGTCGAGTTGATGTACATATGTATATAACATTTGTAAGTTTGATTTTACTACAACTTAACGTAGATTTGTATAATTATTGCTTGTGCAATATGCTGATAAATCTATTAACATGAATGAATTTAATCTTGAAATGGAAAAAGCCAAAACAAATACTCAACGTAACAGTTTCTATCATAATTGATACTATGCAATAATTAATGTTATTAAGGTTATACGATGCTATTTTATACGATTTCATTTCACAGATACCATTTATCATTTGTAATTTTGCCGTAAATTACAGGCTTCAGTATTGATGAAGGCTTGCGTAATGACGTTTTACATAACGCAGTAAACAATTGTGGATTGTCTCAATGCAGTGAAAAATATATAAATGCTATACTGTTATTTTACTTGTTAAGTTTATTCTGTGGAATTTTTTCAATGAAAAAGTTCAACAAAAACTTATATTGTACAATGTAATTATACAAAGTAATTCATTTCATATCGATTTTTTAAAATAATTGTATATACTTCTGAAGATGCAAACAAACGTGCGAAATCTCCATATAATAATATATTTTAAAAGTGGTATGAGTCATTTCCTTTTTATATTGAAATACTTGGGATTTGCGTTTTAAAATGTTTATCACTATCTTTACCGACGATAAATGCAACTTAACTCAACATACTTAAAAATGTAAAATTATAAATTGTAAAATTGTTAAATATTAGGAGTGTTACGTCCCGAAACCGAATCTTTTTCCTTAATTTTTCTTTAAATTTAATATCTCTTCCATTTCTTCCTTCTACTCTATATTTGCAAATACCCTCGGTATTTTGGAATGTACCCGTAAGCGATTGTGTGTAGAAGAAAGAAAATTCAACTTCCGCTAATGCAGGAATGCTCCCGCATTCTGCGAATCTTATTTCCGAAAATATTACAACAGACTACGGCAATACATCCGGCTGGAAGTTAGCGATTTAACCCTTTGCACTCCTATGTCGAGGTACACGCGACACAGTTTGTGTTACACTTAACTTGTTATTTATTAATTATCGACTTTTCGTAATCAACAATAATTTTGCATCTTAATACAAATATCCAGGGGGACCGACAATTTTTTCTAGTATTAAATAAAAATGGATAATCAACAGTAGAGAATTTTCCGAGATTGTGTTTGCTTATTTGACGAAAACTTAGTAAAATAATTCGGAGTGCAAAGGGTTAAGTATAATACATTAGCTCAGCGGATTTGGCGTCGATCCGTGGTCATGCAGACCATCCGGTTCCGCGAATTGCGACTTGCTAATTGCGAATTGACGGCGGTTGACCTGTGGGCATGGATGGAAGAAGAATGGTAAAATTTCGAAACATCTCCAGGAATCGAACTCTGCAAAACGTTATCATAGGCCGGGCCTACCACCTCCAAACACCCAAAATTAATAAAAGTCAAAAGACGAGTTTGACTCGCCACTATCGTCTGATCAGTCATGAGGTGAGTAGACGTTGGTCCGTGAAAACGTATATAGTGAATCGTAGATTCTCTATTTAAGCATAGTTCGGTGGAGATATTGTTCGCCGAAAGACTTAGTTTTTCAGTAAAATAGTAGTTCTTTCATTTCCTTGTTTCCTTTATTATTGTGCTCATTGTTATAATTGTTAGCTCAACTCGAATCGAATCTATCATTAAATGTAATTTAAACCTAATTCGCGAAAATACATCCGCGAGTTCGGGACAGTGTAAGAAAAAATCTAATTTCTCCATCTTTCTCTCCAGCGTCCAGTTCATAGGCGAATTCAGGAACCAGCAGGATAGGATTTAACGGCCTATTTGTTTATAGTCAAACTGATCAGGGTCAGTTCCACATCTATGAAACATTTTATTTTGCTAGTCGTTATTCAGATTGACACATTGTGTCGTGGGATTTTCCCTAAATCCAATACGACTTTTTGGTAATATTATTACACTGACGAGCCCTGATTTCGGAAGTATACAATATTTTCTGTAAATGGGAAATTCTCTCCTCACTGTTGAGGGCGGGTTTTAACGAGTCTCTCGTTTTGGGACAATACCCTAAAAACCCAACCGATACGGCAAGGAGACAGTTTCACCACCCAAATTTGTAATATTGCGCAACCCTGTTTATGATCTAAATGTTTGTACAGAAACCTCCAATTCAAACTCAACTGCACACATTTTAAATATATATTTGTCATACCTAATTAAAGAAATCTTAATTCAATTCATTAACCTAGATATCCATATCCTAAACATCAAATTTTGATTCACATATACCTGTACTGGTCTCGACAGATCGATCCATCCATCCTGTCCTCTCCTCGCCTTAGGCTGGGTTGAGTTACAAAATTTTATTAGAGTTAAACGCGGAAACCCGCGTGCGATTCGTTTTCGTATTATGTAGCTAGAACGCGCGGAGTTTACCGTCCGGACGGTAGTCCGGAGTCTACCAGCCGTACTATTTCATAAACTTTAGAAAGGGGTAACAAAAAAAGGCGGCAGAAAGCGCAGCCTTTTTTTGCAGGAGCTGCTTCTACAAGGTTTATACTAAATACCCTCAAAATTTCCAGGTAGTATTTTGATACACAATATAAGTTTTTCTCTGCTAAAGTTTGCCAATTTCGCCGAAAAAGATGTGTCTAAAGAAAGTTCCATAAAGTGTTTAAAAATTAATTTGTCGAAAAATCGTTTATGAGCATTCCAAGGTTAACTAACAGTGATAAACTGTACAAAAAATAAAAAGTCTCGCAAAATTCTTAATGCTTCCAACAGTATCTTCTTTACAGAGAAATATTTCTACGTTTTGGCGCTGCTGAAATTTGTTGTTTTTTGGCGCTGATTTTTGCACTTACATGACTGCAAAATCAATTACAATTGCTATCACCGGCCTCAGCAAACATTTTACATTAAAATAGCATTATTAAATTTCAAATCCCAGACTTGATTTTTTTCCACCTATGTAGATTACCCATTTCGTTCCACTGTGCGTCCGTCGGCACCCGCTCGACGGCGGACGGCACGCGGAAAATAAAGCGCCGCACGTAACAGGGGTACCGAAAAGTAATCAACATTCTTTTTGGTACCGAAAAACATTTATTAAAAAAATCTTAATTACTAATCAACAAAATAATTTCCATAAGTTTCTAACACTTTTTGCCAGCGTAAAGGTAGTTGTTCGATTCCGTTTTTAAAAAAGTCTTCCGATTTCTTGTTGAGAAATGTTTCCAATTACGTTTTCACTTCTTTAAGGTAGTTCTATGCATATTCAGAACAAAAAATTTATTTTTATGTTTTCAGATTTTTATTTTTTTTTATATCATTTTTTCACACTAATTGGTAAAAATACTTCTACTATTCTATTATAATCATCATAGCAAATGTTTATAAAGAGAAAAATAATTGTTTAAATATGCGAAATAATTCTAATTTATTTATTTTAAATCAAACTTTTGTCGATACGGTACCTACTACACATAAAAAGGTGTGTACATAGAGAGAATTTTTTGACGTCCACTATGACAAATACATCGTGGCATCATCGCATCATTCAACCTACTCTAACCTATAAATACAAATGAGAATTTGACAGTTATTAGAGTTGAGACGTTTTTTTGAAAACGACAAATGAGAAATTTGTGAAAAAAAACTCTCGAAACAAATTTGAAAGCAGTGGAGATTCTCAATAAAGGGAAACTAAAAAAACAAATCAGAAATTTAACTCATTCTAGTGGAGAAGCCGAACATCCAAAAGTAATCTCAAGTAGCATGAAGTATGGTTTGTGTGAAGGCATGCGTTCCATAGATTTTTTTCAACTTTTAATAGAAGTTTTCTTCATAAGTACGTGGTAAATAATGATAGAAAAATTACATCGGGTTCTAAATGAATTGATTAGGCCACTACTATTTTTATAAAGATTTTTGTCGACTCGTTTCGGTTAAAAAAAATAAAAACCTGCATTCCAAGGCATGTAAAAATGGCTGTCCCTATAAGATTCGTGTAAAAATAATTTATTTTGAAAATAATTTTCTCATAAACTATGTGGTTAATTTCATTGATCTTTCGCAAATTGTTTTGGAATATAATACTGCATGGATATCCAAAATTTAAAAAAAATTGGTCGAACAAAATATTTGCATAGAACTACCTTAATTTTGATTACTTTTCGGTACCCCTAATAAATATGTTCGAGGAAAATAAACGAAGGTTGCAAAAAATTTAATGTATAAAAGAGAAAATATATAAGAGAGAAAATAGGAAAAGAAAAAGTGTTCCACATTAGGTACAGCAATATTTAAATAAAATCTAAGGCAAATCACAGTTACCATGGTTTGAACATCTTGGTAAATCTACTGTTAAAATTATTGATGCCAATTTTCGAGAAGATTTACATGGATTTGTCATCTTGGATATTTCCATTTTATAGTAAAAATAATTTTGTATAGTCATTCAAAATCACTATTTTTCATTAGAGGTAAATGATTTATGCCACTTTCAAAATACACGGTTCATGTAACGGACGATCAGTAGTATACACCTGGTATCATACAGACAGTAGTTTACAGGTAGCAACAGACAGGCAGAGAAGATGAATATTGTAGAATACGTTCTAATTATAAAATTTCCATCGGCATATCAACATGTATTCGGGACTCGATAAATATTGTATTCATAGTTAAATACAATAATTAACCGTTAATATTAATATAACGCTACATATATTACAAACAATAGTTAATAGGTGACCGTTTAACTTTGTCTGTTACATTTTTATTTTATTTTGTTTTTAAGTTGACAACGAAGAAATAGATTAATTCTAATGTAGATAAAACACAATCAACTATTGTATGTATACGATTACCAAGTATCAGCGAATATTGCGAAATTTGTATACCTATATGTACCTATATACAGGAAATCATATAGGAAAATATATGAACGGTGTGTGTAATGAACACTACAAGATGTAAAGGTTACAAAGGACTAATAGTGTTCACTTTATACGTTATTTGTGTTTTTCTAGTATTTTTAGTAGTTCTATTGTTCCTTGCATTTCCATTTTTTTTGTGTTATTAGAATAAAGTTATTTTTATTTTTAGTTCTATGTTAAGTCTAACATTAACTTTAAAACTACCGATTTTAAGTCAATCATATTTGAATATTTTAACAATAGATCTACCGACGATTAACTGAATATATTTAAAATTTTCAAATAAACGTGTGATGAAATTAATGAAAGGTTAAAAAGTTTGATTGTTTTGATTGTTTAAAAAAGTTTTCAAGATAGACGTAGAAAATTGAAAAAAACAGCGCTAGAAATTTTAAGAACATTTTTCAAAAATTTAGAACAAGTAATTTTGACTACCTTGATAGATCTAGTGTTAAGTAAGAACTTTGAAAAAGAAGGATTTAGAAGACGGAATCGATGAGCGATTCGATGACGTCTGTATTTTAAGACGGACGTAAACCATTTATCCTATGACTCTTATATAAACTTGGAGAACTTTTGAAAAAATTTGGGTACCAGTCATTTAGATTGGTTTGGTAGTTCGAGTATTAAAATGCGATTTCTGGCAATCCATTAAAATAAATTCTATATAACTTGCTCCTAAATATTGCCGTGTTAAAAGCATCTGTGACTGAGCCTAAAATAGATTTTTTCGTCCATTTAACCAGTCAGCTGTGTTAGACGATTATATCCGTCACGAAGAAATGACAGTATTTCGTATCATGGCAACTATATCCGTCATGTGGGAAATTTAGTTACCAATTGCTATTCAACCAGTCAGCTATGGTTGACGAATATAGTCATCATCGTTCGATTTTCGTGACATACGCAGGTGCGTACTCTCAAAAGAAGTCGCCATAGTTAACTGGTTAAAAACCACTTTCTCTAAACCTTAATTAACGATTTGTGCTATGCAGTAACCTTTCGAATCTAAAAAGAAAGTGATATAATCTTCTCATGTTAAGTTTGTGGGCTAGTGTTTCTTAATTCTATTATGCTTTCTCAAGACATTTTGACAATTTTTGTAAATGATTAACCCTTTTAGTGCCGGACAACGATATATCGTCGTTAGCAATACTCTTGCCAGCAGGCAAAGTGAGATTATTATTTAGTTTTTTTATACGATATCAGTAATTTTATGATAGATAATTGAAATATACAATTTATGCTCTCTATTGCATGTTATATGTGAAACTATAGCCAAATAATAATTCTTTTTATTCGCATCTACATTTGTCATTAATTCAATCAATTTTTCCGGTCGGCACTAAAAGGGTTAAAATCATATGCTATGTAGGTGTTTGTCAATCATAAATTATAATACGTACGTTATAACAGCATGTGCGTAAATACTAGTTTAAAATTAACCTTCACTCCTTGTAAACTGCGTTTAACGTTTCTAATAATATGTGCATATCGTCTTTTATGAGATTTTACACTTTGCTTATCTCTTTATACCTAAGTGTAGTGATATCACCTAATCCAAAATTACCAAACGTTTATACGAAGGTTAATGGTGATTGTCAAGTAATAGGTATGTTGTTTCGTGATAAATCTGTTTAAGCCCTTGTACGATTTCTTTTGTGACTGTCTCCGCAATAATTCAGAATTAAATTGATAAAGTAGAAACGTATCAGTGATCTTTCATATGTCGTAGAATTTAACGTAATATTAACACTAGAACCACGGGCGTGAAATTTATTATATTTAAATATGTTAAATATGTACCTTCCAGCTAGGAAAATTAAGAGGTGGAAAAGATGATACATTTGTTAATTTATGTTTTATGCGATGAACGAAGAATATTTATTCCATGACTCTCTCATAAACCCGTAGAATTTTTGGAAAAAATTGTGTACCAGTCATTTTGACTGGTTTGGTCGTTTTAGTGTTAACTATATATAGAAATAATTTTATCGTGACGCGTCTTATTAATATTTTCAATTTCATAGGTTTTGCAAAATTTGAAAGTATCTTATCTTAGTTATCGAAACAGAAGTGTTACTCATTATTACCTGGCAAGGGATTAACGGCTACCATTACTTAATCTGAGAAGAAATGATTAATAATTAATTAACAGGAAAATGTAGATCTAAATTCTCTGTTTTCACCGAATTACTGATACAGTATGTAACGAAATCAAACTCAACTACTTGAAGATTTGAAATAGGTCATTCCAACGTCTAACAATAAGCCTTGAATGTTTGAAAATAGCATCAAAGACATTCAAAACACTGAGAAAGTCATACAGCATTAGCAAATAATTTTCTCGGTGGATTACATATGCCTGTTACAATGTCAAAGTGCATAAAAATGATCCATTTTCAGATTCACAGAGAAGAGATAATGAGGTTTGATAGAAATTAACTTTTTTGTTTCATGTCGTCACTGTTACACTTTACGACAGAGCAAGACTCTTTGAAGTTTTGATTAATGAAATCAAATAGTAACGATAATTAGGATTTCATACAGAAAAGTAACTTTACGATTATATTATTATTCCAATGATAAAAGCTTTCGATTTATCCAATAAAAGTATACAGGTTTTAGACGTGTACCAATCACTCAAATTGATAATACAATTATAATTACTCAAAAAACTGAACGTTGCGGAAATATTCTTTTATCGTCACTTTCATATCTTTAATGTCCATGAAAGCTGAACAATTCTTAACCCTTAACACTCCAACTTTTCAGTGTGAATATCGACCGGCAACTCCAATTTATTCTCGTCATTTTTTGATTTGCAAGTTTTTAAGCGTCAGACTTTAAATGCTACAATGACGTGCAAATAATAATATTAAAGTCATTCAAAACAATCTTTATTCATTTCAGAAGTAATATAACATTGACTGCAATATTTATATTATTAATTATAATTGATTAATGCGTGGTAGTTTTTAAAATAGTCATTGGGATGCAAACCAGGTTTGCGTTCACTGGTCTCACAGAAGAAAACTGTTTGTTTTTTACCGCATTACTTTATTTTTTAGGTAACAATTGCATCATTACAGATGTGGAAATCAAAATTGTCACCGCCACTATCAATATTTTCCTCACAAAGATAATTTATTTTCCTTTCCGACATAATTGAAAAATAGATGGAATTACAATAAAACATGTTGAGATCTGATTTTCTTTACTAGTCCCTTGTAACTAACTGAGGAGGATCATTTTTTATCTATAAACAATTACCGATAACGATCCGAACAATATCCGAAGTAAAGAGTACACTTATTGTTAGAGTAGAACGCCGCACATTGGTAGTGCCTGAGAAGCACACTTGGATGCGATAACAGTTAAACCTTTTCATAAATAATTTAATAATGGCGAGGATAGATAAGGATCTCAAACAGTTCAGTCTCTTTACACTGTATATTCCAGAAAACAGAATGACTTACTTTGTGCTACTGTAAACGGTATTTTAATTTTTAAATCAAATGTTATAGCTAATCATAGATTTGGATCTTTTACTGTGACGTCTGTTTTGTTATCAACTCCAATGTCAAGGTTTTTACGAAGTACTTTTTATTTATTGATTCTTCTATAACTACTGTAGCAGAGCGTGGTTTTAAACAAACGTTTATTCACAGTGTTCTAAACTTTATAACAAACATATGTACTGTAATTATCATTGTAGAACTATTTACTTTATCATACGCAGTATGAACGCAAGATCGA
Source organism: Cerceris rybyensis (assembly GCA_910591515.1). Lineage (NCBI taxonomy): Eukaryota > Metazoa > Arthropoda > Insecta > Hymenoptera > Crabronidae > Cerceris > Cerceris rybyensis. The sequence goes on from OU342793.1 coordinate 10,377,710, forward strand.
AGAAGTTAACACAGCAATTACTACGAAAGTCAGAATGACTTGTTGCCAACTTTATATAAACGTTGTAGCAGATAATAGGGGATTAATACAGGAATCGCTTCAACTACCATCGTTATTTTAGTTGTAAATATCCATCTTCTTTGGAAGTGATTTATTTACAAGTTGGTAACTGTCAATTTGCAATTGATCAGTATTGTCTAGCTTTCTTTTACAATTATATCAATAACGTTAACCTAGTAACGTCCTAATAAGAATTAGGATACCATCGACGTTTCATCAATGTTATACTTTACTCCTTGCCGTACAATGAAGAGTAACACTAGTGTGGTAAATTAGATAGGAAATTTTCAAATTTTTCAAAACCTATTAAACTGAAAATATAAACGTAAATATCGTCAAGTATCGTCAGTAAGTCGCTATCAAAACAAATGCGCAACGTAAACGTACGTTGTCCTCGAGTTATTAAGTCCTTTTTATTGTAATATTAATTTAATTCATATCATTAATTAATCTCAGAATTATCGAGTATACCTAATCATAGGACTGCAAAAAGTTAACTCTTTGCACTCGGAGCTATCTCTGATTTTTTTCCGAGTCGAAATATTGAACCTATTTTCATGGTATTTACTCCTATTTGAACCTAATATGATACTTTTCAATACTAAAACTCTTAATTTAAACCTGTAACTCCCCGAGTCGAAATGTTGAACCTCATTTGAACCTTGTACTACCCAACATTTATGAATTAAGGGTACAAAAATAGGTCTAAATTCAATGTAAAATAAGATATCTCGGGTAGTAAAAGGTTCGAATGAGGTTCAATATTTCGACTCGTGATCTTTTCGCAACTTGGCGGTACTTTACTATTCACTATTTTGTTCCACTTCAATGGAAAAGTTCAGATAAACATATATTTCTTAAAATTTTGCGGTGCAATAAGTTCATCCTCTGTAATCACTAATAAATGCGAGGGTCCCCTTAGAGGGGGCAACCGAGTGATATGATAAACTTACGATGTCTCCTCAGGTGAGACATCGGTGTGCAAAGGGTTAAATATTTAACACTAGATCTACAAAATAGTCAGAATGACTTGCATTGAATTTTGTGAAATTGTCCCTCACAATGTTAACTCTGCTTCCCTTTCAATTCACTACGTCTACTATGAAGACTGTGAGCGATTGAATCGATCAAGTTTCTCGCCCCCTTTATTTATTTGTTTTAACCAGATTTATTTGACAAAATTAGTGTGCGGATTTCATAAATACCGCTGGAAATATTCAGAAAGATCCGCCATAAGACAATTAACTGACGAGAAAAATGATCGATGACGAAACGAGGACGACACGAGGACGAGCAACCAGTTCGACGGTAAACGACAGAGTAGACGTATAGAGCAGATGAATAGACGAAGTTACGTATAGAATTGTCGAGTAGGCGAGTAGACGAAAAGACGAACAGACGAGTTGACGAGTTGACGAATAGACGAATAGATGCACGGATTAGACGTATAGGCACGACTGGACGGATTTAGAATCGTACTTGTGTTATTTTATTATTTGTTAATTATATTTAGAGTGTGTGTGTATATTTGTGGTCTAGAGCGTTTCCTATATTTCATATTAAATTTAAGAAGTTTTCACTTGTATATATATATTTATAAGTATAATTGGTATCAATATCCTACATTAGATATATTGTATTAATCATCGATAGATCTAGTGTTAAATGAAATCAAATGAAAAGTAATAGATGAATAGCTATTATATTACTTATGTTGTGCGTGTAGAAATCATTAATATCCACGTTGTTAAGTTATAGAACACTACTTATTGTAATATTAATCTAATTTATATCATTACGTAACTCCAGAAGCGCCAAGTGTATGTCATCACAGGAGAGCAAAAAGTTAAGTAGTACAAGGTAACATTTCGAGCTACCTTACTCCACTATTTTACGGTTACATTGAAATTACACGAAGAAAATTGACGGTTCTTAATCTCGCATCCGTTGCCTTTGAATTTTAAGACCAGCCACGTGAATGTACTCGTGAAAATTCCGTCCTTGTGCGTACACTTGTCGCAAATCTCTGCCAAGACTCTGGCGAGCTTCGCGATAATAAATAGCGTGGCATTAAAACCGCAGCTGGTTGGCCGAGTTATTACGTGCACGTGAATCGCGCATAAACTCGTGCTTACGTATGTATTATAACAGCATCGTCGTGAATAAATATATTACATTCTCATCGTATTGACATGAAGATGATCAATTGGTGTCTCATGCGTGTTACTCTTCAAAGTGCAAAATCATTATTAATATTTTTGCGTTACAAGATAAAAATAGCAGAGGAAATACTTTAAACGGCACGCCATCAAAGTATTTCAATAAAACTTTTCTTCATTGTGAATGAATAGGTTTGTATTTAATTGAAACTGGTTTGTTGGAATTAGGATTTAAGGCTCTGATTTTCGAATTACGTAAGTCGATTAATTTAATTCATTAATTTCATTTAGGTAGGTCGTGATTAACATATTTTTTTAATAAATCAACGTGAAAGGTAGCGGTGGAATTAGCATGGAGTTTTGGCTTTAAGAAAATTATTTGCATTGTACATACTGAAACGTTGACATTCGAATTACGATTAATGTTCAGTCTTTGATAAGGCGGTGATAATGAAACTGCGATCTTCGAATTAGGATTTAAACCTCTGATTTTGGAATTACGTGAGTCGACTAATTTAATGGCTTGTAATTAATATTTATTTTTAATAAAAGAACGTATAAGGTAGCAGAGGATATATCATCGAGTTAGGAGTTAAAAAAAATTTAAATAAACATTCTGTTTATTGGAAATCAAAGTATTTGCATTGTACTGAAACGGTGGCATTCGAATTATGATTAATGCTCAGTCTTTGGTAAGGCAGTGATTATGAAACTGCATGCTTCGATTAATTTGGTCGACTACGTTTAATACTTTCTCAATTAAATATCCTTATAATGACAGTGAAATTAGAGACTAGTACCTCTAAAAAAATTTGTTCTTACTGTTACGCACGTAATCGTGTATTTTATGTTAACAAAATAATAAAACTTCTTTCGGGTTTTTCAATCTCTATAAGGTATTTCTGATAGATGTTAATTCAGATGTTTAATAATGTAAAGGTAAACGAACGGTGACATCGATAGGAATGGACTTTAATTACAACAATTAATTCGTTAATAGTGTTAACGAGTCGTGTCACGTAATGTAGCTCGTAGTAATAATAATTACTTTGGAGCCAGGATCACTAAAGAAGTCTGTGTTTAATTCGGGCTGTTGAAATTGCACAAAATGCACATGTTAGTAAATAGGTAAGTAAAATGTTTCAAAACTGTAACTTTAGAATAGGTTCACAATTTTTTAACGCTTTATTTAGCGCTAACTTTTCTGTATATCGTGGATGAGTGAATATATCCATTTATAAATCTCTGCAGTCTCACAATTAATACTTTACCGACCAGTATTTTTTAACATCCTACCCATTTCTGACCAGTCGCTTAGTCGCAAATACTTTTCGGATACTGATATCTCTACGAAAATTATAAATTCCTGTCACTGATTCCTCGGTATAGTAAACCGCAATGATAAATAACAATTTATTAATTACCGTGACAACCGATTGGTATGTTAAAAGTTCAAAAGCGTTGGGCTCGAAAAACCTAGATATTAATAGGCTATCAGTCGTTAAAGTGTTAAAACGGGAGGTAATACTCACTTTCTGATTTTGATTTCACCCTGTTCAAAGTAATGTACTTTTAGTTTATTAGCATTTGTAAATGCCAATAAATAGACTGCCGGTCACTAAAGTGTTAACACTAGTCAGTGTCTTTTTTGCGTTACAATGTGATATGCAATGTTTCATGAAAAATAAGGACTAATGTAAAGAAAATTTTCAAAATTTGTTAATTTATTTTGCCTTAAATATGTACAAAAGATCATAAGAGAATAATTACGCGAGACAAATTTTAAAGAATAAATAATGACTAATGTTAGAAAGTATGTGTCAATGTTGAGGAAATAAAAAGTTATTTGGAACTTTTACTCTTAGATAATTAATCCACTAATTTATTCCTGATTGAAATTTAACAGTTTCTCAAGTAACACAATATTTGTTACTAAGTATGTTAATGTTTAAGAATGCTTTTTTCAACATTTTAATATGCGTAATATTCTTAATACTATAATTATGCATGAATTCCACTGAACTAAAATTTAGGTTACATCAGTTACGTTTTATTACGAATTGTTTCATTAAATTATTTATCCACTTGAGCAAAATCACTGATTGTAAGCAACAGACACTCTAAAGTCATAAAAGTACTTTATCGTCTGACATTCGGAGATTTTACTGCTTTTAAAAAACAGCAACATCGTAAATGTACGGTTTTACAATGGAAATGAGCTATAGAGCAAGGAAATATGTTACTAATGAACTAACTTCTTGTAATGGCAGCGTGAAAAGCCTAGGTCCTTGAATTTAACATAGACATCTGATTCCAAGAATATTTCCAACGGTACACTGTCACATATCAGCGTGCATGCAAACTTCTCGGAACTACTTGACACTTTCAAAAAATTTATAGAACTTTGTCTTCGTTCACCAGTTTAAATTGAATAAAATATCAACGAGTAAAAGAATAAATTATTAACCTTCTATGTTTAAAAATAAAGGTGTTAAAGTTACTAATTTTATTGTATTGTAATACTGTGTAAACATGAAAAACATATTCACATTTAATTATGAATAATTCAGCGTTGAAGTATTGACAATCACTGTAAATCTTTGTTTAATAATTTCTGTTTTATCGAAATGAAAATGGGTTATAATATATTTCCATAAAACAATTATGAGCACAGTATTGTTTCTTATATTCTTTCTTGGCATATTTACAATACTGAAATTAAAAATAAAGATAATATACAGTTTATGTATATACTTCGTAGATGTATCTATATAAAGGTATAGATATGCCAATATTAGATATAAATGTTATACAAAGCTCACATTCTTCCATTTTACTGAAAGCAACATATCATTATATTTTCCAGTGTGACTTTTCTTCACATTTTTAGACACAATTTGTGAAAGCAGGTCACCTTGGAAACTATTATGTTGTTTTGAATTGAACGACTTATCTGCATTTTTATATACGTTACAAAATGAAATTTCCAATTTCTCTGAATTCCTCTTGCAGTAGCATTTTAATTCGATACATTTAATTATATTATTTTCGAAGACTTGCATAATGGATTTAACACTTGCACTACTGGTGTTAAATCTATTATATTTCAATATATTAAATAAGTACTTTAAAATAAAATGAATCAACAGATGAAAAAGATGATCGATTCGATAAGCTCTGTTTTATAAGACAAACATAGAATATCTGCTCTATAAGTCTCCTATAAACTTTGAGAATTTTTTGAAACCTGAGAACTAGTCACTTGACTTGCTTGGTAGTTCTAGTTCTAGTTCCTCGCTAAAACTTCTTAACACATATTGCGCGGGAAGCGGCTAAAGTCGTTTTGTACGCATTGGTAGTCGAGCGCGGGTAACGACAATAGTCGTTTTCTACGAATTATTGGTGGATTATTGTTACTAGTGGGCTTGTGTAACGTTTTTACAATAAGATCGGGTACACATGAGTACTAGGTCGACGTCCGTACACTTCAACTTAAACGGTGCGTTGCAAAAATGCATTCCTATAATTGCACTTTGCTAGTACTTTTATGCTACGATAAACGTACTCGACACAGGAGCTTTCAGCTATGCATCGACATAAATTATACGTATACGTGCAAATTTTGCTATGTACACTTGCACAAAGGAAAGTGCTTTGAAAGATATTACTAGTTAAAGCATTTTTAAATTCTTGATTTTCTTAGTTTTTGATTTCTGAGAAAGTATTTTTATTTTTTTTAAGTGAACAGAGAAATTGATTTTTAAAGAGAAAAGAAAACTTAAAGTTCAAAGAGTACAGCTATTTAGCGCACGAATTGGAAAAAATCGACCGCTACTCCATGAAAATTTGGCGGGAAAACACCCGCGCAAAATGTGTTAATCGAACAACGAAACTATAGAGACGTGACAAATTGAACGATGCTTGGAAATACGGAATGTTATTTACTTCCTATGATGGAGAAGATGGAGACGAATTGTGCAAGGGAACGTGCACGTAGGGAGGACAGTAAAATACGATGCAATTGTCAATGACTGCCTCTAAATCTATCATTATATCCCTACACACATTGCGCTTTGTCTTGCTCGGGACATGTGCGAATAACGCTTCAGTCCAATCGGATTATGCAATCATTCGATTCAGTTGTCGGATTAAATCAATGTTCTTCTATCGTATCATTCAGGAATTACATCATTCGTAAATTGCCGTTGTAATTTGAATATTCATCTTGGTTGGTAATTAACACGTATTGATAAACGTTTTGGTTTATTTATTTTGGAAAATATTTGTGAAATATTTTGTAATAATTCAGTGTTCGATTTTTTTCAATGTTTTATAAATTCGGAAAATTATGCTGCCCTGTTAATTATCATAAAATGAGAAATACTTTGTTTTATTATACGATGTTAGTCTGTTTTTGAAAATGGGCTACAATGAAGAGAAACTGCTCATTACCAAACGCAATGAGTTTGTTTTTAGGGTTTTCATCTATTTTAGAAATCGAAACTGACAACGTCATCAATCAACTTGTTAAAAAAGTTTGTTAGAACTTAAAACATAGAATCAATGTTATGTATAAATTTCAAAATGTTACATACTGCTAAAAGGCATTGTCACTACCTTTTTGCCGAAAGTTAAATGAACGAGTCCTCAACCTGTTTCTTTTATTCTGTTCAAATAGAAGAAATCCTTGACCTTACAACATTCAACGAAATAGTGAGTAGAATGGTGCACAATGTTAACTAAAAGTAACAAATTACTTCTGTTTGTTATTTACAAAAGCAGTATTTCTTACAATTAGAAACATATGGTTTGTTTTATAAGAGCGTGTTAACCAGTTAACTGTGGCAACTTCTTTTGCGAGTGCGCACCTACGTGGGTCTCGAAAACCGATAGATGAGCATTTTATCTCAAATTATTTACATTTTTTAGTTGTACGTTTTATTTCTGCAAGGACTCAAAATATTCCAAACGGCTTAAAATTTTCGAATATATTTTAGTTTCTCCATGACGAGTATACTTGTCAAACACAGCTAACTGGTTAACAAGCTAATGTTACACTTGTTTAGTAGTGCGTTCAATCTCCACCATTGGCGATTATTACTTGACAACATCTAGAATAGGAAAAATATGGAAGGAACCTCCATATTTCTCAAATACGACAAAGTATTGGTTTCAATTTAAACATAAGCTTTTCTCAGAGATTGTACTTCATAAGGGATCAAACATATTCTATTGGATTATCAACAGGAGATTAAAATAACAAAACCCAACACATTAATAACAACTCTCGTTTTTCAGTTAATGCTGAAGAGCCTTTGATATTTAGGATCATTATTTTCATTAAACGTTCACTGCTCTCTAATTCCATCAAATCAATGTTTCTAATTGTAAGTGATGTTAGTAGATCCCTTCTATATGATTTTCCAATTTTTGCGACATTTAACCCTTTTAGTGCCGACCGGAAAAATTGGTTGAATTAATGAAAAATGTAGTTGTGAAGAGAAAGAATTTTCATTTGACGATAGGTTCATATAGAATACGCAATATAGAGCATAAATCTTGTATTTACAATTATCTGTCATAAAATTACTGATATCGTATGGGAAATTGAATATTAACCCTTTGATGCCCAGTGTTAGCACTATTGTTAACCCTTTTAGTACCGGACGACGATATATCGTCATTAACAGTAATGCCAACACTGGTCATCGAAGGGTTAACATTCAGTTTCCAATACGATATGAGTAATTTTATGACAGATAATTGCCAATACACATTTTATGCTCTATATTGCTTGTTCTATATGAAGCTATCTCCAAATGATAATTCTTTTTATTCACAACTACATTTATCATTAATTCAATCAATTTTTTCGGTCGGCACTAAAAGGGTTAATGACGGTATATCGTCATCCGGCACTAAAAGGGTTAAAGTACCCGAAAAGCTGCGAAAAGTCCTGAAACCTCGTTAAAACGTTCTCAAACATGGACATTCATTGGATGTCTAATGTTCTTTTGAATAAGTGGATTTCAACAATTTTACCAATATTTGGTCCCTTATGAAGAACAATCTATCGGGAAGAATGTATTTTAAAATTGAAAGCCATAGTTCATCGTAATCGAAAAGTATAATCTCTTCCTGTCTCATACGTCGAAAAGCTGAAGAAGTTGTAAAGAAATAGTCGTAATTGATGGAGATTGGACGCATTACTAATTGTTAGTATGTACATACATATTACCTTTCTAAATGTGATATCAATTTGTTTTTGCAAAAAAAAGAACTAGCTACATAGAGGTATCGTGTCCATGATCTTGTGAATCAGACTCTACATCCTTATCACCGTGTTCGTAGAAATAGAATTCTGTAACTTCAGATGATTGTCAGCGAAAATAAGTAGTCGAGGAATTATGTCAGAACACCGACAAACGCGTCGATGAAGGAGAATAGAAAGACAACAAGTTCTACCGGTACATAATCCATTGCTTTAACTGACGAGGGTCAGTAGTCCTGACTACTGTTTGATTGAGTCTTTAAAACTGACCTCGAATTAAACAACTACGAGGAGAGACGAGCAGTTGAAAGTCTCGTTTCTCGTGTTGCTAGCCTTGGTGAGAAGTGTATTGGCTCTCGTCGTTAATCTCCGACACGTTCACTCCTGTGTAAATTTCGACAATGGTTTTGTTGAGCCACACTTTCGTGGGCGACTGCTTTCAGAGTTTCTAAGTTGAGGTTTGACTCGAATAAAGAAAAGCAAGCGACGTGTAACAAACGACGGAGCAACGAAGTTAAATTGTTCGATATACATTTACAGTGTTAAATATAGAACTATGAATGCGAACTGTAATTTTAAGAACAATTGTTTGTTTGGAAATGATTAAGTAATATGTACTAGAATCAGATAATTTAGAAAAACAGTAATGAAAGTGAGGGAATAATTGCTCGTTTTTTTGGTTTTATTATTAATATTTATCGGACAAATAAAATTGAAGTAATAATAGCGTTATTAATTGTTTGGAAATGATTAAGTAATATCTACTAGAATCAGATAATTTAGAAAAACAGTAATGAAAGTGAGGGAATAATTGCCCGTTTTTTTGTTTTATTAAATATTTACCAGACAAATAATATTGAAGTAATAATAGCGTTATTAATTGTAAGATTAGGAACATTTCGAATGAATTGGGAATTAATCATTTGGATACCGTGGTAAATGTAACGTTAAAGGTTGTCAGAACAATTAGATTAACTTGGTAATATTCAAACAATTTTAACAATCAGACAGGCTGAAAAACTCCATTTACTTCTATAACAAAGTACTTTAGTATAGGAATTTTATAAAGCAAAGGACATCTAACTGGAGAGATTCCAAATAGCTGAACATTTTTCCAAAATGGTGTACTTAAAAGTTACCAATGACCGAATTAAAGCGCAGTGACAGTAGATAAAAAATGTAATGGTCTGCTTAAAGAAACACAGAGTGCTCAGATTGTAGAAATTACAATGTCTAAACAGAAAAAAATATCTTGAAGCTATTTTAATAGCTGCTAGTAGATCAATTTCAAAAAGTGTGTCATTTTAGTAGACGTGGGCAACATGTTTTCATCTCTTCCATGTCTAAAGTACTGGATCGCGGATTAAGCTGAGAGTTCATCAAAGTAATAAGCAGCAAGTAACAAGCAACAAGTGGTGGCACTTACCGACTGACAGGAATGCTATTCTTACTTCTTTACAACTTGCAATTATATCATGCTTTTTTCTACAACGTTTAACTACTTCTTACGCTATTTCCACAGTATTGCAAAATTAAATTTCTCAAAAAATTATATATAGATGTATATAAATTTAAAGAAATGATCGTGTAGACTGATATAAGCTTATTCACCATCTACAAAAAATTTGATGTTGAAGAATTTCTTTCAAATAATAAGGGGACCGGAAAGTAGTGTCGTTTCTACACATATTTTGGTTAAAAACTAATTGATCTTTATCGATTCGGCAATGAAAGTTTGCATACTAGATTGAAAAGGATTGTTCATTCATTGAAATTAGAAACTTGTTACAAATTTATTTGTTTCGAATTTAATGTAAAAAAGCGACATTACTTTCCAGTCTACTCATAAGTCTTTAACACTACTTCTACCAAGAGGTGTCAAAAGACACCTTTCAAATGTTAACATAAAATTATTCTTTAAGTTGAATCATTTCTTCACAATTGATTTTTTGACTTTTCATACAGTAGATGCAAAATTAATTCAGCAATGCCATTTTACACCAGCACATCCTAGATCTAAAAATGTGCATATGGTATACTTATCTCTACCATGAGGTGTTTTCTGAAATTTTCAGGATTTCATGACAGTGCCTAATTTGAAACCACTTTACATATAAATATCAACACCATTTTCCAGCACCATATCAATTATAATCAGATTAGAGAATCCCTATTTCAATTGTAACAGAAAATACAGGAGTTGCGGCATAACTTTGATATTTGTTTATTTCCCGACATGTTACATTTTAGCGTACACCGTTGCAGTGACGTTACAACTAGCTGCACACCGCTGCTAGAATTTCTAAGCTGATTAAATAATTTCTAATAAATACACATCAATGCATCAATAAATATATTCCTCAAATTATCTACATTTAACTGAATTTGAAATCTTAACAGTTTTGGCAATTATTTGCATTCAAATGAATAGGTGTCAAAAGACACTTTTTGGTCGAAATAGGCATACAGAAAATCGTGGTAGAAATAGTGTTAAGCAATCTCATTGTCAGTAACAATTAGACTGCGGATGTTTATGCAAATTTCGAGTTTCAAAAATGCAGGTGAGACAGGAAAACCTATCTAGGGATTTATTGCACTTAATAAATATTACAACAAATACCATACTTTGGATATTTTAGATATATTTTTATATTATGTTCTTTTTGTATATTTTAGTCGTATTTAATTTGTCATAAATGCATAAAAATCCGCAGTCTAGTAATAATAGATATCATATAAAACCTCAGTAAAAATGTGAAAGTAGTTATTTGTTATGTTCATTTACACAAACATTTCTAGAAACGTACGAAATAAATGGGAAAATTAAAATGTCTTATTTAATTATTAATAATAAAACGTAGATGAACGTACGTGGTAAATGACAGAAAAATTGGTAGTTGCATGAAAGAAGTTGACATTGTTTATACATTAGCAACGAAAAGTATGATAGGTATAAGAATTTATAAAAATTTTCTGAATGTAAGTTTTAGTGAAATGTATCTTCGAAACTATTCGGTTTGTACTTTTCTGAAAATTGATACATCTGCGAAAAATACAATTTAGGAACTATAGCAAATATATTGTAATAATTGTACTTTCAAATATCCAGTATTTCCAATGTATAACAAAATTTGCCATGTATTATAAAATGAATATTATAAATATATTTCACCTAGTACAACGTGCTAAAGTAAGCTGTTTAATGAAACGATAAGGAAGTTTGCATTTTTCAAATTTGCATTCTCGCACGTAATACTACGTAATGCGACAGACATGCTAAATATAATTCTTTTCACAGATCTGTTTATCTCTCGTGAATAGATTAAGACGTAAATGTCCCTTTCTATGATGCAATCTAATCTTACTTTTAAACTAGTATGCGGAATTTCAAGTTGACTCATAATGATCTCGTTTGTCTTTCATTTGATACGCACATCTCTTAATCTCAAGAACTTCTCACAAAATTCATTCCCATGAATGATAAAGCAACGTGTGTTTCTGTGAATACTGTAAACATAGCTCAAAATATATTTCTTGTACTCCTACAAGGAAAAATATAAATTAGTGTAAAAATAACATAAATTTGCATTTTTTTTCTCCGACCGTTCATTACATTTCTCGTTTGCTTCTCATACATTATGGACAATAACAATTTAAAATTGATATCGATAGATATATAATTCAAGTAGATAACAGTATATTAAGACATTATGATGATTTTCTTATTCATCGCAATTCATAATACAAAATCACTGACAAACTATCATATTCACATTTGATAGAATTCTTCAAAAGTCGAAAGATTCCAGCAAACATGAGAATAAAAGTATTTACCAATTTTTTAAAAGTGTGTTAAAGAAACAATAACACTTCCAGATTTAATAGCAGCGATGTCTCATTACTTAGTTATTTACATGATTCAATATATATGTAATTTAAACTGTGGTATTGTTATGTAATCATGGTGATTAAAAGCATTAATGGTCTTTTAAGATTGCAAGATTATTTTGAATTTTATTTGGTAGTCGATCAATATTTTTCAGTTCTTCTACTTTAGTTCCATAAATTGTGCATAGACATTGTTTTAAAATGACATAATGTTTTACTTGACATCATATTTTTTATAAACTCTTATAATGCTGAAAGAAAAAAGAAATGATAATAAAGTATTTGTAATTTCGGGCACGTTTCATTTTCTCGCAATATCTCGATACCATTGGAATTTTGGATGTTTCACAACAGTGTCAAATCAGTTAAATAGTTCAACGTATCGACGTGTATCATATCGATACATACACACAGCGGGTGTTTACATAAATGTAAACGTCTTCAAAGTGAATTAATAAATACAAAAATTTGACTCGTTTATCGAATACTATATTGTCACATCGAAATAAAATCGTGAAGCACACAAATTAAATACAAATTAATACGATCTATATTGATATTTTATCGCTCGCTGTTTTTCGATTCCCAAATCTTCTAGTGTATGATATTCGTTGTAAACATTAAGAAACTAACACTAAATGGTACCGATAAAACGTAAGAAATTGAAACGTCAATAGATAAATCACGATCATAATTCGTCCATTGACACGTATGTCACGATTTTAGGAATGTTACCAAATTAATGACATTTTAATGTACCCATATATTCACGATTAATACGTCAGAAAGGAAATATTATATCTATTATAAATGTAGTTCTTCGTCAACGTTGTAATCCTTCAGGTTAAATTTTCAGTTCAACATTTGTAAAGGAAGCATGTAAAAAGGGATGTAAAATTGGTTTACACGGTAGATACGTTCCTTAAAAAATTGTGCGAAATGAAGCAAAGCGAGACACAGAGTTTATAGGAAATAGATGGATATGTTCAATTAATCTGTAAATCGTGAAAATGGAATAGAAGATTTTGAGGTTTCTCCAAAATTATTAAATTGAAAATAAGCCGGTCGCGAAACGGTGCCATAATTTCTATACTATTAATATTACTTTCAGTTAGTCGAAATATCACAAATCAGAGACAATCTTTGATTTCAGGAATTAATTTTGAATTATTGCACGTCCAGTCAAAAAAGAAATCGTATGTTAAGACACACGTACGGTACGCTTTTAAAACTTCAATTTTTTAAAGATTTTTGACGCTCTTTTAAAAAATGTTTGTTTCCATGCAGTTCCTGACACGAAGTGCTGTAGCTCAACTCACTAACACATTGCTTATGATTTTCTAACATAAGTACCACATTAACAAACCACATTACCATACAATTTTTAACACTAGATTTGCGGAGCCAATTTGGCTCATTCAAAATTTGAATACTATATATATAATATATTGTATATATTGTCTAATAATAAACCTTTCATTTAAATTGCTTTGGAACTATTTTCTTCGGAAAAAACTTCAGTTTTCTTGTATAAGTCAAATTGGCAAACTTTAGAAAAATAGATGTATCAACATCCATAAATCTAGTGTTAATATTTTTCCAGTATCTCTCTACTTTCGAACATTCAATATTCGTACACATTCGACTGTAGGCTCTTCACCAAAGACGGTTCTAGTGTGCAAAATTTCTACACCTCTGACTCAGTTAGAATTTCTTTTTCCTTGAATACATTATAAGTGAAAAATTCAATTTTTGCAAAGGTTGCTTAGGTAAGTTTTAATCGAATTTTTAAAAGAGTGCATTCATTAATATGATACTCTTTTAATTTGTAACTGGCAGAATGCCAAACAATCAAAACAAATTTAAAAAAGTTCTTTCTTTTCATTAAAAAATTGTGTAAAGGCGAAACTGTGTAAATTGAACACTTTTCAAATTGAAAGAGGGTGTATTTATGTTTCTTCCTTGAAACAAGTAGAATAAACCGCGTGGTTTCAGACATTGTACATCTAATTGTAAGCTTCCGCTACCTTTGTGATAAATTATATTAAACGAAACAGCTATTTAAAAATTAACATTTAGTAGATTCGCAAATGATATAACGTTCAAAGTTTAATTTCAGCCTTTGAAATTACCATCGATTAAACCAGTCGCTCTAACTTGTATTTAACGGTTTCCACGCCGAGTCCTATCTAATTAATATTCCGCAGAGCAACTTCCTTGCAGACGCAGACATTGATAAATCGATACATCTAGTCGTATGGAAATACACGTGAACGGTATACTCATTACGTTGTGTAATACCATTCGGCACGTGTTTGTGATAGAAGAAGTTTGGATTACGCGTAATGCTACCAATAAACGCGCACTATCCAAGACGGAGAACATCCTAAGTAGGCTTATTATTCTCGGTTCTCTCAATCTTTTTTCTCGGACAAATCTTTTTCTCAGGTGTAAAATCTATTCTTAAGTCGTAGGTGGAATTTCCATCATTTTGCGAAACATGCTTATATATATAAAGAAAATATAAATTATATATATAATTTATTATAAAAAAATATATATTGTTACGAAGCACCCAGTAGATTCAATGTTACTGGGTAACGAGACTTGGCAATTGTTTGTAAGAAATAAAGAGTTGAGATTCTACGGTCGGTAGTCCTCGTTAACGGACGTGTTCTCGGTTTTCAATTGTGTTTTATTTAATTATGTTCGAAAGGATAAGGCGTGCTCGGTCGACACGTAACAATGGTGTCAGAAGTATATATAAAGAAAAAGATTTGAAATGGAAATTAATTGATGTAATAAGTGGTTTCTTACTAGAGATATATTTATAAATAGCTTCTGAAGAATTGTTCTTTTCCTCTGAAAGTCCTTTAGTCTTTTCAAGAAAGAGAAGAAGCATATATAATGAAAGGAAAGTGTGTGAGTGGATTTATAAGGGAGACAATAATAATGAAGACAAGAATATGAAAGAGTGAAGTAGGTATAGTTATTTAAAAAGAGAATTTGTAAGTTTGAGACACTGTTAAATCTAATACAAAAAGGAACAAAAGTATTTGAATACTTGATTAGGTTGAGTGATTGAAACTATGAGTGACAACAATTGTTAAGAATGCGAGGATGTACTGATTAATGTAAGAATTACAGAAAAGATGTAAAACTGGAATGTAAATGTAAACATGTTGGATAATGGCCGTAAGGCCAAACAAGTAAAATGAAGCTTATGTATATTCTTTAGTCTTTTCATTTTCAAGATTTTATTTATGTAATTTCCCAGGTATCGTTTTATAGTTTAATCTCAGTTTTAAATATTTGTTGCTAGTAATTATAGTAGATGAATTTAAAGTATGGCGGTCGCAGATATGAAAACTCTGACTCGATATAAATTGTACATACGTTATGTGCAACTGTAAAACTGTTAGTTCTATGTAAATAACCGTAGTACTAGAAACTGCCAATGGGCAATGTAAAAAAGCAACGGTCCATGAAAATCTCTTCTGAAGGATAACATGAAGAGTTAAAAAAATGGATGTTTTCTTCATGTGTAAATAAAATATATTATGTTTCGTATTTTAGATAAGTGCAAAACTTTAATAAAACTTTGTTAAAAATACTGCACAATTTATATTAGGTCGTTACGGATGAAACGTCCGATTTGAAGCTAAACGTTTTTTTTTTACCTCGGGCAAAAAGTAACATAATCAATTAAAATATATCGTCATATTGTGGGAATGGTAATTCCAAACCTTGCTGCTAATTCGCACGTTGTTTCAGATGGCTTCGCTTCCACTTTAGCTTTCAGTTTATCGTCATCCACCTTACTTTCAGTCCAACCGCGTGGTTCATTTTGAAAATCAAAATTTCCAGTTCGGAATTTTTCAAACCATTGACGTACTGTACGTTCATTAGCCACATCCTTGTCAAATACTTCGTTAACATTTCGACTTGTCTGCGCTACATTAGTCCCATGACGGAACTCATACTCGAAAATAACGCGAATTTTTATTCTATCCATGGCATACAATATTTAACCTCCACACGACAATACGATAGATTATTAAAAATTATTAAAAAGAGTGCGCCTGAAAGTCAGATAGCGTACAGTCTGACAACTGAAAGATGGCCATCGAGCGGCGGAGCCTCTCATTTTTAATCGATTATTCCAGTCATTCCGTTTTTGGAATCCCCAAATCCTGCCACTAAAAGTAAACAACTATGTGGTGTGTTCACTTTAGGAAACTGGATTTGGGGATTATAAAAACAAAATGGCAGTAATAGGCGGTTAAAAATGAGAGAATACACCATTCTCTGGTCATCTTTCAGTTGTCGCACAATACCTTCTCAATGCAAAAAAAAACAAAGGACGGATGATGTAAAATATCGGAGATATCCATCATCAAACTTGATGCTTTAGGTAATCGGACATTTTATACTTAATGACCTAATAGTTACCGAGTTAACTGTATTTATCGGTAACATTGTTCTCTTAACTGGTGCGAAAGATTCGAAAGCTTTGTATCTTCAACTTGTGACTTTTTCATTCGCTTTTTAGTTCAATTTTCAAATATTTTCGGCTTAAAATATTCGGCACTCTAATATTTGAACACGAGCAAAGCACCGTTCATGCTTCCATCTGTTAGTACACTGTAAGTGGGATAAACACTCGGGCGTTTCGCAACTATATCTTTTTTACACGACTTCATTAGCCAGATGTGATGCAATTGAATTACATTTGTAAACGGGAAACATCATCTCTTCGCCAATGTCAATTTAATGAGTCCACTCTTTTTACTGCTCTTGTTAATTATGACCTCTCGCACATGAAGTAAATTTTTCAAATAATTCAAATTAAAGTGATCTCTGTGGCCTTATTATTTCGAAACATTTTCTTATTTTCTTCATGCTACTATCCTGCTTTTGTAGAACTTTTTTATAGTGTTTCTTTTTCACAATGTAGATTACTTACTTCATGTTTAATTCCGTATAATATTTAGAACTTGGATATATATTCAAGATAATACATCTTTAAAGTCGTTATTATCACTGTTAAAATAAAACCAAAATCTTAGTAGTATTTCAAGATATGATATGAAAATACGAATTTTGATATTTACTAAATATTTCTGTTATTTGTAACAATTAAATGAATACTATTCAAGTTTTAGAAAGTACAAGAAACATTTCAGTTGAAATAATTCTTCCTTGACGTATAAAAAGGCGAAAATAAATGATTTTTTTTAACGTCGTCATACTATAACGTGAAATATCAGATTATATAAATATATACACACAGTACAGTATTTGACATTCAATCCAATATTTCGGCATTTAGTCCACACTATTTATGTTATATTTAACTGTTACATTTATATTGTTAAGAATTTTTAAATGCACAATTTTAATGTATCGTTACGAGTCGACCGCGCACGCATTATCCTTTTGGACATAATTAAATAGAACACAATTTTATAGAAAAACTGAGAACGTTTATTTAAAGAATCACGTCCGTCAACGAGGACCACCGACCGTAAAATCACATTTCTTTATTTATTACAAACAATTTCCAAGTTTTGTTTCCCAGTAACATTTAATTTACTGGGTGCTTCGTAACAATATATTAAAATATTCTTTAAGTTATCTTTAGTGTGACTACAGGAAAGTTTTATGATTTCACATTAATTCTGCAGTACTTGTATATTTACTGATAATTTAAAGATATTTCGCGAGTCTTTTCCTCGTCGGTCTGGGATACGGTGTTTTTGATAAGTCATAATCAGAATAATTTATTGCTAGTCAGAGTACAAGTCACATCATCGTCGGAACAATTGGAGGAATAACCAAGAAAACCATTCAAAATACGGCCTCATATCTTTCTCTTCAGGCAGAGTAATGAAAATAAAACTTTCTATGATTGTTACGAATTAGTTGACAAATTCATCTTGTTGTGACACAATCATTTGTCGACTAATACTTGTGATTTCGCGAATGTCCCCCGCGAATATGTTTGCATACGAGATGTGTGTTTTCAAGATGTACATTCTGTTGGTATAAGAGAAGTTATTAAAATTACTGTTTAACCAGTTAACTGCGGAATTTAAATTTGAGAACTCCTCGCACGGTACGGAACTAAAGTGGAGCAATGGCGTATATATACGTTAAAGATAAAGCAAATGCTTCTGTTATAAATTTTACGAAAAGAAGAAAGCGAAATGTGGAATTTTTACATTTTTAGTCGATAAGAAATTGACAATTTAGTCTTGAAATGCTACCGCAATAGAACTTTGGTTTAACGTGTATACACGTCGAACACAGTTAACAGATTAAATCAAATTCTTGTTATTTCAAAACATGCTATAGCCTAGAAGTGGAAAAAATCTTGAGCAGTTTGAAACAATTCATTTGAAGAGTGCAGATTAACAGTAAACTTCATAATGAAGGGAAGACGTTTTTTTACAAAGATTACATGCTACCAAGAAAAACATGTTAATTAGTAGTTTCGATTTGATATTACGGTTGCATTAAATAATGAAATTAAGAACATCGGAATTTATAAGTCATTTTTAAACTTGTTAACAATGTAACTGTTAATTTTATGGAGCAGTAACAAGTAAATAAATGTAAATTATCGTAAATAATGAAGTTAATAGTTATCGAGTTATTTGTAAACGCATTGCCTCAAAGAAAAATATTATATAACTAATGATTATCATGGTGTACGATACACCCTTTTTAACAAAGTGATACATTATTCGCAAATTTTTTTAATAAAATTCATACTTGTATATTATAGTTTAAATGTAAGCGAATTATTTAGCACTAGATTTACAGAAGCCGTCAAATAACGGGCCTCTACTTTCTTTACAAACATTTCTCAAAGAAGAACAAAGAAGCGGTACAGTAGATATTTCACCTGTATTTTATAATACAAAAAGTACTTAATAAATTATGATTTTTGCCACTTAAACCTTCTTGTTCCAAAGTCCTTGTGTAATACTTTGCAATGTAACAAATTTTGTGCCCGTAAATCCAGTGTTAAAGCGTAACATTGACACCACAGAATGGCATCCGTTAAAAGGTACGAAAGACTCTCAAGTAGAATAAGAAAGACTAGTTCAGGCTTTGAATTAAGGATATCTGATAACGTCTGAATGAAATGAAGAATTTACAGCTACTAAAGTAATGACTTCTATGTCCGTTCCCATTTTTAGTATCTTTATGTAATGTGCATGTGTTTGTTAACCCATTGCCGTGCCATTTCTTTCGTGATTAAATGTGCAACAACTCTGAATTAATTACTAAAATAATAATCTAGCCTCTGATTTCGGGTATAGTAAATGTAAAAAATTATTTTATCAGGACCTACTGATATTTTTGCTAAAATTATTTTTGGAGCATTTAAAAATTGACTATTTCATTTATCGCGTCACGAGTAACACTCGTTATTGTACGGCAAGGGGTTAATGAAGGACTTGTTGGAATGGCTTTTATCGCGATGAAAAGTCAACATACGAAGCAAGAAGAAAGACAAACAAAGAAATTCAGACAGGAATACTGACAAGATTATAAAAATCTTACATGAAATACAATATCAAACACATTAATTAATTTCGTTGCAGTGTTCTATTTGAGATTGCTAACGTTAGATCTGAAATTTGGAGAAACCTTAGAATGTCACTGAAGGCGTAATTACATATTTAAATAAACATTTAATAAAGAAATGAAAAATGATTTAATGTATGATTGACAAGTCATTTTACCAACGTAATACTGCCAAGTTGCAAACATAATTTGTACGTTATACTTTAAAATTAATTAAAGTGTAATAAAAAAAGTATAGACGGCAATTCATGCATTAACATTAGAACTATCGACGTTAAATCAATATATTAAATAATTATTTTGGAAAAAGATGAATGAAGAGGTAGAAGAAGTGAACGATTGGGTAATTTACATTTTATAAGACCAACGTAGAATATCTGCTATATGGCTCCCCCATAAACTTAAAAAATCTTTGTAAAAAATAAGACACCGATTATTTAAACTTACTTAACACTTCTAGCGTTAAACATTGCGCTCTCTTTTGCAAACACGAAGAAAAGTGAATTACCTCAATAACTCTACTACTATTACAACTCGTACTGTCTTTCGTTCAGCAATACTCTTTAAAACTGAGATTACACGTTCTTTAAACAAAGCTTTACACTTCTTTTCATCATTTTAAGTGTTATTTACATATATACATTGTATCCGTCGAGGAAGAAAACGGCGCTACCCATAGAAAGCACAATGCATGAACAAAGACTCCTCGATATTCAGCACTAAATAACATCATCAGAGATAAACGTGACTTTACACAAACAGTCTACATTAAACGTCAAATTGCAGTCTCAAACTCGCGCTAACACGAGACCTCTTACACTTCCCTTCATTAGCAGAAAAAGAACATGAGATAAGAACAAAGACCGCCACTTAACAAAGAGGAAAAGAAAACTAACGTCTAAATGATGAAAGGACCTTCTTCAGGTAAATGTATACGTACAGTTCTGTAGCTACTTCCATGGTGGTTGGATAGCTGTATGATTACTTTTACGCGTCGCGTTCGTGTCCCGGTGAAAGACAGGGATCAGTTGTTCGCATAGAGCGTCACTTCCGGTTAGCCGGAAGCGGCTGGTGCGGCCCGCCCCAATGGGGAAAAAGGCGGCGTGAAAACGAGTCCAAGAGAGGCTCCGAAGGGATTGATGGTGGTCCCTGATGCTGATAGCCGATGCTGATCGTCGCTTCGATGGTATTGCCCGCACTGTCGACGATATCGATGTCGGACCGGTCGTTCTTCTTAGCGCACTGTCACGATACGCGACCGTCGATAACGACACCGATTAGATGAGGTCGCGAGGGGATCGGTGCCAGGGGCGAGGAAGAGAAAAAAACGGAAAGGGAGGGATAGAAACAAAAAGAGAGCGCGGTAAACACAACGACGGGCGAAGCGGTTTAATAACACGTACGCACGAACCGGGTGGACGTTGGGTAGTCGCTCGACCAAGAGAGGATGTATGCTGATGGGGCTCTCAATCTGTGCCACCTTGGGTGGTACGATTAGCTATGGCGATCCCCCTACGACGATCTCTTCCTGCCTTGCTGGCCTATCATCGCCAGATACATTACAAATACGCGCAACTACGACCCCATCGGGAGCACCGTTCCGCGAGGTCTATTGTTACTCGCCTCGTCTCGTCTCGTCTCGTCTCTCGATTCAGCTGTGCTGCTCTCTCTGCACTTTGTTGCGCTCACTGCGCTAGTTTTTATCTACTATCTGACGGTATCTGCT
The DNA here is from genome assembly GCA_910591515.1 of Cerceris rybyensis. Classification (NCBI taxonomy): domain Eukaryota; kingdom Metazoa; phylum Arthropoda; class Insecta; order Hymenoptera; family Crabronidae; genus Cerceris; species Cerceris rybyensis. The sequence goes on from OU342793.1 coordinate 10,399,413, forward strand.
CTTCAACGATCTGCGCCAATACGCGGCGATCCCTTCCTTCCGATCTCCTATAAATTCCTCTTCCTCCGGGCCGCTCTTCTATGCGCCGAATCACCGTTGCCGCACGATCAAAAAGACCTCGGATCGCGAGCCCTACTGCCACGATCTTCCGCTGACTGAGTCGCGGGACGTAACGATGATTTTCTTTCGATCTCTGTAAAATAGAGGTGGTATTAATTGATGTTTCAAGGATTCATATATTATTTTTTATGATAGAGATTCGACTTGTTGAGGATTTTTACGAACTGATAAATTTTAACCATTGTTCGCCAATGTCCCTTTTTTGGGAGATTTTCATCTTTTTTTGGCCTAGTTGGTTAGGATGAATTTCATTATACAGTTATTTTATTTCTTTTTTATTTTTGAATTGCGGCGGGTAATGGGTTAATAAAGGATTTGGTAGGAGATCGAAGTTAAATTGGCCTGTGGATGGTGTGGACAGTTTGAAAAACTTGGAATCGAAGTTTTCTGTATTGCATAAGAGTTAAAAATTGTTTTCGTTGTTTTTTCGTTGTTTAAGTAATTCGAAATATTTTTATTATGTGTTTTGTCTTTCTTTAACATTTAATTACTGGTGGTGAATCTCATACATTTTAATGTATTCTAATACATTTTAATGTGCCAAGTAAGTACTTTGAAAAAGAGGGATCGAGAAGTGGAAAAGACGATCGATTCGGGGACTTATATTTTTTGTGATGGGGGTAGAATTTTCATTCTATGGCCCTTCTCTAAACTTTGAGAATTTTCGGAACAAATTGAGTATCTGTCTGTTTGACTGGATTGATGGTTAATTGTGACACGTCTTTTACTAACTCATTATACAATTGGTATGATGGAGAGTGCACTTGTGGACGAAAGTTTAATCGTCCTATCCAGTTTTATACTCATTTATTATATCTATACTGTTGTCTTATTGTAAATATCGCCCTTGATTTTGTAAGATACAACGTATATTTTCATCTTCTAAAAATTGTAAACAATTAATTGGTATGTGGATTTTTAAATTAATTATCCTGTTTTCTCGCGGGAGGATGCTTTCTTTTAAACTGTAAGCCCTATCTGAATATTTTGTTAACACTATAACTACCGGCATTAAATCTATTATATTTCAATATATTAAATAGGTACTTTGGAAAAAGAGAGATCAAGGGGTGGAAATGATGATTGATTCAGTAATCTGTATTTTATAAGATCAACGTAGAGTATCTGCTCTACGGCTGTCCTATAAACTTGGAGGACCTTTGGAAGGAATTGGGAACAAGTCATTTTGACCTGCTTGGTAGTTCTAGTGTTAATGGTTTTTTAAGCATTATAATTTCTATATTGTATCAACTTGTGTAGAACTGTTATCCTTAACCGTAGCCATAAAACAATGACATTTATTTTGTTGCAATGAAGAGTACAATCAAAATTTGTAGTTCAGTATACATTCATGAAAGTCGCATTTTTCAGAATACCTGCATGCGTGAAGAAGCAAGTTTAAATTGTTGAGTTTTATTTGCTTATTAATTATTAAGGTAGTTGCTCCACGCAGGTACCGTCGCTAGATCGGGTTCATCCCCCCATAGAAATAAAATTAGTATTTTCTACGGAATGTATTAGGAAGTTGTTCCAAAATATAAAATATTTCATTTTAGAGTTTTTGATATTAAAATAAAACTAAAATCCAAAATTAATCATAATGCAACTTTAAAAAAATTTTTAAATCTGCACTTTAATTATGCTACGTTATTGAAACACACATTGTGCTTATTCCGTATATGTACACACGTACACAACCATCCATTTATTTGTGACGAGGACTTGGCACTATCTGTTTAACCTGTACATATGTATACTGTCATATGGTATCTATAGTAATATCCCCTCCTCTACTAATAATTATGAAACGAAGATTTTATTTTTCCATATTTATGAAAAACTAACTGGTAACAGCATGTTTTTTTTTTCTAAATGATTCATAATATATTATTCTATTACACTGTAGTTTTTCGTTTCAACGTTGTTTATTTTCGCCACAATAAAAATTAATATATACTACTTTCCCACGCTTTTCCAATGCAGTGTGTACAAAAGTATCATTTTTAATTGCAATTATTTAGCGTATAACGTGGTGAACGGTCATCAAATTTCACTATCATATGTATTACATATCTATTTATATATAGTTCAAGTTTGAACAACTTCTTGTTTATTTCGAATCATGAGACAACTACCTTAATTGCTTATTATTGTTAATATATTTGAAGACAGCTTCAAATTGCATAGTCGAATCGAATATATGAGCCGTTGGTTTTGGAACTGTTATAAGTCTATTTTTGTGACAAGTGTGTTTAAGTTCATTTTAGGCAAAGTTGTCTCTTTCCGCATTTCAAACGGCAAAGTAAATAGAATGAAATATCTTCATGATTTCAATGAAAAAGATTGAAGTACAATTTGCTATAGCATGAAAACTTTTGTACGAACTCACATATACCTCAACATAAGAAGAAAGGGACGTTACTACTTTCGAATGTAACGGCTCATATGTGAATACGCAATACGAGTTTTTTGAATATGATTAAAAATGATTACAAGGTCTACTATAGTAAAACTAACGACCTCATTTCTTTCATAACACTGTAACATCTAAAATACTTTGAAATCTCTATTTAATAAGCTTTTTTTCACATATGTCTTATTTCATAATAATATTGAGACGATAACCTTTATCTCAAAATATTCCCAAGATGAAGTATTGTGATGAAATTACTTGTTAGACCGCAAATAGATGTTTTGCCAACATAGAACACATACAGATATGGTTTATACGTGCAACAAAAATGATTGTGCAATAATTATAATTAATAATACAATTTAAACAATTAACGTAACCACGGGATGTTTCGTAATTAATTTGTAGGATTGGAACAATGTTAAACTAATTGAAAATAGTAAACGAAAATTTTTAAATGCAACAGAGAGAGGTAAAATTTTTAAGTGGCTGGTAATTTCATATCTAGAGAACGTTCAAGAAAATTTATGTAATCCATTTTTTTTTATACAATTAATTATCAAATCTCCATATTGGTATAGATTCTAATTAAAATAACAATAATGAAAAAGGAAATTTTATACTATCTTCTCTTCGAAATGCTAGATTTATTTATAAAATTAAAAATCACATTCTGACGATTGTCATTAAGTACCTGAAAATTATTAGAGAAACGTTTTTGAGGAGAAAAGGTGAATCATTTACGCACGCATCTAGTGTACTAAAGAATAGTGTTCTTTTTATAATGAATAATTAACTTTCTCTTGTAAACTCTCTTCAGTATCATCTTATACGGATGTGGACACGCGAATGAGTCACACTTATTGCATAATACTTTCTGTGAAACGAATATATGGATACGAGATGCCGGTCAAGGTTTATTAATCTCACGTGGTCATCTTTCATTTCGGTCTACAACCGAATTTACATCACAAAAAATGATTTCCAGTCAACATGAGAAACCGTGTTTATCCACGAATGTTCTAAACTATTGGAAATTAGAATGATTTCATTAAACAGAATGTTTTAATCATTAAATGCAAGACAAATTATAAGAATCGCAAATAACTAATGTCATTTTTGTTGCATGCAGACATTTATGTCACGAGTTTTCAACAAAATTAGTAGTCATCTTTAAAGTCCTAAAGAAATTGCAATTTGTCGTGGTACGTTATTTTTTATTTTCTAAATAGTTTAGCGAGTGTGAAATTATATGTATGGAAACTTCAAATAACTGACAATACGAAAAGGCATAAAATTGAAATACTACCGTTTTTTTGCTTACTTTATATTTATTGTAAAGATTTTAAATAATACAACAATTGTTATATGACGGTAATATCAAAATGTACATAATACATCTTGATTCTCAAAATTTGTGTCAATGTTGCTATATATTTTTTACATAAGTGTTTATTCATTCATTTTTATCCCTCAGTTGTCAATTGTTGCGTCTATGCTTTGCAAAGAATAGCCAAAACTTTAAAAGTACATGGGATACATCGCTCAAAAATTTCGAAGCTTTTATTTTACCTAAGATATAATCTTAATAAGTTTTTCAAAGTCAAATTAAAAACAATATAATAATATTTATTTGACCTATATCAAATGGATAAGTGAGTTATGAATGCTAAAAGCCGAATTTCCGATATACCTATCTTTGGTTTCCAAAGTCCTGTTCGATAATTAATATTACAATTAAGGAGACTTCACTTTCCTAACACTTTTCAATTATAATTAATAATAATATAATTATAACTTCGCAATGATTATTTATTATATATCTAGCATTAAAAATTCTCCTTTTCAAGACCATATTTCTTACAAAATACAGGCGGCCCTCGACTTTCGCACATAATTGGTTCCTGAAAATGTGCGCGAATATTGAATGTTCGAAAGTAGAGGGATATACGAAAAATATTAAAAGTTGTATATCAATATGGTTTCTTTGTAATCTTGATATTTTTCAACATCTAGTAGGTAATTCTAGAGACAATATTACAATAGTAGAGAACCTCAGGGTCCTCTAATATTGTATTTCAGGACCTCACTCCGAGGGACTGTCTGCATAGAAGCAATTATTGAAATAGCGACAAAAATCTTTAAAAAATTGAATTTTTAAAAATTTTTGAAATAGCGAATTGTGCAAAACTAGAGTGCGCGAAAGTCGACGGCCGCCCGTATAAATGGATAAAAAATATCATATAAGCAATTCAAAAACTATTATATAAATTCCATGACTGATAAGTACTTAGTAATAAGATAATATATAGAAAAACACTCAAAACACTGCTATAAATTGCCACCGGAAACTTTTTACGGATTGTTTGATTCGAGTGAAGAAAATCCACGTGCTTCGGACTTATAAGACCATCTTGGATTAGACTTTTACGAAATCGCCTCTAGTCGCTTCTCGGAGGATTGTGAAAGTGAAGTGGAATAAATAGGTCACTTTTGGAGCTCGAGTCGAGAGGAAAAAAGCTTGGACAAGTTCTTCATCGCCCATTTCCCACTTTTCGTGCTACGAAACTTTCCGGCGGCATTATTCGGAGCATTAAAGTGCCGGCATCTTTCCTATTGAATAGAAATAAGAGCAGGATCGCGAGTATGTCCGATTGCGATGTGAATGCTGAAAGATTTTTAGCACTCCGACAAAAATCGACACAATTCTGATGTTACAAATCCGTGTGCTAAATTTTCAGCATTAACATGTCCCACACCACTGTTGTTTCTTATTGTTTTAACTGAAAATGTAGCACGCAGACCTATATAAAGAATATGGTTTAACAGAAGATGAATAATGTTGGGGTTTTTGCATGTTCTCATCCAGTATAATATTTAAACACATTAAGTAAGTACTTTGAAACTAGGAGAATTCAGAATGGGAAAAGATGATCGATTCGGTAATTTATGTTTTATGCGATGAACGACGAATATTTATTCTGTTGTTGTTTCGTGATAAATTTGTTTAACCCCTTGTATGATTTTCTTTGTAACTGCTTCCGCAATAATTTAGAATTAAATTGATAAAGTAGAAATTGATTATTTATTTTTTATATGTCGTAGAATTTAACGTGATATTAGCACTAGAACAACCGGCGTAAAATTTATTAGATTTAAATATGTTAAATATGTACCTTGAAGCGAGGAAAATTAAGAGATAGAAAAGATGGTGGATTCGATAATTTATGTTTAATAGGACGGATGTGGAATTTCTATTCAGCGGCTGTCCAATAAACTTGCAGAATTTTTGGAAAAAATATGAGATCCAGTCATTTTGACTTGCTTGGTAGTTTCAGTGTTAAAAGTTGTTGAATTGTAAGTTAAATATTGCGATTTGTATTTCTTCAGTCTGATAGTGAATTAACGTAAAGTAATGGTATATATGTGTGCAAATCAATCCATCAGTGAGGATCGTTTGTTGAATTCCTTCCATTTGTGATCTTTTTGCTCCACCGTATACTTTTTGATTATGTTAATTTTAAAATACGTGAAAATTTGACCTTAGAAATTGCTGTTTACTGTAAGGACCACCTAGAAGTTACACGGGGTGAAAAATCTTCTTCACGTTCACTATCAATCATAACTCAGCAAAATTGGTAAGCACAAGAATATCGATTTAAACCCGAGTAAAAATAAAAGACGGAAAAAAAAACTGAAATAAGACTAAAACAGGATTTTAGACGAATATCGAACGGTAATAAGACGAAACAAATAATTGCCACTGAAAATTATCTGAAAATGTACTGAAGACATATGCTATTGAGAAAGTTCAAACGGAATTGAGACTAAAACAAGATGTATCATCCTATGGGCAACCATCAGTTCCATATCCAGCATCTGTTTGGGGATATATGCCTCCCGAATATAATAATTACAATGATTACAATAACACCAAGTATAATTATAATTCTACAAACCGCAATAATAATTCAAGTTTATTAGAGTTATAATAAATGTAATAATCAAATGTATTTCTTTCTACATTAGTAATATATTCATTGATTTATTCAGACTATTTTCAGTGTAATTTCAGTTTCTTCCTTTTCTTATTTAATTTAGTATAATATTTATTTCAGCCTTTTTTCCGTCTGAATTCAGTGCTCAATTTACGATTAGATTTTAGTTTAGTTTCTGGATATTTTCAGATCATTTTCATTTTTTTTTCGCTTACGATTTTCCGACTTTTCTTCACTACCTCAGTTTTCTTTAAGTTAAATTTTCGACTGTATATTATTATAGAAAAATTACTCGAATTTGAAGTCTGTTTTCAGTTTTTTATTTTTTCCCCCGGGAAAAACCGTGTTATATTTAAATTACTCCTATTCAACTTATCTCCAGCTGCCTTTATTATCTTGTCCTAAGTAATTCATCGATTGTGACCACTCACTTTAGTCAGTTTAGTAGCATAAATGAGTTTGCAGAATTCCACGAGTCTTAGAATCAATTAGGCACGTTCCATATCAATTCTATCAAATTATACGCAGTGAAGTTGGCGTTGTCGAATAACCAATGCCACGGTTCGTCAATACAACCGCAGATCCTAGTTTGCAAAGTCTTTTGCGCAGCTTTTTTTCGTGCAACTCACCGCGTATGCACACAGCGGACACGTAAATTGGCCTTAACGTGAAACAGGTCTAAACTGTTGCACGGTAATGTTCATTCATTTATAGTACATGAAACACCCCCACAACTACGGATTACCGGCAATTTAATGAACTATTATAGCGGCAGTTCTGTGACGCAATCAACCGATGAGATGCAGGTAGCGATGGGAGCGAAGCCTTGACGGAAATTTGGAATATCCTCAAAAATGTGTCTTATTTGACGTCCTCCAAATGTTCCGTTAATTCGAGGGAACATAATTTTCAGTCAAAATCAGATTAACGTGGTTGGAAAAACAGGAAGGACACTATTTCGAAAAAACTACAAGAACATTCCATTAGAGGGATGTTATTAACAATTATCGCTGTGCTTGCAACGGTGTATACATTTATATTTAAAACTATTAAATAATAAAGAAAGGACATTGAAATAAGTTTATTTAAATAATTCAGTAAGCAGCTAAAGTAAGTAAACTGTAAAATGGGGGTAATAAAGCATACAAGGGTATGCTTATCACAAAGCAGAAATGCACGAATAAAAAAATATCACAAAAGCAGTTCAAAAAGCAAAAATTCCATGAATGATAAGCAGTAATAAGATTATATGTAGAAAAACACTTCAAACACCGTAACAAATGGCCATCGGAAGATTCCTACGAATTGTTATAGGGTACTATCCAAAGGGTATAGCCGGATGACGGCAAAAGTGCCTCCAAAGATAATTAACCTTGAGGCATTCCGTTCGATAGGGCTCTTTGGAAAAACCCTTCGTACAAAGTTTTAACCCGGTACCCCTACCGTAGGGGTAGTTATGGGGTAAAACGTGTTTTTCAGTTTTTGCTCGATTTCTCCCGTTTGGCTTGATAAAAAATTCTGAAAAAAATCACAAATGTTGTACCCAATGGTGTGCATACATTGGAATTTTCTCAGATTTTCTGGCTGGAAAACCGATTTTTAAAAAATCAAAAAAGTTTATAAACATTAATTTTTTATTGAAAATATGAAGTGACTACTTTTATATTTTTACATATAGTTGCACAGTACCCCAATTAATAATTCTGTAATTTTTTCAGATTTTTTTGCCAGTGACAAATTAGTGAAAAAAATTAAAAACCAACAATTGTTTATATTTTTTGATACATTATTGGTGTGACCATGTTTAAATTTTCACAGCTTCTCAAATTCGCTATAAATAATCAACTGTAATTTTTCAGATTTTTTTCATCAGTGTATCATACTAAACAAAATAAAAACCCGATGTTTTTTGGAATGCGTATTTTACATTAGTTTGTTTATAATAATCCGCTGGTATACTAATTCCTAATTATTAGAACTTATTGGAGGATTTGGAACTTGTCTCGTATCAAAATAAAATTGTAATAGATGTTTCATAAACCTGTAGCCATTCGAGTCTTACGGCTGGAACTAGCCGGTAACAGCTCTCCGAACGAGCCCTCAAAGATTATAGAGTACGCGGCTTTTAGATGAAACCGAACAAGTTCCTTAAATTATTAAGTATAAATGAATGCAATCGTAAAAAGTAAACGTATAACAGAATATCTTTGTTATAAATATGTAAGCCTGTAAAATAACTAACTAATTCTAATTAAAAACAAATCAAAATACTCTAACTTACACTCTTACACTTTTGCAAAAACTCTATCTTTCTCCTCTCAGGGTTTACTCTTCACAGCGTGAATTCTCTATTGCATTCACTTATTTTCTCCTTATCTACTTATCTACAATAATACACACTAAATATTAGATTACACACTAGCTCTTGCATTCGTTGTTTCCAAATTCTTTATTTTAAACATCCACTCTCGCTAATTGACAATCCATCCACAGTTACTAATTCTAAAGTTAAAATTATTAATTAACAGTAAAATTTTCGTCTTTACATTATCTACAAATCAACTATAATTGATATATAAAGAAAGTATAAAATTGTACGTGTTCATACATGCTGTCGTGGTTTTCTTCAGGCTTTGAAGTAGTTATGTACTCGCGTGAATGAAAATTTGAACGCTGACAACAGAATCTTTTTAGAGAAACCTTGCACATACAAACTCATATCAGTTTCCATACTAATAGATGCAGGATGGAATCAATTCTTTCTAAAATTTTATAGAAGATTTTGAATATTGTAACAAACTGGGCGTTAAACATAATAAACTGTTTCGCATAATCATTCCTTTCATAAACGTGCGTAGTAGGCTTTTGGTTGCCAATGTCAGCAAATGAAAGTTGTTTGATAAATAATCGTACTAGTAGATACAACTTATTATCAAATTGATAACGAAATTATATACTTTACTGACTGATAACTCCTTTAATGTTTAGTACTAGCGAATTACATTTCATCAATGTTTCGTTAGCTTTCAAACAACGTAAACTTGTTTCATTATGTCTTATCTATTACATTGGCTAATATAAAAATTTACGGTTTTCAAGAAGCACGTAACAACGTGAACATGGCAGTTTAAAGTATAAATGTTCATTTTTATATTGACGCCTGAAAAAGTTGAAATAGTAGTTCACTGTGAGACAATAAGTGCTACGAAGTGATTGATGCTTGCCTTACGTCAGAAACTATTTACTTAAAAATTTCAGAAAATGAGCTGTTTGTATTTTCACGTATTTCTATATATCGTTTCCTTTTGAAATGTGCAATTGTAAGAATTAACGTACAAATTGGTGACACATTGATGAAAAATGTTCGATCTTTGAACGATGAACTTTTATTTCTTGATATTTTACTATCAAGAGATACTAGAAAGACACGGTTTCATTAAATCTGGATATAAATAAGGTGCTGTTACAATTCATTGCATATAAAATTACAAATATAAAAACTATAAAACAAGTACTTAATGGCCAATATAATGTAATATTTCTCAACAATGAATGTGCAATTTGATATTATAATTAGAAAGTTTAATTAAAAGTAGTTGCTGCTGGATGGACTTTGATATTAATTAGTTGGTAGCTGTCTAAAACAGTGTGAAACTGAAGTAATGAAATTCCTTTCTGCGCATGCTTCAAATTTTATAAACTATTGATTTTAAAGGATATATTATAATACTTTTGCAATTAGTTGGCTTAAATGCAGTAATGAAATACAAAAAAGTGTTATCAATGGACAATGGATTATTAATATTTTTCTCTCAATAATGCTCAGCACTACTCTCCTTCATATATCAATGAAAAACGACATCTTCAGTCATTGTTATTCTTAATACATTTTTTAATTAAGTGTTAATAAAAATTGTTATATTATTTACCATTACTGTAATTGAAATAATTAACAGGTGACTACCTCGACATGCACGTACAATGCTTATGTGTAATGAAAAAATTAGTCTCCGGAAAATAATTGCAAAACGGAACGTCACTATTTCTAATTTCGAACAATTTGTCTAGAAATTATCAATTTCACGGTTTTATCACTTACGATTATTATTAATTGTATGAGCCTACTACGGAATGAATGATAAGTGTTTCTGTTCGATCGTAATTGCAAAATCATACCTCTTACGTACAGCAATCTAGCTCACACCTTGGATAATTGTACGTTCAATTATCTTCGATTAAAATATCATCCTCGTATGATTTATGTAGCAAAATGCAAACTGTTCAATAGATTGCGTTCGAGTGCCTCAGATTTAAGAAACAAATGAACGAGTTCCTCGATACTTCTGACTTACAATTAGTAGAGGCCAGAGGCAAATAAAATAAAAACTGTTATATTCGTATCACCAGATTTATGAAAGCCGTCGAATTGATAGATCTCCTAAGTATTTGCTTTATAGACATTTCTCAAATTTACAGAAAAGCTGCATTCTACATATTTCATGTGTATTTTATAATTCAAAAATTACTCAACGAATTATCAACTTTGTCGCTTGATCCCTCTTTTTCAAACGTCCTTATTTTTTGCGCTGTGAAACAGGACATATTCAAATTTTATAAAATCTATAAAATTGAGAATATCAGTGAAATGTAACACGATAAAATTACTTCTATAGTACATAATACTAGTAATAATATAGCACTTCATAATACACATTACTGATATAGTACTTCTATAGTATATAAAATTACTTCTATAGTAATATTATGTTAAATTGTACAATATATCAAGACTCACATCAATTTTTATTTTAACAATTTAATTCTGAGTCATTGCAGAGAGAATATTAGGTTGTAACGTATGAAATGTCTGATTTTTAAGGTTACCTGTAAATGAGCACAACTTTCTTACTAATTAATATTTTCAATCGAAATAACAACCATTGGATTCTACACACTTTTTCCAACAAGTTTCTATTTTTTTAATCCCTATTTGATAAAAATCATGTGTTCTGGTGTTCATAAATGCTCGAACTGTGTCTTCAATGTTCGCTTGATTTCTAAAAGTTTTTTCATTGAGAAAATGGTTTAAATGTTTAACAAAATGAATATCCGTCGGTGATAGGTCCGGGGAGTAAGGAGGATGAGGCAATGTTTCATAATTTAAAGCAAAATTTTGGATTCGAATCAGTAATGAATTGCATATTTCGTAACGATGAAGCTTTTGCCACTCGTTCAATTCATGTGGCACGCACTTATTCAACTTTTTTTCTTGCCGGTCAAATTCAAGTGGCGTGAAATCGTCATACCACTTGCGTTAAATTCTTGGGAAAGTTCTCTGGCCGTTGTTCGAGGATTTTTTTCAACTGCAAGCTTCAAATGATCGTCGTTAATGTTCAGCTCTGACTTTCACGAGGTTCACTATCAAGATTTTCATTTCCGGTTTCGAATTTTTGATACCATTGACGAACTTATTCATCGACTGCATCATTCCCAAATGCAGCGTTGATACTTCGAGCAGCTGCGGATGCGTTGTTATCATTTTTCCACTCGTACAAGAAAAGTACGCGAAAATCGAGTTGATTCATATTGTAAATCGAAGCACAAAATTGTAAAGTTAGTTGCATATGCAAAACAAATAAAGATCGGATGTGACAAAAGAAACCCCTGCTCTACGATAGATGTAAAATATCCCTAAATATTTTAATAATTTTTGTCAGAACAGAATTTAAAGTAATGATAAACCAAAATCGGACATTTCATATGTTACAACATAATATATTGCAGTGTAACAGATTGCACATCCGTAAATCTAGTGTTAAATAAAAACTAATATTACAATTTGATTTCAAACTTATTTATACGTGTCATTCTTAACACGTGAAACCTCTAAAATGTCTATACATATACCTACATATGTTGCTATACGGACATCAATTTTAATTTTATTAATAATAATTATTATCAATAACATACAATTATAATTATTTTTTACATTTATAATTTTTTATACAATGCTTTCCTTTGAAGGTGATGCGTGATTGGTCAATATGTTTAAAGTTTTCCTTGTCAATTATGCTAATAGAGAATGTTATCAGTTTTGTCGCGATAACACCGTTAATCAGTATATTGATTCGATTTGCTAATTGAGCAATATGAGTATTTGGTTATTCCGGAGAGACATTGCATTACGTAACAAAATTTTATAAGAAGATAGAATACACCAAATGATTTAAAGTCTTTTTAACATGAATTCGAAGTTACTCATGGTATTTACCCGGAAGTTGATAAGGTTTCTTAAAAAGTGCTTTACGTTACATTACTGGACCCCGATGACCTCGTGACGAAAGACGGATTAAGTAATTTCGTACAAGAAGTAATGTGTTTATACTGACAGAAAAAGACAAATATTTAATGTCGTGCAATGGTAATGCAGCATAATTTTAAGGTGCAAGACTACATTGTATATAATACATGAGAACTTAAATATTCTTTAAATTTAGTACATGTACTTTCGTGTTAACATTAGAATTATCGATGAAAAATTGGATAAGTGGTCTGTAAGGAGGATAATAAAAAGCTCAAGAAGATTGATCGATTTAATAACTTACATTTTGCAAAATGGTTTGAAAAATAAAAGAACTCTCACTGTTACTTTGAGTAATTAATTTTTTTAGAAGTGTATTAGTTTAGAAGTCAGTTGACTGGAGTATTTTAATAAATCTTGTGATTGAATCTTTAACACGTTGACTACCATGGGGGTCACTGGTGACCGGCGCTATTGAATCCAATGGAATTTCATGCAATTTTTCAATTGTAATATTTACAAATTTTCTAACACATTCAGTATTTAAATACATAAAATCGATCAAAAGATAAAATCCTGCTAAATACATATATCTATTCGAATCTTTAAAGTTTCTGCTGTACAAAGATGAGATTTTCATAGGAAAAGTATCTCTTCAGTAAAAATGATAAAACGATCGAAATACCAGTGACATTCAACGTTATTATCCTACAATTTTTTTTTAATAATAACTTGATTATGCTGATCAAAGAGTCTACAAGTATTAGCGATGATAAGTATAAATTATTATTCATAAAGGACTGAATTTATCATCTTCAAGTTAAATTTTAGTGACTGCATATGCTGATAAGGTTTCAGTATTTAACGATTTTAATGTTTAATTTTAATGTAAGATACTCAACACACAGGAAACTGGTTTCCAAATTTGGATCATAAGTGTTCTAATTAAAATCGTTTAAAAAGAATGTGATTGAACCCCTTGCCGTGCCATTTCTTTTGTGATTAAATGTGCAATAACTCTGAATGAAATACTAAAATAACAATCTAGCCTCTAATTTCGGATATAGTAAATGACTCAACGTAATATTGAATATCATAGAATTAATTTGATTTTATCAGTACCCACTGATATTTTTGGTAAAATAATTTTTAGAGCACTTCGAAATTGACTACTCCATTTATCGCGTCTCGAGTAGAACCCGTTATTGTACGACAAGGGGTTAATTATATATACATTAACTTTGTATAAAAAATTAAATTAATTTAAGAAATATTTTATATCAGACTGAAAGATGTAAATATGACAACGTAATGAAATGGGCTGACAGTTTGGAAATGAAAATGGTTTCCATTACCAGGAATGCAAGAAATACTTTTCAGGGTACGATTCTCTTCTTTATATTCCTCATAATGTAACTTTAACTATTCGTGAAATATTTAGTATTCTCTACTCTTTAATATCATCAATAAAGATAGATCTGCATCTGTCACAAATTTGCTATACAATTTTATCGCACAACCACGTGACGAATCTACATTTTAATCAGATACGCACACTTGGCATTGTGCAATATATTTACATAGCTGCGTATTCTTACGTAACATTACAATTACTTCGTAGTGCATTTTTATTAACGTACGTCTAAATTACACTCAAAAAGGAAATATAGATATTTCGAAAATATAAATCATTATATTTTACTACTTTGAGATAGGTATAGATACTTCGAAAAAAGGCGAATTTTCGAACTTGTACGATTTGAAGAGATTTACAGTGAGGCGACAGTACAAAGCCTATTTGTAAATGTAGTAAGTTATTGGCATGCAACTGTGACATATTTGAAGTTAAAAATAATTTTATTTTTATGCACGTTGCAACTTTACAGTCGCATGAAAAATTACTGATGTTCTAAAATTCCCTCGGACAATCCGCAATAAATATGTCGAATGTTAAATCAGAGAACTTAAGAAAGTAATAAATTTATGGGCACTGCATTTTTTCTAGTTATTTATTTTTGAAGCTGCATTCTATATTTGCATATTTATATTAACGTTGTTATGTCTCGAACGTAGAAGTTAAAAATAACTTGCGGATAATATAGTTACAAGAAATCTTTGCTTGTTGAAAGAAACCTGTACTTGATGTATGGGTGTACTTATGCTATGCAAATTGGAAAAAATTCAGAATTCATGTTGAAGGATATAGCATATTGGATAATCTCTTGCGACTTTCAATTAATATGGAGAATTACTAGTAATCGTGAAAATGTGTGGATTACACTTTTAACGTGTTCCAACACCTCATTTTTACTTATTTGATCAACTTAACGATAATTCTTGTAGGCTATTTACACACATTTTTTTTTTAAATTGCACATGTCTGTCTGTATTAACATAATGTAATAAGATTTGTAATGATCTCATGTACGATACAAAACAGAAAGCTGATAACGAAAAGATATAGTAACTGATTTTAAAATAATATTATAAATTCAAGTATTTATGAACCTCCATATCCGGAATTTGTTGTTGCCTATGAAGATTATCTATAGAATGGTAAATTGGAAAGTACTGAAAACAGAATTTTAAATAACAGATTCAATTTAATTTTTAAGTATTTAACTGCAAGAAGGTTTGTCACTTTCAAGAATTATCGTTAAGTTGATCAAATACATTTTCAAGTATTTTACTTTGCAAAATACTTTGCAGTGTTACCGACTTTTCAAGTTAATTAATTCACTTATCCCATTCCAATTCTGTTATTTTGTATAAATTAATTGTCGACTAACATTACCAAACGGTTCAATTTTTTCATTGTTCCTATAAAGCGTTTCTACCGCATTGCAATGTATAGGGTGTTTTAAAATTATTTGTCACGGTCTACCAGGCGTTATTCTATACCTTCGAAACGATGGACATTTGTGAAAGAACCCAGTCACAAAATTCGGGAAAGAGTTAAAAATTAAGGTAAAATTTTTTAATTAGCTTATCACATTCGTCTAGTTGTGTAGATAACATGTCTGAAATAGAACTATGGATCAGAACTGAAAAGGTTTCTTAGAAATTGATGTTAAAGTCCCATTTCCGCGATTAACTTCCTGATTTGAAGGTCAGAGACACATAAAAAAAGAAGAACGTAAATTACCGTCATTGGCCGATGTGACACATCGACACGAGACATTTTTGAATACATATTGAGAAATAGTCATTTGTTTGGCGAACCAAAACCATTTTTTTCAGAAAGTCAGAGTGTTAATAATCGTGTTACCAAACGATGGTAATTCTCCTGCTTCTTTGTCCTTATATGGGTATCTGTGACCTTCAGATCGAAAAGCTGGGACGGAATTGGAATTTTAATATTAGCTTTTATGAAATTGTTATTAATAGTTTCTTTCAGACGTTTTACCTATGTAACGAGACGCATGTAATAAGCTAATAAAAAAGTTTGACCGTAATTTTTAACCCTTTCTCGAATTTTGCAGCGGAGTTCTTTCACAAATGTACAACCATCAGATGCTGTAGAACAATGCCTGATAGGTCATGACTCATAAGACATCATTTTGAAACACCCTGTAAGCTGATAACAGTTTTTCCCTATCCAGTACCTCAATTCAAGTGACTTCATAAGGTTAGTAAGGTATACCGCAGGAAAAAAGTTACCACTGGTCAACCAAAAGAAGTCACTTGATAAGTGATTTGCTTCTATTCACCCGATGGATAGAGATATCCCTAGTCCTCATGTATTTTCTATTCTAATGCGTTATTGAGCGAAAAAGCGCTTAACGACGAAATAATTCGGTTGTCATTCGTCAAGCTCAGGTTTCAAGGACCGATATGATGGGATAGCCTTGCGAGGACAGTCTCTCTTTACCTCGTACCTCAAGCTAAGGAACTTCATTGCGTTGGCGACTTATACCTCAAGGGCCTGTCCAGCTTCCTGTCAGGTACGGGTTTGGCAAACCCGGAGTTACCTGAGCCAGGGGACAACAAACCTATAGTAGTTCCGCAGGAAAGAAGTTATCAGTAGCCCACCAAAAGAAGACACTTGATAATTTGTTTCTTTCGATTCATCCAATGGATGGAGACATCCCTTGTCCTCACGTATTTTCGATTCTAATGAGTGACTATCCGAAAAGCACTTACAGACGAAATAAGTGTTTAGTTTTTCGGTTATCATTCGCGGAGCTCAGCTTTCAAGGACCGATATGATGAGTATAGGTGGTGAGAGGACAGTCTTCCCTTATCCTGTACCTCAAGCCAAGTGACTTCATTCCGTTGGCGACTTATACCTCAGGGGCCTGCCTAGCTCGCTAATCAGGTACGGGTTTTGCGAACCCGGGGTTACCTGAGCCACATGGGTGGAAAGCTCGCAAGGGGTGCAGAGAGGAGTTCCTCAGGGGTCTGTTTAGCTTCCTGGACGACGGCTTGGTTCTTTGGTTTGGGTTACATCTGGGTTGGATCTCGTTTAGGTCCAGGAGTTTAACCCTTAGCGGTGGGAATTATTTCCTTAATTTTGGCAGTGGGCTAAACAAAATTAATTTTGCAATATTTTCTATCATTGGTTATTCATTTTTTAAAACGATATCAATAACTAGAGGTATTGACGGACATTTAGGTGATATTAACAAATCATTGTGAAATTGGAAAGTCGATATTAAATTGTGGGAAAATGAAATCAAGTGAAAATCGATGTCGAGTACTGCTCAACATAGGACCGCAAACGGTTAACACCCACGGTTGGCACCCACACACCCTGGGTACGTGAGGGAGTGCGTAAACGCGTTTCCCCTCCTGAGGAAAAAAAGGATCTGGGTTTGGGCTGGACTTTAGTGGTAATTATATTTAATAACCGGTAATTATACATAATTACTGGATTAATCACGTTTACTGTAACATATACATATTGGGACCAAAGATGTCTGTTGATACCTTTTGACCTTTTCGCTTGAATGGAAATATCTTGGGAATAACTGTTAAAAACTCATTTTCGTTTAATATTTTATATTTTATCAAAAAGTTAATTCAACATTGTAACATTATTAACTAAAAAATACTGTTATAAATGAGATCAACTTAAGGATGATTTGTAGGTACAATCGGAGACATGAGTATGTGAAATTTTGATTAAACCAATATCTCTCAATACCTTTTATAGTAGTTCTAGCTGGATGCAGAACTAAATGTTTCTTTTTTCACTAGAAATGAAAAAAATTGCGTAAGAATTAATGCAGGGGCTAACTTCACAGAGCTCATTTCATTCACTTCTTAGACATTAAAAAACATCTTTCTCTATAACTATCAAGTAAAAAATTATGAAAAAATTCAATAATATTCCAAAAGCATAAAATAATACATTGCTAATTTTTTATTAGAATCCATCGACTCGTTTTTCCATTAGAAAAATAAAAAAAGATTTTATGGATTCAGCAAAAATATTTTTCCATAAGGCCCATGTTAAATATGTTATTTTTGTACATGATTTATTAAAAAAACCGTGCGGACGAACTCGTTGAGATTCCGGTTATAATTATAAAATATCATGAAAAATATATTTTCAAAATTTTAAGGAAATCTCACGAAAAATGATAAGTGCCTAGAACTACCTGGAATAAATAAAATAAAATAATAAGTTAAATTTTTATCTGGTGAAACGTGACAACATCGCAACATTTTAATAGTTGGTAGTAGTGAGTGATTCGATTTTGATCGCTCCAACTTTTCGACGCATTTTAGTAACATTTAAATTCACGCCGTAACATAGCCTATACCATATTTTTAATTTGCTATAGTCGAGTTTAATTTTATTTCCCATAGCTGTTCGCGAGGTTGCCATGTTTTCACTGCGAATTACGCTCTGTATTCAATTATACCATAAATATCACTTCTTTTTAATATTTTTCTCTATAAATGATATTGAGACCACTAATATTACCACCACTAAATGTTAATTGCTTATGTGCTTTGTAGATATTTAATCTACTAGTTTATAATTTTGTGAATTTTTCGAATCGTATTTTTAATGATTTTTTTTTACTTTATCTTATCCTGATAACATGTTTTCCATTTAAGTACGTGTAAATTTGTTATAATTTAAAAATGTTATAACTTTTGAACGAGCTTGTGAAAAAATTTCTAATTTTTTGAGGCGTTGCAGAAGACTTATAAGAATAATATATAATTTTTTCATAGGATTCTCATCGCTCTTAATAAACCAACAAATCATCCTTAAGACACTTTTCGCAGATATAGTGTTAAGAACGTACATTAGCTTTCCATCAACTTTTCCGAAATAAATGTTTTGCCCAGGGGTGTGGAGGCGATACATAGTACGACTAAACGGATATATATATATATAGTATATCACTGCCTTTTTCTCTGAATCGTACATTCATATACTATTTGTACAATAACTTATAATTATAATTTACTATTCGCTTGTTTCACTCTTTTTTACCCAATTTACTTATGCTTTATGTTTTACTTCTAGTTAAAACGTAACGAGTGAAGAAACATTGATAATGTTAACAATTTCAGAATTTAATGTAAAAGGGAATTAATAAACTGATAGAAAAATATTCTTTTTATAGAATAAATGACAGAACAGTTAAGAAAGAGATTTTGACTAATTGTTCCTTACATTCGTAATAAAATGAAGGTAACCGTTTCACTTCTGACTGTAGATAACATAGTGTACTCGTTGATAATTGTGATTGACGGAACAATAAAATTTAAACGATGTTCCACATCTCTTGCCGTGTAATGCACGTATCCCATTTTTAATGTGTAACTTAAGAAATTTAATAAAACCTTGCGTTTCCAGTACAATCAAACAAAAATGCTTACATTTTGGAAAAAAATTCGAACGTCTTTTACATTAAAAAGTCTATTCCAATTCTTATTGGAGGGCACTATTTTTTAAAGTACTTTTATGTAATATCGTATGGTATATTAACATTATATAGCGCCATGTAGTATATTATATTTTAAATATTCGTTACTGTTGTTTGGATGCCTTCTGCAGCGGTATAAAGGTCGTGAGTGATGCAAATTGTTATGTATAATTTAAAACAAACAATCACTTCATGGAATTATATTTAGCGATTATCGTAAGTCTTTTTAATTTCTACGTTCTTCCTTATTTGCAACTCACGACATGTCAAATATACTTTTCTCTTTTCTCTTGTTCTTTTCGTCTTTAACACTAATTGTAAGACTACCAAGCCAGTCAAAATGTTTTTTTTTTAAATTCTCCAAGTTTACATTCCTATTTCCATTTCTCTAGTAGCTATTCTACATCCATCTTATAAAACATAAATTACCAAATCGATTATCCCTTCCACTTCTTAATTCCTCTTTTCCAAAAGCAGTTATTTAACACTAAAACTAAATTTAGTATACGAAATTTCATTCAAGTTAAATCTATTATACGTTCAATCTACTATACGATAATATATTAACTAAGTACTTTGGAAAAAGAAGAATCAAGAGGTGGAAAAGCTAACCGATTTGTTCATCTGTGTTTTTATAAGATCAATGTAGAATATTTGCTCTATGATTCTTCTAAAAACTTGCTTGCTTGGTAGTTCTAGTGTTAACATTTTTAAATATTAGGGGGACCGAAAAATAACGTCGTTTCTCTAGATATTTTACTCAAAAACCAATTGATTTTGATCAATGCAATATTGAAAATTTGCACCCTAGATGCAAAAACGTTGTTTACAACGAGGATGATTGTGTCATTTAATAAATATAAAAACTTGTTACAAATTAATTTGTTTGAATTTAATGTGAAAAAACGATATTACTTTCCGGTCCCCCTAATATAATAGATTTAACGTCGGTAGTTCTAGTGTTAACTAATATGATTATTCTACCTATCATCTACTAGTTAAAGTAGGTTTCGAACCACAAAGAATATACTTGTTTGATTGTTCATTCTAAATATCTTCAAAACTGTTCTTTAGTTCATTGCTCAATTACAATTGTGACACATCTTCAAGATGTGTCAGAATTATAATCTCAAACAATAACACGAAATATCAAATGCATTGATACATTCATCGTTAAATATATATCATTGTAATACCATTGATATTTCTTACTTTATCTTGCGTTTCCCGTAACAACGCTGCTATCAGGTGACCCGATACATCGGATCATCAGTAACGCACAAATTGCTAATGAGGAAAATAGAAGTTGCTGCTTACAAACTTTAAAACTCTCAAGTATAGAGTTATGCATCGGTAAATATAATATCAGAAATACGACACACAACACTTATACAGTGTACCCATCGTTGATATTCCGCGAAGCTTTTATAATTGTCAAGACTTCGAAGAATTTCTATTCTATTGACACAGTGGAGTCTGTCAAGAGCATGCAAGACACTCTGGACATATTATGAACAACTCCGACTAATATTTAAAAGGTTCAAAAAGAGAACATTTAATGAATTAATTTAAACTAAAAGCGATTGAATTCAGTAACAGTTGCAAACGATGATTCGGTAGCAGGAATGTGTAGTTAAATTCTAATTGCATTTAGGAGTTTGTATAATATGCGGAAGGGCGGGGAAAATAAAAAATGACAATTAACGCTTCATTTCGTGTGAGAAAACTGACCTCTATCAGCAAACTAATATAGCTTCGTTAGCTTTATAACTCAAATTATCTTTTATCATTTTCTTCTTCGTAACAATGATGAGAAAATGAATACTGGTCATGTTAAAAATTATAGAATTTATGTAAAATATAATTAGTAGTCTGTCACAAAAAAATTCTCTTTATTAAATAAATGTTTGAATAGTTAAAAAGGGAGATTTTGCCGAATTATTAATAACTGTGGAAATATTTTGACAGACTATTTTACCAATTATTATCAGTTACTCATATAGAATATTGTACATAAATGTATTGCAAATTTTGACGTCTGTAGCTCCATCAAAACTAGATTATCCTCCAACTCTTAAAATTGTCAACTTATACAATGGATCCATTACAACTTTCTTGAAGTACTTTGTCTTTTATCGATGCTTAGTAAATCAGTTATTTTGCAATTCAAACCTTACAATAAAGCACGATGAAATCTTTCAACCAATTAGCCACAATTACGTTATTATTCTTGCTACATACATAGTAAATTCTAAATTGTTTAGTTATTCCTTACCTCGTGTAATTTCGTCGAAATCTCTTCTCCCCTGACAGAGCTCTAACAGCCACGAGTTTCAGTAAGTACGCGCGGATTTCTGTCGCAGTCGAACATAGACGATCGTAGGTGTTCACAACCGAAATTACACACAAGCTCGTTCTGGTCTGTGCAAGGGGAAGAAGAAAAGCAACGTGAGGAAACGAGGTGAGTCACTCGTTGTATCGCGCTTTCGTGCACACCGTGCGATGACGGTCGCGGTACTGTGCCGCGGCCAGAAGCGTGTAATTCGAGCCAAGCATTCGAAAAGCGCGCGAGTGGTGGGGACGGCGGGGAGGGGGATAATTCGCACGACCTGCGCCACTGAAGCGACGCTTGTGTCGCTTGGCTCTCTAATTCAGCCAATCGCATCGTTTCGTTCAGGTATGATTTAACCAATCAGCGCTTTCCATGCGCATCGAGGCGGTAAATTATTTCCTAACCAGAGTCGACGTTGTGCGCATCTACGAAAATTGAACGAGCATTTGTGCTTATATTGAAGATGTCCTTGCACAAATCAAGTAAATGCATGGCACATATTTGTTAAAGTATATTTCGTGTTAGACAGATGTATTAAATGCCGTGGGAATCAGCATGCAGCTTGATCATCGTTGCATCGTATGTATTAAACGCTGAAACGCAGTTTATTGGGGTTGCGATCAATGATTTAAGGGCTGACATTGACTGAACGGTCTAAGACGTATATTTTGTTTGAATTGCGCATTAAGTTTTATTATTAGATAGGTCAAAACACCTTCATGTAATTATAATTGTATTGTAATCTCAAGATATTAAATTTGCATTATACTGTCGCAGAAGTAGTCGTAGGAGTAAAGTCTTGACCGTCGATGATTATGATGCGGCCATGTTTTGAAAGATTACTGTTTCTCGCGCATTTTTGTAAATTAATATTACGATTTTATGATGTCTATAAAATAGATTTCCGATTACGTAAAAAAAAAATAACGAAATCTTAACCCCTTGTGCACTAAAAATGCGTATATGTGGCCTGAGAAAAAATGTAATTATAGTTTATCGCCGTGTGTACACACAGTTAAAGTTGAAAAATTGAAATATAATCGTTGAAATATGATTATACAGATAGTAATTTATATTTCCTATATAGTAACACTCAGAGTTCCTGATAAAAAAAACTGGTTTTGAATCGCCAAATAAGAGATCATCTTGCAATATTCAAAAATGTCTCCGTCCGTAAAGTTTAAATTAAAGAGTTTTAATACGAGCATGAGATCATGCGCATAAAAATGATTCTTTTTGAAAAAAAATGATGGAATACAGTCGATCATATCTTTTAGATATACAAATCATTTTTGCACGAAATAAATGCCCATGTTTGTTCAAAATTGAAACATTTTACGAAACTATCTGCCGACAACATTGACATTACGTCAAAAGAGAATAATGAGCTCGTAGCATTAGTTCTTATCATATACCCCAGCGATTGACATTAGTTTACCACTAGGTTAATCGATACTGTAACGATTTTTCTGTTATAAAAACAATGAGACTGTTTGTCATTTATCACGTTGATATTTTTTAATTTCCTTTCATCTTTGTGATACCATGTAAATTGTTTAATAATTTAGGCTACCAGTAAATAAGTAATATTATCATTTAACATCCTTTCCAGTTTTTTACAAAATTGTTCGTCACTTTCCAAACTGTTCTTTTATTTTGTTACAAAAAGTAATTCTGTAAAGACTCCATAAAAATAACTGTATAATAATTCCGTTTTATTTTAAAAATACAAATTATTCGAAGTAAACTAAGAGAAATTATAAAATACATTATTATCTGAAATCCCTAAACTTGTTGAAATGATTAAAAGTTTATTTCTTAGTTAATACTTAAAGTTAATTGAATACATTTTATAATATCAAAGTCTATAAGCGCATCAATACCTACATAATAGAAGAAAATGAAAAATGAATTAATTGTGATATAAATTCAAATGTAATTCATTTTGATTATTTATTTTTAAACACAATGTTATACCTATTAATAAAAAGACGCATACATCTATATAAATACATTAATAATATAGTTCTTGAGTACCAATTAAATTATCGAAGAATCGACCAATTAACAGTATTTATACTCATCTTTTTTTTCTTTTCACGTTACATATTTAATAAATATTGAAGTAAAAACTTCATCCTCACAAAATGTTCTATTCTAACAGTACTCCGAATTGTATTAAAAATTCCGCAAAATTCATTAAAAAACAAAACTATTTATTTCATTGTATGGAAGCACACACGAAGTAGTTCCTGCCATTCAATCGATTCTTCTCTTCCGGTTTAACACTTGTGACCTCGCCGTGCGTAGCACGATTTAAAGAACGTTGATCGATGCTTCCGTGGCAATAATCGTACAATTTCCTTCCGTGTCGGCCTATGTATTGCATGATTTCACTGTGACATACACGTAAAACAAATTGTTTGTTCCTATAGAGAACTATTTAGTTAGTATTTCCCCATTGGCAATGAGTGTACATAGGTATTATTGGACCAGAAAAAGATGTCACTAATAAATGGTTTACTCTGATTCGCCCGACGAATAGAAAAATCGCTCGTCCTCACGTATTTTCAAATCTAATGCGTAACTATCCGAAATAGTGCTTAACACTAAACCTACCAATCCGGTCAAAATGGCCGTCTTTCAATTTTTTCAATAACTACCTAAATTGATAGGGGAGCCGTGAAGTAAAAATTTCATTTCTACCGTATAAAATCTAAATTAGTTAATCATCCTCTTCACTTTTTGAGTACCCTTTTTTCAATGTACTTGTTAACCCTCTATGGGCCGAATTTTCTGTGATATCTGAAGATTACTTGTATTTCATCGCTACGTCTTTGATCTCATAAGATCTTCTCTTAATTTTAATAAAGTTTTATAGGATTTCGGAACACGATTGTGGGGGAAGAATAAAAGAAAATGGATATACTAAGCTAAAATTAAATTAATTAAAAATAACACGTAAAACTAGAATTAAAACTAAACTGAAAATAACTATTACCACGTCTTAAAAATGGTCATTTTAAAACATACGTCATATAACTCTCGTCTTAAAAACTCGCCTTCTATTTGTCGCGTTTGAACGTCTTCTACCCACCGCGTCTTAACGTCTTCTCCCCGATCGTCATCCCTCAGCATCTCGATACCTCATTCGCACACTTATTCATTTAATATAAACACACATGTACATGATTTCTTAAAGCGCCGTCAAAAACGATTCCTACAGTTTTTTAAAATTAATTCTTCAAAAATATTGCCGGCCCCTGGCAGCATTTGATTGTGTTAACCCAGTGTTAACGATGAAATAACTGGTTAGTTTTCAGTTGTCATTCGTCGAGCTCACGTTTCGAGGCCTGATATGATGGGAACAGGCAGTGCAAGGGCAGTCTCCTTTTACCCCCTACCTCAAAGCAAGTGACTTCTTTGGCTTGGCCTACAATATGTATGTTCGGTAGAGAAGGAGATTCATTCATAGTAGTAAGACTCAATGTAGTTGCGACAAGTGTTCGTTCCGATGAAAGGTACAGGCTATTTAAAACATTAGCAAATAAATAGGAAACGTTCACGTGACATTAAAAGATATTAAGTACTTCATCGTAATTTATGGGTCTTTTGAGACGATACGTTGAATTTTGCGTGTTGTATTAATATTGTTTTATAAGAATGTCACGCAATGATTATATTAAGTAGTGTAGTATCGTAACTTTTTAAAAATATGAGATAGCTTTTAGTTAGTGAGTGTGGATGGATTTTGTGTATTTGAGAGTGAATGTTTAGAATACGTGATTTGGAAGATGGCGAGTTTAAGGATTAGAGTGAATGTTTAGTCTGTGGACAAGGAGAAAATGAGTGAGGGCAATAGAGAATGCAAGCTGCGAGAAAGAAGAGGAATGCATGCTGTGAGAAAGGGTATCGAGAGTGGATGCGAGTGTGAATTTTTGGGAGAGTCAGTTAAGAGAGTTGAGACAGAGTTTGTTGCGAGGAGAGATACAGTGGAGTTATATAGAGTTTAGTGGAGAGTATTAGCAATTAGACTTATTAGAGTTATTTTATTTTACTGAGTATTTCTATTTTGTTATTTAGGCTATGATATTGTTAATTAGTTTAATATGTACATATAATTGATAGAGAAAAGTATGTAGAATAAATATATATAGATAGAGACAGAGGAGATGCTTCAGTAGTTTAGATTAGTGGTTCTCAAATTATTTTAGGATTTATTGCGTGATACTTTCTTTACAATTTTTTGACTTGATTGCGAAGTCTTTAAAATGAACTACAATTAATATGTAGAATACTGCTACTAAAAGATTTCTTGAAAAACAATTATTTATTCAGAAAATGTACATTCAATGGAATGGGTGTATCTGCTTCGACTGAACCAGTCCAAAATTTCAAGTAATTGTAAGGAACACCTTTGCGGTTCCCTGTAGACCCTCTCATAGTCCTCTGTTGACCCCTTAATGGTCCCCTAGAGGCCCGTTTGCGGTCACCCAGAGGACCGTGAACCCTGGTTTGAGAATCACTGGTTTAGATGATGCTGGTTAAAATATTATCAATTTATCGATTCTAACGAATTTTCAAACAAATTTAAAACACTTCCCACAGACCGTCAAGTCGTTTTCGACCGGTACGTAATCCTACAAAGGCTCATTACTGCATAAATAGCCGTTTGCTAGTATTAATCGTAGAAATTTTATGTTTCAAA
The DNA here is from genome assembly GCA_910591515.1 of Cerceris rybyensis. Taxonomy (NCBI): domain Eukaryota; kingdom Metazoa; phylum Arthropoda; class Insecta; order Hymenoptera; family Crabronidae; genus Cerceris; species Cerceris rybyensis. The sequence goes on from OU342793.1 coordinate 10,426,178, forward strand.
TTTATAGTTTCTGAAAATATTAAAAACCTTAAGAATCTTTTTCACGTATAAATGAATCATGTAAATAAATAATATTTTTACTCGTGCATTTTGGAATTCTAATCAATGGAGGCTGTCTAACATTAAGAGGAACATTAATTCAAAAAATTGAATCAAATGCATGTAGCACCAGAGATAATTTCATGCATACATGATATTTAATCAATAAGTTTTAGTAATATTTTATTATTCTATTTTATAGAATAAATGGCGTGTATCCTTCGCTGGCAAGTAGAGTATGCTACCAAAGTCAGACAAGAAGTTGGTACAACTAGTTTCGCGATATCTTCTCTGTAGCATGTAATGAATGTTATTGGTAATATGTACCAGAATTATTCTACGAATTTTCAAGTATTTTTATGAAAATTTTACAAATTTAAATGAAACTATATATCCATATTTTTATAGAAATATTAATTTCTCATATATATGTTCAATGAATTTTATAAAAAATGTTGATCTATTGTAAGTTATATAAATAATTGTTTTAGTTACTTATCTTTAAAATGTGATTCACGTTCTACGATAAGGGCACAAATTAATTAAAAGGCAAAATTAAAAAAGATCAAAAAGGCATACATTTATATTTTATTGTCAACTAAAAATGCTTTAAATATTCTATTTGAACTATTAAACTTCTCATTTTTGATTATCTAAAATAAAATACTGTTAATAATATCTGGAACCTTACAAAAATGATGTAAATATACAAAATTGGTACATAAGTGTGTGACGAAACTGAAATTAGGTTTCATTTCGATAAATTTATTACTTAAAATTGCACGGCTCGGTCAATAAAAATATAACACAATCACAAAATACACAGTGTTAACACAAATAATTCTGTAATAAATCTGTAAAGTGCGATGAATTGTTTACCAAATCCAACGAATGCTTAATTACTACTATCATTATTTTAAACTTTCTCTTCTGCTTACAATTGGTACGTGTGGTATATGAGATCGTACATTTAATTAATTAATATGTTTATGTAGATTTACTAAATATCAGTTGATATCCAAAGATGTAACATACTTATTGTTAATAAAAATTTGATAAATCACTTAAATGAGAAGTATAGTCAGTTTTATCACAATATTATTATTTAACACATTAATAAATGAACACGTTAATAAGTTACTACATTAATGAATTTCATGACTTGATTTATCGAAGTTTGGTGAAAATATTATTACAAAATCTTGGATGGAAACATCTTCAACATAAAATATGAAAGTTGAATGTAAAAGAATTAGAGAAATCAACTTACGGCTTCACAAAAATCAAACTTCCAAATTTTCGAGCACAGAATATCAAACGAAGCACCAAAAAGATGTTCAATACGTTCAGATCAATATCATAACATTCACACACACCATTACGAATAATTCTTCTCACGTACATACAAAACTGATTCTCTAAAATATCGATGATTTCGCTGTTAAACACGTGCTTTCTGTGAAAGTAGTATAAATCGTTTCAGTCGGCCAAAGCCCTGAAAGGAAACGAAGAAGGTGTTGCAAGGTGGTTGATCGAAACTCCAAGACTCGACGGAGCAGGAAGAAGCAACAAGCATTGGCTTTCTGGTAACCTTAGCAACCCCATGGATCCCTGGAAGATCCACCCCCTACCCCCAGTGCTTCCTCTGTATTTGATTTTTCCGTCGTCCTTTCCAAGAAGTCATATAGAAATTATCGATGATAACATCTCAATTTTCTCTCTCACGAACTTATTTATTGAAGGCGCAAGAAAAATAGAATATGGTTTATAAAAGCGTTTGGAAAGTCCGAAGAAAAATAACTTAGTTCCAACTGAGATTAATCGGAGTATCGTAGGTACGCAATTTTTTATTTTTAATAACTTTTTTTCTAGTAGCAAAATTGGAAAAAAATATGTCGTTTTGTTACTATTGTTTGTTTTACAGAGAATACAGGAAGGTATATTTTTTTCTAACAAGTAATAAAGAGCGTAAGACTTTGAACTCAGGAAGATGGACATTTTTGTGAATAAATTACATGGTAGAATATTATACAAAATTTCTAAACCTTACAAGTTATAAATATTACTAGACATTTGAAAAGTCACAGAGAAATTTGTAAATAAATTTTATTTAAAGAATACTGTAAGTAGATATTTCTACTATGAAGCTTTAACGATACGCGATAGAGACCAAACGAAATCAGCAATTAAACTATTCTGAACAGATGAGAAGAACTCTAGCGGAATGTTACAGGGTCAAAGGAGGTTGATAATGTTCTCTCTAACTTTGACGTTTCATACATACCACTTTATTAAAACGCTAATATTGCATTAAAGATAGGAGACATATTCGTATCAGTGGAGAATTCTCAATTTGTCTGAACAAATAATTGAAAAATCCCACAAAGCGACAACAATGCTTGGAGAACATCAACATATCCCCTTCGATCTCGGTATACATTACCGTTCATAAGTGTTTAAACACTCCTCTTTCCCTGCACTTCTTATTACTTAAATTTAAAGTGAGCATTTTTATTTTCCCATTAATTTAACACGTTGAATGACATGTGGGCCACCGGTGACCAGCGCTGTTGATTTCAATAAAATTTCATTTGATTTTAAAATTATAGCACGGATTTTTTAATTCATACAATATTTAAATAGTCGCATTGAAAAGGTAAAGCCCTACTGACTATATATCTATCTCTACCTTTACGGTTTCTACTTTATAAGATGATTTTAATAGAAAAAGTTTTACTTCAGTAAAATGGTGAAACTAGCGAAATATCGGTGGCGTTCAACGTGTTAATGTATCTTTATGAATACACGTTTGGATGTACGTAATAAGTAAATATTTTCATATATTTGGTGAGTACTTATACGATTTATGCTGTTATTGAGAGTGCCTAAAGACTTATGACCGATAGTGTACGTGTTTACTTTCTTCGTCACGCGATTCTACAGTCCGCCAACTAAAAGATGGCTAGGAAGAAGTGGATCCTCTTATTTTCTACCGCCTATTTCCGCCATTTCGTTCATCGAATTCCCAAATCCAACTTTTAAAAGTAAACTCTTCGCACGGTCGTAGCACCACCGTATTTTTATTTCTTTGACTGGATAAATTCGTCATAGCTATCTCCGTCATGAATAAAATCCGCATTCTTTTGCCTAGCCATCTTTGAATTGTCGAACTGTACTTGCAACTTGTAATCCAATCAGCCAAACATTTTGGTTCAATTAAGTTTTAACACTAGAACCACTGATGTTAAACCTATTATATTTCGGTATGTTAACGATCCTGTATTTTGTGTTTTATAAGATCTACATAGAATATCTGCTCTATGATTTTCCTATAAACTTGGAGAATTCTTGGAAAAAATTGGGTACGAGCCATTTTGACTTGCTTGGTAGTTCTAGTGTTAGCAATGGCGAGACAACGATCGTCAATAGGATCCACATTCCTTTAACCGGCCTGCTCTTCATTTCTGTACTGTAACGAAATGTAATATCGACTATAAAGTACAGATCGACCTAAGTAACTTGGCATCTGGGAGGATGGCCTGTTTCGGCAGAGTTTGATTCGCCAGGCGTCACGTGTCATGCCTTTTGTCACACGTACACAAAGGCACTTGATATTCTACCTCGCAATTCGTTAAAAGAGCTGCACATACAAATCGAACTAAAAGACGAAGAGAGAGAACGCTGCAGATCGGAGCAAGGGAGACAACGCGATTTGGGTAGCGACAGTGAGGACATCGGCGTAGGCACCAGATTTCTTACATCTCTATAGTAAAAACAGGATAAACTCCGACAGAATTACCTCCCACCACATGGGGAGATTTTCCTTGACGAAACGGAACGCGCGATGAGAAAACAATGTAACACGTCGCGTTTCGTCAAGGAGAATCCCCCATGTGGAGGGGGTAGACATTTCTCGCTCCTCCAGCCAAACTAGTAAGATTATTTGATTGCTACGAATTTGTCGAGTGCTTCCTTTAAGAGGCTGAGCGAGTGGATTCCAAAAAACAAAATGGTGCGAATAGGCGGTTCAAAGCGAGAAGCTCCGCCGCCGAGATGCCAACTTACGTGAGTCGATCTGTACCGTGCGGCTCGTCAAGCTTGTCACCTGGGCGGCGGAGCTTCTCGTTTTCAACCGCCTATTCGTACCATTTTGTTTCTTGGAGCCCACTCGCTCAGCCTCTTAAAGGAAGCACCCGACAAAGTCGTAGCATTCAAATATTCTTATTAGTTTGTCTGGAGGAGCGAGACATTGTATTACATTGTTGTCTCGTCGCGCGCTTCGTTTCATCAAGGAGAATCTCCCCATGTGGTGGGGGTAATTCTGCCGGAGTTTATTCTGTTTTCACTATAGAGATGTTAGAAATCTGGTGCCTACGCCGATGTCCTCACTGTCGCCACCCAAATCGCGTTGTCTCCCTTGCTTCGATCTGCAGCGTTCTCTCTTTTCGTCTTTTAGTTCGATTTGTTTGTGTAGCTCTTTTAACGAATCGCGAGGTAGAACGTCAAGTGCCTTCGTGTACCGTGCGGCTCCACGGCCGTGTCACCTAGGAGGTAAGCCTGTTTTGGCAGAGCCTGATTCGCCAGGCGTCAAGCGTCATGCCTCTTGTCACATGTACACGAAGGCACTTGACGTTCTACCTCGCGATTCGTTAAAAGAGCTACACATACAAATCGAACTAAAAGACGAAGAGAGAGAACGCTGCAGATCGAAGCAAGGGAGACAACGCGATTTGGGTGGCGACAGTGAGGACATCGGCGTAGGCACCAGATTTCTAACATCTCTATAGTGAAAACAGAATAAACTCCGGCAGAATTACCCCCACCACATGGGGAGATTCTCCTTGATGAAACGAAGCGCGCGATGAGACAACAATGTAATACAATGTCTCGCTCCTCCAGACAAACTAATAAGAATATTTGAATGCTACGACTTTGTCGGGTGCTTCCTTTAAGAGGCTGAGCGAGTGGACTCCAAGAAACAAAATGGTACGAATAGGCGGTTGAAAAAGAGAAGCTCCGCCGCCCAGGTGACACGGCTGTGGAGCCGCACGATACATGTGACAAGAGGCATGACGCTTGACGCCTGGCGAATCAGACTCTGCCGAAACAGGCTTACCTCCTAGGTGACACGTCTGACGAGCCGCACGGTACATACCTAATGAAGCGTTGATGATTAGAACATATAAGGTGGGCAACGATATGTAGAAAGGAAACGGGAAATAATAAATTGCAAAAGTTAGAACGCTTATAATGAAGCGACCTGTACATTTGTATGTGTAAATATGTTGCAGAGATTTGCATAATAATAAAAAATATACAGCTCAAGTAAGCGCAAATGGTTGTTTAACCCTTTGCAGCCCAAGTTATTTCGTCAATTTTGGTAGTGATCTAAAAAAAGTAATTTTGCAATATTTTCTATGATAGGTTATTCGTTTTTTCAAATGATATCAATAACTATAGGTATTGACGGACATTTAGGAGATATTACAAAATCATTGCGAATTTGGAAAGTCGATATTAAATTGTCAGAAAATAAAATCAAGTGAAAATCTATGTTGGGTACTGCTCGACATAGGACCACAAAAGGTTAAAAGTCCGTTGATAATAATGAATGAAAATAAACGTCATAGGCGATTAACTGAAGAAATTCGTAGGTATAGTTTGAGTACTGATAGTTTAATTCTTGTCGCTCAAATGATTTTGAGCTGGCAGCATTAGCTTGCCAGTAGCAACTGCCAACAATTACACGCACCGTAGCGGAAATTTTGACTGACCAAGGTTAAAATTCTAAACATACGATCGCAGGTTGCCATAACAATATCATATTACGAACTTTCAACAAATTATTTTAATTTTATCATCATGAAATACTTACATTTACGTCTTTATTACTTTCTGTGTTTGAAAAATTACAATTATTTTAATAAGTACATTGTTCATATATTTGTTCAGCACTGTAAGATATTATTCCATATTTCAATAAGATTTATTTAATTTTTTGGACCCTTTTTCAAATCATACTGTGATTCGAGAAAACCAATATGTGTATAAACACGTTCGACAAAAGGATAAATTCATTTATTGTTAGTCAATATAGGAGCATTCAGCTGGTAATAATTCTAAATGAAGTAGAATGAGCTTAACAAATGTTTTAAAGGTCTAACATACTCCTTTATTTTTGATAAAAAAGAAAGGAAATAATACATCCAAAACAAAATTACTTTATTCTCTCGAAGACTGCATATTTAGCACACTAAATAACAATCATTTGATGTAACATATAAAGGAAATATTGTTTTATAATAGTTGTTTCTACAAAAAATGAAATAATCTATCTAATTTTAAAATTAATTATGTTAGATTAATTAAAGTGTTTTGAAATGTTTATAATGGTGTATACATGAACGATCTCGATAAATTTATGTTCTAATAATTATGTCCAAATATTTATTACATAACTCCATTTGTTCGTTACAATATCATGAAATGTACAAGAATAAATAGTTACGGTATCTGTGGTACAGTTGGTAATCACGGTGCAATTCATGGGAAGGAGAAAATTTTATAGAATATTATTAACAATGCTGCTGTCCTGACACAAAATAATGATAACTTTGAAAAATTAAAATTCATGATAAAAATTCGATACCGGACAATATTTTAATCACAGATGGCGATTCTTAACAATACATGAAAGTAGAAAGCAACTTGTACACTCATTAAATAATAATCAATAACTAATAAGCAATCTTTAACTTAATTTATGTTATGAACAATTTTAGTAAAATTAACACGTACGCCACCGGTTTTTCGCGTGTTTTCAAAGTGAAACCTTTTCTGTTAAAATCGAAACTTTACAAAGCAAAAATGTTAAAGACAGAAATAGATATGTAATCAGCAGAATTTTATCTTTTTGATGTCAACATTTTGATATTGAATACATTAGAAAATTTGCAAATATTACAAGTTAGAAGCTATAAAATTTTATTGAATTCAATAGCACCGGTATCGATGACCACCATGGCGTTCAATGTGTTAAAGAAACAATAAATCAAGAAATGTATGACCCACTGCAAAGAAGAATTAATTATTTTGTAGTAGGATTCGGTGAAATAGCACTAAGGTGTAGGCGTGGATAAAATAAGAATAAAGAAGGAAGAAAACTAAATGTCCGGACTAATGAATATATAGAACACACTAAGAATATAATATGAATAAATAGGATATATATATATTGAGTATATGGAACTATATATAATACAAGAAAAAACAACAAAATACTAAATAACTAATAATCTAATGAATCTAAGGGTTTCTAATGTAGTACGTCTCACAGTTCCTCTAAAACTCTACTGTGTCTCTCGTATCCTGAGACGTAACCTCTTAGGATGATCTCCCCCACTTCTTTCTAGGTCACACATTTAAGGGGAGAAGTCATTCTAAGGGCATTGACACTCAAATATTATGCCACAATTTCATTGTTTAACGACTAAATTTTGTTCATTTAAATTATTTCAATTTATTACAAAGCTTAAAATAAAACACTATTGGAGAACATTTTGTGTCTTACATTCTAAAGTGTCAGCTCACAATATTCGGGCCTTATTTTGAGACCAAGTGCGGCTGGCGCTATTGTGCTCAACCAGCTGACCAATTTATTTTTGCTAAAATCAAGAATTTAACGAATTAAATATATTTGTTAAAGATATATTGTGAAATGTAATATCGAATCCATCCACCATTACTTTTACTATATATGTAAAATAAGAGTATGTTTACATTGTTCAATTTACTATGTTACTTTTTAACCACATGAATTAACTTGTTTTCTTACCTCTTACTTGTAATCTTCAAAAGTTCATGCGACATGCACGGATGCAATTGTAAAAATGGCGTGCCAATAATAGGATGTATTCCTTGAGATAAATCCATATATTTTAATTTGCTACTACGAAAAAGAGAATGTGCCTCTTCCACGCTTATTGGGTTAATCCCAGGGAAATCTAATGAGGAAGAATGAAAATTGTTCCAATATTAGTTGCTGGTATAAAGTGTTGGAAAATACAGTATAAACAATAAAAACGGTTCTAACATCAGTTAATTACATGATAAAAAAAATGGAAAAACTGAAGTTTCAACCTCTTTATAAAGCATTTGGTATATTAATGACTTTGAAAATTGAATCACTTCTTAACACTTTGACTGTCATGGGAGTCATCAGTGACCGGCGCTATTGAATTTTATAAAATTTCATGTATTGTTTAAATTACAATAATTATTAATTTTCTAACATATTTAATATTTAGATATTGGCGTTAGAAAGATAAAGGTCTGCTGAAAATCTATCTATTGGCATCTTTAGAATTTCTGTTTTATAAAAATGTGATTTTAATAGAAAAAGTTTCACATCAGTAGAAATGACGAAGCTAACGAAATACCGGGTGGCGTTCAACGTGTTAATCTGTTATACAATATCAATGTAAAGTTTCGCGATTAATTCATTCTAGGTCTCAATCTTTCAATTTTCACCACTGTATTAAACTGTAAATTATTATGTGCACAAATTCATTCATTCTTATTTTAAATAAATTAAAAACTATTGTGGGAATTTCTGATATTTCCTAGAGAATTGTTTAAAGTATTAAGGACACTTCAAGCTTACTCAAGCTTACTTCAAATAGGAAGAAAGTAATTAAAAATGTTCAATAGGAAAATATGATATCGTATCATTTTCTATTAAATATTTAAAATTATTTCTCACGAATTTCTCAGAATTCACGTCCACATAAAACGTTTTTGGATTCTGAAGTTTAATACGATTCTAAGTAAAAGTTCTCGCTTTATAATATATTAGGGATATCTGTAAAACTAGTTTTAATTAAGGAAACTATACATTTTTTATTTTGCTTAAACATCAGAAGTGGCTTACTGAACGATTCGAAGTCCATTTAAACAATCTGACATACAATTTTTATTCTATCATAGAATACCTTGTATAATATTGGCGATAATGATTTATAGTAAAAATGTAATTGTAAAATCTATGTATAAAACACTCCATTGCAAACACTGCCACGAACTTCACTTTTCTTTGTTTCTCGTATCTTCTTCTTCAGTCACACTTATTCCCTTTGCTTAACATCTTAGCCTAGTTTAAGACAGAACACAATCGGAGGAACAATCAGTATTATGTCGCCCGTCACTTCTAACAACTCTCACATACCAGATTAAGGTCTAGTGGTGATCAGAAAGCGATTGTAATGGGAGTTCCATATTTTGATGAATAGACATTATAAAATTAACGCTCTGAAGGACATATTGTAGAAGAATCGTACGGATATCTTGAGAATTTTAACCGAGAGTATTTGTCGATACTTTTATCACAGACAATGAGAATTTTAAATGTTCCTTTTTGTATTTTCAACTAAAAATTCCAAATTTTAACTTATAATTATTCTCTAGGTTGTATCATTTCTCCGCAATTAATTTTTTGACTTTTCATACAGTAGTTGTTAAATTAATTCAGCAATATCAGTTTCCACCAGCACATCCTAGATCCAAAAATGTGCATATGGTATATCTATTTCGACCATGAGGTGTCTTTTGACACTTTAAGGATTTCATGACAGTGCTTAATTTTAAACCATTTTACATATAAATATTAACACCATTTTGCAGCACCATATCAATTATAATCAGATTAGAGAATCCCTATTTCAGTTGTAACAGAAAATACAGGAGTGGCGGCATAACTTTGATATTCCCTTATTTCCCGCCATGTTACATTTTAGCGTACACCGCTGCAGTGACTTTACAACTAGCTGCACACCGCTGCTAGAATTTGCTAGCTAATTATATAATTTCTAATAAATACACATCAATGTATCAATAAATATATTCCTCAAGTTATCTACATTTAACTGATAATTTGAAATCTCATCAGTTCTGGCAAAAGACACCTTTTGGGCGGAATAGGTATACAGAAAATCATAGTAGAAATAGTGTTAAGTAATGTTCCTCGGCTAAGCGAAGTAGGAGCAATTAATTGATCTTTTTGAATGATTTTTTAATGTCGTTTTGTATTTTTAAAAAATAGAGAATGAAAAAATTGGCGGAAAAACGAGCGCTTTTGCATTTTTAATTGGTGCGTTAAGGACATAAACAAATTTCTCAAAACTGATGGAGGATTTTAACTCAAATCTATTGTTTTGCATGTCCAAGTGTTCACCTCATGACCACCATAGCCCCTATTACAAATTACTACAATATTAACTTCAAAAGACGTTTACGGTACCTTTAACATCAAGCATTTTAGTACTAACGATATTGCGACATTATTGTCCTTAAAATTGAGGAGGCATTTATTGTTAGAGAAAAAAGTTTCAAGTATGATTGTTTATGATACACAGTTCAAAATGAAATTGAAATTGTGTGATTTAACAAAATACTGAAGACATCATATCTACCTGATTTCCATCCATTGAAATATAACACCGGTACGCTGTAGCTAATGGACCATAATATATGATGTTCCGTGACTAACGGTCTTTCGATCGTTCCAGTGGCTTCAAATGGATCTTGTTCCAACACAAGGTCCAATTCTTCGTCGAAATCGTCGCTTTCGAGAGTAGCACACATATTTAACTCGGTATCAGGCGGTATAAAAGTTTTCCTCTGTCGAACTAGATATGCATCTCCTGGAACATTCTAATTATCAAAGAAAAAGTGTCCATTTTTTAAAAAATGTAATATTTCTTTTTCTAATCTACGTGGAAAATTTTGTTAACGGGAAATCGAAAGAAATATGAGCCACTATTTTTGAAAGTGGAATAAGTCTTTCATTAAGAAAAGTGTGTATAACATTTGATTTACCAAGGTGGTGATCTTGTCCCGAATTTTTTGAAAATATTCCTAAAATGGATAACACCCTTTCTTTTCAAATTCTCAACGTTTATTTTAAAGACTGCAGGCATTTGAATCGACGAATTTTTTGCCCCTCCATTTCATTCAGACATATTTATTTTACAGTTTCAATGATATGAAATTAATCGTCGGTAGATCTAGTGTTTAGATCTAGTTTAGTTTTAGTTAAATATTGATGCCTCCTTTTCACATCGTAAACGGAAAAGTAAATAGAATGAGATATCCTCATGATTTCGTTCAAAAATATTCGATTGTTATATGTTGTAGCATAAAAGCTGTTATAAAAAAACACAAATACCTCGACATAAAAATCAAAAGTAATCCGTGAAATTTTAATTATATAAAAGTATATACTAATTGTCTTAAAAAGAAAAGCACGTCAGTAGAATATTTGAAGCTTTTCATTTATTTTAAATATTTAGTGATACGTAAAACACAAAAAATACTACAATTTAGTTACACGTTTTTTTCGTATTATGAAGAAAATTAACTCTCTAAAGTCCCTTGCGATTTCAAGTTGACCCCTCGTACCATTTATTTTGTGTCTGGCTCCACGAGAAATTAAATTATTAAAATAAAAATTGATCAGTGATTCTTGACATATCATATAATTTAATGTGATATTAATATTATAAAAATAATTTTATCGTGCCGTATTTTACAGATATTTTCAATTTAATAAGTTTTGCAAAACTTGAAACTTTCCTATCCAATTTACCGTATCGCGAGTGTCACTCGTTATAATACGGCAAGGGGTGAACAGTCTAATTATTTGTGTTTTTATCATTTGATGCAAGTTATATAACGTGCTATAATATTAAATACGACTATTAATATGGCTCTTAGCAATGGCTAAGTTAAATACAGTGTGACATCTTTATACTGCGAGTACTACACAGTCTGCGTAAAAACGGCATTAACCCCTTGCCCGGTAACGAGTAACACTTACGGTGCAGAAAAAGGAATAACAATCTCGAGATTTTGTAGAAACTCCATATTAAAGAAATGAGAGAAACACGACACCATAAAAACATTTTTGTTAGATGTTACACATTACATATCAGCCTTTTTTTCAGAGAACAAGATATAAAAAAACTGTTTATAAGCTTTCATTTTAGTAACTTAATGTTTAACTACGGCATATACAGACACGATAAACCGTAGAATAAGGCACTAACACCGAAATAAGTGTTTTATGTTAAAATAAATTTATAGTCGAACAAATTTCAACATTAACGTATTTACAGTCGACCCTCGACTTTCGCACATAACACGACTCTACAAAAAAATTTTCGTTCTTTATACTAAAGTTTATTTTATGATTTTTCGATTAATTATGTACAAAAACGAAAAGAAAATACCTTTTTTTTATATAAAGTTTGCTTTTGTGATTGTTATAGTAATAACACTCATTCTCGAATTTTTTTATAAATTTTAATTAATTCTAACACATTCAAAAATACCGCGAGATCAGAGTGGGGTTTTTACGTCCACGCATGCTCATTTAGATAAATTTAAAAACAACATGGGAGCGTATTCAGAAAAGCAAGGAGAACGATTTCACCAGGACATTATGAACTTCGAACAACGTTATCAAGTCCAATACAATGAAAATATGATGGGAGACTATATTTGGGGTTTATTAAGAGAAAGTACTTATGAACATAAAGGAAAAAGTAAAAGCGTGCACTTTTAAATTATTTTCCACTTTTTTGTACGTTATTTTGATAGTAAAACTTAATAAAAATTATAAACATATTTATTTGTATGGTTTCATCTTCAATTAAAAATTAAAACCACATATTTTGAAAAATATCGTTCAAACGGTCTTCTAGATACAAAAGCAAACTTTTTCATGCCATATATTTTTTTTTCGTCTAATTACGACCTAAACTATCGAAACTTTATACTTTAAAGTCAAAGTCAAATTTTGTGTTGACCCGTGTAATTGGTTCCTGAAAATGTGCGCGAATGTTGAATGTTCGAAAGTAGAGGGATGCAGGAAAAATATGAAAAATTGTATGTTAATGTGGTTTCTTTGTAATCTTGAGATTCTCTAACATCTCCCGAGTCGAAAATTTCAGCCCAAAATCCTCCTAAATTACCAAATAACTTAGGACGTTTAGGCTGAATATGGAAAAATATGTTACATATAAAAGAATGCAAATTTTAATTCCACGATCGCCCTACACTTGTTACTTTTTGCCACTTTTACCTAGTTTAGGAGCAATTTAGGCTTCATACAGCCCAAAATAATCCTCAGCATTCTATAATGAGGAACTTTAGAATTGGATTGGAATTGGAGTGGAATGATCGAGGTCCAAAAAAATCCTCGATATACTAAAAATTAATTTGGTTTAGGAAATTTAGAATTTATATGGAATAAAATGATAATTTAATTCCAACTTGCTCCTGAAAGCCCTATTTTTAGAATATGAGTCGACAGACTTGGAACTTCTGAAATATTTTTAGGGGATGCAGATTAAATTGGAATAAAAATTTTACCTAATCAGTCCATATAACTCCTAAAAATCATATTTACAGGACTTTGAGGCGCGTAGACACACTAGTTGAGGATTTTGAGGTTCAAAAAGTATACATAATTAAGCGGCAAATGAGAGATCAAAAAAATCTAGGATTTGAAGCTTCTTTTTAGGCTGGACTTTTCGACTCGGGATAGCAGCTAATATTAGAAACCATAATAGAACACAATTTTAGAACACCATCTAATAGGCAATTAGTGAACACGAGCTACAACACTCCTTGGTAATGGCGAATGGAAGCAAACATTTTTTAAAATGGCGACAAAATATCTTTAAAAATGGAATTTTTAAAAACGTGCGAAATAGCGAATTGTGTGAAAATAGAATGTGCGAAAGTCGAGGGCCGCCTGTATATTTAAAAAATGCGAACAATATAGTGTCGATAAGTATTTTAATAATTACCAGTGCAGCTCGAAAGAATTCACTCACCATATAAATGAGTTTCAAAGCGTTAGGTAAGTTTCATTATAAAGGGTGTCGCTGTAAGTGCACTACATTTACTTTTTGAATTATACAAATTATTTACTTGAAAAGTGATAATACTTTATTTATTACATTAGAACATTGTTTTTCATTGGAAACCATTGTTATTTTGATGAAATTTTATATAACATCCGCGCATAATTGTGGTTCGATTGTTGCAATAGCACGTTAAATTTTCGCTTTAAGCTCAGTAATTGTTTATGGCTTGTTAGAATACACATGTGACTTCAAAATAACCCAAAAAAGGAAGCCGCTTGATATCAAATCACACGATCTTGTTGGCCAATTGCTGGTTATGGGGCCGTTTTTAAAATGAAGCTGGAACTACGGTTACAGTGAATGGTGATCGTAAAACTGATGAAAACCAATTTCTTTTAGCCAGAATCGATTGATTTGGATTTTAAAGATATTTCATTTCAACAAAACAGCACAGCATGCCATAATGCGCGTGAAACTATTGAGCTTTTAGAAGGAAAATTTCTTGGCCGTGTGATTTCAAGAAATGCGGTTCAGAATTAACCAGTTAGACTGTGTAATTTGACCCTATCTGATTTCTTTCCATAGGTTTTTTTTTGAAGTTACATGTGTATGCTAATAAGCCACAAACAACTACTGAGCTTAAAGCGGAAATCCAATGTATTATTGCCACACTCAAACCACAATTATGCGAGGACGTTATCTTAAATTTCATCAAAAGAGTAATAGTTTGCAATGAGAGCCGTGGTTCACATTTACCTGACATTTTCTTCCATACACAATCGGGACATTTGTACTTTACAATGAAATAAAAATATGATCAGTTTTCAAATAAATAATTTGTATAATTCTAAAACTGATTCCAGCGGTCTTACTGGAATTACTGGAAAATTTAGGCCACTGTCACTTTGACAATCGGAAAATTGTACAGCTTATTAAATGCGAATTGCATCATGACCTTCAAATGACCTTCACGCTAGTTACAACATTTATTAAAAAGAAAGCCTTACTAGAAGGACTAAAATTCATTATCATTACTTTACGCAACAACTTTTACATTTGCTAATGAAATTATAAAACTATAAAACTATCTTGAGTCATATAAAACTGAATGTATTGTGAGGGGTGACCAAGTTACATACTAATACGTAGTTATAATTTTTATAATTGTAAACGTTTGATCTAAATCGAATGTTAATTTGAGTGGAAACAACAAAATGTGTGATATCCATTGAAATAATTAATCACGATACTTTCTCTCTCATAATATGTTAAGGTCGTAGCTGCTCGTCGTTAACTGCCTGTAACAGGGGTTTCCTGTTCTAATTAACCGTATCAATTCTTAAATTCTCTCCCATCGTTTTCAATACATCAGATGAACTGTAATGTTCATTTAAGCTGTAGCTGCAATTTTATAATGTGATGAAAAAATACTTTAATTATTCATAATTTATGCACCGTGTTTTGCAACTTTGTGCTTCTAAAACGAAAAAAATATTCTTAAACTCATTGACTGTCACGCAGCTTTATCAAAACTAAATTTTTATTGCACCACTCTATTTTATGATAAATTAAATGATGTCAACGCAACAGAATATATTTTTGAAATGCGGTAATCCAAATATACTGTTTAATGTAATATATCAATTTATTACAGGGTACACCATAATTTATGATATTCATGGAATTTTAGCAAATTATTTGACTGCACTCTTGTCAACTAAAATGCAATTATCAATTTCCTTTAATCGTCTTTCAGTAAATTCTCAAAATTTCAAAACAAATCTTCTTGAAATTACAAATTTTTTTAATTCTTGATTATTTTACGAAGCACTATATTTTTAAATGCATTTTGCACCATACAAATTGTCACATTACATATTGCATGAAAAAAGGATTATTAATGTAAACTTTATCGTTGCTGTATTAAGTATGAGGAGTGTTCTGGAGACAAGTATTGACGTTAACGGGAAATATTTCTGTTTCTTATTAAGAAATAAAGTATATTGCTATCATAATTCGAAAGTAGTTGATTTTTGAAGATATGAAGTCTGTTATTCCTTTTCTGTTGATGTCATTCTTCACTGTGTGTATTTAACAATAGAACTACCGGCGTAAAATCTATTATATTTAAATATATTACATAAATATTTTGAAACAAAAAGTATTGAGAATTTATGTTTTATACGATGAACGCATTCACTTTGTAACTTGCCTCTGAGCTTGGAGAAATTTTGGAAAAAATTGGATACCAGTGACTTTGACTGACCTGGTAGTTCTAGTGTTAAAGTTTGCATCGCCAGTTTGAAAGCATTTTACTTTGTCACAGTTTAATAATAGTTTTTATTAAAGACAGTAAGTCGAAATAAACAAATTACTTTATTGCCTCGGAGTTCCCATCCATCCGAAATTTTGAGCGACATTAAAACGAAGCTCTCAGCATTTTCAAGGAACTCCTCCCATGTCATAGTACCTGGACCATCCATCTGTAAGTTATAAACTGAAAAAAAAAGATTATAACATTTGTCTATTAAATTTGTAGTGTATATTAGCTTGAATTATTTACGACCTCAGATCGATAGATTAAGTAATGAAAATATGTTCAACTTTGCAATTAGGAATTTCGATATTCCGATATATATTTTTACAAATACTAGAATCTAAAAAAATTTGAACGATTATTGATACAATAATTTCACGTATCAGAGAAAATATAAAGTAAAAGTATTGCACTATATCTTTAATTTATCGAAGCCCATTGCAATATTTTTTTAACGAGAAACTTGTTTACGTACGCTTGCAGGTATCAATATTTTATTTAAACGTGTTCATTTGTGTTAATGAATTCTATTGCATATTCCAATATAATCATTATTTTACTGCATTGTAAAATATGACGATAAACAAATATATATTTTAAAAAATATTGGTTAGTACTTAATGTTTCTAATTTAAATTTAATTTACGTTATTGGCAAACATTTTCTGCTTGCATTTGTGTTTTATCATTTTTTACAGTGAATCTATCATACCGGAACAAATATGAGTATGCAGAGACAAATATATTTTCGAATTAAAGTTAAATTAAAAATTAACATTTACAAATTAATGGTATTAAAAATACTATAAATTTATATAACAACAGTGGAAAAATTGTAAAAGAAAAAGAATTCTATTTAATCAAGTGTAAAAGGAATTTCTTTTCGAACAACAAAGAATTCCTTGCAATTGATTTCCGTAATTGTTGCTTTATAATGCTGTAAATCCGTATTGCAGTATTTAATAAGAATATATATTCTATCTAATTTATACTGTACGACTGAAAGGAACATTGCTTTTTTCATCTTTCGTTTTATGTAATATTACTAATTGATAAGAATCCATATTTATAAATAAATGCCCTGTAGGAAAGAAAATAAATATTTTATTTCCAACAGTGTCTACTACTCTGTTCGTGTAAAGATCATAATGTTTTATAACATTGCTTAATTACATAGGTAATGGTTCCAAGGATCGGTAATCTGTCGATTCTATGACAAAATTGAGAAAGGGGAAGCTGTACACCCGAAGGAACGGCTTGTCTCCTTTCGGCTCGACCCTCGACGCTTAGTCAATTGTCGGCTATTTTGCGTCGGCTGTATTCGTGAATGTTCGGACATATTCGGTTATCCCTACTATCGGTATACATGCGCCGATAGTGCATACAACTGTGTAAGTGCCTTATATACACATATATACATATCTCGCATGCAGCGATCGGCATCCAATAGGGCGAAGAGTTGCAGTCAGGAACGTAGCAATAATAGGTGCAATTATATCAACTGCATTTATTTTTCAATTGTAAGTTTACTTTTCATACGACGAGGTTTTTGAACGTTTTTCTAACAATGATAGATCTATATTTTTCTAAAGTCTCGTAATAGATTTACATAGAGGTACTAGCTTCATAAGATACAATTTATATTATTTTCTTACATAGTTTAAATTTTGTTAAGAAAAGTTGCAAATTAATAGATTATAACAACAGTATTGGATAAAACACGATAATACTATCATTTTTATAGGAAATTATAAGTAAAATATACAAACCGAGAAATGTACACGAACTAAATCCTTTGGTACATAAAACATATATATGTTGAATGAAAATAGAAAATTATTTACAGTCTACTCTTTGAATATTCATCATAGTAACTATTTATTCGATACTTAAGAACATATCAAAATATATTTCCTCTTCAATTTTTCTCGCAATAAGAAATTTTAAAAACATTTCAACAATTACTATTACAATAATTAACATACGACATACTGCTTTCCAACGTTGCATTAAGTTACATTCATTAAACGGATAAAACGTTTTTGGATTACGGCTGTAATCGTTCTCAAACTGCAATTAATCAAATAGGAATGATTCTTAAACGATGATCATTACAAATAATTCATTAAAGGAAACTTGAGAAAAATAAGAAAATATCGAAGTAAGAACTGAAACAGGATATTAACTTACATACGATCCTGACGTGAAACCATGGCTGCGCGCGCAACTCTCATAGTGTGTACGTGAGGGAAGGACAAGTAGCGAGGGGAAAAGAGAGAGTCAGTGCTTCCCGAGTTACGTATATGTATGCGAACGGCGCGTGCGAAAAGTACGAGGCACACTTCTCAACTTGTGCGTGTTGTACGAGGAATAAGTTCACTCTTGTCGCGTGTGTGTAACATCAGCACAGCGCTTCGTCCTTGTCTAACACTGGTTAGGTAGGTGCGATAGAAAAAAAAAGAAAAACGATAGAAAGAGGGCCGTCGACACGGCGATACGACGAGGATACGTGCGTCAAGCGGCCGACGTACGCATCAAGGATTTGGGAATCGTTGTGTCGCTGGAGTAAACTTCACGAGGGGGTGAGATGCGAGTGTGTCTGTCTGTATCTTTAATGAGGTGAGGCGGGACGTAGCAAGGTGAGGTGAGGTGAGCGGCGGCTAAAGCTAAAGAGAGTGAAGAGAGTGAAGTGACCGAGCGCAACTTCGACACCGCGGTGAGAGGACGCGCCGTCGTTTACATTCGTATTGTAAGACGTGAAGGCATAAACGGAAGGTATAATAGCCAGTGAAAGAATCGAAGAAAAAAGAAAGAAAGGACACGAAAGTGAGATACTGGGGGGGAAAAAGAGAAGCGCGAAGTCTGTGACCAATGACGACGCGCGTTCATTCCGCGGTCATGCGTCCGCAATTCGCCGAGCCATGATGCGAAATACTGTATCTAGTATAGGCTGCTGGTCGCGGCTGTGACACGACGTGCTCGTGACGTGTTTGTGACTAGAAGGAAATAATATTCAGATTCGTCTTGTATTTACTATTAAACGTGTGTGCATATATTTCAAATCATTCTTTGGAGAGTACGAGGCCAAGAGCGTATACAGTTCTTCCTTTTCCCCCTTCGTGTGAAATCAGTGGTCGGACATTACTAGTTGGAAGGAATAGTAATCCTGTTTACACTGGAAAAATTGACAATCTTCGAGGATGTACGCGAAGGGAAAAGGGTCCACGGTACCCTCGGATTCTCAGGCGAGAGAAAAGTACGTATAATCCAAATTGAGTAATACGATGTCGTGTCAAAAAAAAATTTGCCGATTGATCGACCAGTGACTCCATTTTTTTTTTCTTGACACCGAGCGTGCGTGTATATATTGGTCGCTCTGAATCAGGAGGACCAGGTATTTCGTATTCCGGCTTACCGATTCAAATATTTAGGAACTTTGCTTGACTTTTGATCTGAGATATTCCTTCATACCGTTAGGATAACAAAGTTATATGGAAACATTCGATTGTTAGTGCCGGATTTCATGTTACAAGGGAATATTATTTAAAATAGTGATAAATTTGTAATTCGATTTTCAAAAGTTTTCTACAATTGATTGTACTTAAGTTTTGAAAGTACGTTAGAAAGATGAAAACGGATTAAAGTTGTTTACCTAATAGCCTTCTTTGCAACCTGCTTTCTCGTAAAGTCGACTGAACTCTATACTATCACTCACTAGGGTCACTTGTCTCGCAGAGCAGTCCGATTAGGCGCCATGTTTATATCGTTTGCAAACTAAGAAGTAACATACGCAAGGCATTGGTGTAATGACAATTCGTATATCAATGTTAATATGTTATTTACATGGCATGGCAATGATAAAATGTAATGCGATATTCATTGATGAGATTAATAACGATTAATTTTATTTCATATTATGATACTAATAAACGATATGTGTTCCCTGAAAAAAAAATTCTGACGTGTTTATTTTGTACAGCACTGTACTTGATCATATTTATTATTATAAAACATGTTACTTAAATATAAGATTTTATGATCCTGTATGTATAGAAATTCTACTTATAACACTGTGAGATTATTAAATATAAAATTACATAAATGTTTAACATTACATTTTTTGCCACTGATAACAATTAATAAATGGAAGAGCAAATGATTTATATTAATGATATAAATCAAGGCATATTTCTTTGGTACCAATTTGTGACATGAAAATACATTATATTATTGCTAATATTTGTAATGTTACGTACACTATCATTCATAAGTGTTTAGGGACTCCTCTTTTTATGTACTTTTTATTACTAAAGCTGAAATTAACCATTTTAATTTCCTGTTTATTTGGCATATTTATATAAATGTATGTGTGGATGCACATAATAAATAAATAAATATTTTCGGTAGTGTATAAGCCACCAAAAATATGGTTTACAATGTTAAGCATCATTTTATCAGCAATAATTTAGTTTTCATTTTACTACAGGCTCCGTAGTTTTTGTAAATACATGTAGGGCATGAGAATTAAAATTTCTTGACGTTGAGTAACATTTTTTGGTCCTATGTATCCAAAGAATGCATATATGTATGTTATTAAATAAAACATCAATTTTAGGAAGTATGTTATTCTTTAGCACTGCTTGTAGTCATGATACACTGTTGGAAAGTTAGTTGTTCTAACGCAAGAGTTACATGAAACATGGAATGTACAATTTTTGTTGTTACATTTATATAAGGACTAAGTTGTATCATTGACAAAATCTATAATATGAATTACACATGTAGTAACATATTAAACAATAAAATTAAGTAAAGGGAGCCAATGAATTTAGATATTTTTTGCTTTTGCAGTTTAAAGAAATATTCTTTATAATGTGGATACTATAGCAACTGATATCTAACATGTAGCTATAAATGTTTTCTCTAGTTTGCACTATTTTTTTGGCACCCTCGTGAAATATTTAAATAATTACCAATTAATATAGAATAATTGTCCTACTATTCTGTAAAATGTTAAAATAACATGTTGCTTATAAAATTACAGATTAGCATTATATGTGTATGAATATCTATTACACGTTGGAGCACAAAAAACAGCACAGACTTTCTTAACTGAGGTAATTATGGTGTATAAAAAATATATTATTAATCTTAAGTTTTATACTTCATGGGAAACAATTTTGTTTAAAGCCATTTACTTGTTTTCACATATAAAATACTGAATTGCAAAATTAAATTAACATGATACTGTTTTATCCCAATTTACTCTTATACTGCTAACCTTGTTTCTTTTCAGTATTTTATACTTTAACAATTTATATTGGAATAATAAATATGCAGTTTTATAATATTTATACCAATTTAAACATTCTTTCTTTAATATTACTTTCATAAGTAAGGATCATGACACTGTTGTATTATATATATGTATTTTTGATTTGATTCTATAGATACGATGGGAGAAAAACATTACACTCGGCGAGCCACCTGGATTTTTGCATTCTTGGTGGTGGTAAGTGCATATAATTTATCTGATTTATAAATATGGCATGTAATTCAAATGACAGGTGTAGAAATTTTATCTTAAATTCATATTAAATTGTGTATTACATTGTAAAATAATGTATTATACTTGTTGTATTTCTACTTGTTTCAAAACATTATATTTACTATTATATTTTGTTCCATTCCAGTCCATTTCTGGAAAGTAAAAATTCACTAGTTCCTAATAATTTAATGCATTGTGCACCGGTCCCATGTTAATGTGGAATTTTAAATATATGATAGTGGATTTGGCTGATCAGTATCTGTCATATTATTCCGTCCTAAGGAGATGACAAATGGGATAAAAAAGGCAGTATTCTTTCATTTAATTTGTGCATTACTTAATCCATTATAATTTGACATTGACTTAAAAAATATCAGACCAGTATTCAGACTCTCAGTGGTTGATATTTAACCAGTGTGCAATGTGTTAAGTATTATCTTATAAATGTAATTATATAGTATTCCTTGATGTTGTATCTTGATGTGAAGTCATAGTCTTTGTTTTAATTACAATCTCATGCAAAATTTCTAAACTTGCACTTCTTAAACAATGTTCAAAATAATATTTTGATATATATATACATTTTTTTTAAATGTTGCAGTGTATTCTGGGACTTATATTGTGCAGCACCAGAACGACGGGATTCCTGTGAACATAGCAGCGAAGCCAAAGCATTTCACGATTACGTTAGTAGTTTCAATTGATTAAAATTGTATTTATTGTGTGTTTTTACTTTGATAAGAATATTACAATTATTTATTTTATCGTAGCACATATTCTAATTACTACCTTACATTTTAGTTGAAATTGTGTGGTATATTAAATAAATACTAATAATGAGTTGATCAAAGTCTGTATTCCAATGTGTTGAAAGCTGAAAGTATTTAAAAAATAGTTTCACTTTTTTCAACATGATATGTGGGTTTATTAAAATAATTCCTTTTTCTTTTATCAGGGTTTTGTGAACAGCGGTTATGGTGTTAATGGCATTGCTCACGTAAGTTGAAAATAAAGATATTCGATTTTGTTTCATATTCGTATTTAGTTGTGATATATTATTTTCGTACCACCTTAAAGTTATATACTTTCTAATTGCATATATACTTTTTCAATATTTTTGTTGAAATCATTATTCTTCACCTTCATTAAATATTTATTTAAAGATATTCTGTGATACTCACATTTTTTTTAAATATTACTCTATGTATATGTGTCTCATGATATTTTCAGTCTGTCACCCAATCTGAAACAGTCAAGCACCCTATAATAATTATATGTGATTTTTGAAAATTGCACAGCTTTACACAACTATTAGATATAGTTATAATGAAGAATATAGCAGAAGTGTTACTTTATTCTTCACTCCCTTTTACTTAAAGCACGAACTCAGTTGACGTAAAACATATAAAATAAAAAAAATACATCGTTATCTTTGAAAATAACAAAAATTATTAATACTTTATTATAATTCATAACATAATGTTGCATAATTAAAAACATGAAGTAGTTTATCTGCTTATGTCTGCAATACTATGAGTGCATATACCTTTGTCAGCATTGTATAAGAAGGAATCTCTGTCTCATCATAAAAAGTTATGCATTGATTGTTAATCCTTTATCTTACCATATCTATTTTGACAACGTCCGTAATGAGTCAATATTAATTCCAGAAATAAAAATTTCTTTCTGATTTTTAACATTTGCTATAATTGATTGCAATATTAATATAATAAAAGTAATTTCACCGATTGATATTTTCAATTTAATAGTTATTGGAAAAGTTCTAAATTTCGTATCCCATTTATCGCATCACGTTTGCCATTCGTCATTGTAGGCACATGGGTTAATACTTAGGAAAATTTGCACATAAAAATGTTTGCGGCAGTATTAAAATTTATTATTAAATATATTAGATTCATCAAGAAATAACTATGAGATGATTACAGAATGCTGGTCCAGCGCCTTCTCCAATAGGGCAAATGCCACCAAATGATGGTATGCCTGGTGGTCCAATGCCTCCTGCATTCTTCCCAGTAAGTTTTTACGTATTTTTATATTTGCAGCATATTCCGAGCTATTTAGTTAACTCCAAATTAATAATTCATTGTTTAACTGTAACAAGAACATGATTAAATTACAGTTAAATTTGTTTCATTCTCGTGCTAATCATTTTCTAGTGTACGTATCACACTTAAAAATCAGAGAATTAGTTTACAATCGTATAAAATTTGTCTTTTTTTACATGATTACGTATTTGTCCATTAATTAGAGAATAATTCATCTGTTATATATCATTTCATTCATGTTTAAATATTTGCAGCTATTTTACTTCTATGAATTTAATCGTATAAATTTTCACATTTTTTTGCTACAATGCACGTTATTGTTAATATATACTTAAATACGTGTTTCGATTATATTATTTATATGAATGTGTTTTCTGTAAATACCTTCGTACATGAAAAGAGAATAAGATAGATGGGTAAATCTTGCTATAATTTAAATTCATAAAATATATTCGAACATTGAAATCTACTTATCTTTTTTATCCAGTTCTTTTAACTATTTATTTTTATTTTACTTTAAATTATACAGTCTTGTAATATACAGGTACAGATATTTCATATATTTATTTAAAAGGAAAAATTTTGGTTTTTAGAGATTGTTTAAATACGATTTAAATTGTGTTAAAATGTATTCAGTTTTAACTTTGTATACTTTTGATTTATAATTAATGTACTGTTGTATCAATTTATCATTACATATGTATATATTTCTATATTTCTTCTTATTGTTATGCATAGTAACGACTTTGATTCGTTATCATCTCACATCTGACTTAAACCTGTTAGTTAAAGAATATTTAGAAGTTAAAGACCATATTAATGGCTTAATATATTAAAATAAGGAATTATATACTCTTATCAGTAATATTTTTAATATCCTAATAATTTTATGTAATTTATATAATTGTTTGGTCTACATTCATATTTCTTGTTTAGCAGTGGTATGATTGTTAGTTCTTGAACAGGATAATAAATAGGTGGATTTTATAAGCTCAGAGGGAAAATTAGTGATATTAAAATTGTACATAAAACAATTATAGACAATATTCTAAGATATAAGAGTGGTTTCGTTATACATCGGTAGTATTCAGTAAATTTCAAAATTGTAATTTTTTGATACTCTAAAATTTATTTAAAAGGTACGAATAATTTGTGAATCATGTAGCGAAAAATAAGGCAGAAAAATGAGGCTGTAGTCTGTCCATACATGTGCTAAGTGCTGCATGCAAATATCATATAATCTAAATACAATTTGCCTGTTCATTATGAATATATATATCTAATATCGAATTGTCAATTAACACGATATATATATATATATATAAGATCAGTTGAATTAACGGTTTGTTTAAATTGGGTATATGTTTCATCTTTTTTGAGATGATGTAATTCCCGGTATAAAATATAAAGCATAAAAGAAAAATAGGAAAATTTAATACATATAAGATAGTATAAAATATATGACACATATAAGTGAATTATTATATTATGTGTGATGGATGCATTATTGTATTGAATTTAATTACTTGTGCAGACTTTATCATTTTTCATTACTACTGAATATTTTTCTGAGTGTCCAAACAGTATATAGTGTCATATCTCTGCACAACCTTCTCTGTGTTATAAATGTATAATATATACACAATATGTTATTCATCCAGTTACGACATATCCCTTTCGAAAGAAGTGTACATTCAAATAAAATTCTCATGCCATGCTTGTCTATACTGTATCTATGTACTCATTTTCTCTTCGCTATGTATCTAACACTTGTATGTGCGTTTCTCTTCCATTTTCACTCTTTGATCTCCTTACTGCATATAGCAGACCTAGGAAGTCTATGGGAAAAAATCTGTATAGATGTTAGAATAGTTTTAGTTCTAATATCTTTGTATAGTAGGCATATAACAGATTGAGTGTTCTGCCTTGTGTTGACCTTTTAATTTAATGGAAAATCATTAAATACACTATATTCTTGAAAATAAATTAATCCTTTGCGGTCGATGTCGATACATCAGGGTGGCGACATTAGCAAGTCGTCGTAGAAGTCGATTTCATAATTGGCTGGCGCGCGGCGCTGCAAAAGATGCTAGCAATTTTTTGGGCCATAGAAATGTGCGTCATAGATGCATACAAAAATACTATGTGTTTTAACATCCATATATTGACTTGAAATCTCATACGGAAAAGTAACTGCGAAATATTAAACTTGCATCGACTTGCGAAATCTACCGACCGCAAAGTGTTAAAATCTGTAAAAATGTAATTTTTTTGCTATTGTAAATTGACTCTCATAGTTGTTACAATATCTTATGTATTTCTGGAATCT
Organism: Cerceris rybyensis; assembly: GCA_910591515.1. Classification (NCBI taxonomy): domain Eukaryota; kingdom Metazoa; phylum Arthropoda; class Insecta; order Hymenoptera; family Crabronidae; genus Cerceris; species Cerceris rybyensis. The sequence continues at coordinate 10,452,404 of OU342793.1, forward strand.
TAATAGCTCATAAAAATGTTAAAACATTGCGAGTACATTGTTAATAATAACGTATTTCACTTCCAAGATCTTGATAGTTTTTGATGGTATTTAAAATTAAGATATTGTAAAATTTATATAATTCCTACTCAACTGTTATACACTATAAGTTTCTTAAGTGTATATGGTCAATCAAGGATGCACTCTTTAAATTACACAATATGTCTAACATGAAAGCCTGCTTAGATGGTAGCCTAGAGTAAAAACAAGCGGTCCACGGAAGCTCCATTTTAAAGTAATATATTTGGAAAACAAGTATGAAAAATATTTCAACTTTCATGGCAACATCAATTTAAGTATTGTATAATTTAGACAACACAGAACATGAAAATTTCATTCATCAAGACTAACTATTTTAATGGCTGTGTTTACAAGGATAGAAATATGATAATTATTTCAAATTATTTTCTGATACAGTAAAGTAAATTACGAGTCATCAAGGAAAAAATATTAATTCAAGACTTTATTAAGACATAAAATTAAAATTGCGTGGATTGAAGCAAGTTTTATTTTAACATTGGAACTACCGGCGTTAAATATATTATATCTTAATACATTAAATAAGTACTTCGAAAAAAGAGGAATAAAGAGACGGAAAATATTATAGAATAATTATTCTATGATTCTCCTAAACACTTGGGGAATTTAAAAAAAAATTGTGTACCATTAATTTCTAACTTGTTATTTAAAGAAAGGAAAAGTATTTTTTATAAAACAAATCAAAGAATGAAAAGATATTTGTTGCAAAGTAACATTTTTTATTAAGTATGAACACAAAATTGTTGAAAACTGTATGTATCCTATATTAGTATTGTCAGTTATTCTTACATTTCAAAAAGTTGTTAACATAAACATTTATATAAATTAGACTAAAGGCATGAATTTAGTAATGTAGTATAATCAAAACTCTTTCAGACCCACATTATCTTAAAAACAAAAATTGGAGATAAATTTAAATGCGAGTTAATAATAATTTACATGAGGGTTAACCGTTTATACCAAAAACATCGGAGTTTTCTGTACACCGACATTAGAAAAATATGTAAGACGTTTTTTTTTGAAGGACGGAAATATAATAATGAAAATAACAGTATAGGAGATGACATGACAAAATTGTAGTACATTAGAACTGAATTTAAAAGAAACATTCTCTTTGTTATATATAATATGAACATAGTACGAACTGTGTATTTATTTGATGGACTGAAAGTGTTAAAATAATTCTTTTATTATAAACTTTTACTCTCGTTGACCGCTTACAATATGAAAATAACAATGTTTGTAGGTGAATACAAAAAACGGTCTAGTCATGCATATGTTGCTTGTTCAAATATCTGTTATGCGCTAAACTATTCCAGGATAAAGTACAATACAAGGTAAAAAGAAAAGTTTCACTTTGAAATATCTGCATAAATTTTAATAATCATAAGATACATTTAGTACACACATTTATAATTCCTGACTTTCTCCTCGTGCAGAATATCTGTTTCAAAGTGAAGTAGGATCTCCTTAAACATTTAGTACAAAAATCTATTTCTTATAAAGTCGTAATTACGAAACAGAGTCTCGATAAATATCTATTACATAGATAATAATAACATTATTGAAATGTTACAATCATACGAACATTGATTTATGGTACTCAAGTTATTTTCGTAATTATAACTTTTAAATCATTCTTAAGGTGCTGACCGATATAGTATTAACACAATCATCCCCAAGCCTTCTAGTCTAGCTGTTGCCTGGATCGCAGTGTTGCTACATGTATGTTGTTTGCGTTGCTTGTTGCAGAACAACTCGACAATGCGACCATCTCCGCCCACACACCCCTCATCACAGCCATCCCCCCAGCACCCCCAGCCACCCCCGCCCCCACACTCGCAGATGATGTCCACCCAGGTAAGCCTCATTTGACACATACACTGTCACTCATGAAAAATCACTCGTTCCACTTTCATTACACCACATCATTGTGTGCCCAAAACTGTTTGCTCGAAGTTGCTTCTTCTCTGTCAAAATTACTTGTATCTTACAGTTTCTAGCCACTGTCTTTAAAACGTGATAAAATATACAAATAGGATTCACGGAAGGGTTATAATGTAAATCCGATTTAATGATAATTCAAATTAAATTATGTACCAGAAATTGTATATAGTTCTACTACACATAGATTGAATGTTCAATGGTAAAGCAACTTTGTCTATTACACGTAGAAAATAGTGAATAGTTTTAATGGAAAGCCAGTAATAGAATAACATCAAGATTTTAAGGTAAGGAAAACATTACTTTGTATCATATATAAAAGATTACTATTTCTTACACAATGGTAGTTGTTTCAGGTAAGAAGTGGTTCATGTTTGGACCATTGGTCATGTTTGGACCTATATTTATATCTTACTAATTACAGATCCCTGTTCTTTGTAATCCTATTTGCACATTCAATATGTTAGGCATTCATTTCATGCACTATGATGACTTCCATCACAGTGCATATGGTATATGGCATAACATGTGATCATGTTATTTGCTTATTGTGGCTGCCTGGTGTGTCAGTTCTGTGGTGTAACATAGTTATAATTCATATATTTAACGTTTATAACTACGTCTTCATATTTTAAAGTGCCATTTAATTAATGAAACGTATATTTCTAACTTGTTTCAGTTCATGGGTCCCAGATATCCTGCTGGACCACGTCCGGGGGTACGAATGCCACAAATGGGAAATGACTTTAACGGGGTATGCTGTGACATTAGCCATTGAGTTAATAAAAAAATGGTATAAAAAATACAGTCCGACAAATAAAAGACGCCTAGGGAGTTGCAGACCTTTTGTTTCGACCGCCCCTTTTCCTGCCAATTTGTTTTTGGAATCCTCAAACTCAGCCTCCTAAAGTATACTGTTATACTTAGTTGTCCGACTGTACTTTTATATATCATTTTAATTATTATGATTACAAAGGCTATTTTAATTTGATCGTTATGATTTAGTGTTTGTTATTTTTGTGTAGCCTCCAGGGCAACCCATGATGCCAAATAGTATGGATCCAACTAGGCAAGGTAAGAGCCAACTTCTGTGTTAGATTCATATTGATTTTTTTTTCTGGCATTGACAATAATTGCGAGAGGAGAATGGCATAGACGCATGCATACCAAAAACCACACAGCAATAAATAAATAAGTAATTATTAAAAGTGGATTGGATTGCTGTGATGTGGAGTGGATTGGTTTTTGAATTGTCTAGTTACATGCAGTGGTGTAGTTTTCATATTGACAAATTACAATTAATCATCCATATCTTTTAATCTGTGTATAAATATGTAGTTATGTTATTCTCTATAAATCAAAAATTGAAACATGCAGATATATATTTATATTATATATTTAATACAATATACTACGTTATGTGTATTGTGATCGAATTATTATAGAATATTGAAAATAATTCTTAACAAATTTTATATATGAAATTATGCAATAACTTTAGTAATGTTCATTTTAATAATTTCTTTGTAAGTTCATTTAAGTATATTATATACGTGAATATGCTTAAAAAAAGATTATCTAAGCATCAGTAATTTCAGTTGCAATATAACTTGATTTACAATAATAAAAATAAAATGCTAAAATCTTTGTTAAAAGTATAGTGTCTGTGTACAGGATTTGATTTGTAATGTGTATGCTGTAATGATATACTTTCGCAGTAAAAACGTACTTATGATTGCATTCACTATGCGACCGCAAAGTAACTAGACCTTACCGCCATCAACCTGACCTTACCTACCTGCCGTACTAATGTGTGCTCTTGTGTTCCTCAGGCGAAGCTGGAGAATTTGTAGGGTGGCAAGGTAGGAAGCAACCCAGCAACCAAATCACACTCACATGACTTAGTCAAGCCTAACTTTTATTTTTTCACCTGCTAGTTAAAAATATTTTTTGTTTCCACCTTCATAAATATTAATTGCACTAGCTTTATTTCTCTGCAAAATACTTGCTCATCCGATCTTGCATCCAGCATGCCATTCACAATAAAATGTATTAGAAGATTGATATGCAAATGTTTTTAGCTTTGTTTGTAAAAAAAATTCTTTTTATTCTACAGAAATTACAAGTTTGTGTTGATTACATGCTAGTTATATTGTATCAATTGAAATATTATGTGCACAATATCTTCCAATATAGATTGGAAATCGTGAACATAAGCTGTGTATCAAACATTTCTTAGGGATATGTGTATACAGTAACATTGATTTTACTATGTTTCTGTGTTTAAACTACGGTACTTTTTTTTATTGTAACTGTGTATAACAAAAATCACTCATTTTATTACTATGGTTAACAATATAAAGGGAATACATATTAATATAGTAAAACATTTTGCTTTAATACAAAAATCTTTTATGCAGCAATGTGTCGTTACTTTTCGAAAGAAAATCGTTACACTTGTTCTTTTAAATAAAGATGATTTTTGTGTAAAAAGAATTGTCGCAGAAAAAATTCGTTACAAATTCTTTATATAATATGAATATTTAAAAAGAGGTCATAAGAGCTGATATTTTTACGTTTCCAAAGATAAAAATAATTTTTTTAATACGTTTGTAATAACAACATAGACAATAATAATGATAATGAAGAGTAGATGAATAAAATGACTTTCTTTAGAGTCCATAGTATACAATTAAACTATGAATGATTGTTATTATTCCGTATACGAAAAAAATATTACTTCTATTTTCCTACCTCTGGTTTTAAAGCTCATTTACTAAAGTTACTTGGTAGTGCTATTTTTATCCTGCGCATGAGCTTTTTACTATGTTAATTTGTGTGGACAAAATTATCAATTTAGCATGCCATCCACTCGCTTTACTTTGTCTGTGACTGCGGCAAAGCATGACTGAGACTTCAGTATTTTAAAAGAAAGAAACAGCTATTGTATGCTTCTCAACTATAAATTATTATACGATAAAAAATCTGACACAGTGCACACATGATTTGCCGTTAGTCCATAGATTCACGATTAGCATTTAGTATTAACATAAAATTAGAAACGTATTCATATTATTATATTTTTAAACGGATGCATTAAACTCTGTTTTTATTACCAGCTCCACCCGGTATGAATCCAATGAATCCAAGGATGAATCCACCACGAGGACCTGGAATGGGTCCTATGGGTCCTGGAAGCTATGGACCAGGCATCAGAGGACCACCTCCTAACAGTAGTTTAGGTCCCGGTGGTCCAGGAGGACCTGGAATGCCACCAATGAGTATGGCTGGACCTGGCGGTAGACAACAGTGGCAACCTAACACATCTACGGTATGATTACAGTTATAAATAAAATTCTTTTTTATTAACTATCTTTATCTGTAGCACAGGAATTCGTTGAATAGAACGGACTTGAATTTCTCGAATTCGGTAATGTTACTGTTAAAAATTAACACGATAACACAGTATATATATATATGCTGAATGTCTATTGAATTAACTTAACGTTATTTTTGCACAACTGACGATCTACAGCTAAAAATATATTAAAAAAAAAATGGGGTTTTTATTTTGGATGTTTTCTTAATAAATCTTTGGAACCAAATGTGTAAATTTGTGTGGACCTCGAGTTTCGTATTGCACGGTTTTGAATAGCACGAAACGTTATCTGCAAAATTGTATGAATTGAAAAATTATTTCGAATAACACAAAACCAGTTAATAATGTTATTTGAGGGATGAGTGCACTTTACTTTTTGTTATATTGCAATATTTTTTGCTTTCTAAGATATAACTCATTTCAGGAATACTGTTCATTATTCTTTTCACATTTTATTCATTTCCATTTATAATAATATTTTCAAATGAATATGATTGCAACTATAGAACATTTTGTTTCAATATGGGCTGCAGTTTAATATTTTAAAACTTGAAAGATCGCTTATTTGAAAAGTGTGATATTTTTCATTAATTTAACGGCATTAAAAGCGACAGAAATTGCAACGAAATATTTTAACAAATTTTATCATTCAGTTACAACTTTAATAAATTACGAAAATGTTCTGTTAGGAATATAGAAATTATATTTTTGTTTGCATCACTTTAATAGTATGTAAAACAATATTTAACAGTGATATAAACTTTAATTATGTGAAGTGTTTAATTCTTTGATAACACTTTCTTTAAACTCTATTTCCTTAAACCGTTTCATCAATGATTCAATGCAGAAGCTTTAATGTTGGTTTTTATTGTTAAATATAATTTAATATTAGAATGTAACGTTTGTCACTGATGATTTACTTGGCAATCAACGAGTAACATTTTTATGTAGATGTCTTTTCCTTACTAATTAAGTCAGTTGTCGCCATTCTCACATGTTAATTGCCATTAAATTATGTTCAATGAAAATTTACAGTAGTAGAATCACTAAAAAATTAATACTAGAACATAAATTATTGAATCGATTATCTTTTCCAACTTTTGTTTCTTCTTTCCCCAAAGTATTTATTTAATATATCTATATACAATGATTTTAACGCCGGCAGTCCTAGTGTTAAAAAAAGTTATTGAGATTTGTATCGATCAATAAATTTATAACTTTCATTTTTGTTTAGCCAATGAATTATTCGTCATCATCACCTGGTAATTATGGAGGACCACCTGGTTCAACAGGTCCTCCAGGCCCAGGTACCCCAATTATGCCCAGTCCTCAAGACAGTAGTAATAGTGGTGGTGAAAATATGTACACCATGATGAAACCTGTACCTGGAGGAAATATGCCTGGTGTAAGTGTATATTTGTTACTCTTGCATGGAATTTTCTTTTCTGTCAATATAAATATATACATTATGTGGCACATTGTTTTTATGTAAAAACTTCAAAAGTATAGTTACTCGAAACAGTATATCTACGTGTATGTTATTTAAAGAAAATAATATAAAATGGCCAATAGTAGAAATAATTATTTTAAAAAATATTTGTACATCTATTTAATCATGTATTTAATTATGTTAGGACTTTCCAATGAGTGGTGGACCAGAAGGTGGACCGATGGGCCCTATGGGACCAAACACAATGGGTCCTGTTCTAAATGGTGATGGTCTTGACGGAATGAAGAATAGTCCAGCTAATGGTGGCCCTGGAACACCACGAGAAGATAGTGGAAGTGGAATGGGAGACTATAATCTTGGTGGTTTTGGAGGTCCTGGAGAAAATGTGAGTATTAGTAGGTTCTTTAACAATTCTCTGTGATAGTCACTCGACGTGTTAGTATGGACTTATATGTGAATTTATATGATGAACAACTCATTATTTTCGCGGCGTATCATTAAGTTTACGTTTATCGTAGAGATTAACGAATTGTATTAAAAAATGACTCGTAAATTCGCCATTTAAATAATTGGGTGATTTCAATTCCATGATTATAGTGTTCTAAAGAGAAAATAATTATAATTGTAATTAATCTCTGTTACTTTATTCCATAAAAATTTCCTGATAAATTTGCCAATGATCTTCTCCTTACAGATGTCACTTATGAAAAAGTTCATTGAATAACATTTTATCAAGAAGCTAAATTTCTTTTTACTTTACTGAATATTCGAAGAACATATAAGTCCATATTATACCTTATCTTTCTTCTAATTATTCAGCAATTAACCGATTCAGGCGCTTCCATCAGTGCGACAACTGCTCATTTATTTCATTAAAATAATTTGGGATTCATTACATTTAGAGGGCTTATCCTCAGGCTTATTCCAACAACCTGGTTAATGCTTATCTAAAGTATCAAAAGTTTACAAATGTTTTAAATACCCTATTTAATCACAGAGGATGGCTTCTTGGGAAATTTAATTTACATTACCTACTCTCATCTAATATTGTTATAACTTTTTTAGCTGAAATTGCGTCTAACTATCATCATACTAACAGTATGACTAATGATGCAATATAAAGTGGGAATAAAAATCACGTGGTGTTTAAATGATTTAATATCGAATATAACTTGACTATGAAAATGAAACAATATTATATGAAATATTAACACATTGACAGCTGGCCCCGCGAAAACGCGGGTTTCGGACTCTGTCGCTTGATCGCCGGCCCCGCGTAAACACGTATTTCGCGCATTCAATGATCAGAAACAAGCGAATAAGGCCGGCGTTTGGTATTAAAGTGGTCGATACGTTGCCGGCGCTCAGGCTTTAAATGTCTCTTAGGTCGCCGGCTGTCAATGTGTTAATATTGAATAGTAAGAATGTATTTGCTATCTATTAGAAGCTGTATAGTATATTAATGATTAAGATCAACATATCTTCCACAACTCGAAAATCTTTTTAGCCAATCTTATATAATGCATTTTTTTCACACTAAGGTTAATATATTCTATTGTTTGAAATGATTAAAATTATTTCTTTTAAGAAGAGTAATGGATGTTAATTGCGAAATTATTATCCTTGTGTTTAGGTTTCATATTCTAATGAAAAAAAAGTAATGCTTGAAAAATACAAATCAGTTTAAATATGTCGATATTAAAGTAAAAAATTAGAACTACTAGAACTGAAAATATAATTATAACGAGAATATGTGCAAAGTAATCAACGTCGATTGTATATTTAAGTTAAAATATAATTTTAAATTTAAAATTAATTACTTAAAACAAATTACAAATTCCCTACTACTTAACAACAATTAGGAATACCAGCAGGCCTCACTGTTAATTATAAGACCACAGTAAACTCTTGTACCAGAGTTTCTCTATAAATCTTCCGTTCACGAAGACATATTTTGCAACTGAAATAAAGTCAAAACACCATGTGGTTCTTTTACCCACTTTATCAGAGAAAAGATATCGGAGCAACTCCCACGCGGTAATATAATTATGGCATAATATATAATCGGTTTCTTTAATGAGCGCGCGTAAACGGTACTCCTTTTTAGTCTTGCGTTGCTATTACGGATGTTGTGAGTAGGATTCTGAATCAAGAGAGTAATCAGTAATCTCGCACGTGCGCCTTCTGTATTCCCGACAGTTTTTTTAAAAAGTCAAGTCGCCTTGGATCCAGCCCCGAGTTCGTAGATGCCGTAGATTACCCGGTTAAACACGCAATGTGGAAAAGGATCATACGCAAACTCGCTGAGTTTTACGTGCACGTGCATCGACACGTGCACACGGTTCATAATGTTTCGTCAATGGCTCAAGCACGATTCTCACTCGTGGCAAGGTAGAAACGAAAACGCATCGTGATATGCGTTTGTTATTAATCGCTCCTAATCGACTAGGTTAGCACTTAAGCGCTCATTACATTATTATTATGAAGTTACGATCATCATTGCTACATGCGCGCACGCAAAATACATATTACATATATGTATGTATATGTATATATATCTGTGTATATATAGTTTTATGTGTGCACATATATGCATATATATACGTATGTATATATACATTTATATCAGCGCGCGTGTACACATACACGAAGTACATTACACACGCTTTGCTAAATACTCACAAGGTTGCAGATTAGGTTTACTATTCTCTCTCTGTTTTTTTTTTAAATATGGTTATTTCTATACTTTAATGCCGACGGTACGATGTTCTTTTATTGACTCTCGTCAATATCGAGCCTTATTATTTATATTTATTTGAAAATTAGCTTGTAAGCAAAGGTGCCTGAAAAACACGAATTACTGTGATTATTGATCGCATAATTGTTAATCGATTTTTTATTCTGTTTTCTATCCCTTTTTTTTAAAATAGCTGGCATGTGCTAGCGATTGGCTTATTTTTCATCCCATTATAGAGTTAGGACTTTTAAACAGTATTAAGGTAGATAACAATGTATTGTAATTCCATGACAAAGTATGATGTAATAATTACCACTAAAATTTTTAATACTCGTAAGCAAATCGTCTCGGAAGTTTTTCAAAAGCAATATTAAAACGTTAGAATAGCTTCTAATATAAGCTTATGAGAGATATCATGACAATTTTCATCTAGAAAGACATTTGTATGATTTACGAAGTTTCGAAGTTTTCGATTCGACTTTGAATTATTTTTAATATGAAACTCTGTAATGAGGTGATTAAATCAGCCGAACTCTGACCGAGTCCCTCCACTGTTTGCTCACAATTTACTCCAAATAGGAGGAAGTTTGCGCACCATCCCTTCGCAGCCATTGGCATCGCAATACCTCGCGTGTTTATTTTTATCTTGTACACATGATAAACGTGCAACTAACTCGTTTTGCCTGTGCCTTATTAGTAGAATGCCAAGCATATCCACGTTTTAACGTGAGATGGCGAATTTTTAGCAAATGCATACATTTCGAGAGGGAGTGATATACTTTTGAGCCTAATAGCATCGCGCGTTCTTCAAGATACACAAAAGCTTTAACATTTTCAGTGCTCCATAAATGATACTAAAATTCATTTTCTCCTTCAAACAAATAACAATGGTTTTTTTAAATAGTTACTGAACCACATTGCTTCAAAATACGTAAGGGAACGATGTACAATCTAAATGAACTCTTTTCCATGGTAAGATGTCTTAAAATGAAACTGTACTATATAGAATATAAAATCATTTATTTGCTCTCTTGTGAATACATTACAAGTTTAACGTATCACGGTAATTAAACTTCTATTTAATGCGTTGAGAGCAACATTAGTCTCTGAGAGCCATCAGTGGACTTTTCGTTTGAACGGCGTTGATCCTTGAGCCTGACAGCAAACTTTTCGTTTTGACGACATTGGCGCATGGGACCAATATGTCCGACAACACTAACTTGGCTAATTAGCGGCGCAGCTTCTCGTTCTCAACCACTTATTGCTTTCATTTCCGTTTTGGGAATTCCAAAAACGAAATGGCGAAAATAAACGGTTGAAAGCGAGAAACTCCGCCGCTCGTTAGCCAATATAGAATTTTCGGACTATATGCACCATTATCAAGATCGTAAGATCAATGTGGAAATCTTAGTAAAATTTATTAAAATATTCTAGGCAAACATGCAGTTTAGATTTACCCCTTGCCTATGACGTGTGGTTCACGTGATGTGGTAAATGGAATAGAAAATTTCTAAGTTTACCAAAAACTGTTAAATTGAAAATATCAGTAGGTTAGGAGATGTTGAAATTACTTGTATTAATATGCTATTAATATTACGTTAACTTATACCGGTATATCGGAACTGAGTGATAGATTATTATTCCAACAATTAGTTAATTATTAAAAGGTATAAGTCGCCAATGTTGTGAAGTTACTTTGATTCAGGTATTACCTCGTACTTTTCCGCCTACAGTTTTAAATGTGTGCATGTTTCGGCCAATAGCGCGTTAGAATCCAAAAAGACGTGAGGACGATGGATGTCTCTATCAGTCGGGCCAATCAGAGCAAAGCAATTATCAAGTGACTTCTTTTGGTGGACCAGTAATAACGTCTTGCTTAGTTAATATTCTAGCTAAATTACAACACTTATTTTATAATCTTTGATAATGGTCGCATGCACCAGTATCGTTAAAACAAAAAATTTTTTTTCATTCTTACGGATCAATGCTGTCTAAATAAAAGGTTCGCTGTCAATCCCTGGGAATTGACGCCGCTTGAACGGCAAGTTCACTGTCAGTTCCCAAGGCTGACGACGCACTCAACGTGTTATATTGCAATGTAGCAATGTAAAAATGTAAAGTATTCTTCGCTCTCTTTCATAATATATACAAAATGAATATAAGCAATTTAGCGTTATGCATTTCAGAGCAATGGAGGTGTTTAAAATTTCATACTATTAAAAAACAAAAAAATGACGTATGACTTAGAATTCTATTAATCACAGTCTAAGAGAAGTATGTAATTGTAAGAAAATATTATGTATCGATCGATGTACAAGTGGCTATATAAACTTAGTACAAAAAGTGATGCAGATAATTGCTACAAATTGTATACAGATCTATTGTAACTAAATATCGCAAATGAAAATATCTTATCATTACAGAGTTTATTTATTTATTTATTATTTCAATTGTCTCAACTATTGTGTAAATATTAAATGACATTGGTTTTGTATCTATTAATTGACAATGCATTTTATCAGCTACTTAAAGATTAGTTTTATCCCGTGATTTTGCGTTTGCACTGGAAAGGTTAACGGAAAAGACAGAATTACTGTTCATTTTATTCCTAGACATTAATACTAGATCTACGGCAACCGTGAAATTGACGGTCTCCTACTTTTTAAAAAATATTTCTCAAATTTACAGAGAAGCAGTACACAACACACCAATTACATAACTGTTCGTATTTTTTGCCGCATGATCCATCTCTTTTCATCATTTAATATATTTAAATACACCTATTCCTCGATTTACACGTATGATAATTTTTTTTTTAGAAAACTATGTAAAACGAAAGCAACTTCAGATATGAATAATTCAATCTTCGTTTCAAACCAAAGTAAAAGAATTTTTTTTAAATCCCTTGTTTTAAAAACCGTGTGAAAGTGTGAAATCGTCCAAAAAAGTACCGTGTAAATCGAGGGATAGGTGTGCACCAGATTTAGCGACCGTAGATCTAGCGTTAAGAATTTCTCATTTGAATCAAAGACTTTCATGTTGCTTATAATTTCTATCTTGACGATAACAATGGTATTTCACTATATCGTTTCACTCGTTTCAATTTTGATAGATGTTTATATAAAAGAAAAAAGAACACTTCGTTAAACAATCCCTCTACGTCTATAATACTACGTCGTCGAGTATTGCAAAGCCAATGGTCCTTGCGACTGACTTAACAAAGTACTTGGAGAGAAATAAAAGAAAGCGTTATATATCCACATATATAACGTACACTAATACATGCTATATATACATATAACGTTAATATTTTTGTATGAATATAAAAGCCGTAGGCAGTGTGAGTACTGAACCTAATTGAATGAGTGTGATGGAGAGAAAAGTAAAACATAGTACGGGCTGAATAGTGAAAGAAAAGAAACCAAGTATCGTGCGAACCTTCCGGAATCCATCCGTCCGTAATGGTTATAGGTCAGTACTGGACTATGCTGTGCTGCTGTTAGTTGTGTTTAAATTAACTTAAAATATTAAAACTATTGATGAAATTATATAACGATATAAAAGAAATGGTGAGAAAGAGAGAGAGCGAGAGAGAGAGAGGGAGAGTAAGAGAGGGAGAGAAAGAGAAAGAGCGTGCGAAAATTGCAAGCGCATGCTCTGAGAACATCGGCAGTATGACATTTGTTTTTTCGAAAACTAACGAAAAGTATGAAAATAAAATCGAGAGACTTTCTCAACTAGCGCTCAACTTGATATTATATCTTTACTCTAGTACTTCTAATTGCCATCGTGTTATGATTTCCTTTAAATGTTTCGTTTAAACGATTAGACATATACGTTTTAGTATTTAATAATTGAACGAAAAGAATTTCATAAAAGTACCACCATACAATTTCCCTTATTACTTAGTATCATTACTATTATTATAACTATAATTATAATTAGAAATATTACAATCTTATAAAAAGATCTGCATATCTCGCGATCAATTTACGAGCGGAATTTTGCAATAAAATTATCGAATCTAAAAGAAACATTTATATTTAAATTGTAAAAAGAGATAATGCTTGCTGTTGTTCCGGAGCGTTCGCCGTGCCAATGAGCGCGTTACATCTAATCAGGAAAAAGAACAATAACACGAGACAATGGCTTGTATAAACATAACATTTTCTGATCAACGAATACGTTCTCTCGAACTAGCAATGCAGACGCTCGTGGGATCGTGTTATATGTCTTTTCGATAAGAAGGAATATTATCGAGAGGGAAGAAAAGGAAAAGAAATTTTTGAAAAAATCTAACATCGCGCGATTCGGGTTCGAAGATATACAAAAGGAGAAGATGGAAGAATATATACAAAGGGAGAAAGGGAGAGAGAATGGGAGAGGAAGGGAGAGAGAGTGAGAGAGAAAGAGAGAAAGAAAGAATTGTTAACGGTGATAAGTAGTCTTTTTGTTGCTTGTAACACGACCCGTCGTCGTGCGCTAAGAGAAAATAACTTGGTGATACTGAGAAAGCGAGCTTCGATCGAATGCGGAAGCACAGACTTCGGGTACTCTTGACGCCGATTTATTTTACTCAGCCCCTCCCCACCACATTGTAAGCCACGTAACTTACAAGTGAATGGCGATGAAACATTACATTATTAATATATGCCTAAGCCAGGGGAGATCGAGACAATAAATGTAAACCTGTTACACTGAGAAATACTGCGTTTTTCTTTTTTATTTGCGTCTAGTCCGCAGGGTGCTGGCTATTAGGATGTTTATATATAACTATCTGTTTCCGCGTACTTTCACCATTCCTCGTGTGCGTTCGTAAATTCGAGCTCTTCGGTAATCACATGCCACTTGTGTTTCACATTGCGTTATCTCGTGACTGGCTATAGCCAGACGAATAATTTCATCTGTTCTCGGCATTCTGCTTCGCATCGCATTTACTTAAGAATCGCCGTTTTTTCAGTTCTTCGTTGAAACGGTCGAGATACTCGTTAAGGTTGGGGGTAAAAAAATATTTAAGTTGTCAAGTCAAAGACTAATCTCTCTTTCCTCGATAGGACTGATTACATCTAACAAACGTCAACTACAGTTACATATTACAATCACACGTTGTATGTTTACTCAAAATTATCTCAGAAATCTCTGCTTTTTTTTTCTTTAACCCTTTGCAATTGGCGCCTTCTTGAACATTAACTGTCAGAAATTCGATGGCACTTTACCGCAAAAATATTCTGAAGGACTTCAGTAACGTTATGTAGTAGAATGTTGGAAGAAAGTAATATATTATAATAATCTTTTTTTGTGAAGAAATTTTCTGTAAATGTTGGAAATATTGGTGTGTAAAAATTTTGTAGTAATAAACAGTTTGACGTCTTCTACTGGGTGAATTTAGAAAGAAGTCACTCGGTATGAGGTACGAGGTAAGGGGAGACAGTCCTCGCCCCGCCTTCGTCCCATCGTATTGGCGTATGAAACCTAAGCTTAGCGAATGACAATCGAAAACTGAAGTCTTATTTCGTCGTTAAGTCCTTTTCGGCCAATCACGCGTTAGAATCGAAAACACGTGAGAACGAAGGATGTCTCTATTCGTCGGTGCGAATCAGTGCAAACCACTTATCAAGTGACTTCTTTCTAAACGCGGTCTGTACAATCAGGCAACTGAAAGATTGCTGCGGAGCGGCGGAACCTCTCATTTTTGACCGCCTATTCTTGTCATTCCGTTTTTGGAATTCCCAAACTCAGTGTCCTAAAGTAAACACTCTGCATAGTCGTTTATATTAGGAGCCGGAGTTTGAGGATTCCATAAACGAAATGGCCGGAATGGACAGTTGAAAACGAGACGCTCCATCGCTATCTTTCATTCGTTGGACTGTATCTGACGATTTGCTATCAGAACGAACAATATAGTTTCGTTTGCTTTCTCTTAGATTGGGAATTTGTAGCTTTTTGCTTACCTTATTATTCAATAAACATGACATTTTTAACGGATGCACTTCGACGTTCATTCGTCGAACGCACATTTTCTTCCAACGTAGAAACGGCTGATATATTTTATTTTATATCTCAGTAATTTTACTATAATTTAATTTGTTTTCTTGTGCCGTTACAACGGAAAAGGGTCAACCGTTGATGCTCCGTCAGAAGGGACATCTGAGTACTATGCTACATTTGTTATATCTCATAAGAGTGTACAGCCGAATGCAAAGGGTTAAAATACAAGAATTCTGTAAAGTTCATTGACTTCCACCTGCTTTCACGGGATGTGCACAACCATAGTCATGGTTTACTGACATTTAACCATTAGAAACACTTTTAACACATTAAAGTGCTAGCAGTGTGGAGAAAATTTCAATAACACTTAATCAAATCAGGTGTCGTAACTCCAAACAGTTAGGCTTTAGTCGCAATTGCACCTTTAATTTATCCAGTTAACGTTCAAAGGTACATAAAAACGGAAAAAGGAAGAAAAGTATACCCTACACGTGATAACGAACCGTTAAATAACGACGATTTTCTGTGGAACACAATGTTTGTGATGATTAACGCGAAAATGGCAATAATATCGATCGACGGATTTCTTGGATCGTCGAGGTCATTAGAAACGACGTTAACGTCGCTCGAAAGAAACGAAAAGACTCAAAAAAAAAGAAAGAAACGAGAACAAAGAAATCTGATAGCTGTATATAGTACTAGCCTGTACTGACCTGTAGCACATGGATGCGTGAGCGCAAAGCGATTGGTGGATTGCGAGATCGTATCGAGACACGATTCAAACGAGAAGTATTATCTGTAAAGAGGGATTTTAAAAAAAAAGTCTAAGAACTCGTGAGGGATAACACGTCGAGTTTGTCTATTACAGTTTTTTTCTTATCTGCAATGTTCTTGTTGTTGTTGTTTGTTGTTCACTCGGTGAGGTGTGCGTGTGTGGGGGGCAAGCGGCGGGTACGGAACGCGCAAGAAAATTTTTGTCTTT
Organism: Cerceris rybyensis; assembly: GCA_910591515.1. Classification (NCBI taxonomy): domain Eukaryota; kingdom Metazoa; phylum Arthropoda; class Insecta; order Hymenoptera; family Crabronidae; genus Cerceris; species Cerceris rybyensis. The sequence continues at coordinate 10,468,962 of OU342793.1, forward strand.
TTGTTTGCTCGATACGGGCTTCACTCTTTTACGTAACGTCCATGTGTTGTGGGTCAGAGCGCCCTGGAAAACTGGAACCACACGTCTCTTCACTCTCGGTTCCTAATCAAACCGTTTCCTATCGTTTTTTCATATCCTTTCTCAAGTTTTGCGTTTCACGAGCCCGGCCCCTTCACGACGCACCGTCACCGTGCTGCGTTAATGACCACGCAAAGATATCAGCGCTTTTTCACCTAAACTTCTTTAGGACCAGCGAACTGTGCGAATTTCCTTCGTCGAACTGTTTTCCTATTACAAAGCACATTCGGGTCTTCACCGGCTATTTTATTTCTTTTTACTTACCGCCTCTCTCTTTCAACGCACGGTCCATTAAAGTTTTGCGATTAAACGTTAATTGGATCGTTCGCAAACATATTTTCATCTGACTTCTTTGCGTTTTATTCATTACTTTTTATTCCCTTTTCTTTATAAATTGTAGTTCGTATATTTACGTAGTTCCCAGAGATTTGTTATAATGTCAGCTATAGTATTGCTATTGCTTTTTTTTTTATATAACGCGATAGATTCTCAGCTAAACGGTCAATGGACTTCTTAATAGCAAGTGTCAAGGTATACAAAATTGATAAAACAGTAGCGAAATAAATGATTTACAATTAATAGCTAATTGTTTAATTGAAAGATTAAGTCTGAACTTGAGAATCTGCTGCGTTTTCTTTTTGTCCTGTTCATGGCCGGTGCTTCTTCCTGCACTTTGATCCGAATTCCGAGAAGGAAATTCTCTCAGCTCGCTGGTGAAACGCTGAAAGCAGAAAAAAAATGGGCAAGGTATCCCCCGTTGGTGGGCTTGCCTGACCTTTTACGTGTAACCGGCCTGGTGTTGGTTGATTCGCAGGATCAGACCGAGTCAGCGGCCATACTCAAGATCAAGGAGAGCATGCAAGAAGAAGCCAAGAGGTTTGAAAAGGACTCTGATCACCCCGATTATTTCATACAATAACTCTTCACGAGTCGTTGGACCCCGAGACCAAACTAACGTTTTAAGAAAGCAAAAGAAATCAATTTCCTCTCTTCCTTATCCTCCAGTATTCTACACTGCACTCGTATTCCACGAATAATCCCTCTCTCTCTCTCTCTCTCTTTCTCTCTCTCTCTCTGTCTGTCTCTGTCTGTCTCTCTTTCTTTTCCCAATTCCCCTTCTCTTTCTCTCTGAACTTCGAGTCGAGGCATCCGAAAACAAATCGTATCGAGCTCCGTGAGAAAAGAAGTGCACAAAAGACAAAAGAAGTCTTTCCCCCTGCCCTCTGCGAAAAGAGGAAGGCCTCGTCCATGATTTCATCCTCTGCCTATTCCGAAGAGGCGTAACGTTAGATAATAATACAAATCTTTGAGAGCACTGTTTTCATGCAACTTTTTTCGTACATCACGTTGACGTACAGTCTTAAACGGTCGTTGTACATACGTATAATTACCGAATATTTTCGATCGATGGTCTTGCAATTTGTACAATTAAATCGATTCTTGATCGTTATATTGGTTCTGCTCTTACTCAATTCTAAGCATATTTCACTTTCAGTACTCCATTTGATAAAGTACCTGAATTGTTTCTAGTTTAAATACAGTCCGACAATTGAAAGATGGCTAGGAAGGAATGGAGCCACACGTTTTTAACCTCCTATTCCTATCATTTCGTTTTTGAAAGCCTCAAACTCAGCCTCCTAAAGTGAATGGCTACGTGGTGTATATTTTCGGAGACTAAGTTTGGGAATTTCAAAAATGAAATGGCAGGAATAGGCATTTAAAATCGAGAGATTTCGCTACCCTCTAGCCATCTTTCAGTTTTCGGAATGTATTTCTGTGCTGTTCCCGAACTAACAAGCAAATACTACGTTTTCTTTCAAACTAGCAAAGCATTTAAGCAATGTATTGCAAAGAGATGAATTGTTGGCGTACCATCTATAAACTATTGCAGTACTCACTATCCAATGGCGTTGTACCATAAAAATGGTATCTCTATTCTGACATGTTAATCAACCAATTAATAATCTCTAACGGCTGTATCTACAAAGTGTGCAAATGTAATCGCTAAATACGATTTACGGAACAAGAATTTCGTAAAAAGTATCAAGTGGAGCAAGTAAACTTCTTTTCTTCTATACTGCGTCAATGTATAGAAAATGTGCCAACATCTCGTCTGTTTTTAATACATTATCTTGTATGAGTATCGTAATTTCTTTTTTTCTGAATTATTGACGTCATACCCTCAAACGTTTAAACTCAAGAGATGCACCCGTGACTCGCAGATACTGCCTAACAACAGAAAGTTGGCTAGGGAGCGGCGCAACCTCTCGTTTTCAGACGCCTAATGGCCATTTCATTTTTGGAATTCCAGAACCCAGCTATCTAAAATAAATTACTACGTGTCTATATATGGCAGTAATAGACGGTGGAAAACGAGAGGTTCCGCCACTTCCTAACCATCTTTCAGTTGCCGGACTATATTATCGTACAAGAGAAGCAGTTCCGACGTATCGATCTATGAGAATCCGCTTAAAAGAATGGACATTGTACAATAATTGAAATTGAGCTACTGACACTATAAACACTAGTAGATGAGTACTTCCTCCATGAAATTTAGTCACATGTACACGTATGCACGACAAAATGACACGTGTACCATGTAACAGAGTTACCTGGAGAAATTTTCTCGTTTACAAGCGTCTAAAGTGATCATCTTCCGTTTATCAAAGTGTACGTTCAATATCAAAGACTGTTACTCAAAGGACCATGAATTCTACACGTTATACGTATGACAATTGCCATCGAGTTCGCCAGAAGTCGTTTTTCTAGAATGAAAATTGGATATAAAGTAGCATTGACCTTGAAATTATTATAAAAAACCGTAAAATCCAATAACCGAAGTATCTGTGGACCCTTCCAAGCGAAAACTTTGCGATGAAGAAATTGTACCGCGCGTGTATTTTACAAAATGACTTGCACAATTAGTCGATAAAGGATTTCGAAATTGTTACGTCCAGAATGGAATTGAAAGCCCCCCATAAAAGTATAATAGACGTTTAAAATGAACTCGATCGTAAGGGTCTAAGCAAGATTGTACGTCAGCGTAGTTATTCGCGAAGACGGTGTACACGTTCGCCGTTGTTACGACATCGTTTTACAAATCGACAGCTATTCCCTTCGAGAAGTATTGGTATCTTCCACGAAGTTAATACGACGATCCACGTTAGTGCAAGATCTCGCGCCTCTCTCTGTCGACGGAGAGAAAAGCGAGTTTAAAGAAGTGTACTAAACTAATGCGAACGCCATACGAGTGATGCCCTCCTATGAACAGGAACGAACGGTTTTAATTTATTTAAAACAAGCCCGATCGAAAGAGCATGGCTAATAATTATCGTTCGATGTTCTTACAAAATACATAACAAAAAAAGAAGAAGAAAAATCTAGAACAATCGTCGCTCGCAAAATGGCGTGTTCGTGTTTACCGTAGAGATGGGCGTATCGTATATCGATAATTCATTCATAAATATCGTTAACAAAACGAACGCTTATCGATATATCGTTAGGATATCGAAAAGAAAGAGTATACAAGTTATATAAATTATACGACCTCTTTTTACGAACTTTAATACTGTACACGTATCGTCTGTGATTAATCTGTACACATTTTCGTTGTATTCGCGTTCAGCGACACGATAACGACTCCTCCAGCATAACAAGAAAATTCGTTCACTTGCTACGGATATTCTAAGTATTGATAAGTATTAAATAAAGTTACTTTAGTATACACATAATCGCATAAACGTATCGACAGTCGTATTCCCGCAAAAGATTAGCCATTTAAATTCACCATTTCAATTCAGCATTTTCCTAATGCTACGTCTTTCTCGACGAGACCAATGGCAGCGATCGTAACGAGTCACTTATCGATATTTTATCGATGTATCGATAATATATAAATTCACGTTGACACTGGAAAGAAGTATCGATATGTTATCGATAACAATTTAAAGTATACGCCCAACTCTCGTTTAGGGGCCGCTTCTTGGGCATTTGTCAGCATTCGCGGGACTGCGAATGGTACCGATCCCTTTTTGCACTGTGGATCGGCTTAAAATACAGAGAAAGAAGCGCACAGTATTCGAAAGGCTGCCGAGGCGTGTTATATAGTTCTAACGCTTCGATCATGTAGGAAGGGTCGGGTCTGATCACGGATATTCGATGCATCCCGCGATTCGATGTCGAGGAATCCGAATTAATTGCCTCGTTCGATCGACCAGGAGTAACGGAAGAGAGAAGCGGTTCTCGATACGCGTTTATATCCTTAGGATTAATCCGCTATTGCGGGAATCCGGCCAGTGTGCATCGATAGTACACATTAGACGAATTTTCACTCGATCGTTGTTTATCGATCATCGCGAATGGACGAATTACGCGTTAACTGCCAGTGTTGGAGGAATTCCTTTCTCGTTGTCTCTGGTTTTTTTGTTTTGTCGTATTTTTTTTTTCTTCCCTCCCCCTTCAGTTTCTTGTTCTTCGAGTTTCCTCGCGTGTTGCCCAAACGAGTCGGAGAGAGAGGGAGCGTCTTTGCGAGCAAATATCGTGCCGTTTGCGAGGGACACTGAAGGATAGTTTATTAATTTATTTCTGGGAAAGGGTCAAGAGCTTATAAAAATGCGTCTGTTAATTGGCAGGAGGAATTAACCCGTAAGCCTGAGTGCACACCGCTTACGACGAAAGAGTTTTAGACGGTTCTGGAATTAGCTTTTTTTTCGTCAGGAGGAATTTAGTCATTGGGTGGCTTTATTAAGATTTCTGCAGACTGGGATACTTCTATGGGAATATGTCCTATATGTCGTTGACATAAGTAGGTTAATCGTGAGAATATGATGTTTTCAATCATTTTCTTTTTTTTACCGTAGATGATATACCGTGGATCAAGATGGAATTAAAGCGTTTCAACCATGTATCCCGGTTGTTTGTGATTTGTGGATATTACGTCTAAGGCGTTCAGTTGCAGACAGTATGCACTCAGATTAACTACATTACGATACATGAATCCTGAAGACCCTAGGGTATTTTGTTTACGTTGTTATATTTTTTTTATGTTTGCAGTCTCAAGTTAGGACACCTGACAGTCTCCTAATTTTTAACTGGTCTTTCAGTTAGCAATAAGCTTGTGTTTCTTCCTTTTGTAAGATACTAATGGGTCACGGGGAGCAACACGTTCCTTATTAACGTTACGAAGAATGTATTACAATTACGGGTTGAATTCAACCTTGCCTATTGTTTAGGTCATCGAGTGTACAGTAACAGTAATGAGTTTTTTTTTAATTAAAAAGGTGCTCTGTCTACACGAACGAGGTATCCTACGTTAAGTTTTCGCTGATCTGTGTAACACTTTCGTTATTATCGATAATACCGGTCTTATACCGATTCAGAGCTAGAATAACTTTATGTTCCAGTTACCTGTGGACAGTTTCAGGCCTATGTTACAGCTCCTAAGGTCCATCCTTAAATCCTTGAACCGAGATTTATTTGATTCTTTTATTTTGAACGCTTTCTTTGCACACTGTTGCAATGTTTATAACAATAAACATTCCTCCTGTTTTCCTCTGTGTTATACTTTCACCTATGTGCGAAAAGCTGCGAATTTCTAAAAAAACACAAAAACAATATAGACTCTATATTCCTGTTTCATTTAATCAACAATACGTCAACGTTTATGAAAGATCAAACATGAGAATTTCACAATGATGCCATTTGAAATGCTGAAGCGATGATTGATTAATGACGAAGGTGTTACTAATCTAGAAATTCTCACAAGGCACCGCGATCACGTAGAGGGAATACACCTTCCACTTGGTGTTTCAAGACTACGAAGTAAATATACAGTCCGACAATTGAAAGATGACTGCGGACCGGTAGAGCCTTCCGCTTTCAATCGCCCAACCCTGACATTTCTTTTTTAAAATTTCCAAAACCAATCTCTTAAAATAAACACTCCACACAGTCGTTTATTTTAAGAGATTGGGTTTACGGCTTCCAAAATTGGAATGGCAGGAATAAATGGTGGAAAACGGGAGGTTCAGTTACTACTTGGTCATCTTTCAGTTGTCTAAAAGTACGTAACTGTACTTCGGATCGATATTTGCGATCAAAGACGCATCGGAACGACCGATTGCCACATAAACGTAATTACAGTCCTAAAATGGGTGAACGCAAACTCCTCCACTGAGACGAGTTCGATTTCGAAGCGCGACTTATTAGGTTAATTCCTCGTTAGCGTGAAATTGCGAAGCAGAGTTGCTCGTTGGAGGACACGTGAAACTATTCGTCGATCTTTTGTAATTTATATTCGCTCTTTCCCTTTTCCTTATCGTGTCGTCTCGAATTTGCAATGACGGCATATCTTACGTGCATGTATTACATTAAATTCTCTAAATGTGCAGTATATACAAAATGCCGGACACGATTTAGCGCAATAAATACCACAATATAATTGATACATATAGAGTTTGTACCGTTGAGAAGGCAAAGACGCTTAAAGTATCAATGTTTATCGTAAAATGGATTTCTTTCAATTCCGGATGACGAATATAATGATACAACTTTCACAAGGTCATCATACTCGAGAATAATTCATTATATCCGAGTGTATCGTAGCGTCGGTAGATCAATGACCTGTGAATTCATTGAGGTAATGTGGGTTTTATAGAATTCTAGCTTGATTAATAGATATCGAGTGAATGCCATGAAACCTTTTATGAATAATTGGGTAAAGCTCAAAATAGTTCTGGAGTGTGGTGCTGAAGTCACCCATGAAATTGCTGGTCTTACAGTGTTATTTCAATTTGTTATTGTTCCCATTGAATGTTACTTGATCGTGCTACTTTGAGTTTTTACGGCATATTGGCTTAATGCTACATTGCCCAGGTAGTTTAAGTATCACCTTAACACTAGGTCTACCGAGATGGTCAAAATGTTTTGTCTCAAATTTTTTGAAAATGGTTCTAAAATTTCTAACGTTTCTTTTTAAATTTTCTACGTATGTCTTGAAGACAGTGAGTGATTGGATCGACCAAGTATGCCCCCCCCCCCCCCCCCCCTCCCCTCATTTATTTGACTCCGACAGATTTACTTGAGACTTTTGAATATATTAAATTAATTATCGGTAGATCTAGTGTTAAGAGTTCATATTCATGTGAGTTTAGAGATCGTTTTTATTTCTTTAAGATACGACGGTTCCATATTTAATATTTTCCAACATATTTCGTATAATTTTTTATCTTAACCCTTTGTCCTACAATTTCTTTTCTGACTAACAATAAGCGTGAAATAACTCAAAATTAATTCCCGAAATTCAAAGTTATCACTGATTTCTGATATATCGTATAACTAAATGTAATATTGATAGTATATGAACTAGTTTCTCAATAGGTTGATATTTTCAATTTAATGGTTTTTGAAAGACTTCAAAATTTTCTATTTCATTTTCCGCCCCACGAGTGTCACACGTTGTTGTAGGCTAAAGGGTTAACACGAATATCGGATGTTTCAACATCAGAAATTTGACAGAGAAGATTACATACCGGGATGTTAACAAATATTATTGAACTGGATTGTTTTTTGTTGATTCATTAATTCTTTAAGGAGATTATCCACATCTTAGTCATTAATTTATTTATCATTAGATACGTCTTATGTGTTCGAATGGGTCTAGTGTTTTCACGATCCATCAAAACTGTCACAAGTCATCCAGTACCAATATGTAATAGGAAGATGTTGGTATTTCTCTTGAAAAACTCCTTCATTTCATGTCTTATCTCATCCAAACTTTCTAAACGCAATGTAAACCATGAAGTTGAAAATTTACAAGTAATTGTCATTATTGTTGAGGAACATTCCGAACTCTTATCATTTTAAGTATAAACTGAGAATGAAATAATGGAACTAAAACCTTTGGCACCTATAATACACATAAGGATGAAATTTGAGCTTTATTCTAAAATAATAGCTAGAACACTGCGGCTTTGACTTTGAAACTGGTCTTCAATCGATTTAATATCGTGCGCGGATGTTTGTCGTTAATTGCAATCGAACGATTACGATTTTCCATGCGACTCGACGAATATTTCAAGTGAAATAGCGATGCGATTTAACTGAGTGCAATTACAGCCGAATTCGAAGATAAATTGTAATGCGTTAAAAATTTTGATACTTTCAAAAGTCACATGCTAATTGAGATGCAGGTACGTCGAAACGCGATTCTGCGCTTGAAAGACGATTTCTCGGGAAGAACCGATAGAATTCTTCTTTAATCTTGTAATATTTCCTTTCTGTTTTCGAGAGTGTAACGTATACATGTAGTATTGTACGACGAACGATGTTTTTATTTTGAGAAACGAAGTGCAAATAATAGAGGTTTTAAGAAAGAGACGTTTAAATTAAAAAAAAAAAAGAAAAGAGAATTATTATGACTTCCACGACTCTTTGTGTATGAATCATAGAGTATCAATTAATTTACCCCGGTGTATAGAAACAATCCGAGATCGAGGATGAACGAAGTATTTCTCGAAAAATTTAAAGCGCAATATATATATATATAAAATATAAATATATATATTTGATCGTTCAACCGATGCGTCTACTTCAAGTGCTGAAAGCAATAGTCAAGCGACTAATTGCTTTTACGACAGCATAAGTTTCGAGAACCCGGATGAAACGACACGAGTGCTGCGATTGGAGGAAATTACGAATAAAACGCGATTCTAATTCAGACGCTCCGAATAATTGCGATCGGATAGCATGAATCCAAAGTTGTATGGCTCATGAACGAGCGGATCGATTGCGGGCAATTACGATGATGTCTTTTTGAGCGAAAAGAAAAAAAATGAGGGTAAAATGAAAGAGAAAAAAAAATGCAAGGAAAATTGATGTACCGCCATCGACCTCTCAACGAGTGTACGCACTTGTGAGAACGAAGACGAAACCATAATTTCTCTTCGTAATTATTTACCTGTTAATGATCATTGTAATACCGACACGGGCTGTACATCTCGCGGCTGACCTCACGCATTCTTTAAATTCACGCATAATTATCGACATAATTATAGATACCTATACGAATATAGCATTCAGTAGTAAGTAATAATGACAAGATAATGAAATAAATGTCATCTATCCTACTAAAGACACCGTTGTTTTCTGTGTTACTCCTTCAACTTATGATTCATCTTTGAAGACTCGACCGGCGGAGGTGTTCGCAGATCTAAGTGGTGATTACAGGTATGTGGAAAATTTACTTCTTTCCCCTTTGTCGTTACGTGAATGTGAACTTAACACTAGATTTGCGGGTGTGAAAACCACGCTGTAATAAATTAGATAAGACCCTTGGAAAAGAGGGATCAAACCGCAAAGATGATAATTGATTCAGTAACTTTTATATTATAAAATGTGCGTGAAATATTTACTGTATTGCTTCTCTGTAAATTGGAGAAATCTTTATAAGAATTGTAGGAACCCGTGACATTGATGGTTTCCGCAGACCTAGTGTTAGTTAAACATGTAGCATGTATTAACCCTTTGCAGACGGAGGTATTTTTGAATATAGAGAGATAATCATTTATTTGGTGACCCAAAATCACTTTTTATCAAAATGTTAGACTGTTAATGTATATAAATTATAAATTACTGTTTCTGTAATTATATTTCAACGATTGTGTTTCAATTTTTCAACTCTAACCTTGGAATTAAATTTTTTCTCAGATCACATATATGCGACGTTAGCCCTCAAAGGGTAAAATGGGTATGATGTTACAGGTTTCTTCTAAAATCTGTCATTGTCTGAATTAAAGCTTGGATTACCCATTACTCAAGGAAGGACTCTAGGAAAATTGCATTTAGTTAGTTTAAATAGCTATCTCCTTCCTGATAAGACACTGAGGATTGCTCTACTTCGAATAATTAATTTTACTAATGGAAGTAATGCAAAATTTTATACAAATAGGAAAGCGAAAATTGTTTAAAATTTTTGAATTATATAGCTAATGAGAGTTATTGAATTATATAGCAAATGATATAATTTGAGATACGTCTGTATTTCGATGTCTATTTTTATGCAAAGATGTAATATAGAATTTTCACGTTTAAAATGAATATCGTTTATTTTTCATTCGTAAAATTTTGGTAAAATTCAACTCCTTGACGGAAGAAAATGTCAATGGCTCGATGAACAAATACAAAGAAAGAATTACGATTGTTTCAAAATAAAAATACTTTCAATCGATAATAAATTGTTTTGGTATTTGGTTTAAAAAAAGTGCGAAAAAAGTTTAATATTCTACACATAGTATAGACGCACATATATGTACGAGAAATTGTATGAAACAAGAAGATACTTTCTAAGAGAAAAATATGCATACCTAAACGATAATTGACGGCCGTCGTGGTATTTTCGTCACGTACAGATCGTAAACGCTGGTATGCTGGTTAGCGATCGTAAATGGAGGTCTTACCCTCATCATGAAATTTATGCCGGCAAAGCTATCGACCTTAATTAACACGATTTTTTTCCTCTTTTCTTTTTCACGTAGGCCGATTAAAATCTGAATTAAATCGTGTACAATCTTTCGCAAAAAAAATAATCCACTTAGAATGTGAAGTATTTCACAAGGCTATAACTAATTGTACGAAACAAGATGATATAGGATAAATTCAATTCCATCTTCGATCTTTTTTCGTTGTTTTTGAACTCTAAAATCTATCATTGCAATACTTTGCACGTGCTTTAACCCTTTGTGGGTGGAGACATCTTTGAATGTTGGAAGATGATCATTTATTTGGCGATCCAAAACCACCATGTTATCAGATAGTCAAGTTGCTAATGTATATGAATTATAGTTTACTATTTGTTTAATGAACGGCTGTATTTCAATTTCTCAATTCTAACCGTCTATACATGCGGTAATAAATTATAATTAATTTTTTTCTTAGACCACATACATTCGTCGCTAGCCGTCGAAGTGGTAAAATACATTGTACACCATATTAGTAATCCCTTCAAAAATAGTAGTCAACGACTAAGTTGAAAATAAAAAATATGATTTTATAAAAGAGAAAAGAAAAGATATATTATTCAAATTTTTTCCTCCCATTTTTTTCGATCGTCAAACTTATGAGTTATTCTGCATTTCTACACATTAACTATATTAGTATATTTAAGTTTTATGACCCACATCATGCATAGCATTTAGAATGTCACGAAATATATAATAAATTCCGGAAAAGAATGAATTTATGTTTAAAAAAACAATTTCTAGCGAATGCTTTTTCTATAACTAAGATTGAAAATTTTTATTATAGGTAATTTAATTTTTCAAGAAGTATATTATAAATGTTAAATACACAGACATTTATTTGGCTAACTGTAATATATACTTGACTACATTACAACGCAGGTGATTTTTTATTCTCGTGACACTTACATTAAATTGCACTACCCGAAAAAATGTAGTCCATAAAAGAAACTTTTACTTGCTGAGTTAATGTCGTCTAAGAACATGAAAAATTGACATCAGTTAAGTGAAATCTTATGTAATCAAGGAAATCGAGATATTTGAAATAATTCAAGAGCAGAAACATTGTTCAGATTATTATCTCATCTATTACTACTTTTTCAAAAGTATTTCTAAACTTTATACCAGTACAGTAGATACTTAACGTGTATCTTGTAATACACAAATTATTTAACCGTGCGTATTTTTTGCCGCTTGGTTTATATTTTTTCAAAGTACTTATTTAATATATTTAAATATATCAGATTTAGCTACTATAATTTTGTGTTAACTTTCTTGTTTCATAATTTATTATAAAAGTTCCGTAATTATCGTACATCAAAATATTTTCCAAATCTTTTTACAAGGAATTACAACATGATTCAAGTCTATGATAAAAGAACTGCTATAAAATTTGAAAGATAGGCTCAGCATTGATATTCAAAGAACAAAATGTACAGTTGCTACGCCAATGCGTAGGTAGGCAGCCAGGTTATCGTTCCACATTCTTCTTTGTACTCGCTATGGGAGGGTGTTCAATGACTCGATGGCCTTGACCAACTCCTACTGCTGTTGCATTCCCGGAAAGACTCTGATCTTGACTGATCCTTGCAATCAAGGTCTACCTTAGGCATAAGTGGAAAATCTTATAAACACCGTTTGATTGTTACACGATGATGAAAAGCTGAAGAATATTTAAATGGAAGATGAGGTGAAGAGGTAATTGAACTTTTTCCATTAACGTTTCCACCAGGAGATTTGTATGTCCTGTTAACCTTACCCGCACTGTAAGCGTTTTATCTTATCTGTGGCTAAACAGTGCTACATTATATTAATACCATAATGTATTATTGTTTCTGAAATTAACTTTGTCGAATTATTTATTTTATATTAATTATTACACGAAGTCAAGTGTTCTCTTTAAGGAAACTTTAATACCTGTCTTTTATTAAAGTTGATATTGACAGTTTAGATTAAATTAATGGTTTATATTGAAAATGTAGACTATATGTGTAAGTGAGAAGTCATTTCTTTACAAGTGGTTCTAGTATATCAAAAGTTGATTAAGTCTTATTTTTACATTTAATATCTCTGTACGATTTTCAACAAGTTCGAAGTATTTAAGACTATGTCTTTAAGTCATACGATTAGGCTATACTAAGATGATTGTGAGAAGTATTTTGAAGGTATTATACATTGAATTCCATGTTAATTTTCATGAGTAGTATGTGGTAACAGTGACCTAATGTCGAGAATTTGGAATCACTAATTTGAATTTTGCGAGATAGTGCAATAAAGCAAAACCTGTATAACGATATAGTTTATGTTCAAACTATATTTGTAACATATTTAAAAGGTTAAATAGAGATTTACATTAAAACTGATGTTACGGAATTATACCAGCTGAAATGTTTAATTATCAACTGTGAAGAATAATGTTCATAAAATGTGAAAAATTGTATATGTATATATTGGTATTAAATCTCTTGAACTTTTTAGGAGTATTGATAGCAAAAGTAATTATTAAAAACTCTACTTTAAACTTTCGAAAAAGGAGAGGTCACTTATGAAGGGCATAGGTATATGTACGTCCATATTATGTGTAGAATATTACATATTTCTCGTCCTTTTTTGGACGAAATATTAATTAACTGTTCCACGCACTAATTGAAACTTCGAAAGTGCTCATTTTTCCATACATTTTTTACCCTTTACTTTCTTAAAATACAAAAGAACATTACCAAATCTTGAAAAAAAAAACATAAGTTAATATTTCTTAAAATTGTTAAAAAAAATTGTATAGCCGGCGAAAGGCATATATTTCATCAGAAAAACATTTAAAAAAATAAAATATAATATTTTTTGACAAAAAAGAAAAAAAAAGTAGTACGTGCGAAATACGGGACACTATGCAAAATGAACTAAAAATATTTTATGTCGGGTGATATTTATAAAAACAGTTTTTGTCTTTATTAAGACACAAAATTACTTTACATTTCTTACACTTAACAAAGGACTTTCATAAACACTCGGGGTGTTTGCACCTCTGTTTCTCACTGTTCTATAGTGGGTAATGACAGTAGCCATCTTGACGAACACCATCATTAGGAATTGGTGCAGTTGGTTCTTTTCATTTCTTAGCTTGAATAGCTGTTTCTAATTGTCTAGTAGGCCTTCCTCTCTTTTTATTATTTGTTTTATTAATATTGACGAACGTATTTGGTTGCGTTTCCATAGAAAACACAAAACTGTCGTACTTTTTTTGCCTGATGTAGCTCGTGCGAGTACATCAAAAGGTCGATATGCAACTACAAAGTCAGCTATTAATATTCGATACCAAATTTCTTTATATAACAAAGGATATACATATATATCATATCCTTCATGTCTGACGGTAAGCACTAGGTGACTGCTTAATAAACAAAAATGTTCACGTCTTCGAGTTAAAATTCGATCTCACGCTTAAGGATAGATTGTCATTACCCATTCAACAGACATGAAATGTCAGAAACTCTTGTTTTAGAAACTGAATCTAACATTTCTGTTCACTACTCATTCAAAGGATTCTCAAATAATTAATTGCGCACGTGTATCAATTTATATACACAAAGTCTATCCTTCTTTATTTAAAATAGATGCTACTTTATTATAATATTTTACCGCAGTCTTTTGTAAGTTAGCGTCAATGACGAACAATTGTACAGTTAACAGGAAAAGAATATCTAAATCTTTGAACTTCATGACAATTCCATTGGCAGTTGCTGTCAATAACACGGAATTTTCATCTCTAATAAGTATCTAAATATAATTAGCAACTATAAATTTAATAAAAGAATAAAATAAATGTGCCATTAATTATATTAGTAGTTTAGCTCATGTATTTATCGAATTTTTACATATCTAGAATTTTACTTTGGGGTGCATATCGAGCCTTGTAGAATGACGTTTATAGCAGTCACTTGTGTTCAATGGATAGACTTTTTTTGAATTTTACTATGGAAAAAATAGACCCACCATTCTGCAATGATATTGGTGTACCAAAAAGTAAGTCGTAATTTTACTTTTCCAAAATTTTCATCAGCGATCAGAAAGTTTCTACCTATCAAACACAAAATACACTATCGCACATACATAAGTCTTTAGACACTCTCAATAAGAGCATAAAATACATATAAAAACTCTGCAAAACTGTGAAAATATTTTTTTATTATGTACATACATTTATGGAAACATACTAAGTTTAAAAATTAAAATGCTAAATTAACATTTCAATAATAAAAAATACACGAAAAAGGAGTGGTTAAACAGTTATGAGTCATAATAATAATTTAAAAAATTTTTCACTTGGATTACTTTCACAGTCATTTATAGAGTTATTATTAACAATCAGCAAGTGTCTACCTACTAAACACACAAAATGTCCGCGGCTTTAAATCTCACTGCGCCTCTAATTACACTGTCCAACTTTAAAACTTTTTTCTGTTTTCCGATAGCCTTTCAAAAACAGAGGGTGATAGAGAAATATCGTTACCGAATTCGAATCGAGAACGATGAACTCTACAAGAATCACCCACTGGCTACCCGTAAAACAAAAATGGTGTTGGACAGTGTTATTGTCAGTGACCAATAACTGTTCATTCAATAGCAATAAGATGTACAGGGCGTTTGACTTTGAACGAATACTTCCTACTCTTCCAACCACGTTTCTATCATCGTTCGGTCTGTTGTGTACCTCCTTCGCTTGTATACCTCACCTCCATGCGGCCAAGTACACAGGTGAAAGAAGGTGGCCCCTTATACCATAGTACAGGTTCAATGTGTTCAGTTTTGCTATCACCGTCGAGTGGTCGCGAGGTACCTCTGAGAGAAGTCAGTCGAGTTTCGAATCGTAGATCCTCTACGCTCTCAAACTATCTTGCGTGCCGGAAAACGGATACCAGGATGGAATTTCGAACGTTCATTGTAAGTTTTTTTTTCACATCCGTATCACAAGTTAACTTGGACGTATTTCAAGAGTACTTTTGGTTTTCTTTGTTTATTTTTCAGTTTTCCTTTTTTTCTTTTTTTTTTTAGTGAGCTTCAACGTTAGTTGAATTGAATGTAGTGGGTAATCTTTAGAAAAGCTGTGACAGGGAAATTTGTTTTATGTTGTGAAATGTCAGTTATAGATTACACGGAGGGAATAATAAAATTTGTTAATACGGTGGAGCTGTAATTATTATATTTATTGTTGAAATTGAGATTTTACTATGACTTTGGATATTTGTGGATGAGAAAATTTCTTTGTGATTTCATGCTAAAGGAAGAATATCATTCCTGTTATAACGTTAGGAAGATATTTCATAGAAGTATTAGAATTCAAGATTGATTTTTATCTTATATAAAAGAGAATATAAAGAGTGCTAATGGAATTTAATAAGAAGGGGATTGAGGAATGAAATAGGAAGAGGAAGTTCCTAATCACTCGTGACTGGCGTAGTAATAGACCTGTAAACTTTAATAATAGAAGAAAAACGGAGCAATGTAAAATAATTTACCGGCTTTCCGCGGATAAATCGCGTTCTAAATTGAAAAGGCTGGATAACAAATTAACAACAAAGAAAGTGATGAAAGTTCAACAGAAAAAATAAGGAATGAGGATTTTAATGAATCATTTATGTACACCAGTTGTAAGAGTCATTTCTTTTTTTAATATAATTTTTAAAATTGAACTTTACATCACTCTAATATCCTTATGTTGCTGTGTCATGAATTAAAAAGAATATTTCATCTTAGTAACTGAAAACATTGTAAATACTTATTACTGTGCTTGAATAGGAGTGTATCCATTTCTCTACTCTTTTTTTAATATCAAAACTTTAATCGAGAAGATTCTCGATGGAGAAGATCGTTCTTCAGATGAAAAAATATTGAAAATTGTGACAATTCTTTCGTAAAGACGTGTTTCTTATTTTGAAGAAGTTTAATTAGCTCCATTTTTGTCCAAGTATCGTGTTCTTATTTTTACACGCTTTTCTTGTTTCAACTCTTAAATTGGTACGTTTTAACTGTGACAATTTCTCGTGGATTTATTACTATTTTACTTCTCTTGTTAGATCTTTTTCTTGTTGTTCAACCAATTACAATGCAAGGCTTGAATTCTACGTGGAAGTAATTCTGAATTGAATTCTTTTTCCACGGTTACAAAGAGTTGGCCGATTTTAATGACTTCTCGTAAGAACATTCGCGTGAGCACGCGAAAGAAACGTGAAGAAAACTTTAATGTGTTTATCTGTACGATGGGATTCTATTCGCTATTTCTTTCGGCCCTTAAAAAGTTTCGACAAGGTTATCTATTCTCGTTGAGTGTAGTTAGTATGATTCGCCACTTCTGAACCAATAGATCGAGAAATTCCCGAAATTCAAATAATAAGTTCCCATAATTAATTGAATTATCATACTGTAAAATAAAGTTTTAGTATAGTTGAGATGAGGTCTTTGACATTAGATTTATAGAAAAATCTTAACAGTAGATCTACGGTCACCATCAAATTGTCGGGTTCCTATTTTTTTTTAATATTTCCTAAATTTATAGCGAAGGCACACAGTAGATATTACACGCGTATATATTGTAACGGTGCTTTATAATTAAACATCTAAAATATTACAAAATAATGTCTCTATTTTAACGGATCCAAACTTCTCGCTCAAAGACAACTCTATTCTCTACTATTAAATCAATATCAACATTTGCAGTTCGTTATCATTTTCATAATCGATATCAAATATAGGGGAGACAATTTCGTTACTATAATTCGTAACAATATGTAATATAGTTATAATCCACAAATTGATTAACTGCCCGTATTTTCTGCCACTTAATCCATCGCTCTTTAAAGTACTTATTTAATATATTTACACGTATCAGATTTAGCGACCGTAAATCTAGAGTTAATAACGGTGCATTTACAGACTCCATTTTTCGTGTACAAAGTCTTAAAAAGCGTATTTGCAGCTATGACAATGGTTTCAGAATTTAACATCGATTAATACAGTACTTACAGTAATTAACAAAGTTGTATACCATAATGTAACACATCGTACAATGTTTTATGTGTGGACATTACAGTTTAAATTAGTAACATTATGCAAGAAAATATTTTTTTTATTAGCCATTCAATTTTATAGTCACATAGAATTACTAAACTTCTTTCGAGCTCTCTCGTTAATACTTTGAATCAGCTGTAATAAATATTTTCATTTCCTTATGATGTATATAATGTTCTACAGATTTTATTGACGTTAAACTATTACGTTTTCGATTCTATATACCTATTGTAAGATACACTATGAGTACGGCTAAAATTTTTCTGTTTTCTTATATGTCTATTCTAACATAAATTGAATTGAGAAGGACTTTATTCATTATATTTATTTATTCCTATATTTTATGAAAAACGAGAATTACATTTTAGTGCGTTCGTTTTGAAACAAATGTTTAGCATTTTAAGACTAAGACTGTGAATTGTCATTTACAAAATGTATTTGCAAATGTTACGATTATTCTGGGCATTTTCTGCATGACCAGGAAAAAATATCTGCTTACACAAAAAATCAGAATTTTAAAAACCAGTTCCATTATTATTATTATTGTATTCTAAATGATGATTTGATTATTTCATATAAATCTGTAGAAGAAGGTAAAAAATTCAAGTATGCTCTTAATGATGAAATATAAAGAATTAAATAACAAGTTATAATTTGAAGCAGTTATTATAAATCGTAATTAGACATGATTAAGTATCTGTAGTTCCGATCTATACTTACAATGTGCAAGGTGGCACACATTTTATGCTCTTCTTTTCTCATTAAGTTTTTACAAGCCTCATATAATCAATTTCAATACCATCATAAATATGCAAAATTAATTACATTTCGGATTAAGAATTTGAGCCTATTAAAAAGTATTTACAATCCACAGGCACGATTTCCTTATTTAAATCCTGTTGGAACTCCGAGAATCATTAGTTAAGAAGTCCTTTTCTACAGCTATACTTTTTACAATTTCTTGTAAGTGAATTTCTCACATCACTATTGTAAAAATTCCATTTAAGATGGGCTTAACAAGTACAAACCATTGAAAATAGTTTTTCTTACTAATTTAAAGCTCAAAATTATTTGTTATATATACCGCAAAGTCTAGGCAATAGATGCTTTCGATAAAATCCGTTCTTTTGCATTTTTAAATATTACAATTTTGCTAATACTCTTCTTACTTTTTCCCCGCCTAGAAAGAATCTGAAGGTTAAACGTGCTCTATAAATATTCTATTCTACTCGTCACTAAATCCAATAGTTTATTCTCATCATTAAATATACGTGACAATCGCACCATAACACATTCACAGCTACTAACGTGAATTCACGTAATTTCAAATTCCGTTTCTGTTTCCCAGGAACGTAGATTCACGTTATTTCAAATTCCGTTTCTGGTGGCCGCAGACATGAATTTAAATCCTTTCGTAATCCTTTTTTGTAGTTTTCGTTGTATATATTACCATATTTAACGGTATCGATCAAACGTTAGAATCATAACGAATATTTATGAAAATTCCCTTATTTAAACGAATCATTTCCCATAAGTTTGATTGCATAAAACCAGTTAAATCATTTTTATTGCCATTTCGTCGATAGAAGTCTCCATGCTGAAGTACCTTTTAAATTCTCTCATTTTAATGGACTCTCGATATTGGAAAAATAAAGGACTTATCGATAACGCATACATTAATTAATTAAATGGAAAATCTCGATCGCTCAATTTCGTGGTACTCAAAATACCTCCATAAATTACATACTTTCACGGAGGCAACCATGTCGGCTATGCAATGCTTAACTGTATTTTAAACACGCGCATCGTATAAATATAATTAGCGGAAAATCAAAGGGTCAGTAAGTTCATTATGTACGGAGATTAATGTTTGGACGTGCATATTTCAGTAACGTCCGGCATTCGACGATGATACGGAACCGGTATAAAATAATACCGTTACGCAAATGCTCAATAAATGCTACGTCTGAAAAAAAGGGAATCACTGTTTCAAAGTAGCGAATTTCTTTCTTCTATCGTTCAAAAAATATTACAGATAAGTAAATTCCTTTGTTTTGCGTAAAGTGATTTTATGTCTCGCTGGCTAGGATATTGCAAATTCATGATTCTTTTGGTTCTTAGACAGCGTTAATTGCTAAAATTCTTTTTATATAATATATTATTATAGGTAATAATATGGTATTATGGTAATGTTAGAAGAATAAGTTATATCATGGGATAATGAGTCATGGAATATGAGTACTTCCGTTACTTCCTTGTGATTACCGTTATCGGTGTTATTTATATTTTATCATGCTGATAAAAGACAACTTATTACACTCTACTTTTTTATTAAGTTGTTACAAGCCTCGTGTAACAAAATTCAACAGTATTTTAAAAATGTCAAGTTAATTATACTTTGAATTAAGAATTCAAAGTAATTAGAAGTTTCTTACATATTCTACAAACTCGAACTTATTATTTAAATCTTGCTGTTTCTTCTTCAATTAATTTTATAACAAATTTTCATAAAGCAATTTTTTGACCTTGCAATTATAGTAAGTTTTTGTCGCCTACCGATTTTTATTGGTCTTACAATTAGAGAGTGTGGAAATAATAAAAATGCACATTGTAACTCGAAGCTTCAAATTTCCTTATTTTTTCGTGTTTATATACCATCTGTTGTCTTTTTGGACTCTATTTGAATTCAAAGGATTGGTTTTTCAATTTCATGTCAAAGTTGGTATTTGTTACGACTTAAAATGTACACATGTTTAATATTGATTGTATCGTTCGTACCATGAGAAATTAGGGTGTAAAATGGTTTCGTAATTCTTACACTTGATAAATAAAAATTAGTAATAGACTTTGAATTCTCAAAAATTGAAAATGAAGAAAATTTATGTGCTAGAGGCGACAATGAATTAACACATATTACAACGTAACAATATAAATATTTATTTTAACGTTACATTACTGAGCAAACATGTAATTTCCTTGCACTTTATTCATTAGGATAAAAGTAACTTTAATATTTAATCTTTTACGCAATACATTTCATCATCGAATCGTAGTTGGGAAGCCGTTTTAAAATATTTACATTCTTGTCACTTAACATTAATGTGTTATAATTTCAATTTGTTAATCTACAATGTTAATATATGATGTATCTTCCATATTTTTCATGTCATTCAAACATTTACCAAAACTGACATTTTCTAATTGCATTTAATACACTCATATTGTCCTTTAACGCTAGAACTACCAAACAAGTCAAAATGGTTGGTACTCAATATCCTTTTAAAATTCTCCAAGTTTATAGAACTTTATAATCGATATTCTATGTCCATTTTATAAAAGATATATTGCCGACGCGATTACCTTTTGCACTACTTAATTCCCCTTCTTTTAAAACACTTATATCAAATTTTTAAATAGAATTGATTTAACGTCAGTAGTACTAGTGTTAATGTAGACAACAAATATTACGTGGAACATGATCAAAACCGGGAATTTTTCTCTAAAAAGAATTTATTTTTGGATTAGAAGTACTCGACTAGAAACTATGCTGAAAAAAAGATAAAGACTGGAACTCGTTATCAGTGAGTCCGAGTACAAATACCGTGTCACCTATGGGAAATTTTTCCCAATTTATTATTTAATTTACCATAACCTCGGTGATTCAGAATCCACTTGAAGCAGTACGGGTCAAATCGTACAATTTCTGCAACATAGATGTACAATAAAACAGATTAAGGCAATCTTGAAGCATGTAATTAAACACTACATGAATTTTTAATTGCTATTGGCGAATATATAGAGCAATGAACTTTATGGATTCACGTATGTTTTAACCCCTTGCCGTACGATTTCTTTTGTGATTGCCTCCGCAATAATGCAGAATTGAACTAGTAGAATAAAAATGAATCGGTAACTTTCGATATATTGTATTATTTACTGTAATGTTAATATTGTAAAAATAATTTTATTGTGTTGCATCTCACTGATTTTTTCAATTTTATTGGTTTTCCAAAGCTTGAAAATCTCCTGTCTCATTTGTAGCACCACGAGTGTCATTCCTTATTGTACAGCAAGGAGTGGAAAAATGTCTTTTGCTTGCTCTGTGGGGAGAAAAACAATAAGCACTTTTAAAGAGAGGATGTCATTATAATTGAGTAAGATATTTTAGAAGCAAAAAGAAATAAAATTGGGTTTTCTTCGACTATTTCGGTTGCGTGCTGTAAAGTGAATGAAATCGATCTTCTACGTGATAAAGGATAAACTACCTCGACAGAGGATTCGCTACACATAACAAATTAAGAAATTAAAACGTCTAATGCGTCTTATAGAGACATTAAATAAATTAACGTAGGAAAATAAAAAAATATAACAAAAATACTAATAATAAAAATTTAATTAACGTATAAAAAAACTAGATACATAAAGGACCGTCTATATCATGTATATCTATGTTTCAAATAATTTTTCAATAATACATTTTCCCCGGCTGCTGGAAATAAGTAAAGTCTTTCAAAATGTACTCTTTTATCACGGTATAAACTGAAAATATAATCTGCAAATGTAAGACGTAAATATATTTTACACAACCACATGTGTCTTACAAAAAATCATAGCAGACTAAAATATGTTATCTAATATCACATATTCGCACATAATGAATACGTACTTACTTTTATACTAATAAAATATAATTGTACACTTAACACTAGAACTACCATATTAGTCAAAATGACTGATGCATAATCTTTTTTCAAGTTCTCCAACTTTATAGAAGATTCATTGAATAATTACACTACATCTATCTCAAAAAACATAAATCGCCGAATTGATTATCTTTTCCGACTCTTGATTCCTTCTTTTTCAAAATGTTTTTTTAATATACTGAAATATGATATCGTTGATTTAACGTTGTTAGTTCTAGTGCTAATATCGTATCTTTTAATTGGTCCATTGGAAGGTAAATAAATTCGAAAAAAAAAATATTTTTCAACGCTTATAGTCCCCATGAATCCGCCATGTTAGTTGACGATCAAACTCATATCGCTATTACACAAGAATACTTTATTATTTCGTATCGTGTATTACATATTGAGGTACATTTAATAATACATCACGGTAGAGATATTTCTTCCTTTTCCAAAAAAGCCTATGATCATTCTGCTGATAAGCTTGCCCGAGGATTGAAGGCTATGAAGTGAATACGTCAGGTTGGCAGAAGGATCAAGTTGGAAGTGTCATTCGTTACGCCCCTGATGAAATCAGAGCCTTCCGTTTCTGTCGATACCGGTTTAAAGGCGTCATCGTTCCCGTAACTGTATTGGCATCGCGTTACTTCTTCGTAACATTTCACCGGATTCTCTAATATACGAATCCACTACGAAAGTAGGCTGAGCATCTCTACTGCGTGTCCGGCTTTCAGTGACTGTACTAGTTGGACACGTTACTTGATGTCAACATAGATAGCAAGTGACTTGTTTTGTTAACAATAAGTTTTGAAGACTAATATGACGGCCTGCCCTTGTTTGATCTTGAATAAGTTGATAGGATTTAAAAACTGAATTTTCTTATATAAGGTCTCAACATGCTGTATTTACAGGTAGATACTTAACATGAGTGTAGAATTCGTAGGGGCACACACGAAAATTTTGCTGGCAAATTGTACTGCCAAATACTAACAATGATTATTGGCAGTTGCAAATGAATAGACCTTTTTAGTTAGACAACCATTTTGAGAGTAGGGTTTAAAAGCTGAATTTTCTGAAACAGGTTCTCAACATGGCTTTTTCTTATACATACTTAACACTTTACCGACCGGTATTTTTTTAACATCCTACCCCCTTCTGACCGATCACTTGGCCACAAATACTTCCTTGATACAGATATCTATTCGAAAATTACAAATTCTCGTCACTGAGTCCTTAACATAGGTAACCGCAATGATAAATCATAATATATTAATCGGAGTGGCAACCAATTAATAAGTTAAAAGTTCAAAGGCGTTGGGTCCGAAATGCGTATTAATAGGCTTCCGGTCGGTAAAGTGTTAACACTGAGTCCAACATTCGTAGGGGTACATAAAAAAATTTATAGGCAAATTGCATCGCAAAATATAATGCTAATAATGATGATTGGCAGTTGTAAATGGACAGAGCCTTGCATTTTATCTACACTGCTATTCTTACAATTAGAGTAGGTTTTTAAAAGCTGAATGTCGGAACATAAATTTTTGCAGATATATGATAATTTAAACTGAATTTACATTAAAAATTTTTAATTCATATAAAATAAATAACGTTTTAGCATTTTGTAGAAGAGTGTATCGACACAAAAACCTTGCTAAAAGGAATACGATAGTCGATTAATTTTTGTTAGATTTTACCATTGCTACTTAATATTGAACACTAAATGTATCCATTTTACCAAATGTCGAGATCATACTTTTTTATAAACACTTCTCTGTGTAGAGCAGGAGCACAGTTTATACTTCACATGTAGCTTATCATAAAAAATTACTTAACTGATAAATTCACTTAGCCAATGATTATCCGTTTTTCAAAGTATTTATTTGATATATGTATTTGATTGTGAGAATAACAGAATTGACCTTCCTAAATGAGTGTTAAACACTCATAAATAGTTCAGCCCTTTTGAAAGCACTACTTTAAAACCCTTCTACCTTCATTACAATACCAAATAGTACTTCCACACCAAAGTACTCAAAATACAAACGAAGATTTTAAAAATGCAATAACACTATTTATAAACCCAAAGTCGCGAGCTACAATAAAAAAATTCTTCATTAAACCTTTATTATAATCCCAATTAATAATTCTACACCAAAGTACTCAAAATACAAACGAAGATTTTGTAAATTCAATAACACTATTTATAAATCCAAAATCACGAACTAAAATAATAAAAATTCTTCATTAAATCTTCATTATTTTCCCTGTGAACAAAAATTTCTTTAATCTAACTACTTCTCCTTCATCCTCGCGCTCAGAAATTCTGTAAATATTTCATTGAAAGAGAAAATTTTTTTTTAGAAAACAACGTTCTGACAACGTTCGAGTACCATGTACTTGATTTCACCCCCTAAATTTAAATATCACGAAATTCCATTCTAAGACGTAGAATTATCTGTCAACGACTTAAAGGATAAAAATATTTGCGATATGATTGTGATGGTCGAGGACTTTTACAGTCGAAATTCCTGAACGTCAAGCAGGTGAAAGAATGTAACGGCAGCCAAGAAGGACTTATACGCTCACGTTAGTGGGGCAGTCAGTATAGAAGGCTACAGAGTACCGAGTATTAATAGTCCACGGAGCGTGGACCGAGTACCGTTAAGGCCGAATGCATACAACGTGCCTCGCTAACGGGGATTGCCTTCTCTCGCGCACTAAAATACGTGGAACCGGAGAATTTTTATCAGACGTACACAGTACAGCGAGCAGAAAACATTCGTACCAGCGCATTCGGCATCCCGATTCTTGTGGGAGAACTGTATATATACACTACCGTTCATAAATCTTTAGGCACTCTCTATAACAGCGTAAATCACAGAAAAACTAAGAAAAAATGTGAAAATATTTATTTATTATCTACATCCACACATACATTTACAGAAATATACTACATAAATGAAAAAATTACAATACAGGTAACCCTCTTATAACACGATAGATGGGTTCCTAGAAAATGCCGTGTTGTAGGAAACCGTGTTATATGAGACCTAGAGGTATTACAAAAAGGCTAGTACAGGGGAGTTACGTTCCGAAAACTTAATAAAACCAAATATTTTCTAAAATTCCATATCTCTGAAGTAGCAAGTCTCGCCGTGGATAATGCGTAAACTGCATGTCGTTTTTCGCTATAACACCGTAATAGCGTTCTAAATGGAACAATTATAATTTATTTGTGTGGTTTCATTGAAAACCGCTATAGTTCATTATACCTTCCTGCCATTGTTTTAAAGTATAATAATTCAGTTTTTAAATATTTCAAAGAAAAATCACGTTATCCAGTGATATATTGGGTTGAGTAAAAAGTAATTTCGTATTTCGCGGGTACACGTCGTTAACGGGAAGTATTAGAAAGAATCTGAATTCAATATCTTAAACGCAATGAAAACGTTCCATTTTTAAAACAGATGATAACGGGAGATGAAAAATTGATTGTTTATCACAATGTAAGGCACAAAAGGTCGTATGGTAAACGAGGTGAACCGCCGCAAACCACAGCTAAGCAAAATATCCACGCAAAGGAAATCATGCTGTGTGTTTGGTGTGATTTTAAGGGGATCATATATTACGATCTTCTTCCGCAAAATGAAACCATCAATTCTGAAAAGTATTGTTTACAACTCGATCGGTTGAAGAATGCAATCGACGAAAAGCGCCCAGGATTAGCTAATCGTTATAGGGTCATATTTTATCAGGATAACGCTCGACCTCATGTATCTTTGGCAACTCGGCAAAAATTACTACAGCTTGTTTGGGATGTCTTGCCTCATCCTCCGTATTCACCTGATCTGGCACCATCAGATTTTCATTTATTCAGATCTCTGCAAAACTTCCTGAATGGAAAAAATTTTAGTTCTTTGGAGGTTTGCAAAACGCACCTTGAGGAGTTTTTTGCTCAGAAAACTGGAAGCTTCTGGGAGCGTGGAATTTTGAAATTGCCTGAAAGATGGCGAAAAGTAATCGAACAAACCGGTGCATATATTGTTTAATAAAATTCTTTTTCAATACGAAAATTCCATCTCTTAATCTGACCTAAAAATACGAAATTACTTCTTACTTAACCAAATATAAGTACAGACTTGTACAAAGGTTTTCACAATTTTCCTATCGTGTTAGAGCGAAACCGTGTTATAGAAAATCGTGTTGTAGGAAGGTTCCGGCAATTTATGAATCGTGGTATAACGAAACCGTGTTACAGGATATCGTGTTGTAAGAGGGGTACCTGTACTCAAATTTTACGGATAAAGAAATACCTATATGCAAAGAGCGTTGTAACAGGTTGAATGTCATGGGAGCAGCCAATGACCGGCGTCACTGAATTCAATAAAACTTTATATGACTTTTAAATAGTAATGTTTTCGAATCTGCTGATTTAGTTAACATTTACATATTGGTTTGGGAAAGGTAAAGTCCTGTAGTCTATTCGTCTGTACCTGTCTTTAATCTGCCTTGACTTGAATTTTTTGAAAATGTTCTTAAAATTTCTAACGCTCTTTGTTTTTCAAGTTTCTACATGTATCTTGAAGACTGCGAGCGATTGAATCGGTTAAGTTATCTGCCATCTTCATTTATTTCATTCGGACATATTCATTTGACAATTTTAAATATATTCAATTAATCGTCGGTAGATCTGCAGTTAAAATTTCTGTTATGTAAAGATGTAATTTTAGTAGAAAAAGTTTCATTTCAGTAGAAATGGAAAAACTAGCGAAGTACCGGTCAGTGGGATGCGAACTTTTTAAGAGCGAGCTAAATGAAAAAACGCAAAATTTTGACAGGCCAATATAATTAAGTAAATATTAAACAGTTTAATACATTAAATATTTTAATTTTTGTGAAACAGTTTATATATACAAAAAAGATACACCTACATATACAATTTTTGATGGTTTTATATATAAGGATTTAGGATTATCTAGCTAGGAAAGGTGTATCATTTTACATTAGAATCACTAAGCAAGTCAAAATGTTTGATGCTCACTTTTTTTTTACAAAAATTCTCCAAGTTTGTAGAAAAGTCGTAGAGTAGAAATTCTCTGTTCAACTCATAAGGCATAAATTATCGACTATCATTTCCACCTGTTGATTCTTCTTTTTTCGAAGTACTTATTTAATACATGGAAGTATAATAGCTTTAACGCCGGTAGTCCCAGTGCTTAGAATTGAGGAAATTAGCATTGATTGACAACTTATTTTAATATATAATACATATGGATTGTTCAAGCTAGTTCTAGGCACTTATCATTTTTCGATATATTTCCTTAAAATTTTGAAAATATATTCTTCATGATATTTTATAATTATAACCGGAATCTCAACGAGTTCGTCCACACGGGTTATGAATAAATCGTGATTAAAAATAACATATTTAACATGGGCCTTATGGAAAAAAATTTTTGCTGAGTCCGTAAAATCTTTTTGTATTTTTCTAATGGAAAAACAAGTCGATGGATTCTAATAAAAAATTAGTAATGTATTATTTTATGCTTTTGGAATATTATTGAATTTTTTCATAATTTTTTACTTTATAGTTATAGAGAAAGATGTTTTTCAATGTCTAAAAAGTGAATGAAATGACCTCTGTGGAGTTAGCCCCTGCATTAATTCTTACGCAATTTTTTTCATTTCTAATAAAAAAAGAAACTTTTAGTTCTGAATCCAGCTAGAACTACCTTAAGTACGATTGATTGTTAGAAAAATAAACTGTATTCTAATCGAATTCTATAAGTCATTTTCACGAAAGACTTGTGAATGTTGGTTATTAATGGATCAGTACAATAATTAACGTATAATATGTAATAAACCTTCATTACAAATTACATGTATCATAAAATTGTCGTCAAGCGATAACCAAACAAATCAACAAAACTAACTTCAAGCCACACACATTCTTTGTTTTTATATATCACCGCATTCATTCCTGTTAATAAAAGCAATCATAATCACGAAAGACTTTCAATGTTTGTGTGCGAATTGTACGATCAATAACGAGCGCACCACGTTTTTATACATTAACTATTAAAGAAATATAATTAACTTTAAATAGTACATACATAAAAATATACGTCATACATAATGTTCAATTTTGTATTACCTTTTGTAAGTTGTAAATTCATAACACAACAACGTATACCATTAATAATGTTAGGAAGACTAAAAGATTAATCTTACTCTACTACTGTGCCACTCTGTGCTGTTTTACATTTGCTTTTATATGGAAAAGTCGTGAATATTTTTATATGAAAATTCCTAAAATACTCGCACATCGTGATTACTCTTTCTTTTTAAATTTACAAAATACAGCATCTCACGGAAGAGTTTAATAAATGCATCCTTTGCGTATAACGTTTGACTAGTCAAAGCTACAAAAGCTGTATTTTCTTGCTACTATCTCATGAACTGTAGGTCGCTGAAATTTCTTAATAACAAAACACTTTACATTAGAAAGGCAGATATATAAGAGACTCAACCCTTTGCACTCAGATGTCTTATTTGATGAGACATCGTAAGTCTACTATATCACTCGGTTGCCTCCTCTAAGGGGACCATCGAATTTATTAGTGATTACAGAGGATGAACCTAATGCACCGCAATATTTTAAGAAATGTACGTTTACCTAAACGTTTCTATTACAATGAAAGAAGATAACAAATAGTAAAGTGCCATCAAGTTGCTAATAGATAAGTAAGAGATGGCTCCGAGTGCAAAGGGTTAATAAATTTCAATAATCACAGACATAGGTATGGAAACTCCCAAAAACGTAAATTCGCGTATGAATGTGGTATTTTCAATATATTTTTTAATACCTTGATAACGTGAACATTTGAGTATATTTAACCCTATACGCACCGAATTATTTCGTTAATTTTGGTAATGAGCTAAATAAAATTAATTTTGCAATATTTTCTATCATTTGTTATTCATTTTTTAAAATGCTGTCAATAACTATAGATATTAACGGACATTTAGGTGATATTACAAAATCATCGCAAAATTGGAAAGCCGATATTAAATTGCCAGAAAATAAGGTCAAATAAAAATCTACGTCTAGTACTGCTCGAAATAGGACCGCAAAGGGTTAATTAACAATATTCACCAGTGATAATTCTTTTCGATTATATAAAGAGAGTTCTAGGTGCACTTTCTAATAATCGACGATTTTCAGATGATACTTCTATGCGCGTCGTCCTTCGCCGAAGAACAGCAACAAACTAAGGCTCCAACAAGCACCGAAGACGTTGAAACATCGGCAGATTCAAACGAACCACCAGAAGGGTATTACGCCTTCGTGAAGTCACCAAATGCTGAACCGCCTAAAGTCAGGCCACCTCCCTACATGGACAGTGATGAGGAATGTTACGGTTTGTACCTTGATATGCATTTATTTTATTGTAAGTGGAACTTGACCACGGAGCTTGTTCTAGGTCATGCATGTCATACACAAAGGCTAACACGGGTCAAATAAACAAGGCCTAAAGCTTATGTGGGCCACAGAAGAATAGAAACGTCAATTTTTATAGAAATATAGAAAATAAAAAAAGAGCAAGTATATTATAATATTCAAATAATATCAGATAATCAAACGTTTGAATCAACAATGTTGGATAACTAATTTTCAAATAATTATTTTGAAATAATCGGGATTCTATTGTTCATACAAAGTAAACTGTCCACATTTCGATCAATGTATTAGCTCTTTGAGGCACAGGAATTCAGAAAATAAAATGACCCATGTTGCACATGCATTTTCTTCTTCTTTTAATTGAATAATGTTGATTTATATTTATTGACAAGGTTGTATAATAATATAAATTTTTGCGGTGGGTCAAAGAATGTCCCACCATGCATCTTCACGCATCAAAGAGGTGGGACACTTTTAATCCCACTGTGGCTTAAAGAGTTAAAAAGCTACGATACAAACTTCAGCAAGATGTGGTTCCTACAATTTTTGCAACTTCACTCTACTTCGATCAACTTACTTTAATGTTATATATAGATTTTTAATAGTTTACAACTATCAACAGGAAAGTTTTCGAGAAATGATAAGAACTCGTAATTGTATTAGGTTGGAAACTATGAAACGGGCGTTTTTGTTTAGTCTGTGTTCAGCTGCAACTGAGAGATATTCATTGTAACGTGCACTCGATATTTTTATTTATAAATTTTAAAGGTATTCTTCTTACTCATTTCGTAAAATCTTTTCGTGTTTGTATCCCATTTTCATTTAATTTTCTCTGAAACCAGATGGAAACAAAACGCGATTCACATCTACTTTTCTTGTACGAGTTCAAATTGAATCATATCGCAGCTCAAGCTTCGAGAAACATTAATCACGCATTGGAGATGAATCTAATAATGAAAAAATGCTCGATATTGGTTCTAAAAATGTCGTTTTGACAATTTAAGTATCGTCAACGAGCCTCGAGGAAGACCACCGAACAATATTGATAACGAGGAATTAAGGACGACTGTGGAATTCGATCCACACACAATTATTTGTGAACTTATTGTTAGGTTTAAACTAGGAATTAGCCATGCGGCTGTGTTAAAACATCTAGGTGTAATAAATAAAGTATTATTTTTATTTAATGCCCGTTTCATAGTTTCCAACCTAATACTTCTTTGCCTGAGAATTTAAATTGCAATTTTTGTAGTAGAGTGATAATTCTCTTGAAGTTATTGAATATTCGTACTTTTTACAAATTAATTTTTGGTCAAAGTAACTTTTTAGCAAAACAAAGCCGTTGATAACTGTTGCAATGGTTTTAAGTCGAAAATTGCGTAAACATATAGCAATTTACTATTGTGGAATTTAATTTCACTGATTTGTTGGCCAGCAACGATATTGATCCTATCGACCACAGTTACCTTCTGCCTCCGCAGTTGTTTATTTGTTATTCATTTAATTAACACTTGATTATATTAGTCTTTTCCTATGAAAATAAATTCGAAAGAATTAATTGAATTTCACGTTACTGCCAGGAAGTTTCAAGTAAATAATAAATTCATTCTTCTCTTTTTTTTTCTCATAATTGAGTAAGTAATAAAATAGAGGTAAACAACATTAATTTAATTAATTTCAAATCTAATTTCGCCGACTTTTTACAATGAATGTTCTGGCTTACGGACATAAATGAGACTGGATGTTTTAGACAAATACACCTGGAAAAGGAACTCTATTTAATAACAGTGCATTTTCCTTCTTGTATTGTAGAGTTTTGTTCTTAAAAGTTTCGTGTTCCGTTAGAAGGAAAGAAGATATTTCAGGTATAAACTTCAGGTGACTTATGCAGTTGCGTTAGCTGTGGTATTCTTTTCTAAAACAAGTTGAAACTCGAATAAACAGAGAGTTTGAAAATGTACGTTTCTGTTTTAATTACTTTTTTATAACTTGCAAAGTTGGTATATCCTATTAAACAACGTGTAGCAAGTAAAAGTTGAAAGTTACATCATCTTTAATACATTAACTGGAAGCCAAATTAAATATGCCGAAAATTCATTTATTTTTTTTAAATTCATATTGACGACTTTATAATATATAGAAACAGAATAACAGAATAATTATTCTATAAATTAGAAATAGAGTAACAGATTAATTGTTAATAATAATAATAATGAATGACAGAATAATTAAAATTATAACCGAATAATCATTTGAAAAAGGGGAACTAAAAATATTTTAATAGCAGTTGTATTCTACATATTACAAATTTCACAGCTAGTAAGAAAGAAATTAAGAAATTTCTCTTTTTTAATTTTAGCCTTCGTTTGTTAGTTTCATGTGAGAAACTTGCAAAAAAATAATATTTTAAAATAATTTAGGTCTGAAAAACGACTTACGTACTATTTATTGGCAAAGAATACACAGTTTTCATATATTATAACAGCGATATTAAGAAATATATGGTTTTAATAATTTTAGATACTGGCAAGCAAGGAAAGGGCTTCGTTTCGATCCACAATATTTGTGGTGATCTTAACAAGGGCTACATCCCACGAAATCCGATGAAACAATACATCAATGGATCGTCTTATCCCTTGTAAGTACACGTAATTAAATTTGTGTTCTAACTATTATTGTTTGATATAAAAGTGCAAGATGTACGTTCAATTTAATTTCGAAAAATTGAACAGACAGAATAAAAAAGTTCCCTTCTATTAAACTTTGGCTCATTTAACAAATCAGAAAGTTCAATAATTGTTCAGAGCATTTGGCTCGTCTTTTTAATCGGCTGAAAAAACGAGATTTTCAAGCTTTTGAATTTATCTAAGTGACTAATAGAAGGAATTCCTTTCTACAACAATTATATCATGTCGAAAATATTATCTCTTTGTTAAAAAAAGTCATTAATTCTTCAAATCAAATATTACTAATTAAAGTAGAAAGACATTGCATTTGTATTAATAACTTTTCAATGGCATCATGGATTTTGCTTCATTAAAAAGTGTGATTAATATCTTTCATGGCTAATCTGCTTGTGGACTTTTCAGTAAAATTACTAAGCGGTTTCAGTAGTTTTATAGACTGATAAGTCTGCCAACGTCACGTAATTTGCGTAATTTTCGTAAAAAGTTCTCTCCTGTTGGCTACGTGCAGTTAGTTACGTTGAAAAGATTAAAAATCCTATAATCTTTGAGGAATGATTTTAATCCCGCATAGTGAATACCTACAGAAGAAAATTATTCTTTGCTTACATCAAGATGCTCGTCTTTCTAAAAAATTTCCAATCTAAGAAAAATATTCATTTTACAATTTTTTTCTCTCTTATGAAACATAATTAGTTACGTGTTTTCATAATTCCGCAAATTTTCAAAGTTATATTTAGGAAATATTTCCTTCTTACTTGTTTGTATTCTGTGAAATGATTTTTTATCGGTGTGCCTCGTTGGAAAATGTTTTAGATTAAAGTTAGCCAGCCTTACGAGAGTTTCCTGAGTGCATAAACATTTACCTCCCGTTCCATTAAAAATTTTTAAGTTGTTTCACGTTTCAACCCTTGGCGGAAAATATGGAAGTTTATCCTTGACGCGATACTAACGTCTGTTCTGCTCCCTAACTTTAAGAAGGATTTCCGACGATGCTATTAGTAGTTGCCCAAAACCTTGTCGCAAACGTTTATAAAGTATATTCCTCTATTTTGCTACCAACGTTGTTACAACTGAATACTTTAAAACGAAATTTTGACTCATATAGTCTGAATAATAATTAGTTAAACGAAAGAATGATGTGTATATTTTAATACTACAATTACTTAAACGGTCAAAATGGCCAGTTTCCGTTTATAGGTCGAGCTCTTCATTTTCACGGTTTGCGAAGCGATTTAATTTGTTTACTTTAACACTAGAACGACCGACGTTAAATTTATTACATTTAAATATATTAAGTAAGAACTGTGGAAGAAGAGAAATCAAGGGGTGGAAAATATGATCGGTCTGGTAATCTGTGTTTTATAAGATCAACTTAGAATTTCTAGTATAGGACTCTCCTGTAAACTTAGGGAATTTTTAAAAAAAATGTGAAGAAGTCATTTCGACTTGCTTCGTCGTTCTAGTGTTAAGCAACATACAAACTTTGTATTTCTACAGAATAACGAATCGCTTGTAACTCGTTGTTCGCTGTTCTCAATTATTCTGTCTACCTATTTCAGGAGGATCGCGTTTTGCCTTTTCTCACACTTCGTTTGAACGTTTTCAAATTTGTTAATAAGAGTGAAAAAATCTTGCGAATGGAATTTACGTGACTTTAAATATTTAATACTAGATGTACGGTTGCTACATCTGATATATTCCTAAATATTAATTAACTTAAATATTAATACTTATAAGTATGATTAAATATATTCATAAGTACTTTGATAAATGATGGATCAGCCGGCAAAAGATGCTTATTATAAGATACACATGAAATATCCACTGTACGTCTTCCCTATTTTGGAAAATATTAAAAAAATTTGGGAATCCGTCAATTTGACGGCTGCCGTATATCTAGTGTTAAATAAAATGTTAATATTGAATGTTAATACTAATAATCTAGTGTTGAAATAACTTTTAAAAAGGGAAATTCGGTAATTATTAGCTGAAATAAAGAGATATGTGGATACATAGAATTAAAATAATATTAATGAATTCATGTGTCTAGAGAACTGTCTGCCTATTTCAGTGTCTCGAATTTATTACTTTATAAGTATTTAGTTTTTTCTATTTTTCAGTAAATATACGAATATACATTATTAATTTGCAGTGCCTTATTAAAAAATCATACGTTGAAATTCTTGAGCAAAGCTTTGCCGATTCTTAAAGCCGACGACTCATTACCGAAGGTTGCCACAGTTCAATCCTTCTCGCAAAATTCGTAAGTATAAAGTTAACGAGAAAACTTAGACAATCTTCCTTTTAAGTCTACTTTGTTGCTACAACTGTCTGCGATTACAGAGTCTACACCGATGAGAAACGAAGCAGGAGCAAAAGATCTTCTGAACCGGAAGACAGCGCAGATACTTCGAGAAATGGACGTAAATTTTGCGAAAACAGTGGAGGAGTGTAAGTCATTTTAAAATGAACCCAAAAAGTTTTACTAATATCACGTTAAATAATAACATGCCAACATTTTGCGGTTTCATTTGAATTCTTGCATAACATTTATTGAACATATTTCTATTTATCCTGTGAACACTATGGGCTTATATTAGGGATACCGGAAAAGAATGTCGTTTTTTTCCGAACACATGACGACATGAAAAAATGACTCGTTGGATATTTTGAATCAAAACCCAGTGAATTTTATTAGAGAGGTATTACGAGTTTGCCAGAGCGATGGAGAAAGGTTGTATCAAGCCGCGGAAATTATATTTTAGATTAAATCATTCTCTGCAAAATTTTTCTTGGTTCGATTGTTTCTGGAAGATGTATCATCACAGTAATTAAAACAGACTGTTTTAAACACCTTTAATCTCAAAAGCAAGTCAAGTATCTAAATTGAATGCTAAAAGACTTATGGTTAGAACATGAATAAATCCCTGAATGGGGATTATGGAAGGTAATGGATTAATATTTGTAAATTAAATTCGTATAAGTCTTTTATTTGAAAAAATGACGTCATTCTTTTCCTGTATCCCTAATATATGCAGCCTTTAATGACTTATAGACTCATAAATACGAAGTTACAGTTACAATATTAAAATACAACCATTGAAATATGTAGTTCTTACACATGATTAATACACAAATATCTTTTTTTATTCCAAAATTCTAAAAGGAATTTCAGCATTAATCCCTTGTCGTACAATAACGAGTGAAACTCCTGATGCGGCGAATTGTATAGGAAATTTGCAAGTTTCGCAAAACTTATAAAATCGAAAATACCAGTAAGACGCGACACGATAAAAATATTCCTATCATATTAATATTACGTTTAATTATACCATACATCAACAATCACTGATCAATTTCTATTTTATAAATTCAATAGGTAATTATTGTGGAAACAGTCACAAAAGAAAATGTACGGCAAGGGGTTAAAACTTTATTTTACGTTTGTAAATTCGTCATAATTTTATATCTAATTGAACTTTAAAATCTTTCTACTAAAGTATTTAATCTCCCAATTAATTAATCATCCGCTCGTGTTGTAGTGTCTGCATGTTGTATAAAGCTATACAAGGCGAATCACTGGCCACATCGGTGGCCGAACGACGAGACGAACCATCGACCCCGGAGTATCGACAACGAACACCACCACAGGAAAAACAAGAATACAGCGGGCCACCCACACCTTGTCCTGCCAAAGTGGAATATGCAACACCTGTGTTCGCCAAGAATTATCAAGGAGTCTGGCGTTACGTGGTCCAAATACCTTACGAAGGATACTTCACTCAGACGATCGAAGTCACGAGATGCATGTAAGTTAGAACAATGGAAATTCAATTCTCTATGTAGGGCAGCACGCTTTTGGAACTTTTACACGATGGTGCATAAGAAACTGTTAATCTTTGGATAACGATACAATGTTCGTACATTGGATGGTATCATAATTGACTTACACATTTAAATACGCTGATTTTGATAGAAGTTTGTAGAATTTTAGACTAAACAGATACCAGGACTGTGTTCAGAATTCCTTTACCCATTCGAGAGGGTACATTTTTTTTGTGGATCATCCAGAGATACCGACAATTTTTTCGCTTTATATTTACCATTTCCTGCATTTCTGATAGTCCTGGCTTTGGGTATGCATTTTAGGGGCTAAATTGAATCCAATACCAAATATGACGTTTACACACTTTTAAGATACTTTTTGTTTTAAACTAGCCTTCTTTTGACGGCTGCTTTTTCCGTATTGACCGATAATTTCAATTCGATATCATTGCACACACGGTGTGCTGTACTTATTTTTGGCTCGTAAATGCATTGCAGAAGCGGTTTGCAAACCGTCTCAAGTGGGTTAAGTGACATCCGATGTTGTTTTCTTTATAAAATAATAGCATAGATACAACCTGACCACTTGAATGGACCCTGCTTCTCTTTCAATTTCTTTGCTACCCATGCTTCCATTGTCCTTACGCACACGGTTGATTGCAAAAAAGAGGAATGCACGGTACACAAACAAGTGGTAACAGAAGAAAAGACAAAAGGAACAACTGGCTATTGTTGAAGCGAGTTCGCTTAAGACCAGCTTTGGACGATCAATATTTATTATCGTTTTTAATATTGTCAGTCTTATGGGAAAATCGCACGAGCATAAAAAGCGTCGATGTTTTTTAAGAATAATTCTATAGAGGAATTTTATGATAAGAAATTAAATTTCATAGGCATTTACATTTTATTCGAAATTGCAATAATGTATAATTATGTTGTGGTACCTGAGAAAAATAGTCTGCTTACAGTTAAAAAATTTAAAAGATTTTTAGAATCCTTTAAATTACAGTTAGGAGAAGATTTTTTGCCTTAAACAATTACTTCTCCTGTACTATGAAAAATAATAAAATGATGCGTTTCAAAACCGACGAGAATATTGAAAGAACATTCTTAAACCAAATCGAAAATGTGCAATTTCGACAATATCATCTTGACATACATTTTTTATGAAGTATGCATAATTTTTAATGCTTGTAGACGCAAGTAGAATTTCTCAAGGAAAATATTACACAAAACTTAGCATCACTGGAACTCAAACTTCAAAATTTTGTTCGTAACTCTGTGTCGACTTTTCTAATTTTTCTAGTAGTAGGACAAGCCATCGAATTATTCTTGCAAAATTTAGAAAAGAAGCAACGCATGTAATATCGAAAAAATCAAAATCTCCTCTCTGCACGTGCCTTGTAGTAGAAGCATGTAATATTATTTTCCAGGCAATCGAGATGTCACTATTTGGATGGAGGTTGTTTGTCATCTCCAAGATGGACGAGCTTACTCGTAGCTGAGATCTTTTATCCAGACACGTTCCTAGAGAAGAATCAAAATAATCGAGTTAGCGGAACCAGAGAGCCCGTTGCAGGTTCACCACCACCCGTACACGATTTCCAAAATTATCAGCAATATCTTCAGAAACGTGCTGGTGAGAACGAAGCTCGCAATAGTGCAGGATCTCCTCAGCACCATTGCGATGGAGTGGATGAAATGGGTTGCTTCCAGGTGAGAAATAATTATGTATATTATAATTAAATTAATTCATCGCAAGAAGTGAACTGAGACTACTTCCGGTCTCCATAGCAATTTTATTTATGCGTTTATGTAATTGAAAACAATTTAGTACATTATGAAGACATCATACAACGCAACCTATTTTGCATTTTTACACTCACAATCAATTCTTTTTTCAAATGGACCTATTAACTTTGGACGTGTTATCCGGATTGCTTAAAAATTGTTCATAAAAACAGTATTAACCCCTTGCCCTTGAATAACGTGTAACGTACGTGACGTAGTGAACGCAATACAAAATTTTAAAATTTCTCAAAAACTATTAAACTGAAAATGTTAGTCGGTCTTTACCTAAACCTAACCTAGACAATTAAATTATTTGTATAACTTTTTATTTCAACAATTAATTCCGGGTCATTGCGCATTCAGCTAGAAGAGATATCGTAGAACAAGGGGTTAATTGTAAGCGTGGCACTGTGATCGATTTTGCGAATCTAGCTGGACAAAAATAATGTTACCAATGAACGTCTTGTTTATTGTTTGAAAGTCTTTAATAAGTTTAAAAAAGTGAATGTTGATGGCATATTTACCGTTACAAATTGTTTATATACTTCTGTTCCTTGGAATCCTCATCGTCCTCGTCTGTTCCTTCGCCTTCAGCGAAATACATCTTCAATTTGCTTTTTCCGATATCTTACCTTTTGTTTATCACATTTTTTCACTTGCCACTATTTATAACATGAATATACGATACGTGTAAAAGGCATTCTAAACGCCTTATCCACGCGTAGAGACTAAGGAGATCGAATCTAAAATTTTCGCTATTTTAAATTACTTCATGTTTTTCCATAGAATTTATTTGCGTCATGTAGTTTCCTCAAAAATAGCTAAATTGATGCAAATGACATAAGCCACGTGTACCTTTTGCTCGACGGTGAAATACCTCCTACGTAGGTGGTCACTAAAAAAACCTGTGCAAGTTTTCTATCGATCGAGACGGACATCGTTTTTATTTTATTAGTTTCAATATATGTTTTAAATAAAAAATAAATAAAACGCGAAGCGGAGGATAGTGGAGTTTTTTTGTACGCCTCACTAAACTTTTCAAATATACAAAAAATTGCGCCAAATTATTTCTTTAAATAATGAGATATGGCAAGTGAGATTAATAGAACTATTGACATAATTCGTACTAAGCTTAAACAACATTGAAAACATATAATATCACAGTAAATTAAAATGAAAACACACGAAAATGAAATAAAAATACTG
This sequence comes from Cerceris rybyensis, assembly GCA_910591515.1. NCBI lineage: Eukaryota > Metazoa > Arthropoda > Insecta > Hymenoptera > Crabronidae > Cerceris > Cerceris rybyensis. The sequence goes on from OU342793.1 coordinate 10,508,275, forward strand.
CCTTCTTGAAACATAAATTGATCTAGCTAGATACCTTAATTTTAACCCGTTTCAGGTAAAATTCTGGAAGGTACTACCACGAAATAGGGTTTGTTCATTATTATTATCGAGGTACTTACAAGTTCGTATATTCCCGTATAATGACATTCAAACAACTCGAAATTTTGATTTTTGTCCAGCTAGATTTGTGAAATCGATCACAGTGCGTGGTGTTCTTCTTTTTTAACAGTTCTGAAACCTATTTTTGACTGCTTTAGTAGTTTGAATGTTAAGTCCGTGTCCTGTAATAAAATCTGGCTTTCATGATACAGATCATGATCATAATGTAACAAACGCGAATTGTACGACATTTTCAATTATTAGAATATACGAGATTATTCAATTACATTTGTATTTTAGGTACGTTTATACTACGATTGGTTCCTGGTACCAGGAAGTTGCAAATGCTGGCGTCCTGATTACTTTAGTCGTTATGTTCGTCGCAGTGGTTCCAACGCTGAATTATGATTGAAACCTCGAAATATTTTATTTCAGTAAAAAAAAAAAAAAAAGAGGGGAGATATTTAGTATACGCGCGTTACGTTATGTCTGCAAGCAGTATCATAATCATGTTATACATTAAGTATTTAAAGCGCATATATTCTGGAACTACTTAACAGGATCGATTTTAAGAATATTAAAAATTATACGGTCCTTTTTAGAATTTCTTAGTTTATACTGTGCGTAAATAAATACATGAATGACCATGTTGCTGTTATGCACTTTAACTATCCGGAAATTTTAAATATTCAAATTTGAACTTGAGAAGAAAACGTTTACCGTTTTTTAATTGGAAAGTATGGTGAGAATTTTTTAAATGACACTGCTACTGAATTTTTATATTGAAGCTGGAATTATATCAAGTGTAAAACGAGGTAGATTCTGAAAGCTTCACGGATAGAAATATTATTTATATTGATAATTAAAAAAAAGTGAAATAAGCATATACACCCTCTGTCCCAACAGTAACCGGAATAGATTAAAATAAACGCAAATGCTTCAGAATAGTTGACAAAAAGCACTTTATTTACTCGAAATACTCTCCCTCAATAGAAATACAACGATGTGCGCGATCAAAAAATGCATCAAATGACCTTTTTAATATCGCTGATTGGAATGATGCTGAGGTTGCTCGTCGTTTATCGTTGAATGTCTTCGATAACTTCTTAAAAACGATTGTAACTGGAGATAAGACGTGGTGTTTCAAAAATCAAATTTTTTTGCTTCAACATCGCCAGTATTCATCCGATATGGCTCCCTGTGATTATTTTTTGTTCCCAAAGCTGCATTTAACGATGAAAGGAAATCGTTATGCATGAATCAAAGACATTCAACGATAAACGACGAGCAACCTCAGCATCATTCCAATCAGCGATATAAAAAAGTCATTTGATGGACTTTTTGAATGCGCAAATCGTTGTATTTCTGCTGAGGGAGAATATTTCGAGTTGTTAAAATGATTTTTGCCAACTATTCTAAAGTACTTATGTTTATTTAAATCCATTCCGGTTACTTTTGGGACAGAGGGTGTATGCTGCAAATTTATATAAAAAATTGCATGCTCCGTTATATACTTTATTAGATGGCTTTAACTTTTAAATACCCTCTTTTAATATTTTTATACGTGATGTCACAAATATGACGAAAACAAGAATAGCTAATTAAGCGAATTGTACAGCGAGCAGCAAACATTTGCTTTTGTTACTCTCTTTAACAACGTAAAAAATTCCGTGATCCTCGAAACGTGTATTTACCTGCACCGTTTGTTCAGAAGTCATTGCAAATAATACGTGCGCAGGTGTTTCAATATGGATAGTACGAAAAGTATAATTTTTAGTATTCAAACATGCAAACATTTACGGCAAAAGTAGAGAAATTAAAAACAATGATTACATATTATTATTAAATAGGATAACTTTAATCGCTTTAAATACATTTCAATTCATTTTTAAGCTGTTAGGAATTCTTTAAGAATTCGAATCTTTTTCTGTCTTTGATATTCGTCATTTTAAAAGTATTGAGATATCTCGGAATACTCATATTAAGTCGTTATTGAGCATGTAATTTACTAATTTTTAACCCCAACCAGCGTTCTTGAGCATATCTAATGATATATTTAATAATTTCTTTTACTACTTTTAAGCAAAAGCTAATGAAAATGTCTCATTGTTTTCTGTGAAAACGCATCAGTCCCAAAATCATAGAGCATAGAACGGAAAATAATAATATATGAAAGTAAAGTGAATTATTATTACACTAATTTATCGACAAATATTTTTGAAGTATTACAATTGATTTTGCAATGATACATTGCATCATATTGGGGGTACCGAAAAGTAATCAAGATTCTTTTCTGCTGGCGAAAAACATATATTTATTAAAGAAATCTTAAATACTAATCAACAGAATAATTTTGCCAGCGTGAAGGTAGTCGTTCGTTTTCCTTTGTAAAAAAGTTCTTCGATTTTTGGTTGTAAAACATCCAATTGCGATTTTACTTCTCCAATTTTGATTACTTTTCCGTACCCCTAATACATGTGATTGCGAACTTGATGAAAAAATTCTATTATATTTAATATTCTATTAAATATTAACCCTCTACATCCTACATCTTTTACAGAGGAAAATGCTAAAACATATAACATACACATTTTACGTGTCTGTGCAATATGTAAAAATTTGGAAAAATTGTATTTATTACATATTTCGTGTTCCACCATCGTACATTGCGATATGGTGAAACTTTTTTGTCGAAATGATAAAGAAATTGAATGTTTAGCAGTGCTGCTAAAATTTAAATATCTCGAAGCGAAAATATAGCCCATTATCATAATTACCGGCATAAACTTATAGGTATTGGATCATAGGGGGTTTATGGATTTACGAATACATAAAATCATAACAAAATTAAAATGTATGTAATTAGTTAGAATTGTGCATACAAGTAAAAATACTTTGCTTTCGTATTTTTCCTCTGTTCTAAGAATTCTTATTTTAGGAGAACTCATTAGTAATCGCAACACGCGCTCTGCCTGGTACGTCTTTATGTATAATACCGAAATCTTTCTTTCTCAGGGCGAAGCATTTAATTCATTATCATTCTTGTTAAGATAATGACGTACACTACCTTCGAGACTGAAAATGAATAAGTTTACTCTCTTCCAGCCTTTATTAATGCATGGAAGTTATTTGTATTTTTAATTATTATGAGAGTTTGTATAAAACTGTCCGTTAATTATTTACCAAGTATTTTATACTATTATTCTCGTATAATATATTTATATTTATTAATTTGTATCAGCGATATCGTGGGATACACTCACGTTTGTATTATCACTTTTGTGTACCATTTTCATGTAATTTAAAAATACATTATTTTAAGAATGTCTCTTATCCTCATGTTAACCGATGTGCCATGTTAACCCTTTTCTTTCAGACTGATAGCGACTTAAGACTATTTATCTAAATATTATTACGAGTATTTCATCTAAGATAATTTGATAATATTAGTTTATAACATTTTTCTTTTTTAACAGTCATTTTAAATGACGATAGTTCTCAACTAATAAAGTTAATTTTACGTCATTAGCAAAAATCGTATAAACGCGTTATTGCATGTCAGTGAAGATTACTAGAGAACAGGAGATCGACTAATCTATGATGAAAATACAAAATCGGTACTTCCAAACCAGAAACGAATGTTCGCTTACTTTGACTTCAAAAATATTGCTGTACTATTAGATAAAAATTAATTCAAATTTTTAATAAAATTTAAAAAGTGTAAAGAATATTCTTAACAAAAATGTTTTACTTATACAAATTTGAAAATTACAAATATATATTAAAAAAAGAATGCGTAATATAAGTAAAATATTTCGAAATAATACAATAGATTAAAAATGGTAGGTATATATAACGATAAATGTGATTAATCCGGTGATTATGTATAGTCACCGCTAAATTTGCTAAATGTGATGAATTTTTTAACATTTATCACAAGATCCGGCGAGTCTGGATTAGATCTGGCTTGTTCCCTCCAGGGAATTAGGAAAGGAGTTACTATTGACATACTAAAAGATGTCACTTGATAAGTGGTTTGTTCAAATTCGCTCAACAGACAGAGACGTCCCTCGTCCTCGCGTACTTTTGTTTGTAATGCGTGGCTTGCTGAAAATGCATTTCACGCCTAAATAAGTACAGTGACTCGCAAATTTTTTTGTTTTTGCCCAAATTACAGTTAACACTCGATCAAAGTCATATAAGTCGTTTGTTTACATCTTCCCTTGACACTGAAATACAAACTTGGTTGTTCATGTCCTTTAGATTTAACTATTAGTGCTCGAACTGTTGCTTAGCGCACTTGATCAATTTTGTGAGTTTACGTATTCAAAGGATAATATGTTTTGTGCTTCTTTGTTAACTTTTTTCCCACTATTGTAAATTAAAAACTTGATGCCAAAGGCGGATATACAAAATATTAAGACTATTTGATGGAAAGTAACATTATTGATCAAATTCAGTATTTTGTTTATTATATAATTATTGTTGTAATAAATAATATTTTCGATATGTTCTATACTTTCTTGTTGTGAGAACACCTTAGCTTATTTATCAAATACATTTCCAAACATATATGACTAGTTATTTTACATTTTAATTGAATGAAAAATATAAAAATAAAAAGTACTTGATCAATTTCGTGAGTCACTGTATTTAGTTTTCGGTTGAAATTCGCCGAGATCAGGTTTCAAGGGCCGATTTGATGGGAATGGGCGGTGCGAGGACAATCTGCCCTTACCCCGTACCTCAATTCAAGAGACTTCATAAGGTTGGCGAGGTATAGTGCTGGAAAGAAGTTACCATTAGTCCACCAAAAGAAGTCACTTGATAAGTGGTTTGCTTCGATTCACCAGGTAGATAGAAACATTCCTCGACCTCATGTATTTCCTATTCTAATGCGTGTACATAGGTATTATTGGACCAGATAAAGATGTCACTAAAAAGTGGTTTACTCTGATTCGCCCGACGAATAGAAACATCTCTCGTCCTCACGTATTCTCAAATCTAATACGTAACTATTCGAAAAAGTGCTTAACACTAAACCTACCAAGCCGATCAAAATGGCCGACTTTCAATTTTTTCAATAACCTAAATTGATAGGGGAGCCGTGAAGTAAACATTTAATTTCTACAGTATAAAATCTAAATTAGTTAATTAATCATCCTCTTCATTTTTTGAGCACCCCTTTTCCAAAGTACTTGTTAAATATATCTAAATTTTTAACGACGAAACAAGTGTTTAGTTTGCGGTTATCATTCGTCAACCTCAGGTTTCAAGGGCCGATGTGATTGCTATAGCCTTGCGAGGTCAATCTCTCCTCACCCCCTACTTCAAGCCAAGAGATTTCATTTCGTTGGCGACTTATACCTCAGGGGCCTAACCAGCTTGTTGGTCAGGTACGGGTTTGGCGAACCCGGGGTAACCTGAACCAGGGAATGGAAAGGCGCATAGTAGTTCCGCAGGAAAGTAGTTATTATTGATATTAAAATAAAGGTTGACGTCAGATTTTATAAGCTGCATTTATATTGTGGAATATGATAACTGTTTCAAACGTCCGTTTAAACGAATTTTGCACATCTTCTAACTAATTGTAAGAAAGAATCATATGTGAACCGCAAAATTAGGGCAACAGTTTTTCAAGAGAATGATGGAATTTAACCAGTTAATTATGGAATGTAATTTTAAAAATCCCTTACGGGACGCGGAATTAAAATCAAACAATGACGTGTATACACGTGGAACGCAGAGCAAATGTTCCTACTATAAATTTTATGAAAAAAGGAAGACAAACTGTGGAAGAATGATATTTTTATTGGATACAAAATTTATAGTTCAGTGCTAAAAATGATTCGGTAATCAAGTTTTGGATAACGTGTGTACACGTCAAACGCTGTCAATTTGTTTACAAACATCGTAATAAAATTTTTCAACTTTATTTTTGGATACTTAACACTTTACCGACCGCTAGTCGATTAATCGACTTTTCGGGCCCAACACTTTTGGGCTTTTAACTTATTAATTGGTCGCTACGGAAATTAATAAATAGTTATTTTTCATTGAGGTTAACTGTGCCAAGGACTCAGTGAAGAAACTTTGCAATTTTCGAAGAGATATCAGTATCAGGGAAATATTTGCGTGCAAGTGACCGATCAGAAGTGGGTAGCATGTTAAAAAGTACCGGTCGGCAAAGTGTTAACATTACTCTCAATTTAAAAGTTTGTAAAAATTTCAAACACGTCGGAATAGGTAATGGTAAACTACTTTCTTATAATTTTACTTTAACATCTTGTAATTGAAGAACACTCGAGAAATTCCGAGTATTTTTCACTTGAATTGGTAATACCGTTAAACAAAATTGTGCAATATTAAAAAATCAATAATTTAACGGCTGGATAATATGATGGATTGATAAAAATGGAAAAAAGGAACGCCAGAAATTTCTAAATCTAATAACAGAGAAAAACAACCCACTTTTTATATCGGTTCGTTGGTTTCTAAATTTTGCATGAAAACACCATCAACGTGAAGTTATACTATGAAAATTTATTCTACTTTACCAATTGTTCCTTTTGAATTTGAAGAGAAGTAAGGTCGTCGGAAATGTTTATTTAAACTCAAAAAAGGCAAATTCATTTTTTTTTCTTCTCTTAACAGTTGTAATAATACAAGAATAATATCTGTAACTTTCCGAAATTATTTGCGGTTGGTTGGTAACATTAAAAAATGTTTAAGACTGACAATGAGTAAATTTTGAAAAGCGGTTATAATTCTTTCGGAAGATTGTTCGCAGATACAACAAACTCATCGTTTACAGAACAATATTACGATACATCAGAACTTATAGAAATTTTATAAACATTCCAATTGACATTTAAAGAAAAATATTTATACAAGGGAAGCATGTTAAGCATGGACAAGTATTTTTTTTTAAATTTCTTCAGAAAATCATGGAAATTCTTTTACAATAACATACATTTGAGAAATAGGAACAATTATAAATTTAGTGACTACTATGATGAAGTTTCGAGTTTTCAAAAGAATTTATTCGTTTTATTCCAACCTTTGCAGTCGTTAGTTCAGATTTTATAAAGAACTGCCGCGTATTTTTATGGCGTGAAAATCGTACATTGTAAATTCGAACAAACGAGTCCCAAGGGCATCGCCGCCGAATAAACTCTTGCTTCCAAGTGTTACACAGGAGCCTCGTCTAGTCAGTACTCTTATGCGTGACACGTTTCATCAATTATATAAATGTGAGATTCGAGTAGAGACATAATTAAAATCGTTCACATGAAAATCAAAAAGAAATTCCGTGAAATAAAAATTGATATTAAAGTGTTATCTTTTTGGTACCGTCAACTAAAATAAATGAAGATCTTCGGGGTTAGGGACCCGGGATGAATTAAATATAACTGAGTATTTGTCTCTGAAGTGTTTGGTTTAATTTAGGTACTTGAAACGAAAATATTAATTAGTGTTGGGCGGGTATAGTTTTAAATTTTGTATAAGTTTAAGCAAATTAATAATTACCTTATAAGAAATACGTCTTTGGTATAATATAAAGATATGATCCCTTTTTTCACCGTTGGTAACTATCTGGTACGCTTTAACACTAGACATATCGGCGTTTAAACCATCTACGTAAATAAAAATCTAAATTATATATAAATATGTTAAATAAGTACATTAAACATAGATGAATCAAGAAGTGAATGAGACTATCTATACCTTCCCTGTTTTAGGGAATAAGAGCGACGGTGTAGATCAAGGCATTATTATCTTTCGATAGTGGTGAGTCTGAAATTTTAACTGTCCTTCCGGTCTCCAAACCATGCCGTAGGACGATAAGTCCGAAACGACAGTGGAAATTAGTTGTATTGTTTTATAAAGCAAGCATTCGAGTCATTGAAATATTATTCGTGGGTAGAAACTATTATTTATTTTTCCAATCCACTGTCATATTAAATGTACAATTAGTGTTTCGTAGTTATCAACACTAAAGTCTAATCCATAAATATTGTGCGTTTTTTATATTCATTAGGCATTATTCTTATGACATTACGATGAAATGCGGTCTGTAAATTTTCGTAGACTCTAGATTTTCTAGTTCTCAGTCGTAGGAAAGTAATAAAATAATATTAGGAATAGTAAAGTGATATTATAGTAGTAACTTAATAGTAGGAATAATTATAATCTCATAATTACTGTAATCTTTAATACTTTTGAAGCACTGAAAATCAGCTCAGAATTTGTGAAAATTAATTTGCACTGTGTAAAGGGCTGATATGTAACCAAAAGAATTTTTGTAGTTGAGTTTACGAGATATACACGTTAATTATTTTTCCGATAATTCCGTTTCGATTCTGAGTAACAAAAATGTTCACGTTAAATTGTTTCTGCTTTTTTTGGAACACAGAAATTGATAAAAAAGCTGCACTCGAAAATTACCCGTGAAAGGTGCGTAAAATATTAAAATTGTAAAAACTGGAGTAAAACCGCATCGACTTTTACAATGCTTCGTGTTGGATGTGGTTATAAATGCTGTAGTTAAATTTCATTGAAAAAAAACATTTTGTCGATTATTTCCATTGAAATTTCATCACCATTACGTAGCAGTAAATATACAAAAAGAATTTGATTACAATAACAAATTCATGCATCAATTTGTAAAAGCAATTTCGTTCGATAAGAAAATGAAGTTGAGTTTCAATAAAAAAATGTACGTTTTAAAACAAATAAAAAATAGATAAAAAAAATAAAACAACGTTTATTATTCTTACGAATTGTTGTGAAAATATAAAAACCAAAATGTGTATTATTCTGTAAAGTTAAATGTCAAAACTTGTCTAATATGAAAAATTTTGAAAATTTGTAAGTATATAAAAAGTTACAACTTATACTGCAATCATTTGCATTCTGCAATAACTTCCCACTTTTCCGATGAACAGAATATCGTAAAAAAATGGAAGAACTTCTGGAGCTTATTCTACTTACCTTGAGAATGAAAGAAGGTCATACATTCAGAAATTCTGAGTTTCTGGAGCACAAACACCCTGTTTGGAGAAAAGATTTGTGAGAATGTCTAGTAAACTGGAAGATACAAACAGTGTTATCGTTTTCTTTATGTTACTTGTAAACAGAAACAATAATCCTTTTCTGATTAGATAAGGCAAGTTGACTCTATCACATATAACAAGAAATTTATATGATCTAGTACAAACTAGAATGAGTATATTTGAAGGCCATACAAAAATTCATCATTTGAAAAAATAATCGTAATTATATTTATCAAATTAGCTATTTATTTTGCCAGGATGTACATACATTGCTCTAAATGGAAATAGTTTCGTCAGATTTATTTCACTCTTACAATTAGTCTTGATATATCGACTTACACTCGTATAATAAAAAATGAGAGGAAACTGTTTAAAATTCTAAAAATTTAAATCCCTTAATTTTTAATCCAATAAAACATTATGAGAGTATGTAAGTGCTGTTACGTCCCGAACTAAATTTTTATATCGGATTTTTCCATTCTCTTCTGTTTCATCTCAAATATTAAGTTTCATCTGCGTTCTAGCCAACATAATACTAAGAGTCTATTCCATCATATATCACTTAAAATAGGCAGTTAGAGACAACTGAACAGAGAAGAAGAATAAAGAGTTGCATTACCGGAATCAAAAACTAAGCATAACGTGACCACGGAACGTGGCTACCACCTCCATCATGGGTCCACCCTTCGTGAGACCCAGGGCGAGATTAACTCGTCACTCTTGTCTGGAAAGTCGCGAGGTGCGTAGGCATTGAGTCCGGGGTGTCGTTAAGCCAAGTTATCCGCGAATAATTTCAATAGTTTGATACGCGGTAACGGACTTTGATATCCTCGTAAAACATTCTAATTGAATACCTTAGTTAACTTAAATATCTCTTGGCTTTCAATCGTCAAGTCGCGTAGTGCGTGATTGATAGCTCGCGAATCTGCGATAGTGAGAATCTCCGATTCTCATTGTCAGTGAGAACTAGTACGGTATCGATAATCAGTGCCGAAGGACTCAACGTTTCGCGTGAGATTTTACGTCAAAATTCTATTGCTTTTAAACACTACCCTCGATCAAATGTCTGTATCGTATAATCTATAATTCTAATCCGTTAGTCATAAGTCAACATACGTTCATATCGAAGTGCAACTCTTAATTCGTCTTCTCTGTCTAGATTCTCAAACACTAAGCAACATTGTAATCCCAGCGACTAACATCGAAATTGTGTTACCAATATCGGAAGATCTTAACCGAAACGAGCGCACCCCCGCACGCTCGATTTATACACATACCCGTAGAATTATAATTGTACCGACCACTGGAGACCAGGGTGAGTTCCAATTTTTACCAAAATTATTATTGAATATTTTCACTGTCTATTTCCTTGAATACGAACCCTGAACCGAACCATCGAAAGTAAAGTCTTGTTAATTCTTGTGAATGGGAAATTCATTCGAACTTCGTTTCGAATAAGTTTCACCACCCTTACGTTGTTATTTTCATGATCCATAATTCAGAATCTTAAAGTCTCTCTCTCTCTCTCTTTCTTTTATATGTAAAATTTCCTAACGCATTAGAATATACTTTATTCTACCAGTTCAATCTTTATTCGAAAACAATATTATTTAAAATCCTTATCCTTTCAAATTTCGAATCCAATAAACCTGTACGGGTTTCAACAGATCGGCCCATCCATCCTGTCCTCTCCTCAACATAGTCTGGGGAGAGCTACAAAATTTTCGTATTAGCTAGAACGCGCGGAATCTACCGTCCGTTGACACCCGCTCGACGGCGGACGGCACGCGGAAAATAAAGCGCCGCACGTAACAGTGCCATCCGGTTTATGTAAAAAATTGCGTTACATATGAAATTAGTTTCCAAAATTTTTATTTCAACAATTTTTTTATAACAATAGCACCAACAGAACTATAAACAACGTAGGTTAAGAGATTAACAGAATTTCAAAAATTACTCGCATTATCAGTTTGAAGTTGGAACTTGTGTGTACAAACTTTTTACGTTTTTGGTCCAAACTACCTCATAGCAAACGAGTTTGTATAAATCAGAAACGAAGCTTTTACGAATACATGCTTGCACGTTCTTCCTGCTTTCGTTCAATAAATAGAATAAGCTCCCCAAGTTTGGCCGTTTTCTTTTACGTCAACCCGTATGTATACTTATTTGTTTTCGGTTAAGTAGGAATATATTTTATTTCCTGCGATAAATAGTTCAAGCGAACTGTAATTATTTTATAAAAAATTATACTTTCCAGTGTGTGATAGACGTAGCATTTTAACTTTTACGAATAATAGCATTAACAAAATTTCATACATCTACTTTAATGATGTATTAATGAAAGATTTACATAAACAAAATCCTTTTGTAAATCGTTAGACAAATCAAGTTTCTATTGAAAATACATTTTTCTTTAAATGACATGTTAAATATCTTATTTTCAAAGGTAATCTATAAAACAAATTGCTCAAAAAGGTAGCCATTCTTTGTTCAAAACAGCTTTACTGAGCTATGCTACATTCTATTTAAATGTATCCTATATTTTAAAAATCACTCTAAAAACTTTCTTGCTTCTTTCTCAATCATTTTACTTTTTTCGATGAAAAAAAGATAACACGTTATGTCTTACGTTATATAAAAATAATATAAAAAGACTTTCAAAAGTAATATGAAATGTTATATAAATACAGTAGATAAGATACCCATGCAGATTCTCATAAAACACGTTAAGCCGTTAAAAATTAATTTTCAGTTACTAAATTTCCGTAACCCCATGCCCTACGAAGTCGTTTCAAACAGTGTAGGCCATAAGTAACCATAACCTGCCGGAAATAAAAATCATCAGTTGTTTCTTCGATATTAAAGACCATCAAATTAAACTGTTAATATAAAACCAATTATGGTACCAAATACCGCTAATTTTTGTAACTAAACAATTTTTAGAAATTCCCGCGTTTATTCATTAAATAAAGAATCTTACTCGTTATTGTAGGCTCAGGAGTTAATTTATAATTTATTCATTCATATTTTTAAATGTATGACAGTAACTTTAAATCTGCAACTGTATGAAATAACTTCGGGCAAGATTAACAAATCTAAACTTACCTATTACATAATACACGGTCCATTAACTTCTCCCAATTTTGTACACCTACTATCGTTCAACCGTTATATTTTCCCGTCACATTTAATGTAATAATGAATCAAGGGATTTCAAATACAATTAAGCCCTTAAAATTGAGTACAGTCTTCAGTATTGTCTAGAATATCAAAATGCAGTCGGTCGAAACTCACGTAAACTAAATTATACACGCATCAGTTGCATTTCGTAGTCTATTTCCCTTTCAGGAGTTTGCAGAAAAGTTATTTCAATATATATTTGCAAAGTGAACGAAAATTACTTGTTATTCCAAAGTAAAGGGGCGCTAGGTAAGTCGAAAGTAAATAACTTTTGTATAAAGTACGAGGTTGTGATTACGGGACCTCTCTCAGCGTAACATCGCCATGGCGAGTGCTATAACAACAATCGATAGTCTTAATACGTCTACTTCATGTTATCACCAATAGCAACCTGCTGTTTGAATAAGAAATTTACCTCGAAAATTTCAAACCTTGAAGTGTTGCTTTTATCTCGCGATTGAAGTCGTAGTTGAAGTGCATGTTATATCTCCTTTGCATATTATATTTTTTAAGATAATATGGCTACTTCAACTACGACCTACCTGTTTTAGGTGAGGCTTAAAGAATCGACTTAGTGATATATTAGCCCCTTGACCTACCCTTGCCACCCACGATAAAATCATTCTTTGCTTCTGACATCGTCAATTGCAACGACACATCACTCTTTGCTTCTTAGTTCTGTCCTTCTTCCTTACGAACCGATGACGGTCTCCGTTGGGACATATACGCCAATAACTGGCAAACTCCACGATTTTGATTCTTGGAGGCACCATATCAGTGATAGAATTCTTTACGATAAGAGGTACCGAGGGAAAGACTAGCTCAATGTCACTCTCTGGTGGCACAACAAAACCCCACTAACACGCCAACAGTTTTCTTTTCGCTAGCGATTTCTTTTGTGATTGAATGTACAATAACAAAAAATTATCTGTTGAAATACTATCTTATCGCTGATTTCTGGTATTGCGTATAACTTAATGCTATATTAACCCTTTGCGGTCGTATGTCTTCTCTCAGCCACCAAAGCTTTTTTACCGTTCCGGTCGTATGTCTTCTCTCAGCCACCACAGCAAGGAACCATACAAATCCTATACTGTATTCATTCATTTATCAGTTTAAACTTGCTCTAAACGAACCTAAATGCCTAAGGAACCTATTCACGAACCAATTCGGTGCTCCTATCAATTGGAGATAACGAAATCCAATCTAAACAAAAGCTGTCACCCCGCACTCGCCATGCAAGATGCTGCGCTGTGGCGAGTCAGTCGCCTTTTGAGCGAAAAGAAATCGACAACATTCGGCGATACCTTGTAGAATTCCAAAGAATATTGTATAAATTGTGTTTAACAGTAATAAGGCATTCTCGCTTGTTAGAATATATCAAAATAATACTCCAAAATGGCAAAAAGAATGTTACCGCAAGAAGTGTTCTGTGAAACTGAAAATAGCGATGAAGAGTTTTATTTTGACCCCTTCAATACAGACTCTGAATATAAGGCGTCAGCTAGAAGAGAGAACAGGACGCCTATGACACATTTTATGTTTTTTCCGAAAATTGGTGGGACAACTGGTTGGTGGTTATCGTGATGGAGCACAATCAAAACTAGGGAAACCATCGACCTCAGATAAGGAGGAAAGACTGAATTAAAAACTGCACATATTGTGGCATTGTGAAGACGTAAAAAGTAAAGATTGCGCAGTATGTTCAGACAGAAAGATTAAGGGCGGAAGGCGCCAAACCAATTATTTTTGCGATACATGCAATCGAAAACCAGGCCTACATTTTGGAGATTGCTTCGAAAAATACCACACGATGGAAAACTATAAAATATAATTTTTATACAAAAACGTGACATTAGATCACTTTATTGAGTAAACATACATCTAAAGTTCACAAAAGAACTACTAAATCTTGTTTATACTTCGTAATCTTGCATGTTATGTATCCCTGCTCTTTCGACGGAATTTAATTCCGACCAGTACGATACCTATGTCCAAATTTAATACGACCGCAAAGGGTTAATATAACGTAGAATCAATTCCAACATTTCCTGACCGACTGATATTTTCAAGTTAACAGTTTTTGGAAAACTGAAAATATCCTATTCCTTTAACTATGTTAAAAGTGCCACACATCATTGTAGGGCAACATCATTGAGTATTTTCATATTATTTTATTTTTTCTCTGTATTGTTGGAAGTGTAAGTTAGAAGTGGGAAATTTGGTTGTTTATAGCTCACTGAAATTTGTATTGTAAGCGAACGTGTTAAAGAATAACTTGAGATAATTTGAAGAAAATACTCCTACTATATTGGTTCTTTATGTCTTTGAAGTTCATCGTGTCTCTAAAAGTATGCCTCACATCAGAAATATGGGTGGATTATTTTTTATTTTTTTTAGCGCCACGTGTTACGATTATTTTGTATAGCATGCGCTGCTTTAATAGGTTTTAACATTAGAATTATCGACGTTAAATTTATTATATTTCTATATATTATATACGTATTTTGAAAAAATGGGAATCAAGGGGTGGAAAAGACGATTGATTCGATAATCTGTATTTTATACAATCAACATAGAATGCTTGCTCTATGAATGTCCTATAAACTGGGAGAACTTTTGGATAAAACTGGAAACGAATCATTTCGACTTGTTTGGTAGTTTTAGTGAGGATAGTGTGGTAGTGAGGATACAACTTTATAAATTATAACCAGACTGCGGATTTTTATGGATTTATGACAAATTAAATACGACTAAAATATCCAAAAGGACATAATATAAAAATATATTTAAAATATCCAAAGTATGGTATTTGTTGTAAACTTTATTGAGTGCAATAAATCCCTAGATAGGTTTTCCTGTCTCACCTGCATTTGTGAAACTCGAAATTTGCATAAACATCCGGAGTCTAATAATAACCTAGGATAAATTTTCCATATGTGAAGATGGATTTCAGATCGAAATTTCTCATTAAACATTCGAACCAATACTTTCATAGGTACCATATCCCAGTAATTATCGTACCATTGCAATGTAAATTTAAGTGTTTCTTTTAGATTTACGCATAAATTTTAATTTGTAATTCCGTTTCATGATGTCAAATTTAAATATGTCTTTCGGTCCGATGTAGGAAAAGCTTTAATGGACAGTTATTATCATATACTACTATCTTATTACCTACTTTTATGTTATTTTAACATTTCTTGTTGCACTTTACCACACACATTGTAGAGCGTATTATCGATTTTTCAATGTTTTTCGACTTAAAATTAGCACAGAAAATTTCAAAGAATGTTATTTTTCTCATGAGACTACGATCTTTGAAGATTAGAATTATAGATGATTAATACGATGTAGACACGGTATTTAGATACGCTAGGAAATATCTTACAATTAGAAGAAAAGGCTTGTCGGACGGAAGAAAACCGGTTAATTTAATAGTCCATGTTTCGCAAGACGGACGTAGAAAATCGAACAAATTACACCGTTATAAATTCGAATAGTTTCACCAAAGAAGCAGAAACCATTCAGTTTGATTACCTTGATAAAATATTCTGTGAATTAGCGTGAACATAGTGTTACACGATAATTTTACGAGTAGTCAGTCTACGTAATTGTGATTCTCAAAAAAGTAAATGATACTAGATAATAAATACTGAAATAATGAATACCATACAAGTCAAAATTACTGGGCTTCAATTTTTTCAAAAAATTCTCCAAGTTTATAGCAAGGTCGTTGTTCAAATATGACACTTCTATTTCATTAAACACAGATTAGCAAATCAATCATTATTTCCACGTTTTAATTCCTTTTTTTCCCAAAGTATTTGATTCATATATTGGAATATAGTAAATTTAAGGCCGATAGTTCTAGTGTTAATTAACTCCTAATAAGTCTTTCCTAAGTAAATTGATACTCCTCTGTCAAACTGATTTCTCGATTACCAAAATTAATTTGTCCTAAAGAAACCTTTATTTACATTAATTCACACAATACTATAGATTTAGTCTTAATTAATGCATTTACTATTCGAATAAATTTTATTATCTCCGTAATTTGTTATTATATAATTCTTGAAAGTCACAAGCTCACCTTTTAATTCAATGCTTATATATTAAGTTATAGCTACAATTTAAAGCTATATTTTTAAAATCTAAAAAATTTAATAATATTTAATGTGTACAAGGTTAAGGAATTATTACAAGATTTATATTTAATTTCTGCTAGACGAAAAAATATTGTTAATTTTACGTTTTATCAAATGTACAAATTACTATATCACCGATGCATTCTAATATGCATGAAGGCTTACAAGATGATATGGTCAACTTTTTATTCTATCTTTGTGTATTTATACCTTCGCTTGTTCTGGAGATTTAATCTTCTTAGCTAGTGTACCAAACTAAGTTGACATACGAAATTAGAATACTGTTTGCGATGGAGTATGTAGATATGGTGTACTCGCAAAGGTCACTGCGTAGACATTGAAGGTGATTTCCCCTGAAAAAAAATTGAAACGTAGAATATTGACAATAATAATAGCGGCAAAATGTATTCGGAAAAAGAAGTTTCTCCGTCTGGAGTTCCCATACAATTTGTGTAAAAGTTTCTTTGAATTTATGACTAAAAATTAGAAAGGATTGCCAAAATAAAAAACTAACAATTATCCTGAACACAGATAGATATATCTGAAATTTACAAACAAATGAGGAAACAGGCTTTCCCATCGTCAAGAAGGAAATTGCCAAATACATATAGCTAATTATGCCAACGACTCAAAAAGCACTTCTATAATCTAGTCGTTAGGTTGCTGGGTATTTCAGAAGAATGAGAAAGAGACAGACTTAGCAATACTGCTTTATTAATACCATTGTGATGCGCATTGGGTGTATTCACTCTGACGACAATATACATCAGGGGTAATCAACCTGATCTCTACTGTCCGATAGTAAGCGATTTAAGCTTTCATGGCGGGCGGTAGGGATTTTGTCCGGTTCGAAAGCTATTGTCTTTTTTTTATACCTACGGTCATCACTCTAGTTCAATTTAGCTCGCCTTTAAATAAAAAGATTAATTAAGCTACATATTTTTGCTAAATCTCCTCTCAAAAATTACGGGAACTTTGCAGTTGTCCTAAATTAAAAAAGTTGATTGTCCCTGATATGCACCATTAACAATACGAATAGAATATTACTAAATGATAGATTGTGGAGAAAAATAAATAAAATAAATTTCTCTTAGCACTTTATTTACGATGTTTCGCCCCATGTAATTGAAGTTTTTATTACGTTTAAATGTCTAAAGTAATCGGACGTTTTATTAATACGTAGAAATAGTAACTTCACATTAAAATTTAAATTAAAAAGAAATTAATTTATTTACTGATGCCAAAGAAAATGAAGATTTATTTCCCAAGGTCTTTTTATTTAGTGAGACAAACTATAGACAATATTGAAAATTCAGAGGACAATGATCATTTTTATAATCTATGATTATGTACAATTAGAATGTAATTATGTATATGCTGAATTAACCACACCTTTGATTTAGCTTTCCAATTTATTAACGTGATTCAATAACAGAATATTACAAGATGTTCGTGATCGTAACGAAAGGGAAGGTTCGCATGTACAAAGTGTTCCTATTCAAATTTTCGAATAGGGTGAAAGTTCGGGAAATGTGGAAGTATTAGGGTTGAAAGGCATGGATAGAAGTTAATGAGGGATATAGGTGAAGGGTGAGAACTTGAGATTTAGGGCTTTCCGCTTGTGTGGATTATAGATAAGGGCGTAAAATAATGATGGGGATAATAATGATAATAATGCTGATAATAATAATAATAATAACGATGAGAACAGTATATTTTTACATACATTTAATTTAAAAATGTAAGAAAACAGCATAACACTTAATGCGTGTTATATAATAACACAAGAAGGCTAATTCATCGATTTTTTATAAAAAAAATATTCGAGATTTATTTAGGTTGTTTCAATTATAAAAATTATTGAATACAAAGGGCGTTTAACTTCCGTTTCTTCTCTACAGGCAGTTGTCAAAGGTACATAAAATGAATCAGTAATTTTGAAGGTGAAAAGGTAAACTCGATATATTGGTGCTGTTTTATGGAATTATAATTGTAATTTTGTAACTACGGATCACTTTAAAAGTTTACAAAAATTACTAAAAATATCAAATTCAACGATAAAGCTGAATGGAATAATTTATTTTGCTAAAATTGAATATTAAAAGTTGAACAAAATACAATATTCTTAAAATTCCTTTCACTTATATTCAAAACCATATTTTTCGCTACATCATGCCGATCGAAAGGAAAATAACGTATATTCTACCATGTACGTAACTATACTACTTATTGCTGTTGCAATGCAATTAGTGAATTATTTCATTCTTCCGAGTAGACCTATAATTAATCAAAATTTAAATGGGTATACTTTTCCTCCAGCAAAAGTCGACTCATCCTTTTTTGCCATAAAACTCGACACTAATTTACGATCTGATGAATTAGACGGGGTTATCTGATCATTTCTTCTGTTATGTATACGTGGGTTTCTTCCTCCTTAATCGAGCATAAGCAATTATCTTTTTTCAATATTAAAACGTTTTACGAGTGGCAACAATGGTACCAACTCAATTTTACGTTGGACTCTGTCACTGCGTAATTGTCCACCTTTCAGCTCGTTACTTTCATTAATTAATCATTTCTTAAATCTAGGTAATTTACATAATGATGTGACTGATATCGTATTAATACCATCAATGACATTGTACGGTGTTCGAAATAGTACTGATAATGAGAAGTATCACAGACACAAGATATCAAAAATAATATGATCAATACTTTCTCGATATCTCTACATATAACAATAACCTATTTGCTCGAAAGTATCGATACCTGCTTGGAACCTACCTCGACAATATGAACGGTTGCTTGAAAAAACAGATGCATATATATTGTACCTTGGTCTATACGTTATATTACTAATATCTAGCAACGAAATACTATTCTAAATAATACGTCTAAGAAAGGCTCGTCTGAGAATTTGCAGACAGTTTTCATATATGCTATTTTGAGACCGAAATTATAACCGTTAAGTTTATAAATATCGCGTCAGACCATTCCGTTGTCCGTTATCAAAAATGCAACAAGCAACAATATATTATGGGTACCGAAAAGTAATCAAAATTGGAGTAATGAAAATGTAATTGGATAACGTTTTTCAACAAAAATCGAAAGACTTTTTTAAAAAGGGAATCGATCTTTACACTGGCAAAAGTGTTAGAAAATTATGGAAACTATTTTGCTGATTAGTATTTAAGATTTCTTTAATAAATAAATGTTTTTCGCCAGCAAAATAAATTTTGATTACTTTTCGGTTCCCCTAATAATTAAATATGTAGGGTTTTATGACAGAAGATATATAAACTAACTATTCATTATTATACAATATAAACTACAATAAATAGACTATTTGCTAACACTATCACTATCGTGCTACTTACTATGGAATATTCTCAACCCTTAGAACTTTTATGTCGAATGTGACTCGACATTATCTCTCTTACGCCAACTTTAATGTCGAGCTACACTCGACTTCACCCAAACACAATTTTTAAAATAATAGTAATAATAATAGGATAATAAGAGTCTTTGTTGTAATACAATTTGATACTGAGGCACCTCTTTTGATATATTTTCCAAATTAATTAAAGAGTTGTTGGTAGGTAATAAGAAATTGGGAAGTTCAAAGAGTTAATACGCTGTTATTAACATTATAGTATAGATTATAGTAAACATATGTACTCTAATCGCTGTTCGCTATATCGACGGTCTTTTGTTCTTTTCGGCACCTCGCACAGTGTGTTATTTGGCCGATCTAGCCGGACAAAAGGCAATTTTTTAACACTAGATTTTAAATATATACTTTAAAGCAAGGAAAATTAAGACGTGGAAAAGACTATAGATTCGGTAATTTATGTTTTATACGACGGACGAAGAATATTTATTCTACGCTCTTTCATAAACCCGTAGAATTTTGGGAAAATATTATGTACCAGTCATTTTGACTGGCTTGGTAAATCTAGTGTTAATGGTCTAGTAGTATAAAATTTATCGTAACTCCAGTGTTAGGACGTCTTACCTAAATACTGTTAAATATTCACGTGCACACACACTCACGTCTGAGAATCTCAGATCCCTAAATACGATAAAGTTATGTCATATAATTTTGTAACTGTAATAATATTCTATTCCATACATTATAATTTTGATAAAAATGTGTTATAATTATAATAATATTATACGACATAATTTTTGTTTCGCATAAAGTTATCATGAAGATATGGATATTATTGTGTTGCTATCGCTTTCGTATTGATTTTAAATGAAATGCCATCCATCCTGGGTACTACGTATTCAACATTTTGATAGGTACGAAATAATTTTATAATTTTGATAAAGTTATATTATGTAATTTTGATATGCAGCATCAAGTTACCAAGAAGGTATGTGTTGCAAAAGTATCGGTATCAACGTTTTCTATTCGATATTGTGGTAGCAAATTGCTTGAACATCGTTAATGGTATCTGCATTGATATTTTTAGCTTTCTTAATTTCTGTAGTCCAGAAGAATTTATTGTTTGTTAATCATGCAAATTTATTTTAACATCTGTTTTTTATTTATTTCATTATTTTACGTTTTTGTAATTACACGAAGAGTATAACAATGGTGCAGACAGCACCGTGGAGATGAAGTAATCGAATTTCTGCAGGTGAATTAAATTTTCTCCGAGCTTGATATTTCGAATTTCTTTAAAGAAACATCGTCAAAGAAATTATTTTTAAATTGGCGGAACAGAATTTTAATCTAAAATCAAATTGTACAGTACACCATTACTTTTAAACTTACGGTAGGAATAACATCGGGGTTACGGTTATTATATTTGCGGAATTCTTCGAAATCATATTGGGAATTTTTAAATTTCTGGTAATCGTAATATTAGGAATTAAGTATTTCATAAATTCCTTGATCTATGGTTTTTAAAGAAATCGATGTGTTTATCGTAGAGATTTAAGACTAAGTTTTTTAAAAATGAAAATGGAATATCTACACTTTCACGTATCATATATTTCCTTTTTTTTCCTGTGCTATTCAAACGTACGAAGACGATTATCGAAAAAGCAATTAACTATTTTCTATGAGACAGTACCAGGAACAGATTGCGACTTTTTATTACTTTACCATAAAAAAATTATAGATTAAGATACTTTTGTTTAATTATATTTATTCCAGGTTATGAGAAATTATTTAATGAGACTTAATTTATTCTTTTTATATAGGCCTTTATTGAAATCCATAAAAATAATAAAATTAGTTTTTATTGAAGTAAACTTATATAATAACTAAATGATATAATGTTAGGAATTTTTTTAAATATTTATTATTTGTATCATTACTAATAACTTGAAGAATAACCGGTGCAAAAGCATTTGTATGCATACGTTAATTGTGACGTATCCAAAGTACGTAGTAATATCAGTTCAGTGAAGAGTAACTCGCTAACATAATTCTGTTCTTTGTTTTCTTATGATTCAAATTTTATTTTACTGTCAACGACACAGAAGCTAACAAAAATCATGAAATAACGTATGTATACCATGAAGTAGTAGTGCACCTCAAATTTAATTTTACCTTCGTCAAGAAAATGAGGTTTTATTTTTGAAACTTTTCTGCGTTTGGAAGATATAACATATTTTTGAAATAATGATTAATTAAATTAAATGCTAAATTCTTGATAAACGTTAAGAGTTACAAAAATCACAACTTTCAAATAATTATTTATGGTTCAGTGATTCCGTTGTCCGCACTGTTTATAGTATGTATAAAAATAATAATGCCATGAATATAAAACGAAAAATACATTTCAAGTTCTTGTTTGAGAATAATGTTGAAAAAAACGAACGGAACAATAACAATGAAAATGTAATGTAAGTTTCAAGATTCAAGATTATTCCAAAGTCACATTGAGTACTTTTGAATACATACTTCTATGAGCTACAGTATATTTGAAAAAGAACTTGCCGATTTTAAATTATTCCAAAATCTGTGTTTGCTCTTTTAAACGCTTAAATTATAGTTGAAGCACTTTTCAGGAGATGGAGAAGCTATTTAGGCAATCTCTCTTTGATAGGACACCCTGTATGCGATTACGTGTTACATTTCTTGAATGCACTTGCACCATTGATTTCCGCAATAAACGTGTTAAATCTTAAAAAAATATATTACAACCAATTATATTGCTCTCTTAGACAATTTCCATTAATTGGAATAAATACAACTGAGGTCAAATGTTCGAAGGAAATATTGACAAATGTTTTTCACACCGTAAATCAGAGTAAAACAGCAACTGTCTCGTTCCATACACCACGAGCCCTTTTTGTCTGAAGCACGCCACAGTGGGAAATTTTAAAGTCAAATAAAAACTTATTTGAACGATACGTGTGAGATTAAAATAATTTTTGGTTTCGAAATTATTTAAAATTCTCTTCAAACCTCCAAACCACATGATTGTAATTATAAGTGAATTCATTTAAATGAAAATTTCTACTAATTACTCAAGAATATCGTTGAATTTTGTGCATAAAATAAATAGATATAATCATGTTAAAGTGCTTGGACACCAATCACGTACAAGTTAATTGATTAGCATCAAAAGCACAGTATACACTCGAAACATAACAGTGCACTGAGGAAAATGTGCAATAAAAGTTAAAAAAACACATCATGATTCTTAGATCTTTAAATTAACATATTCTAACTATTGAAGGCATTTTTCAAGAAAGTTTTACTCTTTAACATTAGAACTACCAAGGTAGTCAAAATGACTCATTCCCCATTTTTCTAAAAACTGTCTAAGTTTATAGGAGAGCCATAGATTAAATATTGTACGTCCATCTAATAAAATATAAATTTCTGAATTAATCATCTTTCCCGCCTTTCGATTCCTCGTTCCCTAAACTATTTATTTAAGGTATTAAAATATGATCGATTTAACGTCGGTAGTTCTAGTGTTAATGTACTTTATTTCTCAGCTATCGGAATAGTTAGCACAATGACTGTGACCTCTATATATAAACATGTTTTGACAATATTATGTCCTACTGAAAACTCGAAACTACTTAGTTACCTCACAAACTGATAACACATTTAAGTTATGTGCAGGTCAGTATCGAAGACCAAAGTAAACCTGTGCGTTATATCCGCGACGCTCAAAAACGATGCGAATGTTTCGGTTATGTTTTGCATTAAAGACGTATATATTGACGTAAAAAGGCTGTAAAAGTAAGTTATGAGCTTGAAAAACAACCTATGCAGTTCTTTGCTTGCAAGATTCGAAAGCAAGTTTGCCAGATTACAACATTACACACACCATATGTAGGTATTGCACGGCTGGATCAATACTCTGGCACAGAAAGACGAAGCAAGAGGTAGTAAAGCCGTGTGGGAGAGAAAGAGAGAGGAAGAGGACCAGAAAGGAGAAGGAGCGACTGAAAGAGAGAGAAACAGAGATAGAGTAAGGGTAAATCGCATGGTGTCTGCCGAGCATGGTTATCGAGCGATTCCAGTTGTTATGGGACTACGAAGTTGAAAAAGTCAGAAACGACATTGGCTCTGGCGTATTATCAAATGCGAACAATAAGAATTGGCTTCCTTAGATGGCTTTTAAACTTAAATGCAATTTAACTTTTTAAGTTTTGAAGTTTCTTCGTTGCGGATGATCTTGTGGGACGGTTTTCATTTATAATAAATGAAATAGAAATTCAGATAGAATCTATTTCTATTTTCGAGCGATTATAAGTGGAAAAAAGTTATTTATTGATGCATTTTCCTTAATTTTCAACCCCTTGTCGTACAATGACGAGTGACACTCGTGATGCGGTAAATTGGACAGGAAAGGTTTTACAAAATCGATAAAATTGAAAATACCAGTGAGATACGACACGATAGCATTATTTCTATAAGATTAATATTACGTTAAATTGTACAATATATTAAGAATCACTAATCAATTTTTATTTAGCCATTAAGTCTGAAACATTGCGCAGGCAGTCACAACAAAATGGTACAGTACGGGGAAAAACGTTGGATTCTTTGTTTGACTTTCTAACTGCCTTAACAATTTAGCCACGTAAAAAATGTACATAATTTATAATTAATCGATTACCAATGGTAAACAAATCTATTATATTACTCTTCTTCTTAAGAAGAAAAAGACTTCTTCTTCGTACTAATATTGTTCACGTTCAAGAAAGATTTGTCCTCCTATTATCCAAATCCATGGTATAATGATAAAATCCTCTTGAATAATCAACTGATCAAGCGAATAAACCCTGTTTGATAGTTAAACTTACAGGAATTAGGTCTCGGAGTTCGGTCACATATTAAACGGGTCGTTAGTCGTTCCGTTATTCAATCCTTCTCATGTTGACCGTGAACGACTCAATCCTCTTCACCCTATACCGATATAGTCGTTCATTAATGTGAACACATGCTCGTCAATCGTGTCATTGACATTAAGCTCTCACCGTTTCTGGTATTTCGTTCAATGGAAATCGTGAAGATTTGATAAATTCAATGTAGTCGATATTTACATTTGAAGCGGACGTAGTTCATATTTGCCTCCGATACAAAGATCGCACTTTTTTTTATGTTTGAACATTAACCTTCATAAGCCCGTGGGGTCTTTTTTATCCAAACTGAGATCTAATTTAACCCACATCGAGATCAAATTTCGAGAGAAAAATGCAGTGAATACATATACATACTTCTCGATGAAGTTATCATAAAGAAAAAGTAAAGTAAAATTTTTTTTAATGGAAAGTAGATTACAAATAAGGACAAATTTTAGGCGCTTTAGTCAAAGAGTTATGATTTTATCGATAGAAAAGTTATGTAATTCCGAAAAAAATGAATATAACAAATTATTAAATAAATAGAATATGTGTGTAATGGAAATTTAATATGTTTTAGAATAAATGCATTTATACTAAAATTTGATATTATTATAAACGGCAATGAAAGCAAAATTGATAATTTAGATAAAGAACGAGAAGTAAAGAAAGAAAGAAGAAGAATGGGAGAAAAGCGAGCGAAAGAGAACAAAGAGAGATAGACATCTACATGGAAATAGTATTTTTAAAAAACGATGTCTCAAATAAAATGTCATACACTACTTTATGTGTACAGCTATCTTTTGGTAATGTATCATCTTTTTTTATCTTACAGCATTAATTTTATATTTTATCCATGGTAACATACGTTAAATCTGAATAAAAAATTATATCTACTTATATGATTATTATCGTTGACCAATATATTGCATATTGTGAACATTACATTAGTCACTTTTCATTTAATTTAAGGTATTTAGTGTTTTTGTTTTAATGTGTTTAAAAATATTGATGGTAATTGATTGAATACTTATATTTTTTTAGTATAAATAATTTTATGTAGTCATGGAAAATCACTTCTTTTATAATGGTAAAGTGGCTTACGCCACTTTCAAACTAAATGGCTCATATAATAGATGCATAGAAGGATAATGTGATCACTGTACTTAATAAGTCTTTAAAAGGATGTTATATCCATCACGTACCTGTATACGTAAATAAGTTTGAAAATGTAAATACACCTATTTCCAAATTTACGCTAGTACCTTAAATTATTTACCTCAAATAATTTACGATAGTACTTTAAATAGTGATAGTACAACAATATAATCCGCTTGGTTATCGTACAAATTGCACAAAGTTATTGCAAATGGCGGCAATAGATATTTCCAAGAGAAACAATTCACTTCAAATAATAATTAACACTAGATTTACGGATGTCGCTACACCTATTTTTCTAAAGTATGTCAATCAGACTTATATCAGAAAACTGAAGTTTTTTGCAAAGAAAATAGTTCTAAATCAATTTAAATAAAGGATTTATTATTAAAAAATTAATCAACCAATATGTTGTAATATACAGGGTATTTCACCTAACTTGTCCACCTTAAATATATCGCTTATTTTGAATGATAGAAAAAAATGTTAGAGAGAGAAAATATTCTGTTTGAAGGCGTCAATACGGTGACGGGCCGAATTCTTTTCACAAGCTCATTGTTTTCAAAATTTCACGGTCATCGTATTTTTTTAAAATGGGAATGTATACTTTCGCTTTGACAGTCTTATAGCTTATAAAAAAAACAAATGCAACGAGGTGCAACATGTTGACCTTCACGTGACCTTTAACGAGAAAATTGTGAAATGTTTGTCAGTACCTTCAGTACGCTTTCGAGGACGGTAAATGAAAGAATTTCAATTTCGTTGAAACAGTGTACAGTTATGTATTTGACTATCGAGATGTTACAGCGGCTTGCGGCTACAATATATCGCTTAGAAAGGCGTTGCTATGTAATAAATAAAATATGTAATATGTAGAATAAAGATTTAACATAAAACTGTTTCAATGAAACTGACATTCCTTCATTTATTTGAGGGAACAAAAACATTTGGCACGAAAGGGGAGTCTGCTCGCGCACTACCTATCTCTTTCTATAGCACGCGTGTGCTGTCCTTTTCATTCTTATCGTAGCAATTCACATTCATATAAGAAGGTAACAGCGGTATCTATCTATCGTGATAGTAAAAATCTCGTACCTACGTCAATGCTTCGATTTTCACGATCGACATCGTGACTTTCGTGACTGATCGATCGCTATCGCACTTATTGTTAGTTCCATGGCTGTTTCATTTCTCTCCTTGTCTCACAGTCCGATTACCCCTCAAATGCCATGTTTCGATTCCGCGTCTGTACCGTCCCCGAGCGAGTACTAAAGTTACTGATAAACATTTCACAATTTTCTCACTAAAATTCACGTGAAAGTCTACATGTTGTACCTCGTTGGATTCGTTTGTTTATAAACAATAAGTCTTTTAAAGCGAAAGTATACATTTCCTTTTTAAAAAAAATACGATGACCTTGAAATTTTGAAAACAATAACCTTGAGAAAAAACAAACAGAATATTTTCTCTCTGGAACATTTTTTTCTATCATTCAAAATAAGCGCTATATTTAAGGTGGTCAAGTTAGGTGAAACACCCTGTATAGCAGGGGTGGCCAATCCGCGGCCCGCCTTGGACATTTTTCCGTACCGCGAGGTTATCATCAGTATCATTATTATTATATTATTTATGTTTACATGTAAGAATAATAGTAGACACAATAATAATAACTCATTATATTTTAATTTTTCACTCTGAAAAAGTATCTATAGTGAGTCTGAATGTAATATATAGGGATATATAATTTTATATTTACCGCGGAGTTATGATGCATTTCCAAAGTGACCCGCAAGAACATTTGGATTGGCTACCCCTGCTGTTTAGTAATCAAATTTTGAATGAGCCTAATTGGCTCCGTAAATCTAATGTTAACGTACTTATCTTATCACCGATCTATTCTTATCGCCATCGGAATGATTTTCCAAGGCGAACGAATATTCTTTGACAAATCAAAAAAATATTTACAGTCGGGATATATTGAGGGATAAAGTAATTTTGCAGACTTCATTAATTTGTTCAACAATTTGGTTGAATTATATAATTCATCAAATACGTTCTAATGCAACATAATATACATAAAGTAAGATGTAATGGCACGTAGTGAATTTACAATGAATCTCTTCAAAGGTTTAAATAATGTGCAATTGAACTTCTGCTATGTCCTTGAATTTTATCATTTGCAATCTCGTTGGAAAGAGAAATTGCAGTAAAATTGATGCAAGTCATGCAATCCCACTATTAAGCATGGAACAAATTCAAATGCAGACACGTCAATTTCTCTTATCGATTCTGCCCTTTAACGATTTCTGTATACCTCGATTTGTTTCTCATTCTGTTAAAACTTGTTCTAACATTCTGCGTTTAGAGGTCAATCGTTACTGAAGGAAATACGGCAAATAAACATTATATTTTTCACCTTATATGGCATTGCATTAACACTAGATCTACCAAGGTGGTTACAATGACTTATTCCGAATTTTTTATAAATACTCCTGACATTTTAAATGCTGCTTCTTTTTCTATTTCCTACATCTATCGTAAATACTTTAAGCAATTAAATCGACGTTCTTCGCTTCCTCCATTTCTTTTTTCAACCGACTTTGTTATATGTTTTGGAATATATTGGATTGATAGTCAAATAGAAAATATTTTATTTTACATAAATTAGAGAAATGTTTAAACAACTATAATCACTATCGCCTGTAATTAATATTTATTAATATTTTATACTCGACTAATTTTAATATACAATACTGGAAAAAGTACTCATTAACATCTATTCCAATGTAAATAATTGTTTACAGAAAAAAAAGTACTTTTTCAATATCTTTGTGAAAAGAGTATTGGATAAATATTGCATTACAAAATGCACTTACCTCATATAACAGGTGTTTATTAGCCGCGTAAGTGAATCAGCTATGCGTCATTAAATTTCTTACCAACCCGACGTTTTTAATTTACTGCAAGATTATTATAATTCGTTACTATTACTTAATTAATTATAACAACTAAGTATTTAATTAATAAATAATAAAGTTTCTTACTTATTAGTGATAAATACTAGTTATCGCATCTTCTGTGCAGTTTTAGACCAAGCAAAAAGGACTAAATGTAAAGCAGACACTTAAATGTGAAAAATATTGAAATATACGTTTTGTAAATCGGTTGCAAAGTAAAATAAAATAATTTTACGGCATATAATTTAGGAATTTTGTAACACGCATTATTTATCTGCTAGCCGTGCTATATCTTTCGTGACTGATTGCGCAGTAACTCATTGTCAGAATAAATTGCTGAAATAATAATCTGTCCCCGATTTTTGATATAGAGTATAACTTAACGCAATACTAACAGCATAAAAATCATTTGACTCACTGACATCTTTAATGGAACAATTTTTGCATTACTTCCACATTTCTTATTCTATTTATCGTGTTGTAATTGTCACTCGTTATTTTACGGCAATGAGTTAGCACGGCAATTATTGTGAATGTTAAATATTAATTAATAAGTACCATAATTAACATATAATATTTATTAAATCTTCGTTACAAATTACATGTATCATAAAGTCCAAGCCACATACATTCTTTGTTTTTATGTCACCTCCTTCATTACTTTTAATAAACACAATCATATTTACAATTATCATCATAGTGGATTAACATTGCCTCATTTCTCCATATAACTATAACGACAAATAACAGTATTTCCTTTTTCTATACTATAAAACAAGAACGTTACGTTCATGACAAAAAATACTGCATGTAATTAGATTTTTTGAACAATTGTTCAATTTAATGAATATAATTATAAGAATACGTTATTAATATTAGATCTACGGTCACTAAACCTGATGTATACAAGTATATTAAATAAGTACTTTGAAAATAGATTAACAAAGCGGCAAAAAATACAATTACTTAAGTAATTTGTCTTTTATAAGATATACGTGAAATATCTACTGTACTGCGTTTCTATAAAGAGGAATACTTAAAAAAAAAAGTAGGAACCCATGAATTTGATGGCATCTGTAGATCTAGTGTTAAGAAAAGAAAAAGTATAATATTATTATATGTGATAATTAAAAATGCTTATCAACTAGAAACATGAACGTTAAAATGCAAAGTCTTCCAAAGAATTTTTAATCAAGCTAAAATTAATTGAAATTAAATAAGCAAAGTTAATTTTTGAATAAAATTAAATATATGCAGAAACTTTCTATAAAAATACGAGATTACGAAAAAGTCTCATTTCTGTGTGAGCGGAATTCAAAGGTCCAAGAAGAGATGTATTCATTATAGTTTTTAACCTCTTCCTTTTCGTTAGAACACATTACCTAAAAGAGTGTAACGTAACGTGTTAATGTAATTAGAGACAACTTGTTAATACGGAAGTTATAAGTTTCAGAGCTTAATCTATAAGAAAATTATAAACCTTTCACTTTCATAAATTCTGCTTTGCTGAGAAAACCTTTTTATCTAACTTTATATTATACCTGTTCATTTTAAATATGCATATAATAATTTTATATAATGACCCAAAAACAGGAAAGGATAGTATGTTTCTTTCGAATTTTCTGTTACACTTTTGTATGCGGAATAAAATGAGAAGTCGACTGTGAAGTTCAAAGAAAAAGGGAAACAATAAATTACAACATGATAAATTATAAACCATGCTGAAACGTGCAAAAGCATCTGCTAAACTACAACATAGTTTAAATTATTTAAAAATACTTTCCTGAGAAATTTCTTCGCAACAATCTCTCGCAACGTATTTAAAATGTAAAATTTCTTAATGCACTTTAACGACACATAAATTACACGAAAGCATTTCACTTGGAATGTAAAATCTACTTCACAACGCTTTATAATAAAATATCGTCGATTTAATTGAGAAAATATTAGAAACGCATATGTATTTGTACAATCGATCATCTAGTTCTGTGAAATTCAATAACCATATACTACCATCGTTGTGTTACACGTAGAATCGCGGACGAATATTCTAAGAAAAATGAGCTGTAATAAACAGGAAAGGAAATAATCTTTAATCAATAAGATAAATGGATAACAATGGAGAAAAATTATGATAGCCCTGTGTAATCAACTAGGCTATAGCATACACATTGAAAGTACGGCCGCAATGAACAGTGATATTGATAAAGATATACGATGTTCCATCCAGGCAATTATAAATTACTTCCTGGAAACTAAAAGCAGCGAAACAAGTAATATTAGCAGTTTATCTTTTTTAAATAAACATTATATCATAGATACATGTTCCAATAATAAAAGATAAGGATTGGTTGATATTTGTTTCTTTTCCTCGATTAAAGAATTGTAATGAAAAATAAACTGAAGCGAGAAATTTGAAATTGGCAATAGAAAATCTTAACGTCAATTTTTAGTGTTCAAAATCATTACATGTATTACTTATTTAAAAATTTCTTCCCTACATTGTGCTCAATTTTCATTTATTTTAGAAAGTATTTTATTCGAAATCAGTAGGATGTTTCAAAAATTGTAATTCGTAATAGATACTGTGAACGAAACTCGAAAATGAACGATACTCTAAAGATAAGAACGGAAACACATTCTTTTTAAGTGCTTATCTGAGTAGGTAGGACAGTGGAATCTTCTATTCTAATACAATAAACAGGTATGATAATATAAAATTAGTAACATTAATTCTACTAGGTGTTCCATGCATAACAGTATCAATAGATATAGTTGAAACAACAAATCCATTGATGGAAAATATATATATATACTGACCGCAAATAAAGATATATTTTGTACTAATTAGTAACAAAAAAAATGAACAATTTTTTTAAAGAATCGCAAATATTCCATGCACAACTAGAAGGTTCTAAATGGGACATTAGATATCATGCAAGGGACACGTTAATAAAAATAAAGTTATAAAGTTGTTACAATTATAGTTCTAATCGTATTATATACTTCTTTTAAAGATTTTAGACGCATTTTCATTAGAATAGGTACGCGGCTTTTATTGTAGAGAACTTGTTCAAAATCACAGATATTACTTGAAAGTATTTACTACCTCGCACTCGGTCAGAACAACACTACATTATTTTGTAATTAATTTCTACTCATAATATGCATTTGATGGACTTGTTTTTTATATTTCACAAAGAAAATCACAAATAAAAAGTTGCACAAAAAAGAATCGCATAAAACGGGTTTGAGTGTACTTTCTCACATGAAATTGATTATTAACAATAGATCTACTGCAATCGTCATATTGACGGGTTCTTATTTTTTTTTTTAATTATTTGCAAATTGATACAGTATAAACATATTTAATATATTTAAATGTACCAGATTTATCGGCCGTAGATCTATTGTTAATACAATTTATAAAATATACTGTACATTGATACTATTGTGACAAACGTGATCCATCAGCTTTATCTTCTTACGGTTTAATTAAATTAAATTTGTAAATATGTCTTGCTCTTTTGGATCATGAATTCTGCGTTACATGCTCCTCTTGCGATGCATTGTGACGTAGACAAGTGCATATGCACACCAAAGCAACGTTTAATCGGTGGTTTTCGCCCTCTGCGGCTCGATGCATTTCTCCTGACCACCCGGCCAAATCAATTTAAACGTACAAAACTGATTACGGAAGTAGGCGTTGCTTTCAATCCAATAGTATTATTTTATTTAAAACTTATATTTTAATTAATATTCGTTGGGTGCCTCTCTCTATACGATGCTTCATAAAATATATCAAACTACGTTTTTTACGTAAAACGTGAAATGTGATTATTGCACTAATTGTAGATTGGATGTACTAGTTTCAATGCAATGTACAATATAACAGAAAAATTATATCGTAAAACAATTATTTTACTGTTGTTGCTCTCTCCTAAATTGTTAGTATTAACACTAGAACTACCAAGCAAGTCAAAATGATTGGTTCCCAATGCTTTCAAAAGATTCTCCAAGTTTATAGGAGAGTCATATAGCAAATACTCTATGTTGATCTTATAAAATCCAGATCACCGACTCGATCATTTTTTCCATCTATTGATTCCTTTTTTCCAAAGTACTTATTTAATACATTGAAATATAACAGATTTAAGTCGGTAATTCTAGTGTTAAATTATACTCACCCGCACGTCTCGTTCCACTTTTTTTACTTTCAGAAATTTTTTCCGTTTACAAATATGTGTCGTCCAAAATATTAACAATATTCTGAGTCATTTATTTATATTTCGTGGAATCAGGCTATTATTAGTTCCATTAAACTGTTTAACTTTTAATTATTCTCGCAAACTAGCGTCATCGCATTTAATGTACCGTGCGGCTCCACAGCCGTGTCACCTGGGCGGCGGAGCTTCTCGTTTTCAACCGCCTATTCGTACCATTTTGTTTCTTGGAGTCCACTCGCTCAGCCTCTTAAAGGAAGCACCCGACAAAGTCGTAGCATTCAAATATTCTTATTAGTTTGTCTGGAGGAGCGAGACATTGTATTACATTGTTGTCTCGTCGCGCGCTTCGTTTCATCAAGGAGAATCTCCCCATGTGGTGGGGGTAATTCTGGCGGAGTTTATTCTGTTTTCACTATAGAGATGTTAGAAATCTGGTGCCTACGCCGATGTCCTCACTGTCGCCACCCAAATCGCGTTGTCTCCCTTGCTTCGATCTGCAGCGTTCTCTCTTTTCGTCTTTTAGTTCGATTTGTATGTGTAGCTCTTTTAACGAATCGCGAGGTAGAACGTCAAGTGCCTTCGTGTACATGTGACAAGAGGCATGACGCTTGACGCCTGGCGAATCAGGCTCTGCCAAAACAGGCTTACCTCCTAGGTGACACGGCTGTGGAGCCGCACGGTACACTGATGCAACAAGAAACAATTGGAAAATCCGAATTTTAAAATTTTTTATTTATACTACTTTCACAATCTCCAGTGCATTTGTGTATCACAGTTATTGTTTGTTTTTGCATTTTCTTGACGTCCATCGCTATAATTATTTTGCTTATGACTTACGGAAGTTTTATGATGTATTAAATAATAATTTCTATAAAATTTTCCAAACGGTAAGTACCTGGGGATTTCAACTCCGACTCATTAATTAAGAATCTCAGCCTTTGCCCCCATACCATAGCTCATGTTACAGTTTTGCAATACATAGAATCGAGACATTGAATGAAATTGTACGTTTCAAAAGTAAGTAGAATTTAATATCTGTCATTATGTAAAAATTGTGTTTTACGTTGCAGAAGAAGGTTTTACTTCGCAGCTTTAACAAAGGACTTCTCATTATTACGTTGGAGAAAAAGTACGAAGTAATCATACAATGAGAAACTTCATTTTTAGTAGATGATGTAATGTAGTAAGAATACATGCTCTCCAGAGCAATGATAATATTGTTCCCATCATTATTACATAATATGAATCTACTTCTCGCTACATTCCTTAACGTAGCACAAAGTGCAAAATAATCTCTTACAATTAGTTTCTTTTATAGAGTTTTATGAAGTCCCTCTTTACAATGTTTTCATTGAAACTTGAATTATTTAAATTCTTTGTTAAACAGTATGAACGTTCTGCTAAAGTGATTAATCTCTCAGAAAAAACGCTAACAAAAAGTAATGGAAGGTCCTTTAGTGTCATAGAATGTAAAAGAATAATGTTTTATTCTTTTTATTCTACGTTATTTGTAAGTTAATAATATTAGAAACTAAAATAAAGGAAGAAACTAATCGACATCATAATGGTTAGCTTAAATGAATGTTAAGCTTGCAAAGTATGTGATTCTATGAAATAATTAACCCCTTGCCGTTCCATTTACTTTGTGACTGCCTCCACAATAATTCAGAATTGAATTAGTAAAATAAACATTGATCAGTGATTCTTGACACATAGTATAATGTAACGTAATATTAATATTATAGAAATAATTTTATCGTGTCGCTTCTCACTGATATTTTCAAATTAATAGGTTTTGTAAAACTTGAAAATTTCCTTTGCAATTTATCACATCACGAGTATCACTCGTTATAGTATGGCAAGGGGTTAAGTCACACCTTCGTATTATCGGACACTCAAATTTTCGAACTTAACGCTAACCATATCGTGTCGTACAACACTAACTTTTTTGGCCAATCACGCATTAAAATCGAAAACAGGTGGAGATGAGGGACATCTCTATACGTCGGGCAAATCAGAACAAACCACTTGTCAAGTGACTTCTCTCTCTGGTCCAATAACACCTCAGGGGCCTGACCAGCTTTTTGGTCAGGTATGGGTTTGGCGAACCGGGGGTTTCCCGAGCCAGGGGATGGCAAACCAATAGTAATTCTGCAGAAAAAGAATTATTATAGATCAAACCAAAGAAGTCACTTGCTATTAGATACGGAGTAGAGGAGACTGTCCTCACACCGCCCATTTTCATCAAATCAGCCCTTGAAACTCAAACTCGGTGAATGAAAACCGAAAACCAAACACTTACTTCATTGTTAAGCGCTTCTTCGGCCAGTCACGCATTATGTACAATGGAAAAAAACGTGAGGACGCGGGACATCTCTCTCATTTGGGTAAATCGGAGCAAATTACTTATCAAATGACTTCTTTCTTTGGTCCAGTAATATCTCAGGGACCAGTCCAGCTTGTTGGACAGGTACGGGTTTGACGAACTTGAGGTTTCCCGAGCCACATGGTTGAAAAACCCAAAAGGGGTGCAGAGAGCAATTTCTCAGGACCTGTTCAGCTTGCTGCACTGGCTCTTTGGACTTTGGTCTGGGTTAGGTCTAGGTTTTGTCTGGACTTAGTCTGCATTTTAATGGTAATTATATATAATAACCGGAAATTATGCATAATCACCAGATTCATCGCATTTACTGTAACATATTAGGTCGAGTCATAAGTAACTTCCGTTTTTTTATGAGATATTTATTTTGCTCTTATTAAAGAACAAAATTATATTAATTTATTATGTATTCTCCGTTATCACGTATAACCTTCTCCCATCTTCCTGGCAATTTATTAATCCCTTTCTTGTGAAATGTGGTTCATTTGGACTGGACAAACTTGAAACACACAACAATGTGCAACCACATACTGCAAGAAAAAATTCTTCAGCTTGGATGGTCTGTTTTACCACGCCTACCTTACTCTCCGGACCTTGCCCCAACAGATTACCACCTTTTCTGTTCGTTACAAAACTTTTTGAATGGAAAAACACTCAACTCCGAAGGACAAGTCAGGCAGGCCGTTGAAAACTTCTTCCAGTCCAAACCAACCACATTTTACAAGGAAGACATTAATAAACTGCCAGAAAGATGGGAGAAGGTCATACGTAATAACGGAGAATACATAATAAATTAATATAATTTTGTTATTTAATGAGAGCAAAATAAATGTCTCATAAAAAAACGGAAATTACCTATTACTCGACCTAATATATAATGTAGTTGCACCGAGGAAATTCGCCACATGATATTTGTTTAATATAAAAAAGAATTTTATTCGCCGTAAAGAAATGGAGTTGATTCTTAACGACGAGCCACGTTCTCTCCATAGAGATCATGTCGAGACGCTCCTATTCTCTGCTATTAGTTGTTTTTAACACAGACATCCGATGACCGATCACCTATTATACTGTTACGCCGACATGAAGTTGGCGAACCGATGAAGTTGTCCCTTCTGCCTGATTCGAGGATCGAATCGGTATCGATCTGACGGACGTTGCGTTGGCGACCGAAAGAATTGATACAGAGAGTCGCTTCGAGCTTTCGAACGTGACGGACGTTCGATTCCACTATAAACAGTTAATTTTATTGTAACGTTTCTTTTACTGTTAATAAACGTTTGCTATGCCGCGAGGACGACCCTCCCTGAAGCGTAACAATACTTTATAATTTATACGATTCACCGGTTTCTTATCAAACGCAACAATCAATCGATCTTCTTAACACTAGAACGACTGACGTTAAATTTATTACATTTAAATATATTAAATAAGAACTTTGGGAGAAGAGGAATCAAGGGGTGGAAAATATGATCGGTTTGGTAATCTGTGTTTTATAAGATCAACTTACAATTTCTAGTCTAGGACTCTCCTGCAAACTTAGGGAATTTTTTGAAAAAAATGTGAACAAGTCATTTTGACTTGCTTCGTCGTTCTAGTGTTAACTGTGAATACGCTATTGAATTGTATCGAAACATGATCGTTGTGCGTTCTATAGCATATATATCTCTTTCGTTTTCGAGGAGCAACAGCTCGCTGACATTTCATATGTCACAAATGTATCGGCCGCAAACGACCTAATGACGCGTGGCATGAGTTTTCGTCTGATTCGCCAGACGGATAAAGGCGTCCCTCGTTCGCACGTCATTTTACAATTATAACGGGCTATTGAACGAAAAATTCGTTATGCCGTCATGTAAACGATGAAAGAAGTAT
Source organism: Cerceris rybyensis (assembly GCA_910591515.1). Taxonomy (NCBI): domain Eukaryota; kingdom Metazoa; phylum Arthropoda; class Insecta; order Hymenoptera; family Crabronidae; genus Cerceris; species Cerceris rybyensis. Next base: position 10,545,679 of record OU342793.1, read on the forward strand.
CTTGTTTTTGATTGTTATTGACCGAGCTTCAAGTCTCCAGGGACGATGTGGCGGGAATAGGCGGTACGAGCTACGGTCTCCTTTTACCCCTGTGTAATACCGCACGCCATCAAGTCATTTCCGTTCGGTAGTATTTGTAGCCGGAGAGCTGGTCGCCACCTCGACTAAGGTACTCGTCACAAAGCTGAAATTTTTAGCATAGTTTATTCAATAATAATAATGTATGAAAACCTACTTCTGCCGGGGTTGCCGCGGTTGCAACAATACCCCCTTTATTTTTAAAGTTGTTAATTTTTTTTTTTTAAAAATGTACTTTCACACGTCTGCCGTTTATATATGTTATAATTTATACTATTTCAAGTATAAAAAAAAATTGGCAGACGATTCTCTGGGTTACAAATACCTGGCAGACGGGTCTAAAGTTGTTATAGTCTAAGGGCTGGCCGCCACCTCGACTAACAAGGAAGCTATTCGAAGTGCAACTCACGGATTCGAATAAAATTTTGTGAGTTTGTAGAGTGATCCAAGACAAGAAAAATGGTATACTCCATTCGTGCCCAATCGCCCTTTAAGGGCATGAAATTTAACCTCAAAGTGAAATCGACACTTACACTTCCTCGCTTATATCTCCTAAAGTACAAAAGATAGAAAAAAATGTTTTAGGTAAAAGTTTAACGGTAAAAGGAGCGCTATAAAATTGCATTAACAAATTTTTAAAAACAACTTTCCTTCTTGAAAAAAAAATTTTTTTTTGCGTTATTTTAAACAATTTTTAAATCCTTTTGGTAATGAAAAATGTGGCATTTTTTATTCTGAATTCAACCATAACCATATTTTTATTATACACCGCTAGGCTTACAGAGATACACGACAAAACGTACTCCCTAGCGCGCGGTACCGCGCAATAGCACGCTAACACATATAAAGTTACATATAGTATATATACATGTGTTAGCGAGCTATTGCGCGGTACCGCGCGCTAGGGCGTACGTTTTGTCGTGTATCTCTGTAAGCCTAGTGGTGTATAATAAAAATATGGTTATGGTTGAATTCAGAATAAAAAATGCCACATTTTTCATTACCAAAAGGATTTAAAAATTGTTTAAAATAACGCAAAAAAAAATTTTTTTTTCAAGAAGGAAAGTTGTTTTTAAAAATTTGTTAATGCAATTTTATAGCGCTCCTTTTACCGTTAAACTTTTACCTAAAACATTTTTTTCTATCTTTTGTACTTTAGGAGATATAAGCGAGGAAGTGTAAGTGTCGATTTCACTTTGAGTTTAAATTTCATGCCCTTAAAGGGCGATTGGGCACGAATGGAGTATACCATTTTTCTTGTCTTGGATCACTCTACAAACTCACAAAATTTTATTCGAATCCGTGAGTTGCACTTCGAATAGCTTCCTTGTTAGTCGAGGTGGCGGCCAGCCCTTAGACTATAACAACTTTAGACCCGTCTGCCAGGTATTTGTAACCCAGAGAATCGTCTGCCAATTTTTTTTTATACTTGAAATAGTATAAATTATAACATATATAAACGGCAGACGTGTGAAAGTACATTTTTAAAAAAAAAAAATTAACAACTTTAAAAATAAAGGGGGTATTGTTGCAACCGCGGCAACCCCGGCAGAAGTAGGTTTTCATACATTATTATTATTGAATAAACTATGCTAAAAATTTCAGCTTTGTGACGAGTACCTTAGTCGAGGTGGCGACCAGCTCTTAGACTATTGGTATTAGTTGCCGTTGGGAGTTAAGGGAACTCCCGGTGATAAGATATATAAGAAAGTACAAAATTACAGTAAGATTAACAGCAACAATTTATAGAGTATCACGTAAGAAAAAATGGTCATTGTTGCATCCCCCTTCTGACATCAATTTTATGTTGTATCCTGTAAATGGTTTGCATCACTTTATTTAGGAAGACTTATTGCACGTTCAGAGTTTTAACCCTTTCGCTTCGAGCGCCGCTTATAAGCGGCGACCACGCGACGTCGTCACCCCATATGTCCGGCATCCAAATGATGAATTTACAAGTGCCATCGGTAATGTTTTAAGCCTTTTCATATTAAAAATGTAAATTGTACTTATCATATTGGAACAAAGATTGTTTTATTCAGCACAATTGTTATTTAAGACTTAGGAAAACGTATGTACAGGAACCACGCGCACTGCACGTTTTCTGGCGCGCGTATACGTTCAGTGACAGTACTTCGACGGACTGGACTGCCGAAGCGAAAGGGTTAACAAACTTAAGGTTTACGAGGTAGAGACTTTCAGCGATTTTGCACAATACTCTGATTTTGGAAACAAGACTGACCTTTTAACACTATTTCTACCAAGAGGTGTCAAAAGACACCTTCCAAATTTTAACTTAAAATTATTCTCTAAGTTGAATCATTTCTCCACAATTAATTTTTTGACTTTTCATACAGTAGTTGTAAAATTAATTCAGAAATATCATTTTCCACCAGCACATCCTAGATCTAACAATGTGCATATGGTATACTTATTTCTACCATGAGGTGTCTTTTGAAACTTTCAGGATTTCATGACAGTGCCCAATTTGAAACCATTTTACATATATGTAAATATCAACACCATTTTGCAGCACCATATCAATTATAATCAGATTAGAGAATCCCTCTTTCAGTTGTAACAGAAAATACATAGAGTTGCGGCATTACTTTGATATTCGCTTATTTCCTGCCATGTTACATTTTAGCGTACACCGCTGCAATAAGTTTACAGCTAGCTGCACACCGCTGCTACGATTTACAAGCTGATTATATAATTTCTAATAAATACACATCAATGTATCAATAAATATATTCTTCAAATTATCTACATTTAACTGATAATGTGAAATCTCAAGAGTTTTGGCAATTATTTGCATTCAAAGGAAAAGGTGTCAAAAGACAACTTTTGGTCGAAATAGGTGTACAGAAAATCGTGGTAGAAATAGTGTTAAGGGGTTTTCTACAGTGTGGTAGGAGGTTCGGATGATCACGACTTCTTGTGAGTATGGTTCCAAAAGGGCAATCGCTTTTTCAGAGACACTCGTTAAGACTAAATGTCTTCAAAACATATTTTGAGGGAAAAGTGATGACGGAATCGGAGATAAGTAACAGTTCCTGTTTAGACCCTGAATAACGTTTAGTAATATTTGGTTGTATTATTGTAAAGAATTAGGTCGGTATCCAACATTTGCAACAAAAATTGTTGAAATAGCAAAATTATTATAATTCTTCTAATTGACGAACAATTCTCAAAATTGTTTAGATACAATTAATTTTTTCGATATTTTCATATCATCAAAAAGTACAGATTAATATTTAAATTGTTTATTTCATGTACTCCAGCAACTATTTCGCTTAAATTCGGAGGGAAAATTCTATTTTGACGAAGAACAAAGCAAATGAATACATCTAGCTATTCCATATGTTCGTTGAAAGAGCTGTTATAATTATTTACATTCTTGGAAGCACGTAACTAGCTTTTCAATTAAGAAATGCGTAATAGCGCAGTGAACTTTGAACGTTATGTTTATACTCGAAAAACTGTGATTCTATTCGTACTTCGAAAACTTTTTTCGGTTACCTATTAAATGCTGCAATCTCATTTGTAAAATTTCATTAAAAAATTTGCGTACAAAAATTCTCATATTTCACGAATGAAATAAAACAATTTCACTTGAAATTGCATTATCTATCTTATATAATAAATATATAAAATCTTTTTTTTTTTATTATTGAATTTATAAAACATTAAGGAATTTTATTCCATTTATATGGAAATTAACCCCTTGCCGTACAATAACGAGTGCTACTCATGACGCAATAAATGGAATAGTCAATTTTGAAGTGCCCCAAAAATGATTTGATTACAAATATCAGTGGGTCGTGATAAAATAAAATAAATTCTGCGCTATTCAATATTACGTTAAGTCATTTACTATATCCGAAATTAGGCGTTGGATTAGTAATTATAAACATTAAAACGTTATTATAGTAATTAATTCAGAGTTATTGCACATTTAATCACAAAAGAAATGGCACGGCGAGGGGTTAATCATGAAAAATGCTATTACATTTGGATTCAGTTAACATTGTATTTAATCCCCAGCCTCGGTTGTGAATACGATTGTTTTTATTAATAAAAATGAATGAGGTGACAGATTGTAAAAGAAAGAATGTGTACGATTTTAAATTTGTTTGTTGAATTCGCTTAACAACGGTGCTTTAGAAATATGTGTAATTTCTAATGAAGATTTATTGAACGTGATATGCGACTTATTATATTATTGCATTGCATTTATTGCATTTAATCCTTTCCGGTAAAATGACGAATATGACATGTCACTGATTTTTCATGCCATGCCGCAAAATGACGAGCTACACTCGTCATGCGATAAAGGTTACTCTTAAATATGATAATAATTAATTTAGCTTAAAATTTTTAGTGTATTAGGTTTTTTTATCTCGGCCGCAATAGCTAGATTTATATACAAAATTTCATAAAATAAGAGATTTCCGAGAAACAGAAAAGTCAGCCATTTTTTAAATAGAATTCGGAGAAATCGAAGGATTCCTTTACACCCACCGGAATGTTTTGAAAAATCCCACACGATGGGGACTATTAGCTATATACCTTATTGAAGTTTCACTTTGATTTTTTTTTAATTTTCCCGATTTTAATATTTCACAATGAATTACAATTCTATCCAAATCCAAACAAACTTTTTCAACTAAAAAGTAAATTATTATATTATGCGCAATTTTTCATTATTAAGTCGTACCGGAAGGGGTAAATTTTGTTAACTTCAAACCTTTTTAAACCTTTCTTTCACTCAAAAACTGTCATCCTCTCAGTTTAATTTAATTGACTTTAAACCTCTCATTCATTCTGTAACTAAAAACAATTATCCCCATATCGTTTGTTACTAATTAACATTAGATTGCCGGGCTTACATTCGTCAAAGCAGGTATAACATTAATATTTTGTAAATTTTATTTATTATTAGAAAGAGAATTAATATTTCTACACCGTTCATTATTTTATTAAAAAGCAACGCTTGTTTGAAAAAAAGTTACTTAAGTTATTCTATGTATACATAGCAATAGAATCGTAAAAATGCACTCCGACAATCTAATATTAAAATCCGTAACTGACGTTAATAATCCAAAAAATTATGAATGAACAACAATAAATTAAATGCACCTCTAACATTGCTATGCAAAGTTTATTCCAAACTATGCATATTTCAATAATAACAGAACCTCACTCCGTTTCAAACTTAAATAATTTGCTCCAGAGATTCTAATTTCAAATACTTTCCAAAGAGAAGCTAACAATAAGTCCACTATCGATCTTCGAGCATCCACCGCGTGCACATCCGGGGACTCCAAAATCGGAGATGAATCACTGCCTACTCTCATTCGCAAACTTTCATATTCCAAAGGTCGATCGTCCGGCCTGATTGAACGTTCGATCAAGCATTTGGAAATATTTTCACACAACCGCTTCGAAGATCGATAGAAACGCCTATTCTGCGTCAAATAGATTCTCCCACGTGATCTAGTACAGCGTGTATAACATAATATACACGTACACACGTAAGAACGGTAACAGCAACGGCTGCTGCGCCAGCTGAAAACGAAGAAGTGGGGGTAGCGCTATGCGAACGTAGACGGATCACAAGGGGAATGCGATGAGGAAGCAGTTCAGTGTCGTGCGAGCCGTTGAGGGTGTCGTTTCGCGGCATTTCGTTCTACCTCGAGTTTTCTGCACGTCGGGCGCGGTATTTCCGCGTTTTACTGACAGAACTCGAATTAAGAGCATCGCGTAATACACGTTACGGACAATCGACGAGCAAGTTAACGAGGCCTGTCGTGTCGATGATACCAAAAGAGAACGATCATTTCATCAACATACACGCGACGAGACCGATGCTCCGTAACGATGCGAAGCTCTTGCTAAAAATACATTTGCCCAACGATTAGGACGCTACGACGACGCCACTGCAACACGAGATCGATCGTTTCGAAGTGGGAAAGTGTGCTTATTTCGACGATGCCACTGTCACTCTCATGCTTTAGCTTTGTGCCGGCTTTAAGGACACGCTCGTGATGCGGCAAAAAATCAGGCAGACCGAGTCACGAGACTGGGACGATAGCTCGGTTGTTTTCTTTGCCCACGATATAACGTTTCCTCTCTTCTCTCGTTCTATTTCTTACATGAAAAACACGATAGTCATTGAAAATTTGTCACGTATTGGCGAACGAAGGCCGAGTTTCTAAGTTGATGTTCGTTCCTCGTTGCGTTCATCGAAAGCTCGAGAAGGAGGGATGCGCAAGTAGATTCGTACGTGTCAAGCGAGAGCGGGCTGAGGTTTATGAAAGACTATCGTATACCATATTCGGAGTAGTAGAGTAAATTATGCGTTTGCTTGGGCAAGGCCATTTTGGTAAATGTACAGATTGCCTGGAGTATACGAATAATCGAACGGTGTCAGGAACTAGCGTATTTGAATTGGAAGTGACTCGAGCTCGCTTTTAAAAACACGAAACGACAGTGACAACAATCTGACAGCCGTCTACGTATCACTGTGGTGTAAAGTGTCAACGAATACTGGCGTGTAAGCCGAGTCTGCGTTTCATGCGGAGTGCACAAACGGAGTGGAACAATCGTGCTGCGTGAGTGGAGTATGAACGCCGATTATCAGGTGAGTTGTAATTGTTCCGTTGCGAATGGGTTACCAATGCAGTGATTTACGATTGGATTAACGCTTCGAGAATAGATCGATAGACGAACGAACGTATAATCTCTTGACATTTCAATTCTTTTTCTTTACATCTATTAAAAACTATTGCGTGAAATTGCTACATGCTGAGAAATCCTGGACAATAAGTCTAACATGAATACAAAGTTTTCATTAATTTAAAACTAGAAATATATATAAAATACTTTGTAAAGCAAATTCTTTGCATCAATTTAAACCAATAACGTGAAATTGCTGTGTGCTGAGAATTCTTGGATGATAAGAAGTCTAACGTAAATACAATTGTCGATTAATTGTAAACCTGAAAAATATATAAAATAGTTTGCAAAGCATTGATACAATTTGAGTTTTAGTAACTCAATTTTTTCGTTAGATTAATTTAAAGAAATTGCAAGAAATCGTTGAATGATAAGAAACATAACATTAATACGAACGTTGATTAATTTAAAACCTAAAATATATGTAAAATTTGTTTGCCTTAATTTAAACCAATTGAGAGATATTGCTGCTTGCGGAGAATTCTAACGTGAATACAATCGTAGATTATTTTTAAACCGAAAAAATATATAAAATATTTTGCAAAGCATTCATACAATTTGAATAGCATTGTTAACAAGTGTAGAAAACTTTGTTTGTACCGTATAACAAAGACGTTCTTTCTCGTAACATTAAGTTTCCTCGTTTCTTTATCCAAAAGTTTCATAATGACAATGAAAACAGTTGTAGTGTTATGAAGATACAAGCTGAAAGAGAATATCTTATTGTTAGAGAATTCGGAAACTCATGTAGGATGAAATTCACGTCCTCCTAGTTTGCCCAAATTGGACAGAGACGGTTTAAAAGTGTAAACACAAATTTGGTAGGTGTCAACCGGCAAAGCATCGGGCTTGTCAGGGTAAAACAAGATTCGGTAAATTGCAGCTTTTCGTGACCTACATGCACAGCCGGCGAATTGATACTGCGGCAAGTGATCTACGTCTGTCATTGTTCTAAATTAAGTCTAATCGATTCCTTTCCAATAGTTTCCGCTCTTGCAATTAAATTACTTTGCATTGTATTATGAAATTTCAATTATTCTCTCCTTGGAATAATTTGATTTCATTCTCTTCTTATTTCTATTATCTCTTCATTCGGGCGACGTCTTGCGAATACTTTTAATATTGAAAATTTTTTTTCTCGTCGTTATTTGAACTTTTTTGTTCCGGCATTTTTTTTCTTAAAATTCTTTATTTTCATTCGCATCTCTATTTTCAGACAGTTTATAATCTCCATATTTGTTTTCATTGGTCTTTTATTTTATTATTTCAGAGAACATTTATTTGATTCGTGTATTTTTATCATAATGATCAAGCAAGTTTTTTTTTATGTTGTACTTGTTCGTACACCGAATTTTATCTGAATAATAAAATCAACGTAAACTCGTATATGCTCCATTTTAATGCAATATCGTTATCATCGATCAGATCTTTTTAATATCAACGCTTTTACTTGTATACAGGGTGTCCCAGCCGATTTTGACATCTTGAATAGTACGGCATTGTGGTATGTAGCGAAAAATGTTTCATAGGAAACTAAAATGGTATCGAGTGAGGCATAATCTTGTGTCATTAGTTTTTTCCGTAGGTGGACGCGTTAAGGACATATGAAGAACAAGTTTGTCTTTTTAAATGGAATGGGGTACTTTTTTATGCATCAAGCGATGCAGCTAGACATTCTTTATAAAAAAGTACTGACCTAGGTATGCCGAAAAGCTAATAGTTAAGGAGATATTGCAGTATAAATAATCTAAATACAAATCCATCATTCTTGCCGCATTAGGACGTGAGCTCTGTTTATCTGTTTATCTGTCTGTCACCTGATTTAATGCCGCCCTACTTTTTCTTATGGGGCTATTTAAAGGATAAAACGCGAAAGTTTCAACCAAAGTGAGTGATATGAAGCAGCACATTATCGATGAATTTGGCAAAATATCAGCCGATACATTAAATAACGTAGGCCAGTCCTTACTTCATCGATTCCAAAAATGGTGCGATGCAAATGGTCGTTATAGTGAACCTTACCTGTAAATAAACGCTAATGTAATTACTAGACTCCGGATGTTTATGCAAATTTCAAATTCAACAAATGCAGTTAAGACAAGAGAACCTATTTAGGGATTTGTTGCACTCGATAAATGTTACAACGAATACCGTACTTTGGATATTTCGGATATATTTTTATATTATGTTCGTTTTGTGTACTTTAGCCGTATGCATTTTGTCATAAATGCATAAACATCCGGAGTCTAGTAATTACGAATTTTAGAATTACTTAAATTGAAATATCTCCTAAACTATTAGCTTTTCGACATACATAGGTCAGTACTTTTTTTTATAAAGAATGTCTAGCTGTATCGCTTGATGCATAAAAAAGTATCCCATTCCATTTAAAAAAACAAAGTTGACCTTCATATGTCCTTGACGCGTCCACCTACGGAAAATCTAATGACACCAGGTTATGCCCCACTCGATACCATTTAAGTTTCCTATAAAACGTTGTTGCTACATACCACAATAGCGAAATATTCAAGATGTCAAAACCGGCTGGGACACCCTGTATAATGATGAATATACAGGTATATAACAATATGTATGTAATATATGGTATAAATGTACATACCTTATCTCTGCATAAAATACTGCTTCAAAAGGGAGTATAAAAGTAATCCTAAAGTAGGGTAACTCTTCTCTTCCGAAAGAAGTCTTGAACTCATCCACCTTTGAAAGAAATAACTAAGCGTATTGCTGAATTTAAGACTCCTTCAGAACTATTCGAGATTTATTACCATCGTATACGAGAAGTTAGAAAGGGCTCTAAGACTTTAGACATTTATAGTACTAGCGAAAATAAAGGGAAGATCCTTAATGAGCGTAGATATAAAACCAATACTTTGCCACTTGCAATTATTCGTACCTACGTTTAACCCTTTTAGTGCCGGGCAAAAAAAGAGGTTTCTATGCGAAGATAACCGGCCGAATTTCACGATTCTACTAGAGTTTGGAAAAAGACTCGTAAAATCCAAGCAAAAAACAATATTTACATAATTCAAAAAACAGTGTATTAAGGGCGAAATAGAGAATAAAACAATGAAACTAATTTTTCTATATTCATTGAAAATTATATAAATAACAAAGGTATAAATAATCATAAAAAAATAAAAATTGAGTTCTCTCTTACAAAACGTATTTGCACACGCGAAAAGTCATCTTTTAATCATAACTTTATATAGATTATTTATTACTAAGTATATACTTTACATTTCCAATATATTTTGTAACAAAACAAATAATATTGCATAACAAAAATAAAGAATAACTTCAAGGTACATAGCATCAACCGGCATAGAATATAAGGAAAAGTTGAACCGAAAAACTTTTTTTTTTATTTCTCTCGCAATGAAATTAGACAATTTATAATGTATTATATATTTATTTTTAGATAGAGTTCTCTCGCAATACTAATAGTAAAGTGCTACAAGGTGCGAGCCGATATATCGGCCTCCGGCACTAAAAGGGTTAAAAATAATTGTTGAATATATTATTCGAAATTTAAGACTCTTTAGAATTATTGGATATTTACTTCTGTAATATACGGCAAGTTAGAAAGGGCTCTAAGACTTTAAACATTTGTAGTACTGTCGAAAACAAGAGGAAGATCCTTAATGAGCGTAGATATAAAACCAATACTTTGTCACTTGCAGTTATTCGTACCCACGTTTAAAAATAATTGTTAAATGCATTATTTTAAATTAGATAAAACTCAGAATTGTTGGATATTTATTTCCATGATATACGAGAAGTTAGAAAGGGCTATAACAACTTTAAATGCTTGTTTATTTTGTGATTACCTCCGCAATAATTCAGAACTAAATTAGTAAAATAGAAATCGACCAGTGGTTCTTGATATATTGTAAAATTTAACGTAACATTAATATTATAGAAATAGTTCTATCGTGTCGTATCAGACTAATATGTTCAATTCGATCGGTTTTGTAAATCTTGAAACTTTCTTATCCAATTTCCCGCATCATGAGAGTCATTTGTTATTATGGTAAGGGGTTAATGGAAGCTATGGTGGATATAATGGATATGGCGATAAGAGCCTGGTCTCACTGTCACACTGTCAGTGGCTATGAGTTAAACACTAAATGTGTTAGAAAATTCGTTAATATTACAAGTCATATGAAATTTTATTAATTTCAATAGTATCATTCACCGGTAACCTCCATGGCAGTCAACGTATTAGTAAGTTCAATTATTTCTATCTAAAAAAAATTTCTATTGGAAAAAAGTACAAAAACACGGACATCGTAATGAATACTGCAACGTAAGGCTTTTTGGACAGAGCAGTCTATGGCGTACGCGATAATTTTATTAAGGTGTTTCAGCCACTTTTGAAGAGCTGACTCTTAGTACGTCGTACAGAGAGGGTTTACAAAACACTCGAATGTAATCATGAAATCCCTCCACGCCGGTTTTCATCATCGGAGATTGTAATACTTTGCAGCTCTCGTGAAAACCGCTGACTTCCTGATCAGACCTTCGTGGCCTTAATTCTGATCGAGTAGCAATATGTATACCTGTAAGGCGTTAGCCGCAAAAGATTAAATAGGAGGCTGTAATATTAAAATCCAGGCAGTATCATAAATACCATATTATAGCTGGAATCTTGTAACCGTCGTCTCTGGAAAACTCGTCCCCTGAGTCACGTTTTGCCCTTCTCGTAGGGGATGTTTTGCAGAGGCATTCAAATTCTTCATTGTTAAGAGGATGTTTTAAAATTTTTAAACCTCTTTACGAAGCGTTAAACGTTTCATGTTGACAGCTATAATGGCAGATGATTGGTTTGAAAATATGGCGCGAAATGTTTATATTATTCCTTCACACTAAAACTACTGGCATTAAATCAACTATATCTAAACATATTAAATAAGTACTTTGCAGAAAAGGTAATTAAGTGGTGAAGATGATCGATTCGTCAATTTTTGTTTTACGTGATGGATATAGAACATCTGTTCTATGATTCTTCTATAAAGTTGAAGAATTTTTTAAATAAATTGTGTACCAGACATTTTGAGTGGTTCGGTAGTTCTAGTGATGCCAGTCTGAATGCTAGCTGCATTTCGGTAGTTTTATTATTTTCACTGAAGTGTAATGTTTTCGATTAACTATTTGCAAGTTATGGATTCTAACTAAACAATTTTTCCACTAAGATCACCTTCATTGTTTGCCACACATTTGATTGTTCAACGTTCACTCAAATCTATTGTAAATACTGGACAACGCGATATCTGCAATTCTGGCCAAAATCGCAATAACAATTATCTACAATGAAATTGTTATATCATCGATATTGGTCAACAATGGACCGTTTCGTTTACCTAGTCGTCAAATAGAAATTACACTTTATCGGTAACGCAGTACCATGAAAACGTATAAACTGTAAATGTAATGTCGGCTATTTGGATTAAATTTTTACCTTTTTCCAAAACGCCGGCTTTAATAATGAAATTGAAATTTATTTTAAAAAGTATTTTAAAATATCTGTATACAAGGAAAGTAAGTCGTTTAATAATCTTGATAGAAAAATACATGTGATGAAATAAAGATGTATATCTGTAACATGAAGGTTTTTTAATTGTATTAAAAATGAATTTGGCTTCGACGCAGATGAAAAAAGTATTTTACTTTTGCGATGAAACTCTGAACATAGTGAAGGTAAATCTTATATATTCAATGAAAGTGTATGATTTTAATCTGTTAAGTAAAATTTGTGGAGTTTTATTATTATACACACAATGATTCAAATAGAAAAGTAATGGTTCAAATCGTAATTTGGTACAACAAAATTTGTGTTACAAATGGAATTTAAGTACTTGTAATTCACTGATCCATACGATTCATTATTTGTTATAAAACTATACAAAGTTAGTTGTATCAAAAACCCATTACTTCAAAACATCCCGAGTCGAAGTTATGAATTTCTGATGATTATCTCGGACCCTGAAATCATCATTTATGATTCTCTTACATTTTCTTTATATTTCTATTATTATCCTTAGTTCTCTATTAGTCGTTATATTTCTCTCTTGATTCTCTTTTATTTTCGGAAAATAAATATACAAATTTTTATTAATTAGACATCGAATTGTAATAAATTACAGTAAAAATCCTTTTATTTGTTTATTTATTTCATGTCAACAATGAAAATAAAGATATAAATAATTAAATAAAACCAGCGAGAAATCATATTTTTCATCTTATTATTTAATCATTGTAAAGTTTACTATACATTCGTCTCTACAACTGTCATTCTTTATATACATTTTTAGAATTTTATGAACTTTTCATTTCAGAAGTATTAGATCACTCCAACTCCTTATTATTTACAAGTATTCCTATGTACAGTATATCATTGATCATCATTTTTATGCATACATTAACAATGTTAATTACGTTAACAGCTTTGATATTTTCACTTAAATTTCCTGAAATTAAAAAGTCTCGGGTTGTATATTGTACGTTGTCGTCCTCTAGAACAAACATTTCATCAGGTACAATTTCTTGTACTATTGCAGTATTAGTTATTACTAATATAACTAAAATGTTATAAAAATAAAGTTTCCGTCAAATTAATTTTTTCGCAGTTGTCACTCAATTTACTTTTTAAAAAATTAAGTAATATTAATAATTAATAAATAATGAAAAATTCCTTCTAAAATACAATAAAAGAGGATTAAAGGAGAAGCTAGAAAATCTTTTCATAATACTCTTTCGATTTTCTTCAAGTGTGAAAACGGAAATATCCGCATCCACGGAGTACCTACAGATAATCAAAATAATATAGAGTTTAATGGTCAGATCATACAGATTATAATTCTCTTTTGATTTTCTTCAAGTACAAAAAATCGAGAAAACCAACAGAAAATCAATCCTTCGACTCGGGATAGCTTTAATCGCAATAGTGCAAAGTGTTGTTACTACGGACTGCTACTGCTCTGATATGACGTAACTTTCTCGCTTTGACGTGTATGTATCCTTATTACCACCACTTTCCAATATTGCGATTGGAGTGCCTTCAATCTCCGACTAAATAAGATTATACTATTTTTTTAGAAAATAATCTAATGGCTCGAAAATATTCTTTTCTCCCGAGTATGAAACAAAATATGGGGGAGGAAATGGTAGGTAATGTCTCGAACTCACAATCAGAGTGGTCCCGAGTTCAAAATCCTCGTCACCTCTGGGAAATTAAAAATTTCTCTCATAGCATATGTATTTCAGTCTCGGTAGTTTGGCAGCCACCTAAAATATCCTACATGAAATGACCATATCAATCGAAGCCAAAAAAACAAAACAGCAAGAATAGCAGCATGAATAACCTCCACTGTGAGAAAGCGAAGAAATAACTATATGAGAAAGATAAGAGGGTGTATATAAATAACCATACGATTTCTAAGTGTTTCAAATCAGTTGTTGCTTGTCAATTGCCAGTTATAAATTGCTTTTAATCCTAACGTTGTTTGCATAGACTAACAAGGGAACAACCCCCGAGTTGTAAATCACCGATTTTGATGAAATTTTAGTATGATATAGATCTCGTCAAAATATTTGACACGTATTTTTTTTATCGGCAACCGTTCACGTTAACCGGGTGAAAACCGCCCTCAAAGTTGAAAAAAAGCATTTTTTATCATATTGTTTAATTTATATCAAATAGGTCTTTTAAAAAAATGCTTATATCATTGAATTCGTGGTCGCAATGCGTCAATTTTCACTCTGTACACAATTTTCGTATCTCTAATAGTTTCGGAAATATTCAATAAAATAGTGTTCTTTACCCCAACTTTGAGTGTGGTTTTCACCCCTTTAATGTGGACGGTAGCCAATAAAAATATACGTGTCAAATATTTTGACGAGATCTATATCATACTAAAACTTCATAAAAATCGGTGATTTACACCTCGGGATGTTCCCTTGTAAGATGAATTATTTTGTGTTATACTTGAATCGTTTTAAATCTTTGCGGATGAAGGCTTTTTTGAATATTGAGTAATAATGATTTATTTGGCGATGAGAAACAATCTTTGTCCGAAAGTCAGAGAGTCAATTTATACAAATTATAAATTACTATTTGCGCAATCATACTTCAACAGTTATATTTCAATTTTTCAACTCTATCGTTGTATACATGAGTCGATAATCTATAATCTGATGTTTTGAAAGGAACTGTATAGTCCTTCACGTTATATTATTTCTGCATATATATTTTATTGTCATCAAATGAAAAAAAGTTTGACGAAAATGATTTACATCAACCAACAAGTTTAAAATGTGACAAACGTTTTCTAAACGTAAACCACGATTTTTTGGGCATTTGCAGTGATGTAAGTAAATAATATTCGAAATTATAATTAACACTAGATCTACAGAAGCCGTCAAATTGACGGATTCTTACTTTTTTAGAAACGCCTTGCAAATTTGTAGGATGAACGCAGTGCAGTAGATATTTTATACGTACTTGATAATACATAAGTTGCTTAACTGGTCAATTTTTCAATTGATCCTTCTTTTTTAAAGGACTTATTTGATATATTGAAATATAACAGATATATCACCCGTAAATCTAATGTTAAAGAGGGGAAAAAGAATATTAAGCAACATACATATGAGGCGTTATACAAAATACCCTGTTTATCGATATCTATATATTTCATTTTTGTTTAATATAAGAACGATAAAGTTAATCAGTTTATTATTGTGCGATATTATTTTTGTACATTATTATGTATTTGCTAGCATGCTTATTGCGTATCTATATATTTTAACAAGAGATGGCTGTGTGTGTGAATAGAGGTATTAATTATGAGATATGACGATCTTCACTTGACGACATCTTCATTATCGATTTAATATTGTATATTTTACGTTTATGTTGTATGGTTTAATAATGAATGAATCCTCCACAATTATACTCCTATATTCTTTTTTTTATCTTAGGGGAGGGTGGGGCAAAGTGGGCCCCTTAAAATTTTGGAGCCCAAAAAAATAAAGATATGACTATTTTTTGCTGAAGGGGCCCACTTTGCCCCACCCCCCCCCTACTTGTTAAATACCTTGTAAGATACTACGCTAATCGCGGATAGTTTTACTCTTGATAATTACAATTTGTAAAATTCCTTGACGATATGTTAAAAAATTATTTATCAACACATCACGACACTTTTCAACTGCACAGGCTGTACTCTCTAACAAAGTACTCTTTTTTTAAATAAATATTTATGCCGGAAAAGTTGGAAATACCAAAGTCGTGTCTAACCGATGCTGCAGGCAATAGAACACCGTACGCCTTGATGGGAAAAGTGTTGAAACTTTAAAAAGCAATATCTCGGAAACCACTGATCGATATGATACATTTTTTAGCGCTACTCGTCGGCTTCCAACTTAAGTCGCCATTCTATCGGGGAGGGAACATAAAATCCCATCTAAGAAACTTCAGGTGAATCTCATCGACGAAGTTTACTTACGGAATAGCAGAGAAAATAATTTATTTATATTTAACGTCAATACATTGCAGCAATTTTACCAAACTTGATATAAAAACTGTGAGCTTGAAAACGAATTTCATAATTTTTTTCAAACACTCATCCGCTCAATAATCAAATTGAAATCTTTAGGATCTTCTCCAACCGTAGCCCATTTCTTATTAAAGAAATCAATATGTATTCACTATTTACAAGTTTATCTTCATTTGGATCAAATTAAATTTCAATTGAGTTTAAAAAAAAATACCTCAGGGACAAATGAAGTTTAAATTATTGAATAATTTTTTGAACATTGTGAAATAACCATTTATGTTTGGCAATCAAAAACTGCCTTTTTATCAGAAAGTCAGAGGATAAAAGTTTAAAAATTATAAATTATACCTATATATATTTTATTATGTTTTATATAAGTTAAATAAAATCTTTGTAACTGTACAACGTGTAGATTATAAGTTATATTTTTGATTAGACACTCTGTAGACTTATGCTTGAGAATGTGCACTTTGGAAATATTTAAGGAAAGTCAGGTTTTGTAAAGAATATATTGGCCGAACGATGCAGGGAATGCCGAGAAGCAAGAGGTCAGACTTTGATCGCTTATTCTACATGCAGCCCGGATGTATTGAACCGTTTATTTTAAAAGTGGCATATGACACATTATCGTGATGAAAACGGCGATTTTTTAATGACTATGCAAAATTATTCATGCTGAGAAAAATATAAGTGTCCAATACAATAAGTCCAAGTAAATCTCGAAAATATCCATTAATATTTTTAAGCGCGGTAAAATTCAAACCCTTAATCCATCATATCACAAAATCAAAAATATACTTTTATTGCCAAATTTCTTCAAAAAGTGATAATGCACTTTAAGACTGTTCACCTTGTTGAAAAAGACATCAATAATACTAGTACTACCAATAATCATTAATTTGAGCACATTAAATAACATGGAAGAAAGAAAAAATTGAAAAAACTAAAATTCATTAATTTAGTCGTTTACATTTCCAGAGATCGTGCTAGAAAACAATAAAAGCTATACAATTATAAAATAAAATAATATACGTATCACGAAAAATCGTTAAATAATTGAAATGAAATATATTTTCGAGAATTGTAAGTCGTAAATTGCCTTAAGTAAATCAAAACAAACGTTAAACCTTTCCTTTAAGATATGTGAACAAACTATTGTTGTTACAGGAACCATTAATATGAAATGACAAAAACAGACGTAAGATACTGAACAAAAAGAAAGTACACGCATGTAGAGTAAGTCGGAGAGAATTACAACAAAATACTGTTATATATTATTCGGGGTACCGAAAAGTAATCAAAACTTATTTTTGCTGGCGAAAAACATTTATTTATTAAAGGAAACTTAAATACTAATCAACAAAATAATTTCCATAATTTTCTAACACTTTTGCCAGCGTGAAGGTAGTTGTTCGATTCCCTTTTCAAAAAAGTCCTTCGATTGTTTGTTGAAAAATGTTTCCAATTACGTTTTTTCACTTCTCCAATTTCAATTACTTTTTGGTACCCCTAATATTTACAGTTACTTTTCACAGTTTGAAGGTAAAATTTTTGTACACATATTGATGAGATTTATATTGTTGAATAGCTACTGTTCATCGCCACGGATTACTGTTATTACAGAGTGAATTTCACTTTGGTAATTTAATTCATCTCATATACTCCGTTTAATTAGATAATTGATTAAAATTTGTCATTCGATTCAGCTGGCTTTTTGTAATTTAATATACCTTTATATTTACTTTTGTCTACAACTGTACAGATACAATATTTATAGAGAAACTGTTAACTAGAACAAACTAGAATTGCCAGCGTTGAATCTATTACATTTAAATATAATAAATAAGTATTTCGAAAAAAGAGGACCCAAGCTATGAAAAAGATAATCAATTCAGTAATTTATATTTTACAATATGGAGGTGAAATATCTACTGTATGGATCTTCCAATAAATATTCAAAATTTTTATAAAAAATTGGGAATTGTTTTGGATGCCTTGGTAGTTGTAGTGTTAATCAAATACATAATTCCGAATGTACATATGTACACCCCGTACACGTATTAACGCTCTCAGATTGGCCGAGCGTCGAGAGTCGTGATAAGATACGGCAGGAAAAGAGATATAAATATCTCCCGTATATTTGTATTCTGAAGCTTCGCTAAAAGTAAGATATCCTCGAGAGAATCGGTACTTTTGTGGACGTGATATACGAAGCTGAGATTCCTCGAAGCATTTTAATTAATGTATAGGGAATTCACTGTGCTCTATGAACGAGTGCTTATGGGATTTTACTTTACGGAATGGCTATACTGCGAAGG
Source organism: Cerceris rybyensis (assembly GCA_910591515.1). Classification (NCBI taxonomy): domain Eukaryota; kingdom Metazoa; phylum Arthropoda; class Insecta; order Hymenoptera; family Crabronidae; genus Cerceris; species Cerceris rybyensis. The sequence continues at coordinate 10,564,394 of OU342793.1, forward strand.
CAAATTAATGGATAATAAGATGTCAAATATAATTTTTCTCTTAAAAATTTTTCGACTTTTATGCATTATTGTTTATCGTTAATATTATTTGGATTAAGTGTAAATCTACTGATAATGCTTAATCATTTGTTGAAAGAATTTTTGGGGTCATGGTAAACTGTTTGGTGAATATAATTCATAATTTGGACTAAAATAGATGTATAAATTTTATTAAACTAATGAACGTATCTAATGTGTCATTATTTGTTAGTATTAACGGTATTGTACAGTACGATGTAATATCTTCTAGTTTCAGTTACGGTGGTAATTATTCCATTGAAAATTTTGGTTCTACTTTTATTTCCGTTCATGCATGTCTTAACACATTAAGCGCCGGCCCCGTGATAATTCGGGATTTTTTGTTTCTTTATATAGGTACATATTTCTATACTTCGCAGATCAAAAGATGATTGCCCTTAGAGACTTTCACGTGATATGAAGAATTAAGAAGGTGTTAGAATCATTGAGTCAGGGAAAAAATTGTGAAAATGTATAAGGTGTTAAATATTTTTTTTTAGCTATTTATTGTTCAGAGACAAGCAAATGAAGCCGGCACTTAATGTGTTAAAATATCGAATAACATTGAAATTCCATGTATTGTATTATTATTTAAATAAATTAATGAATGTTAGAAGTATATAAATCTTCTTTCGTGTTGCTTAAAACGGGGAAACTGATAATTGCAATTTCCCTGACAATTATTGTTAAATAGTATGTTTTCTAACGTGAAGAAGTATGATTATGAAAATCAATGAAAACATGTACAAAGTGTCAATTTAAAAATATTATCTGACATTAACCCTTTGCCGTACAGTAACGAGTGACACGGGTGATACGATAAAAAGGATAATCAAGTTTTACAAAACCTATCAAATTAAGAATATCAGTGAGGCGCAACACGATAAAATCATATATGATATATCGAGAATGAGTCATCAATTTTTATTTCACCAGTTTACTTCCTATTGATTGGCAAAAAAAGTCACAAAAGAAATGTTACGGTAAGGGATTAAAGTGGACGTAATGGGATAGTAATAACTTCTCTAATTATTACGATGTACCATTTAAATCATATTATGTTTATTATGGTACAAGTCCATATTTATAAACATTTCGTCGTAATATTAAAAACAGCGAGACGTTTAAAGAGAACAGCGTTAGTGTCCTATCCTATACTGACCATAACTACTTTCTCCATGTGGACACAGGTATACCTCTTGCTACTATGTACTTCTGCTACAATGTGAATCATTAAATGCGGTTCGTTTCGAGATATAAAAAGATTAAATGTCTTACATATATCTTCACTGTTCGAGAAACTTATGTACCTAGGTACCTAATCATTTTGACAGTGTTTTAAGAAATTACGTATATGTATGCTGTTCCGTCGTACGGAAACAAAAGCGCGTTCGGAACGAAGCGAAAGTTTGCCGTTCTTTGAGGCCCGGGTCTGGCTGCCAGATTTTTTATTATCTTCCAACATTTGGCGACCATCGTTCGTCAAGGCGGCTAGAACTCCGGTCCTTGAGGAATTAAGCAGCCTTCGTTTTGAATGAACGTTTTCGTTAATCCGTCGTGCTCTGTCAGCGGGTGGTAAACAGGGACTTCGGCCCGAACGGTCCCATCGACCGCCGCTGACTCGCGATGACAAATCGGTCATAAATCGCGCCTTCGAAGGGAAATTCTGCCGATCGGCCGGACTAGGATTTTTTGGGCACATCTGGTTGCACTTTCCTCCACCACGTATTCGCAGGGGGTGAACTCCCGCCTCCGTGGGGCCCTTCTCGCCGAGAGTCCCATGGGGGTGGTCACTCCTCTCGGAGGAAAGTGCGGCCAATCAACATCACGCACTGCCCGGAAAATCCGAAAAAACCCGCCTGCTGAAACGTCGCGAAAATTCAGCAAGTGGGGATGTCCGGCCCATAGCGTCGTCGAGGGACTTCGGAGGAAAAATCCTCGAGGTCACTTGCCTTCAGAACATCGAAACGCAAACGAAGCCGAGCTCGCTGACGACGAAAACCGTCATAGTTTGCTATATATATTTTTTTTGGAGTATTGAATTATCTCGCGAACGAACAAGTTCTCCGTCGGTCGAGGACGATAAAATCACTCATTCGCGAAGTATAATCGACGCGGACCGCGAGTGAGAATAGTGGTTGTTAAAGTCATCCACGTCGGATCTTGACGCCACGAAACATTTTGGTCCTTCGAGCCGGATCCACCCTAAGGACGAGCAGCAGCCATCCAGTGGATCCAAGGGAAAGGTGAAACGGAAGTCACGGCTTGGAATCACCCACCTGGGAGCAGTCAACGGCAATCGAGCGAACCGGAGACAAGCCATCGACCAGGTAGGCTCGTTAATATTACCAAGTTCGAAGTGATCCGTCCTTTCCATCTTAAAACTCCTTAAAAATGGCAAACGTGAACGCGACCGCGACCGCGAGCGAAGCAAGTATATTTTCCGAGACGGACATCCGCATACGAAGGCAACGGCGTCGTACGTTCAAGTCACAGATAACGACGGTCGAAAAATACGTCGCGTCGTACAAGGACTCGGAGACAGAGCGGATCAAGCTCCGTAATAAAACAAAGCGCTTGGAGCAACAGTTAGCGGCATTCGACGCGATACAAGATGATTTGATCCTGATCGACGGTCCCGAAGTCACAGAGACGCAGTATAACGAGATACTAGAGCGTTTCGACCACGTTCTCGCGACCGCGATGCACGTGCTGCAACGTGCGGAAGCATCGGCAGAAGCAGCGCGTAACATAGAAAATCGTGCGCAATCGGCTACACCGACTCCATCGACCGCGACCAGAACCGGCTCGGACGAAACTCTTCCGAAAATCGATCTTCCCAAGTTCGATGGCTTGGTCGAAAACTGGATCACGTTCAAGGACGCCTTCGTGGATATGATCCATAAGAACGATCGATTAAGTAATTCGAAGAAGATGAATTACTTATACTTATCGCTATCGGGGAGAGCCCTCCGCGCGATCAAGGGCTACAAGGTCTGCGATAAGGACTACGAGCTCGCATGGAGACAGCTCGTCGAGATATACGACAATGAACGTACGCAGATTCTCCGCCACGCCGCATTAATTCGAGACACGCCGACGATGCCCGACAATTCGCCGCGGTCAATTCTAGATCTAGTGACTCACATGCAGCAACATGTGCGCTCCTTGGAGTCGCTGGGTCGATCGCGAGAACAAATCGCGAGCGATCTATTGACCAGCATCGTGGTGTCACGAATGGGAAGGAAGACGCGATCGAATTGGGAGCGGACTCTGAAGACGAAGGAGATGCCCACCATCGACGACGTCTTTGAATTCCTCCTGACGGTGGTCCATCAAGCAAATGAAGAGGACACAACATCTACCTCGCCGCGAACAGTGAGTTTCTGCTGCACCAGCAAAGACGACGAGTACGACGGGCAGTGGGAGACACCGAAGAAACGAGGAAAGAAACGACCGCGACCGACGTCGCAATACTCGTCGCCACCTTCTTCGCCACGTTCTCCGGTCCACGAGCATCGACGTCCATCACCGCCAGAGAAATATCGGTCGCAGCCTCCGCGTCCTTCGCCGCAATTGCGATACTCGCAGCCGCCGCGTTACTCTCCGCGAAATTCACCACCGTCGCCAACATCGTCCATTCGCGGAAAGAGGCAAGCCTTCGCGACATCCACCTCCAAATGCCGGATCTGCAAACAAGGTGCACATCCCGAATACGGCTGCCAACAGTTTCTTGCCCAGACGATTCAAAAGAGAGTCGAAGTCGCGCGAAAGGCAAATCTCTGCCTTAATTGTCTGCGGTCAGATCATAAGACCGAGCAATGTAAGGCGGGAAAGTGCCGCGTATGTAACGGCGCACATAATACGCGACTACACCGCGATTCGGCAACTCCAACGTCGGCATGACTGACATCGCCCGACGATACACGACGCAAACGGCCACGGAATAGAACGAAACGCAACAGGGAAACGCAACCCATCAACGATTCGACCAACGGCTTAATGACCACGGCGGTCATCAAAGTTCTCGATCGCGACGAGAGAATGGTCGACTGCCGTACGTTGGTGGATACGTGCGCGAACGCAAACTTTATAACCGAAGATCTCGCCACGAAATTGCGTCTTCCTCAGAAAAGGTTTTCCGTGGCCATCGAAACCTTAAACGCGGCAAATACGGTCTCGAGCAAACTCGTCGCTACAACCATAAAGTCTCGCCTATCGAACTACTCGCGTATTCTAACATTCTGCACGGTGCCGAAGATCGCAGGATTGCTTCCGGATACGCGCATCGACAGGGCGAGACTTCCAATTCCGGCAAACATTCGATTAGCCGACCCGTACTTTCATCAACCAGCGCCCGTGGACATGTTGATCGGTAGCGGCCCCGCACTCGCGTCGTTATGTGTGGGGCAAATCGATCTCGCGCCGCGAAAGGGAGCAGATCTCGTTCTCCAGAAGACTCAGTTCGGATGGATCATCGGGGGGAGCGCACCATCCATCGCGCCAAGGACGAGACGCAACGCGTTCTTCTCTACCCTGGACTTCGATCTTCGAAGATTTTGGGAGATAGAGGAGGGCCAGAGCGGACGACATCTCTCCGAAGAAGAACGAGACTGCGAGAACCATTTCGCGAGGCATGCCAAACGGGACGATACGGGTCGATATATCGTCGCGCTGCCGTTCAATGAGAAAAAATCGCAAATCGGCGAGTCACGTGCGCGAGCACTCAACCGATTTTTCTCATTAGAACGAAAGCTTAATCGTGAGCCGGAATTGAGGCGCGAATACTCTACTGTCATCGAGGAGTACCTCTCACTCGGGCACATGAGACAGGTAGAAACAGTCGACGCGCCCGGATTCTACCTGCCTCACCACGCGGTCGTGAAACCTTCGAGCTCGACGACAAAGGTTCGCGTGGTTTTCGACGGATCGGCAAAATCCAGCAGCGGCATCTCACTCAACGATGCTCTGCTAACGGGACCTACGCTGCAGGACGATTTATTCGCCTTGCTCCTGCGGTTCCGGATTCACGCGTTCGTCCTGACCGGTGACATCGAGAAGATGTACCGCCAGTTCATCGTGCGAGAGGAGGATCGCCGATACCAGCGCATCTTGTGGAGAAACGAGCAAAACGAGATCGCCACATACGAGCTGAACACCGTCACGTTCGGGCTTTCTTCAGCTCCGTTTCTTGCCATAAGATGCGTCCAACAACTGGCAGACGACGAACGGACCGATTTTCCCAGGGCTTCAACGACGCTGAAGAGGGATCTGTACGTCGATGACCTTCTCACCGGCGCCAATACGCTCGATCAAGCGTTGGTGCTACGAGATGAAATCATCGGCGTACTTCAACGAGGAGGCTTAAACATCAGGCAGTGGGCATCCAACGAGCCAGCCCTCCTTACCGGACTGTCGGATAAACAGATCCATCCGAAATTCTTCGGCGACACCGAGACCGTGAAAACCCTGGGAGTAATATGGAACGCCAACGAGGACATTATCACCTACACCGTCGATCCAAACATCGCGCAAAGAGTGACGAAGCGGACCATTTTGTCGACCATCGCGAGAATCTTCGACCCTTTGGGACTGCTCGGTCCGGTTACCATTGTGGCGAAGATTATAATGCAACGATTGTGGCAACTGAAACTCGACTGGGACGAATCGTTGCCCGCTCAGTTGCACACAGAATGGTCCACTTTTGTGGACGACCTTGCAAATTTAAACAAGGCGTCGTTCAAACGTCACGTTGCGCAACGGGAACATCACCGTATGGAGCTGCACGGGTTTTGTGATGCCAGCGAACGGGCGTACGGAGCGTGCGTATACATTCGCTCGGTCGACGAAAACGGACAGACAGAGACGCATCTTCTGTGCGCAAAATCACGGGTTGCGCCTCTTAAAACCGTTACCCTCGCGCGACTTGAGCTGTGCAGCGCTGCATTGCTCGCCAGCCTATACGCTACGATCCGAGAGGCGATGGCTGAAGAAATTGATCGCACGATCTTCTGGACCGATTCAACCATCGTCCTCAATTGGCTCCGACGATCTCCGGCCACACTGAAAACATTCGTCGCGAACCGTGTGGCGGAAATCCAACGAAAAACCGACGCGCGATCGTGGCGACATGTCCGATCAGAAGACAATCCCGCCGACGTATTATCTCGCGGACAATCGCCGAGCGAATTGATCGACCATCGCGCTTGGAAACATGGACCAGCCTGGCTTTCGAGGATCGAATCGAGTTGGCCAGTGTCACCCATCGACGAACTGCAAGAAATCCCGGAGGCCCGAGCGGTAATCTGCCTCGCTACGACCACCATCCACAGCGAGGAAATTCTGGAGAAATATTCATGTTTCTCTCGGCTGAAGAGAATTGTGGCTTACTGCCTTCGGTTTGGACGGCCCGATCGCGACAAGGGACCTTTAACCGTCGAAGAACTACAGAAGGCCACAGATCGGATTCTGCAACTCGTGCAAGCTCCCGCGTTTGCGCAAGAATTGCAGCAGCTCAGGGGTGGGACTGAATTGCACCGCAAAAGCAGACTCCTACCACTGCACCCTTTCGTGGACGAAAGGGGTCTCCTGCGAGTGGGGGGACGTTTGCAAAACTCGGACCTACCCTTTGAGAAAAAACATCCGATAATCTTACCGAGAGGACATCACGTTACTGGCCTTATCATCCGTCAGGCCCATCTCCAGCATCACCACACCGGAATCACGTCGACATTAAACATCGTGCGACAAACGTACTGGCCGATCGACGGACGCAACACAACGCGGAAAATCATTCGACAGTGCGTCAGGTGTTTCCGGGTGAATCCACCTGAGACCCAGTACATCATGGGTCAGTTACCTGCGGCGAGGGTAACGGAGCACCGACCGTTCTACAATACAGGTGTAGATTATTGCGGGCCATTTCACGTCAAGGAACGGCGCTACCGAAACCGCAAACAAGTGAAGGTGTACGTCGCGGTCTTCATTTGTTTTGCGACAAAGGCAGTGCATTTAGAGGTGGTCGGGGACCTGACATCGGAGGCGTTTATGGCGGCGCTTAAACGCTTCGTCGGTCGAAGAGGACTGTGCCGAAATATATATTCGGATAACGGTACGAACTTCGTTGGCGCGAGCAACGATTTAACGGAGCTGCACAATTCCCTACCTGAAGACGAAGGGATCCGGCGTTTCCTCACGGAGAGGAACGTTACGTGGCACTTCACGCCGGCTCTCTCGCCTCATTTCGGAGGCCTATGGGAAGCAGCCGTTAAATCGTTTAAACATCACGTTAAACGCGTCGTCGGCGAGGAATTGTTCACCCTCGAACAATTCAACACGTTTGTCATCGAAGTCGAAGCCATCCTCAACTCCCGACCTCTGACACCTCTTTCATCCGATCCTAACGATCCTCTCGCGTTAACTCCGGGTCACTTCTTGATCGGTAATGCCTTAACGAGTCTTCCCGAGGCCGATTTCAGCGGTACTCCCAGCAATCGCTTGACCAACTGGCAACATATCCAGAAGGTCAAGCAAGATTTCTGGACGCGCTGGCACAAGGAGTATATCAATCTCTTGAACGTGCGCCACCGCTGGACCAAGGGGAGCCACAGCATCACCGAAGGAACCATCGTGGTACTCAAGGAGGACCATACGCCGCCACTGCAATGGCATCTCGGGCGTATCGAGCAGGTCCATCCAGGGAAGGACGACGTCGTGCGTGCTGTCACCGTTCGCACAGCATGCGGCGTCTACCGGCGCAACGTTCGGCAGCTGGCACCCCTTCCCATCTACGAGGAGTCGCCGCCGTCTTCGTAGAGCGTACGAAATCAGCTGGCACCGCTTCAAGGGTCGATGAAGCGGCATCGTTATCATCGAAGCCAGCGTCAGCGAGCGCAACGAATCGGTAACGTAATTGATCGACAGAGTCTCTCAACGGGGGGAGCATGTTCCGTCGTACGGAAACAAAAGCGCGTTCGGAACGAAGCGAAAGTTTGCCGTTCTTTGAGGCCCGGGTCTGGCTGCCAGATTTTTTATTATCTTCCAACATTTGGCGACCATCGTTCGTCAAGGCGGCTAGAACTCCGGTCCTTGAGGAATTAAGCAGCCTTCGTTTTGAATGAACGTTTTCGTTAATCCGTCGTGCTCTGTCAGCGGGTGGTAAACAGGGACTTCGGCCCGAACGGTCCCATCGACCGCCGCTGACTCGCGATGACAAATCGGTCATAAATCGCGCCTTCGAAGGGAAATTCTGCCGATCGGCCGGACTAGGATTTTTTGGGCACATCTGGTTGCACTTTCCTCCACCACGTATTCGCAGGGGGTGAACTCCCGCCTCCGTGGGGCCCTTCTCGCCGAGAGTCCCATGGGGGTGGTCACTCCTCTCGGAGGAAAGTGCGGCCAATCAACATCACGCACTGCCCGGAAAATCCGAAAAAACCCGCCTGCTGAAACGTCGCGAAAATTCAGCAAGTGGGGATGTCCGGCCCATAGCGTCGTCGAGGGACTTCGGAGGAAAAATCCTCGAGGTCACTTGCCTTCAGAACATCGAAACGCAAACGAAGCCGAGCTCGCTGACGACGAAAACCGTCATAGTTTGCTATATATATTTTTTTTGGAGTATTGAATTATCTCGCGAACGAACAAGTTCTCCGTCGGTCGAGGACGATAAAATCACTCATTCGCGAAGTATAATCGACGCGGACCGCGAGTGAGAATAGTGGTTGTTAAAGTCATCCACGTCGGATCTTGACGCCACGAAACATATGCTTATACATATTCAACGAATGATTGTGCGAATGAGATATTGAACAGTTTAATATCTAATTTTACGCGGTAAAAATGGAAATAAACTTTGATCCAAGATTCAAATTCATGTAGCAAATTTGGAGTTATTAGATTGTCTTATCTCCTGAAATATATCTAAATTATTCCTATCCCTAAACATGATTTTTGAAGAAGCATGCTTAAGGAAGTTCGAGCGAATCTAATGTAAAAAACTTTTTCCAACTTTAAGCTTTGAAACTCTGTATACATGTAATTAAATACTCGATTGATATATCCTAAAAATTTTAAAACGATCCTCCGTCTAGTTTCTTTGAAAAAAAATGTTAAAAGTTACATTTTTTAAGTCCTTATACACAGGCTCTAATGGCTGATAAGCTGTACTCGCATCTTTTTCGATTTGTTTCGATATTAACCTCCCAACTTTAAGGAAAACAAAACTATGTGCAATAAACTTGAATAATTGTAGAATAAGATTAGATTTCAATAATATAACCTTATCGATGTAGTTTCGTTGATAATTTAACATAAACTTTATTTATTACTCATGCTTATTGGTAGCCGTACACGTTACTGAACGTTTGGCAACGCTGCGAGAACAGCTGAGAAAAGTATAAGGAGAGAAAAAGAGTTAGAGAGAAAGAGAGAAGATAGAAAATTTATTTTGTCACCTTAGTTCAAAAATTGTAGTTTGAAGCAAATTAGAATAATTTTAGTTCTTGAATAAATGAATGAATACAATATATAAAGTTATAAATTAATGAAAATAATATCACAATAATTATATTATAAAGAAAATCAACTGTCTTTATGTTTTTAAAAACTAAAATACTCGATGTCAGTATGAAAACGGGAGTATAACCTCAAATTAAATAAAAATGTAAATAATTACCTATACATTTTTTTTTCTTTTTTTTTTACAATAATTGCAATTTTTGATTTTGAAATTATTGTTCCTGCAATCAATCCGAGCTTTGTTACTCTGTATAACATTTTGTCTCCATTTCACAATATTTTTTTTACAAAATCGACCGTTAAATCTGTGCATTTTTGCAAATTATTTCCATTCACTCATGGATTAAAACACTTAAATTTGATAATGCTCTCTCCGTGTTCTCTAACTAACAATAAGTATAGTACATAGGAAGAACAATACGCTGTTGCCAGATCTTCTTATTCAAACGGATGAGTCAAAAGTCACGTAATCATTTCGTAACTTTTGTTAATTAAATAAATAATATTTAACAATTTTTGGATTAGATATGTTATTATAAATTGAAATAATGAATTTTTATTACTATTACAAGAATCGAGAATACAGAAAAATTCAATTACTATTTTGAGTCATTAGTTACGCTCGAACTTCCTTAAGTAATTCAAAGAACAAAAATTGTTGTCTGTTTCTTCTAGGATATACTGAAAAACAGTTTTTCCATTATTCAGTTATATCCGAACATCACAAGTTGTACAGTTCCTAGCATAGTTTCGTTCTGTTTTTTTTTCGGCTTCAATTTCGATGATAATTTTATCACGGACCTTTCGTTTTAGGTGCATTCTGAACCATCAAAGCTAGTATAAGCGATAAAATTCACCGGGGATCTGTCGAGAATCTTATTATTATGAACAATACAAAATATCAGTATAATCAGAGGTGTTCAATTATCTAAAAAATTTGATTAACCGACATTATCCTGAATTTAATTAATTCGAATGACCGAGGTTCTACAGAATTTAGTTGTGAAACACCAGAGACCGCAAGTAACCACAAGGAGTAATAATTTGTGGTGAGTACACTTGAGAAGTTCTGCTATTATTCTAAACTTTAAGCGAATTATGTTTTCCGAGGTTTTCGAAAGTGATATAATAACTTTACTGTATCAGTATATTACATTGAGTCAGAAATATGATTATGGTACGTTTCAGTTTAACAAATAATTAATCAGTGCAATACCGACGACTCATCACTATAATTCATTTATAAATTATCACATAAATAAGATATAAACGTAATGAATTTTCATAAGAAACTTTTTACACTGTACGTTCTTCTTAATAGCGGAAGTTAATAAATTACGCAAAGATGACACTATGGCTACGGAGATAAACACGAGTTTGAATTCCTGGCACGTTTTGAGAATTTTTTACGACGTTTTATCATAGCTTCGGTGGTTTAAAGCTCATTTAAAATCCGAGGTTCTAGTTAAAATAATTCTAAGGGTTACAGTTAAAAATATAAGAAAGGGAAGCTTTTAGGAAATTCAACGAAACGAAATAAAATACCGGCAATTTTTGTAATGGAATATCACACTTTTGGATTTTTCCTTTTGAATTCTATTAATATCATCCTTAATTACTTGATATTTACGAAAGAGTACTTGTATTGTATAAATTGAATGTAGAAGTTGTATAAAAGATTTATTGTCAAGAGGTCAGTATGGTGTCTGAGAGAGTACTTTGAATACTTGAAAGAATGAACGATTTATATCAAGATTTAGTTGCGATAGACGGATAAGAATGACTTCAAAGCTAGTTACTGAAGAAAAGCAACATTATTATCACTCAATTTCTCTTAATGCTATTTACAAAAGGAGCTGGAGAAATCTACGTTAATCCAGTTTAAACAGCAAAGGTGATTCTGATACTTTGCCAACGGAACAGCGTTATAACAAAGTTTTCTCTTAATATTTATTAAAAATTAGTTATGTTCCACGTATATTTTTCGTAACAAATCATTAAAAGGGATTACAAAGTTACGTGGATGGTTATACACTCCCTAGTCATCGAATTAGGACCACTCCAAATTTTCAGCATTTTTCATGTCTTCCGTAAAATTAAAAGGCCTGTTCCAATTGTAATAATATAGTTTATTAACTAATAACAAAATACACTACTACTGTACATAACACTATGAACGCATGTTAACCCTTAACGGTCATAAGTCACCTCTCACCTCTTTTGGCGAGGCGGTCGTATGTCACGTGGGAGGTGACAGGTTGAACTCTGTAAAAATTCGCTGTCTATAAAATTCGACGCGATTGTCTTGTCAATTAAGCATCAACAACGGAGCAATTAACATCTCCAGTGACATGTCAATGCCTTCTGTAGCAGCGGTCGCCAAACTTTTTGATCTCACGGACCAGTAAATTTTATGAAATGGCGTTATTCTATGAAGTAGCGTTTTTATAACTTTTCACGTATTGTTATGAATTGAATTATGTTTCACTGCATCTTAAAGCATAACTTAACGTGATGAGTAAGTATATTCCACATTTTTCTGGAGACCAGCGAAATTTTCTCGCGGACAACCACTTTGGCGACCACTGTTCTGTAGTATCTTTTTAATATAGTAAGCCAAAAAAATGAATGAAAAAATTTCATTAAAATAAGAAAAATAACAATATACTTCTGTGAAACGTGAAAGAAAAAGGTATTCCTTCATGTTGGATGTTGTTTCAAAAAATATTATTCGTTAAACAGTTACAAAGAATTATTTGGAATTAAATTATTTATAATGCTCCTTCAGGAAATAAATAATTTCCGTCAAAAATATTATTCTTATAATACTAAAACTTTTTCGCTAATTTACCGAAACCAACTGCAACCTAATGTAAATCATGTATAGAAAGCTAGCGACCGATAAGGATTAATATCTCGTATTTCCACCCTTTGCCTCGATAACAGCTTGTATCCTTTCCGGCATGCTTTGTATACATTGCTTTAACATATGCTTTATATTTTCGTCATTTTCCCAAATATCTGTAATTTTTGTTTTCAACTTAGATAATGTGGTACTTGAAGAGTTGTAAACAAGTCTTTTGAGTAGGCTCCAGACATTTTCTATGACATTCAAGCCGGAAGAATTGCCTGGCCATGGGAGTACAGGGATTTTTTTTGAAAAAAGTAACACTGTGACGGATTTGGCTCTGTGACATGGTGCTCCATCATGCATGTATGCATATTGGGATCTCCGTGATCCTAAAGACGTGTAAAACGGAAGGAGTCGAGTATTTTCCATATATGATATAACATTATAACCATAAAAGTGAAATTTTTGTACGTGGTCCTAATTCGATGACCAGGGACTGTAATAAATATTCTAAAAACATTAGTCTGTTGGTCTCATTGAATATAAGTTCTTTAACCCATTGACAGTTTGTCCCGTGACAGTCACGGGTGTAGCGTCAAGTACAAAATGGTGTACCTATCCCGTTTATTCTACCAAAGATATTTAAGTCTATGATTAAATTCTTTGCTTCCTCTATTTTCTAAGATTATTTTAATTGAAGAAGGAGACAAGGCTTATTGTGCACACCAATGTGTTTTCGAACATAAAAAAAGTAGAGAATTCTCAGGCCAGAATTCGTAATTTTACCTAACTGTGAAAGGGTTAAAAATTGATTCTGTAAGGCTCAAGTTACAGATAACAAAACGATGAGAAAATCTGAAAAATTTAGCCGACCTACGTTTTGTGATGAACTCCAAGGGAATCTTAGAAGTTTGATGCGAACTTCTCTACTTATTCTGCATGAATTACTGCGCAGCGATGGAGAAAAATTGATGCCATTATTTCTAACGGAAGACACCTGTAAGGTGTTTTTAGTTGAAACGACTTTTTGGAATTGTGATTATTCAAAGAGGTTTCTATCTGTCTATGCATTGCGGAAATCAAGCGCCAGTATATTGAAAAAATACTTGTAAAATCAAAGTAAAGAAAGAATTTCGAAATTGAACGAAGCAGAAAATACCAAGGTAATTTATACTCAAATACTGTCTCTTATAAGGATATTATTCATTCCGAATGAAAAGAAATTATTCATAATTAAGTAACTGAATTGCCAACAAACACATGCATATGCTGATATCGCAATTATGAAAATGATTATTAACGATGGTTCTACAGAAACCGTCAAATTGACGAATTCCTACTTTTTTTTTTTAGAAACGGTTCCAAATTTATAGAAATGCGGTACGGTAGATATTTCACACGTATCTTCTAATATACAAATTACTTAACTGATTATCTTCTTCCTCGGTTTATCCCTGTATTTTCAAAGTACCTATTCCATTTATGTAAGTGTAACCGATTCAACGCTCGTTAATTTAATGGTACTGAAGCAAATACTCACGACAATTTTATAAATGAGGAAGGGATTCATAAATTAGGTAAAAATTTCAAAAATATAACTGACACGTGTATATACAGGGTGTCCCAGCTGATATTGACATCTTGAATATTTCGGTATTGTGGTAGGTATGTACCAAAAAATGTTTAATAGGAAACTTAAATGGTATCGAGTGGAGCATAATCTAGTGTCTTTAGTTTTCCCGTAGGTGGACGTGTTTTTTTAAATAGAATGGGGTACTTTTTTGCATCAAGCGATGCAGCTAGACATTCTTTATAAAAAAGTACTGACCTATGTATCTCGAAAAGCTAATAGTTAAGGAGATATTTCAGTATAAATAATCTAAATACAAAGGCATCATTCCTGCCGCATTAGGACGCGAACTCTGTTTATCTGTTATCTGTCTGTCACCTGATTTAACGCCGCCCGACATTTTCTTATGGGGCTATTTAAAGGGTAAAACGCGAAAGTTTCATCTAAAGTGAGTGATATGAAGCAGCACATTATCGATGAATGTGGCAAAATATCAGCCGATACATTAAATAACATAGGCCAGTCCTTACTTCATCGATTTCAAACATGCCGCGATGCAAATGGTCGTTATATTGAACTTTACCTGTAAATAAACGCTAATGTAATTACGAATTTTAGAATTACTTAAATTGAAATGTCTCCTAAAATATTAGCTTTTCGACATACCTAGATCAGTACTTTTTTATAAAGAATGTCTAGCTGTATCGTTTGATGCATAAAAAAGTACCTCATTCCATTTAAAAATGCAAGGTTGACCTTCATATGTCCTTGACGCGTCCACCTACGGAAAAACTAATTACACCAGATTATGCCCCACTCGATACCATTTAACTTCCCTGTGAAGCATGTTTTGCTTCATACCACAATACCGAAATATTCAAGATGTCAAAATCGACTGGGACACCCTGTATATTATTTACAATATGATTGTGATCTGTAATTTCTGAATCAATGTAACTTTATTTTATTGTTGCACAAATTTCTATTTATTTATAAAAATGGTATGGTCGACTATGTCAGAACTGGATACGCATGAGGTCAATGAGGATCGTATTTCGGTTTTCATATATTATAATGTGTAATAAGATATCACTTATCTAGTCAGTTTAACAAGGATCAGTGAAAAATATTCTGAATTAACAGTAAAAAGGAGATTTAAATTTCCAATGGAAGCCGCTCCTAACTCAATTAATAGCCGCATTTTCCCACCATGGAACCAAATCTAGCGGTACGGTAGAAACAAAAGATCTATTTAGTTTGACATGTTCATAGCATTCTTTCTTATCGGATTGCTAAGATTCTAGTAGGTAAATATACTCGTATCAGTAGAAGATACTTCGATCACCTGTACAAATAAAAATTTCTGTGACATTACGCCAGTGATTTCAAAACATCAAAATATCTCACTCAATCTCGTGCAAGGTACAATGAAGTAAATAACTTTGTATTGGGATATTTGGTATGGGCGGTCGCTGGCTCAGTTAGGGAACACTTTATATTTTGAATGTTCAAAGAAAATATAATTAAAATCATAAAAAAATTACAGACACATAAGAATAAAATTACACAAATCCGATTAACCGAATAAACTCACCGCACTGGACAACCACTACAGACCTTCTGAAAAAACGGAGGAGAAGCTACAAAAAACAAAAAATTAAAAAGAAAAGAAAAGTGCACCGAGGAGCCAGTCGCTACCATAGGATACTGGAGAATGCAAACGGCGCATCATTTAAAATGTAAATCGTAAAACTAACATAAAAAAAACTTTTATTCCAATACTTTGGCATAGATCATAAACAGTTTCTCCTTAAAACGTTATGAGCATTGTATAAGTTGAAGGAAATCTTAATGCATAATGAAATGAAATAGTAATAGTTTTAACATCCGCAATTATAACTAACAATAAGAACGGCAATTTCAGTTTCCCCAAAAATTCTACAGTATTGCATAAATTGCACGAACTGCACGAAAACTCAACGCTTAATGAAAATAAACTACTCAACCTTAGCTTCAATATTCGCAAATGAAACTAAGAACTGCAATTTCTGTTTTGTTCTAAAAGAGTCACGAATATTGCACAAATTGCACGAAAACGCAACACACAATAGTATATGTACCTGTAAATTACTCATTCGTAGTTTCAGTACGGGCAATACAAACTGAGAACGGAAATTTCAGTTCCTCTTAAAAAAAAGAAAAAGAAAAGATGTAAATGTTGCACAAGTTGGACAAAACTAAGAGGCGGCCACTTTACGAAGGGTCGCTCCTAGCAATGCAATCAAATCGAGCGCCAACCGTGCAGAAAGAAACACGCGCATACGTTTGCTTTGTCCCAGAAATGAAGGTGCAAATGAAAGAAACCCGGCTGCCCCTGCGGAAACGAGATCTGTGACGAGGGCGAACTCGTTCAATACTCACCGGGCTCGGGAACGTTTTGACATTTATGCGACGTGAGAATCTTGAGAGGATTTTAAACCTGGAAAATTGTTTTCCCGTGTTCTTTGGTTCAAAGACACCATCGGTACGTGGAGATGCTTTTAAACAATGCAAATCCTCCATCGTGTAATCATTTGTTTTTGGATTAGTTGATAAATATACATTGCCTTTTTTATAAAAGTCATTAACACGTTGACTTCTATAGGGGTCACCGGTGAGCGGCGCCATTAAATTCAATGAAATTTTATGCAACATTTAACCCTTTGCACTCCGATGTCCTACCTGAGGGGACATTGTAAATCTACCATATCACTTGGTTGCCCCCTCCAAGGTGACCTTCGAACTTATTGGTAATTACAGAAGATAAATGTATTGCACCGAAATATTTTAGGGAATGTATGTTTACCTGAACTTTTCTATTGAAATGGCACAATATAACAAATAGTAAAGTGCCGCCAAGTTGCTAATAGATAAAATCAGAGATGGCTCAGAGGGCAAAAGGTTAAATTTCAATATTTATGAATTTTCGGACGTACCAAATATTTATTTATTGGCGTTAAAAAGGTAAAAGTCTACCGAATATCTATTGTTAACGATTCCAATGCACTAACATGTTCGGTTGCGCGTCGCAGCTGGATCGGTTTTTCTACCACGCCATCTTCCATCGCGTCGAGGACCACTTCCGGCCACCATAATTTTAAGCGTTTTCAAGTGTTGTATTATTGTTAATGATTTCCGCTGTAATCTTACTTGAATATAGCATCTATCTATCAGTGTCTTTAACACTAGAACTACCATCCAAGTCAAAATGACTTGTTTCAAATTTTTTCAAAACATTCTCAAAGTTTATAGGAGAGTCATAGAGCAGATATTCTACGTTAATGTCATGAAACAAAGTTCACCAAATGTATCACCTTTTCATTCTCTTGTGTCCTCTTTTTCCAAAGTTCTTATTCAATATATGGAAGTATAATAGATTCAACGCCGGTCGTTCTAGTATTAAAGTTTCTGGTTTGTAACTAATGTGAATTTAATAAAAAAAGTTTCACTTCAATAGAAAGGATGGAACTAGGAAAATACGGGTGGCGCTTAACGTGTTAAAGAACACACCAAAAATTGGAGAACTTTACAAGACAAGTGCAGAGACATTTATATTAAAATTACGGGAAATACTGACATATATTAAAGAAAATTTCAAGATAAGAAAATCTTCATAGATATAAAGTGAAACTGTAAACAATTAACGGATAATTAATCAAGTATACTGACAGATCAAATATTGTGAGATAGATCAAATATAAGATACGGAGTTGCCCATTGTTTTTATTAAGCAAAAGGCTATTTTACATTGTAGTCTCTTTCCTTCGCTGATATTCATCTAGCATAACTGGATTAAATGTTCGTAATTCTAGTGTTAATCCAAGCAGTCTGTTACGTTTCATCTGCATTTAAGAATCTACGACTTCACTTCGTATAGTGTATTTACATATATGCTAATATTTTTGCAACCACGAGAAGTCATTTTAATTCTCATCTTTGAACTCAGCGCCAATTAAAAATGAGATTGAGACAGAAATTTTCTAGTACATAATATCGATAATTTAATTATTTGTTATGCATACAAAATTAGAAATTTATAGTTATTTAAATTTTCGACAAAATTCAGAACAAGGTACATATATAAAATTTTAGCATGAATACTAGATCTACCATAGTGGTCGAAAAGACTTGTTCAGAATTTTTTTGTTATCACTCCTGAAAATTTTAACACTTTTTTTCAATTTTCTACATCTACTGTGTATACTGTAAATAATTAAATCGATCAAACTATTTGTCTTCTTAATTTCGTTTCTTCTACGGTATTTATTTTACATTTTGAAATGTATTATTAATATAGTAATATTACATAGTGATATTAACATATTATGCAAAGATAATTGGGAAACTGGCTGCAAATTCATATTATTTGCATGAATAACATTTTGATTCGCTGAATGCCATTATAGATAACTGAATTATTTTACACAGAATATTAATGGCCTTGTAGAATGTTTGATTTTCCAGCAAAATTGGAGAATTGATAACACCCGTATTGACAATATTGATCGAGTCTGGCCTGATACTTCCTGATACTTCCCATCCCTCGGGGTTAAAATCTTTTTCCGAAGTTTCACTCTAAACTTGTCGTCTTAAGTTTCATATTACACGGTTGGCTTTAGTTTAGGAATAAATTTCTCATTTTTCTTCAACTATTTCTGCAATATTAAGGTCGCCGTATATGTTTATTATATCAGAAAGTATTACCGGTGTTAGAACTAGAAAAAATACAGCTTCCTTAGAGTTAATTATTAAAGTAGGGTATTACAATATTACCAGCCTCCGCAAATAAAATTTTTCATATCTTAAATACTTCTACGTCGATTAAAGGACATATCTTCCGGAAATGTTTATCTTATCACTTCCTTTTTTGACAGTTTTTCCTGTATGGAAGTACTTGTTTGGTACAGATGATAGTAAACTTTCGTGATCTTAATTACACTCATTAACACTAGAACTACCGAACCAGTCAAAATGACTGGTATACAGTTTTTTCCAAAAATTCTTCAAGCCTACCGGAGAGTCATGAAATAAATATTCTATATCAATCTAGAAAAACATAAATAACCGTATCCATTTTCTTTTCGGTCTCTTGATTCCTCTGTTTTCAAAGTACTTATTTAATATATTGAAATTTAATAGATTTAACGCCGGTAGTTTAGTGTTAATGAGACATCAACTTTGTCGGTTTTCCGAAAAACAATAAAAATATGTTTTGACGCAATATTCAATCATTT
This sequence comes from Cerceris rybyensis, assembly GCA_910591515.1. Classification (NCBI taxonomy): domain Eukaryota; kingdom Metazoa; phylum Arthropoda; class Insecta; order Hymenoptera; family Crabronidae; genus Cerceris; species Cerceris rybyensis. The sequence continues at coordinate 10,583,661 of OU342793.1, forward strand.
TCTACTATTAATATAATTATTGAAACAGATGTGATGATGCTTTATTTTTATAAAATAAGTTTATATAGTAAAACATACGTGTAACGGGGAGGGATATATACATTTTAATCAGCTTGTTTTATATTTTATTGTAGAAATAAATGTAATTTGTCAGTAACATAGAAATAAGGAAGGGCGGAGCATATATTCTCCATTGTTTGTGCAAAAAAAACTTTGTACATACTCTCCATTTACATTATTTTTTATGAAATATATGTCCTCTTTTATATTCCGCGGATTGTAAGTATTTTTACCTCGCAAAGACGAGAATCTTTATTGAAAAATAGAAGAAAATCCTTTCTTTCCATTCATGTTAAACTTTTATTTGCAGAAAGTAATTTTTCATTTACGTACAGCTACAGTGTATTTCAGAATACAGTAAAAACAAATGTGAGAATATCTTCATTTTTTCGGGAAATATATTAATTTTAATGGATGCCACAAGTAATCCTATATTATTAAAAATATTCTCATACCTTACTCGGAAAGATATTAAAGTATTAAGAGAGTCAAGTAAAGCTGAAATGATAGATTCCCTAAAACTTTAGATTCCTTATGTTCAATTTACATGTTTAAATATCTGGATATCCATCTATCATGGATCTGAAAATTAATTCGACGTATAATATATTTTGAAAAAACTCTCTTGCTATGTTTAAACAAATAAAAATTACAATTAAACGTAAATATCCGAAACATCAACAGCTAAATCTAATAAATTGATTGTTTGATACGAATCTGAGTGTAGATTAAATAAGATTCCATCGATATCTGTGACTAATCGCGATAAAATAATTCTTAACAGCGTCGTCCAATCTTTTTTCGTGAAAGAATCTTATTTTAGAACGAGTCAAGTTAAATCCATTTTCGCTTTTACACGGAAAGCTTACGTATCGCTTTTACGTCCTATTTTAATTTCATTTGCGTGTCTCTTGTGTACATTCTACTTTTATATCGGCCACATATTTCTTCCTCCCTTTAAAACCAATTTTCTCCTCACATACGAGGTAATATTACGAGTAGCGTTAAAATTACGGCAATTTAGATAACGTAGAATAAATCAATAAATAATTACTTTAAACGAAATTATTAAGCGTATTGTTATCGCCAATGATAGTAGTTAAATAATCAAATGTAAACTGCATGAAACAATTGTATAGCGATTAATGTTCATCTTTGAAAGTATTATATTTGTTGGAAAATAAATTGATAACGAGAATATAGCCTATTAACAAATTAACAAATTGTGAGTTTGCCGTCTATCTTTTCGACACTGAATTATACATTTTTTATCAAAGCAAAATTTAATCCTTCCACGTTTTCCTTTTTTCGTAGAATTTATAATAAGATTTTTGATTGATTTGACGTATGTACATGTCGTTGCTTGATTTTAATTTCACATACTCCTGAAAAATTACAGTTTTGCAACTTTGTTTCCTTTTCATTTCTAATGCTTCCGTGCTTCGCGATCTCTCTTTTGTTCTCCTTTGTACCTATCTGTATAAACCTCTTCACAGTTATCAACAATTGCTTACCATTGTTGATTTAATACATAAAACATATATTTTTTAGTTTTGTTAATAATAACAATCATCCACACAGCTATGTCTAAATGATAATTAGTTGTATATAACTTATACGATAGTAGGGTGTATAAAATTTCAATTTTTATTTAAAAAATATTATTTAAAAAAGGCTAATTTAGATATTCAATTCCTCGTACTCCTTACTCTATAAAATCGCAGGCACAAGAACAATTCAATATCTAATTTTACGCAGTAAGAACAGAACTAAACTTTGACGCAAGATTCAAATTCATGTACTAAATTTAGAGTTATTAGATTGCCTTATCTCTTGAAATATATCTCAATTGTTCATATTTCGAAACGCGATTCTTGGAGATATGTACTTAAATAATGAAAAGAGAAAAATTGTTGCTTTGTTTTCCTTGAGATACACAGAAGAACAATTTTTAGCTTCTTGATGTATGCACTTGTTTTCATTTCTCTTGTATTTTTTCGACTAGAATCATTCAACATATCTGACATGATTATTTAATTTAGAACTCACTGCCTTAACTATCATAAAAATACCCCCAAATCAAATTTCACCAAGGTTACACACAAATTAAAATTAGGCCCGCTAATTACGAGTACAACAATTAGCTTCCATCTCTTTATATACAACAGCTCCATATCTACTAATTTTTTTCACATTTAATCTTCTTCACCTTCAAGGTTTCCCATGAGTTGACACATGAATGCATGATATCTATCTGAATAACGTGTTTGCGAATTAAAGTCACATCGCAAATATCAAAAATACGATAAAAATCAGGTAAACCTTTCGTCATGATGGTTTAAGCCGAAATCAAGGACTGTAAACATCTAATCTCGATGTGTACGGTCCTATTTGTTACGTGTTGTAATTTCGAAAAAGCACAAACAGGGAAACCATTTCTTTGAGACAATAAATGTTGAGCATTTCTATTTAAACGATCGCTTGAAGTTTCGGACCGCCACGAAAGTGCTCGTTGCGTCAGAATGTTTAGTGGAGTAGGTAGCCCATTAAGAGGAGAGTATTGTGCAACAATTACTGGGTAAGTCGTGTAACCACACTGTTACGCTTTTTCCTCCTTCTTTTTTTAATCGAGCGAGCCACATCAGTTTCGGTAAACGTAAATTAGATGTAGATTAATCCGCGAGTTTATAAAGATTATAAATAGCCTGCGCCGAGATGTGAAATGGGTTTACTGAGAAGGTTATTTTATATTTGTAAGAAAGAGTAGATACATCCAATCTACTGTACCGACTAGTGCGAATTATCTATATTAATAGGATGGTAGCGTTTATAATTATTCGCATTTTGTTTTTAGTCAGTCACCTTCCTGTCGCCATAATGTAGATACACGTTTTTCACGTTTTCATGTAATTAAATACAGTTTATTAACACTAAACGTACCGGCATTTTGCACCTACCTAATCTTACCATAAGGGGTCATTTGACCCCTTATGAAATAAACGTTGATTTTCAGAAAGAAATACCCAATTTATTAAAGGAAATAATTTGCAACATAATTTCTCATATCTACAAAAATAATAAAACACAAATTTTTATTTCTATAAACGAAATAATCAACTGATTACACAAGGCCAATCGAATGTAACGGAAACTGTCGTGTATTATCACTCCTTGTCGAACTTGATTTCTTGTAAGCTCTGATCTTTACTGTCTGACTCTCAATATAAAACTGCATTTCTATTTCGTTTAGATATAGAGAACTAATTGAAAGGAGTGTTTCCTGTGCATCTCCGAAAACAATCTTTTCTGTTTATGCGTTACTTTGCACAGTGGTCGATTTCGCTGAAATTCTGGCCAAAACCCCCAAAATTTTTTTTGCGGTTTTCAAAATCTAGCAATTGTGTTTGATTTATAACAAATCAGAGCATTCTTTTCCACTAATTAAAATTTTTATTGCACAACATTCTTAGAGATATGTAATTTCAAAGTTGGGACTTGAATAACGCGTCGTATGGATCCGATCGGGTCGTCCAAGTGTTCACGCCGAAAACAAACCCACATATCAGGTTCAAATAAATGAAATCTTCACTCGAGAAGCGAATCTGAGTTTGGAACTAAGGTTCCAGTTGAGGAAAAATGCCGAAAAATACGTAAACTTCGTATGGGGTCAAATGACCCTCGTGGTACCTATGGTAGGAAGAAAATTTTTGTCGGTAAAAAATAAGCTACGAGAAAAACGAAAAGCGAGAAATTGAATAATCAGATGATATAAGACTTTACAAAAAGTCAAATGAGCGAAAGAAATAACGCTTGGTACGTTTAGTGTTAAAGTGTGATAATATTATAACTATTTTTATTATCCCAAAACTTCTGTCAATATTTGCAATAACAAGAAAATTACGAAAGGAATTTATTGACTTGTAGGGTGTAATTTGGAGGGAAATAAAAATTACTCTTTCAAGTTGATATAGGTCAAAGTTGAACGTTATTAGAAGGATATAGCGGCTAGAAAGGTAAGAGGAATCCCAAGTAATAGAATTAAATTCAAATCTCCAGAGGGAACTCTTTTCTAAATGTGATACTTAAGATTTTCTGACGTGGCGGGTGGCTATGGTGAGTAAGACGGCAAGAAATCTTTACCCGTTTTCAGTATTCTTTCTTTTGATCTTTTCCTATGTATTATGCGTACCGGAAAAGAATGTCTTTTTTTTCGAAGACATAACGTCGTGAAAAAAGGCATCATTTATATTTCGGATCAAAACTTTGGGGTAAAGCTAAAGGGTTAAAGTTTACTAATATATTTTGTAATTAAGGAGAGCCCTCGTGACTTTGAGATAACGGAAGACATGACCAAGCTTCCATTCTTCAAAGTCAAATTTTTATCTTTGCCAAATATTATATTTCAATTCGTAAAAATCATAAAATTTTTGACAATTCAGTGTTTAAAAAACAGGTTCAATTTATTACTGAAAATTGTATTCTTATTATTTACTCATTTTGCTATCGTGAAACTGATCTTCGGATCACACAAAACAATTCGAATTATAGAAAGTTAATCTTCAGACGCTGTCATTACTGATTTAAAGATTTAAAAAAAAATTTCTAGGTTTATTCAGTTTGCAGAGTATTCAAGCAATAGTCTTTTATATTTTTTTTTTGTACAACTCACATGATATTTGAACGCGAAAATACTTTCTTTTGTACCGCCAAATGCAAAACTGACGGAATTGTATGTTTAGTCTTCGGCCCTACAATCTGCATTCGTAACTCTAAAATGATGTTCTTCTGCTCTTTGAACGGTTGCCAAACGGAATCAATGCTTTCACGTGTTTGCTCTGAGTATCAACGTTACTCTTTGTAATATGGAAACATAATTGTATTAATATTTTAATAGCATTGCCGAGAAGATTTGTGAAATTGTCCTGGGAACTTAACTGTAACGAGATTTACATTTTGCAAAATTAACGTTACCGTAAAAATATGTAAGGCATACGCATGAATCAGCACAAAAAGTACAAAAGAATAAATTGCAAGATTTTTGTATAAAAATGTAGGCACAACTGCATTATTTAAACATTTTTTTTTAAATTCATCTTTGAAATTTTTCAAATATATGTAGAATTTTTGAAAATCTTACCAAATTCCACACCAGTTAAAACTCAGTTGTTGAAAGCCTGAAAGTTTGCTATAAATTTGTTAAGTCAATATCAAACTTAAATGCATGCACAAATTAAATAAAATAATATTGCCTTTTCTGTCCAATTCACCGTTTTCCTAAAGTCACAATAATACAACAGATACTTTATCCTTTTGCAAGAGTTTTCAGAAAATTGCGAATACTTATATTTTATATTAAAATAAAGTTCAGCAAATAAAAATTATATTACAATTCAAACCTCTATTACTTCCACTACAAATTTTACTACAAAAAATACAATTTACAACTTTCTTCTGAATTTCTTTTCCCTATTCAACTTTTTAACTAAAAGTATTTTCCAAGACAAGATTACATTTAATACAAGTTAAAACTTATATTTTCCAAAGTGAAATATGCATATGTCGAAATTTAATATTTATAAACTGCCTTTACTTGCAAGTCAGACGTTCACAAATACCTTTCCTGAGGGGAAAAAATGTCGCGAAGGAAACTTCCAGTGACGTAGAGCATGTTGACGTTACCGTGAAAGCCAGTTCATTCTTACTTTGACTTTAAGCTCCTCGAGGGACGTACTTCTCATTTTTTTTCCGCGTTGAAATTTCATAGCGTTATCGCTACGGTGTCGTTAATCATACAGTCAAAAGTTTCTAATGCTCTGTACTTACTATTCGTGTAACTGTTCTGCAACTTTAAAGAGATTTGTACTGCGGCAGACTTGTTTTATGTTCTGTTTACATGTAGCAACTGCACTATTAACCTGTTGTTTCGTTTTTACTACATCGACGTGAATGCTTCCATTGTTAATGTAATTGATGTTTCAAACTACAGTTACTGCAGTGTAACTTGTTGTTATGCATTAAAGATATATGTACAGAATACATTTTATGTGTTGTACACGTAAAATATATGTCTATAAAAGTGAATCATTCCTTCCGCGATATTTCCCCTTTTTGTTATTTATTGTTAGAAAGTTTATCACCATACAGCACGATTTTTTTATAGTATCTAAACATGAGTTACAGTGCGGCGACTGAAAGATGTCTAGGGAGAGACGGAACCTATCGTTTCCTATTGTCTATTCCCGCCATTTCATTTTTGGAGTTCTCAAACCCAGTCTCCTAAAGTAAATACTTCGCATAATCATCTACTTTATTTAGGAGACTGGCTTTCGGGATTCCAAAAACGAAATGACGGGAATAGGAGGTTGATAGCGACATATGTACTTCGTCGTTCCCGAGCCATCTTTCAGTTGCCGGACAGTACATGACATTCTACTAGAAAATGATAAAAATACAATTTGAAATAATGGTTTTAACTTGATTTTGAAACATTGAATTGGAAAGAATTTTGTGAGTTTTAGGAACTAAATTGTAATGTTTGGCAGAGTTCAGAAATTGACTCTGAAAAATAGTTACGTTAGATGTACCTTGCGTTACGTCAAAGTGACGAGGGCCTATAGAAGTTAACACAAGATTTACGGGTGTTGAATCTGTTATACTTAATGGTATTAAATAAATACTTTAAAAAACGAGGGATCACCAACAAAGGAGATGATCTGTTAAGTAACTTATATATTAATTAAATTTGTATATTTACTATAATATAAGACTCATGTGAAATATGTAGGTACTGTATTGCATCTCTATGAATTTGGAAACAATTTCTAAAAAATTAGGAATCTGTTGATTTGATAGCTTCCGTAGATTAGTTAATTAATTGTAAGAATAGAAGTCTAAAAGTTTATTGCGAGAAGGAAATTTTTGAAGTGTAACGTACTGGATGTAAATTATTTTCATTGGATGTATATTGTTTTAAAGACTGACATTTTTGGAAGTAATAGAATTAAATTTTTTATTGGTTTAAATTCACAAATATTAGTGTGAAAAATTTCAAAATGTATTGAGACATTAACGAACATTTCGTTTTATGAAAATTCGTGGCCATTTATTTTCCCTTGCTGTTTTATTTCCGAAAATTGTAGATTGTATAAGAAAATATCATTTTTGGAAGTAATATGCGAAAGAAAATTCACTTCTGACCTAAATTCACAGACCTTAGTATTAAAAATGTATACATTCATTGCAGCAAGAAATTGCTTTTGGAAATAACAAATAGAAATATAATCCTTTTACTATTTCTCATTGCTATTAAATGTTATTTTAGGGAATCGTATGTATAAAAATAATTAAATAAAGGATGTGATCGCTGTCAAATATTTTAACTATGAATTCTCTGTAAATAAACATTTATCTCTAATTGTAAGACCCCGCAAATCGGTTTCCCATGGAGAGTCTGTAGATCTCTAAAGTTTCATAAAAAGTAGAAAGTACTGAATTATGAATTGCATCATTGTGCTTATTCAACGTGAAATTCGCTAATTGCTGATCTGTTAACGAACTACGTATACATTTTTATCATGGTACTTGTGAAACGACTCACTTTTGCGAAACGATGGGTAAAAATTTAATGAGTCAGCTTAAATGCTGCTGCAAAATTTTAAAAAACGCTTTGATGATTGCATCAAGTAATTCACTCGGTGGTTTAAGATTTCTGTTACCAATACATATTTAATTATGCAACTTTGTTAAAAAATGTTTCCGTAGATCGGTAATACGTTAACTCTCCATTTGTATAAAATACCCCATGTCGATCTAAATTGTAAATTTCTTATAAAATATATCGAAAAGAAATGGGTAGCAATTAACACATTTCTCCTTGTACGGATTAAACAAATTTAACCCCTTAGTCTATAACAACGTGTCACACTCGTGGCGTGGGAAATGGAATAGGAAATTTTGAAGTCCTTCAAAAACTATTGAATTGAAAATATCAGCCATTCGCGAATCGATATCATTATTTCTAAACTATTAATAGCACTTTTAGTTACTCGAAGTATCAAAAATCAGTGAATTAAATTTGGAATCATTTCAGGAATTAATTTTGAATAATTGCACGTTCATTGTAGTCAGAAAAGAAATCGTATGCCAAAGGACTAAAAGCTGCACAATTTTACAATAGTATTATAGAAGCCATTTTTTGACAGCGATATAAATCCATTTTTGTTAAAAATCTGTTTAATACTAGATCTAAATACCAAGGGAGTCAAAATGACTTGTACCGGATATATTAATGTTGCGGAAGTTTCTAGGGCTGTATTCTGTTCCATTTTCTATATCTACATTATAAACTTATTAAATCGATTTGGTTTATAGCACATTTCATTCTCTTTGTTCTGAACTATTTATCTAGTATTTTTTAATATACTGAATTAATGTCACTAGTTCTACTGTTAAATTTATTTTAGCAAAGTATAGATTTCTTGTTTTTGCATTTTAAATGGCAAACTAACTAGAATGAAATATCGTTATGATTTTATCCAAAAAGATTCAACTTTTATGCTATAAGATGGAAGCATTTAGGTATACGAACTTCCAAATATCTTAATTATAAGGAGAAAGACTATTCTACTTTCAAATATAACGTCTGATATAACACATAATTTTTTTGGAATACTGCTAAAGAGAAATTCATTCAATATGAAAACTTTTCTATAGTAGATAAATACACCTGCGTTAGAAATAATGCGAGTAATACAGTATTGCATTGCACGAGTGTATTTCGCCTTTCTCCGTGTTTTTGTCTCCACCTGGTTGTCCACAAGAAGTTTTATGCATAATTATTCTTTGTAATGTACTTACTCCTTTGCGAAATAAGGAGTACATTTACACTTTTTATTTCTATTTGTGAAAGGAAGAATAAAAATTAATCCATGCAACGGTTATTTGCAAGGCTCTCTCGTATGTTTTTTTGTTCCTAATATCGGTTAATTGTCAATCAATACAATAGTTTCAGTTCTGAACATTTTAAAATCTCTGACTAAAGTAATAATATTCGGTATTAACATATATCTTATGCGCAAACTCTAATAGTTTAGAAATAAGTTAACCACTTTACAAATTCACTTAATTTAGATTTCTGTAATTACTAATTCTGAGCTTAAACATTACGCGGCACAAACTTAAAATAGAAAAAAAACAATTTCTGTTCCACGATTTCTTTGTAACTTTGTGCGCAATAATTCAAAATGAAATTCATGAAATCAAAGGTAATTCGTGATTCCTGATACATCGTAGAATTTAACGTAACATTAATATCATGGAAATAATTTTGCCTTGCCTCGTTCCACTGATATTTTCAGTTGTATGGTTTTAAGGAAACTTCAAAAATTCCTGTTTCATTCATTGCGCCACAAGTATTACTCGTTACTGCCGAGTAAAAGGTTAAATTAACTACTAACAATAAGTGGCCGTCGAGCAGTTCTAATTGCTTCCTCGCTACAAATGGTGCATTTTGGTAATGTCTGGTGGAAGCATAATCTACTTTTGTCTATATGTGGTAGCTTGTAGTTGTTTCGACCTTTGTGAGATGAATTCAACGAAATGTAACATCGATAAACTACATATTCCGTTCTCGAATTTACAATTATGAAGCATTTAAGAACTTTTTTCTTTAATCTTAATTTAATGAAAATATACAATATAGACACTTATTTTGGAACGGAGAGTTTAACGCTAGGTCTACGGGAACCGTAAAATCGACGGATTCCTACTTTTTAGATACGATATCAGAGACACGGTACAGTAGATATTTTATACGTACGTTATCAAAGTACGCATTTAATATATTTAAGTATAACAGATTGAACTGTTATATGCGTTAGATCCGTTCTGTTGCGCATTGCCTTGGTTGTGTAGTAATTCTGACAGTTTTTTTTCTGGTGACAGAACTTTTGCCCTTATTGATCGGACATTCCAACTTTTAGCTGTTAGCTGGACAACACATGTCTTCGCTTTTTTGCAATACAAGGTCTGATTCCTCGTCTTCTTCCTCATCTGTGGCTCACTCTACTGTTCCGTTGCTATTACAAGCGGCCGTTGACTTTCGCACACTCTGCTTTCGCACATTTTGAAAAATTCAATTTTTCTAAGATTTTTGTCGTTGTTTCAAAAATTTTTTGCTTCTATGCAGTCAATCCCTCGGAACACTGTCACTCGTGCTCACTCACACATTGCCTACTTGAGTTTCACTAATATTATAATATTGTCTCTATTACTATTGGCTCTACTACCTACTAGACGTTGGAGAATGTCAAAATTACAAAAAAAAACACATTAACATGCAATTTTTTATATTTTTCGTGTATACTTCTACTTTCGAATATTCAACATTCGTACACATATTTACGAACCAATTATGTCCGATACTCGTGGGCCGCATGTACAGTGCGGCTCGGCCAACTTGGCACCTGGAAGGTAAGCCTGTTTCGGCACAGTCTGATTCGCAAGGCGTCAAGCGACATGCCTCTTGTCACACGTACGCGAAGGCACTTGACGTTCTACCTCGCGATTCGTTAACAGAGCTACACATACAAATCGAACTAAAAGACGAAGAGAGAGAACGCTGCAGATGAAAGCAAGGGAGACAACGCTATTTGGGTGGCGACAGTGAGGACATCGGCGTAGGCACCAGGTTTCTAACATCTCTATAGTAAAAACAAGATAAACTCCGGCAGAATTACCCCCACCCCATGGGGAGATACCGTGTGGCTCGTCAGGCTTGTCACCTGGGCGACGGAACTTCTCGTTTTCAACCGCCTATTCGTACCATTTTGTTTCTTGGAGTCCACTCGCTTAGCCTCTTAAAGGAAGCACCCGACAAAGTCGTAGCATTCAAATATTCTTATTAGTTTGGCTGGAGGAGCGAGACATTGTATTACTTTGTTGTCTCGTCGCGCGCTTCGTTTCATCAAGGAGAATCTCCCCATGTGGTGGGGGTAATTCTGCCGGAGTTTATTCTGTTTTCACTATAGAGATGTTAGAAATCTGGTGCCTACGCCGATATCCTCACTGTCGCCACCCAAATCGCGTTGTCTCCTTTGCTTCGATCTGCAGCGTTCTCTCTCTTCGTCTTTTAGTTCGATTTGTATGTGTAGCTCTTTTAACGAATCGCGTGGTAGAACGTCAAGTGCCTTCGTGTACGTGTGACAAGAGGCATGACGCTTGACGCCTGGCGAATCAGACTCTGCCGAAACAGGCTTACCTCCTAGGTGACAGGTCTGACGAGCCGCACGGTACTTCTTGATGAAACGGAGCGCGCAACGAGAAAACAATGTAATACAATGTTTCGCTCCTCCAGCCAAACTGGTAAGAATATTTGAATGCTACATCTTTGTCGGGTGCTTCCTTTAAGAGGCTGAGCGAGTGGATTCTAAGAAACAAAATGGTGCGAATAGGCGGTTGAAAGCGAGGCGCTCCGCCGCCGCGGCGCCGAGGTGCCAAGTCCGCCGAGCCGCACTGTACATGCGGTTACTAATATCCAATCCGAAACAAGTTCAGTTCATTGTTAACCCTCTATAGCCCGAATTTTTCATGGTCTCCGACGGTCAATTTCATAATAGCGTAATTATAAAATGATAAAAGTACAATTTTAGATAGTAGATTAAGTCTGGTTCTTAACCATTGAATTGTAAAGGTCTTCATGATTTGCACGAGTTAAATTATAATATTTGGCAAAGTTAAAAATTTAATTTTGAAGAATAGAAGCTTGGACGTGTTTTGTGTTACCTCAATGACACAGGGGCCCATAGAGGGTTAAAATACTGTTACGAACGAAACAACCAATAGAACTGATGCTACTGGGTTAGAGATACTTCCTTGTAATAAATATTAAAAAAAAGGTTTTACGGTTGTAAGTCCTTGCTATCGGACGTGCGATGGAATAAACATTAAAAGTTTTGTAAAGGAGTGTCGACTTATTTACTATATCCAAAAAGGCCTCACTATGTTCAAAAGTGCTGTCTATGTGTAACAATATATTAGTTCTAACATCCTCCTTCCAACATCTGAGACAAAGGGCACCTAGGCCCACTTCAAACAGAAAAATATCCTTGGGTCTTCTTTTAATAAATTTTACGACTGAAGAGGGTAACATACAGTTACCGAAACGTATCGAAAAATTTGAACAAGAAGTATTTTATTTAAACTCCGGTCAACAAATAGCCGTCCTTCATTACGAAGAGAAAAATACACAACTTGTCACATTTGACGTCACCGACCGAACAAAAACAACCTTCATCTTACAATAGTTCTAACATCGTTAAATGTAATATAACTGTAATACTTTAATTTATGTTCTGTTTTTGTATTATTCCGAGTTCGAAAAACCTCGCAGAGAAGTGAGTTAAAATCTGAGCCCTTTGCATTTTACGTCCAAATTAACGCCCTAAAGTCTCGTATTTCAACAGTTTCGTGATTTTCACTGAAGTTTAATTTATTCTATTAAAATCTCAGCTTTGTAGAGTAAAAACGTTGAAGGGAAAAATATTTTTATATTTTGCAGTAATTCGCTTTTTTAACGGTAATATTTAAATATTCAATGTATTACCGAATTCATGAATACTGCAATTTAAATGAAATAAATTTCACTGAATTCAGTAGCCCTGGCCATCGGAAATCCCCATGGCATTCAACGTGTTAAAGATAAACATGAATATCAAACACCTCGCGTTCGTTAAAAAAATTCTACTATATGTATAAAATGGTAGATGTTAACGGTTATCCATTCGTGGTAACTGTTTCGCCCTAATCAAGATTTCATTTGACCTAAATCGTGGAGAACTTAAGTCAGGGACTTTAATGTAATTTCTTTTAAGGCACGCACGAAAGTTGACATACTTGATTTTATTACATAGAAAGCCTTTTGCGCGCCATTTTCATCGATCCTTCAAAAGTATTTTCTCGCATAATTTAGATACCGATATCTTCGCTTGTTTGGTGCGCCTTTATTAAACATTCCTTGTCGTGCATAAAATGAGATATTCGTAATCGACGAAGGGAATGCCAAATATTTAACGCTCACGTGAAATTAATCGTTTAAATATGAATGGAAAAAAGTAAACGCTTGAAAAACAGTGAAAATCTGTCTCCAGGCTAATTTAATTAAAAACAAATCAATGCAAATTTTACAGACAGTGTTCGTAATGATAATCGTTGAAAATAAAATAAACATTGATTTTGGAAAAATAGAATTAAATAAAGGACATTTAAAATTGGATTAAAAACTGTGGCTGTACGATATAAACATATCGCAAAAATTAATGTGTAGATTGTCGGATTAAAAAATATGTAAAAACCTTATGAAGTGCAACGCGTTTCATTTTCTGCTCTCGAAGTTTCATCGACATCTATCCGACTTCTGCTTACTTTCCTCCTTAGCACACCTGATTCACGCACAATGCGTACGAAACTTAGCTTCTAGAAGTCGTTCGCTTTTTCGTTATTAACATCAATGCCGGTAGATATCTGAAACTTCCTACTTTATACAATAGGAAGCAGAAAGAAAGAAATTTCGTATTGATTTAGAACAACATTTCTGGTTGACAAATTAGACGGTTAAACCAATTCAACACTTTGTTGATACTATTTTTTCGTTTTTTGCAAATTAGCAGGGTTACTACGTAAGTAGTAAGGTGTATAGAAACTACTATATAATAACATAACAATCTTTTAATTTTTATTTCGTATTGCATTACAGTTATATGGAAATGTACGATCTTGAAACTCTTTATACTTAAAATTTAAGTATCTTATTTGAATGAGAAATATTGAAATTCTTCTAAAAAGTCTTGCTACTCTTTGTTTTATGTCGAAGAGACTTAGGTGTGTAATTAACAATAACGTAAGATAATGTAATATTTGACTTTAGTCACGATGAAAATGAATGAAAATTGTTTTATCTAATTTAAAATGGAATTCATTTAAAAGTAGCCAAATAAAAAAGAGTAGATTTAAGAGTAGATTTAAAAGTAACCAAATAAAAAAGATCATTCCATTTTCGTTATGTGCTACTTTCGCACGTCATATTTTAACGACTCTCGTAACTCCACACCTGATGTCAAAGATATTTCCTCTTTTTATTTCAGCAACGAAACAATGCCCGACTTCGCAGAAGATTGAATAATTTTAGATTCCTCCTTCGAAAGGCAGTTAAACGAAAAGGCACTCAGTATTCGCCCTACCGAGAACTTTTAATTAAACTAGCGTTATAATTAAAAAATGCGCGATCAAAGAGTTCCACCATCAAGGTTTTAATATTTCTTATACGTGCTCTGCAATTACGTTAAAAGATTCGACGTACTATTCCCTTTTTATTCGAAATGGCATTCTCCCGACGAAAGTACTTTATCGTTCCACCTTCAACGACATTATCCACTGTGGAAATTTTCATAATAATATTATAATAGCTGCGAAATTATCTTGCCCACTTTAATCGTTGTACTCTTCGCTTAAGCAGTTTCTCGGAATTTTCACAAAGGATTTCCAACGTACTATCGCCAAGCCTTATTACATAATGGCGATTGATACTCAAATATACTTAATAGATAACTTTCTGATCGTCCCACAGTGGTCGATTTCGCCGAAATCCTGATCAAAACATTTTTGTTCACGATTTTCAAAATTTAGCAATTGCGTTTGATTTGTAACACAGCAGAGCATCGTTTTCCATTAATAAAAATTTTTATTGAACAATACTGTTAGAGATATGCAATGTCAAAGTTGGCACTTGAATAATGTAACGTTTTCACGTCGAAATTGAGAATACGTTTTCAATGTGAAATTAAAGTGCGATCCAGTTTTTCAGTATTGGTAGCTATTTATCATACTTTTAATTTATAAATATCTTGGTTTTATTTTTTCATTTAATGTTTTACAACTGTGATGGTACAGAATGTAAAACCTATACATTTTTTTCCTTTTGCTAATGAAATAGTTGTGAAGGCCACAAAAGGCCACCGTAATTTTTTTTTAAATTATACTTTGAAGCTTCCCGGAGAAGACCTCGTTGAGTTTTCTTGCGACTTTTTGCGATTCTTCGAGTTACTGTTATTTATTTGTCGACGCGTCGCAAGATTCACGTAAACTGTTGTACCCTTGCCTTAAGCAGTCTTTCGATATTTTTCAAATTAACTTCAAACGTAACGTCACCTATCCTTATTACATAATCGCCACTGGCGATCAGATACACTTAATAGATAAGTTTCTCATCATCGCAACATTTGCGTAAACCGTTGTACCCTTGCCGTAAGCAGTCTTCCGGAATTTTCCGAACGAATTTCCAGCCTGATCTTATCTCCCCTTATTATATAGTGGCGACTAATAACCAGGTGTACTTAATATATCGGTTTCTGATAATTCATTGTACCTTTGCCTTAGTAATTTTTGGAATTTCCCGATTAAACTTCCAGCCTAATTTTATCTCCCCCTGTTATAATACATAGCGGTCGCTAAAAATCAGATGCATTTGATAGACCAAATTCTTGCGTTAAGTAGTTTTCCAGAATTTTCTGAATGAACTTCCAGCGTAATGCCACCTATCCTTATTACATAATCGCCACTGACAATCACATATACTTAATAGATAACTTTCTGATTATCATAACATTCACGTAAATAGTTGTACCCTTGCCTTAAGTAGTATTCTGAAATTTTTAGAATGAACTTCCAACCTAATCTTATCTCCCCTTATTACATAGTGGCGTCTAACAATCAGATGCACATAATAAATAAGTTTGTGATCGTAGCAATACTCGCATAATTCATTGTACCTTTGCCTTAGTAGTTTTTCGGATTTTCCCGATTAAACTTGCAGCCTAATTTTATCTCCCCTTATTATAATACATAACGGTGGCTAAAAATCAGATGCACTTAATAGTCCAAATTCTTGCGTTAAGTAGTTTTCCAGAATTTTCTGAATGAACTTCCAGCGTAATGTCACCTACCCTTATTAAATAATGGCGATTGACAATCAGATGCACTTAACAGATAACTTTCTGATCACCATAACATTCACGTAAACCGTTGTACCCTTGGCTTAAGTAGCATTCTGTTATTTTCAGAATGCACTTAATAGATAAGTTTCTGATCGTTTCAACATTCGCATAGTTCATTGTACTTTCTCCTTAACCCCTTCAGACTAAGCATCCATTAGAAGTTACATGAAGGTAGTTTGCGACCGAATTAACTAGCTTGTATGTTAAAAGTTGCTTTAATCATAACGTATACAATCCTTGGTCATTTCAAGAAGAAATCGTTAACTCACGATCAATCTATTAGCTTTCGGTTTTAACGAACTGTGGTGTATTGACAGATATGCTACTTCAACTACTCGTAAAAGGGTGAAAAAATCGTTTTATTGGTAGTACAGTTTGTACAAATTCGTTTCTACAAGGGAAGAAATTTCTTCAAAAACTTTCACCCAATATAAAGTATGCTAAAGGAATAAAATAAACATGTTTGTTCACCAGTTATTTAGTAACATGATCTTAATGTATTTATTAGGTGTACAAATTAATTCTCGGCCTTTCTTGACTAACTTTGACATTTATTTATACCAATGTTGATATAAATTCAATATTAAACGTAATCTTCTTCATTTTCTATACGTTTTTGCCATCTCTCAGGTAATTGTCGGATTCCAGATCAGAAAAGTGATAGTGATTCACATCAATGAAATCATTGAGGCATTTATAGACCTGTTCAAATTACTTGAATTGAGAATCAGTTAGGTGGTGTTGTAGGGATCGAAATAGGTGGTTATTTGAAGGGACGAAGTCTGAAGAATATTCGAAACTGTTGAAATTATTTTTTACAAGTGCTGCACGATATAGCGTTTCTTTTTTTTAGTTGAAACGCGAAAAGAAGATAGTGCCTTAAATGTTGCTTATCGAACGACATCGCCTCTACACATGATTTTTCACGTTATGTCTGGAGTAGAGTCATGCGATATATCTTATTTTAAAGTTAAAAAATGGCGCTTTAGAATGACTATTCAAATTTGGAAAAATTATAATCTGAATAGGTTTTATGGTCGATGAAATCTGGGGGCCGAGAATTAATTTGTACACCTAATACATTGCAGCACCTGTGTCAAAATATTGAACCTATTTTCATGGTATTTACTCTTATTTGAACCTAATATGATACTTTTCAATACTAAAACTCCTAATTTAAACCTGTAACTCCTTCTCAGTAAAATGATACTCCTATTTTTCTACTTTTAATTCCTAAATGTTGGGTAGTAAAAGGTTCGATATTTCGACTCGGGACTGGGTAGGATGTAAATCCTCAACGGAGGTTGGAATTTACGTCCTATTTTGCGCCTTAAGATGGCATAAAGGGAAGTTTGTGCCACTTTTAGGCGCTAAATAGGATCTTATTTTGCATTGAATTTATGCCTATTTTTGTACTTTTAATTCCTAAATGTTGGGTAGTAAAAGCTTCAAATGAGGTTCAATATTTCGACCGGGGTAGATATTCTTTAAATGTCACAGCAATATATATAAAAGAATGTAGATGTAAATTTGTTCTTTAAATTTGATCCTCATTTAAAAGTATATTTGAAGGGCCATGTTTTTTAGTCGCAACAAAATTCGGCTCTGAAAAGTTTAAGCAATCTTCTAGAATTTTTCGACTGAACTTTCAGCGTAATATCATCCACCCTTATGAAATAATCGCAACCGATAATCACATGCAGTTAATAAATAAGTTTCTGGTCGTCGCAACATTCGCATATTCGTTGTACCTTTGCCTCAAGCAGTTTTCCGGAATTTTTCAAATCAACTTCCAGAGTTATATCATCTATCCTTATTACATAATAGCGTTCAGCAACCAGGTACACTTAATAGACGAGTTTTTGATCGTCGTATTATTCGCATAATTCGAGAGTGCATCGGTTATTACGGTATTCCGTCTCCGCGTCCTGTTTTCTACTGGGATGCATTAGAAAATGAAGTCCATTGTGAGCCAACCGTAATAGGGAACATCCGAGAACGTGTGTTGTACTATAGTTGGAATTGCTATTGTATCTCGTCCTATTAAGCCGAAAAGGGGTAACAGTAATTGCAATTACCTTCAGGAAAGTAAATCTTTTAAGTTCACCTCTCTTGCATCGTTACTTTGGAATGGTAAAGCTATTTATTTGTATAATTATAATCTTTCCGTCGGTACTATACTTTTATCATGAATGTTTTGCGAGAGGAAATTTTGCAGCGTAATATGTCAAAAAATAGGTACGTGTATGCGCTTGATACCGAACCGATCAATCTCATGGAATGAAAAGAAGAGAAAATCGATTAACAGCGGACATTTTGTCGCCTTTTTGTTTCGTTCGATCGATTAGTTCGTCTTCCGAGAAGCTTGCATACCTGCATAGGGTGTATGAGAATTCGATGGAAAAAAGGCCGCGACAGGTAAATTTAAAAGTGTGACAAAAGAATTATAATTGTAAAATAATTTATAAAGAGCTTTGTATTCGAGAAATTTCAATGTCCCTCAGGTAAATTTATAGGTAACTTTATTTCGGATTAATACACGTGTACGATAGTACATTATCGTAAGGAAGATTTAAAAATTAAAAATGTGAGTTGATACAGAACATCCGCTTCCCTTCAATTTTTCTTATACTTTAATTCAATCAGTTAATTGACTTCTATATCTAAATTAATTTGTCAATTAATTGAAATTCATTTCAACAAGTTTAATTTCTTTTGGCAACATTAGCAACTTCAAATATTGGCGAACACTCTACTCGAGCATTCAAAATATTTATTAAATTCCCACAATGAAAATTACTTCTGTACAAAACTATAAATCGCAAAGCGTTCAACTATAACTAAAAATAAGATCACAAAGTCCTTACAGAATAATAATATATTGTTGTATCCAATATAAAAGAACAAAAAATATTCTAACAATTAGTAATTTCCATCTGTCTTGATTTATTTCAAATAAAATATCAATCCGAGTCGTAAGAAATTTCTTCCTCTCGCAGGCTGCTTTTCAATTTCGTAATCAATTTTCTCAAACGAAAATGTAATTCAGCTATCAGTTTCAAACAGCAAGGATATCGAAATGTTTCTAACATTATTTCAATTTGAAGGAAACGAACGATATTGCACATCATATACGGAACATAATACCAGGTGGACACCGGTGGCGTATTGTATAAACGACATCGAAAATGTGTGGTATTTGAAAAAAATACAATAAGTGAACGTTCAGATAGAAATTGGTATCATAAGTTTCCTGCCAGTGGTGATCCAATTTCAGTCGAAATGCATCGAAGACAGCGGTCGAAGGAAATCAATGTGATAAAACTAATATACAGTTAGGATGTTGTAATAAAGTAATATAAAATGATACAAAAGACGTAAGAATAGCTGTAGTGAAGGTTCTTGATTTGTATCGCATCTCTCTAATGTGCAAAGTATTATTTAATATGTAATGTTATGGGAAGCATAAACGGCTCACACACAGATTCAATTAAATTTTTTGTATGCATTTAAACCAGCGGTTCTCAAACGTGTTCAGGATTTCTTATGTCATCGTCACTTTAGAGTTTTTAGATAGCTTGTGGAAGCTTTAAAATTAACTACAACTAATACAGTCTGTTCCACAAGAGCGTGGACGCGATATTTGTGAAATCTGATACGCAATTTGTTAAAGACCGTGCTGGTCTAAACGTACAAAGTTTCCTCTAATACGCAATAGGCCCAATTCTTTTAGTATCGTTTCTATATCCGAGAAATTCAGTTCATTTCGAAATGAGTGCCGTGTACGCTAAACGATTCGAAGCGGTCTTCTTGTGTCATCACCCGAAAGTTCCTGAAATGACTGTTAGAGATGCAGCAAAATATCTGCATAAACTTCGCGCATTCGTAAATAAGTGGGTGCAACGGTATAAAGACACAAATTGTGTCGTTGATCTCCCTGGTCGAGGTTCGAAACGGGTTACGACGAAACGGGAAGATAAAGCGATTTTTCACCTTTTTTTGAAAAATCCGACGCTTTCCTTACGTAAAGCGCAAACAATTTTAACTAAAAAGGGCATAGATATAGGTACCCATATTAAAAAGGTATACTATAAAATTACTAATATAGGTATATTTGTATCGAAGCCGTCTTTGTACTGGAATGGAAAACACAGAACGGTATTAATGTGTTGGATTGGCCATCTCAGTCCCTCGATGCCAATCCAATCGAAAATGTTTGGTCTGTTATGAAGTACACACTCCAAGAAAAGCATATTGTCAAATTGAAAACACTAGTTCGTCGAATTCGAGAGATATGGAAGTCTCTTCCTCTCTTATGCTGAAAAGTTGTCTGAAAGCATGCCGAGACTAATGGTGGAGATTGGACATTTTATTAAGGAAGTGCGTATCAATTTTTTAGATGTACTTTCGATTTATATGATATTTCTTATAAAAAAGTTTTTTCCCACAGAGATATCGCGTCCACGCTCTTGTGATACAAACTGTATATGAGGACTACTGTTATCAAAAGATTTGTTGACGAACAATTGTTTGTTCGAAAAATATTAAATCTCAGTTATCAAATGTACATTTAATTGGATGGGTGTATCTGCTTTGGCTGAATCAACACAGAATATCGACTAACAATAAATAGCCCCTTCGTTGTTTCCCAGAGCGGGGGGCGGTAACTTTCAGCCAATATTTAAACAATATTCGTATACAACAAAATATTTTGTTTTAAATATCATCTATGATCGTTAAATGATGAATGTTTGAAATCATGTTTATTATTAAAAGTTGCAAATTATTTGGTAGACATTGTTAAAGTTTGAGAAGAGATGCCACAATAGGGATCGCATTAATAACATTACTTTTTATTACTAAATTTTATTCGATTCGTGGTGTCCATTACCGCTACAATAAATGATAAATAAAGGGTGTACTTCCTTATAATTTCGCATTTAGAATTTAATAATTTGGCAAAAATAGAAAGTTTGTGTAAATAAGAATTATATTTTTCATCTTTTTGGCTTCTCCTTTAACCCTTTGAGCCACGGGAACTGAATAAAAAAATGACCCATGTTGCACAAATATTTCTTTTATTTTCAATCGAACGAAGTTGGTTTATTTTTATTAACATACATATCATTATGTATTATATATACATAACATTATTTTTATTATTTTTATTAAGTTACAAAGTAATATAAATTTTCGAGATAGTACAAAAAGTATTGGACCATTGATATTCACGGATCAAAAAGGTGTGACACTTTTAATCCTGCCGTGCCTCGAAGAATTAATTAAGATTGCCGACCTCTACACCATGGAAGCCCTTTCAAGATTCACAGTTTGGGAAACACTGCTTTACACAATGATATTTTATCAATACCTTTGATTGTATTATGGTATTTATTGTATCGACATTTTTCCATATATTCAGTATGGAAATGTTAGCTTAACACGTTGAACGCCATTGATATTTCGCTTATTTTATCATTTCTACTGAAGTGATACTTTTTCTATTAAAATCCTATCTTTGTAAAGTAGAAACTTCAAAGACACAAATAAATATATATATCCAGTAGGATTTTATCTTTTGAATTTCAGTATTTAAATACTGAACGTGTTAGAAAATTCGTAAATATTGTAAATGAAAAGTCTGGTGAAGTTTTATTGAATTCAACAGCACCGGTTACCGGTGACCCCCATGGCAGTCAACGTGTTAACATTAAAACTAACGATCCACTGAAATGTAGATGTACTAAATGTGTACTTTGAGAGAAGAGAAATCATGAGATGATAAAGATGGTTAATTAACTAACTTAGGATTTATAATAAATTAGACTTTATTTAAGATTTATTATTTAAGATATTAAAATTTTCAGTTAATACTGACTTCCATTTTACAAATTTATAAGATGGAGGTGTAATATTTTGCTCTATGGCTCCCCTAACAATTTAGATAATTTTTAGAATAAATTTGGAACCAGCTTGGTCATTTTTTATCATTTGTACGAAGTAATTGCAACATATTGTCACCTATGATAATATTATATGGGATAGCTTTAATTTTTTTAATTTTTAGGCTTATAGTACTTTTAGAATTACCAGAATGTATCACGTTATGTCGATGGTACAAGAATATTTTGGATGATACAAAATATGCTGAATGCCTTAAAAATAATTTACGATATGCGAATATTCTAAAGCTCCGTGACAAGAAAAGTATCTTTTCATTGATTGTCTATTCATGAAATATCATTTTCACAAAAATAAAAAAAGTCAATTATGCAGAGAGATTGTCCCTACGTACATACATACATTCCTAACTTTTAATAGTCTGAATATTCCCATTTTCTGCTACTTTCATTTAATTAAAACTAATTTTCGCATGAACTACCTACTTTAACGGGTAATTGCAATTTGTAGCTACCCGCGTTTACATAAATACGTAATAGCACCGTGGAAAGTTGGATCGCCTTATATCATCTAATTCCAGTACGTACTTCATTCCAGTGAGTTGCGGTAGCTCGGAATTTTGATTAGTTTTCCAATTCTGAACGTTTAATTCATAGAAATTTGAATAGCTTAAATCCTATTAAAAACTGTGAGCTCTACAGTAATAATATCGTAATATAATGCGAAAACTACTTAAAAAAATATTTTATGTTTTTAAATATCCAAAACCTGTTCGACAACACATTCAAATTTCTATGCTACATCGAACAACACCCAAATTCTGCTGAACTCGTCATAACACTTGTCATCAGCTTCAGAAGACATTAGGGTATTTGTCGCACAGGAGTTGTCTCTGTACAATTCCTGTATAATGATAAAAAAACTAAATAGTATGCATATTTTTAATTTATCTTGCATGTATTTATTCAACTTCCAAAAAATACAGTATTTGTCATATCTACAAAAATGTAGAAAAGAAAAAGCGTACCGAATAATAGTTTTGAGGCTTTCGCGATCAGAATGATTTTTCATGGATTTCTGGAAATCCTAAAAAACTCTAATAACATCAATTGGGACAAAGGGCTAAGTCTCACTCTCGTTTGGAGCAGCAACCCCCCCCCCCCCGCCCCCCCAGTTTTATAATTGTTCAGCTATCCAATTAAAAACCATTGGACGGTGCACCGATCCGCAACACTGGGCAAAGGTATAAGTTGGGGTCTCCTCTGATACTCAGAATTTCCTCGAAGCCTTGATGAATTTAACTACAATACTTTCGAAACGTTGGTTTGACTCAAAACTCGAACGCTTTTCCGACCCGCAAGCCAAATCTATCAACACTAGAACGATCGGCGTTAAATCTATGACATTTAAATATACAGGTAGCCCTCCTACAACACGGCATCCTATAACACGGTTTCGCTATAACACGATTTATGAATTGCGGAAACCCTTCTACAACATGGTATCCTATAACACGGTTTCGCTGTAACATGGTAAGAAAATTGCAAAAACCTTTATACCACACTGTACTTCTATAGCCGCGACAAGGCTTGCCGTCTTAAAGATACAGTGTGGCGTAAACCATTTTGATTTCATCTCCGTGGCTTGAAAACGACGGTGCTGATCGACAGTCTGCGTCGAGCCACGGTGTGTCAAAGAATAACTTTTTCGTCTTTAACATATTAAGGAAAAATTAATATTGATCCGGTAAGAACCAGAAAGCAAAGTAAAATTACAGATTTTTTAAAGAGGAAAGAAAATACAAAAACTTTAAGTGGAGAAAAAAGTTCTGAAATTGAAGGCGATATCATTCCACCAAAAAAACATTCTCGATTGATTATACTGAACAGTGACGATGAAGAAATTTAATAAATTATAGTTGCATCAAATTAAAATAATATTTTTTGTTTTGGGTTGCACATACATTTATATATTTTTAATATAAATTAAGTTGTTTGCGTAGAATTTAAAAAAAAAAATTGTTTTTAATAAGTTTTCGGAACGTAACCTCTCTTTTTGTACTTGCTCTGGGTCTCATACAACACGGTTTCACACAACACGGCATTTTTTAGGAACATATCTACCGTGTTGTAGGAGGATTACCTGTATTAAATAAGTACTTTAAAAAAAGGGCGATCAAGAGGTGAAAAATATGATCGGTTCGAAAATCTGTGTTTTATAAGATCAGCTTAGAATTTCTAGTCTAGAATTCTCCTATTAACTAATTATTGGAAAAAATTGTGAATAAGTCATTTTAATTTGCTTGGTCGTTCTAGTGTTAAAAAAGTGTACATTCAACAGATGTATTAATATTAGAAAAACACTGCTGATAATCAAAGTGTCAATAATATCATTTTTAATACGTAGTGTTATTCGACGATGTTAACACTATAAATGACGACGTTAAATCTACCATATTTCAATATATTAAAGTGTTAAATCCTACAGAAGGCGCCGGCAACCGGCGCTATCCAATTCAATAAAATCTCTTACTACTTTCAATCGACAATATGCACGAATTCGTTACTATATGCAATATTTAAATGTTGTTACTAAAAAGTAAAGTACTGCTTAATATATAACCATTTTTGCGTTTAACATTAGAAAATAATAGAAAAAGTCAGGAAAAAATGATGATCGACTAAATGATTTATGTTCTTTTTTTTAGATAAACATAGAATATTTATTCTCTGACACTTCTGTAAACTTTAAGAGTTTTGGGAAAAAATTGTGTATCAGTAATTTTGTCTGATTTAGTAATTGTAGTGTTAAAGTCTACAATGACAAACAAAACAAATATCCCAGATTTTATCATGTGGCAATAATTTATTACATTGCTGGCCGTTTAAATGTTGGACATAATGGACGATGACCAGAACCACGTCGAAATTCATCGAATAATCTACCAAGGAACATCGTCTTCTGCATCTTATCATTCCGTATTTTTAACTTCCACAGTAAGCACACGCCTTGTCTCGACGTATAAGAACAACAAAACATTGCAGCCTTCCCCCTGTCACTTCCATTGAGCGACACCGTCGTACAGAATCCCCTCGCGTAACTTCACCCTCATGCACGGATGCACTCTCTGCAAACGCAATAGATGCGACGAAAGCGCGTTCGTCTTGCTTGTTCAAAAGCCGCTGCGTCGAGCGTGGAATAATTCGTCGAAAGTTCACGAGTCCTCACACGAAATTCTGTGGCCTTTGTTCGTCGGTCAAAGAGACCAGACCGAGGTAGTTTTATTCATTCTTTTTAATCCCGGTGGTACATGCATCAGTCGACGAGGACTCGACGGTACAATGAATGCAGAATGCATGTGCGTGCATCCTGACACATGTAACCAAGCACAGCTGGTTGCACACGAATGTATTTGCGGTAAAGCTACGATCTGTCGTGATCCCATGAGCACCTGATGAGAAGTTGTAAGTTCACAATTTGTAGACTGTATTGATATGAGTTTATGTTGATAACAATTCATGTAAATATATTCGAACTTTTTTCTAAGGTAAAACAAACAATTGTTTGGCGATAGTTTTTTTTATAAATAAAAATACAATATAACTTGTGCTGTGCTTCTTCGTCGCTGTAAGGACATTTTGCGTGGGGTATGTTACCTTTAGTATCATTGGCCAAGTAAAAGAAGTCACTTGATAAGTGGGTTTTTCTGATTCGCCCGACGGATAGAGACATTCTCCCTATAGAAATAATTAACTTTTTATCAGATTTTAGACGTATAGTTTAAACAATGACTTTATCGTGAATTAGAAGCGCAATTTAGACACTTTAATAGATTTAGTGTTAACCAGAGCAACTGCAAGGGAACGGAAGGGATTAACATTATATCTATTATTGACTCATTGTCAGTAAAAGAAGTCACTTCATAAGTAGTACTGACGTAATTTTCGATTTTAATGGGTGAATAGCCGAAGGAGCCACAAACTCGAACGAAATGAATGATCTCTATCAATTTCTATATTATCACTTTAAACTGCAAAACTAAATTATGATGCAAATATTATCGTTTTAAAATTTATTGTATTAAAACACCTGGTTCTGGGCGAAATAGCCGCAGTATTTGACAACTAAAAAGCACAAAACTAAACCAAACGCTGTTTCCCCCTTACCGCCAAAAAATTCATCTTCTGTTATAATCCCAGATCATATATATTTTTACACAACTTCCGGAATGTAAAAAGTGAAACTCAAACTTTCAGCATTGTAGTTGATAAAAACCATTAACAGAGCTCAAAAAATTTATTAATTGCAGAAACATATATTTTGATCACACCATGCATGTAAATCTAAAGCAGCACGTTACTTGCACAATAAAAGCATTAATAGCAACAATTAGTGGTATCATAATTTCGACAAATTAAGAATAGTCAGAATGGCGTCACTTAACGACTCCAAGCTGCTAATGTTATCGGAGAGCAATGTTTCAACACCGCATATCATCGTTCAATAGTGAATTCATAAAACTCGTACATTTAAAAATCATCAAACCAAAGACTTAAAAGAACTCGGCAGCAATGAAATTGATGAAAAGATCATCAACTTTTATTAAACCCTCTGACGAAGATTTCGCTACGTGGCGTGGGCTCGTTTTGTGAACGTTTCTTTTTCAACCCAGACTAAAACCGCGTATGGAAAGTCTCACATAAATCGAGGAATTATTCACTGCGGGAGACAAAAACTCTAGTACAAAAAAGTAACACGTAAATCGAGAAACGGGTGTACCGTGTATGAAACTTTTCATTCTATTCGGACATCATCGGGTGTAACGTTTGCATTCTTCTATACTTCTGTTCTATTCTTTCATTAACGATCTATGCACTGCTTGTTTACGCGAATACAGTTGCTCCTTTGTTTTTTTACCACGAGTTTGTTGTTAATTCGGTGTCTAGCCGCAGTCTGCTTTTTGATCTTGTGAATATAAAATGAACTCAAATTACCAAGTCATTGAATAAAGTACGATCTGTAAATTTTATTAATTGTTAGACCGTCTGAATAGTACTGAAGCTGTGGAATCTGCTTCAAACTGTATTTTTAATTGCATTAAATATCAAAATAAAAGCATTTGTTATGTTATAGTATTTTGTTCTGCTTTTATTAAAGTGTATATACTTTGCTTGCTTCTTCTGTCATGAATGTTCAATGTAATATTTTATTATTAATTAAGAAAAGCCAACCGTAACATTTTCGCGGACATAGATGCTATAGGATTCATTTTCATTGTAATGTATTATAGAATGACACGAATGCTATAACGTTCGTATAATGCAATTATAGTTTATTTGATTTTGAATAAACTTAATTTTTTATAATTATCATGCACTTTTAAGTAATGGCCAACTGATTCATTGTGTATTTTCATATTATTTTATTCTTTCTCTGGGTATTTGAAAGTGTAACACTTGACTGTCTATTCTTACAGTTCACTGGAATTCTTACCGTCCACTGGAATTCTTACCGTCCACGAACGTGATAATTTACTAATTACTTCGAACTGACACTAAAAAGTAAATGATTGTGAACAAATGTTAAAAATACACTTACAATTTCCGTTTCTTCATGTGATTGAATTGTCAGCCAGCAGGAAAGTACAAAATAGCAAAAGTGTATCGGATGAGTAAATTCATACTATTTAACATTTTACCTGCCGTAAGCTTTTTCCCTTTTTCTACTAATTAACATTCATCGACCAATAGCTAATTTTGTATTACATACAACAAAATAAAATTACAGTCCCTTGACATATCTGAAATAACGAAAAAATTGTAATTATTCCTTTATATTTCGATCTTCAAGTTATAGAGCTGTACAAATAGATATGAACATTATCGCAGAATATCCAGTAAACAAAGTATTAAAATATGCATATTACTTTTTACAAATAACCATAATACTTTTCAACAAACTCGCATAACGTTTATTTCAAATTTAAATTGCATACAGTGTACCATCTCATGTTTCTTGAATGCATTAGACTCATTGTTAAAAAAGAATAATAATAACATTATCGATATTCCATTACATTCTAGTAGACTGTTTCTGTACCTATCTGTGCTCCGCGGTATGGGATAACAACTTCATTTCCCCGCCTCTTGTTTCTTTAATCCATTAAACTCATTGTTAAGAAAGAATGTTAATAACATTATCGAAATTCTATTACATTCCAGTTTAGTGTTTCTCAAACTGCGGTCAGTATTCATCTAGGGGTTGGTAAAGGAGATTACTTATTAATTGAAACTTTGGGTTGGTTCAGGCAAATAAGATGCATCCCCATTGAATGTACATTTGAAAATGAAGATTTGCCATTTGCTGAGTAAATCATTGGTAGTAAAAAAGAGTAGCACTAGGCTATATTTTAATTGGAGTTCATTTTAAAGGGCCCGAGTCCAAATATTGAACCTCATTTGAACATTTTACTACCAAACATTTAGGAATTAGAAATACAAAAATAGGTCTAAATTCAATGTAAAATAAGATCCTATTTAGCGGCTAAAAGTGGCAAAAATTTCCCTTTGTACCATCGTAAGGCGCAAAATAGGACGTTAGTTTCAACCTCCGTTGAGGATTTACATCCTATCCAGTTATTAATGTGGGGATTTTATAAATCCCGCGCGTTTGGACGGACCCGCCATGAGACAGTCGACTGACGAAAAGACGATCGACGACGAAACGTGGACGACACGAGGACGAGCGAACAGATCGACAGTAGACGAGATCGACTATAGACGTGTTTGACGATAGACGAGATATAGAGTAGACGAAGTAGATGATAGACGATTAGACGAACTGTAGACGATAAACGAATTATAGACGACAGACGAATTATAGACGGTAGACGCATAGAGTAGACGAATAGACGACGTATAGAGTAGACGATAGACGATAGACGAACAGTAGACTTTAGACGCATAGACGACTAGACGGATTTTATATTGTATTCTATTATTTGTTATATTTAGTGTGTGTGTGTGTATATGTATATTAGAGTGTGCGTTCCCTATATTTTACGATAAATTTAAGTTTCGACTTGTACATGTCATTTTTTCAATATGTTGTTATCAATATCCTACATTAATGTTATTATTATTATTTATATGTATACACATAATTTTCAAAAATAAATTATTCAAAATCACTAAAAAATAATGGATTTTTACTCGTTTGCAATTATAAGTGCATTATATTTGCACTATTCGAATTAATGTGATAACTATAATTACAAACAAATAAAAATTATAATATCCACTAGTTACATTTATGTATGTACACATTCCTTATCAATTAATTATAAAAAAAATTAAAGTACATTACTTATGCGATATTAAATATATATTGAGTACAAAAATGATTATTTAACGTAGGAGGAGTAACAGGTCCAATTCAGGGGATAAAGGTTTTGGTGATAGCTAAATAGGAGTATCATTTTACTGAGGAGGAGTTACAATTTTACAGGAATTACAACTAGGAGCTAAATTAGGAGTTTTAGTATTGAAAAATATCATATTAGGTTCAAATAGGAAAATAGATTCAATATTTCGACTCGGGGATACACGAGCAATCTGATAAATTGTAAAGAGACCGTCACGTAAGAAATCCTGAAGAAGTTTGAGAACCACTGTTCTAGTTATACCATTAAAAATCTACTTCGCCTAGTTGCGTTATTTCAACATTACCATAGTGCAACGAGAAACGATGAAAAAACGAACGTGAAAAAGGAACTGTACACCGGTTATCGTTCTAACCATAGGCAAATTATAAACCTTTAATACCAAGCCGATGTCGACACGCGAACGTGAAAATTTATATGAGGTATAACTCTCGTAGATTACTGGGAGAGATAATTTTACATTTATTTCCCGTATTTTCTTTGAAAATTACTCACTATTAATTATGATCGCTATGTATGCACATGAAGGAAAAATCCCAATGGCTGTTACGTGTTGAAAAGAAACAGAGCTTGAACGATTCTTAGAAACGTTCGAGCATAAGAAACATATTTCCACGGATCTCCATGAATATCGCAATATTATGTAGTGATTTTTCAATATTTTATAAAGTGGACGCTTCAAAGGAAGCAACCAGGCGAGCTTTTTCGTTCAAGGATCCATGAAAGCCTCGTCTAGTTACGGACCGTAAAAGCTGAAACGACGTTCTCCATAAGGTGTGAAAATCGACAGTCTATGGTGTGGTTTTATTCGTTAGGATACATTTTATTTTCTGCGGAGATTTTGTACAAGATAGCTTCTTTTAGGTAAGTGTTATCGGTGAATACTTCGAAAACAACTTAAGACTACATTTACGGTCATTAAATCAGGTATACCTAAATATATTAAATAGGTATTTTGAAAAAAGATAGATGTTACGTGAAAAGATATGATCAGTTAAGCAATTTATGTATCATAAGATACACGTGAAGTATCTACTGTACTTCTCTATAAGTTTGAGAAATATTTTAAACGATAATGTATCTGAGCATCTACTTAAAAAAGTAGAAACCGGTCAATTTGACAGCTGTTGTAAATATAATGTTTCAAACTAATATGATGGCATATATCGAGATAACAAATCACGTCATGTCTCCGCGAGAATTTCGAAATCTATGGATTGTATTGTATTTTTATTCGATGTTTGAGATATTACAGCTTAAAAATTTTTTTTATTTATATGAATTTTATTTATATCGACTAGAGCCTAGTTTTAGACTTCAAGTGCGTATCCAACCACCGAGACTATGATAAACTTATCACACAGAAAAAACTTCACGGAGGTGACAGAGATTTTCAACTCAAGTCCAATAGTCCTGAATCTGAGCCATTATCTTCTTATTTACAATAGCTCCTTGCGTGTCCTATATTTTTGGAAGCCATAACTACTGTGGCCGTTATCTAGAATGTATTATTTTAGATTTCAAGTGGACGTAAAATCACCGAAATTATCACATGTTGCATAATAATTCAGGAAAAACCCCGAAATAGCGTGGTATTTCAACTTGGACCAACCAGTTGAGAATCTGAGCCTTTGCTTGTTTATATACAACAGCGTCCTACTTTTTCATTCTGTATTTTTTAAAGCTATAACTACAGTTGTCATTTTATCTAGAACGCATTATTTCAGGTTTAAAGTGGACGTAGGAGCACCGGAGTTGTGTATATACATTACATAATAATTCACGAAAAATTCAGAGGTGACGAAGCAGTTACCTCTGTACTTCTGTTTTATTTGAAAATTCGTCTCCTTGCACCCATAGTCACTGTGACCTCCAAGCTTTATCTATGTCAACTTTAAAACTGGGTTTCAGGAGATATTCGATGATGTTAAAGTTTCCATTATGATTAAACAAGACTGAGATTAGGGTATAATGTTTTATATCTACAATTATCTGCACTATGAACATGTATTTAAAGATATTTATATGGAAGGATACATTTATCATCGTGTTTCTATAGTTAGTACCACTGAAATTCGTAATATTACTGAAACCGGGAAGGAAAAAATTTTAATGAAACTGAAATACGTGATCAATTGTGACCGTGAACAGTTATCGGTAGTACTTCAACGATAACAGAGACGTACACACGAATACCTCTACTGATGAGCAGAAGAAAGATTTTCAGCACTTTTTAATTTCGGTCATAGATATGTATATCGCATGACAGGCCAATAAAAAATATAAATATCGTAAATATTATTATAGTGACGTAAGTGTCATACGTATTTGTTTTTAGAAGTCCGTTGAACTATACAAGACTTATACTACTTTGGCTGACTACTGTAGGTAGTGGTTCTCATTTAACTTTCATTGTCAGTATTAAGGTTGTTTCTTAAAATAATTTATGCAGCTACTTTAAGTAAGGAAGAAAAGGCATGCACTAAACCGCGAAAGAAACTCAACTAAAATATAATAGTACATTGTACAACGAAATGGTCGCAGGGATTGAAATCAACAAATACAAAACAAACAAACAAAGAATTTAACAAATTGACATTATCAGTAACTTTGTGTTGCATCAGTATATATTAAAATACGGCGATAATACTGTATAAGAACTCAGTAACTAAGGAACTAAATTAAATTAGATATTAAATTGATCATTAAAGCTAAAGTTTTAATATCTCTAAATGAAGAGTAATTGACGTTTGTCACGCCATTGTCATAAATGATTTGTACTTAAGAGAACTTACATTTCATACACAGAAGAGTTGTGAAATTTGATTTTGCATACACTGTTTATCCGTTTTTATGTATTTCGACTTTGATTGCAATAATCATTTCACTTAGAACATCACGTTCATTTATGACACATATTTATAGTACGTTCACATATCACGTAGAAAATAATTTCAAAGGTCATGAAAAGAATCCGCACTCACTAGGTAGGAGCACGAGCCTTAATGCTCATGCCCACCATAGTATAGATATAAGTTATTAATTAACCCCTTGCCGTACAATAACGAGTGTTGCTCGTGACGCGATAAATGTTACAGTCAATTTTGAAATGCTAAAGAAATTATTAAATTAAAAATATCAGTGGGTCCTGAAAAAATAAAATTAATTCTATGCTACTGAATATTACGTTAAGTCATATACTATACCCGAAACTAGGGGCTAGATTGTTATTTCGGTAATTATGAATAATAATAATAATAATGAAATGTATAATAGTAATAATGAAATGGCACGGCAAGGGGTTAATTAACACATTCATATACCAATTAACATATGATATTTAATAAATCTTTGTTCCCAAGTATAAACGTATTATCATGTTTTTATATCCATGCAAAACCGCGACAACCTTCACACTACACTCATCCTTTGTTTTTATAATCTTTCATTCCCTCGATACATATCTTCTCTCGTGCTATCCTATGAATAAAAGCAATTATCTTCGCACGCAGTCCGTTTTGAATGAATTCCAATTAAACTCATTATATGATTGAAATTTTGCTTGATAATCAACATTGACACGTAGTCATATTATTAGTTATTTGTAATTATTATAGTTTAATTGAGCATGCAGACTTTGAATATGAATATTTTCATAATTCCAACGAAAGAGATAATTTATAAAATTTGACGGAGTACCATACTCCAGAAAAATTATTCTGAAATGGAACTGTAAAAAACTCTTCACTGTGACGAATTAAATTAAGCCTTTTTTATTACGTGCAACATCCCCTATATTATCATATTTCAATAAATTGTGAAAAGAATGGCACAATTATGACATTAAATTATATTTGTTATTGAATACAAGAAAATATGATGAACAGAAAACAAACTGTAATTACCAAGAATGCATTAAAAAACGTAAATATTTATATTTCTTACTTTTATCTTTTACATCGTACATATCATAAAACTTTTTATATAATGATCATACTCCAGTGTGAACCACAGTACTAAATAATTAATAGTGTGCAAGAAAGAAACAAAAAGCAACACAATGTGCAAGCTTTTGTAAATGCATAAAAACATTTTAATTACAAAGTCGTTACGAAAAATTACAATGCCAATTGGCGTTGTATGTAAATACCTCTTTGAAGCTTGTTTTTATGAAGAATAAAATGCAAACGCGCTGCTTGAAATTAATTACAAGTGACCTGGTTCGTAGTTGAATACGGAAATGTTAAAGGTCAGATTTTTCGGGAAGCGAGGTGAACCTGGAAAGCGGAAAGGTCAGGAATGGAGGTTAAGGAAATGGCAACTCTGGACCAAGAAATGAAGATATGCGAGAACTAAATATAATTATGCTAAAACAGTAATTCTATAATAATAGCTATAAATAAATTATTCATATTACCTACAAGCAATATTTTAATACACTTTAATCCATTTCTGTTAAAAAAACCTTATTAAACATAGTGGTCTATTAATTTAATTTTCCTTTCAAATATTTTAAATGCGTTAAGTTAAACACATAATATCAGGGTCAACAATATTCATCATTACTCATGATATGTTGAAACAACATCCGCAAATAAACTATTATGTCTATATTATCATGAACGCTAGCCACCAGAACAACATAACTCTGTGAAACACTGTTTTATTATATTTCTTTTTAGCGACGTAGTGATTTTATTAAGTGTCGCAAAAACGGAGGATATGAATACAAGAAACAATGTTGCTCTTCGTGTCGGTGAGATCGATAGTCTGTCATTCCTCGGAGTTTATCCCGAATTTTAGGACCCCTCGCTGGCCCCGCGTGCCGTGCGCTCAACTCCCTAAAGTTTCGGGCCTAAACTGTTCGCGATAATCATTTCAAGGAGCCGTGGCCTAGAAATCGATAGCAAAATGAAAAAAATCGATGTGGCAAAATCAACTTTTTACCGAAAGCCCGGCTAATCGCGAATTCTGTACCCCCATGGGGCCCAAGTTAAAGTGGCCCTATTCAGCACTCAGCACAGAGCGACGCGTCGCTCTGTCTAGAAAATATATTAACCCTTTGCGGCCGGCAGATTTCGCCTTTGGGAGTACCAGAAGGTTGGAGCATATTTAGGATCTCGCAGTTACTTTCCGTTTAATACTACTTATAATACGTAAAAATCAATTGGGCAGTATCTACTGTACCAGTTAAATGGAGCTTTAATTTTAGAAGTTCATTAGCAAGCGAATTAGCAAGCTGACTTCCACAGCGACTTCGAATGTCCCCGCTACGGGGACACCGACTTCTACGACGATTTGAGAATGCCCCCGATACGGGAACATCGACCGCAAAGGGTTAAAACACGTTGACACCAGTGACGATATTCAGTTTGCGCTCTGTGAGGCGGCGCTTGAATTCACGGTCCGATTCGTGAGGCGGCGCAACGTCAGATTACACTGTTCAACACGATTTTTGCGCAGTAATGCCCACTAGGTGATTCTTATAGATCTCGGTGAGCTAAAAACGAATCTGAAAACAGTTGTAGTCCATCATCCCAAGTTTTTGAGAAAATTGATTTTTAAAAAAATCGCAATTTTTCAACTCTGACCTCAATTTATAAAAATACTACAAAAGCTAGACGATTCCTGTTGGATGCAATGAATTCCGTGGACTTTAACTATCACATTGATATATAATAGTTTGACAATGCCAATTTTCAATGTTAATGTTAAGTAAAGCTGACGGAACCAGTTTTGGTCCTAACAATAAGTGTGACCCACCGGTGATGCACGCCGGCGTTAACGTGTTAAACGAATTACGATGTCTAAAAGATCGTCGCTCCTGTCGAGCATGCGAGAATGAACTCCGAAGAAAGACGTATTCGATGAGTGGCGAGGAATTACTGCGACACTACATTCTTTATGTCGCAAATCAGCGCGCTTCGTTTGCAACAAGATATTACTGGATTCTACCCTTATTCTACACGACAAATTCAGTAACGTTCAGGGAATCCCGTAACTTTCGTTACACCGAACAGATCACGAGAGTTTGAACAGGTACGAGACTGTAGGATTCGGACTTAATTCTCATGTAGTACATCGACAACTTCAGTACTACTGGAACTACTGAGAATGACCATTAATTTGATTCCTCTACTCGGCCAGGACCCGTTGATGGTTAGAGTACCAGGTCGTCCAAGCATATAAATTCAGTTAGTCAGTGGCGTGTTCGTTGTCAATCGAGGATCGACTAATGTTCGTGTAGCCACGTCGGATGTTCCGACAACGTGATAGTATCGTATAGAATATCATTGTAAAGTGATACACCCACGATGTTGTTAATTATATACAGTAGATTACATTTCAACTAGCTCATATTAGAATATGAGCAATGTATCATAAATGAGAGATCATCAGCTTGTTGATTAACATTGACCTGTCCAAAAACGGTGCATCTCTGATCTATGGTTTCTTTCAGACACTTTATGTGCGCAATGAGACAAATGCGATAAGCCAATAAAATGTTCGACCTTAATTTTCAACCTTTTTCCAGATTTTGCAGTTCGGTTCTTTCACAAATGTCCATATTTTTCAAATACATGTTAGGTAGGAAGCCATAACTTCAAAACATAGAGTATAAATAAGTTAGGTGGATTGATATACATTTAACTGTAATTACATAGCAAGCAGAAATTTTTGCCGCCTCTTGGGTCTAAGAAATGTATGATGTAACGATTTACCATTTAATTACTAACAATTTAAATACATAACTTCAGAAGACAATACTTTGCACTATGATGTTTTGGAAAGAGCACAAGAACACTAAAACTATCGATGTTGCATTTAATAAAATTTAGATATACGGAATAAGTACTTTTAAAAAGATAAATAAATGGCTGGAAAAGATGATTAATTAACTTGTTGGTGCCTAATTTAAAAGTTGGGCCTGAAGATTGCGAGAGCAAATCTTCTTAATTGTTTTTTTATTCGTAATTTTTATTTATTTCTACAGCCGTGCAAACCTGTCCCATTTGGCAAACACCTTTCAATGACCGAAGGGTGACAAATGCATACCAGGTTTGCTCGGAACTTGCCTTCAAGATAGATTCATGACACCTGTCATAAATATGACAGGTATATACCTATATACCTAAACTGTTGTAATTAGAATATATTACTAAACAACTTTTATTATTTAGTCTAGTCATTATTTAGCTTGACACTTTTACACTTTAAACAGATCGTGCTGCTAGGTACTTAAGCTATTAAAAAGGAAGTCTGCGATATTTCATAAGTTTGTCATCTCTTCTACTATCAGATAGTGAATACATGTACCTTGTTGCTTTTACTTTTACCGTTTACTCTTCAGTTTAGCAAGCGATGTACTTTTTATTATCAGTATTTCGCAATTTAAATTTATTATATCATCTATCACCCTACTTCGTTCAAATATACGTTTCACTTTTTTCCCTTTCGCAAGGCTAATGAGTCTTTTATCGCTCCTCCACCTTCTGCATATTAGTTAATGTAATTGTCGTACTTTAATTTCCTTATTTCTAAGTAATGCTTGAGTCCTTATAATTCTCTTTTCTCATTCTATTTTCACTCACACAACTCTCATACTTATTGTCACGTTCACCCTCTGTTCATGACTCTGACGTAATTAAACGCTGAGCCTAGTTTACGTAAATTCTCCATCGAATCTCGATGATCTAGATGAATATCAGATTTGTCAATACAGAAGGGAGACTGACAATGCCGCCGATACTGATAATACGCGTTGAACGTTCGAGGCTTAATGGCATGGTACAGCTTTTATAGACTACAGTCGCACGATATCGCATTTCCCTGCACACGTGAATCATAAATAATGATATAGCTAAGTACCTTACCTTGAAAGGATTCAGTCGTGCAAATAGAGATAACATTGTACTTTTATGAGAGAACTTGTTAGAGAATTTCTTGCTCCGTGGATTACGTGTTGGCATCGAAGTAAATATAATTAATATAATGGAGAACTGGTCTCTTAAAGCAAATATTTTGACTATTATTAGAATATACAATCAATTTTACGAAACTCTTTGTTAACACTGAACGGGCGAGACCTTTTTTGGAATAGTCGCTCTTAAGACGATGGCAAAGAAGTTAAAGTTCAAAAACGTTTGTAAGGATGAAAACTTAAATTAGACAATTAACATTGAAACTACCGTG
The DNA here is from genome assembly GCA_910591515.1 of Cerceris rybyensis. Classification (NCBI taxonomy): domain Eukaryota; kingdom Metazoa; phylum Arthropoda; class Insecta; order Hymenoptera; family Crabronidae; genus Cerceris; species Cerceris rybyensis. The sequence continues at coordinate 10,621,302 of OU342793.1, forward strand.
GCGATTAAAATGACTAATTTTTTTCTAAAATTTCCTCAACCTGGTAGGCTAGTTGTACATTCAAATATTCTACTTATATTTTATAAATTTATTTTATAAAATATATTTTATAAAATATTAATTTTTAATTATTACAAAACCTAAGTTAGTTAAATAACCGAATTGCATCACAAGCGCATATATGCGCGTACTTTTTTTGGTCACTATCATCGAAACGTATTTATGCATTCACATTGTAAGTGAATAGCAACACACGACCAGTCTCAATTATTTATACAACATTCGTCGATTAAAGTACAATATCAATTTTCGAAATGCTATTAGACTTATTGTTAGACTTAATATGAAGAAATTTCATAGTAAACACATATTTTTCAATTTGTCATATGATGCAGATGGGTTAACCATCTCATTCACCTTTTAATTTCTCTTCTCCTAAAGTAGATATAACATCTGTAGTTTTTAATGTAAATCTCTTAATTGATCATTTTTTTCACCATTTGAGTTCTTCTTTTCAAAATACCTATTCGTAATATTTAAACATAAGAGATGTAGCGCCGACAATTCTAGTGTCAAACTGGTTTATTTAGATATAAATTCTATATATTTAGTTGATTTATCATTTATGAATGAAATGCATTTTTTATAATTTTCGTATTCTCCGTAGACGGAATATTTTCATATTCTCCGCCCCTATTTTTTTTCCCCATGATTTATTATCTTAAAAATTTGATTATGCATATTTATTTTTCAAATAAAAATAAACTAACACTTATAATATTATAAATGCTCCGAAGTTGGAAAGCAAAAAGAAAGAAGTTATAAAGCAAATATATATTTACACCTTGTAACATTCCAAATACTAAAACTACACTGACAATGAGTATCATTGTAACAGACCTGTTGTGAAAATTTACTACACAGGTCGTTACCTTTTGTAGTCTGTGTAAATCTAAATGACATCTTTGCCTAGAATTTTTTAATAAACTTTAATAAATTTACATTTATTTTATTACCGTAATTTTAATAAATGTATATAAATGTCATCAAAAGAAAAAATTTGCTGGCAGTCCCACGGATCAGCACTGTCCAAACGAAAAGTCCACTTTCAGTCCTAGATATTATTATTTAAGATAGAACTTTCAGTTCTAGATATAGGATATTAATTCTTCTTATCCTGAACCGATCACTACGCCAATACGTTCGAGCCATCGCTCTTTATCATTCGATCTCATTCTGTTTCAATGCGTTATTTTAGCCACCTTTATTCCATAATAAACTTTTAGATGTGATCGGACTCAACCAATAGCGACGAAAAAAAAACAAATACATGTGCCTGAGCCAGGGAAATTAATTTGATAAGGCGGCAACATTCCATCTCTCCATGATAGAACAGTAGGGCCTAAATAAAATGACTATAGCAATTGAAGCAAAAAAGGACAAGAAAAACATTATAAGAAGCTAATATAATGTTACCGGAAATGTATGAAATCCGTCATTGTATACAATTCCTAGGAAATGTATGTAATTCCTAAAATCAATAGCTTCAGAATTATATAAACCTAGGATTTGTATACAATTCCTAGATTTCATACATTTCCGGTAACATAAATAAACCGGTACCTACTCGGCTTTCTTTCAAATAAAAAGTTTAAGGAACAAAACAAAATTCTAAAAACTACAAATATCTAAAACATGACGCGTTAAATAAAAATACCCTCTCAAAATTTTCTCTAATCACCTATTCTTAAAACACTTCTCGTAGCTTTTCTCGTTCGTACGATCTGTGATAAGGTAAATTACCGTATCGAGTGTTCGTCAAATGAGGGATCGTTAAGGTGCATGAATTCTCGAGGAGTCCTTAAGAAACAAAAAAAGCAAATTCGTAAATCCTTTCGACGAAATATCCAGCATATCAAGTAGACGCGGCATCGCCACTCAATTACGGGAAGGTAAAAGCCTGTATAAACCACCGGTTAGACTCTTACATGGCTGACTAATGAGGGTACACAACTCGTTATGTATGATCACATAATGTAACGTTGCACTGTTCCCAACTTGGCTTCCCATAATATGTACGGTAGAGAAATTGCAGTAGACGGCAATTTTGTCTGAGTGTGACTGAGTGTGACTGCAACTAATTACGAGGGAAACGCTGTACGGGATGCTGGCAAATTTGGTATGTAAACTCATGTAAAATATGCCGTTTGTCTGAATAGTAACGCATTCCATGTGTTTTCGAGTTCGTCGATTATGTGTTGTGAGTGTAATCAGCTGGAAACGAAAGCATTTGGAAATTTTAGAAGAGTAAAAATTGCTGCATAATTATTGAAAAGTGTTGGAAATTAGTCATGTGATATATATATATATATTCACGTAGATTAAATTTTTCATAAAATGGATGTTACCTGTTATTTGAGAAAGTGTAGGAATATCAAATAAATAATAATTGTAAATATATAATTTATCGTATAAGTTTATGACATATAGAATATTATTCTATTAAACATTATTAAATATTATTCTTATTAATAGATATTACAATATAAAAAATGACTTTATTAAATCTTTAATTTTAATAAATGTCACCATTGTATAGATATATTTTTGCTTGTGACTTACTCAACATTCAACAGAAATTCAACACAAATAATTCTACTCCAACTCTAAAGTAATTTACATTGTGAAATTAACTAATTCTTGTAATTGGAACTGCGCTTAATATGGATGTTTACAAATTCGTACATTTTTTCACATTATAAATGTCTTCTTTATATTTTGTCTCATTATTTATATTTTCACACATTGTCATAAAAGAGACAAACACAATGCAATTGAAAAAATTGAAGTTACACCAAAAAATTGCTATCGCGTTTCAATAATCGTGTCCTCGGACACTAAAGTGGCACTTATCTTATTTCTAAAATTAGAAACTCCTCGACCCCTTTTTGTTAACTCGTAACAAAAGAATCACTGCGTTGCAAAGTTCTTGTATTCTACATAATTTCAATTTCAATTCAAATGTCAATTAACATACATAAACTCCAACAGAACATGAAGAGTAAAATTCCACAAACACTTCCTCTGAAAATTCATTATCCTTGGGGAAAGAATGGATAAAAGAAAAAGTAATACTTAAACGACCTTTAAACCATTCAATGTACGCACAGTATAAATCGCCTGCTTTGCAACATTCTCTCTATTTGTTAACTTCAAAGTACAGAATTCATTGTCACTGTGTCGTCAGTATTACGCTCACTCCTCTTTAATTAGACTCTACTTTATTAAGTTCACATGAAGAATGCGTTCAAGAATTCGAGGAATGAAATGTCAGTTCTAATAATAATTAATGTCTTTTATTAGTGCGGCTTCCTTTTGCTGCAAAACTTGATGAAATTTGTCTAGTTGTTTACAATAACCATCGCTAACGATTATTTGGTTAAGACTAAAACTACCGACGTTATGTCTACTAAAATTTGAATACACTTAACAAATTCGTGATGGGCAATTTTTTTGCATTTCTAATACTGACAATGAGCACCCACAAAAATAATGAGATTCTAAAGCTGGTTGCCGCAAATACGTAATCGTTAAAGCAAAGATAACAAATTGTAATATTTGCTTTGAAATATCAATGCTGCAATTATGTGTTGCTTAACACATTCGCGACCGCTGACGTGAATTCACGTCATTTTAAATCCTATACCTGGTTGCCGCTGACGTGAATTCACGTCCTGGAATTTCTATTTTTGAATTCGCCAACATTAGGCGCTTTGGATAATGGCTATCTCAATGGGGTACCTTGAATTAGTCCTTATAGACTTTCAGGTGACATGACAACACAACAGTTGAAAAGAATTGCACAATCGAGGAAATTAAAATATCCACAAAAACGTTGCAGAGTTTGCAATACTCATGGAAAATGTCGTGACACTTCTTACATAAGCAAATTATGTACAGTTTCTTTACGCAAAACTCATTGTTTTTTTACTAAACGCACTAAACAGAAATATTAAATTTTGTCTTCACTCTGCTTTTCTAAAATGCATGTAATATAATGCTAAATAAACTAAGCATAGTAATAACAAATACTCCGTTATCTACCTATAAAGGAAGTATACCAATTATCAAATCTTTTTATTTTAAAGAACACATAATTACAACATTGATAGTTCAAAACAAATATTATAACTATCTTTGTTTTAACGATACAAGTTTGCGGCAACCAGCTTTACAATTTCATTATTTTCGCCGGTACTCAGCATTAGAAACGGAAAAAAATTGCCGGTCGCGAATGTGTTAAAGTAACAAGATTTTTATAATTTGTGTACTTGATTTATAGGTAGATAATTAACCACTTGTTACCATTGCGCTTAGTTTACTTACAATTTTAGAAGACAAGAAGGCAAAATGTAATATTTGCGTTTAGTGTGATGAACAAAAAAACAATGACCTTTGCATAAAGAAATTCAACATAATTTATATATCGCCGGTTTTCTAGAATAACGACACATTTCGAAAATGACAGTTTTACAGCAGACCCTTACATAGATTCTTCCTGTATAGTTAACTCGATAACGACACAAAACCAAATGTGTCATTGTTCTTGAAAACCTGCGATATGTATATGAAGTGTCACAACGTTTTCCACAATTTTTTTTGCAAATATTTTGTTTCCCCCAAGTCTATAAGGACGATCCAGGTGCCTCCTTGAGGTAGCAGTTATCAAAAGCACCTAATGTTGCGGAAATCATAAACAGAAATGGCAGGATGTGAATTCACGTCAGCTGTCGCGAATGTGTTCATAACTACTTTAGAGAAAGAGAGATGAACAGGTGAAAAATATAATTAATTAACTAATTTCAGTTTTATAAGATAAAAGTGGAATATTTACTTCACGGCTACCCTCTCGGTTTACAGCGTTTTAAAGTGCAAACATTTGCCTTTTGATATTTACAGCCTTAAAATTGCAATGTTTGTTGTACAGACTGAAGTCAGATATTTATTAGAGGTCACCATTTTGGCCAGAAACTCCTCTTTAATTTTACTTTCTGACTTTTAAGGGGCCTGGTCATTATTCTTTGAATTCGATTTAGTTTGATATCACCCATTTAATTTATTCCAAACAGAAACTACTGTACAATGAAACCGCGGCATAGGCAAATTTACCCTGAAGCTATTGTCTTTGCGGATGTCGGTCAGATCTAACCCAGGTTGAACTGACAATGGAGAACATTATGTTTGTACAAATTAATGGCAGATTGTCTGTTAATGTATATATTTGTGCTTGAGTATTGAAATAGATATAATTATTATTGATATCATGTCTGTTGGAATGATCGGCTGTGGAAATACGTATGATATTGTGAATCATATTTCATTCTCACAATATGATGTATAATTAAATACATTTCTATTTAGATAAAGAGTCACCCCTTAATGCCATTAAGGGGGTCGTCTGGTGTAGAGACCGAATTTTTAGGGAATTTTTGAGATGTGTTTGTAAAAAATCTATAAGACATATTGAATCCAATTTTTTTCGTAATGCTTATCAAGTTTTAAAGTATATTTCAGTAAATTTTTATTAAAAATAATGAAAATTCTGTAAGGCACAAATTTTTGAATAGTATATTTAAAAAAGAAAGTCGTAAAACTGTGGCCACGATTCCGTTCATTGTAGTTATCTGAAACAATAAAACCAAAGAAATTCTTAACAAGTATAAGTTTGGCTATCGCCTAAGTGAAAAACATTCCGAAAAAATCGATAATCTGAAAAATGGCATCATTTTAAAACTAAAATGCATTTTTAACGTTTTTTTTTCAATAAACCAAGCTTTGCCAAATTTTTCAGTTTAACTTTTTTAAAATTTTTTTTCACTCATGCGATAAAGAAACATATTTTTAATGTGTAGGGCAAATTTGAAACCGATTGGCATGATACTTTTTTAGATATCATAGTCACCAGTTTGTAAAACACAGTTTCGAGAAAAACGCGCTCAATGTTTTTGGTATCATTTAAATTACTTTAAACCGAAAAATTTGTAAACTGTATAACTTTATTAAATTTAAGTTTTAGGTAAAATCCATTTTCCCAAATATTCTTCACATCATAAGGTATCAAGAAATGCAAAAATTGAAAATTCGTTTTTTTCATAATTTTAGACCAGACGACCCCCTTAAGACGTTGAGTGCCGACCACATTTGTCAGTTTTGACATTTATTTTGAAACAAAACTTTTTCTACTTACATCTTTACAGAGTAAGATCATTAAAGATACAAAGAATTGTACATATTTTTTTTATTGCCTTAAAATAATGCGTCGCACTCGTGACGCGGCAAAAGGAATAGGAAATTTTTAACTTCTCCAAAAACTGTTAAATTGAAAAATACCTATGGGTCAGGAGACGTTAAAATTGATTTTAAGCTTTTGATATTGCGTTCAGTTATGCGACACATTGGAATTCAGTGATTAATTATTATTCGAAAAAGTAATTCTGAATGACTGTGCGTTCGATCACAATAAAAACGTAAGTCAAAGGGTTAACACATTGTATGCGGGCCACGTAAAAATACATTTTTCGAAAATTGTACATAGATTGCTTTAAAAAGAGGATTCGTGATATTAATCACTTAGATTTGAAAAGTTGCCTATATTTTCGAATTTAGAAAGTTAGCATTTTCTAATTTATACCAATTTTTTGCAAGAATAAAATTCGGGGAAGTTTTTTAACAAATTTCCCTCTTGAGCTTAATGTCGCGTTACAAAACATCCGCATACAATGTGTTAAATTCGGAACAAACCCTGAATTTAGGAGTAACCATAAAGCCTCATTGTATTCAACGTGTTAAACCATTTTTATGCAATTAATTTTATGAAATCTGTAAATGCATTGTCTGAAATGATTTTGACCATCTTGACAGATCTATTGTCAACCACAGCAAGAACAAGTGCAACAAAAATCATAAGGGAAGGGATTAACACTAAATCTATCATTGGCCCAGTAAAAGAAGTCACTTGATAAGTTACCTGCCCTGATTCGCCCAACGGATAGAAGAGTTCCTCATTCTCGCATATTTTCGATTTTAATGCGTGACTTGGTGAAAAAAGCGTTTAACGACTATATAAGTTTAGTTTTCGGTTGTCATTCGCCGAGGTCAAATGTTAAGGGTTGATATAATGGGAACAGTCGGTGCGAGGACTTACCCCATATTTCAAGCCAAGTGGTTTCACTGCGTTAGCGGCTTATATCAAGTGACTTCTTTTAGCTGAGCCACTTTACGCACCAAGATGGTCGAAATGGCTTGTGCTAACTATTTTGTGAATATTCTTGAAATTTCTAACGCTGCTTCTTTTCCAATTTTCTATTCCTATCTTGCATACTAAAAGCGATTAAATCCATCAAGTATTTTGCATTTCTCATTTCTCTTATTGTAACGTATTCGTTTGTTCTTGTTGAACGTATTAGATTGATCGTCATTAGATTTATTGTTAGTGTCGAATACACAAGGAAAGTTTTCTTCACCTTGTTTATTTTTTTTTTCATTTTTCGGCTTCAATAACTATGGTCATTTTACCTCGGACCTACAAATTTAGGTGCATTCCAAACCACTGAATCGCGATACCTTTAAGTACCCGCCATTTAAAAAAAATGATCCACATCACGAATATGACTCGTTATTTTAAGGCCAGAGGTTAATGGCGCTCGATAATAGGCGAAGGGTGAAGATAAGGTAAAAATAGGTGAAAGATATTCCAGCAGCACAATATTAATATCACAAGTTGGTACAGTACTTTAGAGAAACTTACCTGTAACCAAGTGATTATTTTCATTTATCGATTAGCGTGTACATGCGCGGTAAAGGTAGCCGAGGCAGTTCGTATATATTTCCTAGCAATTCGTCGACTGAAAATCCAACAAGAAACGTCCGCAAAGTGTTCACGGACTTTGATAAATATCTCTACGTTTGTAAAACAGGGAAGATTAAAAGATATACATATTTTTGCTGTTTGTAGCATTTCGAATTTAATCATTGAAGCCATCCTTTAAAGTTTTACCCTGTTTCGCGCTATTTTGGAAACTTCTGGAATAAATGACTCTTTCAAACGTGAGGCACAGGTTTTTGTTGAAAATTGCAATATGCATTGTTAAAAAAAAATGTTGATACATTTAAAAAATTGTTTATACGTTTGTTTGTAGAATTGTGAATATTTTTGCACACGGAAGAAAATTAGTGACTTTCATTTCGAATACAGTCACGTTTCGTTTGTAAAATTGTATTGAATTTACTAAAAAATTATGAATTACTTTATAATTAATTAATGTTCACAAATTGACTTTGCAGAAAGATTGAAATGATGAAAAGCTTTGAGTACGAAGTGTAATACGGCTCACAAATCAGATTTTTTATTAAATATCTAATGAACTGTTACTTGTTAAATATACTACTTGATTCGTATTAAGACATATACTAATTTTCTTTTTGTGTGCAACTAATTGGTAGATATACTAATATTGCAATTTAAAATAAATTAACCCAATTTGCCGTTCCCATAAAGACCGCGATAAATGCTAAAAGTAAACGTAGGAATAGCGTTTTTTTGTGTTTATCAATTTTTTTCCGAACTACTTTGCTATCCTGCTCCCAAAACCGGTTTCCAGGATAGTATAAACGGAGTAGAACTTTGCAAAGTAGTTTTACGTTATAAACTCGGGCCATTGTCAATGAAAAAAAATCTCTCACTATAAAAATATATGGAATTTCAACGAAATCCACCTTGAGCACTTCATATAAACATGAAATATTCAATGTAACAGCATTGATGTTAAAGAAATAATTAACACGCTTAAAACATTGTTCTTGCTTATAAAATTAACTTGACAACTTTAGAAATAATAAAAGTACAATGTTATATAAATATGAAACGTGTTAAAGATTGGAAAGTTTTCTGCTTGCAGAATTTTCGCATTTATAAATTATAATATTATAACTTAACGTCTAATAAATTTTATCAGCTCATCTACAGAGACTGGTTGAACTTTATTATTTTTCTGACAGGATTAATGAAAACCTTATTCTTTGTCTTTGGTCATGGCAAAACCGTAATAGGCATTGAAATACAATGGAATTACCGTCTGTAGCAGTTTTTCCTTTTAAGTCGTGTTATTGTTACGTAAAGAAATCAACTGGAAACCTGTGAAATGTGAAGGAAGGACGATGAGTATATTACTGTGTGACATTGCAGAGCTTCGAGAACACATGTGCGTGTCAAGAATTCTTTTATCGTATCAATGTCAATAACATATTGTTTTACCATCAGAATTTCTACATGTTACTGTTTTGATTTACTATGCTATAAATACAGACCTTTATTTGCAAGTAGAATACATTTATCTTCAGAATTTAAAAGTATAATTTTAAATCAAAAAGATCTTTAAATCAAATTTTATATTGTAAGTGAAATGAAATTGACTAATTCAACTGTTCAAAAGTACATTACAGTTAAATTGTTACCGTGCTAAGTGTAAAACTACATTTACGGATTTACTAGTTGAGATCTCGACGAAGATTCGGAGTACGAAGTTTCAATTAAATTAGAACAGTACTTTAATAATATAATTAACCTACTATTGCATTATATCAGCTTCAGACTGCAAAGACAGTTCTTAGTCAATACAGATTACATTCTTTTTAGTTTCACGGAAGCTGTTTTCTTCCGTAATCCAGAATCTATTGGGTCAGTTTTCTTGTGGGAAGTTAATCGATGTAATGGGACATCAAAAAATAAACTTACAGAATTATATTTCACCATAGATCAGAGGTATAAACATATTATTAACACGGTGTGCGCCATGAAAATCGTTAATTTATCAAGAACCTTCGAACTATCCCCATTCTTTAATCTTTTATCCTATGGTTGAAAGATGCAAATTAAATTTCCGTTTTTAGTTGCTTGAATCTATCGTGAAAATAATAAAGTCTACTGAAAAGATATTCATTGGGAAATTTACATTAGCTCTTTCACTGCTGAACATGTTTTCTGAATATGTTGATTATTTTTGCCATATGCTTTTTATTGCAATAACCGGTAGTACTGATATAAAAACCGGTTTAAAAGCATTATAGATATATATTTAAACATAGTATCAGCGTCATGTCAATTTTATATGATTTCTTGGGATAAGTATCATATAAAATGAAAAAACATTTCATGTGACATACGAGTTGTGTATTTTGAAAATGGCGTACGCCACTTTACCCTCATGAAAAATTGTTATTTTTCAATGACTATACAAAATTACTTATAGTGACAAAAGTATAAGTATCCACCATAACAAATACGTGTAAATCTTCTTAGAAATTAGCACCAGTATCGTTAAACACATTAAAATGCAAACCCAAAATATCACAATTTAAAATCAAGATGACTTATGCCACTTTAAACAGCATCTACAGGGTCCGTCAGCAAAATCCGGACAAAATTCTATTTTAATTCCCCGCTACATGTAATGCCAGCAGTAGATGTTTCTTTCTTTTCAAGCAAGGCATATGTATATACAATACGTATGTAACATCTAAATGGCAGATTTGATTAGCTACCCGAATTCTACTGTTTATGATATTGTACGAAGGTATGCGGCTGTAGAGAAGTTCGTTGAAGGCTCTGGTAATCGGTCAAGGCGAATTTATTCCAAAGAAAAGTCTGTAAGCATAGCGGCTGCCGACGAAAGAGCTCAGCATTAACAATAAACTGTACCTCCGGATCATAATTTCGTTAGTGAAGCCAAATATGGAAAGTGTAGCATCCGGAAAATCCCACATTTTACAATAGGTTGACGCACAAGCTCATCCGAGTCATTTAATGCAAGACTGGTATTCCAATAACGTCGAAATATTTCGGTCCAAAGACTTCTGGCCGCCCAATTGACCAGATTTGAAGCTTCTAAGTTATTATGTTTCGAGCGTTATTGAAAGGGTGTCTAATAAATCCAGGCACCCCATCGCGGCATTCCTTCAGGTCGCTATAGAGGCAGCATTCGCGAAGTTGGACAAGGATCAGGTGAAAAGAGCATGTTCGCGCTTCAGATCAAGAATCCAAGAAGTGATCCCAGCGGAAGAAGGCTATACTGAATGATAAAACTTAATAAGGATCCCCTAATTAATTTACACATTTTTTTTCATCAATACAACTAATTTCTAACTAAACAAGTGTTTGAATGAACTCTTAATTTTGTCCGGATTTTGCTGATGGACCCTGTATACTGGACCCAGACGCCTTGATGAATCATGGAAAGTGTTTCAGTCGTCGTTCGCATGTTCCAACAACCGAAAACAAAATTTTTTTTTATCGTTCACATGACGATATAACGAATGTGTGATTTTTTCGGCTGGTACGTGTCTATCCGCCTGACGAATCAGACCAAAATACTTACCACACGCCAAAAAGTTGTTTGTGTCTGGTATATATTACTGGCAAGGTAAAAGAAGACACTTAATAAGTGGTTTGCTCCGATTCGCTCGACGGATAGAGACATCCCTGGTCCTCACGTATCCTTCGACAACCTCAACTAGACTCGCTAGCGGCGGAGCTTGTCTCTAGCGATCGCCTATCGCACCATTTTGTTTATTTAATTCGCCCTGCTCAGCCTCCTGAAGGAAGGACTTGCCAAAGTCGTAGCATGGAAATATCTTTATTTATTTGCCAGAAGGAGAGAGAATATCTATCCCCTCCGCATGGAATATCGACCCCATTGACGAAACGCGATACAGTGGAGATCCTCTTATTTCGAAGCGTCTAATTCGATTTCCCTTCGTTTTTTGGGCGGAGTTATCTCCTCACTCTTTAAGATCCCCCCCCCCCCCCATTTCGTTTACCCGTCACGTGATGGAGGTTGTGTATTCGTGTTAGAGGTTATGTTTGTCAAAACCAAACCACACACGACGAAAGGAGAAAGAATGTCATTTATCTGTCTCTTTTTATTGTCCCTCTCTCTTGACGGAGGACCATTGGAGAGGATCAAATTAAGAGGAACTTCGGAGAAACGACATTGGAAATAAGAGGATCTCCACTGTACTCGATAAGGAAACAAAACGCATGATGTTACATTGTTTCCTCGTCGTGCGTTGCGTTTCGTCAAGAGGAATCTCCCCATGTGGCGGGGGTAATTCTGCCACAGTTTGTCCGGTTTTTACTATAGTGATGTTAGAAATCTGGTTCATACGTCGATGTCCTCACTATCGCCACCCAAATTGCGTTGTCTCCCTTACTCCGATCCGCAGCGTTCTCTCTCTTTGTCTTTTACTTCGATTTGAATGTGTAGCTCTTTTAACGAATTGCGAGGCAGAACGTGAAGTGTCTTCTTGTCCGTGTGACAAGAGGCATGGCCCTTGACGCCTGGCGAATCAGATCCTGCAAAAACAGGCCCCCCTCCGGCAAGTCTAGTTGAGGTTGTCGAAGGATATCTTTCATTTTAATCCGTGACTGGCTGAAAAAGCGTTTAACAACGAAATAAGTGTGTAGTTTTCGAGTGTCGTTTGCCATGCTCAGATTTCAAAAGCCGATATGATGGGAATAAGCAATGCGAGAACAGTTTCCCATTACACTGTTGTTCAAGCCAAGTGAATTCACTGGCTTGACGACTAATAGCAAGTGCATTCTTTCGTCTGGGTTATAGTACCGTGCGGCTCGTCAGACGTGTCACCTAGGAGGTAAGCCTGTTTCGGCAGAGTCTGATTCGCTAGGCGTCAAGCGTCATGCCTCTTGTCACACGTACACGAAGGCAATTGACGTTCTACCTCGCGATTCGTTAAAAGAGCTGCACATACAAATCGAACTAAAAGACGAAGAGAGAGAACGCTGCAGATCGAAGCAAGGGAGACAACGCGATTTGGGTGGCGACAGTGAGGACATCGGCCTAGGCACCAGATTTCTAACATCTCTATAGTGAAAACAGAATAAACTCCGGCAGAATTACCCCCACCACATGAGGAGATTCTCCTTGATGAAACGAAGCGCGCGACGAGACAACAATGTAATACAATGTCTCGCTCCTCCAGACAAACTAATAAGAATATTTGAATGCTACGACTTTGTCGGGTGCTTCCTTTAAGAGGCTGAGCGAGTGGACTCCAAGAAACAAAATGGTACGAATAGGCGGTTGAAAACGGCAAGCTCCGCCGCCCAAGTGACAAGCTTGACGAGCCGCACGATACATCCTCGCAATGGTGAACGGGACAACGTGGAAACTACCGATGTTGAATTTGTTTCATTGAAATAAGTGCATACATAAGTATAGACATGTCGAAAATAATAGTATTCTTATATTAAATAAGCACTTCGACAGAAGAGGAATCAGCTTATTGTTAGTAATTTATATGTATAATTGCAATATCATTAACATTATGAATGAGGCAAATTATTTAGGAAAATATGTAATTTTTATTTCGAGGTGATGGTTCACAACACATCCGTATTTGATAATCATATGTTAGAATCTCTTGTTTCAATATTTATAACAATTGACATGCCTCTTAAGTTACAATTAGTAACTAATTAATTAGTTAAGTAATTAATTAGTGTTTATTAAAAGTGTTACAATATATTATAGAATTATAACATCCACATGGAATACATATTTACTTTATTACTTTTCTACTTTGAGGAATTTTTATAAAAAAAAGCGGGAAGCCTTCATTTTGCAGACTTTTGTAGCTCTAGTGTTAAAAATCGGTTGTACTAATATTCCAATCTTAAGACTGACATTAGAAAATCTGAAATAATTGATATTATAAAAAATGTAATACAAAATATGAAAATTCTCTAAAAAGATATCTCTATCTTTTACCCTTCCAACCATAAACAAAGACGTACATCGCATTGCGCTAGCTATAGGGTCTTGAACTTTTCTCCGAATCATGTTTTAATGTCACAAACAATTCAGAATACTCCTACGGATTAATTAAAACATGTTCTGTACACGTGTTAGTTTCATTCTCACAATTTTCGACTCGACTATTCTTAGCACCTTGCTCCATTGTTCTTCCGTCGAATTTCTATGGCCCTTTGTCCAGCTTAACCTTTTCTTTCCTGTTTCCTCAGCGCAGAAATTATCTTTTATCCGCAATTCTGTCTAGCAGACTTGCAACCGTAGTTTCCTCTTCGCTGCTGTTAATGAGATCGATGTTTCTCTTGACACAATTATCCGTTTCAGGATTTCTGGAGCCAATAGAAAATTGTTTCCTTTTACATCACTCCGAAATTATGAAACTTCGCTCTGTGAAAAATTGGAAAAATTGAATTCATCAATTGTTTTACGTCGCATCAGCTTACAATACAATATAGCAGAATAGCTTTGCAATGATGATTGTAACTTAAATAATTTAATGAAATTAATATCTATCTAATTAGACACAAGTCAATGGTCAGTCCATAACTAAAATTTAAATATCTCTAAATGAAGAATAAATGACTAAATAAAACAAAGTCTGTTGTGACAATTAGCAGCGCGTTAACATGCGCTAATGTTAGACATTTTACTAAATGAGAACTATGAAAGTGAAGGGTGAAGTACCAAAGAAGATGATTAATTAAACAATATTTGTTATAAGATACACGTGATACATCTATTGTAATGTTTTTCTATAAAGACAAATATTTATGAGGAAATAGGAATCTTCTTTGACGTAAGTGTATTGATAAAATAATTGTATAACATAAATACATCTAATCTTAAAGACAGAAGTGTAACGTTTTGTACTATATTCTGTTTCATTGAATCCACCACGGAGCTTAGATAGAAGGAGAACGATCGTAATGTATAAAAATGTCTACAAAATGTGAGGAAAATAAAGTTTCGTTACAGAGTGCACTGCGATCGCGGAGATCCCTTATTCAAATTATCAGTTTATATTTATTCAAGCAAGATAGATAAATAATTTCTTTTTTAAATTAAAACGTTTGCTTACAATAAAAATTAAAAATAATTAATTATCTGGTTACTTCACTGTCATGGTTATGTCACATACCTTTGGAGCTTTAAACAATGATGTTTGCCGAAGATTCAACTTCTTTTTTTTTCACTTCTATCAGCTTTACACCCACTTAAACAATTTTTGACACAATACACTTTCACCATTTTTTAAATTTATTCAATTTGACACATTAAAAACAAATTCAAAGCAACACGAATAAACAATAAACGGATGACTTTGTTTATTTATTTTATGACGTCAAGGGGATCGCTGCGATATTAACCTGTTAACCGGGGAATTAATTTTTGTTCAACTTGTTCCAAATTGGAATATTTTTTTTTACAGCGAGAAGTAATATCATTACATCTAAAGTAAGTACTACGTCAGGATTAAACGGATACGAACGACATAAAATGTTATGCGTTCAACATATTACGTTTAAAAATTTTAAGGAAGAAAAGATCGACAAGCTTACTGGAGTTTTCTTTCAGATATGACGGAATTATTCGTCACGCCCGGTTAACAGGTTAACGCTATCCTGGTGGTGAGGATAGGTATTATTAACTAGCCGTATTTTCGATAGACACAAATTTGTCTAAAACGCCTATGTCGATCGTTCTCCTTTTATCTAACAATAAGCTCCGTGGAATCCACTTATGTCAAATTATCAAGTCACGTATACGTGGATCGCAGGTAAACTGAATAAGATGAGAATTCAGGAAATATGTATGAAGCTAGAATTTTCCAAAGTACAGCCTTCTCTATGTACATAGATGCATACATATATACGTGACGAATAGCATTCGTTGATATGTGCATATGGTGAATGACATAGTTTTATATTTCTGCTCGCCATGTAAGACACAGTACTGAAATATCGACTAACGGCGAATCGATAAGTAACGTCGATTTGCATGAAGGTTTATACCTCTCGGAAAAGTAAATCATACCACGGTAACTTAGAATTTCCCATGAGTTATTTACTCGAAATTCTCAGAAAACTGTACATACGCGCTTATTCCGACAAAAAGCTAACGAGTGCTATTCATTAAACCATAATTCTGCATTTCAATGATGCGAGGTATTTAAAGGAAGATCAGTGGCTTCAATACCATACAGTTCTTACAAATGTATCTTACCAATTTAAATATCAGAGATGTTGTAGGCTCATTGTCAGTCATATTTCACGATAACAACAAATGAAATGTTACGAATAATTTCAATTCGAGTAATTTTCCTTTGAGTACTGAAAATATTTGATGCTCATAATGTTTTCTATAAGTACTGTCCAATTTCATATCTTAACATGAGATTTTAATTTAATTTTTTATATACGCAAACCTTTCCCTTGACAAAACGTTATCAACTAATAACACAATACTAAGATAAGCTACTGTTACACGTTCACAGAGCTTCGTTACTCGTTATGAAGGAATAATACACACGGCAATGTTAAAAAAAATTGCAACTTTTATTCCGAGCTGAGAATTTACAACACCTTTATATCCTAGGATATTAGACCGTAGAATCTCTTTTTTCAACGTTAATGACCATTAACATGCCTCTTAACTTATAATTACTGACATTAATTCTACTAAGCATGGAATATCTGCTCTCTTGTTTCTCTTTTTCGAGGAATTTTTATAAAAAGCAAGAACCCTTCAGCTCCAGCACTCCGGTAGCTTTAGTGTTAAGAATCGGATATTTTACTCTTCCAATCTACTGAGTAACATTGAATAATCTTAAATAATTTAGGTTGTTACAAGTTACCCATTCCGTCTCGCTTAACACGTTGAATGCCACTGGTATTTCGCTAGATTCATCAGTTTTACTGAAGGGAAGGTTTTCTTATTATAATGATATCTTTGTAAAGCAGAAATTTCAAAGACACAAATAGATAAATAGGTGGCAGGACTTTACCTTTTTAATGCCAATATTGAAATATTTAATGTATTAAAAAATTCATAAATATTACAATTTAAAGGCGTATGAAATGCCATTGAATTGAATAACGTCGTCGATAGGTTTGAAAACTATTTTAAATAAAGAAGTTAGAACCTTGTAAACAAACGGTTAACCATAAATATGACAAACAGCTGATTACACATACTCTTGCTGTTTCTAAAACATACTGACACCGTTTACAAGAAAACATGAAATACCCTGTAATAACTCGTGTTTATTGCATTTGGACCACAATTTTCTCCAGAAGAGTGACTTCGTAGTACAGCTCAAGCTTTTAATAAAACAGGTCATACAGTCCGCTCCAATTACGTGACCCACCCCATAATTGAACTGCCGCGACTTAATATAAAATTTGTCAGTACACCAAAACTCGTACGATAAAATACGGATATACTGAATTTAATCTTTACTTCATTCTTTTTGTATTTTTCGCCTTTAATTGTTTTAGTAATTTCTTCTTTAAAAAGTCTCATATTAACTATACTTGCCAAAGTGATCAAAATGACTTGCCCTACATTTTTTAAAAATGTCCCTTAAATTTCTAAAGCTATTTCTTTTTCAATTCTCTACGTCTGTGTTGAAGGTTGTAAGCGATTAACTCGATCAAGTTTTTGAAAACATTAAATTAATCGCCAGTATATCTGGTGTTAAATGGACATTTAATTTCGTTCGTCAATGTATTTGTTAAATTTCCGACTACAGTTAGGATAAGCATACATAAAATACCGATTCGGTTAACGTTAACTCCATACCAATCATAGTCCATATACTTGCTTACTTACAATTAGTATAATAAATCAAATTAATATTTGTTGCGTCTGGAAATAATAGCTGGGACCATCGTTCTCATATCGCAAGGTGGAAAGTGAGGGTTTTTGGATCCCTTGGTGGTCTTTGAAATCGCCCTTCTTGGAAACGTTGGGTCTAGGGTCTCGTGGTTGCCAGGCTGATAAGGCTTGGGCAGCTCGTCATTTGGCTGACAGCCTTCGGGATAAACATGACGCAAACGAAATCGGGGTGCATTCTGTGTCCTCTGAGAGTACGATTTTCTTGATCGTTTTGTTGGTATTACTTGCGGTTCTTCAGTTTAGTTAATAACAAGTATTATACGGTTAATAGTTAAAAGAAAGTGTAATAATTTTATACCTTTCCTGCTCATATCCAACCCCTTCATAAGAGAAATCCAAGCTAACGATCGATTCATTCGATACAATAACGAGCGCATCGTTGAACAATATTTATCTATTTTCTAACATATTCATTATGCTTTCAGGTCCCGGTATGATGAAGCCGAGCATGAAAATGGGAGTGATCGTTCTGATAGGTGTTTTCGTGGTATTTTATCAGTACCATTTGTCTACCAGTGTTCGATTGGATCAAATAACGAATTTCAACGCAGGCGCCTCCGCGGAAGATAACCCTGGTGTACCTGACGATGAAGTTGCAAATTATGTCACCAGATCCAGGTTCACCGAAGAGATGGTACGTTCTTTAATTTAGTCTTCCCAATTGGTCTAAGGACGAACCTTTTCTTCCAATCTTTCTTTTAATTATGTACAGTAGAATCCCTCTAATGTTGCTCCCTTTAACGTTGCTCTCTCGCTAATATTGACAGGATTCTCCCGTTACTGTTACTTGTATTTTCCCCCACTTGGACTTTTTATGATCCAATAGAATTTTAGTTTCGTGGCGCGTTATGTGGGTTATGGATGTTTACATGAATCCTTCACTCAATTTTCAATTCTGCGCATGCTTATGCGCATAGGGGAAAATAAGTCATGAAAAGTGGGGATAGAGGGGAGTGTCAACATTAGCGAATGATCCTGGCCCGAGTTGTCAACATTAGAGGGATTCTCCTGTATTCAATTATTTGTTGGAAGTACGTACGTAAATATATAATCGGCCCACCAAACGATGTCACTTGATAATTGGTTTTCTTCGATTCGCCCGACGGACTAATTGTAAGTTACTTTTGTACAAAATCTGTTCTCACACAAAACGTTGATTATACTTTGACGGAAAATTGCTGGGTGTTGACCCCATTGAAACGATAGCCCTCAATTCTGTTATTCTTAGCCACAACAATAGACATTTTCAGCGGTTTATGACATCATTGTAGTCTGTCGTGAAGAGGAATTCTTAGAATACACTCGGTTGATTAACTTTTTAATTATATTTGTCGAGGAGGTAAACTAAAGATATTTCACTTGTTTGTTTGCTACTTAATGAATATTCGTGAGAGCGTTACCCTTACACTGATACAATATTGCAAACAAATTGAAATTGATAAAATAAAAGCTAATGTATATTTTCAATAGTTTATTCACTTATTATAGAAGTATATTCAATGATTTATTATTATCTTAAGGAATAAGTTAAAGTAATTGCAATATGTCGCTGAGGTCTATGAGAAAATTTCTGTTTCTTAAGTTCTTTTTTAAATTCATAACATTGTACCTAGAAATTTCAAGGGCATTCTAAAAAATTGCGAGTAAGTTATTTTAACCAACTTGGTAGATCTAGTTTAAAATATGTCTCATTGTTTCCTTCCCATATTTTATTTCACTTTGTCAAATAGGAATAAATGTCTGGTGCTAATTCAAATAAGACTGATAATGATCAATGTTGCAAATACATAGATTTATTTTTATTCGATTGAAAATCAAATTAAATTACACATTTTTACTCGATTTTTGCAGCTATTTCTGAAACGGTGAAATTTTAGTATGTAACTGATAGTATGTAAATGACTTTTGCGGTGCTAGTAAGAAACTGAATCTGATATTACACTTTATCTGATTCCGCTGCATTACCGTTAGTAGCCTGGGTTATAGTACAATGCTATCACATATGTACAGCATAAAACCTTCGTCCTCATTAGTTTTGCAGTAAACAACGTATATCATTGCAATCAGGAAAGATTACAGCTAAAAATAATTAGTTCGTGATTCATGAGACATTTTCAACTCGTTTAAAATTGTGAGATCTTCGTACAATTTCCGTAATGGTCGACGCAGAAAGTCTTTGAAAAAATTTGTATCGTTGAAGACGCAATGTTTAAAATTATTTTTTAATATTTTAACATATGAAAATGTATTTTGCGGTAGTTAGTATTTCCGTCGGTAATTTCATATAAACCCTTCCTTCTGATAACGAATGAAAAATATGTTAATATTTTTAAAGTTTAGTAGACAGAATTATGCACAGAAATGAAAATATTCTCAACTTATTGCAGTGAATTTCAAGATAGTCATACATTATTTATTACTGCAATCTATAATACAGCCATCCCTCAAATAGCACGGTAGTTGAATCGCACGAAGTCGCGAATAGAATTGCAGCAACCCTCGAATAACACGAAGTCGCGAATATTATTGTTAAAAATTAACTCGATCACACAATACACATGTACTGAATATGTACATATTGAATGAATTTTATGTTACTCTTGTACAACTGAAATTTTACAACTAATATTACATAAAAAAAAATGTTGTTCTTATTTTCAATGGTTTCTCAATTGATCTTTGAAACCAAATTATTATGAGGCCACCAATGAAATCACTTGAGTGGTTTGCTCTGATTCACTCGACGGGTAGAGACATCACTCGTTTTCATTTATTTTTGATTTTAATGCGCTATTAGCGAAAACAATAATTAATTATATTTAAAATTGTAGATGAGAATAGGCGGTGCGAATGCAGTCTCCCTTAACTCAAGCCAAGTGACTTCATTACGTTGGCAAGTTATAGAAGGCATAGATCTCCGGTTTCGAATTGCACGGTTTTGAATAGACCAGAACATTATCTCCGAAGTAGTATGTATCATTAGTATCGTTTGGAAAAATACGAACACAATTAATCGTGTAATTTGAGGGATGCCTGTATAATGTTGTATTCCTCATGGACCCACTTACGTAATAATATAAAAAAAAATTAATAAAGAATATGTATTATGGGTACCTAAAGGTAATCAAAACTTTTTTTTGCTGACGAAACAAATTTATTTATCAAAGAAATCTTAAATACTAATCAACAAAATAATTGCCATAATTTTCTAACACTTTTTTCCAGCATGAAGGTAGTTGTTTGATTCCCTTTTTAAAAAAGTCCTTCGATTTTTTGTTGAAAAACGTTTACAATTACGTTTTCACTTCTCCAATTTTGATTACTTTTCGGTACCCCTAATAATATAAATATCGGTAAAAAATATGTTCATCATTATAAGCATTATAAATATAGATGAAGTCAATATTTATAAATAATTGAAATGAATATAGGTGTGAATAAGACATGATGTACCGTCTTATTTCTACGGTAATTTATCTCCCCTTTTTCCAGATACGAAATGCCGTGCGCCGAGTACAAAAAATAAGTGGCTTGAGTCCAGACGTAGGTTCGTTACTTGTTCAAGAGCTGATGAACAGCTTAAACAAGAACGTCTTCGAATTCTCCGAGAACAATTCAAGAAGTTTAAGGCCACCCTCGACGACGCAGCGAAGCGTAACCCCATGGTGGAAGTCCAAAGAAACACCATTGGAACCTTTGTACATAATTACACCGACATATCGTAGGCCAGAACAGATTCCAGAGCTTACGAGGATGTCGCATACTTTGATGTTGGTGAAGAATATTCATTGGCTTGTTATCGAGGATGCAACTACAGCCACAAAACAAGTGACGAGGTTACTCGAGAGAACAGGATTGAAGTTTGAGCATTTGACTGGTAAGTTGCTTTTTATCAAGTCCATTTACTGAACACAAACGACCTAATGGCGCGTGGCAAGTGTTTCGGTCTGATTCGCCATGTTGGATACTGATCCAATTCTTTACTAGATAATAGCCAAATATTACTAAACGTGATTCAGGGTCCAAACTCTTACTTATCTACAATCCTTTCATTACATTTCCATCAAAACATATTTTGAGGACCTGTAATCCCAACGAAAATCACCGGAAAAGCGATCCTCCTTTTGGAACTTTACTCACGAGAAGACAAGGTCGCCTAAACCTCCCACCACACTGTCTTAAGCCTATAAAATGCCAGCCTTGTTACCAAAACCAGATAGATGAAGGGGGGATTCCCATTTCAAGTGTTGAAAAATCGTGTTTTTTTAGGAATTTTTATTAAGAAAACCGTTAGATAAATCTTTTTCATAATTCACACGTATATTTATTATGTATTCAGTGAACTACAGTTCAATTTTTAATTGATTATCTTGAAACTTTTGGCTTTGACATCGTTTGAGGTGGGACGCCTCCTGAAAATTCCCGGTCCCCGGCCGACATGATAATTGATCTTCAAGTTGTTTGAAACAAAAAATTCAAATGGCAATTTACTCCTTATGAATGTAGTTCTGGTATGAACTACGGACAATTTTTTTTTCAAAAACTAAAGAAACTGCGACGGTTGGAAAAAAAATTGTTTTTTTCGCAAAAAAATTTCGTCAGACGTTTGTTTATAAAAAAAAAAGTTGTGCATGTATATGTTTTTTCGTAGTTCATACTGAAGACAACTGTTTTTTTGAGGATGTTGCCAAATTTGAAGGCAATCGACTGAACAGTTCCGGAGATATCATGTCGGCCGTACAGAAAAAACCTGTTTTGAGAAAAACGCATTTGAAGTTTTACGTACAGTTTTCATATGTAAAAAAAATTTATATATCTAGTACTTACAGCATATTCTTGTTAATCAGCTATGCCAGGTCCGTACAGTACACCTTCTTCCTCTTAAAAATATTCTTTTTGTTCCATTTGCTGATTCCATTCCAAAATTCGCGCCTCTTTCGTTGCGCTATACGTGCGCGCCGAGTTCGTTATTGACTCATAACTTTGTCAATTCAACGAATTTCGGATTGAAATTTTGCACATTGTTTCTCAAGAGTATGAACTACAATAATACCTAATAAAAAAAATTTTTTTTGAAGCCGTGAAATGGGAATCCCCCCTTAAGTCAGAGAATTGTGCAGAATCGATGAAAGTCTGTACCTCGCGACAACGTAAACTTTAATTTTGTTAAAACACCGACCGCGAAAGTAGTTCTTCAATATACAGGGTGTCCCGTAACTGGTGGTACAACCGAGCGTGGGGTGATTCTACGTGAAAAACTGAATCAAAAATATAGAATAAAATTTTTTCATATGACGCTTCGTTTTTGAGAAAAATAAGTTTGAAAATTTATCGAGTATTATACAGGGTGTCCCGTAACTGGTGGTACAACCGAGCGTGGGGTGATTCTACGTGAAAAACTGAATCAAAAATATAGAATAAAATTTTTTCATATGACGCTTCGTTTTTGAGAAAAATAAGTTTGAAAATTTATCGAGTACACGGGCACTGGATCCACGTTTCAGCTCGACGGATTTCGCTATCTTACTTTTACGAGTAGAAGAGCATTTCTGTATTTCGTGCAGTGTTTACAAACATTGTCAGGATGATGATACCTCTTGTATCAGTTCTACGATCTCCTTATACTGATCGAGCAAGGACCTTTAGTTTCCGAAATACTGTGAGTATATATATTATAATACTCGATAAATTTTCAAACTTATTTTTCTCAAAAACGAAGCGTCATATGAAAAAATTTTATTCTATATCTTTGATTCAGTTTTTCACGTAGAATCACCCCACGCTCGGTTGTACCACCAGTTACGGGACACCCTGTATAAGGTGTTGTAAACCACTACACGGGATACAACAGCCAGACGGATAGAGAAATGCCTCGTTTGAACATCATTTTAGATTCGAACGCGTTACTAGTTGAAAAAATTGTATATTCGTTATGTCGTTATGTGAACCGCAAAAGAAATGTTTTGTTTTCGATTGTTAGTGGCTGAGGTTTAGGTTTTCAGGTAGGACATGGAGGGGATAGACAGCTTCTGCTTATGTACCCCTGCGTAATACGCCGCGCCATCAATAGTTTTGCTGATAATACGTATCTCTAATGAAGTTTGTTGAACACTAGAACTACCGGCGTTAAATCTTTTATATTTCTATATATTAAATAAATACTTTGGAAGAAACAAAGTGAAGAGGTGGAAACGTTGATCGATTCGGTAATCTGTGTTTTGTAAGATCAACATGGAATACTTACTCTAGCTTGTTGACTGTGCGTAATCGAATCATTGATCAGAAGCCCTACAGTTTTAAAGAGAAGTCAAGGTTGAAGGACAATGTTTTATGTTGACTTGTCATTTTGCTGGTTGTTTTTATTGAAAAAGATGTACTACTTTATATCGAATGTTCAAGAAATCACTCCTTTTACATATTTTTGAGCAACTGTCGAGATATTTTGGATAGCTACATATAGCGATTAATTTTGTTTAAGATATACGTTTTTCAGTGCAACGAAATGTTTTAAATTCCATTCCAAGTTTTAAGAGTGAGAATAATCTTATAAGTACATTTTCTTGGCCTTCTGACTATGTTTATAGTTTACTAACTGTGGAAATTTTTAAACTACGTTTTATTGGCTCTTAACATAATCTTCAAATATAAACCGCAGGAAGTATTTCGAAAACTGCACTAGTCTTATTTTTATACACTTTATAAATTTGTCGCTAACACATATCTAACTTAAACGTTTGTGACACAAAATCGAAAAAGATTTGAAAGGTTTAAAGTCATATAGGTACTCATAATAAATTATAAATTTATAATATGAGAAAAATTTTCTAACTATCGAATACTAATTGTAACCATCACAGAAAATGATCAAATTCTATTCAATTTGCCTTGTGCAATATCATCTTAATGTCACTGATCTTTCTACAAAAGACTGTTTCTTTTCGAAATTGCGAAAAAATTTGACGAAAATATATTCCACAGTTTTTATTTCTGCATGAAGAATCATCCCACCTTCGTCTTGCACCGTAAAATATATACATATTTCCGATACATCCCTTTGTATATCTGACATGTATTTGTAAAAAACGAAAAAAAAAGCGGTGAAGTCAACGTCGAAGCTTTCCCTCGTAAGATTTAGCGTGACTCTTGCCTTAATCTTCTTCGTTTGAGACGTTCGATCCATTGCTAGCCATTCATCCTGTTTTTTTCAAGGTACAATCTTCTTTTTTTCCATACTGTCCCTTTAGGCTAGGGCTGGTAAGGTTGCGACTTGGTTATCGTGATAAAAAGATGCTTTCATTGGCTTCCTAGCGGTTGTCCCAAGTCATTATGTATTGTTATCGTTAAAAGAATAATGCCTCCGCATAAAGTCTTTCACATGAATCTCGTTCTCAAAGAAGCATAGTAGAATCAAATCAGTTTCTTTCCAGAATGCATCATAATAATGCTTTATTTTAGATTGTATAATGCATACAAACCAAACATGATATATGATACATCTCGGAATATATATTTATAGAAACGTATATAACGTTTCCCAAGAACAGCGGTTCCCAAACTTTTCTAGAACTTCTTGCATGACGGTCTGTTTATAACATTTCAAATTGGTCGTTGGTCCTTTGAAATTAAGTGAGATTAACAGTTTTAAATAAATACAATTTCCTGGATTCTTAGAATTTGTAGAATTAGTCTTCATTTTATTTTACTGGCGGAAGTCGTTGACTCTACTATGCTTTTTATTGTTCTGTTTTAATTTATAATAATCTTTTGTTACAATAAAATGGCTTATTTATATATTGTGTGTGTGTGTGTTTGTGTGTGTGTATAAAATATATATCTGTATATATTCAACAAAACGCGTAATCTAATGTTCCTTCATAATATTGCATCGGGTTTTTTAAAAATATATCAATGAATTTGGCATCGTACATACGGTGACCACATTTTTAGGGAGAAAATAAGGGACATTGAAGAAAAGAAAAACATCTCTTACAAACATTATAAGTTTATAGTATTTATTGCGCAAATAGTAGAGTACAACAATTCTTACATTAAAATTTTAAATAATCTTAATTATTACACATATACACTCACTGTAAAAATTTAAAAACCATTAATTTTAATATTATTCAGTAGAATTCATTTTATTTAACAGCGTCAGGTCCATGCTTGAAAAAGTCATAAAATTCTATACAGTTCATTAAAAAAAACATTTTTTTAACTTTGCCTTGATTTATCAAATTAAAGGACAAGGCGCGTGTTTTAGAAAATAAATAAAATCAGAGGACAGAGCAGTGAAATACAGGACTGACCTCTTAAATAAAAGACATACGGTCACCGTAATCATAGAGAATGTAAAACCAAATCAAATATTCTAAAATCTCAATTCCTCTTTGACCAGAAATCACTTTATTTTCTACCAACCCACCTTATACATATATGTAGTAGTTTTATTGTACAAAAAGTAACAAAGTACGGATAAGAAATGTTTACAGAATTTTTTTTCTAAATACGAAAATTAAATTCCACGAAATTGCGTTTATCACAGCTTTGGCTGTTCGAAATCCAGTTAACAGTCTAAGCATTAATACATGTCAAAAAGTTGCAAAGGCAAACAAGAACAACTTTTTAAAACACTGGACAATTATGTACTTCGATGTAATTTTTTATATTTTTTAGCTCCTATGCCGGAGAAGTACAAACAGAAGAAGGGTGCAAAACCGCGCGGAGTTTCGAATAGAAATCGCGGTTTACAATGGATAAGAGCGAACGCGACGAATGGGGTCTTCTACTTTGCCGATGACGACAACACGTATGACATAGGTCTATTTCATGAGGTAATATAAATGTATTTTATTTTATTACGAAATGTAATTTATTATAATCGAGTGTACATATTCAAGTTATTACACTAATTTGTGAAGATTAATATTCAACGATTTATTCCGAGTTCACATAGTTAAGTAATGAAGGATTAATTAATTACTTCATTAAAGGTACAATTAAGTATCTTCTTGATTTTAATTGGAATGTCATAATAATTGTTCGTTGTAATACAGATAATTCGAATGCAGCGTTGTGCCAAAAGTGCAAGGCACCGGAGAAGAGCTTTAGGAGATTTTCAAAATCTTTATTCATCATTTGTATTATACAACGTAATATATATATATATATATATGGAAGAGTGTTAATGTATACATATTTGTATATGTATTAATCCAACACCATGTATGTCATTGCCGCTGTGACGACTGGATCGCGTTGGCCTGTTGTCGGAACGACGAGGCGCATTTTTTATAAATATTGAATCAGTCGTTTATGGAGATTAGAAGTGAACTCACAAATTATTTAATTACGGATATTTCATTTATGCGGTTGAAGTTACAATTTATATTTTAAGTATTATTGTGTTGTTTTTATGTGTTAAGAGTTTTATTCTCTTCTGTTAACCAGTTTATGTTATTAATTTATTAAAATTATTTGTGAAACTATTAGATTTTGTTCCGGCTTTTCCTCTCTTATTTTGATGAAATTTTAGTATGATGTAGAACTCATTAGAATATTCGACATGTATTTTTTAATATCGGAAATCGTCCACGTTAAAGGGGTGAAAACCGCCCCCAAAGTTGGGGTCCAAAAGTGTATTTCGTTGAATATCTTGGAAACTATGAGAGTTAGAGCATTTGCGTAAATTGAGGACTATTTGCTCACTTGTGAAATTTTCCCGAAAAATTTACAAACCCAGCAAGTAGTACAAAGCAAAATATCTCAGACCAACTTTTACGTCTGACTTATCGTCGATTTTACTACTTAGTCACTTTGAAATTTTTCTGAAAAATTTGCCAATCCAGCAAGTAGTATGAACCCAAATATCTCAGACCAACATTTACGTCTGACTTATCGTCGACTGCACTACTTACTCACTTGCGAAATTTTGTCGAAAAATTTGCAAATCCAACAAGTAATATAAAGCGAAATTTCTGAAACCGACTTTTAGCTCCGCCTGACTGATCGTCGACTCGTACTACTTGTTCGCTTAGGACATTTTGCCGAAATATTTGCAAATCCAACAAGTAGTATAAAGCAAAATTTCTCAGACCAACTTTTACGTCTGACCTATCGTCGACTTTACTACTTGTTCACTTTGAAATTTTTCTGAAAAATGTGCCAATCCTGCAAGTAGTATGAACTAGGATATCCCAGCCCTACTTTTACGTCTGACTTATCGTCGACTTTACTACTTGTTCACTTTGAAATTTTTCTGAAAAATGTGCCAATCCTGCAAGTAGTATGAACTAGGATATCCCAGCCCTACTTTTACGTCTGACTTATCGTCGACTTTACTACTTGTTCACTTTGAAATTTTTCTGAAAAATTTGCCAATCCAGCAAGTAGTATGAATCCAAATATCTCAGACCAACTTTCACGTCTGACTTATCGTCGACTGTACTACTTACTCACTTGCAAAATTATGCCGAAGAATTTGCAAACTCATCAAGTAGTATAAACCAAAATATCTCAGAGGAATGTTGATCTTTCTTACCTCTCTGTGGCTCAAGACGGTGTATATCATATTCGAGAACTTATAATTGATATGTACTTTAGGCTTTTGTAGGAATTTCCTACTAGGAAATATGGAATTGTAGGAATTGAACAAGGGTAGCGCATACAAAAGTTTAACATCGTTTTCGATTTAACAAATTCTTTATTCATGATTTACATTACACAACGTAAACTTATGTGATAAAATATTCATCAAATATAATTGTGTATTTCTATGAG
This sequence comes from Cerceris rybyensis, assembly GCA_910591515.1. Lineage (NCBI taxonomy): Eukaryota > Metazoa > Arthropoda > Insecta > Hymenoptera > Crabronidae > Cerceris > Cerceris rybyensis. The sequence goes on from OU342793.1 coordinate 10,649,864, forward strand.
CATAAATTATTTATCTAAAAATTGTTGCACTGGTAGTCCTCTGGATGCCCTGGTTGTCGTGGCTGTACTGTGCTCTCCTGTGCTATCCTGGGCATGTCCTGGCTTTCTTGTCTGTCCTGCCCCTTTCCTACCTGTCCTATGCCTGTTCTGGCTGTCCTATGCTGGTCATAGTTGTACTATTTCCTCCTACAGTCTGTATCACAAGAGCGTGGCCGCGATATCTCTGTGGGAAAAAACTTTTTTATAAGAAATATCATATAAATCGAAAGTACATTTAAAAAATGGATACGCACTGCCTTAATAAAATGTCCAATCTCCACCATTAGCAATTATCGCTTAACAACGTCTCGGCATGCTTTCAGCCAACTTTCCAGCATAAGAGAGGAAGAGACTTCCATATTTCACGAATTCGACGAACTAGTGTTTTCAATTTGACAATATGCTTTTCTCGGAGTTTGTACTTCATAACAGACCAAACATTTTCGATTGGATTGGCATCGGGGGACTGAGATGGCCATTCCAACACATTAATACCGTTCTGTGTTTTCCATTCCAGTACAAAGACGGCTTCGATACAAATATACCTATATTAGTAATTTTATAGTATACCTTTTTAATATACCTATATCTATGCCCTTTTTAGTTAAAATTGTTTGTGCTTTACGTAAGGAAAGCGTCGGATTTTTCGAAAAAAGGTGCAAAATCGCTTTATCTTCCCGTTTCGTCGTAACCCGTTTCGAACCTCAACCAGGGAGATCATCGACACAATTTGTGTCTTTATACCGTTGCACCCACTTATTTACGAATGCGCGAGGTTTATGCAGATATTTTGCTGTATCTCTAACAGTCATTTTAGGACCTTTCGGGCGATGGCACAAGAAGACCGCTTCGAATCGTTTAGCGTACACGGCACTCATTTCGAAATGAACTGAATTTCTCGGAGATAGAAACGATACTAAAAGAATTGGGCCTATTGCGTATTAGAGGAAACTTTGTATGTTTAGACCAGCACAGTCTTTAACAAATTGCGTATCAGATTTCACAAATATCGCGTCCACGCTCTTGTGGTACAGACTGTATGTTGTCCTAAATTGTCCTGCGCTGTCTCCAACTGCCCAGCCTCTCGCTTACCTGTTTTAAAAACAAATAAATATTACAATCTTATTTTCTTTGTGTTGCCATGAAACTTTGGTATATATAAATTATATTCAAAACGGATAATTCACGAATTAGTACTTACTAGCTGTGCCAATCCACGCGATGCTATGATTCAGTCTGGTTAAAGACACCTATATAAATATAATAGATATATAAAAACTCTCGCGTATTTGAATGCAGCATTGTGTCAAAATATCAAAGCAGTTGATGGAACAATAAATTCATCTAGGCTTTTTCGAACTTCATCCTGAGTTTTTCAACGTTTCTTTTCTCTATAACGTTAAAGAAATCTAAATAAATATAAATCAAATGGGGTTATATCTGAAAAAAAACTGCGCGGGGCAGGATTTACCAACTCAACATAAAAAAGATATCTTTTGAAGTCTCTTTTCCATGTGGACGAACGTTGTCCCGAAGAAGAGTAATCTTATGACTTCCTTAACGATATAATGGTCCTTTACGTTCGATTTCTTTACTTAATTCTATTAATTATTGTCTCCAACTGTCTGCGAACATCGTGTTTTCCCGGAATTAACAGTCCGTAATATAACACTGCTTCACATCTCACCAAATGCAGGGCAACACTTCCTTACCATGAGTATTTGGTTTCACAATGAATGACGCTTGCCAAGATTTCTTCTCTTCGCATTATCATAGAAAATTCACTTCTTCAGACTCAACAATTTAAGTTATTAAAAGTACAGATCATATTTCATAGCACATGACTATAGCATCTAGCTAAAATTTGCCATAAGGATCTCTTTTCTACCCCTAATGTTACACATACATATTGGAAATATTCAAATCGCACAATTTGATACATACACGAAAACCAATTTGTTTCAGATCCGCAAAACAAAAACGGTCTCCATGTTCCCAGTGGGCCTGTGCACGAAGTTCGGCCTGAGTTCGCCAGTAATTAAAAACGGGAAATTCGTTGGATTTTACGACGGCTGGATTGCTGGCCGGAAGTTTCCAGTAGACATGGCAGGGTTTGCCGTGAACGTGGAGTTCTTGCTTCAAAGACCGAACGCAATGATGCCATTCCGTGCCGGATATGAGGAAGACGGATTTCTCAAGAGCCTCGCGCCAATCGAACCTAAAGATATTGAATTCTTGGCGGACAATTGTACGAGAATTCTCGCATGGCATACTCAAACAAAGAAAAATGAGCCGAGCGCACCCCTAGATATGAAACTCTATGGCGCGACGAATCTCGTGAAACTGAAACAGCAGATAGTATGATGTTGACCTCGTATTTCGTAAGAGAGATCTCAAGACGATCCTATCTGCACTGTTTTTACACTGCTCAATCGGCGTCGTTGACGAGATGAATACATTAGGTGCGAAAGAAGGATATGTCTCAGTGCCTGAAGTATTATATAGTCCCTGGCCAGAGTAACGATGACTTTCGATCAGCCTTACAATTCGCAGAAACTAGTCTTCTCTGTAGAGCGAAACTCTTTTTCGGGAAAAAGGAAAGAAGAATGAAGCGTCAAACGTCACGAGATCACGCGACTGACTTTCGCTGCGGCAGTTATAGCTCTGTCTAGTATAGGCTTCAATAATTACTTTATATATTAGTATCAAGTACTTTAGTTTGTTAACATAGTAAAATATCCCATAGGCCAATGACCAATTAGTGCAAATACTTAAGTTGAAAATTAGTCAAACTTATATCATAGCGGTAATAAATAAAATTTTTATAGATTGAATACATTCATGAGTGCGATGATTTTCATTAGCTCCTTATTTCGTCTCGATCAATTTTATTTAGGCATACTCATGATGCACGTTGCTTTATGGAATTTCAAGGAAATTAGGTTCGAAAAAGATTTAGGTAAATGTGTTGATTCCTTTGTAATTATATCTGACATATGCCTAAGCATTTCGCATGATGGAAACCAAAAATATACATGAATTTTAAATAGGGGTGTTTTATTTTCTGTTGTAATTGCTCTTTAACCCTGAAAAAGTAAGGTAACTGTTATACAATGGCTAATTGCAATATTTTGCAAAAATAATAATTGTGTTTCGTGGAACAATGCTTTATGAGTTACGAAAAAATAATGAGATGGAATTCTTCAAAGACCTTATAAAGAAACCTTATAAAGAATGTCTTACTTTATTATAGATAACGAAATATTTATTTCGAGCACGAAAATAAAGATTATTAGCGCGTTATTAACTTGCATAAACCTCTTGAGAACTGATTTAAAGTACAATTAAACATTCATTTGGTACAATTTGACAAAAATGATATAACTTCTGTAACAATTAAACATACGACAAATAATATTTGTCGAATATTAATATACAAGTAAAAATATACAAGAAAAAATTAATATACAAGTAACACTTGCATACTAAAATGTACAAAATACCAAAATGTTTGTAAAAAGTTAATTCTTTGATTATTCATAATTCTTAAAATATATTAGAATTTTAAGTTGTTCTAAAGGAAGAAAAAAAACGGGCTATATCTATAATGAGATATAATAATATATTTAACAATCAACACATTTAAGAGATACATTGGCAATGTCAGATATGTTTACATGTATATACAGACACGCTCATTTTAAAATAGACTCTTTTCAACATGAGTCTCCAAATTATAACGCTCCATTGAACTACAACAGCCTATAATACTGTTCGCGACGAAAGAAATTTCAAGTCGTAGAGTCCAAACGTTCATATCGAATGCATGTGTAGATAGGGAAGAAGAATAAAACATGGTGCAATATACATAGTATGTTATAGTCCAACACCAAAATCATTAACTGAGCGAAGAAGGCAATCACAATGTATATTTAAAAACAATTCATATTTAAAAATGAGGTTATCACAATTGAAAAAAATTGTTAAAAGAATATGTGGCAACAGTACTGTAGTAACTAATTGTAAGTAGAACGTAGAACTTCTGTGTAGTATACCAAACCTAAAACATCGTTGCTACATTTCTAAGCAATTTTTTATATTATAATTTGTAATGTCAAAACTCTGTTCATAAAATATATCAATCAATTTTTCTGCAGCTGTTTCACACATACAATAAAAAACTTTCGGAATCCCAATGATAAATAACAGTCTCATTACGATGAAAACTTCACAGAATTTGATAATCAACTATAACACTAAGGAAGTGTCTTATTGTTATAAGGGGCTGTTGAGGCTGTTTACTTCGATCATTGAGTGATTTTGGTGTTGCATACGTAATATTAATTACCAAAGTGATAAGAGTGATACAGAAAAATTTATGAACCACTAAAGGTTCAGGATGTAATAAATAAGAACTCGTTCGGAAGATTCATTGCTGTTGCTCAAACAGCGTACCCGAATCTTATTGTTAGGTGCCACATGTAACCAAAATAATACTTTATAATCAAGGTATATCAAACTCCTATAACAGAACTGCGTCCAAATGAGCCCCCCGTTTTCAGTTCTGAATTTTTCGGGACTTACTTGGATTCTTATAACATAATAAATTATTAGCAGTGTCGCTTTATGTATTAGGCACTGCACCGTAGACGAAACGATTTTCCAAGGTCTATGATCCATTGAGAGCCTTCGAAAATATTTTCCGACAAAGAATATTCCAAATGTGAGAGTAAAATTGCAAAATTGAAGTTACCAAGTATTTAACTCTACATATTTAACATGTAAAGTTATACCAACTACTGAGAATAGAAAGAAAATTATGATAAAAGAAACGATTTATTAAGACATTACGAATCATAATACAAGAGTCAAACAATGAGAATCGTAAAGTAATAAATTTAAAGCTGGGGAGAAATTTTCAAACAATCCTGATTACTGTAAAAATATTCTTAACACATTGCGCCCCGGCTATGTATCAGCCATTCAAAACCTACACGGTGACTTCACCCAGGCAGACTGGAATATTGCAGCAATATTGCCGTGCAACCTTAAACGTTGCAGGGAATATTGCCGCAACATTGCTGCAATATTCCTATGTCCGCCTCTTTGTAGCTTGCAGGAATATTGCGTCAATATTGCCGGGAATATTGCAGCAACATTGCGAACGTTGCAGCAATATTGCAGGAATATCGCGAACGTTGCGGGAATATTGCAGGAATATTGCGAACGTTGTAGCAATATTGCTGCAATATTCCAGTCTGTCTGGGCATCTGCGTGTCTCTGAACAATCAATTGGTAAAGAAAATATTTAAAACCTTATTATAATTTTGAAACTTTTGCGGCCAGTTTGATTTTCAATGAACTTGACTTCCGGGTTGGAGCCGCGTTCGAGTTTGGAATTAATCTGATATTTCACCACCATTGCATTTGACTTCATCGAGTTACTGACAATGAGTAACAGTGGCAGTGGTTATCAGAATTTCTGCGAAACTCTGATGAGCCCAAAAGCAATATTTGCGAAATGTCGGATTCACTTCAAATTCAATCGCGGCTCCAACCCAGAACCTAAGTCTACTTATTGTACTCATTATATTTTTTTATTATACTAAAAACTTATAATCCTATCCCCCGAAAATCTCTGGGTGTGGTCAAATCTTGATGTGTGAGGTGTAGGAATGTCCATAAAAAAATCTCGTTTGTAATAATCAAATAAATGCTAAATAAAAATTAATAAATAAATACTAATAAAATAAAGTACAATAGACTCAAAAAATCGCATTACTGTGGGGCTGGTGTTCAACGTGTTAAGGAAAAAAATTTTAATATTCGCTATACGTTTCATTATGAAAAATCGCCGGAAGATATCGAAGAAAAGACTCTCGAGAATTGTTTTAATAGTGAAACATATTTGTTGTTTCTGGCTTCAATGGTTTACCTAACGTTAATATTTAACGTTGTTGTTGAATTGCTGATGAGTCGACAGTTTGATATACCTGTCCCAGCCAATGTTTCTACAGCATTGCACATAGTTTTTACTAGGACCTTTATGGGCACAAATGTAATAAGCATTTTAGCAGATATCTCGTATAGGATGGATGACCCAACTTGAACCATTCCGATAATTTCAGAAATATTCAATTATCATATTAATATTCTTCATTGATTAATATTAATACATTCGGAAATGAAATCTTCGTCTAATAGTTTTGTCGAGCCGAAAACATTTGGTTGAAACATTTATTACTATGTTGTAGTGACGTTCACGGAAATATTAAATCGTATTAGAGCACATAACAGCTAAATTGTCAGTAAGAATCAGTCAAAGTTAATGCGCTCATTGCCGTCAGTAATGTTTCGACGATCCTTTTTTGTTCAATGTTCATCAAATTTATTATCACGATGAGAGTTAAATAATTATTTACATACTATAGATCTGACATATATTTCAGTTTTAACCACTTGTATTTTTATTTCGTTTGCGCATGCAGTAACTCGAAATTAATTCTTGAAATAAAAATTTCTTTTTGATTTCTTCTATTCTGTGTGATTGAACACAATGATAATAGTATAGAAATAATTTGATCATCTCGTGTCCGATTGGTATTTTAAATTTAACAGTTTTCGAAAAACTAAATTTCAAAATTTCCTACTTGATCTACCGCGTCACGCAATTTTTGTTTCTTTTCCCAATATTTTAAACAACAGCAACTATCTTAATCAACGTATAGTGTATTAACATTAACGAATTTTGTCAATATTATCTGCAAGTTCATCTTGAACATATAGTCAGTACTACAAAAAAATTAAGAACGCTTTTAAACTCCTAAAAATTATAAATTATACTGCAAGAGGCTCGAACATTTCATTATCTTTAAAGTTCTCTGAAGTTTTAAGCCCTTTTTAAGTTCGTTCATACTAATTTCAGCTTTTACAAAATTATCGAAACAGTGCAAGTTGCGTAGTTCATTCTACAGATTTATTCTGCAGTTGCCATTAAACCAGAATAGAGTCCGTCATTTATCTGCGGTGTGGTGATAACTTTAATTGAAGAACGATGACGTGAAAGCAATAATTCTGTAATCATGGCTTCGTGTGATATGTTACCATTGCATGCGTGAGTGCTGAAAATTTTATTAGCCATAAGGGTATGTTTAATCTTTGTCATACGAAACCAAAGTGGAATTTTACACGGTAAGCGAAACCGAAGTTGTTAACGATTACCGCTTCCGAATGCTATGCCAAAACAGAGGCTGATGAAACGTTGTATTATGGTGAAAAGAACGAAAGAAACGAATGTAATCTCCCAAAAACTGGGCCTTAAAATTTCTGTATTTGTAATGGCATCATCGTTGATAACGTGAAAAAAAAAACGAAATGAAGAAACGAAGACTGTTCCTTGCGATATATATCATACTTTGCTACAAGAAATATGATGTAGCAGGTTCCATTTACTTTGGATGGATAATTAACGGTCCTCAGACAAAGTCACACATTTAACTTTTTTTTTCCATTTAATATTTTATTCTGCCATGAATTCATATGTTTAGTATCTTCGTTTTAAGCGAAGGAAAACGTATTGAAATAATTGCGTTGAGTTGTGTGTGTTCGTATGATGAAGGCTATGGGAAAGCAATTATATGTAATAATAATATTCGTAGAGCAACAAAAATGAAGAAAGTGCGCAAAAAAAATCACAGAATTATTCCTATTTTTGAATGAAAGCGGAACACACTTCAAAATTTGTAATTATGTTTATGATATATGTGCATACATTTAGTGATATATGTGTAGTTACTACCATAACATTTATTTTTCATTATTTATATCCAAGGAAAAATACAAGTTGCACATTTTATGTTTCAGTTTCATTAGATTATTAAATATTTTCATAATCTTCGTTTGAAATACAAGTGTTATAAATATATTGTAGACAGATCAAATTTGTTTATTTCTCCATTTTGCTTCAACAATACAGAATGTTTTATGCGACACTCTAGCTCGTGTCGTGAATCTACTATAAATAATTGATTTATTCCAATTATTTCTTATATTTACAATGTTTCCTAACACGTTCCTATATCTTTATTATTTTTTCACAATTTTCGAAAATATTGTCTTCCCTGGATAGGAAAAGCTTCCCACAGAATCGAACTGAAGATCCATCGAGTGTAACACAATTTGTTGCCATTTATATTTCAATATTATTATTTAATATTATTGTAATATTAATGTAATTTAGTTACAATGTTTTATTTCAATTGTATTAAGACATTTTTACAACAATTTTTGTCAGACAAAAATTTAATCCTTTTACAACAAATCATATCTTTCAGTTTCAACCCTTTGCCCTACGATTTTTGCACGTGCAGTAACTCAGAATTAATTCTTGAAATAAAAATTTCTCTTTGATTTCTACTGTTCCATATGATTAAATACAAAATTAACCCTTTGCGCTGCGAATTATTTTACTAACTTTTAGATCAACAAATATTATCTCAGAAAATTGTTTACTGTTGGTTACACATTTTTATTTAATACTGGGAGGAATTGTAAGTACCGTGGAATATTTACATTAAGATGAAAAATTATTGTTGATTTCGAAATAAGTGCCACAAAAAACTGTGTGGAGTGTAGCTCGACATAGGGGTGCAAAAGGCTAATAGTATAGAAATAATTTGATCATCACGTGACTGATATTTTCAGTTTCATAGTTTCTGAAAAATTTCAAAATGTCCTGCTCATTGTCAGTGTACTACGTCACGAGTGCCGCACGTTATTGTAGGCTAGAGGATTCATGTTATTTCAATGTTGCAAGAGTTCCAAGATTATCATCTTTTTCCATACATCCTCTGCAAACTACAGACGAAGAACTCCATTTTGAATTAATAAGGTCATACCAAATGTATTTGTTCAGAACAATATTTATTTCTGATTGAAAACAGTATTAGTATATTTAAAGTTAGCAAATGGAAAATGAACTAATTATCGAAAACGAGGCGATAATCATTGCCTTCAGAAAAAGTCTTACCAGAATTTTAAGATGCCTGTAATACTAAATAGTAAATAGAAAAGTTCAAGGGAAGTGAATGTTTGTTAAATTTAAGGGAAAATTTTGAACATCAAATGTGGCATACACGTACCTACGTCTCATAGGCGAGGAAAGGATTAAAATTTTCGTACAGATGAATTTGTAAAATCGAAACTCTTGCAATGCGGACATACCATGCTAAAGTCAAAATTGACAAAGCTCTTTTCGAAAGAAGACGAACATGGAAAGATGAACCGTAACAAAATATTTTTAGAAGTTAAAGTGCAGAATCAACGGCAAGAAAGAAGACGAGAAGAACTGAGGAAAAATATAGAACTATCTGCATATAAATCATTAAATCTAGATTCTAGATAATTGAAGATCAGAAATACCGTACCTATAAATGCAATAATAAAGTATATTTAAAAAAAAAACAACGTATGTAAACCCACGTCCAGATTCTTTATTACTAGTATATATTAAATTTTATGCAATTATATTTATGCACAGGTATTAAGGGAAACAAATTTTATCCGAATGAAGGGAAAGACAATTGCAAATGCGGAACGTGAAACACTGAGGTGTAAAATTAATACAAAAATGTAGAATGGCGACAAAATAACGTCTGTGCTTGAAATATTTTCTTGCTACTCTCGTCTACGCTTTACGAATATTGTATATCTGGCATAAACATATCCTAATATGGCGATAATCGCGAGTTTGAGAGGACAATGTAATTAAATAAGAGAATATTATACAAATTTAATTTCTGTATCTTATTGACCTCTTCCAATATCGCTAATGTAATCTTAAATAGAGTCAAAATGATTCACTTACAGTGAAAAAAGAAGTAAGTGGACATAAACACATTCATATCAATTTTACGTTTGTACTTTTTACAATTCTTTATTGTTCGATTAAGACTAGATCTACCAAGGTGTTTAAAATGGTTTGTACCGAATTTTTTTTAAACGTTCCTTGAAATTTCTAGCACAGTATTCTCTTTAATTTTCCATATCTATCCTGTAAAACATAACAGATTCGATCGATTAGAATTCAAATAGAAGTTCGAATCTAAGTTTCTTAGCCACTTCATTCTTTTTTTTCCGAAGTATTTTATTAAAATCTTTAAATATTCTGAATTAATAGTCGGTAGTTGTAGCGCTAATTGTAAGCAGAGTTAGGTAGTCGGAATCAGTGTTAAATTACACGTATGAATTTTAGAAAGTTTTAATTTAAACAGTAAATTTTAAATATTACATTTAATATTCTTATCTTTTAAACAAAAAAATATACTACAAACATTTTATTTATATTGTCGGAAATTACTAACGAGATAGAATAAATTTATAAAATGAACTAATAAAAGTACAATATTTCGTAATTATTATTTATTGTTATTCATTACTTATAATCATTACTGGTTGTACTTAGTACTTCGTCTTTCTTTTCGTATTTTTCTACTTTAATTGTTACAGTAATTTTCACCTAGGCCCTACAGTCTTGAGTATGTTCTTTGGTCTTACTTTAATCGATTTTATAAAATTCCTGTCTAATTCTATCAACAATAAACTTAATGTAAATTACGTTCCATTTTATAATTGTACAGTTTAATCAGTACCGTTGTTCATGGTAAAAACAACATTTATTAAACATATATCAAATGTAAAAAATTTTTACATACTTTTTAACATTTTTTTTTAATGTTTTTTAATGATCATGATTTATTTTATTATAACCATTTTATAATAATAATTACTTTTATTATTTATACATACAAAATTAAATTATGGGATTGATGTGCCAACAAATGTAAACGTTTGTCTATTAAAAAATTTCACAACAATTTTTCGAAAAATTTATAAGAAAATAAATAGGCTACTTAGTTTTTTATTAATGTATAAATTTATTGTACAGTGTATTTTACCATGAAATTCTTTGGGGATGGGGTTCATCATCCCAGTAGAATACCTTATTGATAAAAATAGAAAACTGGCAAAAATTTACTATAAATGTAGTCAAAGATTCCATCATGATTTGCCATCTCTTTGGTTTTCTGATACTTAAACGATAAATGATATAAGGAAGAATGAAATAGCGCGGTTCTAATAATAATTGAGGAACAAGAACTGCAGAAATCATAAAAATGTAGTTAATTTGCGATATAAATCGCAGATGACTGATACTTAAATACATAGCATACAATGTAAACGAATACAAAGGTATTAGTAAATACTTAAATAGGACATATCTACCCATAAACTTATTCCAAAAATAGAATACATAGTGTCTATTATCAGCCAACACATATGGATGAACCATGGTGTTGCAATGGACTATTACTGTTAAAAGAAGAAAAAAGCAACTCCCTAAAATCCAATGCTCCTGAATAAAATGAATATAATGTCTCCAATAAGTAATCAGATATGGCCATGAGAAACAAAAAGTAAAGGCAGAAAAATAGAATAATTGAGGAATATGAATAGTAGGTACATGAGCTGTACGATCTCCAATCACAATTCCCTTGTTCCAGATAACAAATAGTACGAACATTAGGCATACCATAACGTATGGAAGTAAACTTGCGCACATTTGAATTAAAAATTTAAAAAATGAAGCAGATCCATGATACATCTCCTCTGTTATCTGCTTCCATATTAGCTAAAAATTACACGAAATTAGATAGCAATAAATAGCAGGTTTATGTTATACATGACTGTAATCTACTCACTTTGAAATGAATTGTAGAATTGATACTTTCAATAGAAACTGGCTTTTTCATTCGATAATGCAATAAATCCAATGCACGTTCCACAGTCAGAAACGCTACCCAAATAATATTTGTTTGTCGAACTAAGACAGCTAACATACCTGTATGTTAAATCACAATATTTTTTTAAAATTTCTTTCTTGCTTAACTATCAGTACTATGAATAGCACCAATCTACTTAACAGTATTAAAAATTTTTATGATGGATTTACAAGCATATCAAAGCATATATTTTTAAATATTACATTATTTAGAAAGTAATTTGCAATATTGTGATTAACAAATTACTCTCCCTTTCTATATACCTCGACTTACATACCTACGAATGCTGCTGGTTTATACTGTTTACGTAAATGTAAAAGTAACATCAGTAAAACTGTGTTAACGGACACCACATCTGTATAATATGCAAAATGCCAAAAATACAGAGGCGGAAGAAGCGTAATATTATAGGCTACTGTGAGTTTCATCCACTCGTTCCACTTTTGCTTCCAGTGAATCATACAGATTGTCTTAATTATGTTATATGTTAGATAAAGATTAAAAAATGTTCCAAATAAATTGATGCATCTTATACATATAATGTTACATAGATTTAAGGGTGACAATATTAAAGCTGTAAGGAGGTACAATCCAGGAAACGTAGTTATTTTAGGATTCCACTGAAAATAACATATTTTTCAGATATAATTTATTACAATAAATGAAACAATGTTTAAAATTTCCTTAAAGACTTGAAATTTATTTTACAATTAATGCTAGCAAATAATGAATAAATAATGCACGTTTACAGCCAAATACTACTAAATAATGAAACTAAGAAAATGATAACTCTTTGTAGAAGAAAAAAATTATCTGTACCTGTGAAAAATTGCCAGCACAATACTGCAACGTTTGAGGTATGTGAAACACCTCGTCAATATAATAATATGGTTGTACATAATTTAGGTAAATAAATAACGTTATTGTAATTGAGCAAAATAAAAACGTCGACTCTCTTTTGTACATTGTAAAATTGTACTTAGAGGTAATTCCTTGTTATCCTTGTTTCCTTCAATCAAGGTATAAAATGCTTACAAATATTTTAATTATACCGCGGGATACATTAGACTCAATAACAATGAAAGTTATTGAAAGGTTCGAAATTTTGAAGTCTCAAAAATATGTATTTAACCTAATTTCAATTTTACTGAAGTAAACGTGTATAAACTTGTTATTACAACGACAATCTTTATCGAATGACTTTATTGCGTAATGGAGTATATCTAATTTATTCAATTTATATTATCACGACATCTTAAACAGTCAGTTTTGTTTTTGGAGCTTTCATAACAAAATGCACGGCCTGTACGATCATTTTTGTATGTACTACACACCACTACACACATGTAATATGTTATAGCTATCGCACACGACTTCAATTGAAATGCAATTTTAATCGTAACGAAACCTAGAATGAGTAGAATGTATTAAAATCATAATTACATTAAGGAAAAAATAAATAACTGTGCATAACATTTTATTATCAAACATCTTTTTTTAAAAATACATTTATAAATACGTTAATTTTAAACTCTAACCCAAAAAATAATGATTTTTGTAATCGTTTAAGTAATACTAAATAATTAACGAGAATATTGCGAGCTTAAAACACTTGGTAAACCTTATAACTTTCATGCTTTTAATAGAAATGTATTTTTGAAGTGTCTAAGTAAAGTTTTTCATAATTATAAGTTTACATAAATCATGAAGAGAATTTAACAGATCAAAGGAAAAATTACCTTAACAATTAGTTCCTCTTATAGGTTCCAGAGAAGAAGAATACAATGCGTGAAATTAAAAATGTATATCTAGAAAAGATATCAGCTATTGCTACAATGTAATTTAAATTATTTGATATCAGCTATTGCAAAGATACCATTCAAATTGTTTGTATCATTTTCTTTAGTTATGACATTAACAACACGTAAAATATAAGATACAATGGAAGATGAATATTTCTATTCTAACACAACAGTAATATTTAATTATGGATTTAAATTTACATGCGCATTAATAGAAGACATTAATTTTATTGTCTGAGGTATTAAGAATTACGTACACTTAAGATCTTATTCGGATTAAACTGCGCACAACACTATTACATTTCTGACATATCTATTAAAGTTTGAAAAACAATTTAAAATCTATAGTTGTTGAAACCTCTGGTAGGCGCTGAAGTGTTCTTTAATATATCAAATCTTAAAGTATACAATTTAATGGCGGCTTTACACGAGAATGTGAAAGTTTCAAATTATAAAACCGAAGAAGTTTCGTGTATGCCAGACAATTAGGATTTAAGTATTACCGCAATTCTTTTTGTTCTTATTAATAAGATTCATTTATTTATATAAACATTTATTAATTTCGATTTATGTTACACCTGGTCTTAGGTCTCGTTCACTTTGTATATTGCTCTCATGGTCGTAGGAAACCGCCTATTTGGCGCGAAAGTTCAAGTGGTTCTCACAGTCCCGACACTATTCGTGGTGGATGCATTCCTCCTTGTACCTCGATGTTTCTGAAAAAAAAATCCATTTTAATGTTTATTGATATGGATAAACATTTTTCGAATCAAAACATGCTTTAAAATTTTTATGATTTGTAAAGAAAGTCGCCAGTCAACAGTAAGCATTGTTGAGAAGATATGCATTTTAATTCGCTGATTATGATTTCTTTTAACACAATATCACATATTTTAAGATTATTTAACATAATGTGGAAATACGTGATTATGGAATATCAATTACTTTGCATACAATAGAAATTTTAAAAAACTTCCATGATGAAAGCCAAAGTTGCAATTTTGTTCCATGTTAAAAGACTACGCAGTTTGTTGTTAAATTAATTAATTTTTTCTTTACGAATTGTCAAATGCAACATAAGGAATAATTTAACATATTTAAACTATCCCTTGTATATTTATATATTTTAATCCCTCGTTTGTTGAAAGTAATTATTAACTGGTATTATAATGATTGCAGTATATGGTGAAGGAAGCCTTTTCAAAATGTATATAAAAATAAATAATGCTAGTTTTTCAATTATTTCCTTAAAAGAAAAATTAAACTGTGTAGCACTCGTATTTTCTTCCATCACAGTTGTCAAAAATTTAATAAAGAAATGAAACCGAAATATTTACAAATTTAAAGCAGGTGTAATAGCTCCCAATAGTGAAATCAATGAATCAAATGTTTCTATTACGTCAAAAATATATTTCCAATTCCGGTGTGAAAACATTACATTATAAAAGTATCAACTTTAAGATCGTATGACTCTAAGAGTATTGTATTATTACTGAAAAAGTATGCTCTGATATGAGCATCAATCAAGAGAAATTGATTGCCATTCCAGCCATAATTAATGGTTCTAATTTGGGAGTATGAAATTGTATTAAAAATTAATTTAATTCATTCAATCAATTTAAACCAAAGTTACGGATGTACACTCACGCGTATACGGCGTGAACCGGAAGTGAGGCAATAATGGCGTGGCGCTCAACGCGTTGTTTCAAAAGAATCATACCGAGCTGCTTAAACTGGGAAATTTCCGACAGCTAATCATTATCTAAATATTCTTTTATAATCATATAAAATCTCTTTGTACCGTATGTATGTTTAATAGAACCTTTCTAACATTTATCACCTATACTTTTATTATAACTAAGGTAGCCTTAGTTATAAGAAGATAAATATACTATCTCGCTCTGTGTATTTTAACAAATGACAAAGACTTTATAAAAATGTAAATTTCATAAAAATTTTCAATATTATGTAACTATTTGTACGTGAAATTTGTAACGAAACTAATAAATATGGGAAATGGTAATGAAACTAATAAATATCTCCCTTATGGTACAAAATGATTTCAGTCCTTAATGAACTTACGTCTTTAATAATTCATATCGATAATATGAAATTTTCATTATTCGATTAGAACCATATTCATTTCTTTTAACAATTTTGAAGTGGCAATAGTGGTACAACACATTAATTGCATATTCCCGAGCAATAATAATAATTATTGTTATCTCGTTATAATCACCACCTGATATTTTTTACAAATGAGCAAATATTGTTTCTCAATATCAAAAAGAATCACTAATATGAATATAATAATATTGTCAAATCTGCTTTGAAAGAATTATATAGTTTCGTTAATTTTACATGTTTTAAAGGCTACATGATCAATAGAAATTTCAAAGACGAAATGTTTAATATACAAATTAACATTCCAAAGTATAAATGAAAATGAATATTAAAGAAATAGCATTCCAAGTAATTTTCTCACATATTTGAAAAGTACATTTTTTTGTGTACAAATTAAGATTTATTAAAATTGTGAAAGTCCATCACGCCTCTGTTAGTCGCTGATATTAAACAAACGTTTTGATTATTAATTTATTCGTGGTACTGCTTATTGGAATGTTATATGCAAACGAAAGCTAATGTTTGGTTTATTTCCTATGATTCGTACACGTTAACACTAGAATTACTGGCGTTATTTCTGTTATATTTAAATATACTGAATAAGTACTTTAGAAGATACGAATCGAAATGTGCTAAAGATAAGTAATTCAGTAAATTATGGTTTATAAGATTGATGTAGAATATCTAATCCGTGGCTGCTTTATAAATTTGAAGCATTTTTACAACAAATGGGAAATCAGTCATTTTGACTGCTTGGTAGTTCTAGTGTTAAACACACTTATCAAGCCACTGACATTTATAGGATAAAAGAAGAATGATTGTTTATTATGCTTGTCTATATTTACATCACAACGTGCATAATGCATGTCATTATGTTTGCATAGAAAATTATAGAAATTGAGCCGACGAGTCTTGGAAGTCTTTGTTTTATTGAATATCACATGAACTAATTTATTCTCATTGTTTTCACATACATTTAACCGAACGGATAACATTTAACAGAAACCATTCGACTTTTTCGGTTTTGTGAATTAAGGTACAATACTCGGAGAAAAAGTTATATTAGCTCAAGGTAGACGTTAATTAATACGCAAAGATAACTTCTTTTTTTAAAATTAAACCTTATGCTTTGGTAAAATGTGAGTATTTTTGAAAAATTAATTGCTTTTTTAAATTGCTTTCTTGTGAAGAATATAGATTGTAATATTATACTTTTACATGGTTTCATTGCTTTTTAAGTAGCATTATAATAATTATTATGACCTTTTTGTATGTAAATATTCTTTTTTTCAAAATTCGAAGAAATTACTTTATGTACCAAAATCATATTAATATAACTTCCAATAAATGAAAAATTCATTGATATACGATTTAAAAATCTGGTGTTGGATATAATTTGTTTATTACACATGTTTATCTTTATTAATGTGGAAGGTTTTGAATACCGCTTATTTCATAATTCGAAATTGAAAATAAAAGAAGCAATAACTTGAGTTAGCAAGGAAATTTATATACATTATGTGTCGTTGAATTGATCTCAACTCTTCATCTAGGAAAGCTGAATCAAAAGTACATGATTGATTAAAAAGGAAATTCTTACCTTGTAAAATAAGCTTACAAAAGTAATTTTAATAATAATACGTCGTTTCGCAATATTAACATCAAATCTTAGCTTCCCAAAACGTGAGAAAAGACCGAATGATTTAAATTAAATGCCTCACACTGTATTACGCTTCCACTTAAAGTTCTAAGTGTAAAAAATTCGTTGGAAAGTTTCGTTCGTGGCAAAGGAAAAGTGATAATATTTTTAAGTTTTCTCTCCCATCAACCGTCTTTTCTTTATAAATTAGAAATACAGAGAAAAAATTAAAATAAATTATCACACGGAAAACGAAATTCAGTGCATGCTCCGAGTAGACCTCCAAACGAAAATTTCGACATTATGTTTTATATTATCATCGAACTTACACGCTCTTGAATTAAATAATCGCAATGTATGAAATCTCGGTGTACGGAATGCATAGCGACTAATAACTTTCTACTAAAATAAAAATATTTCTACTGGTATTCCTTCGAAGCAAAATAATTCAATTTAACTGTTATTCAATATAATAAACATTGTTTGCACTCATATCGTCCAACTAATGATTTCTTTCGGTATACTTTCTCACGTGTTTTGTTAAACTTGAACACGAATGAGCAACATCAGATTAGATTGTTGTATTTGGATGATACCAAAAGAAAAAAAAACGTATCTCCCAATTATCGTTATCGAAGAAAGACATCTCGTTTGAAATATTGTCTTATCGCGCATGTATAGAAGAAAACTTAATCATCAGTGAGTGCATTGAAAAATCCTATTCGCAATTCATGAACACAATGTGCTTTAAGACAATTAATTTGTTATAAAAAGTATCGCATAATTAGGAGAACGTTTTCTCAATGGTCTCAATAATCCAAAATGTCTTCCTCTGGTGTACACAGAGAGTGACGTAGAAAAGAAAAATTCAAATATTCCTAATGCTCACTATGCCCAATCCATTCATTATTTTCCCTACAATATATAAGTTACGAATCCTAAATGTAATGGCAGAAAACAGAAGTTTTGAGGAAAATTCTCGACAAGACTTTACGAAAGAACACTTTTCTGTTTTACTGCAAATTATCCTACTCCGGTAGAAGCAATGCGGTATTTATTATTAAGCTCAGTAGTATTTACGGGTATGTATCCTGAAAGAGGCTTACATTTCAGTATAATTCCAACTTCACGAACAGAGTACACGTAAAATAACATTAAAACGACGGGGGGAAAAAGTGTAAAAATCCTTCGAGCTCACGTCACTACCTGAGATATTTTGTAACATTCAGTCATTAAGATTTTTATATAAAATAAGAGAAAAACACACGCACTCGCAAGTATGTATGCCGACACTGAAAGCAATATCTAGAAAAATATCAGAACGTGTGCTTATTCATTAGTTTTACTCAATCTTTTGTCTCTCCTATTAAAACGTAAGATGTGGTAACTAATACTTTTGTAGGCGCTTCATTCTAAATATTGCTTTTAATGTTCTCATTTCCACAAATCGAGAAAGAGAGAGGCATTGGAAAAAGCGGATTTCTTTTGTTAATTACTAATAACGAATCGTACAATATTATCAGCACTTGTGGAATGCCTGCGGCCAAAGTGGTTTCGAGTACTTAAACACGCATATCAAAAAATTAGATGCTATTTCTCATAAAGGTATAATCGTTTCTTAAGAAACTGTCAAAAAATATTCATGATCTATTTACACTTTAAAAGTATACATCGGTGTAAATTAATATGGTATGCATGATGAAAAATAAATGGTACAAACCACTTTGTTTCAGTTGTCGGTATTAATTCAATGTAACAATTAGATGAGCAAAAAGTATAATTCACCCTTCGTACTTAAGATTCTAATCAGCAGAGTCCGGAATTATTATGTCGTTGTTAAATAATATGGAATAGCGTGTTACGAAAATAATATATTCACCGAATGTATGTAAGCACAGAAAATGGATTTCTAAGGTACATGAAAACGGGCAGCTTACGTAAGAGTATCTTAATATGGTAGCAAGTTTGTGCAGTTAACAAATAAAGAGCACTCCATAGGAACTAATGAGACTTAAATGTTATATCGAGATCTGAATGTATAATCGACGTGTGTTATGTACACAGTTCTTCCAAATACTTGCAACTTGAAAACGCATCGTATAATCTTATTCATTCGGTAGAATTAAATGAATCGTTAAATGAAGTTGTAAAAAAAAGTTTATATCTATCTCATTGTGTAACGCAATTCACTTTTTATCCAGAATCAAAATAGTATTCTTTTGAAATTACATTGCGCCATTGTCAATTCCTTGATTGAATATAATCACACTTTACGTACAGTCCGACAACTGAAAGATGGCTAGGGAGCGACGCAGCCTCTCATTTTTAGCAGTCTATTGTCACAATTTCGTTTCTGGAATTCTCAAACCCAGCCCTCTGAAGTAAACGACTATGCGGAATGTTAAATAGGCAGTTAAAAACAAGACGCGGCGCTGCTCCCCAGCCATCTTCCAGTTGTCGGATTCTACGTAAAATTGAAACAAGAACTGCTGTATCGAAAAGCGAATAAAATACGAAAGATCTGATATTATACAATTTTAATAACGATATGAGTATTATGTTAAGCCGCCTGAGATCTATATATTATCACGTCTAAATATTTTTTTTTCTATTTTCCATTAATATACTTCTCTCTCAGAGTGTTGCAAATAATTTTTGAAACTTCTGTTACAATATTATATTCATTTTATTTCTACTTATGATAAATAATCATCGTTTGGAAATTAATCACTGTACAAAAAAGTATAAAACATACTGAAAATAAAATTCAATTATGATAAAAAAAAAAGGTAATATTTGTTACAGAATGGAATCATCAATAGATAAAGGACAAACGTATAAAGTTAACAGAAGTGTCCAATACAATAATTGAAGTACATAAAAAATATAGAATTAATCCTATTGACCAAAGGCCGATATGTAATACAAATATTATAAATTTCAAATTGTGCCTGTACATGCTAACCTAAGTTCTGTACATTGCAATAATACAACAATGAATCAGATACGTATCGCAACTTATTTTATCATTCGCTTTATCGACGTAATACTCCTTTAGCGTAAATTATACCGTCGGATCAATCGATTTGCATCATTTATATACAATTTTAGTTTGAATTATAAATAATTAACGAAAGTAATACCTATTAGGAATAAAAAAAAATACTACAGAAATTAATGGAAATCATGATGCACGAAAAAAAGATATGCAATTTTTATGAAAACTTAAACTTTTTATGTATTGCAAAAGAACCGAAAATATATAAAATTCAATCAGTCTGGAGTTAGCTGAATGACAGGCAATACCACAGAGTGCTCATTATCGTATTCCTAACGAATTATTGCTTTTGCACTTGTCAAAATGTTTGGAACGTTATACACTACCCTAGAGTTCTGTAAAAATCGTTCAAGATCGAAAACCAACCAAGCCAAACTACATCATGATAGCTTAGTCGATGTGCGGTCTTCGGTACGCTAGTACCAAAAAACTTTCAAAGTATTTCAAATAAAAATGAAAACTTTGCGACATGATTACTCTCGGTTATTCTCATTACTGATTATCGATGTACAAATGATGTCAGGACTCCGTAAAATAGTGTCGCGTTGAAATGCTACACACAGTAAACTGTATTGTCGTTAAAAAATATTATATTTTCTTGGGTACATTTGGCAAGCATGCACTTCGATCTGGAAGATCAAATCTTCGAGGGATGATTAAATAAAGGATAATGGTATGAAAACTAATGACAACTACGAGAGGACGGCTCGCAGTCTCCTCCAACGTGCCTCCCACTGAGACTTATTCCTTCTAGCGCTCCATCCAAATGCAAATCCAGAACCAACTATGGCTTTGTTAAAATAAGCAACGTTGTTGTTATTGTTGTTGTTTTGACCAACATTCGAATTGATATTGGCCATATTGACAGCATGTAAAATCCGAACGGCAGATGAAAGTCGTAACTTGCTTGCTGGAGAACTAAACACCAACTTGCGACTTTGCTTATTGTTGCTGATGGTGTCCCCACTACTGCTAACACTATGACGATCGCTTTGCAATTGTTTTGCCGTGTGAGAATACTCAGTGCAAAATGATTTTGCCATAGATCATTGTCGATACGCTTGAGGTGATATGCCGTTACCGGGTGTCACATAATCTCCAATCATCAAGCTGGGATTCACTGGGTAATGTGAAGTATTGCCAAGGACCAGCGATTGCTGGAAAGTAACACCAAGCTGTAGCGCGAAAGACACGCAGGCAGGCGTACACTTTAGTATCCTCTTGTACATTACAATTGAATATTTAGCGAGCTATTGCCTGACATTATACACATACGTACAAGGTGCCGATACGATAAAATGCATCGTGTACTGGTATCGTCGTTCTACTTAGGAAGTAGCTCGCTGAAAATATGAATATATTTATTGGCCACTTACCGTTGCAGGAGATGTAAACATATTTGGAGTAATTCCACCGCCTATCAGTTGTGCTGCTTGCGTACTCGTTGCTGTACCTCCTACTCGTCCTCGCCCTGTGCTCGAGATCGAACCAGGATGAATATTTGGCTGACCTCCTATTACATATATGAAATTATTACAATTTTGTCAATAAAATTAAGAAATTGGTACATGTAAGCAAAGTAAACCTTTGGCATCTACAGACAATTGACATGCTTCGAACTAATATCAGGCAAAAGGTTACATTATGAAAAGAGCGATAATTAACACATTAAAATAATAAAATATTCCACTGAAAATTATGCATCGCATGAAGTAAGCTTGTATAATAAATATGTGAGCGTTACTAATAAAAGCAGACGATATAATAATGAAATTTAAAAAATTGAATAGTGCATCATATAAATAGTGTGCAATTTCTCTGGGAAAAATAAAGTTTGAATTTGTAGTAAACATCATAGTACATGATTAAACGATGTTCTGTAAAATTAGTATTATATAATTATAAAATTTTTCACGATTTAAGAGCACATTAATTTGTATCTTACAATATGATAATATTTTTAGTTGTAATTATGTAAGTGTTCCATAAATTTATAAATATATAAAACAGTGGAAATATAATTACCTATTGCAAGCAAATTGCTAGGATTTACAGCTGCAGTTGCATCCATTGATACCTCACCAAGGCCATTAACTGACATTCCATTCACCATGTTCACTGCCTGTCTTGCACCTTGTGCATCTAAAGTAGTCCAATAGGATTCACTAGGAGAGGTATTATTTAAACCTGGTGGTGGTTGTGCCGCTGCACCTGTATATCTGAAGTATGGATTTTTCAAATCTAGCGTGTTACTACTGCTCTCCATATTTGTTCCTTCGAGTTTCAAGTCTATTGTCACATCATAAGATTGTCTGAAATATTCGTAGTGTACAAAATTAGATTTTCAGCTTCAATTTTACCATTACTCCAAACTTTCCTTGTAATGATTATTTATTTTTGAAGAAGAATTAGACCACAAAACGAAAATATTCTTCAATACATTAAAAACCATAGTTTATTATAACGTTAACACTAGAACTACCGATGTTAAATTTACTATATTTAAATATATAAAGTAAGCACTTTGACGAAAGAGGAATCAGTAGGTCAAACAGATGATCAAATAACACATTGCACGTTGGCTAAATATCATCAGTTTGATAATGTTGTCACTTAACACGTTGAAACCGGCGTGCCGCCGATATTGCTGTCCTTTCCGGTCAGCCGGCAGCAAGCGAGCGCTTGAGGATGAGCGCTCAAGTGATATTCGGGATAGAGAGAATAAAGAGAGAACTATTTTGTTTTACTTTCTTAGCACTATGGCGTCCGGTGACTCAACAATAAAATGAGGAAAGTCCTACGCATGTTGAAAAAAAATTATTCGCCAATTGCGAAAAAATGGAGATGTTCATAAAGTCCAAAGACAGCTAGAAATTTGCCTAAAAATGTCGTTACGTTTTGTAACACATGCAAAGCCAAATCATATTTTTGTTTAGAATCTTTCAATATACATCATTGAAATTACTATATCTATATTTTAACTTTAATCCTGTCGCTCCCCAGCGACCGACGCCGGGCTCAACGTGTTAAATCCATATCAAATTTAAATGTATTAACCCCTTGCACTACCGGCAAACTCGCAAGAATCCAAGCCTAAACCGAATGCACGATATACGATATCTTGCGACAGACAAAGATTATCGTGCCAGTATTTACTTCACGCAATGGAGCTTTTGTGAAACTCAAATAAATTTGAATCAAAGTCTAAAAGTAATAATCCTGCATGAGAACGCGGGATCTCATTCGAAATATTAAGACTTGGCTCGAG
This sequence comes from Cerceris rybyensis, assembly GCA_910591515.1. Taxonomy (NCBI): domain Eukaryota; kingdom Metazoa; phylum Arthropoda; class Insecta; order Hymenoptera; family Crabronidae; genus Cerceris; species Cerceris rybyensis. The sequence goes on from OU342793.1 coordinate 10,673,634, forward strand.
ATTAAGACCACGAGTCAGACTCGTGATATTCAAGTTTGGCTTACAATTTTCATCACGAGTCAGACTCGTGAAAGTAGTGCAAGGGGTTAAGTAATGCACAACTTAAACGAATTTATACTGGCTTTTCTGTCCATTTTACCGTTCTCCTCAAGACAGAATAATATGTCTGATACTGGTTGATAAAATCTACAATCTTATATTTGTAACCCCGTGCGGCTAGCGTGCAATGTGTTAAGTAATATACATTTTACAATACAGATGTGAAATATCTACAGTATGTCTTCTCTGTGAATTTAGAGAATTTGTTTAAAGAACATAACAGTCCGTCATTTTGACTATCTTGATGGTTCTAGTGTTAAATAGAAACATAAAATAATACTTTGTTTTGCCATTATTAAAATTCACAAAGAAATGAGTTTGGCTATATTATATGATAATTACAGGAGCAAATAATATTTAGTGCAAATAATAAATAAATCTTCACCTTTTGTTTGCAATAAGAATAACTTTTCCCGACAACAGTTGACCACTTTTGCAGAATAATGGATTTTCCAAAAGGCAACGAACCTGATACCAATGTGTAAGTGGTTCTGTGGGAGCTGTACTTAGCCAAACCTGTTGTGTTGAACCGATAAATGCAACGTCAAACCAAAATGCAAGTCCGTGACAGGTACCACTTTCCAGTATATGAAAATCCACATCAATTTCTATAGAATAGACAAATTATATACTGATTACACGTTGCTTGACTTAAACAACTGAAGATAACGATAAATGCATAAATCTTTACCTATTTTATGTAAATCAGTCTCATTAGCAGTTTGAAAATCTACTATATGCCTGATTGACTTAGCCATACAAATTCGTATATCAAAAGTGTCTACAATTGGCTGCCTAAAGTACTCTTTAATAGCGTTATTTCTCATTGCAGAAAGATCTACGCCATGAAAACAAGTTTGGTACCAGAAATTAGCTTTATTAAATTGTTCCATATAAAGGTTTTCATCTGAGAATGGTGCGATATGAAGGTCTCCCCGCGAAGGAAACATTCTTCCACCTGTGCAAACACTTATCTGTTATTCATACTCCGATAATCGTTCAAAAAGTTAAAAGTTAATGAAGATTCACACCCACCTGGAAGTAACCACTTTTTTGCATGAAGATACGTTTCAAGCATTCGTTCATTATATAACATGTAACCCATTGGTTCGCTCACTATGCAATCTACTCGTTCTGGTAAATCTATTTCTTCTATTTTACCAGCTATCACGATTATCTTATCTGATAAATTATTAGCAGCGACTAATAATTCAGCATGATTGGCCATATTACTTGCTTCTACAGCATATACTTTCTTTGCACCAGCTTGAACTGCGAAAAATGATAATATTCCAGAACCTGCGCCTACATCTAATACAACTTTGTCTTTAAAGTCAGATAAATTTCCGAGAATTGCCCGTTGATATGTGCTCGTCCTAATATAATCTTGCATCATGTTTTGCTGTTGTGAAAGATAGCCATAGAATTGAAAATATTGCATTGCTGATGATTCTTCTGTTCTCTCATTAAATGCTGATACACCTTTCCCATTTTTAAGCTTAAGTATTTGTGAATGAAAATTCCGAAAATCTAAATGAGAAACATAACATTATATTATATTAATATTACATTAGTACTATCTTATGTATAAAACATATAATTCTGAAATAAATGTCTGCCTTTACATTCACCTATTAGAAAATTAATTGGCATTCAAATCATATAATATATATATTCTTAATTAGGAAAAACTATTATCCAACATCTGAGAGATGGCTAAGGAGTGGCAGAGCCTCTCTTTTCAACCATTTATTCCAGTCATTTCGTTTTTGGAGTCCCCAAACCCAGCCTCCTAAAGTAAACGACTATGCAGTGTTTACTTTAGGAGGCTAGGTTTGGGAATTTCAAAAATGAAATGGCAAGTATAGGTGGTTAAAAACAAGAGGCACCGCTGCTCCCTAGCCAACTCTGAGTTGGCATACCACATATATATATTACCATGAAATATAAATATAACAACTCCACGTCATTGTTGAATAATTATTAAATATCATTAAATGTGCTAATAGTCATACATAAAGTCTCAAAAATCATACATGGAGAACAACAGAGCAATTCAATGAAATGTAAAGTAAATGTACATTTAAATTTTATTGAAAATGCGAGTAAAATTTGAATGAAAAATTATTACTCTTTAACAATAAAATAATTTCAATGGAAAATTTATTTATACGGAAATATGTAAAGGGAACATTATACCATACTATATTTAAGTATTTAATATACATCTTTAAACACATATAAAATATTAATATATATAATATACTAATCAAATTATGAAATAAAGTTAAACCCTAAATTATTTTTAATTAATCGTAGTGACAGTATTGCAAATGAGAATACCATATACAATGGAACAACTAGTATTGCTAATTTTATCAATCAATATTTCTATAAGTAAATGTGGCAGTAAGTACAACACTAAAAATATCCTTTTATTTATACAAAACAAGCAAAATGTATACAAAAATATTTTGTACATTCATAAAATTAAAACAAAAATTTCATAGAACAATCCAAATTAGTAGTTCTCAAACTGTTTCAGCATTCCTTATCTCATGGATTCTTTATAATTTTTTAGATTGTTTGCAGAATCTTTAAAATTAACAATTAACATACAAGCTACTGTTATCAAACAATTATATAATATTAATAGCAAACTCTTCAACGACCCCTAAAAGATCACAAACTTCAGTTTGAGAAACACTGCTCCAACATAACACTTTAAATGCTGCGTATAAAATAATTGAAATACAGTCTCTCAGTAATTCAAATACAAAGTTATAAAGAATATTGATACAAAAGGTAACATAACAAAAGACAATGCACGGTAACACTAAATGTATTAAATTATACAATGTACATCAAATATTATTTCAAGTTTTAATCAATTCACAATTATATTTAGATTAATGCATAAGTTTTTATTAACTTACCCGTTTCATTGGCAAATGTAATAAGTAAACTATCTGTGTCCAGCGTAAATACATAACTTCGTGAAGATACTCTAGAACATTCAGTAGTATGAGTGACTGGAAATTCCAATAGTGATGTTTTGTCTCTATTTGGAGATTCTCCTGATATGATACATGGAATTAAAAAAGAACTAACATTATATTATTACATTACTATATAAAAAATTTTGATTTAATTTACTCCTACTATTAAATACTCCTTTGTAGATTTTAAATGATTTTTCCTAAAAAAGATGACATTACATCAAAGATTGCCTTTTAGAAAGTATCATTCCAATATTCTTTAAATCATATAGATTTAGAATTAAAACGAAAATAATTACATAGAGTAAACTAGTATGGTCATACATAAAATTTATTGGTTACATTTTTAATAAAAATATTATTTCGTACTGCTTTATTAAAAAAAAAAAAAACTATTATTATTATACATATGTTTATGCATATGTTTTCAATAATGGTGTTCAAACATTATTATAATTTTCAAATGATAAATTTACAATAGTGTGTTAATTATATATAAAGAGATTAATAATTAGTCAATAAGAAAGATAAGGTTTATATTATTTCTTTTAATAATTATAATGAATTTCAAAACTTCTATATAAACGTACAATATTACATAGGAGTCCACATTGCATCAGTGTAAATTATTTTCGAAAAAGACACGTTCTATTGTATCTTTCCAAGGTCACGAGAGAAAATTATAAATATACAACAGTTAATAAAATAAAGAAATGACGTCAAATTTGTATCGTGGTATTCGACAGAACACGTAAACAGATAGAATCATATAACAGAAAAATTTCGGGCGGGCATTGTCGTCAAATTGATTTACCCCTTTTTTTTAAACAGATAATTTAAAAAATAGTAGAATATAATATTATTTATCTTCCCTGTTAAACGAAAGTGAATAAATCACTCGAATAAACCATTCATAGCTAATATAACAACAATAGTTTATATTTAAATAATAAAAAAAAAAGCAAGCGTTCGATTAAGTGTGGTTATGTTGTCTAATCCGTATCGTCGTTAACATAATCTTCGTAGAATGATTTATCAATAAACCAGTACCTGAGATAAGTTCGACGCTAAGACCTTGTGGATCATAATTAATATTGAGCGTAACCGGTTTATTATACTTCGGCGTTGACTGTCCATTGTTTAATAAAGTCGATACTGTCACCGCGCGAAACGCCTTCGCCATTTTTAGACACCGCGTGCGTATTGTACGCTGCAGTTCTCTGATCGGCTTTTTCACGCTTGCCTCCTATGGCAATTTCGTTTACACAGAATCACTAATCAGAGAAAAAATATGAGGTGACACCCTCACAATACAAATGGAGCGAGAGGTATCGAAGTAAATTTTTCGAAACTGTTCAGAATTTTTCACGTTCGTACACCGGACCATCGACCAACCACCCCCGGCGCGTTTCACACACGCGCACTAGGGTTACTAGATCTTTGGAATACAGTGAATTCTACACACTGACAATGAATCACCATATTTCTTTGCACTTCTGCGAATTCTCTTATGCTCCGTTAGGGTTGATTTTCATCATAACAGTAAATTAATCCATTCTGCCAACTACGAGATATCTCGTGGTTGAACTATAAATTTGAAGTACTAAATTAACAATAATGGCCCAACGTGTATAGTAATTTTGGAACAAAAATGTTCTTTGTATCATTACAAATGTCGAGATTATACTTTTGATTAGTTTAATTAATTTTCTAGAAAGTATCTGTGGTCTTTTCTCTTTTTAACAGACAAGATATTATATGCTTAATTTTTCTGTCAGTGAATGGGTTCAAATCGCACAGACCGTTTATTTTCCTTCAATAAAAAATCAGTTTTTCGATTACTTTTCACAGCAATGCGGTGTTTGATGATTTTTATGTTGAAATTATTTTATCCCTAGTAAACTTTATCGAGTAGTTCTCGTATGACTACAGCATTATTTTGACGGTGCGAAAGTATGGAAAATTATGATGTAAATCTATTACGATATTTCAAAGTCTTTTATCAGATACTTTATATACATACTGTTACTGTGTATAGAATGGAGATAATTAATTTTTACGTTTAATAAAATGCTTTAGAATTTGGTTGGAATTTGAAGGTGAAGTTTTAAGGATTCATAGATAGAAATATTGTAAATTTATTAACTAGTATGTACGTAATAATATTTTGATCAAGAATTACTGATTCACTAATACCATGCATAGAATAAGGAGAAAAAAGGTGCTATAATAGCAATATTCACATATTTATATAAATGTTTACACATTAAATATATGAGAGTCACAATGTGAAACATACGTTTCAAGTTATGAAGTTAATATGAATAAGATAAATATATTTTGTATTCAGAAATAATTTACTTGCGATAAACTTTATTTGCGATAAATGACCTCTTTAACACAACCTCCGTAAAAACTGCTACTTTCATTGAAAAGAATAGAAAGCACATGGAATAGCCTGAAAAAAACTCAGATGGAGAATTCTTAGTATCTGGTATAATAAGTAAGAAAATAATAAATATTCTAAAAGGGGAAACTCATTTAAGAAACAAAACTGTTAATGATGTTGATAGAGAAACTCTTATTAAATAATTCAATATTAATTTTTATTAAATAAAATATGATTAAGAATTCTTAATTTTTTTAACATATTTCTCTGTTGTTATCTAAGTCCTTATTTAATACGTTGATAGAAGTCACACTTGTTTTAAAATTTCTGTTATACTCTGGCCAATCAAATCTCAAGTCTTTGGCACACGAAGTCAGCAGCGCATGAACGATGGAATCCTATTTGTCGAACGGACAACGAATGGTTCGTGTGCTTCGTGCAACCTATTTAACTCACACTCGCAGAATATGTCTTGAACGATATTGTGATCGATAAACACAAGTTTGACGATAAGTCGAAACTCGAAGGCTGGCGGCGTGGCTGATTGTTCCCCTCTTTTGACAGTGCGTCTGGAACATTGTCTTTTTCATAAAAATGACTGCTCACGATCAGATACGAGCTATGCTTGACCAGTTAATGGGCACAGGACGAAATGGTGAGTTATGGATATATTTAAAGAAAATGTTCTATGCTTCCAACATTCCTATTTATCGGGACTTGAGGCCTCGCATGAAAATACAAGATGGTGGCCTACACTTGCATTCAGGATATTATGCGATTTTATTAGTAGGAAAATTTTTTTTGCATTTTCAGGTGAAAATAACAAATTTCAAGTGAAGTACTCCGACTCGAAGGTCTGCAAGAGTTTTTTACTGGCATGTTGTCCGCATGAAATCCTATCGTCAACGGTGAGTATATTTTAAAGTTGTCACATACTGAATATCGATGACATACCATTGGCACTTACGCGCTACTGTAGAGCATTCTCATGACTGCCCTTAATTCTTCATGTCAATACGAAAGCGATCCGATCTCGGTATAATTTCATCTTAAGTTTTTACCCTTATCTTTGTATCCTCCACTTCTTTGGTTACACGATTCAATTCCCTTAACATATTTTATCAATTTTGTTTCGCTTCTCTTTTAAATTTATCATTTACTGAAGTACTTTTACGTTTGAAAAAGAAATGTAGTTCGGCAATTGAAAGATTGCTAGCAGTGGAACCTCTTGTTTTTAACTGTTTATTCCTGCCATTTTGTTTTTGAAAGCCGTTAAGCTAGCCTCCTAATATAAACGACCGTACAGAGTGTTCACCTTAGGAGACTGGGTTTAGGAATTACAAAAACGAAACTGCGGGAATAGATGGTTGGAAACAAGAGACTCCATTCGCAGCAGCCATCTTTGAGTTGTTGCGCCTTAATGTTGTGCATACATTAAATGTAAAAAGCGTTCTATGTTTCTTTGTTTCTGAATTATGGAAGTAGAATTGATAGGATACATATGTATAAAAAACAAATGGAAATGATTATATCATGATGTGTTACTTTCGTAACATATGTATTGCTTATATAGTGTTAAACATATATGTATATGAACTTATACATTTAATCATCCATCTCAGTTTGCTTTATTAGATTCATATAAATTGTAGCAAATTATTTTTCTTTAGCGATGTTAATCACTGAAGTCCAGCAGTCAACAAAAAACATACAAACTGGATATAGTTATTAATATCATTATTCATTTAAAGTTTTTAAAGATGGTAATATGTATCGAATAAAAATTTGAACCAAACGTATTTGATATCTTAACTATTTATTGCCTTAAATCAATGATTCTCAAACTTTTTTTAGGATTTCTTGCGTGATTGTCTCTGTACAATTGTTTCGATTGATTGCAAAGTCTTTAAAATAAACTGCAATTAACACATAGACTACTGCTACCAAAACAAATAATTTATTTAGAAAATGGGATATCTCAATTATTAATTGTTCATTCAATGGGATGGGTGTATCTACTTTGATTGAATCAGCTCAAAATTTCAACTAATTGTAAGTAACTTTTTTGCAATCCTCTAAAGGATCACAGATCCCAGTTTGAGAAACACTGTCTTAAATAAAAATATATCTGAAAGTAGTGCTGTAGTAACTGTCTGGTTATTATTACAATCATGTGCGTATTAAATCTTGATAAAAACAAACAAAATTAGGTATACATATGGCTTTAAAGGGTTAAGATTAATATTTAATTGTACGTTTCAATATAAGTTTTCAGAATCAGTTTTTTACAAAGATTACGAAAATGAACATTTCATAATTGAGGAGATATATTCTATTAGCGTCCTTTTCTTATCTAAGTTGTGTTTGTTTCTCTTCAAAGAGAAAATTAAATAGCATTCATTGCAATGGTTTGTATATATTAAGGGATTTCAACACACTGCACACCAGTTAAATATTAACTGCTCAAAAGTTGAAAGCCAACTTGAAATTTGTTATATTTGATAGTGTTGTCATTTAGGTCAATATCAAATTTAAATGTAATAGATAATGCAGAATTGAAATGAAATAAGACGATTTTTTTTTCTTCACTTTACCATAACCTTTCACATAGAATAATATGATCGATATCGATCAGGCAAATCTACGATCAGATATTTGAAATCCCGTATTACCGCGTGTGCAACGAGTTTACATGAACAGGTTTTCCATTCTCTATTTTTTATCTCCAATATTTTATAAATGTTGACATCATTTCCACTTCCGAGGAGTAATCTTAGTTATGATTCTCTTCAACATGTGAACTAATATATTGAATTTCTTATCATAAAGTATTACTACTATCACACATGCATTTATATACGATGTACAACATATTCAATGAAGTGGCAGAGACACACACATACAGAGAGTTATTGCTTTTATTAACACTAGGTTCGCCGAAATTTTTTGTACACCGATCTCTATCAACACGAGTTAACAGATATGCTAAATAGGGAACTTTAAAGTTAGAAGGCTTTGTATAAAATAAATTTCAATATATAATCTTCTCGTTGAATGGCTAACAGTCACTACAAGTGGTAGACAAAAATGTAAATGATTTCTGTAATTGCCTTCATCATTTTTGAAATGGGTCAAAATGAACCACCTGGTTAGCTTTATATTAAAAACAATAATTTCACTTTCATACAAATGCATAAGATATGCTTTAAAATAAAAACACCTCTTTTAAGTGTGGTTTGTTTATTAATAAAAACTTATTGTTCACGATATACTTTTAATTATAGTTCAAACTAATTTTAATTTTCAAAACCACTAGTATGACCCTTATAAGCTTTAAAATTGACAATCTTCTACAGTCCGTATTGTGTGACCGGTTAAGATTTCGTCAAAATTTAATGAAATGTTGTAGCGAATATTAGTAAATTTATGAAAACTTAGTAATAGAAAACATTGAAAAAAAAACTCATCTGTACAGATTTTCATTTACAACAAATTTAAACGGACTATCAAATATTTCAAGCGACAAAGGTAATGTGTTTATACCAATAAAAAGAAAAGGTTTATTACTTTAAAGTACAGTAGCTATAATCGACTAAAACATACATACTTCTGTTTTCTGAGATATTTTCATTATTTTTTGTTAAGATAGGTAAAATAAATATGTACACATGCACTTCTAAAACTTTGACTAACTATTGTTTCCAATATTAACTTCATACTGACAGATTCAATTTACACGATTTTTATTCACGTAAATCAAATCCAGGAGGAACAGATATTCGCGTAAATTGAGGAAACGTGTCTATTTGAAAGTAAAGTAATACATTTCACAAAAGGACATCGTGTACATTTGTTATAACATTTCAAAGTAACCAATTATTACACAAAATTTTCAGTGACATGGAAAATTGATACTAAAATTTTGTGTTAATAAAGTTTTTTATAAGGGAATTTAAATTTCGCGTTTAAATATTAGCTTGATTTTCTTTTTACATTTATATAATATATAATCATAACATATTTAATGCTGAATGTGTATTTCTATTATTTAATGTTTATTTCTGATCTTATAAGTATGTATGTATTTTTTCTTATTGTTAAAAGAAAAGTAGATTTTCACATATACAGTACAAATTTCAAACGATTATTTTGTCTTAAGTAGATAAGAATGTAGCACTTATATACAACTTCTTTGTGGGGAATGATAATCAAAAATATTGCAATCATTGTTTAATCTGTTAATAAATAATGTAACCATATCGTAAAAGTTATTCGGTAATGCGTTATTTTAATAGTACTGGATTTTTTCCTTTCTTTTATTGAAGATCAAAATTTAATTAATTATGTAACATAACTAAATTTTTATTATATAAATATTGATTTAATTATACAACTATAGATCATGTACAAACATGTCGTATTTATTTCAAGAATAAAATTTTCAACAAATAATCCACTTAAAGGCTCCAACAGCAGTGATTTTTTACGATTCAGTTTTACTAGATAGATACAATCTCTACTTATGACAATTTTTCGACCTTCTTTCTTGTTACAAAATTATAGACCTCTATAATTCTTACTGCTATTCTTAACCAGATTGTACTCGTTAATTTTCAATTAATACTGGGTGATCTGTTTCAATGAATTACCGAATCGTCTATTTGTATATACATACAGAAACGTCTAAACATCTGTACACACGATCATATGTAAATATGAAAAGCAATCTGTAAGATCATTTTGGAAAAACTATTGTAATTCGTTACAAAATTTTGTTACATTCAATTGGTTTAGTGTTTTTATGCACATAGATATAGAAATATATATATATATATATATATAACCCTGAATTTCATTTTTTTTGTTTCTTCAAATTTATTTTGGATCGTGTAACCATAATTGTTTTATGAAAATAATTTCCAATGCAAGACACAAAAGTTTCTTACCATTCATTCATTCATTGAATTTACCGTATTATGAATGTTCACGCATATTACAGAAAAATCTGGTTAACAGTATCTTAAACACATTTGGAAACAGTATTATTGAATGTCTTCCTTTATGTCGTCAATTCGTCTGAAAATGCGAGAAACAATGAACTTCAACCCCTTGCCGTATAATAACGAGTGACACTCGTAATGTCGTACATTAGATAAGAAATTTTCCCTTATTACAAAAACCTATCAAATTGAAAGTATCTGTGAGATACGACACAATAAAAGTATTTCAGTAATACTAATATTACGTTAAATTAGACGATATATAATGAATTACCGATCTATTTTCTTGTTACTAATTTAATTCTGAAATTATTGCAAAGACAGTCACAAAAATCGTATGGCAATGGGTTAACATAAAAATTCCATCTGCTACTTCGGAAATATTACAGAAACATCCAAAAGATTATTTCTACTTTCATGCATAATTCTTTTTACGTCTCAAGTACCGTACTTACGTTGCGTGAAACGTAATATTTTCAACTGCTTACCAAGAAATTATCCGCGATCGTATTATGTGCAGTGCTTCTTTTTCTCTCATCAGTGCCAATCGGTCTGTCCGATTTCTCCCGTATTATAGAACTAGATAATAAGAAATCTTTTGCGATGAGCGTATAAACCGAATGGTCTTTGCGTAATGTACTTCATGAATTGATTGCGATCAATTCACACCAGATAGGCGTTGAAGTGCACAATGGGGCAGAAAAGTAAGATATTCCGAAAATACATCCGCCAAATTCTCAGGAATTATGTATAGCTCCAGAAAAATACCTTTAATTAAACACCACTTGCGATGACGTCACCGTCCGATCATGAAACGTAATCTAACGCGCACGAAATCATAATAATGACAAAACGTTCCGAAATTAATGAGTCTAATTGCCATACTTATGGCAGTACTGCTTCGCGCATTTCTGTGTCATCTCGTGCGAATTGGTCATAAGGGTGTTTGTTAAAAAATTCAAGTATGACAATTTTTACGATTAGTTGAACGACTTTTACGTAGAGAACTAACGCTGTTGATTTTATTGTTAAGCGAAATGGGTTTTCATGGAAACACGGAAAATCTGATGAATTTGATAAGCGTTGAGCTTTTCAATGACAATGTTATTGCTGTATGGTTTCGAAGTTGTGGTATTCTTACGTAAGGATAAGTATTCGAGGAATGTACGGTTTGAAATATTTCACAACACAATGCCCTTAGAGCATCTTAAAAAGGAGATCGAAGCATCCCCACTATCTGTATCGGCGAAATTATTAATGAAATTTAGAATTGTATTTTATTCTGCCGTAATGTGCATTTCGTTATATTTTCCAATCTACCTATCTCGGTATCTTTAATTATTAAACTTTAGTCATCGTTTGTATTGTTTCATTTTGCCATATTTCTATGTTCCAATCTTATTAAATAAACGCAGGCCGTTTTTATAAAGATGATTGTGGATATTGCAAAGGTTGAATTAATCTTGCAATAAATAATGTATTTGTTAACACAATGATTGACCGGCAGTTTTACGTAGAAGTTAACTCGTAACCGGTCAACAATGTGTTAACGCTTAACCAGTTAACTGTGGCGACTTTTCTTGATAGTGCGCACCTACATAAATATGTGGGTCACAAAAATCGAGAGATGAGCATAAATCTATATCAAATTATTTAGTTATTTGTTATATTTTGGCATGACCTCAAAATATTCCAAACAACTTCAAATTTACGAATATATTTTAGTTTTCGTAAAAATTACAATTTAAGTAACCAGTGGTCGCTAACTTTTACGCATGACAAGTATACTCGTCAATACACAAGATTCTTCCGTTTCTCCGTGACGAGTATACTCGTCAATCACAGCTAATTGGTTAATCATTAAATCCAATAAAAGTATCTCTTACGTGCATCTCATTTGACCGGCGAAGAGTTTATGCATCCATTTCTGTACAGAATGCATACTCGTAGGGAACAATTGTGTTTCAGATGTATATACAATAAAAAAAAATCTATAAAGTACATAGATTACGCGAACAGTAGATTCTCGTATAAAGCAGTTGATGCGAACTACGTTGTAAATATTATCGTTATGCCCAAGTATTAATTTCTATATTTTATCAAATGGAACAGAATTTTCAAAATAAATGGCATATACACAGAGTTGTTAAAAAACACATTATTAACACACTGCTGGCGGAACAGGAAGCTTTCGGGGCGAAATAAAATAATGTTCAAGAGCGGGAGGCGAGACAACTGTAAAATGTGTTGCTAAGACGGCCGTGGTAGTTACAATGTAGTCTTCGGCGCAAAAGCGTCACTTCGCGATAAAGTCATACGTAATTAGTCAATGTTTTATTGACAGAGCGAAGTTCCATCACATCAATAACATTCGTAAGTTATGAAATAGATTGGGCGCGGAAAAACTGAATTTACTTACACGTTCAAAGCCGTGGTCTGTATGGATGGCCGATATGTCAAATGTATCACTTTGAAATAACTTTCTTACAATTAGATTTGCCAGCCTAAGGCGCGTGAGAAATAGTCCGACAGCAATGTATTAATGTGTGTGAAGAACCTTCCACATCAATGAAATTAAAAAAGAAAAAAAGCAATAGAGCGACGAAACATAAGAAGGTGGTTACGACGAAGAAAACAATCTGATGCTGCGTATTAATGTACTTTGAGAAGGTGGACGACCGTTGCAAACTTATTCAGAGTTGAAAAAGTTAACGTCCGCCGATTGAGTATTAACTTTACCGTAAACATATATTTGCATCAGCAGTGTTTATATGGTTTTAAAGAAAATTAATATCATGGTTAATGTTTTCTTTATCCGTCGAGTTTAAATGGCAAATGACTGTGTAATAAAATAAAAAAAGAACAAATTTTAAGAAACATTCGAACAATAATAAAAATACTTTGCTGTTCGTCGATAATTATTTTCAACTGATTCCACTACCTTGGAACTACTATGATTTTTTTTATCGTTTCTTTGTTTTAATGTTTTTTGTTTTGTATTTAATTGTAGCACTATTTTACTGCTTGCGAATAACTCTTCTATCTTCTTCAGTCTTCAATCAAGAACTTACACACACTGCCAATTAATACAGTATTAACTATTTATGTAGCAAACACGTTTAGAGGGAAGCATATAATTGACTTTTATTTTTAAACAAAATGAAGTTGTGCGATTAGACAAAATTAAAACTGAATCTAATATTATTTCTGTAATTTACAGTGAAATAGAGGATTGGTTTTCATTGAATATATTATTTTTTCAAATCAAAATCGTTAATTACATTCATACTTTTCGTACTATCAGTAATGTACAAGTATAAATAATAATAATGGTCAATTATATAGCTCTGTTTATAATTTGCATTTTACTGTAATTGTAAAATAAACTTCACATTCGTTTAACTCTTTTCTTGCTTCAACATATGATAGTACAGACATTAATAACAAATACCAAAAATTATTAGGATAAAATTATTTTCGTATTAAAAAAATAGTTCGCCACAATCAAAAAGTATTACGTGCTTTTTATTATTTAGAAGCGAAACACTATAAATTTCCGTTATTCTATTGTATGGTCAATTGAAAACGGCCAATTCAATCCAACTTGTACACTTTAAATTTTATACTAAATATAAGTCTACACAAATAACGACGAATAACGAATAGATACCAAGTAAGCAGTATTAAATACGACTCAACCTACTAATCCAAAGTGTTTTCAAGGTTTAACACTAGAACTACCAAACTTTTCAAAATGGCTGATACACAGTTCTTTTTCCAAAATTCTCCAATTTTACCAGAGTGTCATATAATAGTTATTCTACAATCATTTTAAAAAACATAAATCATTGAATCGATCATCTTTTCTAACTCTTAATTCTCTCTCTCTTTTTTTTAAATTTAATACATTTATCGCCGGTAGTTCTAGTGTTAACCCTTTGCGGTCCTAATAATTTTATTAATTTTGTACTGGGCAAAATAAGTTTAATTTCACAACATTTCCTATCACCTGTTACTAATTTTTTAACAATATTAATAACTATAGATACAGATAGATATTTAGGTGATATCACAAAATCATTGTGACATTGGAAAATCGATGTTAAATTGTCAAAAAATAAAATGAAGTCGACATAGGACCGCAAAGGGTTACAGAAACTTTAAACCCATTTTAAAATGTAGTAATTTAACTGTCTCCCGATTTGGTTAAAAATCATAGTTCAAACAAAACAGACGCTAAGTTCCGTGTAAAAATATTTGCAATTAGTGATCACATAAATGAAACTCGCGTTGTGACAGAAACCAGAAAAGATAGTGGGGATGATTACACGAGGTGAAACGAATAATACCGACAGAAATTCCTGTAGTATCGCTTTCAGAGGAACGCGAGCTTCCATTATCGTAGTTAGCAAGCACCCTTACGCATTTTGTCTTAGGTTTTGCCGCGATAGAATTGAAACAGTAAGCTACGATAAAGACACCGCAGATACAAACCGAAAGATAAATAAATGGAATAAAAAAAAAAGAAAAAAAAATCTATTTATGTTGTATATGTAAAAATTGAAATACTTCTGGCGTATACTCGCGAGAGTGATGATATACAGGTCCACTAATGTCAATGTACCTACAGTTCTATTTCCAGAGTCTCTGGAAAAAGCAATTCCAATCTGATCCATTGTACAATATTGTTGCGAGTATTGTCCGCTCATATGTCGTGTTGTACTTGTCACTCTCACACGCGCGTTACTGTAAGTACTGAAAGCGAAGAGGACGTACGTATTACATTCTACAATTTGATTACCTTAACAATATAATTCAAGTACTAGGTATTTATTTAATTGAGAAACTGGCGGACGGTTACCTCAGCCCCTCTACCGGTGCACGGTGGCGAGGCTGAGTACGCCGAATATAAATTCCGAGACCCCAGAAATGGCCAGTAAGTTGGTGAGTAGCGTCATGCTGAATTCATGAGACGATGTCTTATTGTCGCTTCTTACTAATAATGCCGTTTACGGCAGGTAGAAATGAAGTTTACTATTTGAAAGTATGTGTGAGAATATATTCATCCTGGGAGGTATGATGGGTACAGGAAAATGAAGCAGTGATCTGTAAGTAAGACCATGCGAATTGCCAATAGAAAACAAGAAACGTTTCAAATCGAACTTTGAAATTACAATCTATTGCTATTTGTCTTTCGATTCTCGATGATAGATTCCGCTCCACAGTGGTCGATTTCGATCAAATCCTGGCGAATGGTCTAAAAACTTTTTCCTTCATAATTCAAATCTAACAATTGCATTTGATTTATGACATATAAAACATTTTTTCACGCAATATTCTTAGATATATACGATTTCAAAGTTAATACATGTATAACGTGATGTTTTTGTACTGGAATTAACTCATTACCTTCCATGATCCCCATTTTGGGATTTATTCGTTTTCTAAGTCTTTTAGCATTCAATTTATATTTTTAATGCGTTTTTGAGATTAAATGTGTTTAAAATAGTCTGTTTTAGTTGTACTTTTAAGCAATAATTTTCGTAAATTAGTTTTATTTGTACACTGTGACAATACTTTTTCTAGAAATATACCATAGGTATCCTTCATATTGAATCCATCATATTCACTTTTAAAATTTGGATTTGCGTAATCAATGAGCCAATTAATTCTAATGTCTTTATTTTTGTCTAAATTGAATTTGTTTTGAGATTTTAGCAAGGACTTTCGCTAAATCGACTACTGTGCGTTCGTTCGATAACTCCGATGCTTGTATAGAACTGCGTTTGGTTCACGCGTGACGTTACTGTTTATATAAAAAATTTATAATGCAATAATGATATGATAAAAGGATTCGTTCCTAGTCATATACCATTTCGTTGCTTCGTTTCTACCGTTTATGATCATGGGGTACATACATGTAGATATTACCACGATCAATCGAGAATCATTAGAGAGCAAAATTCAAATCCACGTGTTAAAGCGTATTAAGCATCCTACAATTTCCCCTAAGATTTAACTTATTCGGAACAGTTTATGGAGACACCGTACCACGGAGGAAACCGTGCGAAGAACCGTGACGCTTCGTTTCAAACCGCAATGTTTCGTGAATAAGAAAAAACGTTAATAGAAATAATAATCGACAAGTTCGTTAAGATTTATTTTGGCAATTTGCAAAAAAGGACAAAATGTCTATGAGTGAAAGAGAGAAAGAGAGAGAGAGAGAGATTGAGGGACAGAGAGAAAGAGGGAGAGAAAGAAAGTAAGGTGGCACGAGACAGAAAGACATTATTAGGCGGAATTGTACAGCGTGCCAGATCCGTTAGAAAAATTCCCTTCAGCATTGGATGTACGTATTGAATTCGTTTTCTAAATCGTCTAGAATTCATCTAAAACTACTATCGTGACGTACATAAAATAGTATAATAAACTATTAGGCTATAAGTTCTTTCATAGACATGAACATATGAACTTAAGGTGTGTGCTGATTGTAGCTTCATTGCCATCGCATTGTCGTGTCAGGCGGAGAGGTGTTGCCACTCTGTAAGTGAACACAATAAAATATTTATCTGTAAAGTTGCATTTTTACTTTGTCCGAGAGCAAAAATGAGATGTCAGTCAATATGTTTCATATATATATATGTATATGTATATATATATACGTTCTCTCTAGCGCAGACATCGGGAAGAACTGCCGTTTGCGAGTTCTTGTATTAAAAAGCATCTTTGGTCTATAGTTTCCTAAACTAATTAGGGCTCTCACTTCTGTATATTATTGCCGTATATTAGTATGAATAATTTCTCCTAATTATCGATTATCAGTTCAGTTTCCTCTTACGTACACCGATATCGAGAACCTTGTTCTTGTCGAATGACATTTCGTAAATAAATAAATAATAAAGAAAACAACTTGGGAGGGATTATGTAATTAAGAACGTTAAGGCCATGAGTCGTTTGGGAGTTACTGTCTAATATGAAATGGTTTGTAAATCGCAGCGCATGGACCTGGGAGAATGCCCCCAGATTCACGACTTGGCCCTTCGGGCTGACTATGAGGCTGCCCAAAAGAAGAAGGATCACTTTTACGACATTGATGTGAGTACTGCCCTTCTTTTATTTTAAATTTAACATGCATTGTTTGTTTTTATCTTTTGCGAGATTAACCTTTTCGCTGCCACTGTTGACTATAGTTACTTGACGTTTGACTCTCTCTATATACTGATGGTGACTATAGTCACCAGCCAAGATTTCATAGGGAAGTAATTGGATATTTTTTAAGTATCATGAATTTCAATTTTTTATGTATTATATGGATTGCAATTTCAAGAAAAGATTAATCATGCCAGTATCTATTAACACATTGTATGCGGGCGACGTAAAAATACGTTTTTCGAAAATTGTACATAGATTGCTTTAAAAAGGGGTTTCGTGACATTAATCACTTAGATTTGAAAAGTTAAGTATATTTTCGAATTTAAAAAGTTAGCAGTTTCTAAATTATACCAATTTTTTGTAAGAATAAAATTCGTGCGAGTTTTTTAACAAGTTTCCCTTTCGAGTCTTAATGAGACGTTAATTAACACCCGCATACAATGTGTTAAAATGTACTCATCCGCGCCTGGATTCGTATTGTGCTATCATATTCGAGGAAAAGCACTCTGTGGCGAAAGGGTTAAGAATGTCTTGTAATACTTTAACCCTTTACGGTCGACAGATTTTTCTGATGGGAATAGCTGCTAGTCGGTGTAAATTTAGCTTTTCGAAATAATTTTTACCTAGGTAATTTGAGACAGATATATGGATCAATTTAAAAGCATAGAATATGTTTAAGTTGATTCATAGTGTTTAATAATACTTAATACTAGATCTACGGACGATTAATCTATTATATAAAGCTCAAATACCACTGACTGACTGACTCATTCATCCACTCATCACGAAATCTCAAAAACCACAGAACGGATTGCAATGAAATTTGGAACATACTCTTGCCTTGAGTCGTAGGTGCTCACTAAGAAAGGGTTTTGAAAAATTCGAAATTTTAGGGGGGGTTTTGGGGGGTTAAAGTATGGGCCAAACTCATCAACGCAGAGACGAAACTACTTGACCTAGAAACTTGAAATTTTGCATGAGCATTCCTTGTAGGGTATAAGCACCCACTAAGAAAGGATTTTTCAAAATTCCAAATTAAAATTTTTTTTTTTAGTTTCGATTAAACCGTAGCGAAGCACGGAGCTAGTTCAATATATTAAGGGTACCGAAAAGTAATCAAAATTGGAGAAGTGAAAACGTAATTGGAAACGTTTTTCAACAAAAACTCGAAGGGCATTTTTAACAAGGGAATCGAATAACTACTTTCACTCTGGCAAAAAGTGTTAGAAAATTATGAAAATTATTTTATTGATTAGTATCTAAGATTTCTTTAATAAATAAATGTTTTTCGCCAGCAAAAAAAATTTTTGATTACTATTCGGTACAATTTTGATTACTATACTCCCTAATATTTAAAATTATCAAATAAATCTATTTAAATCAAATAAATGAACAGTGCAAAAAACTTGATCGACTCAATGGCTTATAGTCTTCAAGATAGACGTAGAAAGTTGAGAAAAAAGCAGCGTTAGAATATTCAGGAAAATTTTCAAAAAATTCAGAACAAGTCATTCTGTCTATCTTGGTAGATCTAGTGTTAAACTACATAAAAACAGAAAGACTTGACTTTTCTAATTTGCCACGATCGTGAATAAGATTATGCCACACTTGACACGCTGCACTGTGAAAGATTCTAGCGATTTCTTTCGGGCATGAAAATATGGGTTTTCAATGCATACATAAATACTGTGTTTTAACATCCGTTAATTAACTTTAAATCTTGTACGGAAAAATAACTGCGAAATGCTAAATTTACTTCGACCTGCTGGTAGTCCATCAGCGAAATCTGCTGACCGCAAAGGGCTAAAAATACTATGATACAGAAGTGATAATGAATTCTCAAAATAAACATATAATTAAATGTCGAGACACGGTGTAATTAAAATTTGTGTGTATTTCATGAATATTTAACACGTTTGTTTCTTCGCAAAAGCTTAGTGATCGTTTTTATTGCAATATTTCTAATCAGATGTGTTCAAATTCAAATTTTCTTCGTTAATGAAAAGTACTGTACAAGATCATTCGTTAGAACCTGTTTATGGTGCAATTCTTTTCAAGCATTTATTATTTTGTTATATCGTTGTTGCCACAAACAACTCTTTTATATGAAGATAATGATATTATCATGTTTTACATGTTTTAAGTTAAACTTAATTAAAACCTGTTCCTTTTAATTTTTGTTCAAAAGTGCACCACTGTTTCCATTCCGTTTAAAGCATTTTCAGCATGGCTTGTAATATGTTTTTCGTGTATTTTAGCGGTATAATATTGAAAATGACTTTTTGCTTTAACTATGTATTATATTACATTAAGTTTTAGCATTGAAATACTATTCTTTTATATCGTTAAATATACTTTTTAATCGACATTATTTATCTACAGTTTGTCGATACACAATTTACATAAATATATTTTAAAAAGTACGTGTCGTACTATTTAGAGGTTTTAATGTTAAACTAACATTTGCAGGGAGATTCAGGATATTTATTTATAAAATACGGAAATTATAAATCCTGAAACTCTACAAATATAGCGATTTTGTTCTTATCCAAAAATATAATTTATATTTTAAATATTTAATTTTAAATATAATTTAGTTCTTATTTAAAAATAGATTTAGAATAGAATCATTTTCTATATGAATCAAATCATAAGGTAAACGTTGCATTACATCAATAGGATTGTGGACACCGAAAATGAAGTCATATGTCTATTTTGAAGAAGGAATTTTGTAAAAAAAAAATATTTTTAAATGGGGCATGCCAGTAATCTGCCATTTCAGCATTGTACAATAAAATAGAACACTTTTTGCTAGAATTATTTTCACAAGTATAATTTTTTAAGCAGCTTCATTCCCAATTTCGTTGAAAGCGTATAAATAAACGTCAGTATACTTGATTTATACGTAGTGAATTTAAGTGAAACTTTAATAATAAAAAAGTAGATAGTTTGAGTGTCGTTCACATACGTAAATTATTTATTTTCGTTATCTGCTAGAATTTACAAATAATATTTCTAATGCCTGTATTTTTAGAACTAATTTTATTCAGCTGCATTAAGCTTTTAGTGTTCAAACTGTAGTCACAGATTTCTTTTTTTTTCATATTAACGTTTGCTCGTGCATTATATTAATTTGTAGTAGTACACTGTTATATTAATTTATTTTGGATGTCATAGAATGTACGATCTGTAGAGGAGCAAATTTTAATATTTATGTGTAATATCTTTATCGTGTTTAGTTAATATAAACAGCATCCTCAATGAAAAATAGTAAAAGAACAATATATTTGTTTGTAAACAACCTAGAACTTTGATTCTTCTATTTTGAACTGAACAATCACATCTGTTTCTAGTTAACGTTATTCGATTTATATGTAACAAAATCAGCTATCATTAATAACATTATACTATGAATTTCAATATTACAATCTCTTTGAAATTCAACAGAAAATAATACTAAAACACTCCCTATCCATAGTTTGAAGTTCCTCGATCTACGTTAACCGTGTGAATGTCGAAAACGATTGAAACAGTCTGCTGATACTTTTTCATTATTTGTAAGATGTCCTTTCTCAATATTTGATATCTTCCTACATGAAAATAATAATTGAATTATTGTAAAGTTTATAACATCTTTTCTTTACTATAATTACCATCTCATTCAATTAATTTTTACAACAATAAAAGCAAATCAAGCACATGACCTTCTTATTACAAAGAGAAGAATCTCAATCTCATTGATATCATCCCTCGACATTCAAACGACTAAATTGCAAATCCCATAATTATATATTTATTTCAAAAGTATTAACAAATTTCTTCTTATCCTATTTAAAGGCTATGGAACATCTGCAAAATTTTATAGCCGATTGCGATCGTCGTACAGAACAGGCAAAGCAACGACTCGCAGAGACCCAAGAAGAACTCAGTGCAGAGGTAGCAGCTAAAGCAAATAATGTTCACGTTCTCGCCGAAGAAATCGGCAAGAAGCTCGCCAAAGCCGAGCAATTGGGTGAAGAAGGATTCGTAGAAGAATCCATGAAGCTTATGGGTGAGATTGATG
Organism: Cerceris rybyensis; assembly: GCA_910591515.1. Lineage (NCBI taxonomy): Eukaryota > Metazoa > Arthropoda > Insecta > Hymenoptera > Crabronidae > Cerceris > Cerceris rybyensis. The sequence continues at coordinate 10,695,336 of OU342793.1, forward strand.
AACTACGAAAAAAGAAAAGCGAAGCGGAATTGGAATATCGTAACAGCATGCCAGCATCGAGTTACCAACAACAAAAATTACGTGTCTGCGAAGTCTGCAGCGCCTACCTTGGCATTCATGATAATGACAGACGTCTAGCTGATCACTTTGGTGGAAAGCTTCACTTAGGTTTCATCAAGATCAGAGAGAAATTGGCAGAACTACAGAAAACCGTTGAAGAGAGACGCAAAGAAAAGCGCGAATCTTTGTTGGACAGACGCAGAGACAGGGACAGAGACGATCGTGACAGAGATCGAGAAAGATCAGATAGCCGCCGGGGTGGTTTAGGTTACAGAGAAAAAGATCGAGATCGTACCGATCGAGACCGTGACCGAGAACGAGAACGCGAACGAGAGCGCGAGAGGGATCGTGATAGAGATCGTGATCGTGATCGTGATCGCGATCGTGACCGTGACCGCGAACGTGAACGTGAACGTGAGAGAGATCGCGATCGGGACCGTGACCGCGATCGTGATCGCGACCGTGAGCGCAGAGACAGAGATAGGAGAAAGTCACGATCTCGAAGCCGTAGTCGTGGAAAAAGGTTGGTTAAGATTTGAGCAAACGTTATAGCTTATCGTGATCGGATATCGGAAGCATGTTGTGTATCCTTGGACAAATCAAATATTTGTAATATGCATAGTATTCAATCTTGTACGAAGTAACGTCGGCGTTTTCCTATTGTTACAGTTTATTCGTAGTTGGATTATATTTCATGTACACTCAACAAAACGAATCATTGCACTTTGGATACTGATAGATGAATGGAAGGTTTTTCCTGTTAAACACGATCACGCAATATGAGAAATATCATACATTGAATTGAAAGTAGTAGAAGGAAACCTTTCCTTTGTCTAAAAGTTTAATATATCATCACTAATTTTATTATTGTACGATTTTAAAATATACAGTCCTTTGGAAATACGCAGTTTGCTGTTTCAATCTGAATTATATATGAACAGAATAGTATAGATCTTAAGCGATCGGTACTCACAGATTCGTTTGTACAGGGTGTACAAAAATTAATAGCCATGACTTTAAGCGCTTGTTCCACACCTTTGGAACGATGGAGATTTGCGAAAAAGAACGGCCGTAAAATTTGCGAAAAGCTAGCAAATTTTTATTGTCTCATCACATTAGTCTTATTATGTAGGCAAAATATCTGAGAGGAACCATGGGTCAGAAATGAACCCTTTCCGTAACCATATTCATTATAAAATTTGCGAAATTTTAAGGGATAGAAGTTGTGGAAGATTTAGAACACAATTCAGAAAGCAGAGTATTATAATCCGTTATATGATCTTTTTATATGTACTCGATGAAAATGGTAATAAAATGAAAGATCGAGTTGCAGTCTGCATTGTAGTCGATTTGTATTTCTCTACGCCGCTGTGTACCGCCTTGAGCTCGGGTGCTATGCCCGGGGTTTTTTGACCCAACGTCGACAGTCGCTCGAGCTCTTCACGGTTACTGAACACAGTTTTGGTGTATTATAATATATATATATTATAATACACCAAAACTGTGTTCAGTTATATATATATATATATATATGTATATAATATATATCGGTATATAAATAGACAACAAAGTACACAATGATTCGGTCTTCAATTTTGTTAGAATTTTTGTTGTATACATACAAAAAAATTACCTCGTGGATTATAAAGCTCTGTTTTCTGAATTATGTTCTAAGCCTTCTTCTGACCCTTAAGATTCCTAAAATTCGCCAGTCACCATAGCTTCACAAATACGGTTGCTGTTAACATCAATTTGCACGAAAATAATTCATTTCTCATTTATGGTGCCCTTCAGGCATTTTACCTACGCAATAAAATATTCGACCTTAATTTTCAGCCTTTTCCTAGATTTTGCGGATCGGTTCTTTCACAATGACCATCTTTCAGAAGGTGTAAAACATCACGTGGTAGATGGGGACACATCAGTTTGAAATAACAAACCTGCACTTAATTCAGAGATGAAAAATATGAAAGTTTTTTTTATATACAGCTCCCGGAAAGAGTCCTAAGAAGAGACTAGGGTAAAAGTACAGCAGGTCAAAGTTTTAGAGATAATAAAAGAGTTTGAATAATGTGAAACGTTAGGAGTAGACAGTAAGAATATAAGTTATAAGGAAACGAAGGAAATGGATAAGGTCTTGTGACTCTTTTGATATACTTACGTATTTATATGTGTATGTGTTTACTTTACATTTGGTATATCTTTATATATAACTATATGTGTATGTATATGATAATATTAATCGATGAAAGACGGGAGTTATATACTACTAACAGCAGTAATCTAATGATGATGGTAATATAGTGACCATGCTAATACTTGTAATGGTAATAATAGTAATTATGATAATCTACAGGGTGAAGGATTAACCCCTTGCTTTACGATTTTTATTTTGATTCCGTGTGCAATAACTCAAAATTAATACATGAAATAAAAATTTCTCTTCAAGTTCTAATATTGCCGACATTTGAACGCAATATTAATGTTCTAGAAAAAATTCGGTCATATCTTGATTGATTGGACTTTGTAATTTAATAGTTTTTGGGAAACTTTCCTATCTCACTTATATCATCACGAGCGTCACATGTGATTGGAAGGCAAGGGATTAAATGTAACATTACCTAAATTAATAATTCAATTATTTTATTAGTATACGTTTTTATTGACTTTGATAATTTGATAAATGATAAATTCAAGTAATAGTACGTCCTCATTATGATTGATTTCTTTATTTGAACATTATTTTAATTATATTTTTCCATTTTTGTATTGATGACAGTTTTACATAATCAGTCATTGGATATTTTTATTGATAAGTGCTCGATATTTTTGAAGTTATGTTTTCGATGAAAAGAAGTGAGGTGTTGTAAAAATCGAAATCAAAATTGTAGAAAAGTATGAAACTCTTCATAAGTATTGACAAACTTATCAATATCTTTTCCAGACTGTAAAATCAGCAAATTGTGTAACTACCACTTTTTAAAGCGATCAAACAGTCTCATCGAAATTGAATAATTTTATATTTCGTTTTTACCATAATTTGATTTTTATACAGATGGCAAAAGACCATAATATCTGTTTTGGCCAAAGATAAACAACATGCTATTACATTTATATTTACCATTGCTTGATTAGTTAGTCAAATTACTTAGAGCAATATCGATGTACGTTTTCAATAAATCTGCGAAATACTAATTATTGTTATTTTATTAATCGACATGTAAAAATGTCAGTCTAGTGCCAATTAAAGGGCACACAATTCCGAGATGAAAGTCGTTTTCTTAATAGAAAATTAAAATATATTGAATCACCGCTAGATAAACAAAGCGATACGAGTGAATTCAAGTAAAATCGCCTTCATGAATTCATTGTATAACACATAAATCGTTGTAACTAACAAATCTCCAAGTGATAATGAACAACAGACTTTAATGTGCTTTGGTTTTAATATCTTTTGTTTTAGATCAAAACGTTCACGCAGCAGCAGCCGCAGTCGTCGATCTCGTTCTCGCCGTAGCGGATCTAATGATCGGAAGAGATAAAATTAATTATTTTTTACCGATTATGCTCAATCATTCTCTTCGTATGGATTCACGTGCTTATGTGTGCACACTATACATATAAAAATGATATTGCGCATGAATATACCGTGCCCATTAATCATTTTACAATAGACTCTTTAATGAAAGAATTCAGATTTGTACATTGTTCGTCACTCGATTAACACTGATATCTCAAAGTATCGTTGTGTAAAATTAGGCACACATCTGTTAAATATAAAAACAGGTTTGTGCTTAGACACTAATATACTTATTCTATTCAATCTGGATATATCAATATACCTTTAAATTAGATATAATTTCATGTATATAAGAATAGTTCAGGTGTAACTCCATGTATTTGGAGATGTTACATATTTATAATACAATTACTTGAAATTATGTAATTATTATATGAGCATAAAAAAATGAAGCTATGTTTAAGAATATATTGTTAACATAATTGTCATTTAAAACTGTACAACCTTACATTCATGTTATAATATCTCTTTTTTTCTTTCTTTATCACATTAATTAATTCAAAACGATAGGAAAAGTCGGAATTACAGAAGGTTCTAACAAGTTACGGCAAACAAATTTTAAATATTCTAAATTCGGAAGACTGTAGGAAAAAGTAATATCATTATTCAAGTATTACGTAACGGCTATATGATTAGGGAAAGGGGACCCGAATATTAAAGAATATTATGCATAAGTAAACTTAGTGAATGATGCACCTAAAAATTCAAATAATAAAGTAATATAATTTGCTTACGAGTATACGTTCTTGGTATTTACGAAGTAAGATTAGATTTTTATGAAAGCTTACATTCCTAGTCTCTAATAAAACCAATGTTTCGACTGATTAAATTTTAAAAAATTGTATTTCATTTAACACGATTCCGTTATTACGAATGAAGGAGATTATCAATTAATTACAATTAGTGTCACTGTGAAACATACTTAACTGTTCGCAGATATACATGAAAAACATATTCGAAAATAGGATAAAATTGTATTATTAACATTTTTTCAAATCGTATGTAAAATATGGTAATTTGTACGATTTATAAATTGTTACAATGTTAATCTATTTACACGTTATTTACGGTGTCGTTATTTAACACGTAAGTATAAATAAAAGAGGATCATTATTATAATTTTGAGAAGATTTTTATTTTATTGTCTTTATAAAGTCTGAGCATAATGGTAATTATTTGTAAGTTCGAAAGAATTTAGGTAACAAAGGAGGGGAATAAAAAAAAATAGTTATACTTAAAACAAGTTTTGTTTCAACGAAATATTTTTATTGGCATCAAAATTCATTAAAAATTAATTGATAAGGAACTGCTAAGAAATGTTTACAAAATTTTTATATTCGATTGAAAACAGAAAATAAATGATCTTTGTTCGATGAAATGAAGAAGTAGTAGTTTGTTTGATTTTTTTTAAACAATCTCAGACGTAAGTATAGCCGAAGAATTTTATTTTCCGCGTTATCGTACCCTCTCGAAGTTTTACTGGAAAATACAAATTCACTAACAATAAGATATTTATTACAGCTGCAAGGAATTTCATACAAAGGGCTTACAATATTTTTATTAGCATTAAAGGGGCAGTAAGAAATTCTTTTCTACACGTTTAGATATAATTTGTATATAATTAATTTTTTTTTTCGTCGTGCAGCACATAATACTTCATTTTATATTAATTTTATATATGATCTTTTAACTTAGGGAACAACTTTTCCAACTTTATCTCACTTTGCTCATTATGTAACTATACATTAATTATTGTATTTCATATTGCTATTTAAGTTTAGCTTCATTAATTTAATTATCTTCACATTAAGGGGTAAAAACACAACTTTCTACTATATTCGTAGTATGATTATTTACACTTTATTAATATTAATAAACCTTGTATTTTATAAGAAGTTAATGATTTCTACACATGTTCATGATCTTATAACAAAGATCCTCAATCTACATTATCCTGGAAAATGAGTTTTACGTATCCTGGTGTTCCTTCGAGAGGGACCGCGCAGAACGGACAAATTGCAATATAACCGTTTGTACCGTGTGGTATCGCCACTTTTTCCCAGTACCTACAATGAGAAAAATAAATTACATTATGATTAATTAAAATGTTGCTGTAATAAATTCATTGGAAATCTGATCTTAAGCTATTTAGAATCAATTACTTTTCACTTGAAATAAAAAGTATTTTAGCGTATCGCTACCGTACTAATGTACAGTCGCTGACATTGCAAGTGACACCCTCCAAACTAGTAAATAAGAAACCTCAAGTTTTTATCTTACTTTGTATTTTTGGGTTTCACCTATTACGGTTATTTTCGTTATATCATATAAGAAATGTTAACACTAAAATTACCAATACTGTTAAAATCACTGGGCTTCAATTTTTTGCAGAAATTCTGCAAGATTATAGAAAAGTCATAGTGCACATTATTTTACGTTCATGCTATAAAACGTAAATTACCGAATCGATCATATTTTCCACCTTTCAATTTCTCTTTTTTCCAAAGTAGTAATTTCATTTATTAAAATATAATAAATTAACACCGGCAGTTCTAATGTTAACTTTTACTAAAGAGTGTTTTCCCCATTTAACTCAGTTATATGGTTTTCTTCATTCCATCACCTGACAAAATAGCATTATGCACATAGCAGAGCTTGGTATAGAAATCCTTATCAGGAAATGTGTAGAATGATAGCACAATCAATTTCCTTGCTATACATTCGGAGAAAGTCAATATAATACAGGCATCCCTCGAATAATACACTTCTTCATTGCTTCCGTGTTATTCGAGACTAATTATTCGTACAATTTTGGACATAACGTTTCCTGCTATTAAAAATACAATTCATATCTCGAGATTCACACAAATTTGTACATTTGGTTCCAAAGATTAATGAAGAAAAAATAACAATTCAGTACATGTGTACTTTGTGATCGAGTTAATTCTTAACAATAATATTCCTGACTTCGTGTAATTCGAATTCCATAGTATTCAAAGATTGTTGCAATTTTTATCGTGCTATTCACGATCTTGTGCAATTCCAGTACCGTGCTACTAGAGGGATGCCTGTACTGGGAGGAAACAAGAAGTTTTTGCTCACTTCACTTAAGTACGTGACACAACTTTTGCCACACTACATAAGAAATTTTATGCACGTTACTAAATAAGCAAACCAAATTGCATTTTTAAGGATTCTTTGAACCTGTCGCAAAAGCTATGGCGGTAGCTACAAATTAACATGTACGCATAAAAAGAAGACAATGAAAATTTAATGGAAAAGATTCCATTACTTAAATATTCATACTACATTTATTAAATACTTAAGAATTCCTTAATTACTTAAATATTAATATTTTCGGATGTCATTTTACTTTTCTTCACGTGTTCACGTTAACAAGACTGATTGAAAATGGCGAAGAATATGAAATGAATATGGCTTTTGAGGGGAAATTTTTGAAAAATGACATTGCATCTTAACGAAGTTATTAAGCTCTGTAATACATGTATTATTTAAAATTATTGCTTTTTTCTTATAACGATTTTTTACGCATTATACATATCGTAAGGTTTATATTAAAAACATAAATAATAAAACCGATAATTTCCGGCACGTTTGGTCCACGTCTTAATTATTGCCATGTAAGATCAGCTCGGTAATAAACGTATTAACACGTTGAAACGTCATCTATAGTTCGCTAGTTTCGTCATTTTTACAGAATTGAAATTTTTTCTATTAAAATCACATCTTTACAAAACAAAAAATTTAAAATCACATGTAGACATACATTCAACAGAATTTTACCTTTCTATTTCCAATATTGGAATATTGAATGTATTAGAAACTTTTGGAAATATTACAATTTAAAAATCAAACGAAGTTTCTTTAAATTCCATAGCACCGGTTACCCGTGACCCTCATGGCGTTCAACATATTAATATACAATAAGCCGTTGGCTTATTCTCAAAGAGATAGTATTATTGCTAATCATTAGAAAGTAGGACGTAATAGAAATGTATAAACAATACTAACTTCACAGTTTTCTCTGTAGCCATATGTCCACAGGGCCTAAATGCATAAGTAGGTGGGCCACTATCGACATAAAATGCAGGCTCTATTCCCATTGAGAGTTTGACTACCGAACCAGCTACAAGACACATTGGACATCTTCTTGTGGCCTTATCCTTTTCCTGGCCCCAGTCGTGATGACCTTGTACGTGTCCACACTTTAAATATACATACGGCTGCTGTTGAGCCGAGTCCGCAGCCGCTTTACGTGGTATGACTAATGTGTTCAGACCAACTGGACATTGTGGTCTTCCGGCATTTATTGCGTCGATTAATTCCTCCAAATCGTGTTTCGTCTACAAAGAAAATTGGTTGTGCAGAGGACAGCATTCTGTTAAACGATGCGTTGTAATCATTAGAATTATAGCGGACTTCTGAAACGTCATTAGAACGTGTTCAAGACATGTTTCTTTTTTAAACTTTTGTATTGTAGCCTTTTTGACTAATAAAACTTATTATAATATATGTGAGAATGACAAATTATATCAATATAATATTTATAGTGTCGTATGGGGGAGATTTCTCATCGATGAAGTTTGTCCAAATTTAACATGGAAGACTGTAATGTTACGGCAATTCATTATTGATTAAGTATCGGTAAATTTTTGTTAATAATTTGGATCGGACTTTATGTAATAAATTTTGTACTTTACAAACATCAGAAAACAGGAATTGTATTGTTTTGAAGGAATACTTCCAGTTATTGTTACAAACTACATTATAAGTCTCATGCACTTAAAAATGAAAATTAAGTCATGTATGATGGTAGAATGAAAGTACTAAATAATTTACGATGAAGTAGTATATACTAACTGAATAATCAATTATCGGATTAATCAAAATTGATGCATTTTATCATATAATTATAAGTATTAGCAATTTAAAAAATATACGTTAGTTTACCGGAGATTTTGCTAGGCCCTCGGCCGATCTCCAGAGTAAGGTAGCACCGCATAGATCGATAAGAGTGCCATCCTGCAGAATATTGTTCTCATCCTCAACGACATTTCCCTTTTGCTGGGCGCTACGACTTTCTCTTAACGAGAAGACTCCACCGCCCACGCTTACTTCTCTCCAAAAGCCACACTGTGCTTCACCACCGCAAAACTGTCCTCGTGGATGCATTATTAAGACACCGTTCGTCGTCAGTCCATCGATCTCACGATTCTCCTGCCATTTCGTGGCTTTCTCCTAACAAAAAGCAGCCATTTTGTGGACATACTAATTTTCTTATCAAAACTTCTAATTAATCCCTTGCCTTACGATTTCTATCTTAACAACGTCCGCAATGACTCTAAAATAATTCCAAAAATAAGTATTTCTCTCTGATTTTAAACATTTAGTATAGGTAACTGCAATATTAACATTATAAAGATTATTTCACCGTCTTGTGATAGACTGATATTATCGAGTTAATAGTTACTGGAAAACTTTAAAAATATGAATTTTATTTATTGGGTTACGTGTGTCACACGTCGTTGTAGACTAAGGAGTTAACATCGGATTAATTAATAAGTTTGTGGGTACTTTATAATGTTTAGATATTATTAAATATTATTTTATGTTTGCAATATTCAGTTAATTATAAAATACGCGTCAATTTATGGACTGACCAGATATATTAATTAATACGAACTCCTCTCATATTGATACATTATTTTAAATACAAAATATATTTGTAATAATGATGTTCATGTAGCTTGAACATTATTACTGCTTTTCGTTTTTTTTTTAAATTAAATTAAATTGTCGTTTTAATGTAGGTGCAGTCGAATGCAATGAACAATCGTACAACAGTTATTATACAATAAACTAATATTTTCATCTTATTCGTGATGCAACAATATAGCGTGTTAACATTAACTATCCCTAATGCTTTTACATGTTTAGCAAGTCAAATTTGTATTTGGTAAAATACAAATTATTTGCGTAAAGATACGTTGTACGTATGCCACTTATGTACGGAAACATTTCTATTTCTCTTTATTTTAGTGTTGAAAGAATTTTCCATGCAAATGTATGTAAAATCGAAATTATTATTTCGATAATTCTATCTTAGTAGTAAATTTCAATTTTTTCCAATTACTATGCTCGAATCAATTCGGAAAATATAGAGTTTGCTAACAGTGTGAAAATTGGAAAACTTCAACTTTTTGCGGACGGAGGCATTTTTGAATACTGATAGATAATCCTTTATTTGACTATACAAAACCAGATTTTAAAAAAAGAATCAGAGTATTAATATATAGAGATTCTAAATTACTATTTGTATAATCATATTTCAACACTTACATTTCAATTTTTCAATTCTACATATGTATACATGCAACGATAAACTATAATTAAATTTTTTCTCAAACCACACACATATATGCGTTCCTAGTCCTCAAAGGTTCAAGTATCTCGATGTAAAAAAAAAGTGATTTCTATCACTTTTAAAATAAACGGCTGTACCTACATATTTGTATATACATATATAATACGATACGTCAGTGGTCGGCAAACTTATTAGCCAAAGAGCCAAATATGAACATTACAACAAATTAAAAAAAAATTGGGAGCCAAATCTGCTTGTTTAGTAAACTTTTATTACACTAACATCTTGCCCCAAGTCGGGGTAAGTTGTTACTTTCCGACTTTAGGCATTAAAAAATTAATAATAAAAGAATCTCTCAAAAAATGACCCAAATAACTGTCTTAATATCAAAGTTACATATGTAAGTTGATTTTGATCGCATCGTATGAATACTAAAAGCAATTATATTAACAAATTTTGAAGTTAACTAAAAATCGGAACTTTTAGCACCGCTCTCCCCTACGCCGAAAACATACGAACAATTTCAGCCGGTAGCTTGTACATGGTTTGTGTTTACGTTTACGAAAACTAATAAAATTAAACTCGATGTTCGTTACATATTTTTACAACAATATAAAATTTTAATTACCTATCTATCTTTTAACTTAAACAAAAAATTATACATGTTCTCGATTTATAGAAGAATTTTAATTTATCAAAATAAGATGTAATTTTTTTCTTACCAAGTTTTTTTTAAAATGAAAATATTATTGCGCCTTTCGTGGATATTTGTGTCAGAGCCGCACTTTGCCGACCACTGCGATACGTAACATTAAAACTGCAAGCCTTACCCCTAAGAAAATATTTCTCGAACTATCGAAACCGGCAGCATATATTCTAGCGATTCTGGAATCTGATCGATCGGCGAGAATCCGACAAGCGAACCTACTGATTGTACTTTGTGCCACGCGTCCCTCGTTAGAACCTCCGTCGCTGCCGCCAGCACAAGTGTCCATAACAACGAAATCAATCGGAGATTCGGACGAACGTCCCACCTGCAAAAAAGTTGTTTTAAAAAGTTAACATAACGTTCTGCAATGGGTTCGTTGTTTAGTATCTAATTTGGAAATGCAATATAAGGCGTAGAAAAATAACGTACTTTGAACTCAAACGCATACGGTAGATTTCATTATATTGCTTCTGTTAATTTACAAGCAATGATAATAGAGAAAAACAAATATCTTGTCGATGCCTTCTGTATCTATTAAAAAAAGAATGAAAGAAAAGGTAGCCGAGGAAGCGGAATATGATACCTTAGACACTAGGTGATGTGTAGAAGGTTTCCATTACTTCACGCAGTTACGTAGTACAGTCAAGGAAATTGATTGGGGTATACTTATTAGTATATAGTTGTTTTGTTTTTTAGTCAATAATTTTTAATAAATAAAATGGCATGTTGACGCAGTTATTAAATCGAGAGCACTTCTATGAAGTTTCTGATAAATGTATTACCTACAATTATTGCTTTTTTCTAAGAATAACGATCTTTTCAGCATTATACATATCGTAAGGATCATGTTATTTCGATATTTTAAAATCGATAATTTTAAGCAAGTTAGATCTACGTGTTGGTTATAGAAATATAAAATCACTAGTACATTTTGAACAAGAGGAGCGATCTGTATCATCGTTGTTTTGAATTTTGGTTTCGACAACTTTGGTCACTCTGTTTGGAATCTAAAGTTTCAGGCGGATTCTGAACCATAGAGGCTGCGATATTCACGTCACATAGGAAACATTTTTAATTTCCCGAATGTGGTGCAAAATTTAAACTTGGGCCCACTGATTGTGAATGTAATTCTCTATTTCCTTACCCGCCATTTAAGTCTTTGTATTTATAATAGTCCTGAATTCCAGTGATGACTACGGTAGCTGATAATACAGAGGCGTCGACTTTCATTCAGTGGACCCTGGTTTAAATACCGAGTCACCTCTGGGACATTTAAATTTGTTCCATGTGATACGTATACTATGATACAGTTTATTATTTCTTACAAAATTATACGAAGTTATTTGTACCAAAACAGTCATTACTGCAAAACATGACATTAATCGCAATGGTACATATGTATGGTGTTACAACAGACGGTTACTGCTCTAACATAATGTAACTTCAATTTAGCTTTGACGTATGTCCCTAGTATCACCACTTTTAATGTTGCAATTGGAGTGACTTCAATAACAATGATTTTCCAATGAAATAAGAGTATATTATTTTTTAGAGAATAATCTAATGGCTGGGAAATATTCTTTTCTAAAGCCTCGAATATTATAGAAAATATGGAGGAGACTATGGTAAGTAAATGCTCCGACTCACACTCAGTGGCCTGGGCACAAGGCCCCCGGTACCTCTGGCAAATTTTAAATTTTTCTTAAAGAACGCAAGTCACCTAAAACTTTAAGTCTCAGGCCATTTCGTTTTAGGTTTGGAGATTCCTAAAACGAAATGGCGGAAATAGGCAGTGATAAGCGAGAGGTTCCGCCGATCACTAGCCATCTTTCAATTGTCGGACTATAGGCTCGGGTACCCCGGGTTCGCCAAACCCGTACCTGGGATATTCCCAGACCCCTGGGGAAACGTACGATTTTAAATGGAGTTTCAACCGTCGAGGATATAGTATGCATATCACATAGAAAACATTACGAGAGAGAATTTAAACTTTAATAAGTCTTTGGCGAAATGACCATAGCTGTCGGCACCGAAATACAAAACAAACAACAAAAGTTTAAACTCTCAAGTAATGAGGCCAAGGTTAATTCTCATAATTGTTAGAAAGTTATTCCTAGATATGCCTGTTACGGTTCGAGTAACTAAAACCTCTCTTACATTATAAGTCTTAAGCGAAATAACCGTACTAGTTGAAAGCGAAAATATGTAAAAACATAAGGTTTCCCCCAGAACGTTCAGTTATGTGTACCACAACGTTTTAGGGTGTATGACAGAATGGTGTACGTAGCTGGAAGCGAGGTAAGCGTGAGTAGTTTTTTCCTCATCCGGTGGGGCCTAGGGTTTCGTGTTCCATTTCATTTAGTGTACACATTCTGTCGCCCAGCATGAGATGTAGTATGCACGTAACTGATCTTAGCAGAGGAAGCCTTTTTTCAGCTGTTAGTTTCAGGGGTGTCATTCAATTTTCCTTTCTTATATACAGGGTGTCCCAGCCGATTTTAACATCTTGAATATTTCGGTATTGTGGTATGTAGCAAAAAATGTTTTACAGGAAACATAAATGGTATCGAGTGGGGCATAATCTGATGCATTAGTTTTTCCTTAGGTGGACGCGTCAAGGACATATGAAGGTCAACTTTGTTTTTTTTTAATGGAATGAGGTACTTCTTTATACATCAAGCGATGCAACTAGACATTCTTTATAAAAATGTACTGACCTATGTATGCCGAAAAGCTAATAGTTTAGGAGATGTTTCAATTTAAGTAATTCTAAAATTCGTAATTACATTAGCGTTTATTTACAGGTAAGGTTCAATATGATGAATATGAATGAAATCGATGAAGCAAGGACTTGCCTACGTTATTTAATGAATCGGCTGATATTTTGCCTGTTTCATCGATAATGTGCTGCTTCATATCACTCACTTTAGTTGACATTTTCACGATTTATCCTTTAAATAGCCCCATAAGAAAAAGACGGGCGGCGTTAAATCAGGTGACAGACAGATAAACAGAGCTCACGTCCTAATGCGGCAGGAATGATACCTTTGTATTTAGATTATTTATACTGAAATATCTCCTTAACTATTAGCTTTTCGAGATATATAGGTCAGTAAATTTTTTATAAAGAATGTCTAGCTGCATCCCTTGATGCATAAAAAAGTACCCCATTCTATTTAAAAAAACAAAGTTGACCTTCATATGTCCATGACGCGTCCACCTACGGAAAAACTAATGACACCAGATTATGCCGCACTCAATACTATTTAAGTTTCCTATGAAACATTTTTTGCAATATACCGCAATACCGAAATGTACAATATGTCAAAATCAGCTGAGACACCCTGTATACTGGATATATCATCTAACTTTATGGTCTGAAATATTTACGTTATAATTAAAGTTGCATATGTATCCGCGACTTGTATTTTTAGTAATGCAGAGGAGAGAACAATGACAATTTTATTTCTGCGAAACGATTAACACGCCGTACAATTTCATTGGCGACAGCTTTTGGAACAATGCAGAATTAAATTGATGAAATAAAAATTGAACTATAAAAATTTCAGGAATACAGTAATCCCCCCTATAACACGGTACTCTTATAACGCGTTTTCATGTCCCTCGTATAACACGTATTTCCCCCCATATAACGCGGGGATTTCCCCCCTTATATTTCTGTACTGTGAAATTTATAATGAATTTGTACATAATCAATTTCGCGTACATTAGATAGTAAATTTTCAATTAATATAGACGAACAAGAAGATATGCTCTTAAGTAAAGAAAATAACAAAGATTTAAGTTGTGAAATCTTTGAACATTTTATTAAAAAAAAGATGTCGGTGGAACGTTATTTCAGATAGCTCCGACAGTGAATAAACATGTAACATAACTATTTTTGGAATTATGTAATTTTTTTTAAATTAACTGTTTTTTAGTTACATATGTATAAGTTTTTTATTTAAAATGTTCGTAGTTTGATTTTAATAAAATGCACATATTTCACACATATTTAGTTTTTCCTTAATATTCGATTTACTTGAATCATTTGTACATAACGCGTTATACGAGGTCATAGAGCGCGTTATACGAGAATACTCCTGCAACGCGTTTTTCTATAACGCGGAACAAATCTACCGTGTTATAGGGGGGATTACTGTATTTAGAAAAAAATCCAGAACTCATTTTGACAAATTTTGTAAACCTAGTGTAAAAGGAAATAGTAATTGAGTTACTTACGCTAAATTATAATTTTTATTACTTTTAACTTATCACTCGCGAAGAAAATTTTATTTATCCGCCATAATTTAACTTAAAGCTGCCACATAGTGTTATAAGGCGATAAAATACAAAATCAGATTAGCAGATTTCAAGTAAAAGGAATAAATAGAATATTTTTACAAACTAAAAACCCAGACTAGATTTTTTCTGTGAAAAAGTCTATTTTACTTCAAATATTCTACTTCGTGATGTTAATGGATTCAAAAATCTAGCTGGTAATGCGGAATAAACTTTTCAATTGTTATACATTTGTGATTATTCAGAAATATTTGCGCAACTCCGGTAGCACGAAGTGCGATGATTATAACGAAGAGGAACGTATGAATTCCATTGTGTAAGATAAAACAATCGCGATTTTTGCCACAGATTGCTAGAATAGCTTCTTATATTGTCCACATCTACGGTACATTTCTCAGAGCTTACATGCCGTTGCGAAAGAAAGTTAAGCCCATAATTTACTTTAATGTCATTACATAATCCTTACATTTATGAATGAACAATTTGATATTAATATTATTCTCCTCATTTAATTAATACTTCGTAAACTACAAAGAGATTCCGTGTTCAAGTCTTTTGCAATTTCGTATCTTTAATACATTTGCCGTATAAATTTTCAACAAAAAGCGAATATTTTACATTCGTATGAATTAAGATATTATTCTTTTTCGAAAGCATTAATCATGGAAATAAGTAAATCTTGTTGCAACTATCTAATATTGCAAAAACATTCCAGTCTTTGTTGTTTTGCTGAGGGGTGTACAATCTTTCGAATTATATTTATACGATGGAGGATACATTCTAATAATACCTTTGTAAAATTACTCTCTCCAATGTCATCTCCATTAAAAAGATACAATATAAACTGTTAATTTCATTATGGTCAGCTTTCAGGTGAAAACTAGCAATTGGAAACATATGTTTGGCTTTTACTCTTGCGTAAAAATACGATATTTTAATCCGTTTAAACGTATTAGCCATTCGTCTATAGTATATTATGTGAAACCAGAAACACGATACCTCCTGAAATATCTGAATTGAATTCTATACTACAATGAATCAAGTAGCAACTGAATGTTACTAAGCTTATTTGAAAAAATCCTGATCTACTCTAAACAATTGCACTTGAAAGAATCAATTATTTAAGATAACAATATTATTCCAGTTACGTAATCGATAATGTGCATTATTAAATAAAGCATATAACCGTTAGTCACCGGCAATACTTACTATCATTGTATTACATATTCTTTTCTACATTTATTATCGTCGATAAACGTAAACTTGTTAATTTTTATATGATAGGACACAACATTTCAACCGTGTCTTACATAAGTAGCTTCGTATTGTAATACTATCAAGCACAGACTCCAGATAACATGTGCATACTATTCTAATCTTATTCTCAGTCCTATTTGCTATGAATGCCTATTCGCATGCATTTCGGAAGTAATACAACAGAACTAGAAATTGATACTTGTGACATTATGGTTTTTACGAAGTCTTCGTATAGTTTGTCTCAAAGTGTGAGCTCATTAGTGAAATGAGCCGTATACAAGCGACAAACAATTCTTTTTTATTTGTGGTTGTCATATAAATACATTCATAATCGTAAAAGCGAACATAATCTTTTTTGTATATCTTAAATTTCAAAAAAAGTGTTATGGGCGCTATATTGGCTATATATGTAAATGTTTGAACTCTTATTCAGCTGGTTAGAGTTCAAATTCCACGTCATCTCTAGGAAATTTGTTCTATGTGATATGTATACCAAAACATCAGTGGTTCGGAATCCACCTGAGATTGTAGGGCCTAGGCCAGCGGTTCTCAAACTTATTTAATATTTCTTGCCAGATGGTCTCTTTATAATTTGCTAGATTGCTCGCGTACCTTTTATAATTAATTACAATTAAAGAAGAGGTTAGTGTTCCTCCTTTTGACTAACAATTATTTATTGAGAAAATATCAAATTTTTATCATCAAATGTACATTCAATGAGGATACATCTGATTTGTCTTAAGCAACTCCAAATTATAATTAATAACTATTAACACGTTGACTGTCACGGGGGTCACCGGTGACCGGCGCTATTGGGCTCAATGAAATTTCTTATAAATTTTAAATTGCAATATTTATCAATATTCGGACATGCTGAATATTTAAATATTGGTGTTAAAAAGATAAAAGTCTGCTGAATATTTATCTATCTGTATCTTTAAAGTTTCTGCTCTATAAAGATGAGAATAAGATAGAAAGTTCCACTTCAGTTGAAATTATGACACTATCGAAATATCGGTGGCGTTCAACGTGTTAATAACTTTCCTAATGGATACTTCACAGTTCCCTAAAAGCCCTTTCGCGGACCCATAGAACAGAGTTTCTAATCAGAGTTCTATAAAAAAATAGGGAAAGAATACGCATAGCTTCTTCGTCAAATGTAAATTGGAGGTTCGAATATTCTGGAATCTGTGTAGGCATATAAACAGTACGCACCGATAACTCGATGTTTGGTTAAGTATAGTCAAAGTTAAAAACAAAATTATGATAATATTATTACGTAAATGTTGGGGTTGTCTAAAACCTAAACATTGTTACAAGGGCTCCATAAGAGTGAAAAGGTTAAGGAAACACTGGCCCAGAGGACTGCGAACCCCAGTTTGAGAAACACTGGCGAAATGACTGTATCGGTAACAAGCTGAGAAAATATAAAAAAAAAAGTGTTATGGAAAGGGCGCGAGAATTATGACTACAGGCCTGATTTATTTTTCAGTTGTAGTACTCGCCGCGTGATTATCACACTGTATATATTGGTATCTGTTGTAATATAATACGTCGCAGTTGCATGGTTCATTGGTAAATTGTTTAGAAAAAGGCTACTAACGAGATTATTCACTCTTTGAAGAGTAGCTATAGCTTAAAATGTTCTGCTATTAGTCTTAAAGTATTCTGGAAGCTGTAGCGAGTTTAATCGTGGTGAAGCTCTCCCGTTACTGAATGACTGCGATTATAACCAGCTACTAAAAAGCATTCTTCAGATATTGAGAGCGATTGTTGCTACCAAAAAGGTGCTACAAAAAGCTCTCTAGGTAGTGGGCTGCAGCTGCCAGTAGCAAATTAGTTTCTACATATTCAGTGAGACCTACATAGTAACTCCCAATTTTCCGTAATTACTTCAATTTAAAAGTGAAATTTTTACGATTATTATTATATCATAGAGCAACCTCATAATTTAATTTTTAATAGAAATATATATGTACAGAGTGTTACAGCCCCACGTATACGCCCCACGCTGGACTTTCTGGTCAAGCCGGAAAAATGCTTATTAAAACAGGCGATATTTATAACAAAATTTTGCCAAGTAAAATAAAATTTATCGCTTTTCTGGTTAAGATATATTAAAATCTACACTTTTCTTTTTACATTTATGGTTTTGCATTATTGAAGTATTGTACAGTGTACTTTAAAAATGTATTTATTTAAACTACAAAAAAATACGTGGGTCGTATACGCCCCACGCGGCCTGATCGGAAAGTCTTTAAAAAATGGTCAGACACGGAACGTGTTAATGAGGGCCGGAGTATAATGATAGTATACTCTGGCTCCCATAAATCTATTGAACTTTTGTAAGCAGTATTTTTCCGAGTCCTGCATTGAGCCGAATACCTTCAATGAGATAAAATTAAGTGCACACCAAAAAATAACCGTTAATAATTAAAATTTCACAAATAATATAATATCAGTAATATTCACACAGTGCACTGCCTGATAAACTGTAAACGTTGTATGGTCGTTTTTCGACTGATTTTTAAAGCGGTATAATTTAATGACAATCGGAGTATAATGATAGTATACTCTGCCTCCCATAAATCTACTAAACTTTTGTAAGTAGTATTTTATCGAGTTCTGCATTGCGACAAAGACTTTCAAGGAGATAGAGTTAAATGGTTCACCCTGTATATCGTAATTACAGCAAAAGATACCCGCCAATAATTAAAATTTCACAAATAATATAATTTCAGTAATATTCACACAGTGTTCTGTCTGATAAACTATAAACGTTATATGGTAGTTTTTCGACCGATTTCAAAATCGGCATAATTTAATGACAATCGGAGTATAATGATAGTATACTCTGCCTCCCATAAATCTAGTGAACTTTTGTAAGTAGTATTTTTCCGAGTTCTGTATTGAAACTAATATTTTCAAGGAGATAAAGTTAAATGGTTCACCCTGTGCATCATAATCACAGCAAAAAATTACCCCACTTATGTTTCAAATTTCACAAATAATGTATTTTCAATAATATTCACACGGTATACTATCTGATATACCATAAGCTGGAGCATTATATGGTCGTTTTGTGACCGGTTTCTGCCATAGCAAAAGAATTAATAGAAGCATCGGCGACATTACGCAATCGATACCCATCGATCATACAAAGTGCGCGAAGAAGCGCAGCAGACGCATCCATTTCTCGAGCACCACTCCGATCAGCCGTTCCTACATTATTCCAAAGAAAATTCAAACTTATGAACTGACCTGAAACATATCAGTTTCTTCATCCTCCGTATATTCCACAATGACTGCTTGCGTTCGCGATAACGTGTATGAAATTGAATGTTGTTTCGTATTAAGAATAGCTTGTGAACTGTGAGGTGTCTTGACAATGTAATGTTTACTGCGCTTTACACCATTTGGCACGGGCCGCTTGAAAAGGACGAATTTACTTCTTCTCCTTCCGCGATCACCCGGTGGAAGAAACCCATTGTATCTGAAAAGAAAATTAGCCTGTTAGAAAACTACGACGTACACTGTTGCGAAGTGCGGTTAGATGCGAACAGAAATCCATTCTTTTTCATTATCTTGTTATACAATACATGCATGCGGGATAAGAGCAGAGGTTGCCAACTTGTGACAACAATGCTTGTTTTTATACAAGCTGTTCATTTTGAAAGTAGCACAAATAACTTTCTTTTTAAATGGAGATATAATTAGATAACAACTCATTTCAAATATTTTTGTAAGATATATTCCAAAGGGACTCTGATCTCAAACAGGAAGCACTATTTATTTTTGCTCAATTATCGTTTTTTTTAATTATTTCAAATTTATCAAGAGATAGCACAGCAATAATATTTGCCTATTCGAAATCTGTGTCAATAGGGTCAGAGTTCCTTTAGCACTCAACATGTTAATTTAGAGTCCTGAAAAGGACTTGAGGCTCGTAGATAAGACAGCTTTTAGTTTGTAATTCTGCGACGAAGTCATATCGTCGGCTTGCGTTTCTTATCTCGTTTGTATTCGAAAAGTCTTCGATTGTTTTCCTCATAATAAAATTGTTCGACTCGTATCACGAAAACAGCATTTTAAATTTGATGTCAGACGTGAGATTCCACAACAATATTTAAAAGTTTGTGTTAACGCATGCAAAAATATTGATGTTCTTTTCAAGGAGACTCATATGCATTTGTTATCTTGGATATTTATATTTTTCTTAGTATAAATAATTTCGTCTAGCCAATGAAAAATTACCATTCTTCAAAGTGTCTTTTTACACTGCCGAGTTCTTAACCCTCTATAGTCTGAATATTCTGTGCTATCCGAAGATCAGTTTCACGATAGCACAATTAGAAAATTATAAAAATACTATTGCAACTAATCGATTATACCTGAATTTTGAATATTACATTCTAAGGGATTTCATGCTTTTCACGAGCTAAATTATATTATTTGGCAAAGTTCAAAATTTGATTTTGAAGAATAGAAACTTAGATGTACCTTGCGTTACCTCAAAGTCACAGGGGCCCATAGAGGGTTAAAATTTGTTATGTGCATTATAAATCGCAACCTAATGGACATGTTAAAATGATTTATATGGTGATATCCAACACCGAGTATTTTGAAACGTTCTATGACAAAATAAAATTTGCTTCTTTGACAATACTGCAGTATGAGGAAGTATAGCTTGTATTCTAAATTGGACCTTAATGATAATTATTAAATTGTTAGAATCATTGTTATACGTAAGTTGTTAAATTACTTAAATCTTCCTTCTCTGCGGTATCTACAAGGCTCATGCAGGGTGACGCAATAAAACGAAAGGATTTGAAACAATAGAAACGAGGAAATACTTAAATCTTCAACTTGTGTCATAAAGAATAGTAACTCTGATCCTTAACACTAAAGCTAACGATGTTATTTGTATTAAAATTTAGATACATTTAACATGTTGACTGCCATGGGGGTCACCAGTGACCGGCACTATCGAATGCAATGAAATTTTATGTAACTTTTAAATGCAATAATCATGAATTTTCGGACATACTGAATATTTCAATGTTGGCGTTAAAAAAATAAATAGAAATAGAATATAGAATTAATAGAAAAGTAGAAAAATAGAGTTTAACGGGAAAAGTTTCACTTCAGTAGAAATTATGCAATTAGCAAAATACTGGTGGCGTTCAACGTGTTAATAACTACTGGAGAAGAAGAGACATGAAGAGGTGAAAATGACGATTAATTAATTAATCTAGGTTTTATAACATAGAAGTGGAATATTTACGAAAAAATTTGAAATCGGTCTTTTTACTGGCTCGGTAAGGTTTAGTGTTAAACACTTTTTAAATCCATGCGCATAAAATTGTCATGCGAGTAACCTCCATTTACAAAGTAAGAAATAACAAATTTACAAGTTTATGTACTCTATGAATTTTTTAAATCTTGTACTTTTTTGCACTATTACATGTGTGTTATAGAAATATGTTTGTCATTGACATTTTGCGAATCCATCGAGGCCAATTCCGGCCACTGTCTGAGCTACACCCCCTTTTAACCCCTTGCCGTACATTAAAAACTGAGACTCATAATGCGGTAAATGAAAAAGGAAACAAAATGTTGCAGAATCTTCTAAATCGAAAGCATCAGTGAGATTCGGTACGATAAAATCATTTCATTAATGTTAATATTACGTTAAATTAAACGATACATAAAAAATAACTGATCGCTTTTTATTTCACCAATTTAATTCTGAATTATGGCGGAAGCAATCGCAAAAGAAACAGTACAACAAGGGGTTAAAGACTGCCTTTTTTTCTATTCCCAGAAAGCGTAAAAGAACGAAAACTTAAAGAAAAAAACATAAAGCTACTCTTACAAAGTATTCTATTCTCACAGTGTGAGCTATCGTTAAACGAGAAGAAACTACTGTTCCTTACCCAAGTATAACTAGCTCTCCATATTTTACTAGTTGTTTTGGCTTTTCATGACGATAACTATAAGACCGATGAGGGTTAGCATGTGAATGACTATGATTATGTTTGCTGCGTGGACTATGAGGTGCACCAACCGTTTCGCCTTCTTCCACGAGTAATGGACTTTCACTACTGCCACCGTCGGACCTGCAAAAGAAAATGATAGTTTTTCTTGATACCTTGGCCTTGATTTTAAACAGTCATTTATTTCCATTTATGTTAATTATCTTCGAGAAAGGTGGATTATGTCAATTTTTTATATTTTATGTTCAAAAGTTTCTTCTTCTTATTCTCACTATATAGGAAATGATTTAAGATGTAATTATTCAGTTGTTCGCATTTAGTGTGTTCGTTTTCTTTTTTATTACGTATTATAACTTCCAATTAAGGGTATGAGTAGAACAATTTAATTCATTTGCAGTAAAATGTGGCACAGTACTCTTTGCCTTGAGCCCCTTTGATTCCAGTTGATCGGATTACAGTATTAAAAAGGAACTTGATGTAGGTTTAAAAATGCATTTGCATAACAGAGGACTTCGCGGAAGAGAAATATTATATGAGTTAATACGTAGATTGAATACATTAACAGTTAATTCATTAACAATTGTTACACTACTGGCAGATGAAGTGAAATATCACTGGAGGACGATATTTATTGTGAAATTCGTACAATTATTTCTCTCAATTACAATATCAGTAATATAAAATATTACAATATCATCGAGCTTTATCAAACAAAATAGGTGTGATTAAATTATGGGAAGAAGTACTATTGTTCTAATTAATTCAGAAAATTATTAATATTTTATGAATGCATGCCCACAGAGGGAAATATTAACAGTTTACCTTTTAATATCGTGCGACAATTATCTCGTGAAAAATTAAACCGATGGTTTGGAGGATTTCAAAAATTTAGAAACTAAAAAGTTCGACACGATATATCACGATAAAACTACATTAATATAGTCAAATCTATAGTGGAATTCACTAGTATTGCAGCTGAAAGTAATTAATAAATATTTATGTCATCACTTTAAATCTTAAATATGGTCGACGAAGGCCTGAAATAATTAACAAGCAAAAAATGGAACTAAGATGATAATTCCTTAAAAGACAGAGATACCGTTGCAAATACATATTTGCTAATTAATTGTGACACTCCGAAAGATTAATGAAGCAAAATTAGTGCAAAGAAATAGCAAAGTAGAGCAAGAAATACAAAGGTTGACACAGGGCAACGCGGATACAACAAGATACTCGTATTTTAATCGGAGAAAAATAAATAATCATCTCTAAGTTAATAAGATTAATACGAAAAATATAAATAGTTTCTTTTTCTTAGAGTTGGTAACATATATAAATTTTCATTTTAACACAACTTTATGTAACTTATTAATATTATAAATCTTCCTTTAACACTAGATCCACTACGGCGGTTGCAATAGGTTGTTCTGAATTTTTTGTAAATACTCCTAAAATTTTTGATGCTGCTTCCATTTCGATTTTCATTTTTTTATCTCCTTCGTTTCCTTTCTTCTACTGTATTTACTTTAAAGTATGAAATACATAATATTGATCCTCGGTAAATGTAGTATTAAATAGGTTTATATTTATTAGTGGGGGAAAAAATTAAAATAAAGTAATAATTATTTTCTCATGATAAATATTCAACTTGGTACTCTCAATTCGAGATGCATAGTAAGATTAAATACAAATTTAGCTGTTGGATTTATTTGTGTTAATTGTCTCACATTCGATTGTAAAATGAAATAACTTGAGAAATTACTTCACGATTCATCTGATTAGACAATGAAAAGCGTTTATTCCTTCTTTCTAACGAGATACTGACGTCATTCTTCATTTGATCGCTTAAAGTTAACTATAGCGTCGGCGTTTTAAATTCGTAACGAGAGAATTCCATATTAATGATTTTATTAACACTAGATCTACGGCCGCTAAATCTGGTACATTTAAATATATTAAATAATGTGCTTTAAAAAATTAAAAAGCGGTAAAAAATACGATCAATAAAGTAATTTGTATATTTTAAGATACACGTGAAAATTTTGCTGTACTGCTGCTCAATCCGTTTGAAAAAAGTTTTTGAAAAAGTAGAAATCTGTCAATTTGACGGCTGCCGTAGATCTAGTGTTAATACACAATTAAATGCCAAAATACAACGAGAATCTAATAAAAAATCAATTGTTAACATATCTGACACAAATAAATATCTACGTATCTACTTGTGAGCATAATCATTATAAATATGGAAGGTAATTTAATACGTTCAATGCTATGAGGATCATCGGTGGCCATCGCAACTAAATTCAATAAAATTTGCCAATATATTTGATATGGTAGTACCACAATAAGATAAACAATAAATTGTCAAATATCCAATCACTTTTTCTTCTAACCTGACACTGAAACTTTGATTTTAATGGAAAATTATTCGTTTCAATGAAAAGTAACGGAATGGACGAAATATAGTTGACAACGTTTTAACTGACCCGTTTATTTTGAACATTTCGAATCGAGATGTTTAAGGGCGTCCGCTTTACCATGCTTAAAAATATTGATAGGTACTAATTTTCGAGAAGATTTACCTGTATTTCTTATTTTAGACTACTACTTAATACGTTTCTGAATATAAATAACTTCGTACAGTCATTAAAAAAATCACCATTTTTTATTACAGTAAAGTGACTTCGGTCATTTTCAAAATAAACGGCGTAGATTATTATTATGAATAAAAGTTTCTTAAAAAATATTGTAGGATTGCGAGAGCGTGAAGGGATCAGTGTATATAAGACCGTTGGAGAGAGAGAGAGAGAGAGAGAGAGAGAGAGAGAGAGAGAGAACGAGGGTTGCATTGAACAGTGTGCTTTCGATACAAGCTATAAGTCGCCAACGCAATGAAGTCACTTGGCTTGAGGTACGGGGTAAGAGAAAACTGCCTTCGCACCGCCTACTGCCTTCAAATCAACCCTTGAATCCCGAACTTAATTCGTCATTAGGCATTTTTTCGGTCCATCAGGGGGTAGAATCAAAAATACTTGAGGACGCGGCATGTCTCTATCCATCAGGTGAATCGGGGCAAACCATTTATCAAGTGACTTCTTTTGATGGGGCAGTGATAACTTCTTTCCTGCGGAAGTAATACTATCGGTTAGCCAAACCCGTACCTGGCCAGCCAATAGTACAGGCCCCTGTGATATAACTCGCCAATGCAATGAAGTTACTTAGCATGAGGTACGGGGTAAAAGAAAACTGTCCCATACCGCCTATTCCCTTCAAATCGACCCTTCAAACCTGAACTTGGCAAATGACAATCAAAAACTAAACACTTGTTTCGTCATTAAACGGTTTTGCGGACAATCACGCGTTGGAACAATAGTACGAGACGATGAATATGTGTATATTGCTATGTGCGTTTGTATGTGTGGGGTTTAGGGCCGTCAGAGGAAAGTAATAGCATAAGAAGGCTCAGTGTTTCTGCGAGTAGTCAAGAGAGCTTAACACTAGGTTTAACCGACAGGTGAGTTAGACCCACAAACTTTGTGGGGGAAATTGCGGGAACCGTTTACCTCTTTTTCTGAGAATTCTACTGACTTTTATTCAGACAACGATGCGAGTATATATTGAAATTCATTGCTTTAAACTTCTAATTTTTAAGTTCTCTATGTGGTATATTTATTGATCTGTGTCGATAGAAATAAGTATATAAGAAATGTCGATAAACCAAGTGTTAACACATTTTATGCGGGCTACGCAAAAAATACGTTTTTCGAAAACTCTGCATAGACCGTACAAAAAAGGCGATTTGTGGCATTAATCGCTTAGATTTTAGAAGTTAAGTATAGTTTCGAATTTAGAAAGTTAGCAGTTTTCAAATTATACTAATTTTTTGTAAGAATAAAATTCGTGTAAGTTTTTCAACAAGTTTCCCTCTTGAGTCTTAAATGAGACGTTATAAAACATCCGCATACAATGTGTTAAGTATAATAACGTAGTATTGTGTGTGAATGTGATTGTGAATGAGTCTTGTTTAATGTTATTTGCGTGTGTTGTATTTTGTATTTTATATTTTCACCTATATTAATAAATATTTTATTATCCTCATATTTTAAAAAAATACTTCGACATTATAAATATGAATTCTAGGTTTTAGATGAGTTACGTTCAGATTACATTATCGAAAGATTAGCTCATGACTCTGGGTTAGGTGTCTTATGCAGCTATGATGCCCTAGTTTCACGATGTCTTACTTGACGACTACATAATCGAACGAAATGCGAAAGCCAATTATGTATAGGAAGATTGTATACAGCAAAAATCAACAGAAATCGAATATAGTTTAAATAGCTTACAAATATTATTAAGTCTTAAATATTACTTTTCAATAAATACGAATTCTCAGTTTATTATATTTTATTTTAGACCATCAATTTTTCACTGTGAATATTCGAAATTATTGGAATTATTTTGAAATTGAACAAATCTTCGGGGAAAAACACTCGTTAAAAAGTTAAAGAAATTAACTCGCTAATGATTAATAATGATTAAAAACGACATGATTTTAAAGCGCTATAAATATATCCAAATAAATATATAAAACTTATAAGGTATTAAATTTAACGATTTAATGAAATAAAAATTCTAGACTGCGATAAAGGTTTCAAATTGGGATAAAATTATATAAAAAAACACTAGATCTACCAACGCAGTTAAAATGATGAATTCTTCATTTTTTAGAAAAATTCTGTTACCTTGTTGCACCTATCTTGCAAAATATAAGTAACTAAATCAATCACTTTCCTTCTTCCTTTTACTACTCTTTGTCTCGCATAGTATAAATATTAATATATAAATTAAATTAATTTTAACTTAGATATCTGGCTTAATAGTCAGTAGTTCTAGTGTCAACGAATGTGAAAAGGTGCATAAAGAGCCGAATAGGAAGTAACTGATCCCGTTAAAATGTAAAGACTTTACTAGGCTCATAATTCTAATGCAAACTTGTTCCTATTTTTCGTTACTTATTACTTAACACATTAGGTCATATTAATTTTATATTTCAGAAGATTCTATCAATCCTACTATTTAGATCTATTGTACAGAGTTTACATAAAAAAATACCGAAATGGTTTTCAAATAACGTTTAAAGTGACAACTTTATATGTTATTAAGTTACATAATTAATAAATATATTCTTGAATACTGAAAGTATCAATGAAACATGTTAAGTTTCAATTAACAACAAATTATAATACTCATTTAATGTGATTATTGTGTCTTATTTTTTTCAAATTATCCTGTTGCAGAAACAAGATTAAAATAAATGATTCAAAAGTTAAAATAGAACAACGAAATTTTCTATATAGTGCAATATGTTTTTTAATGAATTTATAAATTCCATTTATTTTCGTAGGCCAAATGTGTCGCAGGCTAAGCGATAAAAACGTTTTTACTCTATTTATATTGCCGAATAGTGTGCCTTAAAGAGGCTATTTCCGTTTGGTACACTTTGAGTAAATGTATTTATAACTGTCTTATTATTGCTTGATAGAACTCAAACGGTTTTCAATACAGGTAGAGAAACACTTTTGTAAAATTTACGAAGGAGAAGGATGTCAGTAACATTATCTTTCTGAGACTAAAAATAAACAACTAATTATCCAATTATTTTAATAATTTCAAGGATAAACTCTGTTAA
The DNA here is from genome assembly GCA_910591515.1 of Cerceris rybyensis. Classification (NCBI taxonomy): domain Eukaryota; kingdom Metazoa; phylum Arthropoda; class Insecta; order Hymenoptera; family Crabronidae; genus Cerceris; species Cerceris rybyensis. The sequence continues at coordinate 10,723,317 of OU342793.1, forward strand.
ACTTAAACAATATCTATATATATAAAATGATTAGAAAGAAAATTTTAGATAAATTCCAATTGCATCTCGTAGTTTGAGTATAAATATAATATTTTTAATAATTACACTTTTTCTTTAATATGACAAATTTTATTGTATATTCGTTTTCGAAATGATCATTTCTGAAATGTTTATGGAAGATCGCGTATAATATAAAATACCGATGCAGAAATTTCTCGTACTAATATCAACGTAAGTTTAATCAATTGTGTTTAATTACTCGTAGACCACGTGCAGTGGATTCATGTTAAGTACTCACACGCGATTGCTTTATTACGTAGGTATTTCTTAAAAACTGTTTTCTAAAGAGAAATTGGATAGTTAAAATGTTTATTATACACTGACTAACGTTTGTATGATAATTTCAATGAAAATTTGCAGAGAATAGTAATTAACATTTATATACCTATAGATCAATTTAGATAATTAATCTACAAAATGCTATGTTTTTTGTTAACATGTAAAATGTATGATTTGAAATCTGCTTTATTAAATTTTGTAAAAAATGTACATCTTTCTATTTACCAGTGAAAAAGTAATCTTTGGAATGTATTATTTAGTTTATCACTCAAAATTAATTAAAAATCTTTTTTCTGTTATAACACAATATTTCAATCGCAATTGCAATGATGCACAATGAAATTCGAGTATTTAATTTCATTAACTTTTGAGAATAAAGATAAACATTATCATTTTGGAATATTTTCTAAAAGGAAGATTATTAATTACTTGTTTTCGTCATGTGAACTAGTCATATAACTATATAATATTCCAAAAGACATTTTATTAAGCCAATTTATAGCGATTTAAAGACTTTACGAAGATAGAGTTGCAAAATATAATGATATCGCAAAAATAGCTCAAAAGTAATAAAAAAAATTAAGAAGTAGAATAATAGAATATTGTTCTTGTAAGACCCAGGTTTGAACGACGTCAAATAAATTTAATTGCCGATATCTTACACGTTAAGCGCCACCTTTCATTTATGTTGACGCTGATCAATGAATCTCATGAAAATCTCTCATGAATAATTTTCTCAATAAAAACTAACGATTATTATTTTACCTGAGCTACTCTGTCGTGCCTGACCGAGTCATAATTAGTGGTTTTAATTAACACTAAAACTTCCGACGTTATATCTACTAAAATTTAGATACTTAATAAATACCGTAGAAAAAAAGAAATGAAGAGATGGAAAAGATGATTAATTAACTAATTTAGGTTTTATAACGTCGAAATGGAATATTTACTTCACGGTTACCCTACCAATTTAAATAATTTTAGGGAAAAAATAGGGACCGGTCTTTTGACTGGCTTAATAGATGTAGTGTTAGGTAATAGAGCATTTTGCCAGAAATTAATGTTGTTTATTAAAACAAATAGAAAGATACCTAACGGCTTAAACAAAAAGTGGTGTACCGGTCTCTAGACACTTAACGTGTTAACACTAGAACTACCAAACCAGTCAAAATGTCTGGTACACAATTTTTTCAACAAATTCTCCAAGTTTTTATAAGAGTCATAGAATAAATATTCTATGTCTATACCGATAAACATAATACGCCCAATCGATCAAATTTTCCGCCGCCTGATTCCTCCTTTCTCAAAGTACTTATTTAATTTATTAAGATATGTTGGATTTGACGCCGGTAGTTCTAGTGGCAATATATTAGGTAGTAACGTATGAAATGTCCGATTTTTAAAGTTGCCTTTAAATGAGCACAACTCTTTTACTAATAAATATTTTTAATCGAAATAACAACCATTGGATTCTACACACTTTTTCTAGCAAGTGTCTAGTTTTTTAATCCCTTTTTGATAAAAATCAGGTGTTCTGGTGTTTATAAATTCTCGAACTGTGTCTTCAATGTTCGCTTGATTTCTAAAGGTTTTTTCATTGAGAAAATGGTTAAAATGTTTAACAAAATGAATATCCGTCGGTGATAGATCCGGGGAGTAAGGAGGATGAGGCAATGTTTCATAATTTAAAGCAAAATGTTGGTTTCGAATAAGTAAAGAATTGCATATTTCGTAACGATGAAGTTTTCGCTAATCGTTCAATTCATGTGGCACGCACTTATCCAACTTTTTTTTCTTGCCGATCAAATTCAAGTGGCGTGAAATTTTTATAGCACTTGCGTTAAATTCTTGGGCAAGTTCTCTGACAGTTTTCCAGGATTTTTTTCAACTGCAAACTTCGAATGATCGTCATTAATGCTCAGCTCTGACCTTCCGCGACGTTCACTTTTAAGATTTTCATTTCCGCCCGAGTCGAAGAATTGATTTTCTGTTGCTTCTCTCGATTTTTTACACTTGAAGAAAATCAAAAGAGAATTATAATCTGTATGATCTGACCATTAAACTCTATATTATTTTGATTATCTGTTGGTACTCTGTGGATGCGGATATTTCCGTTTTCACACTTGAAGAGAATCAAAAGAGTATTATAAAAAGATTTTCTAGGTTCTCCTTTGATCCTCTTTCATTGTATTTTAGATGGAATTTTTTATTATTCATTAATTATTAATATTACTTAATTTTTTAAAAAGTAAATTGAGTGACAACTACGAAAAAATTAATTTCACGGAAACTTTATTGTTATAACATTTTAGTTACATTAGTAATATTTATGCGGTTTATAAATTGAAGTAAAATTTATTACTCCAGTTCACTATTTCCAAAGGCTCTTCTAAAATGTTTCCCTCGTACTCTTCAGGTTCTGATACTCCTGAAAAGTATAGATATTTGTATTGTAGAATAACTGCATCATTTTCACAATTTACACGTGATAGTCAAATTTTTTGACGTGTAACTAATAGAAAAATAATATTATACAATGTTTTATTAATTTCCACTGGAGCTTGTACTGGAGCATGTGATGCCATTGGTTCGATAATTTGTTTCGAAGAACTATCTGATGCTACCAAAAATTTAGCGTTTAATGTCTGAACTTCAAGAGTCAGATATGGTACTTGAAAGCAAAATTAATATACCTTTTGAATTTTTGCTACCACTTGTTCCCTCAAAACGTTGGATCATCTATAATATAATGTAATATTCGAATTGTGTAGTATATCGTATTATAAGTTATTCAATAGAAAGTGATTTTGACTTCATATAAATTGTTAACTTCAATGAAACAGCAGTAAAGTTTCATCAATAAAAAATAAACAAGAAGTATACTTACGACTGATAGCCATGACTTTTGCTTGAAATTTTTCTTGTTTTCCCGAAACATTATGCCATGACAAGGTAGTTATAGAATGAATTGTTCTATCTTTTAGTGGTATTGCACTTAATGATATAATATTCGAAGATTTACTCTGAATCCACCAAATAAGTGCCCACTTTTTTTTACGACCAGATGGATTTTTAGGTTTTGGCGGCATTTTTCACTTTATTCTAAAGCTATTGTTGACACTAAATAGTTTATTCTTTAGTAATTTCTACACTTGATAACAATCCAATATTATTGTCAATTGTCACTCTTAAATTTCATATAATTCACATCATTTACTGGACTGCCTGATTTTTCGCGAACGTCGTCATGTTACGACACGCCGCGACGCTCAGTACTTTTTTTCTCCTTTAAATCGCGAGGGCAATTGTTCGCCGTTGCTAGCGAATGTAGGATCGCTGCAATTGGCTGTTTTACGCTATAATCGGCCGTTTTACGCTTACGAAATTAAATTAATTTTTTACTCTAATAATAAATATATATTATATATTATATATTTATATATTATATATTTGAATTTATCAAAATAATAATACTAATTTAATATACTTAAATTTAAAAATTAAGATTGATACAATGATAAATTAACGGAAAAAATCAATTGGTAATAAAGAATTTTGGGTCTAATCGTATTAAATTAATATATTTTAATTCAGAATTGAAATTTGGAAAAAGCATAAATTAACAGAAATAATTATTTACAGAATTCATACCTTCCCTTTTTCACTAATTCTCTTCTAATCACAAGATCCAAAATGGGATCTATTGTTTCCATGATATTCTCAATTAAATATTAAATTAATTTCTACCTTTCCAAAGAATTTAATAATAATATTATCTATTATAATTATATATTATTATAATATATAGTTATAAATATTATAATTATTATAATTTAATAATAATATTATTATTTAGTCTATATGTTCACCTGTACCTACGAAAATTACTGGACTCTGTGTTGCTGCAACACTAAAAAAGTTACGTATCTTTGAAAAATACTGTAGGAAATAATTAAATTATTAAATTACAATTCGATGTCTAATTAATAAAAATTTGTATATTTATTTTCCGAAAGTAAAAGAGAATCAAGAGAGAATTACAACGACTAATAGAGAAGTAAGGAGAATAATAGAAATATGAAGAAAATGTAAGAGAATCATAAATGATGATTTCAGGGTCCGAGATAATCAACAGAAATTCATAACTTCGACTCGGGATATTTTGCGAACATAAAAGAGAATCAAAAGAGAATTATAACGGCTAATAGAGAACTAAGGAGAATAAAAGAAATATGAAGAAAATGTAAGAGAATCATAAATGATGATTTCAGGGTCCGAGAGAATCAACAGAAATTCAAAATTTCGACTCGGGCGGTTTCAAATTTTTGATACCATTGACGAACTGTACATTCATCGACTGCATCTTTGCCAAATGCAGCGTTGATATTTCGAGCAGCTGCGGATGCGTTGTTATCATTTTTCCACTCGTATAAGAAAAGTACGCGAAAATCGAGTTGATCCATTTTGTAAATCGAAGCAGAAAATTGTAAAGTTAGTTGCATATGCAAAACAAATAAAGTTCGGACCTGACAAAAGAAACCCAGCTCTTGACGATAGATATAAATATCCCTAAATATTTTAATAATTTTTGTCAGAACAGAATTTAAAGTAATGATAAACCAATATCGGACATTTCATATGTTACAACCTAATATTAAAATAGATTAATTCAGCTTTACATTTTTCAGCAGTAATAAAACCTTCAAAGAAGCTTTTCAAGCCCACCCCTTTTTACGAAATGTATTCCAATCCACAACTTGTCATCGTCGTTATAAAACATTCCAAAAAGTGATTGATTATCCCTTATGTGCTACTGTATATGTTTAAGATGAATACACTGTATATCGTGGTCCGTACTATCGATAAGATTATTCGACCATTACGACGAAGTACGTTGAGATATTGAAAAATGATTAATTTCGAAATATTGGTAGCAATGCCAGATCATCTACTGTTACAGAGCATTTCTTGTTTCTCGGCTTATAATACGTAATACGTAAACCACTTACTTACCGCGAAGGGCATGGAATACGTTTAGTTACTGGCATCCTCCTTTGAGTAAAATTTACAGATTACTACTTCCACCGTACTTCAAAAGATACTCGTAAGGACGGACAGTCTTAAGTATCTTCGCGTGGCTGAGCAAATCTGAGCAAGTTCAACGCGGCAAGCTGCGAATCGGTAATTATGATCTGCAATGAGAAACATTCAATATAACGATCGTAACTAGAATAGTTACATGTTCTGATATCTTTCTATGATTAGCGTAACTTCTGCGTGAGAGATTTTTGACAATTGCGAAAAAAATCGTTGAATGTCGTCCGTCTTTACCATAGCTTTATGAGTATTAGGTTGGGAATGATATACATATTATACTAAATTTATTCATTATTTCTGCCTTTTATAGTTTGTTTGCAAATTTTTATTAGCACTCGTCACGGAAATTCCACATATCTTCATGAATTGCTTTTGTGTATATAAAAATAATATTGTTCATTAACTTAGACTAACTATTATTTTCAAGTAGTCTTGTTATACATCACAATGTCATATCGCAATATTTTATTAAACCTTTGCAGGCCTATATCGAACTATACTCGACACAACGTTTCACTTGATTTTATTTTCTAGCAATTTAATATCTGCTTTCCAATTACATGATTATTTTGTAATATCACCAAAATATCCGTCAGTACATATAGTAATTGATATCATTAATAAAAATTAATAGACAATGATAGAAAAATATTGTGAAATTAATTTTATTTAGCTCACTATGAAATTAAGAAAATAATTCGGACTGCAAAGGGTTAACATTAGATGTACGAAAGCCGTCAAATTAACGGATTTCTACTTTTTTAGACGCCGTTTTTAAATTTATAGAGACGCAGTATACTAGATATTTCACATGTACCTTACAATATAAAAATTAATGAAACTTCTTATTTTCCGGTTGATCCCTCTTTTTTCAAAATACTTATTTAATATATTTAGATATAACAGATTCAACACCCGTAAATCTAGTGTTAACACATTCTATGCGACATTTGACACAACGTTGCATTCAAGTACGCAAGTTTTTTTAAAAATACATATTATATACATGTCACACCTGCGACAAGTAAAAACATGCTTTTTTCTTCTTTCTTTCTTTTCGATTTAACTAGACCGATTGTGAGTCACAGCAATATGTTGCTATAGCGAGTAATAAATATCACCCATCCCTCGGTTTACAGTGTAAACTTTACGCGGTAGATACGTTCCTAAAAGAATCGTGCAAAGCGAAATAGTATAAAATAAAACACAGAATTTATACGAAATAGAAGGATATGTTTAATTAATCTATAAATCGTGTAAATTGATTCTAAAGACAATAAAGAAAAGTTGAGGATACGTTTATTGTATTAATGCTTATACTATTTAAATTTATATTTGAAAATGAAAAACGTAAATGTTAATAGTGCTCTGACTCGCAAAATCTCTGCACCTCTGACTTCGAAGTTTTCTTTCTTCTCTTCGATATATTAGAAGTGAAACACAAAACATGACTTTTACGTTTGCAATTCAATTTTTCACTTAGGTAACTTTTACTCGAATTTTATTTTATAAATTCCAAAATGCAAAACGATCAAAACGAATTTTTTTTTCTTTCCATTTAAAACCCGTGTAAAAGCGAAACTGTGTAAATTGAGTACCGTGCAAATTGAGGGACGGATGTATATTACTGTAGGTGCACTTTTTAAACGAAGTCTAATATCCACGATTTTGAATTACATACTAAGAAACAGTTTTATGTTTACTTTGGACTTTGGACATTAATACAATAGGAAGCGAATTACTTAATTGCATTTATTGTAAAAAAAAAAAAAAAAACGAACAGTAGCCTAATATTATATGCATTTTAACTTTTTATTAAAAGAAAGTATATGCATTTTTCATGTATTGAAAATTGATAAAAGCAAGGGTCACGATAAATAGAATTTAACAGATTTAATTACTTGTGTAGTTTCATAGTTTCAAAAATAATCCTCCACACGATTGGAAATAAGAAAATCATATTACAATTTTATCATAATTATATTATTTGTTTCTTGAAAGAATGAATTGGAAAATTGATCGAGGGACCTTGTAAATGCGAAGTCATCGATAAATGGAAGGTTGTGAAACTGTAAAACGATATAATCCACGAATAACGGTATACTTCATTTAAGTTCGTGAGCCCTTGGAAGGAGGCGATATATACCCTTAACGCGAATGATACAGCGGAATTATTTTGACACAGTTTTATAATATTTTATAATATTCGATGTACCGCAAAAGAATATCGTTTATTTAAATAAAAGATGTGTATACTTGGATGGATTTAACCCCACATAGTCAACATTTTTTGTGTTATCCAAAGATCAGTTTCACGTTAGCACAATTAGAAAATGATAAAAATGCTATTTTACATAATGAATTAAATCTGAATTTGAAATATTGAATTCTAGAGGATTTCATGATTTTTACGAGATAAATTATAATATTTGACAAAGTTAAAAATTTGTCTTTGAAAGATAGAAGCTAATTGTAAGATGTGTCTTGCGTTACCTCAAAGTCACAGGAACCCATAGGGGTTTAATTTGCAAATATTAATTTCCACGATTTGATACAATCTTTCTCCATCGATTTGGAATAGTTTTAAATCCATGCCCATAAAATGCACTGCATTTTCAATAAAAATATTCAATGAGTCCTTTCTTCGCGTCATCATGAGTTCGACAAAAGATTCTTTCACGGTACCCCTAATTATAAGGGATGTGGGAAAAATTTCCCGGAGCTGACGACAATGAGATTCGAAATTGGTCCCACTACGTAGAAAATAAATGTTCTACCTGTATCACCACCATAGCCCGCATTATAATCTTTACTTTATGAAAAGATTTTATTTTATTAACTCATGTGACAGCTACCTTATCTCTGATAGATCATCATTAAATACGGTTTCACGAAATTTCCTTGTGAAGTTGAAACTGTTTATGAAAACAGTTTATATTGCATTAAAAACTTCTATAAAGAATGCAAACGAAGTGTTTTTTTGTTTACTTTTATCTTCAATTCAAATAAATTCCATAAAAACAGGTTGTTAAAAATTCAGGAGATGTTATCAAAATATGACTTTAGTACGTTATTTGTAATTAACTGCCATTGAGACGAATGTTAATGTTACAATATTGCTTTAATATGTTTCAATTGATTCGGTTTCTTTTAAATCAATTATTCTTTCACGTTTGTACTGTTTTTTCAGACTTGTTCAACGTTCTAAGTTAAATATTTTTTTTTGAAACGATATCATTTTAGAGATATTCTTGGCGGGTCTGTACAAGTGACATAGATAGCGATTGCAAATATAATAGAAACAGTAGAATTTAAATAATCAAAAATTTTGCGACAGTTTAACTGACAGAATAATAATACGTGGCATCTGTAATTTTTGTCAAATTCGTTTGTCATACGATAACGATTTCCCGATTAATGTATTGATAAATATTTGCGTTGCAAATTACTCACTTTAAGAACTTTTACCTAATAAATCTTAAAAAATATCACTCAGTATATGCATATGTTGCTTTCTTATCAGATAATTGCTAGAAATTTGCAATTGATCGAAGTAATACCAATTTCAGTATATGACTATTGCTCTTTTCATAATTATAAAGTGCATTTATACAAACGATTATTCGCTAAAATGCAATTTGCTAAACCGAGAAACAAGTTAGCACATATATTTGTTTTATAAAGTTCTATTAATTAATATAAATTCAATGCTTTCAAAAATAATATTTTTGTAATATTCAAACAAGTAGTTTAGAATTAGTGTTTGTATGATAACTGAAATAATAATTACTCTCTTACTGAGTTTTAGAATAGCAGAACTCGGAGCATTGAATAATTAAAGCTTATATTAAATCCTGAATTATTGAATGAAAAGCAAAACTGAAAATAATGATAATGTCTTTGACAAAATATTTTTAATCATACGTTTATTCACTAGAGCATGTTGTATGTCTCATATTATCAATAATTTAGAGAAATATAACCACACCTTTGATATAGACTTTACAATGTATTTAACATATGCAAAGACATAATGGTATAAATGCAACAACTTTAGGTATATCTACATCTACATTTACCATACATAAAATAAGCAAATACATTGACATATTAACACCAGATCTACTGACGTTATATCTATTATATTTCAATATGTTAAATAACTACTTTGGAAAAAAAGAAATCTAGAGGTAGAAAAAGTGATTGACTCGATAATCTGTGTTTTATAAGATCAACATAAAATATTTGTTCTATGGTCTCCTATAAACTTGGAGAAATGTTAGAAGAAACTAGACATCAGTCATTTTCACTTGATTGGTAGTTCTAGTGTTAAAAACTATGATCCATAAAAATGATGTACATATTACATTCATGCCATACTATATCCTATTTAAATAACATTGTTGCTATCTTCTTTAATTGCGATTAAAATAGTGATAAATATATTTAGAGAGAGTTACGTATGTCCTTAAAGATCGTGTTAATACATAAATTTTTCTATATGCTACTTTTCTTAAATAGAATATTTTCCGATGCTATGAGAGAATTAAAAATAAAATTAAATCTAAAGATTTCAGTTCACATAAAGTTTATATGATAATCAGTACTTTAATCCTACAAAACTTAACCTTGCGTCTTAATGCACAATATTGCAATAACACTTGTGAAATCTTTATGATTGAAAATTGGTATTTGCTCTGTAAGCTGATTCATTATCTTATCAGGTTATTTGTTTTTGTTGACATGCAGCAACAATTGGTGATATTATTTCTCTCTGTAAAGCCTTCATTCTCAATTAAAGGTGATAGTATAAAATTTGCACAATTTAAAATTGTCAGGCCATGTCAGTCCAATTGATAATAGAATATACTTTTAAACTGTACATTTTTATATGCATTATATGATTGTAATCACATTACTTTTTATTCAATATAGCAGTCCAGGTTCATAAAAAATGAGTTTTTATATGTACATACTCTTTCTGTAGTACTCTTAACAATAGAACTATCTATGTTAAATCCATTATATTTAAATATTTTGTGATTTTTTTTCATGAGATGGATGCAGAATATATATTCTATGGCTCTTTTGTAAAGTTGGAGAATTTTTGGACAAAATTGTGTACCAGTGACTTTGACTGGAGTGGTAGTTTTAGTGCTTCTGATCAGTAAGATCATGAAGTAATAGAAATATAATTATTTAGCAATGGTTTAAATTAGATTTTTACATATTTAGTTATTGCTCAAATACAAGGTAATGAAAAAATACCCCAGCACATTAGGCTTTTTTATGTATATAATTTGTGATATAACATTGTTTAAAACTTCCTTCCATTATTTTTACGTGAAGCCATTATAATGAAAGGATGTAAGTGAAACACTTGAAGTTCAACTTTCTATTATAATAACCATTGGAACTAAAATTTCTACAATAAATATCGAAGAGAAAAAAATATAAAAATTACTGTATTCATTCACCTAATAATACCATAATTCTGTTCTCTTGTATTATACAATAATTGAAGTGAATACTTTATAAAACAATACAACTGTCCTTACAGTAGCTATTAACATAACAAATGTTTCGCAACATGAAAATTAAGTTTAGAAAGTTAAGAAAACTAAGTTCTAGCGTAAGAAAAATTAGTTACTGTCAGATATTCAAGTAAAAGCAAATATTATTATTTCCTACAAAATGTTCTTTCACAAAATAAACAAAATCTACAAATTGCATAATACCTTTCTTTAGCAACTTAGTCTGATATAGTAGTAAAGTAAAAATTTGCAATGCAACAGAAGTAAATAAGGCAAGGGTCTAAGATGATATCTGTGGGCCAAGATTCTATTTACTTTTGCCTTACCTGCTTTATGTAAAGTTTAGAAAGTATTTGGTAACATGGATTTCAACGGTTCTGTATATCTGCATGTACCGTGATAACTAAATATCTAAAGTAAATTCTGTATTTTGATATTTGTACTGTTAATTTAATCATCAAATGATAACAAATTTCTATTTCTACAAGCAAACTCTAATGAGTTTAATATCACTGATTTTAAACAGGAAACATAGAGAGTTGTAATTGTGTAAGTTTATATTTCAGAGTATGCATATATTTATAATGTTAACTTCTATGAAAAATATTTCATATTATAAAAAATATATATACATCGGCTATCATATTTTTAATTATTATTATAGAAACGATTAAGTAAATAAAGTATTTCTATAGTTATGAGTAATTACGTTATCTCGAGAATAACTATCGAAAAATATCGATGTAATTAAAGAAATCCAAAATACCTATTACCATTTAAATTTCCTCATTATCGTGTACAAGTTATAACGTTTCAGAGAAATTTTCTAATCTGTATATATGATCTGAAAAGAAATCTACTCAAAATGTTGATAATAACAAAATTCAAACGCATTATTTTTCCAAAAATCTTTCAGCGTACTTTGATTACACTTGAATCGTTTAAAGACGTTTAAGGTTTTTAAACAAACAGTAGATACTTGAGAGGTCAATCGATTTGAAAGGACACTGAAGCAATAAGAAAACTTCGAAATGTAAAAGAGACGCAATGTCCAAGCAGCGTTAATTAACCTAGACATATTAAAATGAATAACCATTTACCGTATCACCATGCTGAGCTCTGCGTTCAAACGGTTCCCCGCACGCTTCAGACACGCAACAACAGTCACTTAATCGGTTATACAAACTAACGGAGTATAAAAATCATTTGTCCAGCTTTTGACTTAATTTAATTTTCCATTCCTAAACTGCACTGCTACTATGCTCATGATATTCCATAACTTTCGCACTGACGGCCCTATTATTCATGATCGCAGAATTTACGATAATTGTGGTATTCACAAAAACGGTCAGCTTTGCAGAAGACCTATTTTAAACGCCACGGTAGCGAAAAACCAACTTTACTCCGATAATCACGCGACGCACTGATCATTTGTATCGCACAGCAACTTATATCGAAGCAATTGCGACAGGCAAAACTGTTTTCATCAAAATACACACAGTACCGACAGCAGTGTCGCCACACGTATTAAAATAAAATTCTGAAAGCTACCAGAACCGTTTCTTCAGATATGTTTTTAAAAATATATTGCTAATTTGACGTGATTTTAATTAGGATTACGTTTTAATTAGTACTTGTAAGACGATATTTTAAGTGATATATGTATAGAATATTGAATAGTATGGAGCAGTGATTCTTATACCGGGGTCTGCGGTCCTCTAGAGGACCGTGAAGGTTATTTATTAATTGAATGTACATTTGATGATGAAAATTTGTCATTTTCGGAATAAAAAATTGCTAGTTATTTGAATTATAGTTAATTTTAAAAGGTCACCAAGTAATCTAACAAATTGCAGAGTCCGCCATGTAAGAAATTCTAAATAAATTTGAGAACCACTGGTATAAAGAATCGAAGAATTTACAATTCATTTTATTATTATTAGAAGTATATTATGTTAGAGATATTTAAGTATTTAAAAGTGTTTAGAAGTATGTATTATAATTATTATATAATCAAAATCTATAAAGTGTTTTCATGAATTAATCAAATACGTCATTTTTCTTTTACTGAATAAATTCTTACCCGACGATGATGAAGCAGTACCCATTTGAATCTGATGATTAGAAATATTGTTTCTCCTGAATAATAAACAATTGTTGTTGTTTCTTATCCTGTCAGATAGCATTACGTACAATGTAAAATGTTCCTAGATTGTACGATTTCAATGATGTTTCCGACTTATATGTAGTTTTGTACTTTATGTTTCTACGGTTTCTACATGATTTTATACGAAGCTTTAGCGCTATATGGCGCTATACTTCGTGGTTGAAGTCGTTGCAAAAAGTTGTGGGGTTAGGTTTTCCTATGCGTGATGCTTTACAATTGAATTGTCTCTTATGTTTAAACTTATGGAAACATAATTATAAAAATATAAATTACATTATATATATTGCAATTGTTTGATATCGTAAATTCGATTTTTCAAGAATGAGCCGCAGAAGAGTTCACGAAGAAGATGATGGATACGGTACATATATATTGAAATTTATTTTACATATTATCTTTCATATGTATCTTTTATTTTTGTGGAAAACTATTGCATTTTGTATATTACAATGTTCGTTATTTTATTGCATACGAATAATACGTCTTGCACTAGGATGAAATTATTATTTTATATTTGAAATTCTGGCGAAATTTAATGTAATAATTATCTTTTCGACTGTTAATTATGTTAAACTAACGTCCTTATTTCAGCTTTCGTAATTAGAAATAGATTTTGTTAATCACTTTTTCAGAACCTTTCTACTTAGCAGGATTTGGTTCTAAGCTCTGTTTGGAGTATTTTAGTTTCAATATTCTTCATGTGAAGATATTATTTATAAAATGAATGATTTCTTCAATTTTTACCATCAATGCGATCATAAGTCGTAAAATGGGTCTTCTGTTGAAATGCTACAATAAAGAGTCCCCTTTTTTTAAATTTTCTATTAATTATAACAAATGTGTAACTCATACATTTACTACTTTAAAGTAGTCCTCATTGCACATAATATTTCCTAAATATACTTAAATATTTATTAGTCAATTATTACAATTAATAATAATCAGTTATTTATTTTGACCTCTTTCTTTTATAGTTAATACAAATTATAATTCGATATATCTTCTTTTAATATTGAGTTTCTTCAAATAATCATTATCTAATGTATATTAATTGCAATGTAATAAATCATCTGTAATTACAGAAATTTATATAGAATTTAATTTACTATTGAAAATTATTATTCATATAAGTTTTTAAAATTATATAGATGGTTTATGTTTCGAATTAAATAGTTGTAATTTTATATTAAAATATCTTAGACACCATATATTTTACAATTAATAAAAGTTATATGGCATTGAAAAAAAGAATTTTTATTATATATCTTTATTGGAGTCATTTTATTCATTTAGAAAGAAGTTTAAATGATTATATCAGGCATAGTCAAACATTTTATGCCACCACCCATTTTTGAATATCTGTTCATAGTAAAACTTTCTCACTGCTTACCAATTCTGCTGTAACTTTATTTAACACAATTGTAAAGTGTTAATAATTTCAGAATGAAAGTTTAGTAAAATGAATATAGTTAAATTTGTCTTTTTATTTAAAAGAGAAATAAACTCAGTTTGAGTGATCAAAAAACCCATTGACCAAGCTTACCACCTATTATAAACGCTTGAATCTCCCACTTTTGGGCAATGGGGATCAGGTTGACTGTCCTTGGCTTTTATGATAGATTTATATTTAAATTCTATTGCGATTTAACAAATATGTTCCTTTTGATATATAAAAATATTATCTTGCTATTAATCAATGGACTTTTAATTTGTTCTTGCATATTATGGATTATTTTCTGTTTGAATAAGTAATTTTGTTTCCTTCGTAATGTTTTAGAACGTGTGTATAAGAAACGCAGACGCGTGTCTGAAAATCAAGAAATTGAAGATCGGCTTGAATCCCTTATACTACGAGTTGGAGAGAAATCAACATCATCATTGGAAAGCAATTTGGAAGGATTGGCTTCTGTATTGGAAGCTGATCTTGGATTATTCCGTAGTAAAATACTACGGATCTTAACTGATTGTGCAATTAAAATGCCTGAAAAATGTACAATTTATACTACGCTCGTTGGACTACTTAATGCAAAAAATTTTAATTTTGGGGGAGAATTTGTTGATTACATGGTGAAAAACTTTAAAGATTCTTTGAAAGCATGTAAATGGGACGTAGCAAGATACTCTCTAAGATTTCTTGCAGATTTAGTAAATTGCCATGTTCTCTCTTGTGGTTCATTAATGCAATTATTTGACAATATGTTAGATGCTGCTAATGAAGATGGTGTACCTCAAGTAAGACGTGACTGGTAGGTAAAAAAATATTAAACATACGTATTAATGCATTATATATTAAAAATAAGTATAGACAAAATTAATTCCTTGTTCTACAATATTGTGTACAATAGGTCAGTCGATCGCGAGACAATCAAATTATTTCTATACTCATAATAATACGTTAAGTCATATGTTACATTAATGCTGCAGGTATGTCTATGCTGTTTTGTCAACATTACCATGGGTTGGTAGAGAACTTTATGAGAAAAAAGAACAAGAATTAGATCACTTGATGGTGACAATAGAAATATTTTTAAACAAACGAAGTAAAAAGCACCAACCAGCATTAAGAGTTTGGTCCAGTGATACTCCACATCCTCAAGAAGAATATTTAGATTGCCTGTGGGCTCAAGTGCGAAAACTTAGGCAAGATAATTGGGCTGAAAAACATATTCCAAGACCATATCTTGCGTTTGATTCAGTTTTATGTGAAGCCTTGCAGCATAATTTACCTACTATAATGGCACCGCCGCATCATGAATCTTATTCTTATCCATTACCTACTGTAGTTTTCCGTATGTTTGATTACACGGACTGTCCTGCTGAAGGACCTCTCTTACCTGGCAGCCATGCTATTGAAAGATTTCTTATAGAGGAACATTTAAGGCAGATAATAAATAATTACTTTTTTGAAAGGAAAGACTGGTATGTATTATATAAGTATATATATAAAATTTAATTTTTATTTATTATTATATAAGTATTAAAGTATAACGCGAAACGAAAAGCTACTTTTTTTAACAATAGCTTTCTCGAAATCGATTCATTATCCAGTTTATTTATTGAGATTAGAATCTTTTCATTATACTAATACTTAAAATTTTAAAAGCAGAAAATGTTGTTTATTAAGTATGCTACGCAATTAACGAAAAATTAAATTTACAGTGCTGCACAATTGTTAAATTTCCCTTACAAAGCAAAAATTCCTTTGGACTATTGCATTGTGGAAGTAATATTTGGTGAATTATTTAGATTACCAACACCAAAGCATTTAGAAATTTGTTACGGATCAATTTTAATTGAACTTTGCAAACTACAACCTTCGACGATGCCGCAGGTAAAGTCTTTTTATTGTAAGGTTTATAATATATATAATATAATATATAATTAAATAAGTATATTGAACAATATATTTGAAAATTAATTGCTTATCATTTTTTATGTTTTTATCAGGTGCTTGCTCAAGCAACAGAAATTCTGTTTCGACGTATTGATAGTATGGCAGCCGCTGCTTTTGATCGTTTTGTTTGGTGGTTTGCATATCATTTAAGTAACTTCCAATTTCGTTGGTCTTGGGAAGATTGGGATTCTTGTTTACAACGTGATTCTGAGCATCCACGGCCGAAATTTATTCGAGAAGTACTTCTTAAAGCTTTAAGGTGAGTGTTTTGATCTTATTGATATATACTTCTTCAATCGCGTAATTAATGAAATACTGGGTATTATTTATTAATAGTCTCCTTCATTTATTCTACAAAAATTATCGCACACAATAATCATAAGCCACAAATTTTTTATATTTTGTATGCAGGTTATCATATTATCAAAGAATTCGTGACATGATGCCAGAGACGTATGCTGATTTAATACCTCCGCCGCCAGAACCGGTTTATAAATATACTTCAGAAGGTGCCAGTAAGTACAAGTTATGGAATGTACTTGATCTCTTTAATGTACTACCAATTACAGTGGGTTGCCAAATTATTAGGGACAGTCACGATAAAATTGTATTCGTAAAGTATTAGTCTTAAATTTATTAGATTTACACCGTTTTCCAATAATAAAAGATTTATTTATATAGAATAGTTATTTATGACATAAAATAAACACAAAAAATGTCAAAAAAAAGAGACAAATAAAAAAGAAGTACAAAATTAGGCGTCGTTAGAGCAGTTCAATATTTGGTGATGTTTCCTTTCGCCACAATAAGTGCTTCTATACGCCTGGGCATGCTTTCTATGCACTTTCTAGCACTTTCTTTTATTTTCGGGTTGCGATGCCATACACTTATTAGCTTTTCTATCAGTCTGACCTTTGTGGTTATCATTTCTTTGGCTATTTCAGCCTTGGTGATCTCCCATAAATTTTTATTTTATTTTATGTCATAAATAACTATTCTATATAAATAAAGCTGTTATTATTGGAAAACGGTGTAAATCTAATAAATTTAAGACTAATACTTTACGAATACAATTTTTTCGTGACTGTCCCTAATAATTTGGCAACCCACTGTATATCATACTTTCGGAACTTAATACATTAAACGTCACTGACTTTTCGCTCGTTTTTATCATTTTTACTAAAGTGATAATTTTCTTATTAAAATCCCATCTTTGTAAAGCAGAAACTTTAAAGACACAAGTAGATATAAATTTAGCAGGATTTTATCTGTTGAACATCCGTATTTAAATATAGAAGGTGTTAGAACATTCGTAAATATTATAATTGAAATGTCATACGAAATTTCATTGAATTCAATACCGCCGGTCACCGATGACCTCCATGACAGTCAACGTGTTAATGTTACTACTGATACTATTATCAGGTTATAAAGTATTCCGCAGATTTTGGTATTAGCTTCTTGCCGTATATTAACGAGTGACACTCGTGATGCGGTATGTTGGGTAAGAATTTTCATGTTTTGCAAAACTTATTTAATCGAAAATATCAGTAAGACGCGATACGATACAACCATTTCTTTAATATTAATATTACGTTACATTATATGATATATTAAGTATCACAGATCAATTTTTATTTTATCAACTTAATTCTGAATTACTGTGGAGGCAGTCACAGATTAAATCATATGGTAAGGGGTTAAATTATCGAATACTAAAAGGAAGATATCATTTTTTTATAGGTTCGCTGCCTGGTACAGCAGCAGCTCATGAGTTAGTTGTTTGTATCAGACGAAAATGTACTCCGGAAGAAGTATTGAATGTTTTAAATACACTGCCAGGCCCCCGAGAAAATGAAGAGACAAATAACTTTAATCCTTTGAAGATTGATGTTTTTGTACAAACATTATTGAATCTTGGCTCGAAAAGTTTTAGTCATAGCTTCGCGGCAATAGGAAAGTTTCATTACGTTTTCAAGGTAAAATTATAATACAAATTTATTTTTCAGTCTTCTAAATACGAAGAATATAATAATCTTAATTATTAATCTTAATTTCCATGATTTAGAAAAAGCGATTAACTTACTTTTTCTATCTTACGAAATTATTATAGGTTCTTGCTGAAACAGAAGAAGCTCAAATATGTATTTTAAGAAATATGTATGCATTGTGGAAAAATCATTATCAGATGATGGCGGTTTTGACCGATAAACTTTTGAAGACTGGTATCATTGAGTGCAGCGCTATTGCTAACTGGATATTTTCAAAAGAAATGACGCCAGAATTTACGAAGTATGTGTACAAATAAATACATTGTATTAAGTATATTAAATAAGTATAGTTTTTACTCTATTCTTTCTTTTTTTTATTCTAAAGATTACTTTAATTACGTATAATTACAATAATATATATTAATTACTGATTCTATAGACGTTAAAAATTGTACTACCAATTATTTTTTCAGACTTTACATTTGGGAAATACTTCATTTGACGATAAAAAAGAAGAATAAACACGTAACTAAGTTAACTACGGAATTAACGGAAGCAAGAGAAAAATTGCGAAGGGCAGAAAGTAGATCGGGATCATCTTCAGAAGACGAAGATAATAATAAAGAAAGAAATAGAGAAAAACCATCGGAAGACGTTGTGGAAAGAATGGAAGAAAAATTGGAAGCAGCTCAAGCAGATCAAAAGAATCTGTTTCTTATTATTTTCCAGGTATAAATACCATACATTTTTTAATTCGCGTTTGCGCCTAACGTTTAGGAAGCATATGCAATTTCAAGATATTAAAAAAAGATAGTTAATAATGTAAATCGAGTTTTCGTAATTAATTTTATAATACTTATTTCATCCTTGTTAAATCTTCAATCACATTGGCCAAAGTGTCAGATAAAATTTCACATTTTACTTTGTTGCAGCGCTTTATAATGATTTTGTCTGAACACTTAGTACGTTGTGATACAGATGGTGTAGACTATAATACTCATTGGTACAAATGGACGATAGGAAGGTTACAACAAGTGTTCTTAGCCGTAAGTGTTTTCAAATAACAATTAGAATGTTACAGAAACTTGATAGTCATATGAAAAAATTAATAGTGTTACTAGTATAAAATTCAATAATTTTATTTTGTCGTTACATTTACATTTATCGTTTTTTTAGCACCACGAACAAGTTCAAAAGTATTCATCAACTTTAGAAACATTGCTGTTTACTCCGGACTTAGATCCTCATATTTTGGATGTTTTCCACCAGTTCGTTTCTTTGCGGGCGTAAACATTATCTTTCAGACACTTCGCACCGTTTTCATTGTGTATAATAACTACAATAAGGAAATCATAGCGGACGTATATTTTCGCTTTTTTATGTATTGGACAGTATTGTTACAATACAGGAAAGAAATTATAAGATGTAAGGAAAAGTATGTTTAAATAGAAAACAAAGAAACATTTCGTTCACGGAATATTGATACAAACTCTGACGTATAAAATATTTTATACACAAGCGTTTTGAACTCTTTATCATGATTTACATTATTATGTTGTAAATATGACGTATTTATGTATTTTCATATGTTTCTTTTTAGTATAATCTTTTACTTATACTTTATGTTGAAAGTTGCTGGTATAGCAAATCGAATTATTGAAATCATTTATTATATTTTCTGCACTAATGTAATGTAAATAAAACAGTGAACAGAACCTCAGTTAAAAAACATATTCTTTTTTTTTAATCCAACATTGTATCAATACTTCAATAATGTTGTAATCATTGTATTGCATTTTATTCAATTGGAATGTCAATTTAGTTTAGTTTAATTCCTGTATAAATAAATGGAGAAAACATTATATGAGTTGATATCTAGAGAAAATATTTTTAATGTGAAAGTAAAATAAAATCAATTTTTAATACATAACCTGAGTCATTAATACAATTAAGTTGTTATTAAGTAATATAATTAAGTTATGTTTAAGTCTCAATTATATCTATATATATATATATAGGTTTTAGGTCCTGTAGTTGCCAATCTGTCCCAAGAAATACATTTTCTACCCCAACTGTGAGGGCCATTTTCATCCCCTCGCACAGTGGAACGAAACGACAATCTAGCTGGAAAAAAATAATAACTCGAGAACCGTTCATTTTAGAGAAAAATGTTTTATACAAAAGTTTCATAATATTGTGAAAAGAATGTCACTGCATCGTTAATTTTTTTTTTATTTTTTAATTGTTATTTAAAGGTTAACATAATTTTTTATGCGAAAGTCTATAAATTTCTTTACGGACTTTTATTCTACGAAAGAAATAAAGAAACTTTTGTATAAGTCATTTTCTCATTGCACTTTATGTTAAAAAGATATTTAATGCAAAATATCCTACTGACGTCTTTCTCTTCCTACTGCAGAGGATGCGAAGTCAACTGATACTGTTTAAGTTGGTCTATTACTTATTCAAACGCATTCCTACCTTCAAACAGGTAAAACTAAAAAAGGCGCAAGTGGATCCTTGAAATTTTTCCACTAATTACTTCTACACAATCTAAAGAATATATAGACGGAGTTTCAAAGATATACATTTCCTTGTTTGTCAGTTATTCATTGTTTAATGGGACCGCGCGCCCCGGTGAAATTAGACTGCCGAATCGCATCCCTACCTTTAAGCAGGTAAAACTAAAAATGGCGCAAGTGGATCCTTGAAATTTTTCCACTAATTACTTCTACACAATCTAAAGAATATATAGACGGAGTTTCAAAGATATACGTTTAGTTATTTGTTAGTTATAGACATCTGGTCCTTTTGTGACCGCGTGCTCCGCAGGGAGTCGGCAGCCGTACTATGTCATAAACTTTAGAAAGGAATAACAACAAAAGGCGGCAGAAAGCGCAGACTTTTTTTGCAGGAGCGGCTTCTACAAGGTTTAAACTAAATACCCTCAAAATTTCGAGGTAATATTTTGATATACATTATAAGCTTTTCTCTGCTAAAGTTTGCTAATTTCTGCGAAAAACATGTGTCTAAAGAAAGTTCCATAAATTGTTTAAAAATTAATTTTTCGAAAAATCGTTTATGGGCATTCCAAGGTTAACTAACAGTGATAAACTGTACAAAAAATAAAAAGTCTCGCAAAATTTTTAATGCCTCTAACAGTATCTTCTTTTCAGAGAAGTATTTCTACGTTTTCGCGCTGTTGAAATTTGTTGTTTTTAAGCGTTGATTTTTACATTTAGATGATTGCAAAATCAATTAATATTGCTATCACTGGTCTCAGCAAACATTCTAGATTAAGATAAGATTATTAAAATTCAAATCCCAGACTTGATTTTTTTCCACCTAGATTACCCATTTCGTTCCACTGTGCCTCGGTATGGTCGATGGCCGATACAAGAAATTATAGTACACACCAGACGGAAACAGTGTGTCATCAAAAGCATAGATATATTTGCAGGCAATAAGTTTGGTACGGAGATTCATACAAAAATAATTAAAAATTACAGAATGCGAAAAACATATATATAAACGTATAGTTGAAGTGTTCTAAATGTTCATAAAAATATATTATAATTGATCGACAATTTTGAAGTAGAGTAGCTGATAAAATTTCATTATTATCCACATAAAGGAAAAAACAAAAATTAAATTGTTTTCTTCTTTTATTGACATATGATTTGAATGCCGTATAAATTACCCTTTGTAAAATCCATTCGTAGAACGAACTAATACGTGTGCAGATATGTGAATTTTTCAATTCTTCGTTTTATCACAGATCGTTTACCTTATATTCCAGGAATATTCCTAAAACATTTCATCTTACAGAAAATTGTTCATACCTACACGTTTCCTTCTAGGGATTCTGACGTCAGTTTTCTGTAAAAAGGTCACAGTTAACCGCAATATCAAGATAATTACCAAATGACTGCCGGAGAAAGAAAGATGCCATAGAATTCTTAATACAATATCTAATTTTCAAATAATACTTTGTCGACCGTTTGCAATCTTACGTTGAGTGTAACGCGATATAACTGTTTGTTGTAGTTAATATATTATTCCGTTAATTTTGATTTTCGAAGTTATTAATAATTTTATACTTTTCTCTAAATACTTCTCAGTACCTACTGTTATCACATACATTGAATATTAATGAATAATCGATGGTGAAGAATTCAAATAACTTTCACTTATCCAATAAAAAATTAGATTTGCGTTTAATTAAAATTAAATTAGAATATTATTCAGGATCTATAGTTCACATCATTAGACATCATCTGATATCAATGAATAATCCATGGCAGACAATTTCTTCGAATTAGTTTCTCTTACAATTAGTCAACAAAGAATTAAAGTTACGATTAATTAAAATTATATTTAATTATTCAGTTTGACTAAAAAAGGTACTAGCAAAAGTACTTTGAATCACAGACGGTTAAGTTGCCATGAAAATACTTAATTGTTTATATAAATGTGAATAACATTTATACCTACCGTTTTTGATGGATTTGATGAGGTCTTAACGACCAAAAGGTCCCGCTATGGGGGTATAATACTTATGGTATAAAAACGGAAAGTCCCAATATGCCGACTTGAAACGAATTTCATTTATTTATTATCGCTGCAGTTTTCGTTATATTTAAACCATTTAAACTTATTACATTATGGGTTTATCAATGAAGCACTCATAACAAAATTTATAAAACCGGATATCGATAATCGATTTTCGAGATATCGACTATCGAATTTCGAGATATCGATTATTGAATTTCGAGATATATTGAAAGTCTATTATTTTTCAATATATCTCAAAAGTCGATTATCGATACATATATCGAAATTCGATTATCGGTATGTAATAATCTTTATTCTTTGCTATCTTCTGTATGGCTGTAATGATTTGTATACTAAAGGGCTTTAGCTCGTAAAAAATACCAACAAATAAATAAATAAATAAATATTTGAATGCAACAACTTTGTCGAGTGCTTCCTTTAAGAGGCTGAGCGAGTGGATTCCAAAAAAAACAAAATGGGCGGATAGGCGGTTAAAAGCGAGAAACTCCGCCGTACAGTGGTCCCGTTTAAGAATTTACGCGACATTTATGTATAACTTTTGATCCACAAGACATATCAAAATGAAATTTGAACTGAAATGTAAAGAAAAAATTCCCTTTTCAATGATGTGGAACTTAATCAATTTTATATTTGTTTAAACATTATTTGTTAAATTTTTTATATATTTATTTTATATAAATTGCGCAAAATCTTTATTTTTCATCTCATTTACTACTTTTTAAATAGAAAATTAAAAACGTATGAAGAAAAACCGAAGAATATTGCAGTTTGTATGAAAATTTGAATATTTAACGCGACTGAAGAGTAATTTTAAAATTCTGATTGTATTTTTAACATATTAATTTTTTGATTGCACAGTATCAAACAAAAGATAAAATGTAACAATTCTAGAAAGGTAACATAACTTACAAATGTGGACTTATTTTAAGATGAAGAAATCTGGTTGGCAAAAGGCGGGATCTTCTCGTTTCATTTAATTATTAGTTCCTGAGCCTCCGGATCTGATGATTTATGCTTCTTTTTGTTTGATATACTTCTCAGCATAGACATATGTGGATCGCATGTTCGTAGAAGTGTATAAAACGTATATTCATTTGTAATGAACGTATTTGAAAAATGTATTGTCATTTGTTCATATAACTAAAAAATATGTAGAAAATGTTTTCGAAATTTTGCTGTGTAGTCTTGGATGGTAGAATTTGTACTGAATGCAGTCAAGAAATAGAAAACTTTGTCGCAGGCACAACTGACTGCAAAACAGATGCACTTTAAGTACCTGGAATTGAGACTAAACAGATGGCTAGAAGAATTTCCTTGCAAGATTGCATTCTTGATGTCAAGCATTTTGCCTCCTTTGACTTCCATTTAAAGAAACAAATTTTCTTGAATCATATACAAAATGTACTAGTCTTAACAATATTTGTTAGGTAAAAAACAAAGTGACAAATGTACAATATGTGATAAATTCCATTACATGCAGAAATTTTGTAACGTAATAACTATTTATTTAGTCCTATTAGTTTAACAATTTTTTCAGCGGTTTAAGAAAGTTTAACACTTCATGTTGGGCCGAATTCAGTACAATGCGCGGCCGTATGTGTCGCGCAGGCCGTGATTCGTACGCGACACCGTTGTCTTTAAAGTTTAAACATTAATATTTTGAAAAATGGGACGGAGTGGGACATAAATCCTGCATGGCATTGTAGGAGAAGGCGTACTGAAAAGATCGGAAGTTATAAGAGCATGGGATATTGCGGGATTTAAAAGATATTGCTTCACAAATAAAAAAAAAATGTAATTTTCGTTACCCCATTTAGTATTATTTTTTAACCGTACTGTGTACACTAATTATTAATTATATATATGATATTGTAGATGAAAGAGTACTCTTCAGTTAAAAAAAAAGAGGTAAGAAATAACTAACATAGTTATCAGGATACGTCAAAGAAGAAGCAAGATATTTTAACTAAAAACTGCAGTTCATCAAACGTCCAATTTTGACCGTACAATAGAACGAAAGCTTATCTTATATGTCATTAATTCATTCATTTTTCAATGAACTAGACATTTAAATAGCAATATATGTTCAATTTATTTCGAAATGAGAAAATTGATTTTTTCGTAAAATGTCGCGTAAATTCTTAAACGGGACCACTGTGCGCCGTCGAGATCCCAACTTATTGGAAATCCTTACGGTCAACAACACCGTGACGTTAACGTCACTGCGGTAAAGGAAAGGGACTTCCCACTAAAAATGTACAATTTCCTGATGTAAATGGGTAAAGGACAGTGACCAAATGGTCGATTTTGGAAATCCTGAGAGAAGTATAATTGACACAAAACATGTTTATACAGTGGTGCTCCATGGAATCAAGAAAAGAATTATACATCGAACTATTGAACGGTCGATAGAAAGCATTTCTTTTTCTATGTATGTAGGATGTTACTATGATGGATTGTATTTTTTCAATTAAATATATAGCAAACATATATGTTATTTTAAAGATTAACGTTTTTGTTATCTTACTCCTACGTTTTGCTTACTTTCATATACCATTTAATTGTTAATAAACAATAATAATGTGATTGACCAATTTATAAATGTTATAACAAGTATTGCTGTTTACAAATAAGTATATCAGTTGATAAATATGACATAAAATAATACTATAATCAAATTATGAAACAACATAGGTATATAATAAAGGTAACATATCCGTGTGTAGTAATATACATTAACTTAAAGTGTTAATTAAGACCGTCAAAAAGTCAATATTACACTCGTTCACATCCTTGCAGGAGACTTTCGGTCGAATAGAATTTGTAACTTACAAAATATTCCTCGAAACCTAAAAAATATTGCTATCTATTACTATTGATATCGAAGGCACATTATGCAATTTCATTGTTTAAATTAACACTTCCGTGAAATCTTATCTACAGTATTTGTAAGCAAGCACTCAAGATCCTCTATGCCATAGAGTCTATGGTATATTCTTTAGTATCCCAGTGTCCTTCGTTGGAGTAACATCGCACGTGCTAGGTTCGCTCAAGGGTTTTTTTCACATACGCCATAGTATAAGGGACGTGAAAAGTAAAAAATAAAAAGTGAAGTTCTAAATTACGATCGCATCTGTGGTAACTCTGGTAAAATAAATTTTTTATATTAATTGACAGTGCGGACTCTGACCAATCGATCTATATCAACGAAATCAGTTTTACACGAATATTACGTGAAATACGGATATTTAATTCGTCTATCAGTGGAATTAGTTTTACAAGAACACTATGTGGAAGACTGGCAAATAATTTCTGGATGCATTTTATAAAGTGTTATAAACTATCAGCATTTCGGCAGTTGTGAAAAACGAAAAGGATACACTCGTCCCTTAATTTACGTGGAACTTTTTATACGCAGATTTGATTAATGCTATTTTATTTTACACTGCCAGATATGTACATACATATTTTCCTATAAGTTTTCAAATTAACAATTTCGCACAGTATTGTGAGATCGGTTAAAATTTTCTCTGGACTTAATGAACTTTTGCTGCGAATATCAGCAAAATGCAAACTGAAAATATTGAGAAAAACTTATTCGAAAGAATTTGCATTCATAATGAAAATGAAGACCATCTTCCAAATAGTTTAAGCGATAAAGATGATGAGAGGACGAGTTCATAACAAAAGAAATTTTTGACGAAGAATCTTTCCGACGATACTAAGAAGCGAGGAACAAGCTTTATATTATGATTTCTTAGAAGTCATCGGAAACTTGAAGGAACCGCATACAAATTTTTATATCCAGAAGAAAAAGGTAACTAAGCGGGAAGCATCGACAAGGAGGAAAGTCCCTGGGGGAAAAACACGTGTTTAAACCGAA
Source organism: Cerceris rybyensis (assembly GCA_910591515.1). Lineage (NCBI taxonomy): Eukaryota > Metazoa > Arthropoda > Insecta > Hymenoptera > Crabronidae > Cerceris > Cerceris rybyensis. The sequence continues at coordinate 10,750,297 of OU342793.1, forward strand.
AACTGACCAACCCGCAATTTCTAAGAAGACATCACAGGACAACTTTGGAGAGGATAACAGCTGAAACAACAATGGACAACCTTCACGGTAATAAAAAGTTCAGAGACTTTAAACCGCAAATAGTATTGGAAGGGTTGCACAATGTTGTTGAATCTATCATTAATGACTCGATCGTTGGTGCTGGTAGATATTTCCTTCCTCTTCGTTCACAATCTGAATGCCGACTTTAATTAAACTTATTTGAGTGGTAGACCTCGAAAGGATATTTAATACATACTTTGTTTACCGGTATCTTTCTATATTAAGATGGTAAAAATGATGACATTTACAACGAAGTCTATTTATATAACGAAGATTTGCGGTAGAATTTTTTTACAAATCTCCATTGATCCAAAGGGGTAGAACAATCTTTGAAAGCCATGACAACTAATTTTGAAACACCCTGTACATCTGAAATTTTACACCCAAAAATACATCAAAAAATTGTATTCTTAATTTATATTTGGAATCAAATGTACAAATTTGGAAGGATCTGTGGCTTTGAATTGCACGGAACGTTATCTCCAAAATTATATGAATAATTAGTATCGAATAATACGGCAGCAATTAACCGTGTTATTTTAGGGATGCTGTAAATAGAACACCGCACATACAAATAGTTGAATATTCTTCAATTAAATTTCTTTTGTTAATTAAATTTCTACGAAACTTCAGACTAGCGCACAGTGGTCCAGAGTGTGAATGTAGCTGTTCACGCACCTCGCGCAGTTTTCAATCTTTTTCAAATCGTCACCACGGGCTCAAAACACGTCCGATTTAGTTAAAAATTGGTATTCTATTATTTTTTGGGTCGCTGATTAAGAATCTGAACTCAAAAATTTTAAAAATAAAATGGCGGATTAAATATGGTGGACAGGTTTGTTTAAAAATTAATTGTTTCACACAAAAATTAGTATTCTAATGTTTTTTGGGTCGCTGATTATGAATCTGAATTCAAAAATTTTAGAAACAAAATGGCGGTTGATATATAGAGGGTAGCTATGTTCAAAAATTACCATGGGTATTTCAAATACCCATTTACAACATGGGATTAACTTTTTGCCTTCTTTTTGAAATATTTCCTGAGACCGGTAATAAAAATAATAATTGATTTTGCAACTATAAAAGTGTACAAATCAAGGCTTAAAAACGCCGATCTCCAAAAGTGTGGAAACGTTCAAATACTTCCCTCAAAAGGAAATGCTATTAGAACAATTAAGAATTTTGTGAGACTTTTTACTTTTTGTAGAGTGAATCACCGTTAATTAATGTTGAAGAATCCATAAATAATTTGTTGAAAAATTTATTTTTCAACCGCTTTCGGTTGTTTTTCCAAACACGTTTTTTGCCTTACATTGCTAACTTCAAAATGGAAAAACTAAAAAGCATTACAAAGGAACTTCGAAAATATTTAGTTTAAATTGTATAGAAATAATTCCTGCAAAAATTGACAACATTTACCTGCTCTTTTCGTTCATATTCCTTCCTAAAGCGTATGTAACGGAGACCAGGTGTAGAGACCCGATGGGTCACGCGGTCAGTAAATTCCTGGATTTCTTCTAGATACAGTGCAATAAAAAGTAAACATCTTTAGCATTAACAAGGACGAAGAATTCTAAAGCGTCACTTTTATTACTTCATCGCTTTTATTGCCAGGTTGCAAGCAAAGAGGACTGAGCTAGGTTAACCGATTGAAAGTGACTCCTATACTTAGCGGTGCAGGGTTCACTTAAAAATTAATTAACTTAAAAGTATCGAAAGGTATTCTGCTAAAACTTTCCACATATATTCCTCATACTATATAGAAGTTAGTTCTGCAAAGATTTCGTGTGTCTACCTGCGTTCTCCATTATTATATCTGCCAAAAGTTTATGAGACAGTCCCGTGGCAACGCCTTGTCGAGGCGCGCGCGACTCTTTAAACAATAAAAATGCGTCCGAGGTGGATACGGGTGGATTAATTTTTTCCAGGATCGTTTAGGGGAAGGATCACAGAAAACAGTGTCGTTAATCAGAGAGTGGGATCTGGTGGGACTTTTTAGTTTTTGTCTGCAAAAGATAAAAAACTTCGACGATTTTCTTTCATGTTTTCAACATTAATTTTTGAATAAACCACAAACAATAATTTTATGTTTGACACGTGAATTTTTATCGTGGAAGAATGCTCTTTAAATAGAAACAATAATTATTAAAAAATATTGCATAGTTTCGTCAGAATGTTAGAAAGAAGACAACGTGGTTTCTCGATAGAAAAAGGCCTCCAGAAAAAGTTTCAACTTTAAGCGTTTGGTGTAACTACAATTTTTATCCAATTTCAAAAATTTTTTGATTTCTGAGGTCGGTGGACATTTAGGAATCGATATATGCAAAAAAATCACAATTCCAAAATCGACTTTTTGACTTTTGCGCTGCTAAATGAACATTCTGGACCACTGTGTAGCGTGACGTCAAGCAAAGCATTTTTACCCTGGCTCGTGAAACGGACGTTCTTCAACGGGGGAGGAAAATGGTCCTTCCCCCTCTTATGGGCAAAGAAGGTCATTCAAGTACCCCATTGACCAAGAAAAGGTCCACCCAGAATATTCCCGTTATTTGTAATAAGATGAAACAAAGTTATATTCAAAACTTGTACGCTATAGAAGGGACATGTTGTGATATAAATATTTTTTGCGTGAGTAGAAGTATAGGAGATTTGAAGGTCATCTCTATATTGTTAAATGGAATGCTATATCTTTTTTATCGCGATGTGATAGCTGGTGTTGACACGATTTCAACAAACTATCTTGGAAGAATATATAATATTGTTCAAAAGAGAAAATTATAGTTCTTTGATATCATTTTAACAGCAGTAAAAATGCTAGCAATATATTATCATGCAATGGCATCGTTTGTTATCTAAACTTACACCCGGGTTTTTGAACAATATTTTGTGACTGGTAGAAACCTTTCCCAGTTACAAAATACAGTTCAAATTGTAAGACCCCACGAAGGCAAGGCGCCGAGCTGGGCGTTCTCACGCCTGGCTTTCGTCAAGGGGACAATTCCTCCAGCGAAGGAGGAAGACGATCCTTACCCCTACGGGGCCTTTTCGAGGAAAAGGAGGTCCTTCAAGGACCCAGCATTGGCAAAAGAGGAATAGCATAGCTGTCGATAGATAGTTGTAGACTCGACACATAGAGTCGATAGGCAGTCGTCATAGAATCGTTAAAGGATCGACACAGAGTCGATATACAGTCGTTACGAAGTCGACGCTTTGTATACTTCGAGAGAACACTCTTAGAAGAGTGTCGTCGCGAAGAGCCATTATTAACCCTTTGCGCTCGGATTAAATTTGGAGATGGGTATCGTACTGTTCGGAATTAATTTCCGTCGATAGAGCAGGGATACATAACACGCAAGTTTAGGATGTATAAACAAGATTTAGTCATTGTTTTGTGAACTTTAGATATATCTTTATTCAATACACTCATCTTTCTCTATCAGAATCAGTATTCGGGAGGCCAAAATAATAGTCTTCATCGCAATCGTCAGTTTCACCGAACACTTCTTGCGGTAACTTTCTTTTTGCCAATTTGGGGAATAATTTTGGAATATTTTAAGAAGAGAGAATGTTTAATTACTGTTAAATACAATTTATAAAATGTTCTTTGGAATTCTACGAAGTATTGCCGAACGTTGTCGATTTCATTAGGTTCAAAAGAGGACTGACGGGACTGACTCGCCGCTGCGTCTTGCATGGCGAGCGCTGGGTGACAACATTTGTTTAGATTGGATTTCGTTATCTCCAGTCGATGGAGCACTGTATTAGTTCGTGAATAGGTTCCTTAGGCATTGAGGTTCGTATAGGAGAAGTGAAATCTGATACATGAATGCATACAGTATACGATTCGTATACTTCCTTGCTGTGGTGGCTGAGAGCAGACATACGAGCGGAACGGTAAAAAGGCTTTGGTAGCTGAGAGTGGACATACGAGTGCAAAGGGTTAATACTTGTATTATTGACGCAAAACTAAATAATTATATATATAGTATTGTATTTATCAAAGATATTTATATACGCCCATAATATATCATTATATTATTAAATTAAAAAAAAGAGAAATCGTTTATGTGTCTTACAAAATAAACAAAATTTTGAAAAATATAATTCAATATTTGCTCGGGAACCATACGAAAGCCACTGAGAGTGTCAAAGCCTGCTTGAATCGATACAGATCATCGGAGTCGAATTACTGAAACATGATCCAGAACTAAAAGTTGTATAAGGGAGCCAACCTTATCAGGATAGATTGTATTTATACTAACACTCATGAGTATCTATTAGTCACACATTATCATCTTTCGGTGGTCTCATTCAGTGATTCGCGTATCTAAATTCATTGTATTTTGTTAAATAAATGGAAACTTTACGCATTCTACTAGAATCGGTCGTCTATTTAGAGAGCGAAAGATGCGTAAAATATACTGGGAATGATCCAACTATTTATCAGGTCAAGCAAAAGACATATCTATCAGTTAAAAGTTTCATAGCATAAAAATGACACATTTGATTATTAAATAATGTTATTTATAGACTGCGGATTTTTATGCATTTATGACAAATTAAATACGGCTAAGATATACAAAAAGAACATAATATAAAAATATATCTAAAATATCCAAAGTATGGTATTTGTTGTAATATTTATTAAGTGCAATAAATCCCTAGATAGGTTTTCCTGTCTCACCTGCATTTGTGAAACTCGAAATTTGCATAAACATCCGCAGTCTAGTTATTTATAAACAAATTTTTCACTTGAAGGACAAATATAAACAAATATTGGCGAGTATAACATAGGATTAATTTGCGCTAATGTTAAATAGTTATTTTAAAAATTTATAACCGTCCAGATCCTCGGTAGTATAGTGGTCAGTATCCCCGCCTGTCACGCGGGAGACCGGGGTTCGATTCCCCGCCGGGGAGGTGATTTATTTTTGTTTTTATTTAGTTTCTAATATTCTTTTTTAATTTACTCGTTAACCCTTTGCGTGTGGACGATTTTTTGACGATGCGCTCCGGAGAGACTGAATACTTTTCCGCATAGTATGGATATACCACAGAAACAATTGCCTCCGCCGGGCGCACATGTGCGTCCATAGTCTCCATCGATGGCTTTCGCAGAACGCATATATGCGCCCATAACAGTCAAAGGGTTATTCCATAAATGTAATTTCAAAAATTTATAATTATTGTACAGTAATCGTCTCCAAACTTTAGATAATTAAGAAGGTAATATGCATTGTGCGACTCCTTATGATGTTGCGGCGTACACATTTTGGGAACCACTGGTGGTACATTCTGTGGTTCTAATTGTAAGATACATACTACTTTTATGCCTCTTCATCGGGCCAGTGCCCTAGACCCGTCGTTATTTATGAGGATCAGGACCCAACTCTTACACTCACGGAGAAAGGAAGAATGGGGGGAAGGTCCTATTGACATTTTCCAGACACTTCGGTGCCGTACTATCGAACGTTCAGTCACCAGCTACATTTCCTCTCAAACCAGAATGAGGAACTTTCATTGCCTTTTACGACAATCCAGAAATCATCCTGTAACATGTCTAGTACGTAGGTACATATTGTTCTATGTATAGCAATATTGTCCACACTGTTTTATAGCAATATTTTATTCACACTGAAACCTCATTGTCTATGGAACAATTGGATTTTGATTAAAGCTGCTGCCAATGACCACTCAAAGAGAATTTTTTCCTTAGGGGTATAGCATTTATTTGTATGCATGTTAAACAAATGTAAAGATGCAACATATGCATTCAATTAAATTGAAACTGTTAGAAATTTGGAAACGTCTAATTTACGAATGACAAATAATGATTTATACTCAAAGAAATTTACGAGTAACCATATCCTTTGTGATTTTTAATTAATCGAATAATCACATCATTATATTTCATGCTATTTCGAAAAATTTTCATTGCAATCAGGCGAAAAAGCAAGACTGTAGGAGTTTTGAATTCCTGCTACCGCGAATTTTCTGATTTTCTTTGATCTTTATTGACAAATGGAAACGAATAATAAACGACGATCTCCTCAAATATACGTGAAAAAAAAAACTAAAAATTTCTCATTGTTTTTTTAGTCAGGATACATCTTTATATTTACTTTGTTTTATAACTTGTAAGATTCCGAGTCAAGGAGGCGCAAAGACGGGCTTTATCACGCCTGGCTTTAGTCAAGAGGACACTTTCTTTTGTGAGGGAGAAAGACAATCCTCGTCTTTTTCATTCGGGTAAGAAGGCCTTTGGAGGACCCCTTCGGTTACAGGAAGGACAGTGTTGCACAAACTCGACGACTAAAAACCCCCACGGTCACATTGTCGCATGGGAGGAAGGCGACCCTCGCTTCTACGGAGCCTTTTCAGAGAAAGAAGGTCCTTAAAGAACCCATCGGTGATAAAAAGGAAAGCGTGTCTGAGACTCTACACTAAGGACCAGTCAATGTCACATTTCCGTGACTTTCTCGCAATTTTTCCGAAATAGCTACTCTCTTGAAAAGAGTTATGAAGCATTCTGACTAACGCGTATTACATTGTATTTACGTGTGTCGAAATGTTATCTTGTATCATTGATTGTAGTAAAAAGTTTATTATAAAGAAAGTTTTAAAAATATATAATATATATTGATAGCGCAACGTTCTGTTCTTTTCGATGGTTTAGTCTAGAATGCCGCTTTCGTTACGCCGAACAGTTTTTCAGCGTCACGACTCATCGCCTTCCTCGACCCTTTGTATATCTTATACTTCCAATGCTTTAAACAAATCCTCAAGTGGCATCGACTCCGGCGACGCAACGGCTTCAAAAATTCCTTTACATGCTATTATGTAACAATATTGTTAAATGGAGCAAAAAGTATGTGTACATTGATATATACACAAAAATTTAACTCTTACAAAATTAATCTAATCATTTCCCGTGAAGATCGGTGGTACACGTCGAATTAACTAAGTGTATTGTTTTTAGTTTGTTTATATATTTACATTATTTACAACTGTATGTACTGTTCGGTGTAAATTTGAAAATTGACTTGTGGGAGTAAACTTGGGATTAGGAAAGTGTAGGAAGTTGTAACTGTTGCTTATGATTGGTGTAAAGAATTCTTAAAAATTAGTATAAAATTCTTAGAAACCCTCTCCCCTCTCTTCTTAGAACTAAAAAGAGTTCTGTTTCTCAGAACAGAATGGAGAACAGTTCTGAGTGCTTGCAGGTGAAAGACTTCGACGATAAAATTTTATGCAAAAAAGTAATTGATTTTTTCAAGTTAGATTTCCTCAACTACGACGAGTGGGTTATTTTTGAAAATTTTTAATAGAAAATTACCGCGTTGTTTAAATTCTTATTTCCTATTTGTACGTCTGTATACCAATATCCAATTAATTTTATTTGTTCACTTAATATTAGTGCATTACATGTTTCTGTAGAAAAATCATTCAGGATTATTATCTGTTAACGAATTTTAGAATTAGCTAACGAAATCATTTTAAAATTCATGATACTGTATAGCTAAAACACTGTATTATCATTTTATAGCGGAGTTAATCACTGTATTATCAATTTATAACAAAGTTCATTCTTATGTTGTCATTCTAGAACAAAGTTTAAAATTTGTGCCGCCATTTTCATCCACGATGGCGTCGTTTATGAAACTGCTCTGCGAAATGCTCCTGACAAACTGAATATATTAATTCTAAATGTTGTTTACAAGTATTCGCGTTACAAGCCAGGAAATGTAAACAAAGATTCAGTTAATACCACGATGTGATCGGTTCTACGTCGCTTGTAAACCTCCGGTATCCATATGTTTATGATAGTATCATGAATATTACAAACGTTACAAATTTTATATAAAATTATATTACTAGCTTCCTGATCTTTGTCAAAAGTGATTCAACGATCTAGTTTTTTTATATGGGTTCTGATTTTCATGATCTAGATACAAGGATAACAGAGAATAAGTTCTCGCCTGTTATTCACCTGTTGGATATTTTCAAGGTAAGTGGGAAATTATTATTTTTTAGACGGTTACGTAAACATTAATTTCTGCAGGAAATCAGTGGTCCATGAGTGACTCCTGAGACTAGTTATAAATTAATTGATGAAGTCTAGTAAGAGTTTAATTACGTTACAATGGCTTCGTTCGTCGATAAATGTTAAAATGACAAGTGTCCTCCTTTATTAAGAATTGACTTTTTCTGATAGTAAAATAACAATGTGCAATAATAAAATAAAATTACAATTTGCAAGTGTTATCTTCCTATTTATACTATTTATTACTAATTTTGGAATTTTCAATATCTAACATATGGGTAATATTATTGTATGTACAAGATGCATAAGTTTTGCTTCAAGTTAACGTTATTTTCATAAAAAATCATTTTATGTAATTTAAAACTTTCTGATGTTTACCTACGACATTTTTAACTTTTTCTTATAATTCTTATTATTAAATGTTATTTAGACTTTGAAGATGTGTGCGTTGAAGATTGTTTGAACGCATTTTTTTTGCGTTTCGAAATGTTAATCAAGAGACCGATATTTGCTTTTTACGCGAAAAGATGAGTCATTCCATAATTTAATTATCACAGACTGTAATATTGCACATATAGAAGTAAGATTTACTGAAACCACGAAACAAAAGTCACATCTCTCATAATAGCTATTAAAAACAAAGGGAAATAAATGTCCAAAACATATTTAATTATGCTTATCAACTATGTCAGATTGCACTTTGTATTATGTTGGGTAAGATAAGGTAAAACTGAAAAAAGGATTTTGATGATCTTTAACTTGTAAGTCTTTTAACAATGTCGAATGTTTCTAAGTATTTAGAGATTTACATGTCGATTGTTCAAGATTCATAAATGAAATAAAAATCACGTATTTAATATGTTACAAAGAATTTTCATATCTAAGAAAAAATGATTGCCATAGATATAAATATCTTTCTTTAGGTGCACCTTCGATATCATGCCTTTTTTTCCACATTTGCCATTAATGAATACAGAAAATCAATTACTTAAAACTACAACTTGTGTAAATTGTCCATTTAAGTTGTATCCAAAGTATTTCAATATTCATAAATCATAAAAGTTCATTGCTTTTTCTTTATAATAGAAAATGGAAATAGTTAACATTTTACGATAAATCAAATTCGTTTTATACTCGTGTAAAAGAGAGAATATATTAATTTAAAAAAAAGAAGATATTACACAGGAAAAAAAAGTAATAAAAATTACTTATCACCTTTGTGTAGTTTACTGCCAACAATGTTAATTGTTCAGCATTATCACTGATAACTACCTGCTTTTCAACTGTGAGACCGCAGGATAACGATAAAATCATTCTTGGGTTTTCGGTATTATAACACAAAATTTGTTTCTCAGCGGAGAAGCTAACAATGCGTTTATCCTTCTGCTGTTAGCTTTTGTTAACGTGTTAACCGCCAATGTTTATCCGTAATCTTGGAGCAGAACTGTAAGTTCACCAAATTCCGTGTCATTTATTACTGTTGTAAAAATATTATGTGCTCGCCTCACAAGGAGACCCCTACAGTTGCGACTTATTCCATTTAATCTGTTATGCATTATCAAGGAAAATAAAAATAAGAACAATCTCTATTCTCTTATCTAGTAAAATCAACAAGAGGATCGAAATTATTCATGTTTTGCGTAGTGGAATGCTCTACAATTTTTTGATCTCTCTATGCAGTATAAAATTGACTTATATTTATTACACACAAGACCTTATTTAATTTCGACATTTTTACTATTCTTACAATTAGTTTGAAAATCAGACTATCATTTTAATACGAATGACTTAAAAAATATTAATCTTGAAATGACTTTATGATGCACAATGAAAGGAGTACTTTTCCTTTGTTTACCATGTAAATTAAATACACCTATCCCCTAAATTACACGGTACTTTTTTTACACGATTTCATTTTACTCAGTTTTCAAAATAATGGATCCAAAAAAAAAGTTACATTTATTTTACTTTGAAACGCGGACTGAATTATTCATATTTTAGGTTGCTTTCAATATACACGATTTTCTAAGGAATCTATCATCCGTGTAAACTAGGTGTATAATAATTGGAAATATGACTGGTGTCTATTAGTGTAATTCTCCAAATCTACACTTCGAAAATTGAAAGATTGCTAGAGAGTGAGGGAGTGTCTTGTTTTTAACTGTCTATTCCCGCCATGTTGTTTTTGGAATTCTCAAAACCAGCCTCTCAAAGCAAACGACTATTCAGAGCATTTACTTTAGGAGTTTGGATTTTGGAATTGTAAAAACGAAATATCGAGAATAGGCGGTTGAAAACGAGAAGTTTCATTATTCTCTACCCATCTTTCAGTTGTCGGATCGTACGCGAAGTGCGATTATCACCCAATCAAAGAATCAACATTAATGCAATGAAATTTCAAAACAATACAGTTTTGATTCTCGATAAAAAGTGAATTGCATTAAACAATGAAATATATATAAACAATTTTACAACTTTATCTAATGATTCATTTAATTCTACCGAATGAGTAAATAGTACCGTCGTAGTAACAATAATGCTCGAACAATACTGAACTCCGTGATAATAATGTTTCGTCTTCTTATTTTTTCTGTTAGTTTACTTTTCCATAACGCAGTTTCTGAGAAGGGATTCTCTTTATGACCTACATAGAGCTTGTTCAACTGATGATGAGATTAGTGGAGGGGCTTGAGAGGTTCAGAGTTTGTTAGGGGTGGTTGGCGACTTGAAGTTCTGCGCAGGAAAAGTTTGAAAAAACTTGTATATTATACGTGCTGCTCCGCGGCTATCCGTCAGTCTTCTTTTTAAAGTATTATAGTTCTAGGCACTTATCATTTTTCGATAGATTTCCTTAAAATTTTGAAAATATGTTGTTCATGATATTTTATGATTATAACCGGAATCTCAACGAGTTCGTCCACACGGATTATGAATAAATCGTGTTTAACACTAAACCTACCAAGGCGGTCAAAAGACCGATTCCAAAATATTTTCTAAAAAGTATCTAAATTCATAGAGTAGGCATGAAGTAAATATTCCACTTCTATCTTACAAAAGCAAAATGAGTTAATTAATTATCTTCTTTATCTCGCCACTTCTCTTTGTGTAAGGTCGTTATTGAGTATATTTAGATTTTAGTAGATATAACGTCGGTAGGTTTAGTGTTAAAAATAACATATTTAACATGGGCCTTATGGAAAAAAGTTTGTGCTGGGTCCGTAAAATCTTTTTTTATTTTTCTAATGGAAAAACAAGTCGATGGATTCTAATAAAAAATTAGCAATGTATTATTTTATGCTTTTGGAATATTATTGAATTTTTTCATAATTTTTTACCTCATAGTTATAGAGAAAGATGTTTTTTAATGTCTAAAAATTGAATGAAATGACCTCTGTGAAGTTTGCCCCTGCATTAATTCTTACGCAATTTTTTTCATTCCTAATGAAAATAGAAACTTTTAGTTCTGAATCCAGCTAGAACTACGTTAAAGGATGTAATCTGTCTTTGTCTTTTTAGTACAGTTCCCGTTAGTCGAGGGAAAAACGACAGTTTCACCCTTGAGCACGTAGGCAACCATAAAGACTTTTTCAGGTTTGTGAAGCTCTACGTTTCGAGTACTGTTTCCTCTTCTATTCTAATTTCTACACCCTCTGTCTACTGAAATGTTTTGTAAATTGTTCATCTCATCGTTGTTCTTTAAATTTAATTTTGAGCGTCCGCTTAGCATTCCTCGATAAAGGAAAAACAGTATCATATTATTATATTCATTGTGTATATTGGGGGGACCGAAAAGTAATGTCGTTTTTTTATATTAAACTCAAACAAATCAATTTTTTCCCAAGTTTTTCAACAATCTTTCTCTATCTAGTATGCAAATTTTCAACACCAGACCGATAAAAATCAATTATATTTTGAACAAAATATCTAGAGAAACTACGTTACTTTCCGATCCCCCTAATATTATAATAATAAGAATCATTGTATTTAAAAGTGGTACAAGTCCTTCTTTTGCTTATGTCGAGATGTTTGATAGTTCGTACAAAAGGTTTCATGTTAAAACTTGTAAGAGTTGCACAATTTTGGATGAAATGTACATTGCAATTTATAAAGAAAAAAAGGCACCTCATGTTTAGTTGAAATTAATTTAAATAGCTTTTTAGTAAAAACGAACTTATATTACTTTCAAAAATAATTGTTCACATGATCATTTTAATATTAGAACGATCGGCGTTAAATCTGCTATATTTTAATGTATTAAATAATTGTTTTGGACGAACAGAAATCAAGAGGTGGAAAAGACAAGAATATCTATCCTGTGACTCACTTATAAGCTTGGATATATTTTGAAAAAAATTGGTTACTATTATTTTGACTGGCTGAGTAGTTCTAATATTAATTATTCTTCATTTATTCCGTTTTCCATATTTATCATAATTATTACAAAATTTCGAAAATATGAGATGAAATGCAAGTTTGATGTTTGTCACTATCCTTACAATATTACATGCGCATAGTTATTCAAGAAAACTACAGAAATTGCAATAGTTAATGAAAAAAATACAATTATGTACAACATTTCGAATGACTTATAAACGTGATAGATTTGAGAATTTTAGGTACCGTTGTGATAACAGTAGCGTTGAAACGACAGTAAAATTCGTAAATATGGCGAGAAAAATATGTTTATCCATTAATTTATCAATTATATGACTGTAATTAATATTTACCATAAAAATACACGGTGTTTACATAGTCACGATATTGTAATCTCATTGTCTAATGCTGTCATTAGTACATTGACAGCCACGTCACACGTATATGTCTGATACTTTCAATTTCCAAGAAATAATGCAAATCATAATAGCTGTTTAAATGATGCAAATATGCATGACAGCACACACTTTAAAATGTATGTTTAACATTGCAATTATCTCAAACATTATTATAGGAATTGATATCGTCTAATCGATACAGAATTACAAAGAAACTAGGATAATCAGATTACAAATTTTATTTCTAATTATATAAATATATATTTCTTTACACTTTATAATTGTTTTCTCATGTTCTAATACAAAATATTGACTGAATATCACACTTTCGCAGCAAGTTAAAATACATCCCTTAATTAAAGATAATGAATTTTTTAAACTCGAATACTTTCATCATTGTTTCAAGTGTGAATTTATCTCGAGCATTCGAATTTGTTGTTAAAAATAAGGAAAAAAATATATTCGAAGACGTTTTGTTTCTCAGAATACAACTTACATAAGTGCCAAAATACTTGGTGTTTCTTAATATATAGTTCGATTATGTTTTCTCATTAAACATACGCACAGGAGTCAGGCAAACATTTGCAGGTTCGTGAACATACGTCATAAAGCGATAAGCCGGACATAATCATATAAGAATTTGTTCTTGCTTGGCAAACTAATTAAAGCTGGTATATCGAATGCTCATTAATACCGTTATTTTGTATAGGATGTTCCATATTTGGTGTAGACACAAAATTTCACGGTCTTTTTTGTTTCGATAAAAGTAAATGGTAATTACTTGAATATTTTTGAGATTTTCAGAGAGAGGTAAGCTGTTTGTCCGCATTTAAATCATATTAATGTGCTATGACAAATGCTTTCAAAATTAGTATGCTACAAAAATACAAAGTGTTATTCACTCCACATTCGTATCTGGGTTTGTAATTTCCTTATAAGTTTTTTTTAGATTTTTCCAATATGGGAAAAAGTTTATATTGCTGGTATTATATTTTTTTTATTTATATCATATATCTTCTAGACGCAGTCGAACTTGTAAAATTCATAACTACGATTTTACTTGACACTTTTTTTTGTTATTCCTTGAAAATTTTCTTGTCAAAAACGGCGAAAGATTTAATCCAGATAAAAAAGAGAAACAAAAATATGGTCACTTATATCGAAATATAGATGTAGAATACCACAAACGATTTTTTTTCAAATGGAATGAAAATGTAAAATATTTTATAACGACAATTCCAAATTTTATTTAGATTTTTAATTAATTAGATTCTTATAAAAGGTTAAGTAGTGCTAACATCGAGGAAAGTTCAAAAATTACTTATATGGGACACCCTGTATATCTTTGGACGTAAGTTCCAAATGTGGAAATAAATATCATCAAACAAAGAAAAGAAATACGCGGTGGATAATAACTCGAGCGTCAAAAATGCTAAGCATACAATATGTACAGTGTGTTGTTGGATTTCACTCTCGTATCGTCATTAACCAGGTTTGATAATTATCTGAAAGTCTCGTGACAATGACGACTGTTTGTCATTCAAACGCACCTTCTGCGATTTACAATTACCTGAAATGCTACATGCAGCATTATTGCCACGCCTCTTGGGGAGAGGCGTAAAAGAAATTGTAATAAATGTAAAAATCACTGTTAACTTTTTAAAAACTATATTGCTGAAAAAATTGTTTTTTTTTAACCTAATGTATTATAAAATTAACGCCAACTATAATTATAAGTAGAGATAGAATATGGACTATAATTATAAGTGGACATTTGATGAATACGACTAATTAGGATTTTGACGTCAACAGATATCTTGTCATCGCTTCTTCAAGTTTCGTAATAAAAAGTCGTTCAAAATATCCCTTCGACGTTATTTCTTTAATTACAATATTTCTCTTGTATATTACATGTTTTTTTTTTCTCTTTTTAGACATTGAATAGTGTTTAAGGTATTTTTTATTTTTGTACTTCTACGAGTTTGACAGTTATGATTATTTTCGTTAGAACTTATTATTTTAACACTAGATTTTAGGATGTTGATTATATACGTATCTTTACTAAAGCGAGCCAATTTGACTCATACAAAAAGATTGTAGCTTTTTGCGAAGAAAATAGTTCCTAATCAATTTAAATGAAAGATTTATTATTTAAAAATTCGTTGAAAACCTTTTTTACATAGAAACTCTGTTTTTGATATACATTTTCACTAAACATGCTCTGTTCACGCGCGATGTACAAATCGAAATGATGACAGCAGTGGGTAGGTAAGAAAGATAATTTATTAGAGTTGTGAAAACAAGGGGATGGCTCTCACACAAACAAACATTGTATACAAGGAGAGAAAAATTGGAGGAGAAACGAAGTGCGTGCGGCTTGAAGCTGAAATATACCCAGGTCTGATGAAAGCTACAAATTTTATTTTTTATGCGATTAACTGTTAAATAATTTTGTGTGTCAAATTGGCTCACAACCGTAAAAATAGGTATTCCACATTCGATAATGCGAAATGAAGGGGTTTGCGGGGAAGAGGAATCAACATTTACATATATTTCGATGAGCGACTAAAAACCAACATATGTTTTTCAAGAATAATATTTAAGTTTTATATATATATTGTTACACGTCGCGGAGGGTCTACCGCGTTTCGGCATTCTTTATTATACAATTACAAGTACGACACAAAATCGAACGTGTGTTCTCTTCGCAAGCTCGGTAGCGACTTCCTGTCAATAAGACTTCCGGTCGCTAAAGCAACGCGACCGGCCGATCGATGAAACGATTCGATCCTCGAATCCAGCGGGTTGGAGGGTACAGCTTCGTTCTATACGCCAATATGAAGTTGGCGTAACAATATATAATAATTAAATTTTCAATGAGACGAATTAAAAGTAAGCGATACTTTCGCTATGACTTACTTTTACTCATGGCTATGATATTTTGAGTAATAAATTACAATTAGGATAAACTTCTCCAAAGGTTCATAACACGTTGACTGTCATGGGGGTTACCGATGACCGGCGCTGCAGGTTTTACAGAATTTTTGTATAAGTTTTAAATTAAAATACAATTTCAAAACTTTTTATTCGCAAAGTGTTAAGATTTTGAAATTTATATGTTAATTTGTGGTAAGCTTTTCGTTATACTATAATTAAGTGGAAAAACGTTCAGGTACGAGGATGTACGTGAATTCATGGATAATAAAATTTAATAGTTAGAGTATTTTATTGAAATTCCAGCGAAGTTTTTGAAGTTACAGTGAAACACTCGAAACTCGATGCGTTTACTGAATTATTTTAGCGAAATATAATGAAATGCAATCATTGGTCTATACAATTTTATAGGGTTGCTGCATTCAGTATTGATAACATACAAAGTGGATGGATAAATTCTCTTATCAGAGAATTGGTTAATAATAATATTTGTAATAAAGAATGCCGAGTTTTCTTCAATAATCATACTTAAATTCTATAATAATATCAAATCATTTACTCTAGAAAGAAGATATAAGTTTTGTATGGATGATTGCTTTTATTAACAGAAAGAAATTATAGGTTTAAAGTTGTTACAAATTAAATTGTGGGGATGATTTTTTAAAGGATGAAAGATTGAAAAAGGGTAAAAGTTAGTAAAATCAAACGGGTGTTTGTGAATATGATTGATTTTTATTAACATGAATGCATACAGTGATATACATGAAAATAGAATATGTGTGGTATGAAGTTTGTTTATTGATTCATCTTAACGACGTAGACGTGGTGATACGAGCAATTTGTAATGCAGATTTGTTAAATATAATACATTAATCATAGTAGAGATTAATTAATTACCAACCATTAATAAGTTTGATTATAAGAAAGTTGTGTGGTTATAAGGAGAGTAATTTATCCTTTGCTGCCGTAATAATATTGACAATTTTAGGATGTTAAAGAATATAAATTATTTTTCACGTTATTAGCATTTATAAAAATATCTAGTGCAAAAGATAGGAAAATTTCTTTAGTATGTTTTCACAATACTTTTACTCCAGTTATACTTTGCTACAATTATAAAAATAAAACAAAAGATGTGGTCGTGTAAGCATTATAAAATTTTGAATTTGAATTATCTGTAATTAATGTATGTTCTGTTCAAATATATCAGCGTACATTCTTCTCGTAAATATGACTAATTGGTACAATACTGCAAACGTAAAATATGATTTATTTTATTCTATATTAACGACTTCAATGCGAAGGTCAAATTACGCAAGATTTCTTTCAATGCCAGTGGGAAGAAATTCCAAGACTTTGATGGAGCAACGTGATACTGAAAACGTTACGAATATCTGTCAGCTGCTATTCACAAATCATCTCACTTTGCTAATCGTCTTTTTCCCCAAAATCAATACAGCATATTATAAGAATTGGGATAAAAAAGTATGTTCTACAAACATGCACCGAAGAATGTTTCGTTGGAAGGTTAAAGCAAAAATAACGTATAGACGGACAAAAATGAAACAATCCCTAAAATAATAAACTTTTCAGCAACTCTAATTGTTAAAATTATTTTCATAGATAACGAGTTTTACTATAACCGATTTTGCCTCTTTATATTCTAAATTTCTACTATCAAACTAGATATGTCACTTATAAAAGACATGTCATGATGAAATATGAAAAATGTAGGTAACAACTAGCAACAAATTAAGGAAACATTTAGTTAAATTTCTACTACCACTTGTTAAATAATGTTGTAATCCAATATATATAATAATTAAGGTGTCATCTCATGATGTTTAGTGCTAGTCTTATTTTATAAGTTTATTTCTGTTAACTCTCTGTAGCTCGAATTTTTGGTAGTATCGATCAGTTGCACGATAGCACAATCAGAAAATGATAAAAATACTATTTCAAGTACTGGATAAAAATTAAATTTAAATATTGAATTGTAAAGAATTTCATGGTTTTCACGAGGTTAATTATAACATTTGGTAAAGTTGAAGAGACTTCGAAGAATAGAAGTTTTAGATGTGTCCTGCATCACCTCAAAGTCACAGAGGCCCATAGAGGAATAATACAATACTCTAATTGTAAGCTGCAATACTTTGATATATCATTCTATTATATGCACATTTGTATTTCCCAATATACTTGTATTGTTATTCTTTAATTTTTTAGTAAATACTTAAAAGATTAAAAAAGAAAATACAAAAAAATAGAATGCCTTGTGAGCATTTAAAATATCGTTATTGTACTAAAGTTTCTAACGTACGAAATTATAATAATATTCGCGGATTTAAGTTACTTTAATGTCAAAGTCGAATGTTTCACATCCGTGCATTATATGTATTATTATACATAATCAGTATACACATCGTGAACCGTAAAAGTACTCATAATATTTTGCGCATACGTAGTTTAAAATGAATTTAACAGAACCGAGGCAAGTTGTTTCTCATTCGCCTCTTGATTTATACGGTAAATTAGTTCTGCACGGTTACCGTGAAAATTGAAATTAGCATTTATAATTAACACGGAAGACTGAGAAGTAGCAAATATATTCTTATACGTTGATATTACAATCTACGTACGCATATAATATCTCGTTGTAACACGGAAAGAAGTGTTTTCAATTCTGAAATTACTTTTTGATTGGTACTTTGTAGCAGCTAACTACTATTTTAATTCACCGTGTATTTATTGTTAATGGGACAGATTATTGAGCACCGTCACCGTATTAGATATGCCATTAAATTTGGTATTTTGTACACGGGATCTCACTGGAAATGACAGATGGCTCTATTTCTGAAATCGGGATTCACAATTAGTTTATAATTGTAATCAAATTTTTATGTAAGTTAATTTTATTCTTAATCAGCGAATTCTTGAGTGTGCGAGATTGACGTTGATCTCTTTACTTATTGTATATTTCCATATTAATTGGAGCTACCGTTTTATCCAGGACGTGTACTTTGAAAGAAGTTCTGAATCATAAATGCTATGATTTACATATTACTTGAAACTTTCAAAGTTGATGAGATTTTAATGTCATTGTAATCACCATAATCCTTTTCCATCAATTCCAACTGTATTGGTTTCTTTGTCGAAGATATTTTGGGTGAAAAAATTCTGTTACTGGTGTCAATTCAGCCCGTATAACAAACATTACAATATTGCGGTTGTGAATCCTAAAAAGTAAAGATTGACATTTCATAATGTCACAAAACCTCGAAAGCATATTCAATTTCAAACCGAAGTTATAAGCGATGCAACATAGGGGTAGTGAATTCATTTGCACACCTAACATTTTAATGAGAAGTTTGCAATCTCTGAAATGCTATATACCATAGAATCTTTGATATAGGATTTTTTCAGATGACTATTGTTATTGATTAAACAACTTGTTAATCCTTACAGAACAGATTATCGATGACAATAATAACGGCTCTTTAAACCCTTGCCCTACGATTTGTTTTTTCACTGCGTGTGCAATAGCTTAGAATTCATTCCTGAAATTAAAAATTCTCACTGATTTTTGATATTTCACATAACCGAGTTTTCGTGAATTTAATAGGTTTTGAAAGACATCCAAATTTCTTATGCCATTTACCGCGTTACGAGTATTACATGTTGTAGATTAAGGGGTTAAGTCAATTTATATCATTTTCATGCTAACAATAAGAGCAGTAATCGGTGTAGGCAGATCGACGTATATTTTCTATGATTGTAATTCTTAAATTGATGACTCAACTTTGGTTACTTAGAATGTATAACCTTCATACACGAAATACGTAACCGACCACTTATGTTTGTCGATAAAAAACCGTGAAAAATTCTTTAAACTTTTGAATACCTTTAGCAACCCGTGTTCGTTGGAGTAGAAAATAGTTCTTTTTTTTCAAAATAAGTAGCGACCCTTTGATAAAACAAAAACTAAGTTAAACGACTCATTGTCAGACAAACACAAGAAATACGAAAAATACAGTATGCAAATTAAAATTTTTTTGAAAGTAGTCAACTATTGCTTCAAATTGATCCCAAATATTTGCATTGATATACAAATCCGAAATCACAATTCAAAATAGATTGATTGCATATAGGTACACAGTTAATTATGAAAAGCATAATGAAATTATAAAAAGCACATACTTGTTAAAACAATAGACATGGAAATGGCGATACTTTTCAAGTCCCTGGTCCATTTTGTCATCTTATAGCCTCTTTAAGACAGCATGGCTTTATTTTTGCTCCTCTTCCTGTAAGTTCATCTTGATCATTATTTCTGAAATAAATTCACCTTGTATTATTTCTGGCTCGATCTTTATCAATCTGCTGTCCGGTGATCTTATTCTGGAAAAGGCTACAGGTGAGCGGCCGTGTGTAAATACTATGTCAAGTATTATAAATTCGTTCTCATTTCAACGTGTGCCCTTGCGTGTACTGTGTACATTACTGATGCTATATGTGCCAACAGAAATTTCAAGTCAATAAAGTAAATAAGCAAGAATTGTCTTATTAAGACATTGTACTTCATACTAATAACTAGACTCCGGATGTTTATGCAAATTTCAAATTCAACAAATGCAGTTAAGACAAGAGAACCTATTTAGGGATTTGTTGCACTCGATAAATGTTACAACGAATACCATACTTTGGATATATTTTTATATTATGTTCGTTTTGTGTATTTTAGCCGTGTTCATTTTGTCATAAATGCATAAACATCCGGAGTCTACTAATAACTCTACCTAATATACTTCCACATTGATGAAAGTGTCGTAAACGTAAGAAAAATATCATGAACATATTACTTCAATTATTTAATTTTTGGATATAGATCTCTTTTCTATCAATAATAAATAGTGTCACATGAACTAAGATGTTTTTTATATTGGTCACAGTTTTGTGATAACAAAGTGGATTTACTTTTTACGACGAAATGTTACAACAATTTTTTCAGCGTTATGTACTTGCATTTCACGTGAGATACTGATGCATAATCAACCATTAAGGTTGAAAAAATATTCAAGTTAAGATAAAATTAAGATAATAAAGTTAAGATAAGTTAAGATAAAAAGATACAAGTTAATTTAGGTAGGTAAGATATTTCCTTAGTAATTAGAGCGAGAAAAAAAATGCTTCAATAATATTTATCCGGTATCAAAGTGGCACGTTGCATGGTGTAAATGATGTTTCTATGAATGTATTAACAGAGGAAATTTTAATATCAATTTTATATTCTTTAAAGAAACTGTATGATTTTAATTGTATCAATTGATTAATTTCGAGATCGTCTACAGAAAAATATTAATGTATTAAAGTACTGGTTTCAAAAATTCTCAGATTTAGATATTTCAATTAACAAATCTCTTGGTAAACAATGGTTTTCGATATAAGAAGTTTCCTACTTTTATTTAATATGTCCTTAATTCCTCCCCTCTCGTCTTTAGTCTGACTAAATTGAATCTTAAATCATAATTTGAAATTCATTAAATGTCTGTAATATATGGAAACCATGATATATCAAGTACAAGTAAAAAAGACTTATAGATAATATTCATATTCACTTTCTTCTAGAATTAATTATTTCTAATTGGTGTTTTATACGAGAATTTGCGTAAGGTGTATCGATACGAAAAACATCAAGTGATTCATAGAGCCTTGAAATTTCAAGGTTCCCGTTATAATTACCAGAGATACGAATGCAAAAAGTTAACCACAATTAGTAATCGCTTAGGAGGGATTATTACGACAAGCGATACAAATTGTCTGTCTTAATATGATTCTAATTGGACATATGAAAATTCTAAGAAAACAAAATTTACGTTACACGGAGAAAGTGTCTGCGTTTGGATTGGCTTGTTTATGTTGAAATCCCAATGTTAGCATATTGATATCTTGTCGACACTGACGTAGTAATTTCTCACATTATGATTTGCTTCGAGAATAAATCGAAATATTTGATTGAAGAAATGTTTGGCCTCAATGTACTGCACTTTATTTACGTTCTAACAAAACATTATGAATTTGCTGTTTGGCGATGGAGTGATTTCATTTACACACAAGATAAAGTTTAGAAAGCAATTTTCTATGTAAAATAGAACGTGATGAAACTAAACTTCATCCGAGGCACTTTATTTTAACACTTTACCGACCGGTATTTTTTAACATCCTACCCACTTCTGACCAGTCACATTCTCAAAAATACTTCTCTGATACCGATATCTCCACGAAAATTATAAATTCTCGTTACTGAGTCCTCGGTACAGTAAACCGAATTGATAAATAACAATTTATTAATAGCTGTGGCAACCGATTAATATATTAAAAGTACAAAAGCGTTGGGCTGGAAAAGCTTATTAATACGCTACCGGCAGCTAAAGTATTAATTGATGTATTGAAATATGTCATATAGAATGAATGATAGGACAAAGTTTTTCCAACAAAAATTGCACGATTTAAGAAATGCTATATTGTGAGGTCAAAAAGGATACTCTTAGATGCAATTAGCTTTGTCTATTTTAGAGTATACAAATGGTACTATTACTTTGTATTATTCTACGTTATTGACTTTAAAGAACACTAAATCCTTTTGTGTTATAATTTATTCTTATATATTATTCTTATTATGTCACTTATTATAGTACTGTGTTAATTACTCTCACTGATATGGTATAAGTCGATATACGGTGATAAATCGATGTTTTTCCTTTTTTATTTATTAGAATTGTAGGAATTTTATAAAAGGTCAAAGAATGTTAAGTTAGTTGAAAAATTGAAAACTATGCGATTAGTAGGCATATACGGGACCCATGGATGCAAATTGCAATCTAGCGTTTCTTAAGAATTGTGCCGTCCTTGAACACGCCCTGAATAAAAGTATCAAATGCAGTGACAAGAGCAATTGCTACTATTCGTAGTGAAGTTAAACGGGAAGATATTGTTGAGCCATAAGTTTCATTGTGTAATGCTTTTCTTAGATACATACCATTGTGTAATAAAATTCGATAAAATGATAGAAAGATGAGTTGATAGGTATCACAAAACGAATTGTAAAATAAGGTTCAATAGAATTTAATCATCAAGAACAATCAACCTTTTTTCACTAACTTTCACGGAAATGGTCTTTCGATTGGATATCCCATTTCCTCTTTCACCGAGGAAGAATCACAGAATGCTATCAATCGCGTGATTCATCGAGTTTTTACAAACATTCATAGAAAAAAAAAAAACATGTAGATACATAGAATACCGGATATTTGCTACTGCAGAAATGAACAGAAGTTATGTTACTAAAATGTTTGCAAATGTGTAACAAGAGTACTTCTGCGAATCGCCAATACTTTATCAGTAAAGTACAAGATACTTCAATTAACACATTATCTATATAACTCGTCACTACTAATCGTTATCGTTGCTAATCGATTTCCTCACCGCATATTTACGTGAACCATTAATGGCACCTTGCATATGTAGCCGAAACTGAATAGTTTCTTCTTTTTTGCATATATCAAAATGGCTCTTCGTGTTAAAAAGAATTTTAACATGAATAATATATAAAATAAAGAATTAATTATATAATTAATTATATATAAGAAATATATTAAATAAAGACTTTATTTTTTGTACTCTTGTACTCTTTTTTTTGTTTGTTTTTTTTTGGATTTTTTGAACCCCATTGTACTCTTTCTCTGTAAAGAGAAATGTTTATAAAAAATAGAAGCATCCCGTGAATTTGACATCTTCGTATATGTAGTACTTACCCTCTGAACTTCTTACTTTTTTATTACCTACCGACAACTGCTTAATTAATTTGCAAAATATTTCAAAAAAAGGGAGTCTCAGTAAAAAGAAGTATTACAATAGAAATTGTTATTATTACATAATTATTATTATCACTATTATTTTAGAAATTGTGTTGTATAAAGTTAAATCTACCTTGACAAATAAAGTTCACGTAAGAAATGTAATGTCGAGTCACACTCGCCATAGGGGTGCTAAGGGTTAAATAACTTTTAACTTACTGAGGATATGTTCTTTTAAATTCTCGTGTACTAAAATTTCTTAAACTGAGAATAACAAGAAGTGTCATTTTCAAATAATACTCTCATTGTCAGTACGAGCAGTTAATCAGTTGAATCTGCATTAAGCCCTCATGGCAGAAGACAACAAGATTACTTAGCTCCCCGCTGATTTTGACGTTATCAAACCAGTTCACAGTTAAGTATACCAAAGAAATTAGCTTCCCAAAAGGTGTTTGCGTGCGGCTGGTAAAATCTCAGATCAACAAGGGTACAATCTGGCTTACATTTGGATCAGTGTACTCATCACTGTTGAAATGGTGTATTAACCGGTTTTGCTTCTTAAGTGGGGAATAGTCAGATATAGAGGACTTACCATGTTTGTCAGACACCTACGAGTTCTTCGTCAGGTTTGAACCCACGCACGGTGGTCCAGAATGTGTATTTAGCCGGACAAAAGTCAAAAAGTCGATTTTGGAATTTCGATTTTGTTTTTTGATATATCGATTCCTAAATGTCCACTGACCTCAGAAATAAAAAATTTTTGAAATTGGATAAAAATTGTAGTTTTACAACAAACGCTTAAAGTTGAAACTTATTCTGGAGGCCTTTTTCTATCGAAAAGCCACGTTATCTTCTTTCTAAGATTCCGACGAAACTATGCAATATTTTTTAATAATTATTGTTTCTATTTGAAGAGCATTCTTCCACGATAAAAATTCATGTGTCGAGCATAAAATTATTGTTTGTAGTTTATTCAAAAATTAATGTTGAAAACATGAAAGAAAATCGTCGAAGTTTTTTATCTTTTGCAGAGAAAATCTAAAATGTGCTACATACTTACACTATCTAATTAACACCATTCTTTTCTGTAATCCTTCCCCTAAACGATCCTGCAAAAATATCATCCGCTCGGATCCGCCTCGGATGGTTTTTTATTGTTTAAAGACTCGCGCGCACCTCAACAAGGCGCTGTCGCCAGACTGTCTCGTAAACTTCCGACAGGTATAACACTGAAGGGCCCAGGTAGATGCACGAAATATTTGCAGAAATAACTTCTATATAGTCTAAGGAATATATGTGAAAAGTTTTAGCCGAATACCTTTCGATACTTATAAGTTATTTAATTTTTAAGTGAACCCTGCACGGCGAAGACTAGGATTTCCTTTCAATCGGATAACCTAGCTCATTCCTTTTTGCTCGCATCCTAACAATAAAGCAATTAAGTAATAAAAGTGATGCTTTAGAAGTCTTCGTCCTCGTTAGTGCCAATAAGATTTTGTTTTTATTGCACGGTATCTTTAAGAAACCCGGGAATTTACTGACCGCGTGTCCCACTGGGTCTATGCAGCTGGTCTGGATTACATAAACTTTAGGAAGGAATATCAACAAAAGGTGCAGATAGATAAAGCCAATTTTAGCAGGAACTATTTCTATATAGTTTAAACTAAACATCTTCAAAGTTCTCAGAGGCTACTTTGTGGTACTTTTTAGTTTTTCCATTTTGAAGTTAGCAATGTAAGATGAATAAGCTAATGTTCATAGCTGCCCTCTATATATCAACCGCCATTTTGTTTTTAAAATTTTTGAGTTCACATTCGTAATTAGCGACCCAAAAAACATTAGAATACTAATTTTTGTGCAAAACAATTAATTTTTAAACAAATCTGTCCGCCATATTTAATCCGCCATTTTGTTTTTAAAATTTTTGAGTTCAGATTCGTAATCAGCGACCCAAAAAATAATAGAATACCAATTTTTAATTAAATCCGATGTGTTTTGAGCCCGTGGTGACGATTTGAAAAAGATTGAAAACTGCGCGAGGTGCGTGACCGGCTAAATTCACGCTCTGGACCACTGTGCCACGTGAAGTTTCGATAATAATACACTGCCAATACAGAAAAATATTAGTTATGAATGTTCTCTTTTCACTTTGCGACACTTCACTAATGAAGTAATCGCTTACTTGCATGTGTGATTAAGCCAGGAGTCTATTTGGATATTTGAGCTTCTTTGTGGAATTTGCAAGATAAAATTAAGGAAAAAGGGCTTTTTACTAACTAAAAACTACGTTTTACTAAAAAGGATGGTTGGATAATTAGAGCGTGGATGTCTATGCGAATTAAAATTTATATAAACGCAACTGATATAAGTAAATGTTATAACGTGTGCTATAATTGAAGTATTTTCTATATTTTTCTATATTATACACTAGGTTTGGTTAAAGTGTGTATATGCGATTATTTCTTTAACTATCAAAAATACCGGAATCAGTTTCAGGTAGAAGATGTACCATATCGAGGGGGTAATATGATGTTGATAATTGATTGACCTTGAGTTGACTTTGGTGAGTCTTGTGAAGGCCATCATTGTACTTTCTTCACCGAATTCTACGTTATTTATTGTACTTTTTTGTAATAAACATACGAACTTTAGAAACCTTCCGTTATTTACTACTGATATTTTGGAAAGTACCCGTTATTTTTATAAAATTTATTTGGATTATTCATTTCTACTGACAAAAAATGTAAAAAAAGCACTGACCTAATAAATGCTTGCCTTGTTTTCTTCATTATAAAATTTCTGGATTTATGCTCGTTGCTTTGGCGTTTCCTTAAAAGATATAAATTAATACAATTGTCTCATTTTACTGATACAAATTATTACTCCGAGTACATTTTATTTCTTCATTACTTTATCATGTATCATTGCAAAATTAAACATATATATTTGGACTGATAATTATAACGTTTGTTTAAGTCATTTAATCTTCGTCTCGAGATTTTTAGACTATTGTTTTGAGATGTACATGGAATGTTGTGTAATAAGACAACAGGTTACTAAAATTCCTCCAATATTTCAATTTTTCGTCTGTTCTAAGAAGTTGTTTCAACATGTTCCTATTGTTGGTTTGTAGGGCTTTAAAATAAAACACTTTATTTATTATTAATAGAATTAACTAAGACTTTATTCTCGGAACATATGAAGAAGGTACGTTCTTACTCTTGGAGTGAAAGTCACAGAATCACGTTTTAAAAAGGATTTCGCTAGGTTTTAAAAAGAATTTTGCTAGGCTAAGGACCCTTTTCAGCTGTAACATAAACAGACTGCACAGCTACACAGCTGTAGTTTCTTAAACATTCCAAAAAGAGATATGCGATTGATCTTTGTAAGTTCCAATATACCCTGTCGGTAAAAGAGAAAACTAACAGTAACGTACATTGCTGTAGTGCAAAGGAGTTAATAAGTTCTATTTTGAAAATTTCTTATTTCAACCACTTTCGTAATCACGAGCACATTTAAGAAGATAAGTAGTGCATTGTAACTTATAATCCAAGTATCTCTTCTCGTTGGACTTCGCTGTAAACATTAGCAATACATCTTGCCACAGTATTTGTTGTTTTTAATCAGGGCGTGTACAAGGTTAGCACAATTGTTAGGAAAAAACAGATTATAATCTGCAAACGACTAACGTAAGTATAAAAAAGTTAGAAACATTGATTCACAAACGGTGTGCTTTTGATATACAGAGATAACAACCATAACAAGGTGCTATTGTGTAACACATCGAATAGTAATATATTTTTTTAATAGAGAAGGAGATAATGATGCCTCTTTTAAGTAAAATTATGTTGCCCCGATTTGGAAGTCGATTAAAGTTCTTTTAAAGATTTAATTTTATCGGTGATTTCTAACGTAGCGAGTTGGATCTATTAGCATAGAATTACCGATGATCTTTTAAACAATAGAGTTGTTTATTAACTCGCTTTCAAGTTACTAATTTTTCAACCGTACCAAGAAATTCGGTCGACAATTCGTCGAAGTTCATACGCTTTATTATTTAATTAATTTAATATTCAATAAAGATACGTATTAAGAGTTTAATATGCCACATTGTGGTTTACAAATTCCAGAAAGTTCTTAAACATAATTTCAATTTTTCCTCAGACATTAAGGCAGAGTAATCTACCATTAACAAAATGTTAGTTTTGCACACCAATAAAATTAATAGGATTTATACAATTTTGTTTAGTAGATTTATTAACATATATTCTGATTACCATCTGTTTAATACATAATTCCCTATTGTCTCTTCCAGGACAAGTGTCCGAAAATTTTCGAATTCTTCTTACCTTCAAATGTAGTTTTTCCATAAACTTCAAAGGGTCTATCAAAATTTTCCGATTAATTTTATTGACACTTTATCCACTGCACGCCGATTACTAGCCTTTTCAGAGATTAATAGTCGTATAATCAGCTGTTACCATTGATAATAGAATAAAGTTACACCGTCAAAAGACACCTTTCAAATTTTAACTTAAAGTTATTTTCTAAGTTGAATCATTTCTCCGCAATTAATTTTTTGACTTTTCATAGAGTAATTGTTCAATTAATTCAGCAATATCATTTCCTACGAGCACATCCTAGATCCAAAACTGTGCATATGGTATACTCATTTCTACCATGAGGTGTCTTTTGACACTTTAAGGTTTTCATGACAGTGCTTAATTTTAAACCATTTTACATATACATATTAACACGATTTTGCAGCACCATATCAATTAGAAGCAGTTTAGAGAATCCCTATTTCAGTTGTAACAGAAAATACAGGAGTTGCGGAATAACTTTGATATTCGCTTATTTCCCGCCATGTTACATTTTAGCGTAAACCGCTGCAGTGACTTTACAACTAGCCGCACACCGCTGCT
Organism: Cerceris rybyensis; assembly: GCA_910591515.1. NCBI lineage: Eukaryota > Metazoa > Arthropoda > Insecta > Hymenoptera > Crabronidae > Cerceris > Cerceris rybyensis. Next base: position 10,778,906 of record OU342793.1, read on the forward strand.
AGAATTTGCAAGCTGACTAAATAATTTCTAATAAATACACATCAATGTATCAATAAATATATTCTTCAAATTATCTACATTTAACTGATAATTTGAAATCTCAACAGTTTTGGCAATTATTTGCATTCCAACGAAAAGGTGTCAAAAGACACCTTTTGGTCGAAATAGGTATACAGAAAATCGTGGTAGAAATAGTGTTAAGATGGCATAAAGGGAAATTTGTGGCACTTTTAGGCGCTAAATAGAATCTTATTTTACATTTAATTTAGGCCTATTTTTGTACTTCTAATTCCTAAATGTTGAGTAGTAAATGGTTCAAATGAGGTTCAATATTTCGATTCGTGTTGGTTCTAACCAACTCTTTTCTAAAAAGATTCGTACCTCTTTTACTTTCCTTTGCGGCCTAAAAATAATAGGGACGTCGTACCTTTGAGGAAAGTACTCACAAGGAAGGTTCGAAAGTGAAAGAGTAATTCCCAGGTAAGGCGACTACGCACACGCAAACGTTGTATCGCTTTAAAACTGTTCGGGGAAAACCAGCGACGTGATACCTGTTCAGCTTTTACGCTCATGGGAATCGTCACTGTTCTTTCACATTTTGCAATGGGCGATAAATAGTTGGTGAATGACCATTTCATCTTTCCCGAGACGTCGAGATAAGAGGAAAATTCTTAAAGGATTGTCCAGGCTATTTCACCGTTTCTTTCGCGAGTGATGATCTACGAATTTATCATGATATTACCTACGACATTTTTTCTGAACTTCATTTTGATTATATCCTAATGAAATGAATTCAGTCTATAAAGCAGGAAGTATTTCCAATTTGTTGAATAAGATTATCGTGTAAATATTTATTCAGTTATGTAATGCTTAATTAACTAAGGAAATTCTATTTTAAACGTTTTACTGAATTTGATAATTATTAAAAGCCTTGAACTGTCTTAATTTTTTTCGGCGGAATTTAAAATAAATCGAAAAATTTGAAAATGACTGCACCTAGTTTTCCCATTATTATTAATAATAAAGAAGTATCAGTTTGTCTTTCAGAGCTGTACTGAGAAAAATTCAGCACAAACATCACTAATTAATGAGATTAAAATATAGAGTTATTAATGCCAGGATATATAACATCATTGTAAGCTGTGCGCTGCAAAATTGTGTGCAAATCAGTAACTAAGAGAGATTCTTTGTAATTTTTAGTAGCACATAAAACTGAAAATGCCATTAAGGTAATTTTAAAAATTGCAATTTTTTACATGATAAATAGTAATGTTGCTATTAACCTGTTTAAATTTTATTAAGTTTATGACTGTGATTATAATCTGTAGGCACACTTATATCATTAATGATCCCTAGATACGGATGTCTAACATCTGATGGTAAAATTATCACAGAAATATTTTTTCAATGAGAAAAATTGATTTTAATTGCTTCCTGTACTTGAACCAACATCGTCCACATATATTTTACATATATATTCTATAAACTAATTTGTTGTTGGATATTTCGGCATGTTTGTTATATTTATTATAACGATCCTGATCTTTGATAAGATTAGCAAATATAACTAGTATAAAATCGCTATAATGTCACATTAATTACAATTTATCAACTTTTACCTCTAACTTGCATATTTTTACAAATCCAGAAGCTTGAACGTTTTGGTGTACTATGATGTATAATAGTTCCAGAACTTTTATAATTAAACTTGCCGAATACGGATTATCATCATTTAATATGACACATAATGTACCATATTCTTAATGATCTCTGATCGTTTAATTTTCTACGTAATTTGCTATCATTTGTAAGTTGTATGTTTAAGGATTCCCGCAGCTCCCCCAATTTTTCAGAGATATGAATCTGCTGGTAGATATGACAGCACGTAAACAGTAAGATTATCTTGCTTATTCTAGATTTTAGAAATACGAAATGCAATCGAGCATGTCAAATAATGGTAAAACCTTGCTTCATGAAGTGCGTAAAAAAGAAAGATATTATATTTTCATAAATACCGTTGTTGGAGTCGAATTTCAAAGTGTTTCTCACAAAGGAACATGATAAAAGCAATTGAAATAGATTAAACGAGAAAACACTTTAATTGTCGCGATTTGAAAAAACAAATATCAGAGAGCAGTGCCGAATTTTCCTTATTTGTCCCTTTTGAGTTCATTGATGCAGTAAACCAATATTTACTCAATCGGGAATGTATGTATCAGAGGTAGTTTTTCATTAATCCTTGAGGAAAAAGGAAAATTATATTTTATAACTTTCTGGAATATGTCAATTATAATATGATACATTTTGAATCGAAGCACAATGGAAGCACGTGAAAAAACTTAAGGGTAATCAGATATTGCTTGATCTCTACCACTTGAGAGTGAATAAAATAACAATAATTTACATAAATTACAGATGTCGATGACCTTTCAGTTCTCTTGAAAGTATGTTATACTGTTAAAAAATACATATTTGCATGTAGCGACGGAAAAGAGATTGCAAAAGAATACGTACAAGTGCGTGTACACGTGTTACGTCAAATTATCTTGGCTAAGTATATGTGTAAGTAAGTGTGACAGTGGTCTAAACTTTATTTTTCATTTTCAGATACATAAACTCTTATTTTCAGTCATACATTGAGGAGTATTTAATAAAGTTATTATTTAGTTAATGGAAGCTTAATTTTGTTCTGCGAATTTATTGAGTCCTTTTATTAAGTTCTATGTAATGAAGCAATTACCTAGGGCTTAATAATTCCGTCTTTATAATTTATAAAATGGTAGCACCATCTTGGTAATGCATCTTTCATAATAAGTAGAATATGTATCTCTATCTCTCTGCTCAGAGTAAATTATATTATATTAATTATATTATGGAATTATACCTTTCATTAGTTAATAGAAACAGTAAGGTATTATTTTATAAATACAATCATAAACCGAGGGCCCTACGATTGGCTGTTTACTTGCACATATTCGAACAGAAATATTCTCGGATTTACGTTTACACGAATCATTTTCGTCTGTACGATAAGTAGAATGTGCAGTTAAGGGAAGTATGATGTGTACATTTGGACATTCAGCAGTGGGTCAAAGTTGAAATCCATCAGTTGTTTCATATGCTCCCTTGGTAATTCTTATATATTAAAAATATTGTGGGGATTTTATAAATCCCGCGAGAGTAATCTAGAACGAAGACTGACGAAAAGACGAACGACGACGGAACTTGGACGGCACGAGGACGACACAAGGACGAGAGAACAGTTCAAAAGTGTTCAAAAGAAGGCGAGACAAAGAGTAGACGTATAGAGTTCGACGGTAGATGAGTTAGAGAGTAGATAGACGTATAGACGAATAGACAAATAGTTACAGACTAGACGAATAGAGTTGTAGACGATGAGACGAACAGAATTATAGACGATAGACGCATAGAGAGACTAGACTAATAGACAAACAATTAGACGTGACTAGACGGATTTTGTATTATAGTTTGCATTTTATATTATTTAGAGTGTGTGTGTCTGCATGTTACAAGAATACGTTTCCTATATTTCACATTAAATTTACGTTTCCACTTGCATATGTCTATTTTAAGTATATTTATCATAAATATCCTACAATATGTACATTGAGTGTGAATCAGGGTACTGCAAAATGCAATGCAATATCTAATTGGTATTTCATCCATCAATTTTCTATAATTTTGCATAGGAACTATATTTTACAACCGTTTAATACAGACATGTAGATGTACTAAAAAGTGCTACAGCGTTCGAACGGTAAAGGCGTATAAATTTATTTATCTGTGTCACCAAATGAAGAAAAGTTTGACAGAAATCAACATTAAATATCAGAGTTATTGAAAATATAACGTAATTGTTTCGTCTCATTTTGCAATATGTTGAGAAATAACATTTTAAGTCCTTTTTCCAGTATTTAGGATAATGTCTAACAATAACAAATTATTGTTTAATGAAGAGCATTAACATAGCAACGGCAACAATGACGATGACAATGAAATACTGTATGATAATTAGCATCATTCCCTTGGTATTGTTTTCAATATTTTTTTGATTGAAGCGTAGAAATCACTTTTACTTGGAATGTTGAGTGCAAAATTGATTAAGATCATGACTCATAATATCGGCCGCCGATAAGACTCTGAAGCGGTTTTACTATCTTACGTCCCTTTTTGTGTTGATGATATAGAATTATAATATTTCTTATGAAATTGTTGTGCATTGAGATATACTGAGTCATTCAGTACATCTAACGGTTCTATGTTGATAATAATGTAAAACTGTATCTAATAGGTAATGAATAAATTTGCTGTAGAGTTTTAAAACAGTATCTGAGAATAATAATTTTGTGATTTTAGTTTTGTGTATTATTATTTATGTAGTTACCTACATAATTAGTGTATGTATATACAATTTAATGGGAAATAGTTTCATACGAATATAAAAGTATTGATAAGGAGATTGTTGAACACGCCACGGTTATCATTCATTTAATTTTGTAAAACTTACAATATTATAAATGAAGAATTGTTCCTTCACAATACGTGATCATTAGCATTCCTTTGTCAACTTTTGTTTTACGTCTTACATAATTTATGGAAAGATTCAATTTTCTTCTATTTACCATTAATTATAACAAGAATTTGCTATTATTAAATTAGTTGCTTAATATATGATAATATATTTTTTTTAATGAATTTTGAATTCTCAGATTTACCTAAATAATTCCTTTTTTAATTATTCAACAGATAATTAGGTAATTTCTGTGTCTTGCGATGTATGCAAAATTGTGTTCCATAAACAAAATAACTGTAAAATAATATAATGTATATTGTGGGTATAAAATGTAAACCAATTTAATTTAGACTATGAAAAAATATTATTGATTGCGATTTCATGCAATTAAAGCTGTTGATGATAGTGAAGAATTTTCCGATCTTTTGGAAACTTCCAACGAAACCTCAAAACTCGTATAAAATTAATGACAACTGAGTCAATTAAAATTTTCTATAAGAATCCCGCCAGGGACGATGGATATTAATTATGCAATTCGGTATATGAGATTTTGTGACGGACACTCTGAAAACTTGTCTTTTGTTGCATTTTATGGTCGAATAATTTTTATTTCAATTGTGCTCTATGAGTATTTATTTCTTTATTAATACGTTAACAAATAAGCATTGATAAAAAAGAAGAGTATCAAATTTCACAAGAACACTCTTTACACAAAAGTATTATTTTATACGTTGCACTACATTGCAACAATATTTCCTTCGATGTCTACGATGCATACATTTGTAATAGAAGTCAAAGTATTTTATTATTGATTGCAGATTGCCATTTTTATCAGGTCGTAAAAGAAATGAAAATGTATTTTCGGTTATTTTAAAACGATACAAAGTTCGGCTACCGCGCAACACACGGTCAAGTGTAGCTATAGTCCGACAACTGAAAGATGGCTCGGGAGCAGCGGAGTCTCTCGTTTTCAACCGCCCATTCTCACCACTTCGTTTTTAGAATTCTCAAATCCAGTCTCCTAAACTAAGCGATTATGTGGAGTGTTTACTTTAGGAGATTAGGTTTGGGGATTCCATAATCCAAATTGCAAAAACAGACGATTGAAAACGAGAGATTTAAGCAATCCCTAGAAATCTTTCAGTTAAATATAATAACTAAATCAAATCAAATCAAATAATTAAATTAAAGCATAAAATAATTTCTTCCCTTTAAACCGTCAAAAAAAGGCATCATAAAAATTCTTCAATTTAGGTAATTACCTCATTTCTCATAACCTTTGAGATGTGCGCCGAAATGTACTTCATAACCCAAAATTTGGGGGACGGTTTTACCCCCTTAACGTAAATGTTTGACGATAAAAAATATAGTCATGAAATATTTTTATAAGAACTACATTATATTTGAGTTTCATCAAAATCGGAAATTGACACCTCGGAATGTTCCCTTGTTAGAGATACAAACATTTTCTAATCATATCGATAATATTCGATTACATCGCGATCAATACCGCAATACATGGATAATAATAGAATCACAAGAAGTATTATGGTTTTTAATATATGCATAATCACAAGTCATAGTCAGTTTCAAAATATAACTAATGAGATGACGAAATTTCTCTACGTCTACTGCGGTAACCATCTTCTAATGAGTGATCAAATATTCTGCTTCTGAAAAATCCCCCAGGTATCAATTTAATTCCATGATATTCATTTGTGTGGAAATGCGGATGACTCAGAATCGGGGGGAAGTACAATATCAATCGAGCTTTGCATTTTACATCCGTCAAGGGTTTGCTGTTTGACTGTTAATTTTTTGGAAAAATGCAATTCGATTATTACTGACAAGTAAATGAGAATTTTATAGAATTCTGAAATTGTACTTGAATATTTAGCCCTTTTTGTTGTCAGTCAGCATGTGTTGCGATTAGAACAATTATTAATCATCATTAGATGATGGCATATGGGTATTTATATGTTTTTCATGAGCATACTCGAATGAAACGGTGAAACATTTCTTAATTTATTAAAAAAAAGAGAGATCAAAGTCTTATTGCAACAATTTCAAATAAAATGCAATAACGCTGAGGTATGGACTTCAGTAACCTGATTAAGAGCAAATATGTTCATATTGATTTCGTAAAAGATACGGTGGTAATGTATGCAGTAACGGAAACTGCAAGAGTAGATTAATGCGTCAAGTGGAATGAGTCTGCCTTCGCGTGGGAAAGACGGACAATGGGAAGTATACTTATAATTCAAATTTTGTATTAGCATCTTTTAACAATGTTTATGTAGCAATCTAAATATCTAAATGAAAATCCACTTGTTATTTGGTTTTTTTGTATTTGACTAAAAAATATTGCAATACCATCAATCAAAAAAAGAAATTATTTAAACAATTTTGCACTCTTTGTAACATGAACTTCATGAAATTTTCCTTTTTCTTATTCAATTATCATTAATTGCGTGATAACGATGCGTCTAATTTTTTGTGTTCATAAATTAACATGTAATTTTGCTGGTTTACTGTACTTTATATTATACATGCATATATTAGTTATTTCAATTATTTTAACATCGACTTTTATACATTATATACAGTAACTATATGATTTTTGATTTTTCCACATTCACGATGTTGTTTTTTAAGCAGTTTGTTTTATAACATACCAATCGTGTAAAACAACATTAAACAAACTGTCTGATGATAAAATGACTAAAACTGTTCAACACACAACATATAAGAAGTTATAGAAAATCGATGTGTCTCAGATTATAAACAATTTGTACAACCTCGATAATTAGTCAATATTTAAAATATCCAAACAGAATGATCACAGTTACGTTCAATATCCATATGCACTTAAAGAAAAATGCAGTTAAAAATGCAGTTCAATCACAGAAATAAATCGTCCAATAATACTACGATTTTCAGTTAGCACAAACCACAACAGAATTCATCGATACAGCAACCAACATACTCATCCGTTTCTCCCAAAGTATTGCCTTCACTCTGTTTTTAAAGCTTCGTCTTTTCGCGACATTTTGATATGTCGTATTGAGGAACAATACGTATGAACATATTCTTTCACGAACACATAACGTAATCATTGCAAGACCGAAAAGACATTTCCACATAACTGATACAATATCAGCGTACGGAGAATAAGGAATAAGTTAGATTTAAACATAAGAGTATACATATTTACAGATTTCAGTAACAAAGCGAGTAAATGGTCAAATATAACAGAAAAGATCACTAATTGTAAGTGCAAGATACTCCATCTACATTTTTTATTGACGGTACATTCGATTACAGACAAAGTAAGTTCAAGGGGGGATATGGTGTGAAAGGAGGTAAATACAAGGTGCACAGGCGAACGAATTGACAATATAGGTAGAAAGAAGTAATATCTCGAGAATCAATCATTTTAGATAAAAATGTGATATACAAACATTTCATAGTATCATGGGCAGAATATCGGTGCAATGTTAATTTGTTATTTCTTATATTTTTTCAATGTTATTTGAAGGTCAACTTTATTTTTTGAGCGTCTGTATTTTCCATATTTTCATTCTACCGAAGGAATAACGAGACTTTTGTATAAGTCAATTTCATGCTTGATTTTATATTAAAAAGGTATTTAATGGAAAAGAGCCTACCAAAAGCTTTTTCGACAGCTTGAAATGTCTCGCAAACTTTCGACAGGTATAACTACAGTGTACCTGAATTTAAATTTCCTAGAAAATTTGTCTCCTGTGGAATTGAATATTCCAATCTCAAAATCCATAAAAAATAGTGCTATAAATAACCCCAGCAATTAATACCGGAAAAATACAAAAGAAAAATACGCTTGTCTATTTTCATAGTACCATAAACAAATAACTGATACGATATTAAATCAACGACTTTTACTAAACTGCAGTAGATACTAAACTTTCACGATAAATGTTAACATGTCTTGTCCAATCAACAGGTAAGACGAGTTCAATGCGTTATCACTGTGCGTAATGATTTTTGATCCGCGAAGTTCGAAGAAAAATTCTCGTCAGGAAAGGAGCGTACCGTCGAGAGAGAAGCTTTGCGCGGTTCCGTCAATTGGTTTGTTCTCCAATGACGTCACTACCTGCGGTACGACAAAGAAGAGGCTAAAGAAATACAAGGAGGGGGAAGGAGTTACGGCATAGTATCGGAGAACCGCGACGCATTTAAATGGCCGGTCGCGTATCGTCGCGGATTCAGTTTCGCCATTGCCTCGTTGAAACCGGATCGAAATTCGTTGCCCTTAGTATCCTCTCCCTTGTTTTCGCTTTTTAGTTATTCGGTAAATAAACGCGAGACACGGCGGCTACTTCGAGCGGGTCCTTTCTTTTTTATTCTTCGTTCATTTACTTTTTTTTTTCGTTGCAACTTATACGAAGGGTACGTGTGAGGTGCGGATAAAGTGTGTGAATTAACTCGACTTTTTTATGAGAGAAATGTGTCGGGGAGCTAAAGAAAAATAATTGCCGAGACATCGGTAATGGTGTAGGGACTCCGTTTAGTTATACGTGGCTTAAGACTGAATTTCATTTGAATTTCTAAAATTGTTATTCATTTCGTCTTCGGCACCAGCGAGGACATTCGGAGACACGACGGCGAGAAGAACGACTTTTTTGTGGTACTACGTAGACTTTTAGGTAAGTTTCACTGTGTATTACAGAAAAACGATGTGGTAATTGTTGTACTAAAATTAAAAATCATAGGATCACTTTAACACTAGAACTACCTAGCAAGTCAAAATGACTCGTTATCAATTTTTTCCAAAAATTTACCAAATTTATAGAATAGTTATGGAATAGATATTCCACGGCCATCCTATAAAATCTTATTTACCTCTTGATTCACCTTGTTTCAAAGTTCTTACCTAATACATTGAAATATAACAGATTTAACGCCGGTAGTTCTAGTGTTAATACATAAAAGTGAGCTGAGTTACTGTTGAAGCGAGAAATTATGTTTCTCATTTTGTAGGGAACTATTGCGTAAAAGTTTAAAAAATAATGGATTTAAATTTTCAACTAAGGATCGTTTTAACAGATCTATTAGAATGAAATTATTACGACAGTACGAAAAATATATTGTTAAGTCGCAGCCTGCAAAATTGGTTTCAGTATTTGAAACCAATTCGATAATATTAAATGCATACAGTGTTCTGTTACCCATATTGATTATTGAAATAAGAAATTGTAATGATACAGTTTTTATATAAAAATACTATTTCCCATTTTCTTCGTTTTATAGAAGTTACAACTACGTTCAAGTTATCTGTATGTTCCAAAAATATCACTAACACTTATTGGAAAATTATCATTTGCAATTATAATTTCGCTTATATAGAAATAAATATAATTATCATTAATTTTAATGAATGTTAAAAGAAGTTATTACCAAATATAAATTATTGAATTCAAATAATTATATTTGATTTTTGATTATAAATCCTCGTCACAAAATAATGGACATCAGCTTTTCTTTTATCAATTAAAATCTCAAAATTTCTATTACACGAACGGAAATATTGTTCTTGAAAATCCACCTATCGTTGAAATATAAAATTATTACACGTTATTTCATTATTTGATCGAACACGTCCACCATTATAATCATCCTGGCAATATTGTTACACGCGTGATTGAACAGCAATGAATAAAAATAATTAGCAAACGTTAAATAATAAAATATATATATTGTAATAAATATTAGTCCTGAGCGATATCAATATCCATATCTACATTAACTACTTCATATACAAATGCCTTGTGTATTTTACCTGCCCTTTTACTTCTATTTATCTCTATTAATTCAAGTACATCATTCGATATCAGGGAAAAACTACGTATTGGCCAAACCAAAGAATTATCGGCGTTATCATTAACGGAAATCGGCATAGTATGCTATGAAGTTTGTTTGTAATATTGTCGGCCCCACTTTTTGTAGTCGACATAATCTTGATATGCCGTTGCAATTGTCGATTGCTCAATTATTAGCTCGCGGAGATTCCAATCAAATCTTGAATCACCGATTTAGATGTGTCTGTCACATGAAAACACTTAACTGTAGTTTGATGCTAAATTAATTAATCGAATTAGCCGTAAATTATTTCGTCGATGGATTTGAACTTTTAAAAGCATATTGTGAAGACGCAAGGGATTTTCATATGGTGTTATTGCCAACGCAACGATTCAAGTTAATGGAAAAATGTATTATATTTTAATGTAATATTTAATTATCTCTATCCAAAACCACTCCGAATCAAAATTGTAATTTTTGACTTAGGAATCCTCCCTCTATAAATTTGTATAGATATTCTATTCTTCATTCATTAAATTCTACAGTAAATCTACTTGACACTTGATTCTTTTTTTTCTTTTTTCATAGATATTGAGGAAAGGTGAGAAACATATGAATAATTTATTAAATTGTAATTGTCTGCAATTTTGTCGTTTTTCAGGAAAAAGTTAGAGACTATTATTGAATCAAGTAAAAAGTATACGATGAATTAATTATTAGCCTTTGTTATAGCGTATAATTAATGACCTCCTAAACTATGTAAAAGTTAATTTAACTTAAATGTCTTTCGATTATAATTCAAATTAATTCATTGCTAGACATATAGACACTTTCTTGGGACACTCTACATGATACAGTGTGTTATCCTAACGTATACACGATAGTTTAATAAAGAATCAATTGTTTCCTTCGTTATTAAGATGAAACGCAAGAACAGCTATTAATACGAGTGATAAACAAACCCTGTTTACACGAACAATGTTTATGAGAACAATTAACAGGAGAATCACGACGAACAGTCGAATCAATGATAAGTCGAATAATTGAGAAATATAAATCTTTAGATTTCCTCATTTTGAATATTTCTATCATTCACGATATTCTAAAACCGTAGTATAATTGTACCAGAGAGTACTATGTCACTGTTGCAAATATTTATAAAACAATTTTTCATTCCAACATTCAGCTTGGAAAAAATTACTTTTAAATTCTTGTCTTTGTTCCTTTTATTTAGCAAAGTTGAAATTAATTATTTCGATTTGAAATCCATCTGAAACAGTGAGTCTTAGAAACGACCACTGCAATTGAATCCAAAGAAATACAAAAGAAAATGAATTCAACAGAATTTTAATACTAGATTTACGGGCGCTGAATCTGCTATATTTAAATATATGAAATAAGTGCATCCGAAAAAGAGGAATCAAACGTCAAAGAAGATGATTAATTAAGTAATTCCTACATTGTAAGATACATGATAAACATCTATCGTCTAGCGTCTTTATAAGTTTGGAAATCGGGTCTAAAAAAGTAGGTCTCGGTCGATTTAACGGTTTCTATGGATCTAGTGTTAAGAATTTAGCCGCCTTTGAGTCTAACGTTTGAAACAAACAATTATCTTTTCAAAGATCAAATTATTCTCAATAACAAGTCTGATTAGCTGCACGTGATATTGACCAAAATTTATGACCCACGTGATCGAATGAGATCAAGATCGGCATGAACTTACGCATCTAAATCAACTCAATATCTCACTATCATTTTATTCTATTCGAACTGAGCTCGTAGATATTGGCATTACATTTTGTCTACATCCAAAGCGTTTGGTAAAATCAATGTTTTGCAGTAAAAAGAAAATGTTACAAATTACCGACTTCTCCTTTTACTGCATTGATTTTTCACATTTTTACAAATTGCTCGTGATTAGTAGAACCATGTCTGTAAGTTGGATAGTTTTGCTTATTAGCTTCAGGAGAGATAGATAAAGTTTTATAATCAATTATTCGTGTAATGAAAATTGCAATTTTATAAAATTATAGTTTCGTAAACAGCAGAGAACATAGTCAAATATGGGTCACTTATTATGTTTAGAAGAGGCAGATAAACTTTTGAAATTAATTGTTTCTGGAATTTAATATACAATTTTATAAAATTCTGCTATTGTTAAATATGGCTTGTGATTAGTGTACATACCGAACAAAACGGTCAAGTACTTGAGAGATAATGATAAGCTCGGTGATGCCAATTAAGTGGTTTTTTAGGTGCTGCAGAAAATATTGAAGCTTACAATGATATGTTAAGTTTACAATTACTGTGGTATTTTTTTACTTTTATGACGATATATAAATAATTCAAATTAATTTACTTTCATCCTTTAATTCTTTTCTTCCAAGACATACTTAATTGTATTATGGGATGCAATACGATTTTTACATGATATATTTTCCCTATTTATGGCTGACTAATTACATTAATAATTGATTATTCTATGAATTCTGAGGTAAGTATCAATCAGTTAGGTTTAATTTATGCGACACAAAAATTCGTTATTCGATTTAGATATCTTTAGAAGTTTTTTTAAATTTTATATTAATATCTTTCCGTTCTAACAATAAGTACAATGTTAACAACACAACGAAGTTTATTAAATTCACATGCATTTATCTATACACATGCACAAAATCAGCAATGACACTTCCTTCAAACTATAAAAATATCATGTAAAAACCTTGTTTTCCATATTTAACTTACTCTTTCTCGACGAAGTACAATTTTATTTGTAGTACCACAAATTATACCGCAAACAGCTTGTATTATCCTTTTTGTTATATGGTTTTTAATGGACCGGTAATGGCACATTTATTGCCGCCTGTCAAATTGTTAATGATTTGTCTATGACTTGCAAAAAGTTAAACTCACTTGCAGTTGTGGTTTAACAGTATTGCGGTATTAATGGAAAATACGTTATTATAGCATTCTTTCATTTACAAACGTCGTTCTGGGGCCACATTTCCAATAACAATTTCAGAAATTGTTTTTTAATTTTCCCAATCTACAAAACTGAGTCATATGTGTAAAGTAGATTGCGGACCGCAATAAACTACGGGATTCTCTTTTCCTTCTCTATGAATTTCAACGATAATAGCTTTTAGTTGTTACACGAATTATTTGTAGTTTTAAGAGAATTTGAATCAGCGAGACGATGTTGAGTTTGCAATAGATTCCACGAGTGTGAAATATGTCCCAAAATTAATTCTACAATTACTATCAATTGCACCCTCCAACACTTCTATATCAATAATTGATCCAATCGTCGTTAATATCCGAAACTGTCATACTACTTAAGCTGAATTTAACGAAGTTCTTTATTGAAAATGAGTCTTAGAAAGTCCAAATTCAAACACTAAATTTACCAAGACGATTAAAATAATTTGCTCTGAATTTTTTTTAAATATCCCTGTAATGTGTAACGCTATTTCTCTTTCAATTTTCTATGCATGTCTTGAAAGTAGACATTTGAATCGATTAATATTTTGCTCTCCATCATTTATCTCATTAAGACATATTTATTTTAAAATCTCAGATATATTGAGTTAATAGTCGGTAGATCTAGTAGGTATTGATATTACTTTTATTCTTAGGCTTTAGAAGAAACATCTTTATGATACTAGACTTTAGAACAAACTCAACAGAAATGCCGAAAAAGAGAATTCGTGCCCACTTATTGTTAGATATATTACTTATTGTTGGATATATATATATATCCCATGCAATAAGGATAATTCGTGTTAGAATATGGAAAATTTGTTCTAGGATATACCAAATTAATTGAATCTAATATTGTTGGATTATTATAATATATACATATTATGTAATAATAATATATCTTTGCACTGCAGAGAGTCTTCTGTTTAGAATACGAATTCTTAGAACGTAGAGTCGTTTTTGACCTCGTTCAATATATATACATGCATTATTATTAAATTATTAATAATAATAATCCAATAATATTAGGTTTCATTAATTTGGTATGTAATAGAACAAATTTTCCAAATTCTAACGCGAATTATCCTTATTGTACGATGCTGAAAAGAAGTCCCGTTGACGGAATTTGAAAGAAATATGGGTTTCATTGGTCAAAGTTTACGAAGCACGCCTTTTCTCACACATATATTCGAATCTAACATGCTATTTGCTAGATGGTTACACACACTAATTGGATGTCGCGTAATAGGTGCTTGAGGACCGAGTCTTTATCCACGTTCCCGGTGTTATACCCATGAGTCACATTGGTAGTCTACAAGAAAGCTACATAGTGAAATTAGCGTTTCTCAATTTCATTAACAAGATAAAAAGCAATGCAATTGAAATGGGTAGTTTGTTTAGAATAGTGTCATTTGAGACGGGTGAAAGAGATTCTATTACTTAATTTGAGGTATTTCTTGCCAATTTTTAATCTTTTGAAATAGCTCAGCAAATAAGTAGCTAAATTCAGTATTTACAGTTGTTAAAATGATTGAGAAATTGAACATTCACGGTTTACTGTAGATACTGAAATACAATTGGCAACGGGGGCGAAAAAAATAGTTGAATGATTTAAATATACTTGCAGAATGTATAAAGTGTACATCTTTTTATTCTTTTTCGGCTAAATTTTGAATTAATGTACAATTAATAATAGGTAATATGTAAACATATGAATATTTATAACTTCTATGGAGAAGTGGTATTGCAAAAATTTGTTAACAAAGTTGAAAAGCTTGTTATGTTGCTTGCTGAATCGGAAAATGTTGTATATCCATTTTTTCCCAAGAAATAAAGCAGTAATTAATAGCATTGTAAATAGCATATCAAGGAGATTTACTTAACCGTCTAAATGTATAAAACACTGAACGAGAAATTGAAGTTAAAAAAAAGTACTGTCTCCAGCAAAATTCGATGATACAAACATCCCACATTTTTTTATTAAGCTGGCGGTATGTTTTGTTCAATTCTCTTATACATATTTCTTGAATAATTATCAGTTTTCATTTCTTTAAGTACCTGGCGGTGCTTTTGTTCTTGAAATTATGTTAGAATTTCATTACATAATTAACTTGAAATTCTAACAGAATCGGAGATTAAAGGAGGTTAACGCTAAAAACAAACTACCATGTCCAAAAAAGAATGAAATTAATTTTATCTTGATTTACATAAC
The DNA here is from genome assembly GCA_910591515.1 of Cerceris rybyensis. Taxonomy (NCBI): domain Eukaryota; kingdom Metazoa; phylum Arthropoda; class Insecta; order Hymenoptera; family Crabronidae; genus Cerceris; species Cerceris rybyensis. The sequence goes on from OU342793.1 coordinate 10,794,472, forward strand.
GAACAGTAATATATCAATCAAGAGGACTGGCGCTAACAGAAATGACACATCGATAAAATATAAATTTACTGAAGTAACAACGACTCTAATTTATCAAATTGACAGCAATACATATAGTAGACGTACGATTATAAATTCTCCCGTACAAGAAAATACAATTGACGCTTTGAAGACATGTAAATCGCTTATCATAACATATGTATTTGTGCTTTTCAGAATTAATGATACTTTTGATGCATGTGATATTTATAAAGTACGAATGCTGTACAATATTGTGAATTTCTAACAAAGATCTTCAAGTTTACTGCTTCTAGTTCTAAAGAAAAAGTATTTTTTGTGCTTTATCATTGGGGACCTTTCGCGTAAACTTTAGGCATCAAATACAAAATTGGAGTATTATTTATAAAAATATTTAGGAGTATATAAGATTGAACGTTATAATTTTTTGTAAAAGATGTTTAATGTTATGTGCTAAACTTCATTGTTAACGTTCACGTTACAAGATAAAAAAAAGAGTTTGAGGGCCATACTAACGATATATAACGAGTGTATATAAAAAATGAAAAATTACATTAAAGATACATGGAATAACTTTCGTCATAAAATATGTCTATTTATTATTCTGATAGTTTTGATTATTATGTTTATCCACGTAGTTAAAAGTTTCTCGTTCATTTCAACTGAATGTAAATGAAGGTAGAATGTATTTAGATAGTGTGAGTTTAACTTTGACTTCAGAAATTAGGGATGGAAGGTAACGTAAATTGAAGAAAAAATACCTGCTTTTGCAGCTTCTGCAAATTTCTAGTATCGAGTTTAGATGATTAATTTTAGCCATTTTTCACTGTTCTCCTTGAGACATGTACGTTGCTGATTATCACTGTGAAACTGTTAAAGAGGGATAAGGCAGTTATCAACAGAAATTTGCATGGACTCTTTTTCGAGGGTCCACGTTCTAATAATTGAAGTAAACTAAATTTTTTTAGCATATTCTTCTTTTTTTACATTTACATTATTTTTAAATTAAAATATAGCATGCCTCTAATTTCAAGATACAGTAATTTTTCGCTAAACACTTAAGTCAATATTCACTTTTTTCTTTTTCAAGCATCTTTTTCAATCATATTTGATAAAAGTTCGTGGAAGCAATTTTTGCTAAGTTGCATTTACTGCTCATAAATTATATCAAGATGTTTCTTCTTTGCAGATGTATTCAATATTATATAATGAAGTAATAAAAGTTTCCAATGAATACGATAATGATAATTTGAACGTTAACGTTTCCACCGTCACTATTTTACAAAAACTGATCATACGTTGCCTACATTTATATGCAAAATCATAAGTAATTAATTGCATTGCACATTTGCAGTCAATTTTGTTACAACAGTAATTACTTTTATATCATTCTGTATCTTTAAGTTCTAACGTAAAATAATTTGACTTTTTTCTATACGTGTTTTCTTAAGCGCTATGGAATTCAATAAAATTTTATGTAAACTTTAAGTTGTAGTATTTACTAATTTTCGGATAAACTGAAGATCTAAATATTGGCGCTAAATGGATAAAGGTTTGTCGAATATCTACATATCTATATCTTTGAAAATTCTGATTTATAAAGATGTGAATGTAATAGAAAAAGTTTCACTTCAGTAGAAATGATGAAACTAGCAAAACAGCCGGTCGCGTTCAACGTGTTAATGAAATCAAGGCACTGACAATGAGGGAGATTCAGATAGAAATACAAAAGACCATTGAAGAATTTAAATGACAAAATTGAGTTAATAAAACAATAACTACAGTAGAAAACTGTGCCACCTATAAGTCGATTAGGGACTGAAAAATGTTAAAGTTCTTGAAATAAAGTACGCTTCATTGAGTCGTAAAAAGAAATTTTTTTAAAAATGTTGTAGACAGTGTGAGTTTTTATATTCATAGGAAATAATTTGAGGGAAGTGTAAATATAATTGTACTTATTCTAATAATTTGAGCAGCTGATAATTCCAGCTACGATAATGGACGATATTGAAAAGAAGCAATTTTAAAAGTGAGCAAAAGCATTAATTTTATCTGAAGAATGAAGATTATGCTTTTTACATATCTATGTTGAGTAAAGCATTTCTCACGGTTTGTTTTCTTTCGATCTGAACGTATTAAGAAAACTGTATGATTATCTAATTTCGATCGGGGCATTCCCGTATTCACATGGCTTTGAGGCAATCAGTTTCGCAAGAATAATACCCCTTTTGCATAATTTACGTTTTCATACAGCAACAGTATTCACGGAACCCATTAGTTATTTTATATTTGCACTCGTTGTAGTTTACGACTTTGCATTTCTTATTGAATTTTTTTTGTTCAATTTTATCATGTTCAGTTTCAAGAATTACTTACCGTAATTAACTTTGATAGAATATAGAAATTTGCCGAATTTTTTCAAAATTTAGTGCTTTGTAAATAAATCCTGAAATAATGGTAGCAATATACGAAAAAAGAAATTAAAATTCCTTTACAGAGGAGATTAAACAGATTTAGATTCTTGATTATTTCATTCCCATTCTTCTGACGTGTTTACCTAGTATCTTTAATATACTAAATTAATAGTCCATGGTTTTAGTGTTAATTCACACATTTTTCTTTTAATAACGAAATTTATGAAACAGAACTTACAGAAATAAAAATCACGGAATATTTATATACATAAAAATTACTACATTTGTAATTGTCGATTTAGGATATATAGAGGCCGTAAGAATGATCGTGTAAAAATAGATCATTTTACATGACAAACAACAAATTTATTACTTCACGATGTTCTGTTTCTTTACAATGGATCATATTCAAAACAGAATCTTTTTGTTTGTGGACATCAATGAAAATATACTCATAATTCATTATATAAACAAGAATGAAGTACGCATGGCAAAAAGAACGTAGTGCTTTTGAAAGTTATTTACAAAGAGCATGTATATTTTTTTATAACTGCGAGTAGAAGTTTAATTACTTTATAGCACTAAATCGTAATCAAATATTCGATTAAATCAAGCGAATATATTACTTTATTACCGCGAAGAAGTCCAATTAATGATGGACAATTAAATTTATTGCACGAGTGGCAATATAAAAAAATATTCTTTCCTGAAGTCTGTTATATTTACATAACAATGTCATAAAATCGTTGAGTGACGATGGTGCACTAGCAATTTCTAATCTAATCTCATGATTTGAAACATGCTTATCTATCTCTTGAAATAGGCAATTTTCTGATAAAAGCATAGATTTAAGGTAGGTAATCGTAGAAATTTTTACTACTGTCACTATTCTACACGTGCTACTAATTATTATAGTCATGTGCGTTGTCAAGTGATATTAGCGTTACAAAAATCTGATAAGAATGTTGTAAGATATAACTTGTAACCATTGATTATATTGCTGCAATGGATCTTATTATTATGTGGTAATATTATTCTAAAAAATTCACCATTTAATTTGATTGCCATAAAATACTTTCAAATTTGTTGTTCCATCAAAGAGAATTTGTGCCGGTAGTTTTATAATAATATTGATAAAGTGAGCTATGTTTGCACAGTTGTAAATGATGTAATAAATTTTTGTAAGAAAAATGTTACGTTTCTATGTATCACGTTGGAACTATTAGAGATAGCATGAAAAATGTTAGGACGAAATAATTTCTTTATGGTCGTTACGTCTCTCATTGTCACTACAATTGATTACTTATACAATCGGGAAAAAATGAGAATTACGCATTTATAGGCTGGTTACTTTAACGCTAAACCTACAAAGCTGGTCAAAAGACCGGTACCAAATGTTTTTTAAAAAATAACTATATTAATAGAATAGCTATGAAGTAAATATTCCACTTCTTTCTTATAAAATCTAAAATAGTTAGTTAAACATCTTTCTCGCCACTTCATTTCTCTTTTTTTAAAGTAGTCATTAAGTATATTTCTATTTTAGTAGATATAAAATCGGCAATTTTAATGTTAAAAACTCAAAGTAAGTTTCTCTAACACGAAAATTGCTAAAATTTACTAAAGGAGTACTTATTCACATTCAAAGGTGATGTTTTTAATGTAAGACCTCGCATTGTCCGAAATATTGGAACTGCCTTGTATCCAAAAATGATTATCACAGAAATAAGAAGTTGACACAAATCAATGATAAGCAAGATATTATCGTGTGCTTTGTACTATATTTACTTTTTTTTGAAGCAACGCTGCCAATGATTTATTATCGTAGCTCTGTATCTTTGCTACTAGCTCGGATGAAATGACTAATACACGCTGAATCAAAAGTCACGAACCACATCGAAATTGTACTAATCGTTTTTTAATTAGTTTTTGTGTTTTTTATTAAAATTTTCGCTATTTACATAATTACATCTCCTATTTTTACTGCACATAATACTGCGATGTTATAAACACAAGATAAAAATTAAAAAAAAACGATAAAATCTACAAACCAGTTCGTGACTTTTGACCAATCCTGTGTTTCCACACAAGTGTCGAATGAAAAATATTTTTCAAAAATTAATCCAGCGAATTTGGATTGATATTATACTTTGTACCAGCTTACTACTGTACACTGATAAGGTATTATACATGATACTACTGATATTTACTCATGTGACCCTAATGTGAGTCATCATCGCACGTGACATTCCTAAACGACAAAAAGCCTTATGCCCGATGGTACGAAGAAATTTCGAATTAAGCAAACAAGTTTCTTGACATTAAATAGTTATAAATCGACAAATGATTTAAACAAGAGAACGGTATATTCGAGTCTCTATCTTAATGCAAATGTTTCTGTTTTATCGCGCCGACGTATTAGTAGAAATGAAATGTCGTAAAAGGAAAGACTTGCTGGTAACATATACTTAAATCCTGCAAAGAATTTTTTACATTTTCAGCATTTTCACTTCATAAAGTTTAAACGCACTTTAACTCTGTTATATAATATGTAGAGTTTAATATTTTTTATTTATTAATATTTGTTTTAAGCTCTTTATTTTAGAAATATTCTTTAGCGTTGTAAAGTAAGAAAAAGTATGGACTATTATTTTATTTATAATACTTTCATTTTACTGCATTTGCCCTTTTGTACATTTTCTAAGGTTTATGGATACAGTAAAATATTTCTGCAAAAACGGTAAAACTAGCTAAAAGAAACGTAAATATATATTGTAACATTTCAAAATAAAATAGTTATTTTTAACGAATATTAAATTCCATTTTATTGCACAGGAGTGTGAAAGTATCAATAAACCGAACGTTGTAACATGCGTTTGTTACATAATACTACGTAATCGTACAATTGCACGACCGATATCTGGGATGTCTGACCAGTGAATTCCTTGTTTCATCTTGTTTACAATAGGCACTGCATGCATCAACCTCGCAGCAACTAACACTTCCACCACTTATTTACACACGACAGTATACTAAAGATATATTGGGCTGTTCGGAAAGTAATTTCGTTTTTATCGGTGAAAATGAAAGACGATTTTCTTGTAGTGCATAAATATTTTATTGAATTATATATTCTCTATTTTGTTCGAATACCTTTTGCCATCTTTCTGGTAGTAGCATGATTCCATGCTAGTAAAAGTTTTGATCTTCGCTGGCAAAACTGATCTAAGCCATTTTCGACGTCTTCATTCAAAGTAAAGGTTTTGCCATTTAAAAAATTTTGTAGAGACCGAAACAAGTGATAATCTGAAGGTGCCAGATCTGAAGAATATGGTGATTGTGATAATGAAACCCATCCAAGCTGTAAAAGCTTTTGGAGGGTTACCAAACTTGTATGGGATCTCGCATTACCTTAGTGGAACACTACACCTTTTCTATTGATCAATTCCGGACTTTTCTGTGTACGTGAATCATTCAATTTGTCCAGTTGACGACAATACACTTCAGAATTGATAGTTGTAATGTTCTGTAGAATCTCTCTCTAAAAAAAAACAACAAAAAAACCGATTCCTTCAAAATCCTACCAAACACACAGCATCACCTTTTTTGATGCATTTGAGCTTTTGAAGTATGTTGAGCTGATTCATCTTTTTTATTCAATGTTTTCTTGCGTCTAATATTGTTGTAAACAATCCATTTCTAGTCCCCAGTGATGATTCGCTTAAAAAATGGATCATTTTCTTGACGTTTGAGAAGCGCGAATTCGTTTCGCTAAGAATATGGAGAATCCATGTGTCCCGTTTTGGAACTAATCCAAGGCGTTTGATGTGATCATGAATGGTCGAATTCAATAAATTTAATCTTTCAGCAATCTCACGAGTTGTTATTTGGCGGTTTATATCAATCAATGCCTTTTTTTTTGTTCTCATCTGCTTCAACTAGCCTTCCACATCGTGGTGCATCTTCAACATCAAAATTGACAGAACAAAATTTTGCAAACCAGTTTTGGCACTGGCGTTCTATTAACCTTTTAGGTACGGCTGAATTCTGCGTGTGGCTATTTCCCTCGACGGCAGAGTCTGACGTGAACGATGTATAAACGATACAACACTGCAAAGTGTGACGGGCAATGCCGTTCTGTGCACGAGTACATTCAAATGAAGTATTTGATGATTAAATCATAATTTTAAAAAAAAATATTACACATACTTTAACTTTAACAATTCACTTTAATAATTAATAATATAATTGAGTATAATATATTTTGAAACAGGGTACAATACATATACCTACGTCACCATTCATAACGAGATCTTTGCCTTGTATCGTTTTTCGAACACACTATACAATTTCGTAAAGCTTTTTCAGAATTTTTAGATTTGTAGTAGGATGGAAAGTGTACATACCTAACGCTGTGTTATACCTGCCACTGCCGTATTAAAAACAAAGACTGTATATTCTGTCTGTCTCTTGTTAATACTGTTGTAAATTGATGTAAAGACAAAAGAAGTGTGAAACAATACATATGAAGACAGTTATTCAATTCAAATGGTGGGCGAGTGAGCCACTATAGTGGCGCGTCGTTCAAAGATGACATCCATGAAAGCCACTATAGTGGCGCCTCGTTCAGAGAGACGACATACACGAAAGCCACTATAGTGGCGCGTCGTACCTAAAAGGTTAATGCGTCTTCTCCATAGACATCGAATAATTTTTTCTTGCTTGAACAGCATTTTTTACCTTTTCGATAGTAAAAAAATATAATATGCCGAAAATGCTGCTTTCGACTTTCCATCTGTAGTAGGGCATCAAACAAAAACTATTGTATAGAATCAAACAAATTTTTTCACAAACAAGCGTTGCTATATCAACTGTCGAAATATAGAATGACAATGCGAATTAAGTGTGAAGCTGGGTGTGAAAAAATATAATTATGTCCACCGTTGGGAAAAAAACGAAATTACTTTCCGAACAACCTAATATTAACAGGATGGAAAAGGTCATGCGGAAATTCAAGGAATACTTAATAAATGAAAAATCCATGCATGTGGGCCGTTTATTTTGAAAGTGATATAAGTCTTGAACTCGAGATATTTAACGGTCTGCAGTTGAAAATATTTAAAAGTATTATAGCTAACTACCGTAAAGATTTACTTGTATTTCTCTTTTCGGCACACAGGCATCTCTCGATTTTCAAAATTCAATTTTTCAAAGATTTTTGTCGACATTACTAAACTGGTCACAAAAACTGTAGCACTTGTTCGCACACACATCGACTATTACAGGTTCTCTGTACCATATTGTAGTATTGTCCACTAAAGCTTAGAGAATCTCAAGTTTACGAAGAAACCACATGAAAGCGGTTAAACTCTCCTTATTACATTACCGCTAGAATTACCAAGCAAGTCGAAATGATTGGTTTCGAATTTTTTCCAAAAACTGTCAAAATTTATAGGAGAATCATAGAGCAGATATTCTACGTTGATCGTTGGAAAACATAAATTACCGAATTGATAACCTTTTCCATCTCTTGATTCCCCTTTGTCAAAAGTACATATTTAATATATTGAAGTACAATAGATATAATGCCGGTAGTTCTAGTGTTAAATAAGTATACTGATTAATATAGTATATAACGATACAAGTATTGTGCATGAGCGATTAGTGAACGGTGTGAAATTGGCACACGAGCGAAGCGAGTGTTCTAACACGCCGTTCAGATCGCTCATACACAATACTTGTGTCGTTCAATATTTTATAGCACTGCATGCCCTAAGTTCGTATCATACACCAGGCTATTCGTTGGCTAAATAACCAAAAAGAACATTGCGCACATGCGCACACGTAATCAGGTATTTGTTTCACTGCATGTGAGCAGTGTTCTTTTTGGTTATTTAGCCAACGAATAGTCGTGGCGTATGATACAAACTTAGGGCATGTAGTGCTATAAAATATTTTAAAATACATGTAGGATCGTGAAAAAGAAATGAGAGGGATGGTTAGATGAATTGAGCGAGAGAGATGATTGAACGAATGAGCGAGAGAGAGACGATTGATTGAAGGAGCGAGAGTGCTGATTGAAACAAAAGAGAGTCTGGGAGAGGTAGAAAAAATTGCGAAGCACGAGGGCGAGGCAGTCGATAAGAAAACGTGGAAGTGAACGTGACGATATGTATTAATTTCTTTTTTTATTTTTGCAAATATATTATGTTTAAGTAAAATCTCTCTGCTTCATCCTGAATTTCCTACATACAATTTTTAATGCTTTTTTGTGTCTCTCTATTTTCGAATATTCAAGATTCGGAAGCATTTTCAGGAATCAATTCTGGTCGAAAGTCGAGGGTTGCCTGTATTAGTTTTGCCCACTATGAATAATTTTGTATAGTCACTGAAAAATCATCATTTCTCACCTTACGGTGAAGTGACTTGTGCCACTTCGCAAATAAACTCATATAATAAATTCCTAAATAAACTCATAGGATAATTTCAAAGTTGCATTCTGTTTTATAACAAAATAATGTGTAATTCGTCTATTATATTAAAAAATATCGATTAGACGGCGAAGACACGATGAAGAACCCTTGCATAAACCTGATTCGAACGTATTGAGAAATGTGTTTGCTCTGATTGCTATGAAAGATACAATACGCGAAACTAGTGCACGATATCGACTAATTCAATGAATAAGAAAAATACTGCGTCGTATTGAATTAACTTTTTAATGAATAAACATGACGGTTCTGGCTTTTTCTCGTGGCATGTTGCTGGAATTAGACGTACTCTCAAGGTTAACAACACGGCTTGCTTACATATATAGGATAAAGAATAAAGAAATTAGTGGGAGATATGACTAAGGAATTTCTACGTCTCTTTGTGTATTTTTGCATGCAGACAATTTTGTATCGTTTTAAGATGTGCCAAAGAGTGCACGGGAGGAAGTAATATGTGACGTGAATAATTGAGACCTTGGTGAGAGACGGTTTTTATGAAAACAAAGAATTAAGAATCCTTTCTTATTGTTAGACACTTTCCTTTTCGTCGACTTAAGAGAGAGACTTGAGAATATTAAATAGGAAATTTTCAGTGAAGGAAACGTTGTCACATATGCAAATAATATTGTAATAAGAACTTTTATTTTCCTTTCCATATGTCTGCATATGGATATAGAATTCGAATTGTTGTTCCCATTTTCATTTTTTAAAGATTTTCCTAGGTTTTGCAAATAATAGTTGATTCTATTGAAACTGTACTTCTAGTTTCTCTCGGATATAAGGAATAGAAAGTTGTATAGGATTTTCGTGTCAATATCGTTCAATGTTCTTTTGTTTAGATGTCAAATATAAAAGAAAAAGTTGCATTGTCCTCCTGCAATGAATATTCCTATTTATATCTTCTTTTTTGTAAAAATAAAATGATTTTACATTTTTTAAATGGACCTTCATAAAGTTTATGCCATGTGAAAGTGTACACGGAAGCATTTTCAAGACGTTTGATTACTTTCTCCAGTTTAATTTAAGTATCAAAGACGTCACGTTGAATTTTAATATTATCATCGATATGTTTATTATTAAACAAAGCGCTATTAATAAATTAATAATAATACTACTAGTTATCGCACGAATGATACGGATAACGGTATCGTTACGTCATGAATTGCCACTATCTTCTTTTTTATTATAAAAATATTCAGTCCTACAAATGTCATAGAAAATGTTTTAAGTATCTTCAATGTCTTTAACGATGGAAATACCAGTTTCGCTTACGTAAACAATAGAATATATATTTATAAATATTTGTGAAAAGCAGTAATATTAATTAGAGTATTAAAAGATATAGTAATCGGCATAAAAAATAGTTGCCATTTCAAAAATTCTCATTAAAGCATTGAAACACCTAATACGGTATACATAGTACCTTTTTCAACCTACGAAATGTTTTGATGCGAAGGTTCTTATGAAATATTATAATACCTCATATAATTTTAAAGCATTTAAGAACAAGGTATCCGTCACGAAATTAAACTAAAGGAATATATTGTAACAGCGCTTCAATATATTCGCAAGGTATAACGGCGCCGTTACAATATATTCGCAAGGTATTTGAAAAAGTAATTAGTGTGTTCTTTTCTTTATAATATGTCTGCTTGTGGAGACTGTTCTACCGATCAAAAAGCTAATTGCGAAAGTGCAACTGCAACATTAACACTAGAACTACCGGCGTTACATCTATTATATTTTAATTTCAATGAACTATTTGAGAAGCTCGATATTAACGCTAGAGCTATCGGCGTTAAATCTATTTTATGTTAATATAATAATACGTTGAACGCCACCGATATTTCGTTCGTTTTACCATCTACACTGAAGAATTTTTCTATTGGTCCTATCTTTGGAAAGTAGAAATTTTAAAGACGCAAATAGGTATATATTCAGCAGGATGTTATCTTTTGAACGCCAGTATTTAAGTATTGAACGTACTAGAAAGTGTATAAATATTAAAATCGAAAAGTCATATGAAATTTAATTGAATCGAATAGTATCGGTCACCGGTGACCCCCATGGCAGTTGATATGTTAAATAAGTATTTTGAAAAAGAAGGAATCAAAAGCCGGAAAAGATTACCGATTTGGGGATTCATGTTTTTTTGTGGTAGACGTGGAATATTTATTTTATAAATGTTCTAGAAACTTGGAGAATTTTTTAAAAAATGTTTGTACTTATCATTTTGAGTTGTTTGCTATTTATAGTATTAATTTCCACCAGAGCGACTTGTTTTTTATCTACTGTTCTTTTTAGAACTTTTACCGACGTGACAAGGCGAATGTGATGAATTAAAAAAAATTGACTTTAATTTGCAAGGTTTTCGCGACTTCTGTCATTGTTTTTTTTTGGCAAATGTTCCGCAATCTGAAAATCTAGGACAACACCTGTTATTTTGTGGCAAATAATTTTGAAACGCCCTGTACATCCTGAGTACACGTTTAGTTTTGTGATTCAATGAACAGCCTATTAGGATCGGTACATATAATTTAAAAATGTAGATTTTATGTAATGCAGACATTCTTTTATATCATCTTTGACGTTAATTGCAAATTCTGAACACGCAATCTTGTTAATATTGACATCATAGAATGAAACATGGCTAATGTCTAAAGTGGTTTAGTTATTTGCGAAGATACTGCGATTAGAGTGATTAATGCAGCAAATCAAGGTTGAAGTAAATCTAGAAGTATATTCAAGCTAATGCTCAATTAATGCATAATGGTAAACATTCTTTGTGCCAATAAATTCTAAGAAAATTGAATGGTTTAAATCGGGAAGTTTTGTATGGCGTCGATAAAATGTAATAGATGCAGCATTAAAAACATCTACCTTGTTATTTTAAAGCAATTCAATCATCGAAACGTTTATTATCTTCAGAAAAAAATATGTTCATTATCATTTTTATGAGCCACTGAATACAAATAATTCTATAATTTTCTCTCTCTTTTTCCTACAATTAAATGCATAACGATAATTGTAAGAACCAAGTAGATATCAACTAAAAATTAAATATCACGAATTGCAAATAAAATATTATTTTTGAATAACTATAAATAATACGACATACCTACGATAAAAATTGTATTACATACCACGATATCGCAAATACATTTTGAGTGATTCTAACAATAAGTAGATGAATCCGATTTCGTTTCCCCAAGTGTCACTAAGTTTACAAAATCGGGATTCAAATTGCAAAATCACATCAACTATTAATATGAAAATACTTACAATTAGTACTACGTATTATACTTCAAAAATATATCGGGCGAGCAGAATTCCTACTTTCTTTCCCCTTTCTTTTATATTCTTCAGCTTCAACTGCTATAACCATTCCGCCTAATTAAAAGTAAAATCTACTGCGGTAAATGTGTTTCGAGCTGACCGAGGTAGCAATATCTGATAGAACACGGTTAATTAGTCCCGTATTATTTGAAACTGTGTTAATTGATACAAATGATTCATACAATTTAGGAGATAACATTCCATGCTATTGAAAATCGTGTTATTCGAAACTCGAGATCCATACTGTAAATTTGGTTCCAAAGGTTGATTAAGAGCACATTAAAAACGAGGACATGGTTTTTTAAATATATTTTTAATATTTTTATATTTTGAATATATTTTTAGTTGTAAAATAGTAAACTTTTAATTAACACTGGAACTATCGGCTATCTCCATCGAAAAATTGAGAGATGAAATAGACAATTAATTAAAGAATTTAGGTTTTATAAGGTAAAAGTGGAACATTTTCTGTATGGCTTCCATATCAATTTGGAGGATTTTTTTAAAAAATTAGTAACTGTACATTTCGACACCTTAATAGTTTTAGTGTTAAAATGAACTATATTTAATTTTTGGGCCACTGTTATCAAAACATTTTTTGACATCAATCAGTGGTATAGAAAATGGCAAATCTTACAATTAGTCATCAAGTGTATATTCAACGGAATGGATAAATCTACTTTGCCTAAACCAGCCCAAAATTTCAATTAAGCAACCCCTTCGTGGACCATTATAAGCTACTTCAAGGTCAATTCCAGTCCCTTTGGGGTACATTAACACTAGACCTACGGAACCCGTAAAATTGACGGATTATTTTTTTTTTTTATAAACAGTTCATAAATTTATATAGAAGCGGTACAGTAGATATGTCATAGACATCTTCTTGGATACCTCTTTATTTTTGTTATTCAGTTAAACTATAGGGTCCCAATGAAAGTCAAATCCCACTCTCCCCCTAAACTGTCGAACTCGGGTCAGAGAAAAACCAGAGACACGCACTTAGGCCTTACCGAGGTATAGCCATTAATTACATCACTCTGTCCTTTTTCCTTCTTCCCTTCTTTTCTTAAAACCCTTACTAGCCTTCCTCTACGTACTTTCCTCCCTCCGACTAATTTTTCTTCCACCCCCAACGCTTTTCCAAAAATCTGGACACTTCTATTTCATGTTCTGACTGAAAAACATCTTCCTCCGCTTTAATAAACGCAGCATTAAACGAAAATTCGACTAGTTATTCCTATGGGGTCACAACAATCTTATAATTCACAAATTATTTAACCAATTATCTTCTTTTCCGATTGGTCTTTTTTCAACGTACTTATTTAACATAAATATTATTGGATATAAATTCTTTTTTAATATAAAGCTAGTTTTAAAGGACCGCGAACCTGAATTTGAGAACCACACAATATACATGAAGAAGGTTCCACGGTATCTGTTGTAAAAAAATGACGAAACCATCATAGCGGCAGCCATGTAGAACAATAAATTTTCATGCATCACTAGTCAAACATTTTTAACACCTGCTGTAACATTTTCTTATCAGCGACAATAGTATTTCAAATATGCTACCGTATTGCGTATGGAAGTACAAACTATTGACGTTGATTACACAGTTAATTTACGTCTATGTTGAAATCTTATGATTGCTTCAGCAATAGACGTATTCAGTTTTCACGGAAGTGTGTCACTCGAATATACGAAATCATATGATATTGAAATTTACTTGAATAACAGGAAGTAGATAAAATTTAATTCTGACCAAAATTGAATTTTATATGGTAGCTAAAATAAAAATGGGGATAGTTTTCATACCCAAAGGCAAAGAAATTTGCGTGAATTTAAAACCTCCAGAAATGTTCAACACCTCCATTATAATCCATTAGCTCTAATATATAAAAGTGCAATAACTATAATCAAAATAAAAATTTAAAAAAATAAGTGAAAATAAACGAAGGCACTTTATTCATACCAGTCGTACTTACTACGTTTCACCCCAAACAACCTTCATGAAAAGTGCAGCAACCTTAGAGTATATCCGCTCAATATATATACAGCATCGATGTAATAAGTCAATAATCCAAGTATCGCTCTAACTGTATAAAGTAAAGCTACAAGAACACTCGGTTCTGTTTGCAAACATATCGAGCAACAGGATTGATACGATCCAAGGAATTACCATCCGAGAGTGCCAGTCACGCTACACTCTAACCGTAAGAGATATATTAATGCAAATCGTGATAGATACCAATGCAAAGTACATTAACGCTTTACCATATATCAATGCAAAATACAATCACACTTTGCGATATAAGCAAACAAATAAAACGCATGAAATAGAAATCCCACCACTTTACTTCTGAGGCACACGATCCAACCAATCAGAAGACTGTAACTAAAAACCTGCAACCGAAAGCCTGCAGCCTCAAGCCCGAAACTTCCATCAAACGTTCATCATCGTGGGCAAAGTGTAAGGTTAATTTCTGAAAGTGACTCGAGCGTACAACGATTCGCCTAGAAACTAATGTCAATATGAATCGATTTATAAGCCTTCCGCTTATATTACGTATCACATGAGATCTGTAAACGAGAAGCGCGTGACACGGTACCAAGTTGATTCAGCAATCGAGGCATGTGACTGCACCGAATGACCGGCTGCACGCTCTAATCGCGTGACGCAGCCACAGATGATGTTATTTTTCAGTTTTCCACGATTGTATGCGCAGTAATACATCTGCCAGGTGTAACATTAACGTGATACTGCAGTACGATCGGGGATTCCACGATTCAAAAGGATTTACCGTTCGTTTCTCGAAATCGGATTATTATCCTATGATGGCTTTGGATCTTCTACGACTTGTCGCTTTGGGGATTATTTTTTAAGCTTCCTTTTACATTAACGAGTGAATAATAAAGTCGTCAATAATAAGATATTTCCTTTTTACTGATGCTACATATATTGAAATGATAGATAAATTAATCAGAAGTCTACTTTAACCGCTTCCCTCTTTATCCAGTATATTCTCGTGACAATTACTTTGCATTAAATATATTAATCCGGGAATTTAAATATTATACTAATATTTTTAATGTTTTTTTTTCGCATAGAAATATTTTGTTTTTTTCCCTACCCGAGTTAACTCGTGGTAATACTTTTTAGGTAGATATTTTTGTTGTAATGCTTTGAGACTATAAGAAACTTAAATAAAACAAAATTGTCATATTTCTGGTAAGGTTTTGCAAATTAATTCATGAGGGAAGCGGTTAACACTAGGTTACGGGGAGGGACATTTTGACCCTATTCTGGATTTCGTGAGGAAAATTATAGTAATTGTTTATATTTTCTCTACAACTTGCACTGAATTTTTTTTATTGGACGAGATGAGAATGTATAGAAATTAATTTTCATTAAAAACTTCTAATTTTTAAGATCTCGTTGCGGTATATCTATTTACCCGTGTCGATATAAATTGCTATATAAGAAATATCGGTAAATATAGTGTTAAAGAATATTTTTGAGATCAAGGACTGCGGATCCTTTTGATCCGACATATACTGCCGCTCCTAAGTGCTTAGGAGCTGCTGATTTCGTTTTTTTTTATCACCAAAATTTAAATTAAGCATTTTGATTTTCCCATTTATTTACTATATATCTCAATAAATGTATGTGTGGATGTACAGAATGTGGATGTAAATACTTTTACATGTTTGCTTCGTTTTTATATGATTTATGCTGTATACATTAGATATTTACGAGCGCTAGTGTAAATGTTGGGGATAGTCAAACCGATGGAGTTAATAGTACAAATGGTACTACATTATTAAAATAATTGTATTCGTGTAAATAGAAAATGAATTATTGTGTTGTGAGATTTGAATTGTGCTCTGATAAGCGACTTTGTTCTTGGTATGTTTGTGTAATATTTATCAGAATAGTTCTAATGTATAATTGAATTACATACTGTAGAATGATTAGAAGGATCGGAAAATCGTAAATCGTAATCTTTTAAGCAGAACTTTTTTTTATATCATTTGTTTTACAATTATTTAATATTTAGAAAATTTGTCTACTTATCTGGTTTGGATTTTAGCAAATTTAATTATGTTAAATATTGTAGCACTGCAACAAAGCTTTCACATTCTTTTGTAGAGGACAATATATTTAATACATTCAATTAACGAAAGTTGCATTCAGTCCGAACTTTCAACAACATGAAAATTCAAACATTTAAAACGGTAGATACAAATTTATGTAAGCATATATTTCTTCTAAACGTTTTTTGTACAAAATTGCTCTAAACTGCCTGTTGTGATAATATAGTGGGCATAACAATTTTTGTTTGTGTCAACTTTTTTAACTTTAAATGAAACAATGAATACTATAAATAATGACGAAGTTATTACGTATCTTACGTTGAAATTTTGCACGTGATATGATATTAATTATCGTCAAATATAGAATCAATTGGTATCTGCTCCAAATCGAAAATTGTTATATATTCTAAAAGTAATAATTCTTTTAGAAACCTACTCCGTTGAAAGTCTTAAAGATATAGATATTCAAATCCATAAGAAAAAGTATACCGGTTTATTCAGAAAAATTAGAAGCTAAGAGAATTGTTACTTTTAATACTCAGTACTTTCTACTAATTTTCAGTAGTTACTTGAAGGTCCATCTGCAAAAGTTCATGGCGATGTTATGACCTATTCAATGCAGCATCGCGGGCGGTCTCTTAACACATTCATTATCGAGCTACTTTCAATAAAAATTACTTTTTGAGATCATGTGACATTTTTAACATTTTCTCTGCTCGCCAATTACGGATTACTATTTTCCAATGTCTTGACCAAGCGTATTTGACGACTGATTTAACGCACACCTTAAGATTACGTGTTTCTATTCCACGAAAGGTTAAACATCGATTAAACATACGCAACGGAAGAAACGGAAAAGTAATTCCAACCAGAAAGGGTTAATTTATTTTAAAATCTTCTGTCGTTCTATAGAGTAGTCTTAAACGTTCAGCTAACTCCTGATATTCCAACATTTCCAATTTCTGCGAACCCATGTATCTTTTATTTTTTTAGCACGATATATTTATTAGGAGATATTAAAATGAAACACCATGTACAGTGGCCCATTTTCTAGCTTCGATTACGTCGCCTCTGCTTTAACTATTAGCGAAATTTTAATCGGAAGGCCCAATTAAAAGTTAATTTGCGAGAAAACGGTTCGTTTCTGACCCACGGTTCTTCTTAGACATTTTGCCTACGTAACAAGACGAATACGATGAGCCAATAAAAAAAATTTGCTACACTTTCCCGAATTTTGCGACAGGTTTTCTCACAAATCGCCATCCACTTGAAGGTGTAGAGAAACTCCTCCAAGCCATGACATATAATTTTGAAACACCCTGTACATCACCGCTCATAAGTTTTTAGGCACTTTCAACAAAAGCACAAATCATATAAAAACTCAGTACACATGTGAAAATATTTATTTATTATGAACATCTACATATATATTTAAAGAAATGTATAATACTACATAAATTTGAAAATTAAAGTGCCTAACATAAATTTCAGTAAGAAAAGATACAAGAAAAGAACAGTGTATAAACACTTATGAGCGATTGTGTATATTCAACATGATTCTAAGTCATTTTTAGCTTATCATTACGTACAAACATAACGTGTCACTCGGCATGACACAATACGTGCACGTGTGTAAACAAAGCGTAGATTTCAGTCGAAAAATAGTGGCACGTGTTTCGTTCTTTTTGATCAGAAATTTCTATCGTGATTATAACCGAAACGAACGTACTTTATGGCGTATAACTTCATAAACCATAGTACACCTCCTGTGTACAATTGATTAATGATCGAGAAATTAAATCATTAATAGTCTAATATAATAATATAAATATCCAAGTTATTTTTCTGCAGGATTTGCATAAACTTTTACGTATAAAATAAGCCAACATCTGTTTGTTGCTAGAAAGTCGATTATTGTAAGTTTAATGTGTAGTACATCATTCAACTTATCGCTCTTGATTGAAAGGTTAAGCGTAGATCTCGTTTTATCAAATTTATTAAGGTCTTGCCAGCGCTTTATTATCGCCAATGATCTGTCGCCATCTTTAATCGACGAAATTTCTCGAACAACTTTTAAGGAATGTCTCGAGAAGTTTCTACGCTCCGATAAGGTTGCCCGGAACAGTTCGTAATGATAGAAACTTATACCTACATGTAGCATGTGTTTCTTTAATTTATAAACGTCATTGATTACTTATATTCGTCAATAAAAACATTGTTTCTTGTCAAATTGATTTGTTCGTTAAATATTTTTTTTAAGCAGACTGTTTCTTTCACTTCAAATTGTTCTATTAAATGATTTTTAAATTTAAAAAAGGGGTCAGACAGAAAAAATGATTGAATATTTTAAACATTCTTCTCTGCGTTATTGATAGAATATATTTCGTGTATTTATGACTAGTTAATTAGCATTGTTGGTGTCGAGTTTCTGTATTTCATATTCATAATTATTACAAATTATATTACTGTACAATATCTTACAATGGAAAGAATTTTTAAAAATTGTACAAAAATACAGAGTCAATGAAAAATACTGATAATGAGTTAACTTCTACGTTCAAGAATGATGTAATACATTACATATTAACTGGCACTATCTGTCAATCATTTACATTTTCAATTTGCGTGAAATATTATATAAGTCCACTTTAATATCGACAAAACACCTTTTAAAATTCAACATGGAACCGGAAGTAATTCGAAATGTTAAGCAAAGAAAAGAACTAAGAAAACGGAACAAACTAATAGCACAAATACATCCTACCATTTACACCTATTTGTCTGCTTGTATTTCTTGATAGTTCGCAAATGAATGATAAATTTTTACATAAATGTCTTCTGCTTTTGAAAAAAAAGAATACCTAACAAATCTTGTAAAATTAGAAAAGGCAATATTTTTTTAACTGTTCTGAGAACATGTAAAGTCTGAAGTGAGTAGTGATGATTTAACATTTTGCGTAAAGAAATAGGCATGCATTATCCTGTTACATAATTATTCAGTGCAATAATATTATGGTAAACTCACTTGCATCTTGTTAATTGTTAAAGTATTATCAATGAAAATGTAATCAACACAATTCAATTCTTGTATCATCACGCTTACATTATTTATAAAAAATACTTCGGCACAGACATTGCTTGCATAATCTCAGTTAAAAGGATTCAGAGAGTAAAAAAAGCAAAGACTTGGAACCACAAACTATGGAACGGTTTCAAATGGCCGTTACTTCTGGAAAATGTATCCCAAATTGTTATCTAAAGATTCTGTCACACGTGAAACACCCTGCAAAATTAATGTTACTATATAACAATAAGCAATGACGCATCTTAACCCTTCGGCCTACGATTTCTTCAAAAGTTCTCTCTGATTTCTGATATTTCGTAAAACTAAAAGTAATATTAACACTAGAACGACCGACGTTAAATTTATTATATTTAAATATATTAAATAACTACTTTGGAAAAAGAGAAATCAAGGCGTGAAAAATATGATCGGTTTGGTAATCTGTGTTTTATAAGATCAACTTAGAATTTCTAGCCTAGAACTCTCCTGTAAACTTAGGGAATTTTTAGAAAAAAATGTGAACACGTTTTTTTGACTTGCTTCGTCGTTCTAGTGTTAATAATATAGAAATAATGAGACCGTTTCGCGAACGGCTGATATATTCAATTTAATAGTTTTTCAATCAACGTTGTTATAGGCTACGAGGTGCAAATATTGCACGTCGGTCCCGCGATAATGAGAGACTTCAAATACATAATTGTACATTTAGCAGATCAATGTCTATCACACTATTCTGTCTTGAGGAAAACAGCAAAGTGGACAAAACAGGCAATATTATTTCATTTTAATTGTGCATTACTTAATGTACTTAAATTTGATATTGACTGATAAATGACACTATTATTAAATATAACAAATCTAGTGATTAGCATTTAGCCGGAGTGCAATGTATTAATTGTCATAAATATGAGAATAACATTTTACGATCTTACGTCCTCAGATATAAACGCGTTGTTAATCCTCAACTCGAAGCAAAAGTTACATATTTTTCTAAATAGTGTTGATTCGTTCATAATGAATAATAGTCGAATACTTAACAATATCATGGCGTCGATTGTTGTCAAACCATTTAAAACAATGTGTCTAAGGCAGCATGATTATTCAAAGCGAAACAATATAAAACAGTCGAAGCATCTCAATTTGTCAAAATCGATGTAAGAATTAACTGGGAATAGGATGAAATGCGAACAGATCGTGCACAGTAGCACGTATGCGTAAGCCCAGTAATTCGGTCAAATTAGTTTGTTGTTTTCAACTAATAGACTAGCGTCGTCAATGACCACCAAATAATGTGTTGGCACAATTGGACTACATACTTTGTGACGTCATTCTATTTAAGCTGAAGAGCTTGGATATATTTCATAAAATCGTAATTGACATAAAAACTGATAGCTGGTATAAGTCATAATTGATTCTAAGCCTGGTAGATTTACGACCAGCCAATGTGATTTAGAGGTTTGAACAGAAGCACGTGAACAATAAGATAAAAAGAATTTGGAGAGATAAGACGGATAATATACTCACGAAAATAATGGCGTTATATTCTATAAGAAAAGGTATTTAATCTTTTGGTCCGTGACTTCTATTGAGTATACTTGTACCACAGCAAAAAGGGAAATTTCTTAAAAGAAAAAATTAATGGTATGCAATGAATGTGCCATATCAGTTTTGGGACTTGAGACCTTTGCATTTTACTTTCTATGTAATGAAAGATGTTAACATATTGTATGCGGCTGTTTTGTACCGTCGCATTAAGCCTGAAGCTGGAAACTTGGGGAAAAATTTGTACGAATTTTGGTTTTGCAAAATTTAGTATAAGTCGGATACTGCTTTATCTCCAAATTTGAAAATATACTTAACGTTTCAAATCTAAGTGATTAATATCACAAATCGCCATTTTTATAAACGGTCTATGCGCAGTTTTCGAAAAACGTACTTTTACGTGGCTCACATTCAATGGGTTAAAATCTAAGCAGCCAAATCCAGCTTTTTGTGTCTTAAAATACATTCGCAATTCTTTTTATATTGTTTAAAACGTTATGAAATCCTTTATAATCCTGGAACTCGACTCAGCCTGGTGGTACCAATTTTACCTTTGCAGAGTGAGACGAATTGACAATTTAGACGTAAAAAAATAATAACCATGCATTTTAGAGAAAAATGTTATATACGAAAGTTTTATAATCTCGTGGAGAGGATATCAGTGCAATACTAATTATTTATTTGTTATATTTCTTCAATGTTATTTAAAGGCGAACTTCATTTTTATACAGAAATCTATATTCTTCTTTTTAGATTTTCATTTTGCCAGAAGAAATAAAGAAACTTTTGTTTAAGTCATTTTCTTGTTGGACTTTATGTTAAAAAGATATTTAATGAAAAAGGGCCTGTTAAAGGAGCACACTAAAGTCTCGCAAACTTTTGGCAGATATAATAAAGAAGAGCACAGGTAGACGCATGAAATCTTTGCGGGAATTACTTCTACATAGCCTAAGAAATATATTTGAGAAGTTTCAGCCTGGTATTTACCTGTCGATACTTTTTAGTTATTCAATTCTTAAGTGAACCACGTGTCCCATTGAAAATCGATAGCTGAATTTGGCGAGGGCGTATCTCGGCTGCAGCCCAATTCTATTGCAAATAGCATTAGGCTCTAAAACGAAATGGCGGGAATAGGCAGTTGTAAACGAGAGGTTCCGCCGATCCATCTTTCAATTGTCGGACTATAGGCTCGGATACCCCGGGTTCGCCAAACCCGTACCTGGGATATTCCCAGGCCCCTGGGGGATATTCACAGTTATGCGAATAAATTACGAGACAGTCTATATATATATATATTGTAACGGCGCTTCATAATTAAATAATCAGCTATTATAAAATAATGTCTCTAATTTAATCAATCCGAACTTCTTGCACAAAGACAACTCAATATACAATATTAAATCAATATCTAAACATTTGAACATTCTCGTAATCGATATTAAATATATAGGGGAGACAATTTCGTTACGATAATTCGTAACAATATATGTATATATAGGTATAGCTCAAATACCACTGACTGACTGACTGACTCACTCACTCTCTCACTCATCACGAAATCTCAAAAACCACAGAACGGATTGCAATGAAATTTGGAACATACCTTCCCCCTGGGTCTTAGGTGCTCACTAACAAAGGGTTTTGAAAAATTCGAAATTTTAGGGGGAGTTTTGAGGGGTTAAAGTATGGGCCAAACTCATCAACGCAGAGCCGAAACTACTTGACCTAGAAACTTGAAATTTTGCATGAGCGTTCCTTCTAGGGTATAAGCACCCACTAAGAAAGGATTTTTCAAAATTCGAAATTTTAAGGTTTTTTTTTTAGTTTCGATTAAACCGTAGCGAAGCACGGGAACTTTCAGCTAGTACACAATAAATGGAAAACAGATATATTCATTTCTACATATGGAATCATACATCTATATATTTTTTGCTAATTAGGAATTAAAATACTATATTCAATAAGTTAACTTGGACGAGGATCAATTAATAAAAAGGTTGTGTTGTGTAATACGTTACTTACGGATAAGCAATAGCAATTTTTGACGTTTAAAAAAGTAATATATATGTGACAGATTTTACGTTGACACTGGGAGAACATGTGCAATTAGATATAAAGAGAATAACAAATTTATAACATTATTTTATCGGTACACTCTTATAAAATTATGTACTTACAATTTACATGCTATTTGCACAGTTGTACATTTGTTCATATTTGCACACCGCGCGAGAGATGATCGTTTGTAATTCAAACATCATATTGTAATTAGACTTAATCGACCGTGTGCTAGGTGTACACCTTTTCAGACCATTTCTTTTGTATAATAATTTGACGCTCGTAATAATTGCAAAACGAGCAGTTCATTAAAAATTCATTTATGAGTTACTTCGAGAATGTACCTGCTATCTGTTACCAGAAGACTAACAATAAAAGAACATATTGAAAGAGTTGTTCCTCGTAGGAGATGTTCACATGTTAGATCATCTTTGACAAGGTGTTTATTGAATAATGTTGATCTACATATTGCCAGTTATATATCTAATTCGAATTATGTGATAGACAAAAAAAGCGTTATATAACAATTGTGCGACAAAGAACGTTGCTTAGGACCGTGTCTCAATAAAATATGAATGATTTATTTCCTAGAATATAAGAGAGTAATCTACGGGATCGTGATTTTGCTGACACGTTAACAGCCATTGTTTAGTGATAGGATTTAAATTGTTTATTTACGTAGTAACTAAATGAAAATCTTAATCATTTCTTCCATAGCTATCACTAACTGCTTTAGATACCGAATTATTTCTCTCCATCTAAGAGAATATTATTTTAGAAAATTTTCTAGCATTGATTATTTTTTTTTTTCAATAATAGGAGTATCTTTAATTAGAGAGGAATATTTAGTGGAAATACACTATCGTTTGGAAATTCGAAAGTCCAAATATGATACGTAAAACGGTAATTACAATAAAAATCTATGTCAAGCAGTGAGCTTAGAATAGAACTGCAAATTAATTAATACTGACTTAATCTTCAGTTGGTTAACATAAGTTTAATACGTACGAAGTACTTCAAAGTACTTTAAAAATACTCCACACTTGACAATATTGCAAGTTTCATTTTTATCACGTATCATATGAAATAGTCTTCCTCATTCCTTTTCCATTCCAGCTTTTTCTTACAATTAGCGTTATGGTCATTGATGAAAACGAGTAACAAATGTCCACTGCTAATTAACGTGTATCATTCTGAATTTATTTCCTCATGAATTGTGGATCTTCATTGAATTTTAATGTACTTCAATTATAACTCGGGTATTCCACGTTTAAGAATAATGTATGAAAACTTGTCATATTTCTAGGATGAGCAAAAACAATAGCACAGTAGATGGCAAGCGAGACAGTGGAACCGGAGGATACGTGAATCACGCTTTAAGCGGATCCGGGGACAATTTGGATCTCGTTCATTCAAATGGCTCCCAAATTTTTTACAACTCCCATGCCAATCGGGGCATACAAGGCTCGTCGGATTTCATACGTGAGTACATATTGAATCTTAAAAAGATAAATTTTGAAAGAAAAGTTTTCAGTTGCTATTTGATTGTTTTAAAACGAGCTTAACTGTGTGAGTACCAGATGGTAAAATTGTGTTCTCGATGACTAAAAGTACGATTATCAATTTACTATTATCAGTTTGTGAAATCGATGATACTTTTTGGATGATAAAAATAGTTTATCACATTTACGAAAAAGTATCGCAATCAGTGCTTCTACTATTGTTTAAAACGAAGGTGTCGAATCACGATCACACTGCTTATGAAATACTTCTATCAGATTTTTGAGATTTTATTTATTCATATATTCACTGTAATTATTCGTATTATATGTTACTGTGGCAGAAAAAAAATTGACCGTTTAATGTGGAAAATGTGATTCCAATTTTTGAGCGTATAAAATTCCAATGATCAAACATGTATCTGTGTAAAATTTAATTTTCTTGAAATATGTAGTAATGATTTATAGCAGTACAAAAGTAATAAAAATGGGTTATTAGTTACATAATCGGGTCCTTAAAATTTAATAACATTTATTCGCGATTTTCCCGTTTTCTTCTATTCTGTCAAAAATGCTAGTAATAATATCATTGTTTTTGCACATATATTATAACACATCTTTCAAATGATACAATATAAGTACGTACGGTTATTAATATACTTTCTAAAGTATTTTTGAAAACTTTTCAAAAATTTATATTTCTTATATATTTTCTGATTTTTATAATAATTTTGTTCTGTGATATCTCTCGGTTTTCGTTTAACTTCTATTCTGTCATTAGCATTTTACAACAAAGATATTGCATTTCAAATTCAGATTTAATTAAATTGACATTAATGCAATCGTATTTATACGGCCTGTCTGTTACAAATTTTTGTACGAATGAATGAGTAACTAATGATCAGATATATACGTCCTGATTGGGAGTGTAATCTCTACCATTCTGTGTATTTTGTGTTTATTGTGCTCTCATTGGGCAATCGTTAGCGAATTTGTAAAATCAACGTAATTATATCATTTAAATTTATGTTAACGAAGTTCATTCGAAGTCAAATTTTATATTATTAATTACATCTTTTCAAATTCCAATATTCTCTCGATAATATCATTATCCACCTGCTGCCATATCTGCTGTGCCAATTTCCAATTCCACTCTGTGCTCTTTTTCTCGTAAGCGAAGTTAATTAAAATGATACGGTAATTAATTAAAATGATACGAATAAATGAAATGGTCTTAAATAATCATTTTCTAATTAACTACTTATTTGAGCATCTTCTTTGAAATAATTTTGTTCTTCTTTCCTCTAACAAAGTACGTTTGATCAAAAAGCAGAGACACATGTTGTACTCTATATCCTCTATCATTAAAATGTAAAGGAATAATGTGATCATAAGATATGAGCATAAAGAAAGAAGTACTTAACTTCTCTGTGATAAATACTTTGCTTGGAACCAAATTTGGGAGAATGCACTATTATTGTTTCATTTCTTGCGTCAAACTTCGCAATACAATAGATATTTTTCCATGTCTTCGATGATCAATAAAATGTTTATGCATGACTTTCATTGATAAGAAAGAAAATAGATGTAAATTAAAACACTGTAATAATGAAATAACACTAATGAATAAAAATAAAAATGAAGCAATGATTTCAAAGTAATACAAAACGTTAACAGTTATCGGGTCAGTCCATGAGGTCTTATTCATTTTATCTAAATATTGTAAAACAACTGATGTAATATAATATTTCGCAATATATTTCTATAGCTTTCGGCTATAGTCAACTATTTTTCAATTACGTCTGCAAGCAATGTTTCGGTTATTTAAAATACTGAGTTCAATACTACTTTGTTTAAATCAACCCCTATCTGTTATAAAATTCCATGGCAACGATCCTTACATATTCTATTAAAACAAATTTTGTAAAT
This sequence comes from Cerceris rybyensis, assembly GCA_910591515.1. Lineage (NCBI taxonomy): Eukaryota > Metazoa > Arthropoda > Insecta > Hymenoptera > Crabronidae > Cerceris > Cerceris rybyensis. The sequence goes on from OU342793.1 coordinate 10,820,918, forward strand.
ACAGATTGAACTTGGTCCGTCTACTGCTACATTACACGTAATATTGCTTATACAATACTCACATGTTGCAATTTAATTTCCCTGGGTTACTTATTGTCACTAAATTAACACTAGATTTACTAAGCCAATTAAAATGACTGGTACACAATTTTTTCCAGAAATTCTACAGGTTTATGAGAGAGCCGTAGAATAAATATTCTTCGTCCATCGTATAAAACATAAATTACCGAATCTATCATCTTTTCCACGTCTTAATTTTCCTTGTTTTAAGGTATATATTTAACCCTTTAGCCTACTACTACGTGTGCAACTCGTACCGCGGAAAATGGAATAGAAAATTTTGAAGTCTTTCAAAAACTAGTAAATTTACAATATCAGCAAGTCGCGAAACGGTCTCATTATTTCTCTACTATTAATATTACATTCAGTTACACGAAATATTAGAAATAAGTGAAAACTTTTGATCTCAGGAATCAATTTTGAGTCTTTGCACGCCCCATTAGAAAAGAAATCGTGGGTCAAGGGGTTAACATATTTAAATATAATAGATTCCACGCTGGTAAATCTAGTGGTAATGACATATTGCAAGTCTTACGTGTGCTGTGGGATCACAAATAAAACACCAAATTCAATAAATCAACCCCTACCTACTTTAAAACTATAATAAAACCTTTCATACATATTCTATTGACTTAATTGTTACACATTACTACACCTTACTAGAGTTGCTACACTACAAGTAATATTGTTTACGCAATACTCACAACTTACAATTTAAATACCCCCGGGTTACTTATTGTTAGACTCAAGTAGTGACCGATTCCACGTCCTACGTGTGATATAGGACCAGGAGTTTACTCATGGATTTTATTTTATTTTATTTCACCACAGTGATCGAGGAGCCAGGGGATGACGAGGTCAAAAAGAAGGACGGCCTCGTGACTTCGGTGTTGCAATACACGAAACGACGTGCCAAGGCAGCCTGCACGAAGAAAACTCTCTACAAGAGGTTACCGATATTAAATTGGCTGCCAAGGTACAACGCGCAAGATGCAGTTGGTGATCTCGTTGCTGGAATCACCGTTGGCCTTACTGTTATTCCACAGTCATTAGCGTATTCGAATGTCGCAGGGCTACCGCCTCAAGTAAGTAAATCAATAATATCCCGTAATTAAGACCGTGAATTCAAAAAGAAGTACACCTAGAGTCATTTTGAGAAAGTTTTCGATTTTTTTTTTTTAAGTACCCAAAAATTAAAACTTCCGACTTTATATTTGTTACGTTTGAATATACTGAATATGTACGTTGGAAAAAAAGAAATCGAGAGGTGAAAAAGATGATCAGGTAAGTAATTTTTGATCTATAATATAGACGTGGAATATTTACTGTGTGTATCCCCTATTAATTTGGAGAATTCTTCGAAAAAATAGGGAAACGGTCATTGTGATCGTTTTGGTAGTTTTAGTGTGAATGAATTCTAGGCCGTACACGAAATACATTTTCTGCAAAGTATGCATAGAGTGTAGGTCTTTGAAATTATTTTTGAATAAACAATTTCAAAGTCAATGAAAATTTCATAATTTTTACCGTTTGGAATAATCGTATAATGATTTATTTAGTATTTAAAAGTAAAACTGTGCTACTTTTTTTTAATGAAAATTCTTTAAAATAAGGAAGCAGTACTGTAAATATTCCACGTGTATCCCACAATACATGAATTACTTAATTTATTGGAATCTTTGTTTTTTGATTCATCTTCTTTCAAAGTACTTAAGTTACTACCAAGATGGTCAATATGACCGGCATCTTATTTTATCTAAAAATTCCCCAAATTAACCAGGGAGTCATAGAATAAATATTCCACTTGTATCTTATGAAACCTAAATTAATTAATTGAATATCTTTCTCACCTCTTAATTTCTCTTCCTCTTTATTACTTAATATACTTTTATTTTATTTACATTTTTACATCTCATATTACAAAACGTGGACTTGTGCTATTTTAAAAATAATGATATATGTTGTTATTAAATTTTTAATCAATTTACATCTAAGGTAATATATTTAATCAAAAAAGAGGGTTTATTGTTTATTCACATTACCATTGTGGTAAAATTACGAAAGATTTTTTGTGTATTAAATATTTATGTAATATTCACAAATTCGTAGCATTATATCTAAGACTTTTTTTTTATTTTCACAAAATGGTTGTAAAATAATACGGAAAGAAATATCCGGAGTTCTGTTTTCAATGAGGCAGACTGGAAGTTACAGTATTTATTGAATTCGTTATCTTTCTGACGACACAGAGGGTTCAAAACACCGTGAAATCTGAAAACTGAATGAAAATAAGATGATTGTTATACCGACGCTAACTGTAATGTCAAATATTTTTATCACAAAAACTCGGAAAACAAGGAAACCTTGTGAAACAGAAATCAATACGCATGAACAATTTGAGTCGTCCTGTAACAATGCCGTATGGTATACACGTTTTTTTTTTTAAATTGTTACGAAATCGATATATTCAAAATGTAACAATCTGTCTTGAAATTGCTTTACAAATTGTCCATCATCAATTTCGCTATCAATAATATTACGTAAGTTGCAATTGCTGTTTTGCTATCCAATCAATCTTGCAATTGGAACAAAAACAGATTTAACAGGAAGTGCAATGTATTACATATTTCCTTTTCTCATAAAATTATTCGCGTAATTGGAGGCATCTATAGTTGTTCAAAATGTTGAGTATTTCATTATTATTTGGAATTTTTATTATGTCATGTTACGTAAAATGAGATTACGAACGTATGCACTTTGCATATAAATATCCTCATTAAAGAATCGAACAATGTCCGCAGAATATCTGGTATCTAATATAGATTAAAAAAGAAGTTTCCTTAATTGTTTGAAGAAGTTAATAACATTCTTAACTGAAATCTTCATACAAATTCAATTTTTCACTTAAACAAAGAGATATCCATTATTCCTTAATATTTAATATCAAATATAAATCGACTTATAAATTCTTCAATATATAAAAATCAATTTCAATAATAAAGACTATTTTTTCTTTTACAGTATGGCCTCTATGGTAGCTTCCTGGGTTGTTTTATTTATGTTTTATTCGGATCCTGCAAGGACACGCCATTAGGACCTACTGCTATTATTTCACTACTTACATATCAAACCGTCGCCCACCTAGATTATCCAGTACAACATGCGGTGCTTTTGTGTTTTCTAGCCGGTGTGATAGAACTCGTAATGGGCTTATTTGGCCTCGGTAAGTAAAATACCTACAGTGCAACGTTATACAATTATAGTCCGACAACTGAAAGATTGTTAGTAAACAGAGGAACCTGTCATTTTCAACCATCTATTCCCTTCCTTTCATTTTTGGAATTCCGAAACCCAGCCTCCTAAATATGTGAAGTGTTTACTTTAAAAACCGATTATGGAGATCCCAAAAACGAAATGGTGTGTAGACCTTTAAAAACGAGAAGTCCCGCCACTCCCTAGCCATCATTCAGTTGTCGGACTATACAAACAGTATCCAGTTCACTTGACTGTTTTGCCTTCAATATTTCTGTGCTTCCAGTATTTGATATACATAATCTATGATAACGTATATAGTCTATTTTTAAATATATTTCTAAGTAAAATACTCGTTAGATAGTAATCCTATTACGTCTAACAACTCGTTTGCTCCTGTTGACACTTCTCAATAGACAATACATTGAATACAATTACCACTTCTTTGTAATCTTCCTAAGTTAACTCGTTTGAATGTACGAAATAATTCGATTTAACTCGAAGAATTATATTAAATGTTTTTCTGTCACTTATTCTTTAGATAAGAAATGAACAGAACATTTTTGGATAGGAGTTTCGTAGTAATCCTAATACGCCTACTAACTCTTTTGCTCTTGTTGATACTTCGTGATAAAATGAAAATAAAATTACCCGTGCGAAGACATTTTTGTTTTTAATTGAACTCTGTTGGTTTTTTTTATTAGCAAAGTTCTAAAATAGTATGAATTTTATATTTCAAAAAGGTAGGGCACTTTTAGAAACCATCGTGCTTCAAAGAGTTAATAGATAGTACGCTGAATTAAATTAACACTTCGTCATTTCCTTAAGTTTCCTAAGTTAACTAGTTTGAATGCGCAACATGATTCGATTTAACTCGACGAATTATATTAAGTGTTTTCGTGTCACTTGTTCTTTGGATAAGAAATGAACAGGACGTTTACCGATTTTCACTCCTCGGGATGCAGTGAAAATTAGTCCGACATACAAGTCCCACTTAGAACCTTCATAATCAGATCAGCAAAAGATGTGTCAGCAGACAGCTAGAGACAGCGAAGTGTTAAAATAATCTTTTTATAACGATTGTGATTATTTCTTGCGTAAATGTGAGTTAAATGAATATATTACAAGGCAGTATTAAATCTATTGAACGTAAACGTTCTTCTTTTAAGTAGAATAATTTAATAAGGCTGTTACAACTTTAATAAATTATATATTAATTGCTACGATAGTAATTTAGTACATTACTAAAGTACATTGAAACTTGGATTTTACACGACAGAAAATTATATATTATTGCATAAAACGTCATTATTGTGAATGGTTGATTTAATGAATAATATATTTTACAAAATTCGTATTACTTTACTCTTATCACACATGGTCATCATATAACATTACATCACCGTTGTTAAGACAAAACACTAAATATACAGCCTTCATGCTACATACATTCAGTTTCTTATCTATTACCACCTTCATTCATTCATATCAATAAAAATCAATCATATTCACAATTATTCGGTCCATCGAGAATCTAATTTCCTTTTTTTATTATTATTATGTGTTTTTATTCAATACGAGCTTCAGATTTTAATAAAAAAGTTGCTATTCTGCAACAATATTTACAGAGACTATTTACGCAGCACTTATCATTCAATTTCGTATAAACGAAATTCCAAATACATTTCTTTTGATGAAATAATAGTTATAATGCAATATCTCCATAGATTAAATGATGTATAATATTAATGGTTACTGAAACATTTCAGGATTTTTGATCGACTTCGTGTCCGGGCCTGTTAGTTCAGGTTTTACGTCAGCCGTAGCGTTAATAATAGTTACTTCGCAAATAAAGGATATTCTCGGTATTCCTGCGAAAGGATCACAGTTCCTTGAAATGTGGAAGAGTTTGGCTGACCACATACACGAGACTTCAGCCTGGGATGCTGCACTCGGTGCAACTTGTATAGCACTCCTTCTTATTTTGAGGGTAACTTTTTCATCTTTTTTAAACTAGTTATCATTATACACTTTAAGTAGTACTGTAGAATATAACGATATATACATATTATTCGATAAAACATCATAAAATGTACCATTACTATGAACATATTTTGACAAACTCTAATTAAAAATATTTTAACACGTTGAACGCCATCGGTCTTTCGCTTGTTTCATCATTTTTATTCAGGTAAAACTTTTTCTATTAAAGTTGTATCTTTTCAAAGTGGAAACCTTAAAGAGAGAAATAAATACGTAATCAGCGGGACTTTACTTTTCCAATGTCAATATTTAAATATATAACGCGTAAGAAAATTTGTAAATATTATCATTTTAAAGTTATGTGACATTGAATTCAACAGCGCCGGTCGCCGGTGACCCTCATGGCATTCAATGTGTTAATATAGTTTGATACACAACTAATTTTGTATTAAAAGTTGTTTCGTATGTCGGAAGAAGAACATTAATTTCAATTAATAAATAATTACATCAGGGCAATACAAGTTGTCCTGCCCATAATTAAAAGGTTCAAAATAAGGAACATCAATTTTTGCCGGTATTAATTGTTATTACAACTTAATTGTTTCATATGAAATACATAATCAACTATTCGTTGATAAATAATTATTTGATAGCTTTTACCCTCTTTTGGGATAACTAATTTCTCATTTCGACCAGGAGAATATCGTATAGAAACATTTTCATTAATAAACAAGAGAGACTAACTGAATCATTTAAACTCTCAGAAGAACATTCACTAGAATTGAACTAAAATAATTAATATTTAATTTCTCGTTAGAATTATGACGCAAAAGAATGAAAGATATATTTTCATATTTCTTCTCTTATATGAAAACTTCCTGTATCATTTAAACTGTATAGATTTTCAACTAGAAAATATATAACCTTTCAAAAACCTTCTTGCAGCTTGTGGCTTCGTGCACAATTGGCCCCGATAAAGAAGAACTACGGACGACTAAACATCGCATTGTAAATAAAATTCTTTGGCTAACTGGTACCTCGAGGAATGCTCTTTTGGTAGTAATTTGTGGCGTTTTGGGATACAGCTTTATCGATCATTCTCCCTTCAAATTGGTTGGTAAGAAGAAAGTAAAAAAATCTAATTTTTTGACAAAGAATATAGTATTCATCTCTTGTGGCTATTTTAAGTTATGCTAAAAAATTGTAACACTTTACATTATAATATTATATGTCAGAAATTTGACTATGAACATTCATATTATATTAAACTATTATCGTACAATTGTTATAAACTCAAATTATAAGTGTTTTCGCTAAGAAACAGTTCTCAATCAAAAAAATTTTGAAGAGTGAAACTTTATGGCAATGCAGAGAGTGTAAATAAGTATTAATGATATACGTGAACCTTTTTCTTTAATTTTTTGTTTTCAATGAAATAGAAAATTATTAAAACAATGTGAATGTTAATTTATAGGGTACATACCAGGAGGTATGCCAAACTTTCAAGTTCCACCCTTTGGATTTACGAAAGATGGCAATGTCACGGTGACATTCGTCGATATGGTTACGAATTTGGGAAGCGGAATCCTCGTTCTTCCTCTTATATCTCTAATGGAAGATATCGCAATTTGCAAGGCTTTCTGTAAGTTTCTCCATTTGTTATTTTCAAAGTATGATATTTTACATTTATATGCACAATCTTAACAATAGAACTACTGCCGTTAAATCGATTGTATTTTAATATACAAAATAAGTACGGAAAAAAGAGGAATCAAGAGACAGAAAATATGATCGGTTCGGAGACATATTTTTTTTTTGAGACGGTCAGAGAATATTATATATTATTTTATGACTTTTTTATAATATTAAAGAATTTTTGGGAAAATTGTATACCAGTCATTTTGACTGGTTTAATAGTTCTAATGTTAAGTAAAAACATGAAATATGTTAATTTGTTAACTCTTTCGATCCGACTTGTTGTGTCTATTTTGATGATGAACCAAGTGAAATTAATTTCATATTTTCTAACGTTAACTATATCGTCTTTTAATGACAGCAATAACTATTGTTAGTAATTATAGGTATAGACGTTAACTCGCGTTATGTAAACTTTATTAATTTTCACCGAACTACAAAACTGAGGTACAATCAATATTTTTGGCTCGACGAGGAAATGCGTAAAAAGCTTCATGGGAGGGCCGTGCGTAGTTCTTATAAACCCTCGGTCCTCCCTACTCCTTCCCGTAAATCCTCGATGTCCTCTCGTCTCACAAGTTCGAGTGAGAGAGAGACGGAAGGATTCCTGTCCTCGTCCAGGCAGGTACGAAAATTGTTAACGTCGCACACTGGTCCAGTGCGTGAATTTAGCTGTTCACGCACCTCGCGCAGTTTTCAATCTTTTTCAAATCGTCACCACGGGCTCAAAACACATCGGATTGAGTTAAAAATTGGTATTCTATTATTTTTTGGGTTGCTGATTACGAATCTGAACTCAAAAATTTTAAAAACAAAATGGCGGATTAAATATGGCGGACAGGTTTGTTTAAAAATTAATTGTTTTGCACAAAAATTAGTATTCTAATGTTTTTTGGGTCGCTGATTACGAATCTGAACTCAACAATTTTAAAAACAAAAGGGCGGTTGATATTTAGAGGGTAGCTATGTACATTAGCTTATTCAGCTTACATTGCTAACTTCATAATGGAAAAAATAAAAACTACCACAAAGTAGCCTCTGAGATCATTGAAGATGTTTAGTTTAAACTATATAGAAATAGTTCCTGCTAAAATTTGCTTTATCTATCTGCACCTTTTCTTGATATTCCTTCCTAAGGTTTATGTAACCCAGACCTGCTGCATAGACCCAGTGGGACACGCGGTCAGTAAATTCCCGTGTTTCTTAAAGATACCGTGCAATAAAAACAAAATCTTATTGTCACTAACGAGGACGAAGACTTCTAAAGCATCACTTTTATTACTTAATTGCTTTATTGTTAGGATGCGAGCAAAGGTTATCCGATTGAAAGGAAATCCTAGTCTTCGCCGTGCAGGGTTCACTTAAAAATTAAATAACTTATAAGTATCGAATGATATTCGGCTAAAACTTTCCACATATATTCCTTAGACTATATAGAAGTTATTTCCGCAAATATTTCTTGCGTCTACCTGCGCCTTTCATTGTTATACCTATCGAAAGTTTACGAGACAGTCCGGCGGCAGCGCCTTGCCGAGGTGCGCGCGACTCTTTAAACAATAAAAATTCGTCCGAGGCGGATCCGGGCGGATTAGCTTTTTGCAGGATCGTTTAGGGGAAGGTTTACAGAAAAGGGTGGTGTTAATTAGATAGTGGGATTATGTGGGACTATGAAGATATTGACTGCAGAAGATAAAAAACTTCGACGATTTTCTTTCATGTTTTCAACATTAATTTTTGAATAAACTACAAACAGTAATTTTATGTTCGACACGTGAATTTTTATCGCGGAAGAATGCTCTTCAAATAGAAATAATAATTTTTAAAAAATATTGCATAGTTTCGCCAGAATGTTAGAAAGAAGACAACGTAGTTTTTCGATAGAAAAAGGCCTCCGGAAAAAGTTTCAACTTTAAGCGTTTGTTGTAACTACAATTTTTATCCGATTTCAAAAATCTTTTCGGTTCTGAGGTCGGTGGTTATTTAGGAATCGATATATGCAAAAAAATCGAAATTCCAAAATCGACTTTTTGACTTTTGCGCGGCTAAATGCACATTCTGGACCACTGTGCGTCGCCCCGAGACGCCCGAAGGCCACGGAGGTGTTCCGATATGGAAAATCCCCGCATCTGTTGAACACCCCCTAAGGCCTCGGCCGCCTCAAGGCGACGCGCCCACCTGGACAATGGACTTGCCATAAACGACGGCTCGCGACCCGGCCCCCGTCTACCTCGGACGGTCTTAGACCCGCGAGGTCCCAAAGTGCTTGCACGTGCTGACTAATTGCACGTAGCAAAAGGGCCCAGTGCAGAGTCGACCACCCGAAGCAGATACAATGACGGAGACCGGATCGTAAACCGTCACCCCTACATTTACCCCCTTACCAGTGAAAACGTTACAATTCTCGTCGGTAGTACCTTAACTAACTTAATTATACTTAAAATTATTATTTACAAAATCTTCTTATACCTAGCTACCGACTTGTAGGCGATCCGTGAATCTAACGCGTCTACCTGAACGTGTCCGAACGGGTGTTTGTACCGGTTCTGGATCTACTACAGATTCGTTTCTAACCGGTAGTTCTTTCACGCTTTCGTCATTACTTTCATCTTCGTGTATGCAATATGTTGGCTTCAGTCTATCGATCGAGATAGTAGCCTGCTTACCTTTCACGGAAACAAGAAAAGTTTTATCGCTCCGCGAGATGACCGGACATGGTCCTTCGTATGGGTTTTGCAACGGACCTTTCATCCCGTCCACTCGTACAAAAACGTGCGAAACTGTTTTCAAGTCTTTAAATATAAATACTTTCTTGTTTCCGTGACATGAACCAGCAGTGGGTTTTAAATTCCTAAAGTGACCTTTGAGTTGGTGCACTAACTCGGCTGGGTCTGAATATGGTTCCGGAATATTACCGAAAAATTCTGCTGGTAAACGAAGATTCGTCCCATACACCAATTCCGCGACCGATGCCTGTAAATCTGGTCTAAACGCAGCACGGAGTCATAAAAGAATTATCGGCAATGCGTCGGACCATCGTTCGTCGCCGTGACATTTTATTGCAGCCTTTAACTGCCTATGTAGCCTTTCAACTAAACCATTTGCCGCGGGGTGGTACGCTGTGGTTCTAATTGTAAGATGTTTACTACTTAATAAGGCGTTTAATTGCTTGAAAAGGCTACTTTCAAACTGTCGGCCTTGGTCGGTCGTGATTCGGACGGGTGTACCGAACCTCGCTACCCAGCCAGTCATGAATGCCCTTGCGACTGTCTCGGCTTCTATATTTTCCAAAGGAAAAACTTCCGGCCAACGTGAAAACCGGTCAACGCAGGTCAAACAATACCTAAAATTCCGCGATACCGGTAAAGGTCCTACCAAGTCTATATGGACGTGTTCAAACCTCTCCGCAGGTAACGCGAAATTTCCGACCGGACTAACTACATGTCTTGATATTTTTGCACGTTGACATTTACTACAGCCGCGAGCCCATTCACGACAGTCTTTTTCTATACCTGGCCACACGAATCTATCCCTCACTAACCTGACCGTAGCCTTAACTCCAGGGTGAGCTAACTCATGCATAGAATTAAATGCTCGGCGACGGAATTCTTTTGTGACGAAAGGTCTAATCTTTCCTGTCGCGACATCGCAGTAAACCAAAGTCTCAGGTGTCAGACTGAGGTGTTTCAACTGCAATGCGCTATTTTTAGACTTAGTGAATTCTTTAATTTCCTCGTCAGTTTCTTGCGATTTCGCGAGTTCCGCATAATCAATAGTTACGGCGATAGATTCGACACGCGACAATGCATCCGCTACTTCGTTTTCTACCCCGCTCACGTGTTTGATCTCTGTTGAGAACTGCGCTATGAAATCTAGATATCGGAACTGACGAGGAGTACATTTATCTAAATTCTGTCTAAATGCAAAAATGATTGGCTTGTGGTCGGTGTATATTGTAAACGATCGACCTTCTACCGCGTGGCGAAATCTTTTAATCGCAGAATATATCGCTAATAATTCGCGGTCGTATGCGCTGTATTTTCGTTGCGCCATCGTCAAGGATTTCGTGAAGAAAGCCAAAAGTCTCCACGAATTTCCTTCACGTTGCTGCAACATAGCACCTAACGCATAGTCAGAGGCATCCACCATGAGAGAGAGGCTTGCATTATTGTTCGGATGTGCCAAAAGTGTGGCATTGCTTAATGCAGATTTTAAATTTGAGAAAGCGTCTTCCGCCTCTTTTGTCCAATAAACCGGAGCATCGCTTTTTAATTTATTACCTTTTAATAACTGATTTATTGGGGACTGAATGGCGGCCGCTTTTGGTATAAAATGCCGATAAAAATTTACCATTCCCAAAAACCTGCGCAATTCTTTTACTTTGCTTGGTTTTGGAAAATCCACTATCGCTTTTACCTTCTCTCTTCAATGGCTTCATACCTTTTTCGTCTACTGAATAGCCTAAAAATTTTACCTCGCTTCTCGCGAGTACGCATTTAGCCGGGTTTATAACTATTCCGTACTTATCGAGACGAGCAAATACCTCACGCAAATGGTCTATGTGATCTACTTCGTTATCGGAGGCTACAAGAATATCGTCCAGATACGCGTATGTAAATTCTAACCCTCGCAAGACGGTATCTATAAATCTTTGGAACGTCTGCGCTGCATTTCTAAGTCCGAAAGGCATCGCGACGTACTCAAATAGACCAAATGGCGTGGTAACTGCCGTTTTTGATACGTCGCTCGGATTAACGGGAATTTGATGATATGCTCGCACGAGGTCAATCGTGGAGAATATTCTCTTTCCCGCCAATCTTTGCGAAAACTCTTCGATGTACGGAATAGGATAGCGATCCGGAATAGTACGGGCATTGAGAGCTCTATAGTCTCCGCAAGGTCTCCATCCGTTAGCTTCCTTAGGTACCATGTGTAATGGTACGGCCCATTGGCTTTTGGAAGGACGGATGTAACCTTGACTTAAGAGGCTCTCAAACTCCGTTTTCGCCACTTTATACAATTCCGGCGAAAGCCTTCGTGGCCTACTATACGTTGGTTGTCCAGCAGTAGTATTTATATAATGTACGACGTTGTGTTTTACCTCGCGTCGTCGGGCTGTGGGGTTCATGATCGCAGGGAATTCCGCAAGCAGCTGCTCGTACGTGGATGTTCCCCTGATCGTCTTCACAGATGTTATGGCATCCACAGCCACCCTTCCGCTAGAGGCTAACGACGTCGTCTGATCCAGGAGTCTTCTGTTTCTCAGGTCCACCAGGAGGCCAAAGTGTTTCAGGAAATCGGCTCCGATTATTGGTTTCGTCACATCGGCGAGCACGAATTCCCACTGGAACGCACACCGCAATCCAAAATTTAGATTAAATGTCCGCGCTCCGTAAGTGGCTATCGTGGACCCGTTTGCCACAAAAAGTTCGTAAGCCGACTTATGCACTCGGTCCTTTACTCGCGTACGCGGATACACGCACAGATCCGAGCCAGTGTCTACTAAGAATTCGTCCTTAGTCGTACGGTCGATTATGAAAAGGCGGCTCGAAGCACTCCCGTCACTAATAGCCGTGTTCAGTGGCGTGCGTTCTCGTTTCCCGCACCATAATTGCACGGGGGCCTACACTTTCCGGGGTGGCATCTGTCACCGAAACGATTATGATACCAACACAGTCCAAGCTTACGTGGAGACCGTGCACTCCGCGAACTGCCGTTGCTTGATCGCGACCGAGAACGCGAACGATATTGTCTGTCGCTCGAACGAGACCGCGATCTCGAAAGTTCCGCGATCTGATTTTCCATCGACTCCAATCTCTTCAATAAAACATCTAATTTACTTTCCGGCACTACACTCGCGACTTGCGATCTATTCACCCCTTCGTACATCTGGTCGGCAATTTCTGCCAATTTGCTTAATGGCAAGTCTTTTTGTGACATCACTATCGCACGCGTCACGTCCGGAAGTCTCCTTGCCCACAGCGGTCGCAAAACATCATCGCCTGCCGATGTACCAGCCAAATTTTGCATGTGGCGGAGGAGTTGCGAAGGAGTCCTGTCACCGATTTCTTCTTGCTCCAGCGGCCGCAGAATTTTCTGATCCTGGGATGTTGACATTCGGCGGATCAATTCTCGCTTCAATGTTTCATATTTTTCACTCTCCGGTGGGTTCTTCAGCACGTCTTGGACTTCCAACGCATATTTTGGCTCCAGCTGCGACATGACGTGGTAAAACTTCGTCTTGTCTTCCGTGACATCGTTTAAATAAAACTGTGCTTCCACTTGTTGAAACCACAATTCGGGCTGTTCTGCCCAAAATTGCGGTACTCGAATTTGCACGCGATTCATCTCCCGATTGCTTCGAGAACCTTCGTTCGTGCTTTCGGATGTCACTGCAGCTGCTGCGGCGGTTGCTTTACGCGTCGTTGCCATACTTTCTCCCTCACGTCACAGAACGGCACAAAAAAAATTGTTGAACAAACACGCGATCACGTCGGGCGATCACCAATCTATAGGTATAGACGTTAACTCGCGTTATGTAAACTTTATTAATTTTCACCGAACTACAAAACTGAGGTACAATCAATACTTTTGGCTCGACGAGGAAATACGTAAAAAGCTTCATGGGAGGGCCGTGCGTAGTTCTTATAAACCCTCGGTCCTCCCTACTCCTTCCCGTAAATCCTCGTTGTCCTCTCGTCTCACAAGTTCGAGTGAGAGAGACGGAAGGATTCCTGTCCTCGTCCAGGCAGGTACGAAAATTGTTAACGTCGCCCCGAGACGCCCGAAGGCCACGGAGGTGTTCCGATATGGAAAATCCCCACATCTGTTGAACACCCCCTAAGACCTCGGCCGCCTCAAGGCGACGCGCCCACCTGGACAATGGACTTGCCATAAACGACGGCTCGCGGCCCGGCCCCCGTCTACCTCGGACGGTCCTAGACCCGCGAGGTCCCAAAGTGCTTGCACGTGCTGACTAATTGCACGTAGAAAAAGGGCCCAGTGCAGAGTCGACCACCCGAAGCATATACAATGACGGAGACCGGATCGTAAACCGTCACCCCTACAGTAATAATAATTCATTGCCGAATATTTAGGTGATTTTACTAAATCATTATGAAATTGGAAATTCGCTCTTAAATCGTTAGAATAAAAGATAAAGTGAAGAACTACGTCGGAATTGCAAAGGGTTAACACTGGTTCATAACACCATCAGTATCAGTGTCGCATACTGTTGGCAACATTTTTAACGAATTACATTAATTTCCGTCTAAGCTGTGTTCATCCTTGCCTATCCGATGCTAATATTTAATAAAAATTATATACATTAATACTGCAGCATATTCGTAGTAACAATTCCTTCTTTTGTTTTAGCTAGCGGAAAATCTGTTGACGCGACGCAAGAACTGATTGCAATTGGAATGTCAAACATTGGAAATTCCTTTGTTCAGGCCTTCCCTGGAACAGGATCTCTTAGCAGAAGTGCAGTAAATAATGCTTCCGGTGTAAGGACACCGATGGGTGGTATTTATACTGGTAAGTGCTCTCTATATATTTTAATAATACATGTAATTAGCACGTTGTCCACCGAGTGTCTCACATATGAACACGGAATTTTATTCTTAACATTGAAACTACCGTCGTTGTATCCATTATACTTACATAATATTTAATTAATATTATATTTAAGTATACTTACAATTAGTAAGTATGGTTCGATCGAAAGATGGCTAGGGAACGGCGGAGTCTTTTGTTTTCAACCGCGTATTTCCGTCATTTCGTTTATGAAATCCCAAAATCCCAAAGTCCTAAAGTAAAGAACTATGCAAAGTGTTTACTTCGGAAAACTGGATCTGAGAATTCGAAAAATTGCGAGAATGGCAGATTTGAAACGAGAGGTTCCGCTGCTCCTTGGCCATATTTTAGTTGTCGGACTGTACATTGGGAAAAGGGAGGTCAAAAAATGGAAAAGATGAGCAATTAAGTAATTTAGGTTTTACATTATAGAAGTGGAATATTATTTTATGACCTTAACAATTTGAGAAATTTAAAAAAAAAAACTGTTAATCGGTCAGTTTGACTTCCTTGGTATTTTTAATGTTAAAGTCTATCGACTTATATGTGAGTTATGACGGTGTTTATGTTAAGCTCAATTTTACTTAGGGCAGTGTATTTCGAAATTTTTTTTCCTGGCGTTAATTAACGTATTGAATTGGCAAATTCACGAACGTCAGAAATTAGTCAATAAAATAAAGATTACAAATTTTATAACTATTGTAAAAGTAAAGGATTGCAAAATACAAATTAAATTTTCTGAAATATTCTATTTTTATCATTCATTTTAGGTGCACTAGTAATATTGGCTCTTCTCTTCCTAACACCATACTTCAGCTACATACCAAGGGCTGCTTTGGCAGCGATTATTATAGCAGCCGTTATCTTCATGGTGGAAGTAAAGGTCGTTAAACCGATGTGGAGGACAAAAAGTAAATTTACAATTTATAATATTACACTATTGAGCTGTATTAAATCAATAGCCATATTCAAAACAGAACGTCCAGATTTCTGTGTATGTTGCACAACAGTTATTGTTAGGAAAAAACTAGAGTGAAAATAAGAAAGTGTTATTTATGCATCACCTTATTTGAGAAAGAATTCCGAAGATTACTTTATTATTCAATTAAAAAATTAAGTTATTTTTTCCTATGTAGTCGACAGGAAGAATTAAAGACTAATAATTTTTAGTACAATGACAAGAATTTTCATCGTGTAGAATTTTATAATGAATTTGTGATGAATTCGGAATATTCAGTTATGGCGGTAATTATGAAAGTGACACAATTGCAAGTGAAAAATTAAGAAATTGATGTTGTCAACTAATTTGCGTTACATCGATGTACATACATTACAGCATCGGAGGATCGCATTGTATAAGTGAAACAAAATTAAAGCTCTTAATAAAAGAAATAGTCGTTTCCCTAGGTAGAATTCAACAAGAAACCGAAAAAAAAAAATATAAAAATGACGAAATGGAAAGTAATCTTATGTCATTGTCAGGATTACCGGCTTTATGCAATGTTTTACTTATCATTGCTTTTCCATTTTAACGTCAATGTTAATCACCTTCGTTATGTTTAGTAAGATATTATTTCATTTAATCTCTGATTCCTTTGTTTGTAGAATCAGATTTAATCCCAGGATTAGGAACTTTCATCGCGTGTTTGATGCTCCCACTAGAAATTGGAATATTGTGCGGAGTTGGAATTAATGTATTGTTCATTCTGTACCATGCAGCACGGCCAAAGATATCCGTCGAGAAACTTACAGTATGTATAACTCTTATTATACTTCATAAATCAAATATTATAGGTACATCGTACTCATAATAAGTCGAAACTCAGCTAAAGATACTTGTTAAAGTAAACTCGTCAAGAAACAAAAATTTTAATAAAAACTTAAAATCGCTACATGGACCACGCATTGACCAGGCCTGACCTAAAATCTAAACTTAAGAAAAGAGACATAACAGTGTTGAGACTTCGACTTCTCTAAAACAATTTACAAAATTGACCAAAAAATTCTCAAATTTAATCTATGCATTTGCATTTTCCAGTCTCCTCGGGGTATCGAGTACCTGATGTTAACACCAGATCGTTGCTTAATCTTCCCCTCGGTGGATTACGTGCGGAATCTTGTGACAAAGTACAGCCGACGTGCCGGAAGTGTTGCCACTCCTGTTGTGATAGATTGCACTCACATTTACGGAGCAGATTTCACAGCAGCAACCGTAATCGAGAGCCTAACGAAGGATTTCGCGATAAGAGGACAACCACTGTTCTTCTACAACTTGAAGCCTTCAGTTTATGCCGTCTTTGAAGGTGTTGCACCGACTGATTTCGTTGTGTACTATACCGAGGAGGTGTTGGATGACCTTCTGAAGGACAAAGGATATTTGAAACAAGTGAAATAGATAACAATTTGGTTTTACAATAACTATGTCTGTGACAATCCAGCAGTTTATCGTTGCCGAGGATTTTGTGGTTCGATACAGGAGTGCAATCGCGTTTAAGTCGTTTCATGGAAGAAGCTTTCGGTGATAGGACTTTATCTTCCTCGAACATCGTTGATTCTACGTCGTTACATCTAATAAGTATAAATGAAGTATTAGTCATACTTCTCATTTTTGTACTTTCTTTTTTCGTTCATTTTTGAATATCTCATGATATGAACATGTAAGTGTTGTATTTAATGATTGTGATGAATGTAATTTTTGTATGTGTCATGTATGTCAACATTTATTTGTATATTATGTTAATAAGCATCTCTCGTAAGTTATAGACATTATCGATGAAAGATCTTTACTGTATTATATTCCCATCCCCTGTACAGTATAAAAACAGTAATGTAATTTACAATTTATAATAATACAATGTAATGCCGAAGTTTAATTACAAAACGAAGAGAAAATCTTCGAAATTATAGATCGTTTAGCGGAGTTATGAAATTTCTTTTTTAAAGTACAAAGATTAACGTTTAAAATAGTCACACAAGGGTGCAAATATTTTAAGAAATTTTACAGATAATTGTATTTGTGGAGAGAAAAATACATGAAAGCCAATGATAAAAGTATACCCCTTAAGATCTTAATAATATCATATTAGGATGAAAAGCGATTGCGAAGAAACATTAGCAAACGATGCATTTCAGTACTTAAAAATAGAATATAAGGTAATAATATAACATATTTATTTATTTATTTATTTAGAAATATGAATACACGCATACACGAATACATATGTGTATACACGGATAAAAATCCTTTAGACAGAAACTGA
Source organism: Cerceris rybyensis (assembly GCA_910591515.1). Classification (NCBI taxonomy): domain Eukaryota; kingdom Metazoa; phylum Arthropoda; class Insecta; order Hymenoptera; family Crabronidae; genus Cerceris; species Cerceris rybyensis. The sequence continues at coordinate 10,838,740 of OU342793.1, forward strand.
AATATAATATCAGCGATTTAATAAGTCGATGAGTGATCCTTTCAAAGTGAATTCCGATCTGCAAAAAATATCGACGTACAGAGACAATCTGCGCGACTATTTTGTCCATAAAATGTACGGTGAGTACGCGCGATTATTTTTATGGAAACGCCAAATTGTATAAGTAATTGGTGTTAACAACTGTCAATTCGAGTATTGACTAGTTTGTAAATATAGAAAGTGGTGCTCTGACGATAGGGAGCTAAATGCTCAAACTTGCAATTCGTTGAATGAAGTTTCAGTTTGCCGCAAAATCTGGGAAAATCTTAAACTCTTATTTAACACATTATATGTCACCCGTATGTCGCTAAGTTTATTATTCTTACTGAGGTGAAACTATTTCGATTGAAATCGCATAATTATAGATCAAAAATTTAAAGATAAAAATAGTTAGATGTTAGGCAACACTGTACTTTTTAGACCATCATTTAAATATTAAATGTAAGGGGAAATTCGTAAGTATTATGGTTTAATAGTCATAGATAATTGTATTAAACTGAATATGTCTGGTTATTGGTGACCTTCATGGAACTCGAAATGTTAATATAGACCTTTGATTGTTCGAAATCCAACATAAGCAGTAAATCTTAGACAAAATGATTATTGCAGATAAAGCATAAAAAAATACCAGAGAAAAAAGCAAAGAAAATAAAAAAATATCGGGTATAATTTAGATATTCTTTGGTTTCAACATTTTTTTGGAAAAATAACTCTGGACAAAGTAAAAAAATTTTCTGGGAATTTAACTTTAGATAAGATGATATATAATTGTATATTATATATTTGCTAAAAAGGAATAAAATTGTTAATTGAGTAGACAAGTCACGAATATATATTTTCGGCTTCCCATTGACACTACATAATCCCTTTAGATTCATATCCCACGTTACAAATTTGAAATATTCATTAACAAAAAAATAGTTTGGTCTATTGAAATCATGATTAAAATACGAGGTTGATGTCGAAGATTAATAACTTTTAAAGGAAAAGAAAAATATAGAGAAGAATTATATCATTTGGGAGTGTATTAATTCATAATATACTCTTGTACTAATTATAAGTTTGCATTAACTGTGGCAATATTGCAATGGTTGAAAGTAATAGTGATAACAACGTTGTTATTTTTTTATCGATTTATAAAGTTAAGTTATAATTATCAAAAAAAATTATATCGATAGTAAATAAGGCAGAAGATATAATTATTTCAGTAGCTTTAATTTGTTCATTATACGAACAGATGTCACTGTTCAGAGATGAATAAAGAAAATTATATCGGTAGTAGGTAAGAGAGAAGATATAATTATTTTAAATGTTTTAAAATGTTCAATAGAGCAAAAGAGAAGAATATTAAACATTTTGTTTGGTTTTATTTAAACGCTGTACTTCTAAGTACTTTGAATATCAATGTTAATCACGCGTTACTAATTCAATTTACTGTTTCTACTCGAGTTTTGTATGCTATTCAAATTTTTACTATATTTTAGTACGCAATTTTTCATATTGTTATTGTCAATTCATATAGTTTACAACATTTTAACACTTTGTATCCGGGGCTACGTAAACATACGTTTTTCGAAAATTGTACATAGACCGATTGAAAAAGGAGATTTGCATTTTTTTTTATGCATTTATGACAAATTAAATACGGCTAAAATATACAAAAAGAACATAATATAAAAATATATCTAAAATATCCAAAGTATGGTATTTGTTGTAATATTTATTGAGTGCAATAAATCCCTAGATAGGTTTTCCTGTCTCACCTGCATTTGTGAAACTCGAAATTTGCATAAACATCCGCAGTCCAGTCATTAATCACTTAGATTTGAAAAGTTAAGTATATTTTCGAATTTAGAAAGTTAGCAGTTTCCAATTTATATCATTTTTCTGTAAGAATAAAATTCTTACAAAAAATGGGTTTTTTTACTTAAACGCTTTGAATCTTCTCTTTCTAATTTCTTCAATTTTTATAATGATTTACATTTCAAGTTTTTAATGTTCTACATTTTTGTCCCTCCTTTTAGAAAATTTGTTAATTCATTCTCCATCTTACTTGCCAACATCCCCTTTCCGACTGACATCACTTTCGTCCGTTTCTCTCCTCGTCACTGAATTCATTATCTTGTTTTGAATATTTTCTTCGTTGTATCCTATCTTAGCCTGATCTAAAATGATCTCAGCTCTCCTTTCTATCTCAATGCACACGGTTCAAATGTATCTACCTACATTATATCTTTCTATTTATTTTTTATATTTTCCAAATTTCATCCCCTCTTTTTCGTTCAAATACTTTCAGTTATTACTTTCTCTCATATTTGTCCAACATTTCTAGCTACGTTGATTACAATATCTAAATCAGTGGTTGTGAAACTTTTTTTAGAATTTCTTGGATAATAATCTCTTTACAATTTATCAAATTGCTCAAGGAATTTAAAATGAACTACAATTAAAACATAGGATAGTGCTATTCTTTCTGGCTAACTATTATTTATTCGCGAAACAGCAAATCTTCACAAAATCAGCACAAAATTCCAATTCAAATTTCTGGGAACCCCAACATCCATATAACAATATTTTTTCATAATATAAAATTCGATCAATAATGTTGAAAGCTGTGCGGGTTGTTTCCTTATTTCTTCCGAAACCCTTCGCAATGATTCGCTGAACCCCAGGGTTCTGGGGAACCCTCTTTGGAAAACACTGTCCTAGAAGACTGCGAACACCAATTTGAGACATTGATCTAAATTAATTTGGCAATATACATAAACTCATAAAAGTCTCTTCCTCGGCGTTACGTTAATTTATTATATACAGGGTCCGTCAGCAAAATCCGGACAAAATTAAGAGTTCATTCAAAAACTTGTTTAGTTAGAAATTACTTGTATTGATAAAAAATATGTGTAAATTAAGTAGGGGTTCCTTATTAAGTTTTATCATTCAGTATATCCTCTTCCTCTGCGATCAGTTCTTGGATTCTTGTTGTGAAGCGCGAACATGCTCTTTTCACTTGATCCTTGTCCAAATTCGCGAATGTTACCTCTATAGCGATCTGAAGGGATGCCACGATGGGAGTGCCTGGAGTTATTAGACACCCTTTCAATAACGCTCCAAACATAATAACTTAGAAGCTTCAAGTCTGGTCAATTGGGAGGTCAGAAGACTTAGAACCGAAATATTTCGACGTTATCGGAAAACCAGTTTTGCACTAAATGACTCGTATGAGCTTGTGCGCCATCCTATTGAAAAATGTAGGTACTCCCGGATGCTACAGTTTCCATCTTTGGCTTCACTATCGAAATTATGATCCGGAGGTACAGTTTATTGTTAATGGTTTCACCCTTCTTAAAGAAATGTGGCGGGTTGCTGAGCTCTTTCGTCAGCAGCCGCAGTCCTTACAGACTTCTCTTTGGAATAAATTCGCCTTGACCGATTAGTTGAGCCTTCCACGGACTTCTCTGCAGCCGCGTACCTTCGTACAATATCATAAACAGTAGAATTTGGGTATCCAAAGAATCGAATAATTTCAATAGCTGAACGCTCAGCGCGAAGCGTTTCCGTTATTGCTGCTTTGCGATTATATTTTGTACACTATCTAATCAAATCTGCCATTTAGATGTTACATACTTACGTATTATACATACATCTGGCTTTCTTGAAAAGAAAGAATCTATCTACTTCTGACATTACATGTAGCGGGAAATTAAAATAGAATTTTGCCCGGATTTTGCTGACGGACCCTCTATATATTATTATTAACCAACTTTAGCCCAACTAATTCGAACGAAACACGGAGGTTAAATTCAGTCTCAAAATTTCTATCTTTCTTCCTGGAATAAAAGTAAAATGCAATTTTACATCTTTATTGCTAAATGTTGCATTATTGAATATTATGATTGATAAACGTTAATTCTCGCGATTTATTTCGTGAAGAAACATTTCCGTAGCAAATATGAATGTTTCACGGTGCATGAAAGTGCAGCTTTTGTGACAGTACAGTTTCCCCCCTGTAAACAGTGTCCTTGACCAATTACAAGTGCACCCTACTGTGGAAGACAGATGCATAGATGTATCGGAGTCTTTCCATCCTTCGGTGTAAACAGCTCTTCCGCGTTTGGTAGATAGATAGGTATACTATCATTGTTGAATGTAATGTGAAACGTGTTATAACAGAGGAACATATTTCTCACGCTTAATAAGTGTGCGCAACAAATATCTGGCTATCTTTAATTGAAAAACTGGCATTTTCATAGGAGCTGCTAATTAATACAGCATCTCGATGTTAACTGCAGTTAATGAAAGTAAGTTAATGCTCACGTTTAATCGTGCCAAGGTAGGAAAGATCACTCCGATACGAGCAAATTGATTAATCGTCAGATTAGTAGTTAATAGGTAATTAACTGCTACATTAATTGTACAACGTTATATTTAATATCGTTTCCGTCAAGTTTTAACATTGCATATTCGTACACGATTAGAAGATATTTTTGGATCGTGTTTCTGAAAAATGTTTGTTGCTTTCGAATTACCGTAGAATGTTTAATATACTTTATACACCTGCAACTAAATACATTCATGTAGTTATTATTGTATAATAATGTTTTAGGAATTGGTAGCTTCTTGAGAATTCGCGAGAGCGAACTTTGTGCAAGTTTTGCAACTTTAAAAGTACAGGGAGATTCATCTTATGCAGTTACTTTCTCATGGTTAGTAAATTATCATTTTCCATTTCCCGTATCATTTCCTTTTATTTTCTACGCCTGCTTGATTTCCACAAGCTCCATCGTATGATATTCTACGCTTACAAAAAAAAAGAAAAAAAAATAGAGATATCCTAAACAGCTCTATAATTCATATTCCAAAAGAATAACCATACTATTACCAAAAAAAAGAAAACTTTCTGCAGTTCAAAACAATCTTCAATTGCATCCCCGAAAAACTTCAGAACTCCCATAAAATTCAGATAAAAAAATCTTTCAAACAAAGAACTTACAAAAGACAAATCACCCATCAAATAAAAAAAACATCCAATTGACAATAACTAAATAAACAAATATTTTCACATTAGGAAAAAACTGCATCCAAAAAAAAACATAAAGAAGACCAGCAAATACCAAACTATTATAGATTACCCGCGCCCAGCAAGGCGTATACGCGCACTTTTGAACAGCTAAAAGATTTAAAAGAGAAACAAAAAGTCAAAACACCTAAAAAAGAAAGAGAAAGTGTTTTCGTGATATCTTCTCTGACATCGGTCGTAGATGAAGATGACCGATCGTGAGTACTACCTGATGAAAAGAAAAAGTAAGGAGAGCGAGAGAAAGGGAAATGTTGCGAGCAGGAAAAGATGGCAAAGTGGCAAGCTGCGCGGATGCGAATAATGCGCGTGCGCAAAGTACAGGACGATCAGGGTTTCCGTAGAACCATGGAAGGGGTTTGGATGAGAGAAGTGGCAGGGGAATAGTGAAATAGAAGGAAACATCAGTGAACGAGGAAGCGAGGGAGAACAGTTAGGAACGAAAATAGTGAGGGTGGAACGAGGAGAACGAACGGCAACAGTCGATACGGTAACGGACGAAGTAGCGGGGATCGAAGTCTTTGCACGGCATGAGGTTTACATACTTTACCAGCGGTCTCTCAGTATCGTCCTAGGTTTTATTCGCGACGCGGTCCTTGGAGCGCGTTATAGTTCCGCTATTTTTACGAATAATCGAATTGTCCGGCAGCCGGCACACTGACTAGACGTTTACACGGTCAGTGACTTCTTCTCCCGGGGAAACGTCGCTGTCTTGATACGATCGTAAGCGATGTCGATTTTATCATATTCTCGTAATTGAAGAGTTTATTACGCAAGATACTTCCGAGAGGGATCTGCTGACAGGTGCCGTAATTCATTACGTCGGACACGTATGTACAAGTTAATTTTTTTAGTAATTAGTTTGCGATCGATATTTTGGACTTCCGGTATCACTGACAGAGGTGCTATTGATATTTCGAAGTAGAGGAAGTGGTGAGTTATAGGCCAGACTATGCTAATTGGTTGCAAACGATATACTTTAACACTAGAACTACCGGCTTCAAATCTATCATATTTTAATAAATGAAATAAGTACTTTGAAAAAGGGGGAATAAAGCGGCGGAAAATTTGATCGATTGGCTGATTTATGTTTATTGATATAGACGTAGAATATTTATTCTATTACTCTTATGTAAACTTGAAGAATTTTTTGAAAAAAATGTGTACCAGTCATTTTGACTGGTTTGGTAGTTCTAGTGTTGAAGGAGTGTTAATTTGTAGAGAATTAACTTTAATATGAGAAATTTGATAATATTTTTTGATATCGTTAATAGTGAAACAAATTTTGCGATATCTTTGATTATTTATAACTTATTTGTATGATCGAAAATGTTCGTGTAACGTGAATAGAGTTTATGCACGTGCGTGCGTGCAGTTATGTGTAAATGTCACAGTTTTTCGAGATTTAATATGTATACTTGTTTATAAATGTATTAATATTTGAAAATGTGTAAAGAATATCAAAAATTTGGTGTTAAAGGAATTTGCAGAATTGTTGGAGTAATTCAATTCAAATTAAAGTTGATCGAATTTATAGCTGTTAAAGAAGTATTACGTTAAAATTCTGTAATTAAAAATATCATAAAAAGTATAATTAAATTACGGTGTTTCGTAATGTAATTACCTTCACGGACATTATCCGGACATTTTCTGGAGAAAAGTTTAATCATTTGTTGTAATAATGTAATAAGTTTTTGGCTTTAAGAAACTTAATGTAAGTAGTGCACGGATTAGTTGCCTCCAAGAAAAATTATCCTAGGGGCAACAGAAATTGTGTAATTCTGCAATTGGAATATTCTGTCACCAGAATTGTTTCGCTGTATAATTATGGTAAAATTATACAGGAGAAATTTGATCACATGTCCGATTATTTTAATACAATCACAATTGATAATATGATTTGTAAATTTACGTAATCAAGCTATTGTTTTAGTTATTTTATATCGTACAGCTTTCATTTCAATCTAATCGGATTTGTTTTCATAACGGATACATTCATGTTTCGAAAAGTAATACATGTTACTTTGTTAAGTGTGTCCAGTATACGAGAAATTTTATTCCAAAATTGTAGGTAAAATGAACAAAGTGACATTACTTCGGAGAATGCTGAATGATAGTTGTTATAACAACTGGAAATAGTTGTTATTTCTCTGTGAATATTTAATATTACAATAATCTTCTCAACTTGACATTTCCATTGATTTCTTCTTGGTTTTTTAGTTTTTGTTTTGATTAAAACAAGAAAAATACTACTGTGCATGTTTCTCAATTAAATACTTTATGTGTAGTATCTACTTGCCGTCTAAGCTCTACCTCAAAAAGAACTATTCAGTAATATATAAAATTTTTCAAATTCATAGCTTAAACGTAAAAGACGACTCAAAGACTATGTTCTTCAATAAAAAAAAGTAAATTACATAAAATTCATTCAGACCTGAAGTTCTACTTCAAAAGAATATCCAAATTCCCAAAACCTGAAAATGCCGGGGAATTTTCCAAAGTCGTATCTCAAACGTAAAAAAGATGCAAAGACTACGGTGTATGTTCTCCAATTAAAAGTAAATTATATCAAATTCATTCAGACCCGGAGTTCTACTTTAAAAGGGTATCCAAATTCCCAAAACCTGAAAATGCCAAGGAATTTTCTAAATTCGTATCTCAAACGTAAAAAAGATGCAAAGACTACGGTGTAAGTTCTCCAATTAAAAGTAAATTATATCAAATTCATTAAGACCCGAAGTTCTACTTTAAAAGAGTATCCAAATTCCCAAAATCTGAAGCTGTCAGGAAATTTTTTAAATTTGCATCTCAAACGTAAAAAAAGGTGCAAAGACTACTATATATGTTCTCCAATCAAAAAGCAAATTATATCAAATTCATTCAGACCCGGAGTCCTAGTTTAAAATCCGAATTCTCAAAACCGGAAGATGCCATGGAATTTCTAACTCGATCACCAATTAAGCTCAACTTACAATTAGACAGTGGAAAGAGAGATAGACGAGTAAGATTGTAAACATAAAAAAGGATTATATTCAAGTTCATAAGTAAAATTTCATCTAAAAAACGACCCTGCTAGGATGAAACTCCCTGACAGCAACGCATTCTGTAATAGAAATAAGCTGGTAGCAGAAACGAGGCTGTAGAGGTTCCGTAATGTAAAACAAAATTATACGGGAATATGTCCCTACAATAGGCTTAGTAATATCCTTCTCAACAATGCTACACTTTCACTCGATCTTCTACAAACATGCTTCTTCTTTCAATGCGAGCATAAATAGTCATATCTCGAAGTAGAATAAGTCCGTCTAACTATAAACCGTTTCTACTTTCCACCGGTTATCACCTACATATACCATCCTTGAGACCTTGCCGTTCCTGGGCTTTACATATTTAAAGTCTTCTGAGAAAATCAGGAGATTCTTAGAGAAGGTCACAATAGAGAGAGAGAGCAATATATTTACATTTTTGTTACTCCTCTTTGATTACTTTAGATATTAAATTTCAGAAGTATTTGTTAAATTTTTTATTTTGGGTAAAATAATGCAAACGACGATAGACAATTTTTTTCATCGATCCTCTGTATACTTTAATGGGTTCTTCGTAATTTTTTTACTGTGAACATCTTTAAAAAATTAAAATTTATTTTATTATTTCCTCTTTTCGTGAGGCGATGCTTCTTTTTGATTGACGTTTCCAAAGTTTAATAATGAAAATCATATTTCAGAATGATTAATAGGCTACGGTGATTTATTTATTTTCAGTACAGTCTATTCATTAATTATTTATTTAAAATAAAGTAGGGTGACGTGGGAGAATTCTATTAAAATTTTTAATATTTAATATCAAAGCCTCGACAGATTATAATTTATCTGGAAAATGATAACTACTATATCTTTTTTAATATTGGAATAGATGTTGTTTGAGGCAGTTGAGTAACCAATATCGCAGCATCATTAAAAGTTACATACGAACGAAGTACTTTAGAAAAGTAGTACCGATTAATTCGTTTGATCCAGATTGATCCGTTGCTATTGTGTTGAAGATTAAGTTCCTTCCACAGCCTACGTCCCCTTCAAAATTTACGTAATTTCCGGTGTACTAATTTTCGAAAGAATTACATCGAGTTCTTTGAGAATCCGAATCAGTGGAAAATGATGGAGCCATTTTTTACATGAAACTCTGTGATAATATAACTTGTACGGTTTCAAATAGAATTGAAAATTTCGACGAAACAGAAGACGATTTTTCTATTGGACAGATACACGATCTGTTATGAAATCCGTCGATGCAATAAAAATACTAGCCGTAAGAAAATTTTCCTCTTTGTTTTTTTAGCAATTTGTACATATTGACAAATGAACTTCTCTAATTCTTTATAAATTATATAATAATTCTTTATAAAACCAGAGGGGTGATTGACATTTGCTACAAGTAGATACTAACTTTTTATAATCGCATTAGAGGAAATATTGCTGTTAATACAGTTTATATTTCTATAGTCTGAAATCAGCCTAAAACTGTAGGTAATTATCTAAGATATTATTCATAATTAATATTAATATTACTAAATTATAACTCATACTAATAGTAACTAATATTTTAGGCCGGTCTGGATAACATTATACCATCACGTTATAGAAATTATTGTTGCTGTTAATAGAAATTACGCTTCTATAGTTCGAAATCTACCCAAAATTATAGATGATTAGTATATCAAGTATATATCTACTACTTTCTATGATCACATTAAGGCAAATGTTGCTGTTTAACATTTCAAAATAATCATTTGTATGGCAATCGAAAGTCGCTTTTTTATCAAATAACTAAAGAGTTAAAGTACAAAAAATATTAATTATTATTTGCACGAAGACATTCCCACGACTGTATCGGAACGTTTCAATCTTAACTGTGTATACCTACATACACCATATACATAGATTAGGGCGAGATTGTTTGTCTGACAATAAACACATACGCTACTGTTCATACATCTTTAGGCACTCTCAATAATGACATAAATCGTATAAAAACTCAGCAAAAATGTGCATACATGTATTTACTTTGTACACCCTCACATACATTTAAAGGAATACATTAAATAAACAAATATATATGCTTATAAAAAAAGTGCATGAAACGGTAGTGTATATGCGTCTGTTGTACTGAAAAAAGGATTATATTTCTCTGATTCGATGTCCACCTGAAACTATATATTTCACAGCTTGGATAATATTGCAATATTAGTTGATGCCGAGAAATATGAAAAAAACGCAATCGTCGTCTTTTTTCTACTCTACTTAACATTATGAAACTGTGGGATTAGGCATTTCCTCTTTTAACTCTTTGAGGCTCGGGGGAATAAAATGTGTCCCACCTATTTGATACTTCAAGATGCATTGTGGGACATTTTCTGTCCCACCTTGAAAATTTATATTATTTGATAGCTTTGTTGATAAAAGTAAACCAACTTTGTTCAATTAAAAAAAAAAGAAAAATGTCTGTGCAAGATGGGTCATTTTATTTTCATAATTCACGTGTCTCAAAGAGTTAAAGGGATCGAAATTATCTTTATAACATTTACATGCAATCAAGATAAAGGGAGAACTTTGATATAATTAATATACTCGTGATATAATTATTTAATCTATGACTACTGCTTTGTTACACATTCAGTGATGTCATTGTGTATGTCCAACAAGTAAGGAAAGTAATAACATGCACATTTCCCAAAAGCATAAAATCCGAGGATGAAATACGTTAATTAAAATGGATTAGATGAACATATATTTTTCACGCGGTGATTAATAGGAAACGACGTCTTTACCGTATAATTTAGGTTTATGCACATCTAATTTTCGAAGAATCACACTATGGACATCCGTTCCCACACGTACCCCGTTTCTTTCTCTTACTTAAACTCGTTTCTTTTGTGTTAGACCTTAACGATTATTATTATGGAAGTGTAAAGTAACAATTCTCATACGGCTCTTTATTTCTTAATTCATGTTTCATGAAGAATATATTTGTTGTTGTTACAAAAGTATGTACTTGAATTTTCGTGTTTAGATTGTGTATCTGTTGACACAGAAACGGTGTTATTCCAGTTTTTTCATCGTCAATGAATTTAGAAAAGCGAATGTATTTTCTTTCTAAATTTCAATATTGTGTGACTTGAACAGTTCTTTATAAAATTCGTTTTATTATAAACAGTAAAAGCACGGATAGGTGTCAAATACTTAACAATCAAAAAGTTATCAAGAAAATTCGAAATTCAAATATTGTGTAATTAATAGAATTTCTTGTTAATTGCACTTTGCTATAAATAATTGAATAGAATCTATCATGATATACTAATGCTACGAGCGTACTTTAATCGATCTACTATTTTCACAATTTGTAGTATTTTGTCAATTATATCTCCTGTAATTCAGAAGATATTATTTAATAAATATTATACATATTGCAAAATTACAGACTTTTGGTCATAATTAGATTTGGACATGACATCATTTAGACATGACATTAAGATTGCATTAAGTATAAATCATCAATTTTTATGAAATTAGTATAATACAAAAAAAAATTATTTGACACATAATTTTTTTATCATCAATGATCCACCAGTCAAAATGACTAGCTCCTACTTTTTTATAAAAATTCTCTACATTTGTAGCAGAAAAATACAGTAGAAATTCCACACTTATCTTACAAAGCATAAATTACAGAACCAATCATCCTTTACACCTCTCAATATCCTATTTTGATCCTTCGATTCCAATTCAAACCTAAAAATTGAAATATTCATTTTTTAAAAATAAAACTTCGTCATATTGTTTGATGATCTGAAGTACTAATTCCAAATATTTCTACAAATAAGATTCCATTGATTCTAAACATATAAAAGATATGAATAACAAAAGAAGATGTGAACGGCGATACTGTTGTGCAAACCAATATTGATTGCAATCAGTACTAATTAGTAGCAGTGCTAATCAATAAATGTTACTGGAGCATATTAACAAATATGATCGGATGCAGAAAAATTGTTATTCGCACAGAGTGTATATAAAATTACTCTTGCAATTTGCAGAGTACACTTTAACTTTTGAAACGTGGTATTTTCGTAGAACTCGGATCAAAAAGTACTAATTTCAATACATGCTGATATATATTTCAGTGGTTGTGTTTCAATGTTGTAATTATAATTACGCTTATATGCGCCGATTAGGCACAAAAAACTTTCTTCTTTTAACGCACATATACGTTCTTACGACACAAAGGATTAAACATCCCCCTTTTTAAGTGCAACAAGGACAGTTTCCAAAAAAGGTTAAATCGCTTCCAGATCAGTTGTACATATTATTTTCACACTTCAAGTATTATAATAACATAATTGGAGTGAAATATTTTCATGAATTCGACGAAAGAGGTTGCACCGTTTTCGACTATATGAATGCTTCCTTACAAAACGTTAAATGTCACAGTACCGAAATAAATGAACCTATCCCAGACTTTTATCACTATCAAATAAAACATCTTAGAAATTTTCTACCTACTTCAAATGGGATAGTGTCCAATTAACAAGCTGAATATACGTTATTGAAACAGTTAATGAAAATATCGGTATGTGGTTGTATGATTACAAATTGCTTGTAAAGTTACAAACATGACCATTCACGAAATTTTATTAAAACTTTAATATTTTTTTATACTTGCAAAACACATACATTATTTATCGCTTACAACTTTATGGAAAATTGAGATTATCGCATGTATGATTACAAATTGCTTGTAAAGTTACAAATTCACGAAATTTTATTACATCTTTAATATTTTTTTATACTTGCAAAACACATACATTATTTATTGCTTACAATTTTATGGAAAATTGAAATTATCGCATGTATGATTACAAATTGCTTGTAAAGTTACAAATTCACGAAATTTTATTACAACTTTAATATTTTTTTATACTTGCAAAACACATACATTATTTATTGCTTACAACTTTATGGAAAATTAAGATTATCGCGGATAATTGATATTTAAAATATAATTCCCAGGTCACATAACTGAATCATGAAAGTAATATTGTTCTCGATAGGTACCTTTTCAATGAATATATTTATAATTTTGATTAATAAAAGAATAACATAAAGACAGGAAGTTCCCATCACCAACAGTACGATGTGTCTCTCACGATGGAAACAAGCCGGTCTGACGTAAGTTTCTCAGTAAGTCACACACATCGAAATCTATACATCCACAAAATACACTTCCGAATTCCGGTTTCCACGCGTAAAACTGAATTCCTTCTTCTTGTTGCAACTGTTACATGTTCCGAGTGTTCGCGTCTTTGAGAGACCGATGAGAGGACACGCAGCTATAGAAACTCTCACTGTCACTGATTCTTTTAATATATAATGTATAGAAAACACGCAGACCAAGCGGATTCATTAAATTGTAACGTAATCGTGAGAGTTTTCTGTACATTAAAATTTAATAGGAATCGTAAATTGCTTCGTCGTCTACTTTTTTATATGAAATTCAAAACTCTGCTATTTGCTGATTGTTGTAAAGGACTACATTTTTTTTGCCAATGCATTGCTTGTCAATGTTATGAAATTTCATGTATCTCTGGAATGATTTTAGTAGCTAATTTTAATAAAACTATTTAATTTCACTTCGATTGAAATTATGAATTTAGAGAAACACAGACGGCATTCGATGTGTTAAGGTGGTCATCCTATTGGCTGATATTTTTTTTCACTTATTTTGAAATTTTTACATGCAAAAAGCCATTGTAATTGACTTTACACCATTTAAAAGACATTCATGTATTTTTGACGGCTGCCATGATTTCAGAAGTTTCGCTCATCTGAAATAAAAAAATCAAACGGCATTTTAATTTGTAAATCGAAGACTTCCGCTGGAAGTAGAATAACTCTGATATCTGTTATAGTTTATTCTTTTTTAAGCTGAAAATACCGAGAAAATATGATGATTCTTGGAACTTAGTTTTTAAAGCTGTGCCAAAACTTCAATTTTCATTATTTTTATTTTATTCCAGTTCCGATGGTAGCCTTACGTTTACAAATGGAAATGCCGTTTGAATTTTTTATTTCATATGGGCGAATTTACTACAGAAGTGCTACTTTCTGTGTTTATTTATTCATGTCGTTATTTACATATGTGGTTTTGCGTATTGCTTCAACCCCTCATGTTTATTGCCTCAGGGAGAGCATTGTGTGCTAAACATTTCTGCCTTTTTGTCAGTATTATATTCCGCTAAAATTATTTTAATTTGTATGGGTAAGTAGGATATCGCAATACGTGTATTGTGACACATAACTTACTAAATTATGGGAGAGACTTATTACATACGCATACAAATTCCAGCACTATGGAGATACAAAGATGACCTTTACAAATTTTAATAGAAAGTAAAAATACGAAATATCTAAGGCCTGGATATTAATATCGTAATAACTAATCTTCTATTGCCATTTCGCGAAGTAATTATATGTTATAATTAGTTGTAATATCATTTTCATTTTACTGAAACTCTTTTTTGAAAAAGTATTATTCAAAATGATGAATAAAAATATTATATTCGTGGGAATGTAAAAAGATACGTTCGAAAAGCTAATTATTATGTAATTCTCCAAATTCCGAATCCATTGCCACATTTACTTTCATCTGAAATTAATATATTACGTGCTGAAATGATTTCGCAAAAATTCCCCGAGGCTCAACTCGACATCTTTCATCGTCTTACTTGTCCCGATTTTAAAATATCCACGTATACAGTAAAAACTACACCATAAAAGGTTTATTGAAACAGAAAAGATTTGATTGAACAAGAACACTTTTGATATCTCTATTATCGCTTTCAGTATAAGAAATGTCACAAGAAGAGAAATCAGAATTCTTCAATTTGCTTTCGATACAAAATACGAATTTAGATGTATGAGTCAACGAGTGTAAAGAATAGACACATAAGATAACAAGTAGGTAAGGTTAAAAGTCACCAATCAACTTTTTTTGATCCTCTACAGCTTGAACTTATTATCACGCTCAAAGATTACTGACACTATAATGCATGGGCGAGTGTTAAAACTTGTGCGAATGTTAACACTTTAGGTAATAAATTTTGCTTAATATAAATCATTGAATTGCAAAACATAAGATTGGAAATTTCAAGAGTGATGGTAATTCATGAAGTTGTCGTTGATATTAGTTGAAAAAAAAAAAGGGTGCAGTAATTAGAAATCGAGAGTGAAAAGTTTTAGGTGACACGCTGTCGCATTTAGGAGGATTTATAGCTTGAAATTTGTTAGAGAAGCTAAAATGATGGCATTAAGAATATAGTTTACGAAAATATCTCGCCGCAAGTTACCCATAATTTTCATATTCGAAATATTTCTAATGTTGTTATCTTAGGACTTTTCAAACTAATTGCAAGTTGGAATTTTTAATTCGATAAAGGCACATAATCGATATGAAATCCAATAGTAATAGTAAATAGTTCCGAAGCTGAAAAGTAACAAGTATAAAATATAAATTGCCATTGAAAAATGAAAAGTGATACTACGATATATCCCAAGTTCAAATTTCCTGTCATTATTCGTTGAAAATTGTTCTCAGACGACGCTACAAGTTCATCGGTTCCGAACGATTCTAAATAATAGTTAGAAAATTAAAAAATAAGCAGACACATTCTCCAAAAAAAATTGAAACACCGATATAATAATTTTCATAACAACAACATTCGCATAAGCTTCTTTTACATCACTCACAAGATAAAATTCTGAAGAAATGCCTACTGTGAATACTTGAAAATTCATTTGATGTTCTGATAATCCACCGATTGTGGTACACGAAAAAAGTACCAAATACTTCTACACTACTTCGAAATGCGAAAACCTAAAAATATGCAGTTACATTTTTCAAAAATATCGAAACGCTTTACACCTTTCATAGTATACATTTTTTTTACATCACTCACAAGATAAAATTCTGAAGAAATGCCAACTGTGAATTCTTAAAAATTCGTTTGATGTTCTGATCACCGATTGTGGCACGCCATAAAAGTACCAAATATGTACTTCGAAATGCGAAAACCTAAAAATATGCAGTTACACTTTTCAAAAATATCGAAACGCTTAATACCTTTCATAGTATAAATTTTTTTTACTTCACTTGCGAGATAAAATTCTGAAGAAATGCATACAGTAAACACTAAAAGAGTCCTTTGGTCTTTTGTTCGATTGTGAGGCGCGATAAACGTACGAAAGGTGGCATTGCCCCGAGACGGAAGTTTAAGCGAAGAGAACCTCTACGATTTATTGAGCAGTCGTCGATCCGGAAGACGAGGCCACTTTCGCCACGAGACTAGCAAGCTTTGCTTCAGCTGCAACCTTCGAGGACATTTGCCCGTCTTTGCATTTATGACTGTATCTCCGTAAGAGTATCACTTTCCTCTTTATCTCTTTAACTAAAGAATCAGAGAGAGACAAAGAGATTAATGACAAAGGCAACGATTTTACAAACAAGCGTTTGGAATAGTTATGTGTTATAAATAGTAACGTACATCTAATTACTCTGTTATCAGATGATATCAGTAATCATGCTGCAATTTTAACATGAAGATGTTTTATGGTTTTCACTGTCTCATATTAAAATTATCGATATCTAAATGATTTTTAAAATATTTTAGCGAAGAAACGAACAGAATTTTTGTTCATTTCAAGAAGTGTTATAAATATGAATGGCAATTATTAACAAAAGTTTTATACAAAATGTATGAGTCAATAGTGATACGCAGTGCGGCTATTTATGACTAGTTGTAATATTGTTATCACTTAAGAATTTTTAAATAATGCAAATATTTTATATCTGTATTATTTAATAGTTAATCGTGAGTGTGTTAATAGTTAAAGTCGCACGCATCAAGAATGACAGATAGTTAAAAAGTTCATAACTCTTACTAACAATTTAGGCATGTTTTTATAGATCAAGAATTTAAAAATCTTTCTTATAAATATGATGTAATGTCTAGAAAGATTTGTAACACATAACATATGAAAGATTAAAATATTGCAAATGTTGAGCTAAATGATTGTTGATTTTATCGATCGCATTGAAAATTTCTATGTTTAACAGTCTATTTTTTACAAGGTAATATAGACTTCTCGATCTTTTCGACATCCACTACGGTCATTTCACTTAAGACTTACTTTTTTAAGTAGATTCCAATTCACTGATTTATTACCAATATTGGACAAAGCGGAAAGAAATATCGTTTTAATTTGCAATACGAAAATATCTATTTACAAAAATAAATTTATTTCCCTAGTACATATTCTTTCAAAAGTAGACCACAATTGCAATAGATTGACTAGGTTTTCATAATTTATAATGAATCACACTCAAAATATGCTATCAGACACAAAAGAAAACAGCATTTCTCTCCAATTTCACGTTCATACTTCTTCAAAGCACTACAAAATTATCTAACACCCAAAACAGCTACTAAATTAAAGCAGTAAAAACAATAAATCAAGACTTTCTGATTTCTCTTCAAGACTGCAAGACTTTCAACAGTAGATCCGTGCTATACTAGATATTTCTATATCTTTCTAAATATTTCTCAAAATAGAAAAGAATTAAGTACTATAGATACTTCACGTGTATCATATATTATACAAATAATTTAACCGATCATCCTCTTCTTTGCTTAATTCGTCTTCCTTAAAAGTATTTATTTCATAGATTTAAGTATAACAAATTTAACACTCGTAGATCTGATATTAAATTACCGAGAATCAGTAAACAGACATTACCTAATCTAATTAAACGCAGCCGTTATTGCGATTACATTTGATCCGTCTGTTATAAGATCTTATCTTATTACGTTGTCATTTTGATATGCGGCGAATTTGTAGCTTTCTAAAATCTGCCTGGAAGAATCATAGGATTCACCGAGGCCAATATTTTTTTCTTTTCCTCGTTGTTGGTACAGGCGTCGGCGACTGGCCCCAAGTGACCTTTCTTCTGCCGTTGGTATCGCAACCATGGTCGGATTCTCTCTTAACATAGGGTCAACCGCAACAGAACACCATAACAGCAGGAGGCTCGTACTTCCTTTTCGCTTTTTGCATTGACGTACTATAAATTATATGGCATCGGGGTTCAAAGGGAAGAGTGACAGTAGATGAAGACATTTAACCGTTCAGTTCGTGGGAAGATACAAATATTTTAAGGCACTAATATTCCAATGAGAAAGTATTTCTATATTTGATCGTTGATTTAGTGAAATTTAGATGAAGTAATATAAATAAAGTCAAAAGACAATGAGATGGCGAACGATATTTTAGTATAGAGGAATTTTTTTTTATATGTAGTGGAAGTAACAAATAAGAGTTTGAATAATAAAATAATTCTTTAGATATTAAGCTTCATTTTTTCCAGTGGAATTGTAATCGATATTGGGAATTAAACAGCACACATTATTTGAAATAAATATATAGCATTTAAATGACATTTCACACAGAAGTCCTGTATAATTGTAGTTATTAAAAAATGGAAAGATTTAATTCAGTAGAAATTAATGACTTCAATAAGAAAGGAATTTTAACAATTTTGCAATTCAGTTATATTCAATTGAAAATAGAAATTTCGTACTTCCGTGATCGTTTGAAGTTAGATCGATCAGAGGAGCGAATATTTTGCTGCAATTTACTATGTTACATGCTTCATCACCATCAACATCCTCCTCGTTATCTCCGCTTAAATCAGAGATTACTCATCTGAACTTTCTCTGCATTCTAATAATGCGCTCGCCTTCGGTAACACTTAAATAGATCTTGTTAATTACTGCTTCATTCGGTTCAAAAATTAACAAAATATATGCATAATATTCATCGGTATTACTTTCGATGTCATGCATAAATGTATGTATTGATTTTTATTACGCTTTCACATAAAACTTCAATAATTTTGTTTTATTATATGTAGAGAAGAAAAACATTTATGTTCAGGAATAATATAAAATATCAACTAATACACGATATTTACGTTTACTATTGAAACTAATTGTAAATATATATTGGAATGTATTATAAGTGATAATTATGATCTTCGAATACTAAACAAATTCTCAGCAAATTCTTTTTTTATCATGTTTTTCTTAAAAACATTGTCTTTTTCATACATATTAATGTTAAGTAGGTGTTCACTCATTGAATTATAAAACAAGGATCATGATAACTATGACGCATGAAATAGCTGAAGTTGCTAATGATACAATTACCATGTAATTGATAAAAATTCTAGAATTATTTTTTTTTTTTAAGGAAAACCAAATATTTTGAAATTTTTGGCATCTGCAATCATTATTTATTTAATTACTTTTGGTTCAAAACGCGTAATGTTTCCATATGAATACAACTATCTAGAATTAAAATATCAGTGGTAAATAACCGCTGAAATCAATTTATCTTGCAAGGAAGTTCGATGAATTCGTCTTTCAATTAAAAGTACTAAATTGTGATAAAGTATCTCGATTAGTATAAATAACTTTGTTGACTTACTAAAGGATGCTTTCGTGTAAAACCATTGAATAGATGAAAATATTAAGAGACAATTGAATTCGATTAATAGATTGCTCGATTAATTTAATAGATTAAAGGAACCCGATTGAATGAAAAAACTTCAGCCAACAGAATGAAAGAGATCTGAAAACCTCGGAGGCGGAACACTCGAAAGGTTACAGAAGAATCTCTGGAAGAGACGTAGATAACTTAGAATTACGAAATAAGCAGTTAGAGGACAAAACTAGAAAGCAGGAAGTAGCATCGCATCTCCTGGTGGATATGCAGTATTTTACGCATAGCAATATGTTTACCCTGGCTATTCACTGATGTTATCTTTCAATCGGGATGCAGTTGTGTGATTTGTATTTTTACCTAGATATCATTAAATTCATGATCTCTGTGCATCCAATTAGGCCTCAGGTGATTTAATCTTTAAATCATGGAAATAAGAACAGTTGATTACTTGATCATTAATTTCTATATTTATGTTACTTCTAACTCGGATTTCATCATACTTATCAGAGTAACGATTAGGATAACTGTGCTGCAATAGCAGAATAAGTACAACTTAAATTACAACTGACACAAGAACTCAGTCATCTGTTTCGTTGTTGATCTTTCTGGTACATTTATTCATAAAGTTTTATATCATTCACTTAACTATTAATATAGTACTGCTTTTACTTTCTTGAACTTCTTATCACGTTTAAAAATTAGTGACACTCTAACGCATGAGCGAGTGTTTTTGTGCTAATGTTAACACTTTAGATAATAAATTTGACTTAATTTATAATCGTTGAATTATAAAAGAAAAGTTGGAAATGTCAAGGGTGATGTTAGTTCATGAAGTTGATGTTGATATTAGTTAAAAGAAAGAAAGTATGCAGTAATCGCAAATCGAGAGTGAAGAATTTTAGGAGACAAGATTTCGCATTTGGGGACGATTTATAGCTTGAGACTTTTTACAGAAGTTCATATGATAAGTATAGATAATTTTAAAATATTTAAAATATTTAAAAAAATATACTCGTTTCTTATTATTCACTTAACTATTCATATAGTACTGTTTTTACTTTCTTCTCGACAAAGGAAAGCTTAACTGATTGCATGAAACTTCAGTGAGGTTCTCTTGCATTTTATTGAACACTAACCGTAACGGCACTTTATGTATTCCCATCGTAACCTATTATTTTGCCGGTTATAAAATAACAATCATATTTTTCCGAAAGAAATGCGGAAGGTTATCATTTTAACACTAAAACTACCGACGTTGTATCCACTGAAATCAGATACACTTACTAACTATTGTAGAAGACGGGAAATGAAGAGTTGAACAAGATAAATAATTAACTAATGTAGGTTTTATAAGGCAAAACTGGAATATTTACTTCCTGGCTACTCTATCGATTGAAATAATTTTTAGAAAAAATTTGATGCCGATCTCTTGACCGGCTTGGTAAGTTTAGCGTTAACCCAATCCTCTTTAATATTTTTTTGTTTTATTCTTTCTGGAAGAAGTATTGTTACCGTATAAAAATAAAAATAATTCACGAAACTTACTGCTTAGAAGTACACCTAAAACAGACTGTTTTAAACACATTTAATCTCAGAAGTACATTAACCCATTTGCATCATATGAGTAATTCAAATAGATATCTTTACTGTCAAATTTTTTCATATTAATTGTAAGTCTAAGTCTAACAGTATTTCAAAAAGTGATATTGCACTTTAATCGACGAATGTTGTATAAATAATTTAGACTGGTCGTATGTGTTGCCGTTCACTCACAGTGTGAATGGATAAATGCGTTTCGGTGATAGTGACCGGAAAAAATTCGCGCATATACTCGCTTCTGATGCAAATGGGTTAAATATGTGTTAATGCTAAAAGACTTAGAAAATGAATAAATCCCTAAATGGGGATCGTGGAAAGTAATGGGTTAATACTGAAAACAAGGAAGAAGATAGTCTTCAGTTAATAATAAAAATAATGACATGCTTTTATTACACTGAATTGGTCATTTGACCACGTATAGCATGATTAGCGTAAAAAACTTTACCAAATATGGGACTGTAGATCGAAATGAATGAATCTCCCTGTAATAAGAAGGAAGTGTTCAAAGACTTTTAAACTTAATTCTTAAGTTATAAAAGTACAAACGATCAGACGGTAATTCCTCCTGGCTAGCACGCTCTTCTTACGTTTTATCTTTAGGTCTTCATTTGAGGTCTAATATTACTGAAACTTTTCTGCAGTTAAAAGTATAGTTACCGCTAAAGACAGTTCTATGATCACAATCTGTAATCAAGTTTGTGCTTCCCGAATAGCCTGTGTTATGCAATTTAGGTGTAGTACCGTGTTGAAAGGTCTTTCTTCCATCCTAACTGATACTTTGTTCTCATCTTTGCTATCATCTTGTAATTTTCTCGTACTGAATTTGGAAAATTTCACGATTTAATGATGCAGCATGAGCTTCAATACTATTATCATTGGTTGTTAGATGTTTTATCATTGAGATTCCTACTTGCGAATACTATGTTGCGATAGGATTTATACAAGTAAGAATGATTAACAACAGAATTTGCAAAAATATAATGATTGACAACAATACTTTGTACTATGGTGGATAAAGAGATAAAATCTCGAACTTGCAATTAGTTGGATCGAGTTAAAATCTCTGCAACCTCTCGAATCATTTATCATAAATTATTAGATAATTTATTCAATGAATCATCAGTGGTCGGTACTGTTTAAGTACTTCAATGAGATATCACATGAATCTTAAATTCTAACGTTTAAAAATTTGATGATGCATTCTACTTTAAATATTCTTGTTGAAAAGGAGAAGTTCTGTTTAAGTGTATATCTATTCTGTACCTCTAAAGCTTCTACTCTGTGAGAACATAATTTTAACAGAAAAAATTTCACTTCAGTGGAAGTGCTACAATTAGCGAAATACTGGTGGCATTATTGTTAATATATACTTTAGCAAGAGTAATTCGGAATGCATTAAAAATACTGAATCCTGGCAAAATAACCAATGCAATATAATCGAAATGAAAATTATAAAAAAAAACATCGTGTATTTTTACGACTCAACGTTGAGTCAGATTTTACTCTTTCATCCCTATTGACAATGTTTAACATTTTTGAGCGGACATTGGACGATGCGTACAATATATTTGTTCCCAATTTCGTTAGAAGTAATAGTTTTAAGCCAGCTGAATGGATTAGTTATAATTTGCAAGAGATATTGAATCTACGACATTTACGTTATTCAAAATGAGATTATAATGTTATTCACAATGTGATTAACTCATTTACACCATTCAGTGAGAGTTAGTGGTAGCAAATCAACATGAATGAAGTGCCACATATAAATTGAAGCTAGTTTATATACTCTGGTGATACATTTCGCAATTTCTGAGGAAACAGAGAGTGCCCGCTAATGGGCCAAAGAAATTGAAAAATTAAATAAAAGTTGACAAGCATTATTTATGTGTGAATGATGTCAGGATTATAGGTAACGACTCTACTGATTTTAATTTGTTTTTGTGAACTTTAACTAATGATATTTAAAAATTTGCTAATATATTTGATAGTGAAATATTAGTGTAAACGTATTTTTGAATATGTAACTAGTCTTTTCGTTAATGTTTTAAACATGTATGATGGTATTTCTAAAGTAAAACGAGTTTCGCTTTGAAACAAACAGCGAAATGAGAAAAATGTGGTTAATACTTTGCGTGTTAAATTGTAAGGTAGAATCATTCGTTTTATAGTTTCTACCAAAGATCGTCAAATTTTCCTAATAATTATGACCATGGTCTATGCTAAAAATTACGAAATTGCATCTAACCATTTATTTTACATTGTAGTAGCGAATTTTAATATGATAC
Organism: Cerceris rybyensis; assembly: GCA_910591515.1. NCBI lineage: Eukaryota > Metazoa > Arthropoda > Insecta > Hymenoptera > Crabronidae > Cerceris > Cerceris rybyensis. The sequence continues at coordinate 10,862,349 of OU342793.1, forward strand.
AACTACTTTGCTATTACTTAAAAGGTTTATTTCGTATTAAAGCTTACAAATAATTAAAAACTGGTCATTTTAAGAGAGCCAAATTTAATTAATTTTCTCATTATCTAAGATTCAACTCGCAACCCCCAAAAAAATAAACTGAAAGTCTTGAAACCCGGAAAAAACAGCTTAAACCACTGTTATAATTAACAACACAATTCTTTTGCCTTGATACACAATCATTGAATGATTTGAATAATTTAAATTAAAATAAGAGACTAAAAAAAATGCCCTTCGTACCCTACACTTGCTTTACCCAACATGCTACGTTATCCAATTAAACTTGGAATCGACAAAACACACATAACAAACCGGAAACAAGTGTCGCAATAACTTCTTACTTTTAACGGATTCTGCAATAATTTTCGTTCAGTTTGATAAATGTAAGTACATAAATAAATAATAAAAGCTTCCTCTTCATTAAAGTCGCGCCTCATAATAAATTCATACTTTTATGGCGGAAATGGCGATAGAAAAGCAGTAACAATCATCTGGGAATATTTCGTTGCGAGATACGTAAGTTCTAGGCGGGTCGCAAATTTTTACATTGCCTAAAATTCCCTCGAAAGAATTCTCAAGATCCCCTCGACCGAGAATTTCGTGGGCAACTTTCACGCCTATCCTTCAGCCAGTAAGGACGATACCGTTCGTTCGGTGTCGTTCAAGAGAGAGACTAGGTTACCGGTTACTCCTGAAATAATTGCCTCCTTTGAATTAGCATTACAAAAGAGGAAGGTGGTACGTATGCGGGTACGTGCTCGTTAAGACGCTGGTTTTGTTTCACTTTCTGCCGGCTATTGTTTCAACATCGCGATCCGACGACTGGTCTTCTCTTCTCCCGGGAAGACTGCTTCGAGTGCGACTATCAGAAATTGGAAATTCTTCGTCTTACAGGTGGATTCATTTCGAGAATATTTCTTTCTCTTTTACAAAACTATCTTTTACGAAATCCGTTCATGTAGTTAATAAAGGTTTCGGAGGTTTATTTTTAACATTTCTGAATTTTGTTCCTTTACCGGTTTACGGAATGGTGGATATTTTGATTAGTGATTTTTGCTAATTGAAAGGTATTAACAGTAGAACTACCGGCATCAAATTTGGAATATTTAAATATAGTAAATAAATACTTTGGTGAACGATGTATTCAGAGGTACAAGAAGTAATTAATTCAGTAATTTAGATTTTAAAAGATAAATGTAAAATATCTACTGTACGGCTGTCCTATAGATTTACAGAATTTTTTGTTTGATAAGTAGAAACCAGTCATTTTGACACGCTTGGTAATTCTAGTGTTAATAACGTTGTATTATATGCACAGAGTTAGTAATAAAATAATTATAGTTGCATAAATACTTTTGGAAAAACTGTAATCGGTTTTTGGTCTACTTAAGAACTATTTTCTAATTGAATTATCGCAAATTCTTGTGAAAGAATAACAAATTTGTCTTTCATTAAATAACAAATCTCATATTAGAGAACGAAAAATAATGTAAGAAAGAAAAATTCGCAAATAATTAAAGAAAATCTATATTTAGTAACAACGAACTTTCTACAGATTTATAAAAACGAGTTAACAAGGTCGTAATAATTGCTCCGTACACCACATAAAAAAAAAAACATTTTAACGTTAGAACTCGATAATTAGTTTAGTACACTCAAACATATTAGATAAAAGCGTTAAAAGAAAACTAATAAAGGTAGAACAAAGTTAATCAGCCTAGCTACTTTTATTTTATAAGTTGAACGTATAAAACAAAGAGAGCTTCATCTTTATTAATTTTTTAAGAAACTAGGAAATCATATTTTTAACTATTATATTTTGGTAGGCATAACATCAATCGAATAATGACAAAACGACGAACATCGATTAGTAAATGAAATTAACTCAAGAGACTTGATTCGCGAAGGAATTGAAGAGTCCTAAGGTTTCTGTAATTCGATAGTACTTCGTGACGAACGTAAAGGAGGAATTAAATTACTCTAAAAGAAAAGGAAAACCAAATGGAATAACGTAGAGAACTTCATAGTTATTATAGATATTATACCTCTACGATATTTTCTACTTGCTTGTCGCAATTGTATAAACACACAAAAGGTTTAAAGCGTACGAATTAAATTTGATCAATGTAAAGTATATAATAATTAGAATTACCGAATTCACATGTAGTAGTGTAGTGTTCGTAGTACACATGCCTTTTTTTAGTTAATTTCATTATAAGAATAGTAAACGACTTATATAGCTTGCATAATTTTGTGAACAAAATTCCAATTATTTTGCTATTTTCTTCCCTTTTATTTTATCATTATTTCGTTCCTCGATTAAGGTCGGTTTCCTTGATATCACATTACTTAAATACATTTCGAAAATGTTATTATAATTTTATGAATTCGTTCAATGCGTCGAATCTTTAGTTTTCTTTGTATTCAAGTAACAATTTATTATCATAATATATTGGAAACGAATGATGCGAAAGAATTTGGAGAGAGCAATTTCAATAAAAACCACAGCGAAATATTTGGTTTAAATGTAATTGCGTTTACAGAATTAAATTTATTAACTGCAACCACAGAAATGATATCCGTAGTTTGCGCCGATGCTTTAATCTGACAATTGCGAAGCATCAAAATGGTGCAAGAGAGTCTCTATGATTGTTCGCCAAAAGCGTAATCATTATTCTCAACACCACCATCGCGGTTTCTGTGGTAGAGTCGTGAGTTCTCAACATCGATACAGCTTTCCATTTGCTGGTAAGCCAATAGATCCTTTGTCTTTTTGTCAGCCAACCATATAACTACTGCTATCTGATACCGTATCGATCATTGACATGTCGATGGAATATTCAAAACTTCATTTCCGTAGATTGTACAATGTACTTCTCGTTTAAAACGTTCGCTGCATACGTTCACATGTACCAAACGGTATACGTATTGCAAGGTAACGTCAGTTTCAAAAACTTTTACTTACGTTTTATGTATGTAGTCGTTTACATAGAATTATGTACAACACCAACTTTATCGACACTAAATGTACCGGTACTTTCTATAGGTAAAGAGCACTATAATGAAAAAAGAAAAAGATTCTGTTTTTTAACTTTAAAATAGACTACGAATTACAAAAGACTTTAGGAACTTCGACGTGATTTTTTAAGAAATGAATGGATATTGTTAGACTCTTAGTAATAATTAGATTATTATTACTAGAGATTATTCAATCGTCCAATTCACCCCAATATTTGAAACGAACTGAGTACTTCACATTTATTTGTTTTCCTTCGTAAAAATAAAATCATGAACTCTTTCAAACACTTCGCCGTTGATAGTTCAAATAAATGAGTGCTAATTATGAATATATGACAATGTATTAACTTTCTGAACCGTGGATATTATCATTTTATCATTAGTCAGAAAATGATCCGATTAATTTAAGTCTGCCCTGTTATAGGTATACCTACCTGAATATACATTACTGATCATAAATGTGTAACTCTTTCCATGCATTCTTTTTACTAAAATTTAAATTATACATTCTTCCCATTTATTTAGCATATCCCTATAAATGTATGTGTGGATGTGTAAAATAAATAAATATTTTCAAATTGTTGCTGAGTTTTTATATGATTTATGGATTTATCATTAGTGCCTAAAGATTTATGAGCTGTAATGTAAATAGGTATATCTATTGTTACCGTAGCCGGCCATTTGACCGGTTATGAAATAATGACAATACCTTTCTGGCAGAAATGCAGAAAGTTATCATTTTAATATAGGGCACAACGCGGAAGAAAGTTTTCAGCCATTAGTATAGGAGATGATAATTGGACTGTTTATTTTGAAAGTGGTGTAAATCCATTTTTGAAAAAAATTAGGTATCACTTAATTTGTGCTTAATTTTATGTAAAGTTTTTATTTATAAATAGTTAATACTTAATATCTTAAAAAATGGTAACGCTTTGTTCAACTTAAAATTGGCCGCTATAAGAAATTCCATAGCCATTGATTATGAAAGTAAGTATGTAAGTCCATTTGCAGCCCGTAAATATACATTACTTTAGGTAAATTCGCCTAAATGAAATTTATATAATCAAATTACATATTGATAAATTGGCAAAAGCATTGTCAGACTTATCAGATTTAACCAATACTTTTCAATAGACGTATATGCTAATCTTTAATTTCCTCGAAACAACAGAAGATGGACTTGCACCATTTTCAAGATAAACGATCCATATTTTCATTTTATGACGGTACAACTTTTTCATTATTTAGCCCAGCGTCAAGAATATTTTGCACGCCCGAGCCGTCCTTCGAGAAACACCGCCTCCTTCACCCAAACATACAGCCGAGATGTCACTGATTCACAACCACTCTGTAGGCGTCACGCTCGTGTCTATCGGCACTGGCGTGGTGCCGCATTTGGGGCGACATTGGTAGTTAATCGCTCGCGCTGGAAAGACGTGCCTCGCGCGTCAGTCGCGGAGATAAGAACGACGTGCGTGGCACGTCGACTCATAATATTTGTTGAGGAACAGTTTCAAATGGCACTACGTCGCATGGGCTGCAGCGGCCGCGACGGCAACAATGTATTCTTTAATACGAGGAATCCTAGCGTTCTAGTATCGGATAGTTATTTTTAACAATTTGCGCTAGTAATTAATTTACAAATGTGCGTACTGGAACGCAATACTATATTTATGTCGTAAGATTTAATGAAGTGGTCGATTTCGGCAAAACCGTCGCCAGAAGTTCAAAAACATTAAAATATATTAAATGTATTTGATTTAAAACATATCTCAGGATACTTTTTCACTAACAATACTTTTGTCTTATCCTACATACGACGTAGTGCCATCTGAAATTGTTCCTCAATAAATATTCTTAGTCGACGTGCCACGCACGTCGTTCTTATCTCCGCGACTGACGCGCGAGGCACGTCTTTCCAGCGCGAGCGATTAACTACGAATGTCGCCCCAAATGCGGCACCACGCCAGTGCCGATAGGCACGAGCGTGACGCCTACAGAGTGGTTGTGAATCAGTGACATCTCGGCTGTATGTTGGGTGAAGGAGACGGTGTTTCTCGAAGGACGGCTCGGGCGTGCAAAATATTCTTGACGCTGATTTAGCCCAATGATTCAATACAGTTACAGTATATTCTAACATACATTTCTGAAACATGAAACATGCAGTATGTTGAATTTTCAATATTTTTATTTATACTACCGTCATGGTCACATTTATTTCATATTGCCGGATGAGGAAGTTTTCAAAAGGGAAGGGAGAGCAAACAAGTTCTTTTGCTGTAACGAACGAATACAGGATGCTTAGAGTAATCCAAGTACCTTCCAATATCAGTAACAAAAATGGAGAAAAAGCGTTACATAAATAAATGCTTGAAAATACTTAAACATGCAATATCGTTTCACAGTTTGCCACTTGAAGAGATAATGGCATGTAGACGTTTAACCCTTTGCACTTAGAGCTGTTATGGGCATGGGAAACCACCAACTCGCCGCAATTTTTTGAGCGAGTACAGTCGTCTTCACATGGGAAAGACAACTTTCTATGACTGTCTCTCTTGATAATTTTAGATACATCTATAACATTGGAATTTTATCTGAAAATTTTATCTGCCTCGACACATTGACTGACGACTTTTAATTACATAATGTTAAATAGAATATATTATACTACGTTGCACATAATACTACGCTCAAAATTCTGTTACAACGCATGCAATGAATTAGAATTTTTTTTGGCAACACCATATTCTACTAAATGGTGTTCGCTTGTCTTATGTTAGTAGATCAGGTATTACTGATAATTCCTAAAACTAATCAATCGCGTGCTTAACCCCTTCGGACCCTGTGCACTGTGTAGTTTTTTTTTATAGTCTTTGATCTTATAAGATATTCTCTTAATTTTTATCAACTTTTTTAAAATTAATTTTCCAAAAATATTGCCGACCCCTGGCAAGGTGTGACAGTGTAGACGAGCGGCCATTAAAGTGTTAATGTGAGAAACTTTGTGCATTTTACTTTGCGTAACTTTCCATTGAAATGTAGATTTACAAATTATAAATAAATAAATAAATATTTTTGTAAAAAGTATATTGTTGCTTTCATTAACACGAATTAAGTTAATTTTAGTATAAAAATAATTTTTTCTTAAATAAAAAAAAAATCTGGGTCTTAAGGGGTTAACACGTTTACTGCAGTGTGGGTCACTGCTTTGACTTCAATGAAATTTCATGTAACTTTTAAATTGCAATATTTATAAATTTTCAAACACTCTGAACACTTAAATATTAGTGTTAACAAGATAAAGGTCTGTTGAGTATATATCTATTAGCATTTTTAAAATCTCTACTCTATAAAGATATGACTTCAATAGAAAACTTTCACTGCAGTAGAAATAATGAAATTAGCGAAATACCGACAGCGTTTAACGTGTTAATAGAATTTTGTTATAATTTTCGTGGCTTTTATTCGACCTGTGTGTGCGATAAGATATATTGAAAGAGTTTCAATTAATCAAAAGAATTATTCTCTATGGAGGGATTGAAAGATTCTTTCGTAAAACTACAAATTGGTATGTCGCTGGGAAAAGAAGGTCCATGGTGGAACACGAGGTCGGATGAAATTGATCGTTCGGAGGGAAAGAGAGGACAGTAATTTTAAGATGCAATTTGTCGTGTCTTGTATTCGCGAGACAAATAATTTACCCGCCAGGTACTTATTCGTTCGTTCGAAGCATAGTTTACAATTGTTCCTAGTGTAGGTTTTGCCAAGCAAAATGTGGTTGAGAGCTAGCTGTTTACGGAATTAAAATAATTTGGAAGACCTTTACGATATCGCAAAGGTTTATGACAATTTCGTCTTCACTGTAGACTTTCAAAGTTGTACGAGATAAATGCAGCAAGTGTTTCCTATAAAAAGTGCACACTTTTATAATAGCCTGAGTAGAGTTGTTCATGAGGTAGAGATGACAATTTTGAAATTTTTAAATGGATAATTATGTTTCACTCATGTTTATATAATTAACAAAGTTAAAAAGTCCAAGTTTGTTTTGTTAGTTAATTCGATGACGAAAATAAGAAGCCACTTATATAATTTATGTAACTTAATGAAGGTGCGATAGAGAGAGAAGAAATGTTTTTTCAAGATATAAATAATTCGACTTGTTACTTGTAAAGTGCTTTAGCGTATTTTTTTACTGATCTAACAATACTCTGTTAATTTATTCTGTTTGTTTTAAATTTAAATGTAATGTAAAAATAATTAACGAATTCAACAGAGATCGACCAATTCTAACAGAAAGTAATCCAAATAATTTACTATTTGATCAAGGAAAAAGTTTTTTCACATTTTGACACAAAAATTAAAGAATTTTCTTGCTAGAAATTATAAACATTTCACAATGACAAGATTATGGCTTTTACTAAAAAAAAATGGCCAAACAAAATGTCACGGATTTGGTTTAATGAACTTCATATAACAATAAAATAGAAAGATAGAAAATAACTTGTTCCACCTTTGCGCTAAAAGACGAAGAAACTTTATCCTCAACCGAACATTATCTTTCACCAAATTATCATTATTTCTTTTCCGAATTAGACGTCATATTATTAAAGTTATTATTTCGTTTCCCTATAAGTGGTCAACTACTAACTACCACATGGTTAATTACCAATTTTCTCCATTTCAAAGATCGCCAACTACTGACGCAACAAGAGAATTTTCAAAAATGTCTAAAACATTTGGATAATATAGCTATTTCAGAATTATAGCTTTGTTACATAATATTACAAGAAGATCATACAGTATTCTCACGTATAGAGTCTCTCAATTTAATGATTCTTTACCTTGCCTTACAATTAACACTGGATCTACGTAAGGTGTGAAATTGACGAATTTTTATTTTTTTTTGTAAACACTTCTTAAATGTATAGAGAATCGGTACAGTACATATTTCACGCGTATCTTATAACACAGAAATTATCTGATTAACAAGAATTATTCGATCTATGTATCTAAAGTACTTATTTATTATATCTAAGCAAAACAGATTTAACGTCTGCAAATATAACGTTGCATTTGATTGATCTATTTTTATCATTATGTATTAGAACCAAATTATATTAAACAAGTTCTTTCTGTTCGTGGAAGTTCTCAAACACATGGTAGAATACCGTGTACGAAGGTCGACTGAAAAGCTTTGAGTCTCAACACGATGTTTTGAACCTCACTTGTCAAAAGACTTCTGATACTACGATCCAATATACTTTGAAAGTTGCCTGTGAGAATTTCAGACATTTTAGACTCCCATGTCAGTTGTTGTTTGACACTCGTTTGTGAAAGACGACGTCAGCGTTTTTGTGAAAATGGAAAAAATCGAATATCGTGGCGCGATCAAATTCTTGCATTTTAAACCGAGACAGTCATAGAAAAGACGGGCAGCAGAATTCAAGCATGGTCATATCATATTGGCTAATAATGTTCGGGACAATTAAAACAGGTAAAAGCTACAACCTCCACCGATAACTTTGAAAGTGTTCATCAAATGGTACTGTATGACCGTTGAATGAAGCTTAGAGAAATAATGGGAATTATGGACATCGAAAATACGCATTTATCGGCCGTATTTGAAGAAGAAGAAAGTGTTATTCCATCAAGATAACGCATCCACCCCTACTTCGGTGACCGCTGTGACCAAAATTCACGAACTACACTTTCAATCGGTTAATCACTCATTGTGTTCACCAGATCTGACTCTCAATGACTTTTTCCTGTTTTCTAAGCTTAAAGTTTCGCTCGGAGAACAGAGATTTTCATCGAACAAAGGTGTCTTCGTATAGGTAAATACCTATTTTGTTGAACAAGATGCCAACTACTACTTGGAAGGATTAGAACGGTGAAAGAATCTCTAATAAAAGTGTATCGACTTATAAGGAGACTGTGTTGAAAAATGGAGCTACATTTAACCGAAAAAATATTTATTTCTAAATATGTTGGGTTCGAAACTTCTCAGACAACATGCGTCTAATGAATATTTCCTAGCGTGCACGTCCTATAAACCGGAAAACCTAAAGTTCCAAAGTCGGATAATCGCAAGTACATCAAGGTGCGAGCTAACTACATTGTTAACAGCAGGGACTATCATGCTCAATACCTCGAGTATCTTCCCGCACATTCAATTGCGACATAATCAGGCCAGGTGTATTTCACGTACGTGATTGTTGCTGAAATTGCGATGCAGACTCGACTTGATGCAGTTTGGAAGTCGTTTTCGAGGTGTAATTATAGAGTTACAAGTTCAATTTCCCGTTTTCTGGCTGGAATGATCAGTGAAGAGACGGAAGGAGAGTTTGTTCGAGTGAAATTGGCTTTGAAATACGAAAACTTGAATGTTAATATGCAAATGATGTTTGGGGTTATAAAATACACGGAAATACAAAGATATAATGCAGCATTGTTTATAGGAATGTTTATCATTCACATATTCTGATATTAACACTACAACTACCAAGCAAGTCACAATGACTGGTTCTCAATTTTTTTCAAGTTTATAGGAGAGTCATAGAGCTGATATTCGACATTGATCTTATAAAACACAGATTACCGAATCGATCAACTTCTCCACCTTTTGATTTCTCTTTTTCCAAAGTATTAGGTATAAGGGAAAGTTCTGTCGTTTTTGAACACGTGCACTTTTATGCGTTGTCTTTCCTTAGTAAGAATTCTGATCCGACCGAAACCAATTTAAACACTTATTGTTATATTAGTATATGATTGATGATTTATACACATTTTTTTGTACGTTAATCAGTTTTTTAAACTTGTAAAACTGTTAACATGAGTGAAGAAAAAGTGCACTTAAGACATTGCATGTTGTATGAATTGCAAAAACGGAATAACGCGATGCAGGCAAAAAAAAACTTGTGTGACGTGTTTCGAGAGAATGCAGTAACAGTTCGAAAATGTCAAAGATGGTTTGCGAAATTTTGTTTGGGTGATTGTTCTTTGAAAGATGAACCCAGATCTGAAACGCCATCGCAGTATGGTCACGACAAATCCCACGTTAACTTCCACAGAAATGGGCTTCAAGCTTGAAATTCATCAGACTACTGCTTTGGATCACATTAAAAGACTTAGCTTCCTTCCAAAATCTCTGTTTGGCGGCCATACGAATTAAAAACGACAGAACTGTCCCTTACATATAATATTGGGTTGTCCTGATCATACTGCAACGGCTTTCCTGATCTGGGTTCATCTTTCAAAGAAAAATCACCCAAACGAAATTTCGCAAAGCATCTTTGACATTTTCGAACTGTTACTGCATCCTCTCGAATCACGTCACACAAGTTTCTTTTTGCCTCTATCGCGTTATTCTCTTTTTGTAACTCATACAACATGCAATGTCTTAAGTGCACTTTTTCTTCACTCATGTTAAGAGTTTTACAAGTTTAAAAAACTGACTAACATACAAAAAAATGTGTATAAATCATCAATCATATACTAATCTAAGTGTTTAAATTGGTTTCAGTCGGATCAGAATTCTTACTAAGGAAAGACAACGCATAAAAGTGCACGTGTTCAAAAAAGACAGAACTTTCCCTTATATCTAATAGTTGCTTAATATATTGAATTATGATAGATTTAATGCCGGTGAGTCTAGTGTTAACACTAGAATATTATTATACTTCTAGAACATTATTTCGGTATTAAATCTATTATTTCGATATGCATTAAATAAGTACTTTATGTTTATGTATGTTGGTAATTTATGTTTTATGAGATGGACGTAGCATGTTTATTCTATGACTCTTATAAACTCGAAGAATATTTGGAAATATTAGGGGGACCGTAAAGTAATGTCGTTTTTTTAATTAAATTCCAACAAATAAATTTACAACAAGCTTTTATTTTTAATGTATGATATACTCATCCTCCTTATTAACCACTTTTTTCCATCTAGTGTCCAAGTTTACAATGCTGGATCGATAAAAATCAATCGGTTTTCGAGCAAAGTATCTAGAGAAACGACGTTACTTTCCGGTCCCCTAATAATTATATTCAGGTTATTTTGAATGGCTGAGTACTTCTGATGCTAAATGTTTTATTAAATTATTGCTGCTTACATTATTTGAAATAATAAGCGGTTGTCGCAAAAAAATATCGTCTGACAGAATATGTCTCTTTAATTTGTTTTTGAACTAATGTTTTATACAGTCCATAAGCGAAAATAATAATGGCACCACTTTAGGATAGAATTAACGCCGCATTACTCGTATCTTTGACATTGACAGATCGTCCGAGTCACGAAGGGAATGTAACTCTTTGCAATTACTCACGGTAAAATATTTGCATGATTCATCCCTGAAAGAATTTGGCCTAGTTGTAAAATACTTATTTTCCCAATCTGGGTTGTAATGAAGTAAATTTAATTTCGAAAAGATATTCCTACTATCACCTAAAACTTCTCGTATTAGTATACTAATATATCATTTTTAAGTATTTTAGATAAAATGTTTGAATAAGTACATCACTTTCAAAAATTAACCCGCTATGGTAATACAAGTTTCAAACAAAAGAGATGAATTTGTTACATCACTAATTTTAAACTTTGATAAAGAAACATTTGTGATTTTAAAGTTAAAAAAATCGCTATAAACATTCCAATCAAAATTCCTAATCGCGGGAAAGACAACGGCATCGATTTCGTCGCAATAATTTTCCTGTAACGTAGTCCGGAAACTGGGGCAATTCGAAAGATTCCGCGCAGATGAAAGGAAGAGTGCATCGCGTCTATGTAAGCCTAAGTACTACATGGAATAGGAACATAATTACTATCGCCAGGTTACGTATTCGGACGTTCTTCCGCTCCTTGAATCTTTTCACATACTATTTCAGACGCACAGATGAATTTGAACAATGGCTCAGCCTCACCGACAATTCCCATAATATGCAAATGTCGTTCTCCCTCGCTTCTTCTCTTAAATCTCCTAACATACATGCTGGGTGGATGACGGTAACGGACAGATTCAACTAGGATACGCGTTTATTAATTTTCTTCGCCTGAAATCTGATGTCGATACGTCTTGTATCAGCTTAAAAAGTGGTTGAAAGTGGGAAAATAATTCCTTTTAAGTGTGGTACAATATTTATGAATTAATAGTAGTATTTATTTATGGAAGTTAGATTTATATTATTCGAATTCTTCAAGGTGTTTTTTACTTTATTTGCGTGCATACCATCGGAATGTTTGATACGAAGTAAATACCGATGATCGGTGTAATTAACACTAGAACTATCGGTATTAAATCTATTATATACCAAACATATTAACCCTTTGGTCACAGTACGGAATTATAGTTCCCACCAGATTTTAGATATTCTCTATTGAATTGTTATAGTCCCGATATATGTGCAAATTGCTTAAATCAGAGTTTTATAGTTATACTTTTAATAACTATGTAGAAATCCGTATATAGATCGTCGCGTGAGAAGATAAATAACTTATATACTTTCATGTTAGTAAAAAGGTATTTCAAATATATTTGTTAATAGTAAGGAAACAGTGAACAGAATAAATATTGATTTAACGGAATACATCAGAAGCAAGGCCAACCAAAATTTTTCAATATATTTTCAATGTCTTGCTTCTTTTATGGTTTCGCGCCAGATTCAACTCTTCAACAAACTAATACCTTCTAATAAATTGTTTCTGTCATATAATAATGTAATTAGTACGTCCTCAATCCTGGAAAGTATATTACTGGGAATTATTTGACCCAGTATAAAACCGTAATGGGAACTATAGTCCCTTATCCTCTCCCACTATGTACACTATTAATCCTGATCCGCAAAAAATGTCAGAATTGTGAAAAGTGCACCTATTTTTGATGTAAATAATAAATAAAAAGTAATTAATTTTACGTAAAAGCAATTCAGGGTTAAAATGGTTAAAGAACCACTTTGGGAAAAGTGCAATGAAAAGATGAAAAAGACGATCGATCGAGTTTTTTTTATAAGATAAACATGGAGTAAGTACTTGATATATTGTTCTATAAATTTCGAAAATTTATGCAAAAATTAGGAACCAGTAATTTTTACAGCTACAGTAGTTATAGTGATAGTAAGTGCAACTGATTAAATTCATTTGAATAGAGCAAAAGTTAAGCAATGATAAATACGAGTTTTTCAGTATTATTATAAATGAAACGCTTGGTAGGAAAATCATCTACTGTTACTTAGAAATTCACGTATTCTATTATTAAAAATATTTATAAATAAAAACTTATGTAGCTCAGGTTTTAGAATGTGCAAAGTTATTCCGTAGATTGTTATAGTTATTAGTAAATGAATACTTTACGCGCATGTAAATCATAGCAATATTTACATTAAATGAATGAGACAAATTGAGATAACCATAACCATTGTTTAGTACGTGAACATTTTTACTTTATGTGTTTTATCGTGATGTTCTATTAAATGGTAGAGCTTTGACATTAATCAAACAATCAAGCGAGATGCATCCACATCTTAACGCGTTCCAGCCATGATCGATATCTCTGTAATCCCATATGACTTTAAGATAATATACCATGTGTCTGAAGTTCTATTCACTGATATAATCGTTATGACATTGTGAAATATTTTATACGAGATCATTCCGGAAAGTCTCAGACTTGTTTTTGCAATAAGTCACCGCTAAATAAGATTTATCTGTTAATTAAAGCAGCATTTTCTACATTATCCAATCTGCAACAATTTAATTTTCTGTCACGGCACGGTATAATGTTATTTAACAATAATTTTATTTAATGAAATTATTTATTACTATAAACTTATTGGTTTCTAAAATCGTGTCCAATTTTAATAGTAATAAGAAAAAACTAACTGTGCAAGAGTAACATTTTTCTAGATGTATTTCAAATAAGAACAAAGAGAAATGTTCTTTCTTTTTATCTTGTCAACAATTATACAATTAAAACGAAAATGAGCGAAATAACAGCAATGTATAATTTCTGACACTCGAATATTGTAGCATTAATATACCTGAAATTCTCGCGAAATTCTTTCAGGTGGAACAGAATATTACCGGTCTAAATTAATTTTCCGGTAGATTAACACGGAATTCATTCGTTGCATATTGCAATTCGTAATTGCCACTGTAAGTGAGAATAAACACAGGTTTCATTGTAATCGGACAATTTCATTAACATACCAGGATTTTATTCGTTTGTTTTTTTTAACTTAATAATACCCTCGCAGCACACGTCTTCGCTCTAATTAAAAGCAGCGGCGTTTTCGAAATTATCATGTCATTTCAAATTACAATAGATTTGTCTTTTCATCCCAAAGTTGTTCAGACATGAAATGACGTGATATATTTGATTTCTCTGAACGTGGCATGCTTTATTGAAAATATAATCATAATCTCAATTAATTGTAATAGTTTCAACACACTATAGAATTATTTTGTAACATTGGGTCTACTCTTTTCTTTTAAATTTTTTATTTTTTAGTGCAATTGGATGGTGTAAAGAATTTTGATCAGTTGATGGTATAATAATAATGTCGACTTAAATTCTCATTTTACGTAGTTATAGTTGAAAGTTCAGTTGCCAAAATAAAAAAATACTAATTAGTTTCAACGGTATTATCAACTTTAACGTAAAAGGGGTTAGATAAAAACAGTTTACAGCTTGTGTGTCGCATTGTCCTCTCAATTTTGCATTTTCATTAATTTCGTTCCCTTTCAATTTTTCAAATTCAAAACCATTGTACGACGTAATTGTGATTCGATAAGATATCATTCCTACTGCAAACGACATAAAACAATTAGCTGTTTTTGAATCGTTTAATTCCAGTTTGTTTATAATTCGCGAAAAGATCCTCTGCAGCGATCATTTAAAATGATTAAATACAATCGTCTTGGATCTTCGTTGCTAAACGATCGCAAATTGCGGCATCTGCGACTCCTTAATTGGATAATTATGATCGATATTATAAGCCGAAGGAATAAATAACCGATCCAACATATTATCACAATTTACTTTCCCATTTCAATTCAATATTTGCACTCGAACTAATAGCATTCCGAATTTGGCGACAAGGTGATTCTATTCAATAAAGTGCACTTCCAACTTCAAATCGCATTAAAAAGATCAGTTGTCCTCGATTCCTTTAACTCTAAATTGTTTATGAATCACGAATAGATCCTTTACAGCGATCATATACAATTATTAAATACAATCATCTTAAATTCTCGTTGTTAAATAATTGCAAATTGTGACAACTGCGATTTTTAAATTTCCAAATTGTAGAAATAACATATCATAATTTACTTTACCCTTTGAATTTAATATTAGCACTCGAACTAATAACATTTCGAATTTGACGACAAGGTGATTCTATTCAATAAAGTGCACTTCCAACTTCAAATGGCATTAAAAAGATCAGTCGTCCTCGATTCCTTTAACTCTAAATTGTTTATGAATCACGAATAGATCCTTTACAGCGATCATATACAATTATTAAATACAATCATCTTAAATTCTCGTTGTTAAATAATTGCAAATTGTGACAACTGCGATTTTAAAATTTCCTAATTGTAGAAATTAACATATCATAATTTACTTTACCCTTTCAATTTAATATTAGCACTCGAACTAATAACATTTCGAATTTGACGACAAGGTGATTCTATTAAATAAAAGTGCACTTCCTACTTCAAATGGCATTAAAAAGATCAGTCGTCCTCGATTCCTTTAACTCTAAATTGTTTATGATTCAAGAAGAGATTCTTAACAGAGATCATATAAAATTATTAAATACAATCATCTTGTATTCGTGTTGCCGAACGATCGCAAATTGCGATAATCTCGAACATGAGAATCAATACGAGGGTAAATAGTTCTCCTTGGAAATAAAATGTTGAAGAGCAACGGCAATGAGCATCGGGGATCATATCGGCTTAGTTGGATGAAGTTGAGTGAAAGTACATCATTATAATACCCATCGCGGTCTGTCCAATGGATTAACCATAAATTGCGCGTCGCATCAAATGCCAACTGCCGAGTTTAATGACTTAGCATAATCATTTTGAAAGTCCGGTAAACCGAAGAGCCGTGAGAAATGAAGAGGATATTCCTATCGTCCTCAGATGATTGCATCATCGGTGTCATCTTTATTCTCTGTCGACGACGATGATGCCGTTTGTGTCTTCGCCAATTGATCGTTAGGTTTGATCAAATTGTTATCCGTAACGAGCCGACAATGCGAAAAATGGATATTACGTTGTTTCAGGGTTGAACTTTAGATGCTGATTTTCACCTATCATCAAATAGGAAAGATGAAACAATTTTACGGGATTAACTATCAATCGATTCTATGTTCATTCATAAACTTCCTATGAAGTATTTTTCTTCGTAATGGTTTATCGTAAAGAACTTCTGTTTTATTGGTAACAGTAGTATTTATTTTATTTTATGGACAAGAAGAAATATTGGACAACATTATTTTTATTTAATTAAAAAATTTCAATTTTAAATGGAAAGAAATAACATTTCTGAGAGAATGTTTGGTATAAAAATCTCAACTTTTATTTGTTTGTTTGTTCCAGATTTACAATCAACAAACTAAAGATGGCGCTTGCCGAAATAATTATCCTCTTATGTAAGTATAACGAAAGATTAAGATATTAAATTTTAAATTTGATTAGCGCTCATTAATCTTTTTTTTTTTAATTTTTATTCCTAATATGAAGATAGTCCCTTCTGAAACCTATTTTATGTCAAAGCTCAAAATATGCGTAATAAACATAAAAACAGTTGTGTTAACATTGTCTTAACATTATCGAAATAATCAAAAACATTATTTATACGAATTTACAGGTATGATTACTTTCGTCCCTGGTCACTGCGAAACGAACGTAAGTTTCTTCATATTTACGTATATTAATTAATGAGAGTATCCGTATTGTAATACAGATTCTTATATATGCATTCAAAACTATCTAAAGCTGCATTTCTATTCTGATAGGATTGTATAAAAAATTATTACACCAATCAAAACATCATTTTGTTTACAAATAATTAATTATACATTTTAAGAGGATGTATTAAGATACGATACTCGATTGACTTAATAAGGCATATAAATTAATTGAGAAATTACTTTGGAAGTGAAAGGATATAAAACATTGTTTTATCAAAGGTGGATACTTTCTTAATTGTCATATTTTTCAAACTCGAATAAAACATGTAGAATGCTATGCCACAAATTTAGAATTCCACCTAAAAAAACACACACACACATCAAATAACAATACAACGATTTAGACATTTTTTTGTACCTCGTATTGCTTTAATAGCGACAGGAGAGTCTCAATGATGGATATGAACTTAACACTAAAACTGCCGGCGTTAAATCTATTATATTTAAATGATCGATTGGGTAATTTATGTTGTATAAGATGGATGTATCATGTCAATTCTATGTTTCTCCTATAAACGTGGAGACTTTTTTTTAAAATCGCGTACCAGTCATTCTGACTTCTTTGACATATAGTCCTAGTGTTAAATTCTGAAATCCACAATTGTTGAACCTGAATTCAAGTCCTCGTTATCTCTAAGATATTTTTTCTAAACTATCATTTGCTATATCATAGCTCCAGTGATTTGAAATTTATCTAAAGCTGTAAATTTCAGATCTTATCATTCAAATCGACAAATTCGAAAAAAAATGATTTGCGTAACGTGGTTTTCCATAATATAAATCCCATTACGTTTGTGTTACACTGGCATGGGGATTATCTGTACACTTTCGATCACAATGCTCTAGACCAGTTTACTAAAATACAACATTATATATTTCAGTCATCAAATAATCAAGAAGCATCTTCCTCAAAATTGATATCACAGTTAACAGCAGGTACATCGACAGGGAGCATCGAAGAACCTAAGAAACTCGTAAAAAGACTGGCACCGGAGAAGAATGGCGAGTACCAAATGTATCAAGGTTTTGAAGCCACATTACTAATGCCAGAAGTAACATTTAACACGTTTGGTTCTTCCTAAAATACGTTTCTTGGGTGTGTTTCCTAGTCTTCTTTGGCAACGCGGAGCTACTGAAGGAATGGCTCAAAGGAGCGGGTACTGTTAACATTCTATAAACAGTGCACATTTTTCTGTACGTTTTCCGTTCCGGAAAAGTAAAGCGTAAGCTGCAACGTATGATAAAACTGAAAGGGTGCATGCATTATTTTGTGCTTCTTTTGCACGCTTGTTTATTTTGGGGAACATTTTATTTACAAGAATTAATTGAAATGAACGGAAAAGTGATGACTTGTCAGTCGAAAACCTAATATAAAATTAACTGGAAATATTTGACATACTTTTGATGTATTTCGGAACAAGTGATGTAATATATGATATAATTTCTTTAATTCGGCTAACTTTATGTATTAGTGGACTGTATCTTAATTGATTAATTTGTTATACACGATAATAAACGTAATACCTCGTGATTAACTTTCACCGCTATTATCTGTTTTCAATCCTAAATCGTGCCATTTATATTATCTCTCATCGATGCTAATTTATTACCATTCCTTATGGCTACCAATTATGATACTTCTTTCCTCGTTTATTTATTTCGTTTTGTTAAGTCATCCCGAGCGAATATTTCTCATTTCTCTGTTAAATAACTGTTATTCATCAGAATCTCCTTCTTCTGTTCTTTATTCACTCTTTCAGTTATCAACTTCCACTCTTTCCCTATTAATATTTCTCACTTTGGACAATAAATAAATAACCGTAATTGTTTACGCATCTTTTATAATAACTTTCTCCATATTTTTATTTTCTTGGTACTATACTCCTTAAACCTTGCTAGTTTTTTTACACTTTACTATTACATCACTAGTACTATTACACTACACTTAAAATTTTTTTTATTATATTCTCTTTCTTTTTCTTCAGCGTTTCTTAAACTTTTTGACAAGTTTAACCATTTTTAGTGTTCACTTTTTTCGTCGAACCGCTGGTTTTACTTCAATGATACGGTTTGAATGCATAATTTTGTAAATGGATTATTTTTATTAAATATTTCGATTAATACTTATTAGCTGGAAATAGTGCTTTGAAAATTAATCCAAAAGTTCTTAAAATCACTGAAAAGTAAGGTACTTAAACAGATATTTAAATTTTAATCGGATGAGTAATGTTGTTTTTTATTATCATAGATGTAATTAATATTAGTTTTTATGAATGAAAGTTGAATTCTCATGTTAGATTCGTTATTTGTATTGTTTCGGCTTTTTTTTTGTTGACACATAAAATAAAAACCCTGTTTCGCCCGCACGTTTCACGGCACCCTCGAGTAATTACCACGGAACTCTAAAGTTCCGCTGGACACGGGTTAAACACTTGTACCATCCTATCCTGTTCACATCTTGCAGCTTATGTTAATCACCTACTTTGATCTATCAGCTAATTAGTCTCTTAAGGCATCTTCAAGTTATTCTCAACCACTTAGTTTAATCGATAAATTAATTTCTCATTTACTCTTTCACCAATATTTCCCACTCTCAAAATTCTTTCTTCCATCTTCTTTTCTCTACCTAAAATTTTGAATACCCTTCATGTTACTTTTTTAACACTAAAACTACCGACGTTAAATCAATAATATTTCAATACATCAACTCTGCTGTTTCGCTGAGGTCTATATAACCCGAAATGGAGATTACATTTGAACAGATACTATGTTTCTAACAATTATTTTTTTATATTCAATGTATTTAATACTTACGTCTACCTGTTTGTATATTTTATGTTTTTTAAAATGCAAACCTTCGTTCGCTGGGTCACTATGACTGGGAGGAATACGAATGTGAGATACAAATGAGGAGAACAGAAGGGTTAAATAAGTATTTTGGAGAAAGAAGAATTAAGAGGTGGAAAGAGTGACCGATTCGATAATCTCAGTTTTATAAGATCAACGAAGAACATCTGCTTTATGTCTCTTCTATAAACTTAGGGAATTTTTAGAAAAAATTAGGCATCAATCATTTTGACTTGCTGGGTAGTTCTAATGTTATCAAATTAATCCTCCCATACATAAAATCCTATTTCCCATTTTCTCATGAGTTTAGTTTCTCCTTCAACTAATATACGTATATTTGCAACACTGTAACAATTCGTAGACGAACAAATACTTACAAGAGAATGCAATGCTATGAGCTGAACAAACAATATCTATGCACGCGCGAATGAATGAGCATGTCGGTAGATAAAGGTTGCCAGAATTACTGCTAATGAATAGCGGTAGACTTTCACGAAATGTGTAAGACTTAATGAAATCCGATTTTCTATTAGGTGTAACGGGACAACCCGGCGTTGACTTTCCAGCTCTCACGACCATTCCTGCTACTTCGTTTAGTTGCCGCGGTTTGAAAGGTGGTTATTATGCAGATCTGGAAACAAATTGTCAAGTAAGCGTCAGAGTAATTTCATTGACTCAATCCGTTTCTAATTACATGATCTGGTTTACTACACCATTGGAATTACAACATAAACTATTAATTTTACGGTGGCAGATTTTGAAAGAGTATGATTTAAACGCCTTAAAATGAAGCTTCTAAATTAACAGCTTGATGATACCTTTTATGCATTTAATAGAATTGCCTTCATCTATATTTTGTGGAACAATTTGAAGTTTCTCTAACGTTCTTAGTCTAGTGATGTAAAATAAAGAATAAATGGCTGTCGACATTTTTAACAGTTCTGACTGAAAGATCTGACCCTTTGCACTCGAGGTTTTCTTTGGTCGGGTAAACCAACAACTCGTTGATTTTCCTCGTATTTAGTGAATTTCTTACAACTAACATAAAACTTAATTTATTTCACTCATAACTTAACGTTTAAAGCTTTTATATTTAAACATGTTCTTTGTATTTCCAAGACAGATATTAGTTAGACATTGAGCTCTGTATTGCTGCTTTGTGTGGTATCTTATAAAAGAATCTCTAAAATATGCATAGATGTTTCATCTCTAAGATGAAACCAGGATACCGCCACATAATCCGACATGTTGGGGCCAAGTATCACAGAAATATGTGGTTTAGTCTTATCGTTAGTTTGTTTAGAGCAAACCTTGTAATTCCCCGAGTCGAAGTTATGAATTTCTGTTGATTTTCTCGGACCCTGAAATCATCATTTATGATTCTTTTACATTTTCTTCATATTTCTATTATTATCATTAGTTCTCTATTAGTCGTTATATTTCTCTCTTGATTCTCTTTTATTTTCGGAAAATAAATATACAAATTTTTATTAATTAGACATCGAATTGTAATAGATTACAGTAAAAATCCTTTTATTTGTTCATTTACTTCTTATTTATTTCATGTCAAAAATGAAAATAAAGATATAAATAATTAAATAAAACCAGCGAGAAATCATATTTTTCATCTTATTATTTAATCATTGTAAAGTTTACTATATATTCGTCTCTACAACTGTCATTCTTTATATACATTTTTAGAATTTTATGAACTTTTCATTTGAGAAGTATTAGATCACTCCAACTCCTTATTATTTACAGGTATTCCTATGTACAGTATATCATTGATCATCATTTCTATGCAAACATTAACAATGTTAATTATGTTAACAGCTTTGATATTTTCACTTAAATTTCTCGAAATTAAAAAGTCTCGGGTTGTACAGGGTGTAAAAAAATTAATGGTCATGGCTTTAAGGGGTTATTCTACACCTCTGGATCGATGGAGATTTGCAAAAAAAAACGGCCGCAAAATTCGGGAAAGGGTAGCAAATTTTTTTTATTGGCTCATCCTATTCGTCTTGTTACGTAGGTAAAATGTCTGAGAGGAACCATGGGTCAGAAACGAACCGTTCTCTCACAAATTAACTTTTAATTCGGCCTTCCGATGAAAATTTCGCCCATATGGCAGCCTTCGAGTCACCGACCTTTCGAAAGGAAACACATGAAATACCCTTGCTAACTCCAATAGTTGAAGCAGAGGCAACATAAACGAAGATAGAAAATGACAAGAAAAATGTCATTGACCTGCGTTCGGTGTTGGGTTCGCTCAAGGGCCTACTCGGGGAGAAGAGCATAAACACATGCACTTCTCTTCTAGTACGGTGACACAGTGCCCCATTTTCTAACTTCGTTTAGGTCGCCTCTGCTTTAACTAATGGCGAAATTTTTATCGGAAGGCCTAATTAAAAGTTAATTTGTGAGAGAACGGTACGTTTCTGACCCATGGTTCTTCTCAGACATTTTACCTACGTAACAAGACGAATACGATGAGCCAATAAAAAAAATTTGCTACCCTTTCCCGAATTTTGCGGCAGGTTTTTTTCGCAAATCTCCATCGATCCAGAGGTGTAGAACAACCCCTTAAAGCCATGACCATTAATTTTTTTACACCCTGTATATTGTACGTTGTGGTTCTCTAGAACAAACATTTCATCAGGTTCAATTTCTTGTACTATTGCAGTATTAGTTATTACTAATATAACTAAAATGTTATAAAAATAAAGTTTCCGACAAATTAATTTTTTCGTAGTTGTCACTCAATTTTTAAAAAATTAAGTAATATTAATAATTAATAAATAATGAAAAATTCCTTCTAAAATACAATGAAAGAGGATTAAAGGAGAATCTAGAAAATCTTTTTATAATACTCTTTCGATTTTCTTCAAGTGTGAAAACGGAAATATCCGCATCCACAGAGTACCTACAGATAATCAAAATAATATAGAGTTTAATGGTCAGATCATACAGATTATAATTCTCTTTTGATTTTCTTTAAGTATAAAAAATCGAGAAAACCAAAAGAAAATCAATCCTTCGACTCGGGATCTTCTTAAATCCTGTCAGCATAACATGTAACTTTCTAACTAAAGGTTTTAAGTACTGCAAGTGAGTAACAGACAGTTTATTTTTCAACTTCTTTACTAATTTACAAAGAATATAAGAGTTTATGAAGCACGTTTCTAAACCCCAAATTAACTTTTTAACGCCAATATTTAAATATTATATTTACTACGTCCGAGAATTCATAAATATCATATTTTAAAAGTTACAAGAAAGTTTACCGATTTCAATACCGCCAGGCACCGGTGACCCTCATAGAAGTCAAAGGAATAAGTAACAATTTAGTTTGCCTAATTTTCCAAAGAAGCGAAACTTAAATAGACATGAAATCAAACAGTGACCACCTTCTTGAGTGCAAAGGGTCAATACTACTTAACTCTTCAAGGCACAGTAATTCAGGAAACTAGAAGACCCATTTTGCAGTTTTTTTTTTTAATTGATTGAAGTTGGTTTATATTTATTAGCAAAGTTATATACTAACAAAAATTGTAGAGGTAGGATAAAAATGTCCCACCATGCATTTTCACACATCAAAGAGTTGGGAAACTTTTAACTCCTTGCCGTATAGTAACGAGTGGCACTCGTGACGCACTAAATATAATAGAAAATTTTGACATTCCTCAAAAACAATTGAATTAAAAGTATCGGTGGCTCACGATACAACTAAATTATTTCTATGCTATTAATTAAGTCATACGCTATATTAGAAATGGGGGATAGATTGTTATTTCAATAATTGCAAGTTATTAGTTCATTGGACATTCAGATAGAAATGAAATGATATGGCAAGGGGTTAATTCCTCCGTGCTCAAATAATTAACGCGAACTACTCTATGCTCATTAGGATCTATGTATATTGTAATATGTTTGTTGTATGAATTAATTCATTTCCCTTTACAATTAATTAATTTGAATTTAATTCCACATTTAATTACTGTAGAACTTATTATCTCCTGTGACTTATTTTCAGGTTTTCCACATCTGCGACAATGGACGCAAAATATCGTTCCTCTGCCCTAATGGCACCATCTTCCAACAATCACAGTTGATTTGCGATTGGTGGTTTAAGGTGGACTGCAGTAAATCTGTAGAACTTTACGAGCAAAGCAGCGAACAGCTCGCCGAAGAGGAAAGAAAACGGACAGAATTACGAAAATCAAAATTCGATTATCATTCCGCTGAAACGGACAATTCTCCGGATCGTTACGACGTGCAAAATTTGAATTACGATGGCAAACAAAACGGCAGAATAAATCCTTACGAAGATCTACCGCAGCCAAATCAAATACAATCGAATAGAGAAAGAGCAAAATCAGCTCAACACTTGGAAAATAATCATTTCTTCAACGAAGAATCCGTTACTCCAAAAACTATTAATCAACACTTTGCTTCTGGTACCACGAACACATTACAGAATGACGGAAGAATATCTCGTCCCCAAAATTTGAATTATAAACAACACTTTGGACAATACAACGTCAACAGTTACGAAGGAGGGTTTAATAAACAACGATCAACAACTCAAGATTATTCCGATAGCTCGAAGAAGGGACAAAATTATCATCCATCTTACAGAAACTCCAATTCCTCGCGGGACGAGAAAGTAACTTTTAAGAAAATAACTTATAAGAATACAGTCCGAAGTAATTCCGTAAACTTCACTACACCCATTCAAAGAGTTACTCCTGCTTACACTGAATCAACGACTTTCCGCGTAAATAATCCACCAGCGATAAAAGAATCTCAACAATTCGCAGAGAGTGCCGCATTTGTCTCCAATCGAGGCAACTTGTACAATGATAATCCTGGAAATTCACGTCAGTTTTATTATCAATTATATCGAGACTCTGGTGAAAATGAACCTAAAAGTGAATCTGCGAGTACAGTGTCGAAAGAGCAGAGAAACGACAATATCGTTTCTACACAAACGAATGATTACCCTTCGTACACAGAACCAACATTTATTGCTGATGAAAAACAAACTACGGTTTTCTACGAGACGACAACGCAATATCCAACGACTATATTAACGTTACCATGTAACACCGATGACACTATAGGAGACACTGAAACTACTACTCCTCAAACATCAAATGATTTTTCATTCTCCACGGAAACGTATACGTTTTCCGATGAGAAGGAAAATCGCGAGGAAAATCTTAAATTGGAAGCGAGTTCTCGAAATGGATTTTCAAACGTCAATCGTTTTAACAATGATAATAATTACAAGCGGACAGACACAGGTGATAAATCAATAGGAAGTACTCCTTCGGTAGGACATGGTTATGGGGTTACGGAACTTCAGCGACAAACTAGTAACGTACCGTACAAACCTGATAGAGGAAATACGAATGAAAGATATACTGACAACGTCTCAGTGCATCCTTCATCCCCGTCTTTTATTAACAACGGTGCTGAACGAGTTGCTGAGAATTCCTCAAACGATGAATATAATGAATATCGTACTGAAACTGAGTCAACAAGCAACAGTCCTACTACAGTGTCTCAAAGGTATCAACAGAATTCTATAAGTGTTTCTACAAAACAACCTCTGAAAAGTACCCTGGCTTATCAAGAGAACAGTGTAACGGAGAAGGACTTGAGTCCATATGATAGAAGTTTTACGTACAAACAGGGAAAAGTACTATCTACTATCAGCCCTTATGTACCATTTACCAAAAACTACGCTTACACGACTGGCAATACTATGCTACCACCTAGACCTACGACTTATAGTAGCATATTGTCTAGCACGCTCACTAATTCTTCGATAAAGAACTTGATACCAAAACTTAAGCAGACCTCTGCATCAACTAACGTGAAGAATAATGCATCGAATCCATCGGAAAGAGAGCATGCACTTAATATGTTGCAATCTCTTCGAGGACTGGAAAATCGTGTGCCCAGTTTGACCGATGTGTACAAAACTAGCGGTAAAGGTTCAAGTGTACAAACAGCTTCTGGTCCTTCTACGTTACATTCATTGGCACTCTATTTCTCCACAGCCACTGACAATTTCGATTCCAATGAAACTACCGATTCAACTGTCAGCATAGAGTACAAAGACGACGAAGAAAATCGTAGGAGTTCGAAGGATAACAACGAAACCGTGGAAATACCAAAAAGTATTCTAACACAGCATACTATAGCTTCGTACTCGGAATTATTTAAATTGAATAATGCTCTAGAAAGTAATAATGTTACGAGTAGAAATGGACTCGATTTAAGTGAGACTTATGCCGAAGAATATGGTGAGAATCTTGATATGCAGGAAAGCGGTGCACCATTGGATGCAGATAATAAATCTAATGGTACCAAGCTCCGTGAACTGGCCCAAGTTTTCACTCATGCTTTGTCGGCATATCTTTTGGATCCTGATACGTTTAAAAAGGTACTGACAGAAATTAGACCAACGGAACCACCGGAAGCGATGTCGGATACCGAGCAACCAAGATTAACGATTCCTTATTCACTCGCAGAGAAGGATTATACTTCCGTTATCAGAGAAAAAGACGAGGTGTTGAATTTTTCAGACGATGATAATGAACTTTCGAAACTGAGAGCGACGACTGTGTACCCTACTACTACAACACAGTTTCCTACGACCAGAGAAACGACTTATGATAATTTCAGTACACTACCAACGACTTATTATACTACTATCCCAACTGAACCTCAAGATTCGTACGTTGATGAAAAAGTATCATCGGTGAACATCACGAGCAACTCGTATCACGAAACAGATGTGCAGCCAACAGAAAATACGTTAGTTTTACAGCAAAATCGTATTGCCGAGGACAAAAGTTCTCCGAGAAGAGAGTCAGAGGTAACAAATACCGCGAAGCATGGTCAGAGTAATTATTTTTCATCGGATGAATCCGTTAGTCGAAATAAAGTTGGTGGATTCCAAAACAATGGGGTATCTATAGTTACGCCATACGATAGATTGAAATTTTCTCCTACTACTTTGATAAATGATAATTCTGTAGAATCATCAACACCGTCTTCGACCACGCAAATGATTTATTCTGCCTATTACTGGGGTAGAAGACCAACGAGTAAAAAACCCGATCAACAGTTAACGCCACCCTTTTTTGAGAGTTACGATCAAACGAATAGGAGAGAAACTTTGAAACCTATTACCTCTGAAATTCCTATTTCTACGACGAAACCTAAAATTCGATCGACGACGACTCTACCTGTTGGTAATTATGATAACTTCAACAATGATTACCTGCATAAAGTTCGTTATCAAAAACCACTCGTAGAGGAAAGAGACAATGGTGAATCTCTAGTTACAGCACGTACAAGTCACATGAAATTCAAGAACAATTATAATCGCATAGATACCTATAATACTAACAAACCAGTTACAACAACAGTTGCACCTACTAGAGTAACAAACCCAATAACTACGACTATAAACGAAGAACATACCACACCATATGATACCACCAATTTCGAGGATTCTTTTAATCTTAATAATCAAAAAGAGATAGTAACAAAATTATTAAACAGTGATCATTGGACGTCATCGCCCACGGTGACGCAGCTCTGGGAGACTTCCGTTTTTGTTGATCCTAAGCGCATTAATCATGGGTTAGAATCTGAACCAACAACGATAATTCCTACTACCACTGATTTTAACATCAATGAATGGACGAATGACAGAATCGAGCGAACAAGTACTGCATCATTTCCAGATGCAACGTTCACCAGTGCAGAGAACACAACGGAAACGTTTGCCAACGATCAAACCGTTACCCCAAATTGGCAAAAGTCTTCTAGAAACGAAGATTCGCCTACTGCCTTTACATTGTTACCAGCTGCATTTCCTATAGAAAATACAGCTACACCAAGCCCAGTAATTACCACACGATCGAGTATTACGACTACAATAACATCTTCTGTTACCTCGACGAATTCGATCCCTCAGGAAACTCTGATATCGTCATTACTACCATTTTCTCTAACAACAAAGACTCTAAATGAGACGGAGAATGAGATTGCAGAGAAATTATTCGGGCAATTGAATTCCACGAGTACTAACACATTAATGAAGGTAATGAAACTTGCAGATAGCAATGAGTCTGTACGACAACTCGTTTTGTTGCTTATTAGTCACTGTACCAGAGAACCTATGAACAGAACGATGCAACGTGAAAAGGATCAATTGTTAAATACTCTTTTAAGAATGCCGGTCGATGAATTCGCGTCAAACGAATCGAGAAACATTGTAGCTGGAATAAATGAATTGAATTTACCAATAAAATCACGATTTACACCAACGACGGGCGTAGTGAGGCAAAGTGCAAGCACGTCCACTGCATCGACGTTAACGGAACCACCGATAACGACTTTTCGTAGTAGAAGAAATCGAAAATTTCGAACGACCACTGAGAGTTCGGCAAATTTGGTGAGACGATCTGAGAAAACTGTTACATCGGATGCAGATAATTCTTTGGCGGATGGACAAACTACGGTTTCGGATAACAGGGCTCTCGAGCTTCTAAGATCGCTCTACACGATAGCTACAAAATGGGGTTGAAAGTTTATTTCGATTTGAATTACGTAGGGGAAATAGTTGTTTGCGTTAATGAACTTTAAGGCGAAATACCATTTGGATGATACGAGTGTTTTGTTGCTAATTTAGATATTTAGTTTTACGACGATCTTGAGGAGAGATTCCTTCGAGTTTCCGGCGCCGATTTAACACTAGATTTACGGATGTTAATTATATAGCTATTTTCCTGGAGTGATCGATGTAATTGAAGTCTTTTGCAAAGAAAATAGTTCCAAATCAATTTAAATAAAACATTTATTATTAAAAAATTAACCAACCGACATATTATATATATAGTAATCGAATTTTGAATGAACCAAATGGGATCCGTAAATCTAGTATTAAATGAGCTGAAGGGACTCGATGGTTTTTACAGTATTTGTTGATGGTTATGATCCAATCTGTAGGACAACGTTTCATTGTAGTAAGGGTAGTGTAACGGAATTATCACTAACATCGGGGAAATTTTAGATGAGGTGATGGGAATATAATATGAGATTGCTAGAGGAATACATTTATTGTATGCATTTTAAGGAGAGACTTGGGTCATATGTTCTATGAATTTTCATTTTTTCTGAATGCTTAGTGCTCAATTAGGTGAATGTTACATGGAAGTAATAAAGTGCAATAATTAGACGTTTTCAGGAAATTTGATAAAGAAATGTGACGCGATATTTGTATATTTATGCATAGAAACTTAATTAAATGATCGTAACACAGAGCTAAGTTTTTCTTGATAAGATATCTTTTTCTAGAGTCCTTTTATTTTCTTGTTTCACGTTTTCCTTTTTACTTTTAGTAATTGAATACGTTATAGCCTTCTTTTGTTATTCAAATAATAAATGTTGAACCGTAAAGACTTTATAAAAACCCAGTATTCAACGTAATCTAATGAAGCAGTATAGCAGTTACTTTTGTATTAATACTAATTTTTACAGTCCTGGTAAAACAAATAAAATGTCATAGCAAAACTAATTCAGCAAGAAGGGAGGTAATTACCATAACTTTAGCTCTTTGTCACGATAATGTGTACTTGTAAACGGGTTTCAATATAAAATGCACAAGTAGTAGCAAAAATTCGTAAGCAATAAACTTATGTTGTGACACATACATATTATATACCTAATTAAGGATTATTTATTTGGGACAAATGAAAAAATTGAAGAATGAATCGTTCATACCTCTTCTTGTTAACCTTTTCGCCACGACAAGATTAAACGCAACACATCTCTATGAAAGTAAGTCCATTGTGAGCTGCTCAAAAACAATATTCCTTTTTGAACACTGCAATCATCGTTTGGTACTCTTCACTATACGTTTCATCAATCATAAATTAAAATTTACAATTGAATATTTGTTAACATTCCAATATATTTAGAATTAGCTAAAAGAAGTCACTTGGTTTGTAGTACAGTGCAAGGGAAGGCTCGCACCGCCTATTCCCATGATATTGGTCCTAGAAACTTGAGTTCGGCGAATAACAATTAAAAACTAAATACTTAATTCATCGTTCCCATGTCGACGTAACGAGTGTACAGCTCTTTCGGCCATGCATTAGAATTGAAAATGACGTTGGAACGAGGCATTTTATTCGCATTTCTTCTGCCAGCCTTCTTTTCTTCACTCAACTATACATACCAGACGCAAAGATGTCGCGTGGCAAGTATTTTGGTCTGATTCTCCAGACAGATAGAAACATCCTTCGTTCAAACGTCATTTTTATATCGTCATGTGAACAACAACAGAACTGTTTTGTTTTCGGTTATTATTACTGAGTTTCAGGTTTCTGGGACTCTTATGCCCCTTGCCCTACAATAACAAGTGGCACGAGTGATGCAGTAAGAGGGATAAGAAATTTTGTAATTTTCCAAGTCCATTAAATCGAAGGTATTAATCATGAGAGGATTAAATTATTTCTACATTGTTAATATTGCGTTCAATTATGCGAGATATCAGAAATCGTAGAAAAATGTTGATTTCAGAAAATAATTCTCAGTTATTGCGCATGTAGTGAAAATAGAAATCGTATTGCAAGGGGTTAAAAAAGGCGACAAGTAGGGAAATCACTATAGCGGCGTATTATCTAAATTTTAAAGAAAGAACTTCAAAGGAAGCCATAATAGGTACATAGTGCTCATAAAAGGACATCGTAGAAAGTTGCGATTGTGACATACCATTCAAAAATGTGACAAACCTGAAAAGCAATTATGAGGAATAGTCAACCTGGTTCATATGGCCCAGTAATGGGCATTTTTACATTTTTTTTTTGCTAAACCTCCACTCTGAAATTACGAAGACTTTATAATTGCGGTAAATTAAGTTACTGCGGAATATGTAAGCGGTGATAAATTAGTTTATTACCAACGAAGATGTAAAAATGGGCAATAGGTGTAATGAGGTTGACTAACTTTGAACTACACAGAGATGTGCTGTGGCTAAAAGGTGAAATGCACTTGCTCTTAAAGTCGAGTACGTAAATGAGATTGAAAATTTTCTTGAACAATTCCCGATGAATTTCATTAACTCGACAAAACTAAAACCCTTCATTAGACTTGTAATTATAACGTATAATGTAAATAATAATGAACTTTTTTGGGATTTGTTCAGTGCGTTATACACTGCGTGTATCATCGCCTTTAAGCTTAACAGTATTATATTGTAATAGGTACAAACACGTCGTAAGGAAAATTGACGGATTTCGATTGAAATGAATGAATATTTTTGCCACTTTTAATTACTCGTCGCTGCATATCTCATACAATTTATTTTACGAAGGAATGCAACAAAGTTTCATATATACACGGTAAAGCAGAATGCTCAACGTTAAATTATTCTGCAAACTTCATTTAACAAATGGCAAGGAAAACCACTGCAGAATTTTTAATTTATTCTGTCTGATACTTCAACAATTTTATTGTATTCGATATCCAATGAATAGAAAGAAAGTCTGCATAAAACGGTTTACTCCAAAGAATTAAACCTCGAATTTAAATTAAAACCAAGTAAAGAATGACCATTTAATACAATTTTAAAAAGTTCATTATCTCATAAAGTACCTAATTTATTAATATTTCTGCATATAAACTTGTATTAAAATAAAATTAACCCTTTGCCATACAATTTATTTTGTGGCTGCCTCCGCAGTAATTCAAAATTAAATTAATAAATTAAAAATTGATCGGTGATTCTTAACATATCGTATAATTTAACGTAATATTAATATTATAGAAATCATTTTATCGTGTCACGTCTTACTGATGTTTCCAATTTAATGGGTTTTGCGAAACTTGAAAATTTCCTATCCAATTTAGCAGATCACTAGTGTCACTCGTTATAGTACGGCAAGGGGTTAAAAGAACAATCAGTAATTTTTTTCAAATTATTTGCGGATTCATATTGAAAGCGTGCCTATTACAAAACTTATCAAAATAAATTGAAGTCACATTACATTGCATTCATTAGCAAGCTTCTTTCAAAATGTACAATTATGCAGAAACATTTATTCATTTAATTCGAATATGCTGTCGCACAGTAATACTTAGATTATGTGAAAACGCTTCAAATCCTGGTGTTGGTACGTTTGTTTTCATTATGTTTTAGAAAGTTAGAATTTAAATGTGATGCTTTAAAGTATTCAAGTTGGTATTAATAATATCGCTATTTGATAAGTAAGTTGGCATATAAATGTATTAACATCATGTAAAATACATTTGTACAGGATGTGAATAAAGAATGAACGATTTTGTTAATGTTTACTTATTAGCAGCATTATTATTACCCTTAATTTACCTAAATACTATAAGGACATTATTGCTTCCATACAAAAGAACCAAAATTTCTTGCGATGTCCCGCCGTTCGCTGTGAAGTCATAAAATAGGAGATACTTCTTGAAAAATTAAAAAGTTTATTAACTAAATATACATAAGTTCTAAACCTAAGTACATGTCGAAATTAAGTGAAACGTTCCGGGTATTTGCTACAACTGTTTCTGTTATGTTTCGTATTATTTATGCAAAATATAACAATGAGTAAAAAAACCCTGTCCTGGCACTATTTCTGTAAGTATTACCAAGTAATATTGTAATTATATAACCCGAGTAAAAATAAAAGACGGAAAAAAAAACTGAAATAACACTGAAAACAGGATTTTAGACGAATTTCGAACGGAAATAAGACGAAACAAATAATTGCCACTGAAAATTATCTGAAAATGTACTGAAGACATACGCTATTGAGGAAGTTCAAACGGAATTAAGACTGAAACAAGACGGAAGAATTTTTCAGTTGAAGCAGAGACTGAAAATTTTATATTGATTCGGCTCAATCGGAAAGCAGACTGATTTGAGACTTTTACAATTAGAGTTTAATTTAGTTTCTGGATATTTTCAGATCGTTTTCAGTTGTTTTTTTCGCTTACAATTTTTCGACTTTTGTTCACTACCTCAGCTTTCTTTAAGTTAAATTTCCGACTCTACATTAATATAGAAAAATTACTCGAAATTTCAGTATGTTTTCAGTTTTTTTATTTTCACCCGGAAAAATCAAAAAATTATAAAATTAAATGAAAATATCGATACATTTCTTTGTTTATATTGATATAACGTTTCTGCGATACAACAAATTTCTTTTCGAGGAGTGGATAGTTTGAAAATGAGAGCTGAAAATATTTAATTAAAGAGTTAAATGCATCAATGACGTGGCTGAGATGTAGAAAAATGATCCTACTAAAACAGATGTTTAAATATATGCAATAACATGATGAAGAACTTTATGACATTCTAAACACAAAACATATTCATTCCACCCTTTCCTCGATAGGTTTCGTAGGAAAGAATAATATCCCCGGACAAGGAAGATGATTTAATTTATTCTTAGATATTTATAAGCATCATTTCCTTCAATTTTCATTACGGTTACGATATCTCTCACATATTATTCACTCCAAATTGTCAAATGAGTGAAAAATATTTCCGATATTTTAATTAAGATCAAAGTTCTTTCAAGGCTTCCTTCTTGCGAAATAATATTATCCTACAGGGTGTAATAAAGAATATCTGCAGTCAAAGGTTAAAAGTCACCAGTACGATAT
This sequence comes from Cerceris rybyensis, assembly GCA_910591515.1. Lineage (NCBI taxonomy): Eukaryota > Metazoa > Arthropoda > Insecta > Hymenoptera > Crabronidae > Cerceris > Cerceris rybyensis. The sequence goes on from OU342793.1 coordinate 10,895,949, forward strand.
TTGTGCCGATAATTATAAGTGGTTTCACGAATCACTTCGTTTCAAAACATCTAGACTTTTTTTAAAACGTCTAGCTTTGGGCTACATTGAGTTCTGCGTAATAACACTACAATCGACTCCATTAAACCATTCAATTTGTTATTACTTTTACAAAGTAGGTCCATTGTATTTATAATGCACTATTTTTTCACGAGAAGAAAGGCAGCAAGATGGTACAGGAACAATAAGGGCTTCCAATTATTCTAACACACATTTCTTTCAATCCCATGCTATACAGCAGTGTTTCTCAAACAGGGGTTTGCGTTTCTCTTTCAGACTATTAACCCCTTGCTGTGCCATTTCTTTTGTAATTAAATGTGCAATGACTCTGAATCAATTACTAAAATAACAATCTAACACCTAATTTCGAATATGGTAAATGACTTAACGTAATATTGAATAGCGTAGAATTTATTTTATTTTATCAGCACCCACTGATATTTGTAATTAAATAATTTTTGGAGCACTTCAAAATTGACTGTTGCATTTACCGCGTCACGAATAGAACTCGTTATTGTATGGCAATAGGGGTTAATGAACTTTGGGGACTGCAAATGGATTTTAAGGGTACCGGGAATGGATTTTGAGGGAACCGCGAAAAAGTTAATTGTGAACTGAAACTTTGGTTTGATTGCACCCTCAATGAATGCACATTTGATAAAGAAGATTGGCTATTTTCTGAATAAATAATTGTGAGTCAAACAGGGTAGCACTATTATGAAGTTTAATAACAGTTACTATTAAAAGGTAAACGAACAATCGGACAAATTGGACCAGTGATAATATCTTTTCTGCTGACCTACAATGGGTTTGCCACCACCTGGCTCAGGTAACCCTGGGTTCGCCAAACCCGTACCTGTCCAGCGAGCTGGACAGGCACCCGAGGTATAAGTCGCCAACGCAATGAAGTCACTTGGTTTGAGATACTCGGAAAGAAGAGACTGTCCTCGCACCTCCTATTCCCCTTAAATCGATCTTAAAATCTGAGCTCGGAGAATAACAACCGAAAATTTTACATTTATTTCTTTTTTAAGCATTTTATCGGCCATTCTCGTATTAGAATCGAAAATACGTAATGACGAGGGATGTCTCTATCCGTCGTGTGAATCGGAGCAAACCACTTATCAAGTGACTTCTGTTGGTAGGCCAATGATAACATAATCCCCACCTTCTATCATGCTGTGCTAAAAGTGGTCTCGTGAGACTACAGAGAAGCAATAAGGGATCTTTGTCAGGGCTACGTATCAGGGCCTTTAACCCTTTGCGCTCCAACTACCAGTCTGGCTAGCATAACAAGTAAAGACGATTTACTCCAACTACCAGCTCTACTGGCAACATTTTATTTTCTAATTATTACTAACTAAGAAAAATGAAAGTATAGCTGATACCATTACTTTGTTAACAACATTAGACATGTTCTCTCCTTGCTCTTTGCTGTTTTGTATACATTTGCTTTTATATTTTGTATACATTTGCAAGTTTATAAGAAATAAATTATCATATTGCTAAATTAACTTAACCTAATATATGAGTAAATTTCATATTATTAATCAATATTTAAGTAATTAATCGATGTTTAATAAACTTCTACAAAAATTTCATCAAAATGGTCTCTTGCCGTTTATGTTATAAAAAAAAATGTCAACCAAATTGTATATTTTGAATCTGAATTTATTTTAGGATACATTCAAGTTAACTAAGTTTTTGAGTTAATTCTCGTTAATGGAAAATCATTTTTCTAAAAACTGCAGCATTTTTTTCAAAGAATTGTGATTACAAATTTTGCCTGAAAGACTACCAACAGGTGCAAGAAATGCAAGGAGCTCAAAGGGTTAAAACTAGACCTACGGAAGCCATGATTCACATGAACTTTCTAAATACAAATTATCTGATGATCTTCTTTGTCGATTGATCCCCATTTTTTCGAAAATACTTGTTTAATACATTTAAGTACAACGCATTCAACGAACGTAAATCTAGTGTTCATATTGCTGGAGTCCACACGCTTAGGCTCCTAATGTCATACACCTCGCAACATTTTAACACAGAGCAGTTTTTTAAAAATTAATCAGACCCCAATTTCTTTGGCTGGCTTTCTTCTCATAGATAGATGCAACACAAAATAAGTGATATAATGAATTTTTCATTTGTTACTTAAAATTAGACCGCGAATCGTAATTACCGGCACATTTATGATTAATTTCACGTTGTACAGTGAAACGACGTCAACCAAAATTATTACATTCTTTTCTACATCAAATTTTCAACACATCATCACTCGGCCAAACCTGCTCTTCTATCCACTCCAAGTAAGGATGTACGGCGGTGTAAACACCTGGAATGGACCCACCACAGGTTTGTCCAAATGCTGTGATTCCGATAATGCTATCTCCTGTTTCTGATAACATCAGAAGAGGTCCCCCACTGTCTCCTTGACAAGCATCGGCTCCTCTAGTAGTATTTGTGTCCACTGCACAGATCATGTTCTCGTCGAGGCCACGAGGAAGTTTGAGAAAACCAGTGTAGGACTTAGCACATGTTTCTTTATCTACAACACTGGAATTAATGCAGCACATTGATATTTGATTTAATGGTTTTCAAAAGTGTTTCAAGAGGCGTAGTACTATAATTATCAAAGATCAATGTGATGTATTTTGACATAGTAGATAAATGCGTTAGAAGAAAAAGAACGAATGAAGAAAGTTGCTTAACCCCATGCGATACTGTTTCTTTTATAGTGGACTCCGCAATAATTCGGAATTAAATTGGTAAAATAAAAATTGATCAGTTTTTTAATATATATCGTATAATTGAAGGTAATATCAGTGTCATAGAATCATTTTATCATATTGCGTTTCACAAATATTTTCAATTTGTTAAATTTTGCAAAATATTTTTGCTCTATTTAAAATACAGCTAAGAAAAACTAACAACCTGATAAATAACAACGTTTATATTTTACTATTACATTAGTGTCGTGTCTTCTTGAGACTCAAAATTTATATAAATTTAAAACTACACAGTAACTTGCCAATTCCAATAAAACGTCTGGCTTAAAATTCAATTAAAAAACCAACTACGCTTAAGAGGATGTATAAAAATCTTCAATATACCTAAGACTCGGTGTTCTCATAAGCTTAACAGATCTTTCGTTCTCAAAACTTGTAGAACCCCATCCGATAACCACCAACGAGCTATTTGTCATTTCTCCTATGTTACTTAAGGATTTTGTCTGAAGGCAAATGGGTTTAGTTGTAACAGATATTTGTACTTCATCCCGCAATTTCAATATAGCTACGTCATTGTAATTGGTAGTACGTTTGTATTTCGGATGAGAAATGATATCGCTTATTGGAATCCGTTTTACATTCGCAGAGGTACTTCTCATATCTTCGCTACCCAATCGTACCTATAATAGAAATATAAAATATTTTATGGCATTTATTTAACACTAGATCTACCGACGTTCAATTCAATATACACCCAACTCTTTTTTACACGGTCTTTTTTTACCCGATTTTGAAATAACACGGTTCACCGATAAGAACAAATACACTTTTTACACGAACTCATTGAGTATTTTCAGATTACTTTATTTTCTCTCGGTGTAATTAAAAGATCAAGTTAGAAGATAACACTCGACCGTCTATTTTTTCAGCTCACTGTAATTTTCACTGTCCGCGAACGTGTTAACCCTTAACGCTCCAACTTTTAAGTGTGAATATCGGCCGGCAACTCCAACTTATTCTCGTCATATTTTGACTTGCAAGTTTTTAAGTGTTAGCCTTTAAATGCTACAATTACGTGTAAATAATAATATTAAAGACATTGAAAACAATCGTTATTCATTTCAGAAGTAATATAATTTTGATTGCAATATTTATATTATTAATTATAATCGATTAATGTGTGGTAGTTTTTAAAACAGTCATTGGGATGCAAACTGGGTTTACGTTCACTGGTCTCATAATAGAAAACTGTTTGCTTTTTTCTTGCAATTACTTCCTTTTGGCTAGTTAACAGCAACATCATCATAAGTGCGACATAATTGAAAAATAGATGGATTTACAATAAAACAGGTTGAAATGTGATTTCCTTTACTGATCGCTTGTAATTGACTGACAATGAGATGTACTATTTTTTATCTATAAATAATTACCGATAACGACCCGAACAATATCCGAAGTAAAAAGTACACTTGGAGTAGCACGCTTCATATCAGGGGTGCCTCACAAGCACACTTGGAGCGATAAGGGTTAAATAACAAATTTTTTTCAAAGGTACTAAGAATATTAAATCAGAGAGTATTTGAAGTTGTCTTTTCTTGATATTTGGTTTATAAATAACACTGATATAAAGAGTAAAAATATTTCATGTCAACTGTATATGGCTATGCCGTATACAGTTATACTAAAACCTATATTAATAACTATAGCTATAGAACTATATTATTCTGGAATTATTTGGTCGTATTAAACTTTCAATACGATTTTATACGGTTATAACCTACATTTATATTTCGTTAATTTTATTATCAACTCTGTGGGAAATTATATTTAATACTTTGTTAGTTAGAAGTTAACCCATTCGAATTGCTACAAAAAGTAGGGTATTCCATTCAAAAGAACGAAGCTGATCCCTAAATCTCTTGAAAACCTCTGCCTATGAAGAAGTCACGTATAATACGATGTCTCTCTCGAGATTCATGTAACTTTTGAACGTAACAATTTTTTGTATAATGTATTTTTTATAAATAACTCGAAGTCATCATATTAGATATCTGACCCTGTATATAATAATTAGACTCCGGATGTTTATGCAAATTCCAAGTTGAAATGCAGCTAAGACAGGAGAACCTATTTAGAGATTTATTGCACTCGATAAATAGTACAATGAATATCATACTTTGGATATTTTAGGTATATTTTTATTTTATGTTCTTTTTGTATATTTTAGCCGTATTTATTTTGTCATAAATGCATAAAAACCCGAAGTCTAATAATAATATTGCAATATTTTAACACTAGATTTACGGAGCCAATTTGGCTCATTTAAAATTCGACTATTATATATATATATATATATATAATACATTAGTTAGGTAATTTTTTAATAATAAATCCTTCATTTAAATTGATTTGGAAATATTTTCTTTGCAAAAAACTTGAATTTTCTTAAATGGGTTAAATTGGCTAACTTCAGAAAAATAGGAATATCAACATCCGTAAATCTAGTGTCAAATATCATCTAACTACTAACAAATGTTACTTCGATTTCCATAATCAACTGCCCATAATATATCTTATAATAATTGCATTGAATACTTGAGTTAAATATATTTATTGTTCAATAAAATATATTTGCCATACTTACTTCTACAGGAACTTTTCGATTTATATTATTGACACAGTGAGCAGCCGTTAAAACATATCGAGAAGATATCAAGGTACCACCGCAACTATACCTAATAGGCGGTGACTCCTCGTCGTCGTCATCACCTTTTTCGTACCCTAAAGCAACCATATATGGAAATTCACCTGATTGAGCTTCAATTCCACCGAATATATGGAATGCCAAATCGTTTGACTTCACAGTCTCTGCCATTATTTCATTTTCATACTGTTGGCAAGCTGAAACGACGTTATAGTTATGGCACTAGACTTTACTTTTTCTATTTCTTATTAGGGGTACCGAAAAGTAAACAAAACTTTTTTTTGCTTGCGAAAAACATTTATTTATTAAAGAAAACTTAAATACTAATCAATAAAATAATTTTCATAATTTTCTAACACTTTTTGCCAGCATAAGAAAAGTCCATCGATTTTTTGTGGAAAAATGTTTCCAATTACGTTTTCACTTCTCCAATTTTGATTACTTTTCGGTACCCCTAATATTATTATTTATGTGATATTAAACTTATTATTATTAGATGATATACTTTTCACTTTTACTATTAAATATTTATACTTATATAGGTATTTACATATTTCGATATCTATATAATACAAAAATACGGTAATATTAGCTAATTGGAGTACCATTCCGGTACATTTCTAATTTCATCATTCCTACATGTTTAGATAATTGTAGAAAACAAAGTCATATTAACAATTGATGTATTGAAGATGAATTCAATATGTCTGAAATTGTCAAATGAATCTGTTCGAATCAAATAAATAGAAAGATAGAAAAATTGATCAATTTAATTGTCGTGTAGTCTTCAAGAATGACGTAGAAAGTTGATAAAGAAACCGCAAAAGAAACTTCAAAAACATTTTCCATAAATACACAGTAAGTAATTTTGACCATCTCGATAGATCTAGTTTTAATATCAGCAAATCAGAGTACAATTTCAATATATTTATAATTTTGTTATTTAAAATATTTAAGTATGCATAGAAAAAGAGCCATACCAACATCAGCTGCCCGGAGACCTATTTTGTCAGTGATGTTTACAGAACAGCATACAATCTCAGTAAAATTATCAAAGCCACATCGTCCAAAGGAGCCCGAGTTTCTTCTTCCTTCGCGCACTTCTTCCAATCTGTATGGACAGTCCAGTAGTTTCTTGCAGATTCCTGCATCGCCATTTTCCAACATGCAATCGCTTCCTTCTGGAAAAACAAATGAACTAATTGTGAATATATTATATACTATTATAGACAAAACTCCAACACAAATTACAAACATTGACTTCCTCCCTCAATCAACCTTCAATAATCCAACCTTATCCGCTTTTCTCATGTGACACGCACATTTTCCCCATTGAATGATTTCTAATTATTACTTTAACGCTATTTACCGTATAGTGACCTTGTTCGCGAGTTTGTGGAACAACGTTGCAGCAAATTCAAAACTTTAACAATAGATTTACAGACGGGAAATCTGTTACACCGCAATATATATTAAATAAGGACTTTGGAAATAAAGGGATCAACCGCCAAAGAAGATGATCAGTTAAGTAATGTGTATATTATAAGATACATGTGAAATATCTACTATACCACTCGATAAGTTTGGAAGGCGTTTCTAAAAAGATAGGAATCCGTCAACTTGACGGCTTCCGTAAACCTAGTGATAATTAACACTATATTTACGGAGACAATTTGGCTCATTACTATACCTATATATAATATATTGGTTGGTTAATTTTTTAATAATAAATCTTTCATTTAAATTGATCTGGAACTATTTTCTTTGCAAAAAACTTGAATTTTCTTGTATGAGTTAAATTGGCTCATTTCAAAAAAGTAGGTATATCAACATCCGTAAATCTAGTGTTAACGTCAGGCTATTTACTTCGTCGTCTATAAGATCGGTTGGAGTGACGTAATCGTTTTATCAATTGTTACTTTGTTGTGTCAAATATCTACCTTAAATTATTCTCTGTATTTAAAAATCTTCTTGAGTTACATAAAGCAACGTTATCACATTTGTTTATTACGAACGTCGTAACGAAGCGGTTACAGCTGACTCCATCTCCGTGTAGTAGATGTACGTTTATCTGACAATGAGTGAAGTTCTACTCTTCAATTAAATTGTCAGACACGACACACTTATCGGTCGAAACGTGGACAAAAATATTTTTTTTCCTTACGGTTATTATTAGAAGCTGCTGATACTTGTCCCTACTCGGTACACGTTACGGTACAATACAGTAGAGTTTAAGAAATATGTTATTTTAGTGTCATTTATTTTATACATAACAAACATGCAATAAAACTACAAGAAAGAAAATATCGATACGATATGTTATGTTTCCTTTGAAAACTGACAATCAATTTTTGAAACTTGAAGTAAAAGATTCTTTATCAATTGAAGGAAAAAATTCTCAATTGGAAAAATGCTTGGTTTTGTATTAGAAATATTAAAAGATAGAATTTCAGAAATTAACTGACAGTTGCAAAGAAACTTATATTTCTAATAAAAGTGACTATAAAAATCCTATAAAATTTACAGTATGATGAAGTACTTAAAATTTTTATATTAAAACGACCATTAACATTATTATAGTCAAAATGAATACGTTTAATAACCAAACTAATCAATGCTCATATATACTCAGGAAATGATAAAAAATAAATATATAGCAACATCTTGTGAGGATATCAAAAGAATCATTAATTTTAATTATGGACAAAGAAGAATTCACGTCAGGTCATTCAAAATTTTAGGAATCACAGCATGATACAATTTTCAACCTCCAGCAGTTTCGAATAAGATTATCAAAAACCAGCTCTTATGATTAATGATACATTCTCATTTGTTTTCGGTGTATATACCAGGTTGTTTAGCTATTTTAAATTTTCCAGAACCGTGTGGATTCAAGCTGAGAACTCAAAATTGCATTCTGCATTCCTCGCATCGAATGATCTTTAATTCCTTATTAATAGCATTTTAATAATAACTGGACTTTTTACTTAACCCTTTTAGTTCCAAACGAAAAACTTGATTAAACTAACACTAAAACTACCGACGTTATATCTACTAAAATTTAAATAATTAATAGCTACTCTAGACAAAGAGAAATGAAAAGGTGGAAAAGATGATTAATTAATTAATTTAGGATTTATAACATAGAAGTGGAATATGTACTTCACGGCTAACCTATTAATTTAAATAATTAAAAAAAAATTGTGACCGATCTTTTGACCGACTTGGTAGGTTTAGTGTTAATGAAAAATGTCTTTGCAAATAAAAGTAATTGTCATTTGGCCATAGTTTCACATAGAACACGCAATATAGCGTAAAATCTATACTTCCAATTATCTGTCATAAAATTACTGAGATCGTATGAGGAAACTAAATAATAATCCTACGATGTCCAGCGTCACGAGTATTACTAACGACAGTACATGGTCGTACGGCAATAAAAGGGTTAATGTCTGGATTGGAATTGAATAACAATGATAACAATAATGTAGGATTATTATTCAATAAAGAATAATAAATAGTTTATTAAATATAAAATATATAAAATATAAAATAAAAACAAAGGCACACTAAAACACACAAAAACTATTCTAAGCTATTCTGTAAATCGCTGGTCGCTGTTAAACTCTGAATATTCTATTCGCTGTGACGCTGGTAAAAACTCTATTCTCTATCGCTGTCAAATATACTCTGGGCCTTCTTACGCACTTCGATTCCTCTGAAGGCCCTACACCCCACACACACAAACATACACATTCATACACCCTCATCATCTCGCAGGCACTTTCTCTTACAACCCTCTTTCACTCTCTCTCACACATACACGCTCCTTCGTTGCTCTCTCTCTCTCTCTCTCTCTCTCTCTCTCTCTCGCTATCTCTCGCTATCTCTCGCATTTATTCCATCGCGCTTTTGCATCCTACGATAACATTTCAAAGTCAACCGATACAAGCAAATGTACACCACAAATACAGAAAGTCTGAAATAAATTGCAACAAGTTCAAGTGATATCGGTTTCAACCCTTTGCGGACGGAGACTTTTTTGAACATTAAGAAAGAATCATTTATTTGGCGATGAAAAACCATTTTTGTATCGGAAAGTCAGACTGTTAATGTATATAAATTGAATTTTACTATTTGTCTAATAATATTTCAACGTTTTATTTTACTTTTTCAACTCTAACCGTGAATATATGCACCGACAAACTGTAATCAAATTTTTTCTCAGGCTGCCCGTCGTCCTCAAAGGGTTAACCCCTTGCTAACAATAAAGAGTGACACTCGTAATGGGGTTAATAAGGTAGAAAATTTTCCAATTTTGCAAAATCTATCAAATTAAAAATGTCAGTAAGACACAATATGATAAAATGTTATGGTCATTGTGCTTAGGTGGGTTGCGAAACGACGAGGATACTTATGATATTACGTATCACATAGGGAAACTATGCTGAGTGGTGATGGAGGATCTAATTTGAATTCGATGATTTCAAAATAAGTCTTTACTTCCTAACTCAACGTAACTCTCACGAAGATTACCAAATAGAAAGATAACTCCCGTATAACATGATTGCGCTTCAACGCGGTTTGAGAAATGGGGAAAACCCTCATGCAACACGAGATTCCAGAATATAAGTCCACTCTAACATGGTTTGAGAATTACAGGAATACCCGATAACGTTTCAAGTTTTTAAGGGTAGAATACGAAATCACGGAAATCCCCATGTAAAACGGAACAAAGTAACAGCTTTCAAGTGCGCAAGACAACTTGTTGAATATTTTTTATTTTGGCAGGTACATATGTCGCGTCAGATTTGCTTGCAGAATTTCGAAATTTATTAGAATTTACAGTCCATTTCCCACGTGGTATATTATGTATGTATTTCCGAAATGAAAATTCTTTCATTGTGGGAAAAAATAAATTTCAAGAGAGAACTCCGCACAAGTTCTTAGCACAAAATATGTCTCAGCTAAAAGAAACCAATCTTAAATCACAGATCTACTACGAAAAGTAAAGCATAGAATTAAGAACAACACCAAAATGGTTTGTCCTTAATTTTTTATAAAAATTCTCCAAGTTTAAAAGTGAGTCATAGAATAAATATTTCCAACTCACCGTATAAAACATAAATTACTGAAATAATTGTCGTTTTCAACTTTCGATTCCTATTCTACTAAAGCAGTTATTTAATATAATTAAGTATAATAGATTTAACGCTGGTAATTCTATGTTAATATTAGGAGTACCGGAAAAGAATATTTTTTCTAAATAAAAGATGTGAGTACTTATAAGAGTTTATTTTATCTTATTCATCTACAATATAATTTCCACAGTTTGATACAGTATTTCTCCATGGATCTTACAAAGTTTTATTACCTAGCTCATAAAATTCACTGGATTTTAATTCAAAACATTCAATGACTCCATTTTTCACATTATCATGTCTCAAAAATAAAAACATTCTTTTCCGGTACCCCTAATAAATACAAATAAGTAATGTTTTTGATAAAACTTCCTATAATAAACATACTTCTCGTAATTATGAAAATACAAGAGCACGTTCTTCTTATTTTCGGATCTAACATATTTTTTTAACCCTTTGCGGACTAACGACGCATATATGCGGTCTGAGAAAAAATGTAATTATAGTTTATCGCCGTATGTATAAACAGTTAAAATTGAAAAATTCCACCCGATGAGAAACGATCAAAGATGGAGTCATTTATAATTTACATACATTAGTAGTCGAAATTTTTGATAAAAAGTTGGTTTTGGACAACCAAATAAATGATTATCTGTCAATATCCGAAAATGTCTCCGTCCACAAAGGGTTAAGGACTTAACTGCCGTGTTACACGATGGTTACCTGTACATTGCAATAAATCAACCAGATTTGATAATGTTTCATCTAACTTCATTACGAACTCGAGTAATCGTAGGAGAAAAATGATCATAATATACGGTTGGAAAGAAAAATGATAGATATTATAGGATAAAGATAATTATGGTTGGAAAGAAGAAGGGACATGTTTTCTTGCAGAAAGAAGCCTATTTCCTCCAAGGTAAAGGAAGAAGTACCAGTAACTAGCCCTAGCTGACGTAGTAACTACGTCATACCGAGTTTACATATAGCTCAGCACTGACGTAATGGAATGTCATCGACCACTACACTGCAACCGGTCTTGCACCGCTTGGAAGCGTCATTTACGAAGATCTGGTACCGGTATTCAAGATAAGATAACCTGGCTAGTAACAGGATCGGATACATTAAAACTCAAACCGGAACTATTGGCAATGTGTTTCAATGTTTATAAGTATTTCAAGGAACATTCCAAAAGTATATTGAATATTGAATTCAAATATATGTCAAGTTTGACTGTGGTTGTGAAAAATGTCATACATTTTAGCAGTATTTCTCAGATGTATATCGACTTTTATGAGTAATCGGATTTTTTCAGTTATTTTAAAAAATGGTAGCATGTATCATGTTAACATAGTGTTACCAATTAAAACATTTCGATTTTGTAAAATAAATGAAGTATTATACTGACAATGAGTGGAACTATAGAAATGTCACATGTCCTTTTATCAAATATACATAATTTTCAATTTAACACGTTGAGTGCTACGCCGATTTCGCTATACTTTTCGCTCAGGCGGCAGCGCGTGAGCACTTGATAGCGAACGCTCGACTAAAGAGTATACACAAACGATAACTTTGTTACTCTGTATCCATTTCGTTTGGACTGTCGAAATGGCGCATAAAGTTAGAAAATATTGTGCTGAATGTTACAGCACAAATGCAAACACGATCGGACGCCAGTTAGCGAGGAAAAGAGCAAAGAAAGTTGTTACATACTGTAATATGTGCAAATCACAGCCACATCTTTGTTTAAAGTGTTTTAATAAACTTCATTAAATATTAACATACATTTTTTAATTGTCATTAATAATTTAACCCTTTACAATGCCGGTCTCGTGCACCGACGTGAACCAAACGAGAAGTTCGCTGTCAGTCCCCAGAATCCACGTCGTCCAAACGAAAAATCGATTGTCAGTCCCCAGAGACCGACGCCGCCTGAACGGAAAGTTCACTGTCAGTCCCCGGGGAGTGACGTAGCACTCAACGTGTTAATCGTTTGAGTGAAAAGACATTTCATCTTAAAAGTTTTAGGTGTCTTTATGATCATCTTCGTGCAATATGAATAATTAGAATTTATGTTTTGTCTTTTATTTTTACATATATAAATGGATCAAAATTTTTTTTTATATAAATGTAGGATTGGGGTATTTGCGATATTTGCGATTCGATATTTGCATTGCAGCGATTCGCAGTAAGCAATGCCTTGGCGTTGCGTGGCAATTGTAACAAGCGGTGGAGATTTTTGTAAACGAGAGTCGTGATTTAGCAGTTGTACGAAGAAGTTGATTTTTATATTTGATTTGATCTAATTTGTATTACATTCAATGTTTTAATCGTTTAATTTCTTGTTCTAATAAAATATTCCTCTTACATAAATGAGTAAAAAATTAGAAAGTTTTGTATATATGTTTATCCAACCGATGGTCTCGATATATATGCTTAATATCATATGCAATATATGATAGAAGAATCTTAATAAATAAAGAATATATACTATTAAGAATTAGTATGTGTAACGAATATATGATATCTATTACTTAAGCGAAAGCAACAAGTTGCTAATGTTCTTATTAATATGTCAAAGAGAGTTGCCTGCGAACTGTGAGATTTGATCTGTTCAAATGGAATCGTTATTTTTATAATCTTTAAGTTGCTTTATCATGAAGTACTGTAACAATACTATGTATATCTGCAAAATGTAAATCCTGCAGAAATGGCATGCTTAACACTTTACCGACCGATGGCCGATTAATCGGCTTTTCGGTCCCAACACTTTTGGACTTTTAACTCATTAATTAGTCGCTACGGCAATTAATAAATTATTATTTTTCTTTGCGGTTAACTATGCTAAGGTCTCAGTGAAGAAACTTTGCAATTTTCGAAGAGATATCAGTATCAGGGAAATATTTGCGTGCAAGTAATCGATTAGAAGTGGATAGGATGTTAAAAAATACGGGTCGGTAAAGTGTTAATATCTAAAATGGATATCAAGTTGAAGGAAAATGACATCAGCCCTTTATGACGCTATTTGTCGTCATATGTCTTCAATTCGTGCAGATAAAAGATACACATGTGTACGATTATTAACGCAGAAATGTGCCAAATTTACAGAGAACTCCCTTACGTATATTAACTTCCAAGTAAAATGCACAGTGCCCTCATTTAACCGCAAACTTCCTGCATTTGTAGCACTTCTCGGAAAGAATGGACAATTATTTCTCATACCAGCTTATCTCTTACGTTCGATTTTGTGTCTTTGCATTAAATTTGACGTTTAAATTAAACGGATTTAACAAATTGAAAAATTTACAAAATTCATGAAACTTGTATCTAAGAAGTTTGGAATTTAAAAAATAATTTACTGATTATTTAAAGAAGGAATCTTTGCGCGTTTTGATTTTAACACTTTATCCAAATCTTCTGTGACATTAAAATTCATGTTTAAAAATAGCAGTAGAAAATTAATGATACATAACACAACAAGCTAGTCAATGGCACAACGAAAAGGAGTTAATTTTTCTACGAGAAACAAGATGTAAGGTCATCCCAGGTATATCGAACGTTGAATAAATAAATGCAGATGAATCTACCGAGCATTCTAGAGGGAACCTTTTCAGTCAGAAAATACGTTCGTTAACACTGGATTCACGAAAGTGGTCAAAATATGCTGAATTTTTTGTGAATATTTCTGAAACTTCTAACACCGTTTCTATTGCACTTGTTCAATCTATGCCCATATTCTCGACTGAAAGCGATTAAATCGATCAAGTTTTTTGTCTTCCCTTATTCTAACGTATTCGTTTGTCATTTTTAAATTTATTACATCAATCGTCGGTAGATCTATTGTTAGTTCCTTACTAAGTGTAATTAATTTGAAAATCACAAGTTTTTCAAAGTTTTAATTCTGACCGCAGATGACATGCAATGATTATGCAGTGACAGTCTATCATTATCATTAATCCATATCTGAACATTGTTATTTTTTCCAACCCAGAGTTATGTTTTGAGTTATAATTGTTCATAATAAACTCGTTTTTAAATAATGTTATAATTTATAAGGTATTTTCAACCTTCTACTCATAACAATAGATAACTAAGCAGTGATACAGAATTTGAATTCTTAATATTTTTTCGTCAGCAAGTTGAACCGAATCCAATTCCCATTATTCATCGGTTTTCCAGTAAATCTAGCCTAATACTTCCGCTATTCGTATAATTAGTTACACTCTCAAGCGTTTGTTTCTGTTAACCGCACACACAGTGGTCATATTGCAAGTCTATTACAATTCCACTAATAATTCTATTATATTCACATCCTGCTAAAATTTCCCCTTCAGGTTTCTGCTAACTGCTTAGAACAAAATTTCGAGATTCTTAAGAAACCGGCGATACTATAAAATAACATATCATAGAGTGATGCGTTGGTAATTTAAAATTAATATAATCTTTATAATAATAATATATGTAATATAAATATATCCATACATTTCAGTTATTATGCTATAATAATGCCTCACAAAATAGCAAATAAAGTACTATATTATTTTTGTAATCGTGATACTACAATGTATTCAAAATTTTCTGTGTCTGATAAATGATAACCTATCCTGGTACATATTCATTCAGAAATTGGAAATAAATTCTTTAACCAGTTAACCGTGGAATTTAGTTTTATGAATCCCTCGCGGGATACGGAATTGAAATCGAACAATGACGTGTATATTCTTCGAACACAGGGCAAATGTTTCAGACATAAATTTTATGAAAAGAGGAAAAGAAAATGTTGAAAAATTACATTTTTGGTCCATAAGAAATTGACAATTCAGTGTCAAAAATGCTACCGCGATAGAACTTTGGATTGAACAGTTAACTGGTTAAAAAGATACTATTCCCGAACGGATCAACTTTTCAATTGCATGGGGGGCGTCTATTCTATACATAAACATCTTAAAAAGTAGGATACACTTACAAATTAGTAATAATATAGTATTCACATTTTTATATCGAACACGACGATCAACGACGAATGTTGATATTTCGTATTTACTCAACGATGTCAATATTACAGTCTCATATATCGAGTCGTTGATCAAAAGAATTAAACCGACTTCAAAATAATTGAGGAATTAATAACTATTTTGTTCAATTTTATAACGACTTTATACGTCAAATGTATCTGACGAAAAGTTCTACAAAATCGCGTCTGTTGTGATTTTAAAATGAAATATTTTATATTAAGTACGAGACGTATTCAATTGATTACTACAACATTAGAATATTTCACAGACAGTCAAATCCACATGAAATAATGAATTAATGTAATAAAAATTAATTTGTATAATCAGTTATTCAATCTTCTCCTAGATTATTATAATCAACAAGATTATAAATAAATTCATTTTCATTGTTTTCCGAAACACTAAGGTATTTGTTATCTCCCAATTTTTCAATATCAATTGTCCATTAAACTTATCCACAAACTTTACACATATAACTGCTATTTATAATACAACCATTATTAATTATAGCATTACATTTTTCGCAGAAAAAAACGATAATTTTCTTCGTCCAAATAAATTTATTAAACAAGTACCCACAATTTATTTTACACAATGTGGCTACAAGCGAATAATGTTTAAATGATCACGAAAAAAATTCTAATTTACCACAAAGAGAATCAACTTTTCACTGTAAAGAAATTCGCGAAATAACATTTCACCGTAAGCACATTTCTAAATTCTTTCTTTCATAAAAACTAATATACACCAATTCTTATTATCAAAATAACATTAAATTCCATCGGTATCACAGTAAAGAACAGACAGAAAGCTATGCAATTTCTAAAAATACCAACGATAACGATTGTAAACGACTTATAAAATTGTTTATTCATACGTACCGTAAAGATCGTTATACACGTGAAGAGCGGAATCGGTCAGACCGATGAGAAATTGTAAAAAAACCACTAGAAAAAATTTCTTGTACATTTCTGAGAGAAGGGAAACAATGCCGGCGACTAGAAGATCGGAAATTGCAGAGAGCCACGCGTGAAACGCAATATCATCAAAACCGATCCGCGCAGAGTGCGGTTTACGACTGAACTGGACTCAACGAAAACCGATTGCAGGAGAACGCGGTGATGCGACGTGTCATGCGAAAGAATCAGGAGAAAGAGGAACCCGGGATTACTGGGTTCGATCTTTCTGTTGGACACGCTGCATACTGGAGGTTTTGAAGTTGAAGCCACTAATGTGTAAGTATTCAAGTATCCGTACTCTTAATGATTGTAAGAAGGTATTAAACAGATATTGAAAGAATTATTTTGAATTATGGTACCGCGGCAATTTTATTATTGTGGCCTTCGTTGAAATGAAAGGAGATGCTGGAAGATGTAGCCATTGACGCATAAATATTGGAGTACCGGTACTCTTAGTGATTGTGGAAAGATACTGCAAAACTATTGCAAATATTATTTTGAATTATGGTAGCGCCGTTAATTGCATTATGGATTCTTTCATTGAAATGAAGAGAGATGCTGGAAGATGTAACTATTATCGCAAAAATATTGGAGTACAGGTATTCTTAGTGATTGCGTAAAGATACTGGAAAAATGTTGAAAATATTAGTTTGAATTATGGTACCGCTGTAATTTTATTATCGTATCCTTCATTGAAATGAAAGGAGATACTGGAAGATGTAGCCATTGACGCATAAATATTGGAGTATAGGTATTTTTAGTGATTGCGAAAAAATGTTGGTAAAATGTTAAAAACATTAGTTTGAATTATGGTATCGCTGTAATTTTATTATCGCATCGTTCATTAAAATGAAAGGAGATGCTGGAAGATGTAATTATTATCGCTAAAATATTGGAGTACAGGTACTTATAGTGATTACTAGACTGCGGATGTTTATGCAAATTTCGAGTTTCACAAATGCAAGTGAGACAGGAAAACCTATCTAGGGATTTATTGCACTTAATAAATATTACAAAAAATCCCATACTTTGGATATTTTAAATATATTTTTATATTATGTGCTTTTTGTATATTTTAGCCGTATTTAATTTGTCATAAATGCATAAAAATCCGCAGTCTGGTGATTACGAAAAGATACTGGAAAAATGTTGAAAATGTTAGTTTGAATTATGGCACCGCTGTAATTTTATTATCGCATGCTTCATTGAAATGAAAGGAGATGCTAGAAGATGCAGCCATTGACGCGTAAATATTGGAGGACCAGACCCTTAATAATTGCGGAAAGGTTTTGGAAATATTAAGAGATATAGTTTTAAATTATCTTACTATGTATAATAATTTTAATTGTAGCATCCTTAACTGATACGAAAGGACACGCTAGAGGATGCAGCCATTGACGCGTGAGTATTGAAGTACCGGTACTCCTAGTGATTGTGATTGTGAAAAGATACTATAAAAATGTTGAAAGTATTAATTTGAATTATGGCACTGCTGTAATTTTATTAAATACCGCATCGTTCATTGAAATGAGAGGAGACGTTGGAAGATATAACAACCGGCGCGAAAATATTTGAGTACCGCCACTCTTAACGATTGTGAGGTGCAGTAAAAATTTCGCCAATGTTATTTCGGTTTATGGTAAATACCACTATAACTTCAATTGTCGTATTTATAATCGTAACCGAAGAGCTGGAACCGTAAATCTTTATTTGCTAAATATAAGATGTTATCGGTTTATTACGTACACAAAATGTAATTATAGCGGATAGTCGATTTTCTCATCTTAATTATAAGAAAATATTTCTTTTCAATTTCGTCCAAACTTTCTTCACATCATCATCTCCAACAAGAGTACTAAAAATAATTAAATTAGATAGAAAACTTTATTTCCTATTTAAGATCACTCAAAATGAAACTTCTTATATCTGTCTTTCATAAAAAGATAAAACCCTGGCCGTGAAATCGCCTTAAAGAAACAGCTATTCATTTTGAAGTTCTAAAAATAAATTACATCGAAAAAAAAATAACATCAAACATGAAGGCAAAACGAAGGTAATTAAAACAAACAAGTCAATTGAAATGTGTAATACAAAACATAGATTATAATTCAATCGTGATATTGTTCGTCTTAATTAACAATACTTGGTTTTCCTCCAGCCGTTGCATCTTGCGTTCTATTCCTATGTTTTCACAGTTATTCTTCACTGATTTTAATCGGCAATTAAAATCAATTTGACTTTGACGAATGACATACAATTAGTTGCAATAACTGGCGAGGCAGAGGACGATTAATGTTTGACCGCTGTTAAGCTCGCGCAAAATTCTTACATAATGTTAACACTTTTATTACAGTACGTTATTACATAAGTAATAACACTTGGAGATTCTTTTACATGTTTTCAGATACTCATAAAGCTTGTGCGTCCGTACGTCTCTTTTAATGCATACTAAATAAATAAAGATTTCAAAAGTATTGAAAACTATACATCATTTGTCATTGTAGCAATTAGTCTGCAACAATCGGAAATAAACTCACTGCCAGATATATAATGCTTATCAATTAAGTGTAGAAAATTAAAGAAAAAAGAAAACTTGTAATTTTAGCAATCAATATAACATCTGAAACTTTAGGCTCTGAATTTATCTTTTTAAATCGAACGCGCAATAAATTCGGGTATATTTCAAAACATTCTTTACTTCTTCTGTCATTCCATCAACATTTTTTATCTCTATACTTTTCAGGCGATGAAGAAATATTTCATGTTTGCTCAAATAGCTCGTTAACCCCTTGCCTTACAATAACGTGTGGCACACGTGACACGGTAAATGGAATAGAAAATTGTTAAGTTTTCGAAAAACTATTAAATTGAAAATATCAGTAGGTCAGGAGATGTTGAGATTAGTTATATGCTATTAATATTGCGCTAACTTATACCAATATATCGGAAATCACTGATAGATTATTATTTCAACCACTAATTTTAACACTTTACCGACCGGTAGCCGATTAATCGGCTTTTCGGACCAAACACTTTTAACTCATTAATTGGTCGCTACGGCAATTAATAAATTATTATTTTTCATTGCGGTTAACCGGTTAAATACCGGTCGGTAAAGTGTTAAGTTATTACACGTATGGTTATAAAAGAAATTGTAAGGCAAGGGGTTAAATTCGAAATAGAGCCCTAGTTCCAATCCCTATTGTACAAATTGTTCTTATATTTGCAAGAAATTAATTGTTGCCTTTAAATGAAATGGTTTTCTTGTTGAACAGATTTTCAAATTGACATTAATGAGTATACGAGGCCTATTCAGAATAAAACTGAACTTTTTGAACTACGCGTCAATGGTGATATTTAGAACCTTGCGGTGGGCAGCGTTGCGTCGATCAATCCTCATTTTATCATCACATATTTTTGGATTGTTAATGTCTCGTTTAGTTTTCCTGCAATTTATATTTAAGTGCAACGTCTTTAAATGTTAGTGCCGATTTTTGAAATGCATGATTTTCTGGAACAACGATACAACGTAAAATTTTGTGTTAAGCTGGGAAAACTGACACAGAAACGTTTCAACCTTTTTTTGTCGAAGGATTTCCACGCCCCAGAAAAGCACGTCAGTCTTGATCCAATGTGAAAGTGATGATCATTGTTTTGTTTCGAATTTCATGGAATTGTGCATTTTAAATGCGCCCCTCAAGGTGAAATACTAAGCCGTGTGTACTATCGAGTCATTTTATAACGGTTACGTGAAAAAATCTGCAAAAAGAGATCAGAGTTGTGACGAGACAGCTCATGGTTCTTGCACCGCGACAATGCATCGGTCTACTCAGCTTTGTTAATTCGAGAGTTTTGTGCAAAAAATCAGATGACTGTTCACCCCCACCATTCTTACTTGCCAAACCTGGCTCCATGTGATTTTTTCTTGTTTTCCAAATTAAAATCTGTGCGAAAAGGATGTTTTCAGTCTGTAGATGATATCAAAGCAAATTCGTCACAGACCTTATAGGACATTTCAAATGAAGCTATCCAGGACTGCTTCGCAAAATGGAAATACCGCTAGGAACGGTGTGTGAATAGTGGAGGGGAGTACTTTGAAGGGGATAACGACTAATAATTTCTAAAATTAAAAATAAAGTTTTTTTTTAAACAAGTTCGGTATTTTTCTGAACAGATCTCCTCGTATTGGCGGCGGATACTCAACCCATCTACGTTCAACACTAGATTTACGGAGCCAATTTGCCTCGTTCAAAATTTGATTACTATATATATATATATAATATTAGTTGGTTAATTTTTTTAATAATACATTTTTCATTTAAATTGATTTGGAACTATTTTCTTAGCAAAAAACTTCAATTTTCTTGTATGACTGAAATTGGCACACTTCAGAAAAATAGGTATATCAACATCCGTAAATCTAGTGTTAATATACGATGTTTCAGTGCCTGGAGGGTTAGAAGACATTTAGAACTATTGATTGAAACTTGCCTTCCATGATTTATAATATTAATTAATCATTTTTGTACGACACTTGTGAAGTATCCGTTTCATATGTAAAGTATAAAATCAAAATGTAAATGTGCGATTTTGTTTAAAAATTCCATAAGATCTTGCACGTCTTTCATGTATATTAGTGGACAAAAAGTATGCATGTACGAATACATATTCGCATAAACGATATCGTGCGGCCGAAAAATTACAGCCGGAAATAAAAAAAGATAACAATTACAGAGTTAGAATACGTATATATGTATACAAATTATATCCAAAGTGTTACTCACAGCTGAAGTGTGACTAATATATTTACTGAAGCATACGGTGACAAAAAATTTCCCATACTTCATTTACATATGAATGATAGGAAGTAGATTGAGGGGAAGAACCTGTTGGATCTTACAAAAATAAAAGTTTGACACCGACCAGATTTTTAGCATTTTGATGCTACGAAATTTTCTACCAATCGACCGAAAGCTATACAATTTTGAAGGGATGTTGGAATTTCAGAAACTCGTGCAGTATTAGCTGCAGAAAAAGTTAATTTGCATTTTAATTCTTTGAACATAGCGTTAAGTCTTAGGCTGAACAACTTAACCCCCTATGGGCCCCTGTAACTTTAACATAACGCAAGATACATTTAAGATTCTATTCTTCAAAGCCAAATTTTTGATTTTGCCGAATATTATAATTTAGCTCGTGAAAATCATAAAATTCTTTGCCATTTAATATTTATAATTCAGGTTAATCCATTATTTAAAATAGTATTCTTATTATTTGCTAATTGTACTATCGTGAAACTGATTTTCGAATACCACGACAAATTCGGACTATAGTGGGTGAATTCTTTGAAGCAGAAGGTTTCAAAGAAAAAAAGAAACCTAGTTAAACGGACAAATTGTTTTAACTTAAATATAACAAGATGTGGTTAGTTAAATTATGTCTTTATGATTTTTGAATCTGTGATTTCGAAACATTACAGAATAAGAAGAACGGGTTGAACCCTTAACACAAATCCAGATGTCCAAAAATAAACTAAACGATCTGTATGAAAGCAACGCCCACGGACAATGGAAAGAATAGTATTCCAAAGCAATAATATTCAGGATGTGTAAAACATCTAACAATAAGATACATATTAATGCTAAGTATATTTTAATAATGAACTGTATAATTAAAATACTTTTCCGGAAACTTTTTAAGAGCTTTAGGCATCCTGTGATATATAATGATCAGTTTATCTCCATTAATTGATATTTTGTTTTCGGATAGTTTATGTATTGAAGGATTTATTTGAATATATCGCACAGTATTATGCAGTCCATAATTAAAATATATTTTCGAAGTGCCGTACGTTGCATCATGCCGCAGATCGATATTATTTGACACTGTATTTCCGTATAGACATTGTAACAAATGATTTCTTTGAATGCAATGGTAATACATTATATATTATTCTATAGTGTACAATTAAAATATGTTTCCTACTTCCTTCCTAACAAAACTAAAACCTAATAAAACTAAATTTAGTCGATATTCTTTGGTCCATTCTTTCCTGATTGACTATGTATCGAATAATGTCTTTGAATGCAGTGATAACACAGCACATACAATATTATCAAACAGTGTATAATTAAAATATATGTCTTAATTTTTTAAAATAAATAGGACACTTTGTGGCGTACAACGATCAATTCGTCTGTACCTATTGGCACTTTGTTTTCTGGTAGTCAATCAATCGAATGATTTCTTTAAATGCAACGATGGCACACTGTATGCAATTGTACAGTGTGCGATTAAGTTATATTTCCTACATTTGTGAAAAGCAATAGAACGCTCTGCGGAGTGGAACGATCAGTTAGCCAATATTCTTTGGTCCATCATTTCCTTGTTGACTATCTATCTAATAATTTATTTGAATGCAACGGTGACACATCGTATATTATTGTACAGTGTGCAATTAAGTTATGTTTTCTACATTTTTGAAGAGCAATAGAACGCCCTGCGGAGTGGAACCAACAATATTCTTTGGCCCATTCTTTCCTGGTTGACTATCCATCAAATGGTGTTCTTGATTACAATCATGGTGCGCCGTATATTATCATATAGTGTATAATTAAAATGTATGTCCTAATTTTTTAAATAACTAGGATGCCTTGTGCTTCAGAACTATCAATTCATCGATATCTTTTGGCACTTCGTTTCCGGGTAGTCTATGGATTGAATAATGTCCTTGAACGCAGTGGTGACACGCTGGACGAAGGCCCCGCGTATCGAGTGACCTTGGAAGAAATCCCGTGATTGTTAAGAACTTAACTGTGATCGAGAAAGGAACTAGTGTTATAAGAAAAAATATTGAAACAAGACTGACGTTATGGTACTGCTTATAGCGAATTGAACATTAAGATCGTTTAAAACAAAGAAAGGACCTTTACAATTGAGAAATGAAAAATGATTCTTATTGTTAGTAAGAGAATTTTGAAGAAAACTACATCTTAATAAGTTTCTTAACACCATATTTACGGCTGCTAAATTTAGCATATTTATATGAATTAAATAAGTACTTTGAAAAAAAATTGATCAAGTGGAAAAAATACGAGTAGTTAAGTAATTTATTTATTATAAATTACACGCGACATATCTGCTGTACTGCTTCTCTATAAATTTAAAAAATATTTTTAGGAAATTAGGAACCCGTCAATTTGACGGTCGCCGTAAACCTAGTGTTAAATTCGTAATTTTCTTCAAAATGAAATCATGGAACTGTTTGAATAACAATATAAACTTTTTACACTCCAGCAATAAGAACTTCCAACGGGCACTGTCAAAGTATTATACTTTATGCTTAGTCCTTGGGCACAACAATAGTGTGCTGTACTAAAGAATCAAAATATTTATTTCCGTTGAATAAGAAACTCATTCAGAGAGCAATTTCTTTATGCGGTTAAATTATTTTTACCACTGGATCTGCCAAGGCAGTCAAAGTAACTGGTACTTCATTTGTTTAAAAAATTTCTAATGTTTCGAACACTTCTATTTCTTAACACTAGACTGCGGATGTTTATGCAAATTTCGAGTTTCACAAATGCAGGTGAGACAGGAAAACCTATCTAGGGATTTATTGCACTTAATAAATATTACAACAAATACCATACTTTGGATATTTTAGATATATTTTTATATTATGTTCTTTTTGTATATTTTTTTAGCCGTATTTAATTTGTCACAAATGCATAAAAATCCGCAGTCTACTTAACACTTTACCAATCAGAAGCCTATTAATAGGCTTTTCGGACATAACGCTTTTGAACTTTTAACTTATTAATTGGTTGCCACTCCAATTAATAAATTATCATTTATCATTGCAGTTACCTGTGTTAGGGACTCAATAACGAGAATTTTTAATTTTCGAACAGATATCGGTATCAAGGAAGTAGGTATTTGTGGCCAAGTGATCGGTCAGAAGGGGGTAGGATGTTAAAAAAATACCGGTCGTTAAAGTGTTAATTTTTCTGCGCCTATTTCATATACTATGATAACAACATTTTGTTAAGAGTAAAGGATAAAATAAAAGTACATATTGCTATTCAGAGATTTCAATGATAGTGCGAAGAAAGGAAAGATATTAATGCAGAGAGTTGTTTTCCATCTTTATACCATGCTGATTTTCCCATCTATTTCTATTCTACTGTTTTAAGTAATATGTATGATATACTTATGACAGAAAAGAATTTAAAATTGTGCCCGCTGTTTGAAAATCCCAGATTTCACCTCGTTACCCACCATAACTCCTAAATAAGGTAATGTTACATGTTGAAAATCTTCCTTTCTGTAATTAAAAACAAATTCTTCAAGGAAAATCTTTTTAACTACACCGAGAACATATATCTGCCATATGCTACATAATATTTAATTGCAGTCCTTACCAATAAGCTGAAGCTTTAAACATAAATAAAAATACAAAGCATTAAAAAATTCACGTTCTTATTCCAAACCTACTCATATAATAATGAAACATAAATTTACTGTCTCATAACTTTCACTTATAAATTTCAGTTTTAAATAAATCAGACATTACACAGCCATAAAAAGCTGAAAAAGTCAAGAAAGATGCAAAAGTGCTAAGTGAATGATTAAAGAAGTACTTATTATTAGATGTACATTACAGGATACAGAAAACCTTGAAATAACTAATCGATCAAGGAATATATGCATCGAATCGATATATTTGCATAGAGTTGCGGTAAATTGTCTAGCGACATTATGTTTGAAACCGTAAACCAAGTAATTTCAACAAAACTCTACCTGTTTTTATGCGGACCTCTCTTATGCATTACATAAAAAAAGTCTATCAAAAAAGTCCATCGTATATTGCGAATAGAAATTAATTAAAAAATGTAATGTAACTCTAAATAAATGCGAGGTAGTGTCTTCAAGCGATGAAAGTGATTTTGAATCAGTTCTCTACAAGAATTTTGAGAAAGTTCTCCACAATAGTTTTAAGAGCACATTTTGGAATTTATATAAGCAAGTAAAACATTCAAAAATATTCCACTGTGCAACTTCAATTTTTCCTTGTTTGGAAAACCAATTTGCAGCTACATCGCGAATCGATAAATACATCGTTTTTAAATAGACCCTACTCACCACATGAAAAATCTTTTTTAAACGTGTTGCAAACAATATATTTTATAGCTACTTATGAAGTTTCAGAATATTTTTTTATGCAATCTCTATCCCCATACAAAAACAGGTTTGAGAGTATCTACTATTGCAGAACAATAAAAAATAGACTATTAACTAATTGTTTCCTTCGCGTTCTACCAATTCAAGTGTAATTGGAAGTATACTTTCATGGAATTACTTTTTCACAGCCACTGAAGTTCTTTGTACACGCAAATATGAAATTCTATTATATCATCAATCGTTCTCCTCTACTAATTCTTTGAAATGAATAAACGAAATCGTTCTTACCAATAAGCTATCGCTCAAAATATATTATTTAGCTCGAGGTTTCTCCACTTCAGGGTTCTCCATAAAAATAGAAGTTCCAAGGTTAATGCCTGCGGGACATCGTCCTAAATAGCAAAGCTTCTTTGAAGCGCATCTGAATAAAAATACTTAAGTTTTCTCGAGATGCATCGAAAATCTAGATCACGAGATGGCAGAGAAACGAGGAGATTTAGTTTATGGAAGATCTTTCTTTTCTTCTCAATATTTCGAACTTTCAAAGGAAAACAAATGGAACTGATTTCTTCATCGAAAAGAGTGCTGAGAAAAATAAACATTTCAATCAATCCCCAGAACAAGAGACTACTGGAATCAAATTAAAAAAAAGAGTATTCTTTGTAGAATTCTGCAAAAAGAAAATAGCGTTTATTGATGATGATACAAAAAACGAATTTGATTCATGGAGTAGGAAGAAAGTGATTCACACATTCTCGAAATGAAAGCCAAACAAAAACGTTAATTATAGGTACAATTTTTACGGAATTACAGATATTTTTAGAAGTACTAACAATTCATTGAAACCTCGAACTAGTCCTATATATAATAATGCAGTACTAAATATAAAACATAATAAAGTTTCTCAAGAAAGCAATGAATATTACAAATTTTGCACTAATTATAAATAATTATAGACATTTTCCGGAATTTCTAATTCATATTGTTCCCAGTGATAATCAAAGATTACTCTACCTTTTCAATCTAAACGTAATAAATGTTATCATATTAAAAAAGATACACAGTTTAAATCAAGACATAATTCATCAGGCACATAGAATTGTTCAGATATGATAAACTACTTTCTTTTCTCAACGGACAATAATTATTTGAAAAAAATGCAAACGAAAAAGTTTTGGTGCTTTTTGGAGAGTATACGATAGTCAATGTTAAGTTTTTGGAATTTTCCATAATTCTTCCGAAAGAAAGTTTCACATTTTTCTCGAATGATACATATTTTTTAGACGTTATCAAAGCAACTATAAGACAAATTCAACTGTGGTAAACTATGGCCTTCAAGGTCAGACAATGTCAGGAATGAATGGAATAAAGTAAATGTTTCGCAATGATATATTTACTAGTATGTTGTATTGATAAGACTACAAATAGTATTCAATAGTATATCACATGGTTGAATCTGTCTTGACAGTGGCTTTGATAAGGTATACAAAAGTGTATACTTTTCGCATTCAAAGAACTGAAGGTCGCTTTAGTTTCCTGAGAAACATTACGTAAAATAAATGAAATAAATATCAGCAAGAATTTTTTACACTGACTATAGCGAAATTGAAAACATCCAGCTTATCCTAAAATAAAGAAATTTCGAATTTTATATACACATTTAGGTGCTTACTACAATTACAGTATTAAAAATTATAACTATTAATTTCTTACGACAATTATAATATTGCAAATACAGGAAATATACGTTTTAACGCAAAGTTACAATTAGTATTACAGTCTTTGATAACAACGTTCTTTTTTCTTGGAATAGGAATTTGCATATCTTTTTAGAAGTCCGTGGAATAGATTTCGTATGAACGACGTTCATAATATGTTACATTACTTTGAGAAAAAATTAAATGTTATACTTGTAATACATGATAATATTGCTATTTTTTTAAATTTTATACGACTCTAAGAAATATTACATCATTTGACGTATAAATAGGACCAAAATATAGGTACTTTAACCTTTGGAGGCCGAAAACTTTTTGAACTGTAATTTCTCGAATTTACTTGTTTCAATTGTAATTCGTTATAAATATAAACAGTCGTGATTACAAATAACAAAATTATATTGTTTGGTGCGAATCTTTAGCTTATTAAATATAATGATATTGTTTCCTCAACGGTAGCATTCAATCGTGAGTGGGTATCCCCTTGTCGTATTATTTCTTTTGAGACTGCATATCCAATAACTTAGAATTAATTGGTAAAATAACAATTAATCCCTGACTTCTGCTATAGCGTATAACTTAACGCAAGAAATAAATTGAAGCAGTATAGAAAAAAATTGATCGTATCGTAACCCACTGATATTTTTGATCTAATAGTTTTTGGATAACTTCAAAATTTTCTATTCCATTTAACGAGTCACGAGTGTCACTCATTATTGTACGGAAAGGGGTTAAATAGAACATATTCTATTGGTTGCATATCATAGTACACTAAAATCGTATTGACATTCACGTATTTTTTTAATTTTTCGTTTTTTTCTGTTTTAATCGCAATAGTAATTTCATGTAGGACTATTATTTCTGTTGGAATTCCGATCTTACCATGCAGAAGCCGCCATCAGGGGCCTATGGTGGATATAGATTTAAATCGAAATTTCAGGTGCAACCGCTACACAAAATCATTATCATCTTTCGCAAATATTTTCTTAATTATTATTTAATATACTATATTCACGGTGATTTGGACGTACGTCCTAAGTGAAATGATTAAACGAATTATTGTCGAAAAATAAAAATGGTATACAAAAAAGAGCAACAACCATGGCATTCGTAACAGAAAAATATAACTTTCAAGGATATCCTTCGGCCGGAAAAACACAACTATTATTTGAAAAATTTGAGTCAATATGAAAACATCAAAATTATGTACGTCGTAGTATTCCATAAATTATTCTGAATAAATATGATTGAGAAGGATATTTTGTTGAAACTCAAACTTGATATAAACTTGGAATAAAAACAATTTAGTAATTAAATGTAATATAATTCAATATAATGAATGACGTTTGCCATGTTACAACATTTCCGTAGTTACAACAAAAACAATACGCAATGTTAACATTTGAATATTTCGGATTGCAGGGTTGTATCCTCAACATACTTCTCTATATAATTGAGAAGAACGCATCATTAACACTAGAACGACCGGCGTGAAATCTATGACATTTGAATATATCAAATAAGTACTTTGAAAAAAGGGGAATCAAGAGGTGAAAAATATGATCGGTTTGGAAATCTGTGTTTTATAAGATCAGCTTAGAATTTCTAGTCTAGGACTCTCCCATAAACTTAGGAAATTGTTGGAAAACATTGTGAATAAGTCATTTTGACTTGCTTGGTCGTTCTAGTGCTAATTATTTAGCTTACACCTATAAATAATAATAATTGACATACTTCATCGTGCAAAATATTATACTTCATTTTCAACCTATTAAAAAAGCTGATTTAATAATAAAACATCTGAATGAATGTGTCATACAGATCACCTGTCGAAACTCACTCCAAACCTGTAAACACGTTACACAAATATCCATAGCAGTTACAGCCAAAAACCACAAAAGAAAGAGAACGTCCATTACTTTTCCCAGAACGCTTAATTTCCTCTTTCGCAATAACCGGTGTTTCTTTCATGAATCCCTACAACTGCATTCGAGCCCTTCAATTATCGAGCGTATTCTTCGCATCAGTCATCGCGAAAAGACGAATATTTTTACCGAAAGACACAACCGATGCCTATAAGATCACCACTGAGAGTGGGAGGAAAAGTGAGAACCATGCATCGGTGAGAATGATAGAGGAAGAGACACGATACCTTGGAAAAGACAGAGTCAGTACGGTCGCAGTGCTCGAGTTAGTTGCATCGCGTTGTTTCGCACTTTTACTCATTCTGCTCTTCCTGTTTCTGAGGAAGTTATTGCGGAATGATATGAGATTATTGTGACGTTTGAAAACGCATAATTTGATACAATAAAATCGAGAGTTTACTGTCGTATGAATTACTGAGCTTGTTGGGATTTAGGAGAATTTGCGGCAGGTAAGATGATTTTAAGTTTATTGTATTTTTTACACTGTTTTGTTAGTTTTTATTGCATGGCAATATGAAATTGTTAGTTAAATTATCGACTTGTCTGAACAATTTTTAATGATTGCGAAAATCTTGAGAGAAACTAGAAAAAGCATTTTCTCACGGTGGATAACTATTAGTATATTTTGTTGCAATAGACGATAAGCATATTTTAATATAATTATTATCCGTAAAAATAGGATGAAATTAACGACTAGTGTCTGTAATTATATTTTCTAGTGAGTTGGTTTAACAAATTACATACATCTTTGAAATGATTTAAAGACAATAAACGTTTTGAAAGGCGATTTACTCGATTTAAATTGCTACTTGAACGTAGATGTAATTTATTGTACTTATGTGAATTCTGATAAAGCAGTTAATTTTAATTTTTACTTAACATAGGCTGAATCTTTTCTATTTGATATCAATAGTTTTTTTGCTACATGTTCAGTAAAGGTATAATAATTAATCATTACTCCCGCTTCTTACTAATTTGACACTGTGTACATACTGCGTGTAATAGTTTTTAATTAACCGCATTTCAATCTGTTATATCTCTTCCTCTCGTTAGAATCGAGCGCATTTTACTGAAAACAGCTCGTAGTCATTTTATTCTAACTTAATTATGATTATGAAATATAATATGATTTTTCCACACGTATAAAATGAAATTAATCCCAACATTTATTTTTTGTAAATGTTTTCAAACTCGAAAAAGGGAAAGCAGCTATAGATCAATTCCGGCGATAATATTTCTTACAAAAATGGTACTCGTAGGTTCTTTATTAATATTATATAAAGTCTACCTGAACTGAAATGCAATTTGTAAAATCATCTCGAGATCACATGAAATAATATTAAATATAATTATTGCATTTCGATAAATCAAACTCTTTGAATTTCAATATTTTGGGGATACGATGGAATCGTCTATTTTCATTATTTAAGTTCTATTTTTGATGTTGCAAGCTGCGATCGATCTTGAAGAAAATCAACAGATGTGATTAGTTTTGGTTTATCTTTACCTAAAAATCATACATTTATCTTCGAATAATAATAAGCATTTATACGCAAAAAGCGGGAAGTTGATAATTGATTGAGTTATGCCAATGGTATTATATTCATGAGTTACATTACTGTTTACTAATTGAACATAAATGATATGTTAACTTTATTTACTATTTAATATATTGAGCACATAATTGGTTATTACGCGACAATTTGTATATTACAATCAAAGATAAACAGTTTTACCACGTATGAATTACTATGCAGGGAAATACTGATATTGTAATATAAGTATATATTTCCCTCCGTTATGAATTTTCTAAATAATCATATTCAAAAATAGCTTAATAAAGTATTTCATTAAAAATTTATTTCTCGACTTCTCATAAATTCTAACGTTTTTAAAAATCTTAATCTTTTAGCCAATAAAAAATTTAAACTTTTAATCTACTTGTTAAAAAGGAACAAAAAATGAAGACATGTATAAAATATCTACATAATGTAAAATGAATGTTAATGACAAAAAAATACTACACGAGAATTTATTAGAAATGTCAAATAATCAGCGTATTGAATTGTGTTTTTGTATATGCAATAAGTTCATAAGGATTAAACGAAGTCGTTCACAGTAACATTAGAAAGTTTACATAACGCAGAATGAAAAATTTATCATATTTTATTTCAATAGACATACATAAATACTAATGATAGTTCTTTATTACAATATGAATATTTATTTTCGCTTTTACGACGTTTGTATGTGTCTCCACGTGAAAGCTTTCTTTATTTCCTATATGCAAAATAAACATTTCACTACTGTGTATTTATTTCTCAAATAATATTCACAAAGTAGTTAGAAAACATCTAATTTCAATAAACATGTTTATTAATAGGTTTAAAATTTCTTTATATACGTGATAAGATAATTATGTTAAATTGATTATAATGTATATTAGGTGTACAAATTAATTCTCGGCCTTTTTTGACTAACTTTGACATTTATTTATAACAATGTTGATATCAATTCCATATTAAACATAATCTTCTTCATTTTCTATACGTTTTTGCCATCTCTCAGGTAATTGTCGGATTCCAGATCGGAAAAATGATAGTGGTTCACATCAATGAAATCATTGAGGCATTTATAGACCTGTTCAACTTACTTGAATTGAGAATCAGTTAGGCGGTGTTGTGGGGATCGAAATAGGTGGTTATTTGAAAAAATCAAAATCAAAATCGAACAAATCATTTCTTTCGCCTCTGTAGCGTTTCTTTTTTTTTAGTTGAAACGCGAAAAGAAGTCAGTGCCTTAAATGTTGCTTATCGAACGACATCGCTTCTACACATGATTTTTCACGTTATGTCTGGAGTATAGTCATACGATATATCTTATTTTAATGCTAACAAATGGCGCTTTAGAATGACTATTCAAATTTGGAAAAATTCTAATCTGAATAGATTTTATGTTCGATGAAATCTGGGGGCCGAGAATTAATTTGTACACCTAATACATATAGAAAATACCACATAACGCATAAAGCTATTGCATTATTCTATAAAGTAAATTGAGAACAAAAATCCAACACAGTTACAGTTTCTAAGCAGAAATCAATTTTCTAAAATATATACAATTATAATATCACTCCATGTCATTCATTTTGGACAGTGGTTCAATTGCATGATAAAGTCAAGGTGATTATTTAAAATAATGTTAATTCAATAGCGTAAGATATAGCTTGAAAGTGGGAAATCATCGAGACAACGCTATAAAATGGAGGATAATGATCCCAATGCTCATGTAACAGTTATCAAACGTGTGCACTCTAATAGTATTACATCACTGGAAAATTATATTCTCTCTACGAACTATAATCCTTTGAGATCGTTATTATCAACTCATTTTCTGATTGTTATATCAGCATTATCTTAATAAACTCAGCTCCGATAAAGTAATAATATTCAATGACCAATAAATTCAATGAATTCCACTTGTCGAATGTTACAACAAAAACTGTTGTTTAACCTATTGGACACGATGCACTACTGTAGTGGTTTTCATGGATGTTTTCCTTTTGAACGACGCGCCGTTATAGTAGCTCCCTCGCTCACCGTGTGAATTAAAGTCAAAGTATATGTATCATATCTTCAAGAAAAATTATAATTCAATCATCCAAAACTTAATTTCAATGTGCTCACGTAGAGAACAGCATTGTCAGGCAGATATTACAGTGCTGTATCGTTTACACGTAAATCGCGTCAGACTCTGCCGTAAAGAGAAACAGCCACGCACAAAATTTAGCCGTGCCTAAAAAGTTAACCCCTTGTAACCCATGATCATAAATTCTAAAATAGATAAAAACCGAACTATCAAAACTAATTTGCAGTAATATACTATTTAGCGGCATTTCTGCGTAAGGTGGTGTATTATTTCGATAGTATGGTACGTAGCAGTAATGATACAATGAGTTCAAAGGGAATAAATATGGTCCATATGGCTTTTCTAGGATTTTTTTTAGTTTGTTACAGAAATGTCACAACGGGCTACAAGGGGTTAATTACTGAGCATACATAGGTTTATAATACTATAATTTCATAATTTATAAAATTTATATTTTTATCCCTACATAGAAATATACGCTAAGTACAAACCACTTTCTTCATTGTATTTTATAAAAACTGTTATTTTATTTGCAATCAGAACTTTTCAGTAATAGAGGGTTAAGAATGAAATGAATGAAATTTACCATAAAGAATAAAATTAATAGAGTATTCTAGATAATTAAGTCCTAACAACCATAATTCTTTTAAATAATTTTTCTCAGTTGTATATTCAACGATTAATTCAAAAGCTTTGCTGCTTTTTACAATTGAATAATCAATTGACATAATTCGTAATAATCACATTAATTTTATCATCAAGTTAAATTACCATGCCTTTCCTTAGAATCCACTTAAGATTGTAGCTACTAGAAAAAAAACCATACGTAATCAAAAATGAAAAAACTTGAAAAGAAGAAAAAATTAATAGGGAACATGATAAGAAGTTACAGACTCTTTTAATTACAAAATTATTTACCATAAGTGTTTAGAATATTTCTACAGGAATATGAATCTGTACCGAAAGTAAAAAGAAGTGAGCACATAATTCATAAAATCGCGTATCAACTGTAATTTTAAATTACAAAAATCCTCACTTCTTTTAAACAATTTAAATACGTATCATTATCCTATTAGACGTACAAAAATAAGTACAAATATTTTTTTAATATCAATGAATAACTTTTGATTCAAATGTTAAAAAGTATTTATCAACATTCTACAACTATAAAACAATTAAGCTCCGTACCATAATTTATAAAAGCAATTTACCGAAAATACAACAATAAAGGCATAAGGAATATTATAAAAAAAAAAAATGCGGTTCGTCTATATAGAAGATATATTTATACAAAATTATAAAACTATACCTCATTAGATCCAGCGTAAAAAGTTTCGCCAAATCAAATATTGTAAATTGAAAAGTTTCAAAAATCTTTTGGGAGAAATATTCAAAATGCAAGATGAATTGCACCGTGGAGGTTGATAGAATAGTGCGAAGTTAATATCAGAGCAAATATGACCGTTCTCTAATGCCGAGTTATCGTTTATTATCCGTAGCAAGGACAAGCCAATTTATAGCTTTAATGCCATGATCGCTGTGCTAAATCGGGTACAGTGGAGATTCTAATTACTCCCTGGTGTAATCTGTACAGATTGTTTGCCTCGTTAAAGCTGCATTTCAATTATGGACAATTTTTAATTGAGGAAACTCTTTGAAAATATTTCACTTACGTATTTGTTAACGTGCTTGCAAGACATGATATATCATACGGTTCACGATGATTTTTAATAGCTCAGATGGTAGTAGAAATGTTTGGAAATATTAAAGATGCTAATTACTTAAATTATTGAAGAAGAATTAACCCTTTGCATTCCATTGTCGCGGCGGCAGCAGCGACGTTGTAACGAAAGTTGATAACTCTGTTGTTAGATAAATTCTATATATTTTTTTATATTGCAAGACACAATTTTAAAATGTATATCCTTCTTTTTTAATGGCAAGGGAGGATTTTTAATTTTTCACTGATGTGCACCCACACTGTGTAAATAGTAATTTAATTTTAACTCATAGTAAAAATTACTCAAAGGGCAAAAGGTTAATGTCGGAAAAATTAAGGATTTCAAGTTCGAATTTCGATGCAGGAATAGTATAACACTTGAACCACATGCTGAATGCGTATTGAAATATTTCTATTATGGCATTAAGGGCAAACGGTTTAGAGGTTTCTAAGAACAAGTGACAAAGGCTTCAGCTAAAAACCATCTCAAGTAATAGTTTAACTAGTCTGTTCAAGAATTAACCATTTTATGTGTGTGTTTTCTTTTTGCCCGGTTTAAACAAGTACATAATATGTTTTCGAGAAGTTACATAATAAAGCGGTTGTAACTTAAATTATTAGAAGTTGAAAAATAATTTGTTAATGAAAAAAGTGTGGACCATTTTTACAGAAAATTAATAATAATGTTACGAATTATTATCAGCAATGAATTTGTCTTCCCTCTATGTGTTATTGATTGCTGCAGCGATAGTAACGAGCTGAGAATTTTTATGACAATATGACAGAGAGTTGTCCATGAGTTGTCAAAATGAACGGCTTTCTTCGTAAAAGACTGATAATCACATTCAATTTTGACTATGATAACTCTAACGTTACAAATTATGATTCCAATCCGAATTTTCTAATTCGCACATTTCAAGTTGTTTATAGGAGTGTTCGCCAAAGTGATGGTCCGCGAGAAAATTTCGCTGGTCCCCAAAAAAATGTGGAATATACTTACTCATCACATTAAGTTATGTTTTAAGATGCATTGGAACGTAATTCAATTCATAACAATACATTTTATGTGTTCTTAGATCACAATTTTTTTTATAAATATATTTAACACTTGAAAAATCCTATTAGTGGTCCGCGGGATTTAAATTATGAATTTACTGGTCCGTGAGGTCAAAAAGTTTGTCGACCGCTGGTTTATAGTATTCTAATAAGAATAAGAAGAAAACAAATTAAATTAAGAATTCAAAAGAAGTTCTATTTCTCAATGATGTAACACAACAACATGGTCTTTCTAAATCGATTATTATAACACGAAATCATAAAATTCTTTTCACCATTTCAACCTTGAATAATTTGCTTCTAAAGAATTATAATATAAGAACTAGTTATCCATTATTAAAAAGAAAATAATATTAATAAAAGATAGTAAGACTGTCACAAGATAGCAAAGGTTTAAATACACTTAGGAGTCATTTAACACTAGATTTACGGATATTGATTTATCTATTTTTCTGAAGCGAGCCAATTCGAATCATACAAGAAAATTGAAATTTTTTGCAAAGAAAATAGTTCCAAATCAATTGAAATGAAAGATTTATTCTTAAAAAATTAACGAACCAATATATTATATATGTAGTAATCAAATTTTGAATGAGTTAAATTGACCCCGTAAATTTAGTGTTAAAAGCAAGTTCCACGTGAAATATTAATAGCGGTAAAGCCAAAATATAGCACGAAACAGAACAAAACGAAAAAGAAATTTATGCAAAAAGGGACCAACGTAATTTCTGACCTTCTTTACCCCATTATACACGGTCATACGTATCAAACGCATCCTCAAGAGTTTCCTCAAGAAGGTCTTTTGTAAATTTTCAGAGACGTATTTCTAAGAAATATCCAAGGAATGTCAACTGCATTTCATTCCCTGAATTTCTATATCGTGATAATTTCTAGTATGCGTGAATATTTGTATAGCTAATGAAAGCAATTTTTTAGTATTTTTTTCACTCTGCATTTATTCTACACGGTAAATATTATAGAAGCATGTAATTGAATTAGGAATACTATTAATAAAACTGTAATGTCGTCAAATACATTAGGGTTTTTTTTTCTTTTCATAGACCGTTTACTTTTTCCAAGTAAATGCAATGTTATGCAAATATAGTTTTGCTAGTGAACTGCGCAATACGGGATATGATCTTCTTTTGAAAGTAGGTTTAGCAATTCATAAACTCAGAATAGCAGACATGCATTTTGATAACTTCATATGGCCATATATTTCTTTGTACTGTTTTCAACCGCATTTTTTTTGTAAAAAAAAAATAAATTACGTCTGAAACTTTTTTCCCATGAATTCTCAGAAAGTTAATACTTTCATTGTTAATATTTTAATAATTATGTTAATACTATATTTTCATAGTTTCATATTAAAATAATAATAACTTTGCATTATCAAGAACTATTTCTTTCGAACGAAATTATTCATTGAGACTGTCATAAAATTAATAGTTTCGGAATTTTCAAAAACACTAAGAAACACAAATTGTAACTT
This sequence comes from Cerceris rybyensis, assembly GCA_910591515.1. NCBI lineage: Eukaryota > Metazoa > Arthropoda > Insecta > Hymenoptera > Crabronidae > Cerceris > Cerceris rybyensis. Next base: position 10,933,281 of record OU342793.1, read on the forward strand.
TCAGCTGAATAAAATTATTAATAAAATTGGGATATTCTATATACACATATTACCCAATCTTACCAAAAGTAGAATAATAAAAAGAAAAATATAAGAGCTTTAGTTAATGGTACACAAAGTACTCAAAAATATATCATTGGGTCAAAATCTGCTTTCAGGTTCACACACTAATTTTATCCGGCCGTTAAAATCTTCCAATCGCTTAAAGAAATTGACAAAAATCTTTACAGAACTCCTTTAGAAGGGAGTAAACAACAATTAATCACTTTGTGAGATAACGAATATTAATGAAAATTGCAAGATATCAGAAAAGGAATACCTAATTACCAAATCCATTTCCGAGTATGCTACAGGGCTCAAATGAAGAAAGGATTTCTCCAATACAAAACGATTCTAACGAACGACAGCCAACGTCTTTAAAAATGACAAATTATGCTAGAGATAACGAGGCGGGATCATTAAAAATTCCTAAAAGAAAGGTTTCCGTATTTTATCGATCATTCGACGTGATATCGTCGACTAATCAAGGCGGAGAAACAGTTCAAATTCGACAATCTTCCAGTGATCCTCAAGACAAGGAAATGGAGGAAGAAATATCAGTGAAAGATTGCATACATCAGAGAACGAATTTTGTTAATTACTTACCATGTGAAGGCAATACGTTAAAGAGCTCAACTTCCGAGCAACAGAATGAAAGTATGATAACGAATAAATTACAAAAATCGCCGACGAAAATGGGTTCTTCGTCTTCAGTGACGTCAAAACTACCTCGACTTATTGAAGATAGGATTATCGATGATTATATCATGTTGAATAGAAGTACAGATCAAACGAGTTACAATGTGTCTAATGATACACGTGAAATATTTAAGGTATATTATAAAAAGGAATTTTTCACATTTGGTGAAGACGATACTTTATGATTAACCCTGTTGCTAGTAAAAGTCACTGTAGTTATTCTTGTTTGATACTTTGAAGTAAGTGGAGGGTGGCTATGATCATTTCTGAAAATTTCTTAATCGGAAAAGGAGTTATGCATAGATAAAATAAACAAGTTTTTTGTATGTCGAATACTTCCGCAAGCACTTCAAGTTTTATTTATGTGTTGAAGAGTTATAATGAAAATTGGAATTATTATTATATTTTATGATCCAAGAGAAAGATTTTTATATCGCACACTTACGAATATCATTGAATCAAAACTGTTTGAAGTATATCAATCAATTGGAAATATGTTTAGGATTCCGAGAAAATAGAATTGGAAAATAGTATTTATGTATTGCTTATAACGGAACAAATTAGGTTATTGTAATATATAAATCTAATACAGCAGATCGAAACACAGCATGACTAAATAAAAAAATAATTTGCAATAAACTTTTTTCACTTTGTCATGAAAATCTTTTATTCTTTTATTCTTTATGAATCTGAGTCAAATACGCAACAACTCAAAATTAATTCCAGAAATACAAATTTCCCAACTAAATTCAAATTTAGTTAACTGCAATATTATTGTTATAAAAATAATTTCAATTCTTGACCGACCGACATTTTTATTGCGATAATTACTAGAAAATTGCAAAATTTTTTATTATATTTATCGATTCACGTGTGTCACACATCACTGTAGACTAAGGGGTAAAATTATTAAAACAATTTGTTTCACGAGTTCAACCTTCATTCACTTTTGTTTTTGTATTCACGTTCAACTTGGGGTGTATTTAAATAACTTCTAGTACCTTATTTAAGTAATGAAGAAAATAAGCAATGAAGTTACATATCCGGAAAATACATTGTTCAACTTCATAGTTGTTATTCCACTTACCAGGGACCTGATAAGAAAATTACTACCATCCTCCGTGAAACGTATGCTCCATCGAACAATAGTAACTCAGTTCCTCCACCGTTGATTACCAACGACACAGCACGAAATGAAAAACTTAATTTCCTCGGAGCTAACACTTCAAGTTTCATGTCTCCAAGGTCGCAAATATACGCAAATGGTAAGTTTAACTCATCATGAAGAAGTATCACAATTCGAATTACGTATAAAACAAATAACCTGTACTACCAACATGTGAAAACACTATTGCAAAAATGATTAAAATTATATCAAGTAATCCTAATTCGATTACTTAAATCACTTACAATACGTCGAACTAAAATAGGAACTCCCGTTTCAACAGAAAAATATTCAAATTAAACAAAAATTCATATGAAAATCATTTTCATTAACACTAAATATACCAGCACTTCGCAATTTACTTATTCTTACCTTAAGGGGTCAAATGACCCCCGTGGTACGTGAGGTACGCAAAGAATTATTCTCGATAAAAAATAAGCCAAGAGAAAAATGGAAAGCGAAAAATTTAACACTAGATTGACGGACGTGAAATAAGTTACATCGTAATATATTAAATAAATACTTTGGAGAGTAAAGCGATCAAGCGGCAAAGAAGATGATGAGTTAAGTAAATTGTATGTTATAAGATACATGTGAAATATCTACTGTACCACGCCTCTATAAATTTTGAAGGCGTTTGTAAAAAGGTAGAAATCCATCAATTTGTCGGCTCCATAAATCTAGTGTTAATAATTCAATACTATGAGAAATTACAGAGTCAGATGAGCGAAAAAATAACAACTAATGTTCAATTTCAAAGTACATATTGAAAAAATTAGTTTGTTGGTACATTCACTGTTAACATTTGATATAAAACAATCAATACTGCTCCCAAACAATCCAACGTGCTTCTATTATTCTCATATTCGAACTCGTATAAGTATAAAGAAAAATACTCAACGAGAATACGTTGACTTTTAAACGACCTTGAAATACGAAGTAATCCGAAAGCCATAATAAATGTACAGGAATGTAATACCATTTTCTCTTATGCAGATCTGGTTAAAATCAAGGATCCGGGGTATCCCCGCTCGTTGGCCAGCAGCTCGGACAGCGGTCCACTCGAAAGAGTTACGAAAATATCAGTCGATCCCGACATGTCGAGTCGCGAGGATAGTTCGACCGGTTCGGATAGCGACGACGACTCGATCGAACGAACCTTGCATTCACAGTGCGACGAAAATAGCAACGGTAAATCGCAACTCGAAAGTAACGTTTCGGCTCTATTCGCGCCTTTGAGCGCTGTTGACTCTACGAAAAAATCAAGGTTCAAATCCCGCGCCGAGGAACGCGCTGACTTTCGTGTCAGACATCCTTCTAATCAGCAGGTATGTCATTTATATATGATAATTTATGTATCAACACATTTAGATACGTTTCTCATTACAAACCGTGGGATAGTTGTTGTCGGTGATATGTATATTTTTTCTTTACGTTTATGTTACTTGTGTTTACAAACAGTAGCTGTTCGGTTCTATAGAATACATATAACTATTTGCATTATGAATATTATTAATTGTTTTTATATTTGAATATTTTTTCTTTTTCTGTGGCCAATTATTGGTAACTAGGTTATTATTATTTGTTTTAGGTCGTTGCATGGTAAATAGTTATTGTATTTGGACACTACTATGTTATTTATTGTATAGGGGACAATTATTATTTGGGGTATTTATTGTATAGATGTAATTGCCAATTAAACTTATGACAAAGCGTCTTTGTCACTTCTTGCAAAAAGCAAAAATTTTATTTCGAAATAAGCAGTAGGGGAAAACATTCAAATAGAACAATTATCGTGATTACTTTTATCGTCTCAATGCGACAGATTCACAGTTATTTCATGTAATTAATTCATCTTTGTCGGTTGATTGTTATTTAAAATATTGGATTTTCCGATATTTTAAAATATTGTTATACATAGAGTACCTATAAAATGGATGTCGCTTGAAATACAGTACATGGGAATTAGTGCAAATAAGAGAAAAATAAATAGTATGGCTTGACATTCTGCATTATATATATCTCGTAAATCATCATCGCGTAATAAATGTTGTCTATATTTATAAATATTCGCCGGTTCTTTTATGATCGCATTTTTCTCATATTAAGTGCTGCAGCAAATACTGCAAGCGTTTTGAAAAATTATTGCATTGTTGAAGAATTGTATCCAAAATTCTAATAATTATTAAATTTTGCCACCTAATTAAAAAAAAATTCACTATATCGGTCACTTAAAAATATAATTTCAAATATATTAATATAAATAAAAACCTGCAACACGCGTAACATGTATGTACATAATTTTCTTATATAATAGATCATCGTAGATTTGTGTTATTTATTTTGCATTGACATATGCAGACGGAAGTAGAATTATTTTATCAATTATTCTAATTTACGTGCGCATCTTTAGTTAATGACGACGTTATGTAGGCAGGTTTTCAATGACGCATAAGAATTCACTAACAATCATTCTTACATCTAGCCAATAACAGTGTTACGCGATTTACGCTTGCCATGAGAGATACTTTAAAAGTAATAACGACTTGTAAACTTCAAGGTATACTTGAACCCGGTACCCTTACAATAACACGTGACACTTGTGATAGGATAAATTGGACAGAGAATTTTCAAGTTTTGCAATACTTACGAAAATAAACATATCAGTAAAAAACACCACAGTATAAAATGTCTTTACAAGCTAAAGGACTCTGATACGATAAAAAAAGTATTATACTTTTTAAAAATTACCAATTTGTATGACAAACTGTAGAAGTATAGTCGCTAATAACCCTCATAAGTGGTTGATGCGACTTTAGATAAATAAATAAATAAATAAATGTCTTTAGTATGCTATAATAATAATATATTATGGTGACCGGAAAGTAACGTCGTTTCTCTAGATATTTTGCTCAGGAACCATTTGATTTTTATCGATCCGGAATTGAAAATTTGCACACTTGATGGAAAAAGGTTGTTGATATGGAGGTTGTTTATGATATTTGTTAAAAGTAAAAAATTGTCATTTTATTTGTTGGAATTTAATGTAAAGGAACATCATTAATTTCCGATCCCCCTATTGTTATAAAGTTTAATTTTATAGAATAATAATATTATAGAATATAATTTCTACAATATTAATATTACATTCAATTATATGGTACATCAAATAACACTGATCAATTGTTATATTTCCAATTTAATTCTAAATTATTGCAAGTGCAACCGTAAATGAAATTGCGCAGCAAGGGTTTAAATAAAGAAGATAAGTTGACAATTTTCAAAAAATTATGAAGCAGACATGCTTAGTACGATAGAAAACCTTAAAGATATTTGCATACCGTTGATATTTTCTTGTTTTAATTTCCTATTCCAATTATATCATTCCAACTATTTACTAAGACAGTCAAGATGCATAGTTCATTAGTTTTTTGAAAAATCCTGCAAGTTAGGATGTCCGTACAATAAATATTTCACGCCTATGTTACAAAACACAAATTACTAAGCTGATCTTTCTCTTCACAGCGGTACTCCTCTTTTCAAAAGTTCTTATTTAACACTAAAACTACCGACGTTATATCTACTAAAATTTAGATTTATTTAACAAGTACTCTGGAAAAGATAAATTAAGAAGTGAAAGGATTAGTTAATTAACTAATTTAAGTTTTATATTATAGTAGTAGAATTTTACTTCTCGGCTCCCTGGTCAATTTAGATAGTTTTTTGAAAAAAATGAGAACCGGTCATTATGACCGGCCTGGTAGGTTTAGTGTTAATATTATCAAAAGTAACTAGTGTTGATATAACAATACATCAGACTATTGAAAAATTTCACAATTGAAACAATTAACTATGATACATTGGAAACAATATCGTTTAAAAAAAAGAACAATTAGTTATACAAAACATCAACAAAATTCGAAAATAAATGCAAAACTATAATGAATGTTCTAGTATGATGTTTGAATACTCACATATCTCAGAATACGAAAAGTATTAATAAAAGTAAATAATAATGAATATTGACATAATATAGTTCGAGCGAAAGTTCAGTTACAAAAAGCATGGTATAACGATGTAATATCGCAGTTGTTGTTTGAAAAAGACTTAATAGTTCCACCGGGATCTTAAAATAACAATGACAACTACCACAACGGCATAATGCACTGGCTACGATAATATGTCATCATTAAGCGTAACAGGAAGAATATATGTAAAAAAACTCTGGACTTATAAAGCTCTTTGAAAATGTTATCTTGCAAGAAGAGACAATTGTCTTCACTGATAGGACATAAATATACAACATTAACATTAAACTTACAGAACCGTCGAATTAAAGTATCCTCAATTTTTTTATAAACAGTTCTTAAATTTATAGAGTGAGGGTACAGTAGATATTCTAAATGCATCTTATAATACACAAATGATCAAACCGATCATCTTTGGCGATTGATCTCTCTTTTTCAAAATACTCATTTGAGTATAACAGATTTAACGCTTGTAAATCTAGTGTTAGATATGCACAAATGCCGCCAAATGCTTGACTTACATTTCTTTTTTACTGTATACGCAATAATTGAGAATTAAATGGTTGACATAAAAATATATCAGTGATTTCTGGTATGCTGCCTAATTGAACCAAATAGAAATAACATAGAAATAACTTCAACGTCTCGCGTTTAACTGATATTTTCAATTTGATAGCTTTCAAAAACCTTCCTATTTTACTTTACTCATTATTGCATAGCAAGGGTCATTTTAACGTTATTTTAACATTAAAATAATATTCATCATTATATTTAGGAGGGTCTTTAAAATTATTCACAAAGAAGAATTCACAAACAAAATGTAGAATCATTCGAAAAGAAAAGAGAAGAAGTAAACGTTTTTTGTATCCAAAAACGGTCAATTTTGTAGTTGTTGTTTTATTTGGCGCACATTTCTTTAACTGCAGAATTTCTGAGCTAATTATTCTAAAAAGAAGAGGAACAATTAACATTTACAACTTTCATATCTTGAATAGCATCTACAATTTATATTTTAAATATTTACGTTTACGGCGATATTGTGCAGAGACGGTATATTGAAAGGTTTTGGTGAAATGTGTCCTTGGGCGTATAAAAAAATTGGATAAAAATATAATCGATTATCCGATGAAATAATGCGAATTTATAGTTTGTCGGGCCTTCGGATGAAACGCGAACGAGGACAAATTTCATGACAAGGTAAAATATTTTTGTATTACGATTCATTCTTTTATCTTGAACATGTCAAAAGTAATAATTCTTAACGTTTGCACACATTGTTTTGTCTAGTGACTACCTACAAAGTTCAATGTAACAATGCTTTTTATAATGACGCAAATGTATTTAATTGTAATTGCTAATTATTCTCAGAACTGCATAAGAGTTCAAATAAATAAACAGCCACAATTGGCAACTGACTTAAATTACAAAATTTAACCAGTTAACTGCGGAATTTAAATTTGACACCCCCTCGGAGGGTACGGAATTAAAGTAGAGCAATGACGTATATATACGTTAAAGACAAAGCAAATGCTTCTGTTATAAATTTTACGAAAAGGAATTGTTATACATTTTTAGTCGATAAGGAATTGACAATTTAGTGTTAAAAGACTACCACAATAGAACTTTGGATTGACGTGTATACACGTCGAACACAGCTAACAGGTTCACATAAGAGATTTTTTAATGAAATTAGATAATTAAAATGTTAGATAATCTCAAATCATCCGTCAAATCCATAAACTTCTCTCTCTCTCTCTCTCTCAAATTTTGTATTAGCTTACATCACTTTCGACATTGTCAAAAAGTCTCACGTAAAACTGGGTGTTCTTAATTAATGCAACAACTATAATAAAGACACAATTGCTTACGAGCAAATCGCTCTTATCAGAATAACTTCAAATATATTTATCTTATACTAATCGCCATCCATTTCAAAATTTTATTTGACAGTATAAATACAGATTCAAATATCACGCACGAGCCGACAATACACATTTTCGTCCCAGCTTTTGAAAAATTACATTTGTAATCAAACAAAACAAGCTAACATCCAAATAAAACAAATTCCACAGTATCTTTTCCCGCACTAATTGTAAGACGGTTTGTAGTAAAAAATTGAACTGTTAAAAAAGAAGTTAAAGGTTTATCAATCAAGTAACCGAACTTCGTCAGAATTCCGGATATTTAAAAATATTATATGATCGTATCTGGAATCATTATGAAGCCACGTGTATGCGGCGTGTCTGGCGGTCTATCCCGTTTGATAGGAAAAATAATATTTGCCTGGCAATTCGAGCAAAACCGCGATGAGGTGTTACTGGAAATTTTAAGGCAAGGCTTCAGACTTCTGAAATTCACTTCATGATTCTTCCTTCCTTCGAGATTCGATATTTATAGACCGAAAAGGAGCATAAACGTGCCAGAGTGACGTAAGCCTTACGCAGGAGGACCCAGAAACATTATTGTGCAATACAAAATTACTGGGTCCATCTACCTATCTTTTTTCTCGCGCGTGATACTGAATTTTATATCATTTAACAAGTCAGCTGTGGCGCGCGCACTTAAGTGTATCGCGAACATCAAGCGATGACGGGTATAATCGTCAAACACAGAGTAAGCCTCGCTGTTAAACTAATGGATCAAAAAAATCGACGTTATCTTATAAGACGAACAATTTTCTTACTAATATTTATTAATTTACTTAACACAAACATATACTATATAGGTACATAATAAAGGAGAAACTCAGAACAAATCAAATGTTTATAAAAGTTAAAAATTCAAACTGCTTCTTTCGAATGGTATTCACGAAAAGAAGGAATACATACTATTATGTATCACTAATCAGTTTCATGCTTTAACATTGGCATGATTACTTTTCGACTTTTACTTTTGCGTTATAATAAGTAGTTCCAGCTAGAGCATACGGGGATGCATGAATCTATCTCAATTTATTTATAATTTTTATTTATTTCTTTAATTCCGTCTTGATATCGGAAAGTTCTAAACAAATACAAATTTACGAATATACTTTAGTTCTTGCTAAAATTACAATTTAAATAGCAAATGGTAACAACATTTTACGCATGACGGATAAAGTCGTCATAACACAAAATTCTGCCATTTCTCCATGACTGATATAGTCGTCAAACACAATAACTGGTTAAGTAGACGTATAAGGATCTCTTCTGCCGTTTATAGACATTCCTTTATACATATAATCCTCATTGGATAGAGACATGAAATTTCTATTGCACTGTTTCCTATCTTTTATATTGCAAAGTGAGTGACTAAATTGATATCACAACTATTGAAGATCAACCCAGCTCATTTAAAAATACTAGGTAACTATTTTAATCAACTCATTTGCATCATAAGACAAAATCAATAATATATATTTACTATCAAATTTCTTTGTATTAACACTAGAGATACCGGTGTTGAATCTATTGTTTCAAAACTAAAATTAAAAAAAAAATTTAAAAAATATTTTAGAAAACGAAGAATGAAAAGGCGGAGAAGATGATTAACTCAGTAATTCATATTTTATAACATGGACGTACAAAATCTACTCTTTGACTCTCCTATAAACTTGAAATGATTTTAGAAAAAAATTTGACCACCTTGGTAGTTCTAGCGTTAAATCTCAGTATAGCAGCATTACAAGAAGTGATATTGCACTTTAATCGGCGAATGTTCTATAAATAATTTAGACTGTTCGTATTATTTTTTTCATTATTCACTCACAATGCGAATGCATAAGTGCGTTTCGATGATAGTGACCAAAAAAAGGGCGCGCATTGCTGATGTTTGTGATGAAAATGGGTTAAAAGAGAAGTGACATAGTATTAGACCTCGGGCTTACTAATTGGAATCCCAAGCCTGCAACATCATACCTACAATAGCCTCCCGTAAACAACTTATTTACCATGAATGAACAATGGCATCAATTTCAGAGATCTTTGAGAACAAAGAGGTCCTTGTCGGAAGGCGACAACAATATACACGACCAAAAAGAGTGTCGTTGCAAACGTGGTGAAAGAGCGTCACTCGGCGAACAAGGGGAAGAACCTCTTGTTTTTCCTAGTTTCACGGACACTCGGTTGAAAGAAACAGGATTGTCTAATCCGGCTGGAACGCAACCGCTATACAGGTGAGGAATAATGCAAATAATATTTCTGCGGTATTTATCTAAGAATGGAAATCGAATGAGTGATTGAGTGAATGATCGAGTGACAGAGAGCGAGTAGGGATAGTGCGGGGGAGGAAGAGGCTTAGGAATCGTGGCTTGCGAAAAGACAAAAGATTGAAGAGTTAGTTAGAATTCGAGAAGACGCGAAAAGAACAACAAACGACGGCATTCCTCTTACCGCTTATTTTATTAACTATATCTAATATCTATATTAATATATCTAATATTAAGATATTTCTGTATTTACTTATATTATTTGTTTTTTAAGTTTAATCAATATCGAGCTTGACATTCGAAGTGCACCGAGACTTTAAGCCTTTGCGGTCCGAATTATTTCGTTAATTTTTGTAGTGAGGTAAATAAAATTAATTTTGCAATATTTTCTATCATTGATTATTCATTTTTTTAGATGATATCAATAATTATAGGTGTTAACGGACATTTAGGTGATATTGTAAAATCATTGTGAAATTGGAAAGTGGATATTAAATTGTCAGAAAATAAAATCAAGTGAAAATCTATGTTGAGTACTGCTCGACACAGGACCGCAAAGGGTTAAGGCCGTCATACCAAGTATCCCCACATTTATTGACTATTAACGCTTTGACTGCCATGGAGGTCATCGATAACCGGCGTTATTAAATTCAATGATATTTCACGTAACTTTTAAATTATAATATTTGTGAATTTTCGAACATACTGAACATTTTAACATTGGCGTTGAAAATATAAAGATCTGCCGAATATCAATGGATCAGTGTATTTAAAGTTTCTACTTTATAGAGATGTGATTTTAATAGAAGAGGTTTCCGTCAGTAGATATTATGAAACTAACAATGTACCGGTGGCGTTCAACGTTTTAAAAATTATATAGTTAATCGATGATTAAGTACTCTTTATTGAAGGAGCCGAATTTAAGTTTTAAGTTGAGGGAATTTTTCAGATGTTTAAAATGCATTAAATAATTTCTTGATTGAATGATCGAGATCACATGATAGAAGAGGACTAGAAAATTACAAAGACATAATTTTACTTTGATTATAGTGATCATTAAATGCCTGGGTAACAGATAGTGCGCGCACAAAAACATAAAAAAATATTGACAACATTGAACATTTACTTGTGTATGAAAGAATATTATACCTGCTCCTTTTAAAAAATGGCGAATGTAGGTCTAAATTACAGCGCATTGCAAAAAAAGTCCAAAAAAACAAAAGATGCAGTATAAAGAAAAAATATGTAAATGATTTTTTTAAACAATTCAATGCATAATCATCGCATGTGTAATGAAAGTAGAAATTGTCAAAAAAGTTTATTTTTCTCAGGGCAACTTAATGTCCTTATTTTTCACAGTAATTATATTAAGTATCCTAAACTTACTGAAAACTTGTTTCAGAGAGAACTTGCCAGAAAACGAACTTGAGGTAAGTAACTCGCAGCGAGCCACTTAATTTCGATAAATCTATATTCATATTATTTATTCCTTTCCTTAATTTTAATAAAATCAAAGACAAGAATCAGGACAGAATGTAAAATTTATATATTTCCTTTAAGAAATTGTTATATTTATCACCATTTTTAGAAAATGAAGAGAGTAATCATTTATGTTATTTAACTCTTTGAGGCACGGTGGGATTAACTGTGTCCCGCCTATTTGATACCTAAAGATGCATGGTGGGACATTTTCTGTCCCGCCTCGAAAACTTATCTTATATATAAAGCTCAAATACCACTGACTGACTGACTCACTCACTCACTCACTCACTCATCACGAAATCTCAAAAACCACAGAACGGATTGCAATGAAATTTGGAACATACCTTATCCTTGGGTCTTAGGTGCTCACTAAGAAAGGGTTTTGAAAAATTCTAAATTTTAGGGGGGGTTTGGGGGGTTAAAGTATGGGCCAAACTCATCAACGCAGAGCCGAAGCTACTTGACCTAGAAACTTGAAATTTTACATGAGCGTTCCTTCTAGGGTATAAGCATTTTAAGGTTTTTTTTTTAGTTTCGAATAAACCGTAGCGAAGCAGGGGAACTTTCAGCTAGTATTAAATATTTGGTAACTTTTTCAATAAACGTAAACCAACTTTGTTCAATTAAAAGAAAAAGAAATATCTGTGCAAGATGGGTCATTTTATTTTCTAAATTACTGTGCCTCAAAGAGTTAAAAGTACAAATAGCAAACTTCTTTTTGTAAATTCTGATCTTTCTGCCACAGCGCAAATATACTGCATTTTCAATAGGACTGAGTACTGACAGAATAACATTGAATCGACGATTGACATTGTCACTTCGTCAACGAGATTTGTCCGAGCACAATTTCAAACGTGAAATTCAAAAAATGCTGGAGAATGTTCAGGTAAGTGCACCAATCTTTCATATTAAGATTGGATATGATTTATGCTGTTATTGACAGTGCCTAAAGACTAATGAACAATACTGTACAGTTTATAATTTAACGTAATATTAATAACATAGAATTTTATAGTTTTGCGTCTCGTTAATATTTTCAATTCGATAGATTTTGCAAAACTTAGAAATTTCCGGCGCTATTCAATTTAATAAAATTTCATACGATTTTACAACGACAATATTCACAAATTACGATATTCAATATTTAAACGTTTCTATTAAGAAAGTAAAGTACTGCTTAATATATTTATAACTATTTCTACCTTTAAAATTTTTGCTTTCTAGAGGTACTATGTGAATAGAAAAAGTCTTACTTCAATGGAAACAGTGGAGCAGTCGAAATACGGATGACTTTCAACGTGTTAACACGTTGAATTTAATTTCATATTTCGTTTGTTTAATTATTTTTACTGAAATAAAACTTTTTCTATTAAAATTACTTCTTTACGAAGTAGAAACTTTAAAGTGGGGCTTTACGTTTTCAATACGAATATTCCAATACTTAAGTTAATGCGTAAGGAAAACTGTAAATATGACAATTTTAAAGTCATACGAAAATTCATTGAATTCAACAGCACCGATCACCGGTGACCCCCACGTCCTTCAACATACATATTAAGATAGGTGTACAAGATTGAAAAAGAAAAAACCAGCGTCAGGAATTTCAGGAACATTTTTAAAAAATTCAGAGCAAGTCATTTTGATCACCTTGATACATATAGCGTTTATAACTTCAAATATAATAGATTTAACGCCGGTAGTTCTAGCGTTAATGGCATCAGCGTCATTAACACTTTAATGGCCGCACGTCTACGCAGTCAAATGTTGCCAGGGGTCGGCAATATTTTTGAAAAATTAATTTTAAAAAAAGTTATTAAAATTAAGAGAAAAGTAGGAGAATAAAAATAAGATCAAAGACGTAGCGATGAACTACGAAGCCAATAGCAATATTCACACTTGCATATTCATAATTCATCACACAGAGAGTGTGATACGAGCCAATAATTCTCAGTGGTAGCATCACACACATGCTGTGTGAACGGCCATTAAAGTGTTAATACCATTCAAGCGAAGTATCTTGTACAAATACCGTTTCCTCCACCATGTCTAAGAATGATATCTAAACAGAACAATTTTGCATCACTATAGGAACTTTCCCCATTGTGCACGGATAGGGATTCCATTGAACGAGTAGAAAATGTAAGACATCGGTTAAATATGGTGATACGTTGCGCGCACAGGATGTCCTGCTCCTCGGAAACCCTTGGGGCTGTGCGCCAGGAGTACAGAATTTCCAGAGCAATTCTCATAGCCGATAGATACCTCCAGACGTTACGTTCTAAATGCGAGAATCTGGCTGCTGAAGTTGCCGAAACCAAGTGAGAAATAAGCTTTATAAGTTTCATATATTTTATGTAAAATAGGCTAGTACTTTGATTTCCGGAACATTGCTAGACGGAATTAGTCACGTTCATTATTGTAGAGGATGTCGTTATCCTACTTGTACAATAGTTAGTTTAGCCAGAAATAATTTACAATTGCGTAAATTAGTTTTAGACTTAGACGAATGTTGTTCTATCTTCTCATTTTTGTATAGAAAGGGATCAAAAAGAAGTCACTTGGGACGTAAGGGGAGACTGTTCTCGCACTACCTATCTCTTTCTATTCTATATGTCTGCTGTTCTCTTCATTCATAGTCGTAGCTATTCACATTCATTTAAGTAGGTAAAATCGGTGTCTACCAATCTGATAATAAAAACCTCGTGCGTACGTCAATGTTTCGATTTTCACGATCGATATCGTGCTGTCGCACTCAGTTTCACGGCTTTTCCGTTTCTCTCTTTGTCTCGCAGTGCGATTTCCCCTCAAGTGACTTGTTTCTGATCCCTTGCAATATGTGCTGCTTTCTGTTTCCTTGTTTCCACATGTTTCGTTTACCATTTTTCTTCTCTATTCTTGTTTCGACGTATGTCTTCTTCTTATATCTTATGTTGTCCGGTTCCTTTTTCTATCAATTTTCTGTAATAGTACATTCGATCATACTATATGCACTCATTACATTTTCTCCTTTTACTTCGGTCTTCTACATTACTCTTCCTTTTTATAAGTTCTTGTCTCTTGTCCTGTCCCCCAACACTCTTTCACACATTTAACACTAAATCTACGGCTATTAACATGTTGAACGTGATCGATATTATGCTAGTTTTATCATTTTTACTAAAGTTAACATTTTTCTTTTAAAATCACATCTTTACAGAGCAGAAAGCTTAAAGAGACAAATAGATATGTAGACACTAGAACTTCGCCGTTTTAATGGCAATATTTCAATATTGAATGTACTAGAAAATTCATAAATATTACAATTTAAAAGTCACATGGAATTTCTTTGAATTCTATAGCACTGGTCGTCGGTGACCCCCATGGCGTTCAACGTGTTGATATCATATTTATAAAATTCGTAAGTGCGTTAACACGTTGACTGTTATGGGGGTCATCGGTGACTGGCGCTATTGTATTCGATGAAATTTTATATGAATTTTGAATTGTGATATTTACGAATTTTCTATCACGCTCAGTATTTAAATACTGACGTTCAAAAGATAAAATCCTACTAAATATATATCTATTTGTATCTTTAAAGTGTTTGCCTTACAAAGATGCGGTTTTAATAGGAAAAGTATCACTTTAGTAGATATGATAAAAGGACCCAAAATGTCAATGGTGTTCAACGTGTTAAATAGCGTAGCGCTTACAAATATTCACATAAATCGATTATCTTTTTTTAATTCGTCTGCTTCGTTACGAAATATCACTAAAATTACTGCATTGTCGCTTTTCAGACGTATCTTGTTGAAAAACAATATCGTGATTGAAGAGCCTTTGGGTGAAATGGGCGACGATTTACCTAGAATAAGATACAGGACCGGATTGCTTTCCAATAATCGTACGATGGTTCGAAACATTAAACTTGTGCCTATTGCTTCAGATTGTTATCGCAGGAATTCTCATTTATTCGAGTGCTCACGAAAAAAAAATGAAAAATTCAATACTATCATTAATTGATCGTGAACTTTAGCTTATTTTATTTTTAGGTAGCTAGAAGAAGAGCTAGCATCGCGACGATTTCAAGACCTCTATCGAATTCACAGGAAATTACTCAGGCAATTATTTTACTTTTTTATATTATACTTTCTATCTACATCCTTTATGATATTTTCAAAGTTTACTCATTCTTCATTATCGGCTATGAACTTGTAATATCTTCCCTTCTTTAGAGAATTTATAAGGTGAATTAATTGAAACATTGTTTAAAGATGTTAACAGTCTAACAAGGGAACATCCCGAGGTGTAAATCACCGATTTTTATGAAATTTTAGTATGATATAGTCCTCGCGAAAATATTTGACCCGTATTTTTTTTATCGGCAACCGTCCACGTTAAAGGGGTGAAAAGCACCCACAAAGTTGAAAAAAAGTATTTTTTATCATATTGTTTAAACAAATGGGTTTTTTAAAAAAATGTTTATACCATTGGATTCGTGGTCGAAATACGTTAATTTTCAGTCCTTACGAAATTTTTGTATCTCTAATAGTTTTCGAGATTTTCGATAAAGAAGTTTCAAGACCCAAACTTTGAGGGTGGTTTTCACCCCTTTAACGTGGACGGTTGGCGATAAAAAAAATACGGGTCATATATTTTCGCGAGGACTATATTATACTAAAATTTCATCAAAATCGGTGATTTATACCTCGGAATGTTCCCTTGTAAGAGATGACAAGTTCACTTTAAGTGAAAACAATGAAAATGTTCTTCCCCATATTTCTACTTATAACGTGTAATTAGAGAAGAGAAATGAAGAAAGGAAGAAACTGATCGATCAAGTCATAGATTTTGTAAAACAGAAAAAGAATCAAAATAACTCCAATGCTATTTTCAATAATTCTTCGAAAAACATGTCAACCACTAATTTTAATTATCAACTATCAACAACATAATATTAAAATTCTATTCAAATCTTTCCAATGAACGTGGTTCATAGAAAATTACATAGTAGAAATAAACTTTATTCAATATCTATTCTGCTGCATTTAGGAAAGTCCGAAACAACGTAATTCAGTCTCTGGGCGAATTATCTTAAGACGACCGTCGTTGTGTATTGAAACATTGAAATGGGAAGGCGAAAAATTAACCCGAACAGAGTAAGAACCATTCTTTTAATTGTTACATTTATAGAAACTACAGTTACTGTCCCAATACGTTTTGTTTTATTAATTTCCTTTCTCATATTTGCATTTTTTCGGCTTTAACTGGTATTGTAATTTCGCGTAGAACGTACACTCCGACAATTGAAAGATGGCTGCGGAACCTCTCATGTTCAAACGTCTATTCCTGCCTTTTCATTTTTGAAATCCTTAAACTCAGCCTTCTAAACTTTAGAATCTAAAGTAAACACTCCCCGCAGTCGTAGCATAATCGTATTTCTACTGGTTTGGCTAAATAAATGCGACATGGCTATCCCCTCCACGAATTAGACGCATATCCTTTTGCCTAGCCATCTTTAAGTTATCGGGCTATACTATTTTATAATATACGCTTTCCGTGGATACAAAATGATAGACATGCTGATATGTCAAATAATAATTTTGAAGATGGCTCGAATTATAAAATGTGATACACGTCTTGTAAATAAATATTTTATTTCATTAATTTCAGTAGCGGCGAATTACGGGATATTGTCGAGCAAACTGAACTGAGAAGGGACTCAATATCATTGGAACAAAACAACAATGTGTTAGGAACGGAACAGCCAATTAACGAGGACATTGCAAATTGCTCTGCACACGATTCCATTAAGGAAGAAGTTTGGCCTAATGAAACACAAGATTCCGTTGCAGAAGCCAATGTGCAGAAAAGCGTCGGCAAAGAATTCAAGCTATGGTAATGGTGTTTCATTCAAGTTCATAATTATATTCCAACCAAGAGAACAATACATAACTTTTGAATTGAGTTTTCCATAGGAACAGTTCAGTACAGCAAGTTTATTTTGTGGAAACTTTACAGTGTCAAAGTATTATTAATTATTACGGTTATTATAAATTTTTTTATACTGCAATATTGTAGCTAATATTTTGTTAACATTGAAATATTTCTAAATCCTTTGGATCCTTGTGTTCAAGTTATAATTGGCATAAACTGCCGTAGTTCATTTTCTATCGATTTAATTTCGATTTTGAAAGACAAAATTTTGGACCTTTATCAAAATAGCTCTCATAAATCGTAAGAATTATTTGTATGATTGAGAATTCTTGGAGTTAATATCTTTGTCTTATGGGAGACTGTTTAAGTAATTTAGGAGGTAAAACTTTATAAATAAATTCTAACAAAAAATCGCTTCAATCTGATTCAGCTTAAGAACGGGCGAATCTATACGGATACCAAGTCATCTGTTCGCTTGGCAATCGATGCTTTGGTATGTACTAATCTTTTTCCTCGGATTCTACGTCAAACATGTTGTTTCGTCAGGTAACTGTATACGATCCCAAAAATGATAGTAAAATCATCAAATTATTATTATATAAAGACTACAAAATAAAGTATTTTAATTTAAAATTCAATTGAACCGTTTATTAAATAATTTTTCTGCCACTGTATCAAGAATCAAAAATTGCATAGTCGATGATAGTGTAGCAAACCACCAAAATAACGAAAATAATTGAGGTCACTCGAATTGAGTTCTGTGTAATAAGACATCGGCCAACTCCGTTAAAAATACATTGTTTAATTTTTTACCATTTTCACGGTATTCCATATCTATATTTTGTATTAAATTTGATTCTATCATATTATAATGTTCCTGGTGAAACGCAAAATAAGTGATAAGTACAATTTTGTTAAGTTTTTACTTACAATTAATCCACTATCATAATCGCGGGAAATATATCAGAAAAAATATGAAGGTGTCAAAATAACTGATCCATTTAATATTTTCTATATTGTGAATTGATTATATTTTGCAAGGTGAACGTACAAAATTACAGGTAGACAACTTTTGAAACTCTTGGAGTTTTATAGAAGTTAAAGAAATCAATCGTTTTGACCACTATGGTAGAACTAACGTTAAACCACATATATTAAAAACTTTTCCTGTATATAATTCTGTATAGTACTTATAATTATGTAAATATTATAAAACACTGTAAATACATTGCGTTACTAATTGTCAAGTGAATAGTACAACTGTAGGATACTTGTTGTTAGAACAAGAGTTTATGGCTTCCTTGTTTAATATCAGTTACAAAAAAAGCAATTTGTAATAAACATATGTATATATATACAATAAAGAAATCACTTTCGACATATATGCGTGTGTCAATTTATATATCTTACGAAATTAGCATTTTTTATTCAAAGTGTAAAAAATGTCATAAGCGTAACAGTTCTAAAAAATGTTGCCCGATAAATGATAGAAAATTTTAAAAGAATACGTGAGACTGTATTTCCAAAACGAAGTCATAAAAAGATATCGATACGTACATATTTTCTATCGTTAATAAATTTTAAACTAAGCAGAAGATTTTTAGTTTCACACAGAGTTTTATTGTATGTAACTACGGAAAATTTAAAAACTTGACTTTCTAAAGACTAAATTTCAAGTGTAAAAATTTTATTTTTTTTCCTTAACTCTTTACATAGAATATCCACTATTTACCTACTATTCACCCGTACGTACGTAACTTTCAGTTACATCATACACATACATGTATTAAATCTACCGAAAAGTATTGCCTGATTTTAATTAACAGAAAATTCTATATTTTCAATAAATTTATTAATACCTATTACATACATTAACCACTACTGTTTTTTATTCAAAAAGGGACTGGATTCCCGATAGACCTGATATGTACATATATAATAAAATTCTTGCGAGGAAACAGATAAATGTATTCTGTATTGAACTATTTAAAAGGATAATTCCGTAAGTTGGAAACTTGTTCACAATTTCGAAATAAAAATTAATACAAATTCTAACGTTACGACTGATAAACAGTCAATGTACTACCTTATATCTAATGGAATAAGTTGGAATAACTGAATAAAAAAAAGTTTTTTAATATTTGACTACCATAATTATGTTATAACTAATAACGGTAAAAATGTCTGCCTTAGAATACTGAAAAGTAGACAACATATCACGCCGAACAGTTAGAGATTACACACAATCAATTACGTACTCTAGGAGCTTACAAACATAAAACCATACTTTGACGAAAACAGTCTCTCTACCCGCTCTGGATCCCAGCCGTCATTCAAAATAAAAGTTCCACACCGTTAGGTTATTATATGGCGTTTATTTATAAATCAATCTTGGTGTACTTATATACGTATACTCTTGTCTCAATTTACACGAAAATTCGTTCCACGTGGATTTGATATACCTACGCGAATAAGAAATTACGCAAATTGTATCTGCCAATGCAAAAGAAAAAATATTGTAAAGAAAAGGTAATCAAAGTTTTCGAAATTCATGTGTATATATTGATTAACAAAAAAATGATTAAGAAATATAGCAATATTGCGTGAGAAATTCAATACATGAGAAACGCTGCATATTGCATTGAAAAAGGTGAATGTGCACTTCAAAATTAAATAAAGAAACTTGAAGCTTGTAAACTCTCAAAAATTGAATTTTTAATGTAGATATGTCAGGCTCACCTAGTATCTTTAATCAATATGAATTCCAAATTTCTGTCACGGAACTTATTGTTGGATCGAATCGAAATATGATGGGACAGGCTTGACTGCAGAACAAAAAACATACTCGACCACTAACAAAACAGGTTTTCAGAATAAACTGGCGCCCATATGGTACATACAATAATGACAAATGTAAATAATTATAATAATGAAAAATTAATGGAAAGAATTGCAAATATAACAAAACTGATGGATGTGTTAAAAAGAGAAGCCCCAATAACAACGTTATTACATTTTACGTATGGAATTATTATTATTGCTTTTACATGTCTCTAAATGTAAATAGTACTGTTGAGTACTTTTTTATAGCTTTCCATCTCGATGGACTAATTTTAAATATTTAAAACGTACAAAAAATAGTTGATTCACCTTGTTATTCTTCGCATTTTCACGATAAAACACCGCCTATGGCGATAATTTTGAACCTCACTATAACATTTCATCATATAACACAAACAATACAATTTAATAACAGACTGAAGATTTCAAATTCACCTTGTGCAAAAATAATTAATCATTGGACTCGGAGTTCGCGAATTAGTAACCATACTTTCTTGCGAGAACTTATAATTTCAATATTACGTCACAACACTACGCCAATGATGCAAAAAATTATCATTCTTCAACATTTTCTGACAATTCACTTTCAACACTAAGACAACTCCTATTATAAAAATGGGGCTAGGTATAAATATTAGTATATCTAACGTTGAAAATCAAATAACAAGTATTTGTCCTTCTTTGGTGAATCACCGTGTATATATCAATTTGTGCGAAGGCAACAGCGATATGTTGCCATTTGTCTACGCATGCGCCGGCTTTCAACGCTTGTGTTATTCGGTATAACAACAGTTTTCCAAAAGTTAAATTAACGGCAAGTGCAATTAATATGATTTCTCCGAAATTCAATCAATTAACATGCTTGTCAAATACTTTCACATCTGTTAATGTTAATTTCGTGTGTCTAAAGTGTTAATTTTCTAGCAGTAATTAGAAACTTGTGAATACGAATGTGACGATATTAATCCAAAGTCATTTCTTCTATACTGTAAATTTATAGGTTGGTAATGTATCATAACTAACGATTGACGTTATTAACGTGACAACATAAATTGCTGCATCGTAAGACATAATTCAACGTGTTTTATACTCCGATAATTAACGGTTTAATCTCCCATGTGTGTGACAAATTTAATTTTTATTGTTAATTGTATGGAAATACGTAGCAGGCTTGAAACATGTCTGGAGAAGCATGTAAATTTATTTCGACCGACTCGGAAAATGGTAAGTTCAAGTTTTTCAAGTATTTCTTTAAACTGCTTACATAAATGTAACACAATAAGACATTTCGTATTTTTTGTCTTCGAAAAAACTATGCGTTTGTATTAAATATACTTGAGATCAATATTTTTTGTCATTGAAAGTTTTATTTTATTATGGTTAAGGTAAAGGTACCAGTAGTTGACCAGTTAAGAGAAATTTTCGATAGAAACAATGGTAACTATTTACCAAGACCAATTTTAAAAAAAAACATAAGTTACAAAAATTTGAGAAATATATTTAAAAATTCGGCAAATGCTTCAGTAGTTGACCACTTTTGAGATCGATAAAACTAGTAATTGACCACCTTTTTTCGTTAGTAGTTGACCGCTTATATTCGAAGCAGGGTTACAGCATTAATGCTGAAAATCACTTTATTATCGTTTAATTTTAACAGTTACCAATACAAATTATCATTAATAATTAAATAATAAAAGAGGAAGAAGAACAGAGTAGACATTGGACACTGATCAATAATTGACCGCGAATTCAGTTAATAGTCGACCGTGTCATCGACTAAAACTCAGTATACTACAATATATCGATTTACATTTTGTATTTCTAATAAAGTGAGATGTAAAACGGATACATTATAAATCGTAAACAAATTTAAATGAGTAATGTCGGTAATTAACCATGCCTGTCAACTTCTGAAAATTATAGAGTACCAATATCCAGAAGTTGACAATTAAAAAATTATTGTATTTTGTGGTTAAAATAATAAAAACGATGTATATATTTCTTATAAAACGTTGCAAGGTCTTAAACAGTAAATAATTCATTTGCAAAATCTTCACAATCTATGAATTTTTTACCTGAACCGTACAGCCATTCTTAACAGAAACGTTAAGGAAATAGAGATATAACGGCATATTACTTACCTTTTTAAATTCAAACGTTCGCTGTTAATAGGTATACTTCACTTTACATGTAATTGTTTCAAAATATAATCGACAGATGTTGTGAAATTTGAATTTATGCAAACCTTATTTTTTTATGTTTTCTAAAAAATGGCCAACTACTGGCACATGGTCAACTACTGGTACTTTTACCTTAATATTGTTTTATTTTAATATGATAGAGAAGACCTTCAGAAGATTTGATCGTCTAAAGTAATAAAGAATTTTCTTCAATCGCTATCAGAATTTGATTATTTCCATTGATTGTTTACTTTGATTATTTACATTGATGAATTTGATTATGTAACATTGCTATGAATGACTTTATTCCTAGATGGTTTAATAATATATATCAACTAACTTCTTCTTTCAAATATCAATAATAGTCTATTAAAAAAACGACTGCTTGTTCGTATTAAAATGCATTCTTTGTTTGATCTTGTCATTTGAAATATTTAAATCATTGGAGGTCAATAGATACGTAAAGTAAACATATAGATAATAACAAGATTTACTAGGAACATTTATAAGCGTAATAGTTAACTGGAAATATTAAAAAAGGGTGATCCACTTAAAGCCGCCCGTGTATCTTTTTAAATTGCGATAATATAAAAAAATAGTTTGCTTGCAATTGAACCGATTTTTATCCCGAGATCAATTTTTCAATGTGTTAATTACGTGAAAATGTACAACTTTGTAAAGTTAGTAAATTGACAATTTTGCGACCAATATTGTTCATATGAAATATAATAAATTATTACATATTGTTAAACTCTCTTTAATTATGTACACGTTTTGAAAAAAAAAATTAGATCACTATATCGTTACTTCATGTCCATACATATGTACATTGTTGACCTCTATGCAATCTCGAAATAGCCCTCGCATTTTATGGTATACCCTACTATGGTATATACCTACAATAGTCTCACTATTAAATAACACGCTCATTTATTGATACAGAATGCGTAGAAGCATTGAGCAAACTGCGCAAATTTTTAGAAGCTATAGCTGTAGATGGCTTTGTCAATGCGGAACAACTTCAAGATGCATCGATGGAGTGGATCGCTCAAATTGATTCATTTATGTTGTGGGTCGGTAACTTGGAGATAGAGAATCAGATGTAAGATCAACTTTATATCTACATACATATCACTGAATTCTCAATTCTTCACTTCAAGGTTATCATAGTCAATATTTGTTTAGAGAAGATTTCAGTAACACTAGAACTACTAAAGACAGTCAAAATGCTGTCTCCTAATTTATCAATAGACTGTTTCCTAATTTCTTTGTAGAAATACCCTAAAGTTTAGGGTTTAATAAGTTTAGGGCCTAAACTTATGGGGTAATTATCCGATAGATAATCCACATACCTATTATAAAGCATAAATTATTTAACCGATAATCTTTAGTTATCCCTTCACTCATTTTTCTTCAAAGTGTTAATTGTACAAATAAATTCGGTGCTCCTACGTTTCATCAATTCTAACTTCGATTTCATATTGAATATCGTCACGAGGTTTCCGGTACATTAAAGTGCCAACCTTTATCTTTTAGGACTAAGAACATCATTAGTGTGATGTTTAACACAGTCGCATCGAGCTATTTTTACATTATATATGCAGTGATGTACAAGATACCTTAAATAAAGTATCTGGAATACAAAATGCAAAATACTTTTAAATTAAGTATTTCAGATACCAGATGCAAATAACTTTCTGGAATGGTATCTGAAATACTAGATATAAAATACGTATCTTTTAAATACTTTTTATAGATAAAATACTTTTGTAAAAAAACAACATTTTTTTAATGAAAGTTTATTTTTTTACATGTAAATCGCGTTGATAGCGCAAACGTGACACAACATAATATTATATGTATGATTGCTTTATTGGTTCCCCTTAGGGTTACAAGTACCTCCCTCTACTCATCTATTTACATTTCTCTTACTTCTAATCCTTAACCTAACTTATACCTAACGCCGTCACAGAGCCGCTCTTGCCTCTCTTTGTTCTTCCCTGGCTTCCGGTTCCTCCGTTCGTTCTTTCTCTCTCTCTCCTTCTCTCCCTCTCCCACCTTCCCCCTTGCTTTCTCCATTTCTTTCATCCCTTCTAGTTTACCTCTTTCTCCTTCACCTCCTTCTCCCCTTTCCTTTTCTGCTCCCCTTCTCCTTCTCTTACTTTTCCTCTCCCATTCCTAAGTACTTCTTCTTCCTCATCCCACTTCCACCATTCTCCGTCTATCTGTATTCTTCCATATGTGACCCATGTTCTCTTCCCTTTTCTCCCTTCACTCTCTGCTATGGTCCTTAGTCTCCACATTATCTTCCTTTCCTTGAATGTCAGGTCACCCTCTATTCTCTCCCTCCTGCCCCTGAGTTTCTTCTTCCCCTCCATTATTCTCGGTTTCTGTTCTTTGTTGTCCAGCCTTACCACTGCTACTCCTCTTCCCTCCCCTCTCCTTATCGCTACCTCCCTTATACTCTCTATTTCTATTTTCTCCTTTCCTCCTATCTCTTCTAATACCTTTATTACATCCCTTTTCATTTCTTCCCCTTCCCCTTTCTTCCCTTTCACCACAACATTCTGCTTCCTCTCTTCTCTGTCTTTTTTCTCTAGTTTTCTTTCTATCTCTTTTAACCTGCACCGCTCCTCTCTTTCCATTCCTTTCTTCTCTTTTGCCTCCCTTTCTTTTTCCCTAAACTCCAAATCTTCCATTCTCCTCTCTACTTCCTTTAGATCTTCCCCTTTCACCCCCCCCCCCAACTCTCTCCTCAGCTCTTTAATCGCCCCCCATATTTCCTCTCTCTCTTCTTGCCACCTTTCGTCCCTTCTCTTCATTTCTTCCCTCACACTCTCTATTTCTTCTTTGATCTCTTTCCTCAAGGTTTTCTCCAATGCTTCTACCTTTTCTTTTACCTCTTCATTTCCCCTTTCCATCTCTTTTCTCATCTCCCTAATTTCTTTTATTATCATCAAATCCACCCCCCCCCCTCCCCCTCCTTCCCCCTTTTCCTCTCCCCCTTTTTTAGGTGACCTCCTCGTCTTCTCGCTTTTCTTGAAAGCCCTGCGGCTGTCCTCCTCCTCTGTCTCCTCTTCTCTGCCTTCCGTCACCTCCCTTTTTCTCTTCAAAAATCCCTCCACACTGTTTGAACTATCCCTCCTCTCCCTTCCAAGTCTTACCGCATTCGTGGGCCTTCCCCTTCTTACCTCTCCTTCTATTTCACCCCTTTTCCCTCCTTCAGCCTCGATTTTGTATCTTTTCTTCTTCTGTTTCCTGCTTCCAAACTTTCTGAACGCAGCCTTTTTCTTGCCTATCCTTATCTAGTCTGATCTCTGCCTTACCTATCTCTCCTACCTTTCCTAATCTCT
Source organism: Cerceris rybyensis (assembly GCA_910591515.1). NCBI lineage: Eukaryota > Metazoa > Arthropoda > Insecta > Hymenoptera > Crabronidae > Cerceris > Cerceris rybyensis. Next base: position 10,959,170 of record OU342793.1, read on the forward strand.
TCCTTACCGATCTTTCCTTCTTTACACTCTTTACCTGCACTGTCTTCTTTTTTTTCCGCTACTTCTCCTGAATCACCCCCCTTGTCATCACTCTTCCATTCCTCGCTCTTCTCGCCTTCCGAAACCTAACCTCACTCTTCCTCCCTACTCGCCACGTCGCCTTTTCCTTTTTAATCCTTTTCCCTTGCCCACTGTTCTCACACCTTCTTCTCCCGAATTTTTCCTACTCACTCCTGCTCAGCTTCTCCCTTCTCTCTATCTCTCACTCGTCTTCTCCCTTTATATTTTCATTACGCCTCTTTCACTAGCCCTCCGTCTTCACACCCGGAAACGGAAGCCTCGATTTTATGTTACGTATAAATATTAAACAATTATTAAAACATATATATATTGTTATTAACACTAAGAATAAGATTATCTCTCAAGAAATAGTTTTGTTCACCTAGCAAAATTAGACACTTTGTAGTGGTTAGTACTATCAACCCTGCACTTGAGAGAGTTAAATAGAATCAACAATTTTTCGTAAACATTAAAGTTTATGATTGTATGTACTTAATTTAAACAAGAATACTCCACATAAAAGAATAAATATAATAAAATGACAAAGGTACTCTACTTGACGAATGTGTCTGATAGTTTAGTACATTTTTAATTTCATAACGCAGAATTGAGCTTCGATCGTCGAAACGAAAATTCGAAGAAGAAAACAATACTCTTCGCGAAGAAATTATAAGAGGGCAGGAAAAAATATCTCTCCTTCAACGTCAAAAAAATATGTTTCAACGCGAACTGTACGTATAAGTGTATAATATTTACGATTACGAATAAATCACGTATTTCCTATTACAGTCGACCCTCGACTTTCGGACATAATTGGTTCCTGAAAATGTGTGCGAATGTTGAATGTTCGAAAGTAGGGGGATACAGGAAAAATAGGAAAAATTGTATGTTAATATGGTTTCTTTGTAAACTTGAGATTCTCTAACATATAGTAGCTAATATTAGAAACAATAGTACAATGTTAGAACACCTCTAATATGCAATTAGTGAACACGAGCTACAACACTCCTTGGCAGTGGCGAATGAAAGAAAACATTTTTTGAAATAGCGACAAAAATCTTTAAAAAATGGAATTTTTAAAAACATGCGAAATAGCGAATTGTGCGAAAATAGAATGTGCGAAAGTCGAGGGCTGCATGTATATATTTATCTCAAATGGATTTAAGCACTTAAGTTTCTTTAAACGACAGGGATTTGTGCACCAAAAAATGTCAACAATTCGAGAAAGAGAACGACGATCAAAGAGATAAATTAAATCATTTGATTCGCGAAGAAAAATCCAGTAAGGTTTCTCTTAAGAGATTAGTTACAGAACACAAGATCTTACAACGAAAATTGGAAGCTAATGAACAGGAAGTAAGTTGTGAAATCCTTTTCAAAGAAAGCTAATACTGTTTCATATAAACTTCTTCAGCAAAAACAATTATTATGTTGTAACTACATCGGTAAGAATAAACGTTCTTTTTCTATAATCAAACTGAGGAGAACAAAAACTGTTTTGAATATTGAATTTTCTTTTTCAAGAACTAGAATATTATTACACTTGATGATTTTTCATTAATTTTTTTATCAGATACAAACTATTGCGTTATTGAAGATTGAACTGAAAGAAGAAAGGAAAAAAACAATGGCTTTGACAATGCAAATGCGCAAAATGGAATACAACTGCGAGGAGAAGCAACAACAGTATGAAAGTTTAAAGAGTAGGACAGAAATACTAGAAAGGAATTTTACTGCCCTTCACGAAGATCAACAACAAACTATTCATGTAAGACATTTTTTTACGTGTTTATCGCTTTTACCTGCTATGGTAAAATCGTCTATGACCTTTTCGTTTAGGTAGGTTTCGAACACTGGGGACTACGATATTTTAATAATAATTTAACCCTCTATGGACCCTTGTAACTTCGAAGGAACACAAGACAATTCTAAACTCTTATTCTTTGAAGCAAATTTTCTAACTCTCCCAAATATTGCAATTTAATTCTTAAAAAATCATGAAATCCTTTAGAATCCAATGTTATAAAATTAACTTGAACCTACTATTTTTTATACCATTTGTGTAATTTTGAAATGTGCCATCGTGCAACTGATCTTCAAATTCCATAGAAAATTCGAACTATAGAGGGTTTAACACTATTCCTACCGACACTTCGCATATACCTATTCCTACCGCGACCGGTCAAATGACCGGTCTTTAGCAAAACTTATATTTTTTAATATAGAATGAAAATAACAGCCAATTTGACAGTATAGATATATAGTGTCTTTTATTCAGTAGTATATAATGTACATATTATTCATTTTCACCGGATTTTTTGCAAATCGGCATCTCTATTATACATTTTCCACATACGTAGTTTTTACATTTTAGATAGACTTTGTTAGGCTTATTATCTTTACAATGTCTTATCTGATATGTCTTTAGTTTACGGAAACCTGTAATTGTATTTGTGACGGCTGTTTGTTGATTCTTTTTTGCCTAGCTGTAGCACTTTTTTGATATTCGATGGAAAGTTCTGCTGATTGAAGTAAAACTTCTTGTCTCGAAATATCTTCTCCCGTGGTTTCTTTATATAAAACCTATGCATTTTATTCAACTGATAAAACTAAAATAAAAAATGTAAATCAAAATGGATAAAAAAATGAATAAAAGATCAAATATGAAACTTACTACGAAGTATTGTTGGTTTTGTTCACTTTTTTGAAAATTACACTTACAACACGTAATACAGTATAAATGAGAGTAGAATAGTACTAATAGTAAAAATAAAAATAAAGGATAAACTTCCGAAAACGGGATGCCTCCGAATTTTTTGAAACTTGGTATTCTTATGTATTTTGATGCGCTGATTACGAAAATGATAGTGAAAATTGGCGGAAATTTGATTTTCATCGTGAGAACCATGAGGGACCCATGAGAATTTCTATGCTTAGAACAATATCGTTCCTTTGGAATAAGTTCAATATCTCGCAACCACTGGAGCGTTCTCTCCCGATTTTCAAAAATCCTACTCAAACTAAAAATATTATATCTTTGCTCCATCTCTACAAAAAAGGAAACAAAAGAAAACGAAAAACACATGCGCAATGTATGTCATCCACCCCACCATTCACTTTACAACTGACCGCGGTCGCCAGGCGCTACGCGATTTTCTCAAAAACTATCACTCATATGACAAAAATTCGTATAACATAAAATATGTACTTCGAAACGATCTACAACTTTTGTTTGAAACTTTTTCAAAAATTCTCAACATTTCCAGAGATAGACACGAAAAAATATAATTTTAATGGGTTTTTCATGGTTTTCACAATGAAAATCAAATTTCCGCCAATTTTCACTATCATTTTCGTAATCAGCGCATCAAGATGCATTGGAGTACCAAGTTTCAAAAAATTTGGAGGCATCCCATTTTCGGAAGTACACCCAAAATAAAAATTAACAAGTTACAAAGTTTACTGACTGGAATTGGAGAGAAGACAACGCCCCCCCCCCCCCCCCCCCAAGGCATCCCCTTCCGCTATTTTATTTATTTCACGATCATAGTAGTAAAGACGGTATAAGAAAATCTACGGTTCTTGACCACTTCGGATACCAATGAGGCAAATAAGCACCGCAAGGCCGATTGGTGAGCGAGAACTCTAAACACTTGGAAGTGCTGTAAAAGAGTTCCTGGAAGGCACTTTTGGGATAAAATCATGTCACAGCTGCATTACCTTTCATTTGAAACGACTTTATCGTTTCGGAATTGAATCTTTGAGAGAATACTATTATAAAAAGATATATATTGTTCAACCGGTCAAATGACCGGTCGTGGTAGGCAAGGCAGACTACAAATTTTTCTCAGAAAATAAACAATAAAAAAAGAAGTGAATATTGAAAAATGTATTACACGTATGTTTCAGGAAAAGTCGTAAAGTTTAAAGGCGATTGAATTACGTTGTATGTATATAGGAAATTCTAATCGAAATTTTAAAAACGGTCATTTGACCGGTCGCGGTAGGAATATGTTAAAAAAATCTCCCAAACATAATTGAGGATTTCAAGTCGGGACCATTGATTATGAATCCGAGTGTTTAACATTTTTCCAGCTCAGCACTACTTAATTAATGATTATAATTTTACAGGATTTGCGAGAAAAGAATCGTCAGCTGATGGATGAGAATCTTGAGCTGCGATCAATGTCGTTACACATGTCAATCTCCGACGACAAGGTATGCAATTATACTTTCATTTTCAAATAAAAGGCGTTCACTGAAATATCGGATGTATTACATACAAAAATTTGAAAAAATGTGAAGCAAGAAAGCAATACCCTGCAAGTTCTTTCTATCGTTAACCGTTTCCAAAATTACTATTTCTTCTAATCCTGCAAAGTGTCTGACATAGTGCTTGAAGAAAAAATTGCACATATATATTCAAACAAATTCGACTGCGACATATTACAAAACTTTTTAATTCACTAATCTTTGATATTTTTAACAGATTTGTACCTCTTTCTATCCAAGTATTAAACATTCATTTATACGTGAAGCGCCACATGAATTAACTAGCATAAAGTTTGAAAATTCCCTGCACTTCGAATTAAAGGCTTCGGTAAAGTAAACCGAATCATTATATTTTTCTTAAATCTACTTAACCCATTTGAGACCATTTGTAATCCTAAAAATAGGTGTCTAATGTAATGTCGAGCAATAAAGATTAGCTACACGTCCTGTGTGTAATATAAGTTTAAACCAGAGGTAGTCAACCTTTCTATACTTAAGTACCACCCATTTTTGTATCTTTATGGATAGTTAAATTTTCGTCCTGTCCACAGATTTTGCAGCAGTTTAATTTATGGTAATGGCAAAGTGTTCGTAATTTTAGAGCGAAGGTTTAAAAAAATCTGTAGTTAAATTTATCTTTTTATTTAAAGGAGAAATAAACTCAACTCGAATGATGGCCGCCGATCAAAGAATGAAAATAATTTCGGCATCGGATAAAATCTCCCCCGACCACCATAAAAGATTAAATTGTTCATTACTGGGCGATAGGAACCAGGTTGACTACTCCTGGTTTATAGCATGAGTTTGTAGTTTATGATGTGCTACTACTGTCTACAATTTCACGGCATTAACATATTAAAAAATGTAAAATTCAAATTTGCACTGGTTACAATTTAACCCTCTATGGACCCATATAACTTTGGGCAACACAAGATACGTCTAACGAGGGAACATACCGGACCCGTTCACGCCGATTTTGATGAAAATTATGTGGTAGATAGCTCTCAAAGAAATATTTGACACGTGTTTTTTTACATCTGCTGTCGTCCACATTGAAGGGGTAAAAATAGCCGTCAAACTTTCGGGTCAACAAATTTTTAACTTTGCGAAATATAATTTTGTCGGTAAAAATCATATAATTCTTTACAATTAAATGTTTAAAAATCAGGTTTAATCTATTGTATAAAATTGTATTTTTATCATTTTCTAATTGTGCTATTGTAAAACTGAATACCACGCTGAGTTCGGATTACAAATAGAGGGTTAATACTATAACATGGCGGCTATGGTGGCTAAGTAGATAACAACTCATAGTAGCAAACAGTCCTCAACACCTTTGGGAAATGTTTACTAAATCATTATTTATTATCCTATACTCCGGGTAGCTCAGAGGAAATAAATACATAAGCAATAAATAGATAAATAAAAAACAACATTAAGTTGTGACTCTCTCTCGCGAAATCCATAAAATTGTAGCTCCGTGGAACTACTTTTAAAATGACCTGGTCGCGAATGGGTTAAATATGTAAAAATATCAAAATTCTTAGGAATCTTGAAATTTTAGGGCTTCACGACAGAATGCAACATAAACGATTCGAAGATTCAAGAACTCGAAGAGGAACTGAATGAATATGACAATGCAATTTGTATGATATTAGAACAACTTCAAAAGTAAACGATAAAAGTCTTGTTTCAAAAAGAAATTCTCACTATTAAATATTCCACTGATAATTTATGTTTTTAAGTATTATAGAGAAATTAGGGAAAAAATGGAAAACGAGTTGCGCGCCTGTTCTACGATCGGAAGACATTGAGAAACCGAGAATACAAAATTTCGAAGAACTTAATCAGAAGATGTCATTTCTCTCCGACATGGTTAGATTATCACGAATGTATTTTATATTTTTCATTCGCTGTCATTTTAACACTTTACCGGCTGCTATTTCTTTAATATCCTATCCACTTCTGACCGGTAACTTGGCTGCAAATATTTTGCTCACACCGATATCTTTTCGAAAATTACAAATTCTCGTCACTGAATCTTTAGGACACTAAATCGCAATGATAAATAAAAATGTATTAATTACTGTCGCAAGTGATTAATACGTTAAGATTCCAAAAGCGTTGGTCCCAAAAGCCTATCAATGGGCTACCTAGGTCGGTAAAGTGTTAAAGGTCTTAAAATATATCTTTAAGTGAAAATTTTTCATTTTATTGAAAGATTTTTTATTCAAATGCATTGACTTCTCCATGATTTCGTATCAAGGAGAATTAATTTACTGAAAACATATTAATTTCACTGTTTGATGTTAAATTACTGATTACTACCTCTAAAATTTGACAAATTATAATTTAATTGTTATGGAAAGGTCGAACAAATATCGATTAGCACAAATTGCTTTTATCAAAATTAATGTAATTGATGCTCCATGATAAAGTTATTAAATACAAGAATTTTTAGGTGACAGAAATAACTTCGAAAACCGTAAGCAATGTTGATTGTGGTACTCAAATCAAAGCTCAAGTATTGCAGGATCAATATGAAGAATATGGCATTGTATCATACCGTAAGCTTTTAGAATACACGTAAGTTATAAAAGATATTTTTTTTACCATATTACTTATGTAGCGCACATTGCTTAATTTTTTTGTACTATTGTTTTAGTATATTCTTTATTGATCATCTATAACCCCTAGAGAACTTAAGGTAACAAATCATATCAGGTGCAAACGACCTGATGGCGCGTGGCAAGTGTTTTAATCTGATTCGTTAAACAGGTAGGGACATCCCTCATTAGTATGTCATTTTTTATTTTAACCCGTTACTGCCCGGAAAAGGCGAACATTCGTTACGGTGTCCTATAAACAACGAAAGAAAAACTTTGTTTTCGGTTGTTATTGGACAAGTTTCAGACTTCCAGGAACGATATGCCGGAAGGTGCGAGCGACAACTGAAACACTTGCTACGCGCTATAAAATCTTTGCAGCTGGTATGTACGGTTGAGTGAAGAAAAGAAGGCTTGTGGAAGGAATGCAAATGAAATGCAATTCCAATGTATTTGTTACGGTAAATGTGATGAATCTGTGATTTTGTATAATTACCAGTTATTATATACACTTACCACTAAAACCTAGACCAAGCCCAGATCTTCTTTCTCAGGTGGGGAAACGTGTTTACGCAACCCCTCGCGTATGTAGGAGAGGGTGGGAGACTCGGGAGTTAAGCTCCCGGATTTAACCGAGATCTAACCCAGACCAAAGTCCCAAAACCCAGTCCAGCAAGCTGAACAGGCCCCTGAGGAACTCTCCTCTGCATCCCTTGCGAGCTTTCGACTCATGTAAGGGCTCGGGTAACCCCGGGTTCGCCAAATCCGTATCTGACCAGCGAACTGAACAGGCCCCTGAGGTATAATAGTACAATATGAGGTATAAGAGTATTATTATATGATAATAACTTCGTTCCTGTGGAACCAATATGGGGTCGCAGTCCCCTGGCTCAGGTAACCCCGTGTCCGCCAAGTACGTATCTGACCAGCATGCTGGACTCGTCCCTGAAGGATACAAACCCGATTTAACTCATTGTCAGACCAAAGTCCCAAGAAAACCAGTCCAGCAAGCTGAACAGGCCCCTGAGAAACTCCCCTCTGCATCCCTTGCGAACTTTCCACTCATATAAGGGCTCTGGTAACCCCGGGTTCGCCAAACCCGTGCCTAACCTGCGAGCTGAGCAGGCCCCTGAGGTATTATTATATAATATGAGGTACTAGCTGAAAGTTCTCGTGCTTCGCTACGGTTTAATATCATTAGGATTAAGGACTACTTAAATTAGTAAAAGTTAAGTTTAACGTTGACACCCTAGAAGGAACGCTCGTGCAAAATTTCAAGTTTCTAGGTCAAGTAGTTTCGGCTCTGCGTTGATGAGTTTGGTCCATACTTTAACCCCCTCAAAACCCCCCCTAAAATTTCGAATTTTTCAAAACCCTTTCTTAGTGAGCGCCTAAGACCCAAGGGGAAGATATGTTCCAAATTTCATTGCAATCCGTTCTGTGGTTTTTGAGATTTCGTGATGAGTGAGTGAGTCAGTCAGTCAGTGGTATTTGAGTTTTGTATATATAGATTATAGTATTAATATACTTCTTCTTCTTTCTTATAATAACTTCGTTCCTGCGGAATCGCTGTGGATTCGCCGTCCTCTGGCTCAGGCAACCCCATGTCCGCCAAGTACGTATGTGACCAGCGAGCCAGACTCGTCCCTGAAGGGAACTAGCCAGATCTAACCCAGACTCGCTGGTTAATTTGATAAATAGTCAAGAATTCATTACATTTACACAATTTAGTGGTGACTATACATAATCACTGGTTTAATCACAATTACCGTAACATATACATTCAAATTGCATCGCATGACAGAAGGAATGAAAAACTTTGAACAAAAGTGGGAGAAGATCCGAGTGAAAGACCATTCTTGTCCTTGTGCCGTTCCGCCAGCCTTCCTTCTAATTCTTCACTGTATAATTAGGTGAATAAAAGAAGGCTATATAGGTCTGATTTACACAGTTAAATTTGGACTACATGACGACGTAAATCGCATCGACATCATATGAGAGAAGGTCGAGTGAGAGGTTAATCTTGAGCCAGTCTTTAAGAAATTATGCCAAACAATAGATATATATATAATAAACCACAAATTTCCTTTGTTACGATATATGTACTTCTACCAAAAATTTGACAGTTGAATCACTATTGTTAATACTTGCCAGTGTCCTCACGTCTAAGTATTTTGAATCGTAACGAAAAGTCAGAGTAAAACGATATTAAATGAATTTAATAATTTATATCATTAAAGGAATAAAAGATATTTTTTTATAATATTATATAACATTCTTAATAAATAAGCAAGTAGCTTCAACTTTTCAAATCTTTCTTTTATCGAGATCATTATTAATTACATTTTTTCCATTGTAAGAATCAATTTCTTCAGCACAAAATTAATAAAAAAGTAATAGTAACATAGAAAATAATGAAAACAGCTGCACTTCAAAATTTTGAAGATAATATTACATTTTTGTTTAACTTAGGCACTCCTTAAATATCCGTACGGCACCAGTATTTGCAACTTCGAGAAACGGTACGTTGAAAGTGTTTATTTCAATTAACAAAAATTTACGTGCTATGACAAACCACAAAAAAGCTAAAAATGAGTTCAAATATCATTAGCTGATCTTTTATATGCATTTTACTGATTTATTTAACAATATATGAATATAAGTAATGAGAAAAGTATCCGCGAGCTAGTTGGACATCATTTAGCCACAAGAAAGGTAGTCCATTATTTAAAATTTAATTTCGCGTTTATTTTCAATACTTTCTTTAGAAACATACGTGATAGAAAAGAAAGTTCCTCAACAGCTATTGCAATACGATTGGAAACATCATCCCACAAGAGAAATTGAACAAAGAATTGAAATAAGTAACATTGACACAACTTCGTCATCATTGATTGTTCCTGTATCATTTTCGACACCAATTTTAAAAAAACGACATTCAATTTCACGAAAAAGAAGACGGATTATTAGTGATGACATCTCTGACGAGATGCAAGAGACGAAGGTATGTGGAAGAAATATGAAAATGCCAAAAAGATTTTTACTTCAATTTATCTGTTCGATATTATTTTGTTATAGAATATAATTAAAATTTATCGCATATGTAATCTTTGTCAAATGTTATTGTTCATTAAATTATAGATTGAACCACCAGTCATTGTAATTATAAGAAAGTAGGACCTACAAAAAATAAATTACGAGAAATAATAATCCTTTTCGTAAATAACAATTTTTTGCTAACTTTAATAGCTCTCGTTAATATCTTTGTGTATTATTATGTCTTCTTTAGCAGGATCTCGCTAATAATACATCGCTCTGTAACTGCATTTTAATGCAGACGTCGATTTCGGAAAAAGGAAACGATGGAATCGTAAATCAGACTGTGTGAGTTAATTTTAAAACTATCTATTCAAGCGAAACTAACTTTCTTTTCTTTTTTTTTTTTTTTCTTAAAAAGAATTAATCTTGTTATAAATATATCACGATCACGTCAACAACCCAGGTACTTCCGGGTATTTTTGAAATATATGACATTATTAATACACCCATGCCTCAATTTACGCAAATATTCTTTCCACGTGGATTTTATTTACGCGAACAAAGATCGCATAAATTGAGTCTGTCAATACAAAAGGTAACACATTCGAATGCTAAACTACATGTGTATATATTTGTTTCCCATAAATTAGCAAAGAAAATAACACATTTTAGAAAAAATATCACAACGAAGTATGTAAGTTTCATTCGTGTCACTATCGCTACTCTAATTTAAAATTAAGGGGTCAAATAACCCCTTTCATAATTTACTTTAAATTCGTACATTCATTGTTACTTTTTTCTCTCATCTGACTTTCTGTAAATATTTAGAAGTTCGTCTTTATTTTCATTGTGAATTTCAATTTTTTCGGATGAGTTTCTTCAACATTTTCTTCTACTAAGTTTTCATAGATTTACTGATATTCGCTGCAACGTTACATTAAAGACAAAATTTTAACCTATCTCACGACACTGACTGCATAAAATTGCCAATTTTAATACCAGACCTCTCGATGATTAATTTAATATATTTAAAATTGTTAAATAAATCTGTTCGAAACAGACAAATGAAGGGGACAGAAAACTTGATCGATTCAATCGCTTAGTCTTTCAGTTAGACGTAGAAAATTGAAAAAGAAACAGCATCAAAATTTTTAGGAGCAATTTAAAAAAATTCAGATCAAGTCATGTTGACCACTTTGATAGATCTAGTGTTAAAACTTATAGAAAAATCGCATAAAGAAAATCGCAATTTAACTGATCACGTAAAGAACTATAGCGTTAATTAATTCCGTATATGAAAAGTGCCGTAAAAATGTGTGAAAAAAGTGCCGCATAAATCGAGTGATGGATGGATATTGCATTAAGATACCGATGAAGAAAACAAGAAATAAGAAATATTGAATGTTTACTGTGATTAAATTCTGATCTTAAAATCTTTCATGATTCCAAAATATCTACGACATTTTTAATATCTTTTCATTTTCCAGTAATTCTAATGGCCTAACTGAAATCGAAGACAGTTTCATTGCAAAAAATGAACCCACGATTGAATTAGAAAACGAAAAACAAGTGACTCCGACAAACAATCGTAGTCATAATCTTGACTTAGAAAATTTCTCTGACACAGACAAGTACTTTAGCATTCAATCGGAATATCTCTCTAATATTTCCATATGTGAAAATACGACGAAAGAGTGGAAATTTCGGTACGTAATATTGGCCAGAAAGTGTTCCATAATTATCCCTAAAATTGTCCTAAACATTATTTTGTTTTAGTCGAAAAATGTTGCAATATCCACTGTATACTGCAAGAAAATTAATATCCCGTAAATCTGTACTGTGGTGCGTAGTAATTTCCCTCCTAATTCTTCTCGGAATTTCCACATTAAATCCGATTACATCTACAAATGGTTGTGATATATCTTTAAAGAGATGGTACTCAATTGAAGAACTTCTTCTATCACATCTTCAATCAAGAAAAAGATTACCTCCACCAATATAATAAGGCAGATAATTGAATTATTACTGTATTATCTAATGTGCCCCAGATTTGTATAAGTATTGATATGTGTATTCGTAATTTTATAAAACATTGGAATTCAAAGTATTCAAATAATACATGGCAAGGTACAAAGTAGAATAATCGCTGAGACATTTAAGTATTTTGTTCTCTATTAGTCACATTCCTGTTTTCTTTTTGTTTAAATACATAATCTGTTGTAGTATTATAATATTGTGGAAATGTATTTAAGTTAATAGATTGTACTTGTTACTCCTTTCAACATACATATGTATATTTTACTTCATCCATTTTTCACGAGATCATCGAAGAATGATTTCGAAATAAAGTATTTTCTCATAATAAAATAATATGACATAATTGCATAAGAGTTCGTCTATTAAATATGAAAACCTTTGTTTGCGCGAAGCAAGTGAATAATTGTAAGAGAGAAAAATTACGGCAATTGTAACAAAATATGAATGATAAATACGTGTTAACGTACAAATCTTTCAATGGTTGTAAAATTCTTTCTTTATTTTTATGTTAAATAAAAAATTAATAACTTTATGCTGACATTGTTCTTTACCTCTGGCCAAATAAAGTGTAAAACTGTTATACGTGATTTGTGATTTATTAACATTAGAACTACCGGCGTTAAATCTATTTTGTTTAAATTGATTAAATAAGTACTTTAGAAAAGGAAGAATTAAATAGCTAATTAAAAAAAATGGCTAATTAAATAATTCATGTTTAATAAGATGGATGAAGACTATTCAGTTTATACTTTTCTCATATCGTAGTTTCTAATTGTTTATTAATAATGCCATTAACACATTGAAGGCCACACGTTTTTCGCCGGTTCCACTATTTCTCCTGAAGCAAACATTTTTCTATCAAATTCGTACCTTTAGAGAGCAATAATGTTAAAGATAGAAATGATTATGTATTAAGCAGTACTTTACTTTTTTAATTGCAACATTTAAATATTGGATACACTAACGAAATCGTGAATATTGTCGTTTGAAATTCGTAAGAAATTTCATTTAATTGAATAGCGGCGGTGAACCTCGTGGCATTCACCGTATTAAGTTTTTGAAAATAATATAATAATGATATATATTTATTTATGCAAAGATTTACATACTCTTTTCAATAAAAGTTATACGTTTTTAATAATAAATCTTTTATTTTAATATAAAAACACAACTATAAGTATTGGTCCACATTATTTTAATATTATTTGAAATCAAATTATGATACATATGATACTATTGGGTTGGCAAGAAGGTAATTTCCGTTTTGTAGCGTGAAATGGAATTCAATTTTTCTCAACAACAAATTTTTTTCGATGATCTTTGTTTAATGACATTTTTTCATCTTTTTGACAAATTCAAAACTGAACCAAATGCGATTTTAGGCTATCCTCACTAGTAAAAGTTTCGCCGTTCAAAAAGTTTTGCAAGTTTTAAAATAAATGGTAATCTGATGGTACCAGGTCAAGGTTGGGGGGCCAACCACCAATGTATGGGGACCACAGTATGGGGGCCATGACATCACTTCCGAACTAAGTTTGCATTTACAAAAAATAAAAAAGTAAAATATGTCGGAAATGTTTGCCTTTACACTCCATATTAAAATTCACCCTAAGCAAACAATTACAAACAAAATAAAGCTCAATTTTTTTTCTAAGCGAAGCCAAAAATATCAATTTTCAATTGTCAGAAGAAAAAAATCATAACATTGCCAGAAGTAGTTCAGAATTAACGTAATTCTAGCTTTCAGTGAAGACCAAAATTACTTTCTTGCCAACCCAATATATAAGATAATTTAATAACAGCATAAAAAAACGAAATATATTAAAAAATGAAGTGATTGCTCTAGATAAAAGATTAGTTATGCGCTGCTCTTTTACCATTCATATAACCTATCCATCGTTCTGCTGTAGTACTAAAAATTGGATCATTATCGATAGAATTCAAAAGGAGAAGTTGGTTTATGTGTGTAGAATGGTAGTCCCATCTAGCTAAGTTCGGAGCCGTTTTTAACGTAAAATGTCGTAAATCATATGTCGTACCGGAACCAGTATCAAACAAAGTCAACATATTTTTTAATGACGTAATACCCAAATTAAAAAGTCTAGATGCTTCTTCCGAATCTTTGTCTACAGCTATAGTTTTCAAGTCATACAAACCAATTAAAGAGTAAATAAATCCGTTAAGTATGAAGGAAGATGGTGTTGTGGGATATTCTTCATACCACACATATTTACCTAAAAATATTGCTGCCACTCCTCCTTTACTAGAAGGAATTCTAAATGGCTGTAAACCTCTTACAGCAGCTCGTAAATATTTTTCATCACCAGAGTGACGATACGCTCTTGCTAGTACAGATATAGCGTGCCCTTGACCCATGCTGGAATACCTATTACACATTTTCTTGATATTAATAATTATAATTATTAATAATCAACCAATTGACAATTTTCGATAATGATTATACCATCCAGGTTCAAGGGTAGCCATTCCAGGGGCTACTTTTCTTTTAACGGGATTCGACCATCCACCAGAACTAATGTTTTGATTTGCAACAAACCATCTTGCCGTGTCATAAAACTGTTCCATATGTTCACTAGTAGATAACGTCATATTATCGATCATACCAGACCCATGTAAAGTTATCCTTATTACCTATTGGAAACATTATCTTTAGCAAATGATGTCTCTATGTATTTTACGTGATATACGAGTGGGACGAGGGATGCGAATTAAAATTAGTTAGAAACATTAAATACGAAATCATTAATTTGCACTTTCAATTATTCATCGTAATAATGAACTCTGCATTTTGTGTAACTCAAATACACGCGAAATAATCTTCTGCAAACTGAAAATATTACTATATTTTTCTATTTGAAGAAATGTGAAGCAATTAACCGGTTATTACTTTAGTCCAATTTTTAATAAATATTCCCGAATGAAATATTTATTAAAAATTCAGGAATAAAATTCCACTCTCTTTTATAATAAATATTAATGTTAAATTATATTATTTAAAATATAAAAATTCTATTATTATTGAATTACTTTATATAAATTACCTTTAATTTAGAACGAGACAACTTTTTTTTATTCTTATCATTTAAGTACAGTCCTTTTTGTAAATCGATAATTAAGTCTCGAGTAAATCTTCTCCATTGATGATTAATTTGCCCAATTCCATAATATACATGATTATTATAAGTACGTAACACTATATTTGTTGTCGAATAATGAAGGTGATATATCTCCTTTCTTTCCCTAGACTGAAGTGTAACTGTAACACTTCCATTATCTTTGACATTGAAGTCCCACTTTAATACAAAATCTAGTACATGATCTAGCTTTATAGTTATTCCAGAAGTACTAGTCTCTGGTGTCGCGAATTTCATTACATAACTATTAACACTTTTATCATAAACTCTGGATATTATGGATCCCTGAGGTATAGTCCAATCTCGTTTAACTTTATCCGAATCCTCAATTACTTTCCTACGAGGTTCAGGTTCAGTTAAGTTTTTACTATAATGGGACAATCCAAATTGAGCAATTTGCGTAGGGTAGAAATATCCTTGACTTTCCCACTGGGTAGATATCGGTACACCGTCAATTCCACTAATACACTTAACACGTTCTCTGACTTCGACATTGTAATTCTCAAAGGTCATATACACTCCTCGAGAATCATACTTTCCCTTTGGGTTGACAATCTTTGAATAGCTGTGTAACCATTCAAACCTCTCTAAACCATCATAAGTTGCTAACTTCCCATAAATCTGTTAATTTTGTTTCAAGTTTAGTACTAAAGTCTCTAAATATGTTGCATACAATTTTAACACTCACTTCAAAATATTTGTGGATAAATGAAAATGGTATATAAACTTCGTCTCCTTCTTTACGGCATCCAATGGAATAATCACCGTTTATATGGCAATCTATTTCTTGATATCCAGATTCTACATTCACTCTGTCCTAAATATCAATAACAAGAAGGCAGAAATATTTTCTATATTTTTTAATATGTTACTTTACATCAAGCCATGCAATATTTATGTACTGTGAGAAAGCTCCATTCTTTGTCTAATATCATAAATAAAAGTATAGTAATGAATATAAGTCTTTGAATACTCAATGTAACCGGAAGAACAATTTAGTGTCTAGTCTGCTTAGTCATATGATTTGAATTCTATTTTACTCACTTTATGTTGAAATTTCACCTTCCAATTGGAGTTTTTAAAAAACAATGTGCTACCACAATTATTCCACGATGTTAACAAAGAACTTAACATTGCAACTATAAGAATAAGTAAAATTGTTTTGAAGTTCAATCGCGTCATTGTGCCATACCTGTCGATGTAAATCAAACCGTATATACATAATAGAAAAAAAATATCATTTTTTGATGTTTAAAAGCATTTCTAAATTTATTTTATTATTGTGTTGCTACATGCACATGTATATATACTTCTTATATCCCAAATCTTCACAGACATTACACATGATGTTGTTGATAAAGTAAAAGTAATAGTTTAAAAGGTACTGCTCATAATAATTTAGTTATGAAAACCGTATGATTTCAAAATTTGAACATATATTTTCTCTTAAACATATGAGTGTTTGTTTCGGCTATATGCAATCAGTTGCTAAACTATTTGATCGTTTAATACAGTTCAATGTTATATGGCAAGAATTCCAGAAATTCAAAAAATACAATAAGTATAATTTTTTAATTAACAATATGGATGCAAATCTTTGTTAATGTAAAACAACATAATACACAGAAAACTTAACAAGCATAGCCGAAAAAAATATAATATATATATGTATCATGAATTAATTAAGATCAATTAAAATTGTATTGTTTATCTATCAATTTTATTGGATAAGTCGTATATATTAGGTGAACAAATACTTTTGCGGCTGATTGTATATTTGTTGTATATGTGAAGTTTTCTTATAAATATCTATTTGTCTAGAACTAGCTATTGTGTATGAATTGTGTGTTATAACCGGTTTGATAATCTATGATATGTTTTACTCACAAAGTATTTAAACTTCTGTTTCATTGTATAAAATTGCGTCACTTGACGTTTAAGGCTAAGCTTATCTCATTTCTAATAATTCTCCATTCATAAATAACAGATTAATTCATGAATTAATGAATTGTCAATATTAAATATTCAAGCCACATATAGTGGACTCTTCTCAGGATGTTCTTTCTTCTATCATATCGGTTTCTATCACAGCCACACAGGTTACAAGCGTAACAAGTGTTATGATTACAGATGAAAAACAAAGTGCACAGGGGTGTTCAAGCTTAAATGAAAATAGCATAACCCAAGTTTCGACAAATGTTTCATGTGAATGTTTCTAGGAGGCGGTAGTGTTACCGAATTTAGTGTCTGCAGGAGACGGTAGAAGGCGGTAAGTACTACCAAATTTAGCGGTTTTTATAAAAATTTGGAGAAATGGCACGCTTAAATAACTTTACACTGTAATAAAAGACCATCGGGAGTATCTCGCTGTAGCTTAAAAAATAGTAATGTGAACGTAGTAAATTTTATCAACTGTTGTCACCTTCGCAGGCTGACAGACTTACAAAATGTATTTCTGCCGACGAAAATCCATATTTACTGAACATTTCTCTAAAATAGTAGTGGGAAGTAGAAAGATGTGCAAAGACCACGACGAAAAAAATTTTGATGCAGCTACATAAACAATTCTAAGGTAATCAATTTTCAACAATGATTATGAAAATTGCAATTTTTAATTTACGCACGGTTTAACTGTCTCAACTAGCCACGACCGATTTTTCCCATGATTCGTTACTCGCGTTGTTAAATCTATATGAAAGTTATTACGGTTTCTTTGAAAAAACTGGAAGAATAATTATGGATATAACACGATCAAATACACTGATCACGATTTCATGAAAGTTCAAATAGAAGGTATTAAAAGAAATTAAAAACTGAAAAAATGAATAAAATATTATTCGTACTTCGAGAGATTTCAAAGTAATGCATAGTACGGTCAGGAGTGTATTCTGACCATTGCGCCTGTTAGCTGCGGTCATATTGCAACTTGTGAACGCAATAGTCACACAGATGAAAAACAGCATTTTTACAGATAAATTCAATTCGTAATCATAAACCCGTTATTGCTTTCTATGTGTTTTATTTCAATATACAGATAAATCTATTCAATAAAATTTCCTTTCCTCTGATCGATTTTTACAACATTGTTTCCGTTCAAATTCAGTACTTGCACTTAGTTTGCTGTTTAACTCACTATGATAAAATTAGACTTTACCTTTTTCTTAGATCGAAATATTCCTCATTTTGACTCATATGCTATTGCATCATTTACTTTTAAAAGGAACGGGAAATTTGATAATATGTATAGGAAATTAAATGGCATCTAAATTTAAAGTTAAAAAAAATTACAATCTCTATTTTGATAGCGTACACAAAAAGTCAAAATTAATTCCGGAAATAAAAGGTTTTCTCTCATTTTTAGCACTGCGTATAATTGACTGTAATATTAATATTATAGAAACAATTAAGCCGTCTCATAACCGACCGATATTTTCAATTTAATAGTTTTTGGAAAATTTGAAAATTGCGTATTATATTTATCGCGCTACGTGTGTAGCAAGTCATTGTATGCCAAGGGGTCAAGAGGAGCATCAATATTCAATAATTGTAGGGTAAACAAATTGTACAAAACTGTTTAAATGGAAATGATAATTTTGTATTACTTGCGTATGACATTCGAATATCTGACTCTATGCTGTTCCTCCGAGTACATGTCCGATCCTGTCCGAGCGCAAGGTCGCCCAAAGGGTACTCCGAGTCTTGCAAACATACATGAGTGAACAATTAAAAAACTGCGTAGAAGTACAAAAACTGCGTATAACCACGTTTCAGAGCAACAATAATCGCGTTATTCGATAACAAAATTGAAATGTGAAGCTATAGAACAAGTATTTACATTGTATACGAGAAGTGACGCGCAATTGTGGTGTGGATTTGTGAATGCTCTCAACTGCGTAGTAATTGTTTCGCGATTGTTATAAAATTCCTAATTAATTTCGTAAAATTTTATTGATACAGAGTAGCAGGTGTAATAATACGTATTAGATGAGCAAGGGTGCTATTGTTTTACAATCGGTAAACGAGGAAAATGTAACAAGAGCGGTACTTACAGGAGGCACTTCTTGACAGCTCGAAGTACGAAGAGAGAAAGAGGCAGGAGCTCCCTCTGGTAGGAGTGGGGATAGCTCGCTATGCTACGGCTGCTTGGAGTGGGGAAACGGCGGACCAATCGGAATGTTGTCTATTCTCCAGCGCGGCAAAGCCAGAGATTTTGAATACAATTCAAACAAATAATTGCAAAAGAATCTCGAAATAAGGGATTTGAGCATGAATATTGTTCAAATAGTTATTAAATAAAAGAGTCTGGACCAATAATATATAGAATGCATATCGTTCGGGGCGGAGTTAGCAATATTTTTTCTTAAATAACGAGAAGTTGTTTATGCGACAGTACAGTGTGTTACTTATCAATGATAATATAAACCAATAATGGAATTTCGAACAATGTGAGTACTAAAGCCATGAGAACAGATCGCATAACTTCAGGAATAAGCAAAGTGCTGCTTTCTTTCACTTTGTCATTTGATTGTATTATAATTTCGTCATGTGCACCATATTTATAACACCTTAAAGTTACATTCACGTAATAGCAACATTTATTATGCTATATATGTATGAGTTAACAAACAACTAAACCAATAGAAACGGCATAATATCACGAGTAACAGTGATAAAGAGGAAATAACTTGCCACAAGCACTCTTTTTCGTCACGATGCTTAAGTTCTACTTAATCGCCAAATCTTAAGGCTAATTTAAACGCAAAGTCTTAAACATAAATCAAACTAAGAATCCGAACATTCGGTAACCAAGGGTATCGAATATTGGGATTTCGTGGATATTCGCTCGATATCTCTTACTATTTAGCATTACTATTCAACAAAGTATCATGTTAAAATTACATTTAATAAAAAATAAAGTCGTAGTAAGTGATATCGACCCAAGACCCACCGCGAGGAGGTTGCCACGAATCGGGACTCAAAAAAACATGCCCAACCAGCCTCCATTTAATTCTGCTGTTCCTTTGATACACTTTCCTTCGATATTTATGAATTAAATGCCGAAAGAAAATGTAACAAAGGAATCACTGACTCTACTTTTTCTTATTGCATTTCGCGAAAAGAGATAGACACCGGCCGAATGGTGTCGATCTCCTTTTACAATATTAACTTATTCTAAACACTTAATTCGAGCTAGACTAATTATGTGCGATAATCTGGAAAGAAACAGTAAATCACTTTTATGAAAAGTGACTAAAACTTAAGTAAAAGACGAGAGAACGAATATGGAACGAGAATAAACAATGGGAAAACGTAAACAGCTTCCCACTTAACATTGTTCGAGAGGGGAAGCAGATTATTAAATCGTATTAATCACTCGGCGTTAGAAATCATTATAACGAATTTACTAATATGTCTTGAAGTTAAAAGCCTACTTATTTAATAGCTAACTCGTCTTAAAATTAAAAGACAGCGTATTCTGAAAACAACTTGCTGTAAAATTAAGTGCTGATCTGCACGATAAAGATAATATCTTGCCTTACAATTTAAAACCTGCCTATTCAGTGACTGATTCGTCTTAAAACAAAAAACTTGCTCATCTTTAAGCAAACTCGCCTTAAAATTAAGAGATAGACTGTTCGACAAACACAATATCTTATTTTAGAATGTAAAACCTGCCTATTCAGTGACTGATTGGTCTTAAAACAGAAAGCTTGCTCATCTTTAAGCAAACTGGCTTCAAAATTAAGAGATAGGCGGTTCGATAAAAACAATATCTTATTTTAGAATTTAAAACCTGCCTATCCAGGAACTAACTCGTTTTAAAATTAAAAACCTGCCTGTTTAAAAATTAACTCATCGTGAAATTAGAAGGCTACATTTTTGAGAGCAAAGTGTTCTTAAAATTAAAGCCCCATACAGTGATAATAATAAGAAGCTCCCATGTATTCGACCATTCTACAATAAAGAGCTTCATACATTCGATAGTTAAGAGCTCTTTGAAGTAAAATCGTTACCATGTTTTAATAATAACGAATAACCTGCCTAAAGAGCAACTAACAATAAGTTCAATTGCAAAATTGTTGGTTAATTAAAACCTCGTGAAAATTATGGAGAATTTAAGTTTTATGAAAAATAAGGAATTTCCTTATTCCAAAACTTATTTTATCCAGATAGAGAAATATTCTTAAACGTAACATTTGTTTGAGGAACTCATTGCGATAAAACTGTAGAAATTACCTACTCATATCAAAAACCTCCTGAAATTTGAAAAAATTAATCAAAACGATGACAGAAATATTCTAAAACCTAATATCTAAAAGCGAGATGTGTAGATTTTATGGAAATCTAAAACAATTCTCTACTGATAACAAAGTTTCCATTTCCTCAGAATCCGATTTTCTGATAGCTGAAATCTTTTCCAAATTAGAAACTTAACGAAAACTAGTGTTACCACTTTCGATGATAATGTCAAATCGTCGGTCATCTTCATCATAACCATCATCACCAACGTCATCATTGTCATCGTGGATGATCGGAATATGGTGCGTTAAAAGAGAACGACCCACTTTCGTTACAGTAAACATAGAACATCATATACCTACACGAGAAAATTCAAAACAAAATTCATCAATCGAAATTCCACGATTGCTCTTTCATAAAGTAAGAATGCGAGCTTATGGGACTCTATGCAATTGCATATAATATGTATACGATAACCATAAACCATGATCGGTACAATCCATTAGGAAAAATATACCGGGGGAACTTAATCGTTCCTCAACGAAAAATTTCAAAGAAAACGTAAATAATTCGAACGACTAACAATCGCAGTATCGATATATGTTATTATAGAATAAGATAATATATTATGAAAATACATTAATTCAAATTATACTGTGTAACGTTTCATTTGACAAATGTTGGCTAAATCAACTCCACTGTATTGTTAGTCACGCTGATTTAAATTATGAACAAAACGCGAGTACCTTTTCCCGAGGCGCTATGGAAATTCGCGGCGAACGGAATCGCAAGCACTTTTCCGAAGTGCTGTGAATTTTCGCAACACTAATTTCGCGAGCGCCTGCGCGAGGCGCTGTGGATTTGCGAGCTAAAATCGCGAGCATCTTCGCGAGATGCAATAAATCGTGGGCAACCTGTCCGAGGTGCAATTTTCATTTCGCAACTCTAATAATAATACATTTATTACAAAATTGGCGGGACAGAGTCCCGCAGTGGCGTCATCATAGACGCACCAGTGCACTGCGATATTAATCGCAATTTTGCGATTTTAATCGCAGTTCTGCGATTTTTCGCAGAGCTGAAATCGCGAAAGTAATGTCGAACAAACCGTGTGCTTAGTTTCGCAACACTATTTTGAAAAATAAAGAAGAGATCAAAATTGCGTATAACGTATCGCAACACTACTCTGAAAGATAGAGAAAAGAGCAAAACCGTGTATAAATTTTCGCAACACTAATTTCGCGGACGAAGCAACTAACTACCACACAACTATTACTTATTTGTACTACAAGCGAACATAGTGACAGAGTAGTGACATAAACCATAAACTTACAGCAAATTCCTGAAAGAAAATAATTTGTATTACACCTGAAAATCCAAACGAAAATGATTAATCTAATAAAAGGAGCGTGAGAAATTTCAATAAATAACATGACTTTAAATAAAAGACTCTATAAATGGAAATTAATTAAACAATGAAATAAAATCTATCAAAGTGACTCTACTTAGAGCATTGACGCTCTATATGAAAATGAATTTAAAAGATAATAAAAATTAAGTAAAAATGATTCTTCTGAGAACATTGAAATTTCTCGGTCACTACCATCGTCAAAGTAATTAATCGAAAAATTTAATATACATTTGTAATTATTACTTTGACAATGGAATTGACCACCCGCGAAATTCTTACATACTAAACATCCTAGAAAGATCGTTATTACTCACAATTATGGTACTAGTTACCATAACTAGTACCATAATTGTGATCACTATGTTCGCAAACTACTAACGCACGTAAATTACAACCGGTCGTCCGGTGTCGTTTCGGACCATTCGTCCTACGGCATGATCGAACGACTGGAGGAACTTTGAATTTTGTCACTCACCAATCGCAGACAGGAATAATTAGAATATAATTACATTGCGATTGACTTCGTAGGTGCTGGCACGGCTGCATCGATGATCTGGCAGGCCCAGTCCTCCCTTTAACCCCTTCAGATCCGAATTGTTTTCCGTTTAAGGAAAAATTATTTTTATACTAAAATTAACTTAATTCATGTGATTGAAAGCAACAATATACTTTTTTCAAAAATATTGATTTATTTATTTATAATTTGTAAATGTACATTTTAATGGACATATGATCCTTGCGCATAATTTGTAACATTAAGGAGATCCTCAGAAATATTTGTATAAAAAATTAAAATTCATTAAGTGTTGAAACTAAGTTTAAATCTATACGTAATAAAATACAGCACGAAAATTATTCTGTACATTACAATGTGCATAGGGTTCGAAGGGGTTAACAAACGAAAGGACAACATTATAAAAACTGTCTGTTCTCTAAGAAGAATTATTCAAATATTAGGCGGGTAAAATAAAACTCTAATTTGATTCTCTTAACTATTTGAGTCTCTGGACGTATTGGATAAACTTTAAAAAAGGTCGAACTTAAATCTTTGCAGTCATGAAATATATCACATCTTTAATATTTGCGACGCAAACCCGGCACTGACTCTAAGACCGATAAATCGGCCGTAAAATTTAATGTGCAAGCGTTTGTCAATGAAAAATTACATTTATATGGTATAATAAAGTGACTTTAATTATACGCTACTGAAACGAAAATCCTATCGAATACTGTGACTGTTCTCATTTGTATTAATATTGAATGAAAGAATAATCGAAAATTTCAACGACACAATTTTCCAAATGAATTGCACAGATCAGAGTTCTATTTCTAATTGAAGATTTTTTTCTTTCTGTTAAATTCTAAACGCGAATAATATGTAGTCGCATTGCGGACTTTACGATAGTACAATCAAATCTTCAAAGAGATGACTGATTCTGCTATTTCATTTGAAAAATATCGTGAATAGCGAAACACAGGAAAATTGTAGCGAAAGTAGGTCATTTGTCCTGTAACGTGCGCTCCAGTTGATTGAGAATCATCCAACAATCCAAATCTTCTATCGGTGATACTGTAAGCAGAAATAACAATTGGACTTGAAAAAATATTGTACTGTTGTAATTGGGATTGTCGAGGACAGAGAAAATGAATTGATAAAATAATAAAACGTCTACGGGAACCCATTACCGATAATAAACGTGCAATATTTTAGTGGTTATTTAACGCTGTATTTAATCATTTTAATTATTTAGAAACACTTGCACGAAACTGTCACTTCACGTCAGACACAGTAACAGAAAGCAATCACTTTAAGTGGTTAAATTATTTAAAATCACTTGTACAAATCTGTTACTTTATGTCACTAACGCTCCCACAAAATGTTTTATTTAATTATTAACATAATTTTAAAACACTTGAAGGTAACTGTCACTTTATGTCACTAACACTTCCACAAAACGTTATATTTAATTGTTAAAATAATTAAAAAACACTTGCACAAAACTGTCACTTTACGTCACTAACACTCCCACAAAATATTGTATTTAATTATTAAAATTATTTAAGATAACTTTTAATTTATTGTTTAAACAGTGTAATATTATAACACACATGCACTAATAGTCGTAACTCAAGGTTAAAAGTGACTGGGTACCAGTAGTCAAGTTCAAAAATACACCTGCTATCAATCCGCACGACTCATCTGACGTCCGCGTCAGTATCAGTGATGCCAGGACGTGGGATTTTCTCCCACGTGGGAGCCATCGTGCGCATGCGCATGCTGACGTCACAGCTCGACGGCGGTTGTTTCCATGGACGTATCTAGTAAAATGTCCTCTTCCTGTAATTTCTACCGTATTTCAATTGTCACAGGGGTCTAACGATACCCCATATTTGAGTGAAGTATATACGTTACTGAGAATTGGGTAGCGCGCACGGGTGGGAAAAATCCCACGTCCTGGCATCACTGGTCAGTATCGCTGCGGACGCAGTGATGCCAGAACGAGGGATTTTTCCCAAGCATGCTGCGCATGCCCAAGTGATACAGCGTGTTGCAGTAACGTGCGCCTGACACAGACTGCCCTCCTGCAAGGTCGCACGATTGGTAACTCCGAACTCTAGAAGTATATAAGGGTAAACTATCAAGTAACTGCATAATAGGTCAAAAGTCCTCGTATAATTGCATTTCAGAACTATATTACTCGCATTATTTATCACTAAAATCGAAAGACGATGCTACAGTACGATTTGTAATTTTGTAGACGAGAATAATAAAACGTAAATGTCATGAAAGGTTGCATGAATTCTCTTAACTGCGTAATAATTTCATAATCATTGCGAAATTTGTAATTCATATTACAAAAATTGATTAATATGGAATAATAGAAATGATATCACGTATAAGATAAACGAGAGTACAATTTTCTAGCAATCGGTAAATGAGGAAATTGTAAAAACGACACTCACAGCGAATTCATGACGCATGTTACCCACTACACTACCTACAACAAGTGGTGTAGATTGTTACTGGGGAATCACGTGTATTTCAAAATTCAATCACGAAGATTTTACACACTGAATTGTATAATAGTTTTTCGTGATCCTTTTTAATTGATGGAAAGCAATTCTACTCTTTGTACACATTATATAATCTGTACAATTAAGGTATAAAAAACAAAGATACGAGGTGCAACACGCAGAGTAAAAGAATTATGAGGAAAAGTAAATAAATGTATAATTATAAATTTTAACCGTCACAAATTATATTTAGGAAATATAAACAACGAGGTCAAATGCTCTAAACATTGTCTGACAATGTAAATATTAAATAACATACATGTTCTATATGTTCTATATATGCATTTACATATTATTTAAAATACTAAATTGCAATCTATATTAATCATGACCAAAAACATCAATTTCTATTACGACCAGGATTATGTGATAAATCGCCGTGATAAATTACTGTTAGTGAAATTCTGCGCCAGATCTATTGTTTACCCTCCAAAACGCTACTACCAAGAATTTCGTATACTTCAATTAAATGTTAATAGAAAAATATCTAAGTAAGAGATTCAAACATAAGTGTTATCAACACTAGAACTATCGACATTATATGTAACTTCTTTCAATATATTAAATAAGTACATTGAAAAAAGCGGAATCCGGGTGTTGAAAAGATAATCCATTCGATAATCTCTGTTTTATAAGATCAACGTAGAATTTCTGCTCTATGACTCTCCTATAAATTTACAGAATTTTTGGAAAAAATTGGGAACCAGTCATTTTGACTTACTCCGTAGTTATAGTGTTAAAGTTATTATTAAATTATAAAACTTCAAGCATTACATAGAAACATATATAATCAAGAGGAGAGTGACCACACTTTTACTCATTTAATGAAACCGTTTATGCATTTTTATGTAACTATCTTATGCTATACATTATATATGCATTAGTTAACAATGAAATCAAACGAAGCATCATCATTATCCGCGCAACAGTACTATGCAATAATTGAGATGACAGAGATTGCAACAAACCGGATCCGTCAAGTGATGGCCGTATAGCGGGAAAACTCTCCGCACATGTTGTTAACGGATATTTTTTTCAAAAGTACCAAAACGAAAGGCGTTATGATATTTTCTGTATGTAACTTTTCCTTCAAGAATGTCCGCAAAATCCAACAACGTGAAGTAAATACATGTCACACCAATTACTTCTCATAGAAATGCAAAGTGCATTGGAAGTACGTACATCTGCTCTTTTTTAAACTTTGCTAGTTTTTTACGAGCATAAAAAGTGCGGAATATTGTAACAGCTCGCTCTTATATATTCATAAAACTCTCCTGTAGTTTTTAAAACAAGCTTAAACTTCCTAGCCTTCTTTTTTTTTACATAATTTTAATTTTTTTTTAAACAACCATTTTCACAAAAACTATGGCTGATAGGGAAATCCTATTTGATAATTCGTTTTTGGAACACGACTTCCCTTCATTAAAACTAATTGGTTATAAATAACTCTAATAACATAGAAATAGAAATAAACAGTTGTAAAATTACTATCTAGTAATAAATAACTCAAGATGTAACAAAGAAACTTGGAGTGATCGATTCCAAAAACAGTTCTGAAACATGTTTTCGTCGAGTCTCCATATGCTGTTAACATATTTCCACCCTGGTTATACTTATCCCTACTGGTGAGGTAGAAGGATATCGAAATTTCTGACATCCTTCGCCTGCAATGTCACCTCTTGACCTCAATTAACACACCAAGGAATAACATATTAAGAAATGATCTCCAAAGAGGGACAATACTTCCGAAATCACAATGAAAAACAAAAAAAAATCGCAAAGTATAAAAGTTAGAACAGGTTCAGATATAGACACCCTTTAGAATATCAACGCATAATGAGAATTGTAACAGCTACTTGTAACAAGTCTTGATTTCAGAAAGTTGATATTGCACGACTCATAAATGCACATACTGTGTCACTGATCTGGAATATGTGACCATCAACTTGAACACCTGTAACCTCAATAAGTAATATAAATCTCAATAGACATTTAGATAAACTAATATACAATTACTATACCATCCTTTCACTTTTTTTACAAGATTATGCAACATCAATACATTTCACGTATCGGAAAACTATTCTTAATCGAATTCTCAATTTGTAGTTATCTTTTCCCTTCAAAATAAAATCCAACTGTTCTAACACTCTGTCAAAAATCGTACAATACAAATCTATTACATTACATTATCTATCAAGATAATTTATTTACATTTTGACAAAAAGTCAAAAGGAATTAATGTAACTGTCAATATAGAATTACCAACAATTACATTACTAAGAAAACTGTTTAAATCTGAGAATAATACCAATACAGAATAACAAGTTCAACAAGATGCCTTCGACTGTAAATAAAAAAAAAAGGGAACGAATCGTAGCCCCGAATGACTTGGAGGAACCTCAGAGGTAACGGGCAAAAGAAGCGCATGGTGAGAGGCGCTAGAACAGCCAGGAATTATACCCAATGTCTCTTTCAAGCTCCCGAAGATGTT
The DNA here is from genome assembly GCA_910591515.1 of Cerceris rybyensis. Classification (NCBI taxonomy): domain Eukaryota; kingdom Metazoa; phylum Arthropoda; class Insecta; order Hymenoptera; family Crabronidae; genus Cerceris; species Cerceris rybyensis. The sequence goes on from OU342793.1 coordinate 10,987,559, forward strand.
CCTCCCCACCTCGTCCCTCCCACCCTTGGTAAGGTGGGAAGAATCTGGGTTACCCAAGTCAGAAGGGAATGTGGGCTAGCTATATACTGCTTGCTCGTCCTTATGCCACAGTTCATTCTTCTTTCTCGTCGCGATTGACAAGCGCGCCGAAGCTTCCGCCGTCGAGCAAATCGAAAACACCGAGGGCAACCTGATCGGCGCAAGGACAAACGAGGAAGACTCTTTCGTTACTTTCTTTGTATATTGTAGTTACGCTTCGAGGACTGCGCGAGGACGAGTACACGACGAAGACGATCGGATCTGATAGAGAACATTTATCGGTAAGTGGAGACGGAGAAATCGAAAGCGCGTTAGCAATCGAACAAACATGTCTCTTGACCTGTAAAGAAATTCTCGTCAGAGTACATGTCTTGTCGTTACGGTAATATTCTTTTTATGGTATAAAGTCATTCTTTACAGTCAATGTAATATGTTTTAAAAGTTTTCTGTGTATTTTAACACTAGATCTACAGCAGCCGTCGAATTGACGGGTACCCACATTTTTTAAAATATTTCTGAAATTTATAGAGAAGGAGTATAGGAGATATTTCACGTGTATCTTATAAGAAAGAAGTTACTTAAGTGATCGTATTTTTTGCCGCTTGATCCATCTTTTTTCAAAGTATTTGTTTAATATATTTCAATAGATACACCAGATTTAGTAGCCGTAAATCTAGTGTTAAAGGGGATATTGTTCTATTTGAATGATCGATCGATTTATTGATCGATACATTGATTGATTTATTTGTATTACTCGTTTATTATTGATACGAAGATTTCATGTTGTTTGTAGGATTTAAAAATGTCCGGATTATTTTACGGGCTTTATTTTCCTTTTATAAATAATGTAGAGATTTGTTAACTTTTGATTCCTTTGCTTGATTGGTATCTTCGAGCGCAATTTAGAGACCGTTGGTGAAGGATTAGGATTTCTTAAATAAATTGTTCAAAATTTGAATATACATCTGTCCAACCAGGACGATAAAATACTTTTGATTGATCAAAAATAAAAAAATAAAATTCGTAATACCATAGTTAAAAAAATATAATAACTGGTAACAGGCATTCTGAGTGGTAGAAATAATATTATAAAAAGAACCACACAAATCGTTTCAGGCCTTTTAAATCAGATTGCTCTTTCATTTATCTCTGTTTGTCTGCATTAGAAATGAGGTACTTTAATAGCATATATAGATGTATAGATGAACAACTTCTCAGTAAAAAGATGTTACATAAAACACTGTAATAATTCTCAGCATTTTCACTTTCTTAATAATTATGCATAAACTATATGAATAAGTTAATACATAAGTAAGCAGTTCTCCGCTAAAAATAATGTGTCGCTATAAATTCTGTTCTAAGAAAGTAACGTAGTTATCAATGAAACGAGATAATATCAGCACTGCCGGTAAAAAGAGATGTGTAATAATATAAAAATGTTATACTCGCTGAAATTTTCATTTCGTCTAAATAGAAGAGAATATACAAAACTGGCCATTTATCATTTTAAATGCCTAATAAAATTATAACATTTAAGTTAATCCTATTTGTTGCAAAAAATTCTGCATTAAATAGAGTTTAATAGTTCTAACTGTATGTTCGTAGTAAAAACAATAATTAAACAAAAGTATTAAGTATGGATATGAATATATAGGATCGTAAATCTGTAAAAAAAAGTACAACATACCTATGTATCCATTGACATGATGAACATATCGAAACATCCGAATTGGGCTTTTATTCCAGTTTATTTAGTTATACTTTAAAATACATGCATCAATTAACACTTTGTTTACTGTTCACAATTTAATTGCTGCATTTTATATACTTGGTTAATGTCAATTTTATGTACTGCGAATGATTGCAAGAGATTTAACATATGCATGTAAAGTTTGCAGATATTCGACATACCTAGTTCCCTTTTTTTAAAGAGTCTCACTGAAAGTGTTTTGCATTCGCATGCTTCTCACAGTCTATAATCTAATTTCCATTAGCAACGTAACCCTTCGATGAGTCAAACTTAAAACAGAAATGACAGTACGAACGAAATCATATATCATAATTTAGATTAACAGAGAATATGTTAGGATGATTATTTTTTACGTAACAGGTGGTATGTAAGTGCATGATTATCGATTATCTATTAATATCGATCGTAAAATGGGCATTGTTCATGTCGATTAAACAAAGATTTGTTACAAATAAATTTGTAATTTGATGCCAATATATATATAGACTACATACGTATATATATGTATGGGATTGCTTCATTACATAAATTTTTATATGTGCACATGTTTCTCGTTCAACTCTACCATTGATTAAACGTTCCTCCTCGATCAAAGATTTCTCTGAGTGTTTCGTAAGACCCAAAGCACTTTATCTTCGTGAAGGTGTTCTTCTTGCGTAAGGCCGATGCGAATTTACGCAATTGTGCATCTTGTAACAAATATTAAGAGCCACTTCAACCGCAAATTAATTATACTAAATCTCACTCTATCTCTTTAGACAAAATTATTCTCGAGCATTAGCCAACTCGTTGAAACGGTCTAATTTAAATTAATGAGCAAGCACTTGAAGCTATTACTTATTATAACGATCTCTGAATGGAACATAATAATTTTTTTTGTAATGAACTAGAAACAACAGAAATTGCGATAGCAATAACAGACAAAAAGGAGTTATTACGAAACAAGTGTTAATAATGAATAATTACTAAAATTGGAATTAATAAATTGCCTAAATAAAATAGGCAATATATTATATTGTTAATTATATAAATATATAAAGAATGTAAATTACTATATTATACATTAATCCCTATACAGAAATAAGCAAAAAGTAGTCTCCAAATTACACAAATTCTTCTGCAGTGATTCTGACAAACTCGTAATATAATTCACGTTCAAAATTTCCATCATTAACATACCCATTAACATTTCACTACTACAAGGTCAGGTATTTCCATAAACAAGACATATTCTGTAAAACAGAAATGAAAAATTGTCTTGGCATAATCACAGAAGTTAAAGATCAGGTGTATTTAAAAAATCTAATAATGTAAATAGGAATATCGTATGTATAGTCATGTAATACATGTATGGCTATATAGGGATGGATATATATGGATATCGATACGGAACACAAAAAAGGAATTCATTCGACTGATCTGGATCGAGCGAAAGTCGAAATCAAGACTACGTTGATTTTGTTTCTTAAACGCGTCGACACGTTCCCCATTTTTTTTTTCTTTCCGGTGGACGTGCTCGTCCCGAATACGCGAGGCTTCGGTGTATGCCATGCAATAGGCCTACGGCAAGACGGAGAGCTCGAAGAGTCCGGAGAGCCGTTAAGAGAGACGTAAAACGGAGAGTCGACTGCGTAACCGGACAGTGTAAAGCCGGCCAGATAACGGTTTCGCGAGCACACATGCGGATACAAAATAAAGCCACGATCTCTCCTACGAGGGCTGTATTTCTTAACTTTGTAAAACCGAGTTTACAGCATTGACTCTACTAAATATCGTGATATACTGCGCACGAAGTATTCGAAGAATTTGGAAAATCTATAATTTCACTAATATTATATATCATTTTGACACAGTTGTTGAAATCAGACGTCTGGTATCAAGTTTAACACTAGATTTACCAAGCCAGTAAAAATGACTGGTACACAATTTTTTCTAAAAATTCTACAGGTTTATGAGAGAGCCGTAGAATAAATGAGTCGCTCAGAAGCCAATGTTGTTAAGTCCATTTTTTGATATTTTCTGATTTTTGTAAATTGGCTTAATATGCAATGGATAAAACTAGAAAGGTCAAACTCAAGCAGCATTAAGTTCAAATATAATTTTGACGGGGATGATACCTTTCATGTAGTTGATATAAAAAAACAAAGGTAGGTAGGTCAGGAATTTTAAAAAATATAACTCGACCAATATTATATCCTAATGGCAGAACAATTTCAAAAGAAACAAAAATAAACATCATGAGTTTATTAAAGTATATACCTCCAATTAAACACGACTTTTACAGGACATTAAGAACAACACGTGGAGATCAAAATTTACATTTAAATAACTCGGAAGAAGAAGATGTTTGTTATGATGAATAAACATAAAACTTATGACAACAAATGTTATTGTATTATTTTTACATAAACTTATCCTTTTCAGCTGCCAAAAGATATAAGTCCTAAAATTTTTAAGATGTCTTAAGTTTTTATTTACACATCCTGTACATATCTTCTCTTTTTGCAGAGTTTACACTTGGAAAAAAGACTTTATATATTTTTCTGATCAAATTAATAAACCAAGAATTTTAAAAATGAATGTATCAAAACACATTGATTTTCTCAATTCTTGTTTTCTGGACTTAATCGTATTAGCTTCTGAGCGACTCAAATATTCTTCGTCCATCGTATAAAATATAAATTACCGAATCTATCATCTTTTCCACGTCTTAATTTTCCTTGCTTTAAGGTACATATTTAACATATTTAAATATAAGGAAAAGAATCGAACTTTTGGATACAAAGGAGATAAGAGATGCAAGCTGACGGAGTGACTTTGTAGTAAAATTATTAAAAGAAAAGTTGTATTATCTAGGATTCTTAAGCTGTCCTTCTAAGGAATCTAAATTAGTGTGGTGGAAGGTTAAGGAACCCTGACCCTAGTGACTTGGATTCCGAAAAGGCGGATGTTATTGCTGTGGTATTTCTTGATGAGTTTGAAATATTTCGAGAAAGCTATGAATAATCGAAAATAAGTAGTGCGTCTTCATTGAGATCAGTGTTCCTTAGGTATATATTTTATAACAATATTGAAAATAAGTTAGTATTCAACATAATTTGTATAATATTTGCGGAGTAGATTTGAGGGTTGATACGAAGAGGAGGATAGATTTGAGAATGCCGAGAAATGTTGTGGGGAAGGGTGATTACTTCTTGAGAGTATTTTTATCAAATTTTAGAAAAAGAATGGAGATTTCCTAGTTTTTATTTTCTGTTTTCTAATGTATTGTTATTGGTATCGCGTAAGTGTCACAAGGTAGAAAGAGAATGTACGCGATACCAATAATAACGTATTGGAAAATGCAAAATGGAAAATGAGAGAACTAGAAATACAGAGTGAAGTTTTTGAGGTATTTTTAGAAAACCAATGTCAAATGAAATTTAAGAGTAGATAAAATAAAAAAAGGATTAATCAAGAAAAATATAAAAATATGTTGACCAATTACTTTGGGACATAAATAATTGTTACAAATGTAAGGTATCAATGACCTTATCTTTGTCTTATTCTTATCTTGCCTTTATCTTATTCTTAAATTCTGCTCTTTTCAACGTGTAATCAGCAGTCGATTCATATGAAATAATGGTGAATAATAATCTAAACGTGGAAAAAGATCGTGAAAAAATGAATTGTGCAAAAAAATTGTAAATGAGGAAAATCACCTGAAGAACTAAAATGAATCTTGGATATAAATATCGAACTATTGTAAAATATAGTATAATAGAATTTCCATTTAACAGAGCAAAATTTCTTCTATCATAACTAGACTGCGGATGTTTATGCAAATTTCGAGTTTCAAAAATGCAGGTGAGACAGGAAAACCTATCTAGGAATTTATTGCACTTAATAAATATTACAACAAATACCATACTTTGGATATGTTAGATATATTTTTATATTATGCTCTTTTTGTATATTTTAGTCGTATTTAATTTGTCATAAATGCATAAAAATCCACAGTCTAATCATAACTATTATGATATGTATTTGTACAAATAAAGTAGTTTCCTGTATTGGATAATTTTCAATCAAATTCCGTTACATTTTGATTACATTTAATTGATTTGTATATCTACACATATGCGCCACATTCGTACCATCGTTTTAAATTGTTTTAATAAGTTACACTCACTTTTAGTAAAATTTCATATTTCCTATTTAAAACCATTACTGGTGTCTCGTAAAAGGTACGACAGCACAGCTTAAATCAGGAGTTGATTTTCATTTATCGACGTTAACATAAACGGAAGATCAACTTCCAATTTTCAACCAGACGTTTAACGTATTAAATACATTTGTGTTGATCATTTTTATTAATATGGTATAAAATTTGTTAAAACGCAATTCATACAAGTTCAAGATAAAACTAATATATTTCCGAGTAATGTTTTTCAGCTGACGATCCGATTTCTCGAAGCTTATCAGTTAAATTTTAAGGTGGATCTGGCTCTGCATCAAATAACGGAATCCATGGAATGCGTCTATATATATATATATATATATATATATATATATATATATATATATATATATATAATGAGTACAATGCATTCAATATGTGTGAAATGTTATACAAATTTTTTATAATATTGTCTCTGGGTATATGTATTATTCGAACTCTCCATCCTTCGTTGTTGAATTAATGTATCGGTTTCAATTTTCGGAAAATACTAAAAATCAGAATCAAGTAGCTAAGTTATAATAACCCCTCGGTCGTTTGGAGTACAAATAAAACTATAGCGTGAAGGTAAAGTTTTACTCTTTAGGAATTACAACTGGAATACAAAATAAAAAAAATTAAAGAAGAATTAACCGCCAATTATGAGATTCGCCGGCCCTAACTAAACTGATTGTGAGTTTATTTGAAGTATTACTTTTTCCAATTATAATTACATTCACTCAAAATGGAAGCATCAATTTAATAAGTATATAAATAAGATGTAATGATTTTTTCTATTCAAGTCTATAGAATCTAAAGTATTTTGAAATTTTAGAGTAATTTCTTGTAGAGAAGTATTATTATTTGAGAAATATTAGTTGCGCCCAATATTGCTAGAAGAACTCTTGTATTCGAAAATAATTAAATAGGATTTTCCAAGAATACTTTAAATACTATAAAAAAAAGATATAAAAAAAGAACATAATGATAAAAAATTATAAGGGACAACATTACGAGGGATGAGATAAATTTATTTTTCTTGAATGAAATAAATATTTTCTATGTGCTACTAATAATATTAAATACAAAACCAAATAAAACAGGTATGTAATCGAAATTCCATAAAAAAATGATAGGAAATAAACGAATTACAACGATAAAAATTGGGAAGAAGAACTGAATAAAAAAATAGAGACTGAAGTTACAATACAGACGGAAAATCATTCCCTCTTTCGCGATTGTAAGAAAGAAATCATCAAATATCATTGCTTGTGTCACTTTTCATACATTCACAAATACAGTGATTGAAATAGTAGCAACTTCTTCGAATTCTATTGAGAACACGGTACGGGTCAGTGTGGACTCCGGCATAGTAACCCGTGTTACTTCCTTGATAGTTAAAATTCTAAAGATTAACGCATTGATGCATAATCTCATTTGTAACTACCTCAGCAATAATTCAGAATTAAATGGGTAAAATAAAAATTGATTCTTGACGCGTCGTATAATTTAATCAAATATCAATATCATAGAAATAATATCATCGTCTCACTGATATTTTCAATTTCATAGATTTTGCAAAACTTGAAAAATTCCTGTCCAATTGACCGCATCACGAAAGTCACTAGTCACTGTACGGCAAGGGGTTAAGCAACACCTTATATAGATGTAACGACATCAAACCATATATGAAAAAGTGCAAAGGGTCGTCATGCTTTACGAAAACATGCAATATCACGTGAAATTCCTAAATATGTCACAATAATTAAACCCAACTTTGCAGGGTAGTTTCTATCTTCCGTATAGCCTTGAGTTGGTAATCGGAGAAAGAAGAAACTAACAATACGATAATAATACAAATAAATCTATATTGTTTGATAACATTAAGCTATGGCTTTTAATTGCATGAATTTCTAGAAATTGGAAAATTGTCTATCTCTCCATAGATTCGAATAATCGAAGGAAGATGAAGCTAGCGATACGATAATTATACAAATAAATTTTTACTGTTAGATAGCGTGAAACTATGGCTTTTAATTACATGAATTTGTAGAAATTGAAAATTATCTACCTTCGCATAGACTTGAATAATCGATGGAAGATGAAGCTAGGAATACGATAATAATACAAATAAATTTATACTGTTAGATAATGTGAAACTATGGCTTTTAATTACATGAATTTGTAGAAATTGAAAATTACCTACCTTCGCATAGACTTGAATAATCGATGGAAGATGAAGCTAAGAATACGATAATAACACAAATAAATTTGTACTGTTAGATAACTTGGAACTACGGCTTTTAATTGCATAAATTTGTAAAAATTGAAAACCTTTCTACTTCCGCATAGACTCGAGTAATCAGAGAAAGAAGAATCTTCAATACGACAATAATACAAATAAATCTATACTGTTAGATAACTGGAAGATATGGCTTTTAATTGCATGAATTTCTAGAAATTGGAAAATCTTCTACTTCCGCATAGACTCGGGTAATCGAAGAAAGAAGAACCTTCAATACGATAATAATACAAATAAATCTATACTGTTAGATAACTTGAAACTATGACTTTTAATTGCATGAATTTCTCGAAATTGGAAAATTGTCTACCTCCGCATAGACTCGAGTAATCGGAGAAAGAAGAAACTAGCAATACGATAATAATAGAAATAACTCTATACTGTTAGATAACTTGAAGCTATGGCTTTTAATTGCATGAATTTCTAGAAACTGGAAAATCTTCTACTTCCTCATAGACTTGAGTAATCGGAGAAAGATGAGACCAGCAATACGATAACAATAACAATGAATTGATACTATTAGGTAACATTAATTCATGACTTTTAATTATATGAATTTTTAGAAATTGAAAAATCTTCTCTGGTTTTCTGCTTTATAAGTATTTTCTACACTGAAGAAACACGTAGATAAAGCAACTCTTTCTTGAATGAAACAAATAAGTGAAGAAACATGATTATTGAGTGTTTCGATCCATTTTATAGGCACGTGATTCGACGTAATCTTTAGATTAATCATTAAATAAAATGAATAACATAATAAAATATTAGAAATTTAAATAGCATTATTTCTTTAACTGGAAGAATGGAATATTTCATCGCAGTTATGGACAAAATATTTTAAGAAAAGCTTCTTTTTATATGAAGGGAGGTAAAGCATAGCACAAGTTATTTTTTGTAATACAAACAATGGGGAATAATTTAACGGCAATTTCATTTCTTTTAAATAACCTGTATAAATGATTTTCAATACATTATGCCATTTATATGGGCGCTCCTTATTGAAATTGGTAAGAATAATAACAACGACACCACCTACCTGCGACTGTTCTTACAGTTACTTGGTTACTTACGGTTACTTAGTGTCACCAACTTCGTGACAGAAATACAAAAAGAAACACAAGCATTTTCTGTGTTGGCCCCAAATGGTCATTTCACCATTACCTAATCCATTTGAGACCATAAGAAGAGACACCATAGGGGAATGTAGCACCTAGCCAAAAAAGTCTAATTACACACCATATAAAATCTAGCCTTGGGGCTAACTTGTTGACAATCCTTTACAAAAAAAATAGTAGGTGTACAAAAATTAAAACTTCTTCATGACTGTCAGGAAATCTCTAAAATTTTCGCTTCTGAGGACCGTCTTTTAAAAGAAACCTAGCTTGAAATGTGTTAATGTGTATGCCACATTTAACCTGGTTCACACTTTTGGTACAATTGGAAGGAAGCATAATTCTGTATATTCTGTAAAAACTATTTATTTAAAGTCGTGTGTTAATAATAAGTACATAAAATGATAAGGAAGAAGAAACATGATACTTTGAATTAATTTGGTGATGGTATCATTAACGTTCCATGTGAACCGTTCACTTTATTAGGAAAAAAACATCGTTGACTCTCTTATCATCATAAGAAAATACTTAAAGGCAGTATTTCTTCATTGTTTATTTGTAACGTCAAAGAACGTAAAAGTAGTTATTTGGCAAGTTTCCTGTAGCGGATAGTTATCCGCCGGAAGCGATTTCAACATATTCAGCATCGTTTTTTAATTGAAAATATCATCCCATGTTACGTAAAATTGTTCCGCTGTTAAACACTGAGGAATTTAAAATTCGAACGGTAAAATGTATCGAAAGTTTTTCATAATTAAGCCAAAATTGCTCATGGAATGCAACACATGGACAATATTTAAAACACTGTCCATCAAGCAGTACTTTCTTCGAATCAATTAAATCTTACACTAATATAAAAGATTAAGTAGAAAAATCATAGGCAAAGATTGTAATGTAATCAGCTTTTTTTCAAATGACTTCTATATATTTTTTAATATAATGACGTTACATTTGCATGCTTATCATAGTTTATTCGCTGTTGCCAACAAATAAGTAGTCGTAACAGTAGTCAATAGTTGATAACACGATAGCAATCGTCAAAATATATATTTACATATATATTCAAGAATACTTCAAGATACTATGTAAATTATTGTAACTTACCATTAATTATAAAGCATGTAATGGAATTTCCATTAGATACATTGTCAATTTATTATGGAAAATCGATTTGCATAGACATCACTAAGAAAATGATATAAGTAAGATGATTGAAGACATGTACCGTCTGTAAAAAGAAGTATATTCAATAGAGGTAAACAACTCGTTCTGTTTCATCATTCATAGTGATCTTTCACTACTTTTTCTTTCAACATCCATTTGGAAAATTTCACCTCCTGTTAATTTCAAAAAATATATTATTATAAATATGTGTAATGAATAGCTCAGCAGTAAAGGGTCCAAAAGCAGTGAGAAGGAGTGTTGACTGAACCTTTTGATAATAATACTAAGATTCCTTTTTACATATTGTATATATATAAATACATTACATGTAGTCTAAGTAGCTATGTATACCTTGAAAAGGTGTGTAAAAGGTCCTATGGATCATACCTCTTGCACCAATAATAAATAAATAAAATATTATTATAAATATGATATGATCGTATGAAGTAATATAAATTTTTCTTTATTTTCAAATAATGTTCCCCCAGAGGACATTGCCCTCTGGAGGGTTTTCTTTTAACATCCATTAGGAAAATTTCACCTCCTGTTAATTTCAAAGAATATATTATTATAAATATGATATGATCGTATGAAGTAATATAAATTTCTCTTTATTTTCAAATAATGTTTCCCCAGAGGACATTGCCCTCTGGAGGGTTTTCTTTTAACATCCATTAGGAAAATTTCACCTCCTGTTAATTTCAAAGAATATATTATTATAATTATGATATGATCGTATGAAGTAATACAAATTTCTCTTTATTTTCAAATAATGTTTCCCCAGAGGACATTGCCCTCTGGAGGGTTTTCTTTTAACATCTATTTGTAAAATTTCGCCTGTTGTTAATTTAAAAGAATCTATTATAATAAATATGATATGACCGTATGAAGTAATATTATAGTATGAAAATCTTTGATATTCATTATAGTAGCGGTTAAATACCGGAATAGAGATTCTGTATTATAGAGATTTGATATTCGGATGAGAGTATTGCCGCAAGCCCACCAGTTGAGAGTGTGTTAAGTACTGGAAGGTGCGCTCGGGCGATTAATCGCTCATCGGTGTCGCGAGGACGATTTAGAAAGTTGCAGGTTCATGACTCCGAGGAAAGTTAGCGGTGCATTGCAAAAAATGAAGACTCATTGCAAAATCACCTCGTGAGTTTCACCGTCAACGGTGCGAACTATATTCGGCAGAATATCCTTTCTTTCCCGAATCGTGATTTAGTCATCGTTAACCCCCTTTACTTTCTACAAAACAGCTTCTTCGTTCTCGAGAGACTTTCAAATTATTATCTACTAGAAGTATTTTCCCTTTTATAAATTTCATTCGATCAGCTCTTAATCCATTACCATTTGTCTTTATTAAATATTACGTTAACGTTATTTGACTTCAATGTTGCATAAGGAAACTTTCGTCCCAAATGATAGAATGATTTGTTGATTGCAGAAGAAAAAAAAGAAAGAAATTCGAACGTGACTTTACCTTTTATGAAATACCGTAAATACTGTATCTGACATATTTTACTATCTTTTAAATAAAATGTACAATACTTGGGGAAACATTGGCTTTCTTCAAATAGATCTAACCATCGTTATAAAAAGTTAAACGACGATAGAAATTACGAATTAAAATTTTTTTTCAATACATACGTATAGTATCCGTTGGGTTTGAAAATGATGAAAACTATAAGATTATATTGCTAAGAATGGTGAATGTTGACTTCATTAAATAAATATTAAATGGAATCGAACATTCGAATTTTGTTTTAATTTTAAGAATTAATTGCTTATGAGTATCCCTAACGTTATAGATGTGATTAAGATCGTCATTTCAAACAAATTTTCCCTAAATGTCTACTCTCTGCTTGGCTACACTTTTGGAGATATTCAGAAAATCATTTTGAAGACGTCCCATTCAGGACGAGCGACGCGTATACGTGATATAAGAAAAAATTTAATTATGATGTATCTCCACATACATATCTAAACGTTTCGATTTGAAAAATTAAAATAAAACCGTTGAAATATGATTACAGAAATAGTAATTTATAAATTGGACACATTAACACTCTAACTTTCTGAACAAGGGATAGTTTTGAATACCAAATAAATGATTGTTTCTCTAACCTTGAAAAATGTCACCGTCCGCAAAGGGTTAATGGTATGTCACGTAGGGTTATTTTCTAGCAATGAAGGTGTTATAGTTAAAAAATAATACAATATCATTTTTTCTTACTTTCCGTACGCAAAGTAAAATCGAGGTTTTGAGTAGGAATTTCAACTTACTTTCTATAACATGAAGTATTACCGCACAAATGTTTAATTATTAAGATTTATTGGAAGATTGAGAATAGATCCTATACCCTTTATGTGAAATGAGCTCCATCTCATAAGTGGAGTAAACCAATAATAGCTGAGGCGAATTTTCGCTTTGTCTGGCTAGTCACTGACTGGTATCACTTGTCAAGTTTTGCCCATAATGAGCTTCAGCTCATAAGTGAAGCAAACCAATGATGCAGGGCAGACAGTGTAGACACAGGAAATGCAGTACAAATGCAGGACAGGCAAAACAGTAGCAGGGCAGGCCGCGCATGTGCAAAACAAGAAATACACGAGCAGGACAAATAGTACAAGAACAATACAACCAGTACAATAGCAGGACAGACCGAAGAGGTATAGGACAGGCCGGAGAGACAGGCGCAGGACGAACAGTACAAGAGCAGGCCATGATGGATCAGTACAAGACTGACATGAGAATTACAGGACAGGCAGGACGTGCGCAAGGCAGGCAGAAGAGGTAGAAGCGTAGCGGTTAAACATGGTTAATAGTGTTTTATGTTTAGCAAATTCTTTATTCATTATTTGTATTACGCTTCATAAAATAAAATTGTGTGTTTTAAAACTATGAGTTATTTATGTAATAAATCCTGTCCTACCTGGCCCACAATTTTACGTTGAAATAATCTCAAACACATTTTCGCTCTATCTGGCTTGCCAAAGTTTGCTAAAAATTAGTTAAAGTTCGTAAGTGGAATAAACCAAAATTTTTCAGACGGCCTTTTAACTCTATCTGTCTTATCACCGACTCATACTACTTGTTCACTTGTAAAATTTTGCCGAAAAATGTTCAATCTCGCAAGTAGCATAAACCAAGTCCTCTGCCTGTCTTTCAACTCTTCCTCTTGACCTACGTCTCTCTTGCCTGACCTATCTGTCTCCCACCTGCCTATCGTGCCAATCCCCTGCCGCTCTCCTATCTGTCTCCTATCTGTCTTATCTAAGCTAATAATAACTCAGACGAATTTTCACCCTATCTGGCTTTCAATAATTGTCAATAATAAGGACTTCGAACAAACTGACGTTAATGAAAGTAACTTAAAATGCGTATGCCAAGCTTCGAACTGGGGTGCACCGTTGCTTTGCGTACAGGAAGTACTAAAACATTAGATTTTATTTTTTTTAACTATGTTCCACCACTTCTAAAAATCTGAAAAAATTGCTCACTAATAATCGCAGTAAGCTTGAGCAGTAACATTGTTTTTAAAAGGCTTCTCAGAAATGGCTGCTTTCTCTACAAAGAGAATATTTTCAATGCACTTCTATGATACGGTTCTGAATGCTGTTACACTTTCCGGGTCTAACAAGTATCAGAACGACGAGGACTGATTATTATCCATCCTCGCTAGAGAAAGTGTATTCGATGTTAGCAAGCCGTGGGAATGTACAGAGAAGACGTCTCTAGATTCTTGCAACAATTTCTCTTTTCGTGTAAAAATAAGTTTAACGCTTCCTTGGCTACATTTATTTGCTATCAATAATAATCATCATTACGTTGAGAATTCATCAAGTCCATTTTTTCCATTCCAATTTTGCAATCCTCCTCTTACCGGTATACCCCCATCGGAGGAGATTGTAATAACGATCGAGGCTTCGGAATGAGAATAAGTATGTCGAAGAAATAGTATAGCAGGCGAAGAGAGTCAGACATTATTTTGAAACCAATTTTCCTGCCAATAATATCCTTTGGTGTTATTTTTGTACTTTTTACTTTCACTATTATTGCATTCATATCTGTCTGAAATTTGGCCACCGAAATAGAGGAATCGTAACGGGGAATGTAATTAAAGTAATTAGAGAATTCGACTTATCAGTATGATTGAAGTAAACTGTTGGTGGTAACATGGAATTTGATCGTGAAATAGTTGATCTAACATTTGTAATCTTCTTATACACTACCAATATCACCTCATGAGTGCTTAGCCACTCTCATAAATGTTTAGACACTGCTCTTTACATTTTTTTTTATTGCTAATATGTAAATCAAGCAATTTTAATTTTCCCATTTATTTAGTAAATTTCTATAAATGTACCTAACTCAGAAAAGAGAGATTAATGAAATTTCTTATGTTTCAGAATTAACATGAGGGCAGTATGGCTAATGGTATTCCTCGTTAGCGTTACAGTAAACGCTCAACGTCGTCTCGCTCTTCCCGATCCACGGAGTTGCGCAAGTCGTGAGTATCATTCACCAAGAAACTATATTACAACTTAGCGTTATTTTAATTCATCTACCTTTAAATTACAATTTAATTCTTAATTAAAATTTAATTACCTAATTCCCTTCTCTTAAGCCTTTTGAATACTACCGACTCATATATATGATCAGAGGAAAAATGAGATCATAGTTTATCGGTGGATGTAAAACTGGCTAAAATCGAAAATTTGAAATGTAACTCGTGAAATACGAAGTAGAAACTTATAGTTTGTATAAATTAACGATCACAAAATTAATGACTATTCTTCAATATTTAAAAAAGTCTTGGACTGCAAAGGATTATGAAAAGTCACAATAGGATTATAGAATACCTTGTGCCTCAACAACAGAAAGTAAACTTCAAATATTTCTTATTGGCAAAAGTAATTTTCTTTGTACATAGTAACAAACGAACATAATGTTCGTCGTACTATTACGTTTGTGAACATTATGGAACCATAACACGTCGTATAGAATTTAAATGAGTTATAATTACGCTCATCCATAAAACAGTTTCTATGATTTTGAAGGAGGAATAAAAATGGTGTTATTGAAATGAAATTTTCGGGTGAATCTATCGAGATATTAAGTAGAATAAACTCACGTGTAACGCGATTAATGTAAAATCATGGTGGAGGAAAAAAAGTAAAAGGAATCCCTCAGCATGGACATGATATGCTTACCATGGTGCCAACTAATGTAAACGAAGAATTCCCCCATTCTATCATATGACTATTAAAAATATGTGTTACACTCGTCTTTTTTCTTTAAATATTGCACCAAAAATGTCCCCAGGGTACAAATGACTTTCGAGAAATTTTTACGAGGAAACACATTATATGAATAAATATGAATTTTACATGCCAGTAGGTTCTACGAAAAGCTACCTTCTTTTAATTAAACAAATAACATAAATATTATAAGGTATGTTGTACGTTATAATTACCAAATAGTGAGAAATGCCTCTATTAGGCTTCTCAGCAGCCCCGTACGAATTCTATGGTCTACACATAAAAGAAAAAGAAAATATGCAAATAATTGTCGACATATTCTATTTCGAAGAGGTTTATAATATATTTATTTGACAAAAAGTTATAATTCAATATTATAAACTGATATATCTGATATTCGATTCGTCCATCACCTTATTATGCACATTCTCCCCGCATCCCCCTACATATTTTTACCATTCCACTAAAATCATTCAGTTCCACTTTCTCTACGAAGTTCATTTTCACACAATTCCGTATTATTCTCATTGCCTATCTCCTACCCGTACTATTATTATCATACACATACAGCCTGATACAAGTCCAACAAATTATTTCTACCGTTTGACAAGTATTAAAGCATATTGCAACTTCATTTCGAACCTGGAAAATTATAATCGCGGAATTCAACAATTCGATATTGAAATAATTTTTTTAATTAATTTACAGGTGTACGACACGCTAGTTATAGAGATGCTAGAGGTGTTGCACACTCATACTTCTTCAGTTGGGAACATCAACCGACCAGAAGTCTCGAGGTAGATTGGCTTGACGCACGTAACATTTGCCGCAGGCATTGCATGGATGCTGTATCTCTCGAAACGCCACAAGAGAATGAATTTATTAAGGACAGAATTGCACGAGGTATAGTATTAAATTTAGTTAACAGTAGAAATTTCATCATTTCTACTGAAACGAAATTTTTTCTATTAAAATTACATCTTTACAAAGCAGAAACTTTAAAGCCACCGATAGAGATAGATAGATATTCGTCAAACTTTTATTTTCTTAACGTCAATATTTAAATGTTCAATATGTTAGAAACTTCATAAATATTGCAATTTAAAATTTACATTAAATTTCATTGAATTCAATAACGTTGGTCACCGGTGACTCCCGTGGCAGTCAACGAATTTAATATCGTTCTGTATCATATGTGATAAAATGATTAAAGAAAAAACCAATCGCTGAAAATTTTCGAATTATTTCAAGCAAAGCAAAAATCCGTGCAAATTAACACTTTCAAACCTTTGACGGTAAGGATCTCTCATAGTTTGCAGTAAAAAAGCAACTATACCCTGTCTCTTCATGACCAAATGCTATAGTTGCTGTGTAGTTATTGCTGTTCTCTTGTCGCATTTTTCAAATATAATTCTTTTGTATAATAATTTAATAGTTTAATAATTCGTTTGGTTGAGTTGAAACATTCCTTAACTATATACAAGCACAAAACCCTTTGTACTGTTTTGCGAACCGCAATGCGTCACGTCGCAAAGTGGCCGATTTCTTCGAAATCCTGACCAGAAGCCCGGCAACTTTTTTCTTGATTTGAACAATTGATCAAAAACAAAGGAAGATGATAAAGTAAAATTTTTAACAGTAATTCCGCGTTATTCGCAACTTTGTGCTATTTAAATACAGTGCTATTCGAGGAATACTTGTAATATATTTATTATAAACCAACTGTTTTTCGAAGTAAAAACAACATTCCTTCTTTCAGTTACTTTATTTCCTTTGCGATTAGAACTACCGTTCTAGTGTTATATCTACTATATTTCAATATATTATACATATACTTTGGAAAAAGAGAAATCAAGAAGTGGTAAAAGGTAATCGACTCGAAAATAAAGAAACTGAAAGAAGAAATGTTTTTATGTCGTAATAATCTATATTGTACAAGATCAACGTAGAATCTGCTCTATGGCTATCCCACAGACTTTGAGAACTTTTGGAAGAAATTGAGGACGGGTCAATTTGACTTACTTAATAGTTCTAGTATTAACCCTTTACTCTACGTTTTGTTTCGTGACTGTATCCGCTATAATTCAGAATTTAATTAGTAAAATAAAAATTGATCACTGATTTTTGATATGCCGTATAATTTAACGTAATATTAATATTAGAGGAATAATATTATCGCATCGGATCTCTTTAATATTTTCAATTTAATAGGTTTTCGAAAATTTGAAAATTTCCTATTCCATTTATCTGATCACGAGTATCACTCGTTATTGTAGGGCAAGGGGTTAATGTGAAGAAATATGAAGAAATTCGAACTTTTGTTCGTAGGCAATGTGAGATTTATTTGGACTTCCGGCCGAAAATGCAACTTCAACGGTTGTGACAGGCAGGATCTTCAGCCACAAAACATCAATGGATGGTTTTGGTCAGGCTCCGGTGCTAAAATTGGTCCCACTACTCAACGTAATACCGGTGATTGGAGTCATACCGGTGGATATGGCCAAGCCCAACCGGACAATCGCGAGGCTGCTCAGGTTTGCAAGAAATTATTTATAATTCTTATTTTCCTGTTGAAATTAGATTTCGATGTTTTCCCATTTCAATGGCCGTTTCAACATGATTGTGACTAATTTAATCATTTTTTTGTTCTAGGGTAATGATGAATCTTGTCTGTCGATCCTAAACAACTTCTATCGGGATGGAATTAAATGGCATGACGTAGCGTGCCATCATCGAAAACCTTTTGTCTGTGAAGATAGCGATGAACTGTTGAACTTCGTCAGCTCCCGAAATCCAGGCATACGCCTTTGAGCTTTACTTGACCGTTTCAATTGATTTTCGAAGATTCATTGTCTAATCTCGCTCGATTAGAATCGGAATTATTCAATTTTTAAATCTGTTCCTTTTGATTGAATTAAATCGATTTCTTCCAGTTAAAGTTAACACTAGATCTATCAAATAAATTGCTCTGAATTCTATGAAAATATTCTTGAACTTTTTAACGTTATATCCTTTTTCAAATTTCTTCGTTTATCTTGAAGAGCATAAGCAATTGAATCGATAAAGGTTTTTGCTCCCTTCATTTATTTGATTCGGACATATTTATTTAGTAATTTTTAATATTTTGAGTTAGTTGTGGGTATATCTAGTGATAAATTCCTCAAAAGGTCAAATTTTATATAATCTGTATCTAATTATTCTTTATTTAAGAATTCTTTCATTTTATATTAACATATAATGAAGCTCGTGATCTTAATAATCAAAAGATCGGTACACTTTTTAATGCCTCTTTATACCGAATGAATTAAGAGTCACAAATAATGTATTAATCGAGTAATTTTAGACACAGAATCACTGAAGATTGAATTTTATTCCTTATCAACTGGAACGTGGTCGTCTGACTGTAACTTTTGTACTCTTTTCTATTGAAAATAAAAAGCATTTTCCAATGATCATGTGAGGTATTACTCGACTATAATTCATAACAATATAATATCACACATCACCGATTTTTTAGAAAATTTTTATTTTTTCTTTAATCACAATATTTTCATTACACCTTCAAAGCATATTTGCGCAGTGGGAAAGCGGATCGTTTACGTATTTCTTTCAGAGTCTTCTTGTTAGCTTCGTAAGGCGTTAGTGCTCTGCGAATTGCTCTCGTTTTCTTTGGTCTCAAATCCAGGGGCTTGTACTTCTTATTTTTATACAACAAACGTAAATTTTCCTTTTGCTTCTGGTGCATAATTATGTAGACTCTCGCGATGGCTTTCCTTACAACTCGGCTAAAATACGAAAAAAACGAAATTTAATAATATTATTTCAACAATATTGTCAGAACGAAAAGCAATGGCTTTTTCGATGATCTTCGACTCTGAAAGTGTTAAAATTTAGTATACGCCATAGTATATTATTGATATTGAGATAGTAACATCTTATGCAAGACAGGATAATATACTATGTTTGTAACAATATAAAACGTAAATACGCTTTTGTACAATCGTTTATGACATACAATTTTATTTACAAAATTTCGCACTGAAATTCGTGAATATTTCTACTGCTTCTGGTCTATGTTCAAATATGTTTTGTATTAAAGTAAAAATAACTCTCCTTTGTAGTTAACACTAGGTTTACCAGGCGAATAATTTTGACCTATTCCGAACTTCGCGAGGGAAATTACAGAAGCCGTTTGCATATTTTTCTTCATCTCGTATTCTTTTTATGTATTCAACGAGACGAGTATGTATCGAAATTCATTTTCTTCAAAGCCTTCCAATTTTGAACTTGTCTATGGGGAATGACAAAAAAATATCGATAAACCTAGTGTCAAGCACTCGGATGCACAGAAAATATATTGAAATCTTATTTACATGCAGAATACATCCGTCCCTCAATTTACACAAATATCCATTCCACGTGGATTTGATTTACATGAATAAAAATCGCATAACTTCAGTGTGTTAGTGTAAAAAAAATATTGGAAAGCTAGTACAAAGTTTTAAAAATACAGATTTATTTTACATAAATTAACACTTTGCCGGTTTGTCATTTATCTCATCGGCGTTACGCTGTTACAGCCGTGTATCTCACAAGTTCTAAGAAGTCACGCACACGTGACAGCGGCCGGTTGGCGAGGACACGTCACGTGTGTGACAGCGGACCGTTACGTGTTAAGAAAAGAAATTTAGATATTTCGGGTGTGTTATGTGTAAATGAAAATTATTGAACTCGGTCAAATTCTCACAAGGAATTGAAGTTATTGCAGTTGCGTGGTACGAGATGCGATCGTATAAATTCCAACTATTTTTTGTGACTAACAATAAGCCTATTTAACACATTGAGCGCCGGTACCGCGATAATGTGGGATTTTTTCTTTTCTTAAATGGACATTCTTACACCTCACAGATCAAAAGATGATCACCTTCAGAGACTTTCAAGTGATATGAAGAACTATAAAGGTGCCAAAATCATTCAGTCAGAGAAAAAAAATGTTAAAAAAATGTATAAAGTATTAAATATTTCCTTTAGCTACTTATTGTTCAGAGATGACCAAATGTAGCCGGCACTTAATGTGTTAAGTAGAGCCCACCTCTTTGTTGGAAATTCAAAATACTTGAGCCTATCATAAGTTTGCCTTACAGCTACTTGTAGTCAACGGGGAAAAATGTCACAGATACCTTAGATACACTTGGAATAAAGCAAAAAAGGAGGAAAAGATAAGACAGAAAATAAAATGAGAGAATAAATTAAAGAAGAAATTCAGAATATGTAGAATGTTAATGAAGGAGAAAAAGAAGAGTTCAAGAGTCATTATAACAAAACCATAACTGCAACAAAAAAGGTTTAAGAAAGTTAGTGATAAAGATTACAAAAATGTTGTAATTGAAACAAAGAATGCAAGTCATAAGATTATGTCAGAAAGAGAGAAAATAGGAAAAGAAAGAAAGTACTGAAAAAAAATAGGAACACAAAATGGCAGTTTAAGAAATATTAAAAGAGAAGCCAAAAATGGAATAAGTAAAAAAAAAGAAGCAAGATTGACTTGAACAATTTAGAGGAATAATAATAAATACACATATATGTACAAAGAAAAATGGTAATTGGAAAGAAGGCATAGTAAAACATAAAGTAACAGAAAAAGTTGAAGAAATGGCTACAAATGGTAAAATATTAAATATTCATTGTAAAAGAATATGGGGAACAGAGGGAAAAAAACATTAATAGAATGGATCACAAAAAGATCTGTTATAGGAAATGAAAGCATGAAAGGAAGCAACTTCCCAGTTATGTGAAAAAAATTAGTAATGGTTTTTATTATTTTCTTTTCTAATCCATAATTGGAATATCCATCTTTATCTCATTAAAACTTTCAAATTGAACATTAATGTTTACAGTTAATAAAAAATATTCAGTCAAATGCGGTAAGACTTTAAATAAGTGAAGAATCTATAACATTCCCTGAAAATAGCTTGAAAAGTATTAATAACTTTATTAACAGTTAATATTCATACTTTGAGAAAATACTTTGAAAAATGATAAATAAAAATGATGAGAATATTTTACTAATAAGTTTACATACATTTTTGAAAGCTTTGAAGCTGCTCCTCCGGTAACTTTGGCGACTCGTAGATTTGTAAGTTCTGTCTTCAGATCTTCTAGCTGCTTAAGCAGCTCCTTCTTATCTTTCGTCCTTAATTCTGAACACTTAACTTTCGCCTGAAATTAAGAATACGTCACTACCATTTATATTTTATTTGATGCCACTAATGTGATGTGTTTTCAGCTAGTGATCCTTTGACAACGTATAGTTTTGAGACATATATAATTGATGGTAACAAAATTCTTGAAAAACATTCAGTTATTTTTATGCTTTAGGCTTCAACTACTAGAGCAATTTCATCCCAGACGTACATAACTGTATAGGCACAGTTCTATATAAATTCCAAACAATGAAAGCAACGATATACGTATGTCAGAAGAATTTTTCAAACGTCGCGAACATAGTTTTGTTTAAAGTAATACAAATTATATGATAAACTTAAGCAGATCTATATACGACATTATTTAGTTTAACTATGAGTAATTAATAAAACTTTAATGATATTCAGAACTGTAAAATCCCTTAAATATATACTCCATTATTGTTATTCGTTATGAAGGTTATGTGTTACATAAAAGTTAATTATGAAAGGAGCAAGAAATGAAAAAATTCTTAATTATTTCTCTGTATCCTGTAATTCAGAAGGTTGTAGTGTACGTTTCAAACAAATCATAATAGAGATGTTTTTAACAAAAGCAGATTATTTTCTGATCACTAACCATCTTGCAAACGCACTTCGTCGGCGGAAAAAAGAAACAAGGGCGATGATCACGAATAGATGAGCGGCATAGATCACAAACTCTTTCCTACTAAGAAAGTAGTTACTAAATATACAAGTAGATGGCAAGTAAAATTGGCGCCAAATTCATATTTAGTTTGTACGACAGTAAACTATTTAATTGTATTGTTACAATAAAATCAAATATTTGATGCGCTTGTATGTATAATATAATTTATTATAGATATAATAATCATTTTCAAATAGAAGGTATAGGATCACAAAGATATTCTAACAATTCGACACATCTAAGTTTAACATTTAATATGTGAAAAAATGTATAAAACATTCTAATTTATTTCTATCACTATACTATATATTTCAATTCAGAAGAATGTACAATTTTATATAACTGAAATACTAGAGTTTCCAAAATCTCATGTTTAAAAATAGTAATGTAAGTGAAAATCCTTTGACAATGAATGAAACAAAAGTGTTACAAACTCAATTTCCCTTCGCACTGTACATGATTGTTAAAATGATGAAAATTATATTTCAAAGTTTCTGCAAGCAAACTTCACCATTCCAGTTATTTAAAAATAAAATTCAAACCGACGTATTGAGAAACATCATGTTTCAAACATGAAAAAATTTTACCATAAAGTGTTTAAAAAATCTTACTACTCATGTTATACTAATTTTAGGTATATTTTTATTTATGATGATTGTCACTAGGGGGAGAATATTAGAAGCGGCAAATTGAAATTCCTAAAAGATTGTACTCGTTAATAGATATAATATATATTATTCAAATCAATATAATGATGCATAAATCAAAGTTTACACTTATTAACTAACTTATTATTTTGCAGCTTTTTATACATCATTGATCATACATTTATTTTCAATCTTCCAAACAAAATGGAGGTTAGGTTCATTATGATTATTGAGCATGACGTAAAGAAATTGTTGCGATGCATCGTTAATTCAGTGTAGAAACGAGAGAATGCTATCATTTTTTCGAAAAATTTCTGTCGGTAGTAAGATAAGCAATGATCTGCCGACGAAGGAAATGGAGGTCGCAGAAGGTCGCTCCGAAACAGATATTCGAGCTGTAGTATCGCGACCCGACACCGAGCTTAAAGAATCAGTTTATGGCAAGTTCATATTCGAAATCGATTTAGAGAAAGGATGAGGCAGTCGAATCTAGACTAACACAATTTCTACACAACAAACTTCCACTCTTAAAAGTATTTTTTATTAAGTGCTGGATCATTCAAGCATATACTGTATGTTTTTTCAAATAAAAATATGGTATAATTACAATTTACATTTAACAATCATGCTGCATCTAGCTGAATTAGTACAGGGACAATTTAACAATTTAACATTTTTATTTAATTAATTAAATTTCATATTGATAAGTAGTAATAAGTTTTTTATCATATAAAAATTTGTACAAAATAAGTTGACGCAACATTATCTGTCGGCAACAATTTTATTCTAAGAAAATACTGCACCATGTGATGTTTTAAGCGGAAAGTAGAATCATGTTAATATATAAAAATGTCTGGATATATGTATTAGGTTTTGAAGTTATCGATGAATTGTATGTGGCAAAATTTCACATTTTCAAATTTAACATTTAGATTGTAAAAATGGAGGTTGTTATAGTTCACGAGTTGACAAAATGTAATTACAAAATATCATTTATTTATAAAAAATTCCGAAACTATTATAGCCATACACACATTTGAATTTGATATTCTAAAGTACCTGTTGTTGCGTGTGAATAACATTGTACATAAGAAGACCCAAATGAATGATACAAAAAAAAAAGAAAGTTGAAAAAGAAACATACATAAGTTTTAATTTGTATATAAATTAAAAATGATATAAGTTTCTTTTTGCATATAAATTTTATTACTTTCTCTGCAAAAATTTCATGTAAGAATCTGTATATTAAAATTTATTCATAGATTTATTAAGGACAATCAAAGATCCTGAAAAGCCACAAACTTTAGAGCAATTAGATGTTGTCTATGAGGATTGTGTCAACATTTCTAGGCATACACCTAAGGGAGTATCTGTAATACGCGTGGAATTCAATCCAACAGTACCTCATTGTTCATTGGCAACATTAATAGGTTTATGCATTAGAGTTAAACTGGAACGATCTTTAGTGGCACTTTTTAAATTAGATATATATATTAAAAAAGGGGCACATTCTACGGAACATGAAAGTAAGAATGGCAGTTTATTTCAGTTACAAAATTAAATAATATTAAAAGGATAAAACTATAATCTATGATATAAAAATATCTAATAGTCTGTTTTATATGATATAAATAATTGTTAATTATTAATTCTCGTCAAATAATCCGTGTTTTTTTTTATGCAATGTATAATCAAAAAGTTAATACTCTCGATTTATATCATAGTTTATAGCACGATTATATTTCAATAATTTTATTGAACATGCCGAAAAATGTTAGTTTTAATTTTATCACAATATGTCTCATAATATTTAATAGTTATATAATTGTTTTGTATACGTGAATTTGTATTTTAGTAAATAAACAAATCAATGACAAGGAACGGATTGCAGCTGCCATGGAAAATCCAAACTTGAGAGAGCTAGTAGAAAAATGTATTCAGGAAGAGGATTAAACATTACAATAAAAAAATGTTTTGACCTTCTATTTTCATAGAGGATATCCATCTATCTAATATACAACCAGATATAGCGTTTTAAAAGTTGGCTCAGAAATAACAAATAATAGAATAAAATTACGAAAAACATGTGTTCAACAAGATAAATATTTTTTATTATTTGCACAA
Source organism: Cerceris rybyensis (assembly GCA_910591515.1). Lineage (NCBI taxonomy): Eukaryota > Metazoa > Arthropoda > Insecta > Hymenoptera > Crabronidae > Cerceris > Cerceris rybyensis. Next base: position 11,013,054 of record OU342793.1, read on the forward strand.
ATACGTTTCTTTATATTTTATTACTTAAACATAAATCCATTAAAAATATTTATTAGAAAGAAGGAAAGTAGCAAGGTATCTAAAAAATTTAATGAAATTTAAAATATACTTCTATAATAATCATCGTAATGTTACAAGGTGAATGCTACTTAAAGGGTATAGCAGGATAAGGTGGTCAAAAGTGCCCTTGAACCGATTTCAATGGGGGTGGTCTCATTCGATAGATAATGCTCGGCGATCATTGCGTACCAATTTTTAACCCTGTATCTTGGCCGGAAGGGTAGTTATGGGGAAAATTCAAAAAACGGGTTTTTGCCCCATTTTGCCTAGTTATTAAGGTGCAAAAAATTCGAAAAAATTCTGACATATTCTACACGATACCATACATGTTTGAGATTTTTTTCAGATTTTTCCATTGAAGAACCTAAGTGTAAAAAATGAGCAAACGCAAAAAAAACGGAAAAAAGTAGATTTCGTATCGAGATCTTCGAGTGACAACTTTTTGCAAATTGCAGTAACAATCCAACACTCATGATTGTTATCTCCAATTTTTTTCAGATTTTTAAACCGCCTGCGTCATTGTGAAAAAAATCAAAAACCGATTTGCGCGACGCATTTCGATGTGAAACGCCATGATCCAGTTATTATTTCCTTATTCTTCGATTATAGTATATTCATTTTGTGACTTTCAGTGTTTCTGCCACGAAGCAATTACATGTTGATATAGAGAATCGAATTAATTAAATCAATTGTGAACTTTGATGGTTCCTAATCTGCAAGAATTTTTAAGGTTTTTTCAAGTGAACGATTTGGCGCAGTTGGTAGAGCGTCTGCCTGCGGAAGCGCTGGACACTATTTTGTCGCAGGTTCGAATCCCCATGGGGAACTTGATATTTTTTTTTTCATTTTTAAAAATTGTCAACTACATAACAATAATTAGTTCCTATTTTCAAACATTTAAAAGTATTTTTAAGGTAAAAGTATTTTTAAGGTATTTTTAAGATACAGTATATAACTACAACTAAATAATAAATTAATCCATGAACAACGTTAATGTAAATATTGAATTATATTTCCATAATAATGAAAATTATTAATAGTAACTCTATTAATTACAACGTACAAGGAAAATCTTGTATCAGTCCGATTGAAATGAAAATTATTTTTTAGAATCAAATAAACTATTACTTTCATTAATATTTGTTATGATTATATCATATCATTTATTCCTTGTTATTGACAGAAGCTGTACTGAGCATTTAACACAAAGCGCATGTGCGCTTTCCACGCTAAACACTAGGTTTACAGAGATTATTGGTATATCTATCTCTATCGACACCGGTGAATAGATATACTATACAGAGAACTTCAAAATTAGAAGGCTTTGAAGAAAACAAATTTCTATATATACTCATTTTCTCGAACGAATAAAGCTCAGTGCAAGTAGCAGAAGAAATTTTAAACGGATTCTGTAATTTTCTTCGCCAAGTTCGAAATGAGTCATAATGACCCACCCCATAAACCTAGTGTTAAAAGCGTTAAACGAGACAGACTTGAGTAACCATCAGGGAGATAAAGAAGATCGACAATCCTAATATTTTCTACGTACCTTTCTTACTTCTGAATGCCGTTTATGACACCAGTAAAATATTATCTTCCTTTATTTATACTTGAAACATTAAAGAACTGAACAAGAGGAATGTAGGATATCAAATCTTTTTTATTTTTACACAAATTACACATAAGTTTCTGGAAACTCAAATGTGACATCTCGACCTGTTAGTTTTTTGTATACAGAAGCGAAGGTGTCAACCTGTCGAAAAAACCATATCATAATTAACAATGATACAACTAAAATAAAACGATATAAATGCACAAAAATTCATATAAAAAATGTAGTACACCTACACCTCTTTTTATACGAATGGAACTATCAACGATCGTCTCTTTTTTCTAATCTAAAACTATTCTTATTTCTGAACTTCCGAATTATATAATATATATAAAATACATTTATTATATGTATGTGTTCTCCATGAAATGTAAATAAAAATCTTATGATTTCAACGAATGTATAGTTTCTTTTCCTTTCATTATTCTGATTATATTTCAAATTTGAAACCAATTTTCACTTCTTTTTTAAACCAGTAGTTTTTTTCACATAAATTCTTTTCAGACGTAATTTTTACGAAAGTATCTGTCGCATAAAAGGAGGTTTAAATGCACAATCTTTATTATAAGAAATAAGATCGTCACCTTGTGTTCAATATTTGTTTGTTCATTCTTGTCCAAGTGAACCTTAATAAGTTGTGTTCCATCAAGCTTAATTCTGATACGTTTGCCAACAATTTCAACAGGATATACCAAGTCTTCTAGCAAAGCATCGTACACAGCAGTCAAAGTACGACTAGAAAAAAATATTAAACATTTAATACTACTTTTAAAAAAGTCTATGTCTTTGAAATTTCCATTAATATGTTCCGTGCTGAACCGCTTTTTGAATACTTTCCGTTCAGTTCTAGTAAGATTACGGATTTACTTTTGACGTATTCTTTGCAATTTTTACAATAGCACAAATACCATAATTATCAAAATAGTATGTATGCTCCATGATACAATAAACGTGGTTTAAATAAATGCTGATTATACTATAATAATAATTGTACCTTCGTGGTCTCTTCTGCTTATTCTTAGTACGTGTTTTCCTCGTTGGTTTAGGTAAAATTTTACGTTCTCCCACAAACATAACATGCTTTCCAGAGAATTTCTTTTCTAATTCACGTACTAACCTCGTTTGAATTTTTTGAAAAGCCTTTAACTTTGGCATGGGCACATATATAATGATACACTGCAAACAATCAATGACTTTCAGAATAATCATAAATTTATAGAAAACATATTAACCCTTCGCGGTCGGCAGATTTCGCTCTTGGTAGTACCAGCAGGTTGGAGCGTATTTAGCATTTCGCAGTTACTTTTCGTCTAATACTACTTTTAATATTATGACATTACTGACCAGTTAAATGGAGCTTTAGTTTAGAAATTCATTAGCAAGCGAATTAGCAAGCTGACTTCCACGGTGACTAACGAATGTTTTCGCTACGGGGACACCGACGTCTACAACGATTTGAAAATGTCCCCGCTACTGGGACACTGACCGCAAAGGGTTAATACCCATCCTACATGCTGCAACTCATACAAAACATGTTGATAAAATACACGCTCCCCTTTCTCGTATTTGCTTCTTTTGTAACACAAGAATTACCAATTTTTTCGAAAAATTCTCAAAGTTTATAGGAGACTCCTAGAACAGATACTCTATGTTGATCTTATAAAACACATACGACCAAATCGATCGTCTTTTTCGCCTCTTGATTCCTCCTTTTCTAAAGTACTCATTTAATACGTTGGAACATAGTACAGTTACTACCGGTAGTTCTAGTGTTAATACTTTCAACTTAACATATATTGAAATTAAAAATCCATTATTATGTTTTGGTATTCCATTGTTAATTATTTAAAGTTTTATTTAAAGCCCTTAAAATATATATTTAATGTACAAGAAGAAAAATTGTACATTGCAATACAAGACAAAGAAACTGTTTAAGCTGTTCAATAAAATATTGTTTCTTTTTCATAACAATAGCATTATGTTTTATCTATTGATCAGTAACCATAAATAAAATTCTCCATCCAGAATAAGTGTAATGTGTCTAATTACAGAACTTTTAAAAACTGTTACTTAACACTTTATTGACCGGTAGCCTATTAATAGGCTTTTCAGGCCCAACGCTTTTGGAGTTTTAACTAATTAATCAGTTACCATAGCGATTAATAAATTATTGTTTATCATTGCGGTTAACTGTGTCAAGGATTCTGTGACGAGAATTTGTAATTTTCGAAGAGATATCGGTATCAGGAAAGTATTTGCGGCCAAGTGACCGGTCAGAAGTGAGTAGGATGTAAAAAAAATACCGGTCGATAAAGTGTTAATATTGTAGGATGGACTTTTTCTATAATTCTAGTAGCAATGAGAAAGTAGTTTAAAATTTAGTTTAAAAATCTAAAAGTGATCTCAGTTTATGTAACAACAAAAAACAGAGACGAATATTATACTCATATTTTTTTTAAACATAATTGAAAGTTTTGTGTAATAACAGCGTGATGGGACAGGAATCATATATATATAGATTAAATTTTAAACTTGTATCTATACATCTAATTTTTTCTAAGAATGTTTTACCCTATGTGTTCCTTATATGTCTTTTTATTACTTTAAAGCATATAAGACATTTTATAATGTTTCATTTAAACTATAGTTTTCTTTCACAAGAAACATAATTTGTTCAAGTATAATTAATGTCATTTAAAATAAATGATTATACTTGTACTCTAATATAGATAAAATTACCTTCTTGTTGTTGGTTTCGATCTCACGTGCTTTAGTAATATAAAGTTCTCTTAACTGCGATTTCAAATCACTGTTCATTTCCAGCTCTAGAAGAGCTTGAGAAATACTTGCTTCGAACGCATCAGGTTCGGCCCCACCACTTTTTATTATTTTAGCGTTTGCCGTGAACATCTGAAAATGACGTTGAGGTTAGGTATTGTTTATATGAAATTTCTTCGTTAAGCTCTCTTCTTTATTGATAATTTTAACTGTAACATAAATTTGACGGTATAGGAAATATATAAAAACACACTTTTGCAAAATGTAAAAGGATGATTAACTGTCAACTACAACTTCTGTTGTACTGTATCATACAAGATCCAATTTTATCACATCCTACATATGCAATCCAACATAAATTTTCAACTTTTCTAACATATTATGCTGTAAGAAATTTTAAACAAATTATCGTTTAACAGTTTTACATTTGCTTTAACAATATTTCCCACTAAAAATGAAACTATTGCATTCATTTACCTTGCTGATATCAATACCACATGAAAAAGAGTTCGGACACGGCTTGGAGGACGTACCAATCGTTGAACACTACGAATTTCCCTACACTTTTGGTAATTTCTTTAATTAATGTAGGTTTATTAATTTCACCGTAGAAGGAATTTATTGATGTATATTTATATGTAAATTTTGATTTCCTTTATAAACTATTATATTTCTTACGTTTTCATACATATTTCATAGATATTAAATTGAAAGTTGGTATATTCGAAGGTAGTGTGACAACAGGCAATTAGTTTCAAAACGTTCCAAAAGAGGCTGCCTGTAGCATCTTGATAACTTTAACAATATTTTTGGTTAAATTTTCAACTCTATTTCTTTCAGTACGTGTATTAGTGTTCTATGCGCTTTACATAGAGTTGTATATAAAAGTTTATGAAAAAAGGCTTATAGCATAAAGTATTAGACATTATTATATATTATTAACAACATGACAGAAGATAATTATAAACCTCTTTTTTTCTTGGGAAGAGATCTTAAAAAAATACCATGTTTGAGGAATAGTTTTATGTATGGCATATCTGGTGGTATAGGTTGTGGATTATTAACATTTCTACTCACGAGCAACCCAAAAAATTCAACACACGTTGCAATGGGTTGTTACGCTACCATAACTATTGTTTATTTTGGTATTTGCCGCTATCAGCACGAAGTATTAAGATATAATTCACAGAGGATTCGGCAAGCATTTCATAGTGCAGCAGTTCTACAAGGTACAGAGGATGGCCCAGTTTTTCCACCTGACAAAGAACTTGATGATGTCTAAGAAACCACAGCTGCTTAAAAATGTATGATCATCTAGAAGAATGCTTAATTAGAAAAGAACAAATAGTTGAATAATGATTTATTTATTATCTTTAATATAAATAAACAGTGATATTTTATTGCAGATAATAAATTATGTCATGTTTTAAAAGCAATGATATTAAATATTTCATGAAAATTATAAAGAGCCGTTTGTAATTGATACATTTTATAAAGAAATAAGCTGGAAATATCAACAATTACATATTACTAATTGTGTTTACTTTTTTACATCAAAATGATATTTATAACTTAAATAGTTTTAATGAATGAAAGAGTGGATTTTTAAGCCAAATTGTACACTGTTAATTTGAAATAATATATATGTATATACACACAAACAATATGAGAAGTTCTTCACACATTTATATTTTCGTACATCCCTTTAGCATTGCACAGTGTTCGAAATTTTGTTGTCTACAATCAAAAGAAAGAACATCTATTTATTATCAAATACACATTTAATTTCAGTACCATTCAGTACGGATCGTACGGATGAGTACGGACGCTCATATTATTTTCAACCATTTTCAACAGAATTTATGCGAAACCTAGATTGTCTTTCATTTGTATTAATTATGTAGGGAATTTGAGGCGAAGGATTCAGGCTGAAATGTGCTGAAATGGAAAAGTTTGAATCCAGATAATCTAGTGCATTAAATGCAATAAGAGTGGTATCAGATGGTATAATATTAAGGGTGTGCAAATACCCGGCTCGTCGGGCTCGGGTCGGGCCAGAGGGTGTCAACTCCCATATATAGAATTTGGTCCGCAGATGTGCTGCCGCCTAGGGCGGAACCCGTAGATTAGAACTACTTTATATATATATAGCACAGTATGCTATATATACCGTATATATAGTACTATCGCTTACTGATTTAAAATTACTATTAAAGAGGTATACTAAAGTTTGCTCCATTATTGTAAAATTGTGAAATTTATTTAATTTTTAATTTTATGGTTCATATAATTGTTTATTTCACACTTTTACAATAGTGAAGCAAACTTCAGTATACTTGTTGCTTTAAAGAAAAATATCAATGATTAATTTATCTTTAGAAATTTATTTAAAAGTCGTACATACAAAGTTTTACACATTTACATAAAAGTATTTACTTAAAAACTGTAATAGTCATACAGTCGACTCCTGGTAATCTGGCCTCTGTCTAATCCGTCACCCCCTGTAATCCGACATGCCTATAACATGTAGTTACAATCGAGTTGCGTTATGAAAAAATATGGTAAATCGTTCGCGAACGTCCTGGACAAACATTAACATAAATGGTTAGTTAATATATTAATGTAAGTCCTAGAGCAATAATCATGTTAATTTTATAATAAACCCTAAGCTGTTTATTGTGTTGTTTAATTTACTAAATTCAACATCGTATGAGTTAGGTATAGTACATATAGAATCTTACCACTTTGACATTTTATTTGTCGGATTACAAGGTACGCTTTTCCAAAAAGTTCCGGACTACAGGGGGCTGTGACAGTACTCTATAGTCCGACAAATTTGATAATCCGACACCGCCTTGCAAAACGTTCGTCGGATTACCAAGGGTCGACTGTATTGTATACTAACCCTCTTCCTTTCTCAAACGGGCTTGGGACTGCCTATGGCGGAGTTACCGGACGGATCGAACCTATAATATTTTCAATCTAACTTTTTATTCCAGAATATTGTATACTATTTCTGTTCGTTCTACAACGTTTGGGTGTACAAATTTTACTGACCTTTTCCTGGTTTTCCATCCCTCGTATTTTTCCAAAACTCTCTTTTTAGACAACAAAGTCGTGCGCTCATGACCACTCATGACTGCTCATGACGTCTCACGTATTGCTTGAAAAGAGAGTGTTGGTTTCTCATCGATTTAAAAGCTGTACGTGTGTTAGTTTTTGTATGTGGCGCCAACTAGAGCGGAACCCGTCAAATCGAACTATATGCATACCAAGTTTTCCCATAAGAGTTGACCCCCCCTGGGTCGGGCCGAAGAAAGTCGGTCGGGCTCGGGCGGGTACCCGACACACTCGGGCCTAGGGGAACCCGACTGATTTCGGGCGGCCCGACTGGTCTCGGGCCGCCCGACTGATCTCGGTAAGGGTGTGCAAATACCCGCCTCGTCGGGCTCGGGTCGGGCCGAAGAAAGTCGGTCGGGCTCGGGCGGGTACCCGACACACTCGGGCCTAGGGGAACCCGACTGATTTCGGGCGGCCCGACTGGTCTCGGGCCGCCCGACTAGTCTCGGGCCGCCCGACTGATCTCGGGTATTTCGTCTGCTTCGGGCCAACATGGCAGACTAGAGGCTGTTCGGTGTAACTCTCACGCTCCATGATACCGGCGATTCAGTGCGAGACACGCTCATGGAGCGTAAGAGTTACACCGAACAGCCTCGAGTCCGCCATCTTGACCCGAAGCAAACGAAATACCCGAGATCAGTCGGGCGGCCCGAGACTAGTCGGGCGGCCCGAGATCAGTCGGGCCGCCCGAAATTAGTCGGGTTCCCCTAGGCCCGAGTGTGTCGGGTACCCGCCCGAGCCCGACCGACTTTCTTCGGCCCGACCCGAGGCGTCGGGTACCCGGCACATGGCACAGCCTGCACACCCTTAGGAGGAAGCTACTTCTGCTTTATAACACAGTGCAGTTTTAATAATTGTGCCCCTAATTGCAGTAGGGGCACATAACCTTAACAGAAGATACTCGAATAATTAGGTATGTTTTCTGCCTACTCAGCTTTCCGTAGAGTATCAGTACGAATTTGTTCTTAAGACATTCTTAAGATATTGACGAAATTAATCTTGTAACGCGTATTGTTACAGATCCCACATGTGGCATCCATGCAGATTGGTAATGTGCTTCCGAGGATGCGGATCATCAACAAAAAAGGTAATATAAATCCAAATCATTCATACTGTTCTTTATACCAATACTTCTTTTACTGTGTTCTAATTTGTTTACTGTCTTCTGTTTCAGATAGCAATATGGATCAAGAAGAAGTGTTATAAACAGTTCAGTGCAGTGTAAAAGTTACAACAATCGTCAATAAGTGTTAGTAGATGTATGTGTAAGTGTATATCCAAATCAAACGAAAATAAATCAATGTACATATATATTTTGCGTATTTTTTTTTAACACCTAAATAAGAAAAAAATAACATTGTACGTTTAGAGGAACCGCCTGTATTTGAAAGCCGCCCCCCCCCTTGCCCCGTTCCCCTATTTAGTTATATGATCGTGCTGCAGATGGCGCTAGTTGCGCTGTAGTTCTTATTGGTTCTTATCCCAGGATAACAGGCGGCGACGGCGACCAGAAGTTTTACATTGAGTTTCACGGCCCTGGTCTAACATGACATACTCTGTCGTGTAAAGACAGTATTTTATCTACAGTTTTTGCCATTTAATAATATATTTAGTTTATAGTGTTCATCGAATATATTCACTTTCAGTTTATCTTTGAGACGCATGTGAATTAAGTACCTTCGGTTCCTCGACTGGTGTCACTGAAAATTGCTTTATGTGGTATTTGTATACTATAAAGTAAAACATCACAAATGTTAGTAATTTATAATAGTTTAAATTAAATTCGAATTGAGTAAATAATTTTAAGATTACGCATTAATTCCATTAATATTCTATATGTGTATATATATTTGCTGACGTCCTAACCTCAACATTTTATGCTCCACTTGAATTTTGTTAAGAAGGAAAGTGCAAGGCTCTTGTCATAACAATTTCTTTAAAACTTCTTGTGCTCGTTGATTTGCTCATTTTGGTTATGAATATGTACCATTATCATGGCAGACACTGAATAATTATTTTGTTATTTATAATGTTTCGACATATAAATAAAATAGAGTTTTACAGAAAACAACAGCAACAATTGTGACACAGTGACAACATACTGAATTTATACCAATTTTTTTTATGTTTTTTTCAAATGTTTTTCCTCAGTAATTTTATAGTAATTTTTAATCAATTTTAAATAGTTTGAATTAGAATTGATAAAATATGTTTGTAGATTTAAATCCTGCATACTCCATATAAATCAGTACACTCCCATTTCGCGAAATTGGTTTTTATTGCTGCTTTCTGTAAAATATTATATCAAATTTAGTGAAGTTATTAGTTTGATAAAGTTTTAAGTATATATATATGGAGAAAATGATTGAGTATCTGCCCTTATAATATTATATACTTATAATTGGACTGATCAAATCTGTGAGTACATAGTTTCAAATAAATCAGTGCAACAAGAAATAAAGAATTGTCTATAATGATTATAAAAGTTATTTATCTAATTGAAATTTCATAAAGATTTAATAGTTGTTGCCATAGAAGATCAGCTGCAATTGTAGGTGTTTGTAATGTCAAAAGTTTTGCTTAACTTTGTAAAATTTTCCCCTTAAAACAAATGAATAAAAATAATGCATTTATGCAATAGATATTTTATCAAAAATTTTTGAATAAAATATGTATGTGTCTTATATGAAATTATCTACATGAATTTTTTTACATTGCCATTAAGGAGTATACATAACTGTAATATATTTGAAATGTAATGTAATGTTGATAATCCACTGATATATATTTAATAATGAAATAAAGAAATGTAGAGTCAACTGTATGTCATTTGTTTAGAACAAAATGAGTTCGGGGTTTATATCCGAAACTGAAATCTTGGAACAACGAAAAGTGAGACAAGAGGAATGGGAACGTGTTCGAACAGCTGATCAGCCAATAGGTTAATATTTTTTGTCTTTATAATAATTAGGATATAATACAAACAAGAAAATTGAATTTCAAAGTCCAAGTATATGATCAACTTTGAGAATCTTTTTTCCAAATTTATACCAATGTGAAGTTGTAGAATCATTCGATGAGAGCTGTGACAAATAACTTTTAAATACTGTATATGAATGAGTGATCTGTTATATTCAATATATAAATTTGCAATTTCACTTAGTTATATTGTTTTAAAAGTACAGATGTTTCCTTGATACAATCATCAATTTATTATGGTTATCCTGTGTCACATCTGAAATTTAAAAAACTAATAAATTATTCATGTTTTTATTTATTATTACTTTTATAACATTGAATGTAATGTTGCTTTAAAACATTTACATACAGAGGCCCCTGAAGAAGCTTATGATCCAAGATCTCTTTATGAACGATTACAAGAACAGAAAAATAAAAGAGACTCAGAATATGAAGAAGCACATAAGCTCAGTAAGTTAAACATTAATTATGAAATCAGAAATTGCACAATGTCGTTTTCCACTGTACTTTTACTTGTACTTTTGTGTCATATAATCATTCTTCTGTTATAGAAAACATGATCAAAGGTTTAGATGATGATGAAGTAGAATTTTTAGATCTAGTTGACAGAACTAAGTTAGAAGAAGAGCGTAAAAAAAATCTTGAAGAACAAAAGGAAATGCGTGATTTTAAGGCAGCAGTTGCTTCATTACAAGAAAAATCTTTAGACGAAAAATTAAAGCAAGAACTGAAAAATCCTCAAGCCACTAATAAGAATGCTTCTTCTGGAAGGTAATTTATAAATTTTTCGTATGTATATCCGAAATTATACACAATAATTTATTGTTCATATAGAGAATGAACTACTCTGCTCTCTTGCTGAGATATTATTAGCAACCTTTTTTTAAGCAAAGCTATTAATTAACTGTTTCTTGAGATCTATATGTTTCATATTGTTAATGTTTCTGATTCTTCATTCAGAATATATAATAATTATATTATACTTTATATTTTAGCAGTCGAAATTCACAGATAAAACTGCTGGCTGGTGTTCTTGTAAAAAGACCTGAAAAACAAAAACAAGGTAAGGTATACTTCTTCTCTTAATTCAAACTTTTACTGTGGAAATGTATATCAACTGTTTGTGCAGGTGAAACCACACGTGGTATTAAAAGGAAGATATCAACTTGCAATGAAACTGAAGAGAATCAGAAGAAAGAAGTCCTTCCAGCTTCACGTGAGCCAGTGACTGAAAATGTAGAATACGAGTCAAATACATATAAGGAGATATCGTTACAAAATAAATTAACGAATGAAATAGGGAGCCTAAAATGTATTGCAATTCTACCTGGGCTTGGCTCGTATGAAGATTCTAGTGATAGCGATTGTAGTTCTGATACAGATCAAGATCCTGAACCAAAACATTCCAAATATGATCTTTTAGGCCGAAATATAAAAGTTGTAGAATATAAAGAAAAAAATCAAACATAATTGAAGATCTTTCTTACACTTTCAAATATAATTGGATTCTTCTTTAATTTCGTAATTGTTTATGCTTTTAAAGTGTAAATATTTCCATCGAAAAATTTTGCAATGACTTATTTTTCTTTTCTTAGATTAGAAAAGGTTCGGATGAATCAAATCGTTGTATGTTCGAATTATTTTCATATCTTACAAATACCTAATAGTCTGCCCAATGAATAATACGTAATAAGATAATATTAATAATCAAATTTAGAAATCATGTTTTTATTTGTTTCAAGATATCGTATCATTATATATAGAGTACTATTAATTTTGTTTTGAATCAATATACCCAGAGAATATTTCTATTAAATCACTATGTATATTAAAGAAAATGTCGCTTTATTATTAAAAGTGTAATACAAAAGTTGCTCTTTGTAAACAACTTGTGTAAAGCGTTGTAATAATGAACATAAATTTCGTGGTGGATTTAGCGAAAAATTAACAGAGCAATTACGTACGTTTGTCACCTACTTTTTGTTTCAAGAATTTGATTTTTTGTCTACATATGTGAATAAATGTTTAAACGTGCTATAGCATTAGAACATTATTCATTTACATTAGCATAATAATGTTGGAAACCCAATAATAAAATTTAACCCCTTGCCCTACGATTTGTTTTACGTCTGTTAGGATTATAATGTAGATTATAATCACAAATATAAAAATTGATCAATAATTCTTGATATATCATTAATATTATAGGAATTACATTATCGCGTCACGTCTCATTAACCACTTTGGTACCAGCGTCGACTATAGTTGACGCTTATATACACCGTAGCCAATATGCGCCGTATCGAAGTGATTAATATTTTAAATTTGATAATTTCCTACTCCATTTACCCTATTACGAGTGTCACTCGTTAATTTAGAGCAAGGGGTTAAATGTTTTAATGAAAAGTGCTAATTGATTGTAAGATACAACAATTCGAAACGAGAGAACAAGTCTAATTTCAAAGTTATAATATAGCTATCATGTCATTAGAATCATTTATAGAATCGCTTGTGAGCATTACGTATTTATAAAAATTGATCTAATTTTAATTCGAGTAACGTAGAATTTCAAATCTCTTAGTACTATATGCATATTCTGCCCCATTCACTTTTAGAAGATAGTTTAAAATAAAACAAAAAGATTATCACCTTCTCGCACGAGTATATATTTCAGTAACTTTAAATAATTTATGTGATAACATATTTTATAAATATTTCTTATATTTCCAATTGTATGAAATTATGAAGGCTACACAAAATACTGTAAATATATATTCTGTGGAGTTCCTTGATGCAGTGAGTATTTTCCATTTTAAAAAAAAAATTATATGTGTCCTAATATAGTATGAAATTTTTCGATGATAAAATACTTTCCTTTCGATACGGAGTGCTATTCCGCGAATGTGCTAACACGATACAGAGCAATCTTAACGCGGACCAATACCTTTTAATGGCCAGTAGAGTAATATAAATAATTCTTTATTGAAGTGGCAATGTATATAATACATGAAAAATAAAAACCTACGATATAAAAAAGATTCCATTACAAAATATGGTCCAATAAATTCTTTGAATGAAATTCTTAAAGATGACTATAGTCGCTACTCGTATCGAAGGAGCTGAAAAAAAACTGAAACATAAACTTTGAAAAACAATCAAACACCTAGGATTGAAATTTTAATTTATGTTAACATTTTCGTTCCACCGTCGACACATTCAATTAATTCATTGGGAAATGCTGTAGTAATTAATAGCTTCCACTATCAAGGCCACCTTCTTCTGCTACTAATATTAGCTAAGTAAAAAGAAGTGATAAAATAAGTTACTTGTTTATATTTATTTTTTTACATTAAAATGCAATATAAAACGCTTTAATTTTAAGTTATAAAAGTAAAATTTCTAGGAATAAAATATTTAACACTATTATATTAAAACAGCAACAGAATGACTAAATTATATCAGTCACCAGTTTCTCCTAGTAAAGTTTGTATCCATTCATCATTTATGTCTTCTGTAATAGAATTATCAGCTAAGAAATTATCTACTATGCTGTCTATATTTACATTAATATTTACACTTGTAGTATCTGCCGACTCTAGATTCGTTTCATTTGACAAATTATTTAATATTTTAGAATCAGTTGCATGATGTGAACTCTCATTGATATGTATATTTGTTATAGATGTTGCTTGATCATAATTTTTATTATGGCTTACAGATGTTTGACTAGGACTTTCATCACAATTATCTTTCTTTGTAATATTTGTTAAATTATTTGCATTTTGTGATTTTGAAATTGCATCTATATTTCCGTTATTAGCGCTATTATTAATAATACTACCATTTTTTTTTACTTCCATTGCTTTTTTAATCGCACGAAAACTAAATTTTGCGTAATCCTTAGCAGTCCTTTCAAATGGATTAGCATATACTAAACTATCTTTCAGCGTGGTAGAGTCGTCTTGACTAACAATACTCAAATTAGAATGTTCAGTATTAGATGTTACTGCTTGAGAAGTCATGTCTGCAATTTCATACGATACTGTTATTGGCGGTAAGCCATCTACTTTCATTAAAGTCACTTGTAAATTAGGTTTTGCAACTATTTCACTAATACTATTGTTTTCAGGTGATTTCGAAGTTGTACATTTTTGTGTTTCTCGTAAAATATTAGATGAGGTTTTAAGATTTTGTGAAGGAGTTACATTAGTCATAATGTTATTTTCACGTTTAATAAAGTTACAGTCTCTTTTAATGTTATCTTGTTGATTAGAAGTCAGATCCTGACTAACAATGTTTAAATTATCAGTGTTTTTTGCCGAGATAGTCATTAGTTTTGAAAGGTCTTTACCATTATTTTTGTTTTGAATATTCTGTACTGTAATATTTTTGAATTCTTTAGCAACTTTTGGTGGTTCTATACTGTTCTCTTCTGTGCCTTTGACACTCTCAGTATTATCATTTATTAGCCCTATATGATTAGTATGTAACTCTGAAGTATTAATATGTTGTATATTACCATCTGTGTTCACTCCCTTTGCATCATCATTAGATGTTGGGATTTCTACTTTAACATTAAAATTACTACAATCTTTAATGTCTACATAATTATTTGTTGTTTCAATCGAAGATGAGTAATTCTGTAAACATGAATTACTCTGATTTGGTGTGTATTCATATGATGTGAACGAATTGTTCGACGCAAGTTCAGTAAATGCACAGAAAACTCCTTGATTTGTTACAATTGGTGGTTTCTTATCGTCCCAATCATAAGACCATTTTTTTCCAACTATCCTTGGACAAAATGTAAAATCATCATAACCAAAAGGCCACATACACTGAAATTTAATGGGAGAATATTAACAGTATGTTTAATTTATGTGCAAAAGAATAAAATCTACCAGCATAACTAACTGTGCTGTAAAATGTTATCTTTAATATCTTAAACAAACTTATATATAACTGTTTGAGTACCAGGACTCTACATAGAAGTGGTCAAAGAATATAAAGCTTTATGTTTGCGATCCATTTATCTCAATTTGGAGATGCTATGTGGCATGTTTTCTTTGTACTATTTTAAACATCAACCAATTTTTATTGTAAATATGAAAGATAATCTTGATTTTATAGATGGATTTCAAGATTAGTAATTTGAAGCAGTGTATTGAAGCATTTTTGTGCAAAATGGAACTCAAACAGTTAAAAGAAGATATAGTAAAATAAACCAAATAAATAAGATATACAAAAATTTACCTTCTCTTCTTCGCATGCCCATACACCCTCTTGTAAATTAATTTGGAATAATTTGATTTTCTTTTTGGCTCCATTTTGTAAACATAATGGACAAAAACCTTCCATACCGGAGGAATTAAAAAATTTTGCAACAATAGGTCACTCACTTCAAAGAATAATAAATTATTTTTTTACTATATATTTCCTTTTACTTTTAGTCGCAGTTTAATGTGTCTATCTTTCCTTCATTGTAAAACCGATAAATTTACTGAATATCCAGTAAACTGAGTGTGTTATTTAAAACGAAATTAATATTTAATACTAAGTATATCAGGTACAACGAGTTATTAACCTCGAAACTGCTCCTGACCACTCCTGACTGCTCTGGACTGCAGGTGCCGGACTGGTCAGGACGGTCAGAACTGGTTAGAACGTA
The DNA here is from genome assembly GCA_910591515.1 of Cerceris rybyensis. Taxonomy (NCBI): domain Eukaryota; kingdom Metazoa; phylum Arthropoda; class Insecta; order Hymenoptera; family Crabronidae; genus Cerceris; species Cerceris rybyensis. The sequence continues at coordinate 11,029,271 of OU342793.1, forward strand.
CCGTGCGGCTCGTCAGACGTGTCACCTAGGAGGTAAGCCTGTTTCGGCAGAGTCTGATTCGCCAGGCGTCAAGCGTCATGCCTCTTGTCACACGTACACGAAGCCAATTGACGTTCTACCTCGCGATTCGTTAAAAGACCTACACATACAAATCGAACTAAAAGACGAAGAGAGAGACCGCTGCAGATCGAAGCAAGGGAGACAACGCGATTTGGGTGGCGACAGTGAGGACATCGGCGTAGGCACCAGATTTCTAACATCTCTATAGTGAAAACAGAATAAACTCCGGCAGAATTACCCCCACCACATGGGGAGATTCTCCTTGATGAAACGAAGCGAGCGACGAGACAACAATGTAATACAATGTCTCGCTCCTCCAGACAAACTAATAAGAATATTTGAATGCTACGACTTTGTCGGGTGCTTCCTTTAAGAGGCTGAGCGAGTGGACTCCAAGAAACAAAATGGTACGAATAGGCGGTTGAAAACGAGAAGCTCCGCCGCCCAGGTGACAAGCTTGACGAGCCGCACGGTACACGATCGTAACTATAAATTATACCGTGACAGTCGCTGGTCGCCGGCACTGCTGATACAATTGCCGATTTATAAATTGTAAATTTAAATCATTTACATTTATCACTCACCCCTTGCCTCACGATTTCTGTTTTGACTGCACGTGTAATAACCAGTAATAACTCAAAGTTAACTCCTGAAGTCAACATCTCTTTCTGATTTCTGATATTTCTTACTATTGAACACAATATTAATATTGTAGAAACAGTTTGAGCGTTTCGTGACTGATTGATATTTTCAAGTAAACAATTTTCGGAAAACGACGATGTTTCCTACTTCATTTACACCATTTACACCGCCATGGGCAGCCATGGGTGTCATGAGTGTCATACGCAGTTACACATTATTGTAAGGCAAGGGGTTAATCTTGTCAATGTTTACGAACTTTAGCTGCAACTTTTTCCATCTAAAATATATACAGTCTTTCGAAGCTTTACAACATCATAAAATTTTAAACTTTAGTTTGGATCAAGCAACAACGATTAATTTCATTTTATTTATCTATAAATTTTAATACACTCAACGTACGAGTACAATTCATCTCCATTTTATTGTATTACCATCAATTACCATTATAATATGATGTATGCGTATATGATATTATTAATAAATGAAAACCAAACAAAAAATTGTTAACAGTTACGATTATTGAAATAAATGTATTTATAAAAATTTCAGATCGTTTAACCATATCCTTATCGAGACTCTCAATCTGAAGACCCTGTCGTTCTTCATTTTTTTTAAATAAGTATTTTACTTAATTATGTAGTATATTTGAAGTAGAATTAATGCGAAAATATTTTCCTGTTTTGGCTCCGTTTTATTTGTATATTTTGGATTGCTTATAGAATGGTGTAGAAAGAAAATGATGAATTAGAACGTCCTATCCTGATATTACACTTCAAAGGAAGAGTAGGTGATGACAGCGATTTGAAATTTCACAGAATGGTATTTTAAATAAAAAACATTATTTTCCAAGCGACAATAATAAACATCTTAATGAGAGATGCTTTTTTGCATTATCACCTCATGAAATGTGTATGTGTGTGTGTTACTTAGCTGCTAAATATTTGAAAATTGCCGAATTAACACTTTGCACGACGGTCCCGCAATAATGCGAAATTTCATGTATTGATAATAATTCAGATATTTGTCATATTATTATAACTTGAAAAAAAATCGAGAAGTGGATAGAAAAGGCAATATTACTTTGTTTAATTTATGTATTACTTAACACATTTAAATTTGATATTGACATAACAAATTTAAGGTCAGCATTCTGACTCACCGGCTGATTTAGCCGGCGTGCAAGATGTTATTGGTACATTTAACTTATTAAAATTTCTACGGATTATACATGTATATTGAGAAAGTAATATTCTTGAATGAATGACGTACAACTCGTATAAACTTTGTATAATGATGTAACTGTGTAGTAATCACTGTAGCATCGGTGTGGTTCACAATGTTCAAAATAAATCGAAGCATGGACTTCCAGTAGATGTATTTATGTGAAAGTGCGTAATACGTGCTGATAAACTAGAACAATAAATGTGATTTTTTATAATAATACAAATGTGTTTATGATTTCTTTTCCCGAATACGTATTATAACCTGTAACTATTTGTGGAGGACTGACTTAAACAACGTATTTTCAATTGACATGATGAAATATATTTTATATTGAAAGTTGTTATTGTTGTTCAACATGGTTTCTTATCCATCGATTAATTTGGTTGATTCAATAATTGATGAAGTTGCTTTAGAAGGTTTGGATGGTATTACATTAGAAGGTATGTATAATATCAATATTAAATGTGTGTGTCAACTTTCACTGAAATTTTATTTTATTGTTAAATCAGATATACTTAATTAATTCTTGAAATATGTAACTACTCCTGATATTTGGGCAGTTCTATTTGTAAATGGTACAAGTCTCATTTTTCTTATGTTGAGATAATCAACAGTTCGTACAAAAGCTTTCATGCTTACGGAGCAAAACTATGATGGTATTTCATTCTATTCACTTTGTCATTTGAAATGCAAAAAGAAAATACCTATGTTTAGATAAATTAATGTAAACATACCTTTCTCAAAAATAGACTTACACCACTTTCAAAAATAATAGCCTACTTTAAATAAATGATAATTCTATTTGAAATCTCTCTATCTCAAGTAAAGGATAATTTCTTTGTACTCAGAGACAGAACACAAATGATTGTTTAACATTTGTAACTGCGGATACAGATATATTCAGTTGGAAATACATTTATGTGTGAAAACATCTTAGAGTTTTATATAATAATTTAATAAATGATCTTGCAGAATGAACTACACAGATTTTTGCAATAAATTTCTATATGTTTTTGAGTAGCAGGTATAAATATTGTAACAAAATAAAAGGAACTGATAGCATAGACCAATAATACAATATCATTTGCTACTGTATGTGTTTAATAAACTATTGTTCCGTGACTTTGGAAATTTCTTAAACAGTCATCAAAAGGTGACAAATTTATTCCTTATATACTGACTGTACATATCGAATAAAATTTCTTGTTATACTAGAAAAATTAGTTCCATATATTCTGAATTACTATTTTATTAAAGTGATAGTATTGATTGAACATTACAGAATCAGCTTATAAAATATGAAACATTTATTGAGGCTTTAATTGACTATTTTTCATAATTGAAACATTTTGTATCAGCATAATACACTTTTTCAGGAGTATTTAGAATTTTAGTATCATTTGCAAGATCTAAATATTGCAATTTGGTATCTAAGGTCTAAACTAACTTATAATAAGAATAATATACCTTAATTTCTTCATATAAATTTTTTAAACACACCTCATTAAACTTTGCATTTAACCGGTTTCCCCATTTTCCATGTTCCTGAAGGGACATTATAAATTCTGCAAATGATTGAAGTATCTCTTTTAAAGAACGAACTCAGCCTTAAGTTTCCTTATAGTATTCTTCTTTGGATTGCGAGTTAAGATATGAAAAAAATGTTTGTTATCTATTGCAAAATTCAAAGAAAACTATAATTCGCTATTTATAATTTGAATATCTTTAATAATTGGAGTATATCTATTTATACACTTATTGATTCAAGAAGAGAATATGTTTACTTAGCACTTTCATATTATGGTAGATAACTTCTTAAACTTTTTGTTAACTAAATCTTCTAAAAAGTTTCATAATTTCACTGCATCTGTACAAGAAACTATTGGAAAAGATTTTCATAGTATAGGATACTACATATTCATCAGCAAACAAAAAGATTGTTATTTATCAAAGTATGTTCTCCAAAATGACAAACCTCCATACAGTTAGTACATACACTTCACAAATTTTTTACCTATTCTCTGTGCGTTTAGAAAGGTTAAAATGTGTAATTATCTCTGCAATGTAAATTTTTTATCTTTGCAAATTTGTAATTAATATTAATTTCTCTTTCAGCCTTATGGTTGCGCATAGCACATCGATTTCACAGTTCTCTGCCGCTTCCCAAACCTTTTATGAATCAAATCTGGTCAATATGTGTGCAGGTCAGAGAATTTTCATTCTACGAACTACAAGTTCCAAGAAAAATGCTCATTATTTTTGATCGTTATGAGTTTGTAGATCCTGATCTTGGCATCATATTGGAGCCAGTAAGTATCATATAGTGAGAGATTTTAAAAATAATATTAACTTGTGTTTTATTAATGTAATGTACAATTTTTATATATTATAGGATGATGTACCTCCAGATATTTATCCACATTGTCCTATATTTGATTCTGTCAATAATGTTAAAGGATCATGCTGTACATATTATACTCGAAAAGATATCTCCAATATCGCGAGAAGTATGAATTTAGATGAAGCAAGTAACAAATACAAACAGAAATTAGTTATTGTTGCATCGCAACGTGCAAGAGAACATGCATTAGTAGGCATTGAAATATGTCCAACACTTGAATTGAATGTAACACAATACTGTTTCCTTGAAAGAGTAGGAAGATCTCGGTACCATGGTGAAGTTACACAGGGAAAACTCAGTTTAAGTGCATTAAGAGAAGATCCTAAGAGTTTGTTTTATCATAGAAAGTTTTTGCTGCGTCATAAATTAGTAACAAAACAGATTCATCATCAAAAAACTTCTGGTCACAGTTGCAATGGGAGTTTATTACATTTACCCAGATTTTTCGTTGAAAGAAAACCTAAAGTGATCTTTTTGGCTGAACAAGTTATTGAAATTCTTAAATCAAGACCTAATTGCATTGCGGAATACGATGAAATAAAACGGAAATTGCAAATTGAAAATTCTATAAAAAAGTTGTTCAAGACAGCATTTTTTCAGAAAGTTGTGAGGACAGATCTTGTAAGTAACAATGATACTTCTAATTGATTAATTTAAGTTATTAATCATAGAATTATGGTAAATTTCATTTAAAATTATACAGTACAGTGTGAACCGTTTCTTTAATTGTATTTATCTCTATTTTTCTCAACAGAGAGTACCATATCGAACTTTGTATCCAAATGCTACGCCTACTGAGTGGCAACAAAAAAATAATCCCACAAAAGAAAAAATGATTAAAGTCGTGCAATTATTGGTTCCTGATATTGATATAACAGAAATATGGAACAAAGACGAAGTACAAGAAGAAGATGATCCACAAGGTTTTGTAAATTTTTATGTTAATGGCATATCATTTTGCATTATGTAAGGAACAACATTTATTTATAAAGAGAAGACAAAAATATTTCGATACATTGAAGGTGTATTGCACATTAATACATTGAGCTCCGGCCTCGCGATGTGGCATTGTTGTTTCTTTGTATGCATATTTCTACACCTCAAACACCAAAATTTGACCATTTCCAGAGACTTTTGGGTGATACAGAAAACTATTAAGTTGTTAGAATTATTGGGTCAAGGAAAAAAAGTTGTTACGAAAATATATAAGATTTTAAATGTTTTCTTCAGGTGCTCTTTGTTCAGAGACAAGCAAATTGAAGCTGAAGTTCTGGTTTTAGTGGCTGATATGTAAATTTTCTATGTCACTTGATCATCTATTCTCCTTACAGAGCAGTACAAACTTCATTTTTTTCCATATAATTATTTTGTAATTAAATAATGTCAGAGTCAATTTAATTATTTCAAATAATTTTATTTTGATTGTTTGATCTACATATCACTTTCTCGTGTTTTATTTATTTTGCAGAAATGGATATTTCAAAGCATAAATATAATGTTCCTTATTTGAAGCAAGCTAACATTATAATTGAGCAGAATAAAAGTGATGGTGTATGTCAAGGAAGTCTAGGACGAGAAATGGGCTTAACAAAATTACAAGCGCGGACTCTCCTACGAAATATGGTCAAGACAAAAATGGTTGCTACGTACATGAATGATATGGGTAGACAGAGATTGACAAAATTTGTATCAAAAAGATTCGAAGAAGGTAGTAAAATGAGTAAGCAGTTTAAGATGGAAATGTGTAAAATTAAAGAGCTTACGAAACATATTGTGAACGAAAATGGAGTCTTTGAAAAAAATAAAAGTGATGTTGTACAAGAAGTTAAAAATATATGTTGTATCGATCAAGATGTACAAGTAAATGATACAGAAGAAATGAATAAACCTCACGTAACAGAAACGATTGACACTAATAATCTTGTTTCTGAGGAAAATGAACAAGCGGTTATAGGTGCAGCAGAATTAGATAACTTATATTGCATTATTAATCGAATTTTGCATAAATATCGTTTAACAAAATATATAACTCAGTATAGACGCTCTTTTAATAATGTATCGAAAAATGTAAGAGGCAAGAAAGAATCAAAAAGTAAGAGTACAAGTGATAAAGATGATTTTCTAATTTCTGAATTATCATATAATCAAAAAGCTTCGTCAATATATAAAGCCATGAAGACAGATTTAATAGCAATAAGACCATCAAATCGAAGAAAGCCAGTACACGAAGTATTTGGTTTTATGGAAGACGTGCAAAATATCGAGAAGAACAATATGACAAATATTACGTACAGATTATTGCGCAGGGCAAATATGATAATAGAATCAGTAAAACAGCATCAGGTTATTGATGATATGACGAAGCTAATGAAGGTAAATAGTATACCTAATGACAACTCTATTGTTATGCCATTATTACTTATATTTAATGTCATTGCATGTATCGTCATCTATAATATTTATTGCTTCAAAGAATATGCAGTTTGCAAACACAATTTAATTAACACTAGATCCACCAAGGTGGCCAAAATGGGTTGCCATGAATTTTTTGAACACGATCCTGAAATTTCTAAAGCTGTTTCTTTCTGAATTTTCTACGTCTATCTTGATTGTACTTATCGAACACGTCATTATTATCATTTCCTTTTTTTTGGTGTACTTCTTTTTAGTATGATCTGCATTTTTTATTAAAAAACACCTTTGTTAAGACAAAGATACACAATTGGTAAAAGAAGAAGAAAGTGGGAAGTGATTGTCCAATATTAAACATCCAGGTTGTTATTGTACAGTTAAAGATATATCTCGGCGATTTTCATGATATTTAAATATGTTATTAAGGTCTCGTTTCGGAATAAATTTATTCTATACACCATGTGTCGACAACCAACGGCTTTTTCATCCGAAATCTTTGATTCTTCAATTTAACCAAAGTAATTCAATTTTATATAAAATAATTTCGATTTTATATGCAAAATTAATATTTACAGCAAAATGACAACAAATTTTCACAAGTTGAGTCTCTGTTCTTTCTCGGATGAGCCTTCTCGATGTCTTATGCCTTGCAAAACTATTTTAATTTCTCAATCAAAAACAAAATTTTTGTTCCAATATTTTTTATACTTTTCCCAAGAAAAATTTCCGTGCTATTACCCCATATTATCCAATTTTCTTCTGAACCTTTAGTTTTTAAGATGAATCGAAAGATATGCATAGCAATCGGGACATTTTGGGTATTTTCTCACTTTGGTCATTGTTCACACATACTTGATTATATTAAGTCTGTTATATTTAGATATATGAAATAGGTACATTGAAAGAAGAGAAATTTTGCGGTAAAGATGATGATTAGTTAAACAATTTGTTCATTATAAGGTGTATTTGAATCAGTTTGGCTGCTATCATTGTTCTATTGTTAAAGTAACATGTACCTATCATTACATTCAAGAAAATTTTTAAAATCATCTTGTGCAAAAAAATAATTTAAATTACTTATACAGTTGAAATGTAAGAAACTTTGAAAGTTGAAAGTTACACTTTTTTTAAAACCGCTATTTTTGGAAATGAATGTTTATAAAGAAAAACGGATTTCATATTCACATTCAACAATAAGGTACATAAGAATCAATGTAAACATACTTTGTGTAATTATCACAGAGTAATTAATCACTGTCGTTGGGCATATTTTTTTTGGGAAGACTACAATGGGTACGGAGTTATATTAAGACCCGGATCCTTAATCATTGGGTCCGTGTTAAAATCCTCTGTCATCTCTAGGAAAGTTTTCCAATGCGATACAAATACCTCATAGTTTCGGCTCTCCGTTGGTGTTCAGATTTTATCCAAAACATTAACGAAATTACCGTAGCATGAATATATCAAGGGATTAACGGATTGTGTTATAATTACAAAATACGTAGTAAATATGAATATTTCAGCGGAATAAATATTATCCCCGCACCTCAAGCCAAGTGACTTCATAAGGTTGACGAGTTATAGCAGGCGGAGCTCCTCCAAGGACACATTTGGCGATCAAATAATTGGCTTGTTTGCAGTAAACTGAGATATCGTTGAAAGACATTGAGTCAATACAAAGAACAAGGAAATACACAAAGAATGCCGCCAGAACAGAGAAGTCACTTGACTTGTGCTACGGGGTAAGGGGAAACTGTTCTCGCACTGCCTATTCCTCTTATGAACCATGATAGAAATTTGGGGTTGTTTCGGTGAAATCAATTCACATAGATATCTTCTGATGTAGTCGATTTCTTTCAATTTCGTACCCATTAAATAACGTTGCAATGATGACAATAGATAAAAATCAAACAAAGCTGTATCTGGTGAGAATAACACATACAGAAAAATTATTCATCCCAATGACTTCCTTTCTCCCTTGAGCTACATTCAGACTATATTGTATGCTAAATATGCTCATTCATTAGTGCCATTATTTACAATGCAAACTAAAGGAGTCATATTGTGAAGTTTTCCTTACCCCGCAGTGTTGTATTATTTTCTATCTCTGTATTCAAATTTCAAAAAGAGCGAGAGATTCTTCTGGGTGAAATAAATGTAGCAGCCGGATGTAACTCATCGAAAAGAACTTTTTACTACGCTTAATTACATGTTTGTTTTTTATTTTAAACCCATTTTGGTTTCGTCTGCCCATTTCTACCAGTTCCTATTCTCCTTCTATTCAAATCACATAATAAATTGCGAACTCATCTTTACTTTGTACGTTACTCCGTTAAAGATGGATTTCACTACTATTTTACTCAGTTTTGATAAATTAAATTCTTCTTTTCCAAGTAATTTCTATTTCATTTGTTAGCGACATCATGTTTTGCTATTTACTAATGTAATTTATCATTTTGCAGATGATACAGGAGGAAGAAGATAGGGAGGGGTATGATGTAAAAATTGATAAGAAATCATTAATACGACTATTGCAGAAATTGGCAAAAGACAATTTAGTGAAAAGTATAAGATTAACGCTCAGTGGTAATGGTAGAGAGAAAAATTTAACGTTTATATGTGATCCAGCTATTGATATCGATCATGCTGTTATCCAATCGTCCGTAGAACAAGCGAAATTGAAGTTTTGTTTACTAGAATCCCAAAGAATTAACAAGCCGCTGATGAGAAGGTTTACAAATACATTAGAATGTGGTACAGACAGCTTTTCTAATGAAAGTAATCCACTGTCGAGACACTTAATATCGTCAGCTAATTATAAGTACGATCCTGTAAGTATTTCTATTGTTTTTATTTTATTTTATAATTAAGGCGATCTTTTAATTTTCTCCACCTAATTAATGTACGCTTATTATTAGCTCATCATAGTTTATGATAATTTTATTACTAATTTTTTCCCGTGTGCCAATACTGGTTTATTGTAACTGGCTTAACGTGTGCCATCTTTAAAAAATACGACGTGCAACTTTGTTCAATTTAAGATATTTTCAACTAAAACCTATTTGTAGGAGCCTGTCTGCATTAAAGCTCTTTGAGCTTTTGTTTTGAGAGCGTCATAAGTCACTTTCTTTTTAAATCGAAAGTCTTAGGGGGTTGTATTTCGTCGTACTTAAAAACATTGATGACAATTTCCGGAAGATGTACCATTTGATATATTGTTCTCGATATAAATAATATCGTATAGTGACGGAAGAATGACAATTTTTCGAATGGCAAAATGATTTATGCTACTTTCAAAATAAACAGTCCACGTACTAGTTTCGTTTTAAACAAAGCGGACAAATATAGTTCGAAGGATTGCGATTATCAACCCCTTGGCGAACGATTTCTTTTGTGATTGCTCTCGCAATAGTTTCGAATTAAATTGGTTAAATAAAAACTGATCAGTGATTCTTGATATATCATATAATTCAACGTAATATTAATATTACAAAAATAATTTTATCGTCTCGCGTCTTACTGGTATTTTTAATTTAATAGGACTTGCAAAACTTTAAACAAATGTAGTTCGCTCTAAAAGAAGACATATTTTGCAAATCAACTTTTTAAAGTTCTAATAATGGGCAAAATTTTTAATACTCTATTTTTAATACACAACAATTTTAGTTTATTCAAATGTAATATAAATGTTAACAGTTATTAGACAGCAAGTTTGAATCTACTATTTAATAAGCCAGATGCTCGATTTTTAATTACAGAAAGCAGCTAAACGATACGGTTATAATCCTAAATTTTTACGCATGCAAGTGTTGCACATTTTCTTATATTACTTGGTATATGATCATCCTGGAAATCAGACTCTTTCAAAAAAAGAGCAAATAGCTGTTCTACGAAGTAAAGGCTTTAAAATTACCGAAGAATTGGAAGAAGAGTGTAGTACACTTTACGGTACAGACATAAATTGGAAAATGTTTGTACCCCCATTACCGAGATATGCTGGTAAGTGAAAATAATTTATCAGAATTCATTTTTCCTTTACAAATTTACAATTATAAGTTCATCGCATGTGCATTACATAGCACAAAACATTGAACTGCCGTTAGCATTATGTTTTCAACGCGATATTGGATAATCTTTTAATTTCGCTTTCTAATATTGAACAGTTCGGTAAAATAAAGCAAAAGCGTACTTACATAAGTCGCCAGTAAAAATTTATTTTTATACAAGAACTGGGACAATTTTATCCAAATTTGAATACATCACCTTACCGTATTAGCTAAATTTAACACTTTGCATTTCGATGTTCTGTCTGAGGAGACTTCGTAAGTCTAGTTTGGTTTTGTGGAGACCGGATATATTCGACGTTAGGGGCGAAAGAGTTAACATATTGCACGTTGGTCCCGCGATAATGCGGAATTTAAGTAATATATATGATTATAATTTTGGCCGATTAATATCTATCGCATTATTATGACTCGAGGAAAACGGTAAAATGGATAAAGAAAGCCGCGTTGAATTGTACTTGTTTTGCATTTAATTTGTACTTAAATTGTACGTGTAATTGGGCAGCTGAACAATTAAAAATCATTGGTCTGTGTACCGATCCGCAATACTGAACACAGATATAAGTTAGGGTTCCCTCTGACACTTTCGGGTTCTTTCTGATACTACTTCAGTATCAGAGTTTCCTTGAAGTCCTGATAAAACTATGGCGAAACATCCGTTTTACTCCAAACTCCAACGCAGCTCCAACCTGGAAGCCAAGTCCATTACTAATCAATCTACCCGCGAAAACCTCGAAATTATTATTGGACAAAGAAAGGCAGTATAATTTCGCTTAATTTGTGCATTACTTAATGCATTTAAATTTGATACTGACTTAAAAAATTTCAGACCAGCATTTTCAGCGGCTGATATTTAGCCGACTTGCAATGTCTTAATCCCTTGCCTTACAATGACCTGTGATACATGTGACGCGGTAAATGGAATAGAAAATTTTTAACTTTTCCAATAACTGTTAACACTAAACCTACCAAGCCGGTCAAAATGACCGATACACTATTTTTTCTAAAAATTCTCTAAACTGATAGGGAAGTCATGAAGCAAATATTCCACTTCTATCGTATAAAACATAAATTACTTAATTGCTCACCTCTTTCACCTCTTAATTTCTCTTCTTTTACACTATTTAATAAATGTATCTAAATTTTAGTAGATATAACGTCGGTAGTTTTAGTGTTAACTGTAAAGCAAGATCTTTAATTTTCCAGGGACTTATCTTTATATCTTCAGGGAATTATCTTTAATTTTCCGCGGCGTATAAATAATTTTGCAGTAGCTAGTAGCTCATAATAAAAATTACTCGAAGTAAAAAGGATTAATAGCATGGAACTAATTTCAACGTCTCCCGACCCACTGATATTTTCGATTTAACACTAAAACTATCGACGTTATATCTACTAAAATTTAGATACATTTATTAAATAGTATAAAAGAAGAGAAATTAAGAGGTGAAAGAGGTGAGCAATTAAGTAATTTATGTTTTATAAGATAGAAGTGGAATATTTGCTTCATGACTTCCCTATCAGTTTAGAGTTTAGAGAATTTTTAGAAAAAATAGTGTATCGGTCATTTAGATCGGCTTGGTAGGTTTAGTGTTAAAAAAGAAGTTTCTGCATATTAAAATTATGTTTTACATTGTAAAAAAATATAAAAATATAAGGGATTTACCTGATAACGGAGTTCTCAGTTTCTATCACAATGTCGATGCTGAGGCGACAATGAAGCGCAAAGAGTTAATATTACGTTCACTTATACCGGTATATCGGAAATCAGTGATAAATACGTGCTCCAACACTTAATTTTGAGTTATTAAGCCTTCGGTCACAAAAGTAATATCACCATGAGATATGTTTGCGGAGTTCCATAGAAGCACGCACCATCAATATGTAAAAAATATTTAAAACTTCTTCAGGTTGGCCAAAAGGATGGACTTTGATGTGTGACGTTCTTCTACGAATCCCAGTCTCGATATTTCTAAAAATTCATTCCGTTCCATTTGTTATCCCGGATTTAAATGGTTACTTGAATCATCCTATTAGAAAGCATTATCTAGTCAGAGACTTGCCAGCTTACATACGAAATACCTTACTTTACGCAAGGAAATATATATTTAACATTCATCAGACAGTAATGAGATTGTGTTACGTTGGATTAATACAATTTGGGCCACAAAGATTAAAGGAGAAAGATCAAGTATTTATCTACGTTAATCGTTATACCGAACTCATGGATACAACTTCATCCGCTCCTAGCTACCACAATATCGAGGACAAATCATATCCCGTGACCAGATATAAATTCGAGCAAATTCAAACAGTTGAAAAGTATTGGTACGATATGTGGAATACGTGTATTAATACACCATTAGGAGGCCGTTTAGTTGTTCAAGGAAAAGATATACTATTGGAAGAACTGAGCAAGAAAACGGAGATGATAAAGGCAGTAGGGGCTCGTTCTCCAGAAGAAGCTATACGCCTGGACACTGGCCAGGTACCAGGAGATCGTAAAGGTGCGGCTGGAATTGATTCTGCTTTCTTTGCTCATCTTAAGCGCAATTGGAATTGGAGTATCGGTAATAATACTGCCACGTCCCGGAAGTTAAAGAATTCTCGAGAAGGTGTGGTATACGAACGAGACGCATATCTTTCAAAAATAAAGGCAAAACCTTTGAAATTTACGGAATTCTCTGGATTAAAGAAAGTATTTGGTCCTCCTTCGGTAAGTGCGGTAGAACTTAAAAGGAAATCACAAAAGCAATACTGCTTAAAGAATGAAAAAGAAAATCGTCAGAAATATGAGATGTTGATTTTCCATCGAAGTGCAAAGCAGAAATCTTTCGTAAGGAGAGTTCTACCGCGTAAAGTTAAAAGTAGGAGACGGAAAAAATATGACGAAATTGATTTCCGTGCATTACAGCGAATGCATAAGTTACGAGTGGACTGGGAGCCACACGAGGATAAAATTTTACTCGTTTGTAAAGTCGTTATGATGTACCTCTGTTCAAATCCCCGGAAGCAAGTGGTAACATTTACGGCAGTAAGAGATATTTTGCGCTCGTATTCGTTTAGTTCATACAATAAAACGTCAAGAGCTTGTCAGCGAAGGCTGTTATATATGCTTAGACAACCGCAGACTATTAACAGCGTTGCCTTAGGCGTTGAAGAAATAAAGCAAAACTTTTTCATCAGGAAACGTTTCGACGGCATTGTAGACAAACTTAGGGAAGAGTGTAAAACTCCTCATGAACACGAGAGGCGTATGACAGAAGTGTTTAAAACGCTTGTCGGATATGTTGCGAAAAAATATTATGATATATCTGAGGTTGGACCAAGCCAACCATTATCGGTACCGAAAACTGCACAGGAATTTAATATTTTATATAAAACTGTACATCCTGCTAAACCATTTAACAGTCGAGGGTTTGTAAAAGATGTGAGGACCATTAATGACGTACACTCGGCAGCTATTAATTCAGTAATTCATAGTTCTATGTGTTGTGGAAAAGATAGAAGATCTTGGGCATATCAGTTGTTTAAAGTGTATCAACAGTATCCGGAGATACTTCTACGAAATGCAATGATGAAAATTCGATCGGATCAAGTCGTGACAATTAAAAAGAATCATATGTGTGCGATAAAGAAGTATGGCAATTATATGCCAATGAGCAGTTCTCAGTATCAGTTGAGTAGTAATTACATTTACAAGTTTCAAGCGAAATGGCCGTACAATGTGTTTAACGAAACGTACAATTTCTTCTTCAAACTTATTCAATGGTATAGTCAAAATCGAATGAACAATCAGAATGATGAACCTGAGAAAATCAGTGGTACTGAAATTTTACCAGTTACCGGCGGTACAGTTACGGCGATACAAGATTATTTTATACAGAATCAAATAGATTTTGACATTGAAATACCAGAGCAAATAATAATGCTTGATCCAAGATTGAAAGAAAAGGATGAAACTTACTTTCGGATTGCTCAAAGATATCAAGATGTTTTAGTTAGTTTGGATCATCTTAAAATGACAACTGCAGAGTCAACTCCGAGTAATATCAAGACATCGGAACTTTTGTCTTCCAACGAAGAGAATAACTATTGTAATTGCAATAGGGGATCACGCAAACGTAAGAATCTATCAACTCTGGAGGGAGATGATGTGATACCCACAGCAAAATGTATCAGATGTAACAAATTATTCGAGAATACTAAAAGTATGACTTCCTGTGGCGATTTGAATATAGATAGTGACGGAGAAAACTTTTATAATACGGTCGGAGAGGAAAGTAAAACGAACTTTCAAGGTGAACTTCAAGTTACTTCCAATCAAAATTCTACCGAAGATTCAAAGTTTCACGTTGAAAATAGTACGGTTGCCTTCAAAAAATTGTCATCTGTTGATGAAATCAACAGTAGATCAAACATAGAAAATTCGATTTTACCCGTATCAGAGAGAAACCAACAGGACGAACATTCTGACGTTGATGAGCCCGCGCCGAAAAGGAGAAGGTATAACGAAACGACAACTATTTTTGACAATATATATGAGGAATGTAAGGAAAAATCGCCCATTGCAACTGATATAAATCCTGACGATGAAACTGTTAATAATGATAATGATTCGAGTAATATTTCGCATGATGATACCGAGAAAAAATATAAGAGCGATAATGGTACCATAACTAAAAGAACGAAGAAAGGAAGTGGAGGTACATATACACGTGTTAGTGACTTACTACGTAATATATCGCCTGAAAAAAGTTATCTAAGTCCATATTGCAAACTTGACGATACAAGTGACATACAAAAGCGATATACTCGCATAGCTCTGTTAAGAATGAGAGAAGAATTGAATGAATTAACCGTTGCCGATAGTCATCATGCGCAGGAATATTTCGTTGTGAATATGTTTAAAATTTGGTATTCTTTATCAACATCGGATTTACAGAATTTCGATGAAACGGAGACTTTCCAAAATTTTACGATACCTTCGAAATGCATACCATTTCGTTCAAGTACTACGAATGAATTGGTACGCGAAATAAATAGATACGCTGTTTTTCCTAAACATAATATTAGCTATACGGATTTCAAAAACACTTTTTCAAATAATATGCCAGCGAATTTAAATGATATTGATGCTGTCTACAAGTTTGTACGCGAGAAAAAGGAAATAGGAGCCAACATACACGAATTAATTGTAAGTAGACATTTTTTTATTGGAATAGAATAAGAATTTTAATTGCTCATATGTATAGTCTGACAATTGAAAGATAGCTAGGGACGGCGGAGTTTCTTGATTTCCATCGTCTATTCCCGTTATTCCGTTTTTGGAATACCGAAACCCAATCTCTTAAAGAAAACACTCCAAATACAGTATTCCAGTCAAAAAAATCATTTGGTAAAGGTTGCTGAAACAGAGAAATAACTTGGCACTGGGTGAATTTAGTAAGCAGTCACTTGGTATGAGGTAGGGGTAAACCTTGCAATCTGAGCTCGGCGAATGACAACTGAAAATTAAACACTTATTTCGTCGTTAACACGTTGAACGTCACCCGTATTTCGCTACTTCCATTATTTCCTCTGAAGAGAAACTTCTATTAAAATCACATAATTCTATTAAAATTAACATCTTAATAGAATAGAAACTTTAAAGACGCTGACAGATGGATGTTCAGCAAACCTTTGTCTTTTTAACGCCAATATTTAAATATTCGATGTGTTAGAAATTTCATAAATATTGCAATTTGGAAGTTACAATCCATTGAGCGAATCGAAGATAATCACTTGTCAAGTGGTTTCTTTAATTTGGCCGGGAATAGTTGTTTACTTTAGGAGGCTCGGACTTCTAAGAACGAATAGGCGGGAATATGCGGCTGAAAATGAGATGGTCCGTCGTTCCCTAGCCATCTTTTAGTTGTCAGGATGTAGCTTTGAAAGCGCTATTGCTATCAATATTACTAATATACTAATTATACAACTATTATTAATAATTATAAGTCATTATTAATTATTGCCATGTTGATTAATAATTATAAACCGTTATTAATTGTAGGTAGAAATTCACTTGTGATATTACATGATACGAAGTTCTGAAATTAATCTTTAATTGTTTAGATAATCAAGCTGGCATTACATTATAGAACAAATAACACGTTTAAGATTTACTAGAGCAATTATGAGAAAACTATGGTCAGCGGGTCGAATTCGGCTCGCAAATTTTAAATAAACAACAGAGAAATTTTGAATTTCTGTATTTTTGTTAAATATCGTGGAAGAGGTTGTTCCTTTTTTTGCATATGCGAAATTTTCCATAGAAAATATAATATTTAATTAATGAAATTGGCCCACCAACATTTTTTATAGCCCACTTTTAATCCCTTGCAATACAATAACGAGTAATACTCGTGATTCGATAAATTGGATAGGAAATATTTACGTTTTGCGAAACCAAACAAACTGAAAATATAACCGAGATACGACACAAAAGAATTATTTCTATAACGTTACCTTAAATTCTACGATATATCAAGAATCATCGATAATTTTTTGTTTCACGAATTTAATTCTGAGTTACTGCGGAGGTACTCGCAAAACAAATCGTTCGACTCATTGAGTGGTGAAAAAAGTTTGTCCATTATTGCACTAGTGTATTCAGTTCGATATATTGAGGCCATGACTTTTTAAAAATGCATTTCTTTTATTACTTTCTACTTGCAGACAGAATTTCAAGATTTCTTGGAAGAAGATTTGTATCGTATCGTTACACTTCTAACTGAGAATTATTTGTTTTTACGTTCTGGCGTAACAACAATTCGATATATTCATTATCGATATGCCAATCCTTGGTTAATACGTTCTTATAAAATACATCGTCTTGAAAAAGAAGCTCTTCTGCCGATACCCAGAGGATCCGTATATGTAACAGAACCCACTGCAGACACCAATACAAATACAGTGGGGGAGTTAAAAAAACATCTAAATTTATCATCTGGAACTTTAACAGAAGAACTTCCTACATCAACCAAGCAGTTGAAATTAAACAAGACAAATAATGAAAAGGAACATGTTGATAAAGGGCATACCAGTAACAGTGAGGATGAAGGGGATTCAAATGTGAAGAAGAAATTTCACAGGAAGAGAACTCGTTTATTTCCTCAAAGAGATATCTCTAGATCCGCAAAGCAGTTGGATTTCACGTAAGTTTGCCCGTTTTTATTGTTCAATTCGATTGTTATAATTCTCAACGAATGGAGAATGTTCTTTGTGGAGAAGACAGCTTAATTTGTTTCAAAGTTGTTTTTCTTTCCGTAAGACGAAGTAGTTGGAGTATTTATTAAAGCAATATTATCATTTCGAACTTTGAAATAATTGATTGCTTATGCATTTTCTTAACGCAAATATCTTCGAGAATGTCTTTGTCGAACTGTTGTACTAGATTAAAAGGAAAAAATGACTTTCAATTTTCTTCAGCATGAACGTAATTACAGTTTCTATCAATATCAATGTAATATCTCATTGTCTACAAAAATGGCGGCACTTTAAAGTTAAAATTGGCTAAATTAATTAAAAAGATTAGAAAAAATTAAGATAACTTAAAGATTACAAATTACAATTACGAGGCTATAATTATGTACATTTATACCGAAGAAAATTGAAACTCGTTTTTTTCCTTTTAATGTAATACAACGGTCGGAAGTACGTCAACCATCATGATATGTTCTTAAAAGATTGCTTTCTTCAATGATGCGTACCTGCTACAATTTTGTATGTTTTTATATGTAATAATCTATTAACACGTCGGTCATTCAATATAGTTATGTATAACTCATTCCACGTATGCAGCTTCTGGCATTACATTGGCTAACATGTTCGGAACGTATTCTGTTTGTTGTTACAGAACTGCTGAAGAAATCAAAGTAGTTATAAAGCCATGGATTCGTATCGATGGAGTATTAAATCGCAGAGTGTTGGATCGTATGTTAGGAGCAGTTTTAACTTATTGTTTAACACATCCTGGTATAACATTAGCAAAAGTACAAAACAGATTTGTTCCTGCACTGCAGCCATTCCATACACGGGAATTAGTTGAGGTTTGAACTTTTTATAAGTTATGTGTGTATATGTACTCTACAAATATGCAAAAACATCCCAGCGCCGTATAAGTTCTGATAAACGATGTTAAGTTGTATTTAACACGTTGCTTGGGTTTAACACGAGGCTTCGGTTTAATACGACGAACGCCATGGGGGTTACCGGTACCCGGCACTATTGAGTAGGTACAATGACGTTTCATGTGACTTTTAAACGGCAATATTTATGAATTTTTTAATACATTTAATATTTAAATATTGACATTAAAAAGTCAAAGCCCTGCGGACTGTATAATTATTTCTGTGTTTAACCACTTCGATACGGCGATCGCTATCCGCGTAGCCTTTCATTCTGAAGCAAGTGTAGCGTAATATACTCCTGAAATCTAGATTTACATTACAGGCAATAATAGCAAATTAAAAAATAAAGTTAATTTAATAGATACACTAAAACCTTACAAGTGGTAAAGCTCAAAATGTGTGGCTCTCGACTATAGTCGATGATAGTATCGAAGTGGTTAATGTCTCTATATACGTTGTAAAGATGTGATTTTTTAAGTTTCGCTTTAGTAAAAATGATGAAACTAGCGAAGTACTGTTAGTGTTTAACATGTTAACACTTTACCGACCGGTAGCCGATTAATCGGTTTTTCAGGACCAACGCTTTTGGACTTTTAACTTATTAATTAGTTGGTACGGTAATTAATGAATTATTATTTATCAATGCGGTTAACTGTGTCAAGGACTCAGTGAAGAAACTTTGCAATTTTCGAAGGGATATCAGTATCAGGGAAATATTTGCGGGCAAATGACCGATCAGAAGTGGGTTGATGTTAAAAAAATACCGGTCGTTAAAGTGTTAATATCACTATTAGCTACAATTTTCATCTGAGCTGATTTTCAATAAAAAAAACTTCTCGATGTGGACTATGATGAGTAAGAAGGTGAAGGCTCAGACTTATAATTAGTGAGTTCGACTTTCAATGCCCCTTATCACTTCTGGGAAATTTAGAAAAATTTTTCCAATGTGATACGTTTACCATGGTCTCGGTGGTTCGGAACCCACCAAATCATCCATCACCTTGGGGAAATTAAAATTTTTTTACGATAGAATTCGAATCAGAGCTCACCCCTCCTCCCACGCTATGCCAACGGAAGTCGAAGTGGTGGTTTAATTAGTAAAATTTGACACAACTCGTCATCCCTGCTCCTAGGGGCGGCAACTGCGTATTAAAAGTTTTTCCACGTAAAAAAGTGTTCCTTCTTGGTAAAGATTTCTCTAATCGTAGGTTTGACTATGAACGGACCGATCTACTTGAATGAGAATAACATACTGACATTTGATAAATATTTATTTTACCTATTCTTTTGTAATTTTAGATAAATAATAGTCTTTTGCCCATTACCGATGGTAAAAGGTGTGTTATTAAAAAAACGGATTATTCGAGATATTCTGAATTGTACATTAATGTGAACAATGTGCGGGACATATTTTGTACTATCTTTATTAATATATACCATCTATTTGCTAATTTACAGATGCTGATTAAGTTACAATGCTTAGATAGGAAATTCCTGCAGAAGCCGCGAGTTACACTATTTTCGAAACCTTCAAGTATCAGACCAAGTAAGTGAGAAATAAATTTAATTGTAAATGATAATTCTAAATTTGTCTCATTTTATTTTTCGGTTTTTACTATTTACTTAATATTAGGTAGGACAATAAGTTTATATGGTTTCTCTATCTGATATATAAAACTATTTCAATCTTACTTTCGAAGCTTACGAAAAAATATGATCCCCCTGTTTTCTTACAAGGATCTCGTACTCTATAGGCAAAGATTTTCTCTCATTGGTATAAAATTTCTTCGGTTCATCATTAACATACTTTTGTTAAGCATTTTCCATTTTATATACATTTTTCAAGTCCGAATTGATTAAAAGATGATGCACGGGTTGGAATACATAGAAGTTTAATGGCGTCATTTCTAAGAACAAGATGGATGAGATAAAATTCGCCAAGCAAAATTTATCAATTAGCTTCATCACGCAATTAAAAGGATTATGCTCCATGGGTTGATGCGGCATCTCAAGCCTTGCAGCAATTGTCATTCCATTAAAATATCTATAGATATTAGAAGAAGATAGTAATATCTTCTATATATAGAATATATTAATTAAAACTAGTAATAAAATTTTAAATGATATTTTAATTTAAAATAAGTTCAAATTATTAAGTAAAAATTAAATTTTTAATTCTATAGCTAAATTTTTCTGTTTTATGCATCAGATATCAATCAGTAACTTACATAAAGTGATGATAATTCACGTTCTTAAAAATTCAGGCGAATTATCTAATTGTTTGAGGTTAATATTGGCTTAAGAATATTAATTTTAAACGGGGAGATCTCCCCATTCGGTCGGCTAACAGTATTAAGTATTGTAAGTATTACGACTTTAAGTGTTAACAATTTTAATGCTGCAGTACCGTATGGTTTGTTTGAATAATGGTTCTGTATATACAATTTGAATGCTTTTCGTTTAATTTCTCGTTGATAGACTTTATACGAGCCCACGTTTATATTATTATTATATAAATTTATAATTTTCGTATTCCTCTTTTCAGAAAATATTAACCACGATTGTGCTGCTGAGAGTGATATATTTCTAGAACCTGCGCCTGGGGCTATGTTAAAATTTGGTATATTTTTAAGTAGTAAAATGTATAGTACAGATTTTATTGCATAACATTCGTTTCGTTTGCTTGAAAAAAGCGATATTTAATTGTTATTTGCATCATGCATTTCTGGTATGGTTACTTTTACAATTTTTCCCATGGCCGAAGAAATATGAAAGTAAAGATTCCATTGTAGCATAATATTCTTTAACGTAATTAATCATTGTGCCATAATTTTCGGTGTACTTATAGTGTGACCATGCAAATGATAATATAACGTATTTGTACTTTCAAATACAGATTAAAATGATTTGACAAGAAGATTAAAAATAATAACGTATATGCCAGGAATGAAATGTCAAATGAAAAATTTGCATTATTTATACTCCTTCATATTAACTGAAATTCTATCAGAGTTACCAGTGTCTAATAATGCTAACGAATACATAAAATATCATTTCTATTTTATTATCTTAGGAGTTAAGTTTTTGTCAAATGAATTGTGAGAATTAAAAATCTTTTTAAATATATATTTTTTGGCTTTTGATATTTACAGTGAAATGTGATGTTTTCTAATTATGTTATGAGCGTATTACAATAATTGACATATTGACGAAGTTTTCTTTTTAAAATAAAACAAAATTCTATAAAATTTGAGTAATTTTTTGTTTCCCTCTCACCACTCACACAGAACGAAACGATTAATAAATTCTCTTACTTAGGTATTCGGAACGGATATAATGGTTTACTAATGTTCAATTTCAAAGAAAAATTTTTAAATTAATACACATATTATGATTTATTCGTATTTTGAATCTAAGAACAATTGAAAATTTGAGAACAATTCTATTTCACAGCCTTGGTAGCGGTCGACAACTTTTAGCTTGTTTTTTTCCACTTTATTTTTAACTTTTGTAATTTTCTTTCTCAATTATAGATTGCCGTAAATATGTGCACCGATGACTTTAAATAACCAAACTATTTGTTGTTACTTTAGCCTCGACAAACGACCTAACAATACGTGGAGATATGGATGTCGCGTGCCTGGCTCCATCGGATCGCAAAGAGAAAATATTTGCAATTTTCAGACGTTTTTTTAAATAAATTTTTTTACATTGTATCTATTTGTAATGCTAATCGAAACAGAAAAATATAAGAATTTCAAAAAGTATATTTAATAAAAATGTCCGAGGATACCCAACCGACTTAATGTACCAGTTTTATCATTCATTTTTACAGTGTTTAAAGAAAAAATTTAAAAAATAGTCAAATGGCATAAAATATACTTACTTGAAAATACCAGAAACAATAACACATAAAAAACATGCTTACATCTAACTTACAGTAAGTCCAAAAAAATTTTGTTGGATCTATGATATTCTTTCGAATCGAAGCAAAATCAAAATGACTTCAATATTACGCGCAAAGGAAGCTCTTGTTAACACAAAATATACCGACGATTAATTCAATCTATTTAATACTGTCAAAGAAATCTGTCCAAATGAAATAAATGAAAGGGGCAGAAAACTTGATAGATTTAATCGCTTACAGTCTTTAAGGTGGACGTAGAAAACTGAAAAAATAATAGCGTTAATAATTTTAAAAAATTTTCGGCAAATTCGGGGAAACTCATTTTGACCACCTCGGTAGATTTACTGCTAAGTAAAAGACGTCTTCGTTACTTAAAAAATATACAACAGAATTTTCCTTGCATCTTTATAAGACTAATAATTGAAATATTCAACTTCCGTGATTAACTGTTGTCTGGGGCTATCCACTTTTCCTCTACTTGACAAGAGAAACCTGTTAATTTGTATAGAAAATTGTTCCTCCTGGTTGTCGGTCCACGTAAAACGCGTTATTAAAATGTTCAAAAAATGTTATAGTCTGATTCATAGAGAATATTATCTACACATTATATATTATGTATCTGAAAAGCAGCAACACTTATTTGTTTTAAGTATTTATTAAGGGTAGAACAAATTTTTTCCAATTTTTCGGTAATGTCAAAATTTTACTAAAAATAAGCTGCAGATTTATGATTATTAACACGTTGAACGCCACCCGTATTTCCGTAGTTCCATCATTTTTACTAAAGTGAAACTTTTTTGATTTCAATTACATCATTACAAACCAGAAACCTTAAAATCACAAATAGATATATAGTCAGAAGAACTTTGCTAGCTTTATGGCAGCCGTCAAATTGACGGGTTCCTACTTTTTTAAAAATATATTTCAAATTTAAAGAGAAGCAGTACAGTAGATATTTCACGTGTGTTTTATAATACAGAAAATACTTAACTTACCGTACATTTTGCCGCTTGATCCATGTTTTTTTCAAAATACTTAACTGTTATATTCAAATATACTGGATTTTCCGGTCGTAAATCTAGTGTTAAAGTCAATATTTAAATATTCAATGTATTAGAAAATTCATAAGTATTACAATTTGAAAGTCACATGAAATATCAGTGAATCCAATAGCGTCAGTCACAGGTGACCCCCATGGCATTCAACGTGTTAAAATAATCGCCACTCTTATCTATAATCTTTAGCCACGTTTCTGTTATCATGCGAATTTAATCAGGATAGAAGTTGGGAGGTTTTAAAAAATTAATTTATCCAAGCATCTTCTCCCGTTACCTATTTCCTGAAATCTTGTGTCGATCAGATAATGTTGCAGGGAACGAAGTAGATAAAAACCATATGGAGTTATGTCTGGCGAATAACCTTCATATGGAAATATTTCCATGCTCATCGCAAAATCACTTTGTCCTTTGAGCTACATGCAGGTCGTAGTATATAAACTCAAACCTGTTTTCGTACGGGAGATACGGCTCGCATAAAAGAAATCGCATAATAAAAAATATATTAAAATTTCATAAGTAGCTAAAAAATATATTGTTTGCAATGCATAAAAAAAAGTAATAAACAGCGGGCAACAAAGGACATATATAGAAAATATATAAATCAAAGCCGCACAATGTAACTAGAAATTGGTCTTCCAAAGAAGGAGAAATTGAATTTCAGTAATTTGTTATCTATCGATAGAATACTTGACTTATTGACATGTTTAAATTTTTATTTTGTAATATACTGAAATGTACGTACATATGTATGTTGATTTTTGTGACACTTGCAATAATGTACCGTATTTTTCAATAGATAACGCACACCTATTGTATTACGCGCACTTTTTTCTCTTCGGTATTCTTTTTTTTCTTATTGTTAGTTAAAATCCCACCATAGTTTTACTATTGAATTTTACATCCTTCGTGTCGTTTTCTAATGTATAACGCGCAGGTTCTTATTCTGTCAAATTTTAACTTTTTTGTGTAGATACCGCGCGCGTTATCTACCGAAAAATACGGTGGTTGTAAACTCTTAGCCTGAAATTAACGAACTAATAATAGCTGCATTCGCTAAGAAAGTGTTGTAAGTAATTCGTGGATCGTTCTTTACGTAATTATATAACATGTAATTTTATAAGTTCATAGTTTCATTCTGCGTGACTTTGTAGTTTTAAACTTCCTTTTTCCATCGGCCTGTTTGTATTTACAGCACTTGTGCCATTGTGTTAAGACGTTATGTTTCCAAATTTTATTTTATATCACGTCTTTAATTATACATAATTTGTGTACATATAGCTTATTATTAGAGGAATACAGCATATTTGTGATGCAAATAGGAAAGGTGTAAGGTGATTTTGAAATGTTAACCTTGTTTTCTTGAATAAGACCTTATTAACACTTACGTGTACATCTACGTGAGTACCGGAAATAATTGTGAGAGAAAGCAGGACGGATTAAAGATTTCAGGTACATGTGTATGAATGCATCCATATGTTTTATGTAGGCGCAGTACTGTATTTCAAATATTTCGGGCCTCACGTCAAATCATACGTAATAAATTAAAATTATAAAGTTAAATTATAATAAATTGTAATTATAATGTAATTAAAATCATTGGTACACTTTATGTGTTCATTTCACATTAGCAAGTTATTATTACATGAAGTATTTCGATTATAAAAACTTGATTAAAATTACTGACACAGTAAATATTATATGTTTGCTTATAATTTACAATTCATAGATGTCTACGTACATTTTAAACAAATATTCCAATATTATTTGAATTAATGTTGCGATATGAATTTATAAGGTACCACCGAATGGCATA
Source organism: Cerceris rybyensis (assembly GCA_910591515.1). Lineage (NCBI taxonomy): Eukaryota > Metazoa > Arthropoda > Insecta > Hymenoptera > Crabronidae > Cerceris > Cerceris rybyensis. Next base: position 11,055,023 of record OU342793.1, read on the forward strand.
ACTTTTTCTTCCGGCACTAAGGATATAAATATTTTTACCCCATTTTGTTAAACTTGAAGAAATTTGTTTAGAAGCAATTGGAGACATGTAAGAAACATTCTCATCGGCAAACGTACGTATGTTCTTTTACTGTTTCCTTGTGAAAGGAAGGGGAGAGTTGCTTGGATATTGGTTCACCGGTCGCACCGGTAAGTAGTACGTATGCTGTGGTTCCGCACTGACATCGTTTCATGGATAGTAATAAGGAATACTTCGTTGATATTTTCATTGAATCAATTGAATTAAAATTGTTTTTAACAAAGTTGTGTTTTTACGTGAATATCTTAGAATGATAATTGTGAATTGTGATGTAATTTTGCGGTGTTGCTAAATACAGTGGTTCGATAATCAACGAAATATTTTCTGAGAAAGTCTTTTCAGCGGGAGTAACTAGGATTGTTTCAAGTATAAATGTGATTGTATGAGCTTAATGTTAATGTTAATGAACAGGAATTATTATTGAAATTGGTGAAAAACTAAATTATATATAAAGTGGTGTTGTTAAGTGATAGTGTATTAGTACTTAGTTTGTTTTTTTTAATCAAGTGACGTGTAAATTTACTGTCGTTTAAAATCGCTGAATAATGTCGGAAACTACTTTCACAATGCCCATAAATAATACGGAATCGAAGGAAAACCTGATGAAAACAGTATCTGATACAAATTACGTAAGTACGTTTATGTATTTTTAGACGTTTCTGCTTCTTTGGACTTTTTTCATTTTACATCTGGTTTTCGAATGTCGTAAAGACCAGCGCATGTTTAGTAGGTATTACTCTAATATATATTATGTCATATAAGTTGAGTAATATAAATATATATATTTTTTTATGAAACATATATTATATATAATTATTCCAATATAAGGAACTTAATTTATATTTGAGCTTGTTACTTTAAATGTGTCATAAGTGATTTTTTTTAAATCGAAATATTTAGGATCAGTGTTTTAACGCGCATCGTAATATCGATGACCATTTTTGAGAAGATTTACTGACACTTGCTATCTTGGATATTTATTTTTTTGTAAGTATAAAAAATTTCATATAGTAATTAAAAAACCACAATATTTCATCAAAGTAAAGTGACTTATGCCACTTTCAAAGTAAACGGTTTATTTGGCTTTTAATGTTGCTATTGTTAGTTACTTAATGTATCATTATTATATTAACACTAGAACCACAAAACCACTGTGGCACACAATTTTTTCTAAAAATTCTCCAATTTTAGAAGAGAGTCAAAGAATAAATATTATACGTCCATCTGAAAATACATAAATCATCTTTTCCGCCTCTTGGTTCCTCCTTTTTCAAAGTGCTTATTTAATATATTCAAATATAATAGAGTTACCGCCGGTAGTTCAAGTGTTAACACGTTAAGCGCCTCGTAATTATTATCCCGTTTCCTGTTTGTGCCACATAACGCATGAGTGCGATAGTTACAACTTTGTTTTAAGCAACTTTAAAAAATTACATCAATTTTTGATAAAGTATTACATTCCATTGCTAAAACTATTGTTTAAAACATTGGTTTTGTTTTTTTATTCATATACACTTTGTCCTTTTTTTTAATAATAAAGCAAGATTTGTAGTCTTCCACAGTTCGTAGAAAGAATGACTGTAAATTGCCGAATGATCATAGTAATACTACAACTACCGGAGTTGAGCCCATTATATTTAAATATATTAAAATGAGTACCCTGGAAAAAGAGGAATCAAGAGGTGAAAATGCGTAATAACCCCTGGCCGTGCCATTTCTTTTGTGACTGAATGTGCAATAATTCTGAATTAATTACTAAAATAATAATCTATTGTAGTACCTAATTTCGGATGTATTATATGACTTAACATAATATTGAATAGTACTGATAGTATTAATTTTATCATTTTAGGAGCACTTCAAAATTGACTATTCCATTTATCGGGTCACGAGTAGCACTCGTTTTTGTAAGGCAAGGGGTTAATGCAGTAGCTTGTATTTTATAATACAGGCGTGATATATTTACTGTATGATCTCCCTATAAATTTAGAAAATTTGAATACAAAATTAGGAACCACTCGTTTTGACTGCCTTGGCAGTTCAATTGTCAAAAATTACTCGAAGTGTAAAGGGGATTAAATTAAAAGCCAACCTCCGATTTTCATCTATCGGCGTTAACATTAACGAAAAATGAATTATCGGTCCGTGAGGACCAATGTGACCTAAACGGAAAGTTTAGTATCAGTCTTTAACCCTTTACGGTCCTATGTCGAGCAGTACTCGACATAGATTTTCACTTTGTACCCATATGTGTAGGATTTGGAAATCACAGGATAGAACCTGGGGAAAAATTTCATTCTATTCATTAATTCCCTTTCGAAGAAGGTGGGTATGTTACAGGTAGGACTATGAATTCGTCGGTAGAACAAACAAACATAGGGGATTTAGAGCCAAACAGTAAAACTGACTAAACCTTGACTGCACGACCTTTAATCAATTCCAGAAAACGCGGTTATATCCGTTTTAATAAAAATGCGATCTAACTGTCTCCGGACGTCCAGGATATGCTCTGTACTCTCTCGATCGGTACCGATAAGAGGACCCAGGAACACTCCCGTACTCTTCCGTTTCTCCTCCAGCAGGCGTTTAGGTAGTATCATCCGTACTTTCCTGCCGCACAGTGGTCGATTTCGCCGAAATCCTGGCCAAAACCCCAAAATTTTTTTTCACGATTTTCAAAATTTAGTAATTGCGTTTGATTTGTAACACATCAAAACATCGTTTTCCATTAATAAATATTTTTATTGAACAATACTCTTAGAGATATGCAATGTTAAAGTTGGCACTTGAATAATGTAATGTTTTTACGTCGAAATTGAGAATACGTTTTCAATGTGAAATTAAAGTACGATCCACTTTTTCAGTATTGGTAGCTATTTATCATACTTTTAATTTATAAATATCTTGGTTTCATTTTTTTATTTAATATTTTACAACTGTGATGGCATGCCGGAGTGCTTTCCCCTATTCTGCAAACCGACAGCGGCCGATGGTCTTACCTCGTCCTCTCTCTCGGAGCAGAAGAAGGGTTTTATCTTTTTTTTTCTTATTTTATTGATTGAGTAGGGTGGCGGGATACACTTAAAAAAAAGCATAAGAGTGGGTGTTCTCTTAGGAGAGTGCACGCTCCCTGGTAGGAAGTTCACGTGAACAGAAGCCCACATACCTACCAATGGAAGTAAGACCAGAAGAAGGCTTTTATCGTGTCGCGTGCCTCCTTTTACATCTGACCGTTTCTAATTTCAGTCGCCGAAATCAACAATCGCTTTGTTAAGCCTGGTCTCGCGGTTTCGCGGTTCCGCGCCTTGTGTCTCCGCTTCTCTCAGCGGTCCATTTCCGAGCGAAGCTTCTCGAAGCTCGTCGCTTCGAGCCTTTTTTAATTTTCGTCATGTTACAACTTGATTTTGTTTTTTAATAATTTGACCACTTGATATACAATGACGTCTGGCAGACGTCATTCGTTTCGTGTGCCATGGTAGACTTTGACGTCTCCGAGACGTCAGGAACTGTCTCCGGTGGACGACGTACAGTATATTATTATATTATTTAATTATTTCACTTGTACATCAACAGAAATACTAATTTATTATTTTATATTGCTACTTAATTATCGTCCATTCAACCTGATTACACGTTACATAGCAATGCAAATTGCAAAATAAAATGTTCTGTTTTTTTAGCTTGCACATACATAGCGGTTCAGTTGTACAAAATTAGGACAAGGGGTTAATATTGACTTGCCAATTTCATAATGAATTTGCAATATCATCTAAATGTTCGCCAATATCTATAGTTACTGATATCATTTTAAAAAATGAACGACCAATGATAAAAAATGTTGTGAAATTAATTTTATTTGGCTTACTACTAAATTAACGAAATACTTCGGACTGCAAAGGGTTAAGAACCAGCGCGACTTGACGCTTAATGTGTTAAAGTACTATTTAGAAATGTGCTGCATTTAATTCAATAAAACATATTGCTTGTTCATCGAAAGCTGCATCGACAACTCGATCATTAGTGAGAAATCTTTGACTCGCTTATATTTTACCGACTAATCGCTCTTTTGCGATATTGTACAGTGTTTTTTTTTAAATATTTTTATATTATATTCTCGCGTTTATTCTATATCTTTGCATGAGAAAAGTGCGCGTGTTTTGTTGTTTCAAAAAGCATAGTAAAGAAAATGCGTAATTAGAGTGGTTTGCTCTTTCTAACAGCACACGTTTCTATTATGCCTCCCGATTTTATTTGTTCTTCTTCTCAGTGACTTCAACATAGTCTTACGAATAATCTTCCACATAATAAATACACATTTTAATATATCTGTCCCTTTACAAAGTAGATTGTGTATTTTGCAATGTAAGTCTTGTTCCACTTCCGGTGAATATTTTATTCGTTCTATATTTTAGGGTGAAATACGATCAAAATAATTTACTAGTTGCACTGTAAACATACCATATAAAAACGATTAATGGATTAAGTTAAATATTCATGTCCAAATTTAATAGACTGAAGTGCACGCTCGTAACAATACATAAATTGGATAAGCTTTACTTTGCATCGTTGCAATAAATAAATCCAAGAATTTACGTTCTGTCAAATTTCTATTTTTATTGTCCCAATTTAGAAAGAAATCTTTCAGAAAAACAATGCGCAAGGGTTCACGGACAAAGTATCATTTATGTCGAACAGATCGTATGCTAAATTGAAATTTTAAGTAGTTTAAAATTAAATTCAATCCTGTGCCGATTACATTAATATGTTTACCATTTGACATTTATAAATATGCAATACAATGCATTATACTAGGAAAGTCATGACTCACTTTTGACGTAGTAATTTTTTTTTAATTAGCAGAAGAGTACGTCTATCACTTTTTTTACACATAATCTTACAACTCCATTCTCTTATTCTTTGTAGCCTTCGCTGCAGAAGAAATAAATAAAGAAATATATTTGTTTATAATAGCAGATAAAAAATGTACAATATGTCAAATTTTTTATTACTTTTGTTGCAGTGTGCAAAATGACAATGAATTTAATAAGTCTACTGCTTTTAACTATAATCAATTTTATTGATTTTTTCAATAATTGCAAGTAAATATTTGTTTAAAACTTTTGAGTGTAAGGAGTTTTTTGTAAGGTTCGTTGCATCTGTAAAATGTATGATTGTGATGTGACTGCAAATTTTATAATAAGAAAGTGTGCACTATTTTAAACATTAGATATTTCCACTTCGATAAATCAAATTCTCTAATTGTTATCATATCCTTCTGTAATTTTGCAAACGTTTATATATCGATTTACTTTAACGCGCTAAGAAGACAATGTTTTCTAGTTTAGGCTGGACATAACGCAAGATTTTTTAAACAATTCGGTTTCATTCTATTTTCAAAATTCAAATCAGGATAGTATCGGCAGAAACGTCGGTACATGAAAAATGGAATGAAAAGTTTCACTATTTTGTCACATGGTAGCAGCATCGGGTATGTTTATTGATTCAGTTACACAAATAGTTTAACGTTCTAAACTCTCCTAAACATTAACCCTTTTATATGCCACAATTCATTTCGTTAATTAATAGAAAACAGAAAAATACAATCCCAAAATATCGAGTTTTATTTACATATCGTGGATTCGTTCAATTAACATATCCATCACGCGTTTAAAAAGAGGTATACAAAAATGTATCTTAATCTTGTATCAAACTATTGGTAACAGCAACAAATTTCACTTTTTGGTGAGTACAAATTCTACTGTATTCTTGCTTTCCAATTTAGATGCTATAATGTGTGTTGTAAATACTTTTCATTTTTCAATTCAATTTCTTTATTTATGTATGTTACTGCACAAATTTCGTGAAACTTCAGATTTATAATATTCTAAAAGTCATTGTATACGAAATAATTATAAGTGTATTGCTTGTTATTACTTGAAAAATATATTTTTCTTAATACTTTGATAATGGAGATTAGGAACTAATTCACAATCAGATATTATTTTAAAGTAGTAATGCAAGTCTTTAAGTATCTTATGAAATTAATATTCATTTTTCTCATATATGTTTGTTTTTTTAGCATTTGCTTTGTAAGTATTAAATCGGAAGCAGATTATTATCATTTGAAAAATAAGGATATTCATATTTTGTCATAATTTTTCCACATATATATTTTTTTGTGCTTTATTTAATGACAGTGAATACAGACTGTCGCTTCTTTTTAGTTTTACATTTAAATTCCGATACGCTAAACATTCTTTTCTGTTTTTCTCATAAACATGTCAATAATTTTTCTACTCTTCTGTCACATTTCAAACAATATTTATCTTTCTACACCTTTCTTTTTAATTTCAATTTATTTTACTGCCACTCAGATTTGTATTGTTCATTTATGTATTTATACTTTTTACTAAAACTTTCAATTTCAGTACATTCCTCACTGAGAACTTACAAGGAGTTCACAGAAACAATAGAAATAAAGAACAAAGCTTTCTTCTAGGCAGAAAACACTTATAAATTGCATTGAGTTAACACTAGAACTACCGATGTTAAATTTATTATATATTAGTATGTAAAATAAGTACTTTGGGTAAAGAGGAATCTACGGCTTTCCTGTAAACTTGAAGAATTTTTCTTCACACCAGTTATTGGCTTACTTGGTAGTTCTAACGTTAATAGTGTTAACATGTTAACATGAAAACATGCCAATGTAAACAAAATACTTCAGACTTCTTACAATGAGTTTCTCCAACTACATTGGTATAAATAATTCTGTTCATTGGCCATTATTTTTCATATGTGATAATGTTCTGCAGAATTTCAATATCTATGTCGTTAAAACTGTTGCAGTAGACTGAAAAGCTATTATACCATCCCTCTATGGGTCAATAAAATATTTCATGATTGTGTAAAAATATATAATGTACTTGTAAGACAATTAAGGCCAATAAATTATCTTTTCTATGAGTCTGATATTTATTATGTCACATTATATAGTGATATTATATATTATATTATAATACAAAGTGAGAGATAAATAGCTTCATTTCAAGATTAAAACCATTGTTCTGTGTTCTCTTCGTTAATAAACTGCTTTTTCTGTATGTTTGAGTTATATGATTTAATGTTGTTCATTTCATTTAATAAAGTTTAATTAATGCATTTTTCTCTTATTACTTCTTCATTTTTCCCCCCTTGTTAACATCTTTATGAAATGATAAAGAAAGATACGAACAGTCCATGGGATTGTAAAAAAAACATTTTTTTATCATGTACAATATTTGAAAAATATTGATCATATTTTGGGAATTTCAATTTTCCGGGAGAATTAATGTTTATGAATTTCTGTAAGCAACTATTAACCCTTTGCGGACGGGGATATTTTTGCATATTGTTAGATAATCATTTATTCGGCGTTCCAAAGCCACCATTTTATTAGAAATTTGGGCTGTTAATGTATATGAATTATAAATTACTCCTCTTTTAATCATATCTCACCGGTTTTATTTCAATTTTTCAATTTGTATCGTGTATACATACGGCGATAAACTATAACCACATTTTTTCTCAGACCGCATATATGCGTCGCTAGTCCACAAAGGGTTAATACAAAAAGAAGAAATTTGCATTAACTCTTTGAAGCACGGATATTCAGAAAATGACGTGACCATGTTGCACAGATATATTCTTTTTTTTCATTGAATAAAGTTGCATTTATTAACTAATTTATATAATAATATAAATTTTCAAGGTGGGACAAGAGATGTGCCACCATGCATCTTCACACATCAAAGAGGTGGGACACTTTTAATCCCGTCATGCCTCAAAGAGTTAACACATAGGTACATTAAAACGATTAATTCTTATTAATCTTTTTATTAATGTTCTTAATGCTTAAACGATAAAATCAATAGAACTATATATCAAAATATTAAAGCATCATTGATTATACCGCTGGTTTTTCTTTTAATGTTTCTTTCTTATAATAATGTGTTTTTTATAGCAAAAGTTTTTGTCATTTTTATGCAAATGATGAAATGAACAAAGTATGTCGGGTATTTAATATGTAAAAAAATTTCGTTTTTAATGGCATGTTATGGAGTTTGTGGAACGATACTTTTCGAGGATTTATAAAATTTCATCTTATTTGAAAATGAAAAAAATGGTCAAAAACCTAGTTTAACAAAAACTACTCATTAGGAAAGGAAACATTACATGCTATATATCATTTTTTAAAGATACAGTATTGGGCAAGACTCTAACAATATCTTTATCTTCATTTTTTCAAGTTGTATCATATAATTTAACATTTGCATAAATAATTTTGGATTCATTTAACTTATCCAAGTATGTATACAACATATAAAAAGCTTTATCGGATATTAACACGTTGAACGGTACCGGTATTTTGCTAGTTTCATTTAGGGATTGCAATACCGGGATACCGAATACCGGTATTTTGAGCCATTTGTACAATTTTGTAATACCGGTATTCACAAGTTTAAATACCGTTTTTTCGGTATTTACTAGAAATTTTTTAAATTGTCTCCACTATATGATCAGGGGTCGCCAACATAGAAAAATAGTATACGTTTTTGTGTACGATATGATCAAGTTTATAGTAAATTTTCTTAAAATTTTTTACCCACAAACCTATCTACATTCAGAACAATCCGGTACAGTTATCGAAGATGATGATGACACTAATGTCGATAGTGAAAAGGAATTGTCTCTTGAATCAAAATTAGAAATAGCGATAACTAAAAAAACTTCAACAAACCAAAATACAATACAGAAATCAGTTATATTCAAAACCATCCGACAAGAAATCGATTTATTTGAAAATGTGGGATTTAGAGGTAAATACTTGGAAAAAGTGTATCGCGCATTGCTAACAATACCACCAACTAGCGTAGATGCTGAAGGAGCGTTTTCGACAGCTGATAATTTTTGCACATAATTACATTCCAGGCTTAATGACAGTACAATTGATGCATTGTGTTTTTTAAGATCACATTTCAAAAATATGTAATAGTACCACAGACTGAATAGTGATATTTACACTTTTTTGTGATTTAAATACAGAAGATGTTCCTTGTTCCTTTACTTTTTTGTTATTCTTTATATACTGTTATAATTTATAAGTTACAAATGATTTTTTGTGATATTTACTCTCTTTAATAAAACTAGCAGATGACACAATTCCTACTACCGGTATTAAAACCGATATTCCGGTATTAAGATCTAAAAAAATACCGAATAACGGTATTGAACTTTTGGCCAGATATTGCAATCCCTAGTTTCACTAGTTTTACTGAAACTAAACATTTTCTATTAAAATCACTTCTTTACAAAGCAGGAACCATAAAGGCACAAGTAGATAAATAGTCAAAAAGATTTTACGTTTTTAATTCCTATACTTAAATAGTGGATGTATTAGAAAATTCGTAAATATTACAATTCAGATGTCATATGGAATTTAATTGAATTTTAGCGCTGATCAATGACCCTTTATGGCGTTCAACGTATTAACAATAGATTTACGGATGTTGACATACCTATTTTTCTGAAGTAAAAGAAGAAATTCTCTTCTGACGAAATTAACCAACCAATATATTATATATATAGTAATCAAATTTTGAATGAGCCAAATTGGCTCCGTAAATCTAGTGTTAATCTACTAGTAAAACAGAGTACATCCGCTTCCTACATATTTTAAATAGCTGAACGACTAACAAGCGATAATAATTCACAATTCTTCAAAAAGTAGCAGAAAAACTCAATAAATCTTGCTACAGGAGCTTTCAAAGCTTATTTTCCAATAAAAATGATCATCATGTATCACGCTATTAATATTTTATGAGAATTCCATTTCTAAATTTCTGTTATATTGATTGAATTTAATACGTTACAAAGTTCCCATATTCATAATTTGAACTTATCGAATTTTTAAAAACAAAAGCCTTTTCTATCGGAAAAACGATAAGAATTTGATGAACTTTTATTCAAAAGCGGTAACGCGAACGCTTTATTATTTATTAGCTTTTTTTAGAAAATAAGAAAGTAGGTGGTAAGCACGTGTAACTAAATGTAAGTAAATATTGTATAGGCCCGTAAAAACATCTTTCAAGAGCCGAATAATCGGAGCCGAGTTGTATTGTATTAGGGGTACCGGAAAAGAATGTTGTTTTTTTTTAAGTAAAAGATATGAATAAATACTTATGTAAATTTAATTTACAAATATTAATCTAAAATATAGTTTCCACGGCTTGATATTGGTCTGACATTCTCTATTGGTCTGGCAAAGTTTTAATACCTCGCATATAAAATTCACTGGGATTTGATTTAAAATATTCAACGAGTCCTTTTTTCACGTCGTCATTTGATCGAGAAAAAACAAAATTCTTTTCCGGTACCTCTAATACATTGGAATATAGAAAAGCAGCTCTGGAGCACATTGTGTTGTTTTTTCACAGACAGAAATCCTTTTCATATTCCTTCCTGCCTGCGAAGGTGATGAAATTTAACCCTTTGGCCTACGATTTCTTTTCTGACTGGCCAATGACCCAAAATTAAATCCTGAAATCAAAAGGTCTCACTGATTTTTGATATTTTGTATAACTGAACTTAATAGAATAGAAATAATATAGTAATATTAATAGTATAGAAATAATGAAACCGTTTCGTGACCGGCTGATGTTTTCAATTCAATAGTTTTTGAAAGACTTCAATATTTCCTATTCGATTTTCCGCGCCACGGGTGCCACAGTTTGTAGTCTAACAATAAGCCGGTCTAAGGGGTTAATACTTACTACTGCGCGCATGACAATTCTTCACGCTACTGCAAGACCTTTTTGCTCCTTTCACTTCCAAAATCACGATTGCAATGACTGTTACAACAAATTCCTTTTTCTCAGAGAAACATAACAGTTTTTAAATAAAAGACAAAGTTTATTCAGCGCGCTACATTTAAAATTCTTCCTAGAAGGCACTACAGTCGGTGACAGTACTGCCCCCTACTAAGAGGTACATGAAACGTTCCCGGAAACGTTGGTTCCGCCATTTCCATTTAAGTTTGGTTCCCCCAAGCTGTGCTCCATTTAACGACGGTATTCAAAATTATCTCTGACGAAATGTCGCTGCTGCCGAAGGCAACGAAAAATTTTGTTCTCACAAAGAGAAGATATGGCAACCAGAAGGAAATGTGACCGATCTGCCACAGCATCCTTTAATTTAAAAGATTATTTTGGTTTTTTTAAAACGGAGTATACTTTATCAACTTCTATTGCAGGAAATCTTACATACTGCCATTATTTTTATAAGTCTTGTGCGTATCGGATTGTAACGGCTTAAAGCCCTGTACTTAATTCGGTTTTAGAGTTCCTTCTACCATATATGTATATATATATATACAACTTCACAGATTTTTAATTTTGACAATTATTTTTACATTTGTTGCCTGGGAATTTAGAAAATATTGATATTTTAGTTTGACAAGCGTGATGCAATTTTTTGAAAAAATTACAAACAATTGGATAGTAATAATCCATAATAAGATGCAAGCTGTGTGGAAGTATAAACCAGGTTAAGCAAATATTTAATAAAATAGGGTAAGCGAGTGTTATAAGCGAATATTTTGTTTTATTAAAGTTTCGTCAATTTGAAATTTAAAAAAAAAATGAACACAAATGATAACCGTAGCCAGATACTAACATAAAAAAGAATAGTAAAAATAGAAATGTGGTCATTCAATGATTTCAGTATAAGATTAATATTTTTAAACTTCTCAAGTTTGTTAAGAAACGATTTTTCCAAGGAAATTCATGATTATGTAAATTATTCAATAGAATCACTCCGATTTTTTTTGAAATTTGCTTTAAAGCGAAATAATACGATAAAAACATGAATGTAATCATCGGATGGCTTCAGTATAAGTTTAGTGTTTTTTAACTTCTCGTTCTTGAGAATCGATTTTCCAATAAGAAATTCATTATTATGTATAAATATAATATTAATATTAATTGTATCTTTTCTAGAGTCTTCGACTTTTATTTTTGTTATAAAATAAGTTCAACAGTGTTCTTCAGCTGATTGTGTTTACCTCGAATCCGCGAGTATTAGATTGCACAAGAAATTGAGATGGAGACTGATCGTCGATGGTTGTTACGCATGAGTGGGTAACGTGATCATCTAATTACAGTTGTAGCCTATCTCGCTATCGGTAGGAATATGTATTTATGTATCCAGAAATGTGTGGTATCACACAACATTGGGAATTTATCTAGGAATAGCTTTTAATTTTCTGTATTAACATCAAATTGATTTCAAAGGCTAAGATATAGGAGACATCAAATGTAAGTTGTAAGAATTTGAAAAAAGGACATTTTCAATAGTTTCAAAGCGGATCCTCCCCCTAATAGCAATGTTTTTCAAACTTTCCCCATGGCGGAACACTTTTTACACATGTTACATAATGGAAATCAACATTTACTTCAATCTTAATATCATACCTATAAAAGAAACGTTTTATAAATTTTAATTTTATGAAAACTGGCACATAGAACTAATAGAATAAAACAAATGATATATATAAAAAAAGATAAAACAACTATAGTTTTCAATAAGTTCGAGGAGTTTGAGTCTTTGAGTTGCAAACTCGAAAAATGTTAAGTACATAAAAGCAGCCTTCATTTGTTGTTTTTTAATTTCAGTTTCATGATTTTCTCACGCAACATGTGCTCTTATTGTTAATGACAGTTTGCAGAACACAGTTCGGAAAGCGTGGATCTATAGACGCGAATAAATTTTGTCTCAAATAAATAAAAACGTCAAGAAAAACATTCGTTTTTTATATACTCATTGTGAAACTCCCATCTTACATCCCGTCCTTGCAAACTGCACAAGCATGCCGAACCTACAAGATTAAATGTTGCTGCATTTCGTAAAAATGACGTACCATTTATATTTGTCTGTTCAGTAAATTTAATTATTCTTCGAATATGTGTTGTTTGTTGATGAACTCCATTTTTTAATTCTACTACAATAGCTTTCACTTTTTTCAGCAATCCTTCAAAGAATATTTGAAATTCATATCTCGTGGTTTATTTGTTATAAGTTTTGTTCGTAATAACTTTTTTAGTATTTGTGCTCGCACCACATTTATCTTAGAACTTTATCGGTGGTTGAAACACTTGTGCACTTCGAACGTTGTATGTTTACGTACTTGTCTAATTAAATCAGGTTTTTACTTCCTCAGTCTTGCAAATAATTATCTCGATATTTTTCGCAACTCATCGGAGCATTGCAAATAACGAATTTTGCTAGCCTATATTATTAATTATATATACTAACATGTGGTTTTTGGCTTTACATCAACATTCAGACTTTTTCTTTAAGATTTATTAACATTTATGTGAAAAATTATATATAATTTGCTCTGATTTATTAAGCATACTTACTTTTTGTGACTTCTCCATCTTATATCGTCGATTTATTCAATTTCAATACATTATCAAGAGACTTACTTACTATATCGAGCACTCATGAATGATGAAATATAATTTGCATCGAAAAGGTTGATATCATGTTCCACGTTAACTCGTCTCAGTAAGTACTATAAAGCTTTTAAATATCGATCATTTTCTGAATACCCTCTATTCAAGATTTGTAACTCTTTATAAAATGAATAGATGTAGCACAATGATTTTCAAAGTTGGTCTCGCGATACTTTAGGACAGTGTGTTTCAAATCAGAGTCCGTGGTCCTTTGGGGAGCTCGACAGGGGTTTTACAAGATCGCGAAGGGGTCATATGTTAACCCTTTGCACTCGGACTACTTTTTATCAGGTGCTACCAACTACTTCAACACTATTAACACCCGGCATAAGTGCACATTAGTGGAAAATTAAAAATTTTGCTTCGATATTAACAAAGAAGCGTATACATTTTGAAATTATATTTTACAATATAAAAAAATATAAAAATACACCGGATTTATCTGACAACGGAATTGTCAGTTTTTATTGCAATGTCGCCACTGTGGCGACAACGGATTGCAAAGGGTTTATTGAAATTTTCGGTTCGTTCATGCAAACCAAATGCATCCTCATTGAATGCTCATTTGTTGATGACGATTTATCATTTTCTGAATAAATAATTGTTATCCAAAAAGGGTAGCACTATTGGGAGCAAATGTCTTCATGGCGTGCGATATTCCACAGAGGTATTATTGGCCCACCAAATGAAGTCACTTGATAAGTGGTTTGTACTGATTCCTCCGATGGATGGAAACATCACACGTCCAATGTATTTTCGATTTTAACGCGTGAATGGCCGAAAAAGCACTTAACGACGAAGAAGAGTAACACTACTGAAAGCAAATGACTTGGTGGCGTACCGTATTCCACAGAGGTATTATTGGCCCACCAAATAAAGTCACTTGATAAATGGTTTATTATGATGCGCCAAATGGATAGAACACAGGTCCAATATATTTTCAATTTTAACGCGGATGTCATTCTTCAATCTCAGGTTTCAAGGGCCGAAATAATGAGAATAGATATTGCGGGGACACTCTCCACTTACCCGGCACTACTAGCCAAGTGACTTCATTCCGTTTGCGACTTATAAATAAAGGAAAACTATCGTTTGCATTGCCGATTTCCGCCATATCGTCCCTGGAAATCGGAACCTCGACCAATAGCAATCAAAGACAGAACATTTTCTTCGTGAGTCACGTGACGATATAACGAATGCGCGGCTGTTTCGGCTAGTAGCGTGTAGTATCAAAATCGATGCGCGAGCGAAGGATATCTCAGATGCGAATCAGAGCAAAACGCTTACCACGCGCCACCAGGTCGTTTACGTCCGGTAGCCTGTATTTTAATTGTAGTTCATTTTAAAAGATCTGCGAGCTGTTCGAGACATTATAAAGAAGCTATCATGTGCAAGAAATCTTTAAAAAGTTTGAGAACCACTGATGTAACGGATGTCCGCTACGCATAGCTACGGCACTGGCATGTCGGGTTCGAGCGATGTCCTCATGGCGGGAAAACGCTCCGCACGCGTTTTTCACGGATATTCTTTCAAATTGTGCCAAAACGATAATACTTTTCGGTTTTCATGGGTCGCTTTTTTCTCAAAAAGTCGCTAGAATGTAGCAAAATAAAGTAAATTTGCATCAGCGACAGCATTTTTAAAAAAAAATGCAATGTTAGTGAGAAGAAAGTGCGCGCAACTACTCTTTTTAAACTTTGGCAGTTATTTACTGCCATTGAAACTTGCGATATGTTGAAACAGTTTACATTTTCTACCACATTTAGTTATCACGCAACACTCCTTTCTTTCCAAAAATCGATCGTTTTAAGAAAACTTACCTTTCTTTAGATCTAATGACGATTTCTGATGAGAAACTCTATAAAGCCATCAAGTAAATCTTGAAAAACAAAAATGCTGTTGAATACTATAAAAACAGTCAGATAATTTTGAATTGAACAAGTTTTCCAAACATTCGTCCATGTTTATAACAAAAATGGTACCCAATCAATGATTTGATTTAATATCGTTCTTGGACATTTATGAACAATCAATGGAAAAACTACGAAGGAATAATACATTTTTTTTCGATCCATTTAATATGTATCTGTCATCTGTGTCTATGTGTATGTTGCAGGACGTAGAAAAAGGTGAATCCCGTTCGCACGCAGGTCTTTCGGCAAACTGTTTCCGGCCGACGTCTTCGTCAGTGACGTCGACCTCGGCGGCGAGTAGGCTTGACTTCGAGAACAAGCGTAGAAAAAATTCAACCGGAGAGAGCGGAGAAGTAGATGTGGAAATGGAAGTTGCCTCAAGCGATATGACTATAGGTGTGTCGAGTATAGTAGAGAAGTACGATCACAGTCGGCCGAACGTTGCCGCGAATGCAACAGTATTAACGTTTGCGAAAGTAAAGACCAGACCGGGCCGAATTAACCGTTGGAAAGTAATTGCTCGTTTACTTTGGCAGTTGGCACTTACGATGTTTCTTTTAGCGAGCTTCGGTGCCTGTTTAACTCTACTTGTCGTATATACAGGCCCAATCTTTCTTGTGCAATTACTCGTAGTTATTCTTGTTGCATATTTCGTCTCCGGAGGACGTTTCAGGTGGTTCTACGTCGCTGCGCGGACGGCACCAAGAGATCTTAAGTAAGTACAACATTATAAAACGTTCCCTTAAGTCACCTTTATAAAACGTATCTAAAAAGATGTGTGTACAGTTTTGAACATTACGAGAAAATCGTGCGATAAGGTATTATTTCAAACGTATAACTTCTTATATTGTTAAATTATCTAATTTTACTGTTTAAAATGTTGTTCGTCTACGTAGACACAAGTCTGACACTACTGTAGTACGTTGTGGGGATAAGGTAAACATAATTAAAGGGGATACTAATACCATACGTTCAATTATAAGTTAAATCGCTTTAAGTAGCTTTACGCGTTACAATAAAGCAGTAGAACTTTATTAGTTGATTTTCATATAACACTTTTTTCTTATTTTGTGCGTAAAACAAGTTCGTAAGGTTTGGACGGAAAAGTATGAGACACCTTGTATGTAGACATATGTCGTTTTTCTTATACATTTTTATATCATGTTTCATTGCATCCTTCTCGCTGCTTCCATGTTTTTGTACATTCAAAATAAAAGTATTAATGTAAATAATTTTAAAATGTCAGTATTTTACCTATTTGTTCTTTGTGACCCATGTTCGCGATAGTACATTTGCAAAATTTTATTCTTTTCCTACGGCGCCTAATTTTTAATGATATCGATTTTAAGAGTCCACTGATGAGGTGTTTTTATTGTTGTTTGACAATGAAACATGTTTATTTGAAAATTAATATCCTCTTCATTCATGCTGTTTCCGTGCCAACAATTTAAAAAGACGCAAGTTAATTATTAATATAAGTGGAGAAACTATTTACAGCTTATTTTCTTATAAAATATTACTTATACACTGATATTTGAGTTAAGGCAATTGAAATTGAAGAAACAGTAAGCAAAGTATTAAATTCAATATTTGAAAATACCGCCAAGGAAGAAATCGACATGATCTACAAAACGACCTACACCCTATAGCTTAATACTTCAACTACCAAAGTAGTTGAAATGAGTGGCTCCCAATTTTTTTGAAAATTCTCAAAGTTTATAAAAGACTCATAGAAATATAAATAATCGAATCCATTTTTTGCATCTTTTGACTTCTCCTTTTTCAAAGTACCTACTTATTTTTACATCGAAATATAATAGATTTAACGCCGGCAGTTCTAGTATTAATTAAACAAATTTACATCTGTTAACCACATTTTCAAAACTGATTTTCTTAATACTAAATATTGCTTCAAAACATGTTGTATTTATATTTTCACAAGTAAGCGTTGTCGATCTAGTTCTATCAAGAATTTCCTTATGCTCTGTATGCACATTACTTGATCCATTTTGAAACAATAAATTATCACGTTCGGTCCATTTTTGTTTCCTGTTCTTATAAAGTTATCCCTGTAATGTATGTATACCGTTGATATTGTTTCGCTGACATAAATGTTATAAAAATTTTTAGTTGATAATATAACTTTAATACAACCAGCTTAAATTTATTATTATGCGCATGAATATATGGTATTACTACGTTCACCGATCGTAACGTTATACGTGCAATGAGAATACTCCTTTCAAGTACAACAGAATTACGTGTTTGTACATACATCTTACCGTTACATGTTATTGCAAATTTGTTGGAGACATTAATCGTACATACTGGTGGAATCTCTTTAACAAAGTACAGTTAATGTTATCATAAAAAAACAGTTGTAGTGTCTGACATTAATTATAAAAAAGAAGAATTTACTTTTATGTCTCTGAAACACTACGTTTTCTTACGAAGCCTGAAATTTTATAAAGAAGTTCACGAAACATAAATTTATGAATTTGTAGGAGAGACTGTTGATAGTTGATAAATGGTGAATTTGATAACTAATATTCCCCTGGTGGAACACCATTCTGCGAAGTTTCAGATCGGTAGTATAATTTTCTGTTTACGGGTGGTATAGAGGAAAAAGTTTTCATTTTAACATTTTTCCTCTCGGACAGTGAGCAAGGTATTTAAACGAAATCAACAGGAAAAAGTAACTGTAAATCATTTATGCATTACATGTTTTGTCTCGCTTTAAAACAATTTGGAAGAATAGAAAGGAATTTATTTTTTGAAGGCACTATAACTCTTGGTGTCACACCTGCTACAAAAGGGAAGAACAATCCTTACTGTGGAGGATGGTTTAAACGTTATATATCGACCAGAAGAACTTGAAAGCGAGGTCGTTTTCAACTAAAAAGTTCGTACCTACGTGTGATTCTTTTTTTATGGTTCCACAGTTATCATACTTCCTAAATTTCTTATGAAATCTATAACAAAAAAATTGGGGAAATGGATTACGTGGGAACAAAGATAGAAACTCAGACTTTCGATCAGTAGACCGGAGTTCGAATGCTCCGTTACTTTTATTCTATATCTGAAAAATTAAAAATTCTTTAGATGTGGAAGAAAATGTATGTTCTAGGTGAAATCAACATAGGAGTTGAAACAGAAAAAAATACTGAACAAATAGACCATGCATTATTGAATGAAACGTACATATTGTATGATAAGCTTTAATAATACAAAGTAACATACGAAAGTTAACAAACTACGATATCCAATTTGCGAAAAGTAGGAAGAATTTTAAGTTAAAAAAATCAAACGGAATTTTAATTTGTAAACCTAAGGCTATTGCCGGAACTAGAATAATTCTGATATCTATCAGAGTTTGTTTTTTTAAGTTGAAAACGCCGAGAAAATATGGCGATTTTTGGAAGTTAGCTTTTAAAGCTATGCCAAAACTTCAATTTTCGATATTTTTATTTTATTCTGGTTCCGGCGATAGCCTTAGGTTTACAAATTAAAATGCCATTTGATTTTTTAATTTCGGATGAGTGAAACTACTGGAATCATATTTTCAATCATTTTGCAATCATTTTTGCTTACAAAAATTCCAATAGACTACAAAGGTATTAATAAACGTGTGGTGAAAATTTCAAGATTGTACATTTTAATGGTTCGTTAACACGTTCCGTGTCGCGTGGGACGAATACGACCCCTACTAAAATTTTCGTTCAGGCCGCTTGCATTTCTCATTGCAGAACGAAGAATTTTATTGTGAAAAATATATTGTAGAGTTAAATATAGGCATCTTAATATCATGTATGCTCCAAACAAATTTATTTAATCGTAAAAGTGTGGGTCGTATACGCCCCACGCGGCCTGTACAGAAAATCTTTTCAAATGATCCAGCACGGAACGTGTAAAAAAAAATTCCGAGGGGAAGCGAAAAAAATTAGCTGTTACATTACCCTTGATGAGGGGGCATGACCCGCTTAATGACACGACAAATGTTTGACGGAACTTTAAACCGTATCCTTAACACTAGAACGACCGACGTTAAATTCATTACATTTAAATATATTAAATAAGGACTTTGGAAGAAGAGTAATCAAGGAGTGGGAAATATGATCGGTTTGGTAATCTCTGTTTTATAAGATCAATTTAGAATTTCTAGTCTAGGACTCTCCTGTAAACTTAGGGAATTTTTGGAAAAAAATGTGAATAAGTCATTTTGACTTGCTTGGTCGTTCTAGTGTTAAACACGTAGAAAATGTGACTTGACATCGGAAGTGGGGTCTGCAGATCTATACATATTCATTCGCATTGTTTAAGTGAGTGAATAATTATTAAATGTAGTTCGTTGAATGCACTTAAGAGCATAACGATTTCACTCTACCTTTTTTGCAATAAAAAATCTGAAATATTCTCTGTGTCAGGAGACATCCTAAAGTGCCAATGACCGATTTTGGTGAAATTCAAGTATAACGTAGTTCTCGTAAATGAGCCGTTATGTTTGAAAGTGGTACATGCCCCTGTTCTTATGTTGCGATATTTGAGAGATCGTATACAGGTTTTCGTGCTATAACACAGAGAGGAGAATTTTTTGCACGCTAGAGCCGTCCTTGGAGAAACACCGCCTCTTTCACCTATACATACAGCCGAGATGTCACTGATTCACAAACACTCTGTCGGCGTCACGGCCGGGCCTATTGGCACTGGCGTGTGGCGGCACGTTGGGGCGACATATGTATACATTTTAAAAATATTGTGACAGCAGAATGCCAGGCCTTCTCGCGTCAAAGCAATCGTTAGCAATCAAATTAACTGTTAATAGGTTTTCACATTACCCATGGATATTGTCGAATTTTATATTTCACGCGGTTTTTCTCTAACAATTCAACGGAAAATGACATCGATACAGTGGAATAGGCCTACAGGGGATACCACTGCAAAAAAAACGCATTGATAGTAGTACATATCCCATGGGTGATGCGGAAATCACTTTGCTGGCGAGAGAATGGACAGGATTGCAAAATACGTCTGGCGTGCAAAAAATTCTCCTCTCTTGTTATAGTATAACATTTAAGAATTGAGTCTTTTTGCATGAGATCACAAAAATATTTCATTCTATTTATTCTGCCAATTGAAATGCAGCAACGGGTTACCTATATTTAGCTAATACTAATTGTAAGTCAAATATATTTTTTCCAAAAATCATTTTGCCTATGATGATAATTTCGGAGACGAATATCAAAAGTCAGGCTCGCAGTCACAATTTGATGGACACGAATTACAAGTAGAACTTGTGGTTACGTTTTTAAGTTAAACAGAAACGGTAAAATACAGCTAACTGCGTGACAGTTTCTTAGGTTTTGCTTTGCATCTTAAAATTTCAAAATTTAGAAAATTTAACGGCGGACATTGGCTTTTCCCAGAAATGAACTTGTACCACTTTCAAAATTAAAGGTTGAAATATATCTCATACCTATTTGTTTTATTTCTAATCGTCCAATTAAAGGGGTGGAAACCGTTTTCTTTGGAACTGTAAAATCTATTCTGGCGAATATCTCAGCAACTAATATACGTTATAACTAATAATAAGTTGACGAAATTAATAAATATTTTCACATTTTCGTTGAGTTTTTCTATGTGTACTATCATTGAGAGTGCCCAATGGCTTATGACCGGTAGTGTAATAATCAAATATTATAAATATATATAAAAACTAAAAATCCCAATTTATTCTTCATGTTGTATTGGATATGTTGCTTTTTATATTTAAATGCTTAAGAAAATTTATTGACATTACATAACAAAGATAGAAAATCTTGTGAAACATTATATATTATAAACCAACACAGTGTGCATGTTTAAGTTAAATATACAACGTTAAACATAAAATGAATTTTTGCCGTATGCATATTCGTCCATAAAAATCAGTGGTCGAGTCATGTTCAGTTATAAAAAACAAGTATTTCTTTTAAACGTCGACTACTCGTTTGAAATAAGTTTTAAGAGACAAGGACGAAGCGGACAATTTATGAGACAGACTTGGAGGGAAAGGGATTTCTTTCGAAATGTAGGGCCTTTCGGTCCTTGGAGTGTCCTTGAGGTGACCTATGTATACGAAAGTGAGAGTGTCATTTTTCTCTCGACTGACGAAGAAGATGACGGAAAGACAAAGACAGTCGAATCTCTTTGCTAATGAGGCTTACGGTCGAAGATTAAGTTATTATTATCACGGAATTGACTACCGACAAAAACACTTTTTAAAAGGAGACTTTGATGAAGTATTCATATTGCAGAGAATTACAGTAACGCAGTTAACTGTAAATGCAAATGAGCACCGCTTTGTTATCATTTCATCAATTACAAATGTTATATATTTTTGTTACAGGGCTTTGGCAAGATATCTTCAACTTATTTGGCAAATTCGCGGTCACCAAAAGAAGAATCGCAGTGTGGCTGATGTATTTCGCCAGAATGTTAAGCGACATCCAAATAAAGTTTGTTTCATCAATGACGATCAGGAGTGGACGTTTCAACAGGTGAAGTAATTCAAGTTCCATTTTCCAAGTATTTTATTTGGTTCGATTCATAACTAAAATATTTGATTACTCTCAAATGCTTACGAAGATTAATTATATTTGGAAACCTTAATCAACATAAGCCTTAAAATCAATCACCTCCAGGTACAATCAATTTCTAAAATAACTTAAGATTGTCATATTATTTGTATGGAAAACAAACCCAATTGGCATTATTAATAAGCTTATAATTCCAATCTTGAAATCTTTTTAATTCGGCACAGAAGAAAACAATAGAGTGAGCTTATAAATTATAGTACACACGAAAATTGTTATTTAAAAAATCGTTTTTGCATAGAAAGAACTGATTGCAGGATCTCTGTTGACTAGACATATTTTACTCCTCTTGATGGATATTGTGAGCCTTATAAATATGAAGTCCTTCTGTTATCCTATATGTGTATATGTTACATATTAACCCTACGATTTTGTTTTCTGACTGAACGTGTACGGTCTCAAAATAAATTCCTAAAATCAAAAGTATTCACTGATTTCTGATATTTCGTATAACTGAACATAATATTAATCCTTTGCACTACAATTTGTTTCGTGATAGCTTCCGCTATAATTCAGAATTTAATTGCTAAAATAAAAATTGATCAGTGATTCTTGATAGGCCGTATAATTTAACGTAATATTAGAGATATATTGTTATCGGGTTGCGTCTCATTAATATTTTCAATTTGATAGGTTTTCGAAAACTTGAAAATTTCCTATCCCATTTATTTGATCAGGAGTGTCACTTATTATTATAGGGCAAGGGTTTAATAGTATAGAAATAATGGGACGGTTTCGCGACCGACTGATATTTTTAATTGAATAATATATGAAAGACTTTGAAAAATGTTAGAGAAATAATATTATCGTGTTGCGTCTCATTAATATTTTCAATTTGATAGGTTTTCGAAAATTTGAAAATTTCCTATCCCATTTATTTGATCAGGAGTGTCACTTATTATTGTAGGGCAAGGGTTTAATAGTATAGAAATAATGAGACGGTTTCGCGACCGGCTGATATTTTTAATTTAATAATATTTGAAAGACTTTAAAATTTCCTGATTCCATTTTCCGTGCCACGAGTCTCACAGGTTGTTGTAGGCTAAGGGGTTAACGTAACGGGATCATGAAATTCCATGAAATTGTTCCAGGTGGAAGATTTTTCCAATAAAATTGCAACTATTTTCAAAAGCTATGGATATTCTAAGGGCAACGTTGTTGGTTTATTTATGGAAAATCAAGTGGAATACATTGCAATTTGGCTTGGCTTAAGTAAGCTTGGTATAATAACGCCCCTACTCAATACCAACCTTCGAAAGACATCTCTTTTACATTGTATCAATGTGGCAAATTGTCAGGCTCTTATTTATGGAGGGGAGTTGGCCGATGGTAAATAAAAAAATTTACTTCTTACATATATCCTCTATATGTTTTGTATGACATAAGAAAATTGTATAAAGTAGGTAAGTATTATATGTCACGACCATAATAGAATGATTTTATATCTTTGGATCTGTTAGAACGTGTAAACGCTTTGGCTGTTAACAGGCCGACCGATCGGCCTGCTTTAGCAATTTTTATATAAAAATCTGTAATTAATTTGTAATTTTGCATGCTTATACTTATGCCTCCCCCCCCCCCATGTTCATCTGAAATAATACATTCTAGCGAAGTTTTATTTCATACGCATACAGTTGTCGTTCAATCCATAATGAAGAAAAAAAATAATTATTTTCCGGTGTTGCTAACAGTCTAAAATCAAATATTAGATTTTTCTACAAGATTTATTCGAATTTTTGTTAATTCAAAAAAAGGCATACAATTTATCGTCTTTCCTGTAGGACAGGCGATAAAGGGATCCTGTCTTAACATAACAGTTAACATTTCAAGTTGATTGACCTAATACTTTCTAAATCGTGGTAGCCAACTGCGGAAACAACTTTGCGAGAAAAACTATTTTAAAGTTTGCTCGATCGCATACTGCCAAGTACCTATATAAACGTTATTTAAAACTCTACGACATTGGAAATTTTATGAATTTCAACTTAAAATTTTGCAAAGCCATTCTTACAAAGTTAATGTACAAGATGCAGTAAAGATGCTCGAGTTTTTTTTACCTTAAAAACGGGAGTACACCTTAATACTTAACACTAGATTTATGGAGCCAATTTGGCTCATACAAAATTCGATTACTATATATATGATATATGGGTTGGTCACTCTTTTAATAATAAATCTTTCATTTAAATTGATTTGGAACTATTTTCTTTGCAAAAAACTTGAATTTTCTTGTATGAGTTAAATCGGCTCATTAAAACAAAATAGATATATCAACAACCGTAAATCTAGTGTTAATCAAAACAGCATTCTTTTTACTGGCAATGAGAGAAAACGTCCTGACGGCCTGTGGCAGGTTGAAAAACGTTTGATTCGGCAGAGGGATAGAGATATCCCTCGTTTGCACATCTTTGTTTATTTGAATGTGTCTACTCGCCGAAAAAGCTGTACATTTATTATGTTGTCATGTGAAAGACGAAAAAAGTGTTTTATGTTTGGTTGTTATTGTAGATGTAGCTTCAGATTTCTAGAAACGTCATGGTGGGAATAGGCGTTGCAAACGACAGTTTCCTCTTACACCTGTGTAATAACGCACGCCATCAAGTCGTTTGCGGTCGGTATTAGCCTTCTTCTTTTAGATGCATAATCTATGAACCGGTTTTAACGATTGAATAGTTTATATCGTTATGTATTTAGTATTTAACTTTCTTAACACTTAACGGACGGATCACGTAAATGTACGTTTTTTCTTCGTCGCTTCCTAGGACGGGCTACGTAGTGTGACGTTCTTGCTTGAATTTTGAATACTCTTCACAAGGGTAAATGTTTTAAAATATATCATATTCATAAAAAATGCTAAACATGTTAATAAATAAGTTTGTAAAATATCATGAGAAATGGTGACAATTTAATAGAACTACAACGCTTTAAAACCATATATACATGTTCATTTAATTCTCCTAAACAATGCCCGGAAACCGAGAAAGGCAGAACAGATTCAACCCGTCCGTTAAGTGTTAAGATTAACATAGTTTTTCAGAACGGAGAAAAAGAGCCGGGTTGATTTCTTTTTAATTCAAATTTAGCTTATTCATCGATTTATATTGAATCATATAAAAAGTCTTGTGTAGAAAATCAGTGAAAAAACTAGTTAATATGAAATGTCTGATCGACGAGATTTTTTCTTGAAGGTTTGATTTGTAGCTTTTTTTTTTATTGCTAGACACATTGTATTTCTAAAACGTACATAGAACACCACTACGCTGTTAGTTATATATAATTTTCTTCAATATGTTTCTTTCAGCTATATCGGATATTGCGGATAGTCTGGATACAAAGATAACATTATATAGATATGGTGATTTACAGAATTCGAGACCAACAAATCTGAATGATACAGATTTGATTACTGTTATGAAAGATGTACCTGTTACTGCGCCGGATATTCAAGAAAAGGGTTGTTATAGTGATAAATTATTGTATATATACACCAGTGGTACAACTGGTCTTCCAAAAGCAGCGGTCATAACGAATTCCAGGTGAGTTTTTCAATTGTAAATAAATTACAATCTACTAGCTGATGTATTTGGGCTATTTTGTGATGTGAATTATTGTAACAATGGAATTAAGAAAAAGATCGACTGGTTTGATGTTTTCTAGTGCGGCCGTACAGTCCGGCGACTGAAAGATGGTTACGGAGCGGCGGAGCTTCTCGTTTTCAACCAGCTGTTCTCGCTATTTTCTTTTTGGAATCCCGAAACCCAGTCTCCTGAAGTAAACAATTACGCGGAATGTTTACTTTAGGAAACTGACTTTGGGGATTATAGAAATGGTAAGAATAGGCGTTTGGATACGAGAGGATCCGCCACTCCCTAGCCATCTTTCAGTTGCCCGACTGTACATTGCATTAATTTTAAAACGTGTGTACATACGTTACATGTGTTATAAACAACCTACCGTGGAACTATTTAAATGTTGAAGAAGAATTTGCAACGCTTTATTCTATGTTAGAATTGTATGTAATAATGAGGTAAACAATTGTCATTCAAAGTATAAAAATCGTTTTCCTTGTTTATTATATGTAAGGGAAGTAAGTGTAGGGACTACAAAATTAGTGTGCAATTATTTTAACTCGAATTGTTGGAAGTTTCCACAATGTTATGAACATTTTTGCGATACTTGGTTACGTTTTGCTAGCGTTGAACAGGACGTTTTTTTCTACAAGGCTATTTTTTCTTTTTCAATATTATGACTGTTTCTAAATAATAGTAATATGTCAAATTTGGCTATAAAAAGGAAATTAATTTATGCTTCGTTCCAAACTTACTGTTTTTCGGTACGAAAATACTATGCTTTTTCACTTTATCCATTGTTTTCCTATGTCGTTATGGTTAATTTTACAAATTCATTTCTATATTCCTTTCTATGAAACAATCTGTAGTATATAGTACAGTAAAGAATGTATAGTTGTTTAATTGAATGATAATTTATAATTTGTGCAATTCAATGTTTCTGAAATATGGAAGATATTCAGGACGATGTATCGCGATGTATTCTAATGTAAAAGTTCGTTTTTAAATCTGAAATTAATTAGGTGTTTAAGATGACTGATTTGGATTTTTTTTCAAAGTTCCTCAAATTGACAGGGAATTATTAGAGTTAATATTCCGCTCCTATCCCTAAAACCTACGTTATTCACTTGATCGTTCTCTCTAGCTTCTGCCTTCTCCTTTTTCAAAGTACTTATTCAGTATATATTTATATTAATATATTGTATTAACACATTGTATGCGGTCGACGTAAAAGTACATTTTCCGAAGACTGTGCATAGACTATTTAAAATAGGCGATTCGTGGCATTAATCACTTAGTTTTGAAAAGTTAAGTATATTTTCGAATTCAGAGAGTACACCGTTTTCAATTTATACTAATTTGTTGTAAAAATAAAATTCGTGCAAATTTTTCAACAAGTTTCCGTCTTGAGTCTCAATGAGACGTCAAATAACACTCGCATACAATGTGTTAATATATTATTATCAGAATAAATATTTCCAATCAATTTTACTAGTAATTTCGCAGTTCGAGCTGCTTAATTTTGAAAAAAATCCATATTTTTATAGTATAGCATCGTATTCGCAATTCTTTTCCATGATTTTTACGAAAACAAATTTTCTAAAATTTATGCTGACAATAATTGAATGTAGAAGTGAATAACAGAATCTATACCTTTGTCTCTACTAAGTTTTTTTTTATATCAAATAAATTATTTACTTCTTAGTCATGACAGTTTATTAATTTCTGCAGGTTTATGTTTATATCAAGCGGTGTCTTTTATTTGGCCCGTATACGTGAAAGCGACATAGTTTATACGCCTTTGCCATTGTATCATACTGCTGGTGGCATAATGACCGTAGGTTACTCTCTTTTACATGGAAGTACGACCGTAATCAGGAAAAAATTTTCGGCGAGCGCGTACTTCACCGATTGTATTAAATATAAATGTACGGTAAGTAAACAATTATTCAGGTATTTCTATATTAAAAGTATTTAACTTTGTAGATATGATATTTTCTTGGTATTTATTCTGTAACAACTTTAACCCACATTATTTAATATTAAATATATTAAAGAACCTGGTTCCACATAGAAAAAAGTCATTTATTTAATTACCTATTATTAATAACCTACTATTCAAATATTTAAAAGAAAGGTAAAACAATGAAAAGTACTATATTTACACAAGGAGACTAATTGTAAGTAGAATAATGAAACGATAAATGCTACTATTTTTGATAGTAAAAGTATTAAAGAAAAATAATGAATCCTTAATTTTAAAGTTAAGAATGATATTAAATAAACTATCAGGCGAACATGTCTGCAGATTCTACACTCATTGTTAGTTGCAAAAATATTTTACCACGTCTCTTACTATTTAATAGCGATTTCATACGAAAGCGCGAAATCGGAGTGAAGTGAAAGCGAAATATTAATAAGTATAAACAGGTTAGGGAACATGAGAACAAGTGAGACACTTGTAATTGTTATCGTTAATAAATTATTTTTTTCTTATTTTTTTTTTTTTTAAAGAAAGAACCCATTCCTTCCAGTCCTGATTCCCAGATTACTTTAAACACAAATCTTACAATTAGAGCGTAATCCCTTCAGTGTACTGGGAGATTCCTTAATCCAGGGGTTGTCACCCTTGTCCTTATCGCCTGGTAACGTGAGATTTAAACTTTTATGGTGGGCGGTAAGGATTTTGTCCGATGCCGAATCTATTTGCTTTTTTTAATCACTCAAATTGAGTTATCCTTCTTTTTTAAATAAAAAAAAATAAATAAATTTAACTATATATTTTTACTACACCTTCACTCTAAAGTTACGAATACTTTGCAATTGCGCCAAATTAAGTTACTGCAGAATCGGTGTGCGGTAAGAAAATTTTACTATCAACAAAGATTCAAAACTGGACGGTAGGTATAAAAAGATTGACTATTCCTGCCTTAACCCGTACATAAGAAAGTATATACGTAACCAGCATATATTTGATGTTTGTTATCTTACAAATAAATTTGCAAATGAGAATCTTTTGTTTCACATATTCATCTTATTTTGTCATGTGAATTTAACTTATTTGTACACATTGTACACATATTGACAATCACTTTGTATCTGTATACACAAAACACTCTGTATATGTATTGCGTAAACATTTATCTCTTAACTGCACGTGAGCACGTTGAAAGATTTACGGAAAAAAGTTTTGCATAGTAATTAACGTATAAGATTATCTTATATGTCAAGCGCATGTAATCAATTATTATACATCGTATAGCTATTGATTACATCTATAGTGTTGTTTATTAATTTAATTTAGTGCCCGTAAATATATCTCCCTTAATTAATACGTTGATTATAATAATGGAGGCCGCCGGTGACCGGCGCTATTCAATTCAAAGGAATTTCATATGACTTTTAAACTATTCACAAATTTTCTAATACATTTGATATTTCAATATTGGCATTAACCCCTTGACTTACGATTTCTTTTCTGGCGGGGCACACAAAGACTCAAAATGAATTCCTGAAGTCAAAAGTTTTCGCTGATTTCTGATATTTTGTATAACTGAACGTAATATTAATAGTATAGAAGTAATTAAACGTTTCACGACCGGCTATATTAGGAATATAAAATCATGTCTGGGGTTCAGAAGATTGATTTAAGTTTAGAAGATGATTTTCACAATTTCTTTACTTCAAAAACTATTATTATAAATAAAGTATAAGATTCTAAACATCCTTTATATTACATACTATGTTTAATTAATTTGATTGATAATGATAAATGTCATATTAATGTACGAGGCAACATATATTGCTATTTAATTAAGTGTATGTTACACAGGTGTACTGACAAATATATGTGCATGACTTCCATTACAAAAACAAACGTAACTACCTTTTTGTTTGACTAATGTTACTGCAGTAATAAAAAAATAAAATAAAAAATTTCGAATTTTTCCAAAAACTATTAAGTAGAAAATATTAGAGTGTCACTATTAAGATTTCGGTCAATTATGTATAGTATCAAAAACTGGAGAGAGATTTTGGTTTCAGGAATTCATTCTGAGTTACTGTGCACACAGTCAAATTGAAATCGTAGGGCGATGGGTTAAACGTGCGAAACTGTAATAATGTAGTTCTTATCCTTCTGGTTGTTAAAAAGTTGAGTAGTTACTTGCTTGATTTAATTTTTTTTCCGGACAGTGGAAAGAGATCTTAAGCTTGATCAAACATATTAGGGGTACCGAAAAATAATCAAAGTCTTTTTTTGCTGGCGAAAAACATTTATTTATTAAAGAAATCTCAAATACTAATCAACAAAATAATTTCCACAATTTTCTAACACTTTTTGCCAGTATAAAGGTAGTTGTTCGATTCCCTTTTTAAAAAAGTCCTTCGATGTTTGGTTGAAAAACGTTTCCAATTACGTTTTTACTTCTCCAATTTTGATTACTATTCGGTACCCTTAATATTTGAATACTCTGTCCTTTTCTAAAATATGTTCCCTACAATTTTGTCACTCAAGCTTTTTTTATCAGCACCATTATAATGGATCTTAAATCTACCCCAACATTTCATTCGTTCCTGTTTATTGGCTCATATCCTTTCCTGGTAAAAC
This sequence comes from Cerceris rybyensis, assembly GCA_910591515.1. Taxonomy (NCBI): domain Eukaryota; kingdom Metazoa; phylum Arthropoda; class Insecta; order Hymenoptera; family Crabronidae; genus Cerceris; species Cerceris rybyensis. The sequence continues at coordinate 11,085,377 of OU342793.1, forward strand.
CAAATAAAATATTTGCTCGCTAATATATTCAAATACGTAAGAAATCTAGAAGATAATACTGACGATCCGTAAACATTAAAACAAAATGAATGATCAGTTGTATCTGTCATGAAACTAAATGCACTTGAAATTCCTATTTATGTTCTAGGTTGGTCAGTACATAGGAGAAATGTGTCGTTATATTTTGGCAGTGCCACCGAAAACCGAAGATAAAACACATAGTATTAGATTATTATTTGGAAACGGATTAAAGGCACAAATATGGTCTGAATTTGTCGAACGATTTAACGTACCACAAATTGCAGAATTTTATGGAGCTACAGAGGGAAATGCTAATATTGGTGAGTCGTACATCTCTTTTGTGATGTAAATTATTCACAATAACTGTATTGTATTCTATTTTTATATTACAATGTTTATAATGTGTATGAATCGATTTTGAGAAAGTATGATTTGCGATCAGCATAGAAAAATCTTCGATTCTCCCTGAATTGGCTTCTTTTTTGTACCTTTGATTGATAAGATTTCGTAAGTCATATATGTAAAAAAATATATTAAGAAAAAGAGAGGGTGTCGTCAGTCCCAAATTAATTATATTATAATAATATTAAATTACTTTGGAGTATGACAAGGCAGTGCATATACGCGTTTACAGTTAACTTCGTTATTGTCAGACGAAATTGTACATTTTAGATCGATGGATATAGCAAAACACCTACTGCAAAAATTATCCTTGACCTTGATCCAGGTCAAATTTTTTTATTAGCTCACCATATTGATTTCATCGCGAAGGTAAACAAACTAAAAAGAAACATGTCCCGGAAATGAGATTTTTTTATGCAAATTAATGTTAAAGTTGCTTTCTATAATCTTACGAATGTTTTCGCTTGAACTTCGGATCTCTCATCTACAATGCAAATTACTATTCCTCTGTAGGATTCCTATAACTATTCAATATCATTCAATATATGTCTTCTTTAGATACTTAATTGCAATTACTAACTGTACAACTATGATTATTATTAAGTGAATAGCGAATGTTATTTGAACGTTAAACAGCAGTAAACAGATTTGAAAGTCATGGAAATTTTTATCTAAGTATGCAGTATATGTAAAGATATTAAGGAGTGTATAAATTGTAGTGTGCTTTTATCAGTACTTTACATTTTTCAGTAAATATTGATAACACTGTGGGAGCGGTCGGCTTTGTTTCACGAATCATTCCGTCTTTTTATCCCATTTCCATTATCAAAGTAACAGACGATGGAGAACCCATTAGGGATAGTAAGGGATTATGCCAAGTATGTGGCCCAAGTAAGTGTTTTCATGGACATTAAGTCAGTATAAACTATAAAATTATTGATTGATTGTTAATGTCTTGCTAGGTGTATACATAACTTTTACTTTTTTTTAACCCCTCATATAATTTATGATGGCAATGGTAAATAATAAAGGTCGCGATCTATCACTGAGTGGTGCAATTATTTTTCACATACATCTTAAGTAGCTCACTTAATTATCGATTCAATGAAGTGAACAAAATTTGCAACCTCGTAAAGGAGGCGTTTCATATTATAATTTTGGGAACATGACACTGTTACATACAAGGAGATGTTTTACATGATTATTAATATTGTTATGTAAACATTTTTAGATGAACCTGGTGTCTTTATTGGGAAAATCGTACCGACTAATCCTGGTAGAGCCTTTTTAGGATATGTCGATGAAAATGCATCGAAGAAGAAAATCGTTTATGATGTATTTAAGAAGGGTGATTCGGCATTTTTATCTGGTGTGTATTTCTTATTTAATACATCATCTATTGCCAGAAGTATAAGTATATATATATTTGATTGTATTGACGTACCTTAGTCGTTAATTCGTGAATCGTATTTATCAAATTTGTTTTGATTATCCTTGAATTTTTAACACTTTTTTTCAATTTTCTACGTGTATCTTATAGATTGAAAGCGATTAAATCGATCAAGATTTCTGCCTTCTCCATTTCTTCCGTTCCAACGTATTCTTTTGTCATTTTTAAATATATTATTAAATTAATTTTCCGTAAATGTAGTGTTCTTTGCGCCTTTTGTACATACTGATGGATATGTGAGGGCGTATATTTACGCCTTTCGTATATATTGGTGGGATTGTGAAAGCGTATATATACGCCTTCAGCAGTCAAAGGGTTAATCCAATACAAATAACAATTTGAATGTTCATTTGTTCAAAATCTTAAATCTCCGAAAATTCTCCACCAACTGCTTTGAAATTTTGATACAACGTAGCATTCGAAAAGAATTGTGTTTTTCTATACCTGTTAAATAGATGTTACATTCGTGACTGGTAAAAACATGTTTTTTGTAGCTAGTAACTTGTAAAACTAATGAATCCTGGAAATGTGTGTTGTACTTTTGCAGGAGATATTGTGGTATCCGATGAATTAGGATACTTGTACTTTAAGGACAGAACGGGTGATACCTTCAGGTGGAAAGGAGAAAATGTTTCGACCACTGAAATTGAGGGTATCATTAGTAATATCATTAACTACAAAGACTGCATAGTGTATGGAGTAGAGGTAAGATAATCATTTTTTAATCACCTTTTTCTCTGATTTCGATTACATTTTCTCCTTCTTTCGTGTGTGTGGGTGCTTGCTTTTGTGTACATTAGTATTATATAGTATTAATTAATAACCATTAATAGTATATTGCAGTATTATTTACTAATTATTAATACATTATCATATTACAGAAGTATAAAAGATTTAAATTATTTAACACTTTATTAGATTCGGGGTACCGAGGGTAAAGCTGGAATGGCTGCAATATACGACGAAGACTGTACATTGGATATCAAACAATTGTCAATAGACATACAAACACACTTGCCAGCATACGCCAGACCTCAATTTATTAGGATATTGACAAAAATTGATCTTACAGGTATGTTTTTTTCTATTCATATATATTACAATTTATATATTCAGAATAAACAAAACATAGTCACGTTCTGTTAATTTGTAATTATACAATTAATAAGTATGTAAACTGTAGAGAATATGATGTTTATGATTTATACCCTCATTTATTGTGTTTTCTTAAATTTTCAATTAAAAACTATCGAATTGAGAATATCAATGAGATGCGATACGATAAAATTATTTCTATATTATTAATGTTGCGTTAAATTATACGCTATATCAAGAATCACGGAGCAACTTTTTTTTTGCCAATTTAATTCTGAATTATTGTGGAAGAAACTGTAAAAGAAATTGTACTGTAAGGGGTTAAATGTGCATGGGCAGGGTAAGAGGGTCAGAAGAGACCTTTAATAAATTCCATCTGGCAATAGTTATAAAAAAAAATCACTTTATACCAAATTTCAATTCGATAGCTTGAGCAAGAGGATAGTTACGGGGAACACATGAAGCATAAATTTTTACCTTTTTTTCCTTGTGGGGTGCAAAAAGTTGCAAAATGTTCTAACACATCCTAAACACGACGATACAATTTGCAGATCGAGCAAGTATCGACATACTATGTTATACAAAAATGTATGTTACATATTAATGGAACGTAATTTTATTCCTTGATAAGTATTTAGAGGTGGTTTATACAATCAACCCTTAAACAGCCCCCTACCAAAATAATATATACATATCAATCCTCTGGTATTCAAACACCATACGTAAAAGTTTCAGGTCGATCGATTTGATAGAACATACCTCAATAATTTAAAAAATATGAAACTTTTAATATAAGTAGATACAGATGGTCAACATTTATTTTTATAATTTTGTGATTAATTTAAGACTATAATTGATGATTATTAGGAAAATATTAAAATACGAAATACTTTTCGTTAATAATTCGCAACAACATATCATCTTTGCCGTATAGTTGTACACTTTGTTATATAGTGTGTCTGTAGGTACTATATAGCACAATTCATTATTATTTATACTAATTGCGAGGATATTCAAGAAGAAAAAACAGCAAGAATAAATTTAAAAGAATACTAAAATTCAAATATAAAATGCTACAGATAATATACATTAATAAAAGTATAAGAATATATAGACTGTTAAACAATTGTTACAGGTACATTCAAATTGAAGAAGAAAGATCTTCAAATTGACGGATACGACCCCAAAAGGATACATGACAAATTATACTACCTCGATGGAAAATCTGGATATCAAGTTTTAACGACTGAAGTTTATGAGCTGATTCAAGAAGGGAAAATTCGATTTTAAATCGTTTTTCGAGAAGGACGTTAGAGTGGTGTAAAAGCGGGTGTCACAATTTTTCATACATTAAGATAAACGGGACAATTGTTATATAATATATTATTTATGATATTATACTTTCATTACATGTTACACAGATATAGATTTACAGTTTGAATAAATAACGTTTCAAAATCTCGTGACTCTTAAATACTACTTTTGCACTTTGCAATTTACCGATTTGCAGTAGATGAGCATAGGATTAGTCAGTTTTTTCCTTGGTTCATAAGAAGGTTCAAAAAGAAATTATTACTCCTCCCGTCTGACTGTACACTTACAATTGCCACCGTTACAATTACGCAATGTTAGACCGCGGATCGCAGGCTCCCTATACGGCCTAACAAGTCCGAATTTTTTGTGGTGTCTGAAGATTAGTTTCACCATAGTATATTTAGAAAATGATAAAAGTACTATTTTAAATAATTGATTAAACCTGAGTTTTAAATATTAAATTGTACAGAATTTTATGATTTTCACGAGCTAAATTATAATATTTGACAAAGTTCAAAATTTAATTTTGAAGAATAGAAGCTTAGATGTATCTTGCGTTACCTCAAAGTCACAGGTATCCATAGAGGGTTAAAATGCAAAATAGGCTGACAACGAGTTATAGCTGATTAGTTAAGTTATTTGGCAATGATCGATCAAATTCTGAGCGAAATATCACTAATTTTTTCATAATTTTTTATGAAGGAGATCAGGTGAAGTGGGACTTAAACTGTAAAATTCCTTTCACCTCGTAACAACTTCCGTAGTAGGAGTAACGGTTTAACCGCAGAGGTCATTTCTCCGTCTCGAGAGATTCACGCAAAAACTCATCGTTGTAAAATGATTCTTTTGGCGTCGCTCGAAAGCCAAGACTCCAAGGAAGACGTAAAAACAGTCTCATTACGATCGGTTTAAAAACAGGCGAGATATTTAATTTCAAAGTCGAAGAGTGGGGGAGGTCTTGGTGGGATCAGGTCAACCAGGGGAGCGCCGCAGGTCAAAGTTCGAATGATTGTACCTCGGTTTCTGGAGATCGTAGAGGGATGCATTTTTTAAATGTGTATCTTGAAGGTGTTTACTTTAACGTACTCTGGGCCAAAAGTTTCGAACCTCATTGATTTAATACTTTGCAGAAATATTTTTCTGTGCGATCCATTGAATTATATGGATGAAGGTCAATTTTATTTTGGGACATTTTTTCATACTTATGTTGGATACCGACCTAATTCTTTAAGAATTCATATTCAAATATTCCTAAACGTGAGTCAGGGTCCAAACGGGAATTGTTAGCTATCTCCGATTCCGTCATCGCTTTTCCTTCAAAATATGTTTTGAAGACCTTTGGTCCTAAGGAAAAGCGATCGCCCTTTTGGAACCTTACTCACGAGAAGTCGGAGTCATCCGAACCTCCCACCACACTGTTGTAAAACCCTTAAAAGAGGTCTCTCATTACCAAAATCAGACAGACTAAATCAGGAATTTTGTATCGAATCGCTGACAGGCGGCATCTCGCGACGACGTCACCCTTGAACTGTTAAAACTCCGAGCGCGGAATAGTTCTTTTCTTAAATAAAGTGTTGTTAACCATCCACGGCATACAACATTAAAATTGGTGTCAGAAGTGGGATACAACACTTATTTGATTAGACCTTTTGAGAAAAAATTCATAACATGTATTGTTGTGTGTAAAATACACCGAAGTCTCTTACAACTTTTGTGCCCCATGAAATTTGGAATGTGAAGTAAAAACCGGTATTTTGAATTTACCCCGTAACTACCCTACGGTTAAAATTTGGTACGCAATGGATTTTTAGATAACCTATTGAATGACTCAACTGATTTCACCACCAGATGCAATTAGTTGAGGGGTACTTTTAATTCCTTACTTTACTACACTCTATATTGAATGTCTTAAAATTGAATGAACGAGTTTCGCGATATTCCCAAACTATCGATTTTAAAATTATCGTTTAAAGTATAAATTCACAGTAAATATCACTAGTTTTCCGAATAAAATTCCGTGTACAAATCATCCTATACATAAACTAAAAAATATAAAAACTCAAGAAAAACTGTGGAAAGAAGTTAGAACACATAAATGTAACGTTACTCGATGAACTATAATCCTGTAAGCGAATTAAAATGTATATAACCTGTTGTATAAGAAACATTTTTTATCAACTTATCAAAATATAGTAGTGAGATCCTAAAAATATTTACCGTTTTAGACTTTTAATTCATCATAAGAATATAAAGATCTTCATATTATTTCTTATGAAAATATATGCAATTTAATTAAAAGGACAGATGATAGTATTCGGGTTAGGAAGTTTAAACAAAATCAGCAGAACTTGATTTTAACGCTACTATGTAAATATTGAATGTATCGGAAAATACGTAAATATTACAATTTTAAAGTCACATGAAATTTCATTGCATTTAATACTGCCGGTCACCGGTGACCCCCATGTCAGTCAAAATGTAAGTCGCCTTGCGAGTTAAAAAATTTCTGACTTTTCGTCGACATCAGTAGGCAGCTCCGTCAAGGTGAATTGATACTGAAAGAGGAGGAACTTCGTTGCATATATTGCCTAACTTATATTTGTGCTACATGAATTTGTAACTTTATAAGTGATCATTATATTAGTAGTTATTATTAACTTATCATTAGACTGCGGATTTTTATGCATTTATGACAAATTAAATACGACTAAAATATACAAAAAGAGCATAATATAAAAATATATCTAACATATCCAAAGTATGGTATTTGTTGTAATATTTATTAAGTGCGATAAATTCCTAGATAGGTTTTCCTGTCTCACCTGCATTTTTGAAACTCGAAATTTGCATAAACATCCGCAGTCTACTTATCATATTTATGTTTTTAAAGGTGCTAAGAAATACATATTACACAGTTGTAGTTAAACGAAAATGATTAAAAATTATTTCCTTTAAGCTATTTACAAATTTATTAAATGACGTTGTTTTATTTGTAACTGCTATGTGAATCATTATTTTGAGAGCTTTACATAAAGAAAAGAAAATTAAATATTTGCGACGATGAAAGGCAGATATATTTGGCAAATATATGAGAATGTCAAGATAGAATAAAATGAAAATTATTCGAAATTTGTACATCTAAATTTACACAATTTTAATTTTTTTTTAACCGAAATATACATATTTTGTTGCCGCTTCGGTGACTTGGATGCTCCACAAACATTGACTGAACAATATTACATGTTCAAAAATTTAGTTTCCATTTCTTGAGCAAATGGAAACCATAAGAAAGTGCTTTTACCCATTGCAGTCTACGTTTACAGTGAGATTTTAATTCATGCTGGTTATACCTACTTCTATCTAAATACCTTGTAAATATTTTTGTAGTTGGGGATATTATCGTTTCAAACAGAAAAATCGACACCATGAATTTCAACCCTCGTTACAATCATGATCAAAGAATTGCCAATGCTGTTGCTAAAATCGATAATAAACCACCACGCTTTAATGCACCCGCATATTACAAACCACGGACTTTGGAAATCGATGCCGCAAGAACGAGAGAGATAGACATGGAGAACATGGAATTATTGAAAAGGTTAAATGCGATCAGTCGAGTAAATGTACGTATAAAGATGCATTGAAATGTGTCTATAATAGAATTTATAATTGCACTATTTTTCCTTTTTTTTCTGTTTTTAAACATTACTTTTCGTTGCTCTATTCCATCGAATGTCTTGACTTGTAATTTTGCTATACTTTCCACTACACAGGCAAAATTAAATTTAGATTTAACTTAGGTTTTTCTATGGGTATAACTTTATTGCATAGTGTAAAGCAGCATCAAGAATATTTTGCACGCCCGAGCCGTCCTTCGAGAAACACCGCCTCCTTCACCACATACAGCCGAGATGTCACTGATTCACAACCACTCTGTAGGCGTCACGCTCGTGCCTATCGGCACTGGCGTGGTGCCGCATTTGGGGCGACATTCGTAGTTAATCGCTCGCGCTGGAAAGACGTGCCTCGCGCGTCAGTCGCGGAGATAAGAACGACGTACGTGGCACGTCGACTCATAATATTTGTTGAGGAACAGTTTCAAATGGCACTACGTCGCATAGGCTGCAGCGGCCGCGACGGCAACAATGTATTCTTTAATACGAGGAAGCCTAGCGTTCTAGCATCGGATAGTTATTTTTAACAATTTGCGCTAGTAATTAATTTACAAATGTGCGTACTGGAACGCAATACTATATTTCTGCCGTAAGATTTAATGAAGTGGTCGATTTCGGCAAAACCATCGCCAGAAGTTCAAAAACATTAAAATATATTAAATGTATTTGATTTAAAACATATCTCAGGATACTTTTTCACTAACAGTACTTTTGTCTTATCCTACATACGACGTAGTGCCATCTGAAATTGTTCCTCAACAAATATTCTGAGTCGACGTGCCACGCACGTCGTTCTTATCTTCGCGACTGACGCGCGAGGCACGTCTTTCCAGCGCGAGCGATTAACTACGAATGTCGCCCCAAATGCGGCACCCCGCCAGTGCCGATAGGCACGAGCGTGACGCGTACAGAGTGGTTGTGAATCAGTGACATCTCGGCTGTATGTGGGTGAAGGAGGCGGTGTTTCTCGAAGGACGGCTCAGGCGTGCAAAATATTCTTGACGCTGGTGTAAAGTGTTTCTTTTGTCGTTCTTCCTTACGTTCTTACGTGAAAACCGCTAAACACATATCAGCCGTTTAGTTTGAAAGTCGCATAATTTACTTCACCCTAACGAAAAATGATAACTTTGTACGACTATACGAAATTATTTCTTTTGGAAAGATATAAGTATGCAACATAACAAGTCCAAATAAATCTTTTCGAAAATTGGCATTAATATTTTTAACACTAGAGCCACCAAATCAGACAAAATGACTGAGACACAATTTTCGAAAATATTCTCCAAGTTTATAGCAGGGTTGAAAAATCAATATTCTACATCCATATAAAAAAAGAACATAAATCACTGAATCGATTGTCTTTCCGACCCTTTATTTCTCTCTTTTAAAGCGGTTATTTAATGTATTGAAATATGGCAGATTTAAAGGGGGTAGTTCTACTGCTTAACACTCTAAAACGCAAACCCTAAATATCTCGATAGGAAAAGAAAGTTACTTACCCTACTTTCAAAATAAATAGCTTATATCATAGGACGAGCGTTTAGTGCAGCCCAAAACCTAAAGAAAATTAGACCACATCGATGGAGTAATGTAAACATTTTTTCACATATATCTCGAAAACTAAAGGCATAAGGCGATTACGTACATCGAGAGTTGGTAGTTAAAGTTATGGGTTAGTTTTATGCTCTATGTCCTTTCGTTTCAATGCTTTATTGCGTGCTTTCCTTCTTTTTCCATTTAGACGAATTCTACGACATATCTTTACTAGTCGATTCTGTTCAGTTCAAGCAAATATTTGGCACATACTCAATCTTTACCATATCAAACCTATCTGATCGCAGTCATTCAATTCCTTGCGTTACTATTACATGAATATCTTTACATACACAACATAATTCACTTTTATAACATGTTCGAAAAGAATAAGTTAGTTTTGAAAAGTTAAATACATTTAAATATTAAACTTCTATGTTTAATTTTTATCTTAATTCAAAATCGAGGTCTCAAACAGTTTTGTCGATGAGATCTCTGTTATTTTGGAAACCTGTACTCCGCGTTTGATTTTAATTTTCGAGATGTTCGTGAAAAATTTAGTTTTATTGTACGGTACTTGAATCGTAGGGAAATATCGACTGTTGGATGCCAACTATTATACGTAGATCGCATGCCAAAGACCGTGAAGTGGATAATATTGATATTATAAAAGCGAACAAGATGTTGCTAAAAAGACTTCAGAATGTTGTTAGCGAGTACTCCGCGGCAGAATTTCTAAAAGCATGGAACGATATGAAAAAAAGGTTGGTTATATCGAGAACATAAATATAAGACTTCAAATTCTAAAATGCCTGGGGCAGAAAAAGACTGAAGTCATTTAAGTATCTATTTCATAGAATACGAGAATCAGAGTATTCAAACGAGAATTACAAATAGTCTGACAATGTACACACACTATTCCACATTTACTTTAAAATTATTTTTTTACGATTCTCTTCTACTCAGCCCTTTTAACACTCATATTTAATCCCTTGCGGTCGTCTTTCATTAAGAACAAGATGTGTAATCGCACTTAAAACAAAACTACTACAATTTTAGTAAAAATTATATATACCTCAGAAACTTGTTGATTCATTGCTTTGGTGGTTGAGAGTAGACATACAATGACTACGAGGAAACTAGTTTGGGGGCTGAGAGCAGACGTACGACCGTAACTAAGGGTTGATACCACTATACAAATGAATTACCAAGAAGTCCAGAAAAAGAGACTCTCGTTTTCGAAAGTATTATACGCGCACTAATAAGTGAAATTCTTGAATGTGATCAAGGAACACTGATTATTCCTCGACGGTTGAGCGCAAACGTTGAATATTGAAACGACTTGTTATTCAAGTCGTTACTTCGTTAGAGGACGAACGAGACCAAGACGAACGTCGAAACGACTTGTTATTGTTACAGGACCAACGAGACGAACACTTACTGGGTGCTGCGATCGCTGACGATCACCGAGTATCTTTTTTTTTTATAAAATTTCGTTTATTGAGCGTGAAGGAAAATACAATGAGACGCTCGATAAACGGCGGGCTATTTTAAAATTATGAATTACCTACATGAAACATGGCAGCAACGGCTGCAACTCGAGTCATAAAATCTCTTTGTACGATAATGAATTGGTTGCGCTGGAGACTGTGATAATACAGTTTTAGTATGTTCATTATGAAGATGGTATGGTCGTCAGAAAAGAAATGGGTGCAACGCTTATGCAAAAAGTGATAGCCGAGTATGTTTTGATAACACATAGCGGTCGTCGTACTTCTTGGCCAATGAAGTGAAAATAATTGCTCTCGTTGCTCATAGAATTAATTTTAAAATTATAACGGAATTGAGCAATATTGTTTATTTATGTAACTAAATATTGCAAATATAGTGTTTTGTTTCATGCAGCGTTATTGCCAAAATATAACTTAAACGTAGAACGTATTTATAAAGTAAGCTACATACAATAATGTATAAAGTCATAAAACAACACATAAAGAATAAATGTGTATTTGTAAAATAAACTATAATAGAAAGATGTCTGTTCTATCGCTTTCTACTGTTAGCATTTCTCCTGGACGTTTAGTTCTTTGTACAAAATTTTTTCTAAATATCCTCCGGAATATAACGTTGCATATTACTTTTATGTCATAAACGTTTAAACATGTTTAACCCTTTACGTGCGGACTATTTTCTGCCGATGCGCTCCGGTGAGACTAAATACTTTTCCGCATAGTATGGATATACCGCAGAAACAATTGCCTCCGCCGGGCGCGTATTTGCGTCCATAGTCTATATCGATAGCTTTCGCTGGACGCATATGTGCGCCCATAGCACTCAAAGGGTTAAACAATGCTCAAAGAAGATAGGGCGTCCAAAATTTTGAGATGAGTGCATAAGGTCTTGTAATAATTGTTTTTGTGAATTACAGACGTGGCAGCTCGCATGAGAAGCCAACTTTTACACCAATTGTGAAAAAAGGATATGGTATTACTAAAAATTTACCACCGGATATCCATGTTGATCCAGCTATTCGAACCAGATGTTTTTTTGACATTGTCGTACAAGAAACGAAACAAAACTTAGGAAAAATAGTAATTCAACTCTTTGATGACATTGTACCACAGACATGTGCAAATTTTTTGAAGTTGTGTCAAGGAACTAATGGCTTTTCGTACAAGTTATTATCTATAAACATATTGTTTCAAAATTTCACCATCATGAATGTTTAGATCGTCTATTTTATGATCATAAAAAAGTACATTCTTATATTACTGTGAAAAGTTGTACATTTGGAGCAGTGATTTGTTATAGAAAAATTAGAAATTTTCATCAACTTATTCAAATCTCTGAATGCATTTCATATTCTAAAACATTACGGTTGCTGATTGTGAGACTTTATCAACTCTAGGTTGACCAAGGTGGTTAAACTGATCTACCGTGAATTTTTTGAAAATGTTTTTAAAACTCGGAAGTTTCTTTCCCAACTTTCTGTTCCTATCTTGAAGACTGTAAGCAATTGAATCGCTGAAGTTTTTTGTCCCTTTTATTTGTTTCATTCGAACATATTTGCTTGACAATTTTTAATTATAGAGTATGGACAATATATACCATTTTTTAAATAGAAATACGCCATTCCATCGAATTGTTTCGAGTTATTGGTGTCAAGGTGGGGATGTCACAAATTTTAACGGCACCGGAGGAGATTCAGTACATGAAGATATGACCGAAAATGAAAATTTTTATCTATCTCATTCTGGTCCTGGTATTTTATCGATGTACAGCAGTGATAATCCTAGTGACTCGAAATTCAATATTACGTTCAAATGTCTAAAAACAATGGACGGAAAGAAAGTAGTATTCGGACAAGTTGTTTCCGGCCTTTCAAATTTCTACAAGGTACGTAAATTAATGATAAATGTACATCAACCTGTTGTACAATTCTAAATGCAATAAAAATCTATTTATATTTTGAACAAATTGTAATTATCTTTCATATTCTTTATTATAAATTTAATTTCATCTTGTACACCATTTTTCATTATTCTAATGTTAACATTATCCCTTTTATTAACAGATTGAAGAATTTGGTACCAAGACAGGAAAACCAATTAAAACTATAATTATTTCTAATTGTGGTGCTATAAAAACGAAGCAAGCATAATGAAATCAAACGTTTTCTCTTCTTGCATGGTGTGCAACTCTTCTTTTTGCAATAATATAAAATAATTTTAGTATTTTCGTAATATATTGTTGTAACACCTTATAGTGTGTCGATATTTTTTTCTGAAATAATAGGAACTAGTATTTCTACTGTCTTAAACTAAATTTTTGTTCTAGCGCGCTTGGTATAGGCAATGTGCACGTTAAATGTATTCGCGTTCTGATTGGTCAACCGTTCTCCCCACCAAGCGCCACTCGAGTCGCTGCAAGCGCTCCCCACTCCTACCGCAGTCTCTCTCCGCCCTTGGTGCTGTCAAGACATATCCACTGTGAGTATTGTTTTACAGAATTTTCTGATTTACCGATTGCGGAATAATAGTACTCTCGTATATCACTAACGTAGTAATCTACTATTCCATAGATATCAATTTTAATGATATTATTTACTTAAAAGAAGTTAGTAACCATCGCAAAATAACTACGTAATTAAGAGTACCAACGAATCCTAGCGAAAATGCGTAACTTTTCTCATTTACAATGTTAATACTTGTATTGTAGTTTCATATTTCGACGATAGTAATGAAGAACTCGCTTGAATATTGTTTTTCAATATGATTATACAAGATTTCGAAACTTTTACGTAGTCCATTACGCTTTACTCTTGTATATTTAGAGAATTAACCGTTATTCTGCGGACGACCTTGCGGTAGGGCAGGTTCAAACAGGCTCAGACTGTAACATGTAGTTAGTATAAATAAATCGTTTTATATCTTAAAAGTCAATAATTGAAACGATATGATAAAAGCAATAAATGGATCGAAGTCTCTTTGAACAAGTAATAACAAGATAATGAATAAATCAATTAAAGGGTTAAAATTGAATAACAAATAAAATGTAATTCTTTATTTTGGTATATGAATAAAAATTCGTTTGAGAATGTTCAATTCATACATTCAACAACATTTGGGGGTTCAGAAAAGAAATAGGAAACATTCGAAATGTTAAAAAATACTCAATTTTACTAACAATTAGTGATATAAAAATCTACAAATAATTTGTGAACGTTTCTAATCAGTATTTAATATTCGCAGAGGGAAAGCAATATTATACAACTTGGAAAGTTAGATATTTATATATGTTCATAAAAACGTATTAGAATGCAATAAAAATTTCAACAATACTATAGTTATTGAAACTGTGAATATATTTTGAATTTCAAAAATATATTTGTAAAATGAAAGGCTTAGATTTGCTTGATTTCGCCACTACAATGAGGGCAGCAAATCATATTGGAATCATTTCGTGGAAGAAATATTTGTCCTCCAATTGTCACAGCTGCTCCCATTACAGCACTGCACGCTACATCTTGTCTGCCAGACATAAGTAGTTTTGGACTCATAAGTAACTGTAATAAAGTAGGTAAATAAAAAAATTGTTAAGTGTAACATTTTTAAAAAGTTGAAGAAATAAAATAAAGTCATAAATGTACGTTATACCTGTACACGTGGGAACAATTTTGAGAATAAACAGCGGACGTAAAGACAATGAAAAAGGATTGCAAGAGGATTTAACCTATTGTTCTCGCTTTGACAGTTCTAATTATTTTCGTAGTGAAACAATTTAAAACGGTTTATCTTTGTAGAGAGTGCTCCTAATATCTATCTTTCACCCGCAATTTCGTTAAATGTTTGTATAAAGTTATTCCATTGCTTTTATGTCCGGTTTTTATTTTCAAAGTGCTTCCGATATGTTAAAATTGTAAGTGGAATGTAACGAATAACTCACTTCTTCTGCTGCCTTTTCTGCAGCAGTTTTCGTTTCTGGGCCAGCCGTATTAATTAGCTTTTGTAAATTAATACCTTCCATACCACATAATAATTGAACCTTTAGACTTTCTGCAAGTTGATGGCAGCCTTTTGTTAAATCTATTATATTTGTGCTTGGAAGCTCTTGTGTTTTACGTGAAGCTGCTCCAATAGGATCAAAGTTTTCACGAAGTATACTAAGAGTCCTAAACAATAATATGTTTTCAAGAAATTACAATTTACGAATTATTCATTTTAATTGTATACCCTTTAAATTAGTTTGATCTTATATTTATTGTGATGGAGTTCCAAACATACTTATATGTTTTAAGAGATATATCTTGAATAAAATTACGATCGTCTAAAAGTCTTATTATTGCTCCTTGGAGGTCAGTTGTTCTTTGACAAAGGGCTGCTTTCCATTTTGCTAGTTCTTCGACCATTAAACTGTAATAACAATAAAATGCAACTGGTTATAATTATTAACGTATAAAGAATTTATAGATAAATATTTAAAATATTTTTATATCAAATAACATTTTGAGACATTTCTCATTTACCTGCTAGCTAAAAATTTACTTCTCCAAACTTCACATTGACCAGCCAACCATTCAGTTTGCTCTTGATGGGTTGAAAGATGCTGGGCAGAACTGGAAAGAGCTTGAGCAAGATGTAGTTTATCTTCAGTTAATAAATGAACTTTGGTTTCAAGATCTTCTCCCATAGCTGCTACTAACAAGTTCTTTAATTCACCATTTACCTAAATTAGTCAAAGATTATACTTTTCTACATTTCAAATTTGAAATTCAATAAACATTTCAAATTCTTCTATATAAATTATCAGTCATAATGTATTTCAATTATAGTTCAATATATATTAGACATACCTGTACTTGAAATTTTAATTGATTCTCTAGCTGGCAGTTTTCTTCTCTAAGTTTTGATATATCTGCTTCATAGGCTTTTACTTTCTTTGACCATTCATCTTCAACAGACTTATTTTCATTGCCTTCCAAGTAGTTACTCACAGGTATATCTGTTTCACAGATTTTGATTCTAGCCACCTGTGAAGCTAAATTCACGTCTGTGTTGCCCTTATGGCCTTTCTTCACTTTTTTATCATATGGAATTATTGGATTAACTGCAGCTTTATATGGTTCATAAGGAACAAATTTTGGTTCCTTTGACTTTAATGAATTCAAAATACACTTTTCATTTTTCACATTGGTGATATGTTTTGGTACCAAATTTACTATTGTACCAGTTGGTGTTACTGGAGGGATTGAACTTGATTGTTTTAAGTTTGTTGGATGATAAATGAGCGTATCACCAAGACGATATTTTGTCTGTTTCATTTCACTTTTTTCTAATGCTACATTTTCCATACCATCACCTTGTGTACGTTCAATACATTCCATTGCTTGCATACCTTAAATTTCATTAATATTTAAGATATGAAATCTTTAATAATTATCTTTCAAAATTGTTCAATTTAATTCATTGTATACAAAAGTAAAAAGAATGGTAATTTACATTTTCAATTTATTTTAAATTTTGTTATACAACAGAAATTTCTAAAGTAATAAAGTTAGGTACACTATGTACAAAAGAAATGAATTTCGTAAGAAGTTCAGCTCTTGGAAACTACTCTTGAAGTACTACTCTTAATAGTTCATCATTTCATAAACAAATTTCCGATATACATATTTTAAATTGTGTACAATCCTTCACTTTAATGATATAAATCATGAATTATTTGTCAACCTAATGATTTATACTTTCAAGAGTAATATATTGATACATGTAGCTATTATTCAGACGTTGTACACTAATTTATTTCATAAATTGCAACTATAGAAATTATACAGTAAATAGCCTTGAAATTAGGAAAGTATTCATACACTTGGTGTTATTTAGCACACTACTTCTTTCAATCAATATACTATATACGTATAATAAATGACAAGTTTGAATTATAACAGAAAAATGTATTGCTCTGACCTGTGCCATGAAATTAAGAAACTACATATTGTCTCATTATTCTTAAATTAAACAAATTGCACTTTACATTGTTGAAATATTTATGTGCAGCAAAGTATACAAATATTCTAACATTTTCAATTTAATGAGTAATAATTTAATACACTTAAACGAATATTGCTTAAAATACGTCAATCTGAATGTACATAAAAGTAACTTTCATAAAATTATTACAAGACAAATTATCTAACCTTTTGATGTACGATGCGTTTTAGCTTCCGTTGTACTTCGTGAAGCCATCGTTATAATAATTAAACCTGCTGTTTAAGTCATTTTAATACAGTTTCTTATACGCACGACAGATTACAAATTTCTAACAATCACTAGTGACCTATTGCCATCATTTAAGGCAGGAAATGGTCATCACTATTGCACTGACCATTACTGTCATTATATTTTTAAGGTTAGAGATTCAGATAGTTCAGATTATATCATCTGAACATTAAGTACTTAAGTTATATACTTTAAGACCGCATTGCTAATGTGTGTATCACACCAATTCACATTTGCAAATTCTTGCGAACGCAAGTACGTGACTTATTCGTAATGTCAAGACTCACCATTATTAGGAAAACATACTGTACAGTTAATGTAGGAACCGTTATTAACGACATTGTAAATGCAAGATGTGCGGAACTGAAAGCGGTAAAATCAATATCATGTCCAAGGAAAATTCTTCTAACTCGATTTTGATTATTTATTAAAGTTGTTATGGAAAAGTCACTTCTTCTGTATGAAAACCTCATCTTGCATATTTCAGAACATCAATGAATTAAGAGATTGAATGTACAACAACTCTTAATTTGTGGAAGTGAGTGATCGTGACAAATGTATGAGACTTTCCTTTTCGGCGAAGAGTTCTATTATTTATTTTTGTGCCTCTTGCGCAAGACTTCAAAGAAAGCGGACCTATAACGTCATATCAAGCTATTTAAAAATTATTCGTTATAATGATCATATATCGTTCAATGTATTGTTCTGTATTAGATGTACTTTTTTTAGTATTATATGTATATCGCAATTATTCTCTGTTGTGTCGATAACGTAGGGACTGGCACTACAGTGGTAAAATAAACTTTTCAAATTATAAATCTTAGCACCGGAATCCTTGACTATTTTTTTGGGGAAGCATTGTTTTTATATAAGATGAAGTTCTTTTACAAATCTCAACCTTATTGAAGTGTAAAAATATTAGAATTATAAAGGTAACAATGAAATTAAGGTTCTCCAAAATGGTGGAGAACGGTCTTCCTCATATGAGATATAGTTTGGAAAAAAATGTTTTGCTGTATTTCTTTTATTCGGAATGTATTTTTTGAAATATTTCGGAAACTAACGGACACAGGTTTTAATAAGAAGCTAGACAAGTCTGATAGCACAAAATATATATATTAGGAATAAAGTTTTTTTGCTAATTCTATTGAACTTATCTTTTAAAGTTTTATTTTATTCTCTCATAGTGTGCAATGATTGAAATATCATTATTATTTCGACTTCATTTACTGTGTGTTTCGAAAGAATCACAAAATTACAATATTTATCCTATAGAACATCTACAGTAATAGAATTGCATGAAACATTGTGTCAAATATAAAAATTGACACAGTGAGTCAAATTTTAGAGTTTGAAATTGTATGTCTGTTACTTAAATATCATATAACTTATTGAAATGTATAGAAACTTTATTGGACAATCGTGTAAAGAACATTTCTCAGAGTGGTAAACGTAAGAGAAATACTTGAAAACGGTGTCATTAAATAAACTGAACTTGATTTAGCGACGAATTTGGTAATGTAGAAAAGCAAGTATACTTCGAATTACATTTCTGATTTCAATACGTTGTATTTTATTACCTATAAAAAAAGGAATGATTATTAGAAATCAATAACATAAAAATAATCTGTTAAATCGTCAACTTTCTTCTAATTTAGTTTGCACTTGATATCAAATTTTGTTTAGGTAAGCATAAATCACACACAAAAGAACTCGATATAATTTTATCCCAAACCCCCAAAAAATGTGTAATAATATAAATGGATGAACTTTCATGTGCTTATTATATAATAGTTAGTCAGAAAGTCGGGTTAAATGCGTAGAACGTTCAGAAAGTTCTCGAAAAAACGTTAATAAAGAGTGTGATATTAAAATTTCCAAAGATTAAACAAATGTCAATAGGTTTAGACTGTTTCTATTAAATGTGATTGTAAGTGGTCAATTAATTAACAATTTAACATTGTGTATACAAATAATAACAATTTTCCGCGAACTCTTTTGGGCTTCGTACGCACAGTTTCATTGGAATACAACAGTTTTGTAGTTTTAAGGACAAGGACAAAAGTCAAAGGTTTGACATAGAACCAAAGATGGATGACTGGAGACTTTTTGAAGTGTTCTGGGTATAATTAAGAAACATGAATGAAAAATCGTTCATCTTTTTATAATTCTGTAAGACATTCCATATTTAAATATATATTTTGCGGTGTTACGTAAAATTTACCTTACACAAGTAGGTATGTCATAATGTGAGGTCTTTCAGCGCCAAAAGTTTCTACTTAAAGTAAAAGGAAATTGAGTAGTGCTGTAATAATTACAGACTATATTTAACTTATAATGAGAGGGAATCCGAAGTATAGATTAAAAAAGCCGTATCATTGTTTATAGATATACTAACTTAAGGTTAAATAGATATATAAATGAAACAACTCATTCTGACATTAATAACTAGACTCCGGATGTTTATGCAAATTTCAAATTCAACAAATGCAGTTAAGACAAGAGAACCTATTTAGGGACTTGTTGCACTCGATAAATGTTACAACGAATACCATACTTTGGATATTTCGGATATATTTTTATATTATGTTCGTTTTGTGTATTTTAGCCGTATTCATTTTGTCATAAATGCATAAACATCCGGAGTCTATTAATAACGTTCTTTATAAACGAATTAATTGTAAATTATCTGATATGACCCAATTTCAAAAAAACGTACCTTTCCTAACACTAAATTTACCAAGGTAGTCAAAATGACGTGTGATGAATTTATTGAAAATGTTCCTAAAACTTCTAATACTGTTTCTTTCTCAATTTTTTTACGACTATCTTGAAGACTGTAAGCGTCTGACTCGATTAAGTTTTCTACCCCGTTTATTCATTTGATTTAGGCAGATTTATTTGACAATTTGAAATATATTAAATTAATTGATGGCAGATCGAGTGTTAAATATAATATAATATGAATATAGAGAGCTATTGACAGACACTGTAAGTAAAGTGTTAATGCTTAGTTGCAGTGTTAAAATTGAAAATGACAGTAATTGCAATTATTCACATACATTTCACTTAATCATACGGAAACGTTATAAAGGGTACACCACCTAATTTTATCATTAATAATTTCTGCTGTAAATCAAAATTGAAAGAAATGCTTCTTACATTTCCACAGCTTTATCAGATGAATTTTACCCACGTTTACATTGTTCGCAAACAAATATAAATATTGTTTAATATTTTATACTAGATTTACGGCAGCCTTCAAATTGGCGGGTTCCTCCTTTTAAAAAAATTCTTTTCACATTAATAAACAAGTAGTACAGTAAATATTTCACGTATTTTTTATAATATACAAATTATTTAACTGCTCACATTTTTTATTACTTGATCCATTTTTCTGCAAGGGCCTTATTCAATATATTTAAACCTACTAGATTTAGCTATAATGTTTGTGACAAGACGAGAGACTGGGCAAAAGTTTGTCTAATTTTTAAATACGAAGAATTCTTCCATGCAGTCATGTAATATTAGGTGTGCCGAAAAGTAATCAAAATTGGAGAAGTGAAAAAGTAATTGAAAATGTTTTTCAACAAAAAATCGAAGAATTCTTTTAAAAGGGAATCGAACCACTACCTTTATGCTGGCAAAAAGTGTTAGAAAATTATGGAAATTATTTTGTTGATTAGTATTTAAAATTTCTTTAATAAATAAATGTTTTTCGCCAGAAAAAGAAAATTTTGATTACTTTTCGGTACCTCTAATGCTTCCTATAAAAACGATGGTCGCAATATCTTTAACGTGTTATAGGAATTCACGTTGCAGCAACTCGTGTTATACGAACCTATTGTAATGACAGGGGTGGGCATTCGTGTGATCGATGAGACCAGCATTCTGTTTTTTCATAAAGTACAATGAGCCACACTGTAAATACAATAAAATGAATACAATGGGCACAATAACTTAGAATCAATTATTGAAAGAAAAATTTATCACTGATGTCTGACATAATGAATAACTTGTAGTAGGATTTGGCTAAGAAGAAGAAGGAGAAAAGGGGTAAGTGAAATACTAATATGTGTCGCATGATAAAGTTAAATTATTAATTGTCAGGATAAGATAAAATAAGCATAACACACACTAAGTTTATAATATAATAATATACAGAATATATATTAAATAATAATGAAAGAATAAAGTATAATAAAATTATAATACACCTAAATTAACATAAATATAGATTTAAAAATTGCATTTCTAAGGTCTCACTCTAAAGAAATCTCTAATAGTATCTGAATGATTGCAAGACCTCTTAAAATGATTTCCCCACTTCTTTTTACTTTACATATCTTTATGGTGAGACGTCGCTCTAATTCTAAGTGTACCTATGGCTAAATATATACCACAAACTTAACTAGATGCTAATAATACAGAAATAATTTTCATCGTCTCATGATCCACTGATATTCTTAATTTAACAGTTTTTGGAAAACTTCAGTATTTCCTATTTTATTCGCCGTTACACTTGTTATTGGATCGCAAGAGGTTAATTAGTAAGCGAAAATCTGTAGCAAAAAAACATTGTACGATATTTGATTTACGGGTTTTAAAATATTATCATGACGAACAGAGATTTGCATATCCACACTTTTATCGCACAGTGTAGAAAGTAATTAGTAGATTAATGGATAGTAATTTAACGTAAAACTTATTCTCGGGAAAACGGAGCTCTGCTTTTTTAATACCGTGCTACAATGACGTTAAATTCCGGCAATCAATATTAAGTACACCTTCATTATTTATAAATTCATGTTGTTTAATTAATTTGTGCTTTAGCTCCATTACAATCGGATAATCCGATGTTAATTAATACTGTTGATTGCGATTTGATAGCAATTTACGTGAAATTAACGCCATGAAATTGCGGGATAAAAACAGCGGTGGAAATCAGAGATTTCCGAACGGATTACGCGCTGAAATTCTGAAATATCTGCATTATCTCATTAATGGGTCACTTGTCGAAAACTCTGCAATAGCGATAAAAATTTTGGACTTTATGAATAAAACTGCAGTGTATTTTGTTTTTTTTTCGACTTTGACTCTTATCATCGATTCACTTAGAATCTACTATTTTAATGGAAATGCTGAAGTTTTTCATTTCGAATTACCAACTCCATACTATAAATATTGTATGGAAAAGTATCCCTCAGATGTAAAAGGATTTTCAAACAAGTGTTCACTAATTACGACTCCAAGTCTTTAATTTACTACCAGCCACAGTCTCATGACTCCATTTAACGAATCAAATAAATAATAATCCAGTGCATTAATTGTTACTATTGTTGAGCTGAATCTGGCGTGAAACAACAAAAGAAACGATGCATTGAAATATCGCAGTAGGTCTTGCTTCCAACGTATTTTGTTACAACGATCAATATTTCTTCTATTCTACATTTCTTTATGTTGTTCACCAAACATATTTAAATAAGTTTTTACATGATTAATATAGAATTGCATAATTTATTTATCTTCTCACGCTAAGATCGATATAAGAACTTTTATATTTAGTAACAGACATTTCTTTCATCACAATATCTATCGATCTCAAGATCAAGTAATTTAACCCCTGCCGTACAATAACGAGTGTCACTCGTGACATGTTAAATAGAATAGCTAACTTTGAAATGCTACAAAAATTTGTAAATTAAAAATATCAGTGGATCACGGTAAAGTAAAATTATTAAAATTTTGTATGCTATTAAATATTGCGTTAAGTCATAAATTATATCCGAAATTAGGGATAGATTGTTATTTTTGTAATTAACCCCGTGCCCTACAATGTCGTGTGGCATACGTGACGCGATAAATGGAATTTTTCAGTTTTCCAAAAACTGTTGAGAATATCAGCAGGTCAGGTGACGTTGAAATTAAGTCTATGCTTTTAATATTGCTTTAACTCACACCGGCATATCAGAAATCAGTGATTGATTATTATTCCAACAATTAATTCTGAACTTTAGCGCGTTCGGTCACAAAAGAAATCGTAAGGCAAGGGGTTTGTTCAGAGTTATATTCCGCAGTCATAAAGGAACTTGTACGGCAAGGGGTTAATTACCAGAGAGCTAAAAATAGTATTTCAAGCACATAATAAAACATCAAAATAATTTTTCCAATAACTTCTAAACCTCCGTAAAAAAAACCTAATCATTTCGCCAGGAACAAGACTGAGGGTAGTAAAGAAAAAATGGCAATCTTTTTCTACACCAGTATCCAATAATTCCACGGTTGCAGGTGTGATGCGATAATCGAAAAGTGACAGAGGTATACGAGCTGAAATTTGTTGCTCCGCTCATTTTTTTTCTGAAGACAATGTAAGCTGATTCAAAGCATCTGACATCGGTCACGTTGGGGTGCGAAAATCTGTGGGGGTTACTTTTCACCAGCAGTGGCGCCGCCATTGGCCGCTGGAGAAAACCTTCGGTGTCTCGAGGAAACAGGCAGTTTGCCCTGACTCGCGGTACCGGTCGAAGTACCACTTGACGTCGCGCCTATGTCCGCGTTCGCGATTATATTTACTAAATCTACGTGAAATGATGAATGAAAGTGTGTCCATACATGCGTGTGATGTTAGCTTATTAAGAGACACATCCACGAAATTCCATGAGACACCCCTGCGGTACGCTCAATAATCACGCGTTGTGATAAAGATTGATTTTGTGGCTTTCGATGCGAAAGGGGAACCCTGTTTTAATAAATATTTCTTGTGGTGTCTCAACGTTGATTGTTATGTGAAAAAAAACTCAGTTTTGTGCTTGTTGGATGTAAGATGAAGGAAGATCATGAAATATTAAACAAGGGGTCGAGTTTTTAAAGGTTTGTGTAAGCTTTTCTGTTTGTTTCGGTAAAAATAAATGGGGTCGTTTTTTTTTAACTGGTTTGGTGAGATGAAGAGGGGACAATTTTAGGGAAATAGATGAAATTCTTGATGTTTGGAGAACAAGTGATTAATGGCTGCAGTTAGAATTCAAGTGTTATGAATTATTGATAAATGAGGGTTTCATCGTGGAATTCAAAATTGTAGAGATTTATTGCATCTTTAGATTGCAGTTTTATATAATTGACAGTAGGAGTCTGGAATCTTGCGTACTTCATTGATGACTACGATGCAGATGAGGCACTGCGGTGGCTTTGATACGTTGATATCGTTCTGCATTTTTTTCGAAATAAGATATTCCGCATACATTCGCTCCTTGGAAATCTTTATCGTATTGGTGTATTTTGTTCGAATTTACTTCCTCTTTGAACTGTCTTTTCGAAAAGTTGATCAGTTCAAATAGTTACCATTGTAAGGAAGTATTACGAAAAAGGTTCTTATCTTTAATGCACAACTACTAATAACAACCGCGCAATTCTTTACTTCCGGGAACAGAAAAGCTTGACAGATTAACGCTATCATTTCTTTACCTTCAATGTGTAAGGATTAATTGGAACGTTGGATTTTTAATTACTTTGTTGCGGAATATAAAATGCCTTAACAATAAATCACTATAAACCCGTTGCCCTACAATGACGAGTGACTCTCGTGGTGAGATAGATGGCATAAAATTTTCAAATGTTGCAAAATTTATCAAATTGAGAATGTTAATGAAACGGGACGCGATCATATTATTTCTATAAAATTATTATTACGTTATATTATACGAAATATTAAGAAACACTGATCAATTTTTATTTAAATAATTAAATTCTAAACTATGACGGGGGTAGTCACAAAAAAATTGTGGGGCAAGGGGTTAAGTGATTATAAATTATTATTTTACAGTTTTCTTCATAAGAAAATTAAAATTTGCGTTATGTTGCTGCTATATTTTTTTTTCAATTGTACGACGGTTAATTTGAATTTGAATTTTACGTTTCTGGATGACACGTATTAATTCAACTGCTACGTACACAGTATTTATGTAATTACTTTTTACTCCCTAGTAGCTAATTTACCATCGGAAGCATGCGTCTTCTTATGAAATATCATTAACACTAGAACTACCAAACCAGTCAAAATGACTGGTACACAATTTTTTCAAAAAATTCTCCAAGTTTATGTAAGATTCATAAAATAAATATTCTGCGTCTATATCAATAAACGTAAATCACCCAATTGATCAAATTTCCCGCCGCTTGATTCCCTCTTTTTCAAAGTACTTACTTCATTTATTAAAATATGTTAGATTTGACGCCGGTAGTTCTAGTGTTAAATGAATTTTGATTTAAAATAAAAACAAATATTGTTATTAAAACACATGTGTTTTCCGGGTAGTATAATTAACTAGAAGAAGTTGAGTAAGAAAACTTCCACGTTTCATGCTGTTTGTATTTAACACTGGATCTAACGTTCATCAATCAAATATATTTAAAACTGCTAAATAATTGGGTTAGAAGAGATTAAATGAAGGGGGGCAAAAAAACCAGAGAAATTTAATCTCTTGCAGTCTAAAATATACACGTAGGAAATAGAAAAAAGAAACAGCGTTAAAAGTGTTTCGAAAATTTATAAAAAGTTCAGAATAAGTCGTTTTGAACAACCGTGGTAGATCTAGTGTTAATTATATTACAAGACTGTTTTTATTCGTTTAAAAAACTATCGTCTGTTTTTTTGTAGGAATAAGTCTTCCACTTCCAATGCAATGAAATAGGTACAAAATAACTGTGTAATAAATATAACTTTAATTGACTTTTTGCATATAATTAAAGAAAGTTGTTATACCAACTTTTTGCCAGCAAGACGGAAATTAACACTGGTATTACATGCAAGCAAAAGAATAATAAATGTCAACATTTCAAACTGCTTTTACATATTACGTACAATAATGCAATTTGCATGTTGCGATGTAAATGAAAAGACCGGTGAAAACACAGAAAGTGAAGCGCATGTAACGCAATACGGAGAAATAAATTGTATCAAAATCATGCAACAACAATAATTCTACTTGTTTTTACGAATAATCAAAGACTGTATGTTCGGTGATTAGTAGTTTGTGGACTTTTGTATACTTAACGCTAAAACAATCAAAGTTATATCTACTAAAATTTAGATATACTGAATAAGTACTTTGGAAAAAGAGAAATCGAGAGGTGAAAAAGATAAATAATTCACTAATTATGGCTTCATAAGATTGAAGTGAAATATTTGCTTCGTGGATTCTCTATCGATTTAAGTAACTTTTAGAAAAAGTTAGGAACCGGTCATTTTAAAAGGCTTGGTAGGTTTAGTGTTAAAATTTGTCAATATATGCGAGAAATTTGCAGCGGATAAAGAAAGATATACACAAAATATAACATTTTACAATATGTAATTTTATAAAAATTTGTTTATTGTTGTGTTCTTCTCTTTGTCGATGTTGTACGTATAACTGATCGGTGAAAAATAATACTTCTAGAAAAAACCAATAGACACAATTGAATCTCAATCATTGTAACTAGCTGAGATATAACAGTTTTTTTTTTTAAAGAATTAATCTATCAGTTTTATTGAGAGAATTTTTGAATAACAGAGTACTTATTTCGATTCTTTTTTTAAATATCCAATATTCTGGATGCATACAACAAAATGTATATATTAATAGTTACAATAACAAATATGTAATGGAATTAAATGAATTACTTCGGTCAAGATTTATTGGTTCGACATTTTTTTATTTGCTACGTTCTACAATTTTTTTTAATAATTGTAATTTAGTAAAGTGGATTCATCACACCGTAATACATTGCGAATTTTTAACTAAAATCTGATATTCACTGCTAAAAAAGACGCACAAACTTTTTTTTCTTAACTAATAACATACTTCCGCCTTTAATATGTTGGTAATTGTTGAGTAATACTTTATCTTTTCGTTAACAGAGTTGCACATTGAACTTTTCTCTAAGTTCTAAATATGTAATTTTATGGTTCATTATCATAGTTAGTATTATCTTTTTTCGACATGATAACGTTGCGAGTTTACGGTTACAGTGGTAAAAGATAGTTTATATACATTTCCGCTCATACGCCATTAGGCACTCTCAATGAAATATTTATTTATTATGTACATGCATAAATACATTTACAGAAATATACTTAATAAATGGAAAAATTAAAACTCTTACTTTAAATTTTAGTAAGAAAATATGCATGAAAAGAGGAGTAACTAAACACTTACGAGCGATGGTGTACATTCAAGGATAGACATTATATACAACAAGATGGACTTAAGTTAATCGGATAATTTCCTGACTAATGATACAAAAATGGTATTCACGGTTTAGAAGGCTAAACTGTTCTTGTAAATTCATAATTAGCACACATTCATTTGAAATACGACGAAGTATTTAAAACAGATAATAATCTTATTTTTACGAAGAAAATACGAACAAATATAAAGTGTTAATTTCGTTTCAAATGTTTGGGCGAATTAGATAAATGCAAAATTTCTAGCCTTCTTCCGTTTCTAAAAAGATCACCCTACAGTCCCTACAGACTTTTCTGATTCGTAGTCTACATTCAAATTAAAAATTAAGTTCTTGTCCATTTTTTACAATTACTTTGAAGGATTTGTAAGTTTTCGTAAGTATGATCCTGTAAGTGACTTAACTCTTTAGCCTACGATTTCTTTTCTGACTGGGCGCGCAATGTTTCAAAATTAGTTCCTGAAATCAAAACTTCTCTCTGATTTCTGATATTTCATATAACTGAATGTGATATTATTGTTATAGAAATAATGAGACCGTTTCGCGACAGGCTGATATTTTCAATTTAATAGTTTTTGAAAGACTTCAAAATTTCCTACTCCATTTCCCGCGCCATGAGTGTCACACGTTGTTATAAGCTAAGGGGTTAAACTGGTATAATTTAATTATTGTGAGGTCAACTGTTTCTTCTGGGTACGTAGATGGCAGGTGTACTTAATTTATTATAAATACAACGTATCGTCTTTGAACACCACGTTTATCAGTACAATTATCGTGATATTAGCGTTCACGAACATTGCATTCTGTCAAGTCATTAAAGAGTAAATGGATAATTTGTTTCCGGAAGTAAATACAATGATATTCTTTTTATGAATTTTTTGTTGTTCCTTTAAATAAATATTAGCTACATAATGTATGTTTTATGCTGCCTTTAATTTTTCCTACTCGTTTTGAAGAATTTTTATGTTCTTTGCAAAATTAGAAATTACATAGTTTTTGATTATCCGTGATTTCTTGAACATTTATTTAAACATATTTAAACGAATGAGAGGAATGATTAGTTTTATTTACAAGAACATTAAATTAGGTTGTATACGTAAATTATCAAAGAGATTTAATAATCTGAAATATCTGAGTTATTTAATTTGAATGTCACCTTAATTAACAATGTTTAATACATTTGAATTTGCTAGCTCACGTCTTCATTTTAATTATGAAATAATACAATACATATTTCTAATTTGCACAATCCGTAAAAATAACTAAATTTCTGCGAATTTTTCTAAATAGCAAAATTTGCCAGCATTAAACGACTTACAGCAATTAACGAGTTGGTGAATGAAGTATGTGTATGTATCAGAAAGAGTGAGAGAGAGAGTAAGAGAGGTGCAACGTAACATGAACAAACAAAATGCTCATTTCCATGACGATAAAACAGATATCGACTAAATTCTTATTTTCATCAGATTTGCCCTACTAATTGGAAGACTCCACTGCATACTTACAATATGTGTTCGGATAATGAAAACTCCGGTTTGCAGAGAATTTAGGCAACGAGGGTTTTGACAAACTAGGTTGTTCTTTGCTTCTCCGAAAAAATTATAAAGTACTTGAGAATTGCAAGGAATTATGAGAACGTGTACTATTAAATGTAAAAGGAAGGAATTAAATAGTCTGGTTCACAATAACCATATGTACATTCTAAAGTAATTTATCACCTTTTACGGTCCGAATTACTTTGTCAATTCTCGTGTTAGTAAGTTAAAATTAATTTGATAATATTATGTAATATTGAATATTTTTGTTTCTTTGAAGATAATAATATTTATTATAATCCTAAATAGAAATTACTTAGTTAACAGATTATCAATCTGACAGAAAATAAAGTTGACCACGGTTTGAGATATTACTAGAAAGAGTGGATACAAAAATAATGATATAATTCACTGAAGTTTATACTTCGAAGAAAATCGATTTAATTATTTTTCCTATTAAGTTTTATTTATTTTACATCGATAGTAGTTCCATAAGTAAAAGAACCAGCAAATATGAATAAAACAATGTCAATATATACTCAAATTAGTGATCAATCACTAATGAAAAGTTTCATTCATCTTTTTAATATACAGTGTAATGATTTCAAAGCAGTGAACATAAAATAAAACAAATTGCTATCCGTACCGATATTCGAGGAGTCTTTTTTCATTGTCGAGGAATTTCATAGTGAGTGACTTTATGGCGGATTTTAATTTGTTTCTACTTGAAATATTTATAAAAACAACTAAACGTACACATACACGCCAATGGATCTAAAAAAGTTAAAGTATCATACCTTTGACGCTCAAACAAGACTCATATTGAAATATAAAAATATAAAAACTATGCACCGCTTGTGTACCATTCTTCTTCTATTAACACGCAGTATTAAAATACGAACATGTAATATATTCCCAAATGGAAGATATAAAAGCAATCCTATTATTCTACCGTTAAAATACCATTACCGAAGTTACGAAGCGGCAATATCCGAGCTGCGAGGAATTGAAAATCAATCGTATTAGTTTGTACAGTGACTGTGAGATGAGAAAATATGAGAGCGGTTATAATGAAAAAACAGTATCAGTTCATTCGTTAATTGTTCCTGTTTATTTTGTACACGAAATGCGTAACAAACGCTTCGCATTCTACGCATTCTACCATACTTTGAAATAAACTAATTGCTCACTGTAATTAGCGTAGGACTGTAAATTTGAGTATACAATCGATATTATACGTATATCTACACATATCTTTCTTCTGAAGTTCTAACACATGTCGCACTGAAAAGTTTTAACCGGATCTTTGAGTGTAGTAAGTTATTTTTTCAGCAGCAACTACTCAACACATTAAGCGCCGGACACATTTCAGCCATTTATCCCTAAATCGAGCAGTACTCGATATTTTATTCTACTTTCTGACAATTTAATATCAACTTTCTAATTTCACAATTATTTTGTAATATCACCTAAATATCTGTCATACCTATAGCTATTGACACTATTAAAAAAAAATGAATAACCAATGATAGAAAATATTGTAAAATTACTTTTATTTGGCTCACTATAAAATTAACGAAATAATTCGGTCCACAATGGATTGAAGCCTAAACGCTGGCTTCATTTTCTCGTCTCTGAACAATAAGTAGCCAAAGAAAATATTTAATACCTTATACATTTTTACAATTTTTTTTTCCTGACCGAATGATTCTAGCACCTTTATAGCTCTTCATGTCATTTGAAAGTCTCTGATTGTGAATGTTATCATCTTTCGATCTGAGAGGAGTAGGAATATCGCAATGTGTTAATTACTTTTTATCATTATTATTTTATCTCATTATTCGCTTTGCGGATTTTCGTAATTACAAAATTGATCTAATTTTAATTAAATTTATTGCCGACATTGCGAAGTTACTGATTTACGGTCGATCAAAGGTCATGGGAGCTTTAACTTTAATTTGCACGAGGACGGCACATTTCTGACACATGGTTCCTAGCAGATTTCTTATATCTCAGCGTTATACCATAAGTTAACAAAATGTTGCCTGGTTTGCTTTGTTTCAAGTTGAAAAAGAATATTTTGATGTTTTTTTTTCGCAAGCATTCAACGAAACACAGGTATTTTTGGATTCCGCGACGTGGAAAAGAGTACGGTATGCTTTCCGATACATTCCGATCGACAGAATTTATTAATTGAAGTATCGATTCGTGTTCTTACAGACAGACTGATGAATGAATTGCAATTAGAAATTAAAATGTATTTATGTACGTAGTTCCTGTAATTAGGGGTAGATAGAAAAGCGTGGAAGGAGAACTTTGTAGGCAAAGTGATCGGATGATATCAAGATAACTGTATTTGGACTTTGTAGCATCTATACAAAAGGAAAATGTTCACGTTGATAGGATGATTAGAATGACAACAGTTAGACTTTGTGAAAGGGATGTTTATGGATGATGAACTGTTGAATTATTACATGATGATGAATTATTATATTTATTTTTAACCCTTAGCACTCCTATGAGTGCGTCTAGACATTATATTTTTTACGCCAAATTTAATATCGAGCTAGACTGAAGTTTAAACAACTCAACTTTTATAACAATCGTAGGAATAATGGTATAACAATAATAATTTCTGTTGTTATACAATTTGTTGCTGAACCTCTCTTTTTTACTGTATTTTGCAAATTAGTTAGGAAGTTGTTGGTAGGTAACAAAAAATTAAGGAGCAAAAGGAAAAGTAAAGGGTTAACATTAGATCTACCAAGGTGGTCATAATGGCTTGTTCTGAATTTTTTGGAAATGTTCCTCTTGAAGACTGTAAGGGATTGAATCGATTAAGTTTTTCGTCCCCTTTAGTTATTTCATTCGGACAGATTTATTTGACAATAATAAACATATTGTATTAATTGTCAGCCGATCTAGCGTTAAATATGATACAATATACATATAGAGATTTGTTGATCAACACTGCAAGTAAAGTTTTTCTCCCCCTTCATTTATCTCATTCGGACATATTTATTTAACAATTTTGAAAATTTTGAATTAATCGTTAGCGTTTGAGAGCTCGGCAGATATAATGATGAGAGAACTTAAATTTCAATGGTGTAGGCCGGCATTTTCCAACATTTTCACTTTAATGGTACCCCTACCGTAATCTTCAAGTTTAGGATCCATGTAATAGTATTTTTTTATAATATAAGATTCAAGTATATTCGAACTTCCAAATTATATTTGAGAAACAAACTGTACGTATTATTGTCCTATTTCTTGCGGAATTCTTAACAATGTTTCGCGGAACCCCATGGTTATGGGGAACCCTGGCTGAGAAATTGTTACTTATATATGTAATTGAATTGGTTTCAACTTGAATTCTTAGATGACAACGAAAATGTTGGGTCCTGTTTGGCAGTACACGTGTCATTGCAGAAAAATGTCGAGGAACAATTAATTCGCGGTGAAATGTAAAAAATTATTTTAGCTAAAAGAAATAATGGAAAGGGCAATGTAAAAGATAAAACTGGGTTTAATCACTGTGGAAGGAAAGGACAATCGCACAAATATCTGAAGTTTAATATAATTGCATTATAACTTCAAACTTGTATTGGAGGTACGCCAGTTACCTTCACTAGGATTATTATTTTATCTTTTAGTAGCGCACATATGCACGGCCTGAAATAGGTCAGAATTTCCTGGTGCGGTTGTATTGGATTACATTTTCTCGTTTAATTTCGCGCTCAAAGGATTTACCTTCTCCCGCAAGACTAAAAGCAAATACGTAAAAACTTCGTTAAGATTTAATGAACGTCGAACAATTTTAATTTTCTTTTGCCGAATAGATTACTTGTAGTATGAAAAGTAGAATTCTTAGGAACGTAACTAAAATAATTGTCGATGGTAATCGGAATAGATAAATTTTATTTACATATTTTCTATATAATCTCGATCAGAAATAATTATAAGTAATTACTTAGTATGCAGTAAAGGGAATTAGTCAGGGAAAAATAGCTCGAACAACATGACTGCCATTCTTGTTAACGTAAGTCGAAAATTTGAAAAATTGAGCTTATTATTTCTTTAAAATGATCGAAAATTGAACCGTTTAACGAAATGAATACATTAGTGTTATGTTTAAAATCGGTGATAGTCGCTTTCTTCTTATGTTGAGATCTTTGACAGCTCGTACAAAACCTTTCACACTATAAAATGTAACACTTCAGTCTTTTTGTACACAATCATAAGAATATTTCAATCCAATTATTTCGGCATTTGTACTATGAAAAGAAGACACTCATGTTCAACTAAACGTAACTGAATTGCACTTTTCTCAAAAGTAAACTTCCCCCATTTAAAAAAATAGCCGCTCATTTATCCTTCGACAACGTCAACTAGACTCGCCAGAGGTGGGCCTGTTTCGGCAGGGTCTGATTCGCCAGGCGTCAAGGGCCATGCCACTTGTCACACGTACATACAAGAAGACACTTCACGTTTTGCTTCGCAATTCGTTAAAAGAGCTACACATTCAAATCGAACTAAAAGATAAAGGACGCTGAGGATTGGAGTAACGGAGTCAACGCAATTTGGGTATTGACAGTGAGGACATCGGCCTATACACCAGATTTCTATCACCACTATAGTTGTTGAGGAATTCTTTATTGATTTAAAGTGGACTGTATATTTTTAAGTGTCTATGGTAGGTAACTGGTTATGAATTCCTCTGAGTATGATTATAAAATAATTTATTGTATAATTTAAATAATTGCACTTATATTTACACTGTTACGATAAACTAAAAACTTATATTAATTTTGTGTCGAACTTGTGACATTAGATTCCGGTAAAGATGTTTGATTGAATCTTGAATGAGTAACTGAGTGAATCTGAATGAATCCTTGAATGAGTAATTGAGAATAATCTTGAGAATAAATCCCAAAATGACCAAGTTGTATGGCCTTATATCTCCTCGACACGAACTGAAAATCCAATCAGCAATGTCGTGCGAGGAGATGGAAATGCCCTGATTGGGCCTTGAATTTGTTTAAGGCGGCCCTTCCAAGGTGGTGGGTTGTCCCTCTTCCCTACCTCCTTCGGGGTTAAAAAGTTATAAACTTCCCTCTCCTGCGAAGATAAGGAGAGGGATCCTTGAGAGGCATGAGAAGAAGGACGCTGATTTTGAGGTTTTCCAGACGCAACCCTGGCGAAAGTCCCAAAGTTCTTGGAACTCTTTTGTGCATGAATTATTCCAGGGTGGTCTAGAAAACCCTGCCGAGACATAAGGCACGTCGTGCACTAGTGAGGGCTGAAGAGGCAATAAATATCCCAAAGAAGGTTACAATTCAATGCCTCTCCAGCCTGGTAAGAAAGGACAAAATGTGTTTGAAATAAATACCATTTTCAAAGCTAGTTCCTTTTGAAGCGTACGTGACTTAAATCTTGACCTCATTTGTGAAACTAAGTAGGAACATCTGCATCCATTGAGAAATGCAAATGCCCCTCCTAAGGTTCGTAACAATAGTAAAAACAGGACAAACACCGACAGAATTATCCTCGCCACGTGGGGAGATTCCTCTTGACGAAACGCAACGCGCGACGAGGAAACAATGTAACATCATGCGTTTTGTTTCCTTGTTGAGCATCGTGTTTCGTCAAGGGGATCGCCATTCCATGTGAAAGGGATAGATATTCTCTCTCTTCCTGGCAAATAAATAAAGATATTCCAATTCTACGACTTTGGTAAGTCCTTCCATCAGGAGGCTGAGCAGGACGGATTAAAGAAACAAAATGGTGCGAATAGGCGGTCGTTAGCGAGAAGCTCCGCCACTCGGGAGTCTAGTTGAGGTTGTTGAAGGATACCTCGTGCAGAATTCAACTTGGATCCCACCATGAAAGTTCAATACTAAATATTTCGAGATGAAGAATCGTATATGTATATATAAAAAAATTAACACTTACAATTAGTTGTGAAGGATGTTCACGCACTGTTGTATTTTACATAGTATATATACTTACTGCTATGTGTTTATACTTTTTTCTTAAAGTATTTCTATTAACCATTTGCAGCTGTACACGACGTATTTTCACTTGATTATATTTTCTGACAATTTAATTTCAGCTTTTAAATTTCATAATGATTTTCTAATATCCATCAGTACCTATAATTATGGATATCACTAAAAAAATTAATAATCAATGATAGAAAATGTTTTAAAGTTAATTTTATTTACTACACTACAAAATTGACAAAATAATCCGCAAACGGTGAAACAAGTATGAGCGCTGTCATTCAGTGCTGGAATGGTATAGCCATTTCCACTCAAGGTAGTGTAACAAATAACTGCGTTTAATTTCTCTCTACCTCCCCGTTCAGTCATTACTACTTTGTACTCTCGACAATAAATACATATTTTAGAACTCCATCGGAGCTAGAGTTTTAAAGTTATTTTTACCACAGTTCTATGTATACTTATTTCGACCCAAAGTGTATTTTGTCAAGGTTGCTCTTAACCCTAGATCACTAACCTTATTTTTCGACGCTTAACACTAACCTTCGTCTCTTCGACTACGGTGTTTACAAAAGGGGTTAAAGGGTATTATTTAAATAAAATTTAAACATGTTTTTTTGTATTATTAAAGATAGGTATTTATTTATTACGATAACGTTAACTAATATGGCATACTTATTAAATCCGTGTCGTCGAATCGATGAAGGTTAGTGATTTAGGGTTAAATAAAAATATCTTGGAAATAATTGTTAAAAATTATTTTCTATTTAATATTTTCATTAGAAAAGTGATTCATCATTGTGAAATTACTAACTGAAAAATAGCATAAATGAAATATATCAAGGTGTCTTTTGACACCATCGGTAGAAATAGTATTAAAGTTAATAACGTTCATTTTGAAGTAGATGCTTTCCTCTGCATTAAACGGTAAAACTGTATCTCGAGGGCAACGATTTTCGTGATTTTAGGTAAACAAAGGATGAAATGAAATGCCGTATATTAATGTTGAGTTCTCCGTTAATATTCAACTCGTCGACATAGGACAAAGCCATTCCTTTAAAATGATTTTAAGAAAAAGAGGCAAGGAAGAAGAAAATCCTCATTCCATAAGTGCACTTCATTCCCGACATTTCCTTTAAACGATTCACAGATGAGAAAATTTCATTTCTTGAAGTCGTGGCCGCATTGCACTTTAGTCTTCGGCTATGTCAATCGAATCAAATATTGTCTACGTTTCGTCGACGTATTCTCAAGCAGGACGATTTATCAAAGGGACGAAAAAAGCTTTTTCATAGACAAACAGAGACTGTTTAAAGCATACTCTAGTACAGTTTGTACAGTATGTACATATTCTAGTATAGCATACTCTATTATATCATGGTAGATAGTTTATGGGCTGGTTCAAAGAATTCTGTATCCTTTGACAAACTAGTTGTACATCTAAAGGATGTCCCAATAAGAGCGCTAGATTTAGTTTTTGAAAGAAATTATTTACTTGAAAAATGATAATATTTTTATTTTAATGTAAAATACAAATGTTTCCATCATCTATGGAATAAAATGTAGGGCAAATGAGCAGCATGACTCTCACTGCAAATCTTTTAATGAAATTTAAGATAATATTCTCGCGCAATTGTGGTTCGATCGTGACAGTGAAACGTTGAATCTCTGGTGAAAGTTCAGAAATGATTTGTGGTTTATTAGCACATAACTGTTGGAATTTGAATCGGCTGTAAAAAAACTAATGAATATTTTTTCAAAATTCTGAGTTTATTAGAAAGATTAGACATTTTCATTTAAGAATGAAACACAACATGATTCAAATGACTGCCATGGCTGGTTTGACAGTACCCCATCTGATCAACCCAATTTTTCAGTACATATTCAATTGTTTGGGCTCCAATCGCATGATTGGCAATTTCGATTTCGTGTTTCAAGGCAAAAATCGTCTCTGGGTGGTGATTTGACTACGTTGGATTTTTTTTGTGGGGAACCCTTAAGGATAAATGTTACGCTAACCACTTTATTCTATACATAATTGCAGCATTTTTGAGCTAACACGCAATGAAGTAAAAATATTTTCACTTTTCAAGTAAATAAATTGTTTAATTCTATTTATTGACGCGTTTTACACGCCTAACATTTTTCAATTGGAATACATTTCTTCCGCTTCCTTTTCTACTCTCTGCACGATGTTTGGGTGTCGTGATTTTTGCTCTGAAAATTCTCTCTCTGGTGATCCTTCGCCACTGAGATTGGATTCTACGTAAACTTGTCTGCCATCGTAATTTATACGTTCCTTTCAGGTCAATGAAAGTACGCTCATCGTTGAATTTCCAATCTACGTCTTCCATGAGGTGTTCGATGCTACTCACTTTCCATTGTTGAACGATCTCTGTTTTTTATCGCAGCAATATATTTTTGCGTGCAATTTTTCGTGAAAATAAATTCCATTATGATTCTTGTATTTATTTCACCATTAACACGGTATATTGGTAACCCGAGTGGAAATAAATAGTGGAAAATGTGTCATTTTATTACATATTCTGAAATCGATAAGTTCTATTATAATTTAGATTTTCGTTCCAAATTAAGGATCTATTGTCATTATTAATATTTTTAAGATCTTTGACCTTTTAAACTTAACCGTACCATGTATGGTTTAAAGACTTCCTGTAAAATGACGAGTATAGCACGTCATTGAGTTTTCGTATCGTACAGCACAATGACGAGTTATACTCGTCATGCCACCAAAGTTACTGTTGAATATGATAATGATTAATTTAGTTCACAATATCTAGGGTTCTAGGTGTATCTGAAATATTTAAATATACCGATTAAGTATTGTAGAGAAGGAGACATCAAAATGAGATAAATATGATTAATTTAGACGTTTAGGTTTTATAATAGAGAAGTGAAACATTCACTTTATGGCTGCCCTATTAGCACTTTACCGACCGGTAGCCGATTAATCGGCTTTTCGGGCCCAACACTTTTGAACTTTTAACTCATTAATTGGTCGCTACGGTAATTAATAAATTATTATTTTTCATTGCGGTTAACTGTGTCAAGGACTCAGTGAAGAAACTTTCTAATTTTCGAAGAGATATTAGTATCGGGGAAATATTTGCATGCAAGTGACCGATCAGAAGTGGGCAGGATGTTAAAAAATACCGGTCGGTAAAGTGTTAATTTAAAGAATTATTCGAAAAAATTGGGAACCGATCATTTTGATTGCCTTGGTAGCTTTAATGTTACCAAAGACAATTGTTCCTTAATTTGTTGTGAAAGTATAAATTATAATAGGACCTACCGATTTTAGAGCATTTTTTACACCCTGTGTATAAAGTTTTGGTACGGTTAGCGTTAAAGAGTTCAGCTTGGAAAATATATTCTTGCATTGAATATTATTTCAGTACTGTTTCTGTTATAACTGTTATGATCATTTTACCGAGGGACTTCCTCTTTTGGGTGGATCTCGAGGCGTCACAAAGTGTTTCAGTGGTTCGAAATATATTTCTACGTCCACTTTCGCAATTCTAAAGAGCCATGGGCGCAATATAGCGTGTTAGACCTCCGGAGTATCAGAAAGGAGAGATTGTAATACTGTTACTCTAAATATTCAGTGGAGCATCTTTCTGCCGAGATGACATTAACTCTCTTTTCACTTTAATACGGATCTGCTCTCCATTTCACGAAGTCTAGGGTATTGTAATTAAAGATTCTCCGAGCCATGCAGAACAGCGCCAGAATTCCTTCAGCCCTTCATTATATGCACTGACATGCAGTCGTGCGACTACTTTGCTACGGCAAAGTCGCGTCATTTTCGATGCTAACGGAAAAAGTAATATCCAGAAGTTACGCGATAGGTAAAACTGACGAAAGTCAAAGAATCACTTTGTATGTAGATATATGTAAATTTTGTTCAATTGAAAAGGAATAAAAACATTAATATAAAATAGAAATATTTCATAAAATAATAGATCTTTACACGTATTTAATCTTTTGCACTCCATAGTCATCGCAGCGACGACATTGTATTAGAAGCTGGTAACTTCGTTGTTATTTAGCTAAATCCGAGATATTTTTCCATTCTTTATATTATTAATCATAATTCTAAACTGTATACTCTTCTTTTTTAACCCATTGCCTGTCGCAATTCAAAAATACAATGAATGATTAAAATAACTGTATAATAAGATTCATGCCAACCAACTAGAAGAACAAAAATGAAAATGTCTCAAAAAAGTGACATTGGCGGATAATGGGTGAATGGCAAGACAAGAATTTCAATTTTCGATGAATGTGCACCCATATTGTGTAAATAGTCATGGAGCACCTGATAGCTCATAGTAAAAATTACTTGGAGGGCAAAGGGTTGTATGATTGCCGATCGCGTCGCCGAGGCGTCGACTACCGACTTTGCCTTTTTGGCAACCAA
This sequence comes from Cerceris rybyensis, assembly GCA_910591515.1. Lineage (NCBI taxonomy): Eukaryota > Metazoa > Arthropoda > Insecta > Hymenoptera > Crabronidae > Cerceris > Cerceris rybyensis. Next base: position 11,124,840 of record OU342793.1, read on the forward strand.
GTCGTAGTGATTGTTCCACGAGGCAGCCTGAATTGAGCAGCAGCAAAATCGAGAGTCAAATATTTTCTTTTTTTCTTTTAAATACACTGTATAATTATTATTGCGGCCATGACCTTTCCCCAATATTGATATCGTTTTCACATTTGAGACATAACATACATATTTAGGATTGTGGAAAAGAATGAGAGGAACGTGCGGTCACCTATCGTTTTAGCATTCCTCGACCGAGAACTTAACGTCAGAGATGTTGCTGGTCGGAGCGACCTAATTGTGAGTTCTTTAACATTAAAGCAACCAAGGAGGTCCAAACGGCCTTTTCCCAGTTTTTTTCGTAAAATTATTCAAATTCTTAGGGGTGCCATGCAATATATATCTCACCAGAAAATAAAACTTAACTATATAATTAATAATCTCTCTCACCTTTTGATTTTTGTTTTTTTCACAGTACTTATTTAGTATATGTAAATATCAAAGTTATTTACTTTAAGAAAATTCAAAAAGATAAATTGATTTTATTAACGTTCAAAAAGAGAATACCCCTTTAACACTAGATTTACGGATGTTTATATACCTATTTTTCTGAAGTGAGCCAATTTAACTCATACAAGAAAATTGAAGTTTTTTGCAAAGAAAATAGTTTGCAAATCAATATAAATGAAAGATTTATTAACCAAAAATTAACCAACCAATATATTATAGATATAGTAATCAAATTTTGAATGAGCCAAATTGACTCCGTAAATGTAGTGTTAAGTCGAAGTAAGTCGTAAGTCGGCTTATCGCTGAATTTCCAACGTACACCGTGAACATAATTCTAGAACCTCTTTGGAAACTTAGTGAGCAGATCTACGTCTTGACCTGTTCTATTTGCAAGTCTGTATGATACAGCATTTGAAAAATACGGTACTTGAGATATTTTTAATTAACTGTCCTTAATGTAGAATCGTGGGGAGGAAGCTCTACGCGGATGTTCAATATTTCCATAGGAAACCGGATTGTTCAAGATTATCGATCAGGCGAAGAACTCGGGTAATCTCATGGGTCCTTCTTCAAAACGTGAGATACATCGGAATAAAATTCCGTGTTTAATGTTTTGCATATAAAACTTGGAAGTTTCATAATATAATTTTTTTTATATCTCTTCTCCCTATCAAGAAATCTATTGTTTTGGTATTTGAAAATTATAGGCAAAGTGAGGAAAACAAAAAGGTTTGTGACACTATTAGAGATTTTTAATATGTCCATTTCTTTTTGTGGATCAGAATATGTACATTTAACACTTAACGGACGGGTCACGTAAATTTATGTTTTTTCTTCGTCACTTCCTAGGACGAGCCACGTAGATTTACGTTTTTGCTTGAATTTTGAATACACTTCACAAGGGTAAATGTTTTAAAATATATCATATTCATAAAAAATGCTAAACATGTTAATAAATAAGTTTGTAAAATATTATAAGAAATGGTGAAAATTTAATAGAACTTCAACGCTTCAAAACCATACATAGGTACATGTGCATTCAATTCTTCTAAACAATGTCTGGAAACCGAGAAAGGCACAGCAGATTCGACCCGTACGTTAAGTGTTGATATATATATATATATATATATATATATATATATATATATATATTTGTAATTGTTATATTATTTTCGGTTATGTGTTCCAATTATCCTGTACTGCAGCCAAATACTAAACCCAAAAATTATTACTTTCTTATAATGGGACAGAATCTGTCATGGACACAAAGTGCCAAATATTAAGGATATGTAGTACAAAGGACGAACAGTCAGATGTTACTATTATAAATTTTTACCTTATTTTTATCTCAGAGGATGCATAACATCATCGATATCAGTGTCTTTCCTTGTCCGAAATTTCATTCATTAGCGTTATCAATAGTTCGTTGGGAATTATATTAAGTGACGTTAAAGACATCAATTAAGATTTATCATCTTACTATAACCTTCTTCAGAGATTTATCGTAATGTAGTGTTTTATAACAATTCTCTCTAGGTGCTTAAAGTTAATTTACAATGATCATAGTCATAACGAATTTTGTTTTGACGTTAAATAAATCATTGTTAAAATACTTTCGTACTCATTTGAAACTTAATTGTAGAGGCGAGAATTTAAGAAGAAGATCGGAGACGTGGAAATTCACTTAAACCGGGAAAAATAGAAAAAACAACGATAGAAACTCCCTTTAAATAATGACTATAACGATGTATTACTAAATATGACAACATTAAAAGCAACTAAAGATTACTATAACATCAACACGACAACACAATACAATATAACTCCTCTCTCGTAAACTAAAACTCTTCTCCGACGACTGTTCCTTTGCCACGACCCTTAAACCTACGGCTTTCTTATACTGCAGTATTGCATCCCTCTTACACAATCATTCACCCTCTTACACTCGCGTTTACACTCACTGAACTCTAGAATATTAGGGCCTTGAGGGAAAAAACTGTTTGCCTGTTGGTCTGAACAGACCCAACCCCGTTTTTACCCTCCCATCCCTTAATCGTTTTTAAAGCCGAACTACTAAAATATTTTCCAACACTATACAATTTGAATTGGCACATTTGAATTCATTCAAATGATACGTGAAGGCATATGAGCCAGTTGGATATATTTAATGTAAGTTTAAATTGTAATTTGTAGAAAAAAAAAAACGGCTGTTTTGATATATTATGGTAGTAATGTTAATGTCACTTGACGGTTGTGACATATCTGACGAGAGATGTGCTTTTTTCTCGCCACCTTCCCAATTTTCTTTCCGTCATTCGTCATTCTTGAAAGGTTTGTCGGTGGGATAACGAAAGGACATATTGGAGCTTGTTTTGCGATTGGTTTTGAGATGTTCCCAATAGGCTCTGTCCCGGCTACGAGAAGTTTCTTTGAAAGCAAAAAGAAATCTTATCAAATAAATGGTATAGTTTATTCGAAATTATATGGCTTCATTTTAAAAAATGAAGGTAACCCTAAAATTCGTTCCATCAGAAATGTTAGTAGAGATTTAGTCGTATCTAATTAAACAAAACAGTCTGTTTATTATAGCCTGAATGAGTTGGAAACCACTTAAGGCTATAAGTCCTCGGTAAATTAAGAATGATAGTTGAACACGGTATACAGAACAAAAAAAATGTTATTCGAAAGTAAAGGAACGAAGGGATAACCTGTCCTGATAATATCATTAAAGAATTACTGATTTTTATTATCATACCTTTATATTTCGTATTTGTCTAATATGACGATATCTATAAAAATTCACTGCGTGACCTTTAACACTAAAACTGCCGACGTTATACCTACAAAAATTTAACTCTGCTGTTCTGCTTATTTATATCTAACATTCGTATTCCTTCCAATCATAGTGACCCGACGAACAGAGGTTCACATTTTAAAAAACTAATTGTAAGAATACACAAAGAGGTAAACATAACTATTAAATACATTGAATATCAAAAACTAATACTTACTAGAAATATAATATCTGTTCAAACATAATCTCCATTTCTGGTCATATAGACCCGAGTAGAATAGCAGGGTGAATATAAATACTTAATAACCACTTGCGAAAAAAAAATGAAGAGATGAAAAAGACGATGAGTTAACCCATTCACTGTCAACTACGAGATATCTCGTGGTTTCACTATAAGTTTGCACTAACAGTCGAACGTGTGTAGCATTTTTGGAACAAAAATGTTCTTAGAATCATTATAAATGTAGAGATTATATTCATGAATAATTAAATTAATGTTTTAAAAACTTACTTCCGTCTTTCAAAATGTTATCATATAAGATAATGTTTGCTTAGTTTTTCTGGCAGTGAATAGGTTAACTAATTTTGGTTTTATAAGATGGAAACGAAATATTTACTTCATAGCTACGCTATTGAATTGGATAATTGTTATTAACTTTCGGGTTGGTATATTTACTGCTAAATATTTTCAAAGATATTGACTTACAATAAAATTATGTGTTAACTACTAATAAATGCACTCACATTATGTACACAAAGTCATATAAAATCTAAGATATTCTATCATCATAAATTTAATTTTTTTCTAAACGAAATTAAGAAGTAGTCAAGATGACTTCCTTGGGCAGTCTAATGTTAAGTAGCTGATATGGAGCCAGCGTGCAATGTTTTAACACGTTGAACATCACTGATATTTAGCTTGTTTCACTATTTCTACTGAAATGATACTTTTCTATTAAAATCGCATCTTCGTAAAGCAGAAACATTAAAGATACAAATAGATATACAGGCAGCAGGATTTTATTTTTTGAATATCAGTATTTAAGTACTGAAGATGTTAGAAAATTCGTAAATATTATAATTGAAAAGTAATATGAAATTCCATGGTATTCAATAGCGTCAGTCAATGGTAACCCCCCTGGCCAGTCAACGTGTTAACCCTTTTAATGTCGAGCGGAAAAATTGATTGAATTAATGGCAAATATAGTTGCGAATAAAAAGAATTGTCATTTGACCATAGTTTCATATAGAACAAACAATAATTAAACAAAAAACATCCTAACGCAGACCTAACCCAGAGTATAAGTAGTGTATTTCAATTATCTGTCTTTAAATTAATGATATCGTATGAGATATATGTAAATAATAATCCCACCATATCTGGTGTCAAGAACATTGCTAACGGCGATATATCGTCCTCCGATACTAACAATAAGAGAATTAATAACATGTATAGTTAATTGTTTAACATTTTACTTTCATTTCGCTGTATCATTGTAGAAAACATGTATTTTATTTTATCTTACTCTTAAAGTATCGGCTTTTGTTTGTTTTAGTAGAGTATTCTAATATCAAGCAATTAGACAAGCAAGTCTATTCCTTAACTCATTGATCGTTTGTATCTCTTAATTACAGGAGAACGCTGAATGAGAAACAAATGAGCTTAAACTAAAGCTTTCAAGAGATTTCGTTAAACCGATAAATGGTTCGGCTGAATCCAGTTAAGCTGACTCCGTAAAAAGAGGTAAAAGAGTCACCCTTTTATACGGGATTTTACATAATGATCACCTGAAAATGAAGTCAGAACAATTAACAAAAGTGGCCGGCGTGGTTGCAATTTACAAAGTGCATCTTTCTCCAAACCATTGAAGAACATTTATTGAAGCAACAATCGAGAGATTAGAATTGTCATCGGCGATAACCGAGTTCTCTGTAAAACACTTTAATGTGTACTCGATGATCTACAATGGACACCCTACGCCGTCTGTCAGTTGATACAAAAGATTTGAAAAGATCATTAAATATATTAAATCGCGCTGAAAAGTGCGATACGTTGAACAATTTTCAAAAGTGGTCCCACCTGGGACCCAAAGAAGATCACCTTTTTTCTATGAAAGAATATCCCGAATAATTGCTCGGTACAATCGTACATCAACAGTCTCCACTTTCTTATCGAAGGTTCTGAAATCTTCATAAAGATTGGACAAAAATTAGGACCACCAGTCGTCGAACTCACTTCAACGTTCAACCTTTTATCTACCTCAACAATAAGAATTTTTCTTGTTACTCGATTCAACCGTGAATCTCAAAGATCATAGTCATGATCGTTGAAAGCAACCTTTTCATTTCAACCATGAAAGATTGAATCGCTGCAAGAACAATAAGACATTCGTTCATCATGTTGAACGTAATGGCAGCAGTGACGACAAGTCTACCGACGAGAGTAGATACAACTCCAACGTCGGCCAGCAATACCAGCACAACTTCAAGCACGACAGCAAACAACGTAACATCGGTACCCGTGGAGAACCCCACCGTTGAGAATTTACCAGAAAATGTGAACGTATTCGTCGTGGTAATAAAAGGCGTGATAATGGGCAGTATCATCACATCTGCAGTTTTAGGAAATGCATTGGTGATTGCCAGTGTTAGAAGACACAGAAGATTACGAGTTGTAACGAACTGTTACGTGGTTAGTCTGGCAGCAGCTGATCTCTTGGTGGCAATGTGCGCGATGACGTTCAACGCTTCCGTCGAGGTTTCCGGTGGAAAGTGGTTGTTTGGACGGTTTATGTGTGACGTATGGAACTCTTTGGATGTTTACTTTTCAACGGCCTCGATATTGCATCTGTGTTGCATTAGCGTCGATAGATATTATGCAATAGTCAGCCCGTTGGAGTATACGGTCATTATGAGGCAGGGGACTGTCGGTTGTATGTTAGGGAGCGCATGGATATTACCGGCTTTGATCAGCTTCATACCGATCTTTATGGGGTGGTATACTACACAGGAGCATCTGGACTTTATGGTGAAGAATCCTGAGGTAAGATTTGTGCCATTGAAAATAATTCTTTCGTACTTTGTTAAATGTTTATCCGTTGATGTATGAGATGAATTTTTTGCTTTACGATTTCTGTTTTGAAAGCGTGAATAATTCTGAATTGATTCCGGAAATAAAAATTTCTCTCTGATTTTTAACATTTGGTAGAATTGATTGTAATGTTAATATTATAGAAATAATTTTACCGTTTCGTGAGAGACTGGTATTTTCAATCTAATAATTATTGAAAAAATTTAATATTCCATTTATCGTCTCACGTGTGTCACACGTTATTGTATGCGAAGGAGTTAAGAATCATCGGATAAGAGTTTATTGAATTAATAAAGATTATCCACTTTGTTGTTTGGAGTAATTTTTGACGATTCGATTACGTTTTGAGTGTCTGAGTAGTTAGTTTACATTGGAAATTAGATTCTGTGTTAGCATGTTCATGTTTTTTGCAACTTGTACATATGTAATAGTAATTACAAAGAAAAACTGGAAGTTCTTACCGTAATAGAAGCTTATTGTTTCCGCGAAAAATGAACACCTTATACGGAATGATAAAAACGATATAAAATGTCATTTATTCATATCCGAATTCATGGAATACTTCCTTCATTAGAGTGGTGGGCCAAACTCTTTCTGCGCGTTGGTTGGAAGAATGTCACGTTCTTGAGTTTTTTGTTTTTCGTAATACTTTTGTTCGTTAGACAAATCCAATTTAAACGGAAGCATCTTCCGTCGATCGTAATAAAAATAAACCATACTGAAACTTATTCGATGTTGTATGTATCAAAAACGTAAAATTGGAAGAGAAAAATAATACCAAGAAGATTTTTCTGTATTCCTACTTCAACGAATTGTTTATATAATCTCTGTGTTGATTTATTGTTATCAAATTTCATATGGAATACACCCAACATGAAGTAGACGGTGTCTATTTATTTGAAGTTTAATATAAATAGAGAATCAATTTAAAGTATTTGTGTGGTGAAATATTGTAATTACATATATAGTAATTTTAAATTTTCTTAATGTAATATCTTGTGGTCCGTGTTTTATAAAATAAAATACTCTCCAAAGTTCTATCTCATATTTTGTCTAAATAGAACGAATAATTACATGTAAAATAGTATGACACCAGAAGAGTTAGGTAACCTCTGAAAAAGGTTTCATCTCATTATGTTGAGGATTTAAAAACCCGATGGCACCAAATCAATATCAAATTCCTGTAAATCAATTAAAAATAGTTACAAAAAAATTTGTTTTGCTCAATTGTATTACACAACGACGATCTACTATTTTCGAAATTACCATAATGTTGCTTTATTGATTTTCATAATTTTAAAAGCATCTATCAAAAATCCTAGAGAGAAACGCGCCTCACTTCCAATTTGCATTTCTGAAAAATAGAAATATTAAAATTAGGATTTTACAGATGCAATGGTAGAGCTTTTTTATGTTCCTATTAAAGTACATTTTCTATTGGGTTGTTCGGAAAGTAATTTAGTTTTTTTCGGTGAAAATGAAAGACGATTTTCTTGTAGTCCATAAATATTTTATTGAATTATATATTCTCCATTTTGTTCCAATACCTTTTGCCATCTTTCTTTTGTCATGATCTGATAATAGCATGATTTCAAGTTCATCAAAGTTGTGATCTTTGCTGGCAAAAAACTGATATAAGCCATTTATGACGTCCTCATTCGAAGTAAAGGTTTTGACGTTAAAAAAATTTTGAAAAATCAGTTTTGTCATTGGCGTTCTGTTAATGTGTCCTCTCCGTACACATCGAATAATTGTTTCTTACTTGAACAGCATTTTTACCTTTTCGATAGTAAAAAAGTAAAATATGCCGAAAATGTTGCTTTGGACTTTCCATCTTCAATAGGGCACTAAACAAAAACTATTGTGTAGAATCAAACAAATTTTTTCACAAACAAGCATTGCTATATCAACTGTCAAAATATATAATGGTAATGCGAATTAAGTGTGAAGTTGGCTGGAAAAAAATATAATTATGTCCTCCGTTGGGAAAAATCGAAATTACTTTCCGAACAACCTAATATTTTGATCCTTTCTTTTTATACGTTTTATATTATTGTCCAAAGGTTTTGGAAGTACCGATTAACAATTATGATATGCAAAGTTATAGAACGCAGTAATTATCATATCGAAATTTACTAAATCATTTGGCAAAGATAATTAAACTTTTGTTTATTTTTTTTTAGTCAGTGCAAATCAGTTCTCACTAAAGAAACAGGAAAAATTATGAATTCGATAATATGATAGTAGAAAATAAATTGTATAAACGTTGATATACCAGATACAATTCCTACAAATTTCGTTTTTATTCACTAATGAGTACATCTGATCATTAGAATGTGCAGTGAGAGGTCACGTCTACCTCAAAAACTGGTGAATTTCCCGTTGCTAATCAGCTAATCGGTGGAGAAGGAATTCACCAATCGCATCCCCTTTTTTCTGGACGTAGTACGCGAATAGCTTCCAATATCCGATACTGCAATTACTGAAATTAAATAACGAGCATGAAAAATGAAACAACGATATCAGTTGAAACACGAAATAATGAAAAATTTCGAAGCACGTATTTTCTTCCATGCTTCAGGTCTGCTCGTTCGTAGTGAATCGTCCTTACGCGGTGATCAGTTCCTGCATATCCTTCTGGATCCCAGGATTGGTTATGATAGTGATGTACTGCAAGATATACAAGGAAGCGGTGAGGCAGAGGAAGGCTTTGAGCAGGACATCCAGTAACATCGTCCTGAATAGTGTCCACCATCACAGGTCCTCGACCAGGCAACACCATCATCAGCAGATGCTCCTACAAGCTGCTGCCGAAACTGGTGAGCTTGCTCTTCAGACGGCACACTTTATGGTGCCGACGGAGCTCCACGCCGTTCATGGTGAGTGGAACTCCGTTTGACTTTTCTCTGGGAACATCATACTCTTTCTCTCTTCTTCCTCCTATCATTGTACTCTTCTTTTTCTCTCTCAATTTTTCATCACATTCTTCTCCAGCTCCTATCTCGTTGTCCCTCGTTTTTTCTTCTTTGCTATCGAATTAAGCCGAGGAGAGTATGATATTGTTACGCCAATATGAAGTTGGCGTACCGAACGAAGCTGTTCCTTCGAATCCGCTGGATTTGAGTATCGAATCGTTTCATCGATCGGCCGCACAGTGGTCGACTTCGTCGAAATCCTGGCCATAACCCCAAGGAGTTTTTCATTTTAACTGAAAATTGGTATATTAGTATTATTTGGGTCGCTGATTCAGAATCCGAAGTCAGAATTTCCAAAAACAAAATGGCGGCTTCGATATGGCGGGTGCGACTATCGAAAAATTGTCGGATCGGCACGAAAATTAGTATTCTTATGTTTTTCCGGTCGCTAATTAAGAATCCGAACTCAAAATATTTGAAAATAAAATGTCGGATTCAATATGTGGGACATCCGTATAAAAAATGTTTGGTTGCGCGCCAAAATTGGTATTCTAATGTTGTTTGAGCCAGTAATTACGAATCTGGAACTAAAATTTCCTAAACTGTACTGATAGATACAAAATAACAATAAATAAAACACGATATTCTGGTCTGAGGCCATAAATGCACTGCTTCACGGATGGTGGTCAGTGGAAGCGTCGTCCGCGGCAACCTATTGCTGTCTCGAAATAAAACTATCAGACTAACACTCTACTTAACCCCATTTGAATTTTCAACTCGACGAAATAAATATATTATTTTGTAAATTACCAGAGTGCCTGTAGATTAACAGTATTCATTAAGTAAGGCACGATAGCCCGGCAATATGTCATAAATGCACTTCTTCTAGCACGACAAACAAATAAGAATAACTCGTAGAGTCGCAAAAAGTCGCAAGAAAACTCAACGGGGCCTTCTTCGGGAAGCTTCAAAGTTTAATTTAAAAAAAAATTACGGTGGCATTTTGCAGCGTTCACAACTATTTCATTAGGAAAAGGAAAAAGGTGTATAAGTTTTACATTCTGTACCATCATAGTTGTAAAATATTAAATAAAAAAATGAAACCATGATATTTATAAATTAAAAGTATGATGGATAGCTACCAATACTGAAAAAGTGGATCGTACTTTAATTTCACATTGAAAATGTATTCTCAATTTCGACGTGAAAACCTAACATTATTCAAGTGCCAACTTTGACAATGTATATCTCTAAGAGTATAGTTCAATAAATATGTTTATTAATGGTAAACGATGCTCTGATGTGTTACAAATCAAACGTACCTAATTGCTAGGTTTTCGAAAATCGTGAAAAAAAGTTGTGGGGTTTTGGCCAGGATTTCGGCGAAATCGACCACTGTGGGCCGGTCGCGTTGCATTAGCGACCGGAAGTGTTGTTGACAGGAAGTCGCTACTGGGCATTCGAAGATGACGGACGTTTGAATTCACGTAGTTCGAATAATTTTATTAGAAAGAATGCCGAAGTTCGGAAGATCCTCCGCGGGGCGTAACAATATTCTCTTATGTTGCCCGATGAATTATACTTTGAGCACCATTGTACGACATAAATTAAATTGTTCGGAGAGAATGTATTCGTTCTCCTTCCTCCTATCAGTGTTCTCTTCTTTTTCTCTCTCAATTTTTCGTCACAATCTTTTCCTGTTACTAACTCGTTGTCTCTCATTTTTCCTTCTTTTTTATCGTATTAAACTGAGGAGAGTATGATATTCTCTCATGCTGGCTGTTAAATTATACTTCGAGCACCACTGTACGGCATAAATGAAAGTGCTCGGAGGGAACATATCTCTGATCGTGTCAAAGTGACAGATTGTTACATAAATATATACCGATCAAGATATTCTACGAGTAAGACCGGGATGGGACCAAGTATAGATATACTACGAAGCTTCATAGCGTGGTACTTAGAAGTGTACTTGAATTCCGAAGAAATATGTCGGAAATTCCTGGAATTCAAGTGTTAGAGGAATTTAGGAATGAGATGTTGTTTCAGGGAAACGGATAAAAGATTGTAAACTTTGATATTTTCATTTCTACAAACATTTTAGTTGATTTAACGCATTCAATCAGTCGTTTAAAGCTCTTAAAGGAAACCTTTTTACGAATTTGCATTATTATATTAAATTCTCGCGACGTTAAAGAGTCGCGTTAAAGAGCAATGATTGTCTCTTTGATCGTTTTACATCAAGTAGCAATCAGGCCGGGATCTATTTAATATCTCTGCAGGAGGATTTATGAGTAGATGCGAAAAAAATATTTTTAAACAAGAAAGAAAAATTAATGTAAGAATGTGTCTCTGGAAAATAGAAAATCTAGTAGCATGATAGATTTTCAAGTATAAAATACTTCTTCCGTTATAAACTAATTAAATGTAATATCTTTTTAAAGAATTCGAAATTCCAAAGTGTCGGGAATGGATTCATTTTAGATTAAATCCTCTAAAAAAGAAACAATGTCGTAGTACGTTTTACAAAATTCCAGTGTAATTATTTTTTTTCGGTTGGAATTTGCAAAAAGAATTCACTTAATTATATCTCAATTTCATACGAGCAATATAAAAATTACAATGTGAGTATCTCTTTTATCAGAGTAACTGTGAAACATCTCCCGGTCCGAATGCTAGAATAAAAAAAAAAGAATTATTCTTCCTTGTCAGTAGAATAACGTGTTAAACATGCTTTCAAAATTCGATGTCATAGAATTAACCACGGAAAACCGAAAGAGTCAGTTTATTCAATATGAAAGTATGTTTAATGTGAACAATATATATAAAACGAAATATGTGAAGTCGTACGTCCATATTTCTCACAATTAGTGGCATAATATATGAAAAGATGTTTCGCCTCTTTAATGACACGTTATTTATTAGATTAGTAAGTTTAAACAATTTTATGAGTAGCTTTTATAAATAGGCAGTACTTATAATAAAATACTAGTGTATGATATTGCTAGTTCGGCTAGTACTGCACTGATTAATACAACAACTGCTAGTACTTTAATTAAAGTAGTAATTTTTAGTAATTAAAGTTTCATTATTTTTATTAATTATTTATGCGAAGAAATACTGTTACTGATTTTTTAAGAAAACTATTAATTATTAATGGATATGAATATCGGCCAAATGAATAACAGTGATTTTAATATCTTAACATATGTACGTATATGGTATGGTATTTTAAACTATGTAAATGTAGAATATTAATATTATTACAAGAATCTAACAAAATTCGAGTAGCACTTCTAAGAGATTTCACGCTTATTCAGTTCAAATTATCTGTACGTACACGTTTAATTCCTGTGCGTAATTGTTCAAGGATATATTTGTTTTATCGAATCAATTTTTAGATGTTTTTGTTTTATAAATATTGTTCCAGTCAAATGAAACGGAATTTCAGTTCATAATTAACTCCAATGCTTAAGTATACATTGATATTGATCCCACCCCTGTGCAATGGAGCATATAGATCTCATAATAAAAAATGAGTTGAAGCTCTTTTTCACTTAACAATATTAATATCTTGTGCTAAAATTACGTAATTAATAGTAGCCAGCGTGTTCGAGAAGTCGATTGAGTAGTTGGTATAATTGACATCTTATGGCAAAGTGACTACTTTAGCATCGAGCAATAATAACTGAAAATTAATTACTATTAGCTATTAATAACTATTTGCTAATAATTCAGTTGTTCCTTTACTATAAGACGTCGATTATCCTGAAGTGAACAAAACATTTTATGAATGAGCTATTGCATTATGAGTGATAGTAAGTACTTGTTGGTTTTATTATCTATATCGTTGAAATGGTATACCGAATGGACACGTTAATTTAAGTACGTCGTAGACTACTTTGTGATACTGTAGTTTATGGATGTTTCAGTTGAATAAGAGCGAACTTTTATCGACATGTTAATTAGGGAAGTATCAATATAGAAATTGATAATGTTTTTTACATGAGAATCTACTAACGCCTTGCAAAGACGTAACCTTTGATGAGAAACGATTATGTCTTTCATTTTTTAAGAAGCAACAAACTGTAACGTAACTGATTCTCAGTGTGCTCCGACTGATGAAGCGAGCATGTTATAAAAATTGAAGAGTAACTAATTAGAGCAGATGTTGACAAGCTTTTTAAGCATATTAACTATTTTCACTTCTATGAAAAATTTTGCATATATAGGAAAGTCACAGTCTTCTTAATGAATTTTTTTTAAACGCTGAATTTGAAAATTTCTGCGCCGTTACACTGCAATTTGTGATGGGCCAGATTGGTCCCAGAGGCCGTTGTTTCCTTACCACTGGATGAGGTTTTTTGCATTATACAACAAAGAAAAACAATTATTGCATAAAGTAGTATAGGTCAACAGAGAAATCCCAACTAGCTGCTCCTCAGGAGCTTAGATCTGAATAGCAAGTGTAAGCAACCCATACAATGGAATTTAATGAAACGCGCTGCTTTCAATGGTTGCATATTTCCTTATCGTTTCTAAGCTACCATATCACGCGGAAAAATGTAAATATGCCCTAACTATCATTCACAAAGTTACAGTCCAACAACTGAAAGATGTAAAGGAACCCGCGTGCTCGGGCCGGCCGCGGCTGTAGATTGGGCCCATCCGCGCCCAAAGGTTGGAGGTCACCGGCTGGTCTCAGTGATGTTGCTGCGGCCGGTCCGGCGGGTGTCCTTCTGTTCCTAGGAAAGGGTAAAGATGTTGTTGGTTAGCGCGCTGCGTTTCGTCCTGGGCCTGCTCGTGGACTCGTCAGTACCCTGGTGGAAATATATCTACAACTTTTTACGCGACTCTACAACAAATTACAATTTTCTACAACATTTTGCGTGGTTGTAGAAAATTGTAGAAAATTGTAGCTCGTAACTACAATATTCTACGTCATTCAACGTCTCACTACAACTTACTCGATTCTCTTACGTAATAAATTGTAGTAAGTTGTAGAGCACTACAAATTTTTACAACAAATTACAACTTGCTACTCTAAGACAAATGGAACTTGAAAGAATGATCTCTATTAAAACACGGCTCGCGTAGTTTGTGTAGTATTTTATACAATACTACAAAATTCTACAACTTTTAATGTCCTATCTAAAAATTTAGAAAATAGCCTTCAAAAGTCTAGCGCGTAGTTTGTTGTAGTATCTTATAGAATACTACAAAATTCTACAACATTCTACAAGTTTTTATGCCTTATGTACATATCTCATGTGTTTCCTTTCGAAAGGTCGGTGACTCGAAGGCTGCCATACGGGCGAAATTTTAATCGGAAGGCCCAATTAAAAGTTATTTTGCGAGAGAACGGTTCATTTCTGACCCATGGTTCCTCTCAGACATTTTGCCTATGTAACAAGACGAATACGATGAGCCAATAAAAAAAATTTGCTACCCTTTCCCGAATTTTGCGGCAGGTTTTTTTCGCAAATCTCCATCGATCCAGAGGTGTAGAACAACCCATGAAAGCCATGACAAATATTTTTGAAACACCCTGTTCAAATTTTTGGAAATATCTTTCAGAAGCTAGTCCAGCGCGTAGTTTGTTGTAGTATCTTATAGAATACTACAAAATTCTACAACTTTCTACAACTATTCACGAAATTCTACAATACTGTCCCAATCCGCGTACTTTGTTGTAGAAATTTGTAGAAATTAAACACAGTGAAGATAGGGTCAAGTTGTAGAAAATTGTTCAATGTTGTAGCCAGTTGTAGCAATATGTTGTAGAGAATTGTAGTTAGTTGTAGATATATTTCCACCAGGGTAGGGCTGACCGAAGAGGCCCTGCCCTAGACGCTGTGTCCCGGATGGGACGATGGTATCTGCCGGTTGATCGTATATATAGATACCGATCGTCGTTGGAGGACTCGCGAGAGCGATCCTTCGGTGGACACGATGTCTAGCGGACGATCCTTGAACTAGGGGCGGCGTAAGAGTAATGGCGGTCGTAGATCGGTGGTTGCACTCGATCGTGCTGCCGCCACAGATGGATAGGGAGCGGCGGAACCTCTTATTTTTAATCGCCTATTTCCTTCATTTCGATTTTGGAATCCGCAAACCCATTCTGTGAAAATAATCACTCTGCGTAGTCGTAGCATTCGCGTATTTCTACTTGTTTAGTTCAAGAAATGCGTCATGGATATTCCGTGCGTTAATCAGACCCGCATTCTTTAGGCTGGCCATCTTAAAGATGTCGGACTATCCTGTGGGATGCGAATGCTGCAGATTTATTTTATATAAGATGTATGAATATGAGCGCCCATCGCACTTTGTTTTTCGAGAGGCCAACGAGGCACTCTGTGGTTGGAACACTCTGTGGATACACTGTGTGTCGTTATATTCTTTGTATTGGAATCATTTGTGGATATACTTTGTGTTTTTATATTCTTAGTGGTAAGAATCCTGTGTGGACAAACCTTGTGTGACTAAATACTGTTTAGATAATACGCGATACATCATAATCTTTCTTCTTATTTTTACTTATAATCTATTTTATATTATTTTCCATACTTTTATTTGTAATTTTTACAATAGACATTAAACGTGTTATTAAAAAATTCTACAATACTATTAACGCACGGTGTTATACAGTGGTAAGAGGAGATTGTCGGTCACAACCACGGTCCTGAAAATTTAAAGATCGGCTAATAAGAACCGAAAACAAAAGGCATCTTCCATGGTTCACATGATGATATATGTGCCCATAATTATGAAAGTGGTCTAAGTCATATATTTCTTGTTTAGAGATATTTAATGAATTGCATTTGAACGAATTAAAAAATATTTTTATATTATGCAACATCTTAATTTAGAATTTTATTAGTCTTGATTAATGTATTATGGATATGAAATTTTGCGTAAATTTCATACGGAAATGTTGTTTTAAAAGTTTGAATTGACTTAGACCATTTTCGAAATTAACTGAATGTCCTATAAATGACTAAAAGTAATAAAAAAACTACGAGTTTTATTGGAAACGATAATTTTAATGAAATAATTCAAGAACGTTTATTAATTATTTTTAGAAAGTAATCGCTTTTTATAACTTTAGGCTTTTATTATGAGTTTTTAAGATTCTTAACATGTTCTTGAAAAACTGGAGGGATGTATGGTATTATAGTAAGCACATAATATCTTTATGTTTTCCTTCCGTTACTGGTCTAGTGGTGGTGTATAATGGAAGTAATTTAATATTTCCGTATATTTTTGGTCTCCCTCTTTTAGGTGAAAGATCCAAAACGTGGAATTTAGAATTATCTGAAGAAGTTTTATAGAACATCTTATAAGGTTTATTTTGCAAGAATCGCATCCATTGAATTTGCAGCGAAGAGACAGATTCGCCCGTGGTATTTTTTACTCTTCTTGTCGTTGACTCTTCCAGTGGTTTCGTTGAACTAAAATCAAACTACGTCATTCGTATTACCGAAAATGTATTTCTTCTTCTACACTTTTCTATCAATTCATAACAATGCTCAGGGTGGTATAAGTAATTTACTTTTCTCATTTTCATTCCTATCAACCCAAAATCACGGTCATTCGGCAGAAAGGAATGACCAGATACCAAAAATTTAAGGGTATGTTTATATAATTTTTAAACATTTTTGACTTAGACCACTTTCATAATTAACACTAAATGAATTCCATATAATGGTGAAACTACGACCACTATCTAATGGTTCATTTTTGACAATATCATCAAAATTACATTGAATTAATTTAGTTTATAATAATGTGGTGTGAAATAACTGATAAAGTCATTTTTTTTTTTAAATTTTGACTTATAGACCACTTTCATAATGTTTACGGGTTTGAGCGTGGTATTGTTTGTAGACAATTTCGCCCTTCCGTGGATTTAGCAAGTACTTTCTTGTTTGAGTGGACTGTATGTTTTATTATAAATATGAACAAACTTAACTGGTATAACAAACTGTGATTAACAAAACTGAGACTGGTTTTCTCAAAAATAGTTGCCTCTTAGTCCGTGTAATAAACCTTATACATTAAGGGCTTGGGCCTTAACACATAATTATGGGCACATATCAAATGTGCGTCCTTTTTAGCTTTCAAAAATGACGTGCAAACGAGGGATGTTTCTATTCGTGAAGTGAATCAAAACAGACTAATTGGTAAAGGATATCCGTACTTTTGTCCATAATAGTATATACACATAATTTTCGAAGGTATCACCATTTTGTATCCGAATATAGCAATTCCAGAGCATACTTATAGGCATTTCGCGGTTGAAGGGTCAATGTACTCGAAGAAAGAACACATAAATGCGTAGCATATTTTATGCTTCTGGCGGCTCATAGCGTCTTGTCATTCTAGATATTCATCTCCGCATTCTTTTATCCCATTTCTCGACGGTATTTCATTACGGCATTCCCTCGACTTGGCAATGCTGATATAATTGTATCTGTAAAACGCTGATCCTTATCTCATTGTCAGTTGAACTGTGAAACTATGAAGAAGCACGAAGTAAAACAATAATTATAATTTATGATATGGATATTAAAACGAACATTCTATTACATGTGATTCCAATGGAGCAAGAGGAAGTTCGGAACAAAGCGAGGTTTGTCTTGCTTTCGTGGCAGAGCATGATAATTTGCAATCGAAGCTTTCATCGACGATTGCAGACCACTTCCTGGCGAAAGTAGCAAAAGTTCTCATTATCAGTCGTTAGAGAATCAGGCAGTCTTCTTCTTGAATACGAATTGTTCGTTAATCCGTCGTGCTTTGTTAGCAAGTGCTATGAAGGGCCGTCAGACCGAAAAGTTCTATCGATCATTTCCAACTCCCTGCGACATAATAACTTTAAACCGCCACTTCGATGAGAAATTCTGCCGATCGGCCGAACTACGGTTTTTGGTTCCTTTCGGGTTTTAATTTCTTCCAGTACGGCGACATGGGTGGAAGGCCGGTAGAGGGAAGATTTTAGCTTCAATGGGGGAACATTGACCACGAAGGTGTAGGAATATTTGAAAAGCTCGCCTTTTGAAAGGTCATAAAAATATAGCCATTGAGAATATCCGGTGCTCAACTATAGTAGTCGCTCAAGACACAAGTGATTTGTGTTTGGAAATTCGAAATTTGTTATTCGTATTCCATCAATCGTTTGGAAATTTTCTTCATTAACTTTTCGTTTGTTTGCCCGTATTTGTTTCTATCTTTAATTTTGATTTCCGTTTGAATTCCCATTTATCATTGTTTGTTTTTTAGTTTTCATCATTCATACGTTCGCCAATATTGCTGTACAATATAACTTTAAATTATTCAATTATTTCACTCTTGCGTCAACAGAACTATTAATTTATTATTTTATAATGTTACTTAAATATTGTCCATTCAATTTGCTACATGTTATATAGCAATGCTAATTTCAGAATAATATACTGTACATAACTGTTTAGTTGGACCAAATTAAATAGTACTTTCAAATTCCATTTAATTTGTATGTCAAGGGGTTAAAAATAATTCGATACAATAACCAATTTTCATCACCATTGAATTAGTTACCGAGAGCTTCACATTCATACGGTTTTGTAAGATTTTTATTTACAGAATAACAAAGGAAGAAAGATAAAGGTGTACAGAAAAAGAAAACTGTGTTTATTAAAGGAAATAAAACACTAAATAGACATGAGGAAAAAAAAATCAGAAATAAGGAATAAAACACTAAAATAACTGTTCACAAAAATCAACTCAATTTCATCCTGCTCACAATCATACTCTGATCTGTGCTTCTTTTCTTGATCTTTAGCCATTTTAGTGTTTCGCTGTCGTAAAAATTGTGGCAGCATGTAGCAGAAAATCTCAGTTGGCGATGACACGAATATGCCATGCGGCATATGTCAGCGGGGAAATAGAAGAGCAAAATCGCGCCGCTCAGCATTATTCTCAATAAAAAGGATTTCTAAAAACCTCTGGCACTAAACCGACTAGGCATTTACGCATCCACTTTAGGATTTCCGGCGACGTTTGCATTCTTTCACAAATGGCACTGGTTCATATAAATATTCACGCATCGCCCACACGGTCGCCAACCCCGCCAGTAAATTCTTCCTGATCCTCTCCCGCAGTACATTCACACTCAAAAATGCACCCCACTGTTTTAGGAGACCTAACACGACGAGACCTTTAAGATGCTAGAACGGTCATGCGCCAAATTATTTACTAAAATAAGTGGAAACTAAAGGTCAAGTTGTGTGTAACGATACTGTACTTAATAATTCAAGATCGTAGTAGTTATTACATCGTTAGACGATACTCACGCACGCTACATCGATTGGTTGTCCTTAATTGAAGTTTTTCAGTATAAATCTAAGTCGATAGTATCTTTCTGATCGCAGTATACAATGGTACTACTATCAGGATTGTGTTAAGCCTATAAAGCCAGATTTATTTTATAGTTTATGAAGATACTGAAGGAATGAGGATATTAAAATCGCACATTAAATGTCAGCAAAGAAAAAATTACAAAAATACGTATTCACTAATTTTAACTATTGTTTACACATAAGTTAACACGGAAACGGAATAATATTTAATAAGGATAATTAACGAAACGTTATAAAATTTTAATATGTTTAACCCTGATGTTCTTGTCATTTATATTTCGGTTTTGCACTTCTTCACTTTAATAAAACTTTAAATACATTGAGTACCAAAAACAAATACTGAAAAACGTAGAATCTGTTAAAACATAATCTTCATTTTGGATCGTATACACCCAAGGGGAAGTGCAGGGATAAAAAAAATGTTTAAAATTATTTTTTAAATCTCTGAATTCTTTTTCTCAAGACGCATAATTAAAAATCATTTTCCCTGAACTTTCTAACCAAGGAGATATTTCAAAAAGCTACATTTTCAACCCCAAAGTTTAATCCTTTAATTACGAAAGTCAGCTTCGCCGTTGAGCTGCTACTTAGCGCGATATCACGCTAAAAAAGTGTACACACTTCAAAAAAGATTTGTTATTACATTTTCTTATCGTGCAAATAGTCCACTGCCTATTAACCCTTTCGCTGCGGGCTACTTTTCCGCCGTGATACTGAACGATCCGCTGTCCCAAAAATGTACACGGTGCGCGATAAAGGTTGTCATTGACCGCACTTACGGATCACTGCAAGAGTTGCTTTGAAGCTGTTTTTCTTTTTTTCTTTCAATCGTTCCTTCTAACGGTACATTTTCAGAGTATGATACTCATTGTACGGTCCGACAACTGAAAGACGACTAGGGAGCGGCGGAACTTCTCGTTTTCAACTGCCTATTTCTGCAAATTTCGTTTTTGGAATCCTTAAACCCAATCTTCAGTAGTAAACTACTACAGGGAGTGTCTATTTTAGACGATTTAGGTTTGGCAATACCAAAAAAGAAAAGGCAGGAATAAGCGTTTGAAAATGAGAGATTCCACCGCTTTCTAGCCATCTTTCAGTTGGCGGACTGTACATTGACTTCAATCGTTCGTCGCAAATATACAATACACAGTATCTCATGTGAAGTAACTGTAGTCGTCCATAGTAGCGAAAGGTTTAACCCTTTATGGCCCCTTGTAACTTTGAGGTAACACAAAACAAATCTAAGCTTTCATTTTTCAAAATCGATTTTTTAACTTTCCCAAATACTACAAGTTAGCTCTTCAAAACCATGGAATTCTTTACAATCCGACGTTTCAAATTCAAGTAATATTTATTATTTATGATAGTACTTTTATTATTTTCTAATGTGCTATCGTGCAACTAACCTTCAGATATCACAGAAAATTCGGCCTATAGAGCATACTCAGCATAATATAAAGACGTTGATCTATTTAAAATACCCGTTTACAATAAGATATGTTTTGATGCATAGAAACACGTACAACCTAACATTACATTCTTCGCATTAATAACACGGTTCTCGTCTCTTATCTCTGTGGTTAGTTTTCTGGAGGCCGGATAAATCCGGCATTCGTCTCTAGGGCTGGATTTGCGTACACCGGATATATCCGGCGTTCGTCTCTGGGGATGGTTGTGTGGATGCCGGATATATCCTTCATTATGAATGAAAGGGTTAAAAAAGACAGAAATTCGTCTCAATGGCCAAAGTGTATTACGTACGTTCAATCATGTACTTTGACTTGGACTAATCCAATAATAATAATAATTAACCTTTATTACAATGAATACAGCTGACACATGTATAAAAATAGAAACATATTTTAAACCACTTGGTTTCTCTATCGTTCAAAAATTTGAGAGCTCTTAACGACTAATAAGACTGATCTAGAAATAAGTATAGATGAAGTTAGAAATAAAAAAAAACTTGAAGTAAATTAATCCAATAAGGATCAATATAATCAAGAAATACTTTACAGCTACGGAATAATTCGATGCCGACTATAGTCGACGCTGTTACACACACTTGGTCGCGTGGATGCCGATTATAATCGGTGCACGTAACGAAACGATTAAGGAATATTATTATCCCTTCAATGTGGACAATTATCGACATAAAAATATACGTACCAAAAATACTCTTTCGATAATTATGTATTCCGTAAGTTTCGTAAAAATCAGTATGAAAAGATTCGGTACGTTCTCTTGCGAGTAGTACTGTGCAACTAATCTTGACCTTTGCCGGCATCCCGTCATCGCCGCAGCTCGCCGCTATTTTGCACAGGCAAGGACAATGAATCAAAGAAGGAGGATGAAGAAGGGTCGTAAGCCAACGCCGGGAGTAGTAATGGATCGTATAGATCAGCCATAAGATTTTCTGTGTCTCCACTACTGTCCTTGACCTTCCACGGTCCCGCATCACTGCCAGCGTTCTATTCGAGTGGTAGTGATGCGTCGAAAACAAGGGGTGGGTGGTCGTTGAGGGTCAGGGTAACGTGGAACAAAAATCTTAAGATTCAAGGCCACCTCGTTACGATTCCTAGTTCCTCAATACATTTCCTTGCATGCATATAGAATAGTTGCAGACTTTTTTACGATATTTTTGTCATTTGGAAGAAGATGATAGTTAAACTATCAAATATTGGGGTAAATATTGTTGAAATAAATTGTTATTCGGGTAATCATGGAAATTAACCCTTTGCACTCCGAGTAATTTTTACTATGAACTGCCAGCTACTTTAGGATTATTTCCAAAGTGTTAGTGCACATCGGTGGAAAACTTAAAAATCTTACTTTTTCATTCAAAACGAAGCGTATACATTTCAAAATAATATTTCACAATATAAAAAATGTAAAAATACACTAGATTTATTTCGACAACTTAATTATTAGCTTCTACTACAATGTCGCTGCTGCGGCGACAACGGAGTGCAAAGGGTTAAAATTTGTATGTTACTGGGTAAGAAACAATCATTTTGAAACAAATTTTGAGAAACAATTCTTTATTTGTAAGTAGTGAACTTACTTTTTAGGGGGGAAGTAATTTTATGGTGATATGGTTGGTCATGATTGCTATACCTATATGAGTAATGCTCACTGTTCTTGTTATATTACTTTTTGCATTCTCAAAGCCGTTGTTTTATATTTTGTAATTATTATTTGTAGCAGCCACGATTATTTGAAGTTATCATTCCCAAATCATTGATTTTGTAAAATAATATCAATTGAAATTGATTGCATTACTTTTTGTGTTGAAATCTTCTTGTTATTTCAAATGGAACGATTAGTTTGTTCTTTTTATTTAATATTTTCATATCGAATAAGAAGCAATCAGTTTTGGATTGAAAGAATGCGATGCAATAGTTGGTATTTTTTGTTATTTCTAAGTATTAGATGAATTTCACCAGGTGAATTTGACGAAGTTAACATTTTGCGAGCTTTCAAGACTAACTCATATTCAACAATATATGCGTGATATCTTTAGAACTCCAAATTTTTAAGAAAATATTCAATGATCCTCTTTCACAACAAATTAAATTCTGAACAGATACCTATCTTTTTTATATTAAAACATGAACTCTACACATTTTGTGCAAAAAATGAATTGAATAATACGTCTTATCTTTTTGCATCAGATATGGCAAGAAACAAATACATAAATATTTGGATGATTAAAAGAAAATCATTTTTATTTGGAGATTCATTTATGCTCACTCAGAAAGTATTTTAAATTAGATGATGCTTAATGTACGGCAACGAACTTCTACCTTCACCTTCGACAAGTATTTTTCCTACGCTTAACGACAAATTGATCGTACTTCCTTTGATGAGACGAAACAGTTCTTTTATGGATTTTTCTCCCTTTCGCGTCGTTTCGAGCGATACTTCCAGCCACTTTCTGGAGGATCCGTTCCTTCCGCAATTTGAGCCGCTACGGAACTCTTTTCTTACAATAAGCGACGTGCAAATAAACGTAAGCAATGAATGCCTTTTCACCGTTTCTTCACCATGGATTCTATTATTGCAGTGACTTTAAATAACAATATCAGCTTGGAAAAAAAACATGGAATTTAACAGATACAGTCATGGAAATATAGTCGAGGATTTTTCTTCTATACTTTGGGAGTTTGTAGAAATAGGTCAAATCTTGAATAAAACCGTACTCAGCTTTGCAAAAATTCTCCAACGCTTTATTATTCGTTAAATATCAAACTATCAAAGAATTTCACGATTTATCTTTGTTATCTCAGTGTTGATTTTTAAATGAATTATTTGATTTATATAATATTCAGTAATATTTAGGACATTGCATTTCATGTTTGAAATGTACAATAAATACCCGTACTTATTTGTTTTTTAATTCGGGGCAAGGACAGTAGTAGAAATGAGTCAATTTTGACTCTAATTGGCAATAACAAGTTTTTATTTTACATAATTTTATGTGTTTCAAGAAGTTCCAAATGTACAATTATTTATTCTGGAAATGATGGAAAATTTATAAAAAATCAATTTAAATATCACAATTCCGCGGTCCATAAAACTTATCCGGGTAATATTTATCGCTTTCTTCGAACGATGATTCATTAATAAAATAATTAATCGAGAAATCAGCAGGGTAACGTATCATAGTTTGATATCAAGTGCATCCAAGAAACCATAAAATTGTTATTACGTGAGAGCATTCGCTTAACAATTTCACATTCACGACCTCTTCCGGTAACAGGTTTCATTCTAGTTTTAGTATAGTCTAGCATATATACAAAATGTTTCACACCGTTATTCCAATAAATGATCGATCAAGATGCCAATGCTACTTACTTTTGACATGGCCGACATTAACACTTTGAACGCAACCGGAACTTCGCAAGTTTCATCATTTCTACTGAAGTAAAACTTTTTCTATTAAATTCACATCTTTACATAGCAGAAACTTTAAAGATACAGATAGATAAATATTCGGCAGATCTTTATCTTTTTAACGTCGATATTTAAATATTCAGTATGTCCGAGAATTTATAACTATCACAATTTAAAAGTTACATGAAATTTCCCTGAATTTAATAGCACCGATCACCGGCGACCCCGATGGCAGTCAGTGTTGATATACAATTCAACTGATTTCTTGATAGAAACGTATTTGAATAAAATACAAAATTACATATCTTCCCTTATTATGTAGTTTAATCCGCAAATTGCTATTCTAAGCAGTGAGGACGATTCTAATGCGAATAACATACGCTAGAACAGTGGCTCTCTAACTTTTTCAGGGTTTCTTATCTGAAGATGTCTTTACAATTTATCAAAAGGACCGGAAAGTAATGTCTCCGGATATTTTGTTCATAAACCAAGTGATTTTTATCGATCTGGCAATGAAAATTTTAACACTATAGGTAACCAAAGGTTGTTAATAGTGATTGCATCATTTATTTAAAATAAAACCTTGTTAGAAATTTATTTGTTTGAATTTAATTTAAAAGGGCGACATTTATTTTCGGTCCCCTTAATATTAAATTGCTCACGGCCCATTTAAAATTAATTATAGTTAACACAGAGATCCTACATTCTTCATTGGTTGACGGACGTATTTCTCTAAATAAACGTTCTCAGTTTTTCCATAATTGTGTACCATTTAATGATATCTAAAAGGTTAATGCATGAGCGGTCGACTCGCATCGATATCTATGCACTTTTCTACATTTATAAACATTAATGTTACCATTCCATACTGTCTTTCTGAGGTTTAGACCTCCCCGTATTTCGTGATCAGTATAATTGCAACCAGAAAGCGTAGAGCGAGATAGACAGACGTGAAGTGCGCCTGATATTTACAGCATGGTGCATGCTTCTCAAATATGTATATCTCTTTATACTCGAATTGACAAGTGGAACGATCGATATTTGGTTGTGGTACTATAAATGCATCGGCCCACCCTCTTGGCAGCCCCTTCACTTATATGTCTAGGTCTGCGCTTCTGGAGGCCACGCTGACAACCGGTAGAAATTCAGCCAATGCAAATTAAATGGAAAAAGTTGGGCGACAAATTCGGTACAAATTATTTTCGATATCGCCTGAGATGAGTATAGAACGTTAATGAATGACGGGCTCGAAAATAATAAATGTAATTTAGTGTTTTTTTCATTTAGATTATAAGTTGATAAAAATAAAAAGGTTTAATTTTAAGATTTAAGGAATTTGTATTCGCAATCTAATTACACTTTATTATTTAATTGCGAACTTTGACCGGGAACAGTATAGATACAATCTGCCAGACAGTTGTATTCGTTTGTTAATTGAGGAATTATTTTATACATTTTCCCACATTTGTAAAATACACTGAAACCTGTTCTTTTGCGGAGGATAGGGATTGTTTAAAAGAAATCGCGTAAAAATATATCCTGAAACTTGACAAGTAGCTACGAAATATATTGTCTGCAATACATTTAAAAAGAAATTGTTTTCGGCGGTAAATCGGGACAGTATGTGGGAGGTCTTGACGACGTAGCTAGAAATTGGTTTTCCAAACAAGGAAACATTGAATTTACATAGTGGAATATTTTTAAATGTTTTATTTGATTATATACACTACGAAATGTACATTTTCAACTATTCGTCGTAGCCAGGTACTAACTTGCTTAAAATCACTTTCGTCGTTTGAAATTTTCCAATATATTTTTTAATTAATTTTTATTTATATTTTGTATTTGATAGACTTTTTTTTACATACTGTAGAAAAAAGGATCGCGTAAAAACAGATGAAGTATAACAGGAGTATATACTTCATTATGTAAAATTAAACCAACTAACAGATTAATTTGTTTCTACGACGAGAACGGGATTTACGACCTCACTTATCAAGAAAACCCACAAACGAGAAGATTATACCGCCGATCGATTGGCCGGATACGATCTACGAGATCAATTTCCGAGTCCCTCCATTGGGAGTAGTCACACGAATAAGTCGGCAACGACACATCAGAATGCATTTAAGGTCAAGTTAACCCTCTTAAATAAAACAAAATATTAAATTTGTAGTATCTAAAATAAAAAGTTGGCAGGAATTTCCTTCGAGTACTTAAAGCGAATAGCTGTAATAAAACCGAATGATAAGAATAGATAATTACGCGATGATAATTCGCAGCAGGAACTCGTACTTGAGGCAACGTAACCTTAGGAAAATCAGATAGAGGCTCCTTTTTTTAACAACAATTTTTGTCTCAATTCATTAATTATTCCATTTCTGAGATCGATAAACATTTTTGGAATCGATAGTAAAATAAAATATATTATATTATAAATAAATTGACTTTTTAACAAAAGCGCGACTAATCGCACATTCTGGACCACCGCGAGGTGTCACAAATGGTATACCAGTTGCCCAATAATTTTTAATTGGAAAGCTGAGTAATTGATGTATCCCTATTTTTTAAAATAGTGGTCCGGGCAGGCATTGGCCATTAATATTAAAACTCCCGACATGTGCACTAAAATTTACATACATTTAATAACTACTGTAGAAGAAGGGAAATGAAGAAGTGAAAAAGATGATTAATTAACTAATTTAGGTTTTATAAGATAGAAGTGGATTATTTACTTCTGGGCTGCCCTATTAACTTCGAAAATGTTTAGAAAAAATTCTTTACTGATTTTTGATCGGCTTGATGGAATTAGTTTTAAAGGCAAAAAATTATCAACCAAATTTTATAATATATTATATTGATTATTATTTCTTTTCCCTTAACAGTACTAATAATTAAGAATATTTCATGATAGACGTGAGCGCGCGTATATCACAAAGAAATTCTGTGGATTTTCTTACAATTATTTCTAAGTTTCGCATCTGAGTCGTAAAATTTTGAACTACTTGCGAAAACGGACGTAATAAATGTTTACGATGTAACGCGCCATACTCTTATTGAAGGTTTTGCTTCTACGCGATCGTAAATATCGTCCTCGCGGACGATATGAGAAAATTGTCGTGCACTAAACATATAAAATTTCTATTCGCGTTGCCCTGTACGAGTGGAGTATCGACACTTTTGCAACGACTGAACAAATTTTCCGGTAGAAAAATCAACGAAACGATACGATCGTCATATTTTCCAGATCTCGTAAATATGTTCATGGGCTCTGAATTTTATTGATACAAATTTTCCAAAGCGATATATTCAATCGAAGAAAAATAATTTATGTCATTTTTCAAGTGGTTTTTGAAATTTAAATACATCATGATAGATTCGGTGACATAATTTAACTCTTTACGCCCTTGTACCGTACTATGGCTAGCATAATGACCTGTTATACATCATCTTTTGTCAAAATAATGTATTCGAAGATATGTTGAGTACTCGTACGTTGTTAGTTTTGGGAGACTGTGACGAGACGGTGACAATTTATGATGAGACGTTATGGTGGACAAAAGACAGAATCTTGAAGGGAAAACGGCTCTCGAGGCATAGTGCCTCCTAGACCTAGGAACGCTTTAGGTACTACGTGCCTTTGTCCTAAGTGCTTGAGGCTGAGATTACCGTTTTTCTTCGAGTGACGGAGACAGTGACCAAATACAAAGACCCTTTAATCTCTTGCACTATTTTGGCGAGTTTGAGTAGTGAAACAATTTCAAGGGTCAGACATCACAATTTCATAATACGAATATCAAGAGTCATGGTTGCAATGTTTAAATATAAACGAATATCGTGAGCGAGATTCGTGGCCATAACTACGGGATGAGTATCATTAACAGTTTGATAGCTTTTTAGGTTTTATTTGGAATCGTGAAGTGTTGAGACTCATTGTCAGAAAAGTTGATAGCTAGCGTCGCACAGTGGGGTATTTGGCCCGAAAAGTCGGACAAAACTATTTTACCTTTAATTATAGGCTCACCATAATAATATGATAGGTCGTACGATTCGTCTCAACATCAACTATAACATTACAAAATCAAAAATATGTTTTAACATTTATAAGATTGAATTAACGATTATTTTTTATAAAAAAAAAATTTTTTTTTCCAACATTTTTTCCTCAGATCATTGAGAAACAATAATGGTGATGTTATATTTGCATTGAAAAGCTGAAAAAAAAAGATTTTTGCACATAAATTATATTCAAATGACATATATGGACATTCTTCATGAACGATTTGAGGGTTTGGTTATTTCGCGCGAAGGTGACGTGAATTTGCCACGAAGATCGTGCGATTTGAGCCCACTGGACTTTTTCTTGTGGAGTTTTTTGAAGTCGCAGATCTATGCCAGTAAGCCGCAATCGACAAATGCCCTCCAAACCAACATAACCGAAGCCATGGCTCAAATTCAGCCCAATCTATGCGGCAGAGTCATTGAAAATTGGACCTCTCGGTTTCGTGTCGCCGCGGTGGCAAGTTTCTCGCAGTTTCTAAAAAGTCACGCATACGTGTCAGCGGCCGATATCACTTGAAGAAGAGATGTCACGGATACGTGAGAGCGGCCGGCAATGTGTTAACATTATGATCTCCTCAGATTGATCTCCTTTAGACCCCTAAAATATGTTATCTTGATGACATCTTTTTTTTTATGAAAATGTTAACATTATGATGTCTTTTAGACCTCTAAAATATGTTATCTTTATGACACCTTTTTTTTTAATGAAAATGTTAACATTATGATCTCTTTTAGACCTCTAAAATATGTTATCTTTATGACATCTTTTTTTGTTATGAAAATGTTAACATTATGATGTCTTTTAGACCTCTAAAATATGTTATTTTTATGACATCTTTTTTTAATGAAAATGTTAACATTATGATGTCTTTTAGACCTCTAAAATATGTTATCTTTATGACATCTTTTTTTTATGAAAATGTTAACATTATGATGTCTTTTAGACCTCTAAAATATGTTATCTTTATGACATCTTTTTTTTATGAAAATGTTAACATTATGATGTCTTTTAGACAAAAAAAGATGTCATAATGTTAACATTTTCATCGAAAAAAAGATGACATAATGTTAACATTTTCACCAAAAGAAAGATGACATAATGTTAACATTTTCATTAAAAAAAAGATGACATAATGTTAACATTTTCATCGAAAAAAAGATGACATAATGTTAACATTTTCACCAAAAAAAAGATGACATAATGTTAACATTTTCATTAAAAAAAAGATGACATAATGTTAACTTTTTCATTACAAAAAAGATGTCATAATGTTAACATTTTCACCAAAAAAAAGATGTAATAATCTTTCTGACATCTTTTTTTTAATGAAAATGATAACATTATGATGTCTTTTAGACCTCTAAAATATGTTATCTTTCTGACATCTTTTTTTTATGAAAATGTTAACACTATGATGTCTTTTAGACCTCTAAAATATGTTATCTTTATGACATCTTTTTTTTAATGAAAATGTTAACATTATGATGTCTTTTAGACCTCTAAAATATGTTATCTTTCTGACATCTTTTTTTTATGAAAATGTTAACATTATGATGTCTTTTAGACCTCTAAAATATGTTATCTTTATGACATCTTTTTTTTTATGAAAATGTTAACATTATGATGTCTTTAAGGCCTCTAAAATATGGTATCTTTCTGACATCTTTTTTTGTAATGAAAATGTTAACATTTTGATCTCTTTTAGACCTCTAAAATATGTTGTCTTTCTGACATCTTTTTTTTTATGATAATGTTAACGTTATGATCTCTTCGCATTGATCTCTTTTAGACCTCTAAAATATGTTATCTTTCTGACAACTTTCCGATCATAATGTTAACATTATTTAAGTTTTTATATATATGTAGGATCGTGAAAAAGTAACGAGAGACGCGCGGCAACCCATCCATGGTACCAACTCGGCCAGAGTAGCTTAACGTCGACGATCGCCTGGGTGGGCGCGTAACCACTGCGTCAGCGACCTCTCCCTTATCACAATTGCCTTTCACGTCTTTTTCTCCTAAGTTCTTTTATAGGAGGGCTTCTCCGCTCCGATCCCACATATATTTACTAGTATAAATTAATTAGTATATTTGAAATAGCGGAAACTCTGTCCACATAATTCAATGGCGGAACCATACGTTTTTGGACATTCCTACCCGCCATATTTATATCGCCATTTTGTTTTCTGAAATTTTGAGTTTAGATTTGTAATCAGCGACCCAAAAAATATTAGAATACCAATTTTTAGCTAAATCGGATATGTTTTGCGCTCTTGGTGACGATTTGAAAAAGATCGAAAACTGTGCAAGGTGCCTGAACAGCTAAATTCAAGTTCTGTACCACTGTGCACCGTGCGAAGCCGCGGCGGACGTTAGAACGATGTTATACTCCATATATAATGGCATACCAGGCCTTTTAAACAAAAAAGAAATTTTGTCAATACCTCACACACAGCTTGTTTTATTCCATTTCAAAATGGACCCGCCTTTATTGGAAAACCCGTTATTTCATCTAACTGCAGAAGGAAGTAAAAGCCTAAGTCAAACGCTTATTTGGAGCATCATACAAACATTTAAGTGTCTGCAATGTAAACAGTTCCGTAGAAAAGTCTGTAAGACATCACGCAGGGCAACGCAGTCGAACGCACAAGCGTACACGAAACGCCGCTAAACGCTTAGTACTAAATTAGTTATAAAGAACCAATCTGGACATATCCGGAATCAAACTTTTTTGGCTTATAATCACTAATCTTTACCGAACGTAATGAGACCAAAAAGAGCATCGGGACTCACTCAGAACTATAACAAAATCGTTAATGAAACTTTATCATGGTAAAATAATTACTGAATTATTAGATATCTGCAAATATAAATAACTACATAAATAAGTTTGATCAAAAAGTACAAACTATTTGGAATTGTGTCACGTACTTGCTTAAAATGTATCCATAACATAAGAAATTATATAATTTCTTTAAAACATATAAAAATCCCTACTAAATGCATGATGTACTGTAACATCGTGGTAAAGACGACATAGGCCATATAATCTTTTGAATTTCGATGAAGTTTAATGATTTAAGAATGTACAAATGAGAAAACAAAATTGACCACTTTGTTGTCCACATGTTCAACAACTTCGGATAGTAAAAAAATTTCAAATTACGTAAAATATTTGGAATCGACTTTTGTCCGCCTTTTTGGGCCAAATACCCCACTGTGCGTCGGCTGTTAAACTTCTGTCCCGGATTTCGGTTAGATAAATGGTTGTGCAAGGAGTTAAAAAGGGGACTCACTGACGAAGACAAGCATTAGTATTGTGAAGCTCACGATATATGAAGCACATTTTAATAGAGCACTATTATTATGGAGACACTTCTTTCGGGGAGACCTTGCTGCTTAACCAGTTAAGTATGCTTGACGACTTTATCCATCACGGAGAAATGACATATGTTTCGTGTCATGACGACTATATCCGTTATGTGGGAAAAGTTACCATTTGCTATTTAACCAGGTAGCTGTGATTGACGTGTATACTCGCCATCGCTAGATCTTCCTGGCTCACGTATAATAAATAGGTAAATGCACAATTGTTGTATCACACTTCTGACACCAATTTGAATGTTGTATCCTGAAGATGGTAAACAACACTTTATTTAGAAAGAATTCTTGCGCTCTCGGAGTTTTAACAATTTATGGATAACGTCGTCGCGAGATGCCGACTGTCAGCGATTCGATACAAAATTCCATGATTTGGGAACAAGACTGACCTTTTAAAGGACCTTAAACTAGTGTGGTGGGAGGTTTGGATGACTCTGACTTCTCGTGACTAAGGTCCCAAAAGGGCGATCGCATTTCCAGCGACTTTCGCGAAGACCAAAGATCTTGAAAACATATTTTGACGGGAAAGCGATGACGGAATTGGAAGATGACTAATAGTTCCCTTTTGAACCTTGAATCACGTTGAGGATTATTTGGAGCTAGTATCTTATTGTTAAAGAAGATAGTGAGTTTGAGGACCATGAATTGAGTTAGTTCCAACACAATCTCAAAAGAAGTCGCCACAGTTAACTGGTTAATTTTAATACTTGTTGCTGATAACGTTCTACGTACACCGTTTTTCCGGAGTTAGCAATTCGTAGTATAAGACACGTTCATATCTCACAAAATGCATAACAAGCTTGGTGTGTACATTTGGTTTTGCAGTGAACGTCACAGACTTGTCAGGATTCACCTAACACCGCTTTCTCTTCATATTATCATAGAGAATCCATTTTGTCAAAGTCAGTAGGTTAAGCTGTTAAAATATGGGAATCATATTTCGTAGCATATGGCTGTAACAATCACGAGAAGTTCACTGGAAAGAATTCTTTCCTACACTTAATAAATACTCCACCGAAGGACAGTTGTCTCTGGGAATGATGCGTTTCAAACAGCGTGGATATGAAGCCGCAAATATTAAGATTTAAAGTAAAAGAAATTTCACTCCTGTTCTAGCCCGTAGTGAGTTTAACACATCTTTCTATGAGGATTTTATTTTCAATAAGATTTTATTTTCAATGAATGATATAATCATCCTCGTGATCAACAACCTTTTCAATCTCGTGTGCAAATTTTCAATGGCAGATCAATAAAAATCAATCAATCGTTAAATAAAATGTCTTGAGAAATGATGTTACTTTCCGGCCCCCCTAATATGTTTCGTTTGTCATAGGAACTAACTATTGCTACAATAATTTTGATTCTGAGTTTACACTACCTCAGGATCGGCCAACGTGCAATCCGCCATTTTTATTGAAACTTTTGTTTCTCGTATAAAAAAAACACTATTTCTACTAATTGTAAGAGGTGTCGAAAGACACCTTCCAGATTTCAATTCCAACTTAAAATTTGTTGACTTTTCATACAGTAGTTGGTAAATTAATTCAGCAATATCATTTTCCACTAGCACATCCTAGATTTAAAAATGTGCATATGGTATACTCATTTCTACCATGAGGTGTCTCTTGACACTTTAAGGATTAGATGACAGTGTTTAATTTTAAACCGTTTTACATATAAATATTAACAGCATTTTTCAGCACCATATCAATTATAATCAGATTAGAGAATGCATATTTCAGTTGTAACAGAAAATACAGGAGTTGCGGCATAACTTTGATATTCGCTTATTTCCCGCTATGTTACATTTTAGCGCACACCGCTGCTAGAATTTCCAAGCTGATTAAGTAATTTCTAATAAATACACATCAATGTGTCAATAAATATATTCCTCAAATTATCTATATTTAACTGCTAATTTGAAATCTTAACAGTTTTGGCAAATATTTGCTTTCAAACGAAAAGGTGTCAAAAGACACTTTTTGGTCGAAATGGTATACAGAAGATCGTGGTAGAAATAGTGTTAAATAAATGAAAGTTTCCATGCGTCATTGTTATGATACCAAAATGCAGTCCGCGTTATCAAAGTGGCTCCTGCAATCGTTTGGGTTATCTAGGCTTGCACATGAACGCTGTTTGTAAAAATGTTGTATGGTCCTGTATCGTATAGTACAAATCGGCCTTTACACATCGGTAGAGTTCGATCGTCGACACAGCCTTACAATGATTCGCGGGACCGCCGACCTCTAGACACTTTGGCGCCTTCGTGTCTTGATACACACTGGTAAATAATGAACGAGTTCGATTACACATACACGCGGATAAATCGAATAATGAAGTATCATTCTGTACGTACCCATTTCACGTGGTCAGCCCACGTGTTGAGCTGTTAAACTTTTCATGAATAAAACAACATCGATTACCGATAAATTACGATTACTGTTCGGCATTTGAGCTCGATGTCTGGTTAACCCTTTGCGGACGAAGAGATTTTTAACCCTTTGAACTCCAATTTTCCATCTGAGGGGACATTGTAAGTCTATCATACCACTTGGTTGCTCTCTCTGAAGGGTCCTTCGAATTGTGATTACAGAGGATAAACTTATTGCACCGCAACATTTTAACAAATATATGTTTGACCTGAACTTTTCTATTGAATTGGCACAAGATAACAAATAGTAAAGTGCGCGCAAACTACTAATAACGTCAGAGATGGTCCCTAGTACAAAGGGTTAATGTTGAGAGATAAGAATTTATTTGGCGATTGAAAACTACCTTTTCATTTGAAAGTAATAATGGTAATGTATAGATATTATAAATTACTAATTATGTAATGATATTTTAGCGGTGAAATTTCTATTAGGTATAAGGGAAAGTTCTGTCGTTTTTGAACACGTGCACTTTTATGCGTTGTCTTTCCTTAATAAGAATGCTGATCCGACTGAAACCAATTTAAACACTTAGATTAGTATATGATTGATGACTTATACACATTTTTCGTATTTTAGTCAGTTTTTTTAAACTTGTAAAACTCTTACTGTGAGTGAAAAAAAGTGAATTTAAGACATTGCATGTTGTATGAGTTGCAAAAAGGGAATAACGCGATGGAAGCAAAAAAAAGCTTGTGTGACATGTTTGGAGAGCATGCAGTAACAGTTCGATAATGGCAAAGATGGTTTGCGAAATTTCGTTTGGGTAATTTTTCTTTGAAAAATGAACCCAGATCAGGAACGCCATCGCAGTATGGTCAGGACAAATTCCCCGTTAACTTCCACAGAAATGGGCTTCAAGCTTGAAATTCATCAGACTACTGCTTTGGATCACATTAAAAGACTTAGCTTTCTGTCCAAAATCTCTGCTTGGATGCCATACGAATTAAAAACGACAGAATTTTCCCTTACACATAATATTAGGTTGTCCTGATCACACTGCGACGGCTTTCCTGATTTGGGTTCATCTTTCAAAGAAAAATCACCCGAATGAAATTTCTCAAACCATCTTTGACATTTTTGAACTGTTACTGCATTCTCTCGAAACACGTCACACAAGTTTTTTTTTGCTTCCATCGCGTTATTCCCTTTTTGTAACTCATACAACATGCAATGTCTTAAGTGCAGTTTTCCTTCACTCATGTTAACAGTTTTACAAGTTTAAGAAACTGACTAAAATACAAAAAAATGTGTATAAATCATCAATCATATACTAATCTAAGTGTTTAAATTGGTTTCAGTCGGATTAGAATTCTTACTAAGGAAAGATACCGCATAAAAGTGCACGTGTCCAAAAACGACAGAACTTTCCCTTATACCTAATATTATTCAATTCTAACTGTATATATCTACGCACTGATAAATTTTAATCAGATTTTTCTTCAGATCGCATATATGCGTTCACAGAAGTAAATCATCCTATGTTATGCTGGTTGTGAGGGTGCAATCTTATCTTAGAAGCATTAAAGATTTATCATGTGTGTCTCGTATGAAGGTCGTGATATTCAATATCTTTTCTTTCAAATAATCTTCTCGGAATCTACGTTTCTGGTTTATTTTATTATTTCCACATTAACCGGTTAGTATCTGTTAGCAAAAATGGTAAAAAATCTTGGGTGAGAGGAATTTTCAAACAAGGGAAAAATTGAATTGTTTCCAATTTTGGGGGAACAGATAAATAATTTTTTGCGTATATGAATAAATTAACTGAAAGATGTGGCAAATATATCGGAGTTAAAAGGGAATAGATTGAAAAGGAAAAATAACAATTCATCATTTCAATCTCTTGCCCCTTCATTCCAAGAACCTTTTTACCTTCACTGGTGTACGATTCGTGATGTGAATATAACATGAATGATTAAGTATCTCCTATACAGATAGTATTACGAACCTTCAAGCGCTTGGATTTTGGAAGAATATCCAAGAAGAATCATAATATCAAGGATATCGATATTTTTTAAACTATATAAAAAATATGTAATTACTTAATTAAATGTAACTTCTTCAGTTATTGTAACACACTAACAATTAAAAGAGTGAGTTATTTTGAAAATTACATACGTCACACTTGCCTAAATGTAATTATTTTATTTATATCTTTGAATTTAATTTTTTATGATTTACATTGTTCGATTTTTTGCCATTACAATTTTCTATCTCATATACGAAAGTGGAGGGCGTCAATGGCTTCTTCCATTTTCCCGCCAAAGCAATCTTGGAGGGCCTTATTCTTGGCGGGAGATTGATGCTTCCGGTCAAGGTCTGATTGAAGTAACGGCTACCCTATGGAAATTCTGAGGGTAGGAAGATTGTAATAGAACTTCACCTGGCACACATTCATTTCATGCTGAGAAATGAATTATCTCATATGTACTTTGTTACTTTTACATCGGTTCGTAAATGTTTATCACTTACAAAAATGGTAAAATGAATGAAAGACAAAGATTGTAGTTAGAACGAACACTTTACGTTGGATTTTTTTCTTGCGACCATTTCCGATTGAAGAAACACTTCCTCTTCTTCACAGCATCGTGACAAATCTGTCTTACATTTTTTACTCCATTTTTCTATAATCAAATAGCTTTCTTCTGTTCTAAAAACTCGCATCGAGAATATAAACTAAGTGTTTGTAGTTTATTAAAAAACTAGTCTTCAATGAATTACAGAAAATCGCTAAAAATTTTCATCATTGATAATGGTTATCTTTTGAGTTCCAAATACCGCCATAGTAGTACACACTAAAACAATTTTTGTATACTTTTTTCCATGGACATACCCGACTACCGCGGTAGAAAAAGACTCCTATAAATATTTTTTCCCAGTGTTGAGGCGTAATTGCAGCGCGGGCCTTGAGGTTGCGAGGGCAAAATTTCTAAATTCTTTATTTTAGTTTTGCAGCTGTGTAGACCCGTCCATCTGGCAAACACCTTCGAATATCGAAGGATGGCACGTGGCTACCAGACTTGCACTCAAGAATTCCTGCGCTAGATTTATGACAGGTGTCATAAATCTAGCAGTTTTCATCTACACCTGGGTTACCCTCGCGGCCCAAGGCCCCCCTCTGCCTGGGCCTTCCGTGGGTTTTGGCAAAACCAATGCAAACGCTGCATTTTGGTAACCACCCACGAAGTCCAGGCAGAACCAATAACATTTCACCAAGGCCCAACATTCTCCTCCCTATCAAGCCATCCCTTCCTCCTCGTCGGGGTTGCCGACAGAGGAAGGGGTGCTTCCGAAATTTATAAAAGAACTAAAAGTGAGCCAAATCTTCAGATTCTCACCCGTAACAAGATTCTTCCCGTAACATTCTATTCACAACAAGTTGTTTTTTCATACACATTTGGCTCGCTCATATTCATATTTGTTATCTATTTGTTAATCTTTGTTATTTATTGTTTCCGTGTATATACTAGTTACTCGTTATAATAAACAAACACCAAAACCATTTCGGGAGTGTCGTGTTTATTAATTCTCCGAGAGAAGAACAAAACTAAACTCCGACGACTTAACTGTCCGAAGAGTCGCAACACCCAGACAAAGCATTCTCGGAAAAAGTATTGACGACAATAGCCCCATAAAGTGCATTCATTTTGAAATCATAAATAGAATACAATTATGGCTGCTACTTTTTCCAAAAAATATGTGAATGATTATCTCTGCTGTTCTGCTAAAGTCTATAAGATCTGAAATGGAGATTATATATTTTAACGAATAGTATGTTTCTAAATATTAGTTTTTGACATTTAATGTATTTAATATTAGGTCGAGTCATAAGTAACTTTCGTTTTTTATGAGACATTTATTTTGCTCTCATTAAAGAACAAAATTATATTAATTTATTATGTATTTTTCGTTATTACGTATAACCTTCTCCCATCTTCCTGGCAGTTTATTAATCCGTTCCTTGTAAAATGTGGTTGGTTTGGACTGGAAGAAACTTGCAAAACACGACAATGCGCGACCACATACAGCAAGGGTGACTCAAGAACAAATTCTTCAGCTTGGATGGTCTGTTTTACCACACCCACCTTACTCCTCGAACCTTGCCCCAACAGATTACCACCTTTTCTCTTCGTTACAAAACTTTTTGAATGGAGAAACATTCAATTTCGAAGGACAAGTCAGACAGGCCGTCGAAAACTTCTTTCAGTCCCAACCAACCACATTCTACAAGGAAGAGATTAATAAACTGCCAGGAAGATGAGAGAAGGTTATACGTAGTAACGGAGAATACATAATAAATTAATATAATTTTGTTATTTAATGAAAGCAAAATAAATGTCTCATACAAAAACGAAAGTTACTTAAGAGTCGACCTAATATTTACGTCTATCTGTTTGTATATTTTATCTTTCTTAAAATGTGAACCGTTGTTCACCAGGTTCACATTTTAAGAGAGATAAATGGAAAGTCCTTCCTATGACTGGAAGGAATACAAATGTGATATATAAATGGGCAGAACAGCAGTTTTAAGAGAAATTTGGAGACGAGTTTGAAGCTGCATACTGACCTTGAGGGACGTATTTGTGCTATTGTAATACCGAGACCGATACTCAGGCGCAGGGTTGATCTTCATCACATGCTTACAAAATCCTCCTAGTTTCATCTAATGCCCATTGCACAACCTCAGAGCCCTAGAATATTTCAGGTACGAGTTTGTCAAATCCATGGTATCCAAGCCTACCAATCTGCCAATGATATTCATAGTAACATCGCATGATGTCGAAATACGCCCTCATCAAGGGCAAAGTTTGTACCAGAGTAACATTGGGTCGCTCGACTCCTACTCGTTGGGTTGGTCTCGAAAGGAATAGTAGTATAGCCTATTCAATTATTCGTTATACAAATTAATATTGGTTTAATTAGTTACTTTAAAGTAATAACTACTCAATCAAGTAAGTACACTATGGAATATTGATGTAGCGTTTAAATTTATTCGTGCAAAGTGCGGGTCAATATGTTCGTTTCGTTGATTAATTTTCAATTAGATTGAGGAAATGTAATATTCCCTCAGGAAAGTATGTGCATACAAAGCAGGTAGATATGATTTACATAACAGCAACACAGCTTATGATGTAAGGCGTTTTGTGCAGGTGAGAAACAGGTGGTGATTTATGGCGTGACCCTAGCGGGCACGAAGTGTGAAATCTGCAGAGAAAAGAAATACACGAAAGAGGTGCACGTATTAAATGGGCAACAGTTAGGAGAATTAGCATGTTCGTGGCAAAGCGCGTATAAACGTATTTGTAAAGTGGATATAGCTGTACTCTATCTTTAATTGATAAGATATACGATTGCCTCCGTCAATTGCGTTGTCGTTTGGAAGTCACGGTAGGAAAAACAAAGTTTGCATGTCTTATAGTAATTAATAAGTTTTATGTGTAACGTGGAAAATAAAACGACTAAAGATATGAAAAGGCTGATTGGGAGTGAAGCTTAACAAACTTTAACATAACCAGATAATAATTAACAGACTGTGGTGAAAATAAGAATGACAAAATGGCGGTAAAAAAGTACAATGCGATTTCGGTAATGTAGCCACATCAAATACTCACTCAGACGCTCTTTCTACTGCCTTGCGATAGCCAAAAATATAATACAGGTTGCTTCTGCTTCTCCGGCACTTTAAGAACATTTTGCCTGGAGTACGCTCTCCTGAGTGCACATGTCTAAATAATTAACAGAGTGTCGAGATAATGAAAATGACAAACGTGCTAAAAAATAGTACGATGTGATTTCGCTAGTGTAAAATCCCTTTATTGCTTATAGTATGTACATGGTTAATACGCAAAGAAAAATATTGGCATGCTTTAAATCTAGATCTGCCGTCGTTAAGTCTATCATATTTAAGTATATAAAATAAGTGCTTTCGAGAAAGGGAAATCAAAAGATGGAAGAGATGATTGATTTACTGATTTCTATTTTCTAAGATGGGTGTAGAGTATTTACTACACGCAACATCTATGAATGTGGAGAATTTTTTATAAAAAATGCGAAGCTGGTAATTTCGACTGCCTTGATGGTCTAGTGTTAAACTCGCTTGGATTGTTTATCATGCTATACATTAGTCTCTACTTTAAGGGTGATAAACTAATCTAACGGCAAGATTTAGCTGAGAGGAAAAAGGTAAGAATAAAGCCACGGCCGAAATAAACTGAATAAACATGCTATTCCAACTTGTTTATTACTGGGAGTATAAATTAGTTCGGTCCGTTTTCAAACTATAGCTTTGGCTGTTATGAATGTTTCATAGTGGCAGCTGATTTTAGTTGTTCCAAAGCGGTTGGACATCTGTCAATCATATTCAGTTTGTATCGCTTTCAGTTTCTACAAAAACCTTGGTTTTTACTGTGTTGAATATGCCAAATTTTGTGTTAAGTAAGCAGCATTTGCGGGAGGTTTTAGTTTTCTGCTTTAATTGGAAAGAAAGTGCAGCTTTTACATCGGATTGTGATTGGGGATGAAAAATGGATATTCTACGACAACCCCAAGCAGAAAAAATACTACACTATGCCCGGCCAATCGTTGCCATCGACATCAACATCAACACCAAAGTCGAATATTCATGATTCGAAGGTCATGTTGTGTATCTGGTGGGACCAAAAGGGTGTTGTATACTACAAGCTGTTACAATCTGGCGATTCTATTACTAGCAATCGGTATATGCTACAATTGATACGTTTCAGCCATGCATTACGAGAAAAACGGCCGAAATACGAGCAAAAACATGACAAAGTTATTCTTGTGCATGACACCGCTCGGCCTCATGTCGCAAAAGTCGTAAAAAAATATGTAAAAACGCTCAAACGGGATATTTTACCGCACCCGCCGAATTCATCGGACATTGCTCCTTCTGATTTCTGGTTGTTCCAACGGATGCAGCACCATTTGACAGGTCACCGGTTCACTTCTTTCGCAGAAATCGACAATTGGCTCCTAACTTGGATCGCCTCAAAAGACGAGACATTTTTTCGAGATGGAATTCGAAAATTGCCTAAGGGGTGGGAAAAGTAGTAGCCAGTGATGGACAATACTTTGATTAATCTGTTCATTCATTTTGTACTGAAATAAATGCATTTTTGACCACAAAAAAAACGGACAGAACTAATTTATACTCCTAATAAGTATTTACATACATTTCTCACTGTTCATATACATTAAAAGGTATACTTCTTTGCAAAGTGAACGAAAGCGATGGATCATTAAGAAATTCGACAACCTTTATATTGAATGTACATACGCTTTTGTAAATCCATTGTATTCTGATGGCGGGTGATAAGTAGAAATTTTTGGATGCGTTGGACTGAAAAATCCTGTCGACTTTCACCAAATCGTGGAGGCAAAACGGATATAACTCACATCGTCGACTAGGAATTCTGTCAATCGAACGGATGAGGATTTTTGGATTACATTTTATTGTATATTTCTCAACCATGTTGACATTGGGGTGGGATTTTACCTCCAGGTCTACCGCAGTCGGAAAATCCAGGAAAATGGTCATTTTCCCCGGAGAACAATGTAGTCAATCGACTTTTTGACGCCGTGTAAAAATCCGAATATTTCGCCCTTGGAAATATCACAAAAATTATTTTGTTCCAATCATTCATTTATCAATTTTCTTCGAATAGCGTTGGAAGCATTTATTCCAATTCATTAGTACAACACGTTCGTTTGACATTATTCATTTAAGCAGCTCTTAATTCTAGTTGAACACCGACGGTCGATAGTTTTGTTACAAAGAATATTTATTGATTCTTGTGCATTTCGCATCGCTGAAACGAATATGCAAACTGTTTTTTTCCAACAATTTCCATTTGTGAAAAAATCAGTTTTCAACGAATGCAGCTTTCCATCTTTCAATATACCTTGTAATTTAACCGTGAAAGTTATTTAAATTTCCTTTGTACCAAGTTTTTCTACTCCCTTTTGAATATAACGATGTAAATTACGTACGTCAACGTCATAAAGATTTAAATATGTTCAAACAGTCTTCAAAGTGACAACAAGTCTCAAAATGCGTCAATCTTTCTAAATATTTTTCAATTTATCTTAAGAACGAAACGTCAGAAAGTATTAGAAGGTGATAGAGCAGACTTTTTTCTTGCAGAATCAATTAACTCCTTGCCGCACAATTTCTTCTGTAACCAAGTATGTAATACCTTAGAATTAATTATTGAAATAACAATTTATTCCTCATTTCTGAACTAGAATTGTTGGGACGCATTGTAGCGAGAACTATTTTTTATTTAGATTGCCAAACGTGGAAACTTCCTGTATGTCCTATACCTAGGTACGGTCGTAAACTGTGCCTAGGTACGAACCTCAGGACGAAAATCGGCAAGGCGAGCCGAATGCAAGCGCAATGTTTTTTCATGTTTGACAGAAAAGTTCATTCCTCTTCTTCAGAAGTCCGTATATAGCCCGTTAAAAATACTTATATAAAAGGGATGAGCGTATTAGCTTGGTCTCTGTCTTTTTCACCATCCAAGGTCAGATACACAGTGCTATTCCGTCAATTTGTACTAGTAATTCTGTAACCATCTTGTACAGTAAAATTCCGTCAGTGTAAATATATTTAACTTCAACCCAATTGAACTTTTATACTACCGATCGAACATCCGCTATCGGGTCCCATACAAAAGCATTCTTTCAAATATTAACCCCGTGACCTCCGATTTCTTTTCTGACTGAACGTGCAATCAAAATTAATTCTTGAAATCAAAAGTTCTCACTGATTTCTGATATTTTGTATAACTGAATGTAATATTGATAATATGGAAGTAATGAGATCATTTCGCAACCGGCTGACATTTTCAAGTTAATAGTTTTGAAAAGACTTCAAAATTTCCTATTTCATCTTTCATTGTTGTAGGCTAAGGGGTTAATAGCATAAGAATAATTTGACAATATCATGACCTACTGATATTTTAAATTTTACCCTTTGTCCTACAATAACGGGTGACACTCGTTATCAAATAAATGGGATAGGAAATTTTCAAGTTCTCCAAAACCTATTAAATTGAAAATATTAATAAGACGCCAAATAATAATATCATTTCTATTACATTAATATCACGTTAAATTATACAGCACATTAACACTAGATTTAAGGATGGGATAAAGGATTTATATATCTATTTTTCTGAAGTGAGACAGTTTAACTCATACAAGAAAATAGAAATTTTTTGCGAAGAAAATAGTTTGCAAATCAATTTAAATAAAAGATTTATCTATGAAAAATTGACTAACTAATACATTATAGATATAGTAATTAAATTTTGAATTTGCCAAATTGACTCCGTAAGTCTAGTGTTAAGAATCACTGATCAATTCTTATTATTGCAATTAAATTCTGAATTATAGTGGAGGCAGTCACGACACAAATCCTAAAGCGAGGTATTAACACTTAAAAAGAAACTGCAAAATTTCCTATTCCATTTATTGGATCACGAGTGTTACTCCTCTTTGTACGACAAGAGGTTAAAGAAAGTTTCCACAAGGGGCCTATCTAATCGGTTGGGACAGGACAGGCGGCCCTGTGGCCTTACCAAGTCCCTACGGTATTATATTAACCCTTGATAGAAGTCG
The DNA here is from genome assembly GCA_910591515.1 of Cerceris rybyensis. Taxonomy (NCBI): domain Eukaryota; kingdom Metazoa; phylum Arthropoda; class Insecta; order Hymenoptera; family Crabronidae; genus Cerceris; species Cerceris rybyensis. Next base: position 11,168,934 of record OU342793.1, read on the forward strand.
TAGCCAAGGCTACTACCAGTTTAATGCCAGTCAACCAGGTTGGACGTGTGGAGTCTCTATGCTCCAAAGGCCACAAGCCGAACCCAATGCGAGGTTGAGGTCAGCCTGGGGCTGTCCTGCGCATTGCTGGGTCGCAACAGTCGGAAATGAATCGTCCCCGTGGAAATTAACATCAAAGTTGCAATTACCTGTGATTGTTCTTAGATCAGTGATATAAAGCTTTGCAAATAGACACATAGAGAAAATCAGTGCACGCATTACCCTTATTTGCCAATGAATCTTGTGTACTATTGGAAAAACTTGAACCCGGTAGTAGATGTCACGCGACTTAAATGCCTGTGACGCAACTGTTCGGCCTATAGGCTTACTGTTAATACGTGTACTTTATTTGTGCGATGCTGCTCGTGAAGGTTGTCCTATGGAATTAAAGGCAATCCAAGCGGTTGTCCTATGGAATTAAAGATAATCTAAACGGTTGTCGTCTTACCGGCTTCGCATTGTGATACAATGTAATTAAATTTGAACAGAAATGTTGTAGTATTTCACAAACAATTGCGCTTACATGTATGTGAAACATGTTTCGAGAATTGTTTGGTATAAAGGGACACCATGTATTATAGATGATTTTCCTGGAAGTAATGTAATAAAGGACATCTTAACATGTTTGCAGACGTGAGTGCTATGTCATTCATTTTCATTGTAATCGTGGAATGCTATAGCATTCATGTCGTGCCAGATGATAAAGTCAATTATAAGTCATTTAATTTTGTATAACGTTGATTTTTTGTAATTATTATTCATTTTGAAGTATTGGGTAATTGATTCTTTGAGTATTTTCATATTACAGGCGACCCTCGACTTTCGCACACTCTACTTTCGCACAATTCGCTATTTCGCATATTTTTAAAAATTCAATTTCTTAAAAATTTTTCTCGCTATTTCAAAAATTGCTTCTATGCGGCGAGTCCCTCGGAGTGAAGTCCCCAAATACAATATTAGTGGAACCTGAGGTTCTCTACTATTGTAATATTGTCTCTAGTGTTACCTACTACTTAGATGTTGAAAAATCTCAAGATTACAAAGAAACCATATTAATATGCAACTTTTAATATTTTTCGTATATTGGTCTACTTTCGAACATTCAACATTCGCACACATTTTCAGGAACCAATTATGTGGGAAAGTCGAGGGCCGCCTGTATTTCATTTTTTATCTGTATAGTTAGAATTAATTTTACTTAGCTTTGATTTTTTTGCAAGTATTATGCATTTTCAAGTCTGATTCATTTAGTATTTTCATGCTACTTTATTTTTTCTCTGTGTATTGGGAAATGTAAGTGAAAAGAGTAACACTTGCCTGTTTATTTTTGCAGCCCAGTAAAATTTTTAATGTCTGCGATCGTGTTGAGATCAATTTTGCTTCTTCAAATAGTAATTTTGAATGCATCAATCGGTGTATTTTGGCATGGTCTATATAAATCTGGTCTGTACATAACGTAACTAGTAAATAACTATAATACATTATATCGAAAAGCTCCTGGTTTCTTTGGAAACAAAACACTCTAAGTCTCTAATAGGAATGAGTTCGGCACATTGAGTTTTGTGTAATCGTGGAGCCAGAAAATCTAATTATGAGTGGATTTGGACGATATTTTGATAATATCGTACTGTACTGAAAAGTTACCACTAGATTTATCGACGATTAATCTGATATATTAGAGGGGCCGAAAAGTGATGTCGTTTCTCCAGATATTTTGATAAAAAATTAATTGATCTTTATTGATCCGACATTGAAAATTTGCACACTAGATGGAAAATATTGGTTGATAACGAGGATGACTAGATCATTCATTGACAATAAAAACTTATTATAAATTTATTTGTTTGAATTTAAGAGATACATGATGACAAAAAACTTGTTCGATTTAATTACAACCTGCCTACAAGATAGATGTAGAATAACTGGAAAAGAAGCAGCGTTAGAAATTTCAGGAATATTCGCATAAAATCAGGTCAAATCATTTTGTCTACCTTGGTAGATCTAGTTGTAAGTCTGATACCTACGAAAGGGGAAGTCTTATGTTATTTTATGCGGTTGACCACTGTGTTTCATAAAATCCCCGCCTACGAGAAACACTCAATAGTAGTATACGTACGAAACCAAAAAGTATTATTCTTACTTGTCAGGATAACAAGAAGTATTTCGAGAAATTTGCATTACCGAATCCTTCTATATGATGTGAGATGTACGACGTGTTGGACTTTAATTACAAGTCCTGCACTTGCGTGTGCACCAGTTTCCCCGATTGGTCGATCGATACTTCTGTGGAAGACTTACGTAGGAGCATGTCGAAGTGCCATTTCGATTGAATGGCACGGAATTGAAGGAATAACTGTTCGAGGGTTCGGCATCACTGGCTCGCTGATACAAATCCACGGAAATCGATTAACCGACTTTTATTTGGTACCGGAGTATGACAAGTCGGCCGCGTTGATTTCGTGGTTGTACGGACGATTTTACTGCAACGAGGAAATTTCATGGAAGGGGACATGAGACAATACTATGAACTGGGACATGTTTTCTGTTCCTCGTATATTTATCAGTTTGAAAGATTTAGTGATAGAATTATGTTTTTCGATTTGTTTAAACGGATTTTTGTATTAATTGTTCAAAAATATTTCTATATTTTTTGCAATAAAATTTCGTTTTAAATGGTTAGGAAGAAGGACGTGAAAAACTGATTTATTTTAAAATGTTGTTAGTGGTACAACGTAGAAATATTCATACTTTTACCTGTCATTGAAGTTTTTAATATTAGAACTACCTGAGTTGATTCTATTATATTTAAATATATTAAATAAGTATTTTAAAAAAGGGGGTGGAGAAGTTGATCAATTTGATAGGTTATGTTTTATGAGGTAGACATCGAATATTTATTCTATGACTCTGTTACAAACTTGGAGAATTTTTGGAAAAAGTGATGCAGCAGTTATATATCTTGACTGGTTTGTAGTTCTAGTGTTAACAACATGATGATTCATTTTGCTTTAATGAAAGTGGTGCAGTTATATTGAATTGGGCGATAAGAAATTGTCGTTCTGTCGCATCAATTTTAGCATTTATTTAAAAACTTAGAAAGTTACTCTAAAACCGATTCCCTATTTTTAGCTAAAACTTTTTCCCATTTACTTTCCAACTTGTCAACCTCGAAGCCAAAAAAACAGGTAGTTCTAACAGATGAATCATTACGATGAATACTCGTACTTGGCCTTCATTATAGAATTTGTTCTTGCCTTTTTTTTAGATTCAAAGATATATTTAACTACATATTTTTTCTATACCTCCACTCAAAAGTGACAAGTACATTGCAATTTTGTTAAGTTTACTTACCGTGCTATCGGGCGGAGGCAAGAAATTTTTATTGTCAACTAAGATACAAATGTAAGCTGTAGGTGTAAAAAGCTTAACTAACTTTAATCTCGTCCTTCAACAACGACTGACGATTTAATTCAAGCGTCCGGGTTAAATAACACAGTATTTAATCCACTGAATCAGTAGACTGCAACCTAAACTGTTATAGAAATTGAGATCTAAACGACCAAGTTTCCTGAAACTTTCCCACGCGTTGAGGTAACTCTCGCTTACATGATATACGTCGTACTCTCGTCTTTCAGGAGAAAAGAAGGAAGTAAGTTTAGTCGGTGCAAGGATGATCGTCGAGAACGATGTACGTTATTTTTAAAATCGTAAGGAAGGAACAAAATCCTCTAAAGCAGGGGTGGCCAACCCAAATCATCTTGCGGGCCACTTTGGAAATGCATCATAACTCCGCGGGCCGCATATAAAATTATATATCCCTATAAATTAGATTCAGACTCACTATAGGCACTTTTTCAGAGTGAAAAATTGAAATATAATGAGTTATTATTATTGTGTTTACTATTACTTTTACATGTAAACATAAATAATATAATAATAATGATACTGATGATAATCTCGCGGTACGGTAAAATGTTCAAGGCGGGCCGCGGGTTGGCCACCCCTGCTATAAAGAATAATTTTCTGCATTCAATTTCCACAGCTGATATGTGTGGAGGTGATATTAACCCCTTGCCGTACAATAACGAGTGCTACTCGTGACGCGATAAACAAAATAGTCAATTTTGAAGTGCTCCAAATAGTATATTACGACCCAAGGCCAGAAAGTTGGATTTCCTGGCCGTGTGTCGTATACTATTTTTCTTTATCTCCAGCCGAAAGTACGTTAAATAATCAATTTTAATTGTTAAAAGAACGCTGACAGCTATTAGGTTTGATTTTTGTGGCCGGCATCAGCGCGCCCTTTCGGCATCCTTGCGAAGCGTAGTGCAGTGTGTTCGGCTTTTGCTACTCTCGATCAATTGATTATTGGGAATCGCCCGCCGACTTTTGCAAAACCGAGGCGAAGCCGAGGTTTTTACTGGTCGGGGCGGGCGTCAAAATCTTATATAATAGATGTACAAAAGAAAAAAAAATGGAAAAACCGAAATTGTTTGAATGTAAAACTTTATCATTCTATCATATGTAGCTTAAACAATAATAATACTGAATCGTCCATTTTTAACAGTTTAAATGAAAAAACATTCACAACAACATAAATGAGCCGTTTATTTTGAAAGTGGCCTAACTCCATTTGTCAATTTTTCTCCGATTGCCACGAATATATGTACAACTTTATGTAATTTATTAGTAAAGCATTTCAGGTTGATTATATTCCAATCAAATACGATAATTCTGGACAAAACGTTGGTGCTGTGACTGCGAGCCAGAAAATTCTTGTAGCCAATCAGAGCACGCGTTAGCTCGAGCTGACTGCAAAAGCCGTTGTTCCCGGAGTGAAAAGCGGCCAGGAAGATCGTACTTTCGGCAGAAAAATTATTTTATCAAAAATTTCAGTTGGTCCTGGTAAAATAAACTTAATTCTGTGCTATTCAATATCACATTAAGTCATTTACTATATCCGAAATTAGGGGCTAGATTGTTATTTCAGTAATTAATTCAGAGTTATTGCACATTGAATCAGAAAATAAATTGCACGGCAAGGAGTTAACACTAGAACTACCAAGCAAATCGAAATGCCTTGTTGTAATTTTTTCCTAAAGCTCTCTAACTTCATAGGTCAACCATAGAAGAAATATTTTTCGTTGAACTTATAAAATAAAGATTACAGAAACAATCACCTTTTCTAACTCTTAATATCTCTTTTTCCGAAATACTTACTTACTAAATTGAAATATATATATACATTTTATGTCGGTTGTTTCAATGATGAAATGTTCAACATTATTTCGACCGAATGTTTTAAACGATGCCTTAATATTTTTCATTCCTAAAGCTATTTTTTAATTATAATGTCATAAACTTTGATTAATTTCCTCGTAAAATGAAAAATGTTACTCTGAAATTAGTTTCTAACAACTATTCCCAAGATAATTACATTTCTATTGCAATACAACTTTTTATTGAGGCCGCATTTCTAGATATATTTAAAATGGTTAAAAGAAATTAACGTGTACACTACGGAGCAACACGTAGTGTAAGGCTCACTTTAAAGGGTTAAAGAATATGAGAAAGAGTTGTCCGATGTATATAGTCATATCAGAGGAGTTCGATCGGTCGTCTGAAATCTGCTACCCCTGAAAGGAAATCGAGAGCGAGATTTCTTAGGTCATCGCTCAAAGTCGATCCTCGCCGAGGGAGATTAATGGCATGGATAGACCACAAACAGTTGAGATAATATCGTGTAACAATCGATTACTCGAGTAAGAGAGTGACTTAGAGAGCGAATTGAAGTGGGAGATGAGTACGGAGATCGTATCCGCTACAGGGGCAGCCAACGTATAAAAGCTAGAACAACGGAATCGAGGAAGATGAAGATACGGCACTCTAAAAAATTATTCCGGATAATATATACCTTCTCAATCGTGGCAGAAAACGGAAAGCTTGCTGGGCTTTTCATTGGTGCAGTCTTTACAGATGGATTTATTGCAAGTGATTCCCTCGAAATGGATGTGCTACGCAAGAACTTTCACGATGAAGAATGCTCGTTTTCGTCGTTTGACCTATTGCTTCCTCAAGATCGACAAAAATTGTAAAAACTTATGCTTGCAGATTTTACATTAACACTCACAAGTGTTCCTGTTTTCCAGTATTTTTTATTGCTAAAATTTAAATTAAATTTTGTAATTTTTTCATTTATTTAGCGTACTTTTATAATTGTATGTGTGGACGTGCAAGGTGTTTCAAATATAATTATCATGGATTTCAGGGGTTGTTCTACGTTCTTCGATCAATGGAGATTTGTGAGAAAAATCTGCCGCAAAATTTGCAAAAGGGTAGCAAATTTTTTTTATTGGCTCACCGCATTCCTTTGGTTACGTAGATAAAATGTCTGAGAGGAACTACGGGTTAGAAACGAACCGTTCTCACGCGAATTAAAGTTTAATTTGTAATTCGTGACTGAATTTTAGCTGAATAAATCAGGCTTTTAGGTCTCCAGCTGGGTCACAGAACGATTAAGGAATGCGCGTCTGGTTTTTAAGGTACATAGAAAAACATCCTCCGTTTTGGCCGCCATTTCGACTTTGAGCACTGTTTAAACATGTTTAAACGTTTATGACATTAAAGTAATATTCAACGTTATACTCTGAAGGTTTTTTTAGAATCAATTTATGCAAAAAATTGAAAGTCCAGGAGAAATTGTAATGATAGGTGTCGATGCAGCAGAGATATTTATATTATAGTTTGTTTTACAAATAAACATTTATTGTTTATGAGTTATTTCATAACTTTATGTGTTATTATATGTATCTTGCCTCACAATTACATTTATGAGTTACTTTTTGACACTAACGCTCCATTAAACAAAACACTGCATTTGTAAAATTTGGTACATAAATAAATAATATCGTTCAATTCCATTTACAATTTTAAGACTAATTCTATGAGCAACGAGAGCAATTATTTACACTTCACTGGTCAAGACATACAACGACCGCCGCGTGTTTTCAAAACCTACTCGGTAGAGCTCGACGAGCGTAACCTACAGGTATCTTTTTCGCGAATCTTAACAATAAGCCGTTTTGATACTCACCTCGCCTCGCTATCAGTTCGTCCGTGACCGCCGACGAGTAACCAGTGCTTCGTTATCGGGTTCAACTATTTTCACCTATTAGCGCGAGTATTATAATTTCGAAAACGAGATCCTGGACCACCAACTACCTCTCTTTTTGCGGGCTACTTGGCAATTCATCCTCACAGTAGTATCAACCCTTATTTGTCGGATATACGTCTGCTCTCAGCCATCAAAGCACTTTCACCGTTGCCATTGTATGTCTACTCTCAGCCGCCAAAGCAAAGAACCAACACGTTTCTGAGGTATAAATAATTCTTACTATGATTTTAATAGTTACGTTTTAAGTGCGATTACACGTTTTGTTCTTAATGAAACACGGCCGCAAAGAGTTAAATATCGTAACCCGTGAGTATGAAAGACTCCTAGTAGAAAGCGAAAGCAAGGTACCTAATTTTTCAGTACCTGCGCGCATATAATTGTTCAATTTTGGTTTAACAGTTGCAAAAATACGATACCCGGGAAAAAAAGAAATACAGAGGTGCTTTTTTCTAAATTCCTCTTTTTTGCTATATATCGCATTTGTCCTAGTTGACCATATGGACGCCGATTTTTGTTAAATTTAAGTGAGAGGTAGGTCTCGAAGGAATATTTATATTTTTTTATTGGCTTCTTTCTGCAGTAGGTGGTGAAAATGACTCCCTTTAGAACGAAATCTATTATACATACCTATGTAATTTTTCGGAGGCTTTGAATAAGTCAATGATCTACGTACGGTGTCAGATTCGCTCATTGGTTCTTTTCTATAAAAAACAGCGCTTTCCTTACCAATTCGTTGATCCAGTCCTCTATTTTCAAATTTCGCGTAGCGCTACTAAGGATATTTGTTTTGTTTCTTTTCGAAAAGTCGGAGATCTGGAAGCCTGACTTATTCAGCTAAAATTCAATGGCGTAGATACAATTAAAAGTTAATTTGTGTGAGAACATTTCATTTTTGATCCATAGTTCCTCTTAGATATTTTACCTACATAACAAAAGGTATGCGATGAGTTAGTAAAAAAAATTTGCTACCCTTTCGCAAATAATATCATTTGTTTTAAAGACTTATAAAAAAACGATTTTATGCTCTGGTTTTGCAACAGAACAACTTTATATTTGTGAAAAAAGTGATACAATTTATAAGTTTGAAATTTAATGTGTAACCCTCTTGCACAATAAAAACAGTTTTCTTCATTAATTTTTAAAATTTATTTGGCGAAGAACAATATTTTCCTTCCCTGTTTACGTGACATTATGCTGCATTCTTTTCAAGCGTCTTATTATTAATTGTATTGTATTTTCGCAATTGAAAACGAAAATCGAAGAAGAATGACCCTTTAATTCATACCACAGGCATTTACCTTATTCGTTTATTTTGACCCATAAAGATGTCTCTTTATTTTGAAAATACAGCTTTCTTGTTCACTTAATTTTTTGTTTTTCTACATTTGCTGCAATATTTTTTGTACAAAAAATCCTAATATTTTTCATTAACTTTGTATGATTTTATTTAGAAAAGATTTCTTGTCATGTTTTCTGTTTATGTTCAACAATTTAATGTCAATCCTATCTCTGATTACAAATATTTGATATGAATTGAATTCAATATCGGTTCGTTACTAATTACTACTTCTTAACGTTAACTAAATACATATAATTTAAAATAATTTTACTAAAAAAAAAAAATTGGCTGATAGAGTCTCGAAAATTAGCACTTTAACTCTTCAAATTGGATTACCGAAAAATGATTTAAATATCCATTCCATTTGTTTCATTTTGAATTTAATGCAATGGGATAATGCAAATTCCATGGAGCAAACGTAATAAAGTGATTAGTGTGTCAACTAATTAAACAGACATTTCGCAACGAAAATCACGTTACAGCCTGGTCGTCGAATATTGCAGATATGGGAAAATTGGTTAGACGGCGGGACGTATTCTGCAAATCCAATTAATTTAAAAGATTGTCATTGTTATATGATCACTTTATATGCAACGGACACGTGTGGTATTATTCCACTCTACGTATTTATTTCAATTTCATTAAATTATTCTGAACCCCAGGCCACTTTGTTTTATTTCGGAATTACACAATCAAAACCCTGGATTCATTTAACGTTTATAATTTTATGAGCATTTATAAATAGCCACCGTTTTTTTTGAAAATTATATAACTCCATTTTTGAGAGAAGTCGGCTCAAGTAAGTTTTATCTGAATAAAAGTGTTTTCGTTTCACATTTCAAATGGAAAAACATAGAATGAAATATTCTCCTGACTTCGTCCAAAAAGGTTCAAACGTTACATGGTATAGCACGAAAGCTTTTGTGCGAACTCTCAAATATCTCAACATAAGAAGAAAAGGACTTGAGCCACTTTCAAATATAACGGCTCATGTATACTTTGGAGCAGAATAAATGTCCTTTATGACAAAAATCGTGTGGACCACTGGAATATACAAAAGAATCTCAATTGCCCGAGCTAGTCCTGTTTAGTATAGTTGGATATATATAAGCATTTATACGAACTATCGAAAAATGTTTAATCTAACGTATAATCCTATTTTAAATTAAACAATTCTACAGCTTATTAGCGAAAAGCCATGTATTTAATACTGCTAATTAATTCGTAGCTTTAACTCTTTGAGGCACGACGGGATTAAAAGTGTCCCACCTTTTTGATGTGTGAAAATGTATGGTGAGGCATTTCTCGTTCCACCTCGAAAATTTATATCATTATATAAGTTAGTTAATAAACATAAACCAACTTTATTCAATTAAGAAAATAGTAATATGTCTATGCAACATGGGTCATATTATTTTCTGTATTTCAAAGAGTTAAAATATTACCAGAAATAGTAATCCTTATGTTAATTACGTATGCTGCGCCTTTTTATTCTTCCTCTCCTTCAGACGAGCTGTATTATGCTTAAAAAGTATATATGCAGTTTTGTACAAAACCTTATTAACCCTTTCGCTACGGCGCGCTTGTGACAAAATATGATCGCTGTGTACGGAACGCATAACAGACTAATCGATACTGAGGTACGGAATGCTACGAAGTAATTACAAGTAGTTTCTTGTTCTCTAAATTTTACAATGAAATTTATCATATTCCGTAATATCATTTTATTTTCTAAAATATAAAAATTTATAATTATATAACTTATTTGTTAAAATAAGCTCTTTGCACCTGAGCGCTCACTGTTCGAGGGCGTATACATACGCTCTTCGTATATGAATGATCATTCTTCGAGGGCGTATAAATACGCCCTTCGGAGCGAAAAGGTTTATTTCGAAGGCGTCGAAATTCGTATATAGATAAAAAAATTCCGAACTTTGCGTAGTTCAGTTATGAGTTTTATAATTTAAAAATGTTGCTCAGTTTTATTATCACTTTTTGTTATTGAAGATATTTTTCCACATCATCGCGTTTCCGGTTTATCAGTAGACCAATTAAAGTGAAAATACCTATACAGTCGGCCTTCGACTTCGGCACATAGCTGGTCCCTGAAAATGTATGTGAATGTTGAATGTTCGAAACTAGAGAGATTCAGGAGAAATATTAAAAATTGTATATTAATGTGGCTTCTTTGTAAACTTGAGATTCTCTAACATCTAGTAGGCATTACTAAAAACGATATTACAATGTTAGAAAATCATAGGCAAATGGAGCTACATCACTTCGTGACAGTGACTGCATGCTAACAAATATTTTTTAAAAAAGCGAGAAAAATCCTTAAAGAATTGGATTTTTAAAAACATGCGAATTAGCGAGTTGTGCAAAAGTAGAATATGCAAAATTCGAGGATCACCTGTACATTGAAACTTTAGTGATAGAAATGCAAAAATTAAGAAATAAATATCGAATACACGTAAAGAAAGAGAGGCAAAGGAAAATAGAAAAAAAGCGATAGTTCGAATAGATATCAAGAGAGAGAGATGTAAAATCGAAGGATTATTTGTGACGTTTCGAAAGTAATATGATAAATTGGCGCACAATGTCCGATTCCTTGCGAGGGTAGCTTCAGTACAATGGCAAAGAGAATGGGAATCCGAGACGAAGGTTAAGGTCATAGAGACTGCGAGCCAATTTTTACAACTTGGCTGACTGCTCTGGCAATCCCCTCTCCAGCAACTCAACTTGACATTGTTATGCGTTCAGAAGGTCTCCGTTTTATCGCTCTTGTTGTTTCCCGAAATATTTACAATACATTCTTCCTTAATTTTCACTCCAATTGGCCATCATTCTTCTTGAACAATGTTCATGGACATTAATAGGTCGGAATTGCTTTGGAAAGATCTGTTACGGTGATTTCGTGTAGTTTTCGTAACTTTGATAACAAAAACGCGAATGGTCACCTTGCTCGACAGAATATCTCTTAATGAGTGTTTGATTGTTTACATAATCTAATGAATATGATTATAAAAATATAAAATATGATAATGAAAATTTAACTCTTTATCTTGCAATTTCTTTTCTGATAGTGTACACTGGTGGAATTAATTCTGGACGATTTGAAATTTTTACTTATATTTTGCATTTATACAAATTATTTAACATATAATCATTCATATTTTATACTCTAATCATTGTTTTCTAATTTTAGGGCATCGTTTATATACAAAAATTAGTAAAAAGATCATTTTTAGGTATATTTTTAATTAACTATAAAAATTACAATTATAAGTCGCCATAGGATGTACAAAAAGATTAATATTTCGTTGGATATCCTTTGATTCATCCCAATTAAACAATATTTTGCATTATGCGAAGTTTCGTGTTGCCATACGTAAAAATCAAAATTGTATCAACACAGTTTAGATTTTTTACAATTAAAATTTTAAAACCTTTCCAAACCAAATCATCTGGTACAAATTAAGTAGAAATATTATAGTTTACAATAAAAATAATACGGAATCAATTTACCGTAGCAGAATATATATTTATTGTACAAATATGAACTGAAAAATGCTTTTATTCAAAGTGTCTGGAATTAACTCCAACAGTGTGTGTCATAGTTAAACATAAAACAGAAATAGAAAATTACAAAAGTTTTCCTTTCTGTCGAAGACTTTTAAATAAATCTGGTCATGTAAAAACAATTTTCTGGTATCATGTAGAACTCATTTTTATAATTAGACAATTTTTTTAAAAATCTCAAATTTGTTTGATTCAATTTCTACGCAACGAGTCTTACTCGTTACTGCAGCGTAAAAGGTTAATTTGGTTCATGTAATGAAGGAAATTAAGCATCTCTGGAATTTAAAAAAAATGTTAAATTTTATGCGCGAAAGGAGTTTATGACTGATTGTGAGACAAATTTACTTTTTCTTACTGCGAGCATTCGGTTTTAGAGGGTGAAATTGCCCCTCGAGAAACGTCCGAAACTTTATGATTGATTATTGTAAGTAGAATTACAGATGTCGAAAAGAAAATTTCGACAAAGACCATATAATTTTACAGTATTTACAAAAAGAAGATTAAAACTTTCAAGAAGTACCTATATATGTGGAAGACAAAGTTTAATATGATATTGTTTTGAATTTTCGAGTTTTCTAATTTCCCTGGAGGTTCATTGTTAAATTGGTAATTTTTACGACTGTGATAGGAAAGGAATTTCTGTCAGGTTTAAAATATTTATGAGTAGAACAAAAGCTGATTACATTGTTACATCATGATATCTTCGTGCTACGAAGGTACTTAAAAAGTTGGTTAGATGATAAACTTCATGAAGTCAAATGATATTAACGAAACTTTTATGGTTATTTTAGCATGATAAAGGTAAAGCCAATTACAGTTGCACTTTATAAATATTTCCATTAATCGATGATGTCAAGATAAAAGAAACAAATTGAACCACTTAAATGCGCATTTTTCTTTCGTATTTTCATAACTTTTAAAGTACTCCTAACCATATGAAAAATTTAAAATTTCTTCATGCGAAATATTTTGTTAATACACTGTTAAGACCAATTTTTTACTTTGAAAAAAAAAGTTATTACCTACATTAGTGCGGTTGCATGTCCCACGTTGGCGTAACTTTCCAAATCTTAAACTTCCTGGGAGTTAAACTTCCCTGGTTAACCCCTGGAACAAAAAAAACAAGTGTTGCCCACATTGGTTTTCTTATACAAATTTATTTTGGCAGGCTACATCCATATCCCATTTGTTGCTGTTTTTTTAATAAAATTTGCCATTTTTATCCTTTCGTCGTAAAACCAATAGCAATAATAGTATATGTAATAGTAATTGTAATAGTGTATAATAGTGATAGTATATAGTAGATAATAATAGTAGTAACGTAACCATTTAAAATTGAACAATTGCAATACGGAAATAAATAGTATTTTTAAGCCCGGAGCTTTAAAATGAATTTTAAAGACAAAGTATTAATAAATCCTTATGTTAGATTTGGAAATTAGGGGGCGAATTCAAAAAGCAAATATGCCAATGTCCCATGTTGTTAAGGTCGACATTTTTATCCTTCCGTCGTGAACAAACAGTAGTAATAGTATGATAGTAATAGTATATAATAGTAATAGTACATAGTAGATAATAGTAGTAATATAACCATTTCAAATTGTGCAATTCCAATACGAAAATAAATAGTATTTTTAAGCCTACAGATTTAGGAGTCGGGGGTGTATTCAAAGAGCAAATATGCAAATGTTGTTAAAGTAGAATTACAGATTGAAGGGGGCGTCGTGGCTCGTGCCGGCCGCAGTTCCTCCTGCCTGGGCCCCATCCACACCCAGTTGAGATGGCACCGGCTGCGGCCGGTCCGGAGGGGTCCGTCTGTTCCTAAGAAAGGGTGAAATGGTAGTAGCGTGCGCTGCGCTTCGTCCTGGGCCTGTTCGTGGACTCTTCCAGTAGGGCTGACCTAACAGGCCCTGCCCTAGACGCTGTGTCCCGGATGGGACGTCGGTGTTTTTTTTTGTTGTGTTCCCATGGGTGGTATACAGTCCCTCAGGAGTGTTCTCCTTTTTACCTGTATTTAGATTGAGAAATAGTGGATGTTAGTGAAGGGTTTGTAGATTGAGGTTATTTCACATGAGTGTTTTTCGCAGGAAAATTTTCAAAAAACCTGCTGTCATTGAGTGGGGATGAGGTAGTTAATTTGTAATCGGGGAGTGGTTGAGTATTTGTTTGGGTAGTTTGACTTTGAGGGTTAGTGGGATTTGGTTGATGTGTAGTTGCCTATGGTTGCTACCAGTGGATTTGGGTGGTTGTGGTTGTAGGCTTTTGTTAGTGATTCTTCAATTTGTGTTGTGATTTTCTTGATGTTTGATATATCATGTAGTTGTTGGATGGAGGTTTCTCTGGGGAGACCTAAGATAATTCTTAGGAATTTGTTCTGGATGACTTGTAGCTTGTTTATGTGTGTTTTGGCTGCGGCTGCCCAGGTTTCGTGTCCATAGAGGAGGACTGGGATCACACAGACCTTGTAGATTACGAGTTTAATGCTAGTGGAGAGTTTGTTGTTGGGGGCTAAAATGGGATAAAGTTTTCTGATTAGAGATTGGGCGAGGTGGGCTCTGGTTTGGATAGCACGAGACCATGTCATTTTGCGGTCAATGAGTACTCCTAGATATTTGATGCTATTTGTCCATTCTATTGGTTGATTGTGTATTTTTAGAATTTCAGTGGCTTTAGTTCTTTTCCTTGTGAGGAGGATGGCTTTTGTTTTGGTTGGGTTTATTTGGAGTTTCCAGTTTTCAAAGTATATTAGTAGGGTATCAAGATGTTGTTGGATGTTTTTTGAGGCTTGCTTATGTGACCATGAGGAGGTAAAGATTGCCGTGTCGTCAGCGTATATTGCAAATTTGGTGTTGTTGTGGTTTGGTATATCGTTTAGATATACAAGGAATAGGGTGGGCCCTAAGATAGAGCCCTGGGGCACGCCTGCAGTGATGTGCCTGAGTGATGATAAGGAGTTGTTAAGATAGACTGTAATGTTTCTGTTGTTGACATAATTTTGTATTAGTTTGGTTATTTGCGCCGGAGTGTTGATTTTAATTAGTTTGTGAATTAGGCCTTGGTGCCACACCGAGTCAAAGGCTTTCTCGAGGTCGAGTAATGCCATTTGGACTAGTCGATTTTTGTTGATTTCTATTGATGAGAATTCTGTGACTCTTTGAATCTGTGCGATTGTTGAGTGTTTGTTTCTGAAACCGAATTGTTCGTTGATTAATATTTGATTTTTGGAGAGGAATGCACTAAGTTCACTGTGTATAATTTTTTCAAAAATTTTGCTGAGAGCAGGAAGTAGACTGATTGGTCTGTAGCTTTCTACTGCTGTTTTGGGCTTTTTGGGTTTGTGTATTGGTATGACTTTAGCTGTTTTCCATATGATGGGAAAGTAGGCGTGGAGATAGCATGACCTGAAGATATAATAAATTTGTGTGATGATTTTTGAGGGAAGATGTTTTATCATTTCGAAGGAGATTTTGTCTAAGCCAGGGGCTTTATTGTTGGGTAGTTGTTTGATTAAGTTGTTGATACTGTTGGGTGAAAAGGGGATGTTGATAGGAGCAATTTGAGGTTGGTGGTTGAATGTGTTGATGTGTTGGTTGATGGCGAGTTCTATAGGTGAGTGTCTAGCGGCGGCTATTTGGTGTAGAGAGGAGAAATGGTCGGCAAGTGCCTCGACCTTCTCCTGGTCTGAGAAATAGGAGTTTGAGCCTGCTGTGATGGCTGGGATTTTGTTGGGTTTGTTGTTAATGATTTTGTACGTTTGCCATAGGGTGTGGTTGGGTTTTTGGATTTGTTGTAGTTTCTTGTGCCAGTTTGGGTTCTTTTTATATTTTGTATGGTTTTTTGTATTGTTCAAGTCAGGAGGTTTCGTAGTAGTTTGTAGTATTGGTTTCCTGTTTGTTGGTATTTCCTTCTGGCTCTGTTCCTGTCTGTTATTAGGTTATGTAATCTTGGGTCTAGGTATGATTGCTGTGTTGTTTTGGTGGTATATTTTGTGGATTTTTTGCGTGCGTTTATTATGTGGGTTTGTAATTTATGGATTTCTTTTTCTAGTTCCTGCCCTGGTGAGGGATTTGGGTTTAGGGTGTAATTGTTGCAGTATTTGGTGAATTGTGTCCAGTCTGTGGAGGGTTGGTTGCTAGGTTTGATGATGTTTTTGGTGAGTTCTATTTCAAGAATGACTGGGAGATGGTTCGAGGGTAGATCTTGGATTGAGTAGCATTTATAGGGGTAGGTTATGTTTGAGAGGAATATATCAATGTTAGATGGAGTTTTGTTGGGTTGTTTGTGTGTGAACGAGGAGCTGTGTAGTATGTTGTAATTGTTATTTAGGGAGTGGTTGTAGATGGTAGAACCGTTTCTGTTTCTGTTTGTGTTGTTCCATGTTGTGTGTTTGGCATTAAAATCTCCTCCGATGATAAAGTTTTTGGAAGGGTGTGCTTGGGTTAGGCTGTCTAGGTTTGCGGGTGTGATTTTATTTGTGGGTGTGGAGTAGGCAGAACCTATTGTGGTTATGGGTTGCATTTTGGTTTGAACAAAAACTGATTCAATTTGGTTTGTGCTTGGTTGTGGAGTGTTTTCAGTGGGTAGAGAGGTGTGGGTGGCTATTAGTACTCCACCTCTTGCCTGTGTGGTTGTTGGCCTGTCTTTTCTGGTTATTTGGTAGTTTTTTGCGTATGACATGACGTGCGTATGACATAAATTGAGGAGGAGGTTTTGTGATATTTGAGATGTGTCTGGTTTGAGATGGTGGTGGTGGAGTTGGTGGAGTCTGGAGGGTAGGGAATAGTTTGGGGGGGGGGGTGGTTGTGATGCGAATGAGTTTCCTTTGGCAAGGAACGCCAGTAGTGCTGGACATTTACTATAATTTGCCGGGTGGTCTCCCTGGCAGTTTATGCATTTGGATGGGGTTTCGGGGGATTTTTTGCATGTGCGAGTATCGTGAGGTCCTGCACACTTCACGCATTTGAATTTTTTATTGCAGTTAGCTGAGGTGTGTCCGTGCGCTTGGCAACGGAAACATTATATAAAGGGCTTTTTGGAGTCATATTTCTCACAATAGACTCTGAGATTGTTTATGTAGCGTATTTTATTTACTTGGGCTAATGTGGTGCCAGGTTTAAAGGTCATCTTGAAGATGCGGTTTGAGGAGTTTACGAGGAGTTGGTTACAGATTGTGGGGTGCAGGCCCTGTTCTGTGAGTGAGCTGATGATTGTGGGTGTTGGGAATTTCAGTAGTCCTTTGGCTACTACTGTCAAGTGTTTTTCTGACGAGGGGGCATATGTGTGGTATTCGATTTTATCGTTTTGGCAGGTGTTCTTGAAGTTGTTGTAATCTTTGAATTCTGAGAATAGGATTTTTAATTTGTCTCTGCAGTTTTTGGCGCTGTATCTGGTGCCGTACTTTGCTTTGAGAATTTCTATGAATCTAATGAAATTTACTTTTCCGTGAACGTATATTGGTGGTGGTTTTGTGGTGGAGGTCTTGTTGGGAGAGGGGGGGGGGGGGGTGTAGGTGGTTTTGTCTCGTGTTTTTGAGGGTTCCGGTAGGCTAGAGTGGTTATCTTCTTCTAGGCATTCGGAGAAGATTCCGAACCTATTTGTCAGGGGTATAGTGGAGGTATTCATACTTATCTCGGTCTTATGTTGTGCGTGAGTCATGAGAGCATTACGGTCCGAAAGGGATATGGATCGTTTTCTGTCGATCACGTAGGGTCCTCCATCCCTTCGTGAGTTTCTCTTTGTAACGGCCCAGGGCCCTGGGGCTTGGGAGTTGTTCGCCAGGCTGGAGCCAGCTGAGACTTGGCGGTGCCGTTGATGTTCCTGTATCCTGCGAGTTTCCGTGAGGAGCTTCGGTGGAAGGGGTGTTACGGCGTCTATCCGTCCTTGAGTCCTGGGTATCTGTATCACTACCACTGTTTCACTGTGTCCTCGTCACTGACGTGACGTCTGTGTGACTCTTGATATGATGACCCTGTGGCTACTGACTGGACACTGACTACAGGCGAGGCACGTCTTTCCAGCGCGAGCGATTAACTACGAATGTCGCCCCAAATGCGGCACCGTGTCAGTGCCAATAGGCACGAGCGTGACGCCTACAGAGTGGTTGTGAATCAGTGATATTTCGGCTGTATGTCGGTGAATGAGGCGGTGTTTCTCGAAGGACGGCTCGGGCGTGCAATAATCGCCCGCCGCTGGTCTAGAGGGCGGTGACTAATCTTCCTAAAACGTACGGTCCGGAAGTGCAAAATATGGAAACCGCGAGATTTCGTTTTTCTTTACACGTTTATTAAACCTTTGAGAGTTTAACAACAAGGCTTGGATACGTTTCGATACTTCGATCAGATGACGTCGGTGACTACCCTAATCACCAAAAGCTAGCTAAAAACTATTGTGCTTTATACTAAGTTTGAGGTTCCGATTCCCCCCCACCTGAACTCGATTCTCCAATCGCGTCGCAGGAGAAATTCGGGGAGTGGGGGAGGTAGCGACTCCTCCGCTCAAGGGGGCGACCGGAAACTCCGTGCACGGCCTGATCCTCGGTAAGGGGCCCGTAACGGAGACCGCGCTGAGGTTGGTTGTGTTCGTAACAATGCTAGTATGAATCCATCAAATACACGTTAACTTTATGGCTTATTTAATAACATACAATATTCTTGACCTTTTAATTTTAATTGGTTCGGTTAAATTGTATTTGTAAGAGAATCGAGCCAACAATTCGACAATTTGCTTTATTAGAGACGTAATTTTGATCCCTTTCCACGGAAGCCGCATGAATTTGTGATTTTGATAGCGAGCTTTATATCTCGTGTCAACATCAGATATTTGGTAATTGCACTACGTAGAACTTTGTACGTTTTAACCGGTAACAATTTGAACAAATATTAGGTTAGAACGTATGTGCACGTCACTTGCTAGTTAAATACGATAATATTGTACATATATTTACATGGAAAATGGTCTGTGAACGTCATAATGAAATATACCGTGGATCGTAATGAAATGTAATAGGTTATTCATTTGGAAGTTTCAAGTTAGAACAAATAACGAACAACGAGTTTGCCGATTGTTATAAATCTCTTGCCGTTTCGTGTAGGAAGTATAAATATTATATAGAGTGGGTTAAAAATGAATTGACGTAACGAGCTGTTTTGGAATATCTTTGAACTAGAGTGTAAGCAATCAATATTAACTATCTTTTTAAATTAATATTATTAGTTAATATATTATGTTAATTATATTAATATATATATTAATATATATATATATTATATATATATATATTAATAGTGGGATATCCCACTTCTGACACTCATTGTTATGAGTCGACTGCGCACGCATTATCCTTTCGGGCATAATTAAATAGAACACAATTTTGTAGGAATCCTGAGAACATTTATTTAAAGAAACACGGCCATCAATGAGGACCACCGACCGTAGGATCTCAACTCTTTATTTATTACAAACAATTGCCAAGACTCGTTATCCAGTAACATTTAATCTACTGGGTACTTTGTAAAAATACATTATTAGTTAATATATTAAGTATGGTCATTAACAATGTTTAATAGTGTCTTTTGAATAACGTAAATAGAATCTATGCTGTAATAATATAGTATGTCTAGTATAATTTTTCTCGTTATCGAGCCGTTTCTTCCTCGTTGCTCTACCATTAATTTCCGCACAGTGTATAATATTTCGGATTGTTGGATATTCGTTTCTTTTTTCGAATATTTCGCGGTTTCAACATCTACTTTTGGTATTTGCAAAAAGATTTCTGCTGTTTCGTTAGCAATATATCTTCGTTTTTATTTGTAAGTACTTGACTTGATCGTGGTTTGTTCTCGACGCTACCAGTTCCCTTAAATTTTTTTACTGATTTTCTCATTGCCGAAAAACTTAACCGTTTGAGCGCGGAAGAATTTTCTTATCTATATGCTAAAATTTCGGAATGAAATTCGTAGTTACTTTTTTTGGAAAACAATAAAAATGGTTATAATTAACTCTAATTATTATAAAAAAAAGTAATTTTTACTAACAAAAATGTTTTTTATTCTCACTTATTACATGAGTGTTTTGCTGCACAAATTTCATGAATTCCTTTTTTACATACAGCGCAAATTAAGTTGGATCGTTTAATTCCATTTCTATTTTTTTTTACTGCAAACCTCACACTGTCGCAAGTTTCGTCCAGGCAATTTTTCTAAAGTCGAAATCTATCTATCTTTTTATATTGGCTCATTTCTTCTACCGTACCATGATCCACGGCTCTACTATATTTTACCACTGTGTTTTATTTCAATTTTTATATTATTAAAAACCACAATTAATCGAAATTAATAATAACCTGCAATCGATATAAATACAAATGTTCTCAATTAATTCGAAAATTATACTAACGAACAGCAGCGTGGTCACTTCTCCGCATTTTTGGCATAGGACAAGCGAAGCGCGATATCGCTTCACCGCACTCAAATGGTTAAATTTAATGAATTACTGATCGTTCGCTAATTTTCAGTACTTTTATCTAATGAATTACTTTTGCTTCACACGTTCAATAATTCGCTCTTTTTCGTAGCCATGATTATTGTCTAAAATGTTAACATGAACTTATTGTGTTAGCTGAAAAAAATGTTTCACGATAGCAAATTCTGTCTATGTTTATGTCCTGAGATGAATATGAAGTTTGCAATTTTTTAAACAAAAGTAGTAAACATTGTCTCACGATAGAATATAATCGGCAAAATCCGAAATAATGCAGAAGGAATAATTAAATGTGAAAGAGAATGTTATGCTATAACCATTGTGCAAAAGTATTCTGATTTATTTTATAATAAAATAAATTTGAGAAAAATATAAATTGTCATTTTAAAAACGAAAGTTAATCTTTTGTTTGTTTCTTGCGTGTCGTGAAAGAAGATGAATACAGGTTGAGGTGATCGAACTTTCCTCACTGGGTTATCATGTAGTCTCGCTCGTTTGCCGCAAGAAATAACCGTAAATGACTGTCATGTTTGAACTCCCGTCGTTTTCTCGAACTATAAATAGTTCTCTGAAGAATAATTATATCCGGAGTGATTTTATATTCAATTTACTGAAGGAAGAATGTATGAATGTCTGGACGAGTGTCCTGTTTGATCGTCAAGGTGATTCTTGATGCCTCTCTCCCTCATGTAAGGGATCAATTTGGAGCAAGTGGTAGGCATGGTGGAGTTTACTACAGAGTAAATGTTTTTCATTGACCAGCCTCAGTGACAGGAGATAATTAAAAGTTTTATATTCTCCTAATTATTGAGGTATGTTCCACCAAGTTGGTCACCTTGAAACTTTGAATCTATAATACTATAGGGTCTTATCCAAATTTATCTCGTCCCAAAGAATACTTTACTTTTAAGTGAAACCGAACAAGTTCTCTAAACTATTTTATATAAATTAAACGAATCGCAGCATAAAAAAAGGAAGTGTATGAAAATAAAACGGTGAGTAACTTCATTAAAAATATCGAAGACTATAAACTAATGAAATTCTCTAAATATTAACTGTATCTAAATGTTCAGGCACAGGCCTTGGACATTTGCAAGGTTTATTATGCGGACCGTTAAATTCTCCTCGGCCACGAGTTTGAGATTTTTTCGTACTTTCAATATTTCTTAAAAATATGGCCGTATAGTAAACCAGGGGCATTGGCAAAGGGTCTAGGCTCTCGTTGCTTGCCCGTGCCATTTGCACGTGCGTCGCAGATGTGCTTCCGAGAAAATTGTCCGGTCTTCCAGGAAAACCTTGAGGGTTAGCGGAAAGACCGGGCCTCGGAAATCTGCGGCGTTGCCAATGTCCCTTCCACCCTTCGACGGGGGCGTTGACGTCTCCCACCCACAAGTCCCACTGCTCCGGGCCTTGGAGAAGGGAGTTGGGGGTAGACGGAAACGCCCCTAAACTAAAATTATAAATTAAGCGTCGCAGTGCGCGACGCGTTAGATATTACATTCTCATCGAGATATTAAATGCTCAAACGATATTGAACTCTCACAAGTCGGAGATATTGAATTCTCATCGAGATACTACACTCTCGCAATCCATTATATTTTCACGAGATATTACATTCTCGCGAAATCGTAACAGGAGATAGTGCATTCTCCGGGATAGTACATCCCATGTAAATAATAAAGTGTTGTTTATTAAAAATAATACTATTTTTCCCTCGATACGAGGGTGGTCCTTCGAGCTAATAATCTAAATAAATAAATAAACCAAAGTTTCGGTAACTCGATCGACGATCGCCGAACTACGAGTCGAAACACTAAAAATAACTTAAAATAGTTTTACTTGCGCTCGCACAAAAACTCTAACTTTCTCCCCTTAGAGTTTAAACTCCACTTATATGTAGTAGGTATATTCTCCACTGACTCGCTCCCAAAAATCACTCTCGCATTAACTCTGGATACTTTTTCTCAACATCCCTTGTCTTTCTCATTTTATCCTTATCCACAGACTAAACATTCGCACTAGCCCTAGCATTTGTCCTCTTCTAAAGTACGTATTCTGAAAATCTATCCCGGCTTACATATTAGAGGAACCGGAAAGTAATGTCTTTTCTCTAGATATTTTTTTTAACAATCAATTGATTTGAATCGATTCAGCGTTGAATATTTGCACACTAGATGACAAAAGGTTGTTGATAACGAGAGAGATTACATCGCCCACTAAAAATAAAAACATGTTACAAAATTAGCCTTGCGTTCTCTCTAATACGATCCATCCAAGCTCTCTACTTCTAAAGTTAAAATTATTTATGAACATACAAAATTCCGCTCCTATAATACTCATTGTTAATTATCAAAGGACTGACTGCAATTATTTCGTTGGCTATAATTTCATACGTTGTTTTGTGGAAATCTCTACCAAAATTTTAATCACCTTTTCCTACCTTTCATAAGCGTCTTAATAGCGTGAAAAAATATGGGGTGGTCCATGGCAACTTCGATTTCGTGTTTCAAGGCATCAATTGTCTCTGGGTGGTGATTTGACCCCGTTGGATTTTTTTTGTGGGGAACCCTTATGGATAAATGTTACGCTAACCACCCAGAGACGTTTAATGCTTTGAAACACGAAATCGAAGTTGTCATTCATGCGATTGGATCCCAAACAATCGAAAATGTATTGAAAAATTAGGTTGATCGGATTCTTAAATGAAAATGTCTAATCTTTCTAATAAACTGATCATTTTGAAAAAATATTCATTAGTTTTTTTTATAGCCGATTCAGATTCAAAACGTTACATGGCCCACCCTATATGTAAATTAAGTTAATCGGTAGAACTTTTTTTTTATTTTGATTTCATTTGAATATCCTGTATTATCTCCGAGAGAAAAAAAATATAAAGTTAAAATCTTTAACGCTCATATTCCCATTAAGCGGGGGAGTAACGATCTGAAACTTGGTAGTATAATGGTCCAGATGCAGGGGCGGAGGGAGCAGAGGGAATTATTTAACAACCTGTAACAATCTGAATTGTAATGAAAATCGTTACACCATGCTTATCCTGCTTTACTCGTCACGCTCTTATACCTTTAAACTTCTAATATCCATTCCAGATTAATGCGATGGGTGGAGTCACCAATCTGGATACGGCGACCTAAATCGTTCTAAGGCACGACAATTTTTTACTGTTACACAATTTCCTTATATATTTTGCTAATTTTCATACCACTTATTTAATACTCTTTGATCACAGTGATGTACTTTTTTAATAGTGTTTATTTGTATTTTCAAGGGTTTCCTTTTTTTTTAGATTGTCCTTAACAATTCCTTTTGTTTTATGTGCTTATTGTATAACATGTTGGTATACTCTGTAACATGGAATGCAAGGTTTATAATTTGTTGCTGGTAGTTTACTTACAAAGCAAAAAGTTTACTTACATAGTAGGTTTTACAAATTTCAATTTCACTTTAGAAAATAATTGCTTTTGCAATTTTTCAATGTTACAATTGCTATCGCATATTATTTATACGAATATGTAATAGTGTCGACGTATATGTTTTGCAAACGAATTTGCTTTGTATTGTAGTGTACCGACCCTTCGATCAATTAGTACATAAGATAGGTTTAGCGAATATTTTGTAAACAAAAATACTTTGTACTGCGGCTCGCTCAACATCCATTATTCCATAATCACCACTGACTCTCCACCACAAGTCCACCTCACAGATGTCCTATATTTCCATTTCGATCTTTCAACTCCTTAGCAAAGTCACCATTTCTTTCTCATCTCCAAAATCACTGTCCTAATTGTAAGTCCGAAATCTCACTCCTTAAATTTGACCTTTGGCTTGCACCCACCATTATTACCATTCCCATTCCGCCTCCAAAAATCTTTAAAAACTCTACGTTTCATTTCACGATGTTCATAAGAAGTTCAACTATTACCAAGTCGTAACCAATTCTCTCAGATGCAATTCACTCTCAGATTTAATTCATTCGTAACAAGTTCATCTAATTGTGAGAGTCTTCTGCTAATTCTAAATTCCAATTCTTAATTCTTACACAAGACTCTCACAAGTCCTCATTAGATCATTCATTTTCGACACAATAAGCCAAATCGCTGTCTGAACGAGTCAAGTTATTTCATATACAAGTAAAAAAGTATTGCGAGTACAAATTAGTTCGGTCCGTTTTCAAACTATAGCTCTGGCTGTTATGAATGTTTCATAGTGGCAGCTGATTTTAGTTGTTCCAGAGCGGTTGGACATCTGTCAATCATATTCAGTTTGTATCGCTTTCAGTTTCTACAAAAAACTTGTTTTTTACTGTTGTCGGGATGGTATGTTGGTGAATGATTTGAACTACTGGTTCCCGTGAACAAAGTATTTAATAACAAGAAAAGATCTAAACCAGTCGAGCGCTCAAAATATAATGACTAAGAAACTATCTAGTTAGCTCGAAGGACCCGCTCCCACGCAACCGGCGAATTTTCCGTGGCCGCTCAGCCAATCGGAAAACAAGAAAATTAACCGATTGCGCCCTCTTTTCCTTACGCCCTTGGCGCGCTTTTTAGGGAAAAGAGGCGAAGGTTTTGGCGGCAAGTTTTCGCTGGCAAGGGGTCGGTCACGTACGCATTTCCTCCGCGCCCCCGCTTCGTCTTGCGCGGCCCAAGGTTGTCGTTGGGCCTGCACTCGAAGGGACATCGGAAACGCGTAATTTATGGCACTTACAAGAGCTATTGAGAATGTGCAGAGATTCTAGAGAACTCCAAGTGAAACTAAACACAAAAGGCACTTCTCTCAAAAATAGCTGTGTTGCAGCAAATGACATAAGCCATGACAACCGTTTGCACGAGAGTTGGAAAACCCTCTACGTAGGTGGTCGCTACACTGTGTTGAATATGCCAAATTTTGTGTTAAGTAAGCAGCATTTACGGGAGGTTTTGGTTTCTGCTGTAGTTGACAAGAAAGTGCAGCTTTTACATCGGATTTTGATTGGGGATGAGAAATGGATATTCTACAACAACTCCAAGAAGAAAAAATACTACACTATGCCCGGCCAATCGTTGCCATCAACATCAACATCAACACCAAAGTCGAATATTCATGATTCGAAGGTCATGTTGTGTATCTGGTGGGACCAAAAGGGTGTTGTATACTATGAGCTGTTACAATCTGGCGATTCTATTACTAGCAATCGGTATATGCTACAATTGATACGTTTCAGCCATGCATTACGAGAAAAACGGCCGAAAGACGAGCAAAAACATGACAAAGTTATTCTTGTGCATGACACCGCTCGGCCTCATGTCGCAAAAGTCGTAAAAAAATATTTAAAAACGCTCAAATGGGATATTTTACCGCGCCCGCCGAATTTACCGGACATTGCTCCTTCTGATTTCTGGTTGTTCCAACGGATGCAGCACTATTTGACAGGTCACCGGCTCACTTGTTTCGCAGAAATCGAAAATTGGCTCCTAACTTGGATCGCCTCAAAAGACGAGACATTTTTTCGAGATGGAATTCGAAAATTGCCTAAGGGGTGGGAAAAAGTAGTAGCCAATGATGGATAATACTTTGATTAATCTGTTCATTCATTTTGTACTGAAATAAATGCATTTTTTACCACAAAAAAACGGACCGAACTAATTTGTACTCCTAATATAAGTTCCCTTGTTTGGCGGACCTTAAGTGTGAATCACACAATTCGCCATTATAGTACGTTAATTATTTAAAAATGAAAATTTTTATTATTCATCGTAGCAAATCGTAATGGAAATCAGTTGTTCGACAGTTGGGATAAGTACATATATTTAATTCACAGGTATCATTGTTTTGTCACAGTTCTGAGTATTACTTATATATCTTTTTAAGATTTATGATTTTTTCGCAAGGTACACGCAGCAGAGGTATGATCTTAATGTGCCTCGAGAATCGAGCAATCAATTAAGATCGATTGAACTGCTCCCACGTAGGTGGTTTACGATGAGGCGACAAATTTCTCGATTGCAGCTTGATTAATGGTTACTTCTAATTGACCCATTTGTCCGAGAATGTTACTATGTGTGCCTTGTAGTGCTATTTGATCAACCCTTTTCATGTCTCGATCTTTTTGTCCTTTGAAATTGTATCTGACTTTTAACTTACAATTAAAAAAAAAACTTATTGAACATATCGATCGATTATATCTTCTACAGATTGACCAAAGAAATGTACAGATCAGAAAAATAGAAATAAAAATTGGTTTAAAAATAAAGAGAAGAGAAATTCAGTGATCGCATTGCTCATAGTTAGAAATATAAGTGGAGAGAGTTCTTATTCAAGAATGTAGTAGATCTTCAAACCCATTGTTCTCAAAACTAAAGCTTTGCGTGAAAATATATTAGTTTTTTGGACTTATTTTTGCACGAATAACCATTTTCCGATAGTTTCTTGTATTGCAGTTACGAAGGAACTCATCTGATTAAATATTATTGATCACCGAAAATAATTCTTAAATTGTAATTTACACAAAAAATTGTTCTCTGCAGATGCTGTGCATACAGGCGGCTCTCGACTTTCGCACATTCTACTTCTGCACATTTTTAAAAATTCAGTTTTTTAAACGTGATTGTCGATGTTGCGAAAATTGTTCGGTTCCGTGCAGTCACTGCAAAGTGCTCTTGCCCGCGCTCACATGCAAATTGTCTATTAAAGATAATTAGAAACAAAACGAGAGATAATAGACAAGGAGAGATTATTAGAAATAATAAAGATGAGATAATTTTCTAATATTGTTATATTGTCTCTAGTATTGCCTACTGAACGTTATGCAATCTCAAGGTTACAAAGGAACCACATGAAGAGCTGAAACACTCCTCATTATCTTAATTAAGTACACCGATCAATAAATACTTTGAAATACAATTATTAATATTTTTTCTGTGTCTCTCTACTTTCGAACATTTAACATTCGCACACCTTTTTAGGAACTAATTATGTGCGAATGTCGAGGGACGTCTGTAGTATTTCTTTTTATAAGTAACAATTCTTTATACGACTCATTTCATTTGATGTTGTCAAACGCTAGAATTCGAGGACGTAACAGTTATACGTGCTTTTTTATCTAAAAAAAAAATATCAATATAAATTTCGGTTGCGTAGACAGTATGGAGGCGCTGTGCTTTTCAGTGCGTGATCTAACTTAAATACATTGTTCTGAGGACTCTGAAGAATGGAGTACGTGAGCGTTTTTCCGTATCAATAAATGTTATTTCTATCACACGTGTCATATTTTGAGCGAAGTGTAATATCTGAGGTGCAAAATTCTTTTGCTCTAGTATTCCTCAATGTATTAGAGGTCGGTTCCAATTTAATATGGTTACAATTTTCCGCAAAAATTAGCAGCTCTGAAAAATTAGCCGAGTAATATCTGGTTGCCAAACTGTATAATTTATATTTGAACATATAGTTCTAGCAAGTATCTTAGATTTTCGAAGAAAAAAATGATGTTTATTTGTCATATTAATGAATACTTGCGAAGTAATGACTACCTTTTCTTAAAATTACATCTGAGTTACGTTTAAACTGCGTCTATCTCGAACTGGTTAATTACTTGTTGCCAAACTAACTAGAGTTAACAACAAAGTAAAATAACTTTTATGAAAAGTTACGATAATTATTGTTTCTAGCGAAAAAACATAGTCCGAAAACACGTAGAAAAATAATTTTGCAGCAGTAATAATCCATATCTACAAAATTGAACTTTTTCAAATAGAAAGAAAATGTACCCTATTTCTTATGCATTTTGTGGCACTGAAAACAAATATAAAACCGTTCTTCTCTATCAGATTCCATATTTTGGTTTTTAAAATCAATTATATTATATTTCAACCGAAAAAGATGTTTAATTTTGTTTAACTGGCAAAAAACTTTATAGACTTTCTGCATATGAAAATCCGTATTACTTTAATACTAATTATTAATAAATATAAATATACTAATTATTAATAAAAAAAGTGTCCAAAATGTCCACAATCTTTGCGCACATTTTACAGTCTATCTTAAAAGCTAAACGTTCAAGAGGAAATGTAATAGTAAGAGGCGATAGAGCCGACACTTTTCTTTGGCAATCCGCAACTCAATTTCAAATAAAATTAATTGTCATTTGGTCAACATTTCTATAAACTATCATACAGTTATTGAGATAGTTCAATTAACTATCATAAAATTACTAATATCGTATGAGGAAATTAAATAATAATCCTACGATTCCCGGGATCTATTGCTAACGACCATATATCGTCCTCCGGTACTAAAAGGGTTAAAAATCGTTACGAATATCCGGAAGAAATATAAATTTGCCGTTGATATACTTAAAAATTGAGTTTCTATAAAATTTTCTCAAAAGCATAACGCTTAATGCTCAGTTATAATTAGATATGGTGATCCACTTCCATTGCATCGCGCAGAGCTTTTTTACGATAATATAACTGGGTCACGGGCCAAAAATATCGATGTTCCATAATCTTGTACCTGAAAAGGCTTCGCGGAGAGAGTGTACCCTTTCTCGCGTTAAAAGCTTTCCATGGGCTTGCAGAAAGTCGGCCGTCCTTGACTGAATCGAGCGGTGCATTTGTCGCTCGCGTTCACGGCCAAAGATCGCCGACTTTCGAGTGGATCACCGCTGCTTGAAAACACTTCGATGTTCTTATTTGAAATTCAGACTCGGTCGAATTCACGCGCGAGCAGCTACTTTCCCTTCGAGTAAGAAGTCTGCAAGAGGGCTGAAATGACACGTGTGAGGTAAGACCTTGCACTGTTCATTGCTATGCATTATCAAATATTGTAGAACGTAAGTGAATGCATCGTTAATTCATGTAAGATACCATTCTCTTTTTGAACAATTCACTTCGATATTTTTAGACTTTTCAACTATAGGATTGTATCGATCAAATGGCTTTGTCGCTTTTTCGCGAATCGTGTTTATATAAAGTTTAGAACTACGATGGTAAAACTATTACCGTCGCGTCAGAATGTTCTCCATGAAAACTCCGTGTCTCCACAAAAATAGTGTTTGGTGCTCTTCGTGTTTTGTTCAAAAAGTCTCTCTGCTTCGTTTTCGTTGTGGATATATTATTGGCTCACCGAAAGAAGTCACTTGATAAGGGGTTTTCTCTGATTCGCTCGACTGATAGAGATGTCCTTCGTCCTCATGTATTTTCGATTTTAACGCGCTGTTGACTGAAACAGACACATATTTAACGCTGTAGACGGAATTAGGATCGGCTAATAACAATCGAAAACGAAACATTTCCGTCATTGTTCACATGACTATATGTCGAATGTGCGCCTTCTTCGATCAATAGTGCGTTACAATTGAAAATGACATGCAAACGAGGGACATTTCTACCCTTCAGGGGATTTAGAACTAAACTCATGTCGGAGGACATCTGAGTTTTTGTCAGCTTTAGCTTCTCCTTCCTCTGTATAATAAATTTTACCATATCGAGGACCTGGAGCTCAACACATTGTTTTATTGTATGCATTATTTCAGTAGAATATGGCAATTCTCCGGTATATGTTTCTTAAAAACTGAATATTTCTAGTAGTAGTAAGTTTGAAATGGTGCTGTCCTCTTTAAAAGAAGGGTAGATAAGACGCGCGCAAAGACGTAATAAGATACACTTCCGTGCATATGACGTAACGCGATGCACTCTTACAATAGCGTCGCTCCCTTGATACTTTTGCATTGTTCTTATGCTAAAAGTATTATAGTTTTCTGAAACCAGAATATTTGTAAAAATATTTTGACTTACAACGGCACAAATTGAACACATATAGGTCGATTTCGATGCAACTTATGTGAGAGGCAGTTCTTGAAAATATATTTGACACGTCCTCTTTTATCGGCCGTCGTCCGCTTCGAGGGGACGAAATTATCCCTCGAAGTCCAGGGTTTAAAATACATTATTTAGAATATCTCTCTTATTAGAGAGCATGAAAAATGTATGTGTTTTGTTTTAATTGTATGCTTCGTATCAGAGAACTAACAATAAGCTGCATAATATTTTTTATTTTTATTAATTCGGCTACACAGTTGATTCTATTTTCGTTAGATGTTAATTTATGATAGGCACACTTCAATTATTATTTATATAAATAGTTTATTTTAATAAAACAAACACTATTTTCATTATGAAGATTTGATTGATTGATTAAATATTATGAGTGTCACGCTGTGGATATTTTATGCATTTTTTATTTTACAAACATCCGACATTTAATATGATGATATCAGATAAGTAGCATTTCCAAATTACATTTCAATGTGAATTAACACTCTAGACTGTTTTCGATTCACCAAGAAAATAGTTCATTTCCATTTTAAAGTTTTATTACAACTCCTTAACACTAGAACTACCGACTATTAATTCATTATATTTAAAGATACTAGATATATACTTGGAAAGATAGAAAACGAAACGCGCAAGAAATTAAATCGATTTAATTTCTAACGTTTTATAAGGTAAACATAGAAAAGTAAGCATTCTACAGCCCTAAATATGTCAACAACTTTTTTAAAAAATTCAGTACACGTTATTTTAACCCTCTTGATTGATTTAGTGTTAACAAACTATTCAAGATCATATAATATTAATGTAGGATATTGGTAACAATATACTTAAAATAAAATATATACAAGTGGAAACTTATAAAATACGTAAAATATAAGGAACGCTCTACTATCTAAAACACACGCACACTAAATAATACGAAATATAAACTATACTATAAAATCCGTCTAGTCACGTCTGATTGTTCGTCTACTCGTCTAGTCTCTCTATAATAGTGTCTCTATTCGTCTGCTGTATGCGTCTTCTATTCGTCTACTCTATACATCGTCTATTCGTCTACTCTACTACCGTCTAAAGTCGAACTCGTCTATCGTCGATCTCGTCTACTGTCGATCTCGTCTACCGTCGAACTGTTCTTTCCTCCTCGTGTCGTCCTCGTGCAGTTAACGTTTCGTCGTCGATCGTCTTGTCGTCCGTCGATTGTCTCATAGCGGATCTTTTTAAATTCGCAGGATTTATAAAATCCCCACATTAATTTTTAATATTCTTTCTTAACTTTCCTCACGATGTATGCTGACATCGTACGAAAATATTGTTATTCTGTTTCTTCGACTTATTTTTCTCCCAGAATCGTCCAATACCCAATTGTATCGTTAGTTACAAAACATTCTCTGTTTTAAAGAGAAATCGATAATTCGTACGGGTGAGAAAAACATGGTATAACAAAGTCAAAACGTAGCTACGAAATAATGAATATAAAAGTTCGGATAAAAAATGGAAAATGTTTCACAGTATTAATTTATCTTCGTCGCTGCGAAATACTACCAAATGCCGATTTAAAAGTTGAAGGAAAGATAAGTACAACAGTCATCCTTCCCGTAGAAGAAAGAAATAGAGGAAAAGCAAAAAGCTTCGTTGGTAAGCCAGTCGGCAACGGTATCTTTGGAGGATCGCTCGAAAGTGGAACACGTAATCAGTTCTACTTCTGTCCGTAATCTCGAAGGGTTTTGATTCTCATATTTCAGCAATCTGGCTTCTTCTCGGCGAGTATACGGCCAGGGCTCTGTCCCACGCAGAGCGACCATTTTCCAAAGGGAGTATAAATTGCGAGTGATGTATCTAGTTCCGTGATACG
The DNA here is from genome assembly GCA_910591515.1 of Cerceris rybyensis. Taxonomy (NCBI): domain Eukaryota; kingdom Metazoa; phylum Arthropoda; class Insecta; order Hymenoptera; family Crabronidae; genus Cerceris; species Cerceris rybyensis. The sequence goes on from OU342793.1 coordinate 11,201,228, forward strand.
ATTCTGAATTGTATTGTAAGAAGACCTGCTTTTGGAACTGGTATCGACTGTCGTAGACAGAATGCTGTACGTACTCTGTCAGAGTACGAAGGATGGAGACTTAGCTTTTTTATTGCAATCTCAAGGAATGACTGTAAAGTTCTTGTAAATAAAAATTACACTGTCCAACAAATTTGAAACTTTTTTCTGTTTTTCGATAGCCACAATGTGATAGTGGCTATGTAGCTTGAGAATTCAACGTCAACGGAATCTGTTGACGTGCGGGGCCCGTGATAGTATTACACAGAACAACCCCACTTTTGCTTCCCCGGATTTTACGTTTTCTCGCAGTTTACACCGATTTTTTCCGGCCCCTTCAATTTTCCTATGTTCGTAATGTTAAATTATCCCCGCTTTTATACTTTCGAAATTAAATTTTTCCTGCCGTTTACACTTCGAGATGCCGTCATGGATCTGAGAACGCCATTTTTTTCATGATATTTTTGCTTTCCCTTGCAATGTTCTCTCTTGCAACGAAATTTATCTCGTCAGCATCCTGAATGCGCTGCATTATATTGCAAAGGCATGGAAGAACGTGAGTCAATCCACCATAAGCAACAGCTTCTGAAAAGCTGGCTTCTTCCAAACCCACGAGGAAGAAGTAAGTGAAGAAGTAGAAGATAGTGATCGTATTTCTGCATGGAAGAAATTGAAAATAGATTATGAAGTTAAAGACTCCCATTTAGGCAATGAACTTGAAACTGTGCAAACAGTGACAGTAGAAAGTTTGATCAATTCAGTTCAGGAAGAAAGTGACAGTGATAGTGATTTTGATGATGATGATAATGATGGTGATAGTAGTGTGCTTACTTGTGCAGAAGTAGTTTCTGCAATAAACACTATAAAAAAATATATTTCTGCAGCAGATGGCGATGTTAATAGTTTTAGACCATGTGTATGAACTTGAAAAGCAAGTTGAAAGAATTCACCAGAAGAAGGCAAAACATACATCCATATTAGACTTTTTTTAAAAACAGTAGAATTTTTGTCTTTATGTAATGTATATTATTTAATATTTAAATATTTAATAACAGTGGATTGTACATTTTCAGTATTTGATTACATGTGCAGAAGGGTTTTCCCTCCGTTTACCCTTTCCCGCGATTTACACAATTTTTTTGTGGTAGCTTGGAAAGTGTAAAAGAGGGGTTCTACTGTATTATGCATAGCTGCGGCACTTATGGCGAGCTATGGTGTCGTAGTGGGAAAACGGTCGGAGCACGCTACCGATGGATATTTTTTTAAATTGTGCCGAAACGAAAACAGTTATGACATTTTTTGCTAATAGTTTTTTGTTCAGAAATGTACGTAGATTCCAATGGTGGTCTGTAAATTTGTACTAGCAATAGTACTCTACGTGAAAATGCGAAGTGAATGCGTAAAAAGTTCGCGCATCTTCTCGTTTTTGAACTTCGACAGTGATTTACTGCTATTAACAAATACGGAATATTATAACTGCTCATACCTACATAGGTGAGGAAACACTCCTCTATTTTTTGAGTCCAAGAACAACACACGTTTCTTAGTTTTCATGTAATACCAGCATTTTTACCGAAAACGACTGTTTTTACAAATGCTGATGTTTTTTGAAAACAGTGGGTGATAGAGAAATTTCGTTGCCGGATTCGTGTTTAGGACGACGAATTCTATAAGAATTATATAGCGGCTATCGGAAAACAGAAATGGTGTTGGACAGTGTTATCGGTAGGTACTGTAATGTACAGATCCTCCGATCAATTACTTACAATTAGTGTGCGAAATTGTAAGCGATTTTACGCTTTCCGTGCGTCGATCGGAATTCCAGAAACGGGCACGGTCGTGAGAAAAAAAAGGTGTCTCACTGTCTTACTATTATCTTGATTTATTTACAAAAGGAAGCAGGAAATTATAATGTTCGCCTTGCGCGGCGTCAATCTATGATTGATTGTAACAAATATGATGTGCTCAGAAAAGCGGTCAGAATCGTTCTGTTCGTGAAAACGTGGAAGAAAAAATGAATCTCGTAAAAAAAAGGGCGATCGCCGCCAACGCGATGTTAGGCGAAGACCACGGAACTCGAACGATCGCTCACAGACGCGATCGTCAACACTTGTGTCCGACCGCGAAATACGAATCGCGTACAATTAGTATATGAGTAAACTGTAGCGAATATTTGGTAAACACAAATATATATTATATATATATATATATAATATTATGTACCGCAGCGACATCACCACTCACCACTATCCTTATTAATACCCGAATCATCGTTAAAAGTTCAAAAATCCTTACTTTTTTATCTTGACCTTTCAACTCTCGAACACTTTCATCCTGCTTCCACTCTTCTTCCGAAAACCTTGGAAAACCCTATATATTTTTCTACCAAGTGCTCCCACGTCATTAAGCACTTCACCAATTAACCAGCTTGTAACTAAGCTCATTAAGTAATCATAAGTCCTTCCTAGTTCAGTTGATTGTGAGAGTCATCTTTAAGTTCAATTCTAATTCTAATTCAAAACTCTCATAAGCTCTCATCAGATTCATATCATTCGTATATCCCATCCAATCGCTGTTGGAACGAGCCGAAATATTTAATATAAAAGTCTTGGAGGGACAAGTTCTTTTTCTTTGCGGATTCTGGAAGCGCAAGTAACCCTATCCACGCGATGTGACGCGGATTCGATGCACCATCGTATTTATTATCACTTGTTTTTCCGAATTTTATATTTGTTACGTTAATTTCCATTTATTTCTTCTGCAACTTCTGCAACTTCTGTGATATCTCCTTTAAAATAATAGAATATACGTCCATTGGATATTTCAGTCGGTCAAAAGAGCTTTCAATCTGATAATCGTCTGCCAAATTACTCTTCTCAATTTGCTTTCTGCTTTAGCTGTTGAGACTTTTACCTCGAGTTTCTCCGATATTCGCGATAAAATATGGATAGAACAATTTTCCAATGAAGAATTCTGCTTCATTATTTAACTTCTAATCTGAGATTTGAATATGTAAATTCCCGAGAGAACTTTCATTACATTCGACGATTGGCTGTTCCAAGTTGTCTCCAATTTTATGATTAACAAGTCAGATAAAACTGGAAAGGCAACTTGAAAGGGACAATCGTTACCTTAAAAATGTCAAATATAAACTATATCTTTCCGTCATTTTTTTCCCAAGATATAAATAGCTGCAGCAAAAAAAGTTATTTCACTCGAAACGAACTGCATAAGTAAGTCAACCTATCTTAGCGTAAGCATCTAAATGTCTGCTAGAACATGTTAGCATTTCGTATTCAATAATTTTGACCTCTGCCCTATGACCCAACGTTACATATTTCAATGGAGGATGGCAACCTTCTGTTGCACGAGACTGAGCTTTAACTTGGTTGCTCTACTTGCATATCTTAGTATAACCGAGAATTTGCAGTATTATCATCAATTATCTCGTTGTACCTACAAAGAGCACATTTTCTTTGATGAAGGGGTGAAATACATTAAGCGGAATACGGCGAGGATAAAAACGCGAATAATTGCTGTCTGTGGAGCAGCGGGTATGGCCCTTCCTTTGGTATTCGAAGAGCTTTTTGCAAAAACCGTAAAGAGACTGAACGAAGTTTGCTCTCTCATCTAAACGTTATGGTAAATAGCATATTGGAATCTGCTACGCTTAAAAGTAACTTACAAATATTGTATTATAACTGGCATCGCTCTTTTTTGAAACGGTATTTAAATTGTTATATATCTATCCCTCGATTTACAAGGATAATAAATTCTTTAGAAAACCGTGTAAATCGAAAGCAATGTAGAAGTTGAATAATTCAGTCTTCGTTTCGAACTAAAATAAATTTTTTTTTAAATTCCTTATCTTGAACACCGTGTGAAAGTAAAATCGTGCAAAAAACGTACCGTGTAAATCGAGGAATAGGTTTATTTCCTTCGTAAATGATATAGATTACACTATTAAATGGCAATTGCAATCACTAAATTTTCTGTACGATGCATCTTACACTTAACTCTTTTGGCCTATGATTTCTTTTCTGACTGGGCGTACAATGACTCAAAATTAATTTCTATAATAAAAAGTTCTCACTAATTTCTGATATTTCGTATAACTGAATGTAACATTAATAGTATAGAAATAATGAGACCATTTCTTGAACCGCTGATATTTTCAATTTAATGTTTTTGAAGGTTTCGAAATTTCCTATTCCATCGGTTGCAATTAAGCGATCCGGATCTCGTGACCTTTGCCATGTCCTGGACACCTTTCTCCCTCGTTCTGGGACACACAGAAAAAAATGGGTTATTGCTCGTCATAGAGTGCAGGTAGGTCTTCTACAACGCACTAGATTCATTTTTTGAAAGTACTGCGTTGTGGGAAATCGAGTTATAGGAGACAACAACTTAATACAAAATCTAGGATTCGGTTCTAAAAAGAGAAAAACTGTGTTTCATTTTTTAAATTTATGTACATACAAGAATTTCATAAAAAAAACTTAAATAAAATTCAACATCATATAAAAACTAAAAAAATTATGATTTAAAGTCAAAATCAAGATAAAATATAACGACAGAAGAAATGAGAAAAGCTTTTTTTTGACTGTGCTCTGTGTCACTGAGTTATTACGACCTTAATGTGTACTAGTTTGCGTAAAGATGAATATGACACATTTCCTAAACCATGTTGGAGCGAAAACGTGGTGTACAGGTACCGTGTTGTAAGAGGCCTACCTGTATTTATTTCAAAGACAAGAAATTTGTTGTAAAAATTAATCAATCTCCAAAGAAATGAAATGCATCATACGTAATTTTATGTTAGCACTAGAACTACCAAGCAAGTTAAAATGACTCGTGTCCAATTTTTTTCAAAAATTCTCCAAGTTTATAGGATAGTCATAGAGCAGATATTCTACGTTGATCTTATAAAATAAGGATTTTCGAATTGAAAATCTTTTTCACCTACTCATTTTTCTTTTTTCAGAGTACTTATTTACCATACTGAAATATAATAGATTCAACTTCAGTAGTTCTAGCATTGAGACGAATAAAATATTTCTGGCTCAGCCTGCGGCGCAATCTTGGAAAGTTTGATACAGAGATATTCGGATGTGCGATAATCTCGTTGTCTACTAGATATTTCAAGCAAAGATTGCACATCTAACGATGAAAGGATGATTCGCAAACTGTACCAGGTGCTGAACAAAACGTCGCAGAAATGAAACGTCAATTTCATGCATCGCAATCAACCGAGTGTGCCACCCTATTTGCCCGACGAGATCTCTTCTTTGTTCTATTTCTCGTTCCTATCCCCGACTTTTCCTACAAGCTTCGCTCGAAACCGCAGTTGCCGTCGATGAGGGTGTAGATTCAATTTAACGCGACGAGCCATCATAGAATGCAGTCTGCACTACGAGTGCTACGCTGAACACAGAGAGACTATAGAACTTCATAAATTTTTTTTCTTTTTTCTACCTGGTCGTTTCATTTTCCTTGATTTTTTTTCGACATCACAATAAACGATTATGACAATAAGTGTCGATCAAACGTTCATCGAGCGAATGGAGATTATACATCTTCTATACAGGAACTATAGTATTAGACTTGCGGTGGCATTTTAACCCGTTTGCATCGCAAGTACATATATGCGCACACTCTTTCTGTTCACTATCATCGAAACGCATTTATACGTTCGCATTGTGAGTGAATAGCGAAATATACGAACAGGGTAAATTATTTATAAACATTCGTCGATTAAAATGTAATACCACTATTTGAAATACTACTATATTTAGATTTAGTATAAAGAAATTTTATAGCAAAGATACTTATATTATAGCAAAGATAATTTTATAGTAAAATATTTTTCATTTTGTTCTGTCATGCAAATGGTTTAAGGATAAATTATTTTCGTAGGATGCACTTTTACTTATGCATATAATAACAATTTTAAAATGCCCTGTACAGATTCTCAAAACTAAACTAACCCTTAAGATTAACCCCTTGTCGTACCATTTACTTTGTGACTGCTTCCACTATAATTGAGAATTAAATTAGTTAAATGAACATTGATCAATGATTCTTGACATATAGTACAGGTAACCCTCCTATAACACGGTAGATACGTTCCTAAAAAATGCCGTGTTGTGTGAAACCGTGTTGTATGAGACCCAGAGCAAGTACAAAAAGAGGGGTTTGCGTTCCGAAAACTTATTAAAAACAAATATTTTTTTTTTAATTCTACATAAACAACTTAATTTTTATTAAAAATATATAAATGTATGTACAACACAGAACAAAAAATATTATTTTAATTTGATGCAACTATAATTTAATAAATCTCTTCATCGTCACTGTTCAGTATAATCAATCGAGAACGTTTTTTTAGTGGAATGATATCGCCTTCAATTTCATAACTTTTTTCTTCATTTAAAGTTATTGTATTTTCTTTCCTCTTTAAAAAATCTGTAATTTTACTTGGCTTTCTGGTTCTTACCGGATCAATGTTAATTTTTCCTTAATATTTTAAAGACGAAAAAGTTGTTCTTTGACACACCGTGGCTCGACGCAGACTGTCGATCAGCAGCGTGAAATACTTTTGTTTTCAAGCCACGGAGATGAAATCAAAATAGTTTATGCCACACTGTATCTTTAAGACGGCAAGCCTCGTCGCGACTATAGAAGTACAGTGTGTTATAAAGGTTTTTGCAATTTTCTTACCATTCAACAGCGAAACCGTGTTATAGGATACCGTGTTGTAGAAGGGTTTCCGCAATTCATAAATCGTGTTATAGCGAAACCGTGTTATAGGATGCCGTGTTGTAGGAGGGCTACCTGTATAATTTAACGTAACACATATTAATATTATAGAAATAATTTTATCGTGTCGTATCTTACTGATATTTTCAATTAGGTTTTTGTAAAGCTTGAAAATTTCCTTTCCAATTTATCGGATCACGAGTATCACTCGTTATATTACGGTAAGGGGTTAAGCTTATTTGCAAATAGCATTATATCTTTCTCATATAACCATTCACCCTCTCGTAGTCGCACTCGCACACGCATTCACTACCTTATAGAACAATGGTTTTCAATTTTTTTAGGATTTCTTGCGTAACGGTTTCTTTACAATTTGCCAGATTGCTCGTGGAAAAAATTAACTACAATTAAAATACGGTCTAGTGCTATTATTTTGGACTAACAATTATTTATCCAGAAAATGACAAATCTTCGTTATCAAATGTACATTCAATGAGGATACATCTGGGCTAGGTTTCTCTGAACCGACTTAAAATTACTGTTTCGTGGCGTCAAGATTCGTCGTGGTGTAGATTCGACGACCACTATTCTCACTCGCGGTTCGCGTCGATTATGCTTCGCGAGTAAGTGTTTTATCGTCGCGATTGTCCTCGACCGACGGAGAACTTGTTCGTTCGCGAGAGAAAGATAGTTAATACTCCAAAAATTATAAAATAGCAAACTATGACGGTTTTCGTCGTCAGCGAGCTCGGTTTCGTTTGCGTTTCGGTGTTCAGAAGGCAAGTGACTTCGAGGATTTTTCCTCCGAAGTCCCTCGACGACGCTATGGGCCGGACATCCCCACTTGCTGAATTTTCGCGATGTTTCAGCAGGCGGGTTTTTCGGATTTTCCGGGCAGTGCGCGATGTTGATTGGCCGCACTTTCCTCCGAGAGGAGTGACCACCCCCATGGGACTCTCGGCGAGAAGGGCCCCACGGAGGCGGGAGTTCACCCCCTGCGAATACGTGGTGGAGGAAAGTGCAACCAGATGTGCCCAAAAAATCCTAGTCCGGCCGATCGGCAGAATTTCCCTTCGAAGGCGCGATTTATGACCAATTTGTCATCGCGAGTCAGCGGCGGTCGATGGGACCGTTCGGGCCGAAGTCCCTGTTTACCACCCGCTGACAGAGCACGACGGATTAACGAAAACGTTCATTCAAAACGAAGGCTGCTTAATTCCTCAAGGACCGGAGTTCTAGCCGCCTTGACGAACGATGGTCGCCAAATGTTGAAAGATAATAAAAAATCTGGCAGCCAGACCCGGGCCTCAAAGAACGGCAAACTTTCGCTTCGTTCCGAACGCGCTTTTGTTTCCGTACGACGGAACAATTACAATTAATAAGTTACTCTTTCGCGATCCCCTAAAACCTCTTTTACGATCTCACAGAGAACCGCGGACCCCAGTTTAAATGACAAATCTTCATCATGAAATGTGCATTTAATAAGAATATATCTGAGTTGGATTTATCTGAATCAAACCAAAATTTCACTTAACTTCTTCAGACCCGAATTTGTTTTCGTTTAAGAAAAAATTATTTTTATACTAAAATTAACTTAATTCGTGTGAATGAAAGCTACAATATACTTTTTACAAAAATATTTACTTATTTATAATTTGTCAATGTACATTTTAATGGACATATGGTCTTTAGGCAAAATTTGTAACATTAAGGACATCCTGAGAAATATTTGTATACAAAAATAAAATTCATCAGTTGTTGAAACTAAATTTAAACCTATAGGTAATAAAATACAGTACTAAAAGTATTATGTACATTACCGAAGGGGTTAATAAGTAACTTTTTCACTATCCGCTTAATTCGGGGCCTTGAAGGGTTCCGGCTTGGTATTCGGAATTCAACCGACCCCACATTCACACTTGCAGTCCTGCGCCATCCTTAAAGCTACGACTTTAGGAATATTTCCTGACCTTACAATTATTATCAAATGCAGAAAAAGGAGTGATAAACAATTAAATTGTTTTTACACTAACACGGAAACATAGAAAGCTGAACAATTCCCATTGTTTTGAAATTTCGCGCGTTCGTGGAACTCTTTAAATCTTATCCACCAAGTTATGATTATTTTCTTTTGCATATTTCGCAGGAATATTATTCTTGTACACATTAAAGATAAATCTGAAATTATTATAATTGGCCTTAGATTTAACACGTTCACGCCGGCGCACAGTGGTCCCAAATCGCTAAAAAGTGCGAAAAACCTCAATAATGAACTTTTCGTTAGGGCCATTTTTATTATTGCATTTGGTACTCAGATAGTTTGTCTATGAAAACCTGGAAGGGCAGGGTTGTTTTACGTATACCTGCGACATTGTCGCATTTTGAAAATCGCATTCATTAGTCCCGCAATCATCGTGAGCGTAACCACTGTTTTGCTGGCCGCAGTATAAAGTGAATAACTTTTGTGAAAGTGAGTCTACTTCAATTCTGCAAAATGGATGGAGTTCATGGGCGAAAGTACAACATTTATGGATAAAAGAAAAATTAAAATTGTTATTGGTTATGTTTTAAAACTGCAATGCAAATAGTACGAAATGTGGGGTCAATCTTTATGTGAGAATTTCACATATGTAGTGAAAAAGTTAAGTGCTCCACAGTGTTCCACTATGATTCTTGTTTAGGGTTATAGGTTACACTTTCAACTTGCTGTACCTCCAAGGTTTAGGTGCTATTAGGCGCTATTAGGATATTTTTGTAATTTTTTGTGCAGTGGTGTACTCGCGTTCTGAGCTTACAAGCGTGTTTCATCGACAACCGCGAACGATACAAAAAAAAATTCTCATATAAATTTTATATGATTTGAGAGTAACTTATTATTCAATCATAATACATTTGTTTAAACTAATATACATACTTCACAAAAAGGTAAAATTAATTTTTTTCTTGCAAGTATAAGTGTTACGATAGCCATTCGTTTTATTTCATTACTATATATCAAAAATGTTAAAATTCTTTGTAATATTTATTATTTTTCTATATTATTAAATTAGTGAATGATTTGCACCAAGCAAACATTACTTTGAGGGATATATGAATGTGAATCTTGGGAGCTTTGAATGCGAATATTTCTATTTATTAGACTACATGTTAAACTATGTTTTTTTAAATCTATTATAATCACTAATGCATCATTTTGCGACTTTATTGCATTTCAGCATCTGCTGATGGCGAATAATTTTTCAAAGCGAACAATTTTTTCCGTGCTTCGAGACTATTTATTTGAAATTCACTGCGTCAACGAATTTATTGGAATTACTAAATCAATTGTTCACTTGTGATAGATTTTCTTGCTTATTAACGAAAAATATTTATTGTTACATATTTAATTACTTGTTAGAGTAAATATGTGTTGCATACTAGCTTTCGCGCGAAACCGGAAATTTTTAGACACACGCGTCGGCCATATTGAAACCGCTGTTTTGTTTTTGCAAATTATAAGGTCAGATTCGTATTCAGCGATCCAAAAAACATTAACATACTAACTTTCGCACCGAACCAGCAGTTTTTACATACACGTATCCGCCATACTGAATCCGCCATTTTGTTTTTGGAAATTCTAAGTTCAAATTCGTATTCAGCGACCCAAAAAATATTGGGATACTAACTATCGTGCCGAACCAGTAATTTTTAGATATATGTGTTCGCCATATTGGATCCGCCATTTTGTTTTTGGAAATTTTGAGTTCCGATTCGTAATCAGCGACCCAAATTACCCCAGTATGTCAATTTTCAGCTAAATTGAAGCACGCTTTGAGGTTTTTCGCATGTTTTGGCCATTTGGTACCACTGTGCGGCGTTGCAATTTGCGTTTTTCTCCTACGGGCGGCTATTTTAACCCTCTATGGGCCGAATTTTCTGTGATATCTGAAGATTAGTTACACGGTAGCACATTAGGAAATAATAACCGGACTATTCTAAATAATAAATTGTACTTGATTTTGAAACGTTGGATTGTAAAGAATTCAAAGTTACAAAGGCCCATAGAGGGTTAAGACCACCTTCTGAAAGACACTGAAGCGCGAGCCACCGGTGGTACGCGCCGGCGTGAATGTGTTAAACAACCTTTACAAATAGACATAGAGAAAAGAGTGCACGCATTACATGTATCCACTAGAATTTTATTGACTCGTAGGTTCTTGAAATTGTAAGAAATAAGTATCATACTTCTGCTATATTCCGGAATTATGTGAAGTACAATAAGTACGAGGAAATCCGTAATTTATTCGTTTGAGATTTGTAATTTCGTTTTTTGTGCTGTTCCTTCTCTTCCAATTTGTTCTCCCTGTTTATTGTTTCAACGTTACAGCTTTCCAAGGAAAATAGTAGGTACCCACGGAATAACATTAACAATAATTGATACTATTGCACAGGTCTTCCAACTTCAGCGAAAGAAGCTTCGTACCTGTCCTATTTGCCGTCACTTTTAATTCGTAAAGATGCACCCAAATTAACGGAAGTCTAAAGTGGAGTTTGTGTCTATTTGTCGATTAATGTTTAATGAAATCTGTGTAATTCGTAGAAATGGAGACAAATTTTGAGAAAAGGAAGCAATAAATTCGAACTGTTTGAATTAACTTGTTAGATTATGAACTAATAAAGAAGTGTGCATTGATATGGTACACACAAATTAAAAAAATTATATAGTAGTTTTGCAAAATTAATTATTAGTTGCGTTAATCAAGTTACAGTGAGACCTTATTTTGTACTTTCAACTTTCAAAATTATTAGCTCTTTAACTGTAAATGTAATTTATGTTTCTTTGCACGAAATAATTCTATCAACCTTCCCAAATATAACGATGCATGTTACAAACATTTAAACATGTTTAAACAATGCTCAAATGGAAAACGACGCCTAAAATCCCTCAACTTTTGTGGATATTTCAGTCGTTTTAGCGACCAAATAAATGGTGTACGATTTATATTGGTTTAAAATATAGTTTAGTAGTGGTAGAAAATAAGATAAAGAATATGAATATATGTGGACAGATGAATAGTAATTGAAAGGAATAATCTCGTCGTAGTTCTTTTCGAGTTGGTAGTTCACACTCAACTATCCCGATTCATTCTCTCCACGTAGCATTTCTCCTCACATTGGCCGTCAGTTTTTCCAATTTTGCGCCCACTGTAAGTTGATTATCGCCACTTGTAATTAATTATTCAAAACTACTATACCTACACATTTCTTAATTTGTCCGTACCATATCAATTCACGCTTCTCTATTATTTCATAATTTAAAAAGTTAATTCGAACTGTTTGAAGTTACTGCTTTCTTTTCTCAAAATAGTTTCTTTCCATATCTTTGAATTACACAAATTTCATACACTCTATCATACCTCATACGTACAAACACATACCCACATTCATTCTTCACTCACTACAATGATTATTTCTCAATATTCAAAAGCCTTCGCCCGGAGAGCGTTAAATGTCATCGGTATTTCGCTAGTTTCATCATTTCTACCGGAATGAAAGTTTTTCTCTTAAATTCACATCTTTATAAAACAAAAACTTTAAAAGTACTGATAGATATTAGTCATCCCTTTATTTTTTTATTGAGAATATTTAAGTATTCAATATGTACGAAGATTCATAAATATTCCAATTTAAAATGAAATTTCATTGAATTCAACAGCGCCGGTCACCGGTGACCTCCATGACAATCAACGTGTTAAACAAAGTGCTATATTTTAAATGTTTGATCATATAAATAAAATATATTGTTCAGTTGGATTTACAATATCAATTTTAACTACACGAGCAGCGAGACAGTTATTTCTACTTCACTGTCTGACCAGTACAACGACCTCTGCGTGTTATCAAAACATACTCGGCAGCGTCGGAGATCGCACCTTGCAGGTGTTCCTCTCGTTGGTCCTGTAACAATAACAAGTCCTTTCAATGTCCGTCTCGGTCTCGTTGGTCCTCTAACAATAACAAGTTGTTTCGATATTCGCCTCGCTATCAGTTTGCCCTCTACCGTCGACGAGTAATCATTGCTCCGTGATCGCGTTCAAGAATTTTATTAGTGCTTTTAGTGCTTTTAGATAGTGCACTTTTATTAGTGCGCGTATAATACTTGCGAAGACAAGATTCAGAATCACCAAACACCTCTTTCTTTGTGAGTTTCTTGGTAATTCATCTCTACAGTGGTATTAATCCTCAGATAGTGGTCGTTTGTCAGCTCTCAGCCAGAGAATCAGTTTCAACCTTTCATGGTATGTCTACTTTCAGTCGCCAGAGCAAACAAGCAACACATTTTTGAGGTATATATAATTCTTACAATTAGCAAGATTTTAGAAGTTTTGTTTTAGGTGCGATTATATATTCTGTGTTTAATACTTTAATGGCCGCATGTCTATGTTTTCACACGTTGCCAGGTGCTGGCAATATTTTTGAAGAATTAATGCAAAAAAAGTTTATCACAATTAAGAGAAGATCTAATGAGATCAAATACTATAAAAAAAAACTACGAGCCAATAGCAATATCCACACTGGTTTACATTTATAATTTATAACACAGGGAGTGTGGTACTGGCCAATAATTTTCGGCGGTAGCATCACACACATGTTGTGTAAGCGGCCATTAAAGTGTTAATGTAATACGACGGCAAAGCGTTGATGAGAAGTAGTAGTGGAGAAATAAAGTATTTCCTTCGACACAAATGCTTTAATATGTAATTCTAATAGTATTTTTTGTGCTGCATTCAGATATGTAATCTGTTTATCTTCAGTATGTAGAGTTTTTTCAAGCACTTTCATATTTAATGTATAATGGTGAAATATATGGTGAAATTTTACAACTATATTACTCTGTTTAACTCTTTGGATTACGATTTCTTCTATGACCGAACGCGGAATAACTCAGAATTAATTGTTGCAATAATAATCTATCGCTAATTTTCTGTATACCGGTATAAATTAGTGCAATATTAATAGCATAGAACTAATTTTAACGATTCCTGAGCTAGTGGTATTTTCAAATAGTTTTCGGAAAACTTCCAAATTTTCTATTCCATTTACCGCGTCACGTGTGCCACACGTCATCGTAAGGCAAGGGTTAATGTAGCATTATTGTTGCGAAGTATCTCATAAACAATAAATGTGCTGCTGAAGAAAGTTACGTAACACAATACTAGCATGGGCGATACGGTTACGTTGAGAATCACTGGCAGTGCCTTGTGCTTTGCGAAGTTCTTTTAACTTCTCAGTCGAAAACAAAATTTGTGTTGCAACTTTTAACCCATTGATAGTTTATCCCATTACAGTCACAGGCGGAACGTCAAGTCCCAAACGGTTTATTTCGTTTAGTTTGCCAAAGATATCTAAGTCTATGGCTATATAGATTCTTTGCTTTCTTTGATTTCTAAGATTATTCTAACTGAAGAAAGAGACGTGATTTAGTTTGCGTGTCGACGTGTTTTCGAACATAAAAAAAACTGGACACTTTTTGGACCAGAATTCGTAATTTTAGCTCACTGTGAAACGGTTAATTATAGTTTCCTCGAGAAAAATGTTTACTCTATCGCCTCCTGTTGTTAGAATTCCTTTTGGTCGTCTGGTTGTTAAGATAAATAGGTAAATATCCACAAAAGTTCAGGCATTATGGACGTCGTTTTCCTTTTTAGCATAGCTCAAACGTGTTTAAATGTTTATATCATTAAAGTAATATGAATTGTTATATTTGGAAGGGTTTGTAAATCCATTTTATATAAAAAGATTTAAATTACTTTTACGGTTGAAGTACAAATTCTGAAAGTTGAAAATGTAATTTTCCTTTTCAAATTGATTTTCTCAAAAGTGGAGTCTGATAGAAAGAAACGGATTTCATACACGTTCTCAGTCACAAAATCTATAAGAATATAATCTCTAATAATCACTCCAAAAATTTTGCATTTTCTGGAACAAAGTTTTTGTATAAACTTCTAAATGTCATACGACTCACGAAAAATAAATGGAGACTTTTGAAGCCAGGTACGGCAGCAAATACGGTGCTTTTATATCTTTACATACTTTTTCTTTTAACTGGTTGCATGCCACCTGTATTTTTCTAGTTTCATGATTTCCACCGAAGCGCAAACTTTTTTCTTAAAATTATATCTTTACACAGTCAGAAATTGAAATAAAAAATAGTTAGAAATTCGAAATCCATTATGAATCAACTAAATATATTGAATTTATATCTAAATAAATCAGTTTAAACGTTTAGTTTCAGTTTTCATCCTTATAATTATTTTACAATTTCACTTTATTTCCCGTCGTCTTATCGGCGAGTAATACAAAAAAAAACCTTCAGCCGTTAAGGATTAATATCGATATTTAATTCTCGAAAATATTAGAAATTCGATAATATCACCGTTCAAAAATTATAAAAAACTTCATTGCATGCAATTGAACCGGATGCCAGTGACTCCCATGCCATTCAACGTGTTAAAGTCTCTCATAGACGTATCCCATGAATGAAAATTTCGTTATATTTTAAAATTCCATTTTTCAAGCAAGACAGAAGTGACCCGTGGACTATTGCGAGTCCCGGGTACCGAATTTTCTATTTTCAAGAAATACATTTCGCTTTCTTCCCTATCGATTTGCTTAGCAGGTCGTAAGGAAGAGTGAAGCAGCCTTAAAGGCGCACGCTCCATGCCGCTAACCTATTTACCTATGTAGGAAAGAGACGAGAGCGACTCATTTTCATCGATCCGTTTGCACGTCTCTTCCGAAAGCCTTGAGATCTTTTGAACTTCCGTTAATCTAGATCCATGAAAAATGCCATAATTCATAGTAATTGTCGCTATTATGTTACTTTTGATTTTCTTTCTTATTATTAGATATACGAAATGAACGTTTAAGACATTCAACATGGCTGATTTAACACCTTGAAACTGCTCAAGGTTGACATACATTGTGTGAATTTAAAAGAACTTTATTTATTTACTTCTTGTTAGATAGATTTAAATGAATCTTAACTTTCTAGTACAATTACATAGTAGGGGACAGTGTTTTTACATAATGTAGGTTTATAAAGATATGTATATGGAAAATAAACAAAGGTAAAAATGCAAGGACCACCCACTAGACGATGTGTCCTTCAACGTGCGGTGTTTGCAAGAATCTTGTATGTTGCCGATATTTAAATATTCCCGATTATTAATGGTTCTAATGGCGTTATATCTTCTTGGGAGTGATATTTTTATTAGCTATAATATCTTTATTATATCTCAGTAATTTTTAACAACGGAGCTTGATTTGTAGCGCTTTATGTTTTTGTATGTATACTGACAATCGGCAAGTAAACAATGTCCCATCAGTGATACAGTGTCGAGAGTAGAGTTTTTCTGGTCAACACTATGGACGAGTTCACGAGCAAGTCCGGGGTAAAACGTGGGTGTTGATAACAATTTTATCTTTTTGCTGGGGAGTAGAAAATCGGTATTCGATCTTTCCGGGAAAAGTCCTTTTTGGGAAAAGCCTGAAGATGTTAGTGGTACTTTTTTTCGTGTTGGGCCTGTTCGTGGTCTTGTCGCAGAGTGGTCTATCTTGCCAAAATCTTGGCCAAACGGAAAACACTTTTTTCTTAATAATTGCGATCTATCAATTGCATTTGATTGATGACACATCAGAGTATAACTTTACTTTACATTAATATTGGTATATCTTTAATTTACATTAATATTGGCATGGTAAATGAAAGATATTACAAATTGTATTCTTAAGGACAGCTATTCCTTTTCGCTTCCTTTGGGCATTTTTTTTGACGTACCATTAAAATGTTCTTTATAGAAATTTTTACCACACGTTTATTTATCATTTTGTAGTCTACTGGAATTTTTGCAAGTAAAAATAACGATTCTAATTGACAGTAAACTGTTCGAAAGACACTCCTGTATTTTTGTCGGCTACTATGATTTCAGAAGTTTCACTCATCTGAAATAAAAAAATCAACCGGCATCTTAATTTATAAACCTAACAATAAGGCTATCGCCGTAACTAGAATAAAATAAAATATCGAAAATTGAAGATTTGACACAGCTTTAAAAGCTAATTTTCCAGAATCGTAATATTTTCTCGGCGTTTTCAGCTATGACGGATATCAAAAGTACTTTAGTTCCGGCGATAGCCTTAGGTTTACATATTAAAACGCCGTTTTATTTTGTAGATTGACATGTATCAAAATTTATTAGCATGAAACAATTGGCAGAACATGACACCAAAAACGTAATTATTTTCACATCACATTCTTTTTGTATGATATAGCAAAAACTATTAGTAAAATGTTATTTTAACAATTTAGTGTTTAACCATGGCATAGGCAGTCAGAAAAAAAATCGTAGAACCACGGGTTAGCTTTATTTTCTGGGTTCAAGATTACTTAAAAGTAGTATCATAGCCCAAAGAATGTATCTTCAAGATCAGTTTCAAAAATTCATACATCACTTTGTTCTTGAAACTTCGATAAAGAAGTATTGTGAAAGTACGTCTGTTATGTACTGTTAGGACCATTCCGTTTACTTATGAAACATTGTTTTTACTTTAACAATTACCAAAATATTGGCCCGAAATATTTACAGAAAACATCCAATATTTGTGCAATGTAATATTTTCTTTGAACGTTGTATTTCGATCTGAAATATTTGCCTTCAAATGTTACTGTAGCTGAAAGTCATTTCCATCGGTAGTGTCGTCATTTGCTGTTATTGTGCAATGTCCGAATGCAATATGCTGTGACAACAGTTATATATCGCTTTTGCCGCTCATCGACTGATTTCTAATTACGCGTTTCGATGAATCGTTCAAACGAGATTCTAATAGACACATAGATATAGACAGGCTCAAGTCATGCTCACCCAATTTGGGTTAAGTCTGATTCGGCCGATATCGCGCAGCTAATTAACGTCAAGTCATATAAAACACCGTCATCCATTAGAAACTGATGTTTCACTTGATGCATTTGAATTTTGCACAAATCCGGAGCATTTTTAATATCACAGTCGATGAGTTTTAGTCCGTTAATAGTAGATCTACCAAGGTTTTCAAAATTATTTGCTCTGTATTTTTTTATCTTCAATTTTTTCATAATATTTTAAAGACTACAAGCGATTGAATCAATCAAGTTTTCTGCCCTCTTCATTTATTTAATTGGGATATATTTATTTGACAATTTTAAATATATTGAATTAATTGTCGGTAGATTTAGTGTTAAAACTTGTAACCAGTCTAGAAAGGTGGTATTCACGTCATTAAAGTGTTTCACTTTCATTAAGTTTCTCATTATTTTCATATAGTAAATTAAGTACTGTTACATTTACTGTTAGAAAAGTTGTGTAAAATGCATTTTGTTTAAAAAGGTCATAGTGGAGAAAGGCGGTTGAGCGCCAGATCGTAAAAGCCGTTAATGAGACTTTAACGCCAGATGATGAAAGACCCTGCTTTTTGAAAGACGTGCCTTAATCTTCCGTTACGTCTTGCAACATTAATGTAATACATATTAGATCTGTCTTGTTACACTCTGAAATCACTTTTTTTTAATTTTGCGGATTATTGTTAGTTATTTCTCGGTGATTATGAAAGTGTCTATCAGGATGAGTATGGTCCAACGGCCTCTTTGACATTTTCGATTGCAAAGCAGGGTAGATTGTTTTACCTTGATTATTCATGTTCTCGGAGACTATACAGGATATTTAAATAAAACCATAACAAAAAATTATAATTGATTAGTTGCATTTACGTATTTTTTTCAATTTTTTAAAACATCTATTAAGGGTAGAGAAAAATAATTAATTTTATGCGGAAGGTTTTCGAAAAAAACCCTTGAATGGGCAACGAACAAAGTAGTTGAGAACAACTGTATGGTATATACTATACCTTAGAATAAAATATTAACAAAATATGATATAATACAAGTATTATACATAAAAGTTTCGAGGCAATCGATTTGATGGAACATATTTCAATAGTTAAAGGAATAGAAATTTTTTAATATAGGTAGGTATGGATGATGGACATTTATTTTAATAATACTGCCTTTAGATTGAAACTGTAATTAGCGATTAATAGGTTTAACTATTTTTCCGGGCATAGTAAGTAGATAAAACCGACTTCTTCGGGTATCGTTTGGACAGAAAATAATTAAAATTACAAGATAGTGAATCCAAGACTGTATTTGAAAATACAGACCTTGTTGGATTGAAAAAATTTCTAATACAAGATTGTCTTCGAGTCGAAATGTTGTTGATGCGTATTGTCTTATATACCGCTAAGGAAAATAACAATAGGACCATATTTCAATGTGGGTGATTCTATTATATATAAACATTATAATAAAGCGCGAAAATCAGTTTTACAAAATTATATTACACAACTTCAATTTTATATTTCAAACAAATCTTTTGCTAAACCTATTGAACATAGTTAATCTTTTGCATTACAATTTTTTCGTAACTGTCTTCGTTATAAATGCGAATTTAATTGGTAAAATAAAAATTGATCGGTGATTATTGATACGCCGTATAATTAAACGTAATATTAATGTTAGATAAATAATATTATCGCGTTGTATTTCATTAATATTTCCGATTTAATAGGTTTTCGAAAATTCGAAAATTCGAAAATTTCCTATCCGATTTACCTCATCACGACTGCCACTCGTTGTTGTAGGACAAAGGGTTAATTTCATTTACTGAGATGCGAGACATTTCCCTTCCCTTATAAAAAATATTCTGCAGATTACATTTATCCCTTCTTCTACGAAAATTTATCCTTAATTCTTAATAAGAGATCCTTTAATAGTACACAGTCACGGAGACAGACATTTACGCAAAGTCATTAACAAGATAATCAGTTTTATCGATGGACAATGCCAATTGTAATTAAATTACTTGAATACAATATCTACAATCAGGCTTTGTTAATACTACGCATAAGTAGTTGTAAGAATAAGGTAGAATACCAGTTGACATTTAACAGTAGAACTACAGGCGTCCAATCTACTGTATTTCAATATATTAAATATGTTTTTTGGGAAAAAAGTAATCAAGAGGGGGAAAGATGATCGACCCGGTAATCTGTATTTTATAAGATTAACGTAGAATAGCTGCTCTATGACTACCCTATAAGCTTACAATTAGAGAAATTTTGAAAACTTGCTGGTAGTTCTAATGTTAACCATTAAAGTTCTTCAAAATAACAATCATTGACAAGGTTCAACAATTTCTTACAAGTAATAGATAAAGAATCAGATTTATGACGGAACAAAAAGGGACAACCACCGTTCTCCGCGATACAGTCATATTGTCTGCAAACAACATAAAGATATAAGTATTATCGATTTTAGTTCGAGACACATACAAATGTTAGGGTACACAGGTTCAGAGTAAGAAGGCTGCGCAAAAAACTACAAAGTTTTAAACACCCATCGAGTGTACTATTATCCTACCGTAAGAAGTTTTCATGTGCCATCGAAGTACTTCAATCCGAGGAAACGTTAAACTTCTTCGTGCAGATATTCCTATAAGTACAAAACAAAAAAGGGAGAGAAAGATAAATGGTCATGGCGGATTATTCGGGCTAAAAAACTTCGTCCACCATCGGAGATCGTTTTGTGGATAAAAAACCTGAAAACTTTTAAGCTACATTTTCCCATCCGTCGAAAGTATTTTCATTGTACGTGACCTCAAAAAGGATTGTTGACCAGCGTTCGAGAAGGATGCACGCAGGTGTAGAAATGGAGAACGAAACTCAGAAGCGGAAAATACGAAAACAGGTGGAATAAGAGTGAGGAAGATTAGCTGGTGTAACAATGTAAGATATGTGTGTGTGTATGTGTGTGTGTGTGTACGTGGGGGAGTAAAAGAAAATAATGGTTACATGATGGCGTGAAATGGGAGAAGGGAGGCGAGTTCTCAATGAAATCTTTTGTAATCTGAGAATAATCTTATAAAACTGTGTTATATTGTTTTGTTTGGCACACGTGGCAGACATACTAATTTCGGATTCCGATCTTGCATAAGTAAAAGCGGATACAAGTTTAAGCATTTCAAGAATATTGCCACGTTAGTCTTTTTATACTAGATGGGAAATAACTTGTGTTGCGGAGCAATAATAAGTCCCTGAGGCTCACAGATGTAGCTCAATCCGTCGTAGGGTTTTTAATAGTTTACAGATGTGCATTTTAACGAAAAATAGCTGCCGCGCCTTGCCAATACTTTATTACTCCAAAATCAATGAGTTTTATGGGCCTATTGTCGTCAAGACTTCTTCAGGAAAAGTTTTGTCCTGTAAGAAGTATTGACCGGGGACTTCTTCCCCCACTCGAGCCGGGGTTTTTCCTACGCTACCGAAGGCTAAGGGAGACTCTTAACCTATGGGCAAAGGACGATTCCTTTGCCCACCAATCGCAATTTTAATATTTGCAAAACTAAAGAGTCTCCCAATCAGCAACGTCCCTGTTCTGCAGCAGTGACCGCCCCCGCCAAATCTTGACGGAAGCGCGTTTTCACGCGCTTGAAGAAATTAGTCTTCTACAAACAAGGAACCAAATAACATCTAGCGCTCCTAATAGAAGCTCCGTTCGCGAGGTTAAGACCCGGACGTAATCTCCATAGTTGTACCTGTATAAAGTGTAAATAAACCACTAAACTAGACAACTTTGGACCATCTCAACATCATTTACACGCAAGACCTTCGTACGTGGTTCAAATCGGGTGAGCCTGTGTTAATATACGCTCACTCCAGAGGTGTCGCCGAAAAATCGTGGAGCAGGTATCAACCCACGAGGCGTACAGGGTGTAAAAAAATTAATGGTCATGGCTTTAAGGGGTTGTTCTACACCTCTGGATCGATGGAGATTTGCGAAAAAAAACGGCCGCAAAATTCGGGAAAGGGTAGCAAATTTTTTTTATTGGCTCATTGTATCCGTCTTGTTACGTAGGTAAAATGTCTGAGAGGAACCATGGGTCAGAAACGTACCGTTCTCTCACAAATTAACTTTTAATTCGGCCTTCCGATCAAAATTTCGCCCATATGACAGCCTTCGAGTCACTGACCTTTCGAAAGGAAACACATGAAATACCCTTGCTAGCTCCAATAGTTGAAGGAGAGGCAACATAAACGAAGATAGAAAATGACTAGAAAAATGTCATTGACCTGTGTTCGGTGTTGGGTTTGCTCAAGGGCCCACCCGGGGAGAAAAGCATAAACACATGCACTTCTCTTCTGGTACGGTGATACAGTGCCCCATTTTCTAACTTCGTTTACGTCGCCTCTGCTTTAACTAATGGCGAAATTTTAATCGGAAGGCCCAATTAAAAGTTAATTTGTGAGAGAACGGTTCGTTTCTGACCCATGGTTCCTCTCAGACATTTTGCCTACGTAACAAGACGAATACGATGAGCCAATAAAAAAAATTTGCTACCCTTTCCCGAATTTTGCGGCAGGTTTTTTTCGCAAATCTCCATCGATCCAGAGGTGTATAACAACCCCTTAAAGCCATGACCATTAATTTTTTTGCACCCTGTACATCCGTAACAACTTGCGAAGTTACGAATAAAAACTTATGAATTACAGTTAATCGATCTAGCCGAGGTTTTTAGCGATATAGAGCTACATACTTACACAATACATTAGTATATATATATATATATATATTAAGATAAGCGGTTCTCGAACTGCAATTATCTATGGGTTTTTATGGTACCCTAGAATAGTTTCTTACGTTAGTTAAAATTTTACGCTGGTTCAAGCAAAACTATTGAATATTTTGATTGATTTGATGAGATTTGCAATTTTCTGAATAAATAATTGTTTGCGAAAAATGTTTTAGTTACAGTGGCATATATGTTAATTGCAGTGATTTTTATAAGGTTCTTAAGCAATTTAAGTAATTGTTATATGTTCGTCTTGCAAGGAATCCTAGAAAAGTTTAAGAACCGCTTATACACATGCTACGTATATAAAGTTTTTTTACGGTGCAGGTCAAATTGTTACGTAATAAATCGTTACGTATCGACAAAACATTACGAAACCTTATCAGACCTTAATTACACAGTTTCACAAATTAAAAATGTTTTGCAGTACCCTTTGGGTAAAACTTATGGAATTCTTTCTTTGGATTTCTATGATTGTGTGGGAAAGAACAAAAATAAAATTTATAACAATTGTTCTTTCGAGAAGGAATCCATTCAGTGGTTACTTGCAACACACTCTCGAATTATCATCTCTAATCTGCCAATGGAATTCATTCCTTTTAAATGTCTTTCAAATATTTGATAAAAGTAGCATCAGAATATTTACGAATTTCATTCAAATTCACGCTCTCTAGCAGCTCCAAACAAGAATCCGAAAACACAGATGCTCTATCACACTCGATTTAAAAAAAAATCGGACTTCCGTAACAATGACCAATATTGCAAAAAGAAATGGTTATTATTGGAAAACTGAAAATGATAGAGGTTTCTGGTGTTGCCACTATTTTCAAGATAAACATGAATTTTCCATCGTACTTATTGTTACTTTCCACGTAATCCCAGGTTCTTCTTCATCGTAGGCGGTGGAAATTACAAAAACTATTCTTTAAAGAACCGGTAAAGATAGAACAATTCCTGTTACCACCCTCGAACGGACAGTAATAATTATCAAGCCGTCGAGTGCAGGAGTTTAATTGTTTCGCGGAATTTTTCTGTTGAAATAAACAATGCATATCCAGGAACCCACGCCATTCAACACTGACGGGATCTATAGCCTATTGTCCGTACCATCAAAATTAAAACTACACACAATATTTTCTTGCAATAAGTCAGTATTTCACTGACATGCAGATTCTCTGTGCCGTGAAAATAATGGGCTTATGGTATGAGCGGCAAAGCTATTTTTAAGGATTACATTACCCTTCAATTCATGCGTGTGCACCAGAATTATCGTAACCGAGGGCAGTGCGAATGGTAGCGATAATTTTCATACTTATTATCTTGTGCCTCAATAGAAATACACCTCGTAAACCACGTCATAGTATCTGACAAATGTTTTATTCTGATTCGCGTGATGGTCAAAGACTTCCCCCGTTCGCACGTCATTTTCAATTCCAATACACTACTGTCTGAAAAAGCCACATATTCGTTATGACATTATGAGAATGACGAAACAAAGTGTTTTGTTTTCGGTTGTTATTGGCCGAGCTTCAGATTTTCAGGAACGATATAATGGAGATAGGCCGTGCGAGCATAACTCTCTTTTTACCCCTTATAATATTTCGCGCCAAAACGTGGTTTGCAAGGTATGGCCGTTGTATAAACCTTCGCCTGTGCCAACGTGCTATCATACGCCCACCAAAAGAAGTCACTTGATAAGTGGTTTACTCCGATTCGTCCGACGGATATAGGCAGCTCTCGGCCTCATGCATTTTCGCTTCTAATGCATGATTCGCTGAAAAAGTGCTTAACGAGAAAATAAGTGTTTAGTTATCAGTTGTCATTCGCCAAGCTCAGGTTTCAGGGGCCAATATGATGGGAATAGGCGGTGCAAGGACTCTTTATCCTATATATTAAGCCAAGTGACTTCATTGCATTAGCAAGTAATACCTCAGGGGCCTGTCCACCCATGTCGAAAAGTCCAGCCTAAAAAGAAACTTCAAATCCTAAATTCTTTTGATTTTTCATTTACCGCTTAATTATGTATACCATTTTGAACCTCAAAATCCTCAATTAGTGTGTCTACGCGCCTCAAAGTCCTGTAAATATGATTTTTACGAGTTATATGGACTGATCAGGTAAAATTTTTATTCCAATTTAATCTGACATCCCCTAAAAATATTTCAGAAGTTCCAAGTCTGTCGACTCATATTCTAAAAATAGGGCTTTCAGGAGCAAGTAGGAATTAAATTATTATTTTATTCCCTATAAATTCTAAATCTCCTAAAATCAAATTAATTTTTAGTAGGTATATTGAGAATTTTTTTGGACCTAGATCATTCCACTCCAATTCCAAACCAATTCTAAAACTCCGCATTATAGAATGTTGAGGATTGTTTTGAGCTGTATGAAGCCTAAATTGATCCTAAACTAGGCAAAACTGGCAAAAATTAACAAGTTTAGGGCGGTTGTGGAATTAAAATTTGCATTCTTTTATATGTAACATATTTTTCCATATTCAGCCTAAATATCCTAAGTTATTTGGTAATTTAGGAGGATTTTGGGCTTAAAATTTTCGACTCGGGCAGCTTGCTGGTCAGGTACGGGTTTGGCGAACCCGGGGTTACCTGACCCAGGGGACCGGCAAATCCATAGTAGTTTCACAGCAAAGGAGTTACCATTGGCTAACCAAAAGAAGTGGTTTGTTCCAATTAGTTCGACGGATATAAACAACCTTCGCCCTCACGTATTTTCGAGTCTCATGCATGATTGGTAGAAAACGCGATTAACCCATTTGAGACGGTGCATTTTTTTCGAAACCATCCAGAGATACCGAAAATGTTGCATTAGGTCATTAAGTATGAAATGGCCGATTACCTAAAGCATCAAGTTTGATGCTGGATATCTCCAATATTTCACATCATCCGTCCTTTGCTTTTTTTTGCATTGAGAAGGTACGTCATCTGGCTTTCAGACGCACTGTTTTATTTTTAATAATCTATTGTATTGTCGTCGGGAGGTTAAATATTGTAAGCCATGGATAGGACAAAAATTCGCGTTATTTTCGAGTATGAGTTCCGTCGTGGAACTAATCCAGCGCAGACAAGTCGAAATGTTAATGAAGTATTTGGCAAGGATGTGGCTAATGAACGTACAATACGTCGATGGTTTGAAAAATTCCGATTTGGAGATTTTGATCTTCAAAATGAACCACGCGGTCGATCTGAAAGTAAGGTGGATGACGATGAACTGAAAGCTGTAGTGGAAGCGAAGCCATCTGAAACGACTTATTTTGATTAATTATGACACATATTTTTATTAATTATAGGTATTACTTTTTGCCCGAGATATAATGAACCAAACTTTTAGTTTCAAATCGGATGTTTTATACTTAATGACCTAATATGTACTATTTCCTGCATTCCTGATGGTCCTGGCTTCGTGTCATGCATTTTAGGGATTAAATTGAACCCAACACCAAATTTGATGTTTAAATGCTTCAAAGATACCTTTTATTTTAAACTAGTCTTATTTCCACGGCTGTTTTCTCCATACTGATAATTGCAATTTAATATCATTGCACACACGGTGTGCTGCCCGTCTTTTTGACTTTGAATTGCATTGCTTACACGGTGTGCAATGCGTTTCGAATGAGTTAACGAGGAAATAAGTGTTTAGTTTTCGGTTGTCATTCGCCGAGCTTAGGTTTCTCGTACCTCGAGCCAAGTGACTTTATTGTGTTCACGATTTATACCCTCCTTCGTTACCCGCGGGACTTATATCCTTCATCACAAAACAACCGATCCCAAAGTCAGTGCGATACCAGAGTGTAGAAAAATTAGTATTTTACTGATTTGTTATGCAATTTCCGGCAGCATTCAAGAGAAATGTTTTGAGCAAGGTGAGGGAGAGCAGACGGAATATTCTCCTTTTAAATCAGTCACCTTTCATCGCTGTAACAGTCGCTTTCTATTTATCAAACAGTTAACTTTAAGCACATCGCGTTACTTCGTCAAATTCGTGCATAGTTCAAACTTTATTAAAGTTCAGACACCATAAACCAAGTGACTTACAACTTCTACTACTCGCGAAACTAGTGACAAATCTTTAAGTGGACTTGTAGCGCTTCTCCGAATCAACGTCAGTTCCTACAATATAGGGGAAGTGTACTCGAATTTAACACCCGAGTAAGATCAAGCTTACTGGCTAATCGCGTTGAGATTTGGAACGTAACAATTTCGTGTACAGATTCGCCTTTGGGACAAGATGTTCTATAAAGATTAGAAATTGAGTATTATAAGATATCAAAAAGGTTTTATTAAACTTTCATTCGCTAAAGTATGTTGTAAAAAACCTTTCTGTATCTAAGCATTTACGTTGATTTTAATACGCATCGAAGACAAGTAAGGTATTTTTGGACATAGTAAATAAATCGACACTCTTTTATGAAACTGTTAACGTTTATCTTATCAGACGTCTGACCGTAGAAGTTTCTAAAATTTATAACAATTGATATATCCTACAACCCAGTAACATTAGTGCTACTTATAATTTGTATTTCATGCTTAATACTAGACCTTCCGAGGTAATGAAAACTGAACTTACAGTGAAACTGAACTTACAGACTTACACTGAATTTTTTGTGAATATTCTAACGTTGATAACATTTATTGTGAAATTTCTGACGTTGTTTCTTTTCCAAGTTTCTACGTCTATCTTCTGGGCTGAAAGCGATTAAATCAATCACGTTTTGTACATTCTCCATTTCTGTCATTCTGACGTATTCTGGTGTTAACAATATATTGGTATTTTAACACTAAAAAGTCCCCGCTAGAACAACTGATTGTAAAATGTTCTGTCGCTTCTTTGATTTTTGCAAAGATCTTTCACCATTTAGCCTCTTTACGTGTATCAACTTGGTACAATTACCATACAGTCAGTTGCAATAATCTGTTCAATATTTTTTCCCCAAAAAAAGAAGTAAACTTATATATTTGACAATTGTATTATCCACTGCCGATTTTACGATATCGAAGCCATAAATTCTTAAGGTTTCCTTTTATCGGCATTTTGGTATCGACGTCATACTTATCTGTAGACAAGACAATCGAAGAGAAGCGAAGGGAAGGGCAAAGAGGCGCAAAGGTCGGCGAATAAAGTCAAAAACGAGAGGAAGAAATAGATGGCGAGAAGAAGGGAGAAAGAGACGTGAGACGAAAGCGGATAAAACAAGAGGGCTTGTGAGATATCGATTAACATCCAGACGAACTTGACACAGTATGGCACAGGGGCACGTGGGTGGCCGAGGAGCAACGTGGGCGAGAAAGAGTATCGGGGGAGAAAAAAGAGGATAGTAATAGTACAGACTGCGCCTACCCTCTGTTTTTTAATTCGTTTCCCAGTGCACAGCCCCTCGTTTCTCGCGAGTTCTGCTCGTCGAAAAATACCAACTTGACCGAGTTCGGTTGCCCCCTTTCTCTTGACCTAGCGCGCGCGCACCTATTTAACACTCGTGTCTTTCTAACATTGTCGTCGCATGTAATGAGTCGTCTGGATTATTTCAATATGGATACCGTCGAGGAATATGCTTTGCGAGAGGAACTACGACGCTACACGATTGTCTGTACTACATTCGAATCAACACAGCACGCAGAATACTCGTTCAGCGATTGGAAGAATTAAGTTCTGGCATTTTGGAATGACAGGATTAGATTTACGGATTAAGACTTTCCTCCAATCAGCAATAATTATTATATTCGTTTATCAATGAGGATTTAATTAACACGAAAAAATGATATTGTAATTATTTCTTCGGCCAACAATCATTTTGTAGAGCTTAGGATGATAAATCCTTTCGATTAATTCTTTACAATTATTTTTTGGTAGCACTATCTAGTGGATAATTTTAAATGAGCTGGTGATAGGTGATAGAAATTGTTAGGCTGCGTGATTAACTACTTTATTATAGAATTAAACCTTTGCGGTCCGAATTATTTCATTAATTTTGGTAATGACCTAAATGAAATTGATTATGCAATACTTTCTGTCGTTGGTTATCTATTTTTTTAAATTATATCAATATGATATCAATATGATGTTTCAAAATCATTGTGTGAATTGAAAAGTCGATATTAAATTGTCGGAAAATAAAATCAAGTGAAAATCTATGTCGAGTACTGCTCGACATAGGCCCGCAAAGGGTTAAGATATTTTTACTTTAACTCATGCTATCGAGAATTGTATTTTGTCTGTCGTTATAATTGAACATATTTTCATTGAAATAACTTAATTTTCCTCATGGACTTCTATCGAGTTTCTCTGTTCCACCACAGGGTCTTGCTTTTATGCAAGTATGAACTTGGCGAAGTCAACGGTCCTTGGGGTGGGATAGTGGAATGCCTCGTTCATCCCCGTTTGTCTTACAAGGTCACTTTGAGTGTGAAACTGTGTAGGTCAATGTTGTCAGATAGTACGGCATAGACAAAGGTACAAGTGTGACTTCGATTAGAAACGCGGAAGTTGGCGCAGCATGCAGAGAATAATCTGCAGGTCAACTGCGAGTTTGAATTTCTCATCGCAGGGCTGGATTGCTTACTAAAAATATAGCAACTTTGGAATTAATTTGGAGAATTGGTAGAGGTTTAGAGATACTTTGCGCACTGTAAAGTGAATAACAAATTCTACAGTTTGCTATCAATTGATAGAACAGGAAAAAGTGGCAGTACGACTTGCGCTTGTGAAGCGTATAACAACCATTTGTCTGATAGAAAGCCTGTACGGTTTTTAAGTCCGAAAATTCAAAGATTGTTAGAGAAAAAATCTCGTAAAAAATGCGGAAATCCTACTTTTGGCTTATCTGATTCTTAAGCCCTTACTGTACCATTTACCTTGAAAAAATACGGGTACAACAGATACATTGAAATTTTCGGGAGTGGAACCAAAGTGGTGGTGAAATAATGTCGAAATTTGAAATATAAATTTTGCGATAGCTCGTGAAGGCGACTAATTTCTCCCGTGATACTCAAGTTTGACAAGAAATTACAATTGCGAGTCTAATTCGTGAGCCAGACTCCTCCACGTACGGTAGCGAGTTAATGGATGAAGTTTATGTGGATACAAATCAATAACTCAAAGATGGCTAGCGAAATGAATACGGATCTGATTCATGGAGGGTATAGCCACGTTGTATTTGATCAACCAAACAATTAAAAATACGAGAATGCTACGACTATGCGAAGTGTTTACTTTAAGAGGATGGGTTTGGGGATTGCAAGAACGAAATGGCGGGATTAGGCGATCAAAAACGAGAGGCTCCGCCGCTCCCTAACAATCTTTCAATTACTGGACCGTACTGATTGGAATGTGATCCTACAGAACCAGGCTTCCCTTCATCTTCTACGTTTTCCCTAAGCATCTGACTGGCATCGGATAAACATTTATCAAATTTTCAACACCATATCTACATACTTTCGAGACTACTTCGATTCTACTTCGAATATGAAACTTATTCGAAGGTCTTCAGCATCTCCTCAACCAGCGACATTACAAAGTCCTTGACAGCATTCTCGCGTTGTTCTTCCAACGGCCTTCGCGGTCACGGGTGACGTTCTTAGCTCACCGCAGTCGTCGAACCTTTAGTTAAAGCGGCAGTGCTCTTTTATCCTCATTCAAGATTGTCGGGCTATGACCTCTGATTCTTGTAGGCAGATGCGTCAGAACAAATTGTTTTGCTCGTGGTCAACGTCCTGGCGATAGATCTTTTTGAAACTTGATCTTATTGTACAGGTAAATACCTTACCGAATGTATGATTTGAATGACTACTCTCCATCAGGAAAGAACAAAGACATATTTCACGTATTTTAAGTGATTATTAAGATCAAGGATATTTTCAAAAATCTGGAATTATAAATTAAGATTAAGAAGTACGGGTGACCCTTCTATAACACGGTAGATAGGTTCCTAGAAATATCCGTGTTGTAGGAAACCGTGTTATATGAAACTCAGAGGCTGTACAAAAGGGGTAGTTAGGTTCCGAACACATAATAAAAGCAAACCTTTTTTATAATTCTATACCTCTGAAATAATAAATCTCACCGCGTAAACTGTATAACACTTTTCGCTATGACATCGGAATAGCGTTATAAATTAGTAAATTATAATTTAATTATATATTTTCATGTAAAGGCAGTATAGTTCAGTATACCTTTCCATCATTGTTTTAAAGTAATTTAGTTGTTAAATAAAAATCATGTTATCCAATGATGTAGAAGTACGGTTTTGTACAGTCCGTTAACTGAAAGATGGTTAGTAAATTGCTCAGCCTCTTGTTTTCAACCGTCTATTCTCACAATTTGGTTTTTGGAATTCCCAAAACTAGCGTTCTAAAGTAAACGATTATGCGGAGTGTTTAATCTACGCGGCTGAGTTTGAGAATTAGAGAAACAAAATGGCAGGAATAGGCGTTTGAAAACGAGAAGATCCACCGCTTCCTAGCCATCTTTCAGTTTTCGCACTGTAGAAAGGTTCCCACAATCGGATCGTGTTAGAGCGAAACCGCGTTATAGGACGCCGTGTTGTAAGAAGATTCCTGTAATTTACGAATCGTGTTTTAGCGAAACCATATTGTAGGCGGTGTACCTGTATTTTACAATAATATGTAAAAATTAGAGTCACAATATGATAAGCGTAAACAAGGAGAAACTGAAAGTTGCAGTAATCACGGAACAGAAAGTAATCATCTTTAAAATCCAAAGAGAAGACCCGATTGACGCTTCATTATATAAATTGGTCATCTGTAAACTGCATTATGTATTGCAACCGATCGATACTAATTGCTATTAACTCATTTAAATTTACCTTATCCAGCACGTCTAATTGGATTTCAATCCATCCCGGCAGAAAATTGTAAAAGAGCAAAACTACCACAAGTCTCATCGGCGTAACTTTCGTAAAAACTCATGAAAGGAACTAATCAGATTCGCTCTCTCTCTAATAAGCTCTCATTCAATGTTTCACTATATTGGCGCTATTGATGCTGGAGTTTAGTTCTGGAAATAAAATAACGAATGAAATTTATTGAACGGCCTCGTTAAAAATTGCGCTTCCGCTTTGATTCGATCTCATTTTGCACCCGGTTCAAGTGCACTTCTCGAGGCATAACTCTTGAATAATATTATACCATGGAAACTGACTTTCTCGTGACGAAGTTATGGAAACTTCCCTTTCCTATTCAATATAATTGAGAAAGCTTTTGTTCTGTTGTATGAGAACAAAAGCGAATTTTAAACGACCTGAAGTTTCACCATTCTTTCATCGGGTGCGATGAGAGAAGTCGAAACATGCGACGAAATTTTACAACCACTTGTGCATAATGGTGTTGAAAACGTTCGGTCGTTATAAAATTAGACAACCTTCGTTTTGATTGAACGCTTTCGTTAATTTTCCGTGTTCTGTTCGTGGGTGGGAAACGATGACGTTGCTTCAGTCTGTAAAGTTCCATTAAATCCCGCCGATTCGCTGGAAGAAAATTGTCATAAAAGTTGTACAATGAAACAGTCATTAGTGGAAAATATGAAATGAATATTCTATGGAGTTACTACTTACTATTATTTTTGAAGACATTTAGAATTTTCAGTAACACAGTTGGAAGTTCTAGAGATTTTGACACTCAATGAATAAACAATGTCGTTGCATTCTAAATCTCAACGTCATCATCCTACACAAGTTTAGTCTCACTCGGCTCGTAAATCAGAGTTTATTTCGCGTCGGTTATATGAAGTGAAGTTGATTCAGAAATGTATTACAAATTCCACATAAAGATTCAAAGATAGTTTCGCGGGTGATTAGAAGTTGCGAGTTACTTGGTTTGTGATTTCTTGAAACTTAAATAAACTCCAAACTGCACAAGAGTCAACAATTTGACGGAATAATGTGTTGTATTTGAAGTTGACTGTGCGATATATTGAACGTAACTGTTGGGTGATAAAACGTGACTGATTTCTGCGGGGGGGGGGGGGGGTGTGCTCCCCCTTTTAATCCCCCTTTGGGACTGGTTGGGCCTTCCTTTGCTGGAAGGGCTAAAGGTCCGCAGGTATGAAGGAAGGGCTAAGGCTCGCAAAATCGTAAAGGTGGTACTAAGGCATGCAGGAGTCGCGAAGGAGAGGTTAAGGCCCACAAGCGGTGGATGAGGGTGGTTGCCTGCTAATCAACACAGAGGAATGTATTTTCTTTTTACGATACGGCTGTCTCAACTGAAACAGTGGCGGTTGGGGGGTTAAAAGCGACCATGAAAGGAACAACAGTCGGCCTCGGGGTCCGGACCCGCAAAACTCTTGAGACTGGGCCTCCCCTTTCATCTGCATCCAGTTGAAAGAGTGGATGGTTTTTTCCACCATTAGTGGATTGGTATTTTTTTTGGGCAGTATGACTAGGGGGCTCCGGCTGTTGTGTCCTTCTGTTCCCAAGAGAGGGGTAAAAATATGATTTTATATAAGTTTAGCCCGCTGCTCCTCCTGTTTGTATGTAGGTTCATCGTAGGGCTGACTATACAGGCCCTACCCTAGACGTTATGCCCCTGTTAGGACAATGTGTATTGCCAGTCGGCGGTATACATAGAAACCGGGTGTCGATAGAGAACTTGCGAGAGCGATTTCTTAAAGAATACGACGTCTAGTGGGCGGTTCTTGAATTAACGTGCGAAGGGGTCATGACGGCCTGTAAATCAGTTGCGCCGCTCGAGATCGTGCCACTACAAACTACGAAAATTAGTGCTAAAATTCTCACTACCCACGGTTCCGAAAGGTCAAGAGTGTACGTTAAAATTGAAAGTTAACATAATTTATTACAATGTAATATAAATTAATGTAACCGACACATTGTAAGAAAATATTCTAGACGTTTTGACTTTGGACAGCAGGACAATTACGGCTGATGGAGTCTGGAACCTAATGATAACTGATAATTGTTCCTACTTGTTCGAGGATGATAGCAGATCTTATTGCAATCGGAAATAGTTTTCTTTTCCATTTCTTGTTAAACGCCACTTTTGCAGGGACAATAGCTGCAACATTGATCGGACATCCTTCCCCCAGAAAGAACCGCTATCATTTTCTCCGAGGTTATTTCTGTTGGACAATATCCTGATCGGTCTTCCTAACTTGATCTGCTGCCTGAGCACACAGTGTCACCGAGTTTATCCGGGGAATAGAGGCCAATCAGAGCTGATATCGACGTTCCTGTCGGATCGTAATGTTTCTTACTCTCTTCCAATTTTCTGCTCTTCGGCGTTGTTCCTTTCGCAAAGTTACTCAACTCCGTTCGCTTCGATCTCGTTTTTTCCATTACGTTCGCGCTATCAGAGCCCCAAGTTTCTTCCAATGGCACATTTAAGTTGGGAAACGATCTCGGTTGCATGCACATTTCAAAGCTCTCTTTCCGAATGTAATTTCGTTCGCTATAAATTGTAGCATACGAATTTCCAATGTCGGTCTACTTATTTCTTATTGGTTGCATTAATTCTGTAGAAAACTTGAGTTTTCATTATATAATGTAGTAGAATGAATGGGCTACGAACTTTTCCATAAATCGATTTACGATTGCCAAGATACAATGGGAATTTTGAAGCAGATACATTGACATTTTTATAGAGTTAATAAACTTGTTTAAATAAGGCTTATACAACTGGTCAAAAATATTAGAATAAATAACATTTGTTTATTATTCTGCTATCATTGTAAACATCTTTGTAATTATATGATAGTATGAGTACTATTATTTATTCAAAAGTAACTCATTTTTTGTAATTGAGCGCCCACGTATCTTTGGAATGAAACGATTACTGCAAACTTTGAGTTAAACATTTTTTAGTTCAAGAGCGAACAAAAGAATGCGGTAAAGTTGCTCCTGAAAACGGTTTTTTTGAAAAAAAATTTACACAAATTGCATTTCGTTGGGCAGCCGAGAAGTATGTACGTTTCTCTGATGAAAAAACTAGCGGGAAGAGAAAGATTCCTCTTAAGTAAAAATAATTAGAACGGAAACAGTTGCACGAATTAATTCGTCTCTACGCATCTTTTAGTAATACAATATTTGTAAACTTTGTTACGAAATAGAATTTCCTTTTGAATAAAAATGTTTCCTTTTGAGTAGAAAGTTTTCATTTTATATTAAAATAAAAAAGTATAGAAACATGTATGTCAATACTGTCACCGATATTAAAGAGGCAACAGTTTTTTTCAATAATCATATGTTTTTTTTGTACAAAGTTTTAAAAAGACAGGGTAGGTACAACTTATAAAATCAAAAATGTAAGTTCTACCAATATTCTGATAGAAATTTCATAATATTCTAATGCTATTATTGTTCCCGGAATTGGATTTTTTTTAAAACAGTAAGATACATGTTGCATAGGAGATGAAGATGAAGTGTGAATTCAAAATTGCAGAAAGAAATTTGGATCGCAATTGTTTAGGTAATTTTAAGTTCCCTGCTATTGTGGTACGAAATGAAGATGCTCGGAACAAATATTAATTATTAATATATCCGTAAAATTTAGAAGAAATCGGCGGTATAATGGCGGTATAAAACGATTAGCGTATTAAAATGAAAAGAAATGTATATTTATTCGAGGAAAAAGCACCTTAAGGATAATTCACATTCCCGTAGAATGGGGCAAGTCAACATAAAATGGTACAGGAAACCTTCTAACGGGAATTAAGAGCTTTGCAATTGTAAGATGAACAAAGGAAGTGCGGTTTTCTTACAAGCGTTTTCTTTATTCTTCCATTTTTGTGTTTCCAAGATAAATATATTTTCATACTGACCTGCTTCTTGTTATAGTATCATTCACGTTTCATACATTAGCACCTATGCATGCAGAATCAAATCAATCCGTTTTCATCGAAATCGGATAATCGCTGGCAACAATGTCTCTTGCGACTGTTATCTTAAATGGCGGAACTATGAATGACTTTTTCACTTCGTCGTCACGGTATCTCTATAGTCATAACTTTCCATCATTTCCCTTTATAACAAGAAATTCTTTTTATCAGTTTTAAACGGTATACAACGATCTAACCGGTAAAACGTCGGCTTCTAAACGAACAAACTGTTTATTTAAAAACTTAAATATGTTTTATTTATGTATGAAATTGGATTTATTGAAAAATGCTCACACAATATCTCCTGTCTACTTGTTAAAAATTCGGATATTCCAACGTAAATCTGCCGCAAACCCAACTGTCGAAATCGTTTTCATATTACATATTCCATTTTCCGTCAACCGAGTGGTATTAAATCGAGTTCCAAAACTCCTTCTTGTTGTATCCAGACATAGTAATCTTTGACATTTTGGCTACTCTCTTCAATCAAGACAGTTGAAGATGGTTCTATTTCCAACGCTCTAGCGGACAATCTGAATTGATCGGTCTTATTGTCACCGTTATCGTGACCATTAATCAAGAATACCTTCGCAAATCTTGTTACATTCATTGTCTGCAGCAAACCGTCATCGTTATCTCGACGTTCCCGTGAATAACGCTCCATTTTCGTGTCTTTTGTCTTCGAAATCATTAGACAGGACTTTCAACCGAGTCGTGTGTTTAATGAACATTTATTTCGAACCGAAAACTTCTTCTTATGCTGCTTGCAAACACCATTGTTTAAATAATAAGTAACTTTGATATTTTCTTAACCCTTTCGCTACAGCAGTCCCACCCTCCGAAGTACCGTCATTGAACGGAAACTCTCGCCAGAAATATGCACAGAACGATTAATTTCTTTATATACGTTTTTCTAAGCCTTAATCATTTTAGTGTCGACCGAAAAAATTGATTGGATTAATAACAAATGTAGTTGCGACTAAAAAGTATTGTCATTTGGCAATAGTTTCATATAGAACACGAAATACAGAGCATAAACTGTGTA
Source organism: Cerceris rybyensis (assembly GCA_910591515.1). Classification (NCBI taxonomy): domain Eukaryota; kingdom Metazoa; phylum Arthropoda; class Insecta; order Hymenoptera; family Crabronidae; genus Cerceris; species Cerceris rybyensis. Next base: position 11,237,609 of record OU342793.1, read on the forward strand.
TTTACAAATTATTTGTCATAAAATTACTGATATCATATTGGAAACTGAATATTAACTCTTCGATGCCTAATGTCAGTATTATTGCTAACAACGATATATCGTCCTCCAGTACTAAAAGGGTTAAATAACAACTATGTTAAATAAAACAATCATTTCTCTGATGCAACAAGTATATTTACATAAATATGACAAGACTTACAACTGGTTGCCGCAAATTTGTATCGTTAAGGTAATCAATGTTGCAATGATGTGTTGTTTAAAATAAAAAGATTTCTATAATTTGTATACTTCCTTTATAGATAGATAATAGAACACTTGTTATTATTGTGCTTAGTTTATTTAGCATTATATTACATGTATTTTGAAGAAAACAGGGGAAAAACAAAATTTAATATTTCTGTTTAGTGCGGTAAATAAAAAAAACAATGACATTTGCATAAAGGCACTCTACATAACTTGCATATATATGAAGTGCCATGATGTTTTCTACGAGTTTTGCAAACTGTACAACGTTTTTGCGGATATTTTCGATTTTCCCGATTGTACAATTTTTTCCATCTGATGTGTTGTCATGTCACCTGAAAGTCTGTAAGGATGATCAAGGTGTCTCACTGAGATAGCAGTTATGGAAAGTTCCTAATGTTACCGCATTCGGAAACAGAAATTGCAGGACGTGGATTCACGTCAGCGGAAATCAGGAATAGAACTTAAAATGACGTGAATTCACGTCAACGGTCGCGAATGTGTTAAACTACAAATCGTTTGGATGTTTGAAGTTGATTGCGTAATACGTTTTGTGGTCGTTTCAACAAAGAGCAGTTTTAAGTTGTGATTAATCCAATATGTTAATAAAATCAACAGAAAATGTTCAGGCGATAACGAAAAATGTTGTCATCAACTACAAATGGTACATGTATACACATCATTTGCATATATACGGTGCTCGTAGCCACACGTCGTCGCATAGATGCCGAATATATTCGTCGCTCGTACCCACAGGTTATCTCGTGAATGCTGCATGTATGCGGCGCTCGAAACAAAAGAGTTAATTGCATATATTTTCTGATAACCAACATCGAAGTACTCCGTGTCTCGACTGCTTGAGTATCCAAAGAACCATTTTTCTTCGAGAATACATTCATGGCAATATTAAGAAAAGGTTTGGGCTTGAACAATCATCAATAATATTTCCTTTTTCTTTGATGGAAGAATCCTCAACCAAGTTGCTTAAACATATCATCTGCTTTGTCTCGAGATCCCACGACCCTTTTCTTTTGCGTTGGAATCCTCTTTCCCACTGACGTAGTCTTGGAAGATTCTTTTCCGGGCGATTCACGGTCAGCCAATGTTCCTTGTACAGTTTGATCAAGAAGAATCGTTTTCCCTGGCAGGAACATCTTTCCTTAGTATAGCTCGAACAAGGGTACACCCTTCATCAACGGTGTCCGTATTACCGCCTACAGGCTTGGTAAATCCTTGGAGCTCTTTTTGTGACTCACGGGCTATTTTGGGCTTATTCTGTTGAATTTTATATCAGCCAAGCTTTTTCATGGAGAATCTTTATCGAAATGGCTCGGTACACATTTTAACCCCTTGCCGTACTATTTATTTCGTGACTGCATCCGCAATAATTCAGAGTTGAATTAGTAAGATAGAAATTGATCAGTGATTCTTGATATATCGTTTAATTTAATGTGATATTAAGATTGTAGAAATAATCTTATCCTGTAGCGTCTCACTGATATTTTCAATTTGATAGGTTTTGCAAAACTTAAAAATTTCCTATCTTATTTACTTCATCACGAGTGTCACTCTTTATTGTGCCATTTCTTTTGTAACTAAATGTGTAATTACTCTGAATTAATTACTAAAATAACAATCTAGCCTCTAATTTCGGATGTAGTATATGACTTAACGTAACATCGAATAGCATAGAATTACTTTTAGTTTATCAAGACACACTGATATTATTAATTTTATAATTTTAGGAATACTTCAAAATTGACTATTCTCTCTATTCTCTATTCACTCGTTATTGTACGGGAAGGGGTTAAGGGAATTTTAATTGTGCAGAAAATAGTTTTCTTTACTTATTGTTAGATATTGTTTTTGTCATTCGTATTATTCGTAACAACGATCCTCTTCTGGTGGGAGATTTTTTTTCTTGCACAGATTTGAAGGTAGCGATGCAAATTTTAAGAGTGGTTATTCGTTGGACGTTCTGAATTCAATCGAAGGGGAAACTGAAATTCTTTCGGGGACAAGTGTAATCTCTGTGAACATGGTCTGATGGAATCGATCAGACTCCCGATTCCACAAGAATTACGACTTTCATTTTTCTTATCGTATCCTTCGTCTTCTTTTCTCCGCTATTACAGTACGTGTCTCTAGTTCCAGTTCTGAATCGTCCAAATAATTTTTCTTAGTTTCGAGATGGCGATGGATTTCAAAGGCATTGGTGATATCGTCAAAGTTTAATTGATTTTTCTGATTCTTTTTCTGAATCAATGGAAATACACGAAATGACTGAGTGTGAGTCGTTTAAGTATGTCTGAGAAGTGTGAGCGGTGTGAGACATTGAATTTTGCCAATTTTAATTGTTAACTGCCGTTGCCATTTAACTGTTTTTGTTTTAATTACAAAGAGTGTAACTGTAACTATTTTAATTACAAAGAGTCTGAGTACAGTTTTCATTTTAGAGTTACGTATTCAAGTAGAACTATTACAGTCAATGTAAAAACTAACCAATACTACGTATACTTATGTAAGTTTAATAATTTTATAATATTTGGATATCTGCAGATCTGCTCAGCAGGAAATTTAGTTTAAACGAAAATTAATTCTTGCAAGGATTATATTTAAAACGTGCACAATCAATTGGTTCAATTTTTTGTAAATAAATAATTTATGGAGAGATTATAAATCGTGAATAAACAAATTTCGAGACAATAAAAGGCAATTATTTCTTTCAATTCGATTACAGCGAAAGAATATAATGTTTGAAACGTGAACATGAAAATGTTATATTCGTTAGGTTTAAATTCAAGATCATTTATTTCAATATAAAGCTGAAATTTGTTCGGAATGTCCAGTATTCAATCAATCGGCTTTCGCTTCGTCCATTTTTAATAACCGTTTATTTCAAACCACCATAGTAAAAGTTAAAAGGGAAAAATTTCCCGGCGATTTAATTCTTTGAGGACTTGCGGCGCATATATGTGGTCTGAGAAAAAATTTAATTATAGTTCTTCGCTGCACGTCTACAAGGTTAGAGTTTAAAAATTAAAATACTGCCGTGGATATACCATTACACAAATAATCATTTACAATTTGTTTACATTAACTTTCTGATAAACAGATGGTTTTAGATCGCTAAATTATTAGTATTTAAAAATTTTATTTAAAAACCTTTCTGCCCGTAAAGAGGTAATAAAACCAGACGTTATGTGTTAAGAATTCTCTGTTAAAGAATATACGAATTAAGAAAAATATTTTTCTCTAACCTCCAGTTACCGAGACATTGCAAAAAACGCTCTTCAACCTTTTACTTTGAGGAATATTCTCACTCCATTGTTATGGACGTTAGACAATTAAAAAAAGTAAATGTGTTAAATATTTTTTCATGTGTTATCTTTAACGTAAGTTTCATTAAAATCGTCATCAACACGTTCCTTTGTTAGTTCTTATTTTTTTACAGCATAGTAAGATTAGATTTGAACTGTAGTTTATGTGGTTACAAAAGAAGGTGAGAAGAGATTTCATGGAGCGTCGTTCTTTTAAGATTTAACTAGATGTTACTACTTCCCTTTTGAAAGGAGTCCAGATAGTTCTACTATAAAATCTGTTACTATAAAAGTGTATTCAAATAATTATAATTGTAAATAGTTGTACTTTTTTAAAGAACATCTATCAGTTTACAAACAGAAATTGAAGTTTGCCAATTGATTTTTAGTTTTACTAACATGTCATTAACATTGGATTTCCGAAGATGGTGAAAGTGAATGTATTGAAAATATTCATGAAATTTTAAACATTTTTTTTTCAATTTTCTACGTCTATCGTGAAAACTATGAGGAATTGAATCGATCAAGTTTTCTACCCCCTTCATGCATTTGGTTTAAACAAATATATTTAACAATTCTAAATATGTAAAATTCATCGTCGGTAGATTTAGGGTCAAATAACATAGATTTTTCTAGTAAATTAGAAATTGTAAAAAAAAGTTTAAGCAACATGTGGATTAATGTAACGTATGTAGCCTCACATGCATTAAACTCATCACCCTCTGCCACACTTCCTTTGTAGAGTTTGATCTTTGTATCTCTCAACTCTTGAACTCTAGAAATACTGGCCATCAATCAGAAGGAGACTACTTTCCAGGTTTGCTGGAAGTTAAAACTTATTCACGACCCTTTCCTGCTCTGTCGGAGGATACTGAAGAGTCTGTAAAAAAACAAAATACAAATGCAAAATTTGTCGTTTCGTTTTTACTAAAATAGATAAAATTTTTATATATAACTTGGTCTTATATAACTTGTATGTAAAGTCCGATTTTCAAACATATGAATGGCGTGTAAGCTTTTCAGAAATATCGTTCAGGCGGAAAGGTAAATTTTGTGAAAAAGCTGTATTTTTTTTACTCGATATTTCTCCGTCAATTATTCTGCAAAGTAATGCCTTGAACGAGTTCTGTATTCGTTTTTAACGAGCAACATTCTTGACATTGCTGAGATTGGGAGGGATTCTGTATTTTCTCGCACGTGTAAGTTTCCACTGATTCGTGGGATCAAATGTATTTTTTGCGTATCCCTAGCTGTTACGAAAAACCAATGTTCCTGCTCCCCCGAATCCTGTATAAAACAACAGGATTTCCATGTATTTGACACGAAATACGACTACCGTATGAAACAGCAGGAACGAAAATCGAAGAAAATTTTAAAGATCTGTCATTCCTGTCCGCGAAAGAACAAATCGGCTTTCTCGCGGGAACCTTTCACCGAGGAAATACATTTCCATCGTAAACCTGTCAAAATTCGTTGCTCGCAGAGGGCTCCTCATTTTCTCAATACCGTTACTCGTGACATAGAATTTTATGATACTTTGACATTCGATAAAAGGGTTTACACATCCTCTTTAGATTTTTCTTTACCGCTGTGTTCGATACGTTTTTTCGAAATAAGCGAAGGTTAGGAGACGAAGGTAATTTTCTTACAATTTGATGATATCACGTTTCTTGAAAGATGCACTTTCTCATTACTGACTAGGGGAAAAATTAAAATGGTTGATATGTAACTGTGCGAAATATTACAAATATTCGTTTAACCTTTTGCCTTACAATGCCGTGTGGCACACGTGATACGATAATTGGAATAGAAAATTTTTAAGTCTTCCAGAAACTGATAAGTTTAAAATATCAGTAGGTCAGGAGATGTTGAAATTGGTTCTATGCTATTATTATTGCCTTAACTTATATCGCTATATCGGAAATCAATGATAAATGATTATTTCAACAATTAATTTTGAATTATTGCACGTTCGGTCACAAAATAAATCGTAAGGCAAGGGGTTAAATAAAGAAATACCAATACAATGTATGTCCGCATGTCCAATGTGTGGCATGCTATCCGCAGTAATGACGGGCGGAACCATGGAAATAAAAAAAATGCGTATGCCATCCATGGTAAAATGTGCGGATGTATAATTATGCATTAATTAGCACTTGAATTATTACCAAGTTGAGTAACCGTTTGGTTGATTTCGATTTTCTTCTGTTAATGGTAGACGACAAACAGTTTGAAAGTGATCATGAGTGTAAACAGACCTGCCTAATTTTCGCTCCATTTTAAATAAATTTTGCGTTCTATATAATAGCTTGCGATAATTATTATATGTAACAATATGCTCAATCGACGGTTTTACTTATTCTTTTATGATGTTCATATTTGGGATGGCTATGATCTTTTGCAAAATGATTTTTACAGTTAATCCTTGCTTTCGTATAAAAACAGATTTGAGATCGTACCTTAGGAGTGCCTTTTTACTTATTACTGCTCACATTTTTCCTGTATCTACTAGCAGTATACTTTATATTCTCAATACTTTTTCCTTAGCTGAAAATAAGAATCAGAGCGATTGTCGTGGGCGAGGAGAAAAAGTTTCGGGGTTGTAACCAAGTGGGTCCGAATTCAAATCTCCTGTCCGCTCTGGAATATTTACAATTTCACCCGCGTGATACATATACCATAGCACCGGTGATACGGAAACCACCTAAAACCTAGAATAAATGACTGTGGCTGCTGAATTTTGAATCCAAAACAACAACAAGAACGAACTCTAGGGAATATGCCGCGTAAGGAAACAGAGACACATAGACTGTCAATCACTCGACTTGATTTCAAATTCTACATTGCCTGAGGGATATGTAAAATTTGATCAATGTAATATGTGTACCATAGCTTCAGTGTCACAGAAGACACCTCAAACAATGGGACTTACAAGGAAAACACAAGGCCTTCGGGTCACCGATTTTATTGAAATTTTAGATACACGTAGAGTACGTCGTTCTAATTAAGAATATACCCTATTAGAGGGGCAGACGGTCAATAGTTTTTAAGATATTTGTAATTAAAGTTTCATTGGCATTCTTACAAAGTCCTGTAAGATGCAACTTTAAGAGCAGTTGTGGCACAATAACAATGTGCAGGGTATGCGCAGAAAAAACTGAGGTTCGTGTCCTGCCATGAAAAATTAATGAATTTTTTTTTTATTCATTTACATGTTAGTGTTACGTGTGTTTTGATGTAAATATGCATATTGAATTTTCAAACGACTTTACATATAATATTTTCAATTATTGGAAACTCGTAACTTTGCCTATCAAATAAACGTAATACTGTTAGGCAAGCACTTGCACTTTCAATTTTATGTCGTTTGGAAAGTATAGACTTGATTTATCATTTTCGAAAAGTTCTCTTTCTGTAAATAGCCCTTTTACAAAGGATGTGTATTTTAACATAGGTATGAAAATTTGTGCATTCAATTGATAGCGAATGACAACGTTTTTTAAATATCTATTTTGTATCTCTTGAAAATATTCTTAATATTTTTTAAACATTTATTTTATATCCCCCGAAGGTTTTCTTAAGGTCATTTAAACCTTTTGTGGGATTGGGGCGGAGAAGCCCTCCTGTAAAGAACTTAGGTGAAAAGGACGTGAAAAGGAATTGTCAGCAGGGAGAGGTCGCTGGCGCAGTGGTTCCGCGCCGACCCAGGCGATCGTCGACGTTAAGCTACGCTGGCCGAGTTGCTGCCTTGGATGGGTTGCCGCGCGCCTCTCGTTTCGTTTTCACGATCCTACACTTTATTCCATGTCCCCTGAAGGTTCTCTTAAGGTCTTTTAAACCTTTATTTCATGTCCCCTGAAGGTTCTCTTAAGGTCTTTTAAACCTTTATTTCATATCCCTTGAAGGTTATCTTAAGGTCTTTTAAATATTTATTTCATATCTCCTGAATGTTTTCATAATATTTTTTAAACATATATTTTATATCCTGAATGTAAAAAATTAATTTTATATCTCCTGAATGTTTTCTTAACATTTTTTAAATATATAGTTTATATCTGAAACTTTAATTATAAATATCTTAAAAACTATTGACTGTCTGCCCCTATAATAGGGTATATTCTTAATCAGAACGACTTACTCTACAAGTATATGAAATTTCAATAAAATCGGTGACCAGATGGCCTTGCGTTCTCTTTGTTAGGCTAAATGACTGTTGTTATTGAAGACCAAACACAAAAAAAAAACAGCAACAACGAGCTCACGGGAATACAGTGCCTAATGAGATACAGACTCCACGCCAGACTGCTAATCACTCAGCCCGAGTTCACCTAAAACTTAGACCAAATGACTGTAGCTACTGAATTTTGGATCCAAAACAACAACAAGAACGATCTCAAGGAAATATGACGCGGAAGAAGACAGAGACAGTCAGACTGTCAATTACACCGTGCGAATTCAAATTCTCCATCACCTCTGGGGTATTTAACCCTTTTAGTGTCGGTCGACGATATATCGTCGATAGCAATCGTACTAACACTAGGTATCGAAGGGTTACTATTCAGTTCCTAATACGATATCAGGAATTTTATGACAGGTATTTTTAAATACACAGTTTATGCTCTATATTGCGTGTCCTATATGGTACAATCGCTAAATAACAATTCTTTTTATTCGCAACAACATTTGTCATTAATTCAATTAATTTTTTTGGTTAGGAACTAAAAGGGTTAATTGTTCCTATATGATATATACACCACAGCCCAGGAACCACGTAAAACAGTAGTTCCCGGCCTAAATAACTATGGCTGCTGACGCGTCGCGACGTCTAAATACAAAATAACAACAACGACGTACTCAAGGGAGTATGGTGTTTAAGGAGATAGAGACTCATTGGCAGACTATCAAGCAGTTGCGACTAGTCGGTCCGTGTTCAAATCCCTCGTTAACTCTGGGACATTTCAAATTTTTCCTACGTGATAGGTATATCATAGCTTCGTGTGACGGATACCAGCTAAAAAAGAAAGTCCTAGACCGAATGACTACAGCTACTGAAACCGAAATACAATAGAACACTAACAGAGAGCTCAAGGAAATATGGTGCATAAGGAGATAGAGCTCGTTGTCAGACTGCCAAACAGTGGTTCCGTGTTCAAATTCCCCGTTAACTTTGATACATTTCAAATTTTTCCTATGATACGTATGTACATTATAGCTTCGTGGAACGGAGGCCACCTAAAACAGTAGATCCTAGACCGAATGGCTATAGATACTGAAGCCGAAATACAATGAAACCCTAACAGAGAGCTCAAGGAAATATGGTGCGTAAGGAGATAGAGCTCATTGTCAGACTGCCAAATAGTGGGCCCGTGTTCAAATCCCTCGTTAACTCTGGGATATTTACAATTTGTTCCATGTTATATGTATATTATACTATGCCCCGGTGGGACAGATGCCACCTAAAACAATAGGTTCTTGCGAAATAATCATAGCAGTTGAAGTAGAAACATCTACAAAACAGGCAAATAGCGAGAAATATCTCTAATTAATGTTGGTGAGAACATTGTTGTAAAAATTCATGTTGTTACTATACAGAATACCGATACATAATTTCATAAGTACAAAAAGTCTACTGGTAAACAAAATGAAATGAAACATTAAAGATATATAAGTGATAACGTGTGCGTAAGGTCCCCTACAAAGTGTAATCACGCTACATAATAAAAGTAGCGGAGGGTAGTACGACTGATCGATATCAAGCACACAAGATGTAAACGGATGAATGGAGGCCATTCTTCATCTACCGTTCGTTTGGAGGCCAATGTACAACTAATCGCAAAATTGTGCTCAAACGGACACGAGAAGAATGCTTCTTTGAACAATAGAACTTGAACAAAAGAACTTTCCCTTACTTAATTTTGTTCTGATTTATTTATATATGTATTATTATAATAATTATAATAAAATAATAATAAAAATTATTATAATATAAGTAAATAAATATTTATTTATTTATTAACATATTAATAAAACTCGAGAATAAATTCACTTATACTACGTAGAAATACGTTTAAAAGTAAATTATAACTTAAATGTATTAAATTTTCCTCAACAATATATTACTTCAGTATCTTGTCGCATTTCTTTGAGCATCTATAACTGCTCGAAGACGCTTTGGCATCGATTCAACCAATCTCTTTGCGGTTGAATTTGAGATATTTTTCCGCATTCCTGCCACTGTTTTCCTCGCATTCTCTGCATTCATTGTATTATCGTTTTGCAATTGATTCTTTTTCTGTCCGTAACATGTTAATGTTAATATTCAAAGATTATTGTGGTATTTGAAAGTAACCGTTTCATAACAATACGCGTAGTATGCTTGGGATTATTATCATGTTGGAAATAACGCCCGGGTATCATTTGCAGTTTTTCTTCAAGTTTCGTATTAAAATCTTGTGTTTATCCATTATTCTCTATATAAATTAAATATTGCTTGTTTCATTGGAAACGATGCAGCTACATTTCAGTTATTTATTGGGAATTTATAACAATTGCTTCGAGAAGCTTAACACGTTGAATGTCACACGCATTTTGCTAGTTTCATCATTTCTACTGAAGTGCAACGTTTTTTATATAAATTTCACCTTCATTCGGCAAAAGCATTAAAGTTAAAAATAGTTAAATATTCGAGAGTACTTTAAGAGAGAGTACTTTTTAACGTCGATATTGAAGTATTGCAAAAAATTAAGAAATTCCTCGGTATTAGCATTTAAAAATAAGAAATTTCATTAAATTCAATAGCGCTGGACATCGGTGACCCCGATGGCATTCAACGATTTAAATATGAGTGAATTGGTGGGCTTAAAAAAAGGAAAATCTCTGCAGTGTGTAATATTTGAAAAGCCGAGAAATGGCAACTTTCTTGATTTCTTGATTTTGCTTTATGACACTATCCATGTAGTTAGTGAACAATTTTCTGGGTTTCATATAAAACCGAATTGAACCCACAGAATTTTACCTGGCCCAGGGGTACGAGCCACGACAGATTTAACGTCACCAAAAATTTTCGTTCTTTATTTTCCTCGTTTTAATAATGTGTATATCAACACAGACATTTCACTCCCAGTTATTCCCGTCGACCTCTAAACGTTTTATCCTTGCTCCAGAAAGCAATCCCGAATCACTTGCTGCCAAGGTTCGCAGCATCCATTCAGTGTGAAAGAAAGACTTCATTCGAACCTAAATTTGTATCGGTGACATTGTTATAACCCCTGCAGCACCTTCTTCGAAATCCCGTAAGCTATCGGCTAAGCACTGATTACAGAATATTTAAATATATTAGAGAAAAATTAATACGGCTGTGGAAGACGCAAAGCAAACTTTCATTATTGTTAACTCGGCTCTATAGGGTAGAAACGCTAGCAAAATGTATAGTCTTTCTTACCTCTTCTTTCTCTTCTCTTCGTCTCTCCATTGTCACTTCGCTGACGAGCCAATAATTGTCACTTCGTTAAATATTATTCGAAGTATTGTTAAATATCGCTGTGCATAAAATGTTAGTTGAAAAATACAATCACAAAAACAAGCACGTTTCTTGGCAACCAAAAGTTATCGAGAAAAAAATCAAAGATTTTCTTCAGCAACCATTCAAGTCGTTTCTAAAAATATCGTTACAGCAATCTCGCCAGTTTTCCCGAGATATTGGGTGGTGGAAGGAAAACAGCAGAAGGGTAGATGGTATATCTGTATAGCCGATACGGTGAAAAGAGGGTGGCTGCATTGCGATCTGCTAGCGATTTCGAAATGAGAATACAGTAGTGCATAATTGTCGGTGTATGTACATTGTCAGTTGAAAAGTATAGTCACAAAAACTAGTATACCTCTTGGCAAACAAAAGTTACCGAGAGGAAAATCAAAGGTTTTCTTCAGCAACCATTCAAGTCGTTTCCAAAAATATCGTCACAGAAATGTCGTCAGTTGTTCCCGAAAAATAAGGTGGTACAAGGAAAAGGGCGAAAGGATAGAGGGTGAATCTGTATAACCGATACAGTGAAACGAAGGTGTTTGCATTGCGGTCTGCTAACAATTTCAAAATGAGAATACGGTGGTGCATAAATATCGGTGCACATACATCGTCAGTTAACACTGGATTTACGGAGCCAATTTGGCTCACTCAAAATTTCATTACTATATGTATAATACATTGATTGTTTAATTTTTTTAATAATGAATCTTTCGTTTAAATTGATTTGGAGCTATTTTCTTTACAAAAGACTTCAATTTTCTTGGATGAGTCAAATTGGTTCACTTCAGAAAAATAGGTGTATCAACATCCGTAAATCTAGTGTTAAGAAATCCTGTCACAAAAACCAGCACATCACTTACCAAACAAAACTTATCGAGAAGAGAATCAAATGTTCTCTCCAGCAACCATCCAAGTGATATCCAAAAATATTGTTATAGCAATGTCGTCAGTTGTTCCCGAAAAATAGGGTGGTACAAGAAGAAGGGCGAAATGATAGAGGGTAAATCTGTATAACCGATACAGTGAAACGAGGGTGGTTGCATTGCGGTTTGTTAGCGATTTCAAATTGAGAATACGGTGGTGCATAACTGTCGGTGCACATACATGTGGGATCGGAGCGGAAGAAGCCCTCCTATAAAAGAACTTAGGAAGAAAAGGACGTGAAAAGAAATTGTCAGCAGTGAGAGGTCGCTGGCGCAGTGGTTCCGTGCCGACCCAAGCGATCGTCGACGTTCAGCTACTCTGGCCAGGTTCCTGCCTTGGATGGGTTGCCGCGCGCCTCTCCTTTCTTTTTCACGATCCTACATACATTGCCAATTAAAAAATCCAGACACAAAAACCAGCACATCTCTTACCAAACAAAACTTATCGGGAAGAAAATCAAATGTTCTCTCTAGCAACCATCCAAGTGATATCCAAAAATATCGTTACAGCAATGTCACCAGTTTTCCCGAAAAATTGGATGATATAAGAAAAACAACGAAACGATAGAGGGTAAATGTGTATAGCCGTCACAGTGAAAGGAGGGTGGTTGCATTGCGATCTGCTAGCGATTTGAAAATGAGAAGACGGTGGTTGCATACATGTTTGCCGATCGTGATAACACGACAAGAAGCAAGAATGAAAAGAGAAACGTTAAAAATAGAGAGAAAGGGTAAAAGAGAGGGAGTGAGAAAGAGAGGGAGAGCGATAGAGCCATCGTAAGAGCGAGGGGAAGAGAATCGCGGCGCCGTGGCACGTCGCGACGCTCAGTCTACCGGCGTCGTCCGTTCACGTTGCACGAGCCGTCAAAGTGCTACCTTGCCGACAAAAGTCGCGTGGCACTGTCAACTTTACGACCTTGCTTTCGTGGCCAACATCGATTCGATATAGAACGAGAAACTGCTTACAGTACGCATCAATCACTCGGAGTGTTAAATGTGCGGCTACAATTCCGGAGTGAGAATGGTGAATGAAAGTGGTTGAATTGGAAAAGTTGAAACTGGGGAGGGTGAAAGTGGAGGTGTTTTAGTGCTTCTTGTCACGTTGAAGTGTTATGAGATAATATTCAACCGTGCTCGAAGCATTTGTGTGCTGTAATTAATTTGTGTTCGATGAGTTTGAAAGTCATTTAGACTTGATTCGGTCGTAAAAGCCTCGGGGGGAGAAAGTAAAGATAAAGGGTAACTGTGGCACGAGTGTTTTGACGACGTTGGTAGTATTAAAGACGTCGTCCTTTCAAGTGATTAAAGACGTCTAGACGAGTAATAAATTTTAAGATTTTTGTCTTTGTTGAAATAAAGTCGGGTTATCGTGATGTCGGGCGTTTTGCTCGAAAGGCGATAACACAGCTTTTTAAATTGTTGCAAGGATGATTTTCTCGCGGAGTGGATTATTCTCGAGAAACAACACGTTAGTGTGTGTACCGGAAATGTATAATTTGTATAATTAAAGTTGTGCTTCGTAGAGGAGCGCCAAAACGCGAGGTTGATTTATCAAATTTGGAAAGACAGTAAATCGATAGAGCCCGTCCTATTCAAAGGATGGAGGATATTCATAAGGTGAACTTGATTTGCAAGTGCGGACGGAGTTATAACTTCCGGTCAAAGGAGATTATTTGAACGTGGATGAATGTCAAAGTTTTTCGTTTCCCGACTAGCTGGAGGCGAAAAATGAAATGTAGTCTAACAAATTTAACAATGCTTTAGATTTAACAAAGAAATACTCAAGTTGGAGTATTTGCGTAAGAATGGGGGGTTGCGGTGACAAATGGACCGGAGTTTTGAAGTTGCATGTTGTTGTTCCAAATTTCATTTCTCGGTCGACATTTTTGGGAAATATTTTTTATGTGATGTACTCTCGGTTCTTAAAATTTGTTTAACGTTGTAATATGCCCTTTATGATGTAGTAGACATAGACAAAAATGAATAAGTAATAACAAAACGACAATCGCTTTTCTTTTTAAATGGATAGCTCACTACTTTTTTTCAAATTACAATCATGGATGTTCTGTGAAAAAATTTCTGGGAAAAGAATTGAAAGAGAAAATTTTTGAGATTGAGAGGATTAACACATAATCTTTCCAAGAAAACACTGCGCGTTTGAAACTGTTATTGATAAACAATTGGGAACGTAAATAACAGCGTATGTTAGATGATGTAGAATGATAATGCAAATAGTTGAGAAAATTTTCACTTTGTTGAATTGGAATGAGCGAACGGCGAATGAATTGTCATAACGCTGGCATTGAAAAGCGTTGGCTGGATTGAAATCTATTTAACCTTGTTAAGCATTAAAACAGATATGCTCTTACAAATGTATACATGCAGTAGCAGCATCCCATTCGAGTATCTAACAATTTACAATCCGATAATATTTCACCCACTTTTTGAAAAAATCTGTGCAAACGTAAGATCTTTCGATCGCGTTCAGTACAATTTTTCAACAACTAACTCAATGTATCATTAAAATTTCGATATCGATTTTAATTTAAAATATTCTTGAAAGGCGTACTTTTCAAAGTTCAAAAAATATACAAAAATAGTGAAAGAATGAGCAACATATCTAATTTTTTAGATTTATGTTTGTCTAACTGCAGATGGAAAGGGAGGTCGAAGCTTAAATGCATTACAAATGAAATATACTTCAAACGTCACACATGGATATTTCCAGCATAATCTTACGTGCTTTCTTACATATTATTATTATTATTATCGTTATTATAGTACAAGCATTTAAATTGATCCTATTTATGGTTGGCTACATTAAAAACCATAGATTTTAACACCGTTGGTCGACGGTTTCGAATTCAATGAAATTTCTTATAATTTTTAATTGTAATATTCACGAATTTCTTGATAAATTCAATGTTTAAATGTTATAAAGTAAAATACTGCTGACCAGCTATTTACATTTTTAGAATATCTGCTGCGTAAAGTCGTGAGTTTAATAGAAAATTTGCAGTTCAGTGGAAATAATGAAATGTATAAAATGCTGGCGGCGTACAACGTGTTAATTTGTAATTCAGGTGACAATTAAAATTACAAACAAAAAATTACACAATCCGAGAAGAAAGACTTTCAATTACTTTTCAAGTAGAATAGAAAGCTATCTATGAGTAATAGTAATTGTAAGTATTGTATTAAGACATCCCTATGAGTTGATACATCGAATAATATTATCTGTGACTACTTTATTCTTGGTTTCTACTTGAATTTCTAAAACATTCATATATTTATGCTACAATCTTCTTTATCTGCCTTTTACTTGTTTCCAGATATGAATAAGATATTCATGAAAAAAAGAAATATGAAGATTTTAGAGTCAGACTTTGTCCACACGTGAAGTTGTAACTTATTTAACAATTAGCTTATAATCACTTTGATAATATTCTCAGAGAGTTCACGCTTAAGGTAGTTCTAGGCACTTATCATTTTCCGATAGATTTCCTTAAAATTTTGAAAATATATTCTTCATGATATTTTATAATTATAACCGCAATCTCAACGAGTTCGTCCACACGGTTTATGAATAAATCGTGTTTAAAAATAACATATTTCACATGGGCCTTATGGAAAAAAATTTTTGCCGAGTCCGTAAAAACTTTCTTTATTTTTCTAATGGAAAAACGAGTCGATGGAATCTCATACAAAATTAGCAATGTATTATTTTATGCTTTTGGAATATTATTGAATTTTTTCATAATTTTTTACTTCATAGTTATAGAGAAAGATGTTTTTTAATGTCTAAAAAGTAAATGAAATGACCTCTTTGAAGTTAGCCCCTGCATTAATTCTTACGCAATTTTTTGCATTTCTAATGAAAAAAAGAAACTTTTGGTTCTGAATGTAGCTAGAACTACCCTAAGACAACTGATTTAGTGAAGACATTTTATAAGATTTTATTATCACTGAGTCTTTTCCTATGATTTGTAGACTCAGAAATAACTTACATTTCTGTTTACTTTCTGCTTATTGAGTAATGTGGCCAAAAATATTGTTGCGGGATTCAACTCCCACGAAGTACGATGTTGTTTGGTATCAGTAATGGTATATCGTAGTCGTAGTCATAAGTGGAGATGAGGCCAAACATGTACCGGGTGGAATTGGGAAATTCGCACTGTTGAAATTGAGAAGTTTTGAAAGTGGTACAGGTCACTTTATCGCAAGGGAAAACGTAAATTTTTAATGACTATACGAAATTATTTCTACTGACAAAAATATAAAGTATCGTAGATAGCAAGTCTAAGTAAATCTTCTCGAAAATTGGTATCAAAGTTGAAAAATCTATAATTTATTTAATTAAACTTGGAGAATTTAAAAAAAAATTGAGAATCAGTAATTTTGACTTGCTTGGTATTTCTAGTGTTAACGTGATTTCTTGACATAATATCCCGAGTCAAAAAATTAATTCTAATTTTAGTCTTTTTAAGGTCTAATTTTATTCTGATTAACAGTATTCAATCAGAACTTATAGATTCTCATCGTATACTGAATACGCAACAAATCAGAACTAAATCAGACCTTGAATAAAATAGATTTAATACTGATTATGTTCTAGACCAGCTGATCTATAATCCGTATTTTGCTTTGATTTTTTTATTTCATAAATGCAGGTTCTAATGACAATGATAGACAAAAAAGATCAATTGCAAACTTTTCAAACTATTAGAGCTTAATGTTATTTTGTATACCTTAAATTATAAACGCCTTAAATTTTTTTAATTAAAATTTATCAGAACAACTAGAAACTGTAATAGTTTAAAAAATTTACAAATGATCATTTTCATCTGTCATTGTAATTTTTTAATAAACAAAATGATGGCTATATATATTATTCTAAGAAAATTTTTGCAATTTATTTAAATGAAATGTGAAAGATAAGCACATATATATAGTGATACTTAAAGAGTAACATGTAATACCGTAAATATGTTGATGACGTATTTAATTCCAGATCAAAATCAGAACAAATTTTAAGTCAGAAAAATCTAAAGATCCAAATTAGTATTAAATTAACTTTATAAAAATGCAGCAGAGTCAAATCAGAATAAGAAGAAATATCAGTTCATTTACTGTAAAATGAAATCAAAACTATCAGATTAAAATCAGACTTAAAAGAATAATACCAGAACTTATTTAGTATATAATCAGACCATACAGTATTAAATAAGAACTTAATTTTTTGACTCGGGATCTATAATCGTCATCACTTTTTAAGTGAAAAAATACGAGAGTATTCAATTAAAGGTCTCATCTTACAAGTAGAACCGCTAGACGCAAAGTTAACTAAGTTTTCCACCCTTTGTCTTCTTATAATTTAATTACTCTCAGTAAATGAATATGAAAAATAAATATCTCATTTATATTTTTTTAAAAGAATTTTCTTAGCGAAGACGTTCAAGTAGACTTTTACATTCACAATACACCTTTGAAGAATATTCTGAAGTCGTGCAACTCGGGTGAAACACCCAACTTACGTGTCAAGATTCTATGTCTGAAATATGTTTAACTCAAATATATAATAGCGTAATACAATACATTACAAACAACATAAATTAAAACTTAAAAAATACCAAAATAACAGAATTAAATTAAGTGTGAAATGAGATTCATGCTAAACAACTAGAATAAAAAAATGAAGATGTGTACCAAAAAAGAGACATTGGCAGATAATGGATTAAAGGGGAAGCAGGTAAAATATTATCCCAAGATGTTCACTTTAACTATTTCCGAACAGCATGTGAGAGTTAAAAATAACAGAAATTAAGTATAGCAATTTTTTTTATTTTTGAAATTCCCGTTGTCAGTCTAACAATAATCTCAGTTTCTTATACCTCATAGTCCTTGCGATAAAACGTGACTTTTCATGTACTCTATGCAGTATGCTAATCGTGAACGCAAATATTTAGTTTTCAACTTCAAGTTCACGACTCGATCGTCAATAAGGATGTCAATTCATCGAATAAATAACTAGCTAACAACAATGCGAATTCGAATTACACAATACACGTAAGAGGTTCAGCTAGGAAATAGATCTGATAGCTTAAAGGTTAACCTTTTTATTGGTAATCGTTTTCGTATTGATTCCATCGTGCTACACGTGCGCTCGATTAAGTAAATGCTTGAATAGAGATCACCGCAACATTGTACGGTCAAGAATGGGGTTGAAAGTTAGGCCGCGTGACCTTGGCACGCATATTTGTACGAGTGGAAGTCGTGCAGAAAATCGACGCTCTTATTTCGTACAAAATTTAGTATAATCGATTCCGTTCATTTTTCAGCAGATAACGTAAATTATAAAATAACATATACTATACAATAACGTTTTCCATCGTATACCAATGGTGGAAAAATACCGATTTTTGTTGTATTAACACTAAAACTACCAAGCAAGTCAAAATGACTCATTCTTAATTTTTTCCAAAAATTCCCCAAGTTTATAAAAGAGTCATAGAACAAATATTTTACGTTATAAAATACAGATTACCAAATTGATCATATTTTCCATCTGCCAATTTCTCTTCCTTTGAACTTCTTATTTAATATATTGAAATATAATATATTCAACGCTGGTCGTTCTAGATAAGATCGACTCCCACTGAACGTTTTTTAATTTTTATTACAGTCGGCCCTTGACTATCGCATATTCTACTTTCGCACAATTCGCTACTTGGTACATTTTTAAAAATTCCATTTTTTTAAGATTTCTATCGATATTGCAAAAATTGTTCGCTTCCATGCAGTCGCTCCGAAAGACTGCTGTTCCTCGTGCTCACATGCACATTGTTTATTAAAGGTTTTCTAATATTGTAATATTGTCTCTAGCATTTCCTACTGGAGACTAACAAATCTCAAGTTTGCAAGAAAACCACATGAAAGCGTTGAAACACTCTTGGTTATCTTAACACTAGATCTACGGCAGCCATCAAATTGAGGGATTCCTACTTTTTTAAAAACAATTTCTAGATTTATACGGACGCAGTACAGTAGATATTTCATATGTACTCGATAATATACAAATACTTAACTGATTATCTAATTTGTCGGTTGATTCCTCTTTCTTTGAAGTACTTATTTAACACGTTTAAATATAACAGATTTAGCATTTAAATCTTGTGTGAAGCATACTGATGAATTAATACTTTAAAATGTAACTACTAATGTGTTTTGTCTATCTCTCTACTTTTTAAAATTCAACATTCGCACACATTTTCAGGAACCAATTATGTGCGAAAGTTGAGGAATGTCTGTATTTCTGAAAAGTTCAATTGTCTGAGCAAATAATACTTTGTTATACTAATTTTGTGATATTACTCTTTGCAAAGTATGAAAAACAGGAGTACGATTGTAATTGACCTCATGCATATCAACCTTTTGATTTATACATTTACACGCAAATTTTCGCACTTTGCAAAATACTTTCTAGCGCAACAATGAACTCTTGTAAATAATTAATACACTGATAAGATTTAATAGTATTTCTACAGATAGACAGTTCAATCTTTTGGGGTATAAGTTTTCGCTAGTCTGTTTTAATCAAGTCGGGAAAATACTTGGACTTCGTGTAACACAGCAACATCGACCACCCACTCAATACTGCATTTTCTTCTGTGCAGTTATTTTCGATGTCACTACTTTTACCCGTCGACGTCAAAGTTTAACTATATATAACTCGAAAGAAAACTTTCCCAACAACTTCGACAGGGTTAAATCATATATGTATATTACTCAGAACAAACGTAACTGTAACAGTAAGAAAGTATTTCTTTAAAACTTATTAAGAGATTGCAGTTTTTTCAATGAAACATATAGATTGAAAACTTTCGCAATAAACGTGCAATATGTCGTATGCAGAATAATTTAATAATTTGAAAGTAGTATTAGCATTTACAAGCAAAATCTACCGAGGTATTTTTCAATCTCGTTTACGAAATGTAACAGATAATGATTTTTTCTCTTTTTTAATTCATAATTGTTTTTTATATCAAAGGTCATTAAAATCAATGAGGTATACGATTTTAAAATAATGTACAGGAATTTTTCATTTCGATGCTTTAAAAAAGTTTATTTAACTGCATGGTTTTTTTCTGTAGATGTACAATTTGCGATAGAAATCAAAATATTTAATGAATTATTGTAGACCGTCCAAAGTCTTATTTTTTTTGGTCCGCTCTCAAAAAAAAACTTGCCCATCGCTACACTAAAGTTTACAATTGTTTCAATTTCTATTTGTAACTTACAATATCTACAGATTTTTTTTTAATTATAACCATGTTTTAACTGTGCAACAGTACACTGTAATCAGAGAGTTTATAATTTTACGGTGTATTTGTCAACACGATTACTATGTGTTTATATAATTTAACGAGAGATGACTTGAATTTGATGTAGAAATGTTGAGTGAAAGTCCAGACTAGTTATTATTGACTTAATATAAAAATATTCATTTCATATTATAAATAGAAAATCATTTCCTCACAGTGGCCATTGTTATATTATCATAAACATATTCAGATATAAATATAGAAAATTTGTTTTTTGATAAAATAAGTAAATAATGGATAAAACTAAATAAACAAATGAAATATTGTTATTAAATGAATAACTACTGCAAGGATACTTGCTATTTTGCTTCTAGATAATAATTATTTCCTCGATCAACCATGTTTAATTGTTTTTTGCAATCACATTGGTATATAGCGTGACAGAAGTATTCAAAATCTTATTTAACACGAGGACGACCGACGTTAAATCATCTAAATATATTAAATAAGTACTTTGGAAACAGGGGAATTAAGAGGTGGAAAATATGATCGGTTCAGAAATCTGTGTTTTATAAGATCAGCTTAGAATTTCTAGTCTAGGACTCTCCTATAAACTTAGGGAATTATTGAAAAAAATTGTGAATAAGTAATTTTGACTGGCTTGGTCGTACTAGTGTTCAAGTAAGACTCTAATTAACAGTGATTGCAAGTAACTTTTCTTTCTTCGTTCGTACATGTGCACCAAAAGTTGGACTGACACTATAAGTCGAAGTCGTTTGTACGATTATTACAGTATGTAAATTCCGCCCCCTTGATGCTATCGTCGATACTGTTCTATATATACCATCCCTCCCTCTCTCTCTTTCTGTGAAATTGCACCGTCATTGCAAATTCAGTGGCTTTGCCACCCTGAAAGCGAAACTTCTCCGCAAGGTCGTCGCAATCGTTTATTACGTATAACTCCGATATGAGAGAATGGGATGGAGATCTCGTTCATGGGATGCGTAATTCACATTTATGTCTCAACGAGAATCAGCTTAATTCGATAAGGTAGTTTTC
Organism: Cerceris rybyensis; assembly: GCA_910591515.1. NCBI lineage: Eukaryota > Metazoa > Arthropoda > Insecta > Hymenoptera > Crabronidae > Cerceris > Cerceris rybyensis. The sequence continues at coordinate 11,258,997 of OU342793.1, forward strand.
GGTACTTGAAGAAAATTAGGCGAACTGAAACTAAACATTGAAGTAGGTATATAAAAGCCGAAGGACTTCTGTCAATGATTCTTGCAAGGTCAACAACCGAAAGTGCAAATATTTTACTTAATACTTTTGTTACTATTGAAATATATTCCAAATTAAAAAATGGTAAAAAAATGACGGCTTAAATTTTAACGGAAATTATTTTTTTTTATACTAATAATAAGCGAAAGAAATCGGTTGTGAGTAATAAGAAGCTATTTTTTTTTGTAGAATTAATAAGTACATGAGTCGCATTTTTTTAATTCTGTTAGAACATATTACTCAATACTGTTGGACTTGGTGGGTGATAACTTCCAAAATGAAGTCGTAGCGAAAGGGTTAAAAGAAAACTCTATCAGGGCAATTAACACCCTGCTTTACAATAACATGTGAGACTCGTGATGCGGTGATCGGAATAAGAAATTTACAAGATTTTTAAAAACTATTAAATTGAAAATCTTAAGGGACCACGAGACGGTCAAATTATATTCACACCGGTAATATTGCGTTAAGTTATGTGTTATATTAGAAGTCAGTGATCATTTTTGACTTAATTAATTAATTCTGAGTCATTGAATTAATTGATGTGAGAGATAATTTGGAGAAAAATTCTATTTTTGGTGGCTTAGAGAAAATGATAAAGGGTCCAAAAACGCGTCCTAGGTCAGATTCTCTCCCGCGTTACAACAATTCATTACATAGTTCATGCTCGCTTATACCTTCTGGCTTTGTTAATTTTTCATTAATCTTTCTTTGTTACCTGCGTCCGTATATATACTTGTTCCTCGTTTTTATAATAAACAAACACAAGCCCCGATTCGGAGTGTCAAGTATATTTAACTCCTTGCCTTACAATGACGTGTGGCACACGTGAGGCGATAAATAAATAGAAAATTTTTAGGTTTTTCAAAAACTATTAAATTGAAAATATCTGTAAGTCAAAAGACGTTGAAATTAATTCTATTCTATTAAAATTGCGTTAACTTATACTGGTATATTGGAAATCAGTGATAGATTATTATTCCAAAAATTAATTATCTATTATTGCATGTTCGGTCACAAAAGAAATCGCAAGACAAGGAGTTAACGAAAGAAGAATAAAATTTGACTCTAACGACGTAATCGTCCGACAAGTCTGACACTGTGTTGAACCAAACCGGAAAAATGCACAGGAGTCAACAACGTAATCTACTTTAAAATTTAATAATTAAGAAGTATCAAGGAGTACCCTGGAACTTTTAAGTGTATTGAGTTCAGATTGGGTAAAAGTAATTTTAACAGGAAGCAGCTGTTCCTACCTGCAGCTTTATTTGTTCGGTTTCCTTAAAGATTTGTAAAATATCAGGTCCTTATTTCACTGTAGAGCACGTGGTGTACAATTTCTTGAAATTACTTCAGCTTTAACAGTCAAGATAAAAAGAAATTTCTAATTGGCAATAAATAAAATGAACTCTTTCCAAACATTTCTGTTTATTATCTAATCACTCTTATTGTTAGTTTGAGAGGAAGTACGGCTAGTTTTCCCATGGTTATGCCACCCATAAACTGTCTGAATCCAAAAGTTCCTAATGATCGATGTAGGTAAGAGCAATTTTTTTCTCATTATTTTTCCATTTTTTGATAATGGAAAAAATAGTATCAGCTTATTTCAACCAATTATTTATTGGGGCCAATGATTTTTCAAAATGGTAATTTCGAAATGTCACTTTGTTTATTATTATCCATGGTGGACATATTTGTCGGCAAAACACACCTAATTGAGAGATAGGAAGCAGGTAACAACTAGAAAATTTAATGTGTTGGAAAATTTATTTCTGTAAAGGTTACAATTAGAAAGAGAAAGGACGGTTGCACAGAAGTATCTGCACTTATTATGATAATTATAGTAGCGTAATAAAAATGAAATTATTATTCATATTATCCGAGTATTAAATAAGTACTAAAGCGATTTCGTTGGATCAAAAGACTTTCATTCTGCATAGAGTAACAAGAAGCTACACTTTCATCACGTCTTTCTTATTGAACACCGTTTTAGCACAAAGTCCAAGATTAAAATAACTTATAAAAAAGTGTTTTTTTCCACAAAATTAAAATTTGCAACAAAAAGAAAAATTTACAGATTTTAACATAAAGAATGTAATCGCCCTTCAGAAAACCTTAAAGGAGGAAAGTAACAAATAAAGCGTAAATATTGTAGCTGCTTTTCCTCCGCAAAACTATAAAACTTTTGTACATATCATCTTTCTCTGAAATGAGTATTTTCCGAGCTATCATTTTTTTTTTACTTTGATAGCCGATTCATTTCATTGTGTCGTTCATTTTTATTTTTCTTGCCTCAACTCCTACGGCCATTTAGCCTGGAGCCCACAATTGATGTGGATTGCGAGCCATCGACGCTATTACGTATATTAGACTTGATTATTTAAATAAACAATTAGAATAAATATTTAATTGAACTATCAGCATAAATATTTTTCCTAAAATCTTCCGGGCTCGTTTAATCGCTGATATGCAAAACCGCTTGAAATTTTTTCTTTTACGCGATGTTTTAAGAGAACGTAATATGTTACAATCAATTCCGTGTCAATTCATTGACATTTGTATAAAAATGAATTAATTATTAAGTAAGTTTAAAAGTAATAAAATAATTTAAATTAACATTTTAAATGCCATACATTAATTTATAGTATTAGCAAGTACGATATTTGCAACAGGAAAATCATTGTGAAATTTACACGGACTTTTTATCAAAAATATTCGAATAGATTAAAGTAACACCGTATATCGCTTTAAAATTTTCCGATAGAAGAAAGAGACGATTAAACGCCTTTTAGCATTCGCATAAAAGATAAAAACCTTTTTCAGTTAACCTCTTGCCCTCGAATGACGTACGACGTACATCCATAGTTATGTGCTTCTGAAGTGTTTTTGACGTGCATAGTACACCGACTGATTTTACACTCTTACAATTAGACAAGTAAATAGTGTAATCAGGTAGCGATATCTAGGTACATTACGCTTAACGCTAGATTTACAGGCGCCAAATATGTTATACATACTTAAATATATTAATTAAGTAGCTACTTTGAAAAAAAGGAGAACTGAAGTGGCAAAGAGGACGACAAGTTCAGTAATTTGTGCATTATAAGATACGCGTGAAATATCTAATGACGTACTTCTCTATTTTGAGAAATATTTATGAAAAAAGAAAAACCCATCAATTTGACGCCTTTCGTAGATCTAGTGTTAGAAAGAAAGGCAACTTTTCATAAAATTGAATCACTTTTATAGAGGTGCATTAAATTATTGTAACGGCGCTTCATAATTAAACAACTCAAATATTACAGAATAATGTCTCAATTTTAACGGATCCCAACTTCTCGCTCAAAGACAACTCTATTCTGTCTACTAAATCAATATAAACATTTGCAGTTCGTTGTTATCATTCTCATGATCGATATCAAATATAGGGGAGGCACTTTCATTACGATAATTCGTAACATTATTTTCATCTAAGTACAAATAATAATTAACCCTTTGCAGTAAGATTTGTTTCGTGACTGACTTCTCTATAATTTAGAATTCAATTGGTAAAATAAAAATTGTTTCAGTGCTTCTTGATATTCCGTATAATTTAACATAATATTAATAATGAAGGCATAATATTGTCGCATCGCGTAACATTAATACTTCCAATTTATAGATTTTCGAAAATTTGAAAATTTCCTATTTCATTTACATCATCACGAGTGCCACTCGTTGTTGTAGGGGAAAATAACAATAGGACGATATTTCAATGTGGGTGATTCTATTATATATAAACATTATAATAAATACCGAAAAACTAGTACTTACTATAAAATTATATTACACAACTTCAATTTTATATTTCACACAAATCATTTGCTAAACCTATTGAACATAGGTAATCCTTTGCATGATAATTTGTTTCGTAACTGCCTCCGCTATAAATGCGAATTTAATTGATAAAATAAAAATTGATCGGTGATTATTGACATGCCGTATAATTAAACGTAATATTAATGTTAGAGAAATAATATTATCGCGTTGCATTTCATTAATACTTCCAATTACTAGATTTTCGAAACATTAAAAATTTCTTATTTCATTTACATCATCACGAGTGCCACTCGTTGTCGTAGAGCAAGGGGTTAAATAAATCTATAGTTTCTTATTTAGTTCGACTTTAATCTCGTTGAGAGTGTAACAGTTACTGGTTATATGAAATATTCCTGATTGTTTTGAAACTTACCACACTATACAAAGTCATTAACACTTTAATGACCGCTCACACAATATGTGTGTGATGCTACCGCTGAAAATTATTGACCAGTACCACACTCTCTGTGTGATGAATTATGAATATATACAAGTGTGAATATTGCTATTAGCTTCGTATTTCATCGCTACGTCTTTGATTTTATAAAATCTTTTAATTTTAGTAAAGGTTTTTTAAATTAATTCTTCCAAAATATTTACGATCCCTGGAAACGTTGGACTGCGTAGACATGCGGCCATTAAAGTGTTAATAGAAAGTTTTAATTTACTGTTTATCTTACCTATGTGAATGTGAATATAACATCATTTTGTAAATCTATTTGAACACTTACTACTTTTGTAGAAATTGCTTAAATAGTAGCTTACTTTCAATGGCTTTGGATGGTTTGGTCACGCGCATATTTACATCAATTTACATTGCGGTAGGTTAATTTACTTTCAATTAAGCAACAGCATACACTACAACTAACACCTATTGTATGTAATATACCTAGAATTTTTTACGTAGTGGATGCATGTAAAAATGTCGAGAACTAATTTATTTGCAGTATAGTTTAAAACTAAAACAAACAGTTTAAAATAAACAGTACCATTGATTAACAATGTTTATGTGCACACACGTATTTTATCGTATTTTAGAAATTCACGTATGAGTTTAAGTAATAGATATTTTACAAAAAGTTACTGCAGTAGACGCTTGTTATTAGTCATCGTAAGAATTGTATAGGTCTTTAAACAATTACAATGAAAAATAACAGAATGTTAAATTACAAAAAATCCTTCGCAAAATAGGAAAAAAAGAATCCCTCAGGAAAGGAAAACAAATTGCGAGCCTGCAAGCGACAGTTCTTAGTATTAAGTTAACAATTTACGAGGGCATGTAATCGTTGGAGTAGTTGAAATCTTTCTTAATCACTCTTTTTCGATTATCTTCTCGTCTTAATAATATATTATAAATGTCGTGAATTGCTTTATTACATATTTCAGTTCTTGCTTGATACGTCAATTTGCGGAACTTGACGACTTTTAATTATATTTTATAAACTTTTATTTAAAGATTCTGAAAGGAACCGTAGCTCTGTAATGAACCGTTCTCGTGCATGAAAATAGCAAGTTTTACTTTAAATGAAAATTAACGATCCGTTACTTTTTTAAATTTTACTATTTATTGTCAATATAACGACAATATAAACTCATTATTATCGCTTCTGCAGTTCACCATTATTCAGATGACATGTAACATACCTTGAATTGTTTAAACGAAGGGTGTGGTATTTGTGGATCGAAAGAAATAAAATTGATAGATGAAAAGAAGATATACTGCGAATATTGATTATTAACTAATCAATGTAATAATATAAGAATTAATATATAATGTTTAATAAATCTTCATTACAAGTTACACGTATCACCATGGTATCGTTGCTAACCCCTTGCGATTTCTTTTGTGATTTCTAGTGGAATAACTCAGAAATAATTTTTAAAATAAAAAATTCCCACCGATTTCTGAAATTTCACATAACTGAATACAAATCATATAGAAATAATTTAAATTAACCCCCTACAGGATTAAGCAAAATCAACAAACAAACTTCGAGTCACACACAGTCTTTGTATTTTTATAATCGTCATCTTATTCCTTCCTGTTAATAAAAATAATCATATTCATAAATACAATAGAATACAGCATGCGAGATCTATTCAAAGCACTGCATCAAGATTTAAAGATGTGTTTTTACAAATTGATCAACAGCGTACGTTCTGATTTTTGAATACAAGATAACGTATGATATTTACATTTACATTTCTGATATAACGACTTATTTCGCATCGACAGCAGGAAATTATATGTCCGCACGAAATTACTCGGGAACATACATATTTTATCTTGACACGGCCGAAATGTTTGCGTAGATGAAACTTTTGATCGTATTTCGAATAGTCTGCTGACTCAGCTCGATCATTATTTATTAATCTATCATGATTTAATGAAGGAAATGGGTTTTTTCATTCTTCAGCAGCTGGCAGAACAAACGATGTTAATGTGTGTCCCGTACAAGTGCGAATCAAATATGCGAGTTTCTAGATTTATTGAAAACTTATAGTTTCAGTCGTCATTATCGCATTTCTTTAACACGTTGACTACCATGGGGGTTACTGGTAATCGACGCTATTGAATTCAATTAAATTTCATGTAACGTTTGAATTGCAATATTTTTGAATTTTCTAACATATTGAATATTTAAATATTAGCGTTCGAAAGGTAAAGAGATACTAAATATCTATTTATCAGTGTCTTTAGAGTTTCTACTTTATAAAGATGTGGTTTTGATAGACAAATTTTATTTCGATAGAAAAGACGAAATTAGTGAAATACCGGTGGCGTTCAATGTGTTGAACCGATCACTGAAGTGATTAACTGTGAATGTAATGTGCATATATTTCTCATATTAATTTTTTAAGTTTATAAATTCTTAATAGTTTGCTTTCAGAGCAGAAATAATTCAAGGCTCAATATCCTTGTTTTTTGGACATCTATTATATTTTATTGTTTGGTCATATTGACATATCAAACTGTTTCTAGTCAATTCTTGATGACTTTAGTTCTACTTCGCTAAATGTTTGGCATCGTAAATACATTTAACACTTTAACGACCGGTATTTTTTAACGTCCTACCCACCTCTGACCACTCACTTCGTTGCAAATACTTCACTGATACCGATATTTCTACAAAAAGTATAAATTCTCGTTACTGAGTTCTCGGCACAGTAAACCACAATGATAAATAATAATTTATCAATTGCTGTGGCAACCAATTAATATGTTAAAAGTCGAAAAGTGTTGGGTCCGAAAAGCCTATTAATAGGCTACAGTCGCTAAAGTGTTAATATATCAGCTTATAAGTTGATAGATTATTTAATTCATTACTTGAACATAAGGAACTCTAATATAATCCGGGCAGTCTGCTATATGCCAATTTTACACACATCAACAAATCAATAAAAAAGTATACAAAGTAGCAAAAAAAGGATTTCTATTTACACCAGGGCTGTGTTCTCAGCAACATATTTAACCCTCCATCCCTCACACGCTCCAGAAAAATAGTTATAGAAGATCTCCTCGCGTGATATTTCACTCACTTTCCTTTCAAGTTTTAATTAACATCATCTGTAATCTATCATTATATAGAAAGAAACCAAACATTCCATAGGGCGGGGGAATATCTATGGCCACCTTGAATATTCCCATTATTTGTAACAGTACTTACGATAAAGTATTATAAACAAAGCTTGCACCGTATAGAGGGGTATATATTGTGATATAAATATTTTTGGAGTTCAACATCAGCTACCATACTAAAAAAATGTACCATTCCAGTTAAAAAAAAAGGTAACTTTGAAATCTCTCCTATGCTTCCACCTGCGGAAAAAATATTTGTATCGCAATATATCCTCCTGTGTACCGTGCAAGTTTCGTTTACTATAATATTTCTAAATATTAGTAAAAATAACACGAAAATTCAAGCTGAACATAGATATTGACCCAACCTGTACGTGTAGTATTTGGTAACGGAAAATGGGTGAAATTTCAGCCGAACAGCATATGAGAGATGAACCGACTGAAAATGCTGCAAGTTAATTTAGCTTGAACCACGGTCCTCCAAGATGATTAGTTCATTCAATAAACGTGTTTGCTGTACAACGATAATAACTAAAAAAAATGTTTTGGATAGTTTTAATTTCTCGCAAGATATTTTGAAATTGCTAATTTAAGAAAGTATTCTGCATATGCGTTAGTATTATGTTATAAATATAGCAGGTAGTAAAACGATACCATATTATCATAATTGTGTGTTACGTCACGTAATATACATAATTACTACATTCTAATATATTACGATTGAATTTTCAGAAAATAAAATATACCTAAGGAAAAAACATTTTTTTACAATAAAATAGAGACATGGAAAGGTACGAATTTCTCTACAATCATTATATTACATTAATTTTATTTGTAAGAATTCTATACTAACCTCATTAGTGTACTGATGCACAGTGGAGTTTTTGCCCGGAAATGGTGTAACTAATATATTACGTAATGGAAAATCCACGTAGAAGGATACAAATTATCACATTTATTCGCTCTATCGACACTTTCTTCTTAATCCTCTTTTCTGCTAGGCACGCGCTTCTTTTATTTCATCCATCCTTCCCCTTTTTCTTTTACACTCTCAATAATTGCTCATTCGTTTCAGTCTCGGCTTCCTAAATTAATGATTCTGAAAATTAAATTAAATATTTAAGTTAAATAACTACAGTAATTAGAGAGATAATCTTTTTTCTCGTGATATATTTTAAATAACTTATTCTGAATTATTTTTTCAACCGAATGGAAGGTATATCTAGATGATGAGGAGAGTCGGATAATTGAAACAATCTAATTTTTTCACCGTAAGGAAGTTTACCTGTAGGTGTAACTCAGCGCACCGCTGAACTCAATCATCCCTAATTTTTCTTAATACATAAATATATTCATTACATTAACTCGTAATATTAATATTAATTATCGTTAGTCGCTTTTTACAATTTTCTTATTTTATGTAACAAGGAACACATTTACACCGCATTTGCAATGTGTCAAAATGATTGTTTCTTAATCATTTTTTTTAATTGCGTGATCCTATAGCAGAGCCATACAGTCAAAATTTTACATTTATCTCGTAAACTGTAAACTAATGAATTGATTATCTTTTGTATCTCTTGATACCTCTTTCACCAAAGTATTTATTTAATTTTTTAATTGAAATACAATAATATAGTAAATATAAGAAATATTAGTTATTTAATTTAAATATACTAATAGTTCAAATGTTAAAAATACAACATTATTGTTTTACTTTTTCTTTACAACCACTTTATTGAGAATAATATGCATATATCGTGTACACTTTGGGTAAAAAAAGACCTCAGTGGTTTATGAAAGTTAATTTACGCCCTGAATATCTAACAACTTGGATTTAACACTAAAGCTACCGACGTTATATCTTCTAAAATTTAAATGTGCTGAATAAGTACTTTGGAAAAAGAGGAGCCAAGAGGTGAAAAACATGGTTGATTAATTAATTTAGGTTCTACAAGGTAGAAGTGGGGAATATTTTATACTTTATGGCTCTCCTATAACGTTGGAAAATTTTTCGAAAAACTTAGGAACTGGTTATTTTAACCATGGTTGATTTTGTATTCTAGGAAAACTTTGTTGCTTTTAAAATTATTTAATAATCGGTACAGAAGAAATTTATATTCACTCGTATTAATGTCTTACAAGGTAACATATCTAACCCATATATGCCAATTTTGATAAAACTTACATGAAAGGTAGTCCTTGAAAAAATATTTCACCCTGATTTTTTCTCCTTCAAATTTCAGGGTTGGAAAAATATTTTTGAAATAGCTAGCTAAAGGGCTTTAAAAGTAAGTTCTTTTAACTTGTGCCAACAGAGAATTTAGCAGCATAAATACTGAATTATTCCCTTGTTAGATCACACTCTCTCGTTACGGTCACTTACTTCAATTTCCGTTTCTATTTCAGTTTCCGTGTAACTTTCAAACACACACTCATACATTCTTATATCTTGCTCTCCGCTTATTCACTCTATCAGTTGTTCACTCTTATGCAACTTCCAATATTCACATAACATTTGTTCATCTTATTTTCATCATCATACAAACACATTCGAAGGAAAAAATGGTTTTCAAGAAGTATTCACAGAAAATACATACAATCTGACTGAAGACTTTCCATTTTCACATTTTACAAAAAAAGATTATCTAATTTTGTAGGACACTGCTTGTAACGAAGTAGCTTGTCTTTAAAGTGTCGAAAGAAAAATACTATACACATAATTCGTGTGGACTTAAAAGGAGTGTATTTTGCAAAGTTATCAAACGAAAATTTGCCTTCATTGAACCGGTAACAATTAAAAAAAAACTGAATAAACTTCACTCTGATTCAAAGTTAATTTATTTTCTATAGATATTACTCTTAAATTGCCGTATTTTCGTATTAAGATTAAAATTGCACTCCACTAACGTCAAGTCACAGATTTTACAATGTAAGCAGAATTTTCGATATTTATTCCGCAATCTGGAGCTGACTTCGATTATTTCAAAAATATAGCTTTTCCCTCTATCAACGCACGAAACTTACGATTTATTCCCTGAAATGCAATACGACTTTCCGATCGTTGCTAATAGATTGCCAAATGCAATTTACATTTCCGCCCGGAAAGTGTGCCATGCAACTGTCCTTCCAAACATCTGAACGTATCGACGTTCGTCGGACTTTATCGGTTGAATCGATTCGTGTTTCCGCCGGAATTACGCCACTTCAAGAGCTATTAATTACGACCACTAATCCTATCTCTCCCCTTGATTCCATTCCGTGTTTTCTCCGTGGTTAACTGCAACGTCTGACATTGAGACACTTTAAACCTTGGCAAGAGGTAGTCGACTTATTAATAACGTCTTCGCGGAGGCTAACAGGCGGATAATGTTGGCGGCTCGATACTCTGACAGGCGGAGACAGGAAACTGATGATAATGGATCCTACCACGAAACATCTTACTTCTCGTTCACTGTGTAACGAATATTTTCTAGTAGGATTCGATTAAATAAGGCTAAAGAGGATAAGAATAAAATTTGTATGAATAATGCGTAGGCTTGGATAAAATAAAAGGATAAATGTCTGGATAAATGAAATAAGGAATACACAAAACACTCAGGTTATAATATAAATAAATAGGATATATGTTAGATTACAATAAGACAAATAGGATACACTAAAAATATGATATAACTAAAATGAACTAAAATCTCTAAGGATTAAAATAAACGTCTCTAAGATCTCTCTAATGATCTCTGTCTACGGATTCTCTAATAATGACTCTTCGTATGCGTCGCGACGCATATTGAATCCGGCATTTTATTTTTAAATATTTTGAGTTCGGATTCTAAATTAGCGACCGGGAAAACATAAGAATACTAATTTTCGTGCCGAACCGCCATTTTGTTTTTGGAAATTCTGAGTTCCGATTCTTAATCAGCGAATGAAATAATACTATTATACCAATTTTCAGCTAAATTAAAAAACTCCTTGGGGTTTTGGCCAGGATTTCGGCGAAATCGACCACTGTGCGTCGCGAGACGCAACCTCTTAAGACGATCTCCCCCATTTCTCTCTAGGTCACGCGTTTAAGGGGTGGCGTGGCTCTAAGGGTATCGATAACTAAATATTATACCACAATTTAAAATTAAAGTTCTAAAATAATTTGTGCTTTTTAATGTTGCTCAAAATACTTGTTGAATTTTCGAATTGGTAAAAAAAAATGCTCCTTGAAAAGGTCTAATACAATAAATGTGAGGTAGCGACTCCGATGACGATTGTTATTGTCATTGTTTGCTAAATGTTGAAATATTATTGTGCACACTTAAAATATTAGTTTGTTGTGTTCTAAACTGCTAGCTCTCGTTTGAGTGGAGTATAGGGGTGAAACGTACCAACATTTTTAATTTTGTATTATTAAAGTGAAACCAAAATCAGAGAATTTCTAGTAACAAATTGTATTTTATATGCTTTCGCAAAATTTAAAAAAATGTGTTATGGGTAGAAAATGAGTATTGATTTCTTGGGGTACTTTCCACAAATTGAAATTAAAGGCGTCAAAATAATTGACCATAATCCTCTGCTATGCGATTTGATGGAACATACTACCGTAATTAAAACAATGCATGTAAATATAGATGATAAAAATTGAATTTTAATAAAACTGAGGTTGGATTAAAACTGTAGTAACGAACTAACAGATTAATATTAACTCTTTGCACTCGGATGTCCCACCTGAATGGACATGTGTGTTTACCTGAACTTTTCTATTGAAATGGCACAAGATAGCAAATAGTAAAGTGACGCCAAGTTGCTAATACAAAAAGTCAAAGACGGCTCGGAGTACAAAGGGTTAAAAACGTAGGACATAACAGTCAGCGCTCCGTCCGATACGGAACATATTTATTGTATCATAACGGTACAATTAACCAAAGTTATTTCATATTTTAGCGTTAAATAGTGCACATTTGGATATAATTTTTCATCAGTCACTTGATGCAATGGCATAAATATATATATAGTGATTAAAAAGATCTGTTTAAAGCATTTCAATATTATTTCAATTATATCTGATATATTTTTTATGACATAAACCTACATAAATCAAGGGTACACGTTATTTTATTAGCTCTTAAATTGTTTGATCGCCTCTTTATTATTACCATTTTTGCATTGTTGTCACAAGCTTCGTTCCGTTTGTGTTCTTTGTAAATACGCACAGCCGGCTTTCTCGGGATTTGCAATAACTTATTCGTAGTTCATATTAGTGTAATAACAATCGAATGCGTGTTGTAACCCCATGCCTGACGTGCCGATACAAAAATAAAAGACTTTTTTAGTCTTATAGTCTTTATATAGTGTATTATTATTAATTTAATTGAAAAAAAACAACAATTTATGTATTATCAATAAAGTTGTACCACACTTACATTAAATAAAATGAAAAAGCCAGGCAAACAGTTATATCTAACGAAATACTAAAAATTCAAATGCGAATTCAAAAATATATTTAACACTAGATTTACGGAGCCAATTTGACTCATTCAAAATTTGATTACCACATATATAATATATTGATTGGTTAATTTTTTAATAATAAATCTTTCATTTCAATTGATTTGGAACTATTTTCTTTGCAAAAAATTTCAATTTTCTTATATGATTCAAATTGGCTCACTTCAGAAAAATAGGTATATCAACATCCGTAAATCTAGTATTAACATGCTGAAAGCGCGTACTTCCTGTCCGCAAATATTCCTGTTCGTCGCTAATTACAATCACGCTTTAATTTTCCCGTGTTACGATGTTTTTTTCCGCAAAATGTTTCTCATACAGACTAACAAGTTGACTTGTAAGTATGAACGTTACTTGACTCGTGTCACACCTTAGGATGCGTTTATTTTCATACTGAGGTATATTTCCGTACCTTTGGGGAGGGAAAATATTTTTTTTGTGTCTTTCCGCTTTAACAGCCCGAACCTTTCGCGTAAGATCTATTGTTTTACATGGGTTTCGAATTACCGAAGCTTTAATATATATATATCACATAGTAAAAATTTCCCAGAGGCAACGGGGGATCTAAACCTCATGAAAAATGAAAAAAAATGATAAAAAATTCGAGTCTTTACATCCTTTCCCACTGTAGTCGCGTGAAAAAAATGGTTTTGGATGTTGAAAATTGCCTTCGGCAGATACAGCTTACATTTTCGTGTTACATTGAATGACTAGCGTGTTTTTACGTAAAATGTCGTTAAAACTTCGCCGCAACAAAAATGTGTAGTTTGCTAGAAATGCTACCGATGAAAAACTATATTTATGATTCATTTATGAAGGTAAATTTCAATATGAATTTGTGGGAGATGAATGATAATTGGCTAATCTAAATACATTGTACTTTGCGCGGGATGTTAATGAGGTGTTTATCTTGAATTCCATACTCTGACCTAGAAGTAAACTCTGAAGCGTGCTATTGTTGAGTCTTTTTAACCGTGAACCCTTGCTTCACAGTTTAGTTACAGGGCTCTCAAGTTAACATTGCATATAATTTAACTTCACGTTGTAATAGATCGATTTAAAATTGTCAAGTTACCATTATATAAATCAGTTTACACTAAAAATATAAAAATGCCAAATTTTATTAAAACCACAGATGTTCTGTGTGGAAGACACTCGTCGAGCTTTTTAACAATACACCACCTGTTTCTCAATTTAATTACAGGTCTTTCAAATTACCATTGCATATAATATAATTTCACGTTATAATAGATCGATTTAAAATTGCCAAGTTACCATTACACATATTAATTTACACTGGAAATATAAAAGCGCCAAGTTCTTTTAAAGCCAGTTACAAGACTAGCACAGGAACTGGTGCAGCTTCTCATAGTTGAATTTGGCACAGATGTCCAATGCCAGAGATACTCGTCGAGGCTTTTTAACAATTAACCCCTTCCCCCTCAATTTAATTACGGTGCTCTCAACTTAACATTGTGTATAACTCAATTTCACGTTCTAATAAATCGATTTTTAAATTGCTAAGTTACTACTACATATATTAGTTTCCCCTGGAAATATAAAAATACCAAGTTCTATTAAAGCCAGTTACAAGATTGGCGCAGGAGTAGGCGCAGCTTCTTACACTTGAATTTGGCACAGATGTCCGATGCGGGAGACACTCATCATTTCTATTCAAGGCGTTAACTTCCACGAATACCCACCATTTTGGATAAACCATTTCCCCAAATTGCACGAAAGTCTATTAAAAATTCTGAAATCCACCACTTAAAAAACCAATAAACTTCTTCAATCTAGATTAATCCTATGTCGATGGAACTCTCAGCGTACTCTATAAAACATGCATCAAACGATCGGGCACCTTCGATTCTGGAATCTTGACGTACGATACCCGAATCTCAAAGGCGTGCAGCCAAAACGAGAAGCTGTATCGTGAAGCATCATCACGAAAGCAATCTAATATGCTACCACACCGTCGAATCTGGAATGGAAGTCAGTGAGCCAACGGAAGAGGATGTGGAACGATCGATAGGTAGTATCACCTCGATAACACCGATTAATGATTTCTCCACATCGATCAACTCGACCGTGCGCACAACCCTGGAAACAGCGAACAGTTCCTATGAACAGAACGTAACCTGGACGATAGTAAAAGGTGTCGTTATTATCGGTATTATCGTGACTGCTCTGATAGGAAATGCTTTGGTAATCGCAAGTGTCAGACGTCATCGTAAGCTTCGTGTCCCTACGAATCGTTACGTGGTCAGTTTAGCAGCTGCGGACTTTCTCGTTGCTGTATGTGCAATGACTTTCAACGCTTCTGTTGTGCTGACAGGCCAGTGGATTTTCGGTAGAATAATGTGCGATGTGTGGAACTCCCTGGACGTTTACTTCTCCACGGCTTCGATTCTTCACTTGTGCTGTATCAGCGTTGACAGGTATTACGCGATTGTCAGACCGCTCGAGTATCCGGCAATTATGAGGAGGCTCACCGTTACCTGCATGATAGGCAGCGCGTGGATCTTGCCGGCTCTTATCAGTTTCATTCCCATTTTTTTGGGTTGGTACACGACCAAGGAACACCTCGAGCATCTCAAAAAGAATCCTCAGGTAGAGATCGAAGGTTTTATGTTTATATTTGTCATTTATATTTTTGTATTTTGCGTACATTTGTTTTGTTTGATTTTAGATGACGATGAACATTTGTTTTTTTTTGTTCCAAGTCTTTTAACAATTTTTTTGATTTAGATTATTTCGAATGTTTTGATAATTTGGTAATAAGTCAATAAGTATTAGTTGATGGTGAATTTGATAGATAATATTATATTATTGGACGAAATGGATTATATAGAATATATCAGTGTATGGGGTGATTTAACATTAAAACTACTGAGCCAGTCAAAATGACTTGTTCCTTATTTGGTACAAAAATTCTCTTTTACAGGAGAGCCACAGAGTAGATATCCCTCGTCTATCTTGTATAATAAAATATAAATTGTTGTGTTAAACATTTCCTCCACCTTTTGGCACCTCTTCGTTCTAAAATAATTAGTGGTATATTCAAATACAATGGATTTAATGCTGGTAGTTCTAGTGTTAAGGATAGTGTACATTACGAAGAAGTAGAGAAGGAACCGTGATAATTATGACCTTTTCATGAGAACAGTGCTGTTAGATAATGATATAGTAGAAAATATTTTTTTTGTATAAGGTAACGATGTTTTTTTCTGGAATCAAACTTTATTTGGTTGAAAAAATCGCACTGCTTTTTAACACGAGTCATTCATTCGAGTTACAGTCCTTTTACAGTCCAGGCGATTAACACAATCAATGTTCTACGTTAATATGTATCCTCTGATTAATATTTTGTTATATTTGCCTATTGAAACTGTTTTACAGTTTCTGTACATTGTCTTTATTGTCAAACACCAAGATTGTGTAAATGAATAGCTTCATACTGAGTCGTTGCTATACTCTGTAGTCTTGTTTAAAGGGCTTGATAAATGTCATTCGATACATGTAAATGTACACTGTGTAAATGATTGCAAAGGAAGGTTTTATTGGAAAACATTCTTATCGCGTGAGACAATATTAATGTGGGTTTTATCCAAGTTGGTACTCGTCGTGTTCACTTTGTAGCTCACTTTTCTAACAAATGCCAATAGATCTCTGTCATCCTTATTACATAAATTACAGAACACTTTGTTCATACGTATCTGGCGATTATTTTGTGAGAAAACGTTGAAATACTGTTTTCATGTTTTTTGTAGTACCGAAGATACAGACTTAACAAATTTTTTCGGCGCAAGTTTGAACTTGAAAGACAAATACTAGCAAGTGGATTTTTATTTATATATCCCAAAAAAGTGCAAAATATTAGGGATACCGAAAAGTAATCAAAACTGCAGAAGTGAAAACTTAATTGGAACCGTTTTTCAACAAAAAAACGAAGGACTTTTTTAAAAAGGGAATCGAACTACTACCTTAACGCTAGCAAAAAGTGTTCGAAAATTATGGAAATAATTTTGTTGATTAGTATTTACCGGTTTCTTTGCCGGAAAAAAAATTTTTTATTACTTTTCGGTACCCCTGATATATACAGTATATGTTCCATAAGAAAATAAGTATACGAGTAAACGAAATTATAGGACTTAGAATAATATTTAACAAGAAAATAAAATCTCTCGTTAGTTTTTACAACTACATGTTATTTATTGTAATCAAAATTCTTTGGTCTACGCTTCGAAAATTAAAACCGTATTGTAAATATTTAGATTGAAAAAAGTTTCTCGAAATGTCATTCTCCGTGACATATTTTAATATTTATTTGGCATGAAGAAGAAGAATTGGCATGAAGTTTGGCGTAATGACTTTGTATTTCTAAGGCTAAAAAAATACTTTCGGTTGTACAGTTGCAATTAATTAATTTATTGCCAATAAATGATTCGCATAGAACATCACCAAATTGTATGGAATAATTATAACGTACTGTATTAAAATAATTTGCATATTACCGAGATATTTAAATATTTGTTACTTATAATTCATCGAGATCATTTGGCACTTCATTTTGTTAGCAGGCAAAGTATTATTAATTGGTCAGATGTCCCTTTAAATTTTCAAATTCGCAATGACTTATAATTTTTCTCCAGTTTCATGTCTCATTATTTTTCGTTTCTCGTAGTTTGTAACATTTTTCGCATTTAACACTAGAACTACGAAGCGAATCAAAATCACTGGTCCCAGATTTTTCCAAAAATTTACCAAGTGTAAATTGTTAGACTTAATGCACTAATTTGCTGTTTTTAGAAAATACAAATTCACCGAGTTGATCACCTTTTCCATCTCTTGTTTCTTATTTTTCCAAAGTATTTATTTAATAGATTGATATATAATTGATTTAACGTAGTTCTATCATTTAAACACAATTGAATTCATTTTTCAATATATTCACGAGTGAACGGAGTGTCATTGTTTACGATTGTGCCTGCAGTATTTCGATATTATCGCATAATTTAGAAATTCACCGTTTTTAATTACCAGTCACATGAGATTCATTTACAATTTGAAATATACTTTCCCCCAGTTGCAATACGAAATTACCTACTATTAATACCGTCGGGACAGGTTCAACGTATATCTCCCGATTTGTCTGTCGCAATTAACTGAATTTCAGTCGGTATTTTTAGGCGAATCGTAATAATAGGTAGGATTTCGGTCCGGTCGAAGATAAGGTGAATGAAGAATGGCATTCGGTGGAAGAAAATAACAGGGGAGATGAATGGCCTTATGTATTTACGTAGATAACTCATTGGCTGCCTCATATTCAAGTACCTAGACTATCTATGGAAATTATGTATTTATAGCCCCAATAATTCTTACACGTCGGACACTTCCCTTGTGATCGGATTATATTTAAATTACTCCATTTTATTTTCGATCGTTTGGCATCTTTAGTCCCCTTTGTAAATACTTGCCGTATTTTTCGATAAATAACACTCACCTATTGTATTACGCGCACTTCTATCTTTTCGGCATTCTTTTTTTTCATAGGTAAAATCCCATCATAGTTTTATTATTGAATTTGATATCCTTCATGTCGCTTTCTAATGTATAACGCGCAGGTTCTTATTTTATCAAGTTCAACTTTTTTGTGTAAATAACGCGCGCATTATCTGCCGAAAAATACGGTACTTTCGTTGGTTTAATAACATTTTGTATATTAGTTTTTATAATATATCCGACACAAAATACATTATTCACGTTAACACGTTCAACACCATGCGGGTCACCAGTGACCGCGCTATTTAATTCAATGGAATTTCGTATGACTTTTAAATTGTAATATTTACAAATTTTTTACTATATTCGATATTTCAATATTGACACTAACAAGGCAAGGTCCTGGTGCGTCTAAGTAGTTTAAAATTGGTATTTATTGTTTTATGGCATTGTTTACGGACAATTTCTGATGGATGTAGTAACAAATATCGCTACAAAGGAACTCATAGTACTCCAAGTAGTAAAATCAAAAATTAGCTTTTTATTATAAAAAGAAAAAGATGGAGGAATACTTACCAGTTGCGTATTATGGTCAGAAATGACAATAAGTGTTAGAGAATATAAACGGGAAATTATAGTTTTAGATAATAAAATGTATCATTTGATTTTGCATTTTCTAATGTCTTAAGTTACATTCTTGAGCTCTCAAGAGACCTAAAGTAAAGTCAACTTTGAAACTAATCATACACCAGGAGCCGGAGCCAAATTATTTTAAGCGAGAAAATTAAAAATAGACTTCTTGCAAAAACGAAAAATAATAGAAGGTAAATGTTCACTTTAAAAATAGTTACCTAATTTTGCCTGGAAACTAGTATTTTTGGCAATTCTGATAAAATCATCCCATATAAAATTTTATTTACTTTTTATTTTTAACGTTTTAAGAAATAAATGTAGTAGTATATAATATCGTGTCGGGAGAAAAGTTTCTACTTCAATGCGATAGTCAAACAATTTTTTTGCCTGTAAAGTGCATATTTACAGGAACGATTGTATGGCTTTATTATAAAAATAGCAAAACGTGGTCGAACAAAGCGGCACATATTTCGTTCACAAAACTCCGTTTAAAGTAAGAAAATATTGACCACACTTTTATGCTGAAACATGAAAATTTTTTTTTCAATCCAATATTCTGTGAGGAAAATATCGTGTTAATATTACATAAAAGTACTTCAATATCATTACCGTAACTATTTTGAAGTTCTTCTAATTTCAACTATTCGTTAGTCTTGTAAAACGGAAAAATTAATATCCCACTTGAATCCTTATCATCGTATATGCTCTTCATAGCTTCTTCTGTCTAAACATTTTCCAGCTGAGTGAGCATTACATCCCTCGATCTCGAGCTTCTCGTTGAATAAATATTCCTCTCTTTGTAATTTCAACTGCGGGATGTTGTACTCATTTTACCGTAGTATTACTCTCGTGAAATTATAAGCCACGTGAAACTTTCATCTGTCAGAATTGCAATGAATTCAACAAACCCAATGTATAACCGTCTGTAGCACCAGGAATTCCTTCATTGTTTTCCCTCAGCGTTGTCTTCTTTAACAGTTTGACTCCTAGCTCATTGGCAAAATCTCTCCAACAGGAGTCAAAGACACAATAGCGTTTATAAATCCACAGTAATAAATTGCTGGCAGTCTTTTCATCGTGAAATCTCAGTAACGCGATCGCGCTGCGAGAGACTTAACCCCCTGTCGTACTTTGACGAGTCTTTCGGGTCAAAGGTGAATATCTAATTTGTGATACTTTCAAACGAAACATAAATATCACGAGTTCAATTTGTGTTCACAAGTAGTTGCAAGTTTCGGCTCCTTCCAGATCATTTTGGCACATCTTTTGGGTCCGAATTCTCCTGAATTAAATACTTACATATACTAATTAAATACTGAATTAACACTTTTGCTGTTGGTTACATCTTTGGTACACAACTTCCGGAATCGTATTGATCGACTGTAGTTCTTAACCCTCGCACGGCGGATCGTCCAGCGTGACAGACACTGGGCCCATTCAGACCCATTCGATTATGTTTACTGATGTATCGAGCGAGTTACACCCTTAACGTGACCAACAGTGGTATTCAATGTAGGTACATATACATATAGTCGATGTATACAGATATCTGATCGTGATGGGCACTGGGCCCATTCGGACCCATTAGGTTAAGTTTGCTAGTGCGTTGAACCATGCTACACTTTTAACGCAGACCCAGAGTGGTATTCAATGTAATGTACAGGGTGTTTCAAAATTATATGTCATGGCTTGAAGGGGTTGTTCTACACCACTGGATCCCGGAGATTTGCGAAAAAAACTTGCCGCAAAATTCGGGAAACGGTAGAAAATTATTTTTATTGGCTCATCGTATTCGTCTTGTTACGTAGGCAAAATGGCTGAAAGGAACCGTGGGTCAGAAACGAACCGTTCTCTCGCAAAGTAGCTTTTAATTGTGCCTTCCGATTAAAATTTCGACAATAGTTAAAGCAGGGGCGACGTAAACGAAGCTAAAAAATGGTGCATTGTGTCACCGAACCAGAAGAGGAGTGCAAGTGTTTATGCTCTGCTCCCGGGGTGGGGGGCTTGAGCTCTGAAAGCCATGACAAATAATTTTGAAACACCCTGTGCCTGTACATATAGTCGGTAGGTATATACAGATGTCTAGTCATGGTGGACACTGGATCCATTCGATTATGTTTACTGATGCAATGAGCTTTGCGCTCCGAATTATTTTACTAACTATCCGTCAAATAAGCAAATATAGTCTCTGAAAATTGTCTCTTGATAATTATTCATTTTTACATTATACTAAAAAGATTTGTAATTACTGCGGGATATGTATGTTAAGATGCAAAATTATTGTTGATTTTGAAAAGTCAATAATTAATAGATAACACGTTAAGTAGCACAGGAAGCTGTGTCGAGTGTAGCTCGCCATAGGAGCGCAAAGGGTTAACCCTGCTGTTCTGCTTGGGTCTATAAGGCCCGAAATGGAGAGTATATTTTCACTGATACTATGTTTCTATGTATTAGTTTTTGATATTCAATGTTTTGAACATTTACGTCTACCTGTTTGTATATTTTATGTTTCCTCAAATGTAAACCTTTGTTCGCCGGTTCACTATGACTGAAAGGGATACGAATATAAAATATAAATGAGCAGAACAGCAGGGTTAACGTGAACCAAGATTGGTATTCAATGTACGTATATGTAGGTACATATAGTCGAAATATACAGAGATGTTTGATCGTGACGTTGTAGATATACAGTTATGCATTTGACCAAGAAAAAAGTAAATATATTTATATCAATAAAAACATATAATATTTGTTAATCATTAATCGTTGCAATTTTGTAGTAAATCTCTATTAAAGATTGACAATAGAGCTTAAATACATGGAACGATTTTATTCACTTTTCGCTTGATTTTAGTTTTTGACAATTTAATATCAACTTTCCAGTTTCATAATGATTTTGAAATATTACCTAAAATTCCGTTAGTACATACCTATAGTTATTGATGTCATTTAAAAACATGAATACTCAATTATAGAAAATGTTGTAAAACTAATTTTCTTTAGTTCACTACAAAATGAACAAAATAATTCAGACCGCAAAGGGTTAAGTGTTTGAATGGATTCTGTGTTCGCCGAGTGAGGGTTAAACACTGGAAGGATCAGCGCTACAGAAATTTCCATCACCGGTATCGAATGTGTTAAGGAGACATCACAAAAACATTATGCGATATCTCATTATGACAAAGTATTTTATACTTACAATTAGAGCTTCTTCTGATGAGTCGCTCAGAGTAAGTTTGACTCAATTATTTTATATTTGCTCCGATGAATCTTGGGCAAAGGCATTTGCACTTCTATTTATTAAATCATCCAAATTTTTCCACGGATGAATGCTCCTCCTTAAGTTATATACATACTGCGATGGTACCCGTTCTTAAAATAACTGAAGCAAAATTAGAAAGCCAATATATATAACGGAGGATCTCTTTACTGAGGTATTAAAAAGTTATTATCGAGTAATTTTATCCTCCCTGCAGCAGATGTAGAAAATAAACGGTCATTCGCCTCTTCTCCGATTGCATCAGGTTGTATAAGGAGCATTAATCCAAATGATATTGAACAGAAATTTAAATGAATTCAAAATATACTACCTCTTGAAAATTAAGAACATTTAATAAAAGTGAAAGTATCTTTCCTCTTCTTGCAGTGTATGGCATACGCAATCGTTTAGATCTCATTGCCAAATTTTTCAATGTGAATATAATCGAACAGTTGTAAATAAATAATCATCAATGAAATTTGGTCTTAAAATATAATCATAACGAAGGAGTAACAGCAAAACATATTTTTTTGTTTTGAACTGAAATAATTTGTTACCATACTTTATAGAAGTCAGGAAACATGAAATCTAGCTCAGGCTACTAAAACACTTAATGTAAGCTGCTTACAATAAAATGTTTGAAACCTTAGATATTGGTCCGAGACAAATGTCAGCCGAAAATCTTACGACGCATACACAACTGCCTGAATCGTCGAAATTATCGTATTCGCTTTGCATATTGGCCATTAGCCAACGGTACTTCGTTTACAGTCCCGGGAAAAGAACGCAAAAATATCGAAATCTTGCCACTCGTTCTAATTATGCTAATGAAAATTAAACAACCAGATATCACCGGTATAATTTTCAATATATACGAATCTTTTAAGTCAAGCAATTAAAGATCGATTGTGAGCTGCAACAGGATTTCGGCATAGCTATACAGTAATGCAAGAATGACAAATACTGTTCGTGTTTCAGCCGAAAATACGTCACAGAAATCGATTTCTGATCTTTCCGACTGTGATTCATCGTACTCAAAAAAACTGAAAAAATTTGAGCATAACAGTGATAACATTAGACAATTACTATAAAAAGGAAAAACTTGTGCACAAAAGATTTCAATACGAAATCGACATTTAAAAAATTTGTCATTTCTTGCGCGTAGAACTTGTAAAAGAAAAATCTAAAAAATCCTTAACTCGTGCATTGATGTTTAGAATATGTCAGAATTTTTCCTGAATTTTTGCACCCCATTAAGTGGGCAAAATGAGGTAAAAACTGACTTTTCGAATTTACCCCGTAACTACCCTCCCGGTGAAGGTATCGGATTAAAAGTTGTTGTACAATAGTTTCTTATCGTTACCTATCAAATGAACCATCGTCGAATAAAATCCGCTCAAGGCCATTTTTGATCCCCTTATCCTGCTAGACCTTTTGATTTATGTACCTCCCTGGTTACATAAATATAATCTACTGAACTTCTGAAAACCGATTAACTTTCAAAAGGCAGGAAATTCAACGATCAACTTAAAATATTGCATTTAAATAAACGAAATGATCGTTTGTTAAAAGAATCACATTGGAATTTCGCCCAATTAGGTGTGCGTGTTTGTCGTGAATCAAGCATATGGGGTGATAAGTTCCTCCGTCTCCTTCTGGATTCCTGGTCTCGTGATGATCGTGATGTACTGCAAGATCTACAAGGAAGCTGTGCGTCAAAGAGAAGCTTTGAGCCGAGCTTCTAGCAATACCGTCCTAAATAGTGTTCACTTACATCGCGCATCCACCTCCAGACATCATTCCCGGGCGTCTCATCAATTGTTGTTGCATCCAAGCGATGCAAGTGACTTTGGGAGACCAGTTTCTTACAGAACAGCCGCAGAGCTCAACATCGAGAATGGTGAGTTGCAATGTGAGTTGCATAACGAGATGTTCAGTTTAACAAATGATTTCTTTTTATATCTGAACCTTGCGATTCTAATAAATAACTCTTATTAATATGAAATATTCGAGGGACTGCTCTGTTGTAAGTAGCTTTTGATATTTCAAAGAATACGGCGTAGGAGAAATATCTATTATAGTGCACATATCCGTTGTTTATTTAGAGTCTGGAGGACGAGAAGCGTGCAGATTCTTAGTGTCATTTATAAACGCTGATGACTGTTTGGATAAACAGTGCTTTCGTCATTTTCTGTAATTCTGATATTCAAATTGCGCTAACAATAAGTATTATTGACGACTGTATTGTTGTGAGAATATGCTCATGTTACGTGAGATTTCGTGTTTTTAAAAGGGCGAGGGTATTTAGGGACAAGACTGTTGTGGCAGACCCTTATATTAAAGAGTATTTTACATTAAATAAATAGAGTTCGTTGAAGTGTAAATCGACTTTGTATTTTTCTTTGTCAGGAATTTTGGGAAACTTTTTATTACTGCGCTTTATATTTTTCTTTGCAATGCTTTGACAAGAGTAGGATATTTTAAATTAAATGTCTCAGATGAGTACTATGAATGGAACGTGGAATTTGGACTTACTATATTAACATTGCATGAAGTGTTTGACACGCTTTTCCTCTACAGAAAAATTGGGAAAAGGTATGATAATATCATGGGCGACGACTTAAATTGCAAAACAGTATGTTGTTCTCTTAATACAAGGCTTATCTAACTCTAGGTCTATCAAGGTGGTCAAAATGACTTGCTCTGAATTTGTTGAAAATGTTCCTGAAATTCCTAACGCTGTTTCTTTTTCAATTTTCTACATTTATCTTAACCCTTTGCGGTCCTATGTCGAGCAGTACTCGATATAGTTTTTCACTTGATTTTGTTTTCTGACAATTTAACACTAGAACTACCGAGCAAATCAAAATGACTGGTTCTCAATTTTTTCAAAAAATTCTCCATCTTTGTATGAAAGTCATACAACAAATATTCAACGTTGATTTGATAAAACACAGATTACCGAATCGATTATCTTTTTCATCTCTTAATTCCTCTGTTTCTAAAGTACTTATTTAATAATTTTAAATATAGTGCATTTTCCACCGGTAGTTTTCATTTTCATAATGATTTTGTAATATCACCTACATATCCGTCATTATCGATAGCTATTAACATCATTTTAAAAAAAATGAATAATCAATGATAGAAAATTTTGTTTAGCTCACTACAAAATTAACAAAATGTTTGGGGCCGCAAAGGGTTAAAGAGTGTAGATGATTGAATGAATTAAGATTTTTACCACCTTAATTTACTTCATTGGGAGATATATATTTGATACTTTTAAATATATTAAATTAATCGTTGTTAGATCTTGTGTTAATGACAATTTAATAGTTACTGTTACATTAACAATTTTTTAATTAACAATTTCATAAAATATCAAAGATGTGAACTTAATTGCGTGATTTTCAATGAACTCTTTTTTCGGTTTTAATCGCTGTGCTCATTTTGCCTAGGATTCGGTGTGTTAGATGGATTCCAAAATGCTGAGGATATGATATACATATCACGTAGGAATATTTTCCCAGAGATGACGGGAATTTGAATTCGTGCCAACTGTTTGCAAGTCCGAGCCTTTGCCTCTATACTTCGTTGCACCATAGTACTTTCCGATGAGAATTTTTTCAGCTTTGAATAAGGAAAATTTGTTCAAACTCTTTCTCAATTTTACCCGTATAACCCATAGCACTCTAGGTCTTTTCAATCGAGAATTTGTTCGACTGTGAATAACGAAAATTTCTTAAAATTCTTCTCCAACTTTTACTCTTACTACTATTTGCTATCCTTTCTTTTTCAAAAAAATTTTTTCCAAAGCCATAACATTTAAATAATTAAAAATTACATTTATATCTGGCTTTCAATACGTAATACTATATCTATTATTAAGAGAGAAATAAATACGTGTTGGCTTCATCCACAATAATAAAATTATACATTAATTTAATGCAATTTTTGCAGTTTTAAAGTAACTAAATCCATGAAGCTATTAAACTTGATTTACAATTTTAGTGGATTCGTTTTATACAGTTAAAAATTGTTCAGAACGAGTCTAACAACGCGATAACAAAGAACAAAAGAAAAAGAAAAGAAATATTTACATAACAATTGTACTATAGGAAATTTTCCACAAAAGAAACCATAAGAGAAATCGTATAAAATAAGTACCCCTTAAATCAAAAGGCAAGTTTACTTAAAATAACTATCTTAAAACAAAGGTCCATTTTTTTTATTTCGTATTAACTCGTCGCAATAATTTCAATGTTCAGTTATGATGAAAAATCTCTCTTCGACATTAAAAAACAGATCTCGAATAATCAGCAGAGATTAAACTTCTTTCCAATAACTTACAAAAAACACCGTGTCATTTAAATTTAAAAAAAAAAAAAAAACTCTTAATATTGCTTCACAGCTCCTACATTTAGCCGAAAGGCGAAATGCAAATGCAAACGTTACCATGAACAATTCCGCGTAAAATACATCGTCTTATGTATGTAGGTCCACGTTAATTCGTCCTCAAAGTTAACGTTTACAAGCGTAATTATAATAACGCGCAAGAATCAAGGTAATTATTGTGATCGAAAATTTTGCTTGGTAGCCGACTTTGCGGACGGATGTCTCCTGTAATCTGTCTGTCATTTTCGATATCCAATGGTGCAATTACCGACTACCATTTAATACCAGTTTTCGATACTCCGTGTAATTTCAAGTCCTCAAGACGTAGAAATGACTCTCGGTTCATGGAAAATAGCCCACTCAACGAAGAATTTCAAGTATACCAAGATTGATTATGTCACATTGCAATTTATATACAAGATAGCAGCGATCATTATGCTGAAAATTAATAATCGAGTTAGCACGGAAGCACTATTCTACCGTTAACGCAATTCCCTGAGCAGTTTGTACTAACGACAGAGTTGAAGAGAATAAACGGTTAACACGTTGAATACCATGGTGGTCACCGGTGACCAGTGCAGCTGAATTGAATTAATTTTCATATGAATTTTAAATTGTTATATTTACGAATTTGCATATGATATTTAAATATTGTCGTTAAAAAGATAAAGATATGTTTAGTGGATAACTATTTAAACCTTTAAAGTTTCTCTGCTTTATGAAGATGTGATTTTGATAGAAAAAGTTTCACTTGAGTAGAAGTAACGAAACTAGCGAAATGCCAGTGGCATTCAACGTGTTAATGAACGATTTCAACAGTCTTTTCACCCATTCTCTGAGAATGTAAAGAGTAAAAACCACTTGGCGCAAAGTAGTAAACGCGCTTGGTAATAACGTGTTATACTCTTTAATTAAATTAATATGTAACAAATTAAAAAGTGAATGCGTATGAAACAAACACTTATCGTACAACATGTATTTTACTTTATAGAACAAAATGATGTTGGGCATCAACACATTTTACATGTTTTATAAAACGTAGCCCAAAGTGACTTAGCTTTACTTATACATTTACATATTACTTATTTTTGGTTCTGTTATCGCTTTCTCTAAGTACTTCCGACATGTCAAAGAACGTTATAGCTAAAATAATTGCCTTTTGGAATCTTAGTCACAAAGTTAAAAATTTTTAATCCTCCCACCACATTATTTTAGAATCCTTGAAAGAACGAATTAGCTAAATAGTTGAGGTAAATAGTTTACAATCTTCACGGAGCTATTCTAGCGGTCTATTATTGGTATCTTTTGTGTCCGAAAGTCTATAGTCTTTTCCATTTAATAAACTTGTTGGAATTGTATTACGGGACACAACAATGAACATAATGTTTAAAAAATGTACAATCTATCCGATTATGACATTTACAAATATCATACAATGTGCGTTTATTTAATAATGAACAAAACAGTGACACAGCCCCAAAAATCAAATATTTGGCGC
Source organism: Cerceris rybyensis (assembly GCA_910591515.1). Lineage (NCBI taxonomy): Eukaryota > Metazoa > Arthropoda > Insecta > Hymenoptera > Crabronidae > Cerceris > Cerceris rybyensis. Next base: position 11,287,296 of record OU342793.1, read on the forward strand.
AACACTGCAGAAATATTTCGCAATCATCACGCAAGTAACGATGGAAGTCTTCTAAGTAGTTAAAAACAAGTAGCGTTTAGTTAGATTCTATGAAAACTCGTTATTATTAGTAACGTTCTATTTTTAAGGTCAAGAACTAAAATGACAACTTGTTTTATAATTTGTTACAATACCTAATGTGTATTTTTGTGTGAAAACAATTTTTCGCTTCACCAGGATAAGGTACTTTATCGAATTCTAACACTTCCTTCGAAAGTATACTGCGATATAAATGCTTTAGTAACCTTGAATTATATGACAGTTTTCAAAATAATCCAGTGGAAAATAATGCAACAGGGGTCTGGCATTATTCCAAATCGCAAGTTGCTTCAGTTTCTTTTTGTTTCAAAAGTATGACTCGGCGTTGACTTTCTTATACGTTATAGACGCCATGCTACTCTTTTAAATAGTATATCATCCATAATGCATATGAAGCAAGAGTGTGACTGAATATTTTATGACAAAGAATTAATGGTGCCCTGGACTTTAAATTGTGTCTTTAATAAATTCCTCTTAAGAAATAATAAGCTGCATTAACTATTAATTTAAAAGTTTCAGAAAAATTCGACTTAATAAGTTCACGGAGTGCGATAGTTGATTACTAATTTGCTAGTTTGCTAACGTTATAAAAGATATTTTACATTACGTAGATAGGTTCTCTTATTACATCAAGGGAAGTATTAAAAACTGTATTTTCTCGTAGACGTAGCTTGATTCTATGAAGAGTCATTAGGAAGACAGGAATTTGAAAGCGATAATGAGACAGAAGAATTTCCGCACATTTAGCACCGGATATGAAACTATAATAAAAAAAAAAACGCAATCCGGTGGCAAAAGTGCATATAGAAAGATGAACTATGTAGGATAGTGGTACAATTTGTCTTTTTAAGACATTTTTTTGCATAAAAAATGTATTTGACTGAGTTATAATTAGGCTACCACTCGTGAGAGTTTAGTCACTCCTCCTTTCATGTACTTTTTATTACTAACATTTAAATTAAGCATTTTAATTTTCCCATTTATTTAGTATATTTGCATGAACGTATGTGTGGATGTACATAATAAATAAATATTTCCACAGTTTTTCTGAAGTTTATGTGATTTATGCTGTTATTGAGAGTACCTAAAGAATTATGAGTGTTAGTGTACTCATATCTTAACACTTAGTAAGTCGTAAGTCTACTGTCAGCTGTCGAAGCAAAGAATCAACACGTTTGTTGGGTATAAATATTTCTTATTAGTTTAATAGTTATGCTTCAAGTGCGAGTATATATTCTGTTTTTCATTGAATATAACTCAAAAGGGTTAATGTAAGGGTACTAGAAGACAAACAAGGTATCTCTTTTGGCACAAAAGCTTTAACACTAGATTTACGGTTGTTAATTATATACCTATTTTTACTGAAGTGAGCCAATCTGATTCATACAAAAAGATTGAAGTTTTTTGCAAAGAAATTAGTTCCTAATCAATGTAAATGAAAATTTATTATTGAAAAATTCATTGAAAACCTTTTTTACATAGAAACTCCTGTTTTTTATATACATTTTAGCTAAAAATGCTCTGTTCACGCGCGATGTACAAATCGAAATGATGACAGAAGTGGGTAGGTAAGAAAGATAATGTAGCGGAGTTGCGAAAACAAGGGGATGGCACTCATACAAATAATCATTGTATGCAAGGAGAGAAAAATTAGAGGAGGAACAAATCACGTGCGAATAGCAAGGTGCAAGCGATTAACTGTTAAATCATTTTATGAGTCAAATTGGCTCACAATCGTGAAAATAGGTATACCACATTCGATAATGCGACATGCAGGAATCTGCGGGGAAGAGGAATTAACATTTACGTATATTTCATTATGTGACTAAAAACCAACACATGTTTTTCAAAAATAATATTTAACTTTTTTATATATATAGTAATCAAATTTTCAAATGAGTCAAATTGGCTCAGTTCGTAAATATAGTATTAACATGTAATACTAATATCGTTTTTTTTCACTATTAACTATTTGAATCAGAATTTAGATACAAATCCATTTGTCTACATTACGTTGTTCTTTTTGTGGCAAGCTTTGTGATATGTAATAGTTGAACAATCTTGAAATGGAAAATGCAACTGAATAATATTTCTCATTTATATGATGCAAATTTTACAAGTATATTTGTCTATGTAAAATGCTCCATTAAACAAAGCACTGTATTTGTGACATTTGGTTGTACAAATAAATAATATCGTTCAACTCCATTTACGATTTTAAAATTAATTCTATGAGATGATCGAGAGCAATTATTTCCACTTCACTGGCCAAGCAGTACAACGATCGCAGAATGTTATCAAAACAAACCCGGTGGAACTCGGCGAGCGTAACCTACAGGTATCCTTTCCGCGAATTTTAACAATAAGTCACTTCGATGCTCGCCTCACTATCAGTTCCCCCGCGGCCGTCGACGAGTAATCAGTGCTCCGTGATCGGGTTCAACTACTTTTATCTATTAGTGCGTCCCATACGAGATCTTGAATCACCAAATATTTTTCTCTTTTTGCGGGCTACTTGGTAATCCATCGTCGCAGTAGTATCAACCCTTACTTAGCGGACATATGTACGTCTGCTCTCAGCCATCAAAGCATTTTCACCGTTGCCATTGTATGCCTGCGATCAGCCACCAGAGCAAAGAATCAACACGTTTCTGAGGTATACATAATTCTTATTATGATTTTCATAATTATGTTTTAAGTGCGATTAGACATTTTGTTCTTAATGAAACACGACCGCGGAGGATTAAATATCCTAACCCGTAAAGCGAGGTACCTAATTCTCCAGTACCCATGTTGGAGTATACGACTGCCGATTATTGGTTTCACGGTTTCAAAAAGTGCAGCGCCCGTTAACAAAAGACGGACAGACTTTCGCTTTCTTTCAAATTCCTATTTCTTACCAGATATCGCCTCCGTCTTCCTCGACTATCTGAACACCGATTTTTATTAAACTTACCTGAGAAGTAGGTCTCCGAAGGAATATGTAACACGTATTTGTTTTATCGGTCTCTTTCTGTATTGACTCCTTGACATACAAATAAAATAGAATTCGACGCGTCCGAAAAATACTATTTAATTTGGCCAACTGAACAGTTATGTGCAAACTTAAAAACAGAACATTTTATTTTGCAATTTGCATTGCTATGTGACGTGTAATCACGTTGGATGGACAATAATCAAGTAATGTTATAAAATAATAAATTAGTATTTTTATTGATGTACAAGTGAAATAATTAAATAATATAATAATATACTGTATGTCGTCCACCGGAGACAGGTCCTGACGTCTCGGAGACGTCAAAGTTCTACCACTGCACACGAAACGAATGACGTCTCCCAGACGTCATTGTATGTCAAGTGGTCAAGATGGTGAAAATGACTCCTTTACAACGATATTTATCTATTTCATTTTTCGCTCGAGGACCCTCTTGGGGCGAAGAAAAATAACATATTAAACACTTCCGCTTTCCTTACTAGATCGATGATTCTCTCTCCTTCATTTTGTAGTTTTGTATAGCGCTAGTAAGGATATCTTGTGTGTTTCTTTCCGAAAGGTCGGAGACCTGGAAACTTGATTGAAAGCCTTATTCAGTTAAAATTCAATCACGAAGACGAAATTAAAAGTTAATTTGCTAGAGAACAGTTCGTTTCTGACCTATGGTTCTTCTCATACATTTTACTTACTTCACAAGACGAATGCAACGAGCTAATAAAAAATTTGCTAAATATTTCTGGACTAAAAAAGGTTCTCGAAATTAGTTTTATTATAGTTTCAAGACGTCGATTTCGGACGTAGTAATGTTCAATAGGGGCTATCAGAATTGTCTATATGCTATAAGAAGATAAACATAATAGTTTATGGCATGAAAGAGTTATTATGCATTGCATATAATTTCGTTTTTTGATATGTGATTTAATGGGAAATGTTTCTCTTATTAAATCAATAATGATGGGAAACGATTGAATCCAATTTCGATGAACAAAATTATTACAATTTTTATCTTCATTTTATAGTGAAACATTAAATACATAGAAATTGAATTATGCAATGATAATTTATGCATTCATTTACATATTGTATTTTCTCTTTTGTGGTGCGCTAAATGAATTAATGAAATTAATAATTGAGATTTTATTTAAATCACGGTGAAAAATCTTTTTGATTTTTGAGAAAGAATCCTGTCACGTAAAAGTGATAATAAGCGATTAATACACCATCTTAATAACGCAATATGCATATATTGTATAAAAAGAATTTTCCGGATGGGAGCGTACCTACGTTTAAGCATATTTAATCTAAAATGACGTACCCATAGACCATTTCTCCTGTGCAATCAATTACAAGCCTGATATTGGCTTCTATGAGGGATTGATTTCAGCTTCACCAGATAGAATGAATCACTGATGTCCTCTACTATGAACGATATTAATTTCTGTTCGCTTGAACACTTTAACTGTTAATACTGATAAAGTGTAAATTTATGATCACTAAAAAATTCAACGGTTAAAGTTATTTTTAAGTAACTTTCTTACGATCTCCAACTGCTCTCAATCTAATTCTGTAGTAGTACTCATTACCTTGCGTTTATTTCCAAAATTGTGAATGTTTTTAATACAATTCAATTTTTTCTTAATTAATGTGGTGTACATTATAAAAAACTAAATTAAATTTCCGCAAACTATCAATATCGTATTTTCATACTAACTCCATGTTTTAATTGAATCGATACTAACGTTAAATTGAACATGTGGGAGATGTAAGGAGAAATGAACCATGAACTTTATAAAAATTAACGAATCTCTTTGTTCTTATTTTGTGGATTGCCATTAATAAGCAACTCTCTTGAATAAATGCAGACCACGCAAAACCCACATGAAAAGAAAAGACAAAAGTGGACAGTTGGTGCCCAACGGAAAAGTCCGACTGTAATCCTCAGAGGAGGGTCCTTATAACATATTGAAACATTTCTAAAAGTTTATGGTTTCTACAAACATGAAGTTTTCAATCTTCTTTACCACAGCTTCTCCAATAGTACTTCACAGTTAATGCGACTTAAAAGTAGATTCGGTCCTGCCATTCTGCAGTAGGATGTGTCGCCGGTCTTTCAGGAAGACTTCACATTCACGAATGTAAATGCATCCTTGATCCTAGTGCATTTTGCAACTGATGCATCTTGTAGAGATCAGTTAAGGAGAATCCTTGCCAAAAGTTTCATCGTACGAACTTGGCATTCTGCAATCACATCACATCCAGTCCTGAGTCTGATTCAGGCGACCCATAAAGCTTTAATGGCCAACCTTGCTATTGTAGTGATATATGCTGTTCGTTTCTATGAAAGTACTTCCAATTTTTACCAGTTTCTTGTTACTCGAACTGTTAAATGATTTATGTGCAGTAGACGAGTGAAAACTGCATGATATGACCACATATCGTGTGTATATTGTGTTCAGTTGTTACGTCGTTTTATTTGTTATGTTCTTTTAACATCTTATCCACGCTTACACAATAGAAGTCAACAGGATTTTGAGGACTAAGAACATTTACATTGATCCGTATTTTATTGCGTATTTTATTGGGCTGAATATGAATATAAAAACTGCTTTTCTATGTCTGCATCCATTTTTGAAAAAATCGGTTCGTGAAAAGATATAATTTTTTACACTTTAATCGTAAAGGTTTTTTAAATCTTTTTCACACAAGCAGATTCTATAAACCATCCTAAATATAAGAATATGTATTTTATTAATGTTATAGACATTAAAGCACGTTTCAACAATACTTGAAACGAAAACAATTACCAAAACGGTACAATTTTTGCAGATATTTTGTAATTTGTAGTGCACAAATACACGCTCAGGCAATTAAAAATTTGCTAAGTAATATATTTACGGGATTTAAATTAGTTATAATTAAATATATTAAATAAGTATTTTGAAAAAAGAGAGTCTAGCTGGCAATGGAGACGATCAGTTAGATAACTAGTACATTATAAAATACATGTGAAATATTTATCGTATCGCATCTCTATAAAGGGTCTAGCCAGATAAGGTTGGAGAAATTGCCCTCAAAGTTAATTAATCTTGGTGCATACCATTCGATAGGTCTCTGAAAAAAATTCTTCTTGCAAAGTAGGATACCACTATACCGTAATAGTAGTAACTAGGGAAAACAAACTTTACAAATTCTCCCTGATTTATTTTCTTCGCCTTTGTAGAAAGTGATGAAAAAATCACAGACATTATATCCAGTACTGCGAATACTTTTGAATTTCCTCAGATTTTATCATCAACACGTCGACTGCCATGGCGGTCACCCCTATCAATTGAAAACTTACTTGATAAAATAATTTTCTAATTGAAATATTTATGAATTTTCAGACACACAGAATATTAAAAAATATTTACGTTAAAAAGATAAAGATCTACAAATATCTATCTATTTATATCTTTAAAGTTTCTACCTTATAAAGATGTGAATTTAATAGAAAAAGTTTGACTGCAGTAGAAATGATAAAATGATCGAAATACCGGTGATGTTCAACGTGTTAACAAATCAACCATTCCTAACAAGATAGGAATCCATCAATTAAAGAACTTCCGTCGATCAATCGTTAAACATACCCTAATCACAAGAACAAGAAAATTGCCAAGTTTCTCCAACCCTTAGTTGAAATTTATAACAAGCCATCCAAGGTGATGAAAATACAAGTTCGAAAGACTAAATCCTAGAGACTAGAGAAGAAAAAAAATAGAGGAAAAATCGAGAGCAAAGAAACCGGTAAATGAAAGAAGAACGATGAGAACGTGGAAGCACACCGGATAAAGAGGAGAAAGAGGAGTACAGGGAAAGCAGGGAGAGTAGACGAGGGTTGCAGGAGGTTTGATCTGAACCCTGGCTGTGGTGAGCAGTAGGGTAGGTCAATGAACGCTCTTCCAGCCAGCTCCAACGGGAACACCACGTGACACCCTCGCCCAACACTTGTTCGCTCGATATCTGGAAACGACGGCGGCGAACTCAACGGGAGCACGGGAAAGAGGGGAAGGACACCCCCAGGAGCTAAGGGGTCGTCGGGGATAAAGGGGCATGGAAGTGGGCAAGAAAGAGGGTGGAATCTCGAGAAGGAAGAGAGAGAGACGAAGGATGTACTGGAAGCTAGGCTTGTTTACACGAGCACATCTCTGGAGCACCGACATCACCGGACTAACCGGATGTACTATGAAGCCTCTGTACCAGAATTGTTCAGCCTTTGCTGGTACGGCCAGTATTTCAGACTTTGTAGGTATAAACAGGTCGATCAGCAGTAGGTCATGCCTTTTTGGGCAACGCGTTGCAATAGAGTGTGTGTACAGGGTGGGTCAGTAAAAGCGAACCTTCAGAATACCTCTTTTAACACTAGATTTACGGATATTGATATAGCTAGTTTTCTGAATTGAGCCAATTTGAATCATACAAGAAAATTGAAATAGTTCCAAATCAATTGAAATGAAAGATTTATTGTTCAAAAATTAACTAACCAATATATTATATATATGTAGTACCTATTCAAATTTTGAATGAGCCAAATTGGCTCCGTTGAATTTGACAGATTTGACGGCTCAATTTGACGGATTTCTATCTTTTTAGAAACGATTTCAAAGTTTATATAGACACGGTACACTAGATATTTTACATGTGCTTTATCATATACAAATTACTTAACATTGGAGCTGCCAAGCAAGTCAAAATGACTGGCTGCCAAATTTTTTCAAAAATTCTCCAACTTTATGGGATAGCCAAAGAACAGATGTTCTATGTTGACCTTATAAAACTTAGGTTATCGAATCAATTGTCTTTTCCATTTGGTCATTCGTCTATTTCCAAAGTACTTAATTAATATATTGAAATATAAGAAATTCAATGCCGGTAGTTTTAGTGTTAATTAATCATCTTCACCGATTGACCCCCTTTTTCCAGTGTACTCATTTAAAATATTTAAGTATAACAGACTCAGCGCTGGTAACTTTAGTGTTGCTTTTTAAGTTACAGAGGAATAGTTGAATACAGAAGTTGTTCGATTCCGGGAGGACTGTTATGAAAAGAAAAAAAAAGTTTTCATTTGTACTTTTAACTACTTTTACTCCTTTCACACATTATACGCCACTGGTATTTCGCCAGTTTCATAATTTTTGCGGACGTGCAAATTTTTCTATTAAAATCACATCTTTACTGAGCGGAAATCTTGAAGACGCGAATAAATATGTGAAAAGTGTGGCGTGGAAATTTATTGAGTCTTTTTGTGATGGAAGGCAAGCGAGCTTTTACACTGTGTTTGTTTATTTCTTGTCAAGTCGGTGACAATATTCCACCGACGCAGATTTTTGGGAGGCTGAGCGAAGTTTTGGGTGTTTTTATCAATCACAATTCGATTAGTTAATGTACATGGTTGGTAGAGAAAAACTCCCTCCACTTTAGGGTGTGTTTGGAAAGAAGAGGGTGTTTTTTGGGAAAAATCTGGCTTGTGGTGGTTCACACAGCGGAGCGCTTTGGCCGAGGATTTTGACTTTCTGCTGTCCCGTGGTTTTGTGGTGGTGCATTTCGGGTCGGCAGTAGATATTCGAGCACCGTTACGTGGGCAATAATTTATTTATTTATTGACCATTGTCGTCTAAGAAAATTTCGACTTGTAATTGCTTTCGAGGATCCTAACTTTGAGTCGCGGCAGTTACAAGTTGGTTTAACGAATTGTGAGAAACGGAAAACCGTGTGTCGCTACAAATATATAATAAACAGGGCTTCACTTTTTCAATATCAATGTTTAAATTTAGAATGTATTAACATGTTTGTAAGCATTATTAACGTTATATGAAATTATATTGTATTTAACAGCAACGGTTTCCGGTGACCCCCATGACATTTAGCGTGTTAAAAAATGTAGCAACTTCCGATGAATAATCATTATTTCAGCAGATGTTACAATTTAAATATGCAGGGCTGGAATGAGGGCAATTGTGTTACAAACTTTCTTCCCTGGTAGAATTATTTATTGTTGCCACTGGAACGGAGGATCCTGTCTTCTCTAATTTTTAGCCTCTTGTGTTGATCTATGAATGGCGAGAGTAGGCGGTGCAATATTTATAACTTGAAGTTATTTAAGTTCACTTTAGTCAATCGATTCTTTTATTTGTCACACTGAGTTCGTTAATTCTTTATGACACTTCTTAGAAGGGTGTTCATGCCTTTTGGTTCTCCACACTTTATCATTTCCACCGCAAAAAAATATGAGGGAAATCGGATCGTTAGCTATAATTTTTTGGGGATAAAACATTTATAAAGTGGAATCCATCTCTCGAAAAAAACCGGCGTGGGTCTTTAGTATTGCGAAGAATTCCCCCCTTTCCGTTCTACAAGACGAGGAGAGAACATCTTTTGTCATATCCGTCGCAAGTTGGACGATTCGTCATTTCTTGACATATCACGATTACGGCTCTCGATATTTCCGCGTCCATCTATCTTGACTTTCTTGCTTTATGTGGCATTTGTAACGCACCGTCGATCAATCTTGGATTGGTCGAATAACGTCGGCAAGTCAAAACGTATTTATCGAAGAAGAAATCAAATGCCATAAAATAGAACTACATTTGGGCTTATGTCTGGCTTTAGTATCTTATTCGGATTCAAGCTGAAATCTGATAGGATTTTGCTGCTATGTTCCTTTTCCCTTAGAAAAACGAATGTTTTAAAATCGTTTTAAGGTTTTCTAATAATACGATACGCATTTCTATGGTTTAATGTCGTAATATTTTCCAAGGAAATTTTCTATAAGATTGGAATAGTAAAAATAATATTATTGTGAAAAACTGGACAGTTCAGAGTTATTTAGTAACACACTTAATGGGTTCCTACTTTCTTAAAATTTTTTTCGAATACAGAAGCAATGCAGTAAATATTTCACGTGTATCTTATAGTACACAGATTAATTAACTAGTATTACTTTTTGTCGCCTGATCTTTTTTTTCTTCAAAGTATTTATTTAGTATTTTCAAAAATACCAGATTCAGTGGCCGTACATCTAGTGTCAATAAATGGCTTGAACGAAGTACCCTTCCTATGATTACCGAGCTATGATTTTCGAGCTATGATTTTCGAGCTATTTCAATCAGTTAACTGTGGCTACTTCTTTTGAGAGTGCGCATCTACGTTAGTCAAGAAAATCCAGAGATGAGCATACATCTATCTCAAATTATTTATATTTTTTAGCTATTCGATTTATTTCGTCATGCCCACAAAATATTCCAAACATCTTTAAATTTACGAATATATTTTAGTTTTCGTCAAAATTACAATTTAAATAACCAGTGGTCGATAATTTTTACGCGTGACGAGAATACTCGTCAATCACAGCTAACTGGTTAATGTGGAATGTTAGAATGAACATTTAATTCGATCTCTTTCGCAGCCCCACGATGTATCCACGTCTAACGGTTAGATTAAGGAAATGTGTACTTAGATCAGGGATAGTCAGCTTAATCCCTACCGTCCAGTAGAAGACGATTCAAGCTTTTCTGATGGGGCAGATATTTCCTCCAATGCCAAAGCCATTTTTTTACAAATGGTCAGCATTCAAGTTGAGTTTATTCTTCCTTGTAAGTAAAAAGATAAGCTACGTATTTTTACTAAAGTTTCAATCTGAAATAACGAATACTTCGTAATTATGTTATATTAAACCAACCCCCTATGGGCTTCTGTGACTTGGAGGCAACGTAAGACGCATCTAAGTTTCTACTATTCAACTTCAAATTTTTAACATTGCGAAATTTTATAATTTAACTCGTAAAAATCATAAAATTCTTTACAAATCAGTAGTTAAAATTCAGGTTTAATCCTTCTTTTAGATAGTATTTTCATCATCTTCTAATTGTGCTATAGTGAAGCTCATCTTACGATATCACAAAAAATCGAGACTATAGAGGGTTAATGCAGAATCGGTGAACGGTAAGAAAATTTTATTATCAACAAAGATACAAAAATAGACGGTAGGTATAAAAAGGTTTACTACCCTTGGTTGAGATAGATCTTCTTTAAGTTGCTCGGCTGTATTCAGTAGTTGGGCTTGGGTTACATTTGATTCTGATAAAGGGCTCCCATACTTCAACCTTTCTCACCGACACACAAGTGTATCCCCTTTTGTTTTAATGAATTAAATGAGGGCTTGTTTCCCTCAGCTTTCTTTACTATCCCAGACTTTAGTTACCTGTTACATTTAGGGTAGATCTAACTTCCGTTATGGCCTATTCACGCCTGATGTACAAATTATGATAAACGGGTGTTTGCCTCAATTTTCTTCACATTTACAGAATGTAACCACCTGTTACATTTAGGTTAAGTCTGAATTAGGTAAGAGCCTAACCCACTTCAACCCCTTTCGTAGCTCAACTCCCAACGTATGGATTAATGGAGGGTCAGCTTACTTTAATCTTCTTCGCTATTCCAGACTATCATATTCTATTAATTTTAGCTCAGGTCTGTTTTTGGATGAAACTTGGTAACGTTTGATGTAACATCATCCTGTGAAGAGTATCTCACTATCAAAAGGTATTGAAATACAATTTGTTACTACCCTCAAAGGGGCAGTAATTTCTGAATTATCTGTATTTCTCTGTTCGAACATAATTCTCATAATTTTCTTAATACATGTCACGTACACCTATTATCAACTGTTTTTCGATAGATATTTTTTAGAATTCAGTTAACATTAGAACCACCAAACAAGTCAAAATGACTGGTTCCAAATTCTTTCAAAAACTTCTCCAAGTTTGTATGACAGTCTTAGAACAGACGATCGGTCATCTTTTCCACCTCTTGATTTCTCTTCTTCCAAAGTATTTTTTTGATATAATAAAATATAATAGATTTAACGCCGGCAGTTCTAGTGTTAATAGCATTTGGTAAGCTAAGTTACACATAAATTAGTATACACCTTTACATATATTCACACAATTATAGAAATTTTCAAACAGTTCTATGCCGACACCTAAAAAACAATGTATACCTATTTAGACATTGCACACACTTCACAACGGAACAGATAAATGCAGGTAACCGGCACACCTACGAATCAACTTCTTCTTCAACATTCCTCCGATTCGATCCTCGGTGACAATCGCCACGCCAAATTTATATAATTTGTTCCCCAGTATTTTATTTTTACCTCTATTCTGTAAAATACAGTTACATATTATTGAAAACACAAACTAGTCACAATGAGTAAATTTTTATTTTGACGAGATCGAGATTTATAACGTCGATCTCAACAATTTGCACGTCCAGGAGTCAACTCCTTCGATTAATCAGAGAGACAAGTCATCACAAAAATCGGCATAGTCCACCGGTTTCGGAACCTTCCCGGACGAGTCGATATCGGCAACAAGAGGAACAACCATATTAAATACAATGTTATGTATGAAGGAAGGCGAGACTAAAGTGAACGAAGTCTATTTAGTGCGATAAATCGGAGTGCGTGCCGGAGGCGAAATAATTATGAATGAGAGCAAAAGAGGAAGGGTGGATGAAATAAAAGAAGCGTGTGTCCTGGTAGTGACAGGAATAAAGGGAAAGTGTCGATAGAGTGAGAAGTATATGCAACGAACTAGTGTGGGAATTCTTTTATATCCCTTTTCTAAGGTGTCTTTTCACCCTGAAATATAATTATTGGAAATTAATCCTGGAAGCATAAGGTTAATTTCGTACAAATCATTTAAAGTAAGCTTGTAAGAATGAGAAGGATTATGTACTTTGTATTTAACTGAACTCAAATAAGTGAGAACAAGAGGTAAAACATCTTGAACGTTTAGCCTCTTGCTTATAATAACGTGTGGCGTGATGAGCAAAATAGGAAATTTTGAAGATTTCCAAAAATTAATAAATTGAAAATATTTGTCGATGACGGAACGATCAATTTATTGCGATACTAGTAGAATTGCATTTAGTTATACGTTATGTGAGAAATCAGTGATAACTTTTTATTTCAGCAATTAATTCTGAATTATTGCGCATTCAATTTAAAAAATTGTAGGGCAACGGGTTAACTTGGTTCCAGGAGTAGCATCCATTTTGGAGAAGTGAAATAAATCCAATGTTGTGTAAGTTATTCACTATACACTTCGACCTATAAAACAGTAGCATTGCGCACAACGACAAAGTAACTAATAAAAGTGATTTTAGAAATTAAATAATACTGCCGAAACGACATTGTACTTATATTTCGACTTGAACGCGCAACGTATCTTCAACCGCGACCACGAGCAATATAACAAAGAGTCTTCGACACGGGAGGATAGGTTTTAATTTCTTTTTGTCACACATCACAAATATCATTATAGTGCTTTGCCCAGTAATAAAAAAAATCTAGATGTAGGACCTCTTTAATCCTACCTCTGCTGTAATCGCATCCTTTTACCGCGCATATCGATTAAATCAGATCTACGTCAGATAAGAGCCTATCCTCTTTAATCTCTGTCGCAGTACCAGACTGCAACCACACGTAATGACGCTACTCCAATCAAAGTCACTACGTCTGACAATTGACATATCGCTATTGTGTACATCATACCATTTGTTTTTCATCATATTGCAATCTATTTTGGAGAGAACGCTGCTAAGGAGCAATAAATATATTTCGCTAATTCTATGTTCAGTTTTTCATCTGAGCTAATCATTTACCCGTTATATTAGGGGTACCGAAAAGTAATAAAAATTGGAGAAGTGGAAAAATAATTAGAAACGTTTTTCAACAAAAAATTGAAAGGCTTTTTTGAAAAGGGAATCGAACAACTACCTTTACGCTGGCAAAAGGTGAAAATTATGGAAATTATTTTATTGTTTACTACTTAAGATTTCTTTAATAAATAAATGCTTTTCGCCAGTAAAAAGATATTTTGATTTCTTTTCGATACCCTTAATATGTATATACTATAATGTTGCGCGTTACTATTATTTATTCAAATCATTACGGATTTTGACGACATCCATCACTTACAATTAGTTTTATCCGGGCTCTTCACATTAGACAATTTCACATTCATTGTTATCTCCTTTAATCGAATTCTACAGTAAGTATATATGTTGGCATTGCAATATAGTGTAATGACGAATGATGCTATTCGCGATCAGGATCCGCCGAATAAAGAGAACTTGTACTTTTGGACGTTTATATATTAGAATAACTGACTCGTTCCAAGAGCGATTCAGTGTGTCGAATGATTAGATGAGGACTTGTGAGAGTCTTGTATTAGATTTAGGATTTGGAGTTAGAATTAGAAGATGACTCTTACAATTTGTTGGACTTATTGTTAGTAATTATGAACTTGAAATAGCGTAAGAGTAAGAGAAACTGGTGACTTTGAATTGAGAACTGATTCTAGCGCATTGAGCAGTTGAACTTACAATTAGAATGTAGGGTTTTTAAAGGTTTAGAAGAGGAGAGGGGGTAGGATGATGGTATTTGGGAATCTAGGAGTAGGAATAGGAATTTGGACCTTGGATATGGATGATGACTTGTCGATGAGTAAGGATCAAAACAAGGAATAGGATTTTGGACTTGAGGTGGTGATTCTAGAAGGACTAATGATGGTGATGAGTGAGCCGCGTACAAAATATATGCGTTTACACAATATTCCTTAGAGATATCTTATGAACTAACTGATCGGAGGGTAGGTACATTACAATAGTACAATAGAATAATCTCGTGAATCAAGATGACAAAGAAGCCTTCTCACAAAGTGTCGTAACAATAGTCCACAAACGGCGATTGGGTCCTTCAAGGGCCTTTTTTCCTCGATGGAGGGATGAGGGTTGTTTCCTCCCTCGCTGAAGCTCCCTTGACGATAGCTAGGCGTGAGACCGCCTGGATTTCCGTCTCGCTGACACAGAATCTTAACCCGTATCGGTCGTAAGTCACTTCTGACGTGATAACAGTACTTTGTTGCTGCGGTCGTACGGCACGTGTGACGTGACAAGAGCAATCATTTTTAAACTCCCCGTCTGGGTAATGATTGGACAATTGCCTTATCAATTCAACATTACCAACGGAATGATGAACATGCCCAATAGTGTAATAATGCGTTTTTAACCCTTTTAGTGATAGTGAAAGTTTTTTGAACAGAGTTAATGATAGTGACAATTCTTTGAAGATAGTTAGTGATATTGACAATTCTTTGAAGACAATTCTGAAAGTGTTCTAATGAACACAAAGAAAACATAATGACTGCTTAATATGTTCAAATTGTAAGTTGTCCGGAGACGAAAAGCATCGGCTTACTTTTGCGAAACGTGCAATAGATCTTATGAATTATTGGAAACTCATTTTGTAATACCCATTAAAGAAATTAATAATTTCTAACCAAAATGGTATTTTTAGGATCCTGAAAAACTTTCCTATATTTATTAAAAACAATTACAACATTACCGGCAAGGGTTAATATTACTATATATAATCAATATATATAATAAAGCAAAGTGTACGTTATGTGCGTGCCGCTAAAACTCAGAAATGAGTCCAGGTACGATCAAGGGAGTTATATGGTGTGGTAGTCCTCTATCTACCGTCCATGAAGAAGGTTCCCTTTTTTACCTAAAGGGCGCGATTTTGAAGATATAAGGGCTGGAAGTTTCGCCCTCTACAAATTCCTAGAACAGTCCAGAACACTCGAGAGTATTCGAGAGCATTACACAACATTACAGAATATTGTGGAATGTTCGGTAACATCCCGGATCATTGTGGAACATTATATTATATTCCTTTTATACATATACCATTATAAATATACCTCTTAATTTTAAAGTTTATTCTTTTATTCAAATAACCACACAATCTCATATCAACTCCCTGAGCGAAGCCGGGTACCTCAGCTAGTTTTATTATAAGACTTAATTTTATTATACCCAAGATTTTATTATACCCGATAAGATTTTATTATACGCGAAAAACGAAGTCAGAACGACTTACAATTAGTAACATAAACTGTTTATATGATTGTCCCCTACACTGTAGAGTGTCTTCCCCTCAAAATCAACCGTACTGGACATTTTCTAATAGATTTCTTATACCCATTTAGAATACATTTTTTACTTTATATTTTGAAGACGTCAAATAGTTTTTGTTTCCATGCAATATTTAGTAGTATTGGCATCGCGAGAGAATTTTTCATAACAATTTTTCTCTGTACCAAAATTGAACTTCCATATTGTTTGGTAGTCGAGCGGCAACTTCCGTTTTACAGGTAAACATGTCCGGTTGCTACCGGAACGACTGATTAGTCGATATATCGATTCGATCTTTGAATTCGATGGGCTCGAGGAAGCAGTTTCGGTCAGTTTATCAATTTCATGTCGGCGTAACAATATTATATTTTTACAATATAACAATAATTCAAAATATACTCGATCTGTTTTCCCGTAATCAACCAATATATTATCTTTTCTTTGAGGAAAGTGCGAACTGATAATCAGGAACAATGGTACCTACTTTTGTCACACTGTTCGAATCATCTTTGACAATGAGTTGTAACACTTTGCGAACAATGAGATTCTTAAATGCAATATTAAGTAAGTACACGTCTCGAATATACTTAACCATTGTGACCCGCGCGTCTCTACGGTGCAAGTCAACGTGAGCAACGTAATCTTCAAGGACTGTATATTGCAGGAAAGTGGAGCAACCGTCATTTCCTTAAGCTCTCAAAGAGATTCCGTCTTGACAACCAACACTGGTGCCTTTGTTACTTGCAATTTCTCCGATTCGCTGAACTCATTTCTGCCTACCAATTATGGGCCAGGGAAGGAGGAGACATTACGCAATTACCCGTTACGAATATCCTCAATGGCATGTTTTTTCGTTGTATGATATACGTTTCTTTCTTCGTTTTCAACCGTGAGAACGCCACACATCGCACGTGATTGTACGAAATTGTTGTAAATTATTGGAAATATGCGTTACAAAAGACAAGTACAAGGGTATACTGTTTTTATGTGGCCGTCGAATTTAATGGGAACCTGAACAGTCTAATTAAGATAATCGTATATTTCAGTTTAACTTTCTCGTCTCAAGTCGACCTCACGCAACGTTCCATTTTCTGCTTTCGCTTCTGTGCAAATGCAATTTGCGTTGGGCTTTTCTCACGTACAAGATAGTCAATTACAATTTATGAATGGTACGTTTTAAAAAAGACATCAAACTGACCAAAGTAATCGTACAGGTATCGAAGGAGATCGAAACGGATAATACGATGCGACCAAACCATTGAGAATGCTTCAAGCTGACTTTTTTTAGCCGCATTTAAAAAAATGTACACGTTTAAGAATATGGTTAATTTGATTACAGGAACAAGAGTTTGTCGAAATGCAAGGCCCTGAATGTTGATATCTTAATAGATTTTAAACTGCTCCATAAATGGCGCGATACTACATTAATTAACAAGAATATAGATCTGAATGTTATAAAATATACTTGTAAAGACGGCGATGAATCGTAAACATGATATATGAAATGAATTCTGTTGCTAATGATCTCATCTTAACGTTTTTAACGTAAGATAAAATAATGTAAGGATCTACTTTAAAAATATTTAAGAAACGTGTAACTGCGTTGTGCAAGTGTATCCGTTACGGTAAATGTGGTTGATCCAGTGATTGATGGATTAACTTGTATAATCCCCACTAAATTTGGTAAATATGATGAATTCTTGAATGTTATCATAGTAATCAGAGAATCTGAGTTAGATTTGGATTATTCCCTTCAGGGATCAATCCAACTCGTTGGTTAAGTTCGACCTTGGCGGACTTGGGGGTTATCTTACCTCGGGATGTTCCCTTGTTAGCCAAGGGGCGGCTAATCTATAAAGTTTCCGCAGGAAAGGAAGTAGGTATTAGTCGCCAAGCTAGTGAAGGTACTTGGCTTAAGCTACGGAGAGAGGGGAGACTGTCCTTGCACCGCCCATTTCCATCATATCGGCCCCTGAAACTTCAATTTGGTGAATGACAATCGAAAACTAAACTCTTATGTATTAAGCGCTTTTTCATCCAGTCACGCAGTAGAATCGTAATGACGTGAGGACGATGGTTGTCCCTATCTATCGGACGAATCGGATTAAATCACTGATCAAGTGACTGGTTTTGGTGGGTATATGCAGTCAATGAAGTCACTTGACTTGATGTACAGGGTAAGTTCTTCCTCTGGACCAATGATACCTCAGGGACCTATCCAGCTCGCTGGGCAGGTACGGGTTTGGCGAACCCGGGGTTATCCGAGCCATATGGATGGAAGGCCCGAAAAAGGTTCAGAGGGGAGTTCCTCAGATGTTCCTCAGAGCATTTTAGATTGCTGGACTAGGACTTGGGACTTTGGTCTGGGTCAGATCTCGTTTAGGTCCGGGAGTTTAACTTCTGGCGACTCCCACACTCCCTCGGGCACGTGAGAGGGTGCGTAAAAGCATTTCTGCTCTTGAAAAAAGAAGAAGATGTGCGTTTGATTTGGGATTTAGTGGTAATTATGTTACCGTGAAAGACCGAAATTGGAGAATGTCGACTTTTACTGGTGAATGTCAACATATACCAAATACATCGGTGAAAGATCGAATATTTCTTTACATTCTTGTACATTCGGACCCTCACCGGTGTATGTCGACAATCACAGATATACTCTGGTGGAGGTCCAAAAGAGAGGAGCCGACAAACTGGCTCTCTCCCGCCAATCCTTTGTTCTGCTGGGAGTCAGTCAGCTTTGTCAGTCTTATATAAGCTTTGATGATGGGAGCAAAGTTTTCTTAATTTTTTGTCCCGATACCGTAAATTATACTGAATAGATACTGCAGTAAATCGTGATCTTTTTCTTGAAAAGTTAAATGCATTAATTGCGGGTAAACGAGAAGACAATTGTTTTTCTTTTTCTCAAGAAAAGTACTCTAAAATACTTTCTGAAGTGGTTTCTGCTATAACTAAGTGCAACACACCTTTGCATTACAGACGATTAAAACGTTTTGACGTTTTAAAAATTAATTTATAATAAATAAATCCACAAATAAATGGAGTTGTAAAAGCTAGGGACTCTTGTGCAGTTCAAAGTGTCATAATAGTTTAACTTGTTGCAATAAATAAGATTTGAATCACATAATTAAGTAATTTATTTATTACTATTATTTTCTTTTCTCATTTAGAATGTACTGTGTGTTTTAAATTCTCAGACACTCCTCTCAGAAAGAGAGGCGAAAAAGTTACATCACCCTTGTAACGTTTTATAGCGACTGAATTACGGAGAAGTAAATATAAATCTCCGACATGTTCAACATTCACCATTAGTGCATGGTGAATGTCGACATTTATCGGTGTAAGTCAGAAATCAGGGTATTTAACAAATATTTCGGACATATACCAAGCGATTATCTGAATGTTGACATGCACCGGTGAAAGTCGACATTCTCCAGATTTCGGTGTTTCACCGTAACAATTATATATGATAACTGGAAATTATACATAATCACTGAATTTATCACATTAAGCGTAACATATCATTGTCCTTGAAAAAGTAAGATTCATAGGAAGTGCCTTATCAATAGCCCATGTAATATTTCCTCTTTTTAATTTGTCAGAATTATCATTGTCGTACTAAAAAATGACACTCTTCTTAAATAGTCACAATTTTTTTTTAGTACTCTATATTTATTGACTTTGGCATTGACACAACGTTAAACAATACCGATAAAATAATAATGTAACACTCATCGTTTAAAACTTTTACTGAAATAGCAAAAATACTATAAATTTCTCCAGAAACTATTTAAATTCCACACAATGGATTTCCTTTTAAGTCAAATTGTTCAATTCTGTATTTTCCTCAGTAGAATTTTTTAAAAACGAAAAATGTATTTTGTTGGTCTTTTTGAATATACCGAATTAACTGATACTAATAGCATTAAATAGCTTAGTAATAGTGTTACGACGCTCTTAAAATTATCTACCAGATTTTAGTTGAACCATTGGACACCATTTCTGAGAATTCTGAAAAAAGATTCATCGGAAAAGAATGAGACTTGCTGTTAAAAGAAAAGAAGAGCACGTGTCTATCTTCTCAAAGTTGCTAGTGGAAACTTCATGATACTTGAGTTCTTTCCAACTGTCTCAAATTCCCAAGAGAAGCATCGCGAGGAGATTGCGAAAAATGCTGCACATCTGCCAGCCGTGTAAGAACTTTGACAAAAGGTAGTCGCAAAACTTTTTAACGGCAATAGGAACTTGTTCTGCCGACTGAAAAATAGAACACGCGTAATTTAGAAATTCTACGTCATTTCCCGTTTCAATCATTATTTGACTGCAAAGCCCCGGAAGATCATGCTTTCGCAATTTCTATACCAAGATTATAGAAAACATTTCTAATATTCTTTTTAACTTAAACTTAATATATTCTTGCGTAAAAAGAAATCAATTTAAGAAAAAAAATATATAAATTAATCCGTGCAAGATTTTAGAGCTTTAATAAAAATATATGATAACAACATAATTAACAAAAATAATTTCATATTCATGTTAACATTTATTTAGTGATTGCCGATTATAATTTTAATATAAAGCTGGAATTATAAAAGTAAATACTATTCATCATAACAAAGTATGTTTCCCCAAACCGGCCGATTTGAAACTTTTACATATAATATAATACTTTTAGACACTAGAGAACTGTCCTCAGTTTTCCGTGGATGATATTTTAACATATTAAGCGCCGGCTTATCTACGAACAATAAGTAGCTAAAAAAAGTATTTGATATGAATGATTGAATCCCGAGTCGAAATATTAGTATATTTTTAAGTCTCCAAAGTCCTAATTTCTTTGATGTAGAAATTTGCTGCCTACAATTGAATGCGAATATAGTTCTCAGAAAGTCTCAATGAGGATTTTGAGGATGAAAAAAGAGTTTTTTGATTATTTAAACTAAGATATTAAACTCAAAATCCTCAAAAATATTATAATTAAAATCTAAACCTAATTCTCAAAATTCTCAATGAGTTTTTTGAGGACTAAACCGACAATTAAACAATTACTTTAATTCAAATGGAAACCTCAAAATTCTCAATGGGTGTTTTGAGGACTAAACTGACATTAATAAAGCCAGTTCCAGTCCTCAAAGTGCGGAATCGGCGCGTAACTACAACTTTGAGGACTAAACCTGTTTTTAAATTATATGTATTTACCGATCCAGGAATTCTTAGATAAGTCTCAAAATCTTCATTGAGGACTTCGAAGACGAAGAATGACCGAAAATTTCGTCTCGGGATTATTCTAACACCTTCATAATTCTTCATAACACGCGAAACTCTCTAAGGGCGATCATCTTTTGATCTGCGAGCTGCAGAAATATGCGTATAAAGAAACAAATAATCCCGCATTATCGTGAGGTCGGCGCTCAATGTGTTAAGAGTTATTTGTGAAAATTACCACAAAAAAATTAATTATATATTTTTCTACCCTTAACAAGTGTTTTAAAGATTTGAAAAAAAAAAATGTTAAATACAACTAATCCGTAGAAATTTGTTTTAGTCCCCTTTAAATATTTTGTGAAGTCTCTAAGAAAAATAATAACAAAGGTAAAGCGTTTTGTCCTCATGTTGCACTTAAACGGGAGGGTGGCGACGTGAAACTTTGCACAATGAGATTTTGCGTTGGAAGTATTCTTTAGCAGCCAATAATAATTAGATTTGTCATGGGGGCTGGTGTACCATGCTTATCCTGCATCACCCTTTGCTGTTGGAATTAGCGTCCAGTCTCATAAAACGGAGTTGCGTACTCAACAAGCCAATTAGAACGAGCATGAGAATCGACTAAACACACAAGTATGATTTACGATCAGCGTATGATATATAGGTTCTCAAAGGCATTTCGTTTTCTAAAAAGCAATCAACGTATTCCAGAATTTCACGAGATTGATATCAAAATATAATCTAACAAATATTTTAGCTTATAATTAGTAGATTTCACGAACAGATACACTGATCTATGTCAATATCCAAAAGTATATAGTATACTTGTAGCAATTTTTCTTTGTGAGGTAAAAGAAAATTTAGAAAATAAAGTAAACGTTCAGGGACTTTAAAAAATTTTAAGTTATTTCACCTTCAAATAAAATAATTAGAGATAATTTGTAAATAGTGGTTGTTACGAAATGAGCACCACTTTGTTTTTTGAGTGAATTTATGTAGTAAATAAACTCTTTGATTATATATATATATACTATATTTATTGGTTTTTAATTCTTTGTGTGTAGTTTTAAAGGTGTGTGCGTGTGATTCGTGAAAAATGGAAGTTTGTCTGGTTACTTTTAAGAGTAAAATGGAAGTGCGAATTTTCAGGGAAGTCGTGGGTACGGAAAATTAGGAGATGGTAGGAGTGGGGATCAGGGGCCTCGGTAGGTGGGGATGAGGTTTGCGAGGGGTAGGATGGGCCCTTAAGAAAATCGGTATGGATGTGTATGTGTGTGTGCGTGTGTGTCTATCTTACATGGTGAAAGCACATTTATAATAATAATAATAATAACAATAACAACAATAATGATGATGATGATGATAATAATAATAATAATAATAACAATGGTGATAATAGCAACAATGATAATAATAGTGATGATTAATATAATGAGGTTGGGGTTAGGACGTAACAGTGGTGGTGTATCTTTCGAATTCTATAATTATTGTTATTATGAATGAAAGGTATAGAATGGCCGGAAATATCACGAATTTAATTAAAATTAACAAACAATAGGATACAAAAACAACCCAGATCACAAAGAATTTTTGACCATACTGCTCAATCTGTAATTTTGTAAATAAATGAACATCTTAGATATGCATTGTTGTATCTTTATAGAACTAAGAAAATTAAGAAAACATGTTTTACGAATATCTACATACTTAATATATTCAGTGGAGGAGTATAATTTCACCTCTAAAATGTTAATTAATAAAATGTTGCATTTATAAATCTCAGTTTTGCTACTGGCGTACGAATCATGAGGAAAATAAGAGAAACTCGAAAATAGTGGCAAAGCTAACGCAGTGGACTGAATAAAGGTTCTGTAACAAGCATGCCGCTATCACGGTAACTTACCTTTAATTTAATGCAGTGCGATAGTGTTAGCTGCTCGTATACTTAATCGATATACTCTTAAGAATAACAAAGCCGTGATAATGAGAACGAAGGTTTATTGAGAAATCGATAATCGTTGTATTTTCTACACTAACTGATAAAAAACATTCATAAAGTGTCTTATTCAAATCCTAACAAAAATTGACAACTGTATTATATGATTTCGATTGCTTACAATTTTAACAATTTTTATGCCAACTGGTGCAATTTCCAGTATAATAATCATATAATAATCATTCCATCATGCGAGACGATAATGCAGGGACAAACAATAACGTTATTAAAAAACAATCAAATCTAGAATTATAGCTCTGACCTTGAAGAATGTCACTTCGATGATTAGAATAAATCAAAAATATGTTCCCATACGTCATCATCGTTGGATTTATAAAAAAAGTGGAATTCTTCCATGTTTGGGCCCCTAAGGTCCCAGCTTCTTTACAAAGGGGACGAAGAATGTTTTTCTCTATGGCTACGAAAGGAAGCCTTGATATACAAGAAATGAGTTTTCAGGAACGATAAAAATTCAGAACATGATCATTCTTTCGTATCGATTTAATACTTTCCGCTTCGAATTATTTTATTAATTTTTCATAAGATAAACAAATATAGACTCAGAAAATTGTCTACTACTGATTATTCATTTGTACTTAATATTAAGTGTAGAAATTAATTCGGTGCCTTGACATTAATTTATTTATAACTCTGGTTTGAATGTAAATAATCGCACACCATTTTATAACGTTTAAGTATCAACACTTACAGTTATTAAACATTTGACTAGTCAAAACAACAGCTATTAGTAAGTAAAATGGCGGCGTCTGACAAGAATCACATACGACACTGCATACTGTTTGCCTTTCAATTAAAGGAAAATGCTTCTGAAGCCGCTAAAATGATTTGTTCTGCTTTGGGTGAAGGTGCAGTAACACATAATACCTGTAAAAAATGGTATCAAAGATTTCGAAGCGGCGACTTTGATTTTTCTGATCGAGAACGTTCAGGACAGTCACAAAAATTTGAAGACGAAGAGCTTGAGCAGCTGCTCTGTGAAAATCCTGCACAAATACAACATGAGCTAGCCGTGCAACTTGGGGTGTCACAAAAAACAATTTCCCATCGACTGAATAAGTCATAATAACTTAACTTCTTTTAAAAAGCCACCGAATTAATTTCTACATCTAATACTAAGAGGAGTTGTAAGTTGGGGATATATATGTTAATATGTACAATTATTGTTGATTTTGAAAAGTCAATAACTAATACATGACACATTAAGTATCACAGAAAATTGTGCCGAGTGCAGCTCGACATAGGAATGCAAAAGGTAGAGAGGAGTTATCTCGTCGTACAGGAA
Source organism: Cerceris rybyensis (assembly GCA_910591515.1). Classification (NCBI taxonomy): domain Eukaryota; kingdom Metazoa; phylum Arthropoda; class Insecta; order Hymenoptera; family Crabronidae; genus Cerceris; species Cerceris rybyensis. The sequence continues at coordinate 11,311,896 of OU342793.1, forward strand.
AAAAAACGAGTTCGAAACAAAACAAATGTTTGTCCATCTTTGTAAGCAGGATGTGATAATAATGAGTTTAATGTTTGTTCACATTTGGTGACCTTACACTTGAAAGTAGTGAAAAAGTTAGATCCTTAAAAAATGAGGCGACCTTTGTTTTGAAGGTAACGCTTTTGATAATCTGTCGTACGTGGGTGGTATGTATGCATATTCGGCGTAAAGGTCTCATGGACAATTGCTAAATCGCGAGACAGAAACTGCCATAAACCGCAATCTCGGCTTGAAATTTCATCGATTGGAAATTTTACGCGTTGGAGTAGAACTTTCTAGACTGATCTAGTCATACATATTTCCACTATGTCACTAGGAGAATAAAATTCCTCTCTTACCGAGCCCATAGGTGTCGAAAGATTAGAAAAGTTGACACACCTCTGCTGAGAAAACACAGCTGGTAGATTTTTTCGCACTTCATAAAAATCTGAAAATCAGTACACTGAAATTTTGTCTACGTCGACTGCTCATGACGCATATCCTTCGCTTCTTTTTCTTTCATTTCCCGCCCGCAATTCGTTTATCGTTTGCCATTTGTATTTCTCTTTTCTGGTTTATCGTCACGCGCTGAAACGTTCGTTTCGTTAGTATTTGCTTATTCGTTTCTTTTCGCTTGTTCATTTCGAATAGAACTCTGTTGGTCGAGATTTTCGAGTTTCAGAATAACTCGGTGCAAGAGATATTCATTATCGTAATTAGTTCAATTTTTCAGAGAACATTCTTTTGATTTTACAAGCGGTATTGTATAGGGTCGAACGATTATGCGCGATGAGGACATCACAAGTAGCACTAAACATTTTTGAAAACAAGAATTTTTAAAAAATTGTGTAACTGTAACTCATACAGTATATTCTTCGTCAACTTTACTCTACTTTGGTTAATAATCATACTTATAAAGTGACTGTAAATAAATGATAATAACAAAACAGTGAAAGACAAAAAATATAATATGTAACTACTTTCGGAAAAGATGAATCAAGAGGTGAAAGAGTTGATTGATTCTGTAATTCATGATTTATTAGAACATCTATTCTATGGCACATTTAGAAACTTAGAGAATTTTTTCTTAAAATTGAAGGTAGTCATTTTGACTGTCTCGATAGTTCTAGTGTTCAAATCATTCCATTTTTCCACATATTGTAGCTTTAACACTAAAACAATCGGCGTTTAATTTGTTATATTTCAAAATATTAAGTAACTACTTTCGCAAAAGAAGGATCAAGAGATGAATATGATGATTGCTCCTGTCATTTATGATTTATTAGATGAATATAGGATATTTATTCTATGGAACACTTACAAACTTGGAGAATTTAAAAAAAAATTTTAATACAGTCATTTTGACTGACTCGATAGTTCTAGTGTTCAAATATGTGGTAGGTCGATCGGGCAAAAAGTAAAAAAACATGTTTCAGGCACGTCGTATGTCGATCAGAGCAACTTCATAATATTTTGGATGCATTCATTATTTAGTTAAGATAATAAATATTTCTTGTTCATTGTTGAAGTGTTCATACTTGTGAATAGCTCGACGTGTGACAGATTTTGTTGTTGTTCAGGGCATGATCGAGCGGAATTTAAATCGTAAGGCAAGTGGTTAAGTACAACGTGAATTGTTTTTTTTTCAGGGACTTCTATACGACAACAAACAAAAAGTTGGAGAGCCGAGCACAAAGCTGCGCGAACACTCGGTATAATCATGGGTGCCTTCCTGCTTTGTTGGCTGCCATTTTTTCTCTGGTAAGTGTTACCTAGCTCTTCATAGAATATTCTAACTACTTTGAAATTCTTGTGATTTTTAAAATTTTCTTTTTCTTTTATGAACATTTACATAAACGTATACTTACTAAAATAAAATGTTTTCGAGAAACCGACCTATTTTCATTGAAAATATTTTTGAGCGTCCATTGTGTTCATAAATTCAAACACAATTTTGAGAGTTAATTGATTCACAGTGTAAATACCTCGTGGTATACTTAGGAATGTCACACGACAAATTTTAATTCTTTGCGGACAGAGAGTTTTTTGAATGTTCAGAAATAAATATTTCTTTGGCGATGGAAAACCAGCTTTCTATCAGGAAGTCAGAGTGTTAATCTATAGACGTTGTAAATTACTATTTGTAATCATAGTTCTACGGCTGTATTTCAGTTTTTTAACTCTAATCGTATATACATCCACAAATAAACAATATCCAGATTTTTTCTCAGACCACATATATGCGTCGTTCGTCCTCAAAGGGTTAAAATAATAAGAATTTGGAAAATTTCAAACTATATTTCCTAAATTATTAAGTACACAAGACAAGCAACTTTTCCAATAACTATCAGTTGTTCTACTCAAATTACTTAAGTGAAAGTTTCTCCATTCTCTTCTACACAAAATTATCGTTCCAACTTTTCATAAAAAGGAGAAAGAAATATTTTTGGAAAAAAATAGATTCATGAATTCAACATTTCACAGTACATTGATATCGACAACATACAATTTCACTTTTGATCACCTATAACTAAAGTAAACTGTAATAATTACAAAACGGACTTAATAAAAACAAAACAGACTAAAAAACAAAGTACCGTTTCATAGCTAAAGGTATCGAACTTTCTGGGAAAGTAGATGATACCCCAATCACAGTATATCAACTGTTATATATTTAGTTGTTGAGAGCGTTCGTTTCGTAAACGCAGAACTTCCCAGGCTTAGAGAATACTCGCGAAAGCTATAGCCGGCCCATGTTTTATTAATACAACTGCCTTGAATGCATCCCATGAAGTTTACCAAGAGCTTACCCTCCCCGGAAAGCCTGTAGGCGAACAATTTGCTTCGCTAAGGTATATCCATAGCCTCTAAGGAATTACCAACCCTTCTTCGTTATAATCCTTATAATTAGAAGTCATGCTTTTCAACAATGGTACAAATCGTATGTTGACATTTTTCTGCGCAATAATCAAGACAGAGACTTTTTGGAATGTAGAGAAGTATTCATTTATTTAGCAGGGAAAAAACACTTTTCTATTAGAAAGTCAGAGTGTTTATGTATATTTCAACGGTCTCATTTTGATCGGGTAAATAAAAATACACAATCTATTTACTTGTAGAAAGAAATGTGAAATTTAGTTTATTATATATGTGATTAGTGCAAAGTAACTTGTACAATGTAACTTAACATGGTGGTTGGTTACCGACCCATTTTGGAGTTAAAATAGGTGTTGAGACAGGTTAAAACATAAATTCATTAAACTCGAAGCAAAATTTATTTGATTGCTAAACAACTTAACACTAGAAGTACCAAACCAGTCAAACTGATTAGTACACAATATTTTTTAGAAATTTTCCAAGTTTATAAAAGAGTCACGGAATAAATATTCGACGTCCATCATAACCTTTTCACTACTTGCTGTGACTATAGTTACCGTACAAATTTCTCAAGAGGAATTAATTATTAAATAATATTTCGTAATTGAATATTTTTTAAATGCCATAAGTTTTTATTCTGCATTTATTATATGCATTGCAACTTCCAGAAATAATTAATTATTTGTATTACGTACTAGCTACTAAAAGATATTAATCTTCGAGAGGGTTAAAAAACACAAATCACCGAATCGGTCATCTTTCTCCTAATTCCTCTTCATTCAAAGCACTTATTTAATATACTGAAATATGATAGATTTAACGCCGATAGTTCTAGTATTAATAGACCACTTTTTGTTTGCGTTAGTATTTTTAATTTGATTACATGCGAGGGCCATCCATCAATTACCTTCCTGAGGTAAACCTAAGTAAATATTCTCCCTTGTCTCCTTCTGTTTACAAGTTGAAATGTGAAAAATACAAACGTATTACTTCAAGGGGATCGGATATAATGATATCTATAGGTAAACGTAACATAAATTTTAACGACATTTACTTTACATAAAAAAAAATGTCAAACGTTTTGTTCAAATATGTCATAATCTAACAATAAGAGCAAGTAGAGATTGCGTACATGAAAAGAAATTGTACAGCATTATGGTACCGAAAACATGTTTACAAATCATTGAAGATGTTAAAGTGGTCCTTCATATATATAATTATCAAAAAATCTAGAGACAATTTGAAACCAGTAAAGCGTACTTTTTATATACTTATGGATTCCGCGACTGGGAATAACAACAGAACATGTTTTCCAGACTTCTTCATTGATAGCATTTATTAAGTAATGTTCTGATTTATGTTCTCACAGATTGTCGGATGGAATGATAAATATTGTTTTGAGGAGTTAGACATATGCATGTATATAAATACGTAGTACCGCACATAAGTACAATATTTAGACCATCTCATAAGTGTTTACGCACTCCTCTTTTCATTTATTTTTTATAACGAAAATTTAGACTAAGCATTTTCATTTTCCCATTTATTAAAAATAGATATTTTCAGATTTTCGAGTTTTTATATAATTTTTGCTGTTATTGAGAGTGCAAAAAGACGTATAAGCAGTACCTACCGTATATCACTCCAAACGTAACGAGACAGTGTAATTAGATCTAGATAAGGAAATGACATGGAAGATGAACTCCATCGGAAAAGTAATCAGTTTATCTATTATGATAAATTATGATAAATAGAAGTCATCAATCTATTATGAAGATATTTACGATGACAGGATGCTTAGAATGATTACAGTCAGACACGTCGAATCTTTTTATCAACGTCAAAAAATTGAATCTTCTATAAACATGCTTATTGAACATATAATAAGTAAATTCTTTCCGTCATACTATGATACAATTCAATTTCATGTTATCACTCTAATGAAGAATATAGTTCTGGAATATATAATGCGAACCCAATAAAATCGCAAGGAACAATACAATTTTTATAATGATAACAAATGAATAAAACGATGTAAAGTTCTTAAACCAAGTACCGTTTTCCAGCAGAAGAAAGAATTGTGTCACTATTAACACTTTTTCGACCGGTATTTTTTTAATATCCTGCCCACTTTTGACTGGTCACATGGCCGCAAATTCATCTCTTCGAAAATTAGAAATTCTGGTTACTGAGTTCTTGGCACAGTAAATCGCAACGATAAATAATAATTTATTAGTTTCCGTGGCAACCGATTAATAAGTTAAAAACCAAAAGTAGTGAGTCTAAATGTCTATTAACTCTTTGCACTCGAGGACTTTTTAGTTTGGATGAATGGAAAGCTTAAGACGATTTCGGCCAAAACAGGGAAGTGTTTTACATGTAGGGTAGACTGGGTACGGTTGAAACATTTTAGCGTTTATCGTCCATTGCATCGGGAATAGCTAAGCAAGTGATGTAAGAAATATGTTAAATAAAAGACCATATATCTGTTTACTAATAGGCAATGTTATTTGAGATCACTGTATTGTATTCTATGTGTAAAATCAAAATAAAAAAAAAGTGTAATTTGTTTCAACCGTCCCAATGCCGGGGTCGGTTGAAACAGTGCCTGCGGTCAATTGAAACACATGCAAATAATACAAAATATAATAAATGAACATGTTTTATTAATCGTTTAATAACATTTTACGACTCATAATGGCACAGTTGAACATTACAAATAAATTTTTATTAATATTCAAGTCTTTCACGATGCTTAAAAATAATCTAACATTATTTTTAATCAGCCTTCAAAGATTAATATTAAGTACAACTTAAATTAATTAATCAGATGTTGGTGACGATTACTTTTTTTGTAATGTTTGTATACTACTTGCCATTATATTTCTCAGAATTCAACAGCATTAATTATTAACTAGATTTAAGCACTCCAGCTAACAAAACACTTTGAGTGAAACTTCAAAACATTATTTCTAAAAACATCTACATTTTGATGCATAGATAAACAAATGACAAAACAAAACTTCAATGCTTTTTGTTTAAGATAATGAAATTTAACAGTTTTAATTAAAACTTTAGCACTTCAGCCATAAAATAGGGTAAGAAAAAACTAAAGACTTATTATTTCTATAAAAATCAATATTTTCAACAAAAATACTTTCGTAGTCTTCCTTTGACGTACCCTTCGCGTCTAAGAAACAAGAAAATTAAATAAATAAACTGTTTCAACCGTACCCACAAAAAATGTTTCAACTGTCCCCAACCCCTTTCTAGGTATAAAACGGTTCACAGTAAGAATGATAACAAATTTGAATAAAAACTAATCATGCAGCCATATTCTACAAACTTCAATTAAAACGATACACAACTCTCAATATTCTAACTTTAATAAAACTATAATAATTGCGAAAATGTACAAACAAAAAATACTTACTTTTCCCTCAAAAAACACAATGAGGCCTTCTATACAAAAACCCAACACGCGAAGAGCGACGTAACACTTAAATTCGTGTTTCGACTTATCGCCCGCTTCGTTTTCCCCTTGTACCCCTCACCACAACATACACGGTGTCGAGATATACGCTTTGTTTCAATCGTCCCCCGTTTCAACCGTACCCAGTCTACCCTACAGTACGACAATTTAAAGATGGCTAGGGAGTAGCGAAGCCTCTCATTTTCAATCGCCTGTTTTTACCATTTCCTTTCTGGTATTCCCAAATTCAGTCTCCTCAAGTAAACGACTATGCTAAGTGTTTACTGTAGGAGACTAGGTTTGATGATTTCAAACACGAAATGGCGAGAATAGACGATTGAAAACAACAGGCTCCTCTGCTCCCTAGCCATCTTTCTTTTGTCACTCAGTACTTTCAAATCATTTTATACTAACAATAAGAAGGCAGTCCAAGCCGGGTCCACGAAGAAAATTGGGATTAAAATATCTTATCGTATCGCAAACAAAAATATAGAATTCTATAGAAATATAGAACACTAGAAATGTGAGAGTGCCATAGTGGTACCTATCGAGCGAAAAGGGTTAATAGGCTACCGGTCGGTAAAGTGTTAACATCATACAAATGATATTTATATGAAGCTCAAAATATTTCTTTTCTATTTGCCACACGTCCTTTGTGAAATTCTTTACAGTGCTTTTACTGAACCTGTTGATCTTTGTGCTTTCAGGTACCTAACGACATCACTGTGCGGCGAAGCTTGTTACTGTCCAGACGCGGTGGTCTCCGTCCTATTCTGGATAGGTTACTTTAACAGCGCCCTGAACCCTCTCATCTACGCGTACTTTAATCGCGATTTTCGTGAAGCCTTTAAGGACACCATAAAGAGCGCTCTTCCTTGCTGCGCAAGTTGCTGGAAAACACCCTCGCAGTTCGTCTAGCGAGAGTAACCGTCATAAACAGTCACACCAATCACACAGACACATACGGTCCTTAATCTTTCGTAAACCATGATAAGAATGTCCATCGTTTAATTGAATGTTTGGAAAATTGTTCAGGGAAAAATTTTTATTGAATTCGAAACTACAGTAATGAATATTTATATCGATGTTATAATCAAGAATTGATCAGGGTTTTTCTATTAGCGAATAATCTTGAGGAATGGTACTTTATTTTTTACGCAACTGCAGACATAGAGAAAATGGGTTATTTACCAATGAAGGGTTTCTAACAGTAAAGTATAAATGTAACAGAAATTGCCGAGGCAGACGAGCCGATAATATGTTAATATGGACTATTTGATGTGTCATTCGTGTGACTGTTGAATATTAGTATTCCAAATTAGAGCGTCAAAGGAAACAAGCTTATCGAATTTTTCATTTTATGGAGAATATAAAAATAATTAATTTTGTGAGAAAAGAGCACTACACAAAAATGTTAACGAAGGACGTTAGAAAATGTCGTTCATCTATTGTGATTGAATGTGAACCAAATTCGCAAAGAGGTATGTTATATTTCATTGCCAATTTCAAACATTATTATAATGAACTCTTAAATCTCGATATTGAAACTTTTTAGTATAAATCAATGGGCCCTGTCTAAGGATAATGGTGTATCATGGTAACATTAGATCGGAAGAAAAAATACTGTAAGATTTATCTTTTTGGTAATAGCGAGATTAATAAGTAAATCATTTAACTCTTTATTAATCTCTTTCTCAAGTACATCTTGGGCAACACAATTTCTGACAGGAAGAACATTTGATTCTTATGCCGAAGCCGTTCTTTTCCATAAGTCTCCATTTCTTACAAAAACAGTATTGAAAAACATGGAAACTTTCAATACTTTTTGCATTCTAATTGTAAATCTTTTAAAAATTTTATTACATCAATTGATTCTATAAACTCCCCGAACATAACAATTCATTGAACATTTAAACACGTTTAAATAATGCTCACAGTGAAAAAGGCGCTCCAAATATCGCAATTTTTGCAGATATTTTTCAAATTGATTTGAAAACAGGAAACTTCCAGGAGTAAATTTGGACGATTCATTGTTTCATTTTGTCAATTGATTAAAGCAGCTTTATAACGATGAAAGCTAAAAGCTGTTCAGGTTGAAGGAAAAATAAAGCTCCAAAGAAGTTAGAACTTTGGTATTCAATGTTTAAATAAGTATAATAGTATCTATAAGTTGATTTCATGCATTTCTGGATTCGAGTTCAGTATTCTCTAACAAAGTTCCGTGGATGGCGTTGAGCCCATCTTTTCTTGGTAGTTACGACAAGTTTCTTCCTTGATGAGTTTCCAACTGAACAGTTGAGTGCAATCAGTATTGCAAAGTATCGAAGCGAGACGCTCTAACGAGAGTTCCATTTCAACGGGAAGATACACGATATACTTTCACGGGTGTCTACTTTTAATACTTTGTGATATCAATTATTTTTCTAATCTGTCGGCACTACATGGAAATTCATTTGACAGCGCTCTTTGTAAAGAATCGTTAGATTTTTCCTTTATTTCGTCATATTATTATCTCAAATTATTTAAATCTTCTGTAGCGATTAATCATTAATCGTCAAATTCAAAGAACAATTTAATTTTTTTAATTCAATGAAATTTCCCAGTAATTGAAAAATATTCACAGAATTTTGAACTTTTTCATCTTCTTTTGTATATGATTTTTTTTCTTCACTTCCATTGCTGAAAATATTGAAAAATAACTAAATGTTGATTTCTAACACTTTTTTTTACACTCATTATGTTGAAAACCGTCTACAATGGAAATTAGTATATTAGCATTAGCAGCAAAAACTTACAATTAGCTAATGCAGAGATGTGTGTCGAATGTAGCTCGAAGTGGTGTCGAAAAGATTTAAAATTGCGTAGATAAACATACAAACAAAATTTGAACTTCATGAAAAATTTGCTCATAGACAATGTTATTTTACAAATCATTTATCTGCCTGTCACAGCCACATGGCAGCTGACACGCAAGAAGCAACACGTCGAGGAAAAGTTTATTGAAATTGATATTATCATGTTGTTGTTATTTTCTTTCTCCATCCTGTAATTCTTTTATCCCGCGTTGAAATGTAACTGCTTTTTAATTGCGATTTATTAACATTTAAACGCATCGCAATCGATAACAATGATGAAGAACGATCATAACAGGGATAAGCGCTATAAATTAAATATATTCTCTCGTCTTTCGTCAGCGCACAACGAGCTCGACGTTTTGTAAAATTACAGGTAATTTTCCGCCAAGAAAATGAACAAACTTGTGTCCATTGACGCATTGAGGAAAATCGAAAATCTGAGGGGTTAAAGTACGCAGAACTTTGTACATACGTTGACAAGTATAACTCAGTAGGATGAAGGTAACTAGTGCTAATTAGATGTAATTAAACAAAGCAAAACCGTATTATATGTAACGCAATACTTATTAACGGTGAAATCGAATATGAATGAAGGGTGTCAGGTTTCATATCTGCATGGTGTAATGCTGCAATGATTAACGGCCGAAGAATTTAATAGTACGTACATATGAATACAGAATTTTAAAAAAAAGGAGCTCTATTATAGGGGAAAGCAGAAAATTTCATCTGCCTTTATTTTCTGCGTTTCTATTCGATCAAGTTAGAGACTCGAAATACTGATTTCTTTTGTTCCTTTATCTTCTTTTCTAGAGAACAAAGCGAACGCTTTTATCATTAGTCGTACGGCCTATTGTACATGACTAGACTGTATAAATGTATTATAGCAATAATTAACGAGGACTGTAAATAAAGATACAAAACGATTGTGAGTGAACGTGCGCGTGGGTGGGTGTCTTTGTCGTTTTTATAATTAACCGACATTAGAGTGCAGTGTGCGTGTTACGTGTTGCTTACGTGTACACAATTTTCGATCGACGCTATTATTATCGTTATTATCCCAGCGTGTCGATCGAGTCCACGTGAAGCTCCAGGTGTAGAAATAAACTTTTTTAGTCGCCGGAGAAACCGAACGAAGGAAACCTGTTTTTTTTTTTTCACTGCAAATCGATAGCTTTGGCGGACCGTTTGCATTAAATTGACTGCGATAATTATTTTCAGACTGTTCTGTGTCTGCGAGATTCCCTGTTCGGCAAAAAATATCGCGATGTTGCTGGCGTAGCGATCAATGAAAAACTTAACATTTGGACGGGACAGTTGCAAGTGCAATTGAATTATTTGATGAATGAATTTTTGGTAAATGTAATCAAATATCTAATTCAATATTGGAAGAGTAGAACTTACATAGAGGAAGTAAAAATAAATTGAATTTATTTATTGAATAATATGTGTTACTGATGTATATTTAAACAAGACATTTTTCACCTTCGATTGAAGTCGCAAATGGAAATTCAAACGTAGAAAGTTAATACGTTTAAGACGTTTTGAAAATATTTGCTTTCCAGAAGAGTAAGGTATTTCAAGAAAATTAACTCTTGAAATACCAGCGAAGTTATGTCAAACGTTATAGCCGTTGCAAGTTTTTTTTTTCTCTACTGGATTTCAATGGAAATATGAAATTATATGTATTTTTTGCATTCGCAAAATTTTCTAATAATGAACGCATACGAATAGACCATTTAACACTAGATCTACGGAAGTCGTCAAATTGACGGATTCCTACTTTTTTAGAAAGGATTTCTAAATTTATAGAGACGCAGTACAGTAGATATTTCATGTGTACCTTATAATATGCAAATTATTTGATCCTTTGACCTACGGTTTCTTTTCTAACCGGGCGTGTAATAATTCAAAATTAAATCCTGAAATCAAAAGTTCTCACTGATTACTCATATTTCGTATAAATGAAAGCAATATTAATAATATAGGAATAATGAGAGAACCCTTTGCCTTACGATTTCTCTTGTGACTGAACGTGCAATAAGAATTAATTGTAAGAATAATAGTCTACCACTAATTTTCGATATGATAGTATAAGTTAACGCAATATTGTAGGATCGTGAAGAAGAAAGAGAGGCGCGTGGAAACCCATCCAAGGCAGCAACTCGGCCTGAGTAGCTTAACGTCAACGATCGTCTGGATTGGCGCGGAACCACTGCGCCACCGACCTCTTCCTGCGACTCTTTCTTTTTCAAGATCCTACATAACAATATTAATACCATAAAACTAATTTCGACGCATCCTGACCTACTGATATTTTCATTTTAACAGTTTTTGGAAAACTTCAAAATTTTCTATTCCATTTACCACGTCATGTGTACCACACGTCATTGTAAGGCAAGGGTTTAACAATTTCTGACTTACTTCAAAATTTCTAATTTCATTTTCCCAGCCACGAGTATCACACGTTGTTGTAGGCTAAGGGGTAAATTAATCATCTCCTTTGCCGATTGATCCTCCTACTTTCAAAGTACTTATGGAACACATTTAAATATAACAGATTTAATGTCCGTAAATCTAGTGTTAATGTCGATTTCGACAAGAAATCCATCGACGATGATTAACGTGACAAAAGAACTTGAAGCGGATTAACAATCACTGGATAAACTTAAACGGACATCTACAGTCCGACAACTGAAAGTTGGCTAGGGAGCGGCGGAACCACTCGTTTTCAATCTCCCATTTCCATAATTTCATTTTTGAATTCCTCAGACCCAGCCTGCTGAAATAAACACTTTGTATTGTCGTATTATTCCCGTGTTTCTACTTGTTTGGCTGAATAAATGCGGCATGGATATCCCCTCTGTAAATCAGACTCGCATTCTTTTGCCTAGCCATCTTTAAGTTGTTGGACTATACATTCATAGGAGAAATAGATATTTAATAATAGCAAAAAGATTTTTATCGATATGTCGATAAATAACAAAAAAAAACAGTTGTAGTTGCCTTTGCCAAATTCTTATTCCAAAAATGCACTTGGACTGCCAATTAGATAACATCTTAAGTATTCTCGATAAAAATCTGTTTCACGGAACGTGCTTACATTGCGTTAAATCAGTGACATTACTTTGGTTAAATAGAGAAAGGGTGAGACAGAAAGAGTCTCATGCACTTGTATTTATACTGCACACTGTTAACAACCTGATAGAATGTCATCCATTCTGTCTCCATTCGCTCCAATTTCCGATTAATCCTATCCGTTACATCCAAATCACTCTCGATAATAACAATTGGACAGTGAGAGACGCCTCGTACATTCGATGTCAGTTTAGTGCAAAACTATTGTATTTGGATACAAAGGGCAGTTATATTTGGAGCAATTAGACTATGTCGATTGTATCGTCGCATCTATCATGATTCAATTTATTTGACAACACTAAAACGGAGATCGTTTGAGATTCGATTCAACCGGTTTACGTTTTCCCTGAAACGTATAAATTTTTACATGTCGCATGGCCCTCTGCCGCTGGGATTTAAGTAAATGCTTTTTTAAATATAAATCTGCATTTTATCGTACTTGGAAAGAAAAAGTCGTAGTAAAAGTTTTAGTCTATCAGACTCGCTTGAAGTTTCAGCTGCAGGGCATCTCATATTCTTGGCAACTTGGCGAAGAGGGGTATGGATGTGCCGACGCATAAGTACCAGCATGCGACATTGGAATTCTAAAGTTTAATATCAAAGAAAAAAAGTTTATTTTCAACATCGAAAATAGAACTGAATACGAGATATTATTAAATATCGAATAAATATTTATTTCCTGTTATGCATACAGTAACTTCTGTTTTTTTTTATTTCAATCGTGGAATGATATATCGTTAACGATATATTGTTAAACATTACGAAAGAAATACTACTTTTGCAATTTAACCCGTAGGCTACTGTAAGCGCGTATAGGCACTTATTGTTAGAAAATTTGCATCTGTGACACTGATAATGAGAACGCCTATAGGTGCTTGATGCAGTTTGACTTTCTGACACAGCAAGCGTCTTAATCCTTTTACAGTGTGATAAAATTACGAATTCTGGTCCAAAAAGATGTTTAGTTTTTTTTATGTTCGAAAACACGTCGGCATGCAAACTAAACGAATGTCACGGGATACCCTGTCAATGAGTTAAAGGTGCTCATTGCAATTTGCTTTCTGACATAGAGAGCACTTTTAAAGTAATATTTATAGTAATTCAGTTCAGAGAAAAAAATAATATTGTTTTAATGTAGTAGAATTCAGTTTTTTGATTATTGAAATATGTTTTCACAAAAAAAAAACATAGGTACCTACCCAACAGTTCTCCGTTCTCGACGTATATCATAACTCAATTCCTGCCGTATGGTAAAGTCGGTGAGTTTCAAAGTCTGCCGTAGTCAAAGAGTTCAAAACGATTTAGGAAATCATGGATTGCAATTTTGTCTCGATAGAATTACATAATAGTTTGGATCAGTGAACTGGTCTACATTATAGAGCCGAACTTCAGCCAACAGTTTCAGTCCACCGTAAATTTAACACTAGAACAACCAAGCAAGTCAAAATGACTTGTGAGAAATTTTTTCCAAAGATTCTCCAGGTTAATAGGAAAGCCATAGCGTAGATATTCTACGTTGATGTTATGAAACACAGATTACAGAATTGATCACTTTTTCAATCTCTCGATCCCACTTTTCCCAAAATATTTATTTAACATACTGAAATGGAATAGATTTAACGTCGGTAGTTCTAGTGTTAAAAATCATAGTATGAAAATTTTCAATTTCAATGTTCTAAAAAGTTCATTTAAAGGGGCGTTCCATTTTTGCATATGCACAAATTTCCCATACAAATTCCGATTGCTTCCCATTTTTGTCCCCGCTTCTTCAAAAGTTTCCCCATCGGTGATTTATACAATCACAAGTAAATCTCAAGTATTTTAATTTAAAGCAATGAAAAATATTTAAAAAAATGATTTTTTCAAATGTATATAATTCAGTCCTTTATCGGAATGTCAAGGCGATGTCGAGGAATGATACGACTTTCGAACAAGCTTTACTTTTATAACACAAGTGTTCTTTTCGGCGCATCGACACGAACTTTATTTTTATATATATATGTAAATATAAATCAGTCGTCGAAGCGTTAGACACTTTGTAACGGGCTTCCGTTTGATTTAGTACCACGGTTTAGCTGGTCGTAAATGTAATCTCTAAGATCCTAATATAATCATACAAAAGAATATCATATATGTCACATCAAGGGTATAGAACATGTCACTGTAATAGATTATTCACATCATCGACATATAAATATATATCAAATTGGAAGGTAAATTTTACAACGTCATTAATCCCTTGCCCTACGAATTATTTTCTCATCGAATATGCCATTAAGGACCAAGTTTTGAAATGAAGAAAGAAATTTATAACTAGCTTTTGGGTTACATAATGTTGCGTTAACGCAACTTTGGGCTTACGTGGTATCTTATAGTGCATAAATTAAGCCTTTGGTATGTTCTTTTACTATGACATCGGTTAAAATATAAATTAAATTAATCCGATTCCCCGAAAAAAAATTAGAAGCGAAATGTTGCTTTAACGCAACTTTGGACCTTAATGGGTTAATACCGCTTTTGTTGGATCGAAGGTCAATAAAAAAATTCGTGACGTTTGTGTCATGAAAAGCATTGTTTATTTTATGGAAAGGATCGAAATGCAGAAACATGTTAAATATAAGAGAAATATTGCCATCGCTATTGGCATTTTAAGAAACTCGCATCGTAGAATAATCGTACATTTTTCTTATAAAAAGTTTATCGCACGTTTGCATTTCTGGGGAGCCGATATATTCGGATTCACTGACATGTTTCTAGAAAGACAGATGTAAAATTCTCCGTGTTTTTTCCCACAACTACAATGGTAACTTTATTACAATAGGAGTAACTGCATTAACACGTTGCTCGTCGAGTGAATTTTGTAGAGTTTTTTTATCAAAACAAATGAAACAGTGATGTCACTGAAGTTAATAATAAGGAATACATTTTTTCTGCATGTTTTGGAGCATCTTAAACTCCGAATTTGGACGAGAAGGGCTGAGATTCTAATATTACAAATCAAATTGTTCGTAAACAATTTTCATTATACGTGTAACAATGTTATTTTTGTTGCATTACTTTTCATTGCGCGTGTAACCTTCTTTTAACGTGAAAACATCTTATTGATCCGAGAAGTTATAATCGTCCTTAGTAACAGAAGGTTAATGTGGATAGATATACAGAAATGATTATCAGGAATTGATAACACTGTCTCTATGATGATGTCAAGGAAAGAATATTGATATCTCATCTGAAACACAAGCCATCAAACAAAATACACAGCTATTCTGAATTATTAATAGCCGAATGGTTAAATTAAGAAATAATAAAAGAGTACTAACTTCAATCAAATGTCCGTACAAAAAATGACTAATATTCTAATTTTATTGAAAAATAATAATATTAAAATTCCTTTCTTCTTGCAACTTGTTTTGCAGTCATTTATAAAATACTACGACCACACAAAAGGGAAACATATTTGAATCAAAATGAGAATTTCGAAAGCTCCGCTAAACATTTATGAACACAAATTGCATATTATTATATAGAGTCATAAAGATACATGGTATAAGGAAGTAAAAAAAAAATGAAAAAAATACCGGCGTTTAGGTATGGAAAATCGACGGACGTTGGGGGATCTTTTTCATATTTTCAGCTTTACAAGTTCTTTCTATATTATTCATTGAGGGCTCCTAAAGTAAGTGGACAATGACCTACATTCGTGTCCTTCAGCCTCCATCTTGGTACACATTAAGTGAAAGCACAGTTAGCATATCTCGACAAATTCCTAAGGGGAAGTTTCTCATTTTTTCATGAATTTTTATAACATTTCAAACAAATGGATCAGCAATTAATCATGAAATTTTCAAATACTGTAAATGCAACGTAAAACTACAAATACGATAACAATAAATGACATAAACAATTACAAAAATATCGAATTTGTATAAAATACTTGTGAAATCATTAATAAAAGAGAAAGACGGGGTCTGGTGCTTATGACGAGCTTAGACATTACTGATATTTACGAGAAAATGTTCAGTTGCTCTCAACTTTTATACATTTAATTGAAGTACGCTTTTTAACATATAGTGTTTATCAAAATTTTGCATTAAAAACACCCATTTAAAAAGGAGTTTCTGAATTATACCTACAATTTGTGTAAAGTGTTTCAAAAGGTTTTTACCGCAGTCTCTGTAGCGTCATTCTATACCACTGAATCGATTGACGTTTATAAAAGAAGCTTTTTGCGAAATTCTCCTTGACCTTAAAATTAAAATTAAATTTTTTTTCTCAACTTACTATGCAATGTTGCGTCCGGAGGTAAGAAATCTGGAGCGACGTCATGACCATGGTTCGTTTGAGACTTCTTATGGGTTGGAAATGAACCGTTCTCGTGGAAATGAATGTTGAAGTTGGAATTATGTGCAATTGACCTCAAGCCGGCAAGGAAACCGTCGCAGACAGATAGACTCTGAAGAGGGCACACACTTTTACTCTATTGGCCAAACAATCTCGTCTATTATTACCTCAGTCTGTACATGGTGGAATATAGTTACCTTTGTACTTTATACTTTTTATTAAAGATATCTCTTTTATCTTTCTTTTCTCTTTTCTACTTCAGATAATTTAGAGTTTTATAATTGCATTGAAAACTTCAAATCAATTCAGACTTCGACAAGGTTCAGCACTGACGCTTATTCCCTAATTGTAAAAGTTGTAAAAGGAGTAATGTTGTATTTAATTATTTTACAAATCGTGTCGTTTGTGCTAGAAGAGAATTATTTATGATAGAATTTGTTGATTCTCGAAAACTTGAAAATTTCCTATCTTATTTACCTCTTCGGGAGTGTCACACATGGTGGTAGGGCAAGTGGTTAATATTTGTGATTTTCTGAATAAATAGACCTATCCCTCGATTTACATGGACACTAAATTCCTTGGAAAACCGTGTAAATCGAAAGGAACGTAAAATGTGAATAATCAGTCTTCGTTTTAAAGTAAAATGTAATGTGTAACTTGAAGGATAGGTGAAATTGTTTATCTAAAAAGGTTTTGGCAAAAGTATCGAATATATTAATTGCAGTTAATTTTGAATTGAATTTTGAAGTGTCCGCGAAGAGTTCAAAGAATTGTAAAGGTACTGTCACGCAAGACCTTGCATTTGAACAAAGTTTGAGAATCACTAGCTAAAATAAACATCTATGATACCGAATACGTTGTTTAACAAGATTATTAAAAAGTCAAAGTGTTTCTTAATTATTTAAGAAAAGAAAAAACTAGATGTTCTACATTTTTGCTATGACTCCCGCCAAAAGGCGTTGCAATTTGGAACTTTTCCATATCAATCAACTTACTGGATCAAAATAAAGAAAATCTTACTTACAAGGTGACATTCCTGATTAATATAATTCTACTGTAACGTGGACGTACAAGTAGATTCGAGTTTCAAACGTAAAGAAGTATAACATTTTAAAAAAAGTTTGTATCTGTAAAATGAGAGTGTATAAAAAGAGTAAACGTGAATGTGTAATTGTTTGTTTTGACGTGGGGCAATCGTTTTGATGTACCAAGTAATGGGCAGCTGCAGTGGCGAAAGGGTAAATTTTGTAAGTACCTATAGTCGTCAACGAAATTGACATGTAGAAACTGATCATAAAAATGTTTTCATATCACTGAATGGCGCGATCGACTATTGAGTCTGTAATGCTTGATACCTTTCAAATCTCGACCAGCAAAATCGACATTCCCTTGCTCGTAAAACGCGCTAAATTCGACAATCCTGTACTTACATCATTCCGTGCCATTGTAAGAAATATCGACATTTTTTTTTAGCAAACACGATTCCTTTTGTCGCCGAGAGTAATCGTATTTGCACCTGCATCGCGCATCCGAACTTACAATAGAAAAATCATGCTAAAAACTAGGAATTACGTTAGGACGAAAGAAGAGGAAGAAAATCAGCCTAGAATTTCCGTGTAGAATTGCTTAGGAAACATGACTCGTCTAAAGAGTTTTCTAGGCAGACACGCAGCTAGAATTAAGTAATAAATAATAAAAAAAAAAAGAAAAGATCAAAGGTAATGGCAAACTTGGTGTGCAAAATTTTGCAACGCAGTGATATAAAATGCCAAACATCGTGCCCGATGAAATGAAATTGGCGATGATTCTGCGCTATCTTATTGCTATTGAGATGTTGCACTAAAAGAAACGATAGTTGTAATATTTTCACGTGGTTCGACTTTTACGTACAGATGCTTCCAGTGGCGCTATACTGGGTATTCTGAGATTTTTGCGGAAAGATAGTTGCGTACGATTGTGATGTAAGAGCTGGGCTATTTTAACCCACTCAATATTTATATGCAGGGCATGAACCACGAGGAAAAATAAAGATGAGATTATAAGAAGTACTTTGTCCAACCTTCTTCCCCGCATTCCTCCGTTTTTAATGTATTTATACTCACTATTCCAATTTTTTCATAAATTATACTGTATATATTATCCAACGTAATATATGTGGCAGTTGATCTTTACAAGTAGAGATCTTTATAAGTATATAACACGTATAAAGATATCGGACGTGACAAATAATTAAAAATAAAGAAAGGGCAATCTAAAAACAATAAAGGATAAAACATTACATTTATAATTTTGCAATTAAGTACTCAAAGTTTTATTCATTTCCCATTTAAAAATGAATTAGCTCGGACTAAATTGTGCTAAATGTATGTACAGTCATTCCAATTTCTATTTTGTATATTTCTTTACCTAATACGACACTAATTTTTTTTACTATTTTACAAAAATAGTTTTACAATCAGTTCGAACTGTTGATAGATAAATTTATATCGGTAATGTGAAGAATTTATTCCCTTGGTATGAGGAAATTATATTAAAGGTATAAATAAATATTTTCTTTAAAATCTAAGAATTTTTAAACAGGTGGCCAAATATTCGTTGAAAACTTTCTCTTTCTAAATAGGATTTTTTAAATTCCGCCTTTTCTGCTCTATTTTGCACATAAACAATCGTGGTAAGAAACTTTTCAGCATACGTGTAATACATTCACCATACGAAGCCCACTAAAAATCAGTTGCACGATAGCACATTAGAAAATGGTAAAAATACTATTACAAATAACAGATTTAACTTGATTTTTAAACATTCGAGTGTAAACTATTTCATAATTTTAAGAGCTAAATTGTAATATTTAAGGAAGCTAAAAAATTTACTTTAAAGAATTAAAACTTTTAATTAGATTTGTTAAAATGTGGGAACAAAGTTTTCTCTTAGCCATACTTACTTAAATTGTACTAATTCCTTATTTTCATTAGATAACATTAACCAACTAAACAATTTTTCACAATTTTAGTTTTTTAATTTTTCATATTTTATGAGATAATCTTTTTCCTCAACTTTTAAACGGTGACATTTGCCAATACTCTACTGTATTTCATGTTTGTCCTACAGGAACGTAATCGAACGATTCGTATCCGAAATTTCGTCCGTTATGTTTCCATATTCTAAATATAGTGAGTTAATATTAGCCAAGCAGTATGACAGCAAAAACGGACAACTTGTTTGGTAGGTGGGAAAAACAGAAGAAGTAATTGATCGATAGTCTACCGACCCTGACCATTCGCGAATATTTCCCTCAGTTCTCCATTCTCAAAAGCACGTTCATAAGCTACCTCAACTCTACTTCTAATCCCGCCATTTCAGATTAACGCGACTGCGCTTCTTTTTTTCACTAACTGTACCAACCACGGTCAAATGACCGGTTTAGTGACATTTTCTCTATTATAAACGCTGGAACTAACAAACAAGTCAAAACTTTTTAAAAAATTCTCTTAGTTTATTGAATAATCATAAAATAAAAATTCTACGTCCGTCCCAAAAAACATAAATCACGGAATTTCATCCGTCTCTTTAAATTGGTTACAAAACGATGTTAATCAGCTTCTGAAAGAAATACAGGATAATTTTAACTGAATACAAGAAAAAAACGCAGAAAACAGTCTTTAATTAACCCTAGAATAATCGGCGGTAAATCTATCATAGTTCAATATATTAAATAATTTCTTTGGAAAAGATGGAATCAACGCCGATTACTTTAGTGTCAATTAAATACCGTTTTCTGCATTGTTTCTTATATTAAGTTAACAATATCCTGCATTTCTTTCAGAAGCCGATTAACATTGTAACCAATTTAAAGATTTATGTGGTGGAAATAGGTATACAGAAAACGCCGCTCCTATTAGTGTTAATAACATTGAGTTAAAAATTAATAAAGGCAAGCATTTTATTAGTATTCTTTTAGCCTGTAATCTATTCGGTGGTTGTGTGTTGCATAAACTTTTTACATTAAGATTGAAGAGGCCAGAAGGGACAATGCAATTATGTTACAATTATATAATACTTTGCTATACTTTTAGACATGGATTACGTCGGAAAATTCCAGAGTACAGTTCATCCGCTTTGTTATTTTTTATTATACTATTTTAATCATATAATCTACTAACAATCTTAATCATATAGCTACCTTCATTTGCCAATAAATTCTATATATCGTAGTCATTTCTTTAGTGGCAAAACAATACATTTTCAGCCCCTCCGCAGAGTATAATTTGAATCCTTCCAGGGGCCACTTTGTCAGTTATGATGGGCCCTGAATAAAACGTGATCGAAAAAGTTGTTCTTTTTGTCAATGTATTTTAATTTAATTTAAATGATGAGTAGTTTCAGTAAAATTAAAAATAACTTAACAAACTGTGAGCTCCTTCCGACGTGCGGCCTTCCTCGAGTTGTTCAGTTATATGGTATTGTAATCTACCATTGCTTCTTTCCGGCAACGTCTGACATTTATTTCTATTGCACCAATCTGGAAACTTGAAATCCGCATCGTTTATATTTCCTATTGACTTTTTCCCACTGCCGCTTGAAGTTAAAAGTTCAATCGTGTTTAAATCGATGCATACGTAAACTTTCGACGGTATTTCGATAAAACCTCACGGTGCAACGATATTTGTTATCAGGGCTCAACGACGTGTCGACGAAAGTAACATTTCGGTCCGCAAAAAAACGATACGGGCGAAATTCTCTCAACATTTGTTAGATGTAAATAAAATACAATGACAGCGGGTTCATATGCATCACCGATATTGTACGGTCTTTCCGGAAATGAACGAAACAGCAATTAAAAACTTCAGCGACGCGAAAAAAAAAACAGCGAATCTATCGAGTATGTAATAAATATTGACATCACTCGATATCCATGTCCAGTACGATCTCAAGTTATTTCATAAATAATCGTCGATTAAAATTTCCTTAGAAAAAATAAAAATGAATGTTTTGAAATACATTAATGTGATTGTTAGTTTAGCTTTATAAAATGAATTATCTGCGCGATTAAATTGCTTATTGAAGCGTGAGTGTAATACAAGGCTAATCTATACCTTATGAAATTATTCGATATTAAATTTCATCAATTTAAAACAGATAGAACGGAATGGAAATTATTTCTATCGATGAATTGTTTACACTCGACAGAATTAAAATTAATAGCATTTAAATAATATGCAGAAATAATATATGATGAAAAAATCCTCATACCGGCGTATTCGCAGAATTAAATTATGCATTTAAAAATGTTTTTTGCATTTTGTTACGTTCAAAGATTACTGGAATTCTGGAGATTTCACCCTTCTTTGGTATTCCCTTTTGTGGTGCCTTTAACGATGCGATGTGGGTGGTGATACCGAAAGAAATCCATTCTGCGATGTTCTCGATCTGCTTTATTCTTTCTTAGAAGGAACACGATGAGAGCAATATTCTTTTTTCATGTTCCTGATCCTAGGAGAATACATTTCGAGAGCTCGAACCTTTACGAGGGTGGGATAAGAACAGGGAAGAACGAAGTTATTTCTCTCAGCTGGTGTATATCTATGTCGACATCTGACATTTCCCTTAACATGTATCATCCAAATTTTATATGTATTTTTTTTTTCTATAATTGTAAAGATTTATTACTATACTAATATAAGTAAAGTATTAATATTTATTATGTTGTGGTAATATGATACATATTTTTGCTACAAAGCATCCGAAAATTACCACTTTGAAAATTTACCATGCTTATTCAATTACTAATTACATAGATACTCGTACGTACATTTTTACGACTTGCCATGTGTACGAGAGATATTCAAATTTTGATCTCTTGGAAATAAAATATTCTTATTTCATATTTTTCATTAATTTTTTATGATTTATTTCTTTTTTTGTTTTGGGCGATATTATGAAACACCTTATACATTAAAGAAAGGTGTTAGGAATCCATTTTCGCGCCACCCTAAAAGACGGAATATCTCGCATGAGGAAGAGGGAATTCTCTGCGGGGGAGAAAGTGAAAGCTGACTGGTGAGAAATGTGTAGGAAAATCTTCTTAACGGAAATACACGAAAAAAAAAACATTTTGCTCACATTGTTGACATTGTTTCCACATGCAAAACTATGCACGAAAACACGTCCGATTGTTTTGCAACCCTTCGCGCAATTTACGAGAAGCACCTTACAAACCGATGCAGACACTACCATTATCCACCTGCATAGTAATAGGAGGCGGGCTTAATTAAATGTGATCATCTGACACATTCTGCAGCACCAAAGGCGTAATATTAGTACACAAATATCGTAGATAATAGAGTAGAATGAGCATCGGTATACCAGACAGATCCTGTGACACTACAACTTTGAGTACTCTCGTATAAGTTTTGAATGTTTTCAACTAAACCAGTCTCTGGTTAATATTTTTGTAATTTAGAGGTAAGTTGATAAAAAATGCCTGAGAAATTTATTATAAAAATAATTACAGATTTATTGATACGTTTGTGAAGGGTCCGAGTGCTCTATTGCGCAGATATATTTAAGTTGATCGGTTCGAATATTTCGAGAAGAATTCTCTCCCGCGACACATTGGGCCCAAATTGCCAAAACATGGTCGAAATTTTAAAATGTACTTCAATTTAACTGAAAATTAACATGTTAGGATAATTTAGGATACTAGTGATGAATCTGAACTAAAAATTTACTAAAACAAATGGCGCTACCCCAAAAACGGTGTATGGGACCAACAATTTGTTTGACAAGCTTGAAAGTTTACTTTTAAAAAATTAGCACCAGGCTAAGCCAACTTTTTAACTATTTCCTTTTTAACTAGAGTCTTTATCAGTAAATATAGTTGCTATTTAATGAATATAAACAGGATATTGTAGTTATACATAGAGATGATTTGCTTATACTCTTTTAAATTTAGAAGAATTTAGAAATAAATTTAGAAGAAATATAGTTAAAGTCCTAATATAAAGATTTTAATTGCAATTTTCAATTACGGGTGGCAATCCTGTTTCTTGTACACGCGTTTTTCTCTACCGCTTTTTTATTACTTCATTTAGTTTCGAAATAGTTGAAATAATAATTTGATTGATAAGGTAACTGATGACAATTTTTTGATTTATTGTAATACCAGAATTATATATTTTCATGCCATGATTTTTGTAGAATTAACATCTTATCTTTTCCTCTTTTCTTTGATGCCCCTTCTAATTTTCATAGGAGGCACCAGGCGACACTAAATTCGGTGACTCTACCGCCTTCTACCGTGTCCTACATACATTAACTTTGGTGATACTGTACGAAAACTGAAAGATGGCCAGGGAGCGGTGGTGCTTCTGGAAGTAAGCTGTGCACAGTATTTACTTTAGAAGCCAGTATTTGGGAATTCCAAAAATCACTATAACCGTCGTTCCTAACCATCTTTGAGTTGTCGGATCGTACTATTGTTTATACAAAAATGAACATGAAATATTTCTGTCAACTTTTGCAATAATGCACTTATTTGAGCTTGAAGCCCTTGATTCTCAGTGAAGAACATTGTAATATAGAAATCTATGTGTGACTGACTTGGCCATAAAAACAATATATTCCAGACGCAGTGACACCCACTTAGGGGTCCATGTCTTCATGATAATTGCACGCACTAATTTTTTTTGGTGTCTTTCACTTCTACCAGTTTGATTGTGATCATATACATATACGTATTCTTCAGCGATATACTTTTTATCATATGTATACACGTATAATGTATGGAACAATACTCTTTTATGCACATGCATAAATGTTCTGTTTTTTTTTAAATGAATAAGAATAGTGCTTTATTGACGATATATTTTTCTACGAAGTACTAGTCGAAATCTTTAAAACTAATAATAATTTTAATGATACGCGTGTTCAAATCTCTTATTTAGAAATTCTTCCACAATTACAATATTTCTTTGATATATACTAAATATCTGATTATGACGCATTGGAGGATGGACAGTGTAGCGTGTAACGTGTAGTTGAATTTCCATTGGTCCGCTGTTCTCCCCACCACGCGGTAGTCAAGCCGCCAGAAGAGATCTCCCACTCCTACCAGATGGAGCTCCTGCCTCATTCTCTCTCTTCGCTCGATGCCGTCAAGACGTATCTTCTGTGAGTAACATTTTTATTATTTCCCTACTTATCGATCGTTAAATAATAGTATTCTTGTTTATCTACTACCCATTATTGCTTCTATTATATTGTATTTATAAATTTTTATAATTTTTATAATTACGAATTAAGTGATCGTCGGAAAATAACTACACAATTAAGAACAATCACAAACTCTCTCCACATTTACGTTTCACTTTTCTGGTCTACAACATTTCACTCGTACTGTAGATTCATATTTTGATTTTATGTGAGGAAGAACGCTAATAATAATGTTCTGCAACGTGATTGTTATACATACACGGTTTTCGAACTTTTAAGTAATTAACAATATTCTTGTGTATTTATAGAAATTAAACTTGGGATCACCTTGCTGTAGGCAGGTTTAGACAGGGTCGAGGTAAAATAACACGGCGTAATACGGAAGTTGAGATATTCATTTTCTTCTTATAATTGCGATATTTTTATACAATTCACAACGTATTTATATTAATTGATATTAAGTCGCACAACTGACGAGTTGAAGTGATTTCAGTTTTTACGAATTGATAGAGTTTTGCAGAAGCATGCAATCATTAACATCTTTTATAACACACAATTATTGATTCAATAATTACAATGTAACAGCCGACCTTTCAGAAAGATATCTATCAGTATAATAAATATTTCTCGTACACATTAAATATTCAAAGAATAAGTATTTAAGATTTACGTATACTCTTGTTACAAACTTTGCCCAAATTCGTGAGGCATCGCATGCAAAATTGCAACGCACCGTACCTACTGAAGGTGAGTGTAATGTACACCCAGAGAGATTGTAACGCAAAGATAAGGCCAGTTTCATTCTTTCGTACTTTACTTAAAGTTGTGATACATAGACCTTCTTAATTCTCAAGAATATAAGTAAAACTAATCGATGTTTACGAACTGCTCTTAACGTTTCTTGATGCATAGACTTTTCTTTTACCCTCAACTTTTGTAATAAGAATAGATCTCTTTGCAAAATTGAAACAAAGGACAGGTTAACACGTTAACTGTCACGCCAAAATCATCAATCTGGTTTATTCTGGACGCCACAAAACTTTTCCGATATAAACATACGAACAACTTCGTTCACCACCGTGGCACAACAGAACAAGCACCCTAGGGTAATCTATGACCACCGTGACAATGAACGTATCAATGTCATATGAACGTAATTATTTATAATGTGAAATACTACGTTTTGTTTAAATCTTGGACATTCTGCGAGACAGCTTGAGGACAACTTGAATAACAGCGGCAGAGACAACAGTGGCAGTGATAACAGCCGCAGACGTCGAGGTGTTCCTGTGTCTCGACACTGGTGAGTGAGAAATTTTAACTGTCCCTCCGGTCTCCAAGTCATGCCGTACGACAAAGGATCCGATGCGGCACTGGAGACTAGTTGTATTATTTTGTGCAGCGAGCATAATGAACACGAGTAATGGAAAAATTACCTGTGAGCAGAAACTGTGATTTAATTTATTTGTTCAATGCGATATTTATTGTAACTCATTGTCAGATCAGCTTCTTCTTGTAGAGTGACTTCTACATTACTCGTATAAAAGAATAGGGTAATTCCGGGGGAGATGGCCGTACGGGAGAGGTGGCCAATAGAAAAAACTTCAAGTAATAATTCATAAATGGCAGTACTTTAATTTAGTATCGATTCGTTTTGGCACGGGCAAGAAGTGTTAGTGGATTTTTTTGCAAAACAATTACGGAAAGGTGAGAAATTTGACTTTGTTTCTTAATAACACGTTCGATCTAAGCTAAGCGGTTGACATATTAAATGGTCACAAAGAAGTTTTGAAAGTTTTGTCCGTTTTCATGCTTTCTATGTGAAGTAAACAAACTTTCTCGTGTTCTAACTTCAAAATTAACTACAAAATTGAGAAGTTGCTTTAATTAAGTAATGTGGCCATCTCACCCGGACAATCGGGAAAGATGGCCATAGTATTTACGGGAGAGATGGCCATAAAATTTGGACGCGGCCTGAACGGAAAGTTCAGTATCAGTCACCGATCACTTTTGACATCTGAAGAGCATATTAAAAAACGAAAATTGAAAGAAAATGAAAAAGAGAAAAAGGAAGAAAAGTAAAAAAAAAAACAAAAATAGAAACGGAAACTAAGACTGATAGACCTAAGAAAAAAAATACTGTTCAAAAACGAAAGGCAATTCGTAGGTTGTCTTATAGCAGTTGCGAAGAAATTTCCATCGTTTTCTCTGATACCTCTGAAAGTGAATCTGAAGATAAAGAGAAAGAAAACTGTAGAGGTTGCGGTGATAATTATTACAGGACACAATTAGCTACAGATTAGATACAATGCAATATTTGCATGTTCTGGGTGCATGAAAACTGCACCGAGTTTGAGGATATGTGTTCTTACTGCGGTAATAAGAAAAAAAAGGAGTTAAAAGATTTCAAGGGCAAAGGGAAAGGCAAAAAGAGTACTGGCCATCTCCCCCCGATCACTATGGCCATCACTCCCGGACACTCTGGGAGAGATGGCCAGTCCTAGTTTTTTTTAAAAGTTTAAAATTACATTGTTTGCGTTCTTTAAAGTAATTTATCGTTAATGTTTGATAAGAGTAATAAATAAAGTATATGTTCTACATTAATTCAATGTTTTATTCGTCATAATTCCTTCACAATAGAGTCTTAAAGTTACTAGGGCCATCTCCCCCGGACTTACCCTATACTGAATTTGAAATTGGCGTTGCGTACTTACTAAGAACATTGAATAATTCACTGATATTATACGTTTTCGATGTTTATTGAACAATATTTTTGTAACATTATTTGTTATAAGATCACTGTAAATAGATTCCTTCCATTTATGTTTTATATATGTTTTAATATGTTTTAATTACTTTTATGTTTTATATATGTTACGGTAAGTGCGATTAATCCAGTGATTATGTATAATCATCACTAAATTTGGTAAAAGTGATGAATTCTTGAATATTTATCAAATTAATCAGTGAGTCTGGGTTATATCTGACTTGTACCATTCAGGGACCAGTCCAGTTCGTTAGTCAGGTACGTCCTTGGCTGATTCGGGGTTACCTGAACCAGGAGACGACAAACTCACAGTGGTTCTGCACAAAAGGAGTTAGGTACCTCAGGGGTCTGTCCAGTGAGCTGGACAGATACGGGTTTGGCGAACCCGGGGTTACCCGAGCCACATGGGTGAAAAGCCCGCAAGGGGGTACAAAGGGTACACACTCCCCCGGACGCGCGAGAGGATGCGTAAACGCATTTCTTTCCTGAGAAAAAAAGGAATTAGAGTTTGGTCTGGGATTTAGTGGTAATTATATGTCATAATAAGCAATTATACATAATCACCGGATTTATCACATTTACCGTAACATATAAATCGTTCAAATTCAAAATTTTCCAAGCTTATTCCACCCCATTTTAATGATAATTATAGAGTTATTTGTGAGTAGACATTTCGTGTCGGGTAGATCTCAAAGTCAGAGTGGCAATTAACACATTTCCATGTAAGGTGGGTGACCCAAATAAAGCCTATGTCCTAATAAGGCCTATTTTTTAAATTTCCCGTTTCACGATTTCAAATGGCCGCCAATGTTTGTAGATGTGTGCGTGTACATTAACTAACGCACACAAGCACAGCAAGTGGCCCGTGCCGCGAGCGTGTTGGAATCTGCAGTCGAAAAGAACAACGACGCGGAGCGCACGCTGGTTTTTATAAAATTCTGGCTGAGTAAGCAGTAAGTATTTTTATTTTTATTTGTACACGGTGTGCTGTGTTTTGTCTATAGGATAATTATACGTGTAGCCACCTCCTCACATAAATGAAAAAGCTGTAATATCGGTGTATTCTATATAATTGTTGCTTTGTTTACCCATGTGCCATGCCCTAATAAAGCCTATAAAAAAATGTATAAGCCTTATAACGGCACAGGTACATGCCTTATTAGGACAATGTTTTATGTCAGTTAGAAAAGTATCACAGTAAATTAGTAAACCCTTGTTTTCAGTAACATCATGGAAAACGAATCACCAGCTTCTACCACAAGGAAAAAAAGGGCTCAATGGACTTCGCAACAGATGGAAAAGGCTGATTAATATAGTACTTTTACATGATGAGAAACTCGTTAAATCTGATCTAAAATGACCAAAAGTAATTAATGGGATCTCATTAGATTTAATATAAGTATTGACAACGTTTTGTATTCATTAAGAAGTTGAATGTTTACTTGTTTTTATTAAGGCTTTATTAAGACACAGGGTTCCCAATAAGGCCAAAGTGACATTTTAGTTATTTGTGTTCACAAAAGTGTGATTTTTGTTTCTAAAGCAATTTTGTTTCATTTATTACAAAGTTTAATAAATAAATATAAGTATTTCAAATTACCAGTGCATTGTTATTATAAACCCGCTAGTTAGATAACAAAAAAATTAAGGTAGGCCTTATTTGGGTCACCCACCTTAGAAATACTTCCTCTGACGAAGAGATATCCCAGTTTTAAATATTCAATTCTACTGTAAAAGTAAATTTTGCATTTTTTAAATATATGAAGCAGAGTCTTTTTCTTCTATATAATTTAATTTTTCTATCTCAATTCTTTTTGCTCGAATAAATAGAGGTAAAGCTATTTGCTTATATAGATGTAAAAGTTGAGTCATTTGCATTATGTTGTGAAAAATCAACTCGTCGGAATTCAATTAATCATTTTCATAGCCTGGATTTTCAGCAAACAAAACAGTAAATATCGATTCTTACCGTGTTTACTTTAAATCCAAACACAAATCGAGAAATATAATAAAATAACGCAATGGTCACCATCCTTGTCAGTCAATTTCTGAAAAATGGTGTGTACACTTTAGAATTTGAATATTGTTTACAAACTCGGATGTCGGAGGCACCTCGGGAAGTCCTCTCTAGTGTAGGTCCATGAATCCGGATTCCTCTTTGAGAACCGTAGAGTGATGTGTGTTTGTATTCATGTGTCGTCATTTGCATTTTTAAAATATAAGTGTTAGGTAGCTAATACATCTCTTGAAGTGTAAATTAAACATAAGTAGGTAGGACCAAGAGAACAGGATATCACATTCTCTCTGTAGCTCGTGTAAAAGTGATAAACTTGCGCCTGGGGTCAAATTACGGTCAAATTAAGTGTTCACCTCTTTTTGATCATATTTTCTAGTATGTAAATTTTCTTTGCGCACGTAGTGAAGCTGTCGGTGTGAAGCTCGACTACTTTACCTTTTTTTGTGAAAACTGTGCTACACGACTAGCGAATAAATACGGTCTGCACACTCATAGTGTAGTTTACATTGCCAATTCAAAATAATAAGAATTTTACTGATGCAAAGTATTCAAGCATAATCTAAGGGGCAAGGAAAAGGCTGAAAAGTACCGAAGAGGTCTATCTGTCCACAATGTTCGAATCTCTTTTGGGGTTCTAGCATGGAAAATGACTATAATTATTTGTTAAGTCCCTATGCTCATTTTTTGTGTTTGTCCTCTGCTATTTAATGGCATGCGTTAACGACGAATTATTTGTCAATTTTTGGTGTTACTAGATCAATATAACTGTTTTTTTATTTATTATAGGTTGAAGATAGAATTGCGACAGAGATTACCTAAAGTGGCGAACGCGAGTTTGCTTGAAGTAGGTCTCTAAAAGTAGCTTCACGAAATAAAGCCTTTGAATAATTATTATTTAGAGTAGTCTTGCGAAACAAAGCGCTTAAAGTGCCCAATTTGTTTTTGAATAATCCATTTTCAGGGTAGCGTTGCGGTGCTGCCCTTGAAGAATGTGTTGTATCCCACTTCTGACACCAATTTCAATGTTATATCCCGAATATGGTTAACAACACTTTATTTAGGAAAGAACTATTGCGCGCTCGGAGTTGTAACAGTTCAAGGGTGACGTCGTCACGAGATGCCGACTGTCGGCGATTCGGTACAAAATTCTGTGATTTCAGGACAGGAGTAATCTTTTAAAGACCTTAAACTAGTGTGGTGGGAGGTTTGGATGACTCCCGACTTCTCGTGACTAAGGTTCCAAAAGGGCGATCGCATTTCCAGCGACTTTCGCGAAGACAAAAGGTCTTGAAAACATATTTTGAGGGAAAAGCGATGACAGAATTGGAAGATGACTAATAGTTCCCTTTTGGACCTTGAATCACGTTGAGGATTATTTGGTGCTAGTATCAGATTGTTAAAGAAGATAGTGAGTTTGAGGAACATGAATTGAGTTGGTATCCAACAAATCTAAACGGGAGACAGTTTGGATATTCTATTGAGTAGTGTTACGAAATACAAATTGGACACATTTTGCTTTGATGGATAGTGAAATTAGTTTTGCAAAATACAAAATCAGATGAGACAGATGCGCATTTGTTGAGTTGAAACTGAACCATTCAAGTGACAGAATTGGAACTCCTTATGGAGTGTATTTTGGAGGGTTGCTCCCAACATTAGTTTCTTTTCGTTCTGGATAGGTAGTGTTACGAATTATGAAGGTCCCTGAAATAGCAATTAGCCGGGTTTTGAGTAGTGTTCCGAATTCTGGAAGTCTCAAGATAGGAATACGCAATTGTTAGTTAATAATATTGCGAATGAAAGACATGGAATGGTAAGAGCCTGGTTTTAAAGTAGCATTGCGGATTATGAGAGCCGAAAATATAACTAGGTTCTTTCGACATTTATAAAAAACTCCTGCAAACTCTGCTCGATGATTTCGGAGTTTGAAGCGCCAAAATTGGTTGTTGTTAGGCTTTTTATATTGTGAATCAAGTACTTACACATGAAAATTCTGCTCAAAATGTTCATCGTTAATAATTTAACAAACTTTAGGTTTCAGTTAATATAGAGTGTTATATATGTTTGAAAAAATCATGGCGACTGAGATGCTTCGATAAATCCCGAAAATTCGTTATAAATCGATACATCCAGTAAATCCATAGCATAGTTTTATAATATCAGAACATTGAACAAAATTTGGTAAAATCTTCATTAAAATGAAGGTAGTTCTTCGATTCACGCGAATAAAATCTTGGACTATGTAAAAATGATGATAATACGATTTTTCCACATATATACGTACATTTAAAAAATTTATATTTCTTTCAATATTCAGACAAATATTGAGAATAATTGGAATGTACTAAATAATTCGGTTGCACTTTAACATTTTGTGCCTGTTGTACCGTGAATCTAAAATACAATTGGTCGATACTCTCTTCACCGATAAAAACTCTGGCACGTATGCAGAATGTACAATGCATTTTGAAAGCTTCATATTGTATTCTGCTATTGCAAAATAAACTGATAACCAAGCGATACACAGTGGGATAGCTTTTTCTATAATTTTCATGAATTTTGAATCACAATGTCCATTCAATATTTCAACAAATCATTTAATTTTAAACAATTTCCAAAGTACTCTGACAATTAGAGGAGATGTAGTACAAAGGATGCTGGATACGACGTGCAATAATTTTTGATTTCAATCGTTTGAAACTAAACCCCAGGTGCAGGTTCTCACATGTTGCCATTAAAGCGACATTCCCCGTTGAGTCTGCGTCCTTATATTTAATGCTAAACATACTAAAAGTAAGCTGCTTAGTAACGTATCAGCTATTCATGGAATCTCTTAATATATGAAACTTTCTTGGAATCTCGTAGAAGATAGAAATTTTAGTTTCAACATTTTCATCGTTACGCATTTGACATTTCAATAAAGACACAGAATTCGCCACCAATTGTAGTAACAAGTGTAAATCCTTTGACGTATGGCGGATTTAAAAATATCCCACCTTTTTAATGGGTGAATATGCATGATGGGATATTTTTTGGCTCAGCACGGAAATATCTATTATTTTATAACTTTGTTAATTAAAATAAATCTACTATGTTCAATTACAAAAAGAAAAGAAATGGCTGTGCAATAGTGGTGATTTTATTTTCTGAATTCCGTGCCTTAAAGGATTAGCAGTGACAGTTGGGAGTCCTATCTATTGTATCTTATGAAACTTAACACGTTGAATATCATTGGGGTCAACGATGACCGGTGCTGAATTCAATGAAATTTCATACGACTTTAAAATTGTAATATTTACAAATTTTCTTACGCATTACATATTTAAATATTGATATCAAAAAGGTAAAACCTCTCTAAAAACATATCTCTTTCTGTCTTTAAGATTTTTGCAGCGTAAAGATGTAATTTTAATAGAAACAATTTTCCTCCAGTAAAAATTATGCAACAAGTGAAACACCGGTTTCGTTCAACATAGTAAACAGCTAGTTCGAAAATTTATGAAAGTACACAAGTATTAGAAAGATTTAAGAGCTTCTGTGCCATTGAACAATATTCTATTACTGTCTGAAGTTAATTGAACAGATACGGTTGTTTTTTAATAACATAACAATCGCTTTAAGATGTGTAATGATAGCACGATAAATATTATAAATTTACATACGGTATTACAAAATATAAGTCCACATAATCATTTTGAGGTGTGGTGTAAAAAGACTAAATAATTAATCCAGTGGCGAATACTCTTCACAATACACCTCATTTACACGAAGTTGCACTAATCACAGGAGCAACGTTCAGTGATCAATCGAGGCTCTCGGTTGTACCTTATGAACACGATTCCATTCGATACACAGTAATGATATTACCTTCACAAATGCAGAAGCTTTTTCTCGATTCATTGTTGATTACATATTCACATTCTCTTATAACATGGAAGCTGTCTTTTCGTCCTTGATAACAAACCGATAAAAAATCCGTATCCAATTTTATCCTCATGATTACGGCGTTTCGTTTGTATCATTGTGTGTCATCGCTGAGAAATAAAACGTAATAAAAAATTAATGGTCAGAACAGACCACGTTCG
The DNA here is from genome assembly GCA_910591515.1 of Cerceris rybyensis. Lineage (NCBI taxonomy): Eukaryota > Metazoa > Arthropoda > Insecta > Hymenoptera > Crabronidae > Cerceris > Cerceris rybyensis. The sequence goes on from OU342793.1 coordinate 11,345,677, forward strand.
ATTTCCTCATTTACATAAATAAATTAGATTCATCCAAATGATGAAGTCCACTGATTGCATGGCTGTACGAAAATTCGATTTTCTACTGGAAATACAATAGCTATATTTGTAAAATTTCAAAAATAAAATGACTTCATATCTAGACAACGTAAAACTTAAATGACACCACAGAAAGAATTTATTATAACATTAAATGTTACATATTAGATCACTTTATAAAAATTGAGAAGTTCGTTACTTTTTAAATTAACATTGATATACAAAAATTCACAAATAAAAATACACGAAATACATGGGAATGTAATTGCATACGTTTTTCGTGTTACGAAGTAGTTTTTCAATTTAAACGTTTCAAAATTTTATTTACTTTTAGTCACACCATTTTTTACATCTGGAATATAGATGTAATATTTACTTTCATTGGCAAAAATAAGTTCCTCTCACAGACTTTTTCTTTTTTAATAATAAATAGCATGACATTTATGACATGACATCTTTTATATTTTATTTTAAATTATATGGAATTAAAAAGATACTGAGACGAAAATGGTCGTAAATCTCGAATGTGAGAAAGCAGAAAAGTTTATAATTGAATTACCTTCTAGTAATACTGTGTTTTAATGAGAAAAGAAAAGAGAAGAAGAGTAACAGGAAAACTAATGGATTAGGTGGAAGATTGACAATTTGATAGCTTTGTAAGAAGTTAATGTAAAACTTTTGTAAGAGTCTCAGTGAATTTTGTACCATTTCCACCTATTTTTTTTCTTTTCTTCCTGGGTCTTTATCCTTAATGACCTACTTCAAACTGCAGAAAAGAAGAAAAATGCTTTCCGCCGTCAAGCGTGATGAATTCACCCGAAGATTTTATATCACCGCAAACTTTTAACCCTGGTTATACGATTTCACCATGTTCTTGAATTTACTTCCAAGAGAGTTTTGTGGTCAAACTTAACGCAAATTTTATCCATATTTACGTCTTCTCGTGAGATTTTAATGTTCTTATGCAATATTTACAAGCACGCTAATTGAAATGGTCATTTGGGATATTTATATTTCATTAGTGCCGTTCACTTTAACAGTGGCATATTTCGCTTTCTTTTTAACACGTTCGCGACGGGGTGTACCACCGGTGGTACATTCTTGTCTGTTCTATGGGACGGGATGAGCCACCGGTGGTACACGCCGGTGTAAATCTAATAAAAAGGTGATTATTGTAATTAACAAATTTATTTACATATTTATGTAAATAATTACTAATTAATTATAATAAATATTATACTATAATAAAATATTATTATAATTATAATAATTAATTATAATAATCTAAATAAATAAGAACTATTTCATTTTGTGAATTTCTTCAAAACATTGTATACACAAAGCCGGCTGATTGTCGCAAAGTGGGCAAAATGTAGTAACGCGCTTGGCTTGTTGTGCGGCTATGAAGCTGCCCATGCGTTCTTACAATTTTCTATAACATTCCCTACAGCGCTTACGAACATTTCTTGCAATGCTCGGATATCTTTTCATAAAATGAAGGTTGCTATCCTTTATTTGCCTTACTGACATTTCTTCAGTTGTTAACAATTTATCAATAATTTTTTCCCTAAATCTGAGAATGCTCATTTGACCACTGCCCCATGTTTTGTGTATGTAATATGCATTTACTATTCCTGTCCCACAAAGTAATAAGATGCCAATTGATCTGACAAATCGACACCCTTTTTTGCCTTGTTATAATCAAAAACAAGATTTGGTTTCATTTTTCCTAGTTTTCCTTCAATTTGTATACATTTATGGTTTTTACAAGTCGTTAACATAGAAACAGTTCTTTTATCGGTCCATTTGACGAATTTTATGCCGGAACTATTTTTCATCGCCAGAATTTAGCCACGTTTTTGCTTTTTTTTGCTTCTACCGGTAAAAATTTTCGTGTTTGCTGCACTGTGCCACAAAAGTATGTTCGTCTTTGTAGAAGTGATTTTATTAAGGGAACAAAATTCGGTAGAGTCACTAAATACAGGCTCGACGCAAACGTGTCAATTACTATAACGCGGCAATGGTTCGTGTACTATGTACCGGGGGCTCAGCCCGCCCGATGGGATCGAGCACGAAAAACAAGCCCGTCCCACGGTGCAGCCAGTGAATTCAGGCCCCGTCGCGAACGTGTTAAATCGTGATATTTAGGATTTGTGTTTTAACATGTTTAAAAATGTCGATGTTAATTTTCGAGAAGATCTGGCGGACAATACTGTGAAAAACAATGAGACTAATTAGCACGTTGAATGTCACCCATATTTCACTATTTTCGTAATTTACACCTGAAAGTTCTTCTATTAACACTAGGTTTATGGAGACCATCAAATTGACGGATTTCTAACTTTTTAACTTAATTTCTTTTCACGTGTACGTTATAATCTACAAATTACTTAACTGTCAATCTTCTTTGCCGCCTAATTCCTGTATTTCCAAAGCCCTTATTTAATATATTGTGGTGTAACAGACTTCACGCCCGAAAATCAAGTGTTAACCCTTTGCGGTCCAATGTCGAGCAGTACTCGACATAGCATTTCACTTGATTTTATTTTCTGACAATTTAATATCAACTTTCTAATTTCACAATGATTTTGTAATATCACCTAAACATCAGTCAGTACCTATAGCTATTGACACCAATAAAAGAAATAAATAACCAGTGATAGAAAATATTGTAAAATTACTTTTATTTAGCTCACCACAAAATTAACAAAATAATTCGGACTGCAAAGGGTTAAAATCATATCTATATTGAGTGGAAACGTTAAAAGTAAAAGTATTTATTCACGTTTAGCGGTACTTTACTATTCTAACAGCAATATTTAAATATTGAATATATTAGCAACTCCATGACAATTGCAATTTCAAAGTTATAAGAATATTCAACGAATTCAACAGCGTCTGTCATCGGTGACTTCCATGTTATTAATTAAGTTTTCTTCTTCATTTTCCTCATCCTCACTAGAAACTGAGGTAATAGTCCGATCCAGTTTAACTCTTTGCGGCACGTCGCGTCGGGATTAAAAGTGTCCCACCTCTTTGATCTTTGAAGATGCATGGTGGGACATTTCTTGTCCCACCTCGAAAATTTATATTATTATATAACTTAGTTCATAAATATAAACCAACTTTATTCACTTAAAAAAATAATAATATGTCTATGCAACATGGGTCATTGTTGCCAGCGCGAGCCGTCGACCGTAGACGGCGAATAGCAAGGTGGACCATTGTCAACATTGGCGCGGCGCATAGTGCGGCCAAACGGTAAAGTTTGGGACAAAAATCCAAATTCGATCATAAACATTATTATATTTGAATTTACTTACGTAAACTGTTTCTAATATTTATAATATTAATGAAAAAGTATTATAAATCATCTTCACTGAAACCACTACGAAATTTTTCAAAATCTACAAAATTGAGCGCTTCGTTTTCCTCTGCAATATGGAGCAATTCTTTAAGATCCGAAAAATATTCGCGTTGTTTTTTCGAAGAAGCTTTTCGATGCATGGAGATTAGAGGATCCGATGTAAGGAGGAGTCTATTAAACAAATCTTTATCTGTGTCCTCTCTACTCGTTTTTCGGGTATGATTTAACCTATGCCTTCTAATCTCCTTGTGATTTGCCTCTATGGCTTCTTCGGAAAGAAGACCAATTGTTAAATTGAAAAAATTTATAATTTTATAGGAGTGTATTAATACCTTATAGAAAGTTACCAGTCATTTTTCTCTATATATAATTTAAATCTGTTTTTCAACAATGTACTAAATGCTTCTGTATTTATTTTCTACCCACACGATAAAATTTTTAAAATTACAATCATATTTTTATCTATTTTCGTTATGTCTGAGCTAATGCTTGAATTACTGAAAAACCTACTGGCTGTATTGCCGTCATTGGTGGTACCATATCCCAGTTTTGGCTTGTCCACAATTAGCCCCAAATGCGATTTAAATTCCTCTTGCAAACGTTTTTTGTTATTTTCAAATGTTTTTTTATTTTCTTCTCCTCTCACTTGCCACTTTTTAAAAGGAAGCATATAGGCCATGTGAGAAAACAAAACAAAACACTAGATACATAACAAAAGATTGTATGGTCAGAAGTGGAAAAAAGCATATAACATTATATGTAGCAGTTTGTAGCAAACAAAATGACCAAATTTCCAAAATAGAATATATATTTTGCGCTGCTTTTTTTTTATCTTAACTTAAAGTTGACTAATCAAATGAAATGTCTGAAGATTCGCTTGAACTGCCACGTTGACTTTGTGAATTGTTAAATATACATTGTAAAAATTAAATGTATATACCATGATTAGCACCTGTCATTATAAATGTTATTATGAATATATTCACTAATAAATATAAAATATTACATAATAGACATACAGATATAAACGTAACAAATAATTAAAAATTCCTCTTTAAGTGCCTATCACACCTTTCGTTAGGTGTAAAACAAACGCCAAAAAACAAAAATTATAAATATTCACATATTTATTACATTATATTTATACATATTTATATATATATATATATTCTTTTTACTTATAATCTGTAAAAAAGCAATCATATAACAATTTTGTAAGATCTAGTACCATTATTCATTTGAATATTTAGTTTTTGTATTTTTGTCCCTCTATGCCGCACTGTGCGGCGGCTCCGAAGGAGAGTCACTTGACCACGGGCGCTCGTAGAGAACGAACGTGCGGCAATCGCTGGGCGCGTACGTCGATTACTAAAATATTTTTGATTATTGGGCTACTCGTAAGCGGTTTCGGGACTATCGAGGCTAAGCATCGATTCTGATCCTTCCACTTAGCGGGAGTGATCCTGTCGATGGATTTGAATACTGGAAAATCCAGTTACTTGGACTCGATTAGTTAGTGGCGTGTTTATTGTCGATCGTGGATCGAACAATATTCATGTGACCACGTTCGAGCACCTTACAGTCACATGATTTTCTCATTGTTTTATATTTGATTATGATATTCGCGTCGCCGAGCGAGGTATTGACCACATCATTGTAATATATTTGGAAAATATAAGATCAGAGTTTTGAGTCAAATGTGTGTTCCATTGTATTACCCAGCGGCTGCGTCCATCCTTTCGGAACCTACCCCTATACGCCCAGGCCGTGAAAATAATATGCGAAAATTCGATTTAATCGAATGACTTTCGTTTTGGACACACGATTGGTTGGTGTCTTTGAGCGCCCGGCGTGTGTTCTCGTTTACAGTCATATTATTTTCTGTATTCCCGTACCTCAATGAGTTAATGTACTTATATCTAACTAACTAAATAAGAAACAAGTTCACAATGTTCACCATACGGCATACAAAGAGCTGAAGGTGAAAAGTATTACGAAAATACGACGAAGGTGGATAGACATTTCGTACTTTCAAGAAGTAAGAACTTTTTTTCTACATCTTTTAATCAGATTCTGAATGTTAACGTTATTTACACCGGTTACTTAATTGGAGTTTATGAAGTTGGGAATACTGTGGAACATAAAAGCGTAGATATACCGTAGTAATGTCATAATTTTAATCCTTCCTTGAGGCTAGAATAGTTATGGAGATAGATACACGGTCTAAATAATAGGCCAGAGGTTCCAGTTCTCCCGACATTACCTGTGGGAAATTACTCCCATGTGTTATACCTTCGGTAATTCAACAGCTATCTACAACTGTAGGCCCTCCGCGAAATGGTAATACCTGTTACGATCGAAAATCAGAGAATCTGAGAAAGAGCAAAACATTTCCAATATACCCGTTCTTCACTTTTTCTAATTGTGGAAATAGTATCTTTTCCGCATACTTAAAGCATTTGTTCCATCGACGTAAATGGAACTTCGAACCCGTGGTAGTCTTTTCGGAAACTAAATTTTTATTTTAGGGTTTTATGTTTAACCATAACAGACGTATGAGACAAGAAACTGTAAGGAAAGGTGTTTGCTAGTTTGATATAATTTTTCTCCATCGATTTCATACCGCACATATAAAATTCACTGGGTTTTTCAAAATTCAAATATCCAATGAACTCTTTTCTTCACATCGTCACGTGTTCGAAAAAACGATATGATTTTCTAGTACCTTTAGTATAGCAATCGATATATTTTATTTCTTTTACTCTACCTTAAATGCTTTTTATTGTATACACAGCAAAGTCTTCGCAGAAGGGGCGACTTTTCCCGCATTTAAACAGCGTAAGGAATGAGACCATCTTCTTCGCGAAAGTCGCGGTTTTCAGACTCGCCAACTCTACACTAACTTATAAGAGCTTCATACTTAACACTAACACTATCAAGGAAGTCGAAATGACCGGTTCCCAAACTTTTTTTTAAAGTTTTGCAAATTGTTAGGTGAGCCATACAGTAAATATTCCACGTCTATTTTATAAAATAAAAATTACTTAGCACGTTGAACGCCACTGGTATTTGCTAGTTTCACCATTTCTGTTGAAGTGAAACTTTTTCTATTAAATTCACATCTCTATAAAGCAGAAACTTTAAAGATACTGATACATAGATATTCGGCAGACCTTTATCTTTTCAACGTCAATATTTAACACTAGAACTATCAAACAAGTCAAAATGACTGGTACACAATTTTTGTCCAAAAGTTCTCCAAGTTCATAGAACAGCCATAGAACGAAAATTCTACGTCCATCACAAAAGACATAAATCGTCGAATTGATATTTAATATATTAAAATATAATAGATTTAACGCCGGTAGTTCTAGTGTTAATTGCTGAACATGTTAGAAAATTCATAAATATTACAATTTAAATGTTACATAAAATTTTATGAAATACAATAGCGCCGGTCACCGGTGACCCCTATGGCAGTCAACATGTTAACTGATTATTTCATTCACTTCTTGATTCCTCTTTCCTCAAAGTATTTATTTAGCATATTTAAACATATTGGATAACAAATCAGTATTTCTAGTGTTACGTAGTTGATCATTTTCGCTGCTTGATATCTCATGCAGGTCTAACAGTTTACTTTACTTACCTTAACTCTAGCGAAATCTCCGTTATCTAATTGAAAGCCAACTGAATTCGTTCGTTGGTAAAAAGCAGGGTCGAGAAAAAGTGGTTAAACTATCGCAGTAGTTTTTGCCATCGTATCTCTGCGCTTTTGCAAGGCACAATCTCACGACGTGATCCGATTATCGCTCAAATACGATTAATCAACTCTCTGGATCGAACGAGGTTGTCTGTCATGAAGGCAGGACGAATTATAGATATGGGAGGGTCAGCAGTGAGATTTCAAATTTTGTACGAAAGACGAATAACTTATTCTTGTTTCTTTTTTTTTTACAAGTATAGTTTTATTTTGGAAAGCGGTATTTACAGAACATCTATCATGTTTTTATCAATTGATAAATTTGGATATTCACCCCGAGTCGAAAAGTCCAGCCTAAAAAGAAACTTCAAATCCTAGATTCTTTTGGTTTCTCATTTGCCGACAATTATGTATACCATTTTGAACCTCAAAATCCTCAACTAGTGTGTCTACGCGCCTCAAAGCCCTGTAAATATGATTTTTAGGAGTTATATGGACTGATCAGGTAAAATTTTTATTCCAATTTAATCTGACATCCCCTAAAAATATTTCAGAAGTTCCAAGTCTGTCGACTCATATTCTAAAAATAGGGCTTTCAGGAGCAAGTAGAAATTAAATTATCATTTTACTCCAAATAAATTCTAAATCTCCTAAAATCACTGCAACTCCAATCCAATTCTAAAACTCCTCATTATAGAATGTATAGCTTAATATTGGGCTTACGATTAGATTAATTTTCTAAACAAGAATGCTGAGGAATATTTTGGGCTGTATAAAGCCTAAATTGATCTTAAACTAGGCAAAAGTGGCAAAAATGAACAAGTTTAGGGCGATTGTGGAATTAAAATTTGCATTCTTTTATATGTAACATATTTTTCCATATTCAGCCTAAATATCCTAAGTTATTTGGTGATTTAGAAGGATTTTGGGCTGACATTTTCGACTCGGCACTTCAAATGAATATGAGGAAAACATGAAAGTTGATGAATATTTCGATGGTTTTTATACTTTTTAAAAATATAACGCTTTATCAAAGATAATGTGACTTTGCTTACGATTGGTTAGGAAGTTTGTATTTCCGGTGCTTTAACTCTTGTCAGGGGTGATGACTGATGATCGATGTTCTGGCAGAAGTGGTTTCGGAAGTAGCGAACGACTCCATCATTACAATAAATTTGTATCATTCTAAAGTTGCAAAATAAAAGCGAAAGTTACATTTATCGCTTTTATAGAAGTTTAAATGAAGGTCTGTAAAAAGATGGCTGCGCAAAGTAGTCGGTAATACATTGATCAAAGAATTTCAAAAAATGAAAAAAATTTGAGTCCGAGTTCAGACATCACTCACGATCATATTAACTAATATTTGCATACAAATGAGTATCACTCATATATTGTTGTCTTTGCGTTTAATTGATACTCTAATTGAGGTAAGCTGTTTGAAACAGTTGTAACACATTTAACACTAGATTTGCGGTTGTTGAATCGGTTATACTTGCATAAATTAAATAAGTACTGTGACAAAAAGAGGGATCAGCCGGGAAAGAAATTAATTACTTAAGTAATTTTGAGTATTATGAGATACTTGTGAAATATCTACTGTCCTGCGTCTCTATTTTGTAAACTATTTTTAAAAAATTTTGAATCCGTCAATTTGACTTTTTTGTCAAATAAAACGGAACGAAAATTTGCTAAATCGTTCGTCCGAAAACTTGTTAGGAATTTGTGCAAACATAAATGCAATACAATTACTTTGAATAATGTTTATTTGTCAACCATGCTAAATTAATAAATCATAAATGAATATTTGCATTTAAAGCAAGGGTCTCGTAAGGTTTAACCGTGTAGAATTGAACAATGTTAGCCATAACATTGTTATGATTGTAAATGTCAACTGTATTAGATTGCAGAGAAACTTCGCCGAAGATAGCAAATACGCGGTAATGAGAAAATGTTGTTAGGTTGAGAATGGCTCTTTGCTGTTTGTGGTAACAGCCTGCCGACAATGCCAGGATAATTCCATGCCTTCAATATATGCAATTTTCGCCAGACCAATCCTATTAACCATAACGCCAGATGTGATTAAGTTTCAAACAGTTTGATGGGAAACCATCAAGTATCTTATTTGCTTTTCTAGAACGAAGTTAATTCTAGTTAGAGAGCTTTAGTTCTTGAGGATGAAAATCTTCCTCCTGATTTCCATAACTAATAATATCTATTGTTACGTACCGCGACAATTAAAAATTATTACACATCATAATTTTTAATTTACTGTAATAATATTAAATAATATTGATTGCATATGCAATACATGAAATGACGTAGAAATCGTAGGATGAAAACTCCGATATGTGAAATTATCAATACATACAATTATTTATTTAAAAAATTACATAATGTTTTTAGGGATAATTTATTTAAATTCGAAACAGAGAAAAGTTCTTTTTGCTCCGGATAGGCAATTTGTTTTTTAAAATATACATGATTGTATTACCTTGCTGCGAATATAAAATAACAGATGTTTATTAACCCTTTGAAGACAACGAACGCATATATCTGAGAAAAAATGTAATTATAGTTTATTGCCGTATGCATACACGGTTAGAGTTGAAAACTTGAAATATAATCGTTGGAATATGGTTATACAAATAGTGATTTATAATTTCTGTGCATTAACACTTGGGCTTTCTCATAAAAATTGGTTTTAAATCGCCAAATAATTAACCATCTCTCGACATTATATTATCGATATTGAAAAAATATTATTTATTGTTTGTCCGTTAGAATGAATCATGATGATAACAAAGCAGTACAAGTACAAACATGGCAGAATTCTTAGCACAATAACTTTCCATTATAAAATATTACATCTTCTATTTTAACCTGTATCAATTGTCAGATTGCATTTCCACTGCTAAATAAAGTTTATTTTTCTACAGTAATGTTTCCCAACATAAGATTTTTTTTCTAGCACAAATACGGTAGCATTTATTAACAAATGGAAAAAAATAGTTTTTGACATAGTTTCAAGTAAAAATTGTAAGAAAACAATAGTTGCAACGTCAAAACATTTTGCAATCAAAGCAACGGAATTTGCAGGAATGTTACAAACTATACAGGCTACACGGTGCATACCAACTGCACCATTAGGTATATATGTACTTGCAGCTTGAGAGTAGTGTTTGTAGTGGGGTTGCTGCAATGCGCAACGGTAGGACCACGCTATTTTATCGTTGTATTTCAGGATTTCATTAAACGTTTCATATGACGAATTGCTCTATGGGGGAAAGAGCCAGGCAGTTGACAGTGACACGTACAATAATTAAGGGTGTATAATTTATTGCAGTCCAGGGACCCGTTGTGTATAAGCAAACTATAACTTTTCTGATTTCGTGAAAGAAGTTACTTTCTTTCTTTGTATCGAACGTTATTTCTCTTACCTACTTAAATATCAATTTGAAGAGAATGATTTTAGAGAGAATTATAGAAGGAATGTAGAAAGAGAGGAAACATAGAAAGGAACTGATTGATTTATTTTAGAAAATTCGCTAAGACGATTTTTGTCATTGGAAGACTGTTAAAAAACATATTCTATACTCTTTATGTTACATTAATTAACTACATAAGTTTGTATTGAACGTTATTTCCCGTACCCGCCTAAATATCAATTTGAAAGGAATAGATCGATTTATTTTAGAAAATTTGCTAAGACGATTTTTGCCATTATAAGGCTATTAGAAAACATGTTCTACACTCTTTGTGTTACATTGATTAAATACATAAGTAAATTTTCACGTTCTTCTTAAAAAACTTCAACTTAGGGCTTATTGTTAGTTAGCCATCAATTCTCAGTTATTCTTAAAAGAAAAGAAAGTCCCAGTTTTCTAAAATATTTGCAACATGGCATATACAATATCTTGGAAAGTTAAAACGATATTATTGAATATGAGGTTTATAGCAATGTATTAAAATAGCAGATATTAGTATGTAAAACATTTATTTTTCATAAATATTTCAAGTGATAATGCAACGAGGAAATATAACAACTTTTAATTTAAAATCTAGATTAAAATTTAGTTATAATTCATAAGGAACTGCTTATTCATTTTGAATCTAATATAAATAATTCATATTATTTTTAATAGGCAATGAAATATTTATATCATCCCATCTTACATAAATGAATGGTTGTATAAATCCTACAGCGTTTGGTTTTATCAATGTTAGGGACTACAATAAGATGACTGATTGACTTTAAATAATTGCACTGGAGTAATAATCACGCAACATTTAATTTAAATTAGTTGTTCCAAGGCATCCTTGAAAAGTATTCATGAATATGCATCGCTACGATAACAGTCTTCAGTTTTGATCGCAGAAAGGATTTTATTATGTCAGCAAAATATAAAAAATAGTGATACAAAAAGAGATACTGTTTAATTATTATTTTATTCGAATTAATGTTACTAGTAATCCACGACAGTAGTCTTTGAAAATGGCGAACTATGAAGTTTTCTTAAGGCAACAATGAATAACATAGTAAGCACAGAGAAGATTCAAAAAACAATTTTTATTTTGACTGATCTTCGTTAAATAAATCATAACAAAAAGAAATATTGGACATTTAAAATACAATCACATATTTCGCTACTATATTGTAATCGCTATACAATGACGATTTATACACTCACTATTTACAAGACATTAATGTGTTTCTGTTCTCGATTAGTCCTCGCTTATTGCGTAATATGTGGTTATCATTACACTTATTATTATTATTTCTATTATTATTATTATTGTTGTTGTTCTTGTTTCGGTTAATATCGAAGTACAGATTGCGAATATATCAACAGGCGTTGATGCAGGCGAAATTTAATAATGTGTATGCGCTATCACGATGATCTATGATGCGCTTTTGATTGTCTATATTATTTTACGTATATAATTATATCTATAGGTATCTGCCTGTTTAGTTTTCTATGTATTACAACACAAGAAACATGAGCACACTCATGCACGCACACAGACGAACACACGTTTGGACAAAAACTGTTAAAGACCACTATTGGGTATCATGAAAAAAAGATTTTTAATGTCACATTGCCAAGATGTATTCGAATTCTACAATAAAATTTAGTCTAAAAGTAACATGTAGAATAATTCCATAGTTTGATCATGTTTTCTCGTGTTATTACAAACAATGCGATTAATGATCACGCCAATAAACTATCGTTTATAAATATGTAAACAAGAAAATTCGGGTATCTATTAACAGAATATTAATATAACATTCTATTAAGTTTCATTAATGGAATGAAAAAAGGTCGAAATATTTGTAACATATGATACAATCGCCCATATCGGTATGAGTCTTCCACCGTCGTAAAATTGCGTTTTTTAAACTGTATTTATATTTGAATTCAGTGTAATTTGATGTGGTTGTTACATGAGTCTTTTTTTTCACGCGAACAGTTCTTCAAGTTCGAATCTGTGAATGCAATTACAAACAGATCTATGGCAATCGCGCGGAGTGAAAGAAAATGATGGTCCCGTTTGTCATGGACAACTTACTTCTCGTTGTAAGAGAGCTTCTCATTTTCTTTTTCCTCGTTTCTTCTCTGTAAAGAACGCAGATGTAAAGGGACAAATTTGCCCAAAGTAAAATAACGAATTCTAATACTGCCGTAACAATTAATCTTTATTTTTATTTTTTCGCGAGCCAGTAAAACAATGTGGTGAGGAAGAAAAGCACGTATTATCATAGATTCACTTATATAATAATATGTTTTAACCGAGGAGAAATTTGTATTTATGTCAATCAGTTAAATTTTCGATAAATGATACGATGTTTCCTATTTTTTTTTGTTCTTTTACGTATACGTGCGTTCCACGACTTCCGTTAGTAGCAGTTAATATTTCTTTGGGCGATGTTACCCATCGACGGGAACATTGTGAATAAATCAATTTTTCAAGTATCATTAATAAACGATACGATAATCGTACATTGTTACAAAAATCATTATTGAAAGCGAAACAGTCAAAAGGTACAAAACTTAATAAATCATTAAATGAATTTATATAGGCATGAAATTAATTTTAGGTTTCTGCGAACCCTTTAGCTACTAAGTACTTTTACTTTTAAAAAAAAATCAATTGACTTTATTATTACCACACACGTTTATAATACGTGCGGACATTAACGATAAAACATTTTGCTAATTGTTGGTGTCTTCTACCGCGGAACGTTTCGTAGTAGGTAAATGACATACTTTTCAGTTGTCCTGTTTATGATTACATATGTCACCTATACATTTTGATGTTCGTATAACTTCCAGTGGCGACAATGAAACGTTTAACACGTTTACTATACAGAAACTTTACAGGTGGTAATAACGACAATTAAGTAGTAGTAGTTATCTTTTTTATCACAAATATTTGAATATCAAGTATATTAGTAAATTCGTAAACATATCGTGAGTATATATGCATATTCGAGGTGTTGATATTCAATCTTTTATGTAGAGTCTCGAAGAAATAGGAAATGAGTGCATTAACAAAAATAGAAGTTTTTCTTTAAGTCTCTGCTTTAATAACAATGGCTCGAAGACGATAAAAGAATAAAAACACGGTCTCACTGTTATCACTTCAAACAATTCGTTATTACAACCAAATCATATCGATTCGACAATAAAAAAATGTAGTGAACAGAATAAAGCCTAGTGTTCAACTACATGATAGTGTTTCGAGAATAGTTAGCGAGAGATTTCAAGGAACAACATTGTACGGTCACAAGTACGGTAGGTCCCTGTTTTTAAATCATTAAAAATTAATTGAGCCGAGGTGTGATACAAATTTTTGTCAGATTCAGTCTTCTATCTATTGTTACCGTTTCTGGGCGTAAACTGTAGCCTTCATCTCAACAATATTATTATACTTTAACAGACACGTTAAGTCGTAAATACTCTTTTCTTTGCAGCTCAGGGGTTCAACAGTTTTTTAATTTATGACGGCAAAACGCAATGTTAGAATTTTTTGTAACAATAATCTCACCAAATGAACAATCTTTTGAATTGAGCTACTCTTTTAGTTCTGATTTATATGGCCCATTACATTCTTCCTAGCATTTCCATTATGTAATAAATTATTGCCCAATATCTACTTTAAAAAGTAGTTTTTTAATTGTTTCGCTCGCGGCAAGAATCTAGATGTTTTTCATCGTTAATACTATTTTCGTGAGAGGCACGAAAGAAATAACCCCTTTTGATATTACGTTCAGGTATAACCATAATATTAGTTCCTATCATAAATAATTTTCTATTAAAGTATTTTTACTTTGGATTATACTTTGAAATATTTTACTATTCCTAGTACACACTGTCGTCAAAGAAAAATAAATATTCAACGGTAGAGAATATTATTAAATTGATTTAAATTAATCGACAATAAAATCTGACGAGAGTGAAACAATTATTCGAACAGCAAAAGTGTAATTCTGCAGTCTCATTAAATTCCTATGAATTAACGTGTTCGTTCGCCAGAACATCGTTAATAGCGGAATTTTATACGACTTTGTCGTATTACAATTTAAATCTTATCACTTATTTTATGTTTATCACTTATTTATATACCGTAAGCATTACTGTAATGTTGCTTTCTTGTAATATCATGACATATCGAAAACGATATTATTGCAGAAAGAGGATTTCGAAGGATTTATCACACTCGCTCTGCGTTCATTTGATTCATTAATGTACATAGACGTATAAAATAAGAAAAATTACAGCAATGCAAGGTATAAACTATAACGAAGTTAATCCATCTTTCCATTCATTTATTCATTCAAGATAACTGTCGCACTATTTTCTTAATCTACAATCGAATTTTGAAAGAACTAACTCTTCACGACGATGTATGCTGAAATACCTTATTTCTTCAACGCCTTACCAAGCAATTCTGAATAAGTATTATTAAAGAATATTACAGTTAAATATTATAGTCTTTCCATTATTGCGAAAACGTCCACAGTTACAGTTAAAATACTGATACTTCTCAAATGTGTATTGGATTTTATTATGATGTGAAATATGTACATTATATCGTTACCGAAATCAAAATAGAATTTAACACTAGATTTACGGATGTTGATTATGTACCTATTTTTTTTTAAGTGAGCCAATTCGACTCATACAATAAATTGAAGTTTTTTGCAAAGAAAATAGTTCCAAATGAATTTAAATGAAAAATTTATTATCCAAAAATTAACCAACTAATATATTATATATATATAGTAATCACATTTTGAGTGAGCCAAATTGGCTCCGTGAATCTAGTGTTAAATCGATACCAATTTGAATTTAGCTGATCATGGAAAATGTTGCTGAATATTCTGTATTGAAAGGGAACTTGAAATGAAACTAATCTGGAACTAAAATGTTGATAATAATATTTCATATTAGATCGACGTGTTCTCAAATACCCGAAGTTAAAGAAGTTGGTAGATATATTATATTTTTGAATAGGAGATATTGTAGAGAATAGGAAAACAATGAGAGGATGAATGTACAAGATCGAGTGCTATCTCTGTCCACCTTGAATATTTCCGTTATTTGTAATAATATGAAAAAATGTTATATGAAAAAAAAAAATAAAACTGACCTTGAAATCTCCTCTATGCTTTCACCCACGCAAAAAATGTTTCTATCAGAACATGTCCTTCTCTATATCGTGTAAGTTTTATATGTAACATATTTTTATAACTTTACAAATAATAAAAATATTTAAGATGGATCTAACTAATGAGATCTTTAACCCCTTCGGTTTTGTACAACCATATAGTGATTAGCCACATAGATGAGTCTCGTCTATCAACAAAATTCAGCATCAAAGTCTTACATGACTTTAGTAATTTTGTATTATTTTAATTTCTCCTGAACATTCCTGAAAATGATCATACGATTTTTGCTTCCTATTAGTTTCAATTACTTTAGCCTACTAAAAAGATTAAAGAGGACGGTTTTTAAGAAGTAGTAAAAATAGCGGCATGATAATGTTTCATAACGAATTATGATGCACTTTACAATGCTTGTCAGTTCGATGCATCAGAGTAAGATAATATTGTTTATTTATCTACTACGCGATGATCTATAACTAAAGCAGTTTTTAATACTTTATTGGCAAACTATTGTATAAAAGATTATATGATTCTAAGTTATTGCACGTCATTGTTATTAAAATATGAGATCTATAATGATGATATTCTACAAGTTATCCAAGCTAAATAAACTATGTGAATTGTTCATTCCGCATGAATCTTACGTTTCTTGCACGTACATATAAGTTACTCAAAATACATAAATTTCTGCTTCAAAATGAAATGCTAAAATGATAGAATACAGTAATCCCCCCTATAACACGGTAGATTCGTTCCGCGTTATAGGAAAACGCGTTGTAGGAGTATTCTCGTATAACGCGCTCTATGACCCCGTATAACGCGTTATGTACAAAATATTCAAATAAATCGAATATTGAAGAAAAACTAAATATCTGCGAAATATGTGCATTTTATTAAAATCAAACTAAGCACATTTTAAATAAAAAAACTTATACATATGTAACTAAAAATCAGTTAATTTCAAAACAAATTACATAATTCCAAAAATAGTTATGTTACATGTTTATTCGCTGTCGGAGCTATTGAAATTAATTATGTACAAATTCATTATAAATTTCACAGTACAGAAATATTACGTGGGAAATGCCCGCGTTATATGGGGGAAAACACGTGTTATACGAGGGACATGAAATCGCGTTATATGAGTACCGTGTTATAGGAGGGATTACTGTACTTGTAAATACGTGCAAGAAGCTATTGTTATGAAATTAAATAAAACGCATAAATACCTTAAAGAAAAGACAGTATCGTCCGTATCAGCCATGAAAACAAGATCGATCCATTGCCTCGTTTTTTCTTTGCAAAAATATTCGAAGCCGGAATAATTATTTCGACAAATTTTGCGCCCCTCCGCTTCCTTTAATACTCACTCGCACTTCTGTACTCGCTGCATTATATACGTCTATCGTGAGTTAGCTGTAATTATCCGCACGATTAACTGCTAAAATAATTATCGGTATTAGGGATCATTCTCACGAAGGCATTGCTCTCATCGCACTTATCCACTTGACGCTACTACGTGATCCTATTCTCTCACTTGTGATCCTTGAAAGTAGCCATTCTAGTCTAGACGATTTCGTTGAAGACTGATATGGCATCATTTTAGTCAAACACTTACAAGACATTCCGCTCATAATGGTCCACGATTTCGAAAATTTGCAATCCAATGCATCATCCTTAATGTTTGTATTGATACATCACTCTGAAATTAATTACAGAATGTACAGTAACTTATTTTTAAATTATTTTAATGATTTTGATCATGGGAGATTGGCGAGGATGCTTTTAGAGAAGCGTAGTATCGTAGAAGCGAGAGAGGTCGATATTCATTGTGAGATATCGGTATTGTCGATTGTTAGTTTTTATTCATAAAATACTGGTAACGGAAGATTGATATGTATTGAGAATAGCGCCAGTTCACCATGATTAATGTTAGCAATTTTTTGCCATCGAGTATTTTAGTCTTCCATTGACATTTCCGTGATCGGGGACAGGATAGTACTCGGTACAATACTTATTATTTTGGGTACTAACACGAAGTACATCGTGTTGCGACATATAAAGTGTGATATTACGTAATTATAATAATTATATCACAATAATTTTAAGTGATCATCTGGTATGTTTTTATATAGACACTATTTTGTCGATTGCAACTACAGTGTTAATATTTAAAGACTATCACTAAAACTGACGAAATTATTTTCTTGTATATTCCTCAAAAAATCACCCAAAGGTTATAAAAAACAATTGCCTGCATTTGTAATATATAAATGAATATGTTGATACTTATTTATTATCTCACCTCGTCCATTTTTCTTAAATGTGTATAAGTCTACGTAAATACATTAAATTAATTCTTCGTAGCTCTAGTGTTAAGTGCAATTTATAACAACCTGCCCGATTGCTCTTTTCCATAATTAGTTACGAATTAATTTCTATTTCGAGACGTCATTATTGTATAATATTATATTATAAGATTTTTAATTATGACTGCAGATAGGTTTGCAATTGACTGACATAAGGATATATTTACGATATATCAAGTGTTTATTTGAACATTTCAAACTGCAAAATATCTAGATAATAATAAATTTTTGGAAAAAACATTCCAATTAGGAAAGCAGCAGTCTATGACAAAGGAAGGTGCAGTAACGTTCTGAAAAGTCCCTTTCGAATAATAAATCGCAGATCTTATTTTAGTAAATATTATTCGTTTATCAGTTCGTGTTTGCCAATAAATAATTTGAACAATATCGATACAAACAACAAATATCGACTGCCGCATCCCAATTCAGTTTCAGTTTACTTGTGGTCTGTATAAAGTGCTATTATTCATTGTCACGATAATGAGAAAACTGCGGTTAAATATCGTTCAATGTAACTTTATTTAACGCCTTACTTTCCAATATTTCCTATTATTTGTTGTCCTTGCCGTTTATTACATAGGATGAAAAGCTTGAAGGCGATTAGTTTTTTCGATTGTCTCGTCAGTTTTCTTCTTTTATGGCACGATCGATCGATTACATAAGTTCTTAATAGCACTTATATAACTTTACAGTATAGAGTGAACTATATTTATTAAAACTGAAGAAACTAGAAAGTACAACAATGAGAAACGAAAACATCTCTCCAAAAATTAAGTTCAAATTTTGCGGAATAATTTTCCAATCGTATTTTAATATCTTTAGTAAACACAACGTTAAAAGAGTCGATAAAATCATAGTAATATCACAGATTAGAATTAAAATTTACTTTAGGAGTCGAGCACAAATTCGAGTTGCTGAAGCTTAATTAAACACAAGTTTCAGCATATATCCAACTTATTCTCTTCTACACTCCTCTGATTTTGTGCGTACATTGTTATTATTATTTTCAGAAGAATTATACGCATTAATTCTCGTAACATTAATCAATATCTACAGTAAAAGAGAAACATGATCATGCCGATATGTATTTTCCTTTAACTCATTATCTTACAATTTTTTCGATTTTAAATTCTCACGAATAAATATTCAAAGTATTGCACACATTGAAACGCAAAAGTAGTAGAATGTTATGACGTTGGATCATCTCGTATCGTGTAACTTCAATCGGAGTGCAGTTGTTATATTGTTTTTGCGTTTCACTGGAAGGATTAAGTAACGATAAGTGCAATACAATGCCATCGAAAAGTCCCCTCTTGTTTGTCAAATTTGTATCGCGATTTCTACTGCAAGTGCCTCTCGCCGTTACAAGGCAGGGGATTAAAGCAAATCACTTTTTACCAACCTATACAGGATGTTCGATTTTAACTTATATGTGGGGATTACCGGTGAATGACATATAAACGAAGCGATTAAGATAGGAAATAAATAAATTCGGTAAGTCATATTTTCGGTAATTAGTTTGTCTAGATTGATACCTAAAGGTCATACAAAGGTGAGATTCAATTTTTTTAACACCAGATTTACGGGTATGAAATCAGTTACACTGCAATATATTAACATTAGAAGAATCACTGTTAAATCTATTATATTTCAATATATTAAATAACTGTTTTGAAAACAGTACATTCTCCGTTTCTCCGTTAATATTTATATGCTTATGTAACAGTAAATCGGTTTTCAAATTTATCTCTTTGTATTTTTATTTCGTGCTCACCTCACTAAATATCCAGTACTGCTCTTTTGTTTAAAAAATATATTTGACCTTTACATAACCTCTATATATGTCCACTCACAGAAAAACTAATTACAACACATTGTAACCTATCGAAATCATCCGCTTTCTATTTAATCAAGCTTTATATATATTTATTTATTATTTTTCACACAGTGTTCCGCACGCTTTTTAAGGTATTTGTAATAACGTTATGAAAATAAGTGGTGAACCAAAATCCTATATTAAGTCTTCAACGACTAATAATAATAAGCAACACATTTACAATGGTAAAAATAAAAAAAAAATCTTTTCTTGCTATTGCATATGAAAGATTAACTTGATTTTATGACGATCACATATAATTATTTCAACCTATTGAGTGGAATACAGCAGAGATTAAAATTGATTCAGGAACGTTACGTGAAATGCTGTATGTATGACATGTACTTCACCAAAAACTTGTATTTGCATTTAAAAACCAAGTGACCTGTATTTGTATGTACAAATCTGTATGCATGAAAAACGCTTATTTACCAGGGTCGTTTCTGTTTTTATAAACTCTTTGATTTTGATTGTGCTGCCCAATAAAACCAATAATATGTTGGTGCTATGAATAATGTATCGACGTACGATAAATGAATTTTTTTTTATATGTTGTTAATACCATACGTATTTCGTCCCTCTGAATTTATTAACTCTGCCCTTCATTCTCTAAATGGACACGTGGGTAATGAGTTTGTTACTACTTTTTCACGATATGATACGTTTCGGAGAAATTGTCGAAGGTTAGCAAAGCGCACTTGATAATTGTAAATGGCAGGAAAGCTCATTTATCAAAATTTTAGATGGTTTGTGAAGACATATTTTGTTATCTTAAAGTTTCAGTTGTGTCGTATACTTAACTCCTTGCACTATGATTTCTATTTTTACTGCGTGTGCAATAACTCAGAATTAATTCCTGAAATTAATATTTATGTACGATTTCTTATATTTCATATAATTAAAAACAATATTAATAATATAGAAATAATTTACTTGTCCCATGATCGATTAATATCTTACATTTAATTGACTTGGAAGATTTCAAAATTTCTCTCTTACAACATCAAGAGTATCACTTGTTATTGTAGGGTACAGAGTCATATAGTTGGGAATTTTTTGCAAGATCTTTTCACCTTAAAATATTTGCCGTTTCTTTATGGGATAAAGATTTGTTAAAAAGTGTATTTCACTGTTCGTAATAGTTATGTAACTTTTTGACAGAATTAAGTAGCGAAAAAAAAGAGTTCTCTGACCTCTATCTACTTCTTTTGATCTTTTATTTCACAATGAGTGGCAGAACTGCAAAATCGCACAGGGTTTATAATATTCCGCAACGCAGAGGGTTCCTAGTAGGAAAAAATCGAGAAATTGATTTATCATTTTTTAAATTTTACTAAACTTGTCCGTAATTTAAAATAGATTAAAAATACATCGTCAAAACGGAACATAATTTGTCTTCACGTTTTGCATAGACATTCTTCACATATGCATATTTATTTTCTTCTGGACCCACGCGACGTTAATAATGTTTTTGACACTACCTAAAAGAGACAAATATTAATAAACACTTCAAAATTTATTTGTCACTGGAGAAATAATCATGCGTTAAAAGTATAGTTGACTCATTTTTTAACTTATTCACAAGCGCATATATACAGACACTTTTTCCGGTCATTATCATTGACACGTATTTATGCATTCGCATTGTGAATGAATAAAGATATATGCGAACAACGTAAATTATTTATGCAACATTCGTCGATTAAAGTGGAATATCAATTTTTCAAATACTGTTACATTTAGATTCAATATAAAAAAATTTGATAGTAAAGATACATTTTTGATTTTGTCTCATGATAAAAATGGGTTACGTAATAGTAACTATTGTATTTAGGAAATGTTTTATAGAACTGTATTTCTTACATAATTATTTTCTATCGACTATGGAATTACTATTTTATTAAAATAATAATATATTTAGGTACAAGATTGTTTTCCCGAGTCAAAATTATATTATCTAGAGGGCCCGAAAATTGATTATTCCGGTATTGCTTTATCCCCTTGTGATCAGTAAAATATGATAGTAAATTTTGGTCTCAAATTTCCTTGATGCTCTGTGCAATATATCTTCGTGCTCAACGAGCAGTCAATATCATAGAAACAGTACGTTAAACCGATGTACGCTTTGTGCATCCACTAACGCGTGGACCTAGAGTCGTAAAGAGCTCGTAAAACGCTTGAAATTAGTTCGTTCACGAGTCTAACTGGTTAACTTCACTACTTGACTCGTAACACAAATAGGTACGTGTTGGAATTGTTCGTAAAGACATTGCGATGATTCTTTCGCGAAAGTTACCCATTTCCGCTGATATATCGTCAGACTTTGCAATTTCTTCGAACGTATCATTTCCACATCCTTATGTATGAAAGATTCGATAGAAATAAAACGTAAAATATTAAAAGAAGCTTGTAGTGGTTAACCGCAGATGCGATAATTACTTCTGTAATTAGAGAGATGATAAGGTATACATGTACGTAATCTAAATGCACAAAGAATTGCAAAATGTGTGATACATCGAGAAACATTTACGACGATTACAAATTTCTTCATATTGAAGGGAAATAATATTAAAATTGCCGTTTTTATGAGGCACGTAAATATTCTATTATGCATTTTATAAAAGAAACATCAAAGTTCTATGTAATGAATGTTTGGTCCTTCATCTTTATGGGATTACACATTCATTGGTGAAGATGTAAACAGTTTTAAATTTTCTTTGTAACATATTTGGAATTTTTACGAAAGGAAAAAAAAAAGAGTGGAAAACTGCGTCGTCAGTGTTCTGGATTAGTACTGTAAATCAAAAGTTTACATTTCTACAATAACATTTTAGTAACATGTTATTAATGATAATCTGACACGTAGTCTTTTGGAAAACGAATTAAAATACAGTTTTATAAGTATATATGTACAGCAACCACAGTCCTACATAAATATTCCGAGTAATATCAATTAAGACCAATAATTTATAGTAGCATTATTCCAAAAAATTACCGGAAATAGAGTAAAGCATAGATACTTCTTTTTCGACACTTGAATGATGCATTGAACGTTTCCTCTTTTTATTTAATGTTATACATATTTCGGAAACCTTCAAAGACGTACGTATACGTTTCACAAATAAGTAACAGAAATTGTTAAAGCAATCAGAGAGATAAAAATTGAAAGAAATGAAAAAAAAATCGTAATATTCCAATTTAAAACGGATTCAACACGCTGAAAATAAAATGCTACATCGCAAAAAATGCATGAAATAAATGAAGTCGAAATATATAAATTTTTCGTACACTGTTGTATATCACTTATATATTCTAGACTCAATACATTGAATCTGATTGTTAATACGCTGGCTACAGTATTAAAAAGAAATAAATAGGGGTACTAAGATCGAAATAAAAATACCGTTGAATAAAATTTACTGCACTACCGATTTCGGTATTCTGATTAATTCTCATTCCTTGAGAAATGATAAATATATTTACAAGCTATTTACAAATAATGAATAATAATACACGTTGAATCTATATCTCTATCACAGAGAAACAGTAAGTTTTTGTAGAAAGAAAAAGTATTTGTTATAAATAAAATTCTCTCTCTCTCTCACACACACATACACACACTCTCCCTCTCTCTCAATCCCTCGTTACATATTTGATTTTCTCTTTCAATACAGATATCATTTGTGAAGTCTATAATATGTTACAAGCTACATATGTTTCGGCGTAAGGATAAATGAACATTATTACTAAAATATACATCGGAGTTAAATTTATATTACATAATAAATTACGATGAAACATCACTGAATCGATGAAACTTTTATATCTCTTTCGCGGAAATACTTATTTTATATATTAAATCTCTTACGAAATGTTATTGCATCGTTTCAAATTTCTCAGTTCAGTTCTTTACTCTGGCCGAAGAACGTTATGTACTTACTATAGTCTCCATCTAATTAATCACCGTCATTCATATGAATGCCGATGTCACTGAATATTCGCAAAAACATAGGACGAATACAGCGAATGTCAATGACTCGTTATCACGATGATACTGGTACAAGCATCAGAAAATTTCTTTCCTATCGATCAGACTTTGAAAATAAAATACTTGATGAGGAGACAATACAGCTTGAAATATCGACAGTTCAATTAAGATGAGCAATGCGGAAGTATAGATTTATTTTTCCAACGAATCTTGATAGAATAGTATTAACAATATTACCATTCATTTATTCATTTAATTATAATATTTCTTAGCGAAGCATAATATTTTATTGCACGTTTTAGTAATCATATCGACTATTCTTTTTTAAAGAAGAAGATATGTAAAATTGCTCACCTTTTTGTCGATGCACTTCCTTCCAAGCTGAAACTTACGTATTTAATTACTATCAGCAACAACGATTTTTGAACACTTTCTTCGGTACTTCGCGTATTAAACATCATCGACTACCGTTAAATCAATCTTTGTTGCGATCGACAATCGAATCACGTTAGAATTTAACATCGGAAGAAATTCCATTACATTGCGTTCAATGTGAGTTCATTTCGATCGCAACAATCAATTGTTCTCGCTTATACGGCTTCTCCAGGCAACGTATAATGTGCAAAGAAAATTAATATCAATACGAGAAAAGGTATAACGTAAATACGTAATAATATACAATTAATGTGAGAGCTTCATTGTTATTAATTTTTCAGACGTATGACTAGAATCTAAGATGGGATTTTGAATTTTCTGAAGCACCAGATTAATACTTACTGTCGTGTTTAGTGATTAAAGATAGAAGAAGAAGGAGAAGAAAAAGAAAATGAAATGGAATTTGCGGATTTCGAGAATAATAAAAAGTTAGGCCATAAATTTCAACTTTCTTTTGTTCCTCGCCGTGCTTGTGAAACTCAATTTTTTCATCTGTATTCCAATCAACGTTAACTAACCAGTTGAAACGAGATGTTTTCTTATTAAACGCAGAAAGAACATTCGTTTCTTAGAATTTCACTCCACGATCACGGCTTAGAAAACGGTGATATATTTTTTCCGCAATTCTCCTCGCAACGAAGGGGAAGACTCTTAGCTAAATACGTGAACGAAACGAAGGAACTATGAGCCGAGATATCAAAGTCTTTACTTTCCTTAATTTTGATTAAATCTTTCCTGACATATCGGCTAATAGATGCATTTCGAAAATTTGCATCCAAGTTAACGCCAATTTGCCGAATACACGAAATATCATGGTAACATTCTGTCGTCGTGCCAAAACGTACCGTTCCAGACAATACATAGCACAAACAGATAATTGTTTGAAACGTAACTACAAATAGACATTTAATCAATAATAAATAATACACGATCTGATTAATAATTAACATAGAATTTCAATTGTTAAACAGTATTCAAATAACGATCTCTATTATATGATTTCCCTTTCTGAGAACGAAAAATGGTCTTTCTCTTAAAAACACGATTTTTCAGCGAGGCTCAACGTGAAACAATAATAAATATCGTAAGGAAAACGGTTGCCCAATCGCAAGATAAATATATATATACTAACTTAGATTATCACGAGCCAAAAAATAATTTCTGTGGACAACAATCACGTTGTATATTCTCTTATTGCCATTGCAATTAAATCTATTCATCCGCTTAACCATTTAGACATGAAAACGATCATCGATCCTTCGAGCTACTAATTAAATATAAAGACATACATTTTTACAACGAAATTCGCCCGGCGAGTTCGTTTCAGTAGACGAAGTCGCATTGAATTACATACAAGTGACTAACAGTAAGTCTAATCCAGGTCCTTTTTATCATTCTGGAATTATCATTTTCAACCTGAGTAGGTTGTCGCTAACAGATCGTTAACGAATAAAATTGCATTACACTACTTAGCCAACCAATCGAACTTCATACTGGACTAACACTGATTGCAACGATTGTCTAAGATATTTTTATGTAGGTTTTCAAATTTCACTTGTATCAATAAAAAATCTGAAGAGGATCGTATAAACTGCATTGCTTAAGATATTGTATCTTAGCGTTATTACCACTCTCATATGATACAGCATCCATCTATTGCTGTAAAAAGCGATGAATTATGGTCGTGCATCGACGGAATTAACCCTTTGCACTCCGATGACCCACAGGGACATCGCAAGTCTACCATACCACTTAGTTGCTCCCTCTAAGGGGACCTTCGAATTTATTAGTAATTACAGACGATGAACTTATTGCACTGCAATATTTTAAGAAATGTACTTTGTGAATTTTTTTGTTGTTGAAATGGCACAAGCAAATAGTAAAGTACCGCCAAGTTGCTAATAGATAACGTGAGAGATGGCGCCGAATGCAAAGAGTTCATTCTCAACGTATGTGATGAAAATGTTAGACGAACTAACGTACATTTTTAATCACCAGCTTGGAAATTGACAGAATGTGGTCAGATTTTAGATAAGTAGTAATTTAAACGCACTCAATCTATTCTTCTTTAACCCCTCAATCTACGACAACGTGTGACACTAGTGTCGTGAAAAAAAGAATAGGAAATTTTGAAATCTTCCAAAGACTATTAACACGTTGACGCCACCGGTATTTCTATTGAAATTTTTCAATTAAAATCTCACCTCACAGTGCAGAACATTTAAAGACACTGATATATTTGGCAGATCTTTATCTTTTTAACACCAATATTTAAATATTCAATATGTTAGAAAATTCGTAAATATTGCAAT
Organism: Cerceris rybyensis; assembly: GCA_910591515.1. Taxonomy (NCBI): domain Eukaryota; kingdom Metazoa; phylum Arthropoda; class Insecta; order Hymenoptera; family Crabronidae; genus Cerceris; species Cerceris rybyensis. Next base: position 11,372,434 of record OU342793.1, read on the forward strand.
TTAAAATTACATGATATTTAATTGGATTCAATAGCGTCGGTCTCCGGTGACCTCCATGACAGTCAACGTGTTAAGTTAAAAATATCAGACAGTAACAAAACAGTTAAATTATTTCCACAGAATTAAAATTACATTTAGTTAAATGAAATATCAGAAAATCAATAGGAACTTTTGATTTTAGAAATGAATTCTGAAATATTGCACTCGAAGTCACAATAAGAAATCATAGAGGAAGGGGTTAATCTCACCTATCAATTTTACATAGGCATCGTTAGAAAAAAAATTAAAAATTGCAGAAACAATACTGCTTCGTAGAGTGATAATACACTGTCTGCAGAAAAAAAAATCATTCAAACCTACCCTCGAATCGTTTTACGATTCTTAACAAAAATTATCTAAGACAATCGGCAAACATAGTTTGCATATCGCTCTTATAAAATGGAGTGTATCTGTTGTACACTAAACTATTTCCAACGAAATATTTCAACATAACCAAGTCTCTTCGAGACTATTCCAATTACTCCATCACCGATCAAATAAACTTGGGCCTGGCCTTTCGTGACATACGAGCAAAACTTACAACGAGACTTTAACACGATGCCGTTGTTAAATGTAGACGCTTCCATCCGAAGAACTTTTTGACGTAACTGTGTGCCCATTCTTCCTCGATCCGTGAATCATGGCAACCAAACTTTCGCTACAATTTATCTTTTCTTTGCGATCCCCCTTGTTAGACTTGACCTTTCAATTGTCAGGTTGAAATGAGCTTATCCCTGGTGATTGTGCTCGCTTCGAGGACAATTGATCGATTCTGACAGTTGCCATTCTTAGCGGAAGCGCACTTAAAGATCTATCTTTGGCAATACGACGAGACCTATGTGTTTACATGCGTGTTGTACCTGTCCAGTTCGTGTACGTGTATATATATAATCACTTGTGCGGCAATGTATTATTATGTATTACTTATGTACGCTTAAAATGTAAAGAACGCAAGAAACACGCGAAATTTTGGCAATACGACGAAGAACTTCTCATGGTGTGCTATGATGTAAGTGTATGAACAGTTGACGTAATTACATTTGTTACTGCGTATAATGAACGTATAAAGTCTGGTGAAATATCGATGTATACGCCTGTATTTATGTATATATGTGTAAATGTAGTTATGAGTGTGTGTATGTATATATATATATACGCGAGCGTTCCACCTTTCCATATGCGCTTAGAATCTAATTTTGCTTTCATCTCAAAGACTGCTGCCAAACTCGCTCGATCTTCGTCGGTCGATGTGCTTGATGTACGTCTCCGAGTATATACTTTTAGTGCGATCGTCGTACCTGAAAGAGAAATGATAGAAATTGATATCAGTTTGTCCTCATTCTTTCATCTTCGTGTACTGAAAGAGTGAGTCGCTCTTGAGATTTTGCATATGCATCAGAAAGGCTGCCGTATGTTCGAGCCAATAAAATGTTTGACTAAGTAAGCGAATGCCTGACGGTATGAGTTCTTTGAATTTTTATTGATATGCTTTTATTTATGTTTGGATTTTACTTTGGTATTTGTGAAGAAATGAAAATGCGATGTGTCTGATTTGAATCGATCTACTGAAATATGCTCAAGATGTTTATTGGATTGGAGCATAAATAATTTGTGTGGAAGTACAAACTTGTTTAGTGTAATAATTGAAACCTCGAAAATTTAAATTGGTGTTAGGCTTTTTAACACTAGATCTGACGTAGTTGTTAAATTGACGGTATGCTACCTTTTTGGAAACGTCTTCCAAATTTTTAAACACGTGGCACAGTAAATATTTCACATGTATCTTATTATATACAAATTTACTTAACCCTCTGTGGGTTCTTGTAACTTTGAAATAGCCCAAGGCAAATCTAAGCTTTTATTCTTCGATGATAGTTTTTTAACTTTCTTAAATATTACAATAAGCTCTTAAACACCATGAAATTTAGAACCAAGTTAAATTTATTATTCATAATAGTGTTTTTATCATTATCTAATATGCTATCGTTCAACTAGTCTGCAAATACCATAGAAACTTCGGATTACGGGGGTTAACTGGTCATTTTCTTTGCCGGTTAATTTCTCTTTTTTCAAAGTACTTAGAGAATATATTTAAGTATAACTAGTTGAACGTCCGTAAATCTAGTGTTAATATTGTTCTTCCAATGATAAGATTATATGACGTGATATCTATTGTAATCAGAGTATATAAGTAGTGTAGTGTAATTGCATGATTACATTAGAAAGACTATCAAAGGCTTGTACTAAAATGTCTGATAGTGTGCTTAACATATTTCCTAACACATTGCATTCTAATTTCTTTCATATGCATTTTTTTATATTTCTGTAAAATAAGGAAAACGTTGTATCGTTAGAAGCAAATGAAAAATATAATGTAATTAACACGTACAACACAAAAATAAAGTCATGTGAGACGGAGAACGCATCATTTTTCAAATACGAACTAACAATAAGTATACAACTTGACGATCGCCCCAGTAGTTTTGTAAATGTGAGTTAGTTCTAGATACGATTGCGAAAAGTTTGCCAGTAACTATATTTTTAGAATTTTCTTAAACAACAGAACCTCTTTTATTTTTTTGTAATTATTGCACCTGTAGACTTAAAGAAAAAATTGAAATATACGACGATCCAGAAATGTTTTCAACAGTCATTCTACTTAAAATCGTAAAGTATATGATAAAAATATTCGTTCGAAAGCGTCATCAACATTTAGCGATCTACTTATCCAGTCATTAAACACTAGAACTACCAAGGTAGTCAAAATAACTCAATCTCGATTGCTTTCAAAAATTTTTAAAGTTTCTAAGAGAAATCTCATGAAATAGAGTATAGTCTTTGACAAAAAAGAAGTAAAATTAAAACATATTACTCTTAAACAAGGCGGTAGTGACTTTAAATGTTGGAGAACATTGTATCAAGCGGGGAGTATTATTTAGAAATTAACAATAATCGGATTTGATTTCCTTATGTTTATCCTGCTACATACTTTCCGAACAGATCATCATTTTAACCTCTTAAGTTCTCTTTTTCTAAAGCACTTACTAACAAGTTAACTGCCATGAGGGTCATCGGTGACCGGCGCTATTGAATTCAATGAAATTTCATTTTAAATTGCAATATTTACGAATTTTCTAACATATTAAATATTTAAATATCGATCTTCACCAAAAAATAAAGGTCTGCTTATTATCTAACTCTCAATTTCTTTAAAGTTTCTGCTTTAGAAAATGTAATTTTAATATAAAAACTTTAATTTCGGTAGAAATGGCAAAACTAGCAAAATACCGATGGCGTTCAACGTGTTAACTATATTGAAATGTAACAGATTTAATGCTGGTATATATGGTAGTTCTAGTGTTAAATAATTAGGTAGCTTTTGTTTTGAATGTAAGTACGCTTTCGTTAATACATCTTCCTGTGCTGATGGGTGGTAAATTTGGACAATTTATCGTTAGCATTCTGTGAAGTTCTTTTAATTTCTTATTCAGAAACGAAAGTAGTGTTGCAACTTTTTCTATGGTTCGCCTAAGAAAAATGTATGCTTCATCATATTCTGCTGTTAGATTTTCTCCTGGATCTTTAGTTGTTAAGAAAAATTGGAAAATATCTAACTTGAAGAGTCTTTGGTTACGATTTTGCATTGAGCATTATTTACATATGTGAAATGTTTATAACATTAAAAAAAAATAACAAATAAAAAAGTTATTTTTATATAATTATATATTATATATTCTTATATAATTTATTATTGTTATTAAAAATAAATAACAAAAAAAAGTTAAATGATTTTTACAGTTAAAACATAAAATATTGAAATTTGATAGTTTGCATATTTTTTAAAATTGTTCTTTCTAAAAAAATGGAGGTAGACGTAGGAAAACAGTTATCATGTTTGTGTTTAACGGCACAAAATATATAAAAATCAATATAATCATTCGTTGCGTCAAAAAGGAAGTTCAATATTGTAGACCACTCTATATAGGAGAACGTGTTTGCATCAAAAGACATTTTAAAAAATGAAATACGCTTAATTATAATATAGAACTCAAATAATAGATGGAAAAGTGCAGTTGATTTTTAATTATAGGCGGTAATAATTATGCATTGCAATTTAATAAAACATTAAATCAGAAACAAACGCTAATGATTATAATAAATATTATACACAATTTCATTTTTTTCTCCGGATCAGCAAACCTTCAACAATTTTCTTTCCATCTGGCAAATGAAATGTTCACAAAACCCCTATCTACCCTCGACATTTAATAAATAAATTCGAGCAGGAAACTCCAAAAATGCGATAAACGTATTCATAAAGCTAACGGGAACCAACCGTTTTGCGAATTATTTGGTGCTTGATGTGTTTGGATGTAACCACAAAACTTTCATTAAAAATCACCTCTTTTCATTACGGTAAAGTGACTTGTCCCGCTTTTTAAACAACTGACCCTCTGCAATTTACTTGCATGATAAACTATAATATAGCCTGTAGTCCAATAATGGCAAACCTATGACCCGCGAGACAGACATTGATCAACACAGGCTTTTTAAACAACCCATTTTGACTTTCATAAACTTATTATTTATATGAAAAAAGAAAAAACAAAGTTATTCAAAAATATTAAAAAATTAGTAAGTAACTTTAAACTATCCTTCCCTCCTTTCCAAGTGACATCACTGACTTAGTGGGCCACAACGTAGTACTAAAAAAAATAGTGAACAAAATTTGACCCATTCTTAACACATAGACAGTTTATTCCGTGACAGTCATGGGCGGAGCATCAATCATCAAACTGTTTATCCCGTTTAGTCTACCAAAGATGTGTAAGTCTATGACTAGATTCTTTACTTCCTCTGTTTTCTACGGTTATTCCAACTGGGGAAGGAGCCGTGGTTTAGTTTGCATGCCGAAGTGTTCTCGGACATTAAAAAAATTAGACATTTTTTGGGCCAGAATTCGTAATTTTACCAAACTGTGAAAGGGTAAAAAAAAGGTTCACCATCACTTCTATAGACCTTCCATATCACAGTAATGGTTTATCCTCTTATATTAGCAGTATAAGTTCTCATTAATTTGAATTCTCATTAATGGTTTAGATCATAGTAAAGCATCTTGCAGCAGTAAGAGGATTAATTAAAGACAACAATGGAAGGTTCTTGCATTGCTAATAATACGGAAATAAAATAGAAGAGAGTAATCGAAATATCGAAAAGAAGGTAGAAGAAAAAAGCGATAGAATGTAGTGCATACCTCGACGTGTCAGACCAGATCGTACCTTAGAGACGGCCGACGGAAGTCGAGCGCTTCGAGGTCGGACGGCTCCCGTCTGCAGAGTGAGCAAAAAGCGCACTGCAGGGTATTCTTAAAGGCTTCTCGGAAATCACGATTGAAGTACGCGTAGATCAGTGGATTCAGCGCCGAATTCGTGTATCCGATCCAGAAAAGGATCGCAATCACGATGTTGGGACACGGGCAATCATCACCGCACAGTGTCGTGATGACGTACCTGAACACGTAGTTGAAAAGAGAGTTACTTTAAGACTGGAGAAAATACTATAGGATTTGTAGAATTCAAGAATAAATTTGTAACGGGTTTATTTAAAGGAAGAAGTAATAAGAAAACTGAGTAATTTTACAAACTTATTCGAGTCATCACAGTGTATAAAATATTAGATTCATATGGAGAGTATGTTAGGTAGTACAACCGAGGTTTAGTTGATTCGTAAAATAAAATTAATTGAAAATATAGAATAAGGATTTTTTTATTTGACGGCTCATTTTGAAGAAAATCATGTTTAAAAATTCTTATGTAAATATGCACGTTGTACGCTTTTGACTGAAGTAATTGCACGAAGTTTTTTTGGCTGATTCTATTTAAATTGTCATCTTGAGCTTATGATTCATGATTGTGAAATATTATTCGACAAAACTAGTGGATCGAAATGTATTTCGCTTTAAATAGAAAAAGGGAGAGATTTACGGACTGGAAATTTATTGACATTAATTTCAGTTCCGCTGAAATGTGATTTCAATCAATGGCTACCATTTATTGACCTGATATTTTTTTATACACTTCACCAATATTTTAAGTAAAATATCCAAAAATATAAAAATGCTTGACTATGAAAAATAAATGGTTGGTATTTTAAGTTGTCAATAAATGCTGCTACCACTTAGGGAATAGTTGGAGATTCTGAAAATATTGTTATGCATTAAAAATTCAATAGGATTAATATTAAGAGGCATGTCAGTTGTCATAGTTGAGAAAAAAAGAAATTCTACGGTTTGAGATCCTCGGACACTGACGTGTTGCAAATCTTCAAATAAAAATGTATGTATATATATATAATTAGTGTTGATTCGTTCATGAGTAATAGAGTTCCAAGAACGCGCTAAATGTGTAACAATACACTACACTTGGGTATTTAGCCAAAAGATATAATTATTTAAATGAACTGACTTTTATCAACGAGGAAATAAAATTATATAGAACACACCGATAACATTATTGCAACAAAATGCGATTTGATGTTGTCTCTTAATTGTTTATATTGACTATTAATTGCCTAATAATTGTTGAGCATCAATAACCATTTTGACTAAATGTAAATATGGAATAATCAATCTACTTATCAGCATTATGAAAATACTAATAATACGATTAGCGGAAATTAATGTGATAGGGTGAAATCGCAGCAGCAGCATGTTTGATATAAATGATAAACAAATCTAATTTTTCCAAAAGTGAAGTCTCAAGTGAAAATTACTGTATATTTACCATTTATCATTTCTTTTAAATATCAATCGAAATAGTTACTTACAACGTCTCTGCTCTTTTAATCAAATTCATAATTTTATGAAGATTTTAAGCTTAACAATATTTCACAAATTTTTCATGACAATTTACACAAACTCATTGTCATACCGAAATGATAAATGAAAGGAAAACATATATAGGTATGGGATATTATCGCGGACGTCTTCAAGGGACGTTTATATCGCGTAATTACTAAATTAAGGGAAACAGCCCCTCAGACTGAATGGTTACGAAATTCATATTTGTAAGACGCACCACAAGAAGAATGGCAGCCAACAGAGGATGAAGGTGCCCATGATGATTCCCAGTGTCCTCGCTGCCTTGTGCTCCCTTTTCATTTTCATTATATTCTTATCTTTTGTAGGTGTATGTAAATGATCCGTGCTTATTTCATTCAAAGTTAACGTTTTCGAGGATCCCGCGCTGTTCAATTCGCCATTCAAATTATTAAGATCCTTGCTTGGTCTATGGCTGAGTAACATCACATTACCCATCCTACTATGCATTTGTTTCTCCTGCCTATTGGCCTCTTTGAAAATTGCGAAATACGTCAATGTCATTATGGTACATGGTATCCAAAAAGAGATGCTCGAAGAAATAATGACGTATCCTTTGTTCACCTTGAATTCACACAATTCAGGGTGTTCACGCCTGTGCGCATCGTTCTCCGCTGTCGTGTACCAGCCGTTAAATATCGGCACAAATGAAATGATAGCAGGCGAGATCCAACATGCCAATAGCATGTACGCTGCTACTTTTTTGGTCATGTTAATCGGATACTTAAGTGGTTTCACAATCGCATAATACCGATCAACCGATATACACATCAAATGAAGTATCGAACTTGTACTGAAGTACACGTCCAACGAGTTCCATACGTCACACATGAAGTATCCAAACAGCCATCTCCCGGTTAGTTGAACACTCGCATTGAAAGTCATAGCAAACATCGCGACAAGCATATCTGCCAAGGCGAGAGACACCACGAAGTAGTTGGTGATGATACGTAATTTCCTGTGACGTATGACGGATACCATCACAAGAAGATTACCAAAGATAGCGGTAACGATGATGGAACCGAGGATGCAGCCCTTCAGTATGGTTAATGAAACATCCGGCCATACGAGGTTGTTAGAATAGGTGCTATTAACATACGGATTCTCCTCGGTCGATGTGACATCCAACGCGGACGTCACGTCGACCGAGGATATTTCCGTTGGGCCGGACGTCGTCGTGATCGTCGTCATGGTTCCTTCGACCTCAGTCAGAGCCGCGTCCACGGCTCTCTCTTCCTTGGCCTTATTCTTCCGCTTCGAGTGGAACAGATTCGAGACTATAACCTTAGGTTACGGACGTCCCAACGAGCCGACGTACTAGGCTAGTCTTCATTTTCGTTTCGAAAAGGGCGTTGTCTTCTGCCAAGTTTCTTGTCCCCTGGGACACTTGCCAGAGGAATCGGCAATGCGAGCAATCCTCACGGGCGAGTTCAACCGTTCTTTTCCACGGATTGTAGCCACAATGGATGTCTCTTGATGTGAAACGAAGATATTTGGATTTTCGTTTCTTTACATTTTTACTTTGGATCTTCCCACCTTGACCTGAAAACAAACGCGCCAAGATGAATGATACAATGATGGTAGATATTAAATAAACTATTCAGAAGGTTTGGGAGAGTTAAACGTTTTATTATGCCGGCCGTGATATTCTCACTGATGAGATAACACCGTATCAACTATACCACCCGACCCACTTTATTCGATTTGTTTGTACTACTTGTTTAATCTACTCAGTCTATTACAATCAATTGGACTATCCAATTTGTCCCGCCTGTGCGCCGCTATATGCCAGTGATGCATTAAACTTGCATCGGGTTTTCTTCTTTCAAACTAATCGTGCTGGATCAATTTGATTGCTCACTTTGAAATCTCTCGGTAAAAGTTTGCGGGAGATTGGAACAACGAAATGATTGATAATTAATCAGTAAGATCTATGAGTTTTCTCGTTCAACCCTTCAACCCTCTGAACGTTTACGAGTTCATCCACGATGCGAATTTCCCGATTGTCACCACTTGAAATGAGGACGCGCCGGAAGAACGAGTAACCTTGAATGGAACCCTCTCCTTTTCTCACTTCGTCTGTCTCTCTAACTCCGACGACCGTGTCGCGACAGGGCCGTGTCAAGTGCATTCTCGTTCCGTCCGTGTAATTTATGATCCGCTATTTTTGCGGTACATTTAGGTCAATTATTCCGGCGGTAACTCTAGTAGCGCCGTGGAATGTGCTTCTGGGAAGTCAATGATGAAAAAGTAACGTCCCTCTTCAAGAATGTCGCTGCTATTCTTCGAAGAAAACGTTAGTGGCATTGGAACGAGCGACAATGAAAATCCTCTCGGGAATTAAGAACTACGCAAACGAGATTCTTGTTTCCATAAAGTCCGGCTGTTTCGAAGATATTGTTTTGTTTTGTAGCCTATACTTAGTCCTTCACGTTTTAGGACTAGCTTGATATTTGTAGATGCCGATTTTAATTATCACTGATAACAATTCTTTGGGTAATTATTGTATTAACGAAAGGTAATTGCTTGTCTTCAAAGTAAATTATTTTTAATGTGTTATCGATGATATTATTCAAACTAATAGTAAGTTGCATGGGAAGATTTTACTTCAAGGAGGTGGGTTACTAAAAAGTCGTTACGAACAAACTGTTTTCAAAACAGCTTTCTAGTCTTGCCTGCATATTTGTAGTTATTAAGTGTACAGTGTTTCCTGCTGCGCAGTTAAATATCTTGGTTAAATAAAACAATAAAAAATAATACGGTACGTACAGAAGTTGTAGGGTTTACGAAACTATAGACGATGGTATAAATATTATTCTTACAGTTGGAGGCGTAGAGAGAAAAGAGATTTCTGTAAATTAACGTATTGTATGTATAAAAGTATTAAGGTTTTGTTCTAGAACTTACCACTTCTGAAATATTTAATTTTTTAATCAAGCACGTTTGAAATGCTGGTCTATCTCCAGCGATGCAACACTGTAGTCTTTGAACTGTTGCATGCTTTACATATTTTACGACTAGCGAGATTTAGAGTTTATTGTAACTTTTTGCGCATTTTCTCAAAAATTTTGTTTGGAGGGCACATGCCATTTTAATATCTTTCGTCGTACAAGTTATTAATAAATTATGTAAATGAATTATAAGTATCTTTAATTATTCGTCGAATGAAAATTTCACATTGAACATTTTTTTTTCACTAATTGTGAATCTCACTGACACCTAGATATGCCGAAAACGAAGCAATGCTGTTCCATAACATTTATTATTTCCAAACCTTAGTAATTTTTCATACTTAGAATCAGAATATACTAATTTATCGAAATCGAACTGCTGTCTGAGATACTACAGCTTCTGTAACTAACATTTTATCATATTGTTTGAAATAATCAAGATATTCAAGTACACAGAATTCGTTGAGCACATTGTACACCTGCCAGTATTTTGGAAATAATAACATCCATATTATGATCAAAATCAATTATATTTTAAATATAAAGTCGCCCCTAAAATGACTATTATAATGTTCTGCAGCGACAAATTAAAATTTTTCGTAAATTATATAAATTTGTGTGAATTGTATAACATAAAATATAGACAAGTTTTAAGTAATGTGTAAAGTAACACAGTATTATAAAAGTTAGGGTTCATTTCACTAATTTTAATGATTTTTTATACATTATTTGTTGAGTATTCGCTGCCCTTGAACTTTACACTAATCGGTTTCGTTGCTCGGCACGACCGCTGCTCTTACGATGACTGAACACCACAAGAGATAATTACGAAGTGATATCAATGAACGACGATTTGCATTCAACAATGATTCATTTTTTGTATACAGTAATTTATTACAGTATATATAGCGTGGGCCATCTAACTTTTGGAATTTTAATCGCCTTTAAAAAAAAAACTAATGAATATTTTTTCAAAATTATAAGTTTTTTAGAAAGATTGGAAATTTTTAATTTAAGAATGAAACACATCATCCAAATGACTGCCACGGCTGGCTTGACAGTACCCCATTCGATGAATTCAATTTTTCAGTACATTTTCGATTGTTTGGGCTCCTTTAAGGCATCAATCGCGTCTGGGTGGTGATTTGACCCCGTTGGATTTTTTTTTATGGGGAGCTCTTAAGGATAAGTGTTACGCTAACCACTCAAAGACGATTGATGCCTTGAAACACGAAATCGAAGTTGCCATTCATGCGATTGGAGCCCAAACAATCGAAAATGTACTGAAAAATTGGGTTAATCAGATGAGGTACTGTCTAGACAGCCGTGGCAGTCATTTGAATGATGTTGTGTTTCATTCTTAAATGAAAATGTCTAATCTTACTAATAAACTCATAATTTTGGAAAAATATTCATTAGTTTTTTTTATAGCCGATTCAAAATCCAAAATTTAGATGGCCCACCCTTTAGTATTACAGTAATTTAAATAGAATTTAGAATTTATAAGTTCTTGTATACTTTGGTGACAGTTGTTCGTCGTTTAATGTACTATGTTATATGCTATGATATTTACATTTAGTTTATTTGTTATTTCGTTAGTTACATGTATTTTGTTGTATAAAAGGACATTTATAATTCGTTGAAGAAAGTTACAGAGAAGGAAAGTTTCCAAACGCCACTGGTCTAGTTAGAAAGGTTGCAGACAAGCAAATTTCTATGGGATATAGTAAAGATAAGTGCGCGTCGGGAACATTGTTAAAATCATTACTTTTAACTATTTTTTCCTACACTTGTGAATTCCACACGTTTTTAGTTGTGGAGACTTTGCAAACAAGTTTTTTTCTTTGATTTTAATTGAAAGCCCCGCTCCAATTCATTTACGGACACGATTGTGTTGTGTGCTTGTATCACGATGAATTTGATGCGACATTGTTCTGGTTAGTAGCATCTCCCTATGTCATCAAATTGAGGGGTCATCGATGTTCGATGTCTTGATGACATACAGTGTATTTCACTAAAATCCTGGTAAAAATCAAAAAATATTTTTTACGGTTCAAAAAGTCTAACAATTGCAATTGATGTGTTACACATCAGGACATATGTAATCGTTAATAATAACTTTTTTTTACAATGATATCGAAAAAGTTCTTGTTGTTCAAGAAAAGAAGTGTAATGAATATTCTCGTTAAACGGTAATAGAAAAAGAGACGTGACAAAAATAATTATTATACTGTCATTCACAAAATACTTTCTTCTTATTTATAATATTTTCATTTAATACTACATGACATTGCAACTTCCTCAAAATTTTCCTATTGGAATTCCAATGTAATGGCAATTTACTGGTTAATTAATTTATCCCCTTGTAGTCCGAATTTTTTGTGGTATCTGAAGAACAGTTTCACGATAACATAATTAGGATATTATAAAAGTACAGTTTTAAATAATGGACTAAACTTGAATTTTAAACATTGAATTGTAAAGAATTTCATGATTATCGCGAGCTAAATTTTAATATTTGGCAAAGTTAAAAAAATCACAGGGGCCCAGAAAGGGTTAATTTATATCTGGCTGTACATGGCAATTGTAAAAAAAAAAGAAATTAGTATTATTTTAAATAATTTAATTGCTATCATCCGCTTGGAGCTTCAGTGTTCAATTGAACTCAGAGGGTTGATCAATATTTTTAATTGAAAATGTTACTAAAAAGTTGTTTTACTTAAAATTTTCTACCTCGCAGTATGAAAATTTACATATGCTAGCTATGAAAGAAAACTTTCGTGGAAATGGAAACAGAAAATCAGGTCGTAGAAATGATTAAAATATCGCTTTTTCCGATTCCAGTGTAACTTTCATTTACCTGTAGTTAAGTTTCATTTAGATTAGATTGACAATCTTCTGCTACGGGATAGGAAAGATAAACCGGGAATGGGAGAACATTTTCTGCAACGAAGGAGATCGAGATCAGTTTTCGTTTATATTTCACTTCGAATCCGATTTATCTGTGCAATTGCGCGTTGCACCGCTAACGCATAACCCATTTACTTTATTTTGCGCCACGCAAAATTTCATTTCCCGGGGATAGTACTTGTTTCCAATTTTCCGAAATCCAATCCTCTCTGCAAGTTCGAAAAAAGAGCAAAACGGTTATCACGTTTTTATTAACTTCATTTTATCAGAGTAGTGAACAGAAATAACGAAAAGGATTTTATACTCTTCTCATTTTACCATGTTCCTGGATATGGTAGCACGTAGAAATAACAGAAACATATAAAACTTTTGTTTCATATCTAACAAAGCGAAACACTTCCGACAATCTTGTAACGTAACGTTAAAATGGGTAAAAAATTGGAAGTGAGACATTTGGCGAGATTTTTCATTGTGTTTGCAATTTCTTTACAAATTGAAACGAATAAAGTAAAAAAAAAGAAATATTAATTCTGTGTTGAGTCCTGCTGTATTTGATGAAAAACATTTTATGATTTTATTTATATTTGAATTACTTGAATTTATTTCTATGAAGACGAAGAAGATAATATTATCTAAAACTATATTGCAAAGTTTCTATTTCCGATGGAAGTAAGTGCTTAAACAAGGAGCAAACAGAATGAATTTGACAAGCGCAACATGACAACTTCATAATTGTACAGCGCTTAATTTTGAAAAGTTGAAACTTCTAACGGGAGTGGAGTTTTGCAAAAACGTGTATCCCATTTTAAAAAGAAACCTCAGAGTTGTACTTTTACGCGAACTTTCTTGCAAGCTGGGAGATTTTCTGTGGATATTGCACGAAGAAAAAAACCACCAACTAAGAAAAACTTTTATCGCACCGAAATTCTCTTCGGCGATGGAAAATTGTTATTTGAATTTTGAACACTGAAGTTACAGGTAACGAGTTCCGTATACCTTCGTTGAAGTTTACAATGAACAGCACAACTCGCTGTGTATAAGATAAATTCTTGCAAGAGAACCGCTTTTAAAGTACAACATCTAAATTTTGAACTTTCTACAACGTTCGTTACTTAGCAAACGCATGTTACGTGCTGTAATCTGAAAACATAACTCTAATTTCGTTGATTTAATGTTATTAATTAACCAGTGATTCAATATTTCCGTGAAAGCAACTGGAAATATGAAAACATTTCGATTAAAATTAAGATGTCGCGAAACTCGTTCTGCCACATTTTCATACAAAGGTTGTATAACATGAAAGTTAACAAAATGGAAAATTGATGGTACATGTTGGAGACATCGACAAAACCGATTTTTGGTTCCGAAAAACATAAACTATAATTTAATGGAATAAACACTCTCCGGAATTTCATTTAACTAAAAAAAAATTTCGTATTCCCACGCGGTTGAATCTTGATTATTTTATAATCTACTCTCTTATAAAATGTTGTTACATAAAGTTTATTTAGTTGATGGGTTCAGAAATTCCTTTGTTTTCTTCGTCGTAAACAAATAAAATATCATTTCGACAACCTCGAAAATAATTAAACATTGTTGTCGCATGACGTTGGAAAACAAAATAAAGCCGCAAAAGATTATAAAAAGAGTTTGTGGTAGATTCAATAATATTGAGATATATATTTTAATTATAATTTATAATTAAATTTAGTTATAATTAGATTTGTAATTTAGTTAAGTCAATGTTTCTTTATAATACACACCTGAAAAATATGAAACTATCCTGTGATAAAACTTGTCTGAAAAGTGTCAAAGAATTTGAAGCTATTTTTTGAAAAAAATATTTATCTTCCCTACATCCTGACACTGTATTTTACAGTTAAATTTGATGATGTTTAGAAATCCATTTTTAATTAACAGAAATACGCTTTACGCAAAGCATACAATTATGTAATTCTATGATAAAATGTACAAATGCGAAAATAAGTGTTACTAGACAATCTAAGTTTTATCTATTTACATAAGAAAAGAAAATAGAAAAACGTAGGAAATTAACTACAAAAGGATTAAAAGCATATAATACTGTTAAAAGCAGTGTATTATAAGTGGAAATAATGAAAGACCAACTTTGGATTCGATAACAATGAGTACAAAGACTTGAAAGGATCGTAAAAAGTATTTAATTACCTAGACGGCTTGGTGAAAACTTGGGCAGCAAGGAAACAAGTGTCTTGCTTTTTGTTGCAAATTAATTTCATTTCCATCAGAAACTCCGTTGTAATCAATATCGATACTAGACTTTGAGATATTTATCTGTTAATTTAAACGAACCAATCGGATCTTTGAAAACAAATTATAACATTCCAATGCAATCCACTACTTAAAGCTTTCATCCCGCTACTTTTATTTCTCCAGCTTAATTTTAAAAAAGGTTTCGACGGCCTGTATTACTTAAAAATTGCGTTAAAAAACTGGATTAAATAATATTATATAGTCATCGTGGCATACTAATTACAATGGTTATAATGTATATTGCATACAAATAAAAATTAATATTGAAATTGTTAAAGACATAATATAATAGATGGTCATTATAATGTTGCAATGACAACGACATGGTTCGTATTATTAATACTGTCCATTTTTTCTTTTACCTTCTTCGCAATAATCGAATCCTTCTTTTGAATCTATAAGTTTCCTTTTTAAAGGGCTTTGTTCGTTTTCTCCTTTTTGTTATTGTCTTTGTCGATGAAGGGAAAAAAGACACTCTCAACCCCATGTATGTACAGGGTGTTTCAGAAATATTTACCATGGCTTTCAGGGATTCTCCTACACCTCTGGATCGATGGGAATTTGCGAGAAAAACCTGCCGCAAAGTTCGGGAAAGGGTAGCAAATTTTTTTTATTGGCTCATCGTATTCGTCTTGTTACGTACTCTCTTAGATCGAACCAGTGAGATTTCACTGGTTCAACCAGTGAATACAAATCTCACTGGCGAACCAGTGAAATTTGTGTCCGCTGCCGCAGCGCCACGCGCTGTGTTTTATTTTTGAATATGCTGACGAGTGAAACTCACTGGTAAACCAGTGAATTTTGATGGCCACCGAGATCACTGGCGGAACCAGTGAGTGTCATTGGTAAACAAGTGAGTTTCCACTGGCGAACCAGTGAAATTCCACTGGTTCGATCTAACAGAGTACGCAAAATGTCTGAGAGGAACCATGGGTCAGAAACGAACCGTTCTCTCGCAAATTAACTTTTACTTGGACCTTCCGATTAAAATTTCGCCAATAGTTAAAGCAGAGGCGACGTAAACGAAGTTAAAAAATAGGGCACTGTATCACCGAACCAGAAGAACAACCCCTAAAAGCCATGACAAATATTTTTGAAACACCCTGTACGTAAGCCAACTCCCGTTCTTGTCCCATAATACTGAAATTAGCGGGGTTAAATCTACTGTATTTAAATAGGTGAAAAGGATGATTAATTTAGTAATTTAGTAATTTGAAGAATTTTTATATAAATTGGGGAATCTGTCATTTTGACTGGTTTTGTACTTCTAGTGTTAAAGTAGCTTAAACCGAGAATTTGACATTTCTTGCATACATATTTAATGCAGAATGGCAGAATTAAAGTTGATGAAGGTTCCTTCATCGTGCAATATTCAAGGAGGGTAGAGAAATATCGTGCGATGAAAATAATTTGCATCTTTGCAACCGGGTACTATTTTTTCTTCTTTAAGTAAAAAAGAATCTTCTTCACGCTTGAAAAATTGCATCCACGATTGCTTTCTTTAGAAAAGTGCCACGTTTTATGATATGCTATAAAAAGGTAGTATCGCACAGTGTTGGGGAAATAAAGAAATAAATATTCAACGAAGTACCTCTTTTATTATAGCAGATAGGTATATAATATTGACGATGAAGAAATTCGAAAATATAACGTTCTAATTATTTACCATATTTCCTCACTGATCTCTGTATTATTACTATTTTCTATTTTTATTTCCCCTTCTAAATAAAAGTTCTACGAAAAGTGTAAAGATGTTAATGCCGCATCCCTTAAATCGATGACACAAACCCCCGAATTTATACAGAAGATAATTCATTAACTTTTTAATTTCGAATACAAGAATTTAAAATAATTAGGTATCATAGTTAATAGTACTTCAAAATTAATCTCTACTCTCTTAGATCGAACCAGTGGAATTTCACTGGTTCGCCAGTCGAAACTCACTTGTTTACCAGTGACACTCACTGGTTCCGCCATTGATCTCGGCGGCCATCAAAATTCACTGGTTTACCAGTGAATCTCACTCGTCAGCATATTCAAAAATAAAACACGGCGCATGGCAATGCGGCGGCGGACGCAAATTTCACTGGTTCGCCAGTGAGTTTGTATTCACTGGTTGAACGAGTGAAATCTCACTGGTTCGATCTAAGAGAGTACGATTAACAATCACATATTTACAGTTTTTCCACTCTCCCAAAGACATACAAGTCCAAAAACATCGTTTAAAGAGGTTGGAAGTGTAATCACGGGAAAGATTCTTTTGCTTTGTCAATTTCTCATTTTATTATTTTACTTAATTAAATATTGTAGAATTGTTGTATTGTATTGTACTTAATTAAATATTGTAGAAGAGGGTGGATGTACTTGCTAAAATATTCCTCTGCACCATGCATTCATACATACATAGAACGTTGAATACATTACTTTAAATCTTACTTAACCCGACATTTTAATACGATTTTAATTTAACCCCTTGCACTATCGGTAAACACGCAAGAATCCAAGCCTAAACCGAACGCCCGATATACGATAATAGAAATTGAATTTAAATCAAAGCCTAGATTTACCAATCCTGCACGGGGACATACGATCTTATTTGAGATATGAATACTTTGCCCGAGATTAATACCACGAGTCAGACTCGTGATATTCAAGTTTGGCCTAAAATTTTCATCACGAGTCAGACTCGTGGAAATAATGCGAGGGGTTAATTCCATCTTCCAAACCTCACCACCTTCCAGACTAGAACTTTTCCAACTATATCCTTTTTACACTTAACGGACGGATCGAACCTATTCTGTTTTTCTCAAATTCCGGGCAGTTTATAGGAGAATTAAAGAAACGTGTATGCATGATTTATAGTGTTGGAGTTTTATTAAATCAACACCATTTCTTATAATATTTTACAAAGGTATTTATTAATATGCTTAGTGCTTTTTATGAGTGTGATATTTTGTAAAACAATAACCCTTGTGAAGTGGAACATGACAGCTTGTTTCACTTCTTTTTTTCTTCGAACTGCAGACTTTTTCTTCCTAGGAGCAACAATTTCACTCTAATTACTAGAAATATCATTATTTTCGTACTTCTCAAATTCCTTATCACTTCCTATATCCGTTAAATTAACCGCATAAATTTCCATATCTTCTGCTGAAAACCCTTTCATGCTTGTAATTTTTGCGGTACAAAATTACTCAAATATACTGCCCAAAAAGCATAACTGCACCGTAGGATCAACTGAGACAGATAGTATAATATACTATAACTAATTGTATCAATAAAAAATAAAAACAACGTTCGTAATATGGAAAACTAACGCAGCGTATTAAAATATCATGCAAAAACGTAAATTCACGTGGCCCGTCCTAGGAAGTCGCAAAGAAAAAACGTGGCCCTTCCGTTAAGCTTATCTACGCAACCATTTAATATAATTCCACTTTTCAAACTTCATCACCTCAGAAATTAGAATTTTTTCAACTATATTTTCCTAATAATGTTGCAACTAAATAGTAACAAAACAAAACTGCAGATTTCGTTGTACGCCAGAAGGGAACCCTATGGGCGTTTTATTCACAGTACCACCGAATCACAGGCCGGGTACCAACGAAAAGTCCATTCTCCAGTTAATAGAATAAAATTCCATTCCCGATGGAATGAGAAAGGAGGAAGGGACCAAGGATGGGCTGTGCATTGAGTTGCGCAAATCGACCGTCAGTAGGAAAATCGCGTCACGTAATGCGAGCGACGATGTAAATCGCACTCGAACGTCCGCCCGGAATATAAGTAGAATTCTCGCCGTTAAGGCTGGCCAAGGACAAGCCCCCGCGGAATTCACAAGATCAATGACGAGACGAGTCGGCCTCGTGCCGGTTCGTCGGCGTAATGAGAATTTCTCGCATTTCCGACCCTCCGCGCTCGGGGGCTTTTGTATCGGCACTAATTCGGCTTCCCTGTCATATAAATCCATACCGCTCATGCCTCTGAATAAAGACTGGAAATTTCCTCGCGTTTTTTAAGAACGGACGATCATTCGAAGGGCGGCCGAAATGGGGTGGAGGAAGAGGCAGCGAATTTTCGAGGATCAAGCGTGGGCGTTTCTTTCGGAACTTTTATCAAGGGAAAATGTATATTGCGTGGGTGATTATTGACGGATGTACGGCCCCTTGTGGTGGTTTCTTTATCATGGTCGATATGTTTACTTATGGTGCCGTCGTAAGGACACGTTTCGTATGGCATTGTATTATATGTCGGGTTTTGTTTAATTCAGATTTTGATATGATCCTTATTTTTGCAGAGAAGAAAGAGTCTGATAGGTTAAAAGTGATTGGGAAATTTATACTGAGGGTATTATTGTTGAATTTTTTAAATGACGAATGATATTTCAATAATAGTGCGACTTTTTTTTATTATAGCATTTGTTTTTGTAATTCGATAATACAGTTTGGTATAGTCCGACAATTAAAAGATGACTAGGCTGCGGTTGAGCCTCTCGTTTTCAACCACATATTGCTGGTATTCGTTTTTGGAATCCTCAAATTCAGTCTACTTAAAATAAACACTCCACATAGTCGTTTATTCCAGGAGACTAGGTTTTAGAATGCCAAAAACGAAATTGACGGGAATAGACGGCTGAGAACGAGAGTCTGTGTCACTCCCTAGCCATCTTTCAGTTGTCGGACTGTATGTATGTGAAAGTAGATAAAACGCGATGCCGAAAAATAAGAAAATTCTAAGATAATCGTTCTTTGGTGTACACATGTTATGAAAACTTGATGCGTGATTTTGAAATTTCAGTTTTATATTGATGCAATTTATTTATGTTGCCTGTGTGGACTTAGCTGACGGAGAAATATGGTACTAATAAGTATCGTAAAAAGAAATGAGATTTTAATCTCACCCTCAAAAGTGTAGTAAAGTTTCCAATTTTCTTGAATATGAATTTTTAACTTAACGCTAGAGAGAGTAGTAAATTCTTTTCCATGATATTTATTCCTAACATGTTAACTAGTTTGCCCTTAAACCGACCTTCAAATGATTCAGAATAAAATAATAATAATTTTGCACATTTCTCATTTTTAGCGACAGTTTTTTCACACACTTGACTGTAAAACTGACAATCAGACACGGGATTTTCTATATTTATCAAACATTTAAAATTGAAAAGTACGCAGATGGCGTGTAATATAGAAATACATCAGATATCTAAAATTTAACAAGCATGATAATTTTTAATGAGAGAAAAAATTTCCGTTTAAGTAATGTGACCATAACATTGTATGTTTGTAAAAAATTTAATACATATAAACTTTCACAGTCTAACCATAGTAATGTTACTGAAATTAAAAACGCACTACTTTGTACATTATATCGTACACGGAAATACATTTGTTGTACTCTATGCTGCATTAACATCGAGAGAATGTTTCTTACTAGCGGTCAATGTTGGTTTAATTGTAACCTCGTTGTTATTAATAAGCATAACTCGTTCTGTGACTTAGGACTTGTACCTGACGCAATTAATTGACGTAAATAATCGACGTAACTACTTAACTGAAAAAAATACTATACCCGTGTTGTTTAACTTCTGGCTAATGTTTAAAGAACATATCTTTTTCCATTTATGAACACTCAATGAGTAATTAATTTTTTTCTTTTATAAAATTAAAATATTTCTCCACATGTCTAGTAGCGGATCTAAGATTTTACAGTTTTTAGTGTGTATGGGTTACGGTTTTTATTCTACATTTTAAATAAAAGCAACCAAATTTTTATGGGAAATAAATTGTTTAGTTATGAATATTATATTTCATGTTTAGTTAGCCTTTGTCTGACTAAATCGTGATACAGTATTAGTTGTAACAGTATTTTCTCTGTATAATACCATTGTTATTGACAGTTAATATAAGGCAAAGAATTCAGGGTAAGGAGGAAAAAGAAACGTGCTCGTTGTGACTCTGGTCTGCGAAAATCTCGTAATCTCGAAATCCTTCATTCCCGGCTAACATCTCCATAATTCATGAATTTCTCCCATTCTCCCGACGATTGCAAAGATCACTCACTTTTTCAACGGATCATGACGATAGTTAGGTCTGAAGCATAAGCTCTCTGAGCTTTATAAACTTTGCTTTCACTTTTCTCTACCTTTGTGTTGCCCATACCACATATTGGTGTATCAGAAAAATGATTAAATTACTATTGTATAATAATTTCAGATTTTTTTCAATCAATTTCATTTCATAAGAATCAATATTTGTCATATCCTGTTTCTTTTATTATCAGCAACTTTCACAACGTAGGTATATTATATACATTATACAATAGTCCAGAGCCTCATGCTAATGACACTTAACAAAAGAAAAATATGTTAACGCATTAATAAAGGAGTTATAACGTCGACTGCTTATTGTAAACATAGAGAGGCAAATGCAATCACGCTTTTTGAAAGTTTATTTTATTAACAGGAAAACAGATCATTTATTATATTTTAAACTGCCGAGAGGAAACCGCTTGTTTTTATAAAAAACATTTAACGGAATTTCTGAAAAAATAGCAGATATTTGTATATATTGCATTTAATAGTATGGTGATGCAAATAGAAATACACATCCAATTTTTTGCTCTCATATTTCATGGGTAACTATATAAATTTAGAGACCTTTGATTATTAATTTTGGCCTTAATGTATTCTTATTTTCTCTTTCTAATTGTACAACATACAAACCGTCTTTTATTTTCTTCCAAACTTACCAGTTTTTTCAGTTTTCCTTTTTCCAAACTCATATTCGTATTTTTACGCAATCAACAGACGGTAGAATTAACGTTAAGCAATGATGAAGCACAACGATCATTACAAATAATTAGGGAGATTCTACGATTTAACATTCTCAGTTTTGTAAATTCAAAGCTCGAAATAAATGTTATATATTTTTAAAAATAATGTTGGTCTTGTTGATCATGATGAACGAACCTTTGCGAATGTGCAGCACATACAACGTTGTATTTATTTAGTTATTTAGCTTATTTATTGTACACTTTATTGCTACTGCACTTTTAAAGCTCTCAAATAATAGCTGATGTGCAATTTTCAGGAAAGCGTTTCGATATAAATAAATATTTGAAAAAAGACGGTATAACAAAATTGAACAGTGCATTATTTATCAATTTGTAGTGAGTTTTAACGTTTTCTTTATTCTCTTTAGCACTGATTCAATACAAAACATTAGAATCCTGCTAGCTTTGATTAAATATAATTTGATGTTAGCATACAGACTATATTATCATTTGTCGTAATCGTTTTACCCAGGAAGTCATCATGTTAATTAAAACCGAGGACGTACATAGAATTGCAGGTGTCGACACGCAATCTTTATTGTGATATTATGTAGTATAAGTTGTAATAGAAAATAGTATTCATCCGTCGACAAACTAATAAGATTAATATCATTATCGCAGTTTTTATTATTCATATACAGCAATGGTTCTCAACACCAGAACTATCGACTATTAATTCAGTATATTTAAAGATACTAGATAAATACTTCGGAAGAAAGATAATGAGATGCATAAGAAACTAAATTGATTTAATCCTTCTCGTTTTACAAGGTATATATAGAAAATTAAGCATTGCGCAGCCCTTTATTTACAAAAAATTCAGTACAAGTCATTTTTACCCCTTTTTTTATACTTCTTCTTTATATTTAATTTTTATACTGCTTACAGACTCTTTAAAATTAACTACAATTAACACATAGGCTACTGTTATCAAAATATTTTTAAACTTGCAATTATTTATTGAGAAAATGGAAAATCTTAGTTGTTAAATGTACATTAAATGAGATGGATACATCCGAATTTTCTCCAGCGGCTTTTTACTAGATCATATATTGAAAATCATAACGAAATTTGTTTTTGTAACGGCTTAAATTATCATCTCGCCTCTCTTGATAGAGAAAGTTCAGAGGTAGAAAGACAGAATGACGTATTATGCCGTTAAAGAATAAACTTGCCTACCGAATTAAAATGCCAGGGTGTACCAAAGAAATATTCGTTAACATACCGAACCTTCGTGGCAACAAAAAAAAATGTGTCTCCGCCCTTGACAATGAAACGTGTGAACTCGTAGTTTCAAGCTTATCGTGACGTATTTGTTGAAAAATTTTGACGTTACTTCATTTATTACATTTCCCGAGCCAACGATATTTTTCAAGCGAATGGTTGCCTACAAGGCGGATTTGAACCGACACAATTTTTCAACGAGGGGTAGATACGCAAATCTAATATTTGATACGCAACTCACGTCGCACCTCGAAACCCTTCTGTGCATACATAAGTTATCCGACAATAGGGCTTTCGGAATTTCTTTCGTGGTATCCGAAGATCCCATTTCGGTGCGTAACCACGCATAGATTTATCGTATTTTCGATCGTATGTAAAATGAAAAAGAAAGAGAGAACGAAATCATCAGAAAAATAAGACGTCGCCATTGCTCAATATCTACTCATGTATGTTTTTCTTCCTCTTTTTCCCGCCGATGGTATTCGGGTTGGCTTTATACTTTTTCCTTTTAATGGCTCATATATTTCTCGATCAAATTTCGTCCGAAAATTCGACGCGATCGTATTCTTATCGGAACTCGGGAGAAATATTTTTGCCGAAGGGGCTATCCGAAATATTGAGCTCTATTTCCACTTCCCTTTCTGCTTGGTTTCGTTCGTATAGATTAAAAAAAGGTAGGATTTATTGCTTCCCCCCCGAAAAAAGCGTGCTTGGCTGTTCCTATTTTCCATACTTGTCGCTCGTGAAATCGCAACGGGAATTCGGCGAGAGTGTTAGAAGATTCTACGTAAAATGATAATATGAAATACCGGTTTATTACTTTTCACCGAGCGAATTTCTTTATTTTTCTACACACTCTAAACTTTTCGAACAATTGGAAAAGCAATTAATTTAACCAGTTAACTGTGGCGAGTTGCTTTGAGAGTGCGCACCTACATGGGTCATGAAAATCGAGGGATGAGCATAAATCTATCTCATATTATTTATACTTTTTAGTTATTCATTTTATTTTGTCATGGCCTCAAAATGTTCCAAACATCTAGAAATTTACGAATATATTTTAATTTTCGTCATAATTACAATTTAAATAACCAGTACTCGCTAACTTTTACGCATGACGAGTGTGTTCGTCAATACACAAAATTCTGCCATTTCTCCCTGACGAGTATACTCGTTAATCACAGCTAACTGGCTAACATTAGAGATTTTTAAGAATTTTATTGGATTCAGATGACATAGAATTTTTAATTATTTATTTCAGAATAGTACTTGCATACTAAACGAAAATGTAAGTATATGGAAAAAGTATCCCACTTTGGCATTATAAATTATTAACACTTTCCAAGAAATTTTAATCACTACGGATTACGAGACAGTTCTGGTCCGAGAGAATTTAAAATTAAGCGGCAGGTGTTTTGATAAAGAGAGCAAAATATATGCTTCTATCAATTTTTAATTTTTTTTTCAGTTTTGTACTTGCGTAAGTATCCCAAGTTGTTAGAAATAAAAATATTTATGTTGTGAACAAATGTTTTTATTTGTTGAAAATAATTCTGTTGCTATCCTTAGCTTTATATGGATACAAAAATTGACCAATCTCTACTGATCTAACAATAAGATACGTCTGAATCTAGATTACGCATCACGTTAAAAACTGACATTATTTTAGGAGCGATTATTTGTATCACAAGTTGCCATAATTTTTATTTTTAACAACTTAAGATGCTTATACTGCTAATAATAAACTTGCGTTCTATATTTTGCCAGATTAATGTTAAAAATTTTAAAGTCAAAACCTGAAGTAAAGTGGGACATGCCTCGATAACTATTACGTCAAGCTACCTTTGATGTTGAACGTGAAAGAGAAAAGCACAAAGGGCCAGGGAATGTCAGTTCCTTCCTATAACACCATACATAAATTTTTCTACATAAAAAGTAATAACACGGTGTAAAAAGAGGTAGCTGCCTCCTACAGTGTAAAGCAAAATATACAATACATAAATATTTTTTACCTCAAACATTTTCTCGCGTTTCTGATAATTACAGAAATAATTGCTTGTATACATTTCAACCTATTGTGACTACACTACCTACGAATTTACTGAAACTTGGTTCTTGTTATAATGTAAACAAAAATTCTCGCGAACAGGCTAATAGCGAATATTATACATCATGGAAGCAACCGATGATACGTTCGTGTTAAATTCATTGTATAATTTCAACAACTAACACAACGTGCGGTTTCAGAGTTTGTTCGACAAGCACTTTATTAATTCTGTAACAATGTACTACCAGAACTTGTATCGAGTAACTATCCCAACTCAAAGACACTGATGTTGCATATATCTTATGTGTTACACGTTCGTTGTAACGTGTTTTACACGATAGATAACTTTCTCGTGCATATCCGTAGTTCTAACATCAGTATATAGTTGCTAAATATTTACAAATAAATCACTTACAACACAAATCAATATTTTCTTAACAATGTATCTACCGAGAAGGTCAAAATGACTTATACTAATTTTTAAGAAAATGTTGCTGAAGTTTGTGTGGGTATATTCGGCTCAATTTTCGATATCTATCTTGTAAAACGTAAGTGATTAACCCTCTATAGGACCTTGTGACTTTGAGGCAACATAAAGCAGATCTTAGATTCTATACTTAAAAGTCAAATTTTTAACTTTGCCAAATATTATAATCTATCTTGTGGAAATTAAATTCTTTACAAATCAATATTTAACACTAGAACGACTAAGCAAGTGACTTGTTCACATTTTTTTCCAAAAATTCTCTAAGTTTACAGAAGAGTCCTAGACTAAGAATTCTAAGTTGATCTTATAAAATACTGATTGCCAAACGGATCATATTTTCTACCTCTTGATTCCTCTTCTTTCAAAGTTCTTATTTAGTATATTTAAATGTAATCAATTTAACGTCGGTCGTTCTAGTGTTAAAATTCAGATTTAATCGAGTTTTTAAAGGAGTATTTTTTTCATTTCCTAATCGTTCTCTTGTGAAACTGATTTTTGGGTACCACAAAGATTCGGACTACAGAAGGTTAAATCTATTTAGTTTCTTCCGCTTGCATTCTCTTTCTTCTGAAGAATTTATATAGTATCATTAAATATGCTGAATTAATAATCGGTAGTTCTAGTATAAACAAACGGTTTTTCACTATTAACAAGTTAATACTTTTTTTATAGAAAATGCAAAGCTACAATTGGTCATACGTACTGAAAGTTAAAAATAAATAAATTTCTGCTAACACGAGACTTTTCAAATTTTACTCGAAGAAGGATTATCTCTCAAGACTGTATGTTTTCGATAAGAGTTGATATATTACTATTAGAAAAAATTTCCTTCCACTAAAATCATCCCTTCCATCATATTTTACATAATATGGAGGAATAAGAAGAAATTTAAAGAGGGGAGCATATTAGAAACTTGTAATACGTAATTCAATGATTAATTTTCGTTTGGTTTCACGAAATTCTAAAAAGAAAAATTCTCATTGATTGTTTCAATGGTCTACAGCCAATTTCTAAGAATCAAAGACCTAGGTCAGGGAGAAGACATTAGGTCAACGACGGTCCCGATTGCCCCGTCAAACCCTTCTGTTAGCTCTAACGTATGTAATTCTCACCTTCTACTTCTTTGTGTCCCATGCTGACATAATAGAAGTATCTCCATAAACCACTAAAGATACGCTTACAATTTATAAGCCACAGATTTGGAATTTTTAATGCATTAGAAAATTATGACTGTGGACGGCCCTCATAAACTTGGATGTCCCTTAAATTTCTTGTATTCATGACATTTTTGTTCTTTTAATGATGAATATTTTAA
The DNA here is from genome assembly GCA_910591515.1 of Cerceris rybyensis. NCBI lineage: Eukaryota > Metazoa > Arthropoda > Insecta > Hymenoptera > Crabronidae > Cerceris > Cerceris rybyensis. Next base: position 11,399,407 of record OU342793.1, read on the forward strand.
TGAGAGATGCGTATACACAAAAACACCAAAATCGTTCGTTACGGTACATCTATTCCTGGTGCGATCTGTTTGTTTCTTTTTCCAAAATTCTCAACTAATATTGATAATACATGTAACAAAGAACCGGGCTACTAAACTTCAACGTAGAGTGGGGCTTCAGAAATCAAGCATACCCGCATTACTTTGCCTAACCTTCTTCTCCTAGATGTTCGTTTTGTCATGGAATTGAGTAGAGAGCGACTTAAATAGTCAAAGAGAAGCCTTCCAAATCTGAGATCACATATAACTACTTCATTAAAGTTTGGGCAACAGCATAACTTGGAAAATTGCACCAGACCTATATTAAATTAATGAAGTAAATTCTTGTAATTACCACGACGTTTAGATCCCTTTGCTCCTTACTGTTAGGGATGCAAATAAGTTCTCGTTCTTTCTTCGCGTAAATAATGATTTATTTACTTAAAATCAAGATATACAATATTTTAATCGGAAAATTAATCTCCGTTTGCTTCCATGTTTCACTATTCTTTCACTACTTCTTCCACTTATTCGGAAGATAGCGATGTCCTTGACGGTAAAAAGATGATGGTTTCGAGTCGACAAAGTCAGTAATGGACTTTTTTACTTCATTGAACGTTTCGAAGTGGCCAAATGATGTTGGAGCAATTGGAACAGGTGAAAATTCAATGGGGCTAAGTCTCTTGAATACGCCGTGCGTGGCAAAATTTCGTAGGTCAACTGAGGGTCAAAAACATCAATTTAAAGTATCTTTGGTTAATTTTGTTATGCGAGGTTTCGCTTCAGCACCTGTCGCGAAAGTTTTAAGGGCTTTTTTAAACGATTGAAAATGTCCTGTTTGCTAACTTCTAATGTAGTAGCAAGTTTCGATTGCGCTTGGGAGGAATTTTCGTCCAGTAACTGCTTCAAGATCTCTTCTTCAAATTTTTTTGATCGTCCTGCTCTCTGGCCATCCTCGAAATCGATATGTCCACTCCGAAACCTTTTAAACCACTTCTTCGCGGTACTTATGGATAAGAGATTCTTTCCCAGTGCCTGAAAAATCATCTCTTTAGCCTCAGAAGAATTTTTTTCAATTCAAACGTGCAAAGAATACAGTGTCTAATGTGAACGTTACTGTAACTCATTTAGCCCAATGTCATCACGATGTATATTTAACAGTTAATCTATTGATTCGAAAAAATAGTCTACTAGATTGATATTATATGACGTTAGACTTGGAAAAAATATTTTTTATTCTCAGGCTGAGAACGTATTTGTATACTTAATATATCTCGATAAAATAAGATACCTTAACACGTTGAACACCACTGGTATTTCGCAATTTTCATTATTTCTACTGAAGTGAAACTTTTTCTATGAAATTCGCATCTTTACAAGGCAGAAACTTTAAAGATACAGATAGACAGATATTCGGCAGATCTTTATTATTTTTGCGCCAATATTTAAATATTCGGTATGTAGGAAAATTCATAAATATGGAAATTTAATCCCTTGACTACGGCAGACTTTGAGACTTTGATTGTTAGGATGTACATACGCCGAAAATGGAACACTTTTGGGCAGGGATACTTTTTGTGAAAACATATTTCAATAATAAAAAAACTGAATTTCATTATATTAAAACATTATTATTTTTGTCTCTGAATTGAGTTACTATAAATATTACAATTTTAAAAGTACCCTTCGTGTCAGAAAGCCAAAGTACAATGAGCACCTTTCGGCGACTTCAGTGTCAGAAAGTCAACTTTTATCAAACATCTATTGGCGCTCTCATTGTTAATATCGTAAACACAAAATTTCTAAACTGCTATAAGCGCTCACAGTAACGAAAGGGTTAAAAGTTGCATTATAGTTTATTGAATTCAATAGCGCCGGTCACCGGTGACCCCCCATGACAGTCAACGTGTTAAATACTCGAAAAAGGCGGGATTTAAATACTCTGATAAAAGAATAATAATCTTCAAAGTGTCATGAGTTTCATTCCAGTTTTAACAATGGTGAAATGTATTTCTAAAGTCTTATTAGATCAGTGAAAAAATCAGGTTTAATTAAGATACAAACGTATAGCAGGATTATGGATAAATCTTCTTCTTGAAAATGTACGCTGTTTGCTTGTAATGTTTCCAGAAAGTTTTAGAATGTCGTGTTACAAAACCCAATGTCATCGACTCCTGTAAGAGGACAAGTACAAGGAAAGCCTTTCTGAAATCTCCGGAGTCTCTTTTACTCAACGCGATGTGTCCACGATAACGAAGATTGGTGGTATTTGAGGAAAATCTTTGGGGAGACAAAAGTGTTCTTTAGCTAAGTCTACAAGGGTTCAGCTTATCAATACTGAAACGAAACCGATATCTTTGTATTAATATCTAATACCTTTTGCTTCTCTTGATTTCCTTTTACTGAGACAGTAGTAAACAATTCTTAGCAAACCCTCTTTTACATGTGATAGTTATTTTTGTCCCGATAATATAATTTTGACAGTGTACTTCACAAATGATAATTATCCACTATAAATAGTTAATTAATGCAGCACTAATTGTATTACACTTGCCGGAGGAAATAATGAATGAAATACTTTGATTTTGCACGGAAAATTTGATCAGTAATTAATTAATTAATTAATTCTGTTTGCAATCAAAATATGCGAATCTGGAAATGCTTTCGGATTATCATATCGTAAAACGAAGCTAAAGGTACATAATTTAAAAATGAAGTGATTTACATTAAAATAATGACAGCTTCCTATTACTGTGAAGATGTATTTTCGTGGATGCAAATTATGTAATACGCTGCTTAGTGACATGGACTATGTACTAGTAATACATTATCAGAGTGTCTTTCATTAACAGTCGGGAAGAATCGATACATTGTTAACAGGCTTCGCGAACGTCTTATACAACAAACAGTTGTGTAAGTACAAGAAGATAGTTTGTAAAAGTACTAATGCATTGGCTTATTAAATATACTTTTTATGCATAATCATATATGTATATGAATATACTTATATGGCTTTACTGTTAATATATTTAACTATTTAAAGGGTCTAACAGGGTAAGGCGGTCGAAAGTGCCCTTGAACAGATTTTATTCTACGATGGGTCATTCGATACGTAACCATAAGAAACTATTCTACACCAATTTTTAATCCGATACCTTTACCGGAAGGGTAGTTATCGGGAAAAAGTCAGAATTTGTTCAAGGGCACTTTTGACCCCTTTTCTTGCCAGACCTTTTGCACTTTCTTTTTGTAATATTCCATTAGCCAAGTGAAGCGTTCGTGAAATTCTATATTATCAATCATTTATTCTACTTTATGACAGCAATAAATATAATCTCTGAAGAATATTTATAAAGAAACAAATTTAATACCAAAGTCAAAAGAAAAATATATGTAGTTCGGAAATAAGCTATGTCGAGTACAGATGATAATAGGATTATAAATGCTTAATATAAATTATGAATTGATAATGAATACCATCATTATTATTACTTTTGTTATCTATGAAATAAACATAAACAATTCTGCTTCTGACAATCATTGAATGTAATATAACGAAACAATATTCAAGCGGTGAGAAATAAATTTGACTACTTTCAAAAACAATTGTCGAAAGTCCGAATTCGATAGAATTTCGAAAGAACTCGTCCATCATGTGTCTTTGAAAGATAAGAATCCTCAAACGGTATTCCCATTTTCCCCGGATCGTGGTGGAAATTCGTATGGGGGGATCCCGATGGAAAAGTTTCACCGTAGATGGATCTAGAGGCCGGATGTCCCGCGTATTCGTCGACCTCGTGGGAAATATTTCTTTCACGCGTGAAATCGCGATTGTTCTCCCAAGGTTGGAACATTTTTCTTCCTCTCACCCTCTCTCTCTCCCTCTCTCTCACCCTCTCTCTCTCTCTCTCTCTCTCCTCTCCTTCATGATCGAAGGATGAGATAGCTTCAAGCTCGCTGGGACGACGAAGTTCCTTCGAGGTTGGATTATTTTACTTGGTTCTTTTCGACAAGCAGACTCGAAGATATCGTCGAACCTGCTGGGTCAAAGTAGATCAGGTATTCAATGCTTGACGGAGCACGGCAAGTTGCGTGATAAAAGGAAGCTTGTTGCCCTCCGGCTGAGATTCTTCTGCTCACAGATCACCGGTCTGTACCTTTTCCGGTTTCTTCCACCTATTTTCCTTAGACGACATCCTTAATCAATATTCACTTGCTGGAAAGTGGTGTTGTACAATATTTTGTACAATTAAAACACTGGTTTTAACCACCTATTTTATGTAGACTTATGTGTTGTTTAACACTAGATTTACCAGCGTGAAATCTATTATATTTAAATATGTTAAATATGTACCTTAAAGCAAAGAAAATTAAGACGTGGAAAAGATGATAGATTCGGTAATTTATGTTTTATATGATGGACAAAGAATATTTGTTCTATGGCTCTCTCATAAACCCGTAGAATTTTTAAAAAATTGTGTACCAGTCATTTTTACTGTCTTGGTAAATCTAGTGTTAAAACTAGATCTACCAAGATGGCTAGAATGACCTGTTCTGAATTTTGTGACAATGTTCCTGTAATTTCTAATGCCGCTTCTTTTCCAATTTTCCACGGCTATCTTAAAGATTGTAAGCGATTAATTCGACAAAGTTATTTGCCCCCTTCATTTATCTGATTCCGACAGATTTATTTAACAATTTTAATATTGTATTAATCGTCGGTAGATCTACTGTTAACACTACGTTGTAACTAGGGATTGCAATATCGGGCCAAAAGTTCAATACCGGTATTCGGTATTTTTTAGATCTTAATACCGGAATACCGGTTTTAATACCGGTAGTAGGAATTGTTTCATTTGTCAGTTTTATTAAAGATAATAAATATCACAAAAAATCATTTGTAACTTATAAATTATAACAGTATATAAAGAATAACAAAAAAGTAAAGGAACAAGGAACATCTTCTGTATTTACATCACAAAAAAGTGTAAATATCACTATTCAGTCTATGGTACTATTACATATTTTTGAAATGTGATCTTAAAAAACATAATGCATCAATTGTACTGTCATTAAGCCTGGAATGTAATTATGCATCTACGCTAGTTGGTGGTACTGTCAGCAATGCGCGATGTACTTTTTCCAAGTATTTACCTCTAAATCCCTCATTTTCAAATAAATCGATTTCTTGTCGAATGGTTTTGAATATAACTGATTTCTGTATTGTATTTTGGTTTGTTGAAGTTTTTTTAGTTATCGTTATATCTAATTTTTGTTCAAGAGACAATTCCTTTTCACTATCGACATTAGTGTCATCATCATCTTCGATAACTGTACCGAATTGTTCTGAATGTAGATAGATTTGTGGGTAAAAAATTTTAAGAAAATTTACTATAAACTTGATCATATCGTACACAAAAACGTATAGGTACTATTTTTCTATGTTGGCGACCCCTGAACATATAGTGGAAAATTTTAAAAATTTCTAGTAAATACCGAAAAAACGGTATTTAAACTTGTGAATACCGGTATTTCAAAATTGTACAAATGGCTCAAAATACCGGTATTCGGTATTCCGGTATACCGGTATTGCAATCCCTAGTTGTAACCACTAAAACTTAAATATGCTGAACAAATACTTTGTGAAAAGAGAAATGTAAAGCTAACTGTTGCGCGTCGATTTGTGGGGCCAGTTCGGATTGTAAGGCCGAACCTTCGCTTATGTTAGTTGTCACGAAGTCCATGAAATATCTGCGCTCCCCGCGATTTTGGTTGCTGCTGATAAGCGTCGCGAGGTTTTTCAGGGGTGGAGTGGAAGGAACTTAGTTGGTGGTGAATCACTCCGAATTTGTGTTTTGAACTTTAATAAACTAAACTGTAGAATATTATAACAGGAAACTTAACACAGATTGAAACTTGACTTAAAATAGCTATAGACGGATATTACGGAGAAAGACTTGTTTAATGTGAGAATGTTGCGGAGTGACTGATTTGAAAGTTGCGGAGTGACTGACTCTTCCAAAAATTGGAAGAGTCCTCGTAGAGCGGAAAGTCTCCCTCCACCGTCCGGACACGCCCCCAAGAATAATGCTCGCACGCCAACGGAAACAGTGGTGTGTGTCAACACCTGAGATAGTTTCTCACTATTTCCGAAGGGTGCGAATTCCCTAGAGAAATGTCCTTGGGCATCCCTTAGACGGTTGGAGGGGATAGCGGTCGAGTCCGCGCGGAGTGCGGGCCCGTGCGTCGCCACTTCGGTTAGGGACCGAGGGTGGTCGACGAGGGTGGTGAGGCCGGAGACTTGCCGGCGCAGGCGAAGCTTTATGATGCGGCTATAATCTATTGAGGCGCGAAGGTGTGAGCCAGGTGTTGAGTCTGGTGCGCACGTGGGCACCGAGATTGTAGGTAACCCTCAAAGGTAACTTTGCAGCTCGCACCATAAGCCCATTGTCTCTACGAAAAGACATCTGCATGCCAGGAAAACACTTGGGCTTTTGGAAGCGCATTATGATCAATTACGGTCGACCTTCAGTCAAACCAGGATGTTACGGCTTCCCGGACATGCAGTGTCGATTTTTAACATAAAAATCCGCGAGACAATGAACCGCCTGCGCTCGACCCTCGAAACCGTTAATACCCGCTTAAGGGTAGTAACAGTAACAAAGATGGTTAATTAACTTATTTAGGTCTTATAAGATAGAAGTGAAATGTTTGCTTTATGGTTCCCCTAACAATTTAAGAAATTTTCCGAAAACATTGGAAATCGGACATTTTGGCCGGCTTGATACATTTAGTGTTAAGCGACAAACAGCAGATTTAAATTATTAGGTCATTAAGTATGAAACGTCCGATTTGAAGCTAAACATTTTTTTATCTCGGGCAAAAGGAACATAATTAATTACAATATATCATAATATTGTGAGAATGGTAACTCTAAACCTTGCTGCTAATTCGCGCGTAGTTTCAGATGGCTTCGCTTCCACTTTAGCTTTCAGTTTATCGTCATCCACCTTACTTTCAGGTCGACCGCGTTGTTCCTTTTTGAAGATGAAAATCTCCAAATCAGAATTTTTCAAAGCATCGACGTACGCATCGACATTCATTAGCCACATCCTTTGCCAAATACTTCGTTAACATTTCGACTTGTCTACATTAGTCCCACGACGGAACTCATACTCGAAAATAGCGCGAATTTTTGTCCTATCCATGGCTTACAATATTTAACCTGCACACGATAATACGATAGATTATTAAAAATAAAAGAGTGCATCTGAAAGTCAGATAGCGTACCTTCTCAATGCAAAAAAAACAAAGGACGGATGATGTGAAATATCGGAGATATCCAGCATCAAACTGGATGCTTTAGGTAATCGGACATTTCATACTTAATGACCTAATATTTTCGCTAATTTGATTTGATTTGAACGATCTATTAAAATCCTATTATTTTTTTGCTGATCATTCTTGCTAATTTTTCAAACAAATATAATTATTATACTATAATACTACGTTGTGTAAAGGGTTACCGTGACTTCTGGGTTTTACTTGTAGATTTTACGATTACATTTACTATTGTTTATGGTGACTTTTTTTGTTATTAGTCACCCTAACAGCCGGTAGAGGAAGACGAGAAGGATTGCCGTGGGCTCAAATTAACGAAAGAGTCCTCGGGAGAATGAATATTCTGTTGCATCTGTTGTCTCTCATCGTCACGATGCTAGCTTGTCTACACTGGCTATGCATTCGTGAAATTCCAAGTGAAGTGGCTCTATAAAGAGCACCAGCGTTGAATAATAACAACAGTAATGAGCACACCGTAGCATTCCATTTAGGTTTTGTCCCCAGAATGCTACCAGTATAGTTAATAACGATAGCGTCAAAATTCTAATTAGCATATTTCATATTGTAGATCTTATTCAATAACTATCATTTCAACAAAATCGTATTTAAAATTGCAGCTTGATGTTTGTACCGTACACAGTAACCTATTTTACAAATCGAAATCTATGCGTATCTTAGTTTCCTCCCCTTTTGTTTCGATGTGAAGTTCTCTCTGTCGAGATTAGAAATTAGGAATGTTTCAAATGACAGTGATTATAAGTTCAATAATAAATAATTAATAAGAAAGTTACAAGTTTAAAATTAAATGCGCGATATTTAGATGCTATATATGAAATTTTTTAAATTCTTAATATATCGGCGGATATTGAAAAGGAACACGTGGAAACAATTAAGTAACCACGGGACTCTAAATTTTAGTATATTCAGGGCATGTTACTAATTATGAAATAGTTAAATTTTCAAGATCGTGGAAGCACCTGCTTACCTTATAGAGAAGTTCAAACTCCATTTTTTCTTTATTATTATTTTGGAATTAAACAATGTTAGAGTCGACTTTATTGTTTATTATTTCCAAATTGCGTGTCCTTCATTATTTGCATTGTATTTTCTAACACTGTGTGCTACCTGTACTATTATACTTTTGAAAACAATTGGTATAGATATTCGAAATTCTAAAACACCTATACAATTATCGTTTTTCTATAATACAGACTAATCGAAGTAAGAGATTTAAACTTTTAATTGTGCAATAAAAATGCTATTTCAATAGTTTTATTTTAATTTCGTATTTTCTCTGTGTATCTTTTGTCGATGAATTAATTTTTGCACATCCGTTTTTGAGTAATTTAATTTATGGAAAAGTAAATCAACGTCGATAAAATACATTCTCTTTTAATCAAATCACTCCCAGTATTTGAAAAGCAAACGGAAATAGCTGAAGCTCTAATATTAGCGAATTTTCGCAATATTACTTTTTCACCGATATTGTAGTCTCCTATCGCTTTTCAGCGATTTTGTAATTTCGTTCAATCTAGATACATATGTATATATATAGACGTAACATAATAACTAAATACGTATGTCTGCATTCAAAGAGAATTTTTGTGTCGTAATTTTCCAAGATAACATTAAGTTTCGTAAATTAATTAGAAACTCTCAATATTTATTATTGAAGTATTAATCCAAAAAGCACAAATTACTATTGAACTTATAATTATTGTGATTTAAAACATTTCCAACTTTCTAATGATGCAATTTTTACAGAAAAAGCTTCACATCTAAACAAAAAACGCAAGACACAACATTGACTTTACTATCCACAAAATACACTGACAGTAAAGATCCTTGTCCTCCAACTTTCATGTCTTCTTACCCTACTTACAGGGTACTACGAACAGGATCTAACCGGTCCTACAAAAATTCAACACTAAAACCATTTTTCAACCGGCTCAAAAGGTGAGCCAAATCCTGACCTCCGCCAAAGACCCTCGTTTTGCCTTAAGCTACCCAGGAGTATATAAAATTCCCTGTTCATGTGGGAAAGTGTACATCCGTAAAACTGGAAGGAGCGTCAGCACTCGCCTTAACACTAAAACTACCGACGTTATATCTACTAAAATTAAAATTTATTGAACAAGTACTTTGGAAAAAGATAAATCAAGAAGCGAAAGGATTAGTTAATTAACTAATTTAGGCTTGATATGGTAGACGTAGAATTTTTACTTCACGGCTCCCCTATCAATTTAGGTAGTTTTTTGAAAAAATTGAGAATCGGTCATTATGACCGCTTTGGTAGGTTTAGTGTTAAGGAAGACGAGAGATACTCTAAATTAGGCTACGTACAGGATGTTTCAAAAGTAATTGTCATGACTTTCAGGGGTTGTTCTACATGCATGGATCGATGGGAATTAGCAAAAAAAAACGCCATAAAATTAGCGATAGGGTGACAAATTTTTTTTATTGGCTCATCGCACTTTTTTGCTTACGTAGGGAAAATGTCTGATTGTGAGAGGAACTACGAGTGAGAAATGAACCGTTCTCACGTAAATTAACACTTATACTTATAGCATACAGACAGTACCGATAGCCCCTATTGAACATTACTATGTCCGAAATTGACGTCTTGCAACTATAACAAAACTAGTTTGGATAACTGTTTTTAGTCTAGAAATATTTAGCATAAAATTATTAATTTAATATTTAGTATAAGTTTTTATTGGCTCATCGCATTCGTGTTGTTACGCAGGCAAAATGTATGAGAAGAACCATGGGTCAGAAACGAACTGTTTTCTAGCAAATTAACTTTTAATTCGCAATTGAATTTTAGCTAAATAAGTCAGGCTTCTGGGTTTCCGACCTTTCGGAAAGAAAAATACAGCATATCCTTGCTAGTATTACACGAAATTAGGAAATGGAGGACAGGGTCACTGAACTAGTAGGGAAAGCACGTTTGGTTTTTAAGATACATAGGAAAGCAGTCATAAAGAGTAATTTTGAGTCGTTTTCCTTCTGAGCACTGTTTAAATATACTTAAACGTTTATAACATTAATGTAACATACAACGTTATATCTAGGAGGGTTTTCAGAATCAATGTATGCAAAAAACTAGACGTCCAAAAGAAATTCTAAGGGTAGAAGGCGATGGGGCAGACATCTTTCTATCATGGTTTGTTTTACAAATAAACATTTATTCTTTACGAGTTATTTTATAATTCTCTGTCTTATTATATGTATATGTTATTTTGCTTTACAAATGCATTTTATCTTTATGAGTTCCTTTTTCACAATAACGCTCCATTAAACAAAGCATTGTATTTGTAACATTTCGTTGTATAAATAAATAATATCGAACAATTCCATTTATAATTTTAATGCTACGGGGAACGAGAGCAATTATTTCCACTTCACTAGCCGAGAAGTATAACGTCTGCGGTGTGTTGTCAAAACATACCCGGAGGAACTCGGCGAGTGTAACCTATAGGTATCCTTGCCGTAAATCTTAACAATAAATCACTTCGATGACCGCCTCGCTATCAGTTCTCCCGTGACCGTCGACGAGTAATCAGTACTCTGTGATCGGGTTCAACTACTTTCACATATTAGTGCGTGTATAATACTTTCGAAGACAATATCCTGAGTCAACGAACACCTCTCATTTTGCGGGCTACTTGGTAATAGTGGTATCAGCCCCGCACAGTGGTACCAACCCTTATTTGGCAGCCGTAAGTATGCTCTCAGCTGTCAAAGTATTATACTTTCACGTTGTCATTGTGTGCCAACTCTCAACCACCAAAACAAAGAATCAACACATTTGTGAGATATATATTTATATAGGGCCGCGCGCAATCGAAAACCGAGCGGATCGCGGCAGCGACGCGATCGTCGATTTTTTTAAAAGACGAGTGTGAAAACCGAGCAACCGTAAAGAAAACAGTACCTATGTAAAGAGCGAGGAAGTTGACAAGGAGAATTGTGAGAAAAATCGTGTGAGAATTGTGCAAATCAAGCGTGTTATTACTTTATTGTTATTTTTATACTAAAATTCTACTAAATCGAACCAAAGTCCCAGATATATAACTTTTACTAAGATTTTAATAGGTTTTTTTAAGTGCAATTACACATTTTGTTCTTAATGAAATACGTCCGCAAAGGGTTAAATATTCTACGCCGTAAACAATGAAGACTCCTAGTAAAAAAGGTAAAACGAGGTGCCTAATTTTTTCAGTCCTCCATTTCCTAATTTCGTATAGATCTAGTAAAGATATCTCGTATATTTCGTTCAAAAAAGTCGAAGCCCTGGACGCCTGATTAATTCAGCTAAAATTCAATCGCATCACAATTAAAAGTTAATTTTGCGTGAGAATGATTCGTTTCTGAGCCATGGTATTGACGATCCAGTAAAAAAAAATGTGCTACCCTTTCGCGAACTTTGCGACGGGTGTTTTCTACTTTGCATCAATTTAAGGGTGTAGAACAACACCAAAAAGTAATGGCAACTATTTTTGAAACACTGTGTACATCTAAATCCGTCAAAAATTGAGATCTCCTATGAAGTTTGAAATCACTGTTGAAGCTTCGTAAGTTCGTAGAAACTTAAAACGATTTTTTATACATGTTCGGCATAACAAAACAGTGAACTCTCTTCACCATGCAACTAATATCATTTTGATCAGTAAAGACGTAAACTGAAAACACCCTGGGAGGGTGGGATAATCGGTGAGATAATTGACTTTCAATATTTTTTTCCCTGTTTCAAAATGGCTTGAAAGTTTTACTCACGTGTATAGATATTACAGGAACGTGTTTATTAGCAGTGTGCCCAATCGCAGAGTCCGCGTAAAAATCCTTGGTGAATAAGCAGTTTTATAGCGTAATGTCAGGAAAGCTCAGAAGCAATTCGAAGTCCAGTTCTTTCTAGAAATGAAAAAATAGAAATATTTGAAAAACTTTTTGTAACACATATAAAAAATGTAGTATTCTCGTGCTCGGCTTAAAGCTATTGTATTTATGTTTTTATAATTATCTGAATAATTATAAAAAGTATAACATGTAAATTACATCGTAATAATTCGTTAACAGTGGCGATGAGAAAATTTATACTGAGGTCTAAGTCTCATTTTTTCTTTTTTTTTTGCATTGGCGTGCAACCAGAAATTTATTCTTATATCATATAATTTTGAATTATTGACTTTTGGATGAGCTGTTCAAACATTATGCATGTGACTAATAATAGTCACATATTGCAGTGTAACTACATATATACATGTTAAGTATGGGGTAACATTTTCATAACTTTTGCAAATTTGCACCACTCGGAAGTTACTTTGAAGTAACTTTTAGAAAATATATAATATATACAATATATTGGCAATAAGTTTCCTTTCCTGAGAAAGGCAAAACTGCAGATTTCTCGGTACGAAAATACGAAATGGTATAAAAATCGAAACTCAACGGTACAAGAATAACTGAAACTCCCCTTTGAAAATAAGAAATATCGAGAGAAAACACCCAAGGTAGCCATGTATTTTTATCAAAGGCAACAAGGTATAACTTAGAAAAGAAAGCAGACCATAATAAGATGTCTGAAAATTGAACATACAAAGACAACAAACAAATATGAACGAAAAAATATCCAGAAAATTGTGACATATGTACATAGGGTGTTATAAAAATAATTATTTCGACCTCTCAGGCACGGTCCTTTACCTCTAGATCGGTAGACATTCACAAAAAAAATATTTCCCAATACATTTCTTGATTCTGATCTTCCAGATGAAATCTTTTTTACTTGGTGTATTCTCCTCGTTGCAAAGACAAAACGTTTGAAAGGAATTACATGCCGAAAATGAGCCGTACACGAAAGAATTCATATTAACACTTTACCGATCTGTAGCCGATTAATCGGCTTTTCGGGCTAAACACTTTTGGACTTTTAACTCATTAATCGGTCGCTACGGCAGTTAATAAATAATTATTTTTCATTGCGCTTAACTGTGCCAAGGACTCAGTGAAAAAACTTTGCAATTTTCGAAGAGATATCAATATTAGGGAAATATCTGCCTGCAAGTGACCGATCAGAAGTGGGTAGGATGTTCAAAAATACCGGTCGGTAAAGTGTTAACATTGTAGTTACTTCTGGTTGGTCTCAAATAATATGCACATAGAGAAAAGAGAACATGCATTATCCTTATTGACTGACGAGTCTCATTTTAAGATATCGCTGACGCTACCGCTTCTTCTACAAGAAGAGTGTATCTGTTCTCTTCCTATATTCCTCTTCACGAAAATCGATTTCGAGGAAAATTAATTCGATCTAAAATTCATGCAACATAAACAGAACAGAGTGTTCTTATGCAAAACAATTTCTGTCGAAAAGTTTTTTACACAGCTCTCATGGCTTGTTACATAACAAGTAGGATTCGATTAATAAAAGAAAAAAATATCAAACGGCTAACATGAAGGCGTGAATGAAACTACGTAGTGGATGTTGTCAGGATACGTAATGATTTAAATAAATAACAGTAACACGCACGTCAATGACTAATATATAATAATAATATTGAAAAATAGAATATAAAATGATATACTAAATAACTAAATAATGTAAGGTATATAACGCTGTGTAAAGAAATGGGCGTCTAACTGAGACTCTAAAATGAATTTGTTGTAAAAATGATGCGGCGTACGATGTAATCTTGTCAGATTACGATTTTTCCCACTTTTGTCCCATGTCACGCATCTCTATGAGGAGACGTGTCTCTATGGGTACTATACCACACATAATGTAACATCCATGTTTTAGTTCAATATACTCTATTATAATTCAAATCTGGTGAGACGACAACCATTTGGATTTACATCATTTTGTTAAAAATACGTCCACTCTTTTCTCCATGTGTCTGTCCACGAAGGTTGTCCTACTGATCAAACACTAAGTTCATAATTATAGTTCATTTACGCCTCATGCGATGGCTCCTTTAAAACTCTTTACTATTGTGACCGATAGAATAGGTTGGACCAAAATAATATGACCTTGAATTCAAAAGAAATTTCTCAATCTTTAGCTGCCTTCATGAGTACTTTTCGTTAAAGGTTATATATAGGGAGTACAATTTTAGAAATTCACGTTACATTGGTAGAACGGTACGTTCTCATTTCAGAAGGAGACATTAGATATAAAATGAGTCTATGAATACCAAATGACTTGCTTTTGGCAAGAAAGTCACTTAAAACTGGACGGTCAAAGGGTATCGATCTGAGCATATGAAACGTTCACTAAAATTCTAAGCGTACTCCAATGTACAAAGTTCCACAGGAACACGCTATTGTAAATAAATAAAATTGTAACATATAAATTAACATCCATAACATTGGAATCTAGATTGCTGAACCTGTTTTTGATTTGACAATGCTACTTGTAAAGTAAAACCGTGCCTACGTGTAACGACACACGGATTACAGCCCTTCGTAATTCACTAATTGTAAGTCGACATATAAAAGACGGGGCTAATTACAAATCGTCGATAATACATTAATCCCCCCTATAACACGGTACTCTTATAACGCGATTTCATGTTCCTCGTATAACACGTGTTTTACCCCATATAACGCGGGGATTTCCCACGTTATATTTCTGTACTGTGAAATTTATAATGAATTTGTACATAATCAATTTCACGTACGTTTGCACATTATGTCAATTGTGTTCTTATAAGATTTGTGACAATGCAGATAAAAAATAAACATGTAACATAACTATTTTTGGAATTACGTAATTTTTTTTGAAATTAACTGTTTTTTAGTTACACATGTATAAGTTTTTTATTTAAAATGTTCTTAGTTTGATTTTAATAAAATGCACACAGTTCGCACATATTTAGTTTTTCCTTAATATTCGATTTACTTGAATCATTTGTACATAACGCGTTATACGGGGTCAAAGAGCGCGTTATACAAGAATACTTCTACAACGCGTTTTCCTATAACGCGGAACGAATCTACCGTTTTATAGGGGGGATTACTGTAATTGCAAGTTGTACACTTCTCAAATATTAGTGTAGAATTTTCATGTGTGTGAGTGATCAAAGTACTGATCGAATAGCATGTCGCCCGCACCACCTATTCCTCCAATATCGGTTCTGGAAACTTAAAAATCAGGCAGTAATAACTGTTCAGGCGTAGGCCTTGGGCAGCTGCAAAGTTTATTATGCGGACCGTTAAGATTCTCCTCAGCCACAGTGTTTGAGATTTTTTCATACTTTACATTTCTTAAAAATATGGCCGTATAGTAAATCGGTGCGTGCTCGTGGCATTTGCACGTGCGTCGCAGATGTGCTTGCCGGAAAATTGTCCGATCTTCCTGAAAAACCTTGAGGGTCAACGGCAAGACCGGGGCTCGGAAGTCTGCGACGCGTCGCAGACGTTGCCGATGTCCCTTCCACTCTTGGACAGGGGCGTTGACGTCTCCCACCCACAAGTCCCAGTGCTCCGGCCCTTCGAGAAGGGAATTGGGGGAAAACGGAAACACCCCCAAACCAAATTTGTAAATTAGGCGTCGCGAGGCGCAACTAGTTAGATATTATATTCTCACAACGTCAGATATTGAATTCTGACTAGATAGTACACTCTCAACCAGATATTGCATTCTCAACCGTGAGATATTGTACTCTCACAACAATAGTAAACTCTGTCAGATAGTAAAGTCTCAGAGATATTACATTCTCACGAATTATTATACGCCACACGGAGATATTGCAGTCTCCATGGGATATTACACTCCCATTAAAAATATTATAACAGTTAATGGTCACTGAAGAACGTGGAGTTAGTGTATATTCATACGCGAAATGAAGTGTTATTGTCATAATTGATACACAATTTTTCCTCGATCAGAGGGTGGTCCTACGAGTCAATAGTTTAAAAATAAGAACCAAAGTTTCGATAACTCGATCGACTAGCGCCGACCACGAGTAGAAACAATAACCGAAAACAAAATACTTCTTTCTTCATTCACATGACCGCGTAACGAAAGTGCGTCTTTTACGGCCAGTAACGAGTTCGATTTGAAAGTAACGTACGAACGGGGAATATCTATATTCGCCAGGCGAAGCAGAACAAAACAAGTGCCACGGTACATCTTCTGCTGGGACAGCTATATAAAAAAGTGATGTGTGACAAGGTGAGGGTGAAAGTAGAGCAAACTAGAAAAGGAAAGGAGAGTAGACAAGAGTGGTGAGGAATGGTCCAGCAGTTGAGTTGTGACGAAATGCGACGGTAGTAACGACCTGCTTCAATAATGGCGAATCTTCAATGATAGCAATGATCTGCATCTTTAATGTCGAGTGTTTTATCGTTCATAATTATTCTTTTTCTATTCTATGAGTTTTCTATTCTATAAAACTGAGTTTACTTTAATAGAAAATCCCATATTATTTTAAAATCTTAAAAGACTTTATACTCCAAGAATAGCATTGACAATCTGTATTGCGTCAATCTGAAAATACCTCGCCGTAAACTACCCACCGTAAACCACAAATAATCATTCTGTCCGTTGCCGAGCATGTAAAAAAATTGAATTAATTATTTTGCAAGAGACAAAAACGTGGTAAACTTTCATCCAATCCCTTGCACTCTACGTTGAAAAAGTGTCACTCCACAGATACAATGGGTCGAAGCTATCGGACAATCAACTAATGAAAGACACCTCCGGCCGAAATAGAAACAACAATCTTTCCTGGATCAATAGTACTCTGAACAAGTTTCAGTCTCTTCCTTTTACTGTGTACCACTATCTTAATGGACATCTACGGGCGGTCCGCCCGAGATTCAGGAAAGTTTCCTTAAAATATCAAATATTTTTGGCAAAGAGATATCTCTGATCTTGATGAAATCTTTCCTCTTTCAAGTACTTCTGAACCCCTTCATAACCATTTCCAAGAATTTCAAATATCTGTCGAGTAGCGGAAGTAAGGCTTCGGGCTTACAAACGATCTGAGAATCACACCGACACTCGATTCTTGTATCGATCTTTCAAAGTACATATCTAGTTTCATAATGTTCTTTCAAAGTACACGACTCTTTACAACTACACGTTCGGAAAATAATGATTTCATGCTGGTCTGTCAAACAATACGATTACGAACGAGTAGAAATTCGCGAAATATCGTCGAAGCAACACCGCGGTGTTGTGAAATACGCGTATTAAAAACTGTGATACTTACATCGATTATAGTTTATACAGAAGGTAAAATAATGTGATTGTAAAAATATATTTACGTATAGTGAATTTGAAACAGTACACTAATTATAAGTTATATCGGCATGAACCACAAAGCTGTAGATAGGTCACGTTTCTAGTAATATTTTAAAAATATTTGCCATGGCTTTTAGGGGTTGTTTGTTACCCTTTCCCGAATTTTGCGGCATGTTTTTTTTCGCTAACCTCCACCGATCCAGAGGTGTAGAACAACCCCTGAAAGCCATGACAAGTATTTTTTAAACACCCTGTACATAATCTCAAAACTGAGGAGAACCTCCAGGAGGATCGAATAATCCCAAAACTGCACAAACGTCAACACAGACTTATAATTAGTCTATGTGTCACGCTTGACATGTAACACAACACAATTATGTTTGTTGTGATGACAATGATTCTACATCAGTGATAGGTATAGCGAGTGTTTTCGTAACCGTCTATGTTAATTTTCGAATATATCAGCTCATTCCATTTACTAAAATGTTCATTCGCATTACTTGCGGAATGAGCGAAAATTATCTCCTCTGAACAGTTGTAAGGTTTTTTCATGAAAGGGAATTTCGTTAAAATACAATACATTATTTTTTACCATTTTCTTATGAACTGTGGATAATATTCTGATAATTGATTAATTGATCATATTTAATAGTTTATAGCAAATAGTAGTTCTATAGTAGTTTATTGAAAAATGACATTTACAAATTAATTTCGTAGTATTTCGTAGTAAGCCCCCTTTATAGGCTGTTATGACTATAAGGTAACACAGGACACATCTGATCTATTTTTCAAGATCAATTTTGTCATCTATTCCCAATATTACAATTTAGTTATTGAAGGTCATGAAATTCTTTACAATTCAAGTTTTAAAAATCATGTTAAATCCATTATTTAAAATTCTATTTTTATCATTTCCTATTATACCATTGTGCAACTGATTTTCAGATACTACACAAAGTTCGCACTATAGAGATTTAAGGAAAATTGTTAATGAAACTGTAGTATGATATTAATGAACAACATAATTATTGACACCTTGAAATACTTTGTTATAGATTATAATGTACACTTGCCATAAAAGATCTATACAAAAGCTCTTTTACAACTATGCAAGGCAGTAATGATGGAGAAACAATAATGAATTTTAAAGCAGAGATATTGGAAAGATAAATTTCAACTTCACGTGACATTCTTTTTACACATTATATTTAATGTTTATTTCTTGTCTTTCTATTGTTTTCAGTCTCGAAAAAATGACTTAATTATTTAAAGATTTCCATTAAAAATTTCGCTCACTTGAAGTAAAAAATTACATTTTTCCATTAGTTTACATTATTATTCAAATGTCTCTCACATTCAACCCTTGCCATACAATAACGAGTGACACTCAGGAAATTTTCTAATTTTGCAAAACGTATGAAATTGAAAATATCAATGAGACACCATACGATAAAATTAGTTCTACATTATCATTGTTACGATAACTTCTACGATATATCAAGAATCACTAACAAATTGTTATTTTGTCAATTTGATTTTGTATTAATGCAGAAGTAGCCACAAAAGAAATCGTGCAGCAATGGATTAAAAATATTCAATTTCAAGTCCCTCATGCTTTTAAAATTCCGATCACAAAATTCCTCTTTTCAGTAATTTTTACTCTAAAATATTCCTTTAAATGTCTATTCCTATTTTCTTCCCTTTCCATTTATTTCCACTCGACCAAAACTTTATTGTCGTAGAATATAGTTGTCCGTATCAGATAGAAAAAGGAACTCTCCGAACTCTCCAATTACGTCAGTGGACCGATATTTCAAGCTTCCAGGCGAACTGACCTCCATCTGTGTCCGTTGTCAAACTTTCTTGTTACAGTCGTAACGTGAAACGTGCGATAGATATGAAGTTTGTCACAAACACTCACGCCTACTGCGTTCAGTTGTCACTTAATCTTTTCAATATTTCTCCATTTCACTTCAGTCAGTCGATTAAATTTGTTTTTATGCAACTTTTTGTTTTTTAAGCATTGAAGCGCACTTGACATCTTTATTTATTTCATTTCTAATATGAATAAAGTATTAAAAAATAGATAGACAGTGGAACTAAGTGTATATTCCAAAACAGAACTATCATGCGAAGAGATAGCACGAGCATTGCAAATAAAATAATAAAAATCAATATAGCGATAAGAAACAAAACGTTCATTTTCAAAATTGGCAACTGAAAAATAATTGCTTCAGTTGATCCTTAAATTTCCAAGTTCAAAAATATAATGAATATTATCAAAATAATAAATTCTGATACAAGCAAATATTTCAATTAAATATTTCCATGTTAACCACTTGGCGTACCATTTCTTTTGCTGCTGAATGGACAATAATTTTGAATTAATTGCTGAAATAACAATTTATCTTTAATTTATCTTTTATATCTTTAATTTTATCGTGACCAACTGATATTTTTAATTTAATAATTTTTGGAGCATTACAAAATTGGCTACCCTATTTATAGTGTCACGAGTGTCACTTGTTATTTTACGTCAAGGGGTTAATTAAAATTTCCCTAACATCAAACAGCAGTGAGTAAATATATTGAAGTGGCAAAACTTCCCGTACCATTTATTTCAAACTGGAAGGCCACCGTGTAGTTGACAAAATATATCGAAATTATATACAATAGAAATTAGAATGTGAAGAATTCGTGTTAAAATTATTCTATTTAATTAAATGTTTCGTGTGATAGCTGATTTAAAGCGGTTTTTTAACCAACCACGTTGGCAAGAAATGTTCTTCAAAGCGAGAATGTCCTCCAATTTATGCAATTTTCTGTTGACTATAGCGTGGTTAATTTCGGTTCCAGCGGAATTTAATTGTTGTACATGATACCTCTGTACATTCCCACGAAGCCATGGCATATAGGCTCGCCTAAATTGAATGGTACAAACTGCGCTCCCAGGATGTTCTTTGTTAGCTATAAATGCGTCGACAAGCGTTACTATTCTGTACGTTTCGAGCCAAACAATGTCACTGTAATGCGCTAGAAAATTCACAATACTGTGCACAATAATATGGCGAACAAAACTATGCTGAATTTATATTACATAAATATTATATGACAATGCATGAATTTAATATACAGACTGAGTCGGAACAATTAGTGCAACAGAGCCTGCGTGAATTTCTCATAGGAAAATGATTTGAAGATATACATATGTGAATTAACGTTCATTCATTTAATGTTTCGTTTTCGAGGGAATTACATTTGCAATTCTCTTTTTGCATTGTATTTGGGGCTAATATGTTGCGTCATTAATACAGCTTTAACGGTAATCAGGTACCTTAAAATTAATATATTTCTCTGATTGTGATTTTGAATTATATTAGTGATATTAAGATTTTTAACAACTCTTTTTTTATTCATCGTGATATCGCTCATGCACGCTTTCTGAGATATTTGTAAACAAATTTCCAGTATAGATTATTGCGTGGTAGTGTCCGCATTCTGTTACAGCTTAGCACAAATCTAATTATAGAAGAAATTATATAGAAAGAACTATGTATGTAGGAACACATATGTGATAGCTACTTGCTTTCAGTAATATTTTCAATTTTATTATTAACACTCGAACTACCAAACCAGTCAAAATGACTGATACACAGTATTTTCCAAAAATTCTCCAAGTTCATAGAAGAGCCATGGAACAAAAATTCTACGTCCATCGCAAAATACATAGATCATCGAATTGATCATTCTTTCCGCCACTCGATTTCTCCTTTTTCAAAGTAATTATTTAATATATTGAAATATGATAGATTTAACGCTGATAGTTCTAGTGTTAAACTTTAACACTAGCCGTGCCATACGCAGTCAAATGACTAGTCCAAAGGATTGAAAATATATAACTTCTTGTGATATTAACTACAGGCTGTTTTCTCCGCTACTTTCGATATTAAATTTGAAATCTCTTGTCTCTGTTTGGAGTAATGTAATCGTTATTCTACAATTGTCTAACTAATACGCTACAGTAAGAACAGCTATACGTAAAGTGCTGGTATTTACTGCGTGGATAATTACTTTTATTAACAAAAATGGCTGATAGGTTTAAAGTTGTTAGAATTGAAGTGTGAGGATGATTTTTTAAATTAATGAAAGGTTAACTCTTTGAGGCATGGCGGAATTAAAAGTGTCCCACCTCTTTAATGGGTGAAGATGCATGCTGAGAAATTTCTTGTCCCACCTCGAAAATTTGTATTATTATATAACTTAGTTAGTAAATATAAACCAATTTTATTAAATTAAAGAAAAAGAATATGTCTGTGCAACATAGGTCATATTATTTTCTGGATTTCCGTGCCTCAAAGGGTTAAAAAGGTTTAAAGTTAATAAAATCAAAGGGTGTGTGTGTATGAATATGATTGATTTTTATTAACATGAATGAATGTGGTGATATATAAAAACAGAATGTGTGTAGCATGAACTTTTTTTCTTGATTTGTTAACGACGTTGACGTGGTGATACGTACAATTTGTAATGAATATTTGTTAAACATATTATATGTTAATTATAGTACAGATTAACTAATAATCAACCATTTACAGGTATGGCTAGTCTTAACTGAATTGGCAAGTAGAAATACTGGGAGTGTTTCTTTCTAATCATTAATACTAAACGTGCCGGCAGTTTGTATATACATATTCTTACCATAAGGAGTCAAATGACCCCTCGTTGTATGTAAAGTATGCAAAGATTTCTTATCAGTAAAAAATAAGCTAAGAGAAAAATGGTAAGCGCGAAATTTAATAATCGGATAGTATAAGAATTTACAGAAAATCAGATGAGCGAAAAAAATAATAATGAATGTATAGTCCGGCACCTAAAAGATTGCTAGGGAACGGTGGATCCTCTTATTTTCAAATACCTATTCCCGCCATTTCGTTTTTGAAATTTCCAAACCCAGTATCTTCAATCAAACACTCCACAGAGTCTTTTACTTTAGGAGGTTGAATTTGCGGGTTCCAGAAATGAAACGACAGGAACTGGCGGATAAAAATGAACGTTTCGCTGCTCCCTAGCCATCTTGCAGATGTTGGACTGTACAATTTTAAAGGAAATCAAAGTGGTGATGTGATTCCGCTTTGTACGTTTACCGTTAAGAAGAGGCGTGAAAAAAAATTACTTCCTCTTTCTGTCCACCTTCTATTAGAATAGACGACCAAAGGTTCAACAATAAAAAATAACATATTATTTAGCTATGGACATCGACCCCATCAACTCTACACAGTTGAATATTAACATTTGTTTTTGATTTAATTTTCATAAATGAGTATGAATCAAATTATATGATATCGATGTGATTTTAATTCAACCAATGTAACGTGTTAATAAAAATAAATATGAAGTGAATTC
The DNA here is from genome assembly GCA_910591515.1 of Cerceris rybyensis. Taxonomy (NCBI): domain Eukaryota; kingdom Metazoa; phylum Arthropoda; class Insecta; order Hymenoptera; family Crabronidae; genus Cerceris; species Cerceris rybyensis. The sequence continues at coordinate 11,422,421 of OU342793.1, forward strand.
TCGAAACTCAGGCAGAGCCAATTATAAAAAGTTAACCCAGAGATAAAGAGAAAGGGCGAAAATGTTTCGCCATCTTTCTGTCGCCAGATCGCTTTGGATGATGAACGGTGAAATAAAAATTCGCAAGGCAGATGGACAAGAAATTTTTCCTTTTACATTCAAATATTCTATTCCACACTGTAACATTCAATCTTTTCATTTCAAACCGTCAACATCATCAATTCTTTTACGAACCGTTGCACATCACGTTCTTGTTGAAGCGGCTTTGTTCTCAAACAAGGGCAAACTTTTACATCTACATTGCTAGTTTTAAATGTTGAAATTATTCTTTAGTGAATGCATTCTAATGCAATGACAATTTTTGAAGCAAACCTTCTGTAGACTTGACAAAGTTCTTTCGAAGTTCGTTAAGCATGTCGGAGTTATCAACATTTTACGTAACCAATATAACTTAACACAAATAATTCTAGACCTCTGGATCATTGGGTATTTATAGAAAAATCGAATTGTCTTTGATCGTGATACTCAACGTCAAATGTTTTTTAACCCTTTGGTGTACGATTTTTTTTCTGACCGAGTATGTAATGATCCAAAATTAATTCCTGAATTCAAAAGTTCGCACTGATTTCGGATATTTCATAGAACTGAAAGTAATATTAATAGTGTACAAATAATAAAACTGTTTCGCGACCTTCTGATATTTTCAATCTAATAGTTTTTGAAACACTTCAAAATTTCTTGCTCCATTCTCCGCTCCACGAGTGTCACACGTTTTTGTATGCTAAGGAGTTAAGTCAACATATTCTGTTTGTTGCGGAGATAAAAAGATAAAAAGAGAAATATGTTCGTAAAAATTAATGGTAATGTTACTGTTACCTGGGATCGATGTTAAAAGCTTGAGAGCCAAGCAGCACGATCGAGCTTCTTCTAATTGTGCCCATAATTATGAAAGCTCTCTAATTGTAAGTCATATATTTCTTGTTTCGAGATATTTAATCAATTGCATTTGAATGAATTGAAAAATGTTTTTATATTATGCGACATTTTAATTTAGAATTATATTGGTCTTGATTAATGGAAATTTATTGTGAACAAGAAATTTTGCGTGAATTTCATACGGAAATGTTGTTTTTAAAGTTTGAATTGACTTACAATTAGACAATTTTCAAAATGAACTGAATGTCCTATAAATGACTTAAAGTAATAAAAAAACTACGAGTTTTATTGGAAACGATAATTTTAATGAAACAATTCAAGAACGTTTATTAATTATTTTTAGAAAGTAATCGGTTTTTATAACTTTAGGCTTTTATTATGAGTTTTTAAGATTCTTAAAATGTTCTTGAAAAACTGGAGGGATGTATGGTATTATAGTAAGCACATAATATCTTTATGTTTTCCTTCCGTTACTGGTCTAGTGATGGTGTATAATGGAAGTAATTTAATATTTCCGTATATTTTTGGTCTCCCTCTTTGAGGTGAGAGATCCAAAACGTGGAATTTAGAATCATGTAAAGAAGTTTTATAGAACATCTTATAACGTTCATTTTGCAAGAATCTCATCCATTAAATTTGCAGCGAAGAGACAGATTTACCCGCGTTATTTTTTACCCTTCTTGTCGTTGACTCTTCCAGTGGTTTCGTTGAAATAAAATCCAGTTGGGTCATTCGTTTTGCCGAAAATGTATTTCTTTTTCTACACTTTTCTATCAATTCATAATAATGTCTCAGGGTGGTATAAGTAATTTACTTTTCTTATTTTCATTTCTATCAACCCAAAATCACGGTCATTCGGTAGAAAGGAATGACCAGATACCAAAAATCTAAGGGTATGTTTATATAACTTCTTAAATTTTTGACTTAGACCACTTTCATAATTAACACTAAATGAATTCTATATAATGTTGAAATTACAACCACTATCTAATGGTTCATTTTTGACAATATCATAAAAATCACATTGAATTAATTTAGTTTATAATAATATGGTGTGAAATAACTGATAAACTCATTTTTTTTAAATTTTGACTTACTTTCATAATTATGGGCACAATTCACTTATAGAATTAACGTTACAACTGCCGGCGTTAAATGTACTCTATTTCAATATATTATTATAAATATATACTTTGGAAAAAGATAAATATAGAGGTTAAAATGATGATCGATTCGGTAATCTATATTATGTAAGATCAACTTACAATTAGTATACCTACTCTATGGCTGTCTTACAAACTTGGAGAACTTTTGGAAAAAACTGAGGACGAGACATTTTGACTTGCTTGGTAGTTCTAACGTTAATGAGACTTTTTGCGCAAGCAAGAAAAATAGTTCAGTAATATATTCTGATTACATCAGTATAGATACAATATAAACTATATCTTTAATTGGCAAATAAAATAATAATATTTGTTACTTATAAACTGAAAAACATTAAAATCTTGCTTTCTTGCATTCGATGCAAAACGAAAGAAGCGATTTTTTGTTGCTTCTCGCTTTTCGATCCAGTTTTTGGAAAGAGCTCTGTTACTCAAACAATGACACAAAGTAAGATCAAATACACTTCTGTCGTTAGAGCAAAAGTATCATCTACCATTGCAAAAACGTAAACATAATGAGGTATACATCAACAATCTAAGTCGAGCCGTTTGACTTAGGTATAAGAAAAATATATTTACTTCGTTTTTATAAACTTGGAAGCGAATGTTGTCCTGCAGAAGTAAAGCAGGGAAGAATATCGTTAGATGGATGATGCGCAGAGAGCAATTAAGCGTTACTTAACGAGCATGTCATGTCATTCTCGAGAAACTAGATGCTCGGTTCATTGCCATAGTTCAAGGTGATGATCATTGCAACACTTATTAAATACGAACTATATTTACGGCTTGACACTGTCAGAACCTTGATATTAATAAATAAATTGATAGTTTTGGGGTTTTGCAAAATATTGCTAGTATAAGGATATTTAGATCGATGATATATTCATGTGATATACATAGGGAATTATGGTTTTCGAGAGCAGATAAAGTGCTCGAACGGAAATATACAATTACTTGGCATGACACGGAACACAGTATAACTGTTATTTATGATCGTACGTGGACGTTCCTCTTTGCGCGCACGTGCATGCTTTCTACATGCAACAAAAGGAAACTTTTAAAATCTTCTAATACTTGTAGAATGATGAATTCAAAAAAATAACGTGCTTTTTCTTCTTTTTTACAACCAAAAATATAAAATTTTCACGCGATGCGATTGCATTGACGTGCAAAAGATTAGGGAGACAAAGAGATTTTGCAAATAATTTTTGTCACTTATGTTAGTTGCTAACATTAATATTACATATAAAAATTTATTGCTGATCCTTCTAGATGCCATCATTTTTTGGGCTCAAATAAAAGCAAAAGGGTCTTGTATAATTAATTTTAGAAGGAAATAGTACTTTGCACTCTTATATATATGTATGTACATATTGTTACGTCAATGTGAAGTTGGCGTACAGGTCGAAGCTGTTCCCTCAAACCCGCTGGATTCGAGTATGGAATCGTTTCATCGATCGGCCGGGCGCGTTGCGTTAGCGACCGGAAGTCTTGTTGAAAGGAAGTCGCTACTGAGCATTCGAAGACGACGGACGTTCAATTTCGTGTTGTACTAGTAATTTTGTATAATAAAGAATGCCGAAGCTCGGAAGACCCTCCGCGAGGCATAACAATATATACAATTTTGGCTTACTGAGATCTCTTTTAACACTAGATTTCCGGAAGCCGACAAATTAACGGGTTCCTAATTGGTTTATAAATGTTTCTCAAATTTACAGAGTAGCTGTACAGTAGATATCTCGCGAGTATTTTCTAATACAACAATTAATTAACGATTTATCATCTTATCCGATCGGTCCCTCTATTTCCAAAGTACGTATTTAATATATTGCAGTGTAAAAGATTTCCCGCCCGTAATCCAGTGTTAAAAAAATGTTTATTTAATTTTGCGTTCTTCCTGCAATATAGAAAACACTTCAGTAATAATTATTACATAATGTTTTCGTGAGTAATAGCAACAAAATGTTAATACTTTTAGTGTGATGATGGCTTAATGGCGTTATCATTGTTTGAAACTGATTACCTCTTTAGCTGCAACTCTTATTTTAATATTTACAACTGAGTCTACACAGTCGACAATAAATCCTCACATTGTGCGTTATCGTTCTTCCAAATCTATTAAAAACACTGAATCTACTCTGAGAATACAGAAATGTAATGTAATAACTGCCGAATAAGAAATTTCATAATAGTACGATAATGAGAATTCTTTCATATATTATTGCAACAAAATATCTGTTATTAGTGAACAGTTAAAGATAATTCGCTGAACTATTTTTAACGAAGACTGTACAACACTTCTTACTGCGCCACGTTGGCTTGAGTATCCAAGGTCCATCATAAATTACAATGAGGATGGGAACTAACCACCCTAAGTTTGGAGAGAAAATCTTGTTAATGTTTTCCAGGCAACGTTTTACCAAGGTCCAAAAATCAATTTTTAAACAATTTTCGAAATCGACTTAAGTCCCACAATCTTTTTCCGTTTGATTATTCGATAATTCACTTTCCGTGAAAGTGGTATATAGTTATCAATAAGATAGTATTAAACCAAAAAGAATATTACATCCGTAGGAGTAGAAGAGAAAAAATAATTGTCTTGATCAGGTTTTGAATATTATAATGTTGAAAGAAAGATTGATAATATCGATAGATCCGCATTTCTTTATAATAGAAAGTAATTAATATAATTGGAAGGAACCACAGTGTTCATTGTTAGAATATGCAAGTATTATCGCAAACAATGCAGCTCACGGCATCGTGCGGTTGCGACATTGACCTTCAGTCGACGGCATCGTGAATGCAAACTTGAAAAGGCTGATCTTGAGAGCATCGAGTACCGCGCCAATTTATATCAAGGCTTTGAAATGAGAGCTGAAGAAGCTTTCTTGTAAAAAATATCACTCGTGTTTTGTTGGTTTTCAACAATCACTCGACTCTTTCATCATGGCTATTGTGGCGATTGAATTTTATGTCTCGAGATAACGTCAAATTTTAGTTTAACTATTTAATAGCAAAAAATTTTTCCTGATTTAAACTCAAAATGAAAGTGCAGAATTTATAATTAATAGCGAAAAATATTTGTTAGGAAGAAAAAAACAAACCTAATCTCACATTGTAAGTTATATAGTATTTGTTGCTTTTTTATTGACATCTAGATTAACTTCTGAAGAGTATCGGGAAATATATCTCGTGGTGTGAACTTAATTGAAAAAATTTTTAAAAAACTTTATGCCAATGTTATGACGTTTAAGTGTTGCAACAAATTTTAATTTCACTTAAGGCTATGCGCGCTATATGAATTCATTTGGGAATTATGCGAAACATTTTGCAGAGGCATTCTGAGTCGTAATTTTGCAACTGCGAACTTAGGTCGTGAATTCCTGCTGCAATTTATCTTCCATAATGTTTCACCGTTATACTAATATTATATTTAATAATAATGAGAGCATCTTTATTGAAGTAAAAATAAACCACAACCAATACATTAATATTTGCATGCTTTCAAACTTATAAACAGCTTGTACAATGTACTTGCACGCTTTGGTGATTATTTACACGCTTTAGGATTAATGGAGTTAACATTGAGGAAAAATTATAGTAAAAAATCTCAACTGCTGTTATGCCAATGAATATATTATGTTTACATATTGCAGAATGTTCAAAGTATCGGCATATGAAATTACAATTTAGGAAGAAATGTGACAATCAACGGTGGTAGGTCATGAAAAATCGTCCTGTGTGTAACAATATAGAATATAGGTCTTACATTGTGATATTATTATAAATAAATATTTGCTACTGTCAATTGAGATATATTATGACGTTCATCCCTATTTCCATCAAATTACTATGACAAGGATTTATATTGTAAAACTAAAAATGTACACCTCTTGAAGATTTTAACTAAAAACTATAGAAAATACGCTTTAAGTTTGTTTAAACATGTTTAATATTGTAATTATTCACAAATGCAACATAGTTAATTACATTTTTAGAACTTTAAGGTAGTTCTAGGCACTTATCATTTTTCGATAGATTTCCTTAAAATTTTGAAAATATATTCTTCATGATATTTTATAATTATAACCGGAGTGTCAACGAGTTCATCCACACGGTTTATGAATAAATCGTGTTTAAAAATAACATATTTAACATGGGTCTTATGGAAAAAAATTTTTGCCGTGTCCTTAAAATCTTTTTTTATTTTTCTAATGGAAAAACGAGTCGCTGGGTTCTAATAAAAAATTAGCAATGTATTATTTTATGCTTTCGGAATATTATTGAATTTTTTCATAATTGTTTACTTCATAGTTATAGAGAAAGATGTTTTTTAATGTCTAAAAAGTGAATGAAATGACCTCTGTGAAGTTAGCTCCTGCATTAATTCTTACGCAATTTTTTTCATTTCTAATGAAAAAAGAAACTTTTATTTCTGAATCCAGCTAGAACTACCTTAAGTAACATAAACACATATATTCACTCATGTATTCTCCTATGTAATTCTACGAACTATCATTCAATTAAGTACATTTCTATGTATCATTATTTGTTTATACCAACAAGTAAACGAAGTAAAACTGTACGCATAAATATACAGCAAAACCGACGAAAATACACCTCAGGTGATATATTCATACATGCCTACGGATAGACGATAGAGCTATGGGTTATTCTTCATGGCAAACAGGCCAGTGTCAAAATGAGTGAACACATTAACACTAGAACTTCCAAGGTGGTCAAAATGACTGGTTCCTCAATTTTTCTAAAAACTTTTTGAATTTATAGAAGAGCCGTACAATAAATGTTGTACGGCTATATTATAAAATATAAATTACTAAATTAATCATCCTTTCCACCTTTCGATGTCTTGTTTTCTAAAGTACTTATTTAATGTATTGAAATGTGATAGATTTACCGCCGCGACGCGCCGGTTGTTCTAGTGTTAAAAGCAGGTGCGTAAGGACATTACAGTTCATAATTTCTGTTTCGTGGAAAAAGAACTTCCCCAATTGTGCCATTTATGCAGCAGACTGCAGAATGAACTTCATATATTGACTGATCGTAAGGTAGTATACTTTCTTCACTCGGGCAAGGTGGTTTTTCTCACCAATGGAAAATGCGGAATACGATAATGTGTAGGGTGGACAGACATCCATAGGGTGAGGGTGTTCCTTATTCCTGATATAAATCCTATAATTGTACACTACGTTTTGATGGAACCGTTATCTTGAGAATAATGATTTCTGCAATTTTTCTGCTTAATTAGACATTGTTCTGCCTAATTAACCCTCTACAGCTTTAATTTTCTGTGGCACTCGACGATCAATTACATGGTACCACATTAGAAAATGATAAAAATACTATTGTAAATGATTTATCTTAATCTTCAAGCATTGGATTGTAAAGTATTTTATGATTTTTAAGAACTAAATTGTAATATGTGAGAAAGTTAAAAAATTTATTTTAGAGAATAAGAGCTTAAATTTATGTTATGTTACTTAAAATTTACAAGGGCCCATAGGGGGTTAATTTACATCTCTATCTGCCTACAAACTTATTTTTTACCAATTTCGGGTAAACTCATTTGTTATCATAACGACCGATGAGATTTTCTTGCCTGTAGAATCGTGATTAAATACAGGACAAGTTCTAAGTAAAATGTTAAATGTAAAAATAATGTATTTACAAGTAATTAGTAGTTTTCAGTACTAAATATAACTATTAAGTTAAGTAAAAATATCTCGCAACGGAAATATAAGATATATTAAACGGAATATTTTTACACTAAAAATATAAATTGAAAATAATTGCTTTTCCATGAAAGTCTTTTTCTAATATTTTATTAAGAGATTTCCATGCACGTAGATATTGTATACTGTGGTATGACACAATTAAAAAGTGTAGGCTTTCAAAAACTGTTAAAAAGTCTAGTCTCTCTGTACGTCAACGTAATTTCTTAAACAGTTTAACAGCTATTCATTTTATCTAATCAAATTTCTCAAAAGTATGATTCGAAACATACGAAACATTTTTAATAAAACAATAGTACCCCTGACGACACTCGCCTCAAGTAAGTTCTGACAGCCTGTAGAGAAATACATATATACAGCATTCTACTAACCGGAAAACTTGTGAAATCTAAAGTTCAGAAGTTCGAAATTGTCTGGTATACGCAATTCCACTTGTATAGGTAGCTGGCAGGTAGTTCTTACACGAATGGCGCGAATAAATAATCGTAAGGTTTTATTTTTCTCTCGCGCAGTTCGAGTAATCAATGAGCTCAACAAACAGGCGGGACCTTTCCGCGTGCATCCGACCGATTAAATCGCAAATCGAGCAACTAAATCGCACTGTCGCAAACGCGGTTCAAGGTTCGTATCTGTTCCGTTAACAAGGCGAGGATCATTCGAGGATATCCTTGAGTTTGTCGATGAATCATAGTAAATTGATCCATTTGTGGAAACAGTATGCAATAAATTGCCTCTTTTTATATTTTCCGATTTACATCATCCATTAATGCATTTGTACTGTTTGTTTAAAAGTATTATGTATTTAGTCGTCCAGCTTAGCGATTTCAAAGGTTTTCAAATACGATTTCACGTGGAGAACGCCGATGCTGAAGCGCAATATTAAATCCCATTGATTAACCAATTTGTAAAGCTATTTTTATGAGAACCGTATACCGTTTAGTACTGAATGACAGTTAGTTTTTGTAAGCACAAAAGTGATTTAATATTGAAATATTAAATGGAAGAGGAAATCAAGTGTCCAAATATAAAAATGTACTGTCATAAATGAGTTATCAATTGACGATATAACATATTTGGAAAATATACTTAGGGCCAGTAACTAGGGCTATTCTACCTATATTGGAATATTCTACCAATATATTTATATCATAGATATAGGCTACGCAGGATAATGGTATTCTGAAGCTAATAAATAATAGAATATTGCAGAAAAGTTGTTTAACAAGGATTTATTCTATAATACATTAGTAATTAATTGTGTCTTTCGATGAACATTTATTTGCATTTACATTGAGTAAATTTTTTAGAAAAATCTTGTAGAGTAGCCGATTTCAACGTTTACTTTAGCAGCATGACACATGACTTTTATTTCTTTGTTAACACTACGTTTGCGGAAACTGTTAAATTAACGGATTCCTACCTTTTTACGCCTTTCAAATTATAGAGACATGTTACAGTAGATATTTCTCATGTATCTTATAATATATCCTGTAAACTATTGTAATACAAATAAAATACAAATTACTTAACTCATCATTTTCATTTCCGCTTGGTCCCTCTATTTCCAAAGTCTTTATTTAATATATTGCGGCGTAACAGATTTCACGCACGAAAATCTAGTGTTAATATCACAAAAAAATTTTTAAAAATCATTTCCATTAGATCTTTTAAAATTTTATTTTGTAACTCTGTGCTAATGTTCTTGACTAAGTAATCAAAAATCACGATGTGATCAATGTTATACGTTCCAAGAAACAAAGAAAAACCCATTTGATTGATAACATTTTCAAACTCAAAGTGATTTTAAATGCTTAAAATATTAGCACCAGCGCAAAGTAATGTTGTTTTTTACATTAGATGGAAAAAATTAAATTGGTACCACGTTTTTATTTTTAATCAATGATGTAATCACCCTCGTTACTACCTTTTTCCATCTAATGTGAACATTTCTAATTACGGATCGATAAAAATCAATGGAGGAACGACATCACCTTCCGATCCTCCTAATATTTATCGTTTTTCACAATTTTTTGAGATAATGTTAAATTATGAAAAGTATAAGTTCTTTTACGTAAGATAAATCATTTGTCATCGTTACACAATATCATATTGCGGAATGGAGAAAGAATTCTCAACCACCCAAAGCTAAAGGCTTCTACAAAAATAACCGTACGAAAAAAAAAACATTTTGCCAATATCCGCTTCCAACAGGACATAAGTATGTATCGTTCTAACAGGACGAAAACATTTTTTTCTATTTATCACGGAAGGATATAAACTTTATCGCGTTCTTACGGTGTTATTCCAATCGAAACTCAAAAAGTTTGTTCTCTAAGTTTCACAACTATATAACACTATATATTCTATATATTATATTCTATATTCTGTAAAAGTGTTTATAATGTCAAATGGCACCTATAGTAATTAGTTTTACGTAAGAAATCTTTCGATTTTCTAAAGGCTCGTGTCGATTTCAAAATTATTCTCGTATACGGAGTACTCGCGACAATGCAATGAAATAACCATGTTGTACGGAAATAAGAAGAAAAATGATGGAGTGCATGCTCAACCAACAGTATGGATTATTTTGGACAAATGCCAGTTCGTTAGTAAGATAAATCTTTTCGATGCGTCTAACGAATGAACGTTCTCCAGAAGGATTTTATTTTCAGTTTAAGCAAATTACGAGTTATGCTTCTTCGCGGCTATTTACCGAGCAACTCTCTACATCATTCGATTAATTTCTCGTGGATGAACCTTCGCAAAATGCAAACTAAAACACGCAATAATAATGCAACGCTCTACCTTCGATAAACGAATAAAATATCAATTTAACGAGCATAAAGTTTAATTAAAAACAAATGGAACACTGTCAAACGATGACGTTCCGGACTTTAATGAAGCAAATATTGAAGCAAGTAGCGAGTGCAATTGGTCCAACTGTAAATTGCGTTATTTCTACTATTCAAATGATCATCCATTTTTGTAGAAATAACGAACATTTACCCTGATTCTTATTTATTTATGATGTTAAACACGGATGTGAAATTAGCCTTTCCCATCATTCTCGATTTCCGAGAAAATCACTTTCAAAAATTTACTGATAATTTCCGTCTCTTGACACTTTGGTAGTATTTAGGTAGTATCGCGAATTCTTCTGTGTAGCATTTAATGAATGGTACTGGTGCTGTGTAACAGAAATTTTCTAAGAATTTTTAGGTGTTTTTATGAAAATCTACTAAATTCTAATGAAACTATATCCTTACTTCTATGGAAGTATTAACCGCTTCAGACCCGAATTTTTTTTCGTTTAAGAAAAAATTATTTTTATACTAAAATTAACTTAATTCATGTGAATGAAAGCAACAACATACTTTTTACAAAAATATTTATTTATAATTTGTAAATGTACATTTTAATGTGCATATGGCCCTTATGCAAAACTTGTAACATTAAGGAGATCCTGAGAAATATTTGTATAAAAAAATAAAATTCATAAGGTGTTGAAACTAATTGGAGATTTAAAATACAGCACGAAAAGTGTTATGTTCATTACAATGTGCACAGGGTCCAAAGGGGTTAATTACCAATATATACGATCAACGAATTTTGTTAATAATGTCGAGCGATTATAATTTATAGAAATAATTAATTGAGTCATTCATCGTTAAATTGCAATTGATGTACTACGATAAGAGCAAAAATTAATCAATATGATATCGGTAATTAATTTATATGAGCAATGAGTCCTTCTCCGGTACCCTTAATATGTTATTTATCATCACGGACATCGTAATAATTACCAGTTTATACTTCATTGCCCCATTCGTACATATCCCTCAAGATGATATAATTGAAATGCACCGCAATTGGAAATTCGTAATTTCTGCTTCTGTCCCGTAGCTGCAATGCAGTTTCCTCTGTAGGGCCGCGATCGATTTAATGCGCGCGATGCATAAGGACGTGCACACTGTAGTCGTGAAATCGGGAGCACCCTATTCGACGGCAATGAACAATTTTCAGATAGGTTTGATGCATTCGACAGATTCCAATTGGCACACCGAAAGTACTGTTAAATTTCGATCATACGAACAGTACCAGATTGTTCGGTATTAATTAAATCAAACGACCCATTTGTCAGCAGTGAAATATGTAAAAATTGCACGATCTCTCAAAAGGATCGAATACCTTGGTGTGCAGCTGTTCAGCTCGCATATCGTCGGATCTAATTAAAATTACAGAATGCAACTAATTTTAAGTACTTTTCAGTTGGATTATTCGAAGCTTTCAGGTAGAACAATGAGTTATGTGAAAGGAATTATTGAAGGGAGTAGATGAAGGGTATTAATTGTGGACAATAGGTGAAGCTTGGAATAAGTTGAAGAAAAGGATGATAATATTAATGCTTTGCGATTTAAATTATTTTTACATTTTTCCTCAGATAAATGGAATTCATTTTGGCAATTTGAAACGTATAAGTTGAGAAACAAAATTACTGTTGGGGATTGTTTAAATTATGTTGACAGAATATTAATTAATATGTGAAATGAAATGAAAATATTATATTAGGTAAAACAAAATGAAATGCTGCTTTTTGCAATGCGAAAAAATTTATTTACCAAACAAATACATAATATTCATTCGTCCTAATGAGGAACAGTGGACCATAGCTTTGATATTACCTAATATATATTATAAAATTCGTAATACCAAACGATAGCCACGATAAAAAATCGGATCTAATACTGTTAACTACTAATTTGAGACATACAGTAATTGTTTGGAAAACTTCACACAAATTAGAATCCTCTATAACACACGAAAAATTGGACATGATTGAAAATAAAAGAAAACAATTTAAATATCAATGTGTTATTAGTACTGTGACAAGTATTTTATTATGGCTAGAAATTTAAGTCAAACTTCCAATAGAAAAATATGCGATGAACTAATACTAAAAAAAACAAACGAATTTTAATATAATATAATGTAGTAGTCGTCTTACCAACAACAATAAAGATTGTATTGTTTAATTAAATGTGTCTATTGTTAATTATAATAAATACAACTGCTATTTAAAATGTTTAAATATTACGTCAAATAAACACTTTACATCGAAAAAATAAACTAAACCTAAGCAATAAAAAATAAATAGACTAATATAGATAAAGAACTAGAACATTATTTCACAGTCATTTAACAAATTTTATTATTATTATCACTATGGTATTACCACAATATTAGCCTTCATGGAACAAAAAAATAATAGTGTTGGAAAATGTAAATTTATCTGCACTCCAACCCTATACTTGGCCACCATGTCGAGAGAATCGGACTGCAAAAATAAACAACCCTAATGAGACACAACGTGGAAAAGAAAAATCTCGAAATTTCTGAAATGTAAAATATAACTCGAAGATATGTGGCATTTGCCAAATTCCTGGCAACATCGACTACTTGCGATCCACCTTTCACACCTTCGCACTTTAAGCAAGTGCCAATTCGGTTGGTCTTTAAGTGCTCCTCTTTCCGCTTGAAATGCCGACTCCCGTGTTCTGTTATATTTATCTCGGTATACATTACGTCTCATATAATTTCCATAAGTTCAAAATGCAGAGACTTCATAATACTTTCTGATACAGAATGAGACACCTGTTTTCGTAGTATTTTTTGGCAACAATATTTTTCTTTTTATCGGTCTTCAGTAAATCCTAATTTTGACATAATATATTTACCGTGTGTCAAATATTTTTTTATTTCATGACAGGAACTTTTAAAGTAACACCGTAACTTTAATGTAATAGTGGATAATTAGAGTCAACTTATTACATTAAAATTATGTATTAATTTACATCTTTTTCATGGTTCTTAATGGTACGTTATATGAGTACCTAAACTATGCTTATACAAAACACAAAATTAGTATTAGGGACACAAAGAGATTTTGGAAATAATTTTTGTCACTTATGTTAGTTAGTAACGTTAATATCATATACAACAATTGACTATTGATCCTTCTAGATGCCATCATTTTTTTGCGCTCAAGTAAAAGCGAAAGAGTCTTGTATAATTCATTTTAGAAGGACATAGTACTGTGCGCTCTTATATGTATGTACATATATACAATGTTGACTTACTGAGATCTCCTTAGATTCACAAAAGCTACCAAATTGACGGGTTCCTACTTGTTTTATAAATATTTCTCAAATTTACAGAGTAGCTGTACAGTAGATATCTCGCGTGTATTTTATAATACAATAATTACTTAACAAATTGTCATTTTATCCGCTCGGTCCCTCTTTTTCCAAAGTTCCCATTTAATATAACGCACTGTAACAGATTTCACGCCCCTAAATCAAGTGTTAAAGAACAAACTCAAACGTTTAATCTCCTGCCACTCGTTTAAAAAAATCACACTTAAATGTTTAAGATCTTTAATGGCGCGTGGTTTACTTTTTATTTAAACAACAAGATTTTTTGCTTTTTGTTTATGATAACATAAATGAGACAACAATTTTTCTCGATTTGTGCCAATGAGGAACCTAGAGACGAAACAATGTTGACCATGTATACGGAATGATTTTTGTGTTAAGATTATTTAAATGTTACATATTTCAGTAAATATCACGCCTGCATTGGTTGAAGTTTTCGACTTAAATGTTATTTCATTTTGATACTTTTTCCTTGATATCTTCCTTGAATTCTTTTTTATTAAAACGATTCAACAATACTCTGGGATACCATTTGTTGTTCGTTAATCATTTGAAGGTTAATGGGATTCGAGGAGTAAAAATGTACGGGACAGTAAATGTCGAGAATTCTCGCAAACCACCGAGATATATGTGGAAACCTTGCGACGATGCAATTGTATAACATTGTCAGTTACATAACACTGTGTAGGAATCATTATCATTCCGGAAAGTGCCAATCTTTTAGCTTTTATTCCTTCTGCGTTCTTACATTTCTGAATGTCAACGGAGAATATATCCGTCATCACTTTTCGTGCTTGTTTACAGCAATTCGATAAACTATACTATTTCTTTTATACGCAGTTGAAATTTTTTTAACTTCCCTAGAAGTATTTATGTTGTCAAGTTACCTAGTTATGTACTTGAATTTCCCAATTTCTTGGAATCTGCGTACCATTGAAACTAAAATGTATATTTTACCTACTGGAAATCGGTAAAAAAAAAACATTCATGTGACTTAGAGACGATCCTTCTTCTACAAGTGATCCAGAAATAAGAGTATAATTGCAAAAGACTGTGGAAATTTATGTATTTAAGGCTAGATCTACGGTAGCCGTCAAATTGACGGGTTTCCATATTTTTAAATCTATTTCTCAAATTTATAGAGGAGGAGTACACAAGACACTCTACGTGTGTCTTATAATAAACAAATTACTTAACTGATCGTATTTTTTAGTGTTAATGAGATAATGATTTACTTTAACATGTTCCGTGCCGGATCGTTTTTTAAGATTTTCTGTTCAGGCCGCGTAAGGTGTATACGACCCACAGTTTTACGATTGAATAAAAATGTTTGCAGTAAACATGATATTAAGATGTCTATATTTAACTTTGCAATACATTTTTCACGATAAAATTTGTTGTTTTGCAATGAGAAATGCAAGCAACCTGAATGGAAAGTTCAGTTGCGAACTGGCTATCGGTCAACACACAAATAAAAACTACTATTTAAAAAAAAAACATTCATGTATCTTAGAGATAGTCCTTCTTCTACAAGTGATCCAGAAATAAGAGTATAATTGCAAAAGACTGTGGAAATTAATGTATTTAACGCTAGATCTACGGCAGTCGTCAAATTGATGGGTTTTCACATTTTTAAAACTATTTCTCAAATTTATAGAGAAGGAGTACAGCAGATATTTCACGTGTATCATTTAACAAACAAGTTACTTAAATGATCGAATTTTGTGCCGCTTAATCTATCTTGTTTCAAAGCACTTATTTAATTAGGTACTCTATATTTAGCGGCCGCAAATATGGTGTTAATGGGATCAAGATTTACTTTAATTCTGAACTGAAAATCTAATAAATATGTTTCGTAAAGTAACATGTCCGATTTGCCATTATCAGAGCATGGGAGCAGCTGTGAAAGACGGGCTAAGTATTCTCGTATAAGAATAGTACAATCACGTGATATTTATGAAATTATGCAGGCTACATCTCATTAGACTGGAGTAAATCTTCTTGGAATATAAAGAAAAGGTTTTAAAAAGTAAAATAAATTTTTATTTCAACTTTCTTCTCGATTGGGCATTATGCAACCTTGCAATAGTCGTCGTTGGTATAATGCTTGTTTGTACAAATTTTAGCATCCGTTACAATAATCAGAATAGAAGAACTCAAATATCTAAAAAATTGAATGAATAATTTTTGCTCTAATTCAACCCCCTTTGGAAAGAAAATATAAAAAATTAAAAATGAGTTGGGAATTTATTATTTTACACTTAACAATACAAACTAAAGATTTTGTAAGATTGCTAGTTTATCTCTTACCACCCACGATAATTTAAGAGAAAATACCTTCCAAAGTCGCGCAATTAAAGTCTTTCTAATTTTTTCTTTAAAGTCCTCTCTCAAGTACAACCTTTTTGTAATATTACTTAATCGTAAAATATATATTGATTTCACGACTTTAAATATGAAGTAGCAGTTGTCATTAAGAATTACGATAAGTAGATGGAAGATAATTCTATTTGTTTTTCTACTATATTGTAGATGTCTTTGTTTATAGATTTTAAGTACATACACTGCCACGCAGAGCTACATAATATTAGGTTGGTGCAAAAATAATTGCGGTTTCCATTATTAAAAGTTTGAAATATTGATTTGAAGTTAGTTTTCTTGTTACTACATATCAATGTATAGTACCTCTGCAATCTCTCGAGACGATTTGCGTGGATCTTCTTCGACAATGGCCTTTAATTCGTCATTGTCAATCACAGAAGGACGTCCGCGACCCTCTTCGTCTGCAAGCGTTTTGTCGCCTTTACGAAATTTGTGAAACCAATGTTGAGCTGTACGCTCAGTCACAGTTCCCTGGCCAAATGTTTTATCAATACTACGAGCATTTTCCGCAGCTTTTGGTCCCAAATTGTAGGTACTCATACAATAATATCGCTCGAATTTGCTTCTTTTCCACCCTTACTTTTCTGACCAAATATAGCCACGTGTGAAGAATCAAAAGTAAACGATAAACATATATCGAAAGAGCCACCTTCACGCTTTCAAATGGTATGCTATAGATATATTTAGTTACAAGAGAAATAACTTCAAATCAATATTTAAAACTTTTAATAATGGAAACCGCAATTATTTTTGCACCAACCTAATATAATAATTTCCTAACCAACCTACTAATTTTTTATTTCTTTGCAATTTGGCTTTTAAATGTTGAAATGTGCTTTCGATATCTGGTAAAAGGTTTTCAATTTTTTGTATCCATTTTGCAACAATTCCGCCATAACTGATGTACCTCCTTCAAATATTCTATAGTCGTCATTGTTTTGTAACTGAATGTCTGCGCATTGTTCTCGTTTCAATACAACAGAAAGGCACATTAATTAAAGACCTTTGTATTCAGTTGACATATTTTTCTGAAATTACAGATTCATCTCGTAAACAAATTTCCACTTGCAAAGTGTTCATAAGGACACACATTTCATCGTAATTAATTGACAATTTTCTCATTCTTCGGGTGCGCCTTTCAAGTCGATGGTAGCCTGTATGAACCATTATTAAATTCGACATAAGGAGGTACGATTGTGTGAATGACGTTCATTTTCTTCTCCTACATTCTTCTTCGCAAAGTTCTCATTCCTCGATGATAAATTCTACCTCACGAAATTCTACGTAACAATAAATTTTCTACTTAAGTTCTAGTAAACCTCTTTATGAAGCTGATCGCTGAGAAATCTTTACCACTCGATATCTAATTTTGAGGACACTTTTGTTTGGACAATAATTTCATCCTGATGAAAGTTCTATAATCGGAAAAGTATATCTAAGTGCTACTTAAAGTTTAATGAAAATGCAAATCGTGAGATTACTGCGTGCAATACTGAAAGCACTTGGGCATACATAATTACTGATTAAATAAACGCAAGGATAGTACGCTATAAAAGTTTTAACGGTCGATGAAGTATGATCAAACACTGCTCAAACTATGTAAACGATTTAAACTTCTCCTGTTTTATAATATATCGATCAGAATGTAGGTAGCATGGTTGAATAGGCCGCAAAGTTATTAGTTCCGTCGACTTTATGTCGACTATATTTTTTCTCTTTTATCAGCATTTCCATTATACCTGCTTTCTTGAATCTTTTTTTTTTTGATCTTCCGATGTCACTTCTATTATTGGCAAATTGAAAGGCTTCTCTTCGGAAGTACAAAAGGATGCATAACATTGAGAATGCTGGCATACTATATTAAATTTTTGAGTAATTTCAATTGATGATTGAACTACTCAAAGAAAAAAGGAATAATAGAATGTCTCATTCTCAACGTTAATTGTGGGGACAATGGAACTGCAAGTATTAAAAACAATTTTTATAGTCCCTCTCCTCAGTCTCAATAGAAATGTATTATAATTCTTCACCGACGAGCCACCTACCTTTGCCAGAAGCGGGCCTTAGTCCCACCACCGAACACCAAGCGGTCCCAAAGCGGACGCGTTATAGGAAAGTAAACCTTAACCCTTTGCGGTCCGAATTATTTCGTTAATTTTGGTAGTGAGCTAAATAAAATTAATTCTGCAATATTTTCTATCGTTGTTTATGCATTTTTTTAAACGATATCAATAACTATAGGTATTGACGGACATTTAGGTGACAATACTAAATCATTGGAAAATTAGAAAGTCGATATTAAATTGTCAGAAAATAAAATTAAGTGAAAATCTATGTCTCAAAGGGTTAATTCTTTGCGGATCTATGTCGAGAAATACTCGACAAGGCTTGTCGCTTGACTTTATTTCCTCACATTTTAATGATTTCGTAATATCACCTAAATATCGATCAATGCCTGCAGTTATTGATGTCATTAAAAAAAAAATTAATAACCAATGATAGAAAATATTGTGAATTTAATTGCATCCAGCTCACTCCAACAATAACAAAGTGATTCGGATCGCAAGGGTTTAACACTAGGGGGACCGGAAAATTACGTCGTTCCTCCAGATATTTCGGTCGAAAACATTGATTTTTATCGAACTGCTAATTTCAATTAATGATTGTACTACTCATACAAAGAAGAGATAATCAAATGCCTCATTTTCAACTCTAATTGTATGTAGGTAATTATTATTTGAGACTTTACATTTGAAAGTGGTACAATTCCCTTTCTTCTTCTGATGAGTTGCTTGAGAATTCGTACAAAAGCTCTGGTTCTACAATATGTGCCTAACATGTTCAACATTTTTGAACGAAATCACCAATATATTCCATTCTATCTATTTTGCCATTTGAAAAGCGAATTTATAAAATAAATTTTTCGAAGCATGAACAAAAACAAAATAAGTAATCGTTGAATAATACACTACTGTTCATAAGTGTTCAGGCAATTTTAATCACACTATGAATCATACAAAAAGCCAGAAAATGTGTGAAAATGTTTATTTAATACGTGTACATTTATTAAATATACATTCACACATGCATTTATAGAAATATGCTAAATGCTTAAATGAGAAAATTTAACGTTTTAGTTAAATGTTAGTAATAAAAAATACATGAAAAGGATAGTGTCTAAACACTCATGAGGGGTAGTGTATTATATTATAGTGTAATATATTATATACAAAAGTAATGCGTTCTTTGAATGAAGACTTAAAGTTAATTGCTGTAAGAGATGTTAATTTCAAATTGGCAATGAATATTGAAAAGTGACATAAAACTTGCCTGGAGGACTCAGGTAGCATGAAAATATAATTTCGAAATTAGATAGCCTTAAGTGACACATTTTTCTAATAAATTGAATGAGTACTCCATTAAGTAAAAACGCAAGGTGTTAAAGAACACGCGTAAGCGAAAAATGTCTCTTCTGCTTAATATGCATACAGTCTCCTCTAAAAGTATCCAGTAATGAAACTTTGGCAAAAAAATCATATAAATCAGAATTGTAAATAAAACATTTTTTACTGCTTTCGTTTGTTTGCAATAGTACACGCGAAGGAAAAATTTTATAAACAATATAAAGTAAAAGACGAAAAGTTAGAAAAAAGCTTTTAATTCATTGCAATTTCCTTTACAAAAGTTTCATTAATATTTTTTTAAGTGAAAGGATCAATATTTCGTAGAAGAAACTAATTGTAAGTGTTGGTCGCAGAGAGGGAGGGTCGTAAAAAATGGTAATTACTTCTCGGCTCTGTCTTTAATTTTGCAATTCATCTAATTACTAAATACTAATACACTAATTAGATTAGAAAAAAAATCATTTAACGACTTCTTACATCAAATACTTTTTTGCGTAAATAAAAATCACTTATGGTATTTTCATATTACAGATGATGATAAATGACGAATACATCTGCGTTCTCGTCTGCGTTCTTGCTCTTAACACTAGATTTACGGGCGCTGAATCGATTATACCTAAATATTAAATAAGTACTGTGAAAAAAAGAGAGATCAACCGGCAAATAAGATAATCTGTTAAGTAATTTGTATAGGTATTATAAAATACACATGGAATATCCACTGTACCACGTCTTTACAAACTTGTAAGGCGTTTGTAAAAAAGTAGGAATCCGTCAATTTAACGATCACCGTATATCTAGTGTTAAGAAACATTTTTATTCTAATGCGTTTTTTTTTTAAGGAATATAAAGTATGTAATGTGCCATTTGTATTCGATGGAACGATGTTTGGGTATTGAATTGATTCGGGCTTGTAAATACAGATTGAACTTGATCCGATCTCTAAGCGCAATTACCAAGCCATAATTATTGGCGTGTTGCAACTTTCACTGTGAAAGCCACGACCTGAAATTTCATCTAATTCCACATTACGGGGCGGTTGCTGTTGATCTTCTGAATTATCGATGGGAACTATTAATTTTCAGTAAATACCAATAAGCGAAACGCAAGTTCAAATTAATTTACCCTCATTATAAATCGTAAATCAATAGACATTAAAATCAAGAACGTTATTATGTCTAAGCTATGACTGTAAGTTTGCTTGCATTAAAGAATTCTCAACCTTTTAACGTTTCTTGATAAAAATTATCGTTAGGTAGAAATAGCCATTGGGTAATGGCAAATAACTTTATCATGGGAATGATTAGAGTTAAAACGGCACGCGAAATAATATACTATTTGTAAAAATGAAAGAATATGTTTCTTTCACTAAAATGAATCAATTAAATTGTCAATGACTATTTAAATGATTTCAAACGATGGAAATTTTGAATAATTTCAGATATTGTTACACAGTATGTGAAATACAACAATATGTTGCAGCCTATTTTGAAAAATATCGTACTTTTCTTATCATATTTCTTATTTGTCCCATTATACTTTATTTTCTGTGATATAGATTTACCTTACCGTTTTCTATCTATCAATATTTTGTATTAATATTTGTTATATGATTAAATGCAGCGACATCAAAATAATTGATCCTTTAAATAAATTAATGTTAAATCTTTGCCGTTTCGTTATAATTTCATTTACATTCACAGTAAATTCATTTACTCTGAATTTGACAAATCGCGTTATCGCTTCATATCCATTACTCATACAGACAATATTTCCGTAATAATGTTCCACCGTTTAAGGATTAATTAAAATGATATTTATTTCATTCGCTCGCATTAATCATAAAATAATATATTCCTTGAAGTCCATATATACTTTAAAATATGTTCCGAAATTACGATCAGACACAAGATTTTATGATGCACCTAGGAGTTTTCCCATCTTTCAGAAAACTTCCCATCTTAATTCACAAGCAAGATCCGATAAGAACAAATATGGGTAACCGCCAGCCCATAATGTTGTCGAGTCACTGCCACTATCATTATCCAAATTCATAAAATTTTCCTTGTTCACTTTTTGGGATCAAAATGTTAAATTATAAAAATTAAAAATTAATTACATTAAAAAAGACACTGTTATATCATTGGACAAGTTGATCGCTCTGTTGGTAATGTTTAACTGATAAGACAATTGTCCACACATTTCACAGACAGCGAGTTTCGACATGATTTCTCTTGTCACCTCACACGTGTCATACGACCACAACGGCTAAGTACTGTTGTCACGTCAGGGGTAACTTGCGACTGTTAAGTATTAGGGGGGCCGGAAAATAATGTCGTTTCTCTAGATATTCTGCTCAAAAACCAATTAATTATTATCGACCAATCACTGAAAATTTTTGTTTGGTTTTGAATTACGTAGCGAGAGGCAGTGCAGTATCAAATTAATAACACTCGATGTCGCTATATTATAAAGGTTTTATTCAGATTAACTGAGAGACTCTTATTTGAACAAAATGTTGTGGCTTAGCTTGCTTTAGGAAGAAGGAAGTAGATTACACCGGATGACCCTAGAACGTATGTAGATGGCAAAAATTGATCATGTCGAGCATGATTATATGATTCATTAAAAATAAAAGCTTGTTGCAAATTTATTTGTTTGAATTTAATGTAATAAAGCGACATTTCTTTCCGGTCCTCCTAATACAGTGGTGGCGAACCTATGACGCGTGGGTCAGACACTGGCCCACGCATACCTTTTAAACGACCCACGCGTCGATTTTCATAAACTTATTTTTTATATCATGAAAGAGAGAACAGACAATAAGGAATACTAAAATAGTAAAGTATATATATCCAATTTCGAATTTATAACAAATATTTCCGATTGAGAACCAAAAAAAAAAGTAGTTTTAAGCATCCTCCCCTCCTCCTTTCCAAATTATACCATTGACTCGGTGACCCACAAAGTATTGCTTAAAAAAATAATGAACAACATTTTACCTACCCCTCAAAAAGATTCGTCATCACTGCTGTAGATGATATGAAGTTAAAGGTTTAGAGCAGTGGTGGCGAACCCATGACCCGCGGGTCAAATCTATACATCGAATCTATAATATCTATAATGTCAAATTTATAAAACAATGTTTCCCAGTAGACACTGGCTAACTGAGAAGCAAAAAAAGTGACTCACGCTAGTACTTAAAAAAATATTGAGCAAAATCTGACCCACCTCTCAAAAAGGTTCGCCATCACTGTCTTAATATACACTTAATAGATTTTCACATCACCTATGGGGCGTATGGGGTACATATTACCAAGTTATTGGTAAAATTTTATTAACCCCTTGTTCTTCGACTTCTTTCGTACCTGCTAGTATGTACTATAGCTCAGAGTTAATTTCTAAAATTGAACGTTCTCACAGATTTCTGATATTTCGCATAACTGAACGTAATATTAAGAGTACAGAAATAATTTGATCATTTAATGACCGACTGATATTTACATTTTAATAGTTCTTAGAAGATTTCCAAATTTCCTATTCCATTTACCGTGTCACGAATGTCACACGTTGTTGTAGGCTAAGGAATTCATTTTTCTGATGTAACGGGGAGATTTAAATTGAGTAATTTTGATTTGTTTTTGGTTTCTATAATTATGAGCCTCAGTTTTACCTTCCTACTCACCATTGCAAAGATGGCGAGCTAAAAAAATTACTTCTATTTGTAAGAGAGGAAAAACTATTATTTTTATCAATTATTTTAATAAATTAATAACATAAGACAGCACTTAAACACATAAAATAACTTTTCAAACATAAATCATAACTTCTAATACATAAATTAAATATCTTTCGTAAAACTATCCGTTCGCTTCTAGTCTCTCTAAACAACTAACTCAATATTTATAAAAAATGCTGTTCGTCGTTCCGAACGACGAGCTAACGCGAGTCAGTTGTCGCAGCGGCGACGAACATACTCGGTGTTACATTTATATAAATATTAACACTCTTACATATTACAATATATTTTCGAGATTTATCTTGTATAATCGTAGGCATGCCATCGCGGTTTTTGGCTTTTTTATAATTTATAGCCTCCGTGTAAAATGTATTTCTTGGGGATTGAAATAGCTATGGGAATAGAGCCTTCGACTCGCGAATAATGGGTGCGAGTTCGAATCCTCTCGCCATAGCCTCCAGGGAACTCTTCCCGCGTGATATAGGTCAGAGTAGCCAAAAGGTTATTACTGAAAATGTTACATTTGAGTGATAAAGGAAGGTATTAAATCATTTAATGTCTTTCACTGAGATGTTATAAAATTAATTGGTCAATTGATTTTTTAATTTGATCAGGTATACATTGTTTTTCAAAATTGTACTTCAGAAGAAAGAATATTTACTGCGATATTTTGAATCGATGAATGAAGAAGAATACCAATTATTAGGTTGTTAATAATAAATAATAAAAAATGTTTTATCGATAATAGAAAAACGTAGTGTTTAATATAGTACGACAATAATTATTAAACAGTATATTTAACATAATGTTGTCGGCTACCACTGAAGGAATACATAATAGACTTTGCGTTTTCTTAGTGTTCTATCATAAATTTAACGAATAATATTATATAAGAATCATGATGAATTTTTCAAAAACTTGGTTTGGCTTTAGCTTATATAATAGCTGTAATAATGAATAAGGAAAATCAACTATTTTTTCCAAAAGTCAATACCGCCTAACATGTAATGAAGAAAGTGAAATTGTCCTTTCACAATCAATACAGTTGAATAGTCGTATTCAAAGTGTCAGTCACATTTAAGTTGGGAGAACTAACAAAATGGAAGGAGTTAGATGAACATCTAAAATGAATGTAACCATTATTTGAGAATGGAGTAAGCGTTCCTTTCTGTTCGTTTCATTGCCAGTGATTGAGCATGAGTTCGCCGTTTGAACAAACGGAAGAAGAACATTTGAACAAGCTGAGGCTAACTTCCATTTTTCTTACTCATTGTCAGTGTGCCGTAAGAATGATGCTGCTATCAAAGCACCGTACAATGCCGTAAAGATTGATCTTAACAAGTGTTGATAATACACTCGTAAAATTAAAATAAAATAACGCTGTTGAATTCCTTGAATTCAAGGATACGATATTGAAAGCAGGATGTGTTTAGGAAAATTGCATGCAAAGTACATATTTCGTGTTACAGAATGTCTGTTACTACTCTTGAAAGGATAATAATTGTATCTAGACGTAAAACCCAGGAATTTAATTGTTTCCACGAATCTCTTCCTTTCTGTTTGTAATAAACAACACATGCCAAGGAAACCATGGCACTCAAGGCTTACAAAGCTACGGTACTATAACAAAACCATGAACGAAGTGGTTCACAATTTCCACTCACCCGTGAAACTAGGTGCGATTGGTTAAATGGACTCGTAGAGCGTCTCCAAATCAACGTCATTTTCTAAAATTGAAGTGAAGTGCGCTCGGATTTCTGACTCGAATCGGATCAAGCTTTTGGGCTGATTGTATTACTACTTGGCACATAATCATTGTATGATAAAGATATACTTTTTTTATTAAAATCTGACCAGGCATATGGTAGATATTATATTGATTATGTAATAAGAAAGTTCAGTAACTGATAGAATATTGTATTGAAAGGATTATAATAGTCTATTGAAAGGATCACATAAATATGACAGCAGAAAAGGATCAAAGGAGGCCAACTGCTTATTTGATTTAATTACTTGCGTTGTATGAAATAGACATTGCAAATTGAAAAACAAGATTGTTGGAAACAGGGATATGTAGAAAAAATTCGGAGCAAGTAATTTTTCTACCTCGATAGATCTACAATTGAAATGAATGATTTGTTCCAAAGTTTTTTGTTTAAAATTGTGATATATCTGAAACAAGTTTGGATATCTTCGTAAGTGTGAGATGTGAAAATTTCATTGTTATCGATCAGCTCATTCTTTTCGGAAAACAAGGATAAAAGAGAAACTAGATGTTTAGGCCTAAAAAAATACATCCTTCCAATTCTATATGAATTCTACAGATTACCATATAGATTGACATAGGCCTTTTATCTGATGACATTACACGCAGCTTCCAATGTATATATTCTCCTCTGTAAAATTGCCTTCTCAAAAGGGGGTTTATTATATTTTACTGTTATTACTTTTATCGAGAATCATAAAGGAGATATTACCATATTTTATTTTATTATTATAGAAAGCCACCACGGTATCATGCTGGATGTAATAATCGTAAATAAATTAGATTAAAAGTCGTGTATAGCTAACTTTTCTCTCTCTCTCTAAATTGTGAAATATCTCAGCTGGCGGAATTGTGTTACTTCAGTGTCGAAGACAAATAATATATTTGCTATGGAATATATTTTTTGAAAGCGTGCGATAAACAAATTTTTCGCCGTTAGCGAAGAAACAAATTGCGGGACAATTCATTGGAAAGCACTTAACAAAATCAATTAATTGGTCAAACAATTTCACCACACTAAATTGTCCCGGAAATTATTTTTCTTTTGTTTTAGAGATTGCATGTTAACGCATATACAAAGCTCTAAGCGATGGCTGTTGATTTCGAAAAGTTAATGAAATTTTGGAAATAGGGAAGAGAAAAAGTAGTCTACGAATGCAATTTTTTTTCGAATAGTTGGAGTGTAAAATTTATTTAAATTATGTGTATATAATCTTAATACAAAGAAAGCAGATAATACATTACGAATAATTTCATTTAATATAACAAAAATATAATTTTGCAAGTAAAACTAGCATAAAACCCTATGTCTAAAATTACAACGGAAATTGCATTTTTGAGAAAATTTCAAAAATACGTTTATATTTTCCAAGCTCGTTATAAATTTGATAACCAATCCATAATAAAAGTATTGATCTCTGTTCAACATACCAATTCCTCGAAATACATTCGTTTGAAATGTGTAATTTTAACTGTCTATGATTGTAACTAATGGCAGTTAATTTTCATTAATATTGTGATTTATGAAATTTCCATTTTATATTGAATGTCATTTTGTTTTCATTATAGAAAGCTTAATTATTTGAACAATTACGGTAACATGGCAGGAAAATTGCATGTTTTTTTCACCAAACTGGGTCAACGAGACCCAAAATATTTCCAAACTAAACAAAAGAAAAGTATTTTTTGTGGCGAAATACTAACATCTGTCAGTGTCTCGAATTTTCATGCTACTTTTTCAAATAATTAAAATCACTATCACGCGTAAA
Source organism: Cerceris rybyensis (assembly GCA_910591515.1). NCBI lineage: Eukaryota > Metazoa > Arthropoda > Insecta > Hymenoptera > Crabronidae > Cerceris > Cerceris rybyensis. The sequence goes on from OU342793.1 coordinate 11,449,544, forward strand.
ATAAGAGATTCACCTACATTTTCAGACTCTCATCTTAACCCTACTATATGCCAATGGAGTCAAAATGATTTGCCCCGAAGTTTTTGAAATTGCCACCGTAATTTCCAACGCTGCTTCTTTTTCAATTTTCTACGTCTATTTTGAAGACTATAACCGATTCAATCGACCAAGATTGGACCCGATTTGGACAGATTTGTTTCACAATGTTAACCCCTTGATCTACGATTTCTTTTGTGACTACGAACGTAATAACTCACAATCAGAATTAAGTAATTCCTGACATCAAACTTTTTCTCACTGATTTCTGATATTTCGCCTAACTGATCACAGTATTAATAGTATAGAAATAATTTGACCGTTACGAGACCAACTGAAATTTTCAATTTAATAGTTTTTAGAAGACTTCGAAATTCCCTATGCTACACACAGCGTCACAAGTGCCACACGTTGTTGTAGGCCAAGAGGTTAATATTGTAACGGCGCTTCATAATTAAACAACTCAAATATTACAAAATAATGTCTCTATTTTAACGGATACAAACTTCTTGCTCAAAGACAATTCTCTTCTCTCTATTAACCCTTTCGCACCGGACGGGACATGCGCTGTCCTAGTCTAAAAAATTTTTGATATTACGGCTGGGACAATATGTGTCCCAGTTACTGAAAAACATCTAGGGCAGAAAATAAAGCCAAGTTGGGCCTCCAAACTGATTCTCAATCGTTTTGAGTCCATAAATTTCTCATCTCGATCGTCCCCGATCTAATCAAACAAGCGACAACTGTTAAGGTTGCTTAGTTTTCGACATAAAAATTATTTTATCTAATAATCGCTTGGAGGAGAAATAACTGATCCCGGCAATGGGGCCCACTCGGACTGGATTTTTCGCCGTATTGAAAGGGTTAAATCAATATTAACATTTGCAGTACATTGTTATAATTCTCATAGTCGATATTCAATATAGGGGAGCCAATTTCGTTACGATAATTCGTAACAATATATTGAGTGAATCGTCGGTAGAGTTCAAATAGAACTCGACTAGAAGTTCGAAGAAGTTTAATGTCAAGTCTCTTTTATTTCTAATAAGCTCAAATAACAATACTAATTATTAACATTTGGAACTTTAATATTTCTCACAGAGTTTGTCTACACATATAAATAAGAGTAAAAAAAAAACTGAGGAAAGTAAGAATATCTTCAGTGAAAGCAATAGAATAGAAAACATCGAGGGGGAAAATATGAAGGTGACAAATGAAAAAGGGGGTGATACGTTACAAAGAAAGGGGAGGGTTAACGATTAATTTATAAATGAGGACGTAGCAGCAAATTGTCAGATAACAGCCTGCTTTTTCATGTATAAATAAAATTGCACGTGTAAATGTGGATTCTGGAGATTGATGCTGTAATCCATGTTACAGGGTTGCGATATGTAGCCAGGAATTACGTAGAACTGTTGACATCTTCAAAATTGTAAGAGATAAGCAAGAAAACACAAGAGGTACTATAATTCTATCAATCTTAAGGTCGTGCTGTTGTACAAAGTGAGACGAAGCTTGTATATAATATCTTTCCATCCCTCTTGACAGTTTCATCTTGGACTATATAAAATGAAGGGTGTTTGCAAACATTCAGAGAGAAAAATTACATATTCTTGAATTTCTTTGGACGAAATTTCGAGCACTCAGACAACAAAACTTAATACGGTATTTAACCAATGCTGTAAATCCTCAGGTTGTTAAGATTAATCTAATTCCTGTAAAAACATTGTTTCCATTAAATTAATCATTAAGCCAGATTATGTATAAACTCACCAAACATGGAAATCATAAAAAATCATTTATAATAATATATATTGATAATAATATATAAATAAATAATCTCTACAATGCAAATATAAAATTTCAGAATAAATCAAATATTTTTTAACACGTTAACTTTTTTCGTATAATTCTTTAGAACTATGCTAAATATATCTAAAGAAAACAGACGTAACAATACTTAAATGTGAGAATGTACTGATACCTCTGTGATTTTAATTATAAGCGTACTTCACTATTCTTTAGTGAATATTATAAAAGAAAAAGATATCGGTATGCTTTGTTCTCTAATTTAATGTCAAGATACAATTTCTGTCAACAATAATTTATGTAGTAACTGACATGTTAATTTACAGTAAAACTTACAGTTTTTAATTAATTATCTCCTAGCTTTGTAACATTTGTACACATGACTGTTCGTATAATCATATCGTTATCCAGTGACCTGTCGGAATGATGTGCAAAAAAGCTAGCACAATTTCCAGAGAATTGCATAAAATTCAATTAGATCAAAATTGATAGCAATGAATGAGGTTGCAAAGTATTTGAAGGTACTTTGATTAAAGTAAAAGTAACTTTTAACGTTAACCATCGAAACACGTGGCGTAATTTCAATCAAAACGGTGGTAACCTTGAGTTTTCAAGGAGAGAAAATGTTGTCTCGCGTTTTTCCACTAGAGTAATTATAGAGGCTGCGCGGAGAATCGCGTGCAAACGTTCCGTTCACACAAGGTGAGCTCAGCATGCTCAATGTAACCGGAAGTAAAGGTTTAATAGTTTTTGGTTTAACAAATTTTTTTTCTGTCAATTATTGATTGTGATTTACCGAACAAATTAGTCTTTACACAACGCTAATCACAAATCGCAGCATCACGTTGTACTGAGAAAGACCGATAACCAGCTGACTTGGATTTTAGATTGAAGCTTTTAATAAGATAGATAAAGATTTTAGAATCATTTCTGTGAACTAAACGCGTGAAGCTGAGTCTAAAATTACGACATAAAATATTGTTGTACGGGCCTAAAGTTGTAATGTTTTTTTCTTTACAGTAGCGTTCAATCGAAGAATTCAATTGTTTTGCAAGTATAAATTTATATATGTAGGCAAATTTTTAGAGAAATATTAAAGCTCTAAGTGTTAATAATCAGTACTGTAATTTGAGCCTATTAGATATAAAAGAGGCTTAATCTACTAGCGATTAATTCAATATATTTAACCCCTTGACCTACAACAACGTGTGACACTCGTGACACGGTAAATAACATAGGGAATTTCAAAGTCTTCCAAGAACTATCGTATTGAAAATTTCAGTTGGTCTCCTAACGGTCAAATTATGTCTATACTTCAGTTAGATGTAATATCATAAATCAGTGAGAAATTTTGATTTCAGGAATTAATTCTGAGTTATTGCCCTGGCAGTCATAAAATGGTAGGTCAAAGGATTAACATTGTGAAACAAATCTGTCCGAATCAAATAAATGAAGGCAGAACATTTGATCAACTAAATCGGTTATAGTCTTCAAGACAGACGTGGAAAACTGAGAAAGAAGCATCGATAGAAATTTCGGAGACAATATCAAAACGGCTTTTTACCAAAATTTTTAAACGTAACATTTCCAACCATCCGTAAATAGTAAAAGGGTAGTAATTAAAAATTCTAATATTATATGATGAAATGATTAAGATACATGTCACATTTGGATAGACCGAAGGAATATTTCGAAATAATCATCTCGATTGAGATTTATAACATTAATGTCTTAGAATACTATGACTACTCTCTAGCTTAAAATACTATGAAGAAATCGATTGGCAAGAGTGACAAGCGTATGTAGATGTTACATCACGCGAATAATCGGAGCTCGAGCTACGTTTACACGCGATCTACCCATCGAAAGGATGCATTTGCATGTCAACGTGCAAAACGTTCAAACTTCCGCCCACTTTATCAACTAAAAACCACCGTGAAAGAGGACATTATCTCTTATAAATATAACATATGTTGGGATTTCGAAATTTTTCAGCTCTTTGCTGCTTATCTCCGAAATGGAATGAAAATTCATGGCGACAGATTATTATAAATGTCTCTTAATTTTTATCAATTTATTAGTGCTTAGTTCTTCATGATTTCATGTTGTAAATGTATTATAATTCATATACACCATTTTCACTCTTTGAATCAACATGCACATTGATTTTCATTCTTGAAAAATGAATTATTTACTGAAGAATTTAATGTTTGTCTTCGAAATTATCAATTAGTAATTTTATAATGTGTTAAAATCTTCGAAAAGAGCAATTGCGATTAACACCAGAACAAAAACGGCGCGCCGCTGAATAAGCTAATGTACATAGCTACCCTTTATATATCAACCGCCATTTTGTTTTTAAAATTTTTTAGTTCAAATTCGTAATTAGCGACCCAAAAAACAATAGAATACTAATTTTTGTGCAAAACAATTAATTTGTAAACAAACCTGTCCGCCATATTTAATCCGCCATTTTGTTTTAACATTTTTTTAGTACAGATTTGTAATCAGCAGACCAAAAAATAATAGAATACCAATTTTTAACTAAATCCGGTGTGTATTGAGCCCGTGGTGACGATTTGAAAAAGATTGAAAACTGCGCGAGGTGCGTGAACAGCTAAATTCAAAGTTTCGAAGTAGTAACGTACTAACGAGGAAAGAATGGAGAACGAAAGGGTTCACTTAAATTATTACTTCGAAGTAAACATGAAAATTATTAACAGCAAACTAATAATGAGGAAAGAAGATGTTAAAAACTTCAGACATTTTCCAAAAATATTCCATACCAATCATATTGACAATACCTTTTTGCCTCCACTTTCCTTGTGAATAAATTTCGTTTTGTTTATATAATACTTACGTAATAATATATTGACATATAAATTTCAATATTGACGTAGTTTGAAATGAACACTTTTAGTTGCAATATAATAATTGTTATTTTAATTAAGGCTGTTATTTCAGTAATTTTTCAGTTATTTCAAAGAAAGCATTATCGGTTGCTCGTTTGTTTTTGTGTACTTCAATGAAATCACATGCCTTCTTATTCGCGTGCGCAAAATTCACTATCGCTGTTAAGGCACATTCGGAAGACCGTAGTAATCTACTAAAGGCACCGTTTTACCCGAATCAAGTAACATCGTTGCATAAACGCTGTTATCCATCTAGTAAACTCTGATAGACTGTGAAATTCCCATTCAGCCGTAGATACTCAATCGTCCCGTCAAACACGTTTCTGTTTCAAATTTCAATGAAATCATAGCCCCGACATAAAATACCAATTTCTGACATTAAAATGGAATCTAATTGGAAATTCATCTTATTCGAACTAATAAATGATTTATATAAAGGAAGTCGCGATGAAATTGGGTAATACTAGCTGCAGTAGAATCTAAGGTACATACGAAAAAGTAGAATCAAATACCAAACCTCAAAAATTGTCATAAATGACAACATTAATGCTACCATGAGTTTATTACAATTTTAACCAATATATTGTTTTTATTCTAGACAAATGTGATAAGAATAGGATATAATTAAAGATATTATTATTTTATATTAAGCAAAATAATATGTAAAATTTACTTTGGAACATAGTCAAAATGTGATTTGTTTACAGTGATGAGTTCTTCCACAACAGCCTTCAAATGTCGAGGAAACTTTGATAGTAATTTATGTTTCTATTTTTACAATTGCAACTGGTTGTGATGTAATATTATTATCCTCTTGTATTTAAGGTAACGAAACTGACGTTTCAGTAACAGCAGCTCATTGTTACAGTTTATAAAAGACTTTGCTATTTATTCAAATAGTTGAAAGCTACTTTTAGTTCTTTGTCCATGAAGTTGACAGCTGATAATTTTATTTTATTACTTCAGTTTGTTTGTGACGAAGTAACATCTGGCTACTCGAGGTTTTAGCAAGTACAGTCCAATTTTGCCATTTCTCTGGTTGTTTTCAAATTAAAATTGTATAATCTGAATTTTAAGTTCTTTTGTTTAATTCACCTCTTTGCGTGTATGCTAATATTACTAGTCAAAAAAGAACATAGTTTAAAAAGGCAATAATACACGGAATATCAGAGGAAAATACATGTTTGTCATTTCTTCTATTAGCAACGTTTTTAATACATTTTTAAAATAAATCTCACCTAAGCATAACCCTAATCAAGCTAGGAAGTGCAAAAATATTTTCATGTGAAATTTATTTAGTGTGAATGTATATCCCAAAAATTGAAAACAAGAGGACTTTAGAAATATAAGAATATATCAACACTAGAAATATTGAAATTAACATTAGATCTACGGCCGTTAACTCTGGTGTATATAAATATATTAAACAAGTGCTTTAAAAAATGATGGATCAAACGGTAAAAAATTCGACCAATAAAGTAATTTGTATTAGGTCATTAAGTATGAAATGTCCGATTACCTAAAGCAGTGAGTCTAGCTACTTGATCATTTCTGGGTCCTTCGAGCAACTCCGCCTGCTTCTCCCAACCGTTCTGTTTCGCCCAACCAAGCTTGCCTTGCCTTTCACCTCGCAGGTTCGGACCTATTGGCACGAGCGTGGTAGCATACTGGGGCGACATTCGCAACTAACCGCTCGCGCTGGAAAGACGTGCCGCGCTCGCCGACGACAGTAAACAAACCGATGCGCGTGACGCATCGATTGAGATTATACGACGAGAAACAGTTTCAGATCGCACTACGTCGCGTGTAGGATAAAATAACAGTGTTATTCGTAAAAAAGTATGCTCAGATATGTCTTAAAATCTAAGTCTTAGGCGATATAAGTTAATTTCCAGCGCAAATAAATGGAAAATTCAGCGTTGTAAGAACGTTAGTCCTCGCGTCAAACAATACATTGTTGCCGCCGCAATTGTCTTGCTGATAGATTTTACTTTCGGTACTTCTTACAATTAGTTATTCAGTTTTTAAATGAACCGTGTATAATGGGTACATGATATATGCGACGTAGTGCGATCTGAAACTGTTTCTCAACGTATAATCTCAATCGATGCGTCACGCGCATCGATTTGTTTCGTCTCGTCGGCGAGCGCGGCACGTTTTTCCAGCGCGAGCGGTTAGTTGCGAATGTCGCCCCAGTATGCTACCACGCTCGTGCTAATAGATTCGAACCTACGAGGTGAAAGGCAAGGCAAGCTTGGTTGGGCAAAACAGAACGGTTGGGAGAAGCAGGCGGAGTTGCTCGAAGGACCCAGAAATGATCAAGTAGCTAGATTCACTGACCTAAAGCATCAAGTCGATGCTGGATATCTCCAATATTTCACATCATCCGTCCTTTGTTGTTTTTTTGCATTGAGAAGGTACGCCATCTGGCTTTCAGACGCACTGTTTTATTTTTCATAATCTATCGTATTGTCGTGTGGAGGTTAAATATTGTAAGTCATGGATAAGACAAAAATTCGCGTTATTTTGGAGTATGAGTTCCGTCGTGGAACTAATCCAGAGCAGACAAGTCGAAATGTTAACGAAGTATTTGGCAAAGATGTGGCTAATGACCGTACAGTACGTCGATACTTTGAAAAATTCTGATTTGGAGATTTTGATCTTCAAAATGAACAACGCGGTCGACTTGAAAGTAAGGTGGATGACGATGAACTGAAGTGTAATGGAAGCCAAGCCATCTGAAACGACTTATTTTGATTAATTATGATATATTTTTACTAATTATGTTACTTTTTTGCCGAGATATAATGAATCAAACTTTTAGTTTCAGATCGGACGTTTCATACTTAATGACCTAATATATTCCAAGATACACATGTAATTTTCACTGTACTGCTTCTCTATCAACTTGTCAAAAATTTCTAAAAAAGTAGGAACTTTGCAATTTGTCGGTTGCCGTAGATCTAGTGTTAAATCTGTTATGTTTAAATATGTGAAATAAGTACTTTGAAAACGGTGAATTCAGAAGTAGAAATGATGATCGATTCGGTAATTTATATTTCATGAAATGGACGTTCTATTCCATGAATCTCTTATAAGCTTGGAGAATGTTCGAAAAAATTGTAGTCATTTTGACTGGTTCGTAGTTCTAATGTTATTAAAAAAGATGATCTTCCCGACATCCTAGCTTAACGTCATTGAAAGTGGCAAGACAGTCATAATTTCGTATGTTCGCGTCAATAGTTGCTGACAAATTAAAAAAAATAATTATAACTTTAGCTTTCCTCAGATGTTGTAAATTTGAAAACACGGTATATCAACTTTATCAATATATTGTGTCACAATTAATTTGAGATTTGTTAAAATATTATTTTAGCAGTCATGACTTACAAAACTTTGCAAACTTGCGTCAACGATTAGAAAGCTATTATCAGCAGAATTTAAATGTATATGTCGATCGAAATAACGCTGCTTTTGTAGAAGTAAAAGGGAAGCGCAAAGCTAACCCAATGGATAGGCGGGTTTTATCGGAACGTTATCCAGTAATCGTTCGATTAACGTACGAACATTTGCACGCCAGCGAAACTTAAATCCTGAATGATCGTTAAGCCAGCTTTTACGTGAGCCAATCCGACATTGTCGTATTTAGCACCAAGTACAACGGTGATATAACGATTTGAAAATTCTGGAATTTTGTTCTATTTGTACAACTTGACATAAGTAACTGTCGACGTTTCATTACTCTTTTTACTTCATCTGAAAAGTTTTTTTATAATGTGCAAAATTTTACCTTTGAAATGTATGCTATCTATTATATATTGAAATATAAAATTCTATGTTATCAGTGAGCGAGTGACTGTGTGAGAGAAATTCAAAAGTGCGAATGAAAAATTGTTGAGCTAGCTTTATTGTAAGGATTTCGAATTAGTTACTAGAACTCGGTTGCAAGTTAGAACTATTATTATCTCTGTTAATATACAGTAAATCCTGGATAAATGCACTGAATTCGGGACCGAAACAGTGCAGTTACGAAGTGGTGGTTTCTATTTTGTGTTTACGTTCGGGCTCCAGCCGAGCGTGAACTTAGAAAAGAACAGACAGTAGAAGAGACAGAGAGGTCCAAGCTACAGGGGGACCGGCCCTAACGTATCGGTGTCGCAATACTAATCGGAGGATGGAATTTTTCCATTTTTGATTTTTTTGTTTTGAAAACTTCGCTAACGTATTCGTGACAATTTTGTGATTAAAATGATACCAAACACGACATAGTTTGGGCAATATTTACTTAATATTTAATTCGTTTACTTGCTATTTAGATAACTCAAACATATCGTGTTTGGTATCATTTTAATCAGAAAATTGTCACAAATACGTTAGCGAAGGTTTCAAAACAAAAAAATCAAAAATGGAAAAATTCCATCCTCCGATTAGTATTGCGACACCGATACGTTAGGGCCGGTCCCCCTGTGCGTTGGGCCTCTCTGTCTTTTCTACCGTCTGTCCTTTTCTAAGCTCGGCGCTCGCCTGGAGCCTCAACGTAAACACAGTCCGGAGGTTCAGCTATGACCTGTGCATTTAAGTCTTGCACTGGGAACCATTTAGCAGTGGAGCTATCGAATAAGGTAACTATTCTATGTTTTCATCCGACTCCAGCTGACCACGAATCTAGAAAAGGGTAAGCAATGGGAAATCGCCCCCTCGAAGATGATAGGGTTAAACGAACCGGGACTCGTTCGCGATGCACACGCGATTGACGGCGATGCGTTCATCTTTGCTCCATTCACGAGCTAATGGAGTAGATTTTGACGATGCTCAAAGTTTTTTAGATATCTATGCTGTTGAGAGAAACGTTCCTCAAAACGTTCGTACGAACGGTCTCCTCGCTGTCAATCGCGTGTGCATCACAAACGAGTCACAGTAGCTTTAACCTTTGCATCTCCGAGAGGGTGGTTTCCCACTGTTTTCCACTTTCTAAATTCGCGGTCAGCTAGAGCCGTATGAAACCGCTGAATTGTTACGCAACTCAATAAATGCACAGCAATATCGACAGCTGTGCAATGTTTAAATGCACAGTGATGCACAGTTGCTGCTCCAATTGAGCGCCGAACTTAGAAAAGGCATTAAATATAATTCAAACCATATCGTGCTGGGTATCATTTTAATCAGAAAAATCTCGCAAATGCGTTAGCGTAGATTTCAAGAAAGGAAAACAAAAATGGAAATGTTTTATCCTCCGATTAGTATAGTATAGTCCAGGAAAATACGTTACGACGCACGGACACATGACATAATTAAGACGTGAATTTAAGGCCAACGCTTAATTCTAAGTAATTTTAACATATTATTTAAAAAAAATACCTAAAATGAGAAAACTTTAGGGGTGGGAAACAAGGGGCAATAATAGCTGAGGACGAGCTATTTGAGAAGGAAGATGCTTCTTTTAGTAATAACAAATTATAATATTAAATCTTATTAAATAACAATCATAACAATCATAACAACAACAAACTCGGCTAGAGCCGTAAACACAGTCCTGCCATTGAACCGAAACCTGTGCATTTAAACCTTGCATAGGTTTCAATATAGCTGTGCATTTACTGAGTTGCGTAACAATTCAGCGGTTTCATACGGCTCTAGCTGACCGCGAATTTAGAAAGTGGAAAACAGTGGGAAACCACCCCCTTGGAGATGCAAAGGTTAAAGCTACTGTGACACGTTTGTGATGCACACGCGATTGACAGTGAGGAGACCGTTCGTACGAACGTTTTGAGGAACGTTTCTCTCAACAGCATAGATATCTAAAAAACTTTGAGCATCGTCAAAATCTACTCCATGAGCTCGTGAATGGAGCAAAGATGGACGCATCGCCGTCAATCGCGTGTGCATCGCGAACGAGTCCCGGTTCGTTTAACCCTATCATCTTCGAGGGGGCGATTTCCCATTGCTTACCCTTTTCTAGATTCGTGGTCAGCTGGAGTCAGATGAAAACATAGAATAGTTACCTTATTCGATAGCTCCACTGCTAAATGGTTCCCAGTGCAAGACTTAAATGCACAGGTCATAGCTGAACCTCCGGACTGTGTTTACGTTGAGGCTCCAGGCGAGCGCCGAGCTTAGAAAAGGACAGACGGTAGAAAAGACAGAGAGGCCAAACGCACAGGGGGACCGGCCCTAACGTATCGGTGTCGCAATACTAATCGGAGGATGGAATTTTTCCATTTTTGATTTTTTTGTTTTGAAACCTTCGCTAACGTATTTGTGACAATTTTCTGATTAAAATGATACCAAACACGATATGTTTGAGTTATCTAAATAGCAAGTAAACGAATTAAATATTAAATAAATATTGCCCAAACTATGTCGTGTTTGGTATCATTTTAATCACAAAATTATCACGAATACGTTAGCGAAGTTTTCAAAACAAAAAAATCAAAAATGGAAAAATTCCATCCTCCGATTAGTATTGCGACACCGACACGTTCCGATGATATCATATTACACTGCCTCGTCGCCGAACGTCGAGGTTCGACCGAGGGGGATCCCCCTATGTGGAGGGGATGGCCGCGATGCATTTATCCAGGGAAATTTCTTGTGCATTTATCCAGGGATTACTGTATTCATTTATTGCTGGAGAAAAGACCATAAAGTAGATATCACATAATATTTCATAATAACATAACACCAGAATTATCAATGATTCTTAAGAATTAATTATACCTACTCTCTTAGATCGAACCAGTGGAATTTCACTGGTTCGCCAGTCGAAACTCACTTGTTTACCAATGACACTCACTGGTTCCGCCAGTGATCTCGGCGGTCATCAAAATTCACTGGTTTACCAGTGAATCTCACTCGTCAGCATATTCAAAAATAAAACACGGCGCACGGCGATGCGGCAGCGGACGCAAATTTCACTGGTTCGCCAGTGAGTTTGTATTCACTGGTTGAAAGAGTGAAATCTCACTGGTTCGATCTAAGAGAGTAACCATCTATGGGTTCCTGCAATATCGAGGTAACGCTAAGCTTCCATTCTTCAAAGTCAAATTTCTAACTTTGCCAAATATTATAATATAGCTCGTAAAAATCCTCAAATTCTTTACAATTCAATGTTTAAAAATCAGGTTTAATCCATCAGTTAAAATTATTTTTTTTCCATTTTCTAATTCTGCTGTTCTGAAACTAATCTTTTGATAGCAACAAATCCGGACTATAGAGGATATTATACATATAATAAGCATACTAATCAGTAATAGTGTGGGTTTCAAATTTGGATACAAAGTTATTTGTCACAAATAAGATGTGACAATCAATTTTTCGATCTCGTATTCTACGGTTTGATCGTGCAGAAATTTCTATATCGTAACATATGAAATAACACTGTTATAAATTGAAGGAATTTAAAAAAAAAATCAACCGGTTATTTTAATTATCTCAGTTTTCATGCCGAATATTAAAATTCATTAATGGATACATTCATTCCACATACATATGAAAGGAATATAACGTTATTACCATTTCATAGTAGAATTTTGTGCTTCGAGAAAGCTGCTGATTTCGGGTTTTTAAATCAAGTTTGCGACATATTTCCCGCATGGACATTTCTGAGTCAGAGTTTCGTCCCTTTGTCCGAATGCTAACGTCATTGTCTTCTTCCCATGCCTTTGTTGGATGAAGTAGGTGAATCAAATTTACCGGTACAGTGGAAATGGATGTGAAACATTTAATTGGACTGGAATTTAATAGTGCATTTCGAAAGCAAAATTGTGAGTCATTGAAATAACATGAAAATTCACACAAACGAAGTAATTGTAAGACACAGCAACGATTTCTCTTCTTTTTTTATAATAATATAATGATATATTATGGGCGTTTATAAATATTCTTTGATAAATACAGTATTTAACATATGTATCTACATATAATTATTTAGATTTGCGGCAATTATATAAATATTAATAATGCGTCTTCGCGACGACACTCTTCTGAGAGTGTTCTCTCGACCAGTCCAAGGCATTGACTCTCCAACGACTATATGACGACTCTGTGTCGATTCTTTAACGACTCGATGACGACTGCCTATCGACTCTATGTGTCGAGTCTGCAACAACTATCTATCGACTGCCTTGCTATTTCTCTTCTGCCAATGCTGGGTCCTCCATTCTGTCACAATCTGACAGGATTAATAAATCTATACAAATTTAAAAATACTATTGTGGGATGCGCATATCAGTAGATGCATTACAAACGGCCCCCGACCTTGACACATAATTAATTCCTAAAATGTATGCAAGTTTTGAATGTTCGAAAGTAGAGAGACATAGGAATAACATTAAGAATTGTATACTAGTGTGGTTTCTTTGTAAACCTGGTGTTCTTTAACCTCTAGTAGGTCATAATAAAGAAAATACTATAATATTAGAAAACCTCTAATAGTCAATGTGTGGGTGAGGGAGAGCCACAGCATTCCGCAGAAATAGCTGCATGGAAGCAAACGATTTTTGAAATAGCAACAAAAATATTTAAGAAACAGAATTTTAAAAAATATGCGAAAGGAAAATATGCAAAAGCCGAAGGCCGCATTTATATGTCAAAGGAAGTATGATTGTGAGTGCAGGTCGGTTGGTGTTCTGTGAGAGGCCTTCAACGCACTTCGTGTGTAGACGCTGAGATGCTGAGGTGCTTTTCTTGTTCGTGTTTTAGTCGATAAAATATTTAGACGTATTATTCGTGATCACACTGTGATGAAACTTTGTACATTGTAAGACCCCACGCCAGCAAGGTGGCGAGCTAGGCGTTCTCACGCCTGGCTTTCGTCAAGGGGACAATTCCTCCAGCGAGGAAGGAAGACGACACCTACGGGGCCCTTTCGAGGAAAGGAGGTCTATCAAGGACCCAGGATTAGTGAAATAGAAATAGCAAGGCAGTCGATAGACAGGCGTTATGGAGTCGACACAGAGTCGTTAAAACATCGACACAGAGTCGACATATAGTCGTCACTCGAGTCGAAATATTGAACCTGTTTTTATGGTATTTACTCCTATTCGAACCTAATATGATACTTTTCAATAACAAAACTCCTAATTTAAACCTGTAACTCCTTCTCAGTAAAATGATACTCCTATTTAGCTATCACCAAAACCTTAATCCATTGAATTGGACCTCTTACTCCTCTTCTATCATGAGCTGTCATGAAATCTTATATGACTCTATGGACTATACGACATTATGACTAAAACATGTAATAAAAATATAAAATTTGTTAAAAGAAAGAAAATAAAATATAAATAACATTTACTATAATTATTCGTGTTATTATTGGGGTAATGTAAGTAAATAAATACCCTTCAATTTACACCAATATGCATGTATACCTTTTACATATGAATTAGTTAGTACCATTATGTTATAATGAATTCTTATTTGTTTGTAATTAGAGTTATCACATTAATTCGAATAGTGGTACACTTATAATTGCAAACGAGTAAAAATCCATTATTTTTTAGTGATTTTGACTAATCTATTTTTGATATATATAATAAGAAAGAGAACAATAATAACATTAATAACTGGATAGGATGTAAATCCTCAACAGAGGTTGAAATTGACGTCCCATTTTGCGCCTTAAGATGGCATAAAGGAAAATTTCTGCAATTTTTGGGCGCTAAATAGAATTTTATTTAACATTGGATTTAGGCCTATTTTTGTACTTCTAATTCCTAAGTGTTGGGTAGTAAAAGGTTTAAATGAGGTTCAATATTTCGACTCGGGCAGAGAGTCGACGCCTGGAACTCGTCGAGGGAACACTCTTATAAGAGTGACAACGCGAAGAAACATTAATAATTTTTGTATAATTGGCGCAAAACGAAATAATTTTTTTTTTATTTATTTAGAGTCACATCAACCACTTATGAGGGTTATTAGCGACTATATTTTAGGTTTTACAGTTTGTCATATACATTGGTAATTTTTAAAAAGTATAATACTTTTTGGGTCGTAACTGAGTCCTTTAAGTTATTTTTTTTTTTCTTATCATTCAGCCAAAAAGATGATGTGCATTGGGGCTCAACAGAGTAATTATCACAATATTATACTCCGATTTGGCCGCATTGCGGCTTCTCAAAGGAGAACATCGCGTTAAGATAACGAGAAAAAAACTATAATAGGGAAGGGTGGGGCAAAGTAGGCCCCTGGGGACAAAGTGGGCCCCTTAAAGTTTTGGAGCCCAAAAAAATTTGGGGGCAAAGTGGGCCCCTTAAAATGTTGGAGCCCAAAAGAATAAAGATATGACTATTTTTAGCTGAAGGGGCCCACTTTGCCCCACCCTCCCCTAAATGAACTGGGTGGACAATAATTCCTTTAAGTTATCTTTTAGGGTGGGTTTGATGCCGAGTTGTTGTCTCTCATTGTCAGTGCTGTATTTCCTACATTGGATGATGATGGATTCCTACACTGGATGATGGGTTCCGTAGAATTTGCAAGTTGGTGGTTCTTCTTTGTCGAGAAGGTATTGGTGTGTTAGTCTAGTGTGGCCAATAATGATTTTTGAAATTATGGTTTGGTCGTGTCTTGGAAAGGTAGCAGCTATTGTTTGTTTGTAAAAGTCGTTTTTAATTGTTGTCAATCTTGGTTTTGCCGAGGAGTTCCATATATTGTTCCAGTGTTCCCTTATTCTCTTTTTGGTGGTAAGCAGTACAGTTTCTGATGGTAGACATGTAGTATTTGCTTGGATTTTTGGGGTGTACCAAGAGGGAGTACTGAGGATTGGTATTTCAATTATGGCCTGAATATCTATAGTAAGTTCGTTCAGATAATTTCGGATTCTGCTGTGAAATGGTGGAGGTGTTCTTTTTTTTTACATTCGGGATACGTAATTGTTCTGTCTAAAGATAGTATGGAAAATAGGTTTGAGCCGGAAGGAGGCGGTTTTGATAGCAAATTTAATATTTAGGTATTTCCTTCTAATCTGGAGTGGTGGTTCGGATGTTTCGCTCAGAATGCCGTTGATTGGGCTAGTTGGAAAAGCACCTATTGCTATTCTGAGAGCATTGTTGTGCACAGAGTCAAGTTTTTTTAATAGGTTCGAGTTCGCCGAGTTGTACACTATTGATCCGTAATCCAGTTTAGATCTGACTATTGCTTTATATGACAAAAGTAGGGTACTTAGATCTGCTCCCCAATTGTTTGCTGCTATTGTCTTAATTATGTTGAGTCGTTGGCAGCAATCGATTTTGAGTTTCTCGATACGGTGTTTCCAGGTTAAATGAGAGTAAAATGTTAGGCCAAGAAGTTTGATGGAAGGTGATAACGAAATAATTGTATATATTATATATTGTATTTATCAGAACAATATTTATACACGCCCATAATATATCATTATATTATTATATATAAAAGGAAAAATCGATGGTCTTTACAATATTTTGTATATGTGAATATTTATCTATAGTCTATAATCCATATTCTATATTACTCCTCTAGTAAATAAGCTATATCACTATAATACAATAATAAACTTATTAAAAATCCCACACTATTGACAGTAATCAAAACTCGATAAGAAACGAAATAGAAAGCAAAAGCTCTTTCGAAATGGATAATAAAACAGAGTAAATAATATTCAATCTTGAATTGTCCTACAGTAAAAAAACTCTAATGTAATGAAATTAATGTATCATGAAATTGTGCAACAGGAAGTAGACGTACAAATTCGATTCCCTACCATGTAGTTTTATTGTCATTCCAAAGTTTAATCGATGAAAGAAACTAAATCAAACACTACAGGTCTCTTAAAGGTGATAGGACAGTGATGGTTGGAATTTCGTGGGTAAATCTTTTGAGATACCATCGACGAACGAAGTGTCGAGCGGAGGATCAAACGGTCGCAATACCTTTCGAACGTAAAACCTGGTTACTTTGATCCGTAAAGTGAAACCAAGATGCCACTTGATCCCTGAATCCACCCTTGATTTTAGAACCCACATGAAATGGGTATTGGGAATGGTGGCCTACCTTCGATCTTCAAAGTATGTAGTTCCTCTCATGAAATTAACACGTAGATAGATAAAGCTTTTTTCATGCTTTGACATGCACGATATCTCGTTGTCTGAGGACAATTAACACGTTACCGCAAATGAAAACTATAGCCGTCCTGCACACTTTAATTAATAAAAAAATTGATATCATTATACTAATACAATTTATTTGTTAATTATTCAGTAAAACATTGATGTAATATTCCAGATAACATATCAATTGTTCTTTGTGCGATTTCTCAATCTTTAACAATTCGAAATATTTTCTTGTGTTTCTGAGCACGGTCGTCAAATGAAAAGTGTGCGGCAACGCGTTAAACAAAGTGAACTAATGCAATTATACATACATGTATCGATCTATAAGTTTATAATACAGATGGCCCTCGACTTTCGCACATAATTGATTCCTGAAAATGTATGCAGATATTGAATGTTCGAAAGCAGAGAGATACATGAAAAACATTAAAAATTGTAAGTATTGTGGTTGCTTCATAAACTTGAGGTTCTTTAATCTCTAGTAAGTAAAAGTAGAGACAATATCGGAATATTAGAGAACATCAAATAGGCAATGAGTGATCAAGCGCGAAGTAAAAAATTTTTGAAATAGCGACAAAAATCTTTAAAACATTGAAGTCTTAAAAATGTGATCAGTAGCGAATTGTGCGAAAGTAAAATGTTGGAAAGTCGAGGGCCATCTGTATTTAGAAATTATAATCTATGCATTTAATTATAGAAGATACTAATAGACCGACTAATATCTATAGCACGTCAAGTTGTACTCCAAAATTAACTAATTTCCTGGGTGACCTGTCTCTTGAAAGTTTAATCATTATATTTAAATATGAAATGAAGTTGTTTATTATTCTCGCACAAGTTTTTCGCAATTTATTGGCAAAAATAAAATAGTGCAACGACAGAGTACATTAACAATCTACGAACTACATCCCTAAGGATGAAATTATGAGATAAAGTAACAGTTACAATTCACAAGCCACTTTCATTGTCATTGTCTTCAATGTTAATTTCCAAGAAACTTTGAAACAAAAGTTTCTTCTTATTCGAATCCATCATATCTCCCTTCCTCTTGCTCTCCCTTTTTCCGGCAAAGTACCGCCGAATATGATAAAAATTCTTATCTCTTCTCCCTTTCTTCTCTCTCTCCGAGCTTCCAGTTATTACCGAATCTTTCTTTCCTGATTGTTGTATATTGATTAAGAGGAGATAGGGCTAATATACAAGGAAATTTTTCTGCCTTCTTGATGCACAGGAATGGAACATCATCTCGTTTGGAGATTGTAGAGAGTAGATAGAGATAGAGATAGACCAAGAGCAGGTATTCCCTTCAAGTGAATAATGGCTTGTCGAATAGTCATAGGTCGTAATAAAACGAGCAGTCAGTCCGTACTTATATTAATATCTCTTCAGCGCATTACTTAACAGTAAAACTGCAGACATTAAATGTATTATCGCTTAAATGAATTAAATGAATACTTTGGTGAAAGAGGAAGTACGAGGTAGCGAAGATTAACAATTCAGTAATTCCTACTTTATAAGGAAAATATGGTGTTGACTCGTGTGTAGGGATTGCAATATCGGGCCAAAAGTTCAATACCGGTATTCGGTATTTTTTAGATCTTAATACCGGAATACCGGTTTTAATACCGGTAGTAGGAATTGTTTCATTTGCCAGTTTTATTAAAGATAATAAATATCACAAAAAATCATTTGTAACTTATAAATTATAACAGTATATAAAGAATAACAAAAAAGTAAAGGAACAAGGAACATCTTCTGTATTTACATCACAAAAAAGTGTAAATATCACTATTCAGTCTATGGTACTATTACATATTTTTGAAATGTGATCTTAAAAAACATAATGCCATAATTGTACTGTCATTAAGCCTGGAATGTAATTATGCATCTACGCTAGTTGGTGGTACTGTCAGCAATGCGCGATGTACTTTTTCCAAGTATTTACGTCTAAATCCCTCATTTTCAAATAAATCGATTTCTTGTCGAATGGTTTTGAATATAACTGATTTCTGTATTGTATTTTGGTTTGTTGAAGTTTTTTTAGTTATCGCTATATCTAATTTTTGTTCAAGAGACAATTCCTTTTCACTATCGACATTAGTGTCATCATCATCTTCGATAACTGTACCGAATTGTTCTGAATGTAGATAGATTTGTGGGTAAAAAATTTTAAGAAAATTTACTATAAACTTGATCATATCGTACACAAAAACGTATAGGTACTATTTTTCTATGTTGGCGACCTCTGAACATATAGTGGAAAATTTTAAAAATTTCTAGTAAATACCGAAAAAACGGTATTTACTTAAACTTGTGAATACCGGTATTTCAAAATTGTACAAATGGCTCAAAATACCGGTATTCGGTATTCCGGTATACCGGTATTGCAATCCCTACTCGTGTGCCTTTTGCCTTGATTCCGGTTTAGGCACAGTGTCAGACTCTTCGGACAATTAAGTCGTTGAAGCCAAATTTTTATCTTCTCTCGAAGTTAACCCATTCGAGACGGTGCATTTTTTTGGAGACCATCCAGAAATGCTGACAACTTTTCGCTTTATATTTACCACTTCTTGTATTTCTGATGATTGTGGCTTTGGGTCACCTAGTTTAGGGTCGAAATTGAACCAAGTACCAAATGTAATGTTTACACATTTGTAAGATACCTTTTATTTTATGCTAGTCTTATTTCGAGGGCTGTTTTTTCTATACTTACTGATAATTGCAATTTAAGATCATTGCACACACGGTGTGCAATTGGTCTCGAATGGGTTAATAAACACTTGACACTCCCGAATGGTTTTCGTGTTTGTTTATTAGAACGAGACACAAGTATGTACACGGAAAACAATACCAAAAAAGGATTAACAAATAGATAACAAATATAAAATACGAGCGAGCTAAATGTCTTTAAAAGACTTTGTTGTTACGGGAGAGAATCTGAAGATTGTGACGCTTTACGTTTCCTTTATCGATTCTCAAAGCACCCCTTCCTCGGCAACTTTTGCGAGGAGGAAGTGGTGGCTTGATAGGGAGAAGAATGTTGGGCCCTGGTGGACTGTTATTGGTTCTGCCTGGGCTTCGTGGGTGGTTACCTAAATGCAGAGTTTGCATTGGTTTTGCCAAAACCACGGAAGGCCCAGGCAGAGGGGGCCTTGGGCCGCGAGGGTGACCTAGGTGTTAAGGAGTCACAAACCTTAGGACCTGGTGGAGCGGCAAACATTTTGTCGACAGCTGTCTTCGGCAATAAACCTATAGGTACGATTGGGGCCCGGTTAGGGTGCGCACATCTGTTTACCATTTGTAAATAATTAGTATAAGGAATTTTTGTGCGTACCCGCCGATGACCCTGACGGGACTTTGGACTTGCTCGGAGACGGCTGGTAAGTTCGAAATCCTCCATCAGGTGTTGAGGGCATGTCGTCGCCTTCCCTCTCTTGAAGTCCTCGAGGGGGTGGAGAAAATTACTCATCAACCAATAGTTACTTATTTTTCAAAGACTCCATGACCATCGAAGTCAGAGATTTCATACACGACATCAAGAGAGGGGCGCATCAGAGTTTACCACGAAACACTTTTCAATTTGTACAGAGAGAACACATTCAGAGAGCATTGAGAACATATTCAGAATTCATTCAGAGAACTCATTCAGAACTCACTCAGAACTCAGTCAGAAATCGCTCAGAGAACCATTCAACCATTCAATAGAGTCAGTCCACACACAGCAAGTCAAGAGTATTTATTCATTTTTTCTCCATTTTTTATAATAAACGGGGTGGTCCTTCGAGAGTATCTAGACAGGCACATACGTGCAAAATTCAGACGGGATAATTTTAAGAAGTTAATCAAGCCCGTAACACTAGGTGTAGCCGAAAACTGCTAGATTTATGACAGGTGTCTTCCAGCAACAAGGATTCTTCCGCTGCAAACCTGGTAGCCACGTGCCACCCTTCGATATTCGAAGGTGGTTGCCAGATGACCAGGTCTGCACAGCTGCGAAACAAAAATAAGAATCTAGAAATTTTCCCTCGCTACCTCAAGGCCCACGTTGTAATTACGCCTCAACATATGGGTCATGTAGTGTGTGACTGTCCTATAGGTTTGTTCTCCAGGAGGCCTGAGGGACTCAGAGAGTTTCTGAGTCCATCAGGTATGGGCCTTACGACCCCAGAGCTCCGAGTAAGTGTATGTGTAAGTGTCAGTGAATCAAGTAGCAATACTTAAACGCTATTATTCATTTAGTAAACTCTGATAAACCATGAAAGTATCATTCGGCTGTGGATGTTCAATCGACCCGTCACACACGTTTCTATTTTAAATTTCAATTAAATCATTACTCCGAAATAAAATATCAGTTTCTGGTATTAAAAAGAATCTAATTGGAAATTCATTTTATTCGGACTAACAAATGACTTTGTGGCGGCAGCACGATCGAGTGCCACCACCGATCTACGACCGCCATTACTCTTACGCCGCCCCTAGTTCAAGGATCGTCCGCTAGACATCGTGTACACCGAAGGATCGCTCTCGCGAGTCCTCCAACGACGATCGGTATCTATATATACGATCAACCGGCAGATACCATCGTCCCATCCGGGGCACAGCGTCTAGGGCAGGGCCTGTTCGGTCAGCCCTACTGACGAGTCCACGAGCAGGCCCAGGACGAAACGCAGCGCGCTAACCAACATCTTTACCCTTTCCTAGGAACAGAAGGACACCCGCAGGACCGGCCGCAGCAGCATCACCGAGACCAGCCGGTGACCTCCAACCTTTGGGCGCGGATGGGCCCAATCTACAGCCGCGGCCGGCCCGAGCACGCGGGTTCCTTTAACTTATAGAAAAGAACTCGCGATAATATTAGGTAATTCGATTAACTTCCATGGGAGCCACCAATGACTGACGCTACTGAATTCAATGAAATTTCATGTAACTTTTAAATTGTAATATTTATGGATTTTCTAATATATTGGATATTTAAATAATTGTGTTAAACAAACAAATCTCTGACAAATATCTACCTACTATTGTTTTTAAAATTCCTGATTCATAAAGATGTGATTTCAATAGAAAATTTATCGCATATGTTGAAATAATAAAACTAACAAAATACTGATAGAATTCAACGTGTTAAAAATCTCTCTACTTCAATCATTGGAATACAGTTAATCGCAGTGAACAATTGAACTGCGATCAATTTCTTCGAACACGTTTTTCATAGAAACAGTCTGACATTAATCGTAATATTTTCCACGAACATACGTATTTAATCGACGGCAAAAAAGGTATAACATTCATTCCAGCGTAATGCAAAACGTTCCACGCAGAAACGGAAATCACTCTTCCATTATAGACGAGCTATATGCCTGACACAGTACCATTGTTAATTGCCCGTCTGCCATTCTCCGTGCTCGGCGCGTAGTGCTCAGATTAATTGCCGGAATCTATTACGTAAACGCGCATTCGTCAATCGGTAGTACCTTTTGTCATTACCGTGTTTGAACTCATGGAATTCAAGCATCTGGAAAACACTTATCATATATGCAATAAATGATGAATGTTGTCAGTTAATTATCAGCGTATCATCTGTATTCTTTCGGCCTCTCTGTAGAAACATGTATATTGTGGATATGCGTGCGTCTGATAACAATCTGAACACGAGTTAAAGCAGCGGTTACACGTTCTTTTACTCATCATGCTAATTAATCTATGTTGGAAATCGATTCACACCATGGAAAATTACAAGCTGATTTTAGATTACACTTCTTCAGAAATGTATTCTCTTTTCCTCCTGATTCAAGTACTTACGTGCTCGAAGGAAACGAGGACACGCCTGCATCCTCGTGCGATGCACTTTGACACAGTTTCTGTTTGAATTTTGACGAACTTTTTATGGCTAAAAAATTCGCCTGCTTTTGTCTAATATAATTAACTAGATTTACGGATATTGATGTATCTATTTTTCTGAAGTGATCCAATTTGACTCATACAAGAAAACTGAAATTTTTTGCAAAGAAAATAGTTCCAAATCAATTTAAATGAAAGATTTATTGTTAAAAAAATTAGCCAACCGATATATTATATATATATATATACTACTCAAATTTTGAATGAGCCAAATTGGCTCCACAAATCTAGTGTTAAGTATCGCGAGATAGTATTTGTCATTGTAAAATATGTTAATTATATCTTCAAAATGCAATTAGTTTGTGTTATGTCTATTATCAAAAATTACGTGTTAAAATTTTACGCAATTACTCTGCGTAAAATTGGGAGAAGGGGTTGATGGAAGTTAACACATTGAGAACGCCACTCTGGTTGCTCAGCGCGGTTCCGGTACCCGCACATTTTTGGGCGCATATAAAGTATTTTTAAATATTTTTATATATTTTTTACATTTTAACTATTGATGAATATACAGGGTGTCCCGGAACTGGTGGTACAACCGAGCGTGGGGTGATTCTACGTGAAAAACTGAATCAAAAATATAGAATAAAATTTTTTCTTATGACGCTTCGTTTTTGAGAAAAATAAGTTTGAAAATTTATCGAGTATTATATATACTCACTGTATTTCGGAAACTAAAGGTCCTTGCTCGATCAGTATAAGGAGATCGTAGAACTGATACAAGAGGTATCATCATCCTGACAATGTTTGTAAACACTGCACGAAATACAGAAATGCTCTTCTACTCGTAAAAGTAAGATAGCGAAATCCGTCGAGCTGAAACGTGGATCCAGTGCCCGTGTACTCGATAAATTTTCAAACTTATTTTTCTCAAAAACGAAGCGTCATATGAAAAAATTTTATTCTATATTTTTGATTCAGTTTTTCACGTAGAATCACCCCACGCTCGGTTGTACCACCAGTTACGGGACACCCTGTATATTGATTGAATATATATGATATCTGGTGAAGCATTTTTCCTTGTGTAGTGGTGTTTGGCACAATTTGCAACTATATCTTCTTTCACTCTTTTTTCCAGTAGCGAAACTGACTCTATATTTTTGTGTTAGGAATTTCTTTTTGCCTTTGCCTATAATTGGTTCAAGCGTACGCTGTTTCATATTGCCAGACATTCTATATGGCGGGTCTATGGGTATGGAACTCGTTGTATTTGAAATATTTTCTTCAATAGTTAACACTAGAACGACCGACGTTAAATGTATTACATATAAATATATTAAATAAGAACTTTGTAAGAAGAGGAATCAAGGGGTGGAAAATATGATCGGTTTGGTAATCTGTATTTTATAAAATCAACTTAGAATTTCTAGTTTACGACTCACCTGTAAACTTAGGGAATTTTTTGAAAAAAAATGTGAACACGTCATTTGGACTTGCTTGGTCGTTCTAGTGTTAAAAACGTATTCACTGATTTTTCCTGTATTGTCCCTAATTTCAATTCAAGCCACAACGGTCAGCTTGCTGTAAGCGAGATATCTGGTCATCCGTCCTCAATGTGTTAAGACAGTTTGAAAAAGTTTGATAATCAATTGTTCCCGGAAATGTTTCCTTCGTTAGAGTTCACGATACTCGCCTTGAGTTGGTAAAATTATATGGTTTTGAACAGTGTATTTTAAGATCTTGCCGAAATTTCAGTAACACTTGGATCGGGTCCATGCATCATTTTAATGACATTGGTGTCTCTCAACGCCGCAACTGGACTTTAATGCGATTTTGGCAGCGATTACGTACGGAAATCGTGAGCTGTCACAAATCAAAATACATTCGTGAAACCACCAAGTACAATTATGCCGTTATACAAGCTGACAGTATTTTTTTCAGTTACCATTTTTAATTACCATCCAACCGGAAAAATTTATCTATTAAATTGTTCACCGTGCTTCCTTGCATTCTTTCCTGACATTACTGATTTCATTGCATTATTTCTATAATTGCGCGTCGAAAATTTCCAGCCGAGAATCGTAACTATGTAAACGTGATATTTGTTGGATACAATCGGCACAAATTGGCGTTAAATAAATATAATTCAAGAACAATGAAAATACAAACAAATTCCAGAGTGTCCTGATTACAGCCTGGACCGTGATTATTCGAATAAATTTAATAGCGAATACGTGTAACGATTAAAAAAAAAAGTAGAACGTGCATATTTGAATATACTTACTGGAAACTTAGGTATTAAAGTCAGAAGCAAGAAGTGCAGTAGGCACATTTGAATATCTGGAGAGAGCAGACCGAATCATAAATTTAAATGGTAAGAGGGAGCGGGTAGTCACAGCCATAATCGCATTGCTCGACTTTTCTACTATACTGCACGTAATATTGGAAGTGAAGTAACAAAAAATCGATACTTATGAAAGACATAAATTTTATTTATTTTTGCCCTTCCTGCGAAATATTTCCATTTGTCGATTTATCATTTCTTCCTGGCCAAATCTTGCTGATTTAATATTTTAAGATGTGAAAGTGTTATAGGTATTAATCACGAAAAAGAAACTATCGATACGAGATGTTAAAAAATATTGACCAAATTAATATTCGACTGTTGTATTCAGTGAACAATATTTAAATTAATAAATATATGTACTATATGTTTGCATGTACTGCAAAATTGAAATATATATAGGAATATATTAAATACTATAGTTAAATAATATTTGACTAATTTCTATGCAGTGTCCTATCGATATCTCGTAATTATATTAATTTGTTTTAGAAATTACGGATATTTGAAGTCGGTATAATTTTTACCTGTATATCTAGAAATCCTCTTGCTTCATATAACAATTTTGGATTAGTAAAATAATGCAAGATATATTTTAGAAACTGAGTAAACTGTTTACTGTTACTCCGTCTCAAAAAGAAGTAAAATTCCAAAAAGGATAAGCTACAATAACAATGAAACGTATATGGAAAATGATGAAAATATTAACCCTTAGAGGACTAGCGATGCATACATGTGGCCTGAGAAAAAATATAACTATAGATTATCGCTGCATTTATAAACGGTTATAGTTTAAAAAATTGAAATACAACTTGCACGAACAGTAAATCATAATTTATATTCATTAATAATCTAACTTTCTGATTACAAGGTGGTTCTGAATCGCTAAATAAATAATTATTTTTCGGTATTCCAAAATATCTCTGTCCACAGAGAGTAAATACGTGGACCTCCATGGGGGTGTTCGGCGCTATTGAATTGCATATTTGCTAATAAATTGCAATATTTATGAATTTTCGAATATACTAAATATTTAAACATTGGCGCTGAAAAAATAAAGGTCTGCTGAATCTCTATCTACTAGTGTTTTTAAAATTTCTGCTTTGTAAAGATGTGATTTTAACACTAGATCTCCCAACGATTAATTCAATATATTTAAAATTATCAAATAAATATGTCCGAATAAAATAAATGAAGGGGGAAAAAATCTTGATCGATTCAATTGCCTAGAATCTTCGATATAGACGTACAAAATTGAAAAAGAAACAACATCAGGAATTACTGGAACATTTTTAAGAAATTGAGAGCAAGTCATTTCGACCACTTTGGTAGTTCTAGTGTTAATAGAAAAACATGTTAGTAGAAGTAATGCAATTAGCGAAATACCGGTGGTTTATCGCGTTAAAATTAAAGTTATTATTAAAAATTATTATTCATATTTAATAATCCTCTTTTTCTACCATGTAAAATATTTCTAAAGGTTCAATTCGATGGTGCATCATTTTGCTTGTAATTTCACTTGCTGAGTCAATTAAGTACCCTAGTAAAAGAAAATTAAAATTAAAAATTAAAACAACGACCATTGATAAAATGATATACTATTTTATATATTTCACTTGGTATTAAATAAACACAGTGTCTGTAAAAATACTGTAAGTAAGAGTATAATCGATTTGTCGAATGGACAGCTCAAATACAATAATTCTTCCGGAGAAATGATTTGCTTTATTCAAATAAACTCCGGGATTCCATAATCACTGCACAGAATAAACTGCGATGTAAAAAAGGAACTCACGGATTGCTCACCGTTCTCACTTGAGAATGTTATTTGCGTTATCTGCTATTCTTAGATGCAGATTACGCATCGGCTTGGTCGTTTATAAATGACACTGCGCTATCGTTGCAGACAAGAGCGGAAGAGAAAAAAAATGTTCGCGCGCTCATCTAATTGTTAGACGATTGAATGAACGCACGTGTCGTTGCAGCAAATGCATGACGAATTGCATCTACATACAGTGATTAAATTGCATAACTTTATATAAGTTTCAGCAAAATCACTGTAGTATATTTTAAAAATTGTGTTCTTCCATTATAACAGCTAAATAACAATTTGTAATTATTAACTTGTATAATACCCAGTGAATAAGCTTTGATTATTCTATATGAAAACTAGAATTGAATAACGAATGGCAAATGAAATATATTCGAGCTGTGATAAGAATTTAAATTTTTACAGTGTCTTTACATTAAAGAGTAATTCGTTAATAGAAAATCACAGATAATAAGGCTGGTGTAAGATAAAGATTTTGCTGGCATCTTCGACTATGCGATCTTTAGGTTATTATCTATTGCAAATTGTAATCCGAAAATTGTTGAACGATGATGATATTGTAGTAGTTGAATGATAAAATTATTGTTAAATATGGTTATAATATGGTTGAATAAATTTTGTGCGCTCCCTTATCTTGCGATTTTTAAAGTGTGATTTTTATTGGTAATATGCATTTGATAGACTTTTCTTTATATGCAGCACAAAAAATGGACATCAAAAATCACACGAAAAGGGAGCGCGGAAAAAGAAACCGCAAAAAAAACGCATATATATATTTACCTACATACAAAGCTCTGTAGGTATATTTCGTTATGGATAGTATGAAACAATAAATTATCCAGTGTAAAGTTAACGTTTTGGACGTGTTGCAAAATGTTCAATGAATATTAATTATTTTTAAAAACCGCTAATTATCTTAGGTTGATAGCATTGAAACTAAACTGTTAGCATTGTTAATAATTATTGAAATATATTTGAATGTGATATACTATACAATTACATTTCCAAACTGTAACCGCCGTTTTACAATTATTCCTAACAAAGATTCTTGAAATTGTTAAGGATTCGGATTTCAAGGAAACTAAGAGCTCAAGGTTTTCCTTTACTTTCAACTGAATTGTGTCGTACGTATTTAAAATTTAAATTCAGTTTCTTTGATTCTGTTCTTTTATTCACTTGAAATCTGAAATGGATAACACAAAGATATTAACTAAGAGGATAAACATAGAACTAAAGTTGGGTGCTCATTGGCACAAGAAATTAGCTGTTGAACAGAGGAAAATTTCGCTGAAAGTTTCCCAAGCTACTATATTTTAATGTACAATGTATGCCAACAGTGCAATTCATTGTCTGCAATTCTTTGCAAATACAATATTACTGTTCTTGATTTTTCATTTCAACGTGACATAATTTGTTATCAATCAAGCTTTGAGAAAAATGGAAAATAATTTGTTACTTAATAAGCGAATAGTTGTTTACTTTCAATTGTAATTATAGTTTGATGTCACTATTTTTGTTCAGTACTTACTCTTCAACTTGTCTCTAAGATGAATCGAGGGCTTGTATATACATATTGTTTGGCACGTGCAAAGAACGTTTCGCAATACTAATATCTTCGGTTTCGTAGAAAGTGCAACAGAATCGTAGACATAATAAATTATACATATTAATTATACAAAACATCATACATCTTCTTCCTATCTTACGAATTAACTATATAAGTTGTAACTATAAAAAATGGGCAAAATATATGTCCACCTTAAATGTTACCATTATTTGGAATACTATTTGGAGGATCGGAAAGTATTAGGTTGGAAACTATGAAACGGGCGTTTTTGTTTAGTCTGTGTTCAGCTGCGACTGAGAGATATTCATTGTAAGGTGTACTCGATATTTTTATTTATACATTTTAAAAGTATTCTTCTTACTCATTTCGTAAAATCTTTTCGTGTTTGTATCCTATTTTTATTTAATTTTCTCCGAAACCAGACGGAAGCAAAACGCGATTCACATCTACTTTTCTCGTACGAGTTCAAATTGAATCATAGCGCAGCTCAAGCTTCGAGAAACATTAATCACGCATTGGAGATGGATCTAATAATGAAAAAAATGCTCAATATTGGTTCTAAAAATGTCGTTTTGACAATTTAAGTATCGTCAACGAGCCTCGAGGAAGACCACCGAGCCATATTGATAACGAGGAATTAAGGACGACTGTGGAATTCGATCCACACACAATTATTTGTGAACTTATAATTAGATTTAAACTAGGAAGTAGCCATACGGCTGTGTTAAAACATCTGCGTGTAATAAATAAAGTATTATTTTTCTTCAACGCCCGTTTCATAGTTTCCAACCTAATAATATCGTTCCTTCAGGTATTTTGCTCAAAAACCAATTGATTTATATCGATCTGGTATTGATAATTGGCACAATAGATGACCAAAAGTTGTTCATAAAGGGGGTGATTACAAAAACTTGTTACAAATTTATTTGCTTAGATTTAATGTAAAAAAGAACATTAATTTCTGGTTTCCTTACTACAAAAAAATTAAAATTAAAATATTCCAATACAAGCATTTTTCGCGTGTCTGAAGACTGAAGATATTTCAAGGCCATCTCTATTTTTTTAATAAAATACTATGTTTTTTTTTATCGCGATGTGATTGCCGATGTCGAAACGATTTCATCAAGCTGTCGTGGAAGGTCATGCAAGGTCTAATGTGGTAGTAAAGTAAACGTCCTTATAGTACTACCAATTCATGTTAATGTTACATACACCCATGCCTACATTTCTAGCTACACGCGATGTGCTGATACAATATAAACAATGTTGAAAGACCATTCGTTTGCATAAAGCTATAGAAGCCGAAAGTGTTTTCCAACAAATGTATGACCTTGCTGGTCGAAATCGGCCTTGCCAGCAAGGAGGACTCATTGCTCTGATTTGTCATTGCGTAGTCTTGAGTCTGAAAATACTCGATCAACCCTTGAACTGATCTTATTTGAGTTGTAAGGCCGAATACTTTGCTGTGATTGATGGAAGCATGAAAATTAGGTAATGCTCCTCGCGATCACTTGTTATGAGCACGAGATACTCTCCGACAACTGAAAGATGGCTAGGGAGCGACGGAGCCTCTCGTTTCCAACCGCCTATTTCTGCCATTTTGGTTTTGGAATGCCCAAATCTAATCTCCTAAAATTAACACTCCGCATAATTGTTTACTTTGGCACGATGGCTTGGAAATTTCGAAAACGAAATGGCAAAAATAGGCGGTTCAAAACGAGAGGCGCTCGGCAACATCTTTCAGTTGTCGGAATATAGTTCAGCGGCGAGTGAAAACAATGAACTGGACAGAATCAATTCTTCGCAAGTGACGGCTCTTCTCCATAATTATAATAACTTACTAGAATTTCCCGAGAGCACGCGAAACATTTTGACTTACACAGAGAATTCATGTATGTACGCATGAGATACACTTTCATAAATGTAAATGTGTACGTTTAATTCGGCGATGTTCATGTGAATATATAAACCCATGTGTCTTGCAAAATCAATAATATAGAAGATTAAAGTTTCACAGTCTTAAGACTTGAAGTAACGACGTTACATCTATTATATTCAAATGCATTAAATAAACACATTGGCGAAATAGGAATCAGGAGGTGAGAAAGATGGTAGAATAAGTAATATATGTTTCTTAAATTTTCTAACGAATATTATGGTTTTATAATTCCATAAAATTACGAAATTCTTTTTAAAAGCTTGGAATCAGTCGTTTTGAGTGTCTTGATAGTTCTAGTATTGAAATTAAAATCAGTTACATTGCATTATTTGAGAGTAGCTGATAGGTCGCGGAATTTTGCAATATTGCAACATGTCTGTTAAGCTAATCGTTCTTTTGACATACATGTGTTAGTACCTTTTCAGAGATAATATCACGTAAAACTAATTACACCAAATTATAGAGTATTTAAACAACAAACTGCCTTGAAACCATTCGTTTCCAACCTAAATAATTTCTTTTAACACATCGACTGCCATGGGGGTCACCGATGACCAGCACTATTGCATTCAATGAAATTTCATGTAACATTTAAATTACAATATTTACGAATTTTCTAATATATTCAATATTTAAATATTGCCGTTAAAAAGATAAAGTTCTGCTGAATATTTACCGATCTGTGTCTACAATTTCCACCTTATAAAGATGCACTTTCAATAGAAAAATGTTCACTTCTATGGAAATGATAAAGCTAACGAAAAACCAGTGGCGTTTAACATTTTAAACCATTACTTTGCGCGTAATGCTACGAACCTTAGGAAGGGCATCTGCATTTCTCGATGGATACGGATGTCCCTATTTATTTTTGACAAGTGAGGCCGAGAATTAAGTCACGTACACTTCAAAAGGCACTAGCTTTGAAAATGGTATAGTAGAATCCCTCTAATGTTGACAACTCGGGCCAGAATCATTCGCTAATGATGACACTCCCTTTTATCCCCACTTTTCATGACTTATTTTCCCCTATGCGCATAAGCATGCGCAGAATTGAAACTTGAGTGAAGGATTCGTGTAAACATCCAAACCCACATAACGCGCCACCAAACTAAAATTCTATTGGGCAATAAAAAGTCCAAGTGGGGGAAAATATAAGTATCAGTAACGGGAGTATCCTGCCAACAGTAGCGACAGAGCAACGTTAGAGGGAGCAACATTAGAGGGATTCTACTGTATTTTATTGCAAACACATTTTTCACAAACCAGGCTGAAGAGGCATTGAATTGTAACCTTCTTTGGGATATTTATTGCCTCTACAGCCCTCACTAGTGCACGACGTGCCTTATGTCTCGGCAGGGTTTTCTAGACCACCCTGGAATAATTCATCCACAAAAGAGTTCCAAGAACTTTGGGACTATCGCCAGGGTTGCGTCTGGAAAACCTCAAAGTCAGTGTCCTTCTTCTCATGCCTCTCAAGGATCCCTCTCCTTAACTTCGCAGGAGTGGGAAAGTTTATAACTTTTCAACCCCGAAACAGGTAGCGAAGGAGGGCGACCCACCTTGGAAGGCCCGTCTTAAACAAATTCAAGGCCCAATCAGGGCACTTCCATCTCCTCGCACGACATTGCTGATTGGATTTTCAGCTCGTGCCGAGGAGATATAAGACCATCCGATTTTCTAAGACGGATATTCTATCACACATTTTTGAATCCTTCACACGATACTTATCCATTTTTTATATCAGAACCTCGTGGTACAAGTTCCGCACAATAATAATATAAGTGCTCTAGTTTACCGTAAAACAAGTGTAAATATAAATTCAGTTTTAAAATTATACAATAAATTATTTGCATACTTATAATCAGAGGAGTTCATAACCAGTAATCAATCATTAGGCATTATTAAGAATATACAGTCCATCTTTTTCGAATTCGATAGTAAAATTATAATCTGACATTCTACATACATGCAAATACTGCAATGTGATTAAACAAATATGTAGAATTTTTTGAGTTAAGAGACAATCACGAAAGAAAGGCACCGAAAGGAATTTAGCACAGATGTTGAATCGAGTATTCTGTATAGCATCTTTCCCATCTGACCTCTGTAACCTCGATACCCTTAATCCTCCGCTGATCTATAGCACGAAGGGGGCCGTAATAACGCCGCTAGAAGTCTCCTGGAATCAGGCGAAATTAAATTTCATGCCGTGGAAGATGACGGGAAGGCAGTCTCTGCTACCGACTTTCTCTTGGAGGGTCTTTGACGTGAAAAAAGATGGACGACAGGAAAGAAGAAACAATCGTCGACGGTACGTGTGAAGATATTTCCTAAATAACCAAGAGAATGTTACGAGCACTCGTCGTTAAGCTGCAATGTCAGTTGGAAGAGGGAAATTCATAAAGCAAGAGCCATCCTACATAGAGTGAATGGCAGATAATCCAATGCGTGGCTTGTTGAATGTTTACTTTCAACGTTTTCCACACCTGGAGAGAAGTACAATTGTTATGGCTTTGTCGAGAATTGTATTTGCTACAATGAACGAAGAATTGTAGGAAATGAAATATGAACGAATGCGAAATATAACTGAGAAGTTATTGTTATTTCCAATAGGAGGAGATTCTTGTAGCTTTATGTTATCTGGGGTGTTTTTCTTTTCCACGTGATATATTCGGAAAGTTCCCACCATTCGAAGAGGCAAAAGTTGATACGTGGAATATCATGAAAACCAAACAGACTGAGAGTCGTCGACCGTTTGTATGTGGTAATGGATTTCTCGTGATGAGTTGTAGATGTTCGGGGCCAAGGAGAATAATATTTATCGTCAACATCTCTATAGCCAATTCTCCGCATTTATCCGCAAACGAAGACTCAATCTCGAACGTTTCTTAACAGACGTCAATTATATTCAATTATTTTTGATCAATCAAATTTTGGTAATTGCTGGAATGGAATCTTTAGTTATTTTATCAGACGCTATTATTAAAACTTGCATAGTTTTGCACACTCTTGAATTTACTTTCATCCTTTGAGAACTAGCAATTCATATATGCGGTCTGATTGTGAGAAAAAACTTAGAGTTCATCACCGAATGTATACGCGGGTAGAGTTGAAATTTGAATTACAGCCGTTGAAATATGATAAAACACATAGTCATTTATAATTTATATGCATTAACAATCTAACTTTTTGATAAAAAGGTGATTTTAGATTGTTAAAGAAATAATTATCTCCCAATGTTCAAAGACGTCTCGGTTCGCAAGGAGTTAAACTTTTTGTCTTTCATTTGATAAAATCATCTACGATTGAACGGCGATGATTGATGAATCAATTACGATGTAGAATTTAATATTTAAAGTATAATAGCTTGCTACTTGCAAGGAAGTAATAACATTGGTCGAATCAAATCCAGTGGACGAGCCACGCCATAATAACCATGAAAACGTCAGCACTGAAGGGAGTGAAAGGGCATTACGAACGCTAGAGAAGTTCCAATGGCAGAAACCCTCAGAATTCTGTCGCATGTCAATCAAAAAAGGGAAGGCCGGAAAATTCTTGAGTCCGTACAGCTCTCTCGGACTAATATTCACACAATGTTGTGATTTATATTACAATAATTTCAATTAACTCTTTGAGGCACGGGAATTCAAAAAATAAAATGACCAATGATGCACAGACATTTTTGAAAAATTTTAATTGAATAAAGTTGGTTTATATTTGTTCGCAAAGTTATACAATAATATAAATTTTTCGAGATGGGACAAAGAATGTCCCACTATGCATCTTCACGTATCGAAGAGATGGGACACTTTCCGCACCACCGTAGTTAATCGTAAAGTGAGAATACGAAGCAAAATCGAACTTATCACTTTACCGATCGGAAGCCTATTAATAGGCTTTACGGACTCAAAGCCTTTGAACTTTTAACTTATTAATTGATTGCCACTCCAATTAATAAATTATCATTTATCATTGCGGTTACCTACGTTAAGGACTCAGTGACGAGAATTTGTAATTTTCGAATAGATATCTGTATCAAGGAAGTATTTGTGGTCAAGTGATCGGTCAGAAGGGGGCAGGGTGTTAAAAAAATACCGGTCATTAAAGTGTTAAAGACAGGGAATGAATGCATTGAACATTGACAAGGGAAATTTTATTACATTCGCAAAATTAGTAGTACCTGACAGATAATTCTATTTGCAAGTCCATAATAAGCTTTGTAATATTAAGTCTACCCGAGTCGAAAAGTTCAGTCTAAAAAGAAATTTCAAATCCTAGATTCTCTTGATTTCTCATTTGCCGCTTAATTATGTATACCATTTTGAACCTCAAAATCCTCAACTAGTGTGGCTACGCGCCTCAAAGTCCTGTAAATATGATTTTTAGGAGTTATATGGACTGATCAAGTCAAATTTTTATTCCAATTTAATCTGACATCCCCTAAAAATATTTCAGAAGTCTGTCGACTCATATTCTAAAAATAGGGCTTTCAGGGGCGAGTAGGAATTAAATTATCATTTTATTCCATATAAATTCTAAATCTCCTAAAATCACTCCAATTCCAATCCAATTCTAAAACTCCTCATTATAAATAGAATGTATGGCTTAATATTGGGCTTATTGTTAGATTAATCTTCTAAATAAGAATGCTGAGGATTATTTTGGGCTGTATGAAGCCTAAATTGATCCTAAACTAGGCAAAACCGGCAAAAATGAACAAGTTTAGGGCGATTGTGGAATTAAAATTTGCATTCTATTATATGTAACATATTTTTCCATATTCAGCCTAAATATCCTAAGTTATTTGGTAATTTAGGAGGATTTTGGGCTGAAATTTTCGACTCGGGTACAGACTCGTCTGCTATGCAGGCGAGCTTTAACAGTTATGTTTTAGCAATTTTGGAGAAAAACAAGGCAATCGAGCAAATACTAGCTTACTTTAATAATGCTAAATATTTCATGTTATATACTATACTCTATTTAATCTTCCATTAAGAGAAGCTATAGGATTTACAGTTAATAGATATTAACAATTAACACTCTAGGTTACTGTTGTAATTCACGGGAAATATAATTTTGACTGTGTTCATCAAACTTCTCTAAATTAGATAATTATTTATGAGTAAAAAAGTTGGGAAAAAATATATATAATGAACGCAACATCCATGAAATTTAAACGACTTTAAATACGTGAATTATTCTCTAAATACGTTATGTGTGATTAAGGAAGTTCGAGCGAATCTAATGTAAAAAACTTTTTCCAGCTTTAAGCTTTGAAACTCTGTATACATGTAATTAAATGCTCGATTGATATATCCTAAAAATTTTAAAACGATCCTCCGTCTAGTTTCTTTGAAGAAAAATGTTAAAAATTACATTTTTTTAGTCCTTATACACAGGCTCTAATGGCTGACAAGCTGTACTCGCGTCTTTTTCGATTTTTTTCGATATTAACATCCCAACTTTAAGGAAAACAAAACTATGTGTAATAAACTTGAATAATTGTAGAATAAGATTAGATTTCAATAATATAACCTTATCGATGTAGTTTCGTTGATAATTTAACATAAACTTCATTTATTACTCATGCTTATTGGTAGCCGTACACGTTACTGAACGTTTGGCAACGCTGCGAGAACAGCTGAGAAAAGTATAAGGATAGAAAAAGAGTTAGAGAGAAAGAGAGAAGATAGAAAATTTATTTTGTCACCTTAGTTCAAAAATTGTAGTTTGAAGCAAATTAGAATAATTTTAGTTCTTGAATAAATGAATGAATAAAATATATAAAGCTATAAATTAATGAAAATACTGTCACAATAATTATATTATAAAGAAAATCAACTGTGTTTATGTTTTTAAAAACTAAAATATTCGATGTCAGTATGAAAACAGGAGTATAACCTCAAATTAAATAAAAATGTAAATAATTACATTGGATCGCACGATAAATCTGTGCATTTTTGTAAATTATTTCCATTCACTCCTGGACTAAAACACTTAAATTTGATAATGCTCTCTCCGTGCTCTCTAACTATAGTACACAGGAAGAACAATACGCTATTGCCAGATCTTCTTATTCAAACGGATGAGTCAAAAGTCACGTAGTCATTTCGTTACTTTTGTTAATTAAATAAATAATATTTAACAATTTTTGGATTAGATATGTTATTATAATTTGAAATAATGAATTTTTATTACTATTACAAGAATTGAGATTACAGAAAAATTCAATTACTATTTTGAGTCATTAGTTACGCTCGAACTTCCTTAAATGCTTGAAAGTGTATAGTTTTGAAACATCTGAATAACTCTTTCTATGGCAGTGGAACTTGTAATTGAAGTATCTAAAAATGTAGGAAAATTAATTTTTTACGAAACCGTACAAGGTAAGATATTAATTTTAGTATTTCACTTGACAAGACCGAGTAATTATCTATATACGTGCAATTAATATTTAAAATTGATCATTCGACAGTTTGAAATTTTACTACTGTTTCTAATCTTTAAGAAACTTTCATAGAAGATTGTGACATTGTAGGGTTCAAAAACGGAATATTCATCAAATGATCGACGTTACTGTTATCAATAGTTACAATTCATTCTCTAACAATAAAGCACAGTTAACAATTTCAACACGTTACCAGTTTTCGTAAAAGGTACACCATACCCGCCGATTCTGCGCGAGAACAAATGAAACCACAGAGTTGTGACTATTGAACAGAGCTGAAATAAATGATAGCAGTGAACCACAGAAAATGAACACGAACAACGAAAACGAGCAAACACGAAAGACAATGCGGTCGTTAATTTAATACCATTTGTATATCATCTTATCGCACACGTTAACTTCCGAACGAATTACCAGATAAATGGCTGATATTAGTAATTGCAAAGACAATCGTTATTATGTCATTTGTACATTAGCCACGAGAACTTTTTCCAAATGAAAATACGAGCGAGTCGAAATTGAGCATAGCGTATCTACAATATAAAGTACCTTTGGAATTTATTGGGTGGCCGTGCAACATGTGGCACGCAATGCGGATAAACGACGACGTTCGAAGAAGGTTGCATTTGGCACTGTATTCTCGGAAGATTTAGGATTGCGAATACATGATGCAATGTAAGAAGCTGCAGTGATATCTCACGTGTTACGGAAATGATGCGCCTCGTGCTGAACAACCGAATGGAGCGCTTCTAGAATGTCGCGGAAATGGATAACGAATATTTAGTACTTTCGAAACCAAGAAGGAAAACGGACATCGTTATATACTCTGACAAGGTACATCTTTCAGGTATCCATATTTTCTTCGGAATAAAGTGAAGCATATTATAAATCCGAACAAGTAGGAACAGCTGTTAAATCCTAGATTTAAAATATACGATATTTATTTCTGATTTGTAAAGTTTGACGTGTATTATGTAAAATAAGTTAGTGACATAGTAACACTTTACCGACAGTCTATTAACACGTTGAGTGCTACGTCAGTCCCTGGGGACTGACAGTGAACTTTCCGTTCAGGCGGCCTCAGTCCCTAGGAACTGACAGTGAATTTTTGTTCGGTCGACATCGGTGCGTGAGACCGGCATTGTCAAGGGTTAAATTATTAATGACGATTAATTTTATGTTAAAATTTAGTGAAGGTTATAAAAATACATATTTTAAGCAAAGATGTGGTTGAGATTTGCACATAATTAGTAACTATTTGTGTTGTGAGTTTTCTGACGAACTTGCATCCGAATGTTTCTGTGTTTGTACTATAATATTTAGAACAATATTTCCAAACTTTATGCGCCTTTTTTTCTTTCTTTTGAAATTTGTGAATACCTTATGCGCTGCCGCCTGAGTGGAAAGTATACCAAGATCGGTGCCGCACTCAACGTGTTCACCCATTCACTACGAGATATCTCGTGATTGCACTATAAGTTGGAAGTATTAAGTTAGAAATAATGGCCCAGCGTGTATAGTAATTTTAAAACAAAAAAACTCTTCGTATCTTTTTGTTTGTATCTTTAATGTTCTAGAGCAGTGGTCGCCACTGTGGTGGTCTGCGAGAAAATTTTGCTGACCCCCAGAAAAATGTGGAATATACTTACCCATCGCATTAAGTTATGTTTTAAGATGCATTGAAACATAATTCAATTCATAACAATACTTTTTATGTGTTCTTAGATCACAATTTCTTTTTTATAAATATATTTAACACTTCAAAAATCCTATTAGTGGTCCGCGAGATTTAAATTATGAATTTACTGGTCCGAAGGTCAAAAAGTTTGGCGACAGCTCTTCTAAAGCATTTCTGCTATTTTTTCTTATTTTAACACGCTAGGTAATAGTTTCTTACCTTTTTGGCAGTCTGTGGGTTAATAGGCTTTTCGGACCTAATGCTTTTGGACTTTTAATTTAATAATCGGTTGCCACGACAATTAATAAATTGTTATTTATCTTTGCGGTTAAGTGTGCCAAGAACTATGTGAGGGGAAATTGTAATTTTCGAAGAGATATCGGCATTGGGGAAGTATTGCTACTAAGTAACCGGTCAGAAATGAGTAGGATGTTTAAAAAATACCGATCGGTAAAGTGTTAAATAAGGCCTGTTGAAGAATTTGTCGTATAATTTTTGTTTGAAAGTTTTTGGCGTGCTTTATTAGCTTACCATTGTTGGCAATGAGTCGCGTTCAGAGAATTTGCAAATTAGTTAATACCATCATAAATCTGCTGGACGTGCATGCAGCTTAAGAGGCTGCATGAGAGCAACCGTCACTAAAACCGTTAACTCTCTAGGCAATTAACGGAGTGCCATCAACGTTCATTTTAAAAAATTGTGAAAATTATAATACAATATGTTCTTTGAATTGATTATATGTTTCTTCTGATGAGTGTATTGATTTAAAAGGTAATAATATTAATATCGGAATATTTAGTAGAATTTCTCGTACTTGTAAGCATGTCGACTGGTGTTACGTGATAATTATGAAATTCATAGGGCCTCGCCAATTAATACATATTTTGCACCCGAAATTCCTACTTTTGAAGTCAAAATTCAACCTTTTGCAAGTCAAATTCACCTTTTTGCGAGTCAAATTCACCGTTTTGCAAATTAAGTATTTTTAAATAAATATTTTATTTCAAAAATATCAAGTGTAAGTTAATTTTAAGAAATTAAAGTTTTTATAAAAATTTTATCACAGAGAGTTTTATTAGATACATATAAAATTCAATTCGTTATGTATTATTTAAAGTATAAATTTTCTGCACACGATTTTCATACGAAGTATAAATGTAATTATGGTTTATGTAGTATGTAATACAATATTAATAAATTGAGCTTTTACATATGCACCAAATATAATTCATTGCAATAAAATTTTAATAAAAGTGTTAACTTTATATCATTTAATTAATATTTCATATTTTCTAAATAAAATATTTACGTGCAAATACTTGATTTGCAAAAGACTGAAACTGATTTGCAAAAGTATGAATTTGAATTGCAAAAGGATGCATTTGAAGTGCAAAACCTGTAAAATGTATGTTAAGTAAAATTCGTAGGCTTAAAGTAGCCAAGATTACAGGGGAAAGAGAAAAATAAAAAAATTACATGGAAGAGAGAATGTATCTAATGATGACACGAGGTGCACTAATACATGTTATTACGTATTTACATTCTTATTAATACCACGTAAATTACCGGCATGACACAAACCCTACTATAATCGATCGTGTACAGCAGCTTATAAATAACGGATTTATCTTTAAATAATAATCAAATCAAGCAAGTTTTTATTCGACGTGTTACGTAGTACTGTTACATAAATCCGTACCTTCACAATTTGTCTAATTGCTTTCACATATTTTACACTTTTTTTACATATTATATATTTGTAAATTTACTTTACAAATGTAGAAAAATAAAATTCTCAATATCACTTATATTAACCCCTTGCCTTACAATGGCACACGATATGCGGTAAATAGAATAGAAAGTTTTGAAAATTTCCGAAAACTGTTAAATTGAAAATGTCAATAGGTCAGGAAACGTTAAATTAATTCTCTGCTACTAATATTGCATCTACTTAAATTGGTATATCGAAAATCAGTGATAGATTATTATTCCAACGATTAATTCGGAGTTATTGTGCGTTCGGTCACAAAAGAAATCGTAAGACAAGGGGTTAAGACCGGAAATGTAATAAAGATATAGGAAGATGAGAACGTTCAAAGATAAATACATAGCTTACCTATTTAAAAATCATTTGCATTGCATTTAGTTGTTATCAGAAGTTTACGGTTTATTTAATCTGTGCAATGCTTCTGGAATCAGCATAATTTTCTGCCCTCATCGTTGAACTTTACGTGATCTTGCTCTTTTAAATCCAATTGCATCTGAGATTAATTGATTGCCTTTCAGAATATACCGAGAAAACGACGCGAAGTTTAAGATCGTAAATTTTCTTTAAAACAATTAAGGCACATTGGCAACAAAGTCATCGATAAAAACGTTGATCTTATCAGTAATCCTGTATCATAATTAAAACTGGTAGTTTAGTCGCGGAGAAAATAATTATGAATCGTAAATCAAGCGGGACTTGTTCGAATGGGAGCGCGGTGTTATGAATAAAATGATTTAGATGTTACAGGTAGGATTAATCTTCTGTAATTATAACAGATAAATGATAAATCCTCCGAGACGCGTGATTTATCACTGTGATATTGAAGTAGGCGGACCGCTCTCGAGAGAGGTATTCACTCTCGAAATAACCAAAGGCGTTTTCGCATCAAGAATGGCAAAACACATCAGTGTGCTGTGATACAATTTTTTATTTCACTTGCGTGAAGATGAAAATATAGTACGAGCTGTTGGATGGGAATGTCATTTTTGACAGTGAGTTAATAAATTATGACAGTCTCGATGAAATTTATGGTACTTGATTCAAGAATAAGGGACTCTGGAATATAAAAACACTTCTCAATTGAAACGTAGATAATATATTATAACGCATTAAGGACACAGGAAATTTATTTTTTGTATTATTTTAATTATGGTGTTCATGGTCATTTTTCTATTCATGCATTATTAACCCCTTAGCCTACAACAACGTGTGACAATCGTAACGCAGTAAACGGCATGGGGAATTTTGAAATATTTCAAAAACTATTGAACTGAAAATATCAGTTGGTCATGTAATGATGAAACTATTTTTGAAGTAAATTAAAATGACTGATTTCCAATCTTTTCCAGAAGTTCTCCTAGTTACTGGGAGTGTCATAGAGCAGATATCCTATGTTGATCTTATAAAATACAGATTACCAAATCGATCATCTTCCCCACCTTTTGATGGCTATTTTTCCAAAGCACTTAATTAATAAATTGAAGTATAAATAGATTTAACGCTAGTAGTTCTAGTGTTAATACTACGTTCAGTCAGACGAAATACCAGAAATCAGTGAGAAACTTTGATTTCAGGAGTTAATTCTGAGTTATTGCACTCGGTATCACAAAAGAAATCGTAGGGCAAAGAGTTAAAGGTCATCTTTGAATTATTATACTGTAGTGTACTAACATTTAGCTCTCATTTTGTACGAATTATTTCATACTGCTTTTTGTGTTTAAATGTCAGCAACAGCATAATATTTATTTATTCTACAATTCTTAGATTTTTATTCGTTCTAACACATTACGTATGTATAATCCTAAGTAGTAACACTACAGTATGATGATCTACAATCACTACAAGTAAAAAAGTCATTTTC
Source organism: Cerceris rybyensis (assembly GCA_910591515.1). Lineage (NCBI taxonomy): Eukaryota > Metazoa > Arthropoda > Insecta > Hymenoptera > Crabronidae > Cerceris > Cerceris rybyensis. Next base: position 11,491,646 of record OU342793.1, read on the forward strand.
AATTTAACGGAACATACATTTCCTACATTTTAAGGTTGCATTTAATTTTAAATGGTAATTAACATTAGATTGCCGGATGTTGAGTATAAACGTATTTTGCCTGAAATGGGTCAATTTGACTCAAACATAAAATTGAAGATTTAAAAAAAAGTAATATTTTATTTTAAAGAAACTTTATTCAAAACAGTTTTTATATGTGTATTCTGTTTTTAACACTAGATTTACGGAGCCAATTTGGCTCATTCAAAATTTGATTACTATACCTACATATATATGATATGTTGGTTGGTTAAGTTTTTAATATTAAATCTTTCATTTAAATTGATTTGGAACTATTTTCTTTGCAAGAAAACTTCAGTTTTCTTCTATAAGTCAAATTGGCACACTTCAGAAAAATAGGTGTATCAACATCCGTAAATCTAGTGTTAAAATACATTGTCTGCAGATTTTTTTAATTACATTTAGCACAGACGGCCTTAGTTCTATTTCGTTTGCATGATATTGGAGCTTCATAATTCCACCGTTTTTCAATATTCTGTATATTACATAGAGGCGTGAAGGTATTTTCGGCTTCATTATTAGTATTTACTGTTAATAAATTGTCAAGTTTGAACATGATACCTCTCGCTTCATATTGTTTACAAAACATTTCTTTGCACAAGAAATGAATTACATGTGTTTAAAACGACCGACTGAAAAAATATTTAATGAGTCGATTTGACTCACATCCGGCAAAATACGTATAGCACATATGGATTTTTAGAACTAAGAGGGGGGAGGAGAAGGAATTAGTATTTGTGTACATTCCCCAAATTTATTAAAAACCAATACATATTTATAAAAAAATTGTTTTGGTTTTTCCAAATATATAGCAATAAAATCATACATAAGAGTCAAATTGACTCACTCCAGCAACCTAGTGTTAACACTAGAACTACCGACGTTCAATTCATTATATTTCAATATATGAAATATGTAATTTGGAAAAATAAAAATCAAGAGATGAAAAAGATGATCGATTCGGTAATTTGAATTTTATAAGATCAATGTAGAATATTTGCTGTATGGCTATTCTATAAACTTGGAGAAATTTTGGAAAAAATTGAAGGTGAGCCGTTTTGACTTGTTTGGGTGTTCTAGTGTTAACCCTTTCACAGTTTGGTAAAATTACGAATTTTGGCCCACAAAATGTCTAGTTTTCTTTATATTCGAAAACACTTCGGCATTCAAACTAAACCATGTCTCCTTCTTCAATTATAATAACCTTAGAGAACAGAGGAAACAAAGAATCTAGTCATAAACTTAGATATCTTTGGTAAACTAAACGGGATAAACCGTTTCATACTTCACATTCCGCCCGTGACTGTCACGGGATAAACTGTTAATGGGTTAAAAGGGTAAAACTTCTGAATAGCTTCCGACTATAATATAATCTTCCGTCAAAAACTTCACGAGCATATAAAGACAAAATTTCAACGATACAGTCAATCGATGTCTACTCATAAGTTTGACGGTTAGCACGAATTATTTATTTCCTTTGATCATCGTGCACTCAAGTACAAATCTCCAACGAATCTTGGTGTAAAGCAATAAATAATGAGCCGACGGGAACAGAAGGCGAGACAACTATTTCGATGGCGATGCTGAGGACGATTCCCACTCCTCTTGAATTTCGAGCTCATAACCAGTACGCTCGAACCGCTCGAATTAAATTTGTACGCCATGTTTATTGATAGCGCTCAGCTGTTTTTGTTTTGGCAAGGTTTGCAAAGCCACACATACTCTTACAAGCAGGCAAATATAATAATTTTCGGGATGCGCCACTAGAGAAGTGTCGTCATTACATTATTGTTATTTTGAGCATTGTCGAAGGTTGTGTCGGAAAGATCCCATCCGATGATCCGTATTTAAAGATCTATTCGATTTGTCGCAGCGCCGTGAAATTCATAATTGCAGAAATGCAATGCCACTTAACGTTTTTCTAACGATATTACGCAATCGTTATATAAATGATATTTATAGCCTGATATTGAAATTCAAATGTATGCCGGTAGTTATCGTTCACTAACGTATCGTCGTTCTGATCATTTCTAAAGAACGGCTGACAGCCACGAATTAACGAGGTTTAATACATGAATGAACGACGGAATTTCCGTTTCGCTGATGATCATCTCCTTAAGCGTGCTTTTATAAATTTGCATCAATAGTATTTCCATTGGAAAAATGTCGCTGTCCTCGCATACTGTTCGAATTCTCAACTATGGGAAAATTATTGTTGGTAAAGTACCGAAATTAACAATGATAGGAAAATGCAAAATAAATTGCGGTTGAACAATATTATTTGTAGAATTGGTCGAACCATTAAAATAGCACTATTATTCGAATGGGCTGAATTAATTGCAACCTCTCAATAGCTGTACAAAATTCTACCAGTTTGGATTTAACTTGCGGTGTTTACAGTTAGAATTAAAGATAAATTCGCATCAATGGTTTTTCCATTTGAAAAATGTTTCTATGCCGGCATACTGTTCGAATTCTCAACGATAGGAGAATTGTTGTTGAAAAATATCAGGATCGACGGTAACAGAAAGATGCAAAATAAACTGCAATTGAAAGATATTATTTGTGTAACTGATCGGACCATTAGAATAGACCTATAATACGAATGGACTGAACTAATTGCAAATTCTCAAACAGTAGGCGATGTATCTACAAAATTCTGCCAGCTTGGATTTAACTTGTGGTGTTTACAGTTAGAATTAAAAATAAATTCGCATCAATGGTATTTCCATTGGAAAAATGTTTCTATGCCGGCATACTGTTCGAATTCTCAACGATAGGAGAATTTTTATTGAAAAATATCAGGATCGACGGTACCAGAAAGATGCAAAATAAACTGCAATTGAACAATATTATTTGTGTAACTGATCGGACCATTAGAATAGACCTATAATACGAATGGACTGAACTAATTGCAAATTCTCAAATAGTAGGCAATGTACCTATAAAATTCTGCCAGCTTGGATTTAATTTGCGGTGTTTACAGTTAGGATCGAAGATAAATTCGCATCAATAGTGTTGTCATTAGAAAAATGTTTCTATCCCGTCATACTATTCTAATTTTCCACGATGGGAGAATTATTATTGGTAGCATACGAATTATTAGTACTTTATTTAGTTGAACGATATTATTTGTACAAGTGACCGAACCATTAGAGTAGCCCTATAATGCGAATTGCAAACTCTCAAATAGCAGGCGACGTACAAACATCTATCAGCTTGGATTTAACTACTGTGTTTACAGTTAGAATTAAAGATAAACTCGCATCAATAGTATTGCTATTGGAGAAATGTTTTTATCCTTACATACTGTTCGAATGTTCCACAATAGAAGAATTATTGTTGAAATTATCCTACATGTATATCGAGATTAATGCCGAGAGGAAGATATAGAATAAATTGCAGTTGAACAATATTATTTATATACCTGGCCGAACCATTAGAGCAGCCCTAAAATACGAATGGACTGAATTAATTGTAAGATCTCAAATAGCATGTGATGTACAAAATTCTACCAGCTTGGATTTATCTACTGTGTTTACAGTTAGAATGAAAGATAAACTCGCATCAATAGTATTGCTATTGGAGAAATGTTTTTATCCCTACATGCTGTTCGAATGATCCACAATAGAAGAATTATTGTTGAAAGTATGGTATACCAAGGTTAATGCTGAGAGGAAGATGGAGAATAAATTGCAGTTAAACGACATTATTTATATAACTGGCCGAACCATTAGAGCAGCCCCAAAATACGGATGGACTGAATTAATTGCAAGATCTCAAATAGCATGTGATGTACAAAATTCTACCGGTAGTTAAACTACGGTGTTTACAGTTAGAATTAAAGGTAAATTTGCACTGTCGAATGAATTCAGTCATCGTTCGTTGTATGCGTTCGATCGGCGTCGAATCTATTTTGCTGTCGAAACTAAACGTATGAAACAATTGACAATGTCATAGGACAAGTGTATACAATTGAATCGCACAGTTGACCTTTCATCAAACATGGTAGACTATTTCAGGCTCCTTTCCTGCTGGTAATCTTCAGCTTGCTCAATAATCTGTATTTCATTTATTAATTTCATGGCTGTTCCGCATTGAAACAATGACTTTTGTCGCATACAATAAAAATGAAAAAACGAAAGTCTCAAAACGATTTAACTGTAACCATTATTTCCAGATTAAGTCAATTTCGAAAATCGGATTATTTTACAGAAATCCTTTCGGCTTTTTTCCACTAACTTCATTTTTCATTGCCAACTTTATAATTATTTGCTTATATTACATTCTAACTTAAAAATTTGTCGATATAAAAATGAGTGGTTTTAATCTACTCATTGTCAGAAAAACATCTCATTGACAGTTATTACAAGACATAACAAGTCCCTCTGATTCTACTAACAATATTTCAAATACCGATTATTGAAAATCGCATTAAATTCTTCTATCCAACTTTACAATTTTTGTAATCCGACTAAATTACTCGAGTATCTACAGTTTAACATGTCATTTCACAGAACATTCTGTATCTCATCTCATCAGCATCAATCATAGCGATCATTTTGCGAAACTGTGTCATATTTGACGGATACGTTACATATTTTGTAAAGCTTACAGAGGTTGTAAGCGAACGAGTAATCAATATAGAGGAGAAAGATTCAACGTAAATTGCTGAATGTATTAGCACGTTTGAACAGAAGATTGTTTTATGCTTCTCGTTAAATGCAGGACAAGGTCCGAGAGCACGAAAACTAACGATGCGTAATGGTACGGTGGTGGTGGCCGTGTATATTTATAAACTGCCCTCGTGTTATTAATTCTAAAAACACCACTCCCTCGTTCGTTGTATTAATTATCTCAGAGGCATCTTGTCTCTTGGTCTGTCGCTCGCAGAAGTATCTACTGTCTACTTACAATTAGTGAGTATAAATCGCGTGAAAGGTTTATTTAAGGCGGAATGACTTGTATATTAGGGGATGTCGTGTGCAGTTTATCTACACAGTATTTTAATTGAAGGACCAATTTTCTACTGCAACACTGAAAACGTTGAATTTTCGACAATCTATTCCGACGGTCAGGGTGACAATCATTATATTTGTATCAGACGAAATATATAATTTCAAAATTAAGCTCATCTTTAACTTAAAATCTTGAATATGATACATTTTAAAGAAATGCAAAGAGGCATCTATCGATAAAAAAAGACATTGAAATTTTTGCAATTGCTGTTTGGCGTTATATGATTACTGACTAACTTTTGTTTCGCTAATATCATTATCAGTTTATGAGAATTGTATTATAAATCGAGAGTTGTGTGAGAAATCGGGATGCATGAGTTTGCAGCATCTACATCACATGCGCGTTTTAAGAACGAAGCAGTACAAATTTGCATTTACTTGAAATTAATTATACCTCCTACGTTGATTGTGTATTGTATTACCTGTATGGTGTATAATATATTAATTATGTAGTGTACGATATCTATATTTGTATTAACAGTAGCATTACCAGTGTTAAACCTATTAAATGAGTTTAATATAAAAAAAAGGACTCAAGAGACTTTATGACTTCCTGGTAAATTTCGAGTTTTATTGTTTTTAAAAACGATTATTATAAAAAATGAGGGTCGAAATCATGAAGTAATGATTTCTGTGTCTTTTCTTCATTCCGGGTAATTTCGAAAACGCAAATTACAACTGGATATGAATTTTATTATGCGTTTCGGTAATGTAGATAAAAATCTTACAAGACTGTTAGTAATTTATACCACTTTTAAAAATTTTTTTTGGGTTAGATAAAGTTTCATAAAACCGACCAAAACTTATAAAAATTAATGAATCGTAAAGATCTGTTTGAGGAAATGCATTGATAATTGCTATAAACTTTAATCACATTTTCTTACAACAAATTTGGAAAATCAGCAAGCATTGTGGGTTGTAATGTAATTTACGTTTTCCAATTAGCATTTTAATTTTTAACAAGCTGCGAATTTTGCGCTTCAATATTTCACTACCTTCCATTTCTCGTTAAACTACGCGACAGTCTACGTTAATTGGAGAGAATTACAAGTTGAAACATTGATTGGAGAATTGAGAGAATTTTGGACACAGATTACATGAACTATTGGCAAAACTTATTTGCACCTTGTTTGCAAATTTATTGTAAAACCACTTAGTAATTTCGACACGTTTTCGTTCCATATTTTAACAAATTTATCCCTTTGTGAAAGAATTGAAAGAAAAAATTTAACATAATATTTTCTCAAAATAACTTAATCTGATGTACATTGGAATATCCTAAGTTAACATCAAATACGTTGATGAATGAGCTGCGTCTTGTTCATCCATTTTATAATACATATATTTTACTTTTTTGCATCTTCACCTTTAAAAAGCAAGTGTCATATAAAATCTAATTATACTGAATCGTCGAGTGTACTTTTACCTCCCAACGTCGTTTAGATTCTTCTTTCCTACATTTTAATGCAAAAGCTGATGGTATCTCCACAATCTCTTTAAAAAAAGCTTAATATCGCAGTATAATTAATTGCAATCCGCTACCTGTGAATTGCACAGCATTGCTTCAGACTTTAAGAAAAGCACATTACTGACTTTTCATTTAAATAATAATTTTCAATCATTTATATTTCCTCATTTAAAAAACCTTTTACTATTAACACAATAACATTGATCAGAGAGTTATAAATAATAAAAATATATATTAAATAAGGAATAAAATACTATTTCATACAGTCAAAAATTACTTAGACATTGTCTTCAATACTAAAATTAGTAATGCTTAAATACTTACGCAATTTAGCTTATTTAGCACATAATTAACAAATGTATTAGTTGAAACACTCACGATTTACAACGTGGTAATAATAAATCACTAAAATTACATGCCCAATGGTTGCAATGAATTATGTAAAAAGGTAAAAGCACGTCACTCTTATTAACACTAGATTTACGGCAACTATCAAATTGAGGGGTTTCTAATTTTTTAAAATATTTTTCAAAGTTATAGAGAAGCAATGCAGTAGATATTTCACGCCTATCCTGTAATACACAAATTAATTGACTCATCTTATTCTTTGTCACTTTATCCATCTTTCTTCGAAGTACTTATTTAAGATATTTAAATATAGGAAATCTAGCAGCCGTAAATCTAGTGTTGATGTGATAGTGCTAGCAATTGTCACATGCTACGTCGATATGAAACGTATTTAGAAGTGCTTTCCTTTTCATGCAGCAACTATCGGCTGTCCGTTAATAGACAAGTGAGTGATTTTGTGGCACGAAGCGGAAAATCTATAACAACAATTCGATGATAATTTTGCATGAAAGTTAAGCATAATTCACAGACACGTGCAAATTCTCGTCATGAATTACTCATGAATCGTCGACGATCAGCCTGTAATGACCCCGTTACGATGGCCGCAAAGTACCGTTGAATTTTGTTCACAATCTGCCGAATAATTGCCAAATCGATTGTCGCAATTTGTCCGCGAAATTTCGTCATCTGAAAATACATCGGTGTCTATAATCCCTACTAGAATACGTGATTCCAACGTTCTCTAAGGCTTAATCATACATTCGAATAGCAAGCATCGAATATTAAACAGAATAATTAAATATTGCTACTCTAGCATCACATTAAAAATATATCAGCAATCCACTCGAGGACTCTCTTGCTTAAGAAATATTGTGACAATTAATCTATATTTCAAAATTACTTTATAGTCGAAAATTATATGTTTAAATATTTGTAACTGAAGAATTACAAATTCTACACAAGATAGTGAATATTCATCGGCGAAATAATGAGGTAACTTTGCAATGTTGTAAAATCTCTTCACTAGCATTATATCTACAGCTGAAAGTAATTATGTATGTGAAAATTAGTAAAAAATGTATTATAGAGTAAAAATGTTTCGTTTCAAACGTTGGTGCTGAGAATAATGTGTTTTAAAATCTTTATTCATTATAACATTGAATAACAAATTATATAAAACATTGTGACACTTATCTTGTTTATAAGTTCAAGTATGAAACCAAATAAAAATTCAGTACCGTTGGAATAATGATCATACAGATGGTCTGTTTAATAAGCTGTACAAAATTAACATATCTAACAACAAGAAAATCTCAAGAGTATAAAAATATAAAAAGAAACAAGCTTCAATAATATACATATACCTATATATACAAATTGGTGCACTGGGTATTTAAATAACCAGGTCATCGAAAAAAATGAGAAAATCTGGATATGATATTTTTCCATATTATAAACATATTTTATCTATGGAGTTGATTATAAATGCTTAAAAAAAGACGTCTTATTTTTTATACTTCGTCTTTAGTTACTGCAATGGGATTATAAATACCTATTAACCCCTCACCCTACAATAACGTGTGAGACTCGTGATGAGGTAAATGGGATAGGAAATTTTCAAGTTTTCGAAAACCTATTAAAATGGAAATATTAATGAGAAGCGATGCAATAATATTATTTCTCTAACATTAATATTACGTTAAATTCTACGACATATCAAGGATCACTGATAAATTTTTATTTTATCAATTAAATACTGAATTATAGCGGAGGCAGTCGCGAAATCAAGTGTAGTACAAAAGGTTTAATAATTAACTGTAAAGTGGAGAATTACAAGTAAAAGTCCTCCGCAAAAAATTTCTTCGTAAATTGTGAACACTGTAATAGACAAAACAAGAATAATCTCGTTAACAACGAAATCCTTTCATCCCTGTTAAGCCAACGGAGGACAAATCGGGAATTAGATGCATGGCCTCGGTAAAAACAAAATACCATTGTACTATCACAGTGCAATGAATGTATTTCTACTCAACCTGCGTTTAACATCGTCCTTCTGCAAAACGTTAAAAAACATTTTACCCCGTCTCCATAAAATTAACATTCGAGAAAAATGTGTAATGATGATTGATATTTGGTCTCAACACTTTTATCTTAATAACTCCAAGATTTAATTACGTTTCCTATATTGTTTCGTATGACCATCGTTGCTGCTTAATACGACAGAGAAAGTAGGAAAGGATGATGGTGACGGTGGTATGGGGGTGAAACCCGATGAACTGAAACCGAAGAGCGGTTGGATGCCATTTGTTCATCCGCAGATAATCCTGAAACGACTAAAGCGAGCATTTCTCATTTTCGGTCCACGGCGCCGATTAATCGACCACCCGGTCAGGAGTATGTAATTTATTGGAAATCGACCTACGGCGCTGTGATCTGACGTTCTGCAAAGTGTATGTTTATCTGGTGAAGTGAACTTGCACACCTCATTAAAATTCAACAGTAACGCGGATATATGCTTCCATCGTGGTGGGATAAAAAATTATCGAAATTCACTGACTACTTAATTGAACAATTCATTGTCGTGAGAGATGTATATACCACTCGTTACATCCATTTATAATCGAGTGCACACAGTATGGAGCAACTTGTAGCAGATTTCGCCGGTTTTCTAGCATGACGACACATTTCGAAAATGACAGTTTTACCGTAGGCCCTTTTTAGTTTTTTATTTTTTTCATCCTTTGATATCTATAAATATAGAAAATGTGTATTATACTATGTATTATATACTCATATTATGAGTTTTATTCACAATGGAATAAAGATCACGTAGATTCTTCCTGTGTAATTAACTCGATAACGACACAAAACCAAATGTGTCGGTGTTCTTGAAAACCGGCGATATATACGACGATTGAGAATATCGTTAGGAATTGTCTACATTTTTATTTGTAATCTGTTCGCATTGTAACTTTGAACGACTCTAAAAGGCATTTTTGCAGAAAAAATGAACATAATCCAGCCACAGAAAGCATGATTGAGATAAAACTTGTTGATTATTTGTACATACAGATCATTCAACATTGATTATGGACTAGTCTTCTTTGAGTTTATCAAATATGTAAGGCGCTGCTAAAACTGCAATTTCGGTCCAAATGATTAAGTGGCCTCTAAAAACAATGTCTGTTCATAAAATTTGCAGCCTCTCAAGCACGAGGTGCTTGGAGTCTTCCGAGCCTTTATTATTTCCTTGATGCGACATTTGGTGAAACGAGGATGATCGCATTCTATAAAAGAGATCGTGAATTCAGCGAGGAAATGACGTTGCCTTTAAAGGATTAAGAATTGTTTAAAGCCTAATAACAATTAAAAGATGATTTCTTTTCTTCGGCAAAATATTGTTACGAAGCACCCAGTAGATTCAATGTTACTCTGGTAACGAAACTTGTCAATTGTTTGTTAAATAAAAAGAGTAGAGATTGTACGGTCGGTGGTCCTCGTAGACGGACGTGTTCTCTTAAATTAACGTTATCGCTTTTTAATTCTGTTTTAATTAATTATGTCCGAAAGGATAAGGCGTGCGCGGTCGACTCGTAACATTATATTAAATTGTAATATGAAAGGGATGTAGTAAATCTGCAATTTTCATTTATATTCTGCACTTTTATTTATATATCTAGCTCGTAAAATATAATAGATACAAATATACATGTAAGACAACTGGTATCGTGACAAAGTGTTTTATCGACAATGAAATTGTGACGACGTTTCTGCAGGCAGCGCACCGTGCGACGATTAGAATCGTAAATACAATAACTATAAATACCTCAATTGTTTGCATTTCTTTGAAAACACCTTCAACTCTTTTCCCTTCAATGTCAGCCTATACTAACTAGAACTTTTTATCGGTACTCATTTGCTTATCGAAGTAATTTCGACCTTGAGATTTGATAATTACTATGTACATTCTTGTGTAGTGTTCTCCAACATCTTTATTTCGGTTATACAAACGAGACAAAAAGTGTTTGATAATACTTTGTTAATATTTTTCCATCGTCTATCAATATCAAATGTCAAGTTATAATGGAATAGTGTCTTATAGCCAGTACACATTACTATTTTGAAAGTGGTGTAAGTTCATTTTTTTTTAATGAAGTATCACGCAATTTATGCTTAATATAGTCTAAACTTTTTATTTATAACCAGTTAATGTTTAATATCTTAAAAAATGCTAATGTTTTGTTCAACTTAAAATTGACCGCTAAAAGAAATTGCATAGCCATTGATTATGAAAGTGGTGTAAGTCCAATTTCCATAGACAGGTTGAACGGTAAGTGGCCACTGGTGGCTACATTTGTTTTATTTAACATTTCGAAAATTACAATTTAAGGTTATTTACTTTATTTTCCTCCAAAACTGAATACTTTCACATTAACATCAAACAGTGATATAGATAAGAAGAAGTGGTAAATCAATGTTTTATTATAACAATATTATTTCATGACAATTAAAAATATTTATTTTATTTAATTGTAAATAAATCATGCAGAAATAAAACGCATGAGTGTAAACTAAGGAGTAATCTAACAATAAGAGTCGGAGGATGAATATATGTAATTCCACTGTGAAATCCAAATTAACGAAATGTAAAAAAGGAAATAGAATTATAGAGGTAGAATTTTCAGAAGTTGAGGATATTGTCACTGAGAATTTCAAAACACTGTCAAGAGCATAAATAAATAATACCAATATCTTATGTTGAGTTTAACAATGTATAAATATAATTAACGTTCAAAATAAGAAGTACTACTTCTATTTTATTTCTTGTTATTATCTATAAACAAAATTGAATTAATATGAAGTACATTTTAAGTGATATTTGAGTTTTCAATATTGAAATTAAATGATTCTTACAATGCAGCCCTTAAATATACACTATTTTAGTTAAATTCACCGAAAAGAAATTGGTATAATCAAATCACATATTGATAAATTGACAGAAACATCGTCAGACTTGTCATTATTGACCAATATTTTTTAATTGACACATATGCTAACAATTAGTTTTCACGAAAAAACAGAAAATGGACTTCCACCACTTTCAAAATAAACGGTTCATATATGAGAGTTACTTTCACCATCTAACGAAGGACAGTGTCTCACGTATTGCAACTGGAAGATTACTAAAAATTCTATATGTGTATAATTAATCGAATTAATGTACATTAATATTAATCAGAATAAAATCTCGACAAGTTTTAATAACGCATCTCAATCAAGATAAATCTTAACCCTCTATGGGTGTCTATTCTTCAAAGTCAAATATCTAACTTAGCCAAATATTATAATCCAGCTCGTGAAAATCATGAAATTTTTTACAATTCAATGTTTTAAAATCAGGTTTAATTCACTATTACATATCGTATTTTTATCATTTTCTAATTTTGCTATCGTGATCTTGCATACCGCAAGAAATTTGGACTATAGAGGGTTAACAAAATCACATAAGACAATTTGTCATCCCCATAACGATGCATAGTCCTTATATAATGCTTACATTCTGCTAACCAAATTGCTTCCGATAATAATGATATAATTAAAAATTCACAAAAATTAATACTTAAGGGACAGGTCGAATCTGTTCTGCCTTTCTCGGTTTCCGAGCATTGTTTAGGAGAATTAAGTAGCATATATGTATGGTTTAAAAGTGTTTCAATTTTATTAAATTTTCATAATTTCTTATAATATTTTGCTAAGTTTTGCTAGCATTTTTTATGAGTATGATATATTGCAATACATTCACCTCTGTAAAGTGTATTAAAAATTCAAGAAAAAACGTAAATCTACGTGACCCGTCCATTAAGTGTTAATATAACACCTTGAACTCCGTGGGGGTCACCAGTGATCGGCGCTATTGAATTCAATGAAACATATAACTTTTAAACTGTAATATTTATAAATCTTCTAATATAATCAATATTCAAGTATAGCAATTAAAAATATAATATCCTGTTGACTATACATCTATTTAAATCTTCAAGGTTTCTGGTCTGTAAAGATGTGATTTTAATAGAAAAAGTTTTACTTCAGTGAAAACAATGAAACTAGGGGTGACATCAACGCGTTAATAATATAAGTAGCAACCTCTCCTCACCACTGTCATCAAGTAACAGTCAATATTTAAGAACAGAAAGTTTTACAAAATGTTTTCGTCCAGTTGCCAGTAAATTGGGGGAAAGCGTATGCAACTTGGAAGGGAAAGAGTTAAGTAATTTCTACTCATGACTTTACAATTGTGAAGAAAGCTTGCCAGTATCTAGGTTTGTATTTCCCCTCACCTTTTTAACCGGCAACGGTAGCGATAAACTATTAGTTCACCTGCAATTATATGTTAATTCCGCATGCAAACATGAGTCACGTAATATCACCTACCTCTTTTCTCGATGTATACTCTAATTACTTTCTCATAATCGTAGAACTTTATTCTATTGTTTAGATTACTCTACTGTTTGACGAACGTTTCGAACCTTCAATTAGAAGCTATTATCGTTATTAATTTATTGATATCTTTAACTTTTTAGTCACCGAAAACAAAGTTGCGTTTGATATGTATTAACTGCTGAATTGAATAAATGCATTACTTGATACATCTTTGTGAAATTGTGTCGTTGGAGAAACGTGATCACAATTGTATCGCAAAATATTATTTTCTAACATTCTAAATTCTTAACGCATCTTTGAGTCTTGATTTATGTTGGTCGATTGAAGCCTTAACGATCTAACGTCACCAACTGTCGTCACCAACTGACTTTTATTTATTCTCTGCGGATATATATTACCGTTAAAGCATAGCTAGGTATTTCCTGAATTACCTAATTGATTATTATTTCCTGAATTACTATATTATTATTTTACTAACAAAAATTTGTATGCATGGTCATGGAAAAAATAATCATTTCATTGGCATGGCAGTATGTTCTTTTGATATTATTAATTTAAGACTATTTTTTGAGTCGTGTCGAGTATTCAGTTAACAATTCTTTACATTTCTGTCGGACGTAATCAAAGTTTTTTCGTGACCTGTTAAATGATCAGTTAGGATGAGAATAGATGTAGAAAAAGTGCACGTCTTATAAGTTATAACATATTTATATAGTGTTTGATAAAAATAGAGTAAGAATAAATGATAATATAATCGGTAACGCACAAGAAATATATTATTTCTGTGTTTAGAGTTTAATGAAAAATGTATGGGGGAGAATCTTATTTAGAGATTTCTTATTTAAGACTTCATTGACATAAATTATACATTTCCTTTGTATTACGAATTTCGTTTTCGTAGAAAATGCAAGTTAATCTTTGTTACAAACGAAGATTATTATTACAAATGATTGGCTATTAAGGGAACGATACTTTCTAGTAGATTCTTCTAGTAGAACACCGTTACTTTATGGTAAGTTCATAGTTATTGTGAAGATTCTTCCACGGTCTTCTGTCATTCTAAACGAGTGAATTTGCAAAAGTAAGTGGCACTTTACTGCAGATTTCTTATGCACGACACGCATTGCGTAATCGAAATTGTCTTAACCTTGCATGATATATCGGCATTGGTTGATTCTTCCGACGAAGAAATTATCGTTAGCAGTACAATGAATAAGGATGCTACTATACCTGCTTTTTAAACACTAGAACTACCGACGTTAAATCTACTATATTTCAATATGCTAAATTAGTGCTTTGGAACATGAGACATCAAGTGGTAGAAAAAATGATCCATTTTGTAATCTCCGTTTAGTAAAATTAACGTCGAATATCTGCCCTATTGCTCTCCTATAAACTTGAAGAATATCTGGACAAAATTTAATACAAGAATACTCACAGAGTTGTGCAACAGTAAAATTTCGAATCGTACACTTTCAATAGTGTGCAGCGATTTCCGTATGATACTTAACACAAATTACATGTTACGTCGAACTAATGAAACGCATTCATCCACCAGAAGTTATGTAGTGCTTGGAAAATGGAGTCTGCTCTGAGAAAAAATGGATATTAAGCGATAACTCCTGAAGAATAAATTTAAAACTGTTCTCCCGTGTACATTTATAAGATTTCTAAAATCATAAATATATAATCAGAAAATATATTAAATGTAAGAACGTAGAAGGATGGAAAACTCGAATTTTAAAAACGTAGAAATGTTAGAGTTAAGTTATAAAAATGTAGATATGTAGAAATTAATCAATTTAACAGATAGAAATGTAGGAAGACAGAAATCTTGATATATATTGGATAGAAGTATCATAAATAAGAAAATATATTTAGTAACAATAATTTGCATACTATTGAGATGTAATGGTTACTTCAATGTGTATAATGTCATTTCATAAATTACATTTTAGTTAAATGGAAGAAGCTACTAATCGTACTGTTAGAATAAAGCGATATAACACCGAAAATCGTTAGCTTTTAGAAGCATAGAACTTTACAGCTTTACTACTAATTGTTAGACTAGAGTTTTAAAATCCTAAATATGTCTATTCCGTTATGTTCATTACATAGTTCTGCCGGCTTTATTCTCCAGTAATTAATCTCCCATGTAGAATAATAATTTCTTTCCGTCCATATGGCAAACTTTATTGCAAACAGTGTTTGAGAAATTTTAATCATAATTGCGGGACGAGTTATCACTTTAAACACAATTCGTCAGTAACCGACAATGTTAATTGCAACATGACTTTGATATTATAAAATTACCAAATTTAATAATACATTCAATTTTTAAATATTGATACGTATCATAAATATATATCTATCTGTGCCTTTAAAGTTTGTGTTTTATGAAAATCTGATTGGAATGGAAAAATGTTCACTTTAGGAGAAATAATGAGATTGGGAAAATGTTGTTGGTATTCATCGTGTTAAAGAATGGCAATTTGGGGAAAAAAGTTTAAAAATTCTACTTACTGATTCATTGTCAAGTTATATTATCAAATTTTCTTTCGTATCTGCTGTCAATGAGATACGTTTAGAACGTTTTATACAATTAAATTAATCTCAGTACATCCCAGTTTCATTTACTCATAGCTGAAAATTTCCAATAAAAATCTCCATGCATAACGTTCCACTGAAACTTTATTTTTCTAGCGGATAACCGAATCGCCCATTATTTCCATCCCATCCTCCTGTTTTAACGAAAAAGGAACAGTTTTTCCCGTTAATCGTCGGAGCTAGCTGGAAGCAAGGCTCTCGTTTCAGCGATCGATTTAAAAAGTAGCGCCCTGAAAATTGTCCCCGGGGCTGATGTCGAGTGTAATTCAAAATTACCGTTAACACAAACGATATTATATTTAAATGAAGATAGGCGAAGCCGAGGGGGCCGTTGGCAGTAAGCTCAATTGAGCCCGGCAACGACCGAGAGAGGCATCGTATCCCTTCTTTTACGCGTCCCCTTAGTCCAACACATTTTAGAATTTCCTTGTCCATAAAGAAATAAATAATACCTCTGGATATTTCGAAAATATCTCAATTCCAAAAAGCGAAATGCGAAAACGAAAATTACTTCTTAAAGGAAAAAGTTATCGCTTGAAAAATTATCTCGTAAGAAAAACACAAAAAATTTTTATAACTCAGTTTCAACATTTGATGGTACAAAAATTCCAGAAAAAAAATGAAATCTAATTTATTGTAATCTCGTTATTTGAATTAACTCTAGGAAAATACTATTTGAACTCTCTCCTTGATTACAAAGTAAGTTGACACATGAGTCAATCTTGGTAGCTTTTTGGCAATATTCATACTGTGATACCATTGGCATTAGTAATGTTTTCATGGCAGTTGATTCTTTTGTTGCTAGGAGATGGTAAAAAAAATGTTGAACGCACGCAGTCCGTCTTATTGTTAGGTTTGCTCGTGAGCTCTTCAGTAGGGCTGATCAAATATACCCAGCAGGACGGTTTCTACTTGGGGATCGATTGTATAGGAATCGGCTGCGAATAAGAACCTCGTGAATACTCCTGCTAGAAAGGTTAATACATGCTGATTAAATACTAGATCTAAAAACATGGTCAAAATGACTTGTTCTCATTTTTGTAGCAAATTTTCTCAACATTTTTAACGCTATTTCGCTTTCTGTTTCCTATGTCTATCTTGTACACTGCGAGAGATTAAATCGTTCTAATTTTTTGCCCTCTTCAATTATTGTCTTCTTATATAATTATTTAACTATAAATATATTGAATTAATCACCGAGAGATCTAGTGTAAAAGTAGCGATGGATCGTTTGCGGCGCACAGATCGAAAAATCGAGTGACATTTTTACATAACTTTCGAATCGTAAAAAATATCGTGATGAAATTTGAACTGAAAATATTTTTAAAACCTTTTTCATGTTTATACAGTGCTTTCTATGAAGTACAATATTTACTTTTACTAAAAATAAAAACAAATGAGCCTAAATAATCTTATCACCTTTTTTATATTGTAAAGTTATTATTTAAAGTTAAATAACAACTAAACTGTTTATTAAAATATAGGGATATAAAATGTAAGAAAAATACACTAAACGCTGTTCGCTCACTCTATTCTGTTGGCTGTTACGCTAAAACGCAATGTGATGGAACTGTTAGAACTGAATGCAGAGGAAAAATTGAAAACTTAGCCGAAGACTCATCTATACTATAGAAAAAACATGTTATGTGATCTAATCGCTTCCTCAAGTAAATTCTCAAGTGTCTGACATAATCCAAATGACAACTCGTGAGACGCACGCATTAGATGTAGATAATTTCAGAAACAGGATGTGGTTTTTACATTTTTATATAGGTGAAAGCATGCTGAAAATGTATTAATATGTAAAAATTTGGAAATTAAAAGATGCACCTTATCAAGAGAAAAATACTTATCTACTTTTTTCGTTCTGTTCAACATTATACTTTGAATACAAAATTAACGATAATTTGTAATTAAAGATCTTTTTACTTAACATTATAGAATACTTTTCATGTAAAAAAAAAATGGGAATGAAATATTAGATATAGCTGTCAGAATACTTCTCAAAAGGCAGGCAGTCTTTTTCGTAAGAAACGCCGTATTTAAAATATCTAAGTTTGAATATTCATTGTAATTATAATCTCTGTTAAATCCTATTAATAGCTTTGGTTCCAAAACTGATAAACATTTAACAAGCTGTATGTATCTACTAAATATTGATATGAGAAGGTTGGTTTTTCGACAAAATGTCACTAAATTTCAGGATTTAAACCACTGTGCGGCGTAACGGATCATACCGCCACAGTCAATTTAAACTAATTTGATTAAATTCTGCACCATTGAATATTTTCATTTTCGCCATAAAACAGTGGTTGTAAATAGTGCGGAGTGTGCATTTATTAAGTCTATAATTTCATTATCAATTTGCAAGTCGATCGTGATACGACATATAATTTGCTGAGGTGGAAAATTGTATCGATTATAGCTTTAAGTGACAAAATTCGTAATATTGAAAGACGAATATTTTTTGTCAATTATTGTTATTCGTGTAAAAACTCGATAGTAGAAAGGATTTTTTACAGCAAAATTGATTGTATCGATTTCCAGACAAAATGTAATTAAGCTCATTAGCGGAGAATACATTTCACTAATATTTAAAGTTCCAAGGAGCATGTATAAAGAAAGTTTAATACTTACTAATTCGTAATAATTAATATGTAATTTGCAATTTTTAATTAGTGTGAAACCTAAATTCAAAGTAATTTCAGATTAGAGCAGCAATAAAAGTGATTTTCAGTTCGGGCTGATATTCTTTCTCTATAATTTCAGATTGATATCAACGATAGCTCATTTTACAGGTTCGCTGTATATTTTCTGGCGATGTTAACATTTCCCCGTTAAGGTTTTCCTTTAATGCATCCCATAAGAAAAATGTAGAATTGTACGATCAGGTAAACGAGCAGCACATTACACTCGCTCGTTGCGTTCAATCCAACGATTCGGAAACTTTTTTTTTGTGCACTATTGTGTATATTAACGCCATCATATCTGAGGATCTCTTAACACTAGAACTACCGGCGCCAAATTAACATATTTTAATAAATTAAATAAGTACTTTGAAAAAGGGGGAATCGAGCGGCGGAAAATTTGATCGATTGGGTGATTTACGTTTATTGATATAGACGTCGAATATTTATTCTATGACTCTTATATAAACTTGGAGAATTTTTTTAAAAAAATTGTGTACCAGTCATTTCGACTGGTTTGGTAGGTCTAGTGTTAATGACACATTTTTAACAAACCTCCTGATACGTTTTTCAAGAATGAAATGTATTTTTATCCATTAAGCAAACTTTGATAAACAACGGAGTAATTATCGTATTAGTTGTAATTCCGCAACAATCTTACTAAATCATCGCAGATTCTTAATTAACCCAAAATGCATATTTTGCAGATTTAATTAAATGTGAATTATGACGAATGCTTCATTGGTAAAAACAATTTTTGGTGGAAAACGTTTGATATAAAAATAGGAATTGATAATGAATTAGAGAAGTATGATGAAGAAAGTGATATTTCTAGTGATGAGAATGAAATTGTTGCTAGGTACTAGGAAAAGAAAGTCTGCAGTTCGAAGAAAAAGAGAAGCGAAACAAGACATATATATCAATTCTGTCTGGTTCCACTTCACAAGGGTAATTGCTTTACAAAATATCACACTCATAAAAACTTTTCAAATAATAAAAAATTAATAAATAACTTTCTAAAAGCCATTCATACATTTTTATTTAATTCTCCTAAAAACTGCCCGGAAACCGAGAAAAGCAGAGTATATTCGACCCGTCCGTTAACCCTTTCCGCTCCGAAATATTATACCAATTTAGTAGTGACCCAAATAAAATTAATTTCCAATATTTTTTATCCTTTATTAGTCATTTTTTTAATGACAGTGACAACTATAAATACTGACTGATATTTATGTAATATTACAAAATCATTATGACAGTGGAAAGTCCATATCAAATCATTAGAAAATAAAATGAAGTAAAAATCCATGACGACTATAACTCCACATAGGACTGCGAAGGGTTAATATCACTAAGAACTCACCATAAGTTGATTTCTCATTAGTCATGAAAAATTCAACCTAAAGTAAACCATTCAATAATTCGAACATATTCTATTGCATTTTGATTACTTTCTCAAGTAACGATTTCATTTCGCAGAAACCACCTACGAAGTTTCGAGCACATTCTCTCAAGGTTCGATATTACGTGCGTCATATTTCATAGTGCTGCGAATTGCGGTTCAAAAATTTCTTCAGGAATGATCGGGAGTACCGCAGTATGAGGCGCAAAAGAAATATAGTATATATGTATATACATATACCACAGACAAATAGCTAGAAACACTTATTCCACCTATCACGCGAAACGATATCGTGCTACACGATAGAATCTTATTTGCTAAATATAATCTTCCTGGGCATACGTACTTATATATGTATATATGTATTTACGTATGTGCGCGAGTTCCCCGAGACAGTAAACAAAATCATTTTCCTGGCGTAATACGAAACTGATGTCAGCACTTTCTACGGATAAATTAAAATCTAATACCGATACACATTATCCCTCCATTTATTTCAGACTCGTGAAAGTCGGACGAGAGATATTTCCGGACGATTGAATTAATTGCGAGGTAGATTGAATGACGAAGCTCGGCGGACCCTAACGTGGAGCAGAAATTTATCGTGGAAAATCCGTTAAGCGCTTTCAAGATCAACGTTCGGTTAAGCGACAGGATTCGATGATGGTAATAAACAGAAAAGTTTCTAGTGCCATATACGAATGTTATTATGCCATTTCTATCAAGATAAAACCGGTACCTTAACAGTTAACGGACTGGTCGAATGTACTCTGACTTAATAAAATCTACACCACTTCTTATAATATTTGACAAAGTTATTTATTAACATGTTTAGTATTATTTATGAGACAGATATTTTGTAAAACTGTCAACCTTGTGAAGTGAAACCTGACAAAAGTGACACATATAACATGTTTCACTTCTTTTTGTATATTTCGTGTAAATACGAAATTACTTTAAAATAGTAATATAAATTAATGGTACAAAGAAAAAATAACACAATGTGCATACAATGAATAATTGACACAGCGTACTAAAAATTCAAGCAAAAACGTAAATTTACGTGGCCCGTCCTAGGAAGTCATAAAAAAAAAACATAAATTTACGTAACCCGTCCGTAAAGTGTTAATACAAATCAAACAGGTTTTAAGTGTTAATTTTGTTGCTGTTACAACTTTGTATCATTTATTAACGCTAGAACTACCGGTATTAAATATATCATATTTTAATATATTAAATAAGTACTTTGAAAAAGGAGGAATTAAGAAATGTAATAAATGGACGAATAATATTCATCCTATGACTATTTTAGAAGGTTCAAGATTTTTTGGAAATGTGTGCGTAGTAGTCATTTTGACTTGTTTGGTAGTTCTAGTGTTAAGAGAAGTTGTAGTGTTTTTATGGAAATGATTATTGTGAAATAGAAGGTTCGTTTGTATCGAGGATTTATGAGCGATGAAATTGGGAATACTTTTGGACGGTGAAGCTTAAAATCGTTGTGGCATATTTATTAGACGGCACCTGCAAATCGAATTCCGATAGTAATTTCGAAATTTAATCTTGGCGCACCTTCTCCCGATATTTCTCTAGTTCTGCCAAATTTTATGGTACTATTAAAATTCAATTCTTGTATGTCGTATTAACATCAACACCTTTGCATCGTTCTCGCCTAGGGAAGGGAAATTGTAATTATTTGGGGGAAGTTTAAAATTGTAATTGGTCTGGGAGAAATACGGATACACAAACTTAATTTCCATTTTTTCTCAGTGTAGTCACTCCCTCGAGAACGAAATTCGGATTGAATTCAATGGTTTTATCTTCACAATCTTAATGTATTGAGTTATAAAATATCTTATGTTCAAAAAATCAAATATTATGAAAACTTTATCCGTAGTCTTTAAGCTTCATTGCTATAAAGTATAAATTTCTTTCAAGAAATTTCTAAGTGTTATCAATTTCAGATAATTGCGGAGTTTTCCGTCGAAAGAATGCTACGATTAAAGAGCCTCAGAACCATTCCAGGTTTAAATGAGGGATTGCTGCAGGAGATATAAATTTTAAAGGCGAAAAAATGGATGAATAGTCAAAGCAACGAGCAGTCCATCGTCACATAATATTTATATTTTTCGCAGGTGCAAACTTTCGAAAACTTTTCGGTCAAAAAATATAAAAAAACTTTCAGTGAGACAAAATTGCCAATTTCAGATATCTTTCGATATTGAAATTTATCTCTATCTTCTCATTCTATAACTTAAAATATTGATATTTTTTATTAACTTATTTACTTTCCTGATCCCTATTTTCGGATTTACCCATTTTCTAAACCTTTTAATATCCAATTAAAATATTTCAAATATTTTGAAAATTAACACTAGACTTACGGACGTGCAATCTCTTACACTGCGATATATTAAATAAAAAGTTTGAAAATAGAGGAATCAACTGGTAAAGAAGATGATCATTTAACTAATTTGTATATTATAAAATACATGTGAAATATCTACTTCAGCCACGTCTTTGTAAGGTTGGAAGGCGTTTTAAAAAGTTAGGAATCCGTCAATTCCATGGCTTCCGTAAACCTAGTGTTAAATGTGTTTAACACTACACTACCAAGCAAGTCAAAATAACTGGTGCCCAATTTTTTCCAGATATTCTCGAAATTTATAGAAGAACGATACTGCAAATATTCTACGTTGATCTTATAAAACACAAATTACAAAATCATTTTTTCCATCTCTTGATTCCTCAACTTCTAAAGCACTAATTAAACATATCGAAATATAGTAGATTGAACGCTGGTAATTCTAATGTTAAGTCAATCAATTTTAAATATACTTTCAAGCAGTAATTTCCATAAATTACTTTCATCCTTCCGCCACAATATTACTATGCAGAAACAAAAGTACCAAAAAAAGATTCTCTGACGAATCAATTAATACAATTTAGTTAATAACAGTACAAATATCAATATTTAACACTGCAGTCAACGTATCAACTCCAAGAAACGTAATCACAGTATGTCTCATAAAGTTTAAATCGCTATAGTATACAGCACTTACTTGAAAATTTTCGATTCTTTGCTGACTTGTTGTGATCACTTGATGATCATTCTGTCGGAAAGGTTCACCAACAATCGAACATACCCAACGGTTTCTCGAAGCACAAATAACACGGCATCCTCGAGCACGATCATAAGCACTTCTTCCTCTATTTTCTCGGTCAAACATTCCCCGTTCACAATTTCTTTTATTTATATATATATGTACACATACACTCACGCGCCCGCGCGCGCATACATTCGTATATATACGCACGCACGCACACATACACACGTACACCGGCTGTCAGGGTCAGGAGCTCACAATTATTATCGTTTTATATTGCACGTCGAGCTGCATATCAACTGTGATCACTTTCTTTGACCAATCGAGAACACTGAACGTCGTGGATACGGCATTCTGTCACTTCTTCTTGACAACCTTTATCTATACTGTCATTTCAAGTGGCGATCTACGCCTCTTCAATTCTCCTGTTTCCATAATTCCATGGAGCAGACACAATGCTAGATCCGTTGTTCAGGGTAAACGATGGATTCACTGTTGGTTGTCATTTCAGCAATGTCGGACTGAAAGGATATAGGAGTAGTTTAATTCCTTTTGATCTGGTAACTCGAACATCAGGAGTTTCTGCCTCGTGGTATTTGTAAGTCTTATCGAGGTGTTTTCACGATATATTTCGCATTTCTTATTTGCAATCGCGACAAACTTTTTAAGATACTCACTTATAATTATTTACCCACTGATCAATGCCAAGGGAAAATCCTAAATCATGTGATCGAATCGAATATTTGCGGGAAGAACATTATTGCGGTGGTGAAGCATGCACGACACTTTTGATGGGATTGGGTTGTATAAAGGTTCAGAATACGATGGAGAAGCACAGCGTGTCGGATATAGCCATTGATATAGGAGACTTTCGTCGATACTGGGAAATGAATTTGGATGGTGAAAGTGTGTGAAATTATTATGTAAAGAGTTGATATTTGTTGATGATGGAAATCAAATGTAATATGAGGAGATGAGAAAAGAGAAAGGAGAGCATATGTAACAATAGGTACAGTGGTATAAGCACACGCGTACTCAACAAAGCTCGCAGCGTGGCGGGTCGGCCCCGACTGAATCGAGCCAAGTCGACTCGGAACGCGTCGAGCTTGAATGAGCGTGGCTGTTCCGTGCGCGAGGGAGATACGACGAGAGAGGGAGAGGTAGAGAGAGGAGGAGAAAGAACGATGTCGGGGTAAGGAAAATGACAAAGGGGTACGGAAAAGTGCGGAAAGTGAAGAATGGAGGAGGGAGAAAAGGAGTCAATGCCGGGAAGAGTAAGTAGGGAAAGAGGGAAAAACGTAGAAAGGAAGAGAGGTCGAAAGAAGAAAAAGAAAAACGAACGCAAAGGAAGTGGAAGAAAGGAAATGGAGCTGATAACATGTACAATGTTGAGGAGAAAGTAATAGGACGAAAGGAAAATGAAAATGATGGAGTATAGGGAGAAGAAAAGTGAGGAAAATAAAGAAATGAGGAGGGAAGAAAGGAGGCAATGCCGTATAAGAGGTGAAGGAACGAAGAAGGTAAAAAGGAAGAAAGAAACACGAGCGCAAAGGAACAGGAAGAAAGAAAATGGAGCTGATAACACGTACAATGTTGAGGAGAAAGGAAGAGGACGAAAGGAAAATGAAAATGGTGGAGTCTAGGAAGAAGAAAAGTGAGGAAAGTAAAGAAATGAGGAGGGATGAGAGAGGAGTCAATGCCGTGTAAGAGGCGAAGGAACGAAAAAGGTAAAAAGGAAGAAGGAAACACGAGCGCAAAGGAACAGGAAGAAAGAAAATGGAGTTGATAACATATGCAATGATGAGGATGAAGAAACAGGAATAAAGAAAAATAGAAAGGGTGGAGTCTAGGGGGAAGAAAAGTAAGGAGAGTACTTTATTTGAGATAGAGAAAGTACTTTACTTGACATGAGGACTGAAGAAAGGAGTCAATGCCGAGAAGAGTAAGTAGCGAAGTAACGGAAAAGAAAAAAGGAAGAAAAGGCTGAAGAAGAGAAAGAAAAACGAGCCCAGGGGAAGAGGATGAAAGGAAATGGAGCTAATAACATGTGCGATGACGAGGGTAAAGAAACAGGAAGGAAGAAAAATGAAAAGGGTGGTGTGTAGGGAGACGAAAAGTCAAGAAAGTAAATAAAGGAGGAGGAAAAAAGAAGTCAATGACGAGAAGATTAAGAAGCGAAGTAACGGTGTATGTAAAAAAGAAGAAAAAACTGAAGAAGAGCAAAGGAAGAGAAAGAAATGATGGAAGAGAGAAAGTAGAACAAGCAAAAGGGAAGAGGAAGGAAGCACGGAAGAAGAGAACGGAAAACGAGCGCAAAGGAACAGGAAGATAGAAAAAGGAGGTGCTAATATGTGCAACGATGACGATAAAGAAACAGGAAGGAAGAAAAATGAAAACAGTAGAGGGTAAGAAGAAGAAAAGTGAGGAAAGTAAAGAAAGGAAGAGAAAAAAAGAATCAATTGCGGGAGGAGTAAGAGTTGAAGGAATGAAAAAGGAAAAGAAGACGGAAGAAGAGAAAGAAAAACGAGCGTAATGGAAAAAGAAGAAAGAAAGTGGAACTAATACCATGTGCAACGATGAGGATAAAGATACAGGAAGGAAGAAAAGGAAAATGGTAGAGAGTGGAGAGAAGAAAAGAATAAAGGAAACCTTGGAAAAAGATGAAAAAATGTAACGATATTAAGCACGAGAAGAAAGAGAAAGATGAAGAAAGAAACTGAGTGCAAGAGCAGAAGAAAATTGTAGAAGGGGATGAGAAGCCCTAAACATAATAGGAGAAGAGGTTATGGTGAGAGGGAAGAAACGAACACATAAGAAGAAAGGAAATAAAATAAAAAAAAAGAAGGGCAGAGAGAAAGAAGAAATAGCAGGCGATTGTGAAGCAATAAAAATAGGGAAACAGTAAAAAGGTTTTTCCTGGTAAACCGAAGGGAGAGAAAAGAAAGGGCATCGGCGACAGAGGGATGAGTACGGCAGAGACCATGCGCAAGGGTGAGCAAGGACAAATGGGGAATGGAAGGAATCAAATCTTAGGGAGAACTTAAGCTGCGTCCAGATACTGTGGCAGTAACTAAGCTCTAAAAAGCAATTTTTACTGTTTTTTAAGGGCTTCAGACACGCTGTGCCAGCCTTAAAAGGTACAGTACAATTTCGAACAATAATTTGATATCAATGGGTCTTCATTAATAAACATGAGCATAAAGTTTCAAAGCTCGATCAACACTTCATAAATAAACAACCTTTGGTAAGAGTTTTGGTATTTAACATCATGAAAGTTCGTTTCAAAGAAATTCAAATTCTCTGTAGTCTGGAAAGAGAAAAATTTTGTATATCGTCCTGTTGAAATGGTGAAATGAATAATATGATAATCGTCTTTTTCCGTTTATCAGAATTTAATGCTGTGCTTCTTTGTGGAATAGTGAAACTTTTTTTCTTCTTTTACCATTCGTGGCGAACAATCATTCGTAACTGTTACTCGAAACTGTTTTTGCATAATTTTATGAAGTAATGAAGAACTGTGCAATGTGTGAAAAAGTCTGTGCTTGAAAATTTTAACGAAGCAGTGATCGAGTTTGTCTGATTCTCTGTATCAAAGTTTCAGAAACGTATTTTCCAAGTTCGAATAAGCAAAACGTTGACAATTTGGATTTTAAATCTTGTTTAACCCATATAATACAGATCAGGCACCAATATACCAGTCTAATGAATATGGTTGAAAAATGTATAGAGTTCACGTTCACATTAGCGACAGTAATAAAAAGCAAGCCATTAAAATGGTTCGTGATTAGAATGCACGACTTCTACGCACAAACAACGCGTTTTATCGACACGCTGCTCGTAAGTATTTTTATTGCTTCAATGGACTTCTATTTACGTGTGCAGATATAAAAATGGACTATACCATTTCCGTGTTATAAAATATGTACATATTAATTTTGGACAGGAAAATTACATTAAATCTATGACGTATACTTGACTATGCCCGATTCTAACACTAAAATTACCGGCGTTAAATCTGTTATATTTACATTACATTAAATAAATGCTTCAAGGAAAGAAGAATCAAAAAGTGCAAAGGATGATCGATTTAGTCATTTATATTTAATAAGATAAATGTTGAATATCCGCTATTAGTAAAGGAGTTTACATATGCAAAATTTCTGAAAAAAATTAGAAACCAGTCATTTTGACTGTATTGATAATTCAACTTTAAAAATTTGTCGCAGATTAAGTTTTCTCTATAACAATCTCTATTAATCGGAAAAGTTGTTATAAATGCGAATGAAAGGAAGTACCAAGCGAATCAAAATAACTGGTGCCTACTTTTCTCCAAAAATTCTTCAAGTCTATAGGAGAGCCAAAGAGCAAATATTCTAGATTGATCTTATAAAATATAGATTATTGTATCGATCACTTTTTCCATCTCTCTATTTCTCTTTTTCCAAAGTACCTATTTAAAATATTGTAATATAATAGATTTAACCTCGATAACACTAATGTTAAGGAAGTATTGAATGACGTACTGTTTGTTGTAGAAGTTCAAAATAGAAGTATAGGTTGGAAGATTTTGTACGTTAAACTTATGACATGCGATATTTTTTCTTTTTCTTCTCTACATTTTCAGACTCCACCTGTTATCCCCGGTATAGCGTGAAATTTTAAATGCAGATTCCAACTACTGAATATCAAGGAGAGGAATGTCTTCTGTGCAAGCATTGGATATCTAGAAGAATAATTTCAATCGTGAAATTTGCATCGATTGAATGGCAGATTTACAATATTCCAATTTTTCAGCTTGAGATTTTAATTTAAAATGGAACTCTTAAATTGAGTTTTAAGTCTCCTCTGGTTGTTCCTTCCTTTATCACAGGTACCACGTAGTCGATCATTTTCTCAACGGTTACGAAAAATATTGACAATATCAAAATCGAAGCAATGATCAATCTACTTTGAAAACAAGTTTTATAGAATGATATCCTTGACAACGAGGAACAGATTAATGTTATAATTTAATACCAACATTAACATCAAAGCTGATTGTATAGAATGTTAATCGAAATTCATACCGATTTCGTTTCTCTTTGAATATTTGCAAATTATAGTTGAAAATTCAACGTCACTATTAAAAGTTTGCTATGTTTTTGTATTTTAATCCGCAAAGAAAATTTGCGAACTTAAAAATCGGATACTCGTCCTTCGCAAAGAATTAAAATAAATCAAGCAATATAGATCTTTTTGTTCGTGTCACAAGTTAACCACTTAACAGTGACGACTTCTTTTGAGATTGCGCAAAATCGAGCGATGACCATAAATCTATTTTTATTTTTTATACAATTATTTGTTTTATTTCGGCATGGCCTCAAAATATTCCACACATCTTGAAATTTACAAATATATTTTAGTTTTCGTCAAAATTTCAATTTAAATAGCCAATGGTAGCTAGCTTTTACGCATAACGAGCATACTCGTCAATACATCAAATTCTGCCGTTTTTCCTTGACGAGTATTCTCGTCAATCACAGCTAACTGGTCAATTGTATATGCCTTGAAAGAATTAGAAAGCTTTCTTTGCGTAGAAAATAGTGATAGACACCGAGAAACAATCTAAATAGAAATTCTAAGAGATTTTCAAATTTAAAACACTTTTTAAAAAATCTATACATTGATTAAGATATTTAATATCCGAAGGAAAATAATTTGTATATTTTTATACAATATAAATATACATATTAATATGTATATTTTTATAATCTTATCGTCAATGAATATCTCTACTTGCACTTAAAACTCCCTAATTTCTTAAAATTTTAAATTCTGGTATTTTCCTTGTTAGTCTTCTTATTAATTCTTCCATCGTCGTTTGAGAAAATTACTTGAAAGTCTAAAGTCAAAATTGCCCATTTGTTTACCTCGGAAGGGATTCTACCGAGGATAATATTCTTGCGAGGGAAATACACATTAACGTTACACGCCGTCGCAGAGTGAAATCAATTTCCATCGGTAATTTCGCAAGCTTGCGCGATCCTGGCACTAGAATGACATTCGGAAATTCGTGGTGTCACGGTCTCTCTTCGCTTATTAAGAGAACCGGCTTTGCCGAGCTTTAACTGCAAAGTTCGGGAGTCAATACCACCAAGCTCCTCGAATAGCTTTCTCGAAGTTTCGAATTAGGCTTGGCAGCATTACTTCTAGTAGCCTACCTCAAGAAACTTGAAACTCGTTCCTGTCGGTTTTCACGTTTCTTTCAGCCTCCAGTTTTCGCGCGCTGAAACGACCTTCCCGAAAGAAATATTTGGCGGAAGGCGTAATTCCTTCGTTTTATTGTACCTCGTACAATACAGGTCGATATAGCGAAGGAGGATTCATCGAAATCCTGAAAATCCCTTATGTGTTATTTATTCTTTTATTTGAATTAATATAATTAGTTGATTTGTAATGTGGACAAGTATTAAGGTACAGTCGCCAAATGTTTCCCCCTTTTTTTAAAAAAATTATAGAAAAAAATAATAAATGAAACGTCAAAGATTAGGGAGAACACGTCTTTATTATTTCGAATAATCAAGAACACGTTATCTTTGTTACTATTTGTACAAGAATAGATTTTACAATAAAGTGGAAATTCTAGGAATATATTTTTGGGCACCTAATTACGTCCCGGGGACGATATTGAGATCACAATAATCACTTGAACTTAAATTACATTTTTAACAATAATGTAATCATTATAATTATTGTATCTAATCAGTCATTAATCATTGGTATAGTTTAAGAAATTTCAATTCTCCCAGCAAGTTGCACAAATAACGTCGTCCCCTGGATGATATTAGGCACACATGGGGGGACGATATTACGAATTTGCTACTTTTATGAATAACATCCAGTCAACAAGAAACACATGTCACAACCTACCTAAATGTTTTCGTACCGATTTGAATCTATGCAATTTACTTCTTCCAAAACATCATTTCAGTAAGTCAAGCCTATCAATAATCAAACCATTTCAACAATATATTAATCAAAAACCCACATTGAACATTTTTTTCTTTTTTTAAATATCTTTTCACTGAAGCGACATTTCACCGCGAATTGTTTACAATGGCCGACTGAGGTCACTAACTTAAGATTGGGCTGTGAAAACTAAATGGCGCTAGCTAGAAACGAAGAAACGGACGGGGACGAAATTAGGATCGGGGATGAAATTTGGCGACTGTACCTTATTATTATTATAATTGTCATGAATTATGATATTTGTCGTATGGTACTTCAAATAATTTTTTGCTGAAACTTTTAACTTTAGAACTATCGACTGTTAACTCCTTGCCCTACGTTTCGTTTCGTGACTACCTCCGCTATAATTCAAAAATTAATTGCTAAGGTAAACGTTAATCAGTGGTTCTTGATATACCGTATAATTTAATGTAATATTAATATCATAGAAATAATATCGCGTCACGTCTCATAAATATTTTCAACTTAATCATTTGTGGAAAACTTGAAAATTTCTATTTACCTCATCACGAGTGTCACTAGTTGTGATAGGGGTTAACCCCTTGCCCTAGGATAACGTGTCGCTGAAAAAAAAAGTCCTCGAATGCAAAGAGTTAATTTGGAAGTATTAGTCGAACACGAGACGATCAAATTATTTCTATAGGTACTAGTAATATTGTCTTGTGTTATATGTTATACCAAAAATTAGCAATAATTTCTTATCTCAGCAATTAATTCTGAATTATTGCGCATTGAATTAGAAAGGAAATCATAGGGCAAGGGGTTAATTTGGTATATTTAACACTAGATCGACGACAGCCGTTAAATTGACTTTTCATAATAGTATTTCTCCAATTTATGGAAAAGCAGCGCAGTACTTATTTTACACGTATAATACACAATATAACAGTTTATAATACACAAATTACTAACTGATCGTATTTTTTCCCGCTTGATCCATCTTTTTTCAAAGTACTTAATTAAAAAATTTTAATACATCTGATTTAGTAGCCGTAAATCTAATGTTAAAGATATACAATAACCAGATAAATACTTCAGGAGCAAGAAACTAAATTGATTTAATTTCTCACGTATTAAATGGTAGATATAGAAAATTACTCAAGATGCAGCCATGAAATTTTCAGCAATATTTTTCAAAAATTCAATCTAAAATTAAATCTAAATTAAATTCATACTTAAATAAGTCACTTTGAACCTTTTGGTAAATAGATTTAGTTTTAAAATCGCTATTAACCCCTTGCCGTACTATAAAGAGTTACACTCGTGATGCGGTAAATTGTATAGCAAATTTTCGAATTTTGCAAAATTAAATTAGAAATACGTGTGATAAAATTATTTCTATAATATTAATATTGCGTTAAATTCTACGATATGTCAAGAATCACTGATCAATTTTTATTTTACCAATTTTATTCTGACTTATTGTGGGGCCAGTCACAAAGTAAATGGTACAGCAAGGGGTTAATCGTAACGATTAAATAACATAGTGGTTATGCTAGGTTGCCTGTACGTCTAATCTTTCTTCTCTATTTCAGTTAAGAAACTGAAGTTTGTAATTTTGTATATTTTAGTCAGTTTTATACAAGTAAATATAATTTCGGATTTAAAATCTTATACGTCGGTTATCACGTGGATAAAATTGTGTTTCAACCAGTGAATCCTAGCGTTCTTTGTGCAATGCTCGGATCAAAAGCCCAATATTCAGGTTCCGGATACATTCAGTGATCAAAAGCTTATTGAACAGCAGCGAAAACGAGTTTCTCCAAAATCATTCCATCATTGGCTTCATCAATAGATCTTCAATGGAGAATAAAAAGACACGGCACTATTCAGAAAGTGCTTAATACTTTACAGTAATTATAAAAATATGTGTAGTATGCTAGTCACTGTTATGGAGTCCTATTATTATGGTAAATAATTCGTCTTGTTCTGTGTCATTTGTTATGAAGAAATATAATATTCATTGTATTACAACACGACCCAATCCATGTGCCAAATTCGTAAAGTGAATCTGTGTGGGAAATGATTTTGAAATAGTTTCTCTACAACTTATTTGGCAACTGCATTAGTTTCCAATTACATAGGACTTCGATATAACACGTAATAAATCCAAGAATGATTTTTTTATAACATTAACACGTTTGCGGACATAAATATCACAGCATCCATATTTTAAAGTCAACTACTATTCATTTAATTTTGTGTAACTTTCATTTTTTGCAGTAATTTTGCATTTTAAGGCAACGGA
Organism: Cerceris rybyensis; assembly: GCA_910591515.1. Classification (NCBI taxonomy): domain Eukaryota; kingdom Metazoa; phylum Arthropoda; class Insecta; order Hymenoptera; family Crabronidae; genus Cerceris; species Cerceris rybyensis. The sequence goes on from OU342793.1 coordinate 11,524,037, forward strand.
TAGCTAAGTGATTGAACAATTTCATATTATTTTATCTTTCCTCTGTGTATTTAAAAATATACATATTTAAACCGGCATCTTGAGTAAATTAGAAATGTAACACTTGACTGCCTATTTTCGCAGTTCGCTGAAATCATTACTGTCCATGAACATATTAACATTTTATAACAGTAATCTTTTTATAATCATTACAAATTAAACCATAAAGATAGATTTCTTACTTTCTTTTCTTTTTAACTATGATATAACATTGATTAAGTTAAAAAATGTATATAACTCTTTATATGAAAAAATTAAATTTGGAAATACATGCAGCTGCATAAGCAGATCTGAACGTGCAAGGAAAGCGTACTATCCTCTAGATAATTCATCCATTTATTCTGATACTTATACTGAAAGCCTCCTTTCACGCGGATGCATATATTAAGGACCATTACTGTCTGCTTTTCGTGAATATTATTTCAATGCATAGAGATATTATTATGAATATAATTTTATTTACAATCGTACAGCATCAATAATATTAAACCATTATTGAAATTATGTATAAAATGTGTATCTGTGTACGTGCAGTGCGATTCATATTAGCACAAAACAATTGCCGGTAGCCAGGTCAATGGTCATACCGTATTATTGTACGACAGTAACGTGCAACCCATACGCGTGTCAGAAAATAGATCGCGTATCTGCAGATCGTAATTAAGTTTCGTATAATTACATTCTCGCGCGAACTGAATCCCACGACATGCAATGTTGATAGTACGCAATGCAATTTCTCGTTTCGTTAGTTGATGTGAAACGAGGCCCAAATTAATGCCAATTCTACTTTTTTGCAATAAAGGACCTGTCGATTGAAAAATGAATGTTGATGGATGAGTTACAAACGTTCTACTTTTTCGGAAGGTAAGTACTATCTTTGTTAATGCAAAACGCACAATTTTGTGTTGGTCTACATTCTTTTTCACAATCAGTGATTCCCAAAGTGGGCGCCACTGCCCCCTGGTGGGTGCTGCAGCACCTTCTAACTTACACCTTTCTTTATGATATTTTACAAAAAAGGTAGAAACATTAATACATATACCTTTCCTATTAATTGCTATTAAAATTTTTTTTAAATTAATTTCCAGGGGGCGCTAAGTAATATTTTTTCTGGAAAGGGGACGGTAAGCCAAAAAAGTTTGGGAACCACTGTTTTAACTGATTAATTCATGAGAGAGAAATAAAAGAGCGAGCGAAAATATGAAGTTTTCTTGTGATGAACGAATCAGCCCACAAATACACTGAAAAAAATTCTCTCGCTTTACGACTTTTGGCAAAACAAAGTTAAATCCAACCGTACCTTTGGGCATACGTATTCTGACCGTAGCTTCTCATTTGACGTCATAAAATAATCATATGATCCTATGATATAACAATATTTTTCCGAAAGAAATGTAGAATTCAACACACTAAACGCCACAGGTATTTCGCTAGTTTCATTATTCGTATTGAAGAAAAACTTTTTCTACTAAAATCACATCTTTATAAAGTAGAAACTTTAAAGACACTGACAGGTAGACATAGCAGACTTTTATCTTTTTAACGCCAATATTTAGATATTCAATATGTTAGAATATTCATGAATTTTGCAAATTGAAAATTACATGAAATTTCACGGAATTAAATAGCGTCGGTCACCAGTGACTCCCGTGGCAGTGAATGTGTTAATTATTAAATATATGTAAATATATTAAAAATTAATATGTAGTGTTATAGTTAACAATTCAAAAAATGACATATTTTTATTCCATTGAACCAATCATTTTAGTGCCTGCGATACGGATCGTGTGAGTGACATTACAAACTGCCTCCGTTTACAAAAAGAGAAATACACGATGAAAGTCCATTACATCCGTTAATTCACGAAAATAAATAATACTCGAAATACTATTAATCTGAAAGGAATTAAACATTCGTATAAATCAGAAACAATTAGATAAATTGTTAAATTAAAACTTTAACTTTAAATGTTAACTTTGTACACTGTTTTTATATTACTTGAAAAGTAATATTAACGGTTTTAGAATAATAAGTTAGCATAAAGTTGAAAGTTAAAATTTAGTTACACGCTAAACAATTAATTTATGAATGTAAAAATTAAATTAAAGCAGGGTTAAAGAGAATGAGCCAAAACGACAACAATTTGGAAACTTCGAATCGTAATTTCATAAAGTTCTTTTCTTCTTTTTGATAGCTAAATATATTTTACAAATATTATTCTAATTCTTTCTGAATTTTTAGAAATCATTAGCGTGCAAAATGCAATTATGCAACAAGGATTTCAATAATTTAAACAAGAAAGCTGTAACGTAAATAATATCATATATTTACGACAAAGCACATTTTGAAATAATTATGGAAATTTTTAACAAATTCACAATGTAAATTATGAATACGTAACGTTTAAAAATATTTTTTCAAATTGTCACATCTTGATGATTTTCCGTTATAACCATAGTACCTTGTAATTTATTATTACAATGCAATTATTACAATCCCAATTAATTTACTATATTCAAAAATAATTTATGGAACTTAACATTATTCTTGAAATGTACGATTTATTTTTTTTTCATCATTAACGAAGGGTTGCTGTAATACTCGACGTGGATGAAAAGTATAAGGTAAGCGCGTCGCAGCGACGCGACGACACGGATTATTTTATACTTATATACAAATGCTCGTCCTAGCAAGAAGAAAAAAGAACGAAACACGAGAAATTGTCTGTTACCTGTCGAGGCGAGAAGTTGCTCGTGGTTTACTCCTTCTTATCGTTTTATTTCTTTCTTTACCTACCATTGTGAGACCTAATTTTTTGCATTAAATCTGGCTACTTCGGAAAATCCTGTAATCCTTACATTAATTTGTCAGAGTATTAATTTTTTTTTACATAAATACGAATTTCGCTTTATAAATAAATGTGAAAAAAATCTAATAGCTTCTAGCATTAGAAAGTTGGTGCAACTGACACTACACATTGACGAAATTTTTTATAACATTTCGACACAGCATCCAGATGCAATATTTTCAGAATATTGTAGATATATTTCAGGTTTATGTAAACCATAGTTTCTTGGTAAACTTTCAAGACTGTGCACCTACATACAAATGGAAATGTCTACAGATGAATTTCATTCGAGAAACAATATTGTTTCAAGAGCGTGTAAATATACAGTATAAACATTCCAACGGAATTACATTATTGATCACAATATACATGCATTTCTGAGTTATTTAAAATACTGGAGCGTCATGGTGTACCTTTATCACGTTATAATTTACGCCAGTATAATAATTTTGTATCTGCATTATTTAAGTGTTTCTTCAGTTTCATATAAATTTGAATTCGTGAATGTATCAGATTCATAAATGGAAAATAACAATATTAATTTTTTATTCCAAAAAAATTTGAAGTAAATAGATAATACTGTTCAACAAATTTGACCTTTTTTTATTTTCTCAAATATCCAATGTGTGATTCTCGTAGAGTTGCTCATTCTAAACACGAATCCGTCGGTAAAATTGCTCGATCACCCTCAGTTTTTTAATAAAATGAATTTTTGTAAAAACACCAAATTTTGGCAGAAAATGAGGTATTACGCAAAAGGTATAAACTCGACGAAGTCAAAATTGGTCTTAAAAGATAGAGGAAAACATGCCGAATATTTGAGTGTATATAGTTATTAAAATTGGTTGTTGTAAATAGGTACAAATGACCGTCAAAGTTTAAAAAACTACAGATGCACGAACTTGCTACGTTATATTTTTACATTTTTATGAAAAGTTATTTATTTAGCACGAATTTACTATACTGGATCGCATTCCTTAGACATTTCTGAAGAGAAAACTGCCCGCAAAAGTTTTGGAAACAGTTTTCGACGGGTCGAAAAAATATCCGTCAAGAACGTGTATAAATATCCGTCAGCTACGCGTTATTGACTCCGATCTGACAATCCGAAAGGCGATAACTCTGATAAGTATAAATAATCAATTGTTTTTCATTAATTTTTTTTTAGAAACATTATTTATAATTTGGTCACCGAATTATAAAAATCGTTTTAATTAATTTTAATTAATCAATCTGCAAATGCTGCCTGCTGAAAACCGTTTCGGTATTTCGTTACAAGAAAATATTATTGGGAATATAATATTCTTGTTCTTTTTTAAAAAATATAGCTGTTTATAACAATAATACAATATGATCTTCCGACAAGTAGATAATACAGTATAATGTGCGTTTGTCGGGATGTTAACAGAAATATTCTCTGGAAGTCTCGTAACAATAATTCATAGAAAATATACCCGAGAAGGAAATGTGTGACTCGGCGTGCCCTAGACATCGAATAAATCTACGATGCCTTGCTTCATCGGTATTGTCCTTTAAGGGCCTTCTTCTCCCCATGATAGGTGACGCCATTGTTCCTCCCCCGCTGGAGATAGCTACCGTGACGAAAGCCAAACGTATCCATTATCCTTATCCTCGTCCTTTTCCTTGTGTAGTCCAACAACTTTGACGAATATCGTGAATGATTTTGATGTTTGTATACCTCATTTTCTGCCAAAATTTGGTGTTTTTACAAAAACTCATTTTACTAAAAAACTGAGGGTGATGGAGCAATTCTGCCGACGGATTCGTGTTTAGGATGAGCCCTACGAGGATCACCCACTAGATTTTCGAGAGAAAAAATCGTGTTGCACGGTGTAATAGGACATCAATGTGAGTGACGAAATAAAAATATTTAATGATGAATATATATATATGTATATCTGCATAAAATAGTATGAAAATGTTGCATATTCACGAGAAGGATTTGAATTTTACTAGGAATTAAGGAAATGGTAGAGAAAGCAAACGACAAATTGCAAGAAAAAGGTAGAGAAACAATAGGTCTGCTTCATCGTCTTCCATTATTTAATGAGATGTATGTGTAATTTCTGTTTTAATTAACAAATCTTAATAAGTATAATGATAAAACGCAATTTAAAAGCGAATATTCGATCTCTTCTATCACTTGAAATTTTACGAAGCTTTTTAATCTGACAATGAGAAACGAATCTTTCAACATACTTCTTTGGCAAAAGCTTACAATTTCGTTAACTTCTTACTTTTCAAATGCTTTTTACATTTTCTATAGATTATATAAAATTAATTTGGAAAAATTCTGATGATGTACAAAGTTGTGAAACTTTTTTGTGAAATTAAGTTGTGAAATGAAAAGTTATTTAACATATAGTTCAATACAGAATTGCCGAGTATTGATTTATTAAACGAAATAACGTTTCTCAATATTTCCACAAGCAATAAATACATTTTCGATTTTCTACATCAGGGAAACGTTAAAATTTAACCTAAATAAATTCCTTATATCGGCATATATCGCCTTCAAACATATTTCAAGTGTTTCTTCGATAAGAGCTTCAAGGATTCCTCACACTACTTGATTAATTCCCAATTAACAGTATCAACCCATTTAAAGATGGAAAATAAGCACAAACGTCAAATTGGTCCTACTCGGTCACGTTAAATTAGTTATCGGAATAATAATTAAATTATCCACATGAACAGATACAGAATATATTATTCCTATAAACATACAAATAACGCCAACCCGTGGCAGTCTACTTTGCACGAAATATCCGAACGCAATTTATTGAGTTACTCGATCGACACATTACTGCTAACCTAATGTTATCGTTGGATTATTTTGGCACGATATAACGGCCGATTGGCAACTTTGAGAACTTCCACGTTTTCACGCTATCGGCATTCGATAGCCCCGACCGAATATCGACATACACCGTCGGGAGAGGAGAAATGCCTATGATACCTGAACAATGAACGGTCAACTGTTCCTAACTTTTGATTAACATGTTATTTATTCTTGCCCATAATATTACCTTTTAACTTTCTTTTACTCTCGCTTATTGTTATCAGTGTGGTCGATGGCATTTATTTTCTGTAGAATTCTTTGATAAACTCTTTTTTAACTTATTTTTTATTCGTGTATTAAACTAAAGAAATACATAATATCGAAGAAAAATATTTAATTGCTTCATTTTTGAATGTTCTAAAACGATTTAACGAACGACAGCTCTATTTATACTTAACAGCACAACTTTTTACTCTTTTTGAGTCGCACAGTGCCGAAAGAGGAGAAATGCCTAACATTTTGATTATTTTTGCTCGTACTGTACGTTTTAATTTCCCTTTGTCCTCGATTATTGTTATCCACATGGCGGATAACATTCATTTTTTATAGGATTCTTTTATAAACTCTTTTTTAGCTTATTATTTATTTATATATTCAATTGAAAAAATGCATAATATTGAAGAGAGATATATTCGATTGCTTGATTTTTGAATGGCCAAAACAATTTGATTAATTTGCGGTAACATAATCATCAAAATATTTGTAAAAGTAACAAATTTTTTAAAACGAGAGATCCAGTTATAATTAATTTCACCACTTTTTCACCTTTTATTATGTTTTCATTTGGAAATAAGCAAAATTGATTTATGCAAAATATTGTGCTGCTCTCTGGCAAAAAGGAGCATTTAACTTTTCAATAACATAACATATTAGAATAGTAGCCGTTTTTGAGAAGTTCCAGTGGGTTCATTTAAACTGATAACACCCATGTTACAAAGTAACTTCTTTTTGTTGTAGCCGTTAATGAAATTTGTCATTATTAAATGTAATTATAAATGAGATATTATCCTCATTTGAAAAATACAATGTCCAATTAATTTAAAGTACATTATATATATATATAGAATCATATTGTAATTCGATTCTTTCGAACGTAATTTAAAATTATTTTATGCAGACCATTAAATCTAACAAAGTTACATCATCCACCGTGCAGAGTTATTCAACCAAAATAAATGATCAGTGTTTTTAAATTCAACATTGTATACTTCTATCTTTTTTTACAAAATATACATACATGTTTAATCCTTCAGTTAATTATTCCATGTAATTATGCAGTTGTCACAGATGATATTTCTTGTCAGTATAAGATTGCACAATCACGTCATATTTTTATTGATACACATGTCATTATGTGTGTAATTATGAAGCTGACCTTAAACGCTTTACTTACAGAATCTATATGTAATACTTACACAATCACATTAAGTGTACAGTAAGATATAATTGATCCATATTACACGGATGTTTGTCAAATTATCAACGGTAATTATCTCTTAAATATGGTCAAACATGACACTGTGGATAAAAAATATCTTAACTTTTTTGAAATACCTGTTGATTGCGATTCCCATAAAATGTACAAAAAGTTGTGCGGATTAAAGAGACCAAGTCAATTAAATTTTTTTCTGCAATGAAGGTTTTTCCAAACTGTGACGTATGAGTAACGTACTTCTCGAATAAACTAAACATAACTTAACACATTACCGACTGATAGCCTATTAATAGACTTTTCGGGCTTAACGCTTTTGGACTTCTACCTTATTAACCGGTCGCCACAGCATTAAAAAATGGTTACTTATTATTGCGGTTTACTGTTCCGCGGACTAAGCGACGAGATTTTGTAATTTTCGGAGAGATATCGGTATCAGGAAAGCATTTGCAGCCAAATGACCGATCAAAAATGGATAAAATGTTAAGAAAATACCGGTCGCTAAAATGCTAATAAATTAAATGAAGTAAAAACCTAATAATATAGCTGTAAATCAGTTGACAGTTTACAAGAAGTAGAAGAACCAAAAAAATATAGTATTTTGCGTACGACAAACTTTCATCAAATATTAAACTTACGTAGACTATTTAGCGCCGTTTTTTTTATTGTTCCATGAAATAGAATTAACAGTATTCAAACGTTGCAAAAGCGAAATTTACTGAAATCGTCGACAAATATCGGTAAGTAAATTTATGCGACAGAAAAATCGAAATTACAATCACCACTGGTGAAATTACCAGGGTAAAACCGATGAAGCATTTTCATCTGTTACGTTGCATATGGCAACTCCGTTGGACTGTGTTAATCGTTAAACATTTCATGAAATAATCTGCAGCTTCTGTTCACAAATCGGTCGTTGATATTTCAAAATCCTCTAAACGTTTACTTTCACATATCACAATCTGATATTTTAGTACAATATCGAGCACGTTTTATCTATTGAAAAATCGCCTGCTTTTCACGGTACTCGTTAATTGAAAATGATCGTTTTAAACTGGTTATTTGATCAGGATGTAATACAATTTGTATTAATTGCAGAAGACATCAGTTATAAATCGTCCAATCAATTTTATCGAACGTAAATGGTTATCGTTATAATTAATTACAGATAATTAATAATATATTCATATCAGTTATTCAAGAATATCTTTTTAAAATATCAATGAGTATTGAAAACGAAAAAAGTTAGCATTTGATGAAGTTTCAAGTGCAAAACTGTTAGAATATGTCATATATTCGGCGAAGTACATGATTGTATGAGTGTGCATTTCGGAATGGAACGGGCGAAATCGGTGACCACGCGAAAAGATGAAGATCGTTCGGTTCTTTCCTCCTTCTTGTATAGCATGTGTGATGGAGAAGTCATGTGTTTTTTCCGAGTAATAATAAAATGTGTTTAGTTAGTTTTATCACGACGCATACAATTCATTAAACCCAACAAAAACAAATTTTAAACTCGAAATGACCTTTTTAATAACATGATTTATATTCTAAGTAAATATAACTTATTTCGTAACGGTTTATTCTACAAAATATATTTAATACAGCACATTCCAATTAACATTAAAATTTGGTATTCAGTAAAACTGTTAAAGAGTGGGCGCGTATAAACGAGCATAACTCCAATATCGTTTTCCGTTAAGCTCCCGAACAAAGCTCTACTTGCACGATAATTCAAAACTCCGGAAAGGGAATAAAATTTAGCAATATACACCGGTGAATATCCCAGTTCTTTGAATCACAACCTCGAATCGGTACGTTTACTAACTAAAGTCATTTTTATTTACGTAAAATTTATACAACCGGAGGATTTTTATGACATAAAGAATGAGAAAAGTAATTTAAAACTTTAAATTTGAATACGTAAACGTGCACGTTAACACCAGAACTACCGGTAGTTTATCTATTATATTTGAATATGATTTGGTAATTAACAATTAAGTATTTTAGGTTTTATAATATGGAAGTGAAATATTTACTTCATGGCTGTCCCATCAATTTGGGGAATTTTTAGGAAAAATCGGGAACCAATCATTTTAATTGTCTTGGTAGTTTAGTGTCAATGCAGTTTACAATAAGGCTAGTCATATCTGTGATAGAACATTCAACATTGTTAAGTAAACTAGAATTTGAATCCTCTTACCTTTTCGTTGTTAATTAAGAGGAAAATAAATATGTTATATCGACTTTGTTTTTATCGCTGTAAAAATATTGTTACGATTGACTGGTACTACGACTTATGGGGGTGACGGATACCCGTCCAGGTACTCCATTGAAATTCGGTCCACATAATCGCACAATACGAATTCCTGTTTGCACATACATAGCTGCTTTTTTTATATTCCAATTTTTAACGGCAAAAAGGGGTCATATATGTATACAATTCAGTTTCTTGCAAAGTTACTCGATTGAGCCAATTTCTCTCGAATAGAAATCACATCATCGAATTCAAATCAAAATCAATGAAATAAATCTCACGATCAGTGTCTGAATGAGACTCTTTGAAACAGAAATAATAGAATACTTATAAAACGGACTTATGGAATAAATAATGAAATGAAACTTCTTCTTGTATATAGAAACTATATTATTGATAAAAAAACCTCTCGGAAGAAAATGTAGAACAAAGAGATAAAAAATTTACTGTTTACTTAGCGCAGAATTTTCAAAAGTAGAACCTTGATTAATTATCTGAATTCCTTGACCAACTTATTTGGATGACCAAACGACTTATTTTGCAATTAAATTATATACCATACAACTTATAATTTTGTACATATTCTTTAATTATCTTTGATCTTCAATTATTCTACACTGTGAAGTTACGTAACTTTTTCGAACTTTATAGCTCAACTGGAGCACATTCTCTTTGTGTTTCATAGTATTTAACAAATATTATGAATAAATAGTTTGAATGTTATGAATAGTTTCAAATGTTAGATCTGGAAGATATATTATTTTATTCGTTGCCACTTTCAACGATAATGTTTCTAACTCTCTTAATTATTGGCTTCTCATTTTAATAAAAGTATAACAAATTTTTGACACAATGCTAAACCAACAAAAATAGAATAAATTTATGACATGTATTAAAGAGGTTTATGGCAATTGATAAATTAGGCTACAAGTTTAATAATTTATTATAGTTAACTATGATTATTATTACCGTACATTACTGTCGCTGACAATGATTATTATTTTGAGAATATTAAAATTAGTAAGATGATAAAAATTTCTGTTATTGATTTCAATGAGAACATGGTATGAAATATTAGGGGGAACGGAAAGAAAGTCGTTTCTTTAGATATTTTGCACCAAAACCAATTGGTTTTCACCAATTCGGCATTGAAAATTTGCATACTAGATGGGAAAAGGTTGTTGTTAACCAGGAATGTCATTTATTACAAATTAAAACTAGAGACCAATTATTATTACTTAAAAAATTTGGATTTTTTAAATCCAAATTTGGATTTAAAAAGACGACATTACTTTCCGCCCCCCCCCCCCCCCTAATATAACTCTTTTTTAGTTATCAATGGACTAAATTATATTAACTACCGAAGAGAAACACTGAAGAAACTCTTTGAAGTATTTTCCAATGTTGCTTATAAAATATTTTAGTCGTTACACTCATTTAACCTATTCAATTAGCTTGAATTAAATTTGGGGAGAACCGTTACAAAATGAACGAGCCGCATGAACTCGTGCAAGTTCTCGTTTTCATTGAAGTACGAATCTCCCAAAGGTTCGTCCGGCTCGTAATTTGCATCGTAGGATAAAGGTATACGAAGGAGGACAAACGATAATTGAAATTTACAGGACGTTACGAGGGCTTATTTATTTCCGTCGGTGGGGCAGACACCAGCGTCCACTCTTTCGTTTATTTCGAGCTTTCGTTGACGCACCGTCGAGGTCGTGCTTCTTCCTTGATGCTTTTCGAGCTTGCGAAACGTAAATTTCTTCGTAAGCGCAGCTGTTCAACGGTGCATCGAGTTAAAAACGACGAGCGACTGTATGTCGGACGTTCTCGCAGTTTAAACCTCCTAGTCTCTTAAATTCTCACGTGGAATATAAATACGTGCACTGTACCATGAGAAGGTAGGACATCCATTCCCTTTTGTGCAGCCGGGTGAAAAGAGGTGATCACATTTAAAAAATACATAGGTACTCATAGTGCACGGTGCTCAAAATGAATGTTTACTAACAATAAGTTCATTGGCTAGAACAACTACAATTATAGGAAACACAAGATATTTTTTTTTCCTAATTGATCATGAATTAAAATTAAAGTGAAATAGAATATTAAGCGTGGAAAATAATACTGATTGTGAGTAACAAATTCAAACTCTTTTTGTGAAATTTTGCATGACACTCCTATATAAAGTAATTAAAATTCCAGCTACTTCTAACCGAATATTATTCTTCAGCTCATCAATTGTTGATGGATGATTCGCTTTTTTCTCCTCAGGTAGCCATAGGGCTTTTTATAGAAAAAGGAGTCTGGAGCTGTCAAAACAAAAGATCTTAAAGGGTAATCAGTACTATCGAAACGATAAATTAAACGATTCGGAAAGATTGTTTGCAATAGAAAGATTATTTTGCGGACTATGTGTGCGGTGGCACCGAGGTGTTGTAAATATATGTTTTTTACACAATAATTTTCTACGTAACGTAACAAAAATGAATTTTCTTGATCCCCTAGCCGAAAGTACGATCTTCCTGGCCGCTTTTCACTCCGCGAACAACGGCTTTTGCAGTCAGCTCGAGCTAACGCGTGCTCTGATTGGCTACAAAAAATTTCTGGCTCGCAGTCACAGCGCCAACGTTTTGTCCAGAATTATCGTATTTGATTGGAATATAATCAACCTGAAATGCTTTACTAATAAATTACATAAAGTTGTACATATATTCATGGCAATCGGAGAAAAATTGACAAATGGAGTTAGGCCACTTTCAAAATAAACGGCTCATTTATGTTGTTGTGAATGTTTTTTCATTTAAACTGTTAAAAATGGACGATTCAGTATCATTATTGTTTAAGCTACATATGATAGATTAATAAAGTTTTACATTCAAACAATTTCGGTTTTTCCATTTTTTTTCTTTTGTACATCTATTATATACGATTTTAACGCCCGCCCCGACCAGCAAAAACCTCGGCTTCGCCTCGGTTTTGCAAAAGTCGGCGGGCGATTCCCAATAATCAGCTGATCGAGAGTAGCAGAAGCCGGGCACACTGCACTACGCTTCGCAAGGATGCCGAAAGGGCGCGCTGATGCCGGCCACAAAAATCAAACCTAATAGCTGTCAGCGTTCTTTTAACAATTAAAATTGATTATTTAACGTACTTTCGGCTGGAGATAAAGAAAAATAGTATACGACACACGGCCAGGAAGTTGGATGCCCTAACGTGCAAGGCTTCGCCTCGGCTTTTATATCACACACTCCAGGAAATCCAACTTTCTGGCCTTGGGTCGTAATATACTATTATTATGGCCTAATCACGCCTCTGGCCCATATTCCGCATCAAACAGTCACTCAATCCGAATGCAAACGGTGATCATGAATTATTTACTTGTCACACCATTTTTACCATATTTCTTCTTCCTTTCCCTTAGAGGTCCTGTAGCTGAACAATGATTTTGATAATAAATAGTAACAAACTAAACCATGTATTATAAATTCACCATGTATTCACAAGCTAAAAGCAGATGGGTTGATTCCAAATTGCGTGCACCGTTGCTCAAGATAAAAGTACAAAAGCCTTTGTATGGGAATTCATATACGAATTTCAGTTTTGACTTTATGCAAGGTTCAGTGTAAGATTTGGAGTAATGGACGTTATAAGATAAAAGAGCTTTCGCCGTTATAATCTTCACAAATGTAATAACCGGCTTTGATCATCACGACAGACACCTGCTACGAGAAGGTTAACGAGCAAACTGTGTCACTCCTGGATTACTCTTCTGTAGCTTTAATGAGTTTTGCGAATCTTTTCTTGGAATCTGTCATGTCACATTTTTCTCCGCCCTTGTTTACAGCAAAATACTTGAAAAGTAAGAAGATGCGAAAAGTGAATTAATCGTGATGAATCATACTTGCCGTATTTACCGCAATATATCAATTTTCATTTGCGAACATAAAATTTATTCTTCAATAATAACTAAAAGACATAACTCTAAAATTAACACAGAATTTTGCTGTAGAACAAAACGAGAAATTTGTTGTTCAGGAAAAATGTCACAAATAAATACAAATATCAAAACCTATTTGTGTGTAGAGTGCGGCGAAATAACATGCACAAGCGGGCACAAAGTGATTCCTGGTAAAAGAATTAAATATTTAATATATTGTTTGAATAAAATTGCTTAATATAAACTGCAACTGAATACGTCATCACCTAGTTGACGTTAAAATATATAACGTTATATCCTCCATACGTCACAGTATTAATCAACTGAAGAAAGTATGCATAATGAAATGTTGACCAATAAATCAATTCCTGGTTGCTGATGCGTTGGATTTATGCACTGTATAATGCGAACGTTTAGCTCCTTTATTGGTATACCGTGTATCCCAGCCTCTCGCGATCGGGCAATCTTACATACATATGTATTACCGTTACAGGTTGCTACCTTGGCTCAAAAGGCCGTAAATGAAATACACTAATACCGTAGATAATGTAATTCGTAAATTTAAAATAAATCTAAAAGTACAATGTAGTAGTAATCATAGCACTTAAAATTTTATTATTAGTATTAGTACAAAAGGCATAGGTCCAAAACGGCTTTGTGGTCTAAATAATTGTTCCAATTTCTCTTTGAAAAAGTAAATATAATTTTAGAACATATTTTACAGTTGATTATTCATTTTTATTTAATAACATAAATAACTGCAGATTCTGACGAATCTTTATGTAAAGATACAAGATTATTGTTGAAGTCCAAAACCGAAATTTAATAAATGAAATATTAATTGCACCGAAAAGATGTGTCTAGTGTAGCTGGACAGAGAACTGCAAAGAGTTAAAAGTCAGGATTTTGATCGATACTTATAGCAAAAGTAGAGGTGTCTTCTGGCAAGTGTTCTTTTCTGATTTGCCTGACGAATAGAGGCATTCCTCGTTCACATGTCATTTTCGATTCTAGTGCGCTACTGGTTAAAAAAGATGCACATTCGTTATGTCGTCATGTGATCGAGAAAAGAAGTGCTTTGTTCTCAATTGTTATTAATAGAGTTTCAGGTATAGTATGGATAAAAAGTGCGAACGGCAGTCCCCTCTTACCCCTACTTCATACCATGGTCCATCAGTATTTTTGCCCGTGATAGACCGTGACAAATTTTTGAAAAAATCAGTCGATCGTATGTGAGCAATTATATTTGAAGGTAGCAAACATCCCTTCCTTTTTATGTTGAGGTTTTTTGAAAATCTGTACGTTGAATCTTTTTAGATGAAATGACGAATATAATTCAATCTATTTGCTTCGCCATTTGAAACGCAATAAAAAATCTTTGTGTAGATAAAACTAACTTCTTTAAAATAAACATAATTTTCTGAAAAATGAACTTTATCACTTTTGAGATGAGCAGCTCATGTATAAATGCCACGACTGTTATACCCAATGAAGAATATCACGAAACTCTTTATGCGCCATTAATTATATCAACAATATCTAATTTAAAGTGTCTAAAAATATGAAATCAAATTCTGAGAATTTTCAGGACTTGGATCTATGACCTTATACAATTACTTTTTCAGTAGAAACAATTTCGTATAGTTGTTAAAAAATCATTACTTTTCATTATGATGTCATAGTCAATTCTAAAATATTCTACTACGATTTTATTGATTATTTTACTGAAGTTAGCATTGAAAACAGTGACAATTACGATATGAAAGGAACGGTTAAATACAACATAACTATATGTTGATTTATGCGCAAATCATTGTTAATTGTTAAATTATTACTTTTTTGTATTACAAAATTTGTACATAAATACGTTATGAAACTCAAATTCCAATAGAATTGAAATAGCTTTTAATTTTAAAACATTTTTTAATTAGTTCTCGGTAATTATTAATTGAGTAAATACATTTTCGGAAGTAATCAAATCAAATGAAACATTTCATTAAAATAATGCTACTATAAAACAAGAATAAGTTTAATAAACATAACTCAATTCTAAATACCATTATTATATATAGATATTGTGCAAATATATGCAACGTGACCGATGAAATTATGCATACATTCAAATCCGTCTTTTGATTTCAGAGATTAGGCGATTAATGTTACTACATTTAATACGATATGATATTCATATTAACCGTGAATTTATGGACGTATAATGGAAAACGAACGGTTTAACATTTAATTCAATTAGCATGAATAATACGTTAGATAATAATTGAAATATAATGTGTCATCGAATATCAAGTACATCGTTGCATGCAAAAATTGGTTGACATCCAGTGTGGATTGCCTTCTTGCATTAAGCATCTTGAAGTGGCATTGATATGAAAATTGGTTATGTCGACACGATTTTATTTGATGGATCGACGAAGTAGCTTCATGTAGAAGCTTCTCCCATAAAGAGAGAGTCACATGCTATATTCAAAGAATCTTTGAAATTTTACTCAACAAACTCTATATCTACATCGAATAAAACGTAATTTGTACTTATAACAGCAAATAGCAAATATAACAGATATAAGCATAAATTTTAACGAAAAGCTATTTTTCTCTAACACTAAAAGATCAAAACTTAAATGTAATTTCATGGACATACATTTCGTTTCTATTGAAAATGTAATTATAAAATATTAGTGTACTACACCTTTCTCGAGGACTTACATTGTCATATTTATTGACTAACAACAAGGAAACATAAACTATTTGAGTTTTCCCATTTTCTACATTTTCGACCTTTATCCTATATGTAAAAATTTTAACGAAAACTGTGTCGAACTGTATCGTTATATTTATAAACTAACAACGATGAAACATAAACTATTAGAGTTTTCCTATTTTCTACAATTTCGATCTTTATCCTTTATGTAAAATTTTTAACGAAGACTATGTCGAACTGCATCGTTATATTTGTAAACTAACAACGAGGAAACATAAACCATTTGAGTTTTCGTATTTTCTACAATTTCGTTTCCATCTCAGTGACAACAGACGTAACGTAAGGTGCAGAATTTCAAATCCAGTAGCAAGGTTTTCTCCGATGTGCCTGTATATTTATATCTACTGATCTACGGATTTCCAATCCAACAGAACCTTCTTATTTTGCGTAATACGACTTCCAACGTCAGAACTTTGTCACCCTTCAAGAAAAAGCAACAAAGGTGAAAGGTTGAAAATAATACCAACCTGCTGAAATGTTGAGTTTATACAACTATTCTTAACACTAGAGTCACGGAAGCCGACAAATTAACACTTTACCGACCGGTAGCCAATTAATCGGCTTTTCCGGCCCAACACTTTTGGACTTTTAACTTATTAATTGGTCACTACAGCAAATAATAAATTATTATGTTTCATTGCGGTTAACTGTGCCAAGGACTCAATGAAAAAACTTTGCAATTTTCGAAGAGATATCAGTATCAAGAGAATATTTGCGTGCAAGTGACCGATCAGAAGTGTGTAGGACGTTAAAAAAAGTGTTAACCGGTCCACATTTATTTAAAAACGGTTTTGAAATTCATAGAGACGCGGTACAGTATATATTGCACATGTATCTTATAATATAAAAATGACTTAATTAAACAACTTCTTTGTTGATTGATCCCTCTTTGTTCAAAGTACTTATTTAATATATTTAAGTAGGTATACCCGATTCTATGCCCGTAAATCTATTAGGTATAAGGGAAAGTTCTGTCGTTTTTGAACACGTGCACTTTTATGCGTTGTCGATCCGCAGCAAGAATTCTGATCCGACTGAAACCAGTTTAAACACTTAGATTAGTATATGATTGATGATTTACACATATTTTTTTGTATTTTAGTCAGTTTTTTAAACTTGTAAAACTCTTAACATGAGTGAAGAAAAAGTGCACTTAAGACATTGCATGTTGTACGAGTTGCAAAAAGCGAATAACGCGATGGAGGCAAAAAAAAACTTGTGTGACGTGTTTCGAGAGGATACAATAACAGTTCGAAAATGTCAAAGATGGTTTGCGAAATTTCGTTCGAGTGATTTTTCTTTGAAAGATGAACCCAGATCAGGAACGCCATCGCAGTATGGTCAGGACAAATCCCACGTCAACTTCCACAAAAATGGGCTTCAAACTTGAAATTCATCAGACTACTGCTTTGGATCACATTAAAAGACTTAGCTTCCTGTTCAAAATCTCTGTTTGGATGCCAAACGAATTAAAAACGACAGAACTTTCCCTTACACCTAATATTTGGTTGTCCTGATAATACTGTGATGGCTTCCTAATCTGGGTTCATCTTTCAAAGAAAAATCACCCGAACGAAATTTCGCAAACCATCTTTGACATTTTCGAACTGTTACTGAATCCTCTCGAAACACATCACACAAGTTTTTTTTTGCCTCCATCGCGTTATTCCCTTTTTACAACTCATACAACATGCAATGTCTTAAGTGCCCTTTTTCTTCACTCATGTTAAGAGTTTTACAAGTTTAAAAAACTGATAAAATACAAAAAAATGTGTATAAATCATCAATCATATACTAATCTAAGTGTTTAAACTGGTATCAGTCGGATCAGAATTCTTGCTGAGGATCGACAACGCATAAAAGTGCACGTGTTCAAAAACGACAGAACTTTCCCTTATACCTAATAGTATTAATATCGACATTACAAGATCAAAACTGAAAGACAAGACCACAAAAGTATTGTACATTTTGAAAGGATTAACAATGCTTATGCCGATTGTATACTGACAGCACGATGCCGGTGGTAGAAATACAGAATTTCAATATAACACTTCCGGATATCAAATTAAACAGACTTTAACACCATTTAAAAATGTAGTAATAACGCAGATGTCTTTGCTTTTCTTTTTCACCTTCGATATGTCATGGTATCTTATAAAATACTATTCATGTGTACTTGAGATAAAGATCTTCTTGGAATTTTCTGGATAATCCGATAAGCTTACCTCAGATATCGTCGTAATTCAACAATCTTCGTGTCTAATTTTTCACGTTTGTTAACACGTTGAACGCCATGAAAAACTAAATTTACATCTTTACAAAGCTGAAACTTTAGAGATACAGATAGATAGATATTCGGCCGAACTTCATCTTTTTAACGTTGATATTTAAATATTCAGTATGTCCGAGAATACATAACTATTACTATTTCAAAGTCACACGAAATTCAATAGTGCCAGTCACCGGTGACCCCCATGGCAATAAAAGTGTTAAATGAAAAAAATTGTTGAGGTCAGATTAAATTCTCATAATTTTAGAAGCTATATTCAGAAACATTTGCAAGTACATTATATCTCATGCGGTATGGTTCATTATTAATTAATGAAAATAATTAGTATGTTTATAAAATTAAATTAAAAATATTTCAAAGTTTTACAATATATTTTACAAAATGTAGATATTTCGTAAGCCTAAATTTCAAACGCTCTATTAATAATTCTAATGTATGATATTAACTTCCTGTTCATGCAATTATATTTATTTTTACAATTATTCGCATAATAACGCTTTAACATTTTCGAGATACACCAGGTTCCTACGATTTAAATCAACAAAAACAATCATTCGGTCTTTATTTATTTGACATCGTGCTCTCCTGTCACTCCAATAATTTGCCAATTTTAAAACTACGCCGGTTGCAATTTTGAAAGTGTGTGTATAGTTGAATTACCTAATCATTGACCGTGTGAGAGCCAGTCGCAAAAAGAACGAAATAAATAACGAATAACGTAATGTTGTTCTGCAGTAATTGCTGCAACGTTACAAACTAGATGCACTCAGACACAGTACTAAGCCTGCTGCTGAATTCAATTTTCACCGTCGCACAATGTCCTATTTACGGAACCCAGTAAAGCTTTCAAAGTCCTGTGATGGTGTAATGGTAGAAAAAATAGTCTTCGTACACATTAAAAGTAAATGTCTCTATCTTTGTATCTCACAAAATTAATGGCGTCAGTGCACAATGATAAACGTATAATTGCTTACCCTGAGATCCCATATAATCCTTCTGCACCCACTAAGGCAATTGAGGGCACACCTAGGGTTGGATAGTTTCTGGTTAAGAGCACAGCGTTCATAAATGAGGGATAATCAAGAGCTTGCATTTAAGCTGTGCATCTCTCTTAATTGCTTGTAAACTATAGGCCGTAAATGGAAATGTTACGTACTGTTATCGTTAATCGAATCGCTCGGCAAGAAGTTCCAAAATTAGCTTCCATGAGTGATTCAACGGACACCGTAGATGTATGGACTGTAAATCTATTATAGCTGTATTTAAATTTCAATATTTTTAAAAACATCTTTCACAGATAGAGATCTAATGGTGTTTTCCATGGGAAAAAAATCTCGGTAGCTATGACTGTTTTAAAATGCCTAGATTTATTACGGCAGCTTGATATTTATTTTGTCTCTTCAAAAAAGTTTACTTGTTATTTACATATTAACATCTTTCGTCTCCTGCAATTAGGTTTTCTCCTATACACTTAGTTTTTAAGATAAATCGGAAAATATTCGTGAAAATTGCAGAAATTCAGATGTGGTTCTAATTTCAACAATTATTTGATAGTGTAATCTTTAACAAAAATCTTGTGAAAAGGAGGGATTACATTGGAACGATATACATATATATATATATACTCTAGTAGTTTTTGTTAATTTGCATTAAGTTTGTGCATTATTTAATACCTGTTACTACAGTCTCAGTATGTCTCAATGTTAATAATGCTTAAATAACAACATCATTTGCCTACGACGTGCGAAATTGCACGGTACTTACTAAAAACGGATTTTACATTTGTCTCCACACTTACAGGGTACATCGGTATCATTATTCTAATATTTTTCACTGTTTAGACTCAGTCTAACTCGTTAACATCATTAAACGGAATATTTTGCTAAAAATGTCTATTTTATGCAAAACAATTCTTAGGAAACATGTAAGTGACTTCTATCAGGAATTTAAAATATTCTAATATATATATCACGTTCTTGCACTTCATTACAAAACAATTTCATTTAAAAATAGATTTTAGATATCTTAATCACATGAAGATAGAGATGTCTCAATGTTATGGTATTAATATGAGAATCACTATTTATTACTATTTATACCATAATAATAGATAAATAATAAAATTTAAATTTTTATGCAAAGAGATCAGCAGCAGATTCTCGAAACTTCTTGCTTAAGAATTAAGACAATATTGAAATAATTGGCTAGGAAGATTTAAGGCGAAATTCAAAAAGTAGAAAGAATTTAATGTTATATGTATTATAACAGCAACGATCAGTTTGAAAGGAGTGGAATTAAAATAGTTTGAATGATCGAGTCGTTTAAACACAGAAAACTCTACCAGTGGGGCTTTTTTTGATAAATTGTGAATCGAACTTCAAGGCTGATGTAGTGTAAAGCAATTTCATTTGGCAAAACAAACGGCGTGGTTTGATCGATTTATCGAGAAACTTGGTCGATATCACCGTAGCAATATCGAGGTCCGGTTAGTTACACGACACAACTGAATTCCTTTGAGTCGATTGAATTTCATTGACAATTGGGAACAATCTGCGTTAGTTTTGAGTAATTTTTCATTGTGTGCAATGAATTCGATATCCACTAATGAGGTTGACGTTGTTAAAATTCGGCGATTAAATCAGCACCTGGGAGCCTTCATTGGTAAATAATCATTTAACCTTTTTCTTTTAACGTCAGCTAATTTTTTTTTATCATAACCACTAGTTTTGTTCGAGTAACCAAAATTATATTTTTGCGTAGAGACAAGAGAACGACTTAATTTTATAAATTGGACACATTTTTATTTAATGTTTCAATCCTTCGAATTGGTGAATTTTATCAATTGAATTTTCGTAAGTTTTATAGAATTGCAATTTTACACACGTGTGAAGTACACTTTGTACAATTATCTATTGAATACGTTATACTTAAAAAAAATTAAAAAATAGTTAATCTTCTATTCTTCCTGTTTGACTGATTAAAATTACTGATAATCTGATAATAATAAAAATAGAAAATAGCTAATGTTCAAAATACTGATTGTTAGAGTCTTCAGATAAATACTAAAAATGCTCGTACCAAAAACACGAAAGCATAATGTAATTTGAGATTTGAAATTAATCGACGACATAACGGATGACAATTTTTGAAACATTTTCTTTATGTCTGACATTTAAAAAATTGATAACCTTATGATATAACTATTAATATGAATTTCTTTATAGCAATCTTAAATAACGTTATAGTGATATGTTTGACATAGTTTCTTCACTGCTCGTTTCTATATCTTAACATTACAAAAGTACCCTTTCAACGTAATTGGATTGGATATTCAGCAGTATTTCCCACAAATTTCATGTCGTCTTTGGTTCCTTTTGTTCGCCTTTATATTTTTGTGTCGATTTATAAAATATTATTGTCTTGTTTAGCAGCTATAAACTATGTTTCTTGCAACGAGAAAAATTCTTTGCATTATTTAAAGATAACAAAATGCAAGGATTTAATGAACATATCTGGAATCCTTGGTTTTATTTCCCAGACATTTATTCTCAATGTTTTTTTTTACAGTAGAATAAAGCTTATTGTTGACTCATGTGCCTTTTATCCGAAGGTTAGATGCAGATATCTGATTCGTTTAACAATTAAGTAGTCGGATTGCTGTTTGTTTCACTTCTCTCGAAAACAAAATTACACTCCGAAATTTAGTTTGTGTTGTTTCTTCTAACGATAATAAACAAGTATATTCATGAAAACAAACAAAAAGAATAACAAGATATGCAGTCGGCCATCGACTTTCGCACACAATTAGTTTCCTGACTGCCTCCGCTATAATCCAGAATATCATTGCTAAAATAAAAATTGATCAGGGATTTTTTATTTACCGTATAATTTAACGTAATATTAATGCTATAGAAATAATATTGTTGCGTCGCATCTCATTAATATTTCCTATTTAATAGGTTTTGAAAAATTTGAAAATTTCCTATCCCATTCACCTCAACACAAGTGTCACTCGTTACTGTAGGACAAGGGGTTAATTGGTATTTATAATCTCATTGCAGTAACTAGAGACGATAAAGTGTAACAAGAAGACATCGTTATCGAAGTGTTTTTAATGAACAACGTAAACAAAATATATTTATAACATGAAAAAATGTCATATCTAGATTTTCTGCTCTTTTTCGATGATCTGGTTATTTAAATGCCCATTTCTAATCCCATTTACCTCATCGTGAGTGTCACTCGCCATTGTAGAGCAAGGGGTTAATGGAAAGAAGGTATACAAAAATGTACAACTCCATCATTTTATTCATTTCTTCTGATAACTTCACTTACTATGTTTCTGGCCCACAATGACTTGTAAATTCTTCGTCGAAAATTTTAAGGTGTCCATGTCAAGGTTTTCATGAAATTCAAAATCTATTTTAGGCTCGGTAACCCTAAAGATTTGCAACTCAAATCCCAGAAAGTTTGAATCGCCAACGTTTTCAATCCGGACTCTCTTTTCCCTCTTTCTCTCTACCTCTCCTCTTACATCTTACTTGGTTGAGAAGCTCTTAAAAAAAAAGTTTCGTCGCGCTTTTAAATGAGGAAGCAGTCACCCGCAGATACTCGAGGAAAATTAATACCACGGTGACGAACTACCAATTAGCGAATCGAGGCGCGCAACGAGTGGTCACAATAGTGAATAGAAAGAACGCAGAATAAAGTACTCTCCTTACTGCATCATAGGGAAGAAAGGGATTGAAAAAAACAAAAAGAGAAATGCAAGGAAGGAACTAATTGTCAGATGTAGATTGATCGATTCTTCTTTCCTGAAAGTTTAGATGTTAATTAATGTTTCAAGAGCCTTTTTAATTAACATGAAATTTATAATCGTATCTTCGGTACGAGGCATTAGTCTTTTTTATTTCCACTACATTTCTTAATTAGAGATGGTGGCAGATAAATTGGTGTAAGTTCTTTTGACTCATACGTACTTGAAGAGTGGAGAACTTCATTGGCTGGAGAACAGCTTGATTATCTGTATATAATATATATATTGCGAGTTTCCAAAGGCCTCCTGGAAAACCTTTATCACAGGAGCAGTGGATATTTATAATATGTTTTAGAAAGTTAAATATCTTCATAAACAAACACACATTGAGATGTGTATATGGAGGATTATTAACACTAGAATTGCTACAGCTGTCAAATTGAAGGGTTCCTACTTTTTAAAAAATATATCTCAAAATTGAGAAGGATTACAGCAGATATTTCAAGTGTATCTTATAATAAAGAAATTACTTAACTTTCCGCATTTTTTGCTGCTTAAACCATCTTTTTCCAAAGTTCTTATTTCAGATATTTAAATATACCAAATTTAACGATCGTAAATCTAATGTTAATCAAGCGTTTAATGCTTATGGGACTTGCAACATCCGCCGAAGAGAGTAAAAATATTTTTTATATCCACATAGGTACTCGAAAATATTTTGTGAAATCGTCTTTTATTTTTTATTAGGCACATTGGACAATCAGACCTCTTAATCGTGAACAAAAGAATTGAACAAAAGAACAAAATATCAAAATTTATAAAATCCTATATGTTTTAATCCCATTTCATTGTTTGCATTTGTGGACCATAAATCGACGTAATAAATCTTGTGTTTACGTTTAATTTAATCGGAAATACGAGTAGTTCACCGTCATTGACTATACGTTTGCAACGTTTATAGCGAAAACACTTATTTCTGATATCGAAAGGTAATGAATAATTAACGTTTATTTTTAATTAAAAAATTGTTTTTAGAACATATATCGATTAGATGCAGCTTACATGGTAAAACTCAAATACGTATTGGTATTTTACTAACACATTTTGTTATTTTTAAGGATAATAAAGTAGCTATGTCACTACACGGTTGAAAATCATTTTCTCCCAAGGCACTTTCTCTTTGGTATAGTAAAATTGATATAGTTAATGCAAGTACAAAAAGGAATAAACTCGTGAACGATGCATAATATGATAACATAATTTTTATATCCTGATTCATTTAGAATACACGTTGCTTTTGAAGATTATCGATAATATTTCGTTGGAAAATTCCACCGAGTTAGAGAAAAAGCTAAAATTTGTTTTTCCTTTAAAACAAACTATATCACCATAGGCTAGATTCAGGTGTATTTATAAACAAATGGGTGAACCGTATTCCATTTTTATTACACTCGTTGGATTTTTATTGTTGAATTTTATTGTTGTATTTTATTATTTTATTTTATTTTATTGTAGCCTTTTCGTTTTATCGTCTCTCTTTGCTTTTCTACGCCAAATATAGTCCATCTTTCTCCACAATTGTTGCTTGATTCTCAAGACAAATGGTATTTTCCATTTTAATATTTCATTTTGATACAGCCTTAAATTATATAACATTCTTTTCAAGTACTAATATAAAATCTAATAATAATATGAAGATCGTGTAGAACGGCGTTTACAAAGAGAACCTTAGTACGACGTGTTTTAATACACAAGTAAGGAGAAGTTCAAGGTATCGATTAACCGTAGGCTTTCTCCTTTAAAATTCCAGCCTCCCTCGGTGGTTTTAGTCTGGGTGTCTCGCTCGGATGGAATTCCAGCGCCGGTGAAATTCTCAGGAACCACCTGAGCGCAAGTGGAATCGAGATCGGACTTATAGGTGGCATCCTAAATGTTGGAGCCTGTATAGGGGCGCTTTCAGTGCCCCTTGTATTTCGATACATCAGCCGTCCATTGGCTATGCTTCTCACGATGCCCATTTCCATCGTTGGATGGGTATTCATCTGCTGCGCTGGCCAACAAGTATACAATTTTATTCATTCGTTATGTTTTACATACTATTTTATATTGCAAGCAGAGTTATCCGGAGAAAAACTTACAAAATGTTTTTACAATTGGAAGGATTTTTTTATTATGAACGGAATAACATTTCAGTTTTGTTTTATTTAGACTGTAACAGCGAGTTAAAACTGTTTGAGTGCCAAAACCGATAGTAAAAATGTTAGTTAAAAGTGCTAAGCAGCGCGATTGCACTTTTCTCTTTTTTCTTACTCATCTATGCATTGTCAAGTATTTAAGAATCCTCAGGAAATTTGATTACTGTCGAATTTAATGTATCCTTCATTTGATATGTATTAACTAAGCAATATTACTGATTTTTCTTGTTAAAATGTTTTTATTCGTAGGTCCGTGTAATTTCAGATCCTTTACGAAAAATAATGGTAATGTAGTTATCATAGGACTTGCAGTGTCTTTGTCTCTTTGCTATAGCAATCGAATTTTTTCTCGATGTAATATTTATACGATAGTTTCTGCTAACTGAAACCATCATCACGTTAAATGCCACCGGTATTTCGCTAGTTTTATCATTTCTACTAAAGTGAAACTTTTTCTATTAAATTCACATCTTTACAAAGTAGAAACTATAAAGATGCAGACAGATCAATATTCGGTAGATCTTTATCTTTTTAATGTCGACATTTAAATATTCAGTATGTCCGAGAATTCATAAGTATTACAATTTAAAAGTTACACGAAATTTCACTGAATTCAATAGCTCCGGTCACCGGTGACCCCGATGGTAGTTAAAGTGTTAATTCTAAATTTTCGGTGGAACGATGATAAGCGAAGATTTGTTACAGAATATATTATTTGTATGAAAATTGAACAATTTTTTTTTAAAATTAAAAAGCATTTACTTGTCAGTACAAATATTCTAGTAGACAATATCGGAACAATTTTTACTTTCTACATGATTACCAATGATGTTAAATAATAATATAACGAGTACGTGCTACGTAGCCTTGGTAAAGAAGGCTGTGAATCCCCATTCAATTGTTTCATCACGTTTGCTTATATCATTTCCTTATTTCCCTGTTCTCTGTAGTGTTCGCTTTAAGATTATATTTCAAAGTGGTTTCCGTTGTTAACTCTCTGCTTTGTATTGGAGTTTCTTCTAGAACTGAAAACGTGGATGTGCAAGTTCAAAAAATGATTCGCCAAAGAACCAGATGCGCAAAAGGTGAATTTTTATTCTTATTGTTAAAGTTCAATTCGAAAATGGGTATTGAAAGAGAGCAAGGCAACTTTGCTATGGAAATGCATTACAATATATACACAATAAATATTATTATTATTCTATAGTTTTGTAATGTATTCTAGTTAATCACAAATTGAAAATATAAAAAAGTTATTAGTAGACTCCGGATGTTTATGCATTTATGACAAAATGAATACGGCTAAAATACACAAAACGAACATAATATAAAAATATATCCGAAATATCCAAAGTATGGTATTCGTTGTAACATTTATCGAGTGCAACAAATCCCTAAATAGGTTCTCTTGTCTTAACTGCATTTGTTGAATTTGAAATTTGCATAAACATCCGGAGTATAGTTATTAGTTATACATTATATTAGCAAGTAATCGAAAAGGAAACATGGTTACCACATCTAAATTCTGCATATTTTCACCAATGATTGACGTTCTTCTAATTTAACAGTTGCAACGTAAAGGATGTTTAGGAAAAAAACACCAATTTTTTTTTCTAACGAAAAAATTTTCTTCCATGAATATTGTCCTATTAAACTAAATAAATTGAGGCTGTGGTCATAACAGCGCAGAATTCTGATATAATGCATTTTACAAGGAGACTTTTACAATCCAGATATGCAAATGTATCGGTTACAAATTGTTCAATTTAAAGGGACACGTTGTATAGCAAAAATCTTTTTCCTGCACGGGAAATAATACAAGACGTTTTGAGATCAACTGCATTTTTTTAATGGAACCGTATAATTTTGGATGCATCGATCAGAATCAATTAATATCTTTATGATAAAAAAAGTTTGTGACTTGAGAAATGCTTTATTCCATATATACTTGACTAACACTAGAACTACCAAGCAAGTTAAAATTACTCGTTGATTTTGTAAAATACAGATTACTAAATCGCTCATCTTTTCCACCTCTTCATTTCTCTTTTACCAAAGTACGTATTTAATATACTGGAACATAATAGAATTAATGTCGGTATTTCTGGTGTTAAACTTATCTTATTGTTAGAAACCTGCTATATGACATTTTTTTTTACACATATGCTTTTTTACGTTAAATTAGAATACGATAATGTAAAAAGTTGAAAAGTGCATTTGGGCTATTCTATACATAATCATATTTAAGTATAAGAACAAATCAAGTTGTACGAACAATTTAATTTTAAATGCCTTTCTTCTTTATGTTAAAAAAACTATTATTTAGCACTCATACTGTTTTCTATATTACTTTCTAACTGTCAAAAAATATTCAAATAACTTTTTCACTCAACCTAAAAAAAAAAGTGATCCATTACCAGTACTCGTTTATTCTCTGAAGCTAGGGTGACGACAGAAATAAACTATAAATTTTCTAATTGTTATAATCTTAATTCGATTGAATTTAATAATGCTTTCCGTTATCGAATTCTTATATCTTTTAGGCTACACTTTTCATAATTGGTCGAATAATCTGCGGTATGTGTGGCGGCTTATTTTGCATCGTAACTCCGACTTATGTGGCTGAGATTGCCGACAAAGAGATTCGCGGTCGGCTGCTCACATTTTTTCAGGTTTTAATTAACTGCGGTATCATGTACGCCTTTCTGATAGCTCATGTGCTGGATGAACGTGAAACAGTATGGAGGTACAGAAAAGTAGAAAAATTTCATTTGTTCCATGGAACATTTCAATTTCAAATCTTGTCACTTATAATCTTCAGAATTAAAGACTTTTATGCTTATTTCGTTTAAATTAACTATTTGAGCATCTTATTAAAACTCTTTGAGGATTAGCGACGCATATATGCGGTCTGAAAGAAAATTTAATTGTGGCTTAACGCCGGATGTATACACGGTTAATGTTGAAAAATTGAAATACAACCGTTAAAATGTGATTAAAGAAACAGTAATTTATAATTTCTATACATTAACGACCTTTTCTGAAAAAAGGTTTTTCTGGTTCGCCAAATAAATTATTGTCTCTGTATTCAAGAATGTCTCTGTCCGAGAAGGATTAATATGCTTAAAATATATTATTATACTGTGTAGAAAGCAGGAATATAAAATACTTTAATTTCAAAAAATATTGAAAAGTAATGTGTTTAAATCATTTTCAGCTTACAATTACTAAACTGAATAACAATAATAAAAATTTGCAATTATAATTTCGTGTAATACAACATCAGTAGCATTCATTGTAATTTTCAAGTTTAGAAGATACAACATTGCCATAACACTTCCATTAAATAATATAGAGAAATTATTTCATGATATTAGGTACAGTGTAATTTGCGCCTTATCGTGTCTTGTAATCTCACTGGTTCGGCTATTACCAGAAAGTGCTCTTTACTACCTCACAAGGAACGACGAGATTAATGCAGAAAAGTCACTGAAATGGTATTGCGATAATGCTGATGAAATCAAAAAGGAAACTGAAAACTTAGAGCGTCTAATGCTTATCTGCAGTACGAGAAAGGTCAGTCATTGCAATATTAATAATTAGTCGAGTATGCAACTAATATTTTATCCAATTATGCAACCAAATGCGTTTCAACAATTCGCTTTTCCCTTATATTCTCTAATTCTTTTATCATTTTTTCTTTAGTGATACTCGGCTATTTTGTATGAGATCTCTTTCATACTAAATTCAGCACGTACACATAAAACAAAGAAGAATAGAATTATAATGCATTTTATACCGAATTTCTTTGTTTCCAATTAAATGCGATTCATCATTAGGTCGCACATTATTTTCCAAAATCTCAATTGGTACATGATTTTTTCAATAATTGGAAGAAAGCATAACTCTTTTGTAAGAAGTTTGTATAAAACCAAATTGTTGCAATAGCCGGTACAGTCAAGATGATTTTTTAATTGTAAAGTTAATTGTCTGTTTAATAGTAAATCTAAAGTTAGTATCACGTTTTCCTCCATAGGAATTTCTTTCCAAGAAAATTCAGCCACTTTTCCTTCGCCATTTTCTGTCCAGATCAAAGTTTCATAGTCAGAGTCCAAGTTAAAGTAGTTAAGCTGTATATAAAAAAAAGAAGGTTCGAATATTATCGGAAATAGAAAGTACTCTTCATTTGCTATATATTACTAAAATACATTGGAAATCCGGAACGTAATATTCAGGAGACAATCGATAGTTGCCATTGAATGTGTTCGTGCTTAGCAGTTGTATGGGTAACTCTTTTCACGGGCTACAGATATTCGATAATTCCTAGCTATTATACTCTTTGTATAAATACCATCCCTGCTTCTATTTTATTTCCATTCCATTGCGAAATGTAGACATTTTGTATTACTTGATTGTTTTCGATCTCTTTGTATAATTTCTTGATAATAAAATGACACACGTGACAGAGAGGTTTCTAATACGATATTTCAATAAGTAGAATTAGAGTTAGCCAATTGGTGGTGATTAGTTTCGTGAACCACTATCTGACATTGATAATAATAATTAATTTTAACCCAGAGAACTCGAGCGACACCGCTATGGAACTCCGGTATTTCTCGAGTTTTCAAGATCTATATTTTCCGTTACTACAAGATATTCTTATCTCAAATTTTTCATGGCCTGAGTTCAGCGTGCGTTCTTGGTACAAAAATATTTTAAAGTGCAAACACTAGCTTAATATAGTAAAAATCGTCTCCAGTTGCTAGTTTGTCGCAGCAAAAATCCTCGAGTGCAAACGGTTAAAATAGTTGGTGTAGCTGAAAACTAATTTTTTTTTGCTCAATTCATGTAATTCTTTAAAATTTGCAGTAGTCCTTGTTGCTTTTTTGAGGTTCTTCAGTTATTTGATACGGCAATTGGCTGAATTCTACTTAATAACATTAGAACTACCAAGCAAGTCAAAATGACTGGTATACATTTTTTCCCCAAAATTTTCCATGTTTGTATTAGAGTTATAGAATAAATATTTTACGTTCATCTCTTAACCCTTTCAATACGGCGAAAAATCCAGTCCGAGTGCGCCCCATTACCGGGATCAGTTATTTCTCCTCCAAGCGATTATTAGATAAAATAATTTTTATGCCGAAAACTGAGCAACCTTAACAGTTGTCGCTTGTTTGATTAGATCGGGGACGATCGAGATGAGAAATTTATGTACTCAGAACGATTGAGAATCAGTTTGGAGGCCCAACTTGGCGTTATTTTCTAACCTAGATGTTTTTCAGTAACTGGGGCATATGCTGTCCCAGCCGTAATATCAAAAATTTTTCAGACTGGAACAGCACAAGTCCCGTCCGGTGCGAAAGGGTTAAAACAAATTATCAAATCGATCATCCTTTCCATCTCTTAATTCCCTTTTTTAGATTTAGCGCCGGTAGTTTTGTTGTGATAAGTTTAACCCTCTGTACTCCGTTGTCACTGCAGCAGCGACATTGTAATAGAAGCTGATAGCACCGTTGTTAAGTAAATTCGATGTGTTTTACATTTTTTTATACTAAAACATAATTTAAAAATGCATGCACTTCTTTTTAATAACAAAGCAAGATTTACAATTTTCCACCGATGTGCACCACTATTTAAATAGTCATGGAGTATCTCGTAGTTCATAGTAAAAATTACTCGGAGTGCAAAGTGTTACATTTGCATACGGGAGTAACACAGTCATATGTCACCCTTAAATACCAAAACAAATCGCCAGATGTCCAACAGGATAAATTGCGAGGGATGCAATGTGAATCATAATAAAAAAAATTGCATACACCCTATGTAAGTATTTTGAAAATAATTACTTTTAATTTCTTTTGACAGATTGATCTCATGATGTTCAGAAATCGTAAGGTTCTGCGATCGTTTGCTGCCTGCTTCGGAGTGATATTGAGTCAACAATTCTGTGGCATCTATATCATGATCTTTTACGCTCTGACGCTCTTCGAGACCAGCGGTTCCGGTGAACTAACCGGAAGTGAGCAGACACTGATCGCCGGAACTGTTCAAATATTGTCGTCTCTCTTAGCCACTGTCCTGATTGATGTCCTAGGACGACGGGTATTGCTGACTGTATCCTGTTCATTTATGGGATTGTTCCTGATATTTCTAGGTAAACCACGTCCAAATATTGCAAATAAGTTGTGTAGAATTTAATGAAGTATTTTTAGTCAATTGATATGTTAATTCTGAGTCGGTCAACATAATGCAAGGGCAAATATTACCATAAGATTGCTCCCGGCACACAACATCGTAGAAGTTTCATAAGATACGTCGTAATTACGACAGGGGTAGAGGGTTTATTATACCGCGTTTAAGGGAATCCTCGCGGGATGACAGAGAAGCAAGAGGGTTGTTTCGTCTGGCTCATTAATCGCATCCTTTAACGTTCCAACATTCCTTACACCTACAATCTGGCTCCTGATGTTGTATCGCGTTTAACCTTTAGCTTACAATAACGTGTGAGACTCGTGGCGCGGAAAGTGGAATAAGAACTTTCAAAGTCTCTCAAAAACTATTAAATTGACAATATCAGCTGGTCTCAATATTTCTATACTATTATTATTACTAGACTCCGGATGTTTATGCATTTACGACAAAATGAATACGGCTAAAATACACAAAACGAACATAATATAAAAATATATCCGAAATATCCAAAGTATGGTATTCGTTGTAACATTTATCGAGTGCAACAAATCCCTAAATAGGTTCTTTTGTCTTAACTGCATTTGTTGAATTTGAAATTTGCATAAACATCCGGAGTCTAATTATTACGTTCAATTGTACAAAGTATCAAAAACCAGTGAAAACTTGTTATTTCAAGAATTAATTTTGAGTGTTTACACGCCCCGTCAGAATAGAAGTCGTAGGTCAAAGGCTTAAAGGAACCCAAAACATTTGTTCTTTATTGTCACCATTGTAAACCAACAGTTTTCCGATAATTCCCAATAAGATTGATGTTTTTAGTATCTCACTTTATTTTGAAACGTTTAATTTATTTGCATCGTTACGCAATCAGATTAACATTATTAATTTAGTAAAAAAAAAAGAATGAAAAATCTCTCGAATAAATACTTATTTTGC
This sequence comes from Cerceris rybyensis, assembly GCA_910591515.1. Lineage (NCBI taxonomy): Eukaryota > Metazoa > Arthropoda > Insecta > Hymenoptera > Crabronidae > Cerceris > Cerceris rybyensis. The sequence continues at coordinate 11,556,561 of OU342793.1, forward strand.
ACGAGAGAAGAATACGTCAAACTAAATCGTATTTCAGGATGGTTCTTTAGACTTCGGGAAATAGACCCGGAATACGACGAGATTTACTTCTGGATGCCACCTACATGGATTATCCTTTTGTTCGGAGCCTTCAACATCGGCGTAGGACCAATATCCTGGTCCATGCTCGGCGACATTTTTCCACTTGAAATCAGAATGATCGCCGCTGCGAGTGCTATTAGTTTGGGATGGCTGATATCATTGATAGCCACGTTGACTTTTGGCGATATGATTGTTGCAATTGGCCCGACGAAGATCATGTGGTTCTTCGGTGGTATCTGCTGGATCGCAGCTGTATTATGCGCTGTTTTCGTCAAGGACACCTCTGGGAAGAGCATCACAGCGATTCAGGAGAATTTTGGTATCAACATAGCACAGCCTTCCAGAAACATCATCGAAGACTCTAGATAGTTATCTATATCAATGACTGAATATTTTTGTTTTACCATTTTGTCGACCGTGAGACTGACGGTCGTGAAATCATTATCACCGTGGAACTTAAATAAGATATTAGACAGAGGTAAATAGACCAGAGTTTTACGCGACTGGCATACAATCAAAAGATTTTGATAGTGTTCATGTACTTAACACTAGAACTACCAAGGTAGTCAAAATGACTTGCTCCTCAATTTTTCTAAATATAATAAATGCATGCTTAATAAATATAAAATATGAATTACTGAGTTAATCGTCTTCTCCACCTTTCAGTTCCTCGTTTTCTATAGTATTTATTTAATGTAATGAAATATTATAGATTTAACACCGGTAGTTCTAGTGTTAATTAAATTACACGGGAAGCGATGGTATGTACTATTCGTTCTGATGGTAAAATAGCATTTTTCTTGAAAATATTAACCGACGTCGTAGAATAATTGTTAGTTATGTTATATGTAATACCGTTGTGTGTAATATATAATATTATATATAAAACTAATTTCCTGTAAGTAATTTTTGCATAGTTTATTAATTGTTATTAACTTTAACTTTTGATATTTTAACTTTAATCTTTCCAGGTCAAAGGATTTAAAAGGATAGAGTTGCCAAGCTGCTCGTAGAGTTCACTCAGTGTATAACTATATGCAAAATATTTAGAAAAACCTCTTCTCTGCGAAATATTTCCGAAAAAAAAAATATTTTCTGGTTTCATCATTGTAATTATTAATGTTGCAATTCGGGTAATTTTATAAGACCTACAGTCAATACCACTCCTACAAATCTTAACATTATATGGGTCGTAACATCAGCCCAATTCTTCCAGATCGATCGCTTCCATAGTATTTCCTCGTACATAACAGAAACGAGTTCAGAACAAAGCGAAAGTTTCTCCTCCTTTTAAGGCCAATCACGATAATTTTAGTTGAAGCTTTCGTAGATGTTTAACGATCACTTGCACATGGATAGAGCAAAAACAGCACATCATCAAAGAATTAGACGGCTTTTGTTTTCGTTCAACATTAATCCAATGTACTTTGTCAGTCTGGGTTATGCGGGGTTGTCTGGTCGAAAGGTTTCATTGATCCTCGCTCAGTCGTTGTTACAAAATGGTCATACATCATGACCTCAGCGAAAAATTCTGCCGATATGACAGATTGGGATCTTTGGGTTCCATCTGTTTGTAATTTCCTCCGCTGTATCGACAAGGGGGTGAAACTCAACCACCCCTATTGTCCACCGACGACGAAGGACCAAAAATTGACACTCATTTTGGAGGAAAATGATGTCGGCAGGTTGTGCCGTTCCTCCCAAAAGTTAAAATTCCTCTCGGTGAAATGTTGCTAACATTTAGTGAGCGGAGATGTCCTGTCGCCGACTTTATCTTTTGCTAATGATACAAGTCATTTGTTTACTATTTTCATTCAACCGCTCTTTTATTTTTTTATTCGATTTGGTTTGTCTTAACACTTTACCGACCGATAGACTGTTAATAGGTTTTTCAAGACCAATGCTTTTGAACTTTCACCTTATTAATCGGTTGACGCTGTAATTAAATAAATTGTTATTTATCATTGCAGTTTACTGCGCCAAGGATTCAGTGACAAGAATTTGTAATTTCCAAAGAGATATCGGTATCATTGAAGTATATGTGGCCAAGTGACTGGTTAGAAGTGTTTAAAGTTTACTAACAAAGTTAGTTTAAAAAGTACAGTGAACTTAAAAAACAGCATACAGTAAACTAAAAAATGTAGTAAAACTCCATCAGTCGTCATCGTCGAAGTTGGAAATTTTTCGACACGTTTGTTATTCATCTTCTGTTTTGCGAGCGATATTGAGCGATACTGGAAAAACTACCACGTCTGTGGGTTTTAGATATCACAAGTAGAATTTTGTACAAAGGAACTTTTTAGCATATTATTTTGACTCAAAATTGTTATCACTCATTTGACAGTAATAGAAGGGCAAAGAATTAACTAAATCATAAGAAAGACAAGCTGTTTGCATTCGTTTCCGCTCATTTATTTCCTTCTTGACTTTGTTGGACTTACGTTCACAAAGTGGTGTAAACTTCAGCAGAACTGCATCTATTGTCATCCTCGAAGTTGAAAATCTTTCAACACGTTAGCTACTCATCATCGATATCGAATGAGTTACTCAAAGAAATATGTGTTCTATTTTGCGAACGATATTCAGTGATACTGAAAGAATTATCACGGCTATAGCTTTTAGATTTCACAGATAGATTTTTATATGAAGGCATTTTTTAGCATATTGTTTTGACTCACAAATTTTATCGCCAATTCAAAAGGAATATAAGGAAAAAGAATTAACTAAGTCATAACGATGCCAAACTGTTCAGACAGGAAACTTTATGGCAAATTTTGTTCTTACTGATGACTGCTGTTGACAGACTGACTCGACGAACTAAGAGTGCTGTCTCTACCCCTTTTTTCTGCTTCAAACTTATCTTCATTTGAAACGAAAGGCGAAGGAATGTGTTGAGAATACGATTTTTTATCTAGAATTTCCTCAAGTTTTGACCGCAATAGTGAAATTTAACGTACCATATGATTCCCGAACTTCAATCGCAATGATAGAAAGTGCTGTCTCAGAATATTCCCTGATGTATTGTCAGACCATAAAAGATTATTTAATTTTTTTTACAAAAGAAATTAATTTCTTTGAAGACCAGATTCGTAAGGAAAAATTTTATGTATATTTCTTCGTTATCTCTACATGACAATACACATGTTTTGTAATTATATCGTGATTACAAGAATACTATAAATGTTTAAATATGATTTAATTTTTTTTTGTTTTGGTATATCGAAAAATGGTTCGGTTTCCGAGGTTTTGATGCTTTTGTAAATAGTTTATCTGATTGTTACGTAAAACTTCTGTAAAATACCTACAGGTTGGACGTTATTTTTTCAACTGGAAATTTTACGTTCAGTTTGATTTCTATTAGACTTTGTGTTCCATTCACGTGCACTAGCAAATTGAAATTCATCAAATCGTTGAATTGTCTTTTGTTCTGTGAGGATTCGAGCGAAACCGAGAAAAGGTATGCTCCATTTTTTTTCAACATGGCACGCTTTGTATACTCTAAAATTTGTCAAAAATGATAAAATCAAATGTGAGTTCCTTTTTCGAGCCAATATTAATAACTGGTTGTGACAGAGAAACTGAAGGTACAAAAAACATAGGGTGCTTTCACTATTGAGTGAATAGCAAATAGAAAAAAAGCGCGAGCTCTTTCGCTCAAAACACGATTTTTCACCATGTTCAATTCATTTGAATTTGTATCCAACTTTCTCTCGTATATCGTTCAGTTTCCACTTTTTCATGAACGTACTAAACCAAAATAAATGAGCAGGATTACGTAGAGTACTTCAAAATGGTCTAGCCGGATGAGGATTAAAATAGTGCCCCCAAAGCAAATTAATCTTAAAGCATACCCATTCAATAGTTCTTTTAAAAAAAATCTTTCCTGTAAATTATGAAGCCGCTACCCCTACCGTAGGGTTAGTTACAGGGTGATACGTATTTTAGAGTTTTTCCTCGATTTCTCCTGTTTGGCATCATAGAAAATTCTGAAAATATGTGTACACATTTTTTCACTTTTTCACATATCTTGGTTGACAAAAAAATTTTTCCAAAATTAGCAAAGTTTAAAGTCATTCACTTTTTATTGAAAATATGACATGGTTACTTTTATATTGTTGCAGTATTTGCATCGTACCCTAATTATTAATGTGTAATTTTTCAGATTTTTAGGAGTTGTGGAACATAGTTAAAAAAGTAAAATCTGATGTCTTCTATCTTTTCTTTTTAATCTGGTATACACCAGATCGTGGCTTTGAATACGCATTTTAACTTGGTTTCTTTAACGTAAGCTACTTTCGCTCGTAGTTCTAATTATTATTAATTATTGGGAACCAGGCAGAGCAGAAATCGGTCTGAGATATAATTGATTTACTCCACTTATGAGCTGAAGCTCATTTCGTGAACAATTTGACAATATGAAAAGCGATTCGGGTCAGTGACAACTCAGGCAGGATGAAAATTCCTCTGAGATTATTGCAACATGAAATTTGAGACCAGCCAGGAAAGGATTTATTAAATAAGTAACTGATAGTCTTACAATTAGAATCACACAATTTTATTTTATGATGTGTAATATGGATAATGAATAAGAATTTAGGACACTTTTAAACTTTTATCCACTACTCGTGTACCTCTGCTGTCTGATCTGCGCCTGCCCTGTCTGACTTGTGGTTCTCTTGCCTACCCTGCTCCTGTACTGCTTGTCCTGCTCTTATACTGCTTGGCCTGCGCCTGCGCTGCCTATCCTGTACCTCTTTAGTCTGTCTTGCCCTGCGCCTGCGCAGCCTGTCCTACCTGTCCTGTAGGTACCTCTTTAGTCTGTCTTGCCCTGCGTCTGCGCAGCCTGTCCTGCCTGTCCTGTACCTCTTTGGTCTGTCCTGCCCTTATACTGTTTGCTCTGCGTCTGCGCTGCCTGTCCTGCCCTTGTACTGCTTGTTCTGCGCATGCACTGCATGCTCTACAGCGTCTTGTCTGTCCAGTATCTCTTCTGCCTACACTGCTCCTCTACTTTTTGTCCTCCTCTTATACAATTTACCCTGCACAAGCACTGTCAACCCTGTAAATTTCCTGGCTGTGTTGCATCTCTTCTCCCTGTCCTGTTCTTGTACTGCTTGTCTTGCTTTTGTACTGTTTGTCCTACCCCTATACAGCTTGCCCTTTTCTTGTACTGTTTACCATACGATCGCACTGTTTACCCTGCAGCTGCCCTGCCTGTCCTGGATCTGTATTTCCTGTCCTGTATTATTGGTTCACACCACGTATGAGCTTCAGCTAATTTCTAGCAAATGATCTATTCCTATATGATTTCTCAATTCGATATTCTCAACCCTCAAATAAATGTTAACAATTAAAAATTCATATGTTACTAACTTAAGTTAAAGAAAGTAAGTTAAAAAGCGTATTCAAAGCCTGGATCTGGAGTGTGTTATTGATTTGAATAAGGAAAGCAAGAAAACATCAGATTTTATTTTGTTTTAATTATGTACCATCACCCATAAAAATGTGAAAAAATTAGACGTTAATGTTTACGGTACGATGCAAATACTGTAAAAATATAAAACTGGGAATTTCATATTTTATGTAAATTATCATCACACTCTGATCCGTGCAACCAGTGGTGATGTTTTGAAAACTGAACAAATTTGGATATTGCTCGCATAATTTTAGCAAACATACATATAGTTGTGCGACATAATTCATTATTAGGTAAAGGAACTATTCTGGCAATTTTGAGAAGTTGATCAGTTATTTCGTAACCAAACATCAAGTCAAAATAACTTGTGACGGAATGACTTTTGTATGTTTTGCAATCGCAATATTATGTCGAATGTTTGCGTTCATTGGCAATAGGCCAAAGAGTGCAAATTTACTGCAGTATTTTATTTCAAATAGAAATATTGCTAACAGATGCAGATACTTTGTGCACTCGTTGTCCGGGGCCTTTTGACAAACATAATGCAGCATCGCAATCAAATAATTTGAAAAATAATATAATTAAATTTCCGGATTCTCTTAACTCATCTTAGAAATATATTATTATGCATTCCGCTTTAATAGTCACCAAATGTTTGGTTTAAATATGGCAAGAAACTTTTTTAAAAGCAGACTGATCCACTGATTCAGAAGTAGAAATTGGGGAGAGTAAAATCATTCAAGGTGATAAAAGCAATGTGGTGCTTTTAATTACGATATTTTCAGAATGATAATTTGTTTACTCAGATGATAAAAAAAATAAAATTCCAAAAATATGTAACATCATACATTATATTAAAAAGTGGGCTGCCTTTACACATTTTACAATTCTGTTTTATTTATTTTATTTTTTAATAGGAGTTTTCAATTCAATGATAAGTCTTTAAATAATCAGCAAATAATAAAAGTTTAGAGAAAATAAACACAGGAGAGATGTCGTTAACAGGAAGAAAAAGGAAGAGCCATAATTAGAACTCCGAGGAAGAACAGAAGTACTTTTAATTCTTCTCTAATAACAATTTTTGAAATAAATGAACTTGAATTCATTTGGATAAAAATGATAGTCAACCATGGGAGAATTTCCCATTTATTCGCAGTGCCTTTGGCTTTTTCAGTAAAATGAAGAGATCAGAGAGTCAAAGGCTTTATCAAAATCCGTACACACAGCTTCAACTCGAAAACGCTTCTCAATGCAATTAGAGAGATAGTGCTGGTATTCCCCCAGGTTGGTGGCAGTAGAGCATCCGGTAACTGAACCGTGTTACTCTTCGGTTAAAATACTTCAGAAGTAGAGAAAAAGGTCTCTGCTAATTAGATCCACTAGAATTTTTAGCGTGACACTTTGCAGATAGATCAGCCTCTAGTTCGAAATAAGTGTACGATCGCCGATTTTGGGTGTAGGTTTGATAAGACATATTTTCCAATGATTATGTAACATACCAGAGAACAGATATTTATTGAAATTAAACCGCAACATTCTAGGCGTAAAGAAAATGAATACAGGCACTATCCAACACACAGTTTATTATAACGTTATTTATGCTTGAAAAGGAATCGGCAATGCTAATGGAGACATTGAATGTTAAGGACAGTCAACACGATAAGCACTTATCAATCTTACCCGCCCACGATTTAGATTGTTATCCCAGTAAATAGAAAACACGTAATTAATTATATTTGGATGGTGGGTAAGAACAAACAGCTTTTTAATATGAGGTGAGAGATTATGCTAAGCAGGAAGGAAAGGGTAATATAAAGCAGGCGGAAGGAGAAACTTGAGTAAAGTAGAAATAAAAATGTTATTAACACATTGTTGACCGGCAATTTGACATAGAAAATAACTCATGTCACTGCCAGTTTTTTTCCGTAATTGAGTATGACATTGAAAGAATGTAAAAGAACTTCACTATATTTTATTTATGTATAATGAATTTAGATGAAACTTCGTATGTACTTGCTGTATATTATAGTTTATACGTATTCTATATTTTAGTAATTTTTTTGTTGTGATAACATTGAAACACCTAATGCCAATTAAAACACGAGTTACCTCGTGACCAGTCAACAACGTTTAGGTATGAAAACACGAGTTAACTCGTGACAAATCTCAGTCAACAATGTGTTAACAGAGAAGAGAACATGATCTGACAATAAGAGGTATTCACAGACGTGTAAGATATTCTTATACATAGACAAAAGTGACATAAATTATTTAAAATCTACACTAACAATAAGACATTAATGAACGGATCTGAAAGGAGTATCTTTTCCACAGTCTAGCTGTGGTCGAAGTATGAGCCTCATAAACAGAGAGGTCAGAACTCAGAGATTAATAAACGGGTCCAATAATAACAGATTTGAACTGAAAACAACCTTTTAAATAAAGTTATTCCGAGGAAATTTGAGGTATATAAATTATTATACACTACGGAAGGAATGCTCACGAAGCACTATTAGAATACCGTCAACTTTTGGAATGCCTTATTATTTTTATTTTGTCCTGTCTATAGGCATTAAATCCACCGAGTCGTAATTCTGCATTAGAAAAACTCACGTAGTCAGGATTCAGGATAAATAATTGTATTATTTTTATATGATAATGTAGATGTTACACATCACAGATCGTTAAGTTTCGATCTAACAATAAAACAATGCACATTGTGATAAAACATGAAAGGGATTTTTTTTATTCTTATTTCACTGATAAATTAAGATTCAGTACGATAATATCTGTAGATCACGCAAGAATTCGTGTTATACTTCCATACCACATATTTTCTGTTGATCTTTGCACTTACCGTAAAGCAGACAGGAAAATAGTCATCATTTCGCATCTTGCTCGCTCCCAAGTTCCGTAAATCTAAAAAGAGAAATTAAATCGTTGATATCAATTACACATTACTTTTTTCTATTGTATTGTTCAACCTTACTGCTATTGTTATCTTATCTAGGTTGAGAAAATTTTTAATGTTTTCGTTAATCCTGAAAAGTCCTTAACGACAGCTTTGATTTTGGTAAACAAAAAAATGCTTTTAACAATTTCCAGATAGTGGTTCAAGAATACCTCATAACTGTATCTCACGATCCGTTCCTTTAAAGGTGATTTATGCAATTGGCTGATTGTATATATTCGTGTTTAATTGAAGAATGAAATTCGGTAAACTAAATTTTAAGAAATACAATTTTATTAATCAATTTGTAGCAACCGTTCTTCTCTACAATTTTCTTCCTAACAATTTACAAGCTTGTCGAAACCAGTTTTAAAAAGAGAGCTTGGCTATCCTGGAAAAAAGCTGACGAAGCGATTTTTGACAGCTTCCTGAGAATTAAGATTTTTGACATTCAAATTATTGTGCGAATACCAGAAGAGATGGTAATCTGAAAGCACTATATTTCAAGAGTATGATGGGTACTGCAGAATTTCCCATCGAAATTCCTTTTCATTGCGAGTCAGGAGAGAAGTGGCCACATTCATACGTTGCAGCCATTTCATCATTGAAAAATACGGCTTCCCATGTATCAAGTTTGGAGATATGTCTAGTCTCCTTTAAATCCCGAAATGCAATTGAATTATCAATGTTCACTTTTTCAGTAATCTCCTCACTTATAATATTTGCATTTTCTTCCACCAAAACAAATACAATAGCGTTACTAATCCTGAAAGGCCGTCCAAAACGAGATTCACCTTCCAAGTTGAAATCATAACTTCGAAATCAGCCAAATCGCCTTTTAATTACCCTAAAAGGAGGAACACTGTCAAAACAAATATTCCGAATTTTTAATTTACAGTTACAACCAAAGCCCCTTCCAAATTTGTACAGTTTTCATCGCAAATCCTCCTTTTTCGATCTCCATTTTTAAAAATTCTCTTAAGCAGAAATGAAGGTACACAGAACATTGTTTGATTTTAAACTGACAATTAATACTATCACTTAAGGAATGAATGCAACAAAACTGAAGTAAAACATTAGAACTCCACTCTCCAGTTAAATTTGCGCCACTCATGAAAATCGGAAACGAACTTATACAATCACTCAAAGTTAAGCACTTTAGGATCTCAATGATTGTTGCAAAAATAAAATCGATAATAAAAAACTGTTCAGACACAGCCAGAAAATCTCAACAGTAATAAAATTACCAGAACGCTGTTTGATTTTAAACTGACAATTAATACTATCACTTAATTAATGAATGCAACAAAACAGAAGTAAAACATTAGAACTCCACTCTACAGTTAAATTTGCGCCACTCATGAAAATCGGAAACGAACTTATACAATCACTCAAAGTTAGGCACTTTAGGATCTCAATGATTGTTGCAAAAATAAAATCGATAATAAAAAACGTTCAAACACAGCCAGAAAATCTCAACAGTAATAAAATTACCAGAACGCTGTTTGATTTTAAACTGACAATTAATACTATTACTTAATTAATGAATGCAACAAAACTGGAGTAAAACATTAGAACTCCACTCTGCAGTTTTTGCGCCACTCATGAGAATCGGAAACGAACTTATACAATCACTCAAAGTTAGGCACTTTAGGATCTCAATGATTGTTGCAAAAATAAAATCGATAATAAAAAAACTGTTCAGACATAGGCAGAAAATCTCAACGAGGAAACAGACCATGCATTCCGTGTACACGAACGGTGCTTGAGAAACAAACACGATATCCTGGCGTAGGTGAAATCGATTCCCTGCTATAGCATGCCTTCGAGAGGCATCCTGCCATTGAACATACTCGTAAGAATTAATTTATCGTTCGTCCGAGCACGCACACTGCTCGAAGCAATTCCGGCACAGTGCTATCGAGACTTCTCACCATTCTCCGCGACTACCCTCCTTGTTCTCAAACTCCTTGAATTTATCGAATCTCTTGCCCCACGACGTGCCATGAATTTTTCTTTTCTTACTTCCCTATTGTTCGTTCCAGTCACTTCGTTTGCTTCCTATATCTTTACAATTCTTCTAATTTTTCCCTGTTCTTGTAAAAGTCCGATTGTAATACTGGTAGAAGAGGAAAAGGGATGATTTCTCAAACAGAAGTAAGACGGAAGTGCAATGCAATTTTCTTCTACGAAGTTCATCCTTTGGAGAAAATTAAATTTGAAGATTCATGTCGTGGCTACGTATATTCAGTTGGTTGGGATGTTTTAAGAAAATTGGAAATTTACATGGAAAAATACGACAGATAAACAGTCATGAAGTAGTGTAGAGTTTTTTAAATATTTTTAATATATTTTACAGAATCAATTATATTTTGAAGCTCTTTATCTCATTCATCATTTACTCGATTCTTTTTCCTAAAATGGACGAATGATTGTACCTTAAAGTGGAATGAAATACTGAATGGTTTATCTTTGATTACATTCTATTATTTTGTAATATTTTAAACAGTTTCTCTATTTGTAAGATTATAGAATCTCAAGTACCAGGTGTGTCGTTAATTCCTTTCCGGTTTTTCCGCTAAAGAAAACATGTTATTTACTATGGATAGTTAAAATTTATTTATTCAACGTATTGGCGACTTGATTCTACACATTTTGCCCATCTCTCAGACAATTTATGGATGCCATTCCAAAAGAACTGTTTCTCCTTGAGCTGAACCATTCATCGAGCCATTTTTTAACTCCTTCGAAGTTGGCGAAGTGCTGCTCTGCAAGCGCGAGCCTCATCGATGCGAAAAGGTGGTAGTCAGATGTAACCATGTCTGGAGAGTATGACGAGTGCGATAAAACTTCCCATCCAAGTGATTTCAACACTTCTTTGACTGGTTTTGCTGTATGAGACGGCGCGTTGTCATGCTGCAAAATCACCTTATCATATCTTTGAGCGTATTGTGGACGTTTTTCGATCAATGTACAGTCCAAGTTGATCATCTGTTGTTGGTAGCCATCACTATTAACTGTTTCTCCAGGTTTCAAGAGTTCATAATATACAACACCAATCTGGTCCCACCAGACACAGAGCACGGTCTTGCGACCAAAGCGATTTGGCCTTGCACTCGTTAAACCGGCTTCGCCAGGTGATAACCATGATTTTTTTCGCTTGGGATTTTCGAATTAAATCCATTTGTCATCACCTGTTACTATTCGATGCAGGAATGACTTTCTTTCATACCTTTAAAACAGCATTTCACTGACGATTTTTCGATTTTCCAATTGCCTGGCATTCAATTCATGTGGTACCCATCTTCCCATCTTTTGGATCTTTCTCATCGCTTGTAATCGTTCACAAATTGCTACTCGGCTCACATTCAACTTTTCTGCCAATTGTTTTTTTGTTTGTGTTGGGTCTTCATCCAATAACTCCTGCAATTCCGCATCTTCAAACGTTTTCGGCCTATCAGGACGTTCTTTGTCTTGAACGTTGAAATCACCACATTTGAATTGTCGAAAGCATGTCGTTTGGAAACCATTTCACATGTTCTTATGGTTGGAGCATGCTCACCGTAAGTCTCTACCAGCAAACGATGACTTTCAGCGGCTTTTTTCTTTTGATTAAACAAGAAAAGTAGTGCGTGCCGCAATTGCACGTTTTCAGGCACAAAACTCGACATTTTTAAAAAATTATAAATCTATAACGGGGATATTTTAACGGAGCGTAACTTGTGTAGTTTTGAGGTTAATGACAATAGAAAAAAAGTACATACGTATCAAAACATAACAATGCATACTTAAGGCTAGAGATGTCTGTTACAAAAACCGGAAAGTAATTACCGACACACCTGGTACTTAATGAAACTGATTGTAATTTTATTTTGAAGCGAAAAATTAAACTGTGATATTGGAAAGAAAGAAATACATTAGACTATGTTTAAAAAATGTCAATTAGAAAATAATACGTTCGTTACTTTAGAAGAAAAATACACGGTGAAAATTATGGACGAAAAACGAGTCAGTGATTAAGCAAAATGGGAAATACCATCTTTTCTCAATTCACACGTTTCACATTTCAAAATGAAATACTGACTGGCCAGGTACGTGCTAGTAATACATGAATTCATCACTCTCGTTCAGCAATTAGCATTAACACGAATCTCGTATTTCCTAAATTACACATTTTAGCCTGTTTTAGATGTACAACTATTTCTTTTACCTAATTATCGAAAGTACCATATTTATTCAAATAAATAAAAGCCGTGTAAAGTTGAAATAAATATTCACAAAGCGATAACATAAAATGAAAAAAAATTGTAACATTGTCAAGAAAAATACTTACGTATATAATGCGTCTACGTCACATATTAAATTAATTTCATCCCATTATTATTATTTATGGTTCTCAATGCAATAGAATCTATTAATTTGTTGATATACATATATCCATTGAACAACGCTCATGAGCGTTAAATATCATTGAAGATCTTACAACAACAAATTATACACATTTATGTTAATAGATGATATTTATAATTCGATGATAATTAGATTATTTCCACACAGTGGTTTCTTATATTTCTGCGGATAACTTTACATTTTCTACATTGCTAAGCTCATTAAATAATTAAAACGCACAGTGTTCAAAGACAATGCTCGGTGACTTGGTAGAATGGGCTTTAAATTCATTCCGAAAATTACTTCCATCGATGCGTATCTGCAGACAAATTGAAGAGTTTTGGAAGGCACTTGTTAAACTGTTAAATCGATGTTCGACCTTGTTTGCATTCCAAGGGATTATACCTACATACATGTTCACGATTTTAAGCTCGTTACCCTAGTAAGATTCGACCATAAAATTGATTGATTTGAACCTATCAGGGAGTGATCTCTAATTATAACTACCAACACCACAATTATAACTCAGTCTATTACTGTTGAGTTAAGCAGTTTATATCCGATTAAAGTTACAAGCGTAATTCGAGTTTCAGAAGCTCAAGCTTCCTAATTAATACTTGGAAAAGGATTACATCCGAAGAAAAAGTTAGGGACATACTAATTACCCATTGATTTTGTGAATATAATTTTTATATGTTACAAAGTTACAAAATGTTTAATTTTACCGTAATGGATTTTTAACGCCGCAGGTTCGTTACGAATTATAATTACAATATTAAACAAGTAATAATTAGCGTGAATTACATATTTCTACTATAGAGAAATTTGCATTGTCTTCTGCAAGAAATCAGAAATAGGTTTTAAATATTAGGGGTACCGAAAAGTAATCAAAATTTTTTTTTTGCAACCGAAAAGTATTTATTTATTAAAGAAAAGTTAAATACTAATCAAGAAAATAATTTCCATAATTTGCTAACACTTTTTGCCAGCGTAAAGGTAGTTGGTCGATTCCTTTTTTAAAAGAGTCCTTCGATTTTTTGTAGAAAAACGCTTCAAATTACATTTTCACTTCTCCAATTTTGATTACTTTTCGGTACCCCTAATATAATGAGATGTTCTTATTAGAGACTTCGTTTCAATCAACACATATTATTTAAAAGTTCTCATGAAATGGGCATAGATTGGTATAAAATACCGAAATTAGTATGTCGAATGAATTTCATGGAAACATTTATCTCAACAGTAATAAATAAATTTTCTTCGAACTGTGCACCAGAGTTCACATTACTGCTTGCTGAATACTATTGCACATTTGAAATACTATTCCATAAACCATTATTTACCGGAAAATTTTGTTATCCTTTCCCACTAACTCATCCACAGGTATACAGGGTGTCCCAGCCGATTTTGGCATCTTGAATATTTCGGTATTGTGTTATGTAGCAATAAATGTTTCACAGGAAACTTAAATGGTATCGAGTGGGGCATAATCTGGTGTCATTAGTGTTTCTGTAGTTGATGTTGTAGACCTATGTATTCCGTAATGATACGTCCACCTACGGAAAAACTAATGGCACCAGATTATGCTCCACTCGATACTATTTAAGTTTCCTATCAACATTTTTTGCTACATACCACAATACCGAAATATTCAAGATGTCAAAATCGGCTGGGATACCCTGTATATCAAGCCAACACTTATTCGCACACTCGTAAGTAACTGTTTTCATTGTTCTGGTTCTATAAGCCAGGCAACAGTAGTGAACTCCTACCAACTGTTCAATAAACACACACTAAATAAACGGATACTCATATATTCTGCTCTACAAGCAATAAATCTATCCAAGTAATTGAATAAATATACAAAATAAGAATTTGTATTAATTGTCCCAAGTTTTAAACCCACACCACAGTAGTGAACTTCAATCAGCAAAAATTGACACACTCAATGACAGATTGTTAGAAACTGTTCAATAGACATACACTAAATAAACAGACACTCATATACTCTACTCTGTAGTCAGTAGACCTTTCCAGACGGTTCGATACATGTGCTAAACAAACACATATTTCAACACACTTATCAGTAGATATTTGCGAAGAGTTCGATACCCGTACTAAACAAACAGATATTTCCACATTGCGAAAACGTACACCCAGAAGATTTATACATACGGAACCCTCTTTGGAGAAGTTCATTCGGCTGTTTCCTTGAGGGTGGAAAAAAAATATTCTTTATTCACGCACCTCATTAGACACTATTCCCATACTTATAATTTGGTGTACGTTTAAGACACGTACTTTATCTTTTATTGTTTCCTACATTATTAATTATGTGCGAAATAAGAAATCATAGCAATTTTAATATTCCGCTGAATGACCATTTTATCGAATAATATATTATAAATGCATTGTCATATTGGAAATGCTGCTACATTATAACTGCTACCTTCTATTAATCGTGTCTTTAATAGTCACAGTTATTTTATCCCTATGGGGTTTTGTACAACGACTATCCAATAAGGTCCACAAATCTTCAGCTAGATTTAACTTTTATCCGTCTCTGGAGTCTTTTTTTACCGAAATTGAGATGCAATTTGATCCAAATTGACGCAAATTGTGCACAGTCAATACATATTATTCTCAATAAAGATGTTTAATGAAAAAATTAAAAAAGAAATGGTTTTTTTAATAAAAAAAATAGACTGCGAGTCAGAAGAGACCTCGTGTAATTTTTTTCTATGGAGCGGATGACTGTCAAATCCAGTGAATGTAGAGGAGGATGCAGAACTTTTGGACAGTTACACAATAGATATACTTGCACCACTCTCTCTTTGTGTTTAGGATCATTGTCTCGGTAGAACTCGAAGCACTCACGTCAGTTCATATTTGTTGCACTTTATATTAAATTTTTTTATTAAATCTACACGTACTTTTACTAATTAGGTTATGTTTAATTTAATAATAAAATTCATTGACTCTCCAGCTTCACCTGTTGAAATACAGCTCCACAGTATCTCCACCATCATGTTTTGCAGAGCTTCATAAATTATTTATTATTAATTCTTTGCTCTGTTTACAAACTCATTTACATCTGTTAGATTGTGAGATATAAAGAATTATACTTATTGTAAAAATGTATCCTTAATAAAAGAAGTTAAGCATCATCCAAGATCTTTGCATGAAAATGTAACAACCAAAATATTGTAAATGCACTTGAACAAAAAACAGTGTTTCGATTCAGAAAACTCACATTGGTCGTTCTCAATGAAGTTTTATCCGCTATTCATCACAAATTGCTGTAAATAAAAAAAACTCAATATTCCAATACCGAAACAAAGCAAAACACGTTTCTACACTGCTCTCTCTATTACCAGACAATTATCCATTCCGTAATACCTTGATACATTTTTTTTCATTTCAAACGTGCCCTCTGCTTTCATTGCAACACGGTATGCGGAAACGTGTAATACATGTGATTTCAAAGTACGCATGAAAACAATGTAAAAATAAACTCCTAACCATAAACCAAGAAGTAGTCCATCTACAAAAAGCAATGCATTCTCCGAAAAAAGCCGATGCATATCATTTTTTTTACGAGATTGTCAAAGATACGTTCAAGCCATGTTGAAGATACAAGGGAAGAATCAATCGATGATAGGATGGTTAATAGCTATTGTCCCTGTAAAATACGAAGAGGAATGATTTCTCTCGTATTTTGTACGGCACGATGTACAGGTCATGGTGTACGGTGCACTTACAGTTTAGGTAAAAACCACGGCAGCCTTACATGGCTATTCCCGTGAGAAAGCACATTCGTTCTCGAATGTCGTGCTCCAATTCCCACGAAGAGTACTCTTTTGAGTATGTTTCCTCTTTTCCAGACAGAAAAATTTCGTCCTCGAGAGAGCAGTCCGAACGAATAAAAAAGCACTAAAGGCGAGGGCTGGAACAGCGGATGAAAAAAAAGGGAGAAATGGGAAGCACATATGCCTGAGCGAACAGCTATCGAATTTAATGGTTTCGTTTAAATCCATGTTACTCTGGCTCATGCTGATCGTTTTACACCATCAAGATCATTTTGAATTTTGACGTTATAATATTTTTACTTTTTATACTTTGTATACAACATCCGACACATAAATCGCATACGTGCAACGTTGCGTTTGGGTTGTTTGACAGTTTACGGTTTACAGTTTACAGTTACAAAGTTGTGAAAAATGTAATACCATCATAAAAAAATTTCATAACATGTTTGACTTCATGTATTATACAGATGTAACATGAGCACATGAATCTTACGCATCGTAGTCATCAACTTTTTAGGTATATTTTCATTTTTTTTTATTTTATTACTCCCTTTTTTGTTATACCAAGTATTAAGTCGCTTTAATAAACTATTAAAAGAAACTTTTCTTCGTTCTTACGACGAATAGAACAAATACTTATTGCCATACATTTTACATTGTAAAACACCATAATGGTGGATCTGATTTTAGTATAATGCGTTGTCAATCATATATATATATATACTTAAACAAATACAGTAACAATTTCGACCAGGGACCAAAATTTTTAAATAAATTTGAAATCACTAGGACTATGACACAAACATCACATAGACAAACTTAGGCCTATTAATTAGAATTTTAACACCAGAACAATCCAACCAACCAAAATGACTGATACACAATTTTTTCAAAAATTCTGCAAGTTTATAGAAGAGTAGTAGAATAAATATTGCACAGCCGTCTTAAGGAGCATAAATCATCGAATCAATCATATTTTCCGTCTGACTCCTGTCTTTTCAAAGCACTTATTTAATATTTTTCAATATAATAGATTTTACAGCGGTAGTTCCAGTGTTAAAGAGTTTAAATATTAATCGAAAATCAACATCTCCTTTATTAACATCTCATTCATTTTCACATTATGTACGAACGTTATATTTGAACATTAACTTATAAACCTCAATTCCGAGCGCTGGCTTCACTTTAATTCGCATCAACAATCTTAATTATACGAACTCAACAGCGCCGGCGGTGGGGCTACCCTTAAATCGCTCTAAAATCTTTTTTCTCCTTTGTCCTTGACGGCTGTTTGTGCTTCATCCTCTCTGAAGAGGTCGTTGATGATCCTCGTCGTTAATACCGTCTGCGTGGAAGTGCTTATTCTTTAAATCGGCCTGAGCATAGTAATTAATTTCAGGCAAAGGCTATCAAACGAAGAGCATTTCTACAGGGATAAAACTTTTTATGATTGCATTCAACTGCTTTTCTCAAACCTACTTGTATGCTATATCTACCTTTGGCAGACATTTAAAATCAGTTATCAGACTCATAGAAGGAGGCTAAAAAAAATATAAAAAATAAACTGAGTAGACGGGAAACTTAATAGACTTTTAATAAATAGACTTATTGTATTTTTAGTAAATAATAAATAACTATCAGTACATTCGAGTGTCTTATCGAGATACAATCGATTACTTGGAAAGAATCCTTCGCGAGTGAATATCCTCTTCTGCCGACCGGTTAAACCCCAAAAAATGGGGATCGCACACCCCCGGAAGTGGCTGCGTGTCTGTCATATTGCAATAATTTGCTACTAATTTCCGAGAGCGCTCGAAAAATGTTTGTGGGACCGTTCCGGACTTCTTTGGGCCAGTGGAGGGGACAGAGGATCTGGCCGGATGACACGTAGGTTAGCTTGACCCTTTGTGGAGAGGCTAAGGCCCTTGGATGGCGGCAGAGACACAGACAAACGTTTACGATTCGGATATTTTTATTCAAGGAGAAATAAGCGACACTGCGAAACTCAATCTTAACACTTTACCGGCCGGTATTTTTTTAACATCCTACGCCCTTCTGACCGATCACTTGGTCACAAATACTTCCTTAATATAGATATCTATTCGAAAATTAACAATGTTACTGCTGATGCAAAGAACATAACACAGACATTGTTTGGCATTGTGTAGTTAGTAAATTTCGAACTATAATTGTAAAATAGATGAAATTCAACATGCAAAGGTGATCCCCAGACACTCTAAGAGGTTGAAAAAGTAAACAGAAAAAATTGAATGCCCCTCAAGTAATTCTCTCATTTATTTCTCAAACTTGAACATTTACAAATAAAATAATACCTTATGTAATTAAAAGTTAGTAAATAACTGATACGGTAAATAGGTTTCCCCTCAACGAACCCCGATAAATCGCAAACTTTCGCAACAAAACGATTTTCGTACATATAGGAGAGTTACGGTAGGCGGTCACGTCACGCACATTCATTGAAAACTTTCCGTTTCTCGAACAGGAGAACAAGCATGTCGGCATACCAGAATCCATAGTTTTACTTGGTTACACAATATACACTCGAGGCTTTTCTACACCCGACAGTGTTAATTAATCACATTTGATCGAAATATCCTGCTCACGAAAATTAAGGGATATTTCAAAATGAATATAACGTGATAAAAAGAAAGATGCACTGAATTTTATTTTATCAACCACTCGTCGCACTATTCTTTTATTAACAATCTCTGTTATAATTCTGAATTAAATTAGTAAATTAGAGATCAGTTGTTCTTGACTATCTATATCGCCAAATAACTTTTCTTCCAATATTAATTAATCTTCCAATATTCTAAAAACCTCCCCCCAAAAAGGATTTACCGCTTGCGTTACAATTCCTTTTGCTACTGCCCCCGCAATAATGCAGAATTAAATTAGGAAAGTAAAATCAGCGATTTTTGACTGTCTACATCACCAAATAGCTTACTATCTTCCAATATTTTAAAAGTCTCCCTCCAAAAAGGGTTGACCCCTTTCGGTACAATTCCCTTTGGTACTTTTGCAGCAATGCTGAATTAAATTAGTAAAATAAAAATCAGTGTTTCTCGACTGTCTAGATTGCTAAATAGCTTACAATCTTTCAATATTCTAAAAATCTCTCCCCAAAAAGGGTCACCACCTTGTTGTAAAATACTCTTTGGTACTGCATCACTATTATCTCAGAATTAATTTAATAAAATAAAAACAAGTGACTCTTGACTATCTACGTCACCAAATAACATACTAGCTTCTAATATTCTGAAAATCTCCCTCCAAAGAGGGCTAACCTCTTGTGGTACAATACGCTTTGGTACTGCCTCCGCAATAATTCAGAGTTACATTAGTAAAATAAACATTAGTCAGTGGTTCTCGATTTATGGTCGAATTTAACATAATATCAATATTGTAGAAATAATTCTATCGTATCCCCACCCCCACCTTTACAATTTAGTAAGTTCTGCAAAAGTTGAAAATATCCTTTCCAATTCACCGCATTACGAATATCACTCGTTATCGTGCGCAAAGGAGTCAATCAAAAACATAAGAAAAACAAACGACAAGTCGAATTTGAAGAAAGAGATTTATTCGATCATGGGAACAGGTTATGTCATAAAAGTCGATGTTGATGGATCGACGTGCAGGCTAAGTATGAACCTTGCCATACATGATGCAAGAAAGTCTCAAAGTAGTGCAAGAAGATAACATAGCAAACAGTACCTGAATGTCAAAGAATAAAGTAACATAATGTACTGTCTAAAGTTTCTAACAGAATCAGCCATTTTGCTTTAGCGTAGAATATCAGACAAGTAACAGGACATAGAAAACTTAACTCCTAAAGGGGATGCGTCACTGGCAGAAAACGAGAGAGTGACTTTAACGTGCCAAGCCTGACAATCTACGTTAGGCAAACAGTACAGTCAGCTGAATGACAGCAACGGCCGTCAGCTATAACCAGCATGAAAAGCTGGCTGAACCATGGTAGAGGAACACTTTCGTATTGCTCGACGCAGGTGCTCACTGTGCTCGATTGCTTCTGTAAGTACCTATGCAAGAGGCGATACCGAAGTGCCAAGGCTGCAAAGTGAAGGAGGAGATGTAGGGATTTATCTGAAGTAAACTGTTTTCACTTTATGTCAGAGTATAAAGAGGACTAGTACTCGTTAAAAACTTCATTCTTCAAAAATTACAGAATTCTACACTTCCCTGGCATGAGAAACTAACAAGAGGACATCCCGAGGTGTAAATCACCGATTTTTATGAAATTTTAGTATGATATAGATTTCGCCAAAATATTTGGCACGTATTTTTCTTGTTGGCAACCGTCCACGTTAACGGGGTGGAAACAACCCTCAAAGTTGAAAAAAAGTATTTTTTATCGTATTGTTTAAACAAATGGATCTTCTAAAAAAATATTCATATCATTGGATTTGTGGTCGAAATGCGTTAATTTTCACTCTGTACAAAATTTTCGTATCTCTAATAGTTTTCGAGATATTCGATAAATAATTTTCGGGACCCCAACTGTGAGGGTGGTTTTCACCCCTTTAACGTGGACAGTTGCCGATAAAAAAAATACGTGTCAAATATTTTAACGAGATCTATATCATACTAAAATTTCATCAAAATCGGTGATTTACACCTCGGGATGTTCCCTCGGGATAACCTAACCCAGACTGAACAAAACAGAATTCAAAATGAAATTCAAATTAATTTTACTATAAACATACTATAAACATTCTGAATTGCAAATATGTCCAAGAATTTCGTACGATGCTCTTTTAAATGTCGGAAAATGTGCAACCCTTTGCGGAGGAAAGGATTTTTGAATACTGAGATCGCTTATTTGATTCAAAACTATCTTTTTATCAAAAAGCAATAATGTTAATCCGATGAAATTATAAATTACTATTTTTATGATCATATTTCAACAGTAATATTTCAATTTTTTAGCTCTAATCGTGTTTACATGCGGCGATAAACTATAATTAAATTTTTCCTCAGACCACATATATGTGTTCTTAGCCGTTAAATGGTTAAGAATGTACTTGAATGTTTTTATTTCCGTCGAGATCGTGCCTTTTAGTTAAGTTTCTCATTGTAATTAGACAACGAATATCATTTAAGATCTCATTAAGTAATTAATGTAACAAAATGTCAAGAATTTAAGAGGGAGATATGAGAATTTATAACATGGTTTAACACTGATACCGATCTACTGGTCGCTATTACCTACCCTCATCACTGCCAACAGTGCCCGTTAGGCACGAGACCCCTGATGCTCAGATTTACAACTGTTAGTCTGAATTGCCTACGATTGGCTCCTCGTGGCTTTCGGGACTCCCGACAACGAATCTGGCTGAATGTCGTACTGCTTTGAGTAATTAAGTTTAAGTTTTCCGAGAAAATCTAGCTATATTATTAATTTAGAAGTAGAAGAATAAGTACTTGTTTACTTCCTGACATGATACCGGTAGTTAATCTAAACAGAATGATAGCTTTCTCAGGTATAAGATTAACAAATTAGTATCTTGAAACAAAAAGTGTTTTCCAGCTTATTGTTAAAAAATGTATCGATGAGTTTGTTAATCCCTTGCTGTACAATAACGAATGACACTCGTGATGCGGTAAATTGGGTAGGAAATTTTCAAGACTTCCAAAATCTATACAATTGCAAATATCAATGAGATGCAAATCGGTAGTAGTATTTCTATAATATTAATATTACGTTAAATTCTAACATATCTCAGGAATCACCGATCTATTTTTATTTTACTAATTAAATTCTTAATTATTACAGAGGCACTTATAAAAGAAATCGTACGGCAGGGGTTGAAATAATGTCGTACATTGAGAATAGTGTAACATATATCTTGCATTTTCAGTAGTATAAGGAATACTTTTTCCTTGCAGATTAGATTCTAAAAGTTTTATAAATCCTATGCGTTTTCTATAATATCATAAAATAATAATATAATACACAGTAATAACACAGGTATACCAAGGAAAAATAATGGCGATAAAGGCAATATAAATAAAATATAAAGCCATCGAAAGGCACTATGGTGATTAATGAAAGGCTGAATAAATGATGCTGGCTACTATGTATATTCTAAACAGTTATCATTACTGTAGGATATGGTGGTAAAATGATAAAAAAAGATAATGTGTAGTGATTAAACAAAAAGTATTTATTGATTATTAATAATGGAGAATAATAGAGAAATACTGACAATAAGCACACTGCGTAAGAGATCGACGAGAACTGCTCCTTCGGTTTTTTCTGCAGCCACCCGAGCTCGCAGAAACAAATCAGGATCGCGCTCACACATGCATACACATCCATGCATACTCACCAGTCATACACTCACGCGATGCTACAGTACTTATTCATTTTCGGTAATATACAGCGTTTAAAAAAATGTAGTGTTTTATTTAAAGAAGAGAAATTTAGATATTTAATTGCAGTTTGTAAGCATCAGTGGCAAATATAAACAAATCATGCAATGCTAGTGGCATGCACAATACCCGTGATTGCACAGAGTTTATACAGAATTGACATTCCTATGTGCTCGTACACGTCACGGGCATATACAGGGTCCGTCAGCAAAATCCGGACAAAATTCTATTTTAATTTCCCGCTACATGTAATGTCAGCAGTAGATGTTTCTTTCTTTTCAAGCAAGGCATATGTATGTACAATACGTATGTAACATCTAAATGGCAGATTTGATTAAATAGTGTTCGGAATATATTCACAAAGCAGCAATAACTGAAGCGCTTCGCGCGGAGCGTTCAGCTATTGAAATTATTCGATTCTTTACATACCCGAATTCTACTGTTTATGATATTGTATGAAGGTGTGCGCCTGTAGAGAAGTTCGTTGAAGGCTCTGCTAATCGGTCAAGGCGTATTTATTCCAAAGAAAAGTCTGTAAGCACAGCGGCTGCCGACGAAAGAGCTCAGCATTAACAATAAACTGTACCTCCAGATCATAATTTCGTTAGTGAAGCCAAATACGGAAAGTGTAGCATCCGGGAGATCCCACATTTTACAATAGGTTGACGCACAAGCTCATCCGAGTCATTTAATGCAAAACTGGTTTTCCCATAACGTCGAAATATTTCGGTCCAAAGACATCTGGCCTCCCAATTAACCAGATTTGAAGCTTCTAAGTTATTATGTTTGGAGCGTTATTGAAAGGGTGTCTAATAAATCCAGGCACCTCATCGTAGCATCCCTTCAGGTCGCTATAGAGGCAGCATTCGCGAATTTGGACAAGGATCAGGTGAAAAGAGCATGTTCGCGCTTCAGATCAAGAATCCAAGAAGTGATCGAAGCGGAAGGAGGCTATACTGAATGATAAAACTTAATAAGGATCCCCTTATTAATTTATACATTTTTTCCATCAATACAAGTAATTTCTAACTAAACAAGTGTTTGAATGAACTCTTAATTTTGTCCGGATTTTGCTGACGGACCCTGTACATACGTTAACATGTTAACGATTTATCAGCTAATAAAGCATTGGTTATATGTACTGTTACGAAGCACCCAGTAGATTCAATGTTACTGGGTAACGAGACTTCTCAATTGTTTATAATAAATAAAGAGTAGAGATTCTAGGGTCGATGGTCCTCGAAGACGAACGTGTTCTCTTAAATAATCGTTATCGCTTTTTAATTGTGTTCTATTTAATTATGTCTGAAAGGATAAGGCGTGCGCAGTCGACTCGTAACAGTACTATAATGTTTATCTAGTAAAATATACCTCTCAAATCTTATTACTCTGTATGCTTACCAAAATCTTATCATATAGTTTAGTTAGCATTACAAAAGACATTGTAGTTGTAGAGTAATGGGAAGTTGGTGATATTTAAAAAAAATGTCAGTACCTGTCAAACGTGTAGTTATTATATAAATGGTATAAAAATACCATTAGAAAGTTTATACGATAAGTTTACTATGTGACATTTTTTGCCCTGCCAAAATGATGTGTTGCGTGAAATCTAATAGAGCTTCCTACGATCAATATTCACAGATCACCTAACAATTACTTGCATTACCCTGCTCTTTCATATGTATTTAAAAGACATCAAAGTTTATTTATAAAATCAGTTGTAAAAAATCTCGATAATTCTTACATTATATAATGTATGGGTGTAGGTGTGCCCCGCAAGAAGAAAGATTATAGAAATAATTCACCTCTTTATAAATAAAACTTGATGTTCGATTTATAAATAAAAATATTGCCAATGTTTATGATGAAATGCTCTGCGAATATAATACCGACGTTTGTAATTGTAATACTCATCATTTTTACTGAACATGTAAATTAAATACTGTATATATGCCTAGGTTGAAATTTTGGAAGATAAGCAACAATTTCTAACGCCAAAAACCGTCATATTTTATTGTTAGCTGGGTATTGCAATGCAGATAATGATAATGCAAGTAACGAATAAATAAGATAGTTTACTTTTCTGACTAGGGATAATAATCGCTTTAAAAAATATTTCACTGTTTATTAATAATATATTTCATGCAATAAATACATATCTTAAAAACGTGTAACATCTACAATATTTATATTTAAGTACAGATATAAAACCTTATCGTATATGAAGTGGTCAATGTAATAATACTCATTAAGTTTATAATTATAATACAAAAACTATTTCAGTTCAGATATATTATTAAGTGTAATGTATCACTTACTTTCACTATTCGATGAAGTTTATTGATAGTGTTTGAAAATCTTTAAAGCTTACAATCAATCTTGCTGCACATTTACCCGAACACTATTTATTCTGGAATGTATCTCGTCGTAAAATATTTGTTTGATACATATTTCTTTAACACATTTAACGTGTTAATTTGTTTTATGGTATTCCCTCTCACGCCACGGTAACAAATTGTCAATAAGCTCACTGAACACTGAATTAACTTCTATTTGTTCTTCTGAATGTATTAGCAAAAGACGACTTTGGAAAAGTTTATGATAATTCTCGGACAAATGATAAAGTTAAAACGCCTGCACAGTTACATATTAATTATACATTATGTGCACACTTTATTGCTGGTAAGTTTACAAGTTGAAATATAAGAACGACAAAAAATATTCATTGTAAAAAAATTTAGCTCTTCTTTATACTCAGATTCATTAAGCAATTTAAATTCTCTCGACACTTTTGTTTCGTGAAATTTAATTAGAGGCATTTACATTCAACGTGAATTACTAAATTTCAGAAAAATTCATATTGCGGTATTTCTTTGCTGAATAATGAGACCTTAAATGCGATTTAAATCAACCTATTTACTTTATAATATATGTTATCCCATTATAGCAATACCTAAATTAAATAAATATTAATATCTCTTACATATTTAATTGTACATTTTCATATTTTAATACGTTTCATGTTATATACATAAAATGAAATGTAATAAATATAAGTAAAATTTAAAGAAAATCAAAAACATCACAATATCACAATTTTGCCGGCATAACTTAAATTCATTGTACCGAGATATATAAATACCTACGTTTCAATTTATTTCCGATACGATGCTGCACATTCTTCCATTTATAGATCGCTCGTGATTACTTTCCGTATCGATGAAAACGTTTGCAAAGATAAAAGTCGTTCTTGTTCATTAGAACAGTTGCTGCATTTTTTAAAAATTCAATCTACCTTGCATACATTTAAATAAATCGTTTCATATATTGCAACATCATATGTTTCTCAAAAAGCATCAAATACTCTCGCACGTTATGCACCAATATTGGATTTAATAAAAAAAGCATTTAACAAACCTGCACCTTAATAATCCCAATTGGCAGTGAAACCGCCATTTATTCAATTCACTATCATTTATTCAATGTACAGTTCATGTAACAACAATGAACTTAATCGTGTTATGGACAATTAATTTTTTTCGAAATAATACGGAATATCTGCTGAAAATAGAGAGTTTGAAGAAAAGTACAAATCATATCCATTTCGGTAATTTTTGTTTGCTATATTTTTTTTTCATATTTTTATTCAATTTGATCCAATTTGACTCATATGTTACGTCCCGTACACAAATTTTACAATTTTTATTCTACCTTTTTCTAACGAACCACCCGGTATACTATTTTTACCATTGGTTTATGACTTTGTAACAAAAGCCTACCCTTGAGCTAATTGTAAGACGTAGAAACGCTTAACGGGACACAAAACAGACCTACGTAGCACATACCTCTTTGGAAGCATCGCAACCGTACAGTCACACATGTTGACCATATTTGCTACAACTTTCTCTAGCAAACTATTATTATTTTTGACAATGCAACATACTTTATAGTAAGGAATCATTGGTTGCAATTTATTTAATTCATTTATTCAACTCATTTATTCAATCTATCTATTCAATAGAAGTTGTAACGCTGACAGTTTTGGCTACGCATTAGTTTGGAACAAGCAGATAGTTCATTCGAATAAGTCCCTGGACTTATTGATTTTTAGCGTTATCTTATTCTTGAAACATTCTCAGACGATGAGTCCGAATTGTAACGTCGTTTCGAGGACGATATTCGTCGTCGCAGCGACGGCCGTCAGAAAATTCTAGGAAATAGACCCCTTGTAAAAATCAGAGTAGGGAGGATGCGAGCATCGTGCCCCTCCAAAGAAACGGAAAGCATCACTTGCGTTGACGAATCCTGTGACAACCTTTAAATTTCAATAGTCCTAATTGGTCATTTTTGCGCGCGCTTTAAACGTCATGCATCGGTCGAGCGTCTTCACATCCCCGAAAAATTCAAACTTGCGAATCACTAGCGTCTCGGAAAGCACGGAGTGCAGACCTACTTAGCGTCTTGGAAGCACCGTGAACGCATCGACTTGCGTCTTGGAAGGCATCGAGAACAGTTCGATAAACGTTTAGCAAATACAAAGTATTCAAAGTTAAGTACAGTGCTATTATTAAAAATCGTGAGGTACGTAAGACGCTGGTCCGAGGATCTGGATGTTAAGCTAATTTATCCGCGAATATCTCTCAAAGTGACGCGATAATAGACTTGATCCCTCGTTAAACAACGGTGGTTGAAGAGTGACATTGTTCGTGAAAATCTTCATTAGTGACGCGACAATACATACCAAAAGCCATCGAGAAAAATTCAATATAATTCTATTCAAACCATTGTTAATTATTATCTTCGTTATATTTATATCTTCGTTGTATTACATTCCGAATTCAATTTATTATTTTCATTTAAAGATAAACCGACCAAATGTTAACATATTTTATTTTAAGTCATAGATTACAAAAAGGTTGTCATCGCAGCGATTCTGATAACGAGATTGGTGTTTTCTGCCCGTACAGAGAAATCAGCGAAAACCCAGCCGAATTGTTGTGTCTGGAATCGACTAAGCGTAAATATAATTTTCTTTATGTTTTTGAAAAGTAGTATTGCACAGTGAGCAATCACTCTGAGGATACCAAATGTGTAATGCTATCATTGAATATTCTTTTTATTGTTCACTATTGTTTTATCATCATAATTATTATAAAACTATCATATCAACATTGTTATTTCTATGTATATATTCTTTGCCAATTATATATCTATTATATATCGAACAAACAGAAACATATGTAAATCAGAGTCAATAATTGTAAACAAGTTTTCATATAAAAATTCAGTTGTAAACATAGATTCAGATTAATTGTAAAGTCTAAATATTTGAGTTTAATATAAAACTAATCTTTGTTCAAATCTAATCATTGGATTCTTTGAATCACCTTTGTTAGCGTATCCATTCCCACTGTAAACGAAATTGGTGGATCCTGTAGAGGATTTCCAGCACAGCACTACCCACATAAATAATTAATCGTTCGATAATAAAACATCGAACGAGTTTTCCTTTTGACGCGACGGAAGAGTTCCTTTAAGCTCGACTACCTAACCGCTACCGAAATTTATCATTATTAAAATCATTAGAGCCTATTCTATAACTCGTCCTTTCCTATTTTAAAACCCTTTATCCACCTCCGCCGCCCGTCACGCAACACATACAAGAAACTGAAGCTTTTTGCAAAGATAATAGTTCCAAGCCAATTTGATTGAAAGATTTATTATTAAAAAATTAACCAACTAATGTATTATATATATATATGTTACCGTGAAAGACCAAAATTGGAGAATGTCGACTTTCACCGGTGAATGTCAACATATACCAAATACGTCGGTGAAAGATCGAATATTTCATTACGTTCTTGTACATTCGGACCCTCACCGGTGTATGTCAACAATCACAAATATGCTCTGGTGGAGGTCCAAAAGAGAGGAGCCGACAAAGAGGTGACGCGCTCTCTCCCGCCAAATCCTTTGTTCTGCTGGGAGTCAGTCAGCTTTGTCAGTCTTATGCAAGCTTTGATGATGCGAGCAACGTTCTCTTAATTTTTTTTTCCGATACCGTAATTTATGCTGAATGGATACTGCAGTAAATCGTGATCTTTTTCTTCAAAAGTTAAATGCATTAAGTGCGGGTAAACGAGAAAACAATTGTTTTTATTCTTCTCAAGAAAAGTATTATAAAATACTTTCTGAAGTGGTTTCTGCTAAAACTAAGTACAACACACCTGTGGTTTACTGACGATTAAAACGTTTTGACGTTTTAAAAATTAATCTATTATATAAAGCTCAAATACCACTGACTGACTGACTCATTCATCCACTCATCACGAAATCTCAAAAACCACAGAACGGATTACAATGAAATTTGGAACATACCTTCCCCTTGGGTCATAGGTGCTCACTAAGAAAGGGTTTTGAAAAATTCGAAATTTTAGGGGGGATTTTGGGGGGTTAAAGTATGAGCCAAACTCATCAACGCAGAGCCGAAACTACTTGACCTAGAAACTTGAAATTTTGCATGAGCGTTCCTTCTAGGGTATAAGCACTCACTAAGAAAGGATTTTCCAAAATTCGAAATTTTAAGGTTTTTTTTTAGTTTCGATTACACCGTAGCGAAGAACGGGAGCTTTAAGCTAGTTTATAATAAATAAATCCACAAATAAATGCAGTTGTAAAACCAAGGGACTCTTGTGCAATTCAAAGTGTCTTGATTTTATAGTTTAAGTTGTTGCAATAAATAAGATTTGAATCACCTAATTAAATAATTTTTTTATTACTATTATTTTCTTTTCTCATTTAGAATGTACCGTGTGTTTTAAAGTCTTGGTCACTCCTCTCAGAAGGAGAGGCGAAAAAGTTACATCACCCTTGTAACGTTTTATAGCGACTGTATTACGGAGAAGAAAATATAAATCTCTGACATGTTCAACATTACATGTTCAACCATTAGTGCATGGTGAAAGTGGACGTTTACTGGTATAAGTCAGAAATAAGGGTATTTAGCAACTATTTCGGACATACACCAAGCGACTATGTGAATGTTGACATTCACCGGTGAAAGTCGACATTCTCCGGATTTCGGTGTTTCACCGTAACATATATATATGTAGTAATTAAATTTTGAATGAGCCAAATTGGCCCCGTAAATCTAATGTTAAACGTCAGTGCAGTTTATAATTTTTGAATTTAGGATAAGACTATAATCATACACTATATACAGACATGTACGATGTAACTTATCCCGCAAATGTAGAGGTCCGAAAAGGGTGTAAATTAACACTTTACCGACGGGTATTTTTTTAATATCCTACCCATTTTTGACCGATCACTTGAACGTACATACCTCCTTGATACCGATATCTCTTCGAAAATTACAAATTCTCGTCACTGAGTCCTTGGCACGGTAAACCGCATTTATAAATAACAATTTATTAATTGTCGTGGCAACCAATTAATAAGTTAAAAGTGTAAATGCGTTGGACCCAAAAGGCCTATTAACCCATTCGAGACCGTGCATTTTTTTGGAGACCATCCAGAAAGACCGATAACTTTTGGCTTTATATGTACCACTTCTTGTATTTCTAATGATAGTAGCTTTGGGTCACCTACTTTAGGGTCGAAATTGAACCAAATAACAAATGTAATGTTTCCACATTTGTAACATACCTTTTATTTTAAGCTAGTCTCATTTCGAGGGCTGTTTTTTCTATAATGATTGATAATTCCAATTCAAGATCATTGCACACACGGTGTGCAGTCGGTCTTTTTGGCTCGGAAATGCATTGCACACACGGTGTGCAATTGGTCTCGAATGGGTTAATCGGCTACCGGTCGATAAAGTATTAAGAAATCGTGCGTCGCGCGGCCACTCGTTCCGCTCGCCGAGCCAACAAGAAACAATCCGCGTGAATCCCGGAAACAACAGCCGAGCAACGATTCGCAGTTCTTTCTCGAACAAGTCGCGAGAACGCGCGAGCGTATTTGGATAAAATGAATATCCGCGTTCGAATCTATCGAATTGCTCCAACAATAATTGTCTAGATACGCATAATATTAATCGTTTTCGCCGTTTCAAAAATTTCGAAAAATCGTTAACACGTTGAACGCCACCGGTATTTCACTAGCTTGGTCATTTCTACTGAGATGAAATTTTTTCTATGAAAATCACATTTTTATAAAGCAGAAACTCTAAATCTACTAATAGATAGATAGTCGGCAGACCTCTATCTTTCTAACGCCAATATTTCGATATTAAATATGTTAGAAAATTGATAGATATTGTAATTTAAATGTTACGTTAAATTTCATTGAACTTAATAGTGCCGGTCACCGGTACCCCCCATGGCAGTCAAAGTGTTGATATAAAAGAGTATCCTACAAACCTAATTGCACTACATTCAGAACGTAGCTATATTCTGTAATGTGGTAAAAAGAATTCCAATTACACGCTAAGATTGCTAACGACCAATTTGTCGGTGTCACTGCGAGGATACAATTTAAAATGTCACAATGAAAATAACGATCACCATGGTCTTAACAAGGCTCACTTTAAAAGGGTCTGTTATCCATTATCAAATGACAAGGTACATACATTGTCCATAGGGATACAGTGTCCAAATAGGTTCTGCTTAATTAGTCTTGCTGATCAGTGCTTGATCAGGCCCAGGACAACAGATATAATAATAGTAACCCTTTTCTGATAGCCGAAAGATTCCTAGAGCGTAGTCTGAATAACAAAAATACATGTTTTCCACACACACCACAGAAATCGGAAAAAAGCCTACGAACGGTTCCCGCCATCTTTCTTTCATAGTGAACGTGAGTAATTAATATTTAATACATTTATAAAGAAATAGTAGTATATTAAAATAGTATACAATAGTAATATCCTGACAAAAATAACTTACAACAAAAATAAATATAAAAATCTACTAAAAACACTGCGTTGGAGTGCTAAATGGAAAACTCCTGTTGATATGGTTTCGAAGACACGAACAGAATTTTTTCTCTCTACTGCTACGTACTGTAATTATTCTACTCTTTTTAAATTAAAGCTAAATACAGATTAGGTTGGGGAGGTTTATATAAACCTAATAATAAACATATTAACAAAAATGTAATAACGGGTGACGGAAAAATGAACCGTATTGTTAAAAGCTTGAGTAATTTTTCAAAAATATACAGAACTAGTAGTTTTACCTGCCTTGGTAGATTTAGCGTTAAAGCCATCTTACGTCTTGTACTTTAGACAAATAGATAAATAATACAATTAAGGCTTAAGGATTAACAAATAGTTATAAGTAACTACAATACATTTGGCAAAACTATTTAACAAGAAAATAATCTGTGTATCTACTGAATGTACTGTTGGATACCGACCTAATTCTTTAAGATTTCATACTCAAATATTTCTAAACGTGAGTCAGGGTCCAAACGAGAATTGTTAGCTATATCCGATTTCGTCATCGCTTTTCCCTTAAAATATGTTTTGAAGACCTTTGCTCCAAAGAAAATGCGATCGCCCTTTTGGAACCTTACTCACGAGAAGTCGGAGTCAACCGAACCTCCCACCACACTGTTGTAAAACCCTTAAAAGGCCAGTCTCGTGACCAAAATCAGATAGATTAACTCAAATTATGTACTGAATCGCTAACAGTCCGCATCTTTCGACGACGTTATCCTCAAATTGTAAAAACTCCGAGCGCGCAATACTTCTTTCTAAATAAAGTATTGTTAACCACACACGGAATACAATAGTACATGTATGTCATAAATTATATATACATATATATGTCTTACGCTGGTAAACAGTTTGCAAATAATAGAATAACGAAACGGGACACGTACTTAGAACGTATGATTACTTGCCAGTTATGCAGAGTGTGAAGTACAGCATAATACAACGATTGCATTAATATTGATGGCATACTTTCCACGATACGAATGCCTGAGTAGCTGAAACTCCATTATGGTACCATGGAAAATGTGACGTGTATGTCTGCTCAGTTTATACGAGAATACGCTTGAATTCTTCTTAGCGATGAGCATCATCCACTCGAAGTATAAAAAGGGTATAAGAGTAACCGGAACAAATTTTATGAAAAATATGTATTCAAGTGATACACTTCTCTTTTATCTCTCCCCGTAAAATCTGATATTCCTGATCCTAAAATATTCCAGGTAGAAATCTTATTTTATTTTGTTGAATTATGACCATCCCTTTGAGAATCTTCAGTTAAAGGGTCTCTCTTGTTTGTATCTTCTTGAGAATATCTCTCGTTGCAAATTTGTTGGAATGTAGATGTATTGAAATTATAGAAAATTGTTCTAAGTAATTTAAAGGTATGTGTATAAATCAATGCAATTTCCAGTTTCTAATTTCAAATTTACCTGTCTTCTGAAACGAATTTGACTATAATTGTGGAAAATTGAATAGGACTATTATATTGTGGCTTATTGTTCGATGTTCTCTCTCTCTCTCAATCTCTGTTTCTGTTTTCCTTACTGTCGTTGCACAGCAATGACTTAACGAGAAAGCACGATATAATCAAATGACAAGATGTCATGTTACATCAAAGGACCCTCGTTACTGACCCAACAATTGCAGATACTCTTTGATCTAAATTTCAATTATTATGGCGTCTTGTGTATAATGTTCAATGCAATCGTTTAACACGTCATCTATCTAGTAAATTATATAAACTGTTTTCCCCCACAAAATTTAAGGAAAAATCAATTTATACAGAGAGTTTCAAAGGATTTTGATATCTTGATTCTTTCATTATTGACATGAAGGGCTGTCTTAACTCTTAATGTTGCAGAATATCAACCAGAATATAATTTTAACGATGCATTAAAAAACGTGTGCCAGTCTTTACTTCGTCGATTTAAAAAATACTATGATTCAAATAGTTGTTACGTTGAATCAGTTCTGTAAATGAACGCTAATGTTCGTATGAATTTTAGAAACATTAAAATTAAAAAATGTCCTAAACTACGAACCTTTCAATCTATTTACAATTAGATCTATACTTTTTTAAAGAACATCTAGCTAAATCGATTGAGCTATATAACAAAAAAAATTGACCTTCATGTACACTTGACGCGTCCAGTTACGAAAAATCATTAGACAGAAATATAACCCATTCGATGTCATTCGAGTGTCCTACGAAATATTTTTTACTACGAGCAATAGTAACAAGAAAATCAAGATGTCAAAATCGGTTGAGACACACAGTATAATATGTAATTTAGCAAAATTGGAATGTAATAGTGAATAACCCGATTATTAATAATTGAAAGGGCAATCAATGTATTAAACATGACACATATACAAAAATTCTTTCTAAATATGTTTAAATTCACCCTTTAGAGGAATCGTTAGAGTATTCCATTGCCATCTCCTGTACCTTCTCTTTTCTATTCTTTCTTTTCAGATTGTCCTTTGTCGCATTTCATCGTCTCGATGTACTCTATATAGCAATTAATTAGATACAAAAATGCAGAAGTTCGTGAGATATGACGCTTCTGTACGAATAAAAGATAAATAAAGAATAATGTTTAAGATTCGTACATCGGATACGATAATATACAAGTATATTAAATAATTCATTTTAATTTTACTTACAACAAAATTTATGAAAATATTTTTCTCTCTTTAATATTGTCGGTCATTATGTGAAACGTCTAATACAAAACAATTGACTGTATTTCATATACCAAAGATTAATTTCAAATAGGCTAATAAATTTTTAGGAAAATTATTAAAATACTTCACGCTTTTCCGCAATAATTTGACATTTGGCAATGTTAAACAATTGCGTCAAAAACATCCATCTGACATTTCACATGTACAACGCGTTGATTCATGACGGACATTGGCTTTAATAAGCGTTCATTCTCACGGATGCATTAGATTACACTGTGTAATGTGAAATTGGATCCCGATAATCCATTTCCCAAGCCGAGCAAATGAATTGCGGCACGTTCCGCGTATCTGGTACATTTAACTTGTCTTACCTCTTGGTATGACAAGCAAAATAATTTCAAAATGTGTCAAATTATTCAAAAATCACTAACAACATATTTCTTACTGTTAACCTTTTAAAAATCCATATTAATTATCCATAGATGTAGTTATCCATAGATGAATAATGTAACGGCGAATAGTTATTCGCGCATCCAAAATTCACCAAGAAAGAGAATTTGTACTTTCGAGACTTTTATATTAAAGATTTCGGCTCGTTCCAATAGCGATTGTGATTGACTTTTTGATCTAAGAATCTCATGATGACTTGTGAGAGTTTGAATTCCAAAGAAGAATTGAACTTGTGATGACTCTCATTTGAATTAGGAATGACTTATGAGAGATTAATTATTGAGCTAGTTATGAGACGTAATTGTGAGCTGAATTAATGAATTAATTATGAGCTTGGTAGAAAGAGACCTAGTGTTCTTAATACTAGACTGACGGCTGCCAAATTTAACATATTCCCATATATCAAATAAGTGCTTTGAAGAAAAATGGTTCAAGCAGCAAAAAATACGATCAGGTAAGTAATTTGTGTATTACAAGAGAGACAAGAAATATCTACTACACTACTTCTCTACAAATTTTAAAAATATTTTTAAAAAAGTAGGAATCCGTCAATTTGACGGTTGCCGTAAATCTAGTATTAACCCTTTGCGGTCCTATGTTGAGCAGTACTCGACATAGCTTCAAGCTTGATTTTATTTTCTGATAATTTAATCTAGTCTTTCCAATTTCATAATGATTTTGCAATATCACCTAAATGTCCATTAGAATCTATAGTTATTGATATTATTTAAAACAATAGGTAATCAATGATAGAAAATATTGTGATATTAATTTTGTTTGGCTCACTACAAAATTAACAAAATAATTCGGACCGCAAAGGGTTAAAGGCTTTCGGAAAAGGAGTGGGAGTGGTGATAACGGTAGCTGCAAGCCGAAGGTCAAAAGTGAGATTTCGGACTGGGAACAATGATTTTTGAGAAGAGTAAGGCGCGGTGACTGTACTAGGAGTTGAAAGGTCAAGATGGACAAATAGGATGTCTGCATTTGGTGCAGTGAATCAGAGATCATTATGGAATGGCGGATGTTGGTGGAGGCGTAGTACAAAATATTTATGTTTAAAAAATATATTCTAAAGTCATCATATACACTATTAACCCCTTAACGCACAGATTGAAAAAAAACTGCCAAAAAAAATCAATATTTTTTTATGTAAAAAAGCACACTTTAGAACATTGTCTTGGCAAAAAAAAATTTTTAAAATACAAAATTAATCAAAATTTTCATTTTAATTTTAAATACAACGCCGCTCGAATTATCTCGAGTGCGCACAGTTTGGCCTGTTTAGCACGCTCGAATTAACTTGAGCGCACAAGTTAAGGGGTTAATAGATGAGAGGGTCGATACATTACAATAAACACTATTTCTTCCATTGTTTTACAACGATTATTCTTTGTGATATACAGTTTACAAAGAGTATGTTCATAAATCCATACGATGGTACAATCGTTGTATGAAATCATGCGGGCAACAATTCGAATGAAATCAATTTCTCTCGTGAAAGAACATGAATGTTCCTATCAGACTGTATTCCTATATCATAATAAAGAGCAAAGCCGTTTCCACGGAATGAGAGACTTTGGCGAAGAACCTTTCCAATATCCAACACATGTGACTTTTCGGTTACTAGACCTTCGAACATGTAATCGTTAGAGAATCCTGTAGCAGTCGTGGCATTTGGTATCGAATGCTCTCGTACGGTCAGTGAGTATTCTTCAACTGTAATTCTTTTTCAATAGGCCAATCCATTTTTCGATACGACCGGTAATAGTACCAGGGTATCTATCTTACAGAAGACAGGACTTTATCGGTAAGTTCTGAAAGGGAGATCGCCCGGCAGCCACTCCAATTATTCTTCTGAACGTTCTAATTTAACCGTTTTTGTTTAATCGGCTTTTTGCTAGCCTCTTCTCCCTCGGGCTTCGTTTCACGTCCCTCGCATTCTCTCCATTCTGTCTTCCCAATTCGCTTTCTTCTTCTTCGATATCTCTCGTTCTTCTTGAACGGCTTCCTCTCCTTCCCCCAATTTCACCCTGTTCTTCTTTTTTCCTCATCCTTATCCAACTTTTTTCCAACTCACACTGTCTCCTTTTGTACTCGCTTCTTTAGTTTATTTGGAAAAACGGCGTGGAAATCGTAGCGATCAGTTTAGTTCTCCACTCAATGTAAGTGGAACGAAGACCAGCATTGTGGATCAAATAATTGGGTGACGTGATTCATTTCCATTTAGAACGATAATGAAGATAGATAACTTTATTTCCTCTATTTTCTAAAAGATTGATCAAGTAGCTTCTTCTTTCAAGCATCTATAATTGTTTTTGTCTTTCGGACTAGTAATCTTATCAACTAATCTGACAAGTGCGTTGGAATATTTGAATGAAAATGAAAGTAGAAGTTTTCGTTTAAAGATTATTTGCATATCTAATCAACGCTTCTAAACAGTTGTTTGACAACTTAATTAATTCTGGAAAATCAAAACAGAAGATGTAAACGCTCACAATGAAAAGTTTGTAATCTCGATTCTATAGGGTTGTTTTATCATAGTTTGAAAATCAAACCCTCCAAAAAGTTATCAGTTTTGAGGCGCAATTGACAACCTAAGCTTTGAGGTTGTGAGAATAAAACCTTCCATTGTTTTTTAATTATTTTCGAGGTCGTGGAGACCTGGCCCATCTAACAAACCCTTCTATGACCTTACGGTCTTTTGGGATTTTTGTTCTTACCACAGAACAGCTTGTAAGCAGTTATGAAATAATAATTTCGAAAAGAGATACAGGAGGCTGATAACTTAATATAGAAAATAATATGCAAAACAGTCTTTACTTAATAGTACAAAAATATATTTTTCTTTCACTGAATCGGTTATTTTATCGCCTACCATTAGTGTTAAATTTCATACTATCACTTCTCTCTTCCTGAACAGAAATAAACTTATATACAGGGTGTCCCGTAACTGGTTGTACAACCGAGCGTGGGGTGATTCTACGTGAAAAACTGAATCAAAAATATAGAATAAAATTTTTTCATATGACGCTTCGTTTTTGAGAAAAATAAGTTTGAAAATTTATCGAGTACACGGGCACTGGATCCATGTTTCAGCTCGACGGATTTCGCTATCTTACTTTTACGAGTAGAAGAGCATTTCTGTATTTCGTGCAGTGTTTACAAACATTGTCAGGATGATGATACCTCTTGTATCAGTTCTACGATCTCCTTATACTGATCGAGCAAGGACCTTTAGTTTCCGAAATACTGTGAGTATATATAATATTCGATAAATTTTCAAACTTATTTTTCTCAAAAACGAAGCGTCATATGAAAAAATTTTATTCTATATTTTTGATTCAGTTTTTCACGTAGAATCACCCCACGCTCGGTTGTACCACCAGTTACGGGACACCCTGTATATCATAAACCTTCGTCTAGGGCAGCGAGCCATCCATTATCACTACCCACAAGCCTTAGTCCCTTCACCACAGATCGTCCACTCCCAAAAGGGAGTGGGACCAGAAATCTGCCACGATCCACGCACAAAAATTGGTATTTACTAATTTTCCACATAACTTCCAATTGCTCCCAAGACAAATTTTTTAAACTCAGCGCCATCGAAAGGAGGAAGAATCTCAAGAGAATTCTCACTTTAACTCATTCACGAACCATCAAATCAGTTATTGACCAACCGTCAAACTAGTGCACAAGAGCATTCAAACAGCCACTTTCAATCATTGCAACTGCCATATGCCGATCTAAAACTCCATCAATTATTAAATCGTTATATATTTCCACCATTCTAACATCTGCCTAAAATTCCGAAAGACCCAACACAAGTTTGTCTATCTAATCAATCAGTGCTTTCACTTACCGTTGAAACTACCTCAAGCGCATAATCAGTGACTTCGTGAGGCATGTTACAAAATTACGTAACTTCCATCAAGCAAAGCGAAATTACTCGTCCTTACAACCCAAATAAGATCATGCCCCTAGGTTCATCACGCATTTTGAGACGCAACACATTTAATCTCCACCTGCACGAATGCATAACTGATTGTGGATAGCCTAATGTGCCGAGAATGCCGTGAAACGACAACATTATAACCATGGCATGTTTTAGACCCCTAGAATGCGTGCATATTAACCGATAAACACGATATTCTCTCGTATCGTGAACCAACTTGTACGTTTGCAACCTCCTCCTTCAGAACTTAGTATTCCCATAGTGAGCGATTACCATGCGCATGGTAACATGTCGATCGAACGATGAATTGCAATTATTGCAATATGGTACTGCTTCGAGGATGAAAATCCAAACACTGATATTCGAGTTAGAAATTAATAGAGCGAACGAGAATCGAGGACAGTCGGAGATAGATAATGTCGAGGAGGGAGAAATAGAAGAAAGGAAGTAAGGTCGATGAATGGAGAGGAGCGAAGAGATGGACGGAAAGATAGATGGAATGGATGAAGTGGAGAAAGCTGGATCGATTTGAGAACAGATGGTCAGAAAGTGTATGCCCACGGCTGTGGATAATTCTAGAAATAACACATATGCAGAGTGTTGAATCTAAATTTTACCCTTTAATTTTCGGACTTTCCTAGATCACTTTTGTAAATTACATTAGGGGAAAATTGGTACTGCAAGTAATGACTTTCAAAATGATGAGCCATAGTGGAAGATAGAGACGTGTTATTGAACTTTTCATTAAGTCATCTAATTGTAACAATCAAGGTTAGAAAAATCATCTATGAATTTAGAGACTAAACAGAAGAGTCTCTGCAGTGCAGGGGAGAGCCATTTAAACAGTTTATATTACTAATTGTAAGTGGGACCGAACTCTACTTTTTGATCGTGCCGAGTTAGTCGGTTTTAATCCCGAAACATATAAAGACGCATTTTATCTAAGCCTTATAATAATTATTTTAATAATAGTATTTTAAATTGAACGTATACTGATTTATTTAAATACCCATTTCCAATACATATTCTAGCGGTATTAAAATTTGCATAAGTAGGAAATAAATGAGTGGTAGAATATATTACCTAGAACAGTGGTAGCCAACCTATAGCTCACGGGTCTAACATTGAACCACGCAGGCCTTTTAAATGAATTTTATAAACTTATTTTTTATATCATAAAAGAAAGAACAGAGAATAAAATATATTAAAGAAATAAAGTATCTCTAATGTCGAATTTATAAGAACATATTTCCAAGTGGTCATTGGTTAGCTGAGAACCAAAAAAAAATAAATTTTTAACCATCCGCTTCTCCCTTGTTCCAAATTACACCACTGACTTACAATTAGTGACCCACGAGTAGTACTAAAACAAACAGTGAACATTTGACCCATTTCTGAAAAAGATTCGCTAACAGTGACCTAGAATAATGATTTTCCTATTGTTATGCGTCGTTAAAGCTGCACCATCGCAAATGCTTGTCGTAACAACAATTTACTATCGTTCCGATACACCCTTCAGAGGAGCAGAGTGAAAGGAAGGAGTTGAATAAAGCCAGAGCTCTAAATCTTACTGTTATCGTGGTAGTGGTGCAACCGGTAACTGCAAAGGAGTCACCACTGAAAATGCTAATTCAACAAGGTGGAGGAAAGGTTGGTCAAGTGGTCTGATGGGACTGCTGGATCAGAGGGAGCGAAGAAACGTAGCTTCATTGATTTCACCCCTTGGCTTTGTTGTGACGACCGATGTAAATTATTAAGTCGAGTCATAAGTAACTTGCGTTTTTTTCTGAGACAATTATTGTGCTCTCATTACATAACAAAATTATATAAATTTATTGTGGGATTGCGAATGTATGAGTGCGACAATCAAGCGTGTTGTGTGTGTGTGTGTGTTCGGCGTGAATATGTATTTGTGTGAATGTTCGATCTCTTGAACGTTCGTCGTCGGCGCTTTTGACGAGTCGCAAATGTTTTCGTCGACGGCGATGCTTTCGAGAGAAAGAAGTGAGTGTTACAGCGTTTCTTGAGCCACAAAGGTTGGCGTGCGTTTTTAGCTGCGGAAGTCAGCGTGCGAATTGCGATTTGTGTGTTATCTATGTTAATCTGTTTTACTAATATTAAATATATTCTTTGTTTTCATTTTCCAGACTACGATTCCTCTATCAAGAACCTATTTTCCTTTTCCTTTTCCCTTTCTATCTCCTTTCCTTCCTTCCTAACTAATAAAATCCTACATTATTATATATTCTCCGCTATTACGTATAACCTTCTCCCATCTTCCTTGCAGTTTATTAATCCCTTCCTTGTAAAATGTGTTTGGTTTAGACTGGAAGAAGTTTTCGACGGCCTGTCTGACTTGTCCTTCGTAATTGAATGTTTTTCCATTCAAAAAGTTTTGTAACGAACAGAAAAGGTGGTAATCTATAGGGGCAAGGTCCGGGGAGTAAGGTGGGTGTCGTAAAATAGACCATCCAAGCTGAAGAATTTTTTCCTTGAGTCACCCTTGCCGTATGTGGTCGCGCATTGTCGTGTTTTGCAAGTTTCTTCCAGTCCAAACCAACCACATTTTACAAGGAAGGGATTAATAAACTGCCAGGAAGATGGGAGAAGGTTATACGTAATAACGGAGAATACATAATAAATTAATATAATTTTGTTATTTAATGAGAGCAAAAAAAATGTCTCTTTAAAAAACGGAAGTTACTTATGACTCGACCTAATATATCCATGGCCGTACGCAGACCCGTATTCGATGGTAAATGCAATTGAAAGTGCAGCCAACTGAGCATGTTGAACAATAGAAGGCTGCCATGTAATTGTGCGGGCTTGTCTACCTAAGACAGTATGTCTAAATAGTAGCACGTATTTATGTAAATTTGTAGTATTCCGCTAAGAAAGTTCACGACTGAGTTGGAATTCCAAGAGGAAGAAGAACTACAAAGGCCGAGGACGGAAACTTCGCACGAATATCCTCACGTTTCCGCATTACGGAAGCGTATAAATAAGGTGGATTTCCGCAGTTTGTCAAGAATTTCTTTCGGTGAATCTCGAGCATGACGCATCTTATGCTGCTAAATTGTACTTTAATCTTGGAACGATAAGAGTTCTAGCTTTCGTATACGCGAATGTGGATGTAAGAAAACTCGAACATTAAACCGAACTTTCTTTTGTGTTTTTTACCGGATGATAATTTCTTTTTAACACTAAAACTACCGGCCATTAATTCAGTATATTTCAAAATACTAAATAAGTACTTCAGAAGAAAAGAAAATGCGTAAAAAACTAGATCAATCTAATCTAATGTTTTGCAAAGTAAATCTGAAAAATTAAACATAATACAGTCCTCAAAATTTCAGCAACATCTTTAAAATCTTCAGTACAAGCCATTTTGACCTCCTTCGTAGATCTACATAGTGTTAAACTGTTTGTGCTTTTAT
The DNA here is from genome assembly GCA_910591515.1 of Cerceris rybyensis. Taxonomy (NCBI): domain Eukaryota; kingdom Metazoa; phylum Arthropoda; class Insecta; order Hymenoptera; family Crabronidae; genus Cerceris; species Cerceris rybyensis. The sequence continues at coordinate 11,599,109 of OU342793.1, forward strand.
AAACAGTACAGTAAAAGCAAAAACATGGGTAATTTTTTAAAAACGGGTGATGAAACCACGCTTAGTCAACGTGTTTAGCTATTACAATTTTTACAATTACACCTATGAGTCCCTCGATTTGCACGAATGATAAATTCTTTAGAAAACCGTGTAAACCGAAATCAATGTAAAATGTAAATAATTCAGTCTTCGTTTCAAAATAAAGTAAAACTAATTTTTTTTTAAATCCTTTATTTTAAAAACGGTGTGAAAGTGAAATCGAACAAAAAAAAGTACCGTGTAAATCGAGGGATAGATATATAATCAATTGTGTTATAACAGGTAAATATCTATGGTAAAATGTTTGTTAGTGATTAGCCTACCTTTTTTTACGCAATTGTAAATTTCAAATTAATTTGTAAAAGGTGGGTAGGTTTTCTAACTACACGCATAAGTTTTTTGTTCCTTCGTAATGACTGGTCTTCATTTATGTCAGAGAAAGTCATTATAACGTAAAAACACTTTAACTTTACCTATACTGTAATGAATTATTTTATATGTCGAACTTTAAAAAAATGTCCTCGTGCAGATTTGAACGCAAAAACTTTCAAATGTTAGTCCTTTGTACGATGTTTTTTAAAACCTAATCTTAAAGCCAGTTAGATGTGTGACATCTGCCACTGTAACAACTCATTGAAAGTTCTATTTACAAAGACACATTAAAACACATGAATGGCAGATTTCTGCAAATTTTGCTTTAAATTAAATGGTCGCTTGAGTTAATGTTGACAAATTTATTATTAATTAGTGAACAAACTTTTATATAACACAAAACATATTTGTAACATTACTAAAACTTCAACATAAAAAATTAATTTTCAATGTATGTGCCAATTAATTTAATCGTGTATTTTCAAACTAAAGCAATTGATTTGAAAATCAAAAATATATTTGATGTAAAATTCAAATTCTGATGATTATTAATTATATATTGTTTTCAATAAATTTATGAAATTATTCTCAATATAAAACAATTAATTAATATTCCAGGTAATAAAAATATCTTATTTTAATAGTTATTACCTTTACATCTTACAATTAGTTATTTAATCAATCCATCAATTTTTTAATAACATACAACCACATGTCGATTATCGACATTGAAAATTCTCAAAATTAAGTGAACTCCATTCTCCAAATTACTATCTACCGTAATAGATAGTAGTAATTAATCACTCAATTTATTCTTTATATAAAATGATTAATCTTCCTGTTAATTGCATGATCCACTAAAAACCAGCAGGCACTATGTTAGTGACAGAGTTCAAGCTGGTAATTATGTACTCGAAGTACGCTTAAAGGGTTAATGCGGTGGGCAGGTAAGCATATACATACATATGTACTTACTAATGCTCACATTCACACTTACATGCGCACATATAATGCATGTATGCATCATATCTGATTTTAGATTCAACGAAAAATCTGTTTAACTAACAAAGGACCGTATCGAACTCGAACACACCGGTTTTAATGCAATTTATGTCACAGGTAGTCCTCGAAAGAATATTAGACACTTTTTTTTCTTATCGGCAACCATCCACTCTGAAGGGGTAAAAATACCCCTCAACGTTGAGGGTAGAAAACACATTTTTGGGAATATCATGGTAACCGGGAGTCATACAAATTTAATTTTTTTTTCAAATTGTGTGTTTTCCGATTAAGAACTTAACTGTGGAAGAAAATTTACCTAAAACTTATTTGTTTAAAAAATTAATTTTTTTTGTTAATATCTCCCAGAAAACATTTGCAATTGATTAAATCAATTTATGTACACAAACTATGGTCCAAATTAGCGGATACGTGTTTTTGGATTTTTTTCGATTTTTGACAATAACGGTCATTATTTCGCGTTTAAGTTTTCTCGCTCCGAGCGGGACTGACCGGCCAAAATGGACCTTTTTCATAAAAAACCTGATTTGATTGCCAAATAAAGATAAAGATATTTAAATAATTTTTAAAATGATTTGTACCCTCTTGGACTGTCCAGAATTACTGTATTACAAATCTATGTACCGTGCGGCTCCACAGCCGTGTCACCTGGGCGGCGGAGCTTCTCGTTTTCAACCGCCTATTCGTACCATTTTGTTTCTTGGAGTCCACTCGCTCAGCCTCTTAAAGGAAGCACCCGACAAAGTCGTAGCATTCAAATATTCTTATTAGTTTGTCTGGAGGAGCGAGACATTGTATTACATTGTTGTCTCGTCGCGCGCTTCGTTTCATCAAGGAGAATCTCCCCATGTGGTGGGGGTAATTCTGCCGGAGTTTATTCTGTTTTCACTATAGAGATGTTAGAAATCTGGTGCCTACGCCGATGTCCTCACTGTCGCCACCCAAATCGCGTTGTCTCCCTTGCTTCGATCTGCAGCGTTCTCTCTTTTCGTCTTTTAGTTCGATTTGTATGTGTAGCTCTTTTAACGAATCGCGAGGTAGAACGTCAAGTGCCTTCGTGTACATGTGACAAGAGGCATGACGCTTGACGCCTGGCGAATCAGGCTCTGTCAAAACAGGCTTACCTCCTAGGTGACACGGCTGTGGAGCCGCACGGTACCTGGGAGAAACTTGAGATACCGTGACCATTTCTCCATTGGCTCCCAATGTACATTTTGTTACGTATAGAATTGTATTAACTATTTATGTTTAAATTCAAGAATCTTTTGTATTTATGCGAATTTCTTTGATAATTTTCGACGATTATTTAAACCCTGAATCATCACTAATTTATATTAACAACAGTTTGTACCTTTCTTTCCTTCTAATTCTCAAAGGAGTTTTTATTAATCAGTAAATAATAATAATAATATTGCTACAAATTGAACACCCAGTAGAAATAAGTTACTGGGTTACAGGATACATAAATTGTTATAAACATCAAGAAATAGATTATACAGTCTGATACTGCAACGCATGTATGATAGAATAAACGTTAACAATTTTGTAAAAGAGTATCAATTTCTTTACTATGTCTAATATGAAATAATACTTCCAAACAGTCATTCTTAACTTATTGTTAGCTCTAAAAAGTCAGGTACCAGATAAAAATTCCCTCATAAATTGGTAATTTAACAAAGGAAAGAAAATAAACGCAAGTGGAAATGTCGCTTATAAGATGAAAATTTAACGGCTAGTTACAGCCCTGAAATGCAGTTTATTCATGAATTAATAATGACTGCCTTTCCTGCGAGAACAGGTGTAAATTACATTCCGTCCCTGCGACAGAACAGGTATTTACTACATACAAAGTGTATATACATTTAACAGGATACTGCGGGGTCTAAAAGCAAATATATGAGTAGATGCATTCATGCGTTATACTCAAATATCTTCACGTATACTAGGAATAAAACACATTCAAAAGGACGTATGGAGATTACAGATAAAATAACACAAAATCCAAACCCCGGGACAGATATATTTCGAATGGACTTGTTTTCTGTTTTGATGTACATATTTCCCTTTTTAGAAAGTACTCACAATTGCGAGTCTTGGCAATGTTTAATCGTCGAATATCTGTAGTAGTCATTGTCAACAGATGTACGATTGCACTTATGATTTAAATGTACTAGTGTATTTATCAGAACGATGTCAACTATTATTAAAAAACAAAACTGGCGATATGCAAAATTTCCAGCAACCACTTTCGAGGTTTCGGAAATTTGTACATTGGTACTTATTTGGTGAGATAAAATCAAGTTTGTTAGTCAACACTACATCTACGAAGGTGGTTCAAATGACTTGCAGTAAATTTTTTAAAAATGTTATTGAAAATTTTAGAACTGTATGCTGTTTAATTCCGTATATCTAGTTTAAAGAACGTGAGAAATTAAATCGATTTAATGTGTTGTCTATTTCATTATCTTGCTTCTCAAGCATTTATCTAGTATCTTTAAATATATTGAATTAATAGTCGATAGTTCTAGTGTTAAATAATTAAGATGATCATATGGTTTTATAACTCTTAATTCAAACAATGTATTGAAAAGAATACAAGGAAGATAGTACAATGTCAATTTACTGTTTGAAATTTGTATTCAGGCTAATAGAATACTTTTTTCTTTTGTTACAATACTTTATGAAACTAACACCTCTGTTCTGTTGTAAATCGTGTGTAATTTTTTAATTAAAATTGTTTCAAATTATTTGGTAGCTTCTTATTCCTACTACGCTACAGTGTTATTTAATTAAAGTTTAAGATTTATACGAATCGTGGCATTAGGACAATTTATGCTTGCAAAGGAATGCAGAATATATCTAAAATTTATTAACCTTTAACATTAGATCTACCGAAGTGGTCCAAATAACTTGGCATGATCTTTTTGGAAACATTCCTGAAACTTCTGACCCTGTTTTTTGTTTTTAATTCTCTGCGTCCACTTTGATGACTATAAGCGACTAAATCAATCAAGTTTTCTGCTCTCTTCATTTAGAGTGATTTAGACTGATTTATTTGACAATTTCAAATATATTAAAGTAATCGTCGGTGGATCTAGTGTTAATTAATATACGTCAAAGATCGCCTGAAACAAAAAATAAATAGTACACGGCACGCTTGTAACTCGTTGATTATGCATATTACAATAAAAAAAAAACTAAGGACATGTGACAAAATGTACAATGTTAATTCGATGCAAACTCCAGTGGAACAATGAGAAGAAAAATTTTTTCTAATTAATTCCGCTTTGAATAAAGGGACTAAAATCACTCTGACTTCAAAGTGTACTTTCAAAGTGTCATTTACGTACTAATTTCTCGCTTGTAGTAAAACGAGCTTAAAGGTTCAAAATGCATGGACTTTCTAAACCTTAACTTTCTTCTCATTTAAAATCAATTGTCATACTTTCTTCCATAATTTCACGTGGAAAGTGGTCTTTTGTGAAACTTGATAAATAAATCTTAACGATAAATTATAATTAGACGATGACTTTAATTCAGAAATTAAAGCGAGCGAAGGTTTCAAAGGGAAGTAACACATCGTAGAGAAATTAATTTCAAAGCGAATATTGTGATGTGCGTTGATACAAACTGATACAAAGTGTAAAATTAACAATCTTCCTCTCTTGTTTAAACTTTATCCTTTAATTACAGTACTTAACGTACTGGTTTCGGCGGAGATATAACCGCAATAATTTGTAATTTTACTCAAAAACGAATTTCCATGGTAATATCATCACGGTCGTCCAAATTTAATTGCGCCGAGTAATTACAAATATTCGCGTTGAATTAAATTCTTGACTTAATCCTATACCATTTCTGCTTCCTTTTCTTCTGGATTAACATTAATAGGTATTTATCGGCCTCCTACTTTCCAAAGTGGGAAAAGCAAAAGCAACATTAAAACGCATTATTACATTAACTTTACATTTCATTTATTAAAATGTCAATTAGCACTTTAACATCGGCTTTACATTAAAGGGCATAGTACGTTAAATAATATATGTATAACAATAAATGTAAATATTCTTTGCCCTCAAAATCATATTGACCAGTCTTATCAATTAAATTAACACTAAAACTATCAATGAAGTGAAAATTTCTGATTCCCAAATTTTTTTCAAAAATTCTCAATGTTTATAAGGGAATCATACAGCAGATTTTCCAAGTTGATCTTATGGAACACATTGTACCGAAACACTCATCTTCTCAATCTTTTGATTCCACTTTTTTCAAACTACTTATTTAATGTATTTAACACTTTGACTGCCATGGAGGTCACCGGTGACCGGCGCTATTGAATTCATTAAATTTCCGTGTAACTTGGAAATTGTAATATTTATGAATTCTCAGATATATTAAATATTTAAATATCGACATTAAAAAGATAAAGGTCTGCCGAATATCTATCTATCTGTATATTTAAAGTTTCTGCTTTGCAAAACACTAATTTAATAGAAAAAGTTCCACTTCAGTAGAAATGATGAATCTAGCGAAATACCGGTGGCGTTCAAAGTGTTAAATATCAAAATTTAATGCGGACAGTTCTGGTGTTAAGAAAATAAAGATGAAATGAGCTGATTATTTTTAAAGTGGCATAAGCCACTTTACCACACTGGACACTGATGAATTTTCAATAACTATTTATGGAAAAGTTTAAGAAAAATTGAAGAAGAAAGGTTAAAAAAATTTAACAGGGAACACTATGTGGAAAAAGACATACATAAGTGTCCAAGATAACAAGTGTTACGAAATGAGCACCACTTTGTTTTTTGAGTGAATTTATGTAGTAAATGAACTCTTGGATAATATATATATATATATATATATATATATATACTATATTTATTGGCTTTTAATTCTATGTGTGTAGTTTTAAAGGTGTGTGCGTCTGATTCGTGAAAAATGGAAGTTTGTCTGGTTGCTTTTAAGAGTAGAATGGAAGTGCCAATTTTCAGGAAAGTCGTGGGTGCGGAAAATTAGGAGATGGTAGGAGTGGGGATCAGGGGCCTCGGTAGGTGGGGATGAGGTTTGCGAGGGGTAGGATAGGCCCTTCGGAAAATCGGTATGGATGTCTATGTGTGTGTGCGTGTGTGTCTATCTTACATGGTGAAAGTACATTTATAATAATAATACTAATAATAACAATGACAATAACAATAATAATGATAATAATAATAATAATAATAACAATAATACTGATAATAATAGCAATAATAGTAATAGTGATAATTAATATAATTAGATTGGGATTAGGACGTAACACAAGTGAAAGTAAATTTTTTGAAAATTGACATCAGTATTTTTAAACAAAATATGAAAAAACCCAAAACATCTCACTTTAAGGAAAAGTGACTTATGCCACTTTCCAAATAAACGCGTCAAAATGGATCTACTAAAGAAAATGCTCAATCTGCTCTAAGAAAATCGATGAACACAACTTGATAAAATCCAAAAAAGGATTTTCTCGATTAAAACCATGAATATTGTTCAAAGGACATTTTGAGAAATTGAAGTGTTGTCTGGGGAAATTCATTTAATGGTAACAATCCTTTATTGTGTAAAGAATATAGTTGACACATAGAAATTACTAACATGTTTTTAAACTCGATTGATTTGTTTAAAATTCTAAAAATTTATGAACACGTAAGGGGTAGTAAATTAATTTAGGAATAAGCTTGGAGGGAAAATTAGAAAATGGAAAACATCAATTGTGGGGAAATTTATTTTCGCAGCTGGAAATTGTAAAATCGGAAAACTCTGAACTTCAATTTCGTACAGTCCCTTAACAATTCTTTTTCGTTGGAAAACTCGACAGCAAAGTTTTACGATTGCTCTGAAAAAACGGTTTACTTGGTGGAGTTCACGTAAACTCTCTGTGCTATCTTTATAGCGAGCTTTCGAATCCATAACTCAGCAACGAAAGAATTTCGATTTAGAACTTTGGAACTTTTTACCTCAGTGCCGGTGAAATAAGATTAACACCGATTACGGTCAGTTAAATTATAAATTAAATAACTTCATATTGATGTCTCGATTGTTCGTATAATAAAGTTCAATTATTTTTAAGATAATTAAAAAAAGACATACATTCTGTGAAACAATAAATATAGGGAATTATTCAGTTGAAACATAAAATATTGATATAACCATCGAAATTAATTTTTCCGGCTGCAATATAGACCCCAGTTTTTATCAAAGTTACTTTCCAATTACTCAGCCATTGATAATTAGTAGATTAATTAGCCACATCACAAGCTCGATATTGTTGGAAAATTAAATGTGCAATTATTATAATTATCATTATGGTCACAGGAGTATTACTTCAACCCAGCCTGTACCAGAGTAATATCGATTAAACATAATTAAGTGGATACTAATTAACTTAAGCAGCTGCTGTAGGCAGTTCAATGAATTTGTCAACAGCATACTTATAATTGTCATTTATTGGGATATTGCCCCGTCATAATGCACACTGATACTTCACTATTAATACTATTAATTAATTTTTACATTTAAAGGTGCAACAATAGTTTCGTGTTTGAAAGTATTAGATATTAAATGGAATTAATCATCCGAAAAACATGTCTAGAACAGTATTAAAACTAAAATTTGCAACAAAGAGCAGAAATCACTCTATGAGAAGCCAATTTAAGTCCATAAATAATAACTATAATTAATAAATTATAATCGCTAACTGAAAAAGTGAATAGACGATTCTCAAACGAAGAAATGTAGAAATGAAAAATTGAAAAACTATATGATTAATTTTTCCTAAGGATCAATGGAATTCAATAACGACAACTTAACAAATATTTAGTAGGTATATATAAAAATGATTTCGACAGACAAAATATAGTGCATGAGAAACGTATAGATTATTCGTGATATTAATTATGCCACTTAGATTCTTATATATTGTAATATTCGTAATAAATTAAAACCTACTTCGCTTTATTTCTTTGTTCCTCATGAACATTTACAATTATAATTTGAAAAAACATTTTTCTAGAAATATGCATCTAACCAATGGTTAAAACATAAAATCAAGCAGGTCGTGTTTACGGCGAGAATCGTAAAAAGTTAAATTTTTATGTCATCAAAGAACTGAAAAAAAGGGAATTAAAATGTCCCTGTTGCTAACGAAGTAGAGAACTCTTCACTTTGTTGACCAAAAAGAACTTAACCAAAGGAGGAACGAAATATTCGAGTCTGAAAGCACGGTAGATGGTACACAGAGTAAAATTCAGTTTTCATGAATCATGAATTTAACGTTTTTACTTTTATCTTGCCAGGTGCCTTTCTTTGACGGTTCTCTTCCATGGACGCTGAACATTAATTTCTTCATTCATTTTATTGCAGTTAATTCAAAATGACAGTAAGTGGACACTTAACATTAGCAAAAATTATTAGTAATTAATTTTACCTTTTTCTTACTTTAATTAAATATAAAAAAGAAATTCATTGACAATATTATTTGCGTTATTTTTTTACTCTTATATTTATATAAAATAAATTCGATGTTGTATTGTTTCTCTTACTGTATTATTAATTGCACTATTGTTAGCGATATTTAATAATTTCTACGAAGTGCAATTAATAATGCAATTAAAAATATACTCTGATTTCAATGAGTCATCCAATTTATGAGATAAATATTATACAGAAGAAATAAATCCTAGGAGCAAAAAATTGAAACTGTGATTTGTTACATGACATTCTACAGTTTAATACTATCGCCCATCAGCGAAACAATTACAACTCAATAAAACGACTTGATTAGATGGACCAAAAAGTAACTATTTTTGAGATGAAATTACTGTTTTAACACTTAATTAACTACCAAAATCAAACAATTTGTACAAATTCAACCCATGCTCTCAAATTTAAACTATTCCTGGCCAAAATCTTCAAAGACGAACTACAACATGGTATTTCACAATTGCCAATGTATTTCTCTCGCGTTATTTCCAACGGAATGTTACGTATGTGGAGTTTTGCATTCTAAACCACGAATTACTTCGCGATCAACGTAAAACCCAAATTTAATTACATAGAAACGTTACAATTCAATCAAAACTGCTATTAAAGCTCTTCTAAACTTTTATCCTCTAATCTGCAAATGCATTAGCACAAAGAACACCAGTTTTAGTTAATAAAAGTGTTTTCTCTACAATCTCTTGTCATAAACGCCTAACATATCAAGTACGCTAACTCGACAATATTGCAACATATTTAACCAAATTGTTGCCATTCTATTTTATCAATATCTAAGTTTTAATACAATCTTTCAAAAGAGCTAAACTAAGCTGACAAAATGGGACACAGACAGCTCTTCGGAGAAATTTGACATGAACTAAATAATCGAAAATACACAGCACTTACAAGGAAATAGAATTCCCTCGGTTCAGGTGAAATTTGCGAGGTACGAATTCCCAGCACGAAGCGGAGATATCTTCTGGAAATCTGTAATCCCTCGAAGCTCTCGGTAAGTTCAAGTCACAGAAGTTACGATATGTTCGTAAGCCTCAAAATGTCGACGTCGAAGTCACGAGAGATTTATGCGCTCGCCCAAGCCGAAACCCGACGGGTCACGGAGAAATGCATTTCGATCGATTCAACCACGATCTCTGTGGAAAATTGAATCCGCTTTCGAGCTCGAGAGTTACCGGAGTGTCGAGACTCTCTAGAAGCGTAGAACGAGACGTCCCGATGGTCGTTATCAGCCCTTGCTCGAAAGCGACGCCACCGTTAGTAAAATTACCCCAGAGAAAAGCACGGGAGCTTTCGTTACCGCTCAACTCGCTCGTAACTTTTAAACAGATTTTTACCGCATCTCTAACTGGACTTCTCTTCCCTTAATTTCTACGTTCTTTTGCAGTCGATGCACTTCTTGAACATCATCGCACACCAGAATTTACTGAATTCTGCAGTAAAAGCTTGGTAAATTTAGTTGATGAAGAATTTCATGGAAATGTATTTTTGAGTTTGTGGATAGAAATGCTTCAATGTACAGATTACATTTTCAGTATGATATTCTACCTTAATGAGGACTTTCAAGGTTTTAATATTTTTCTATGTTTTATTAGTACAGAAAAGTTGCAATTTTATTTCATTATCAGGAGGAATTACGTACTGTTCTAAATTTTAGATAATTATGGTTTATGAAATAATATCTTGATAAATTAATGCTTTAAACGGCATTTCGTGCTTTTTTTTTCGTTAACATTATGTTAAAAGTATGAAATAAGATGATTACTTCCTTACCCTATGATTTCTTTGATGACTACCTTTGCAATAATTCAGAATTAATTTGGTAAAATAAATATTGATTAGTGATTCTTCACAGCTCGTATAATTTAGTGTAACATTAATATTATGGAAATAACTTTATCGCGTCGTAGCTCACTGGGATTTTCAATTTGATAGAATTTTCAAGACTTGAAATTTTTCTATCCAATTCACCGCACCACAAGTATCACTTATCATTGTACGGCAAGGGGTTAATTTCCTTTGGAATAAAGAGAAAAATGCTGAAGAAAAAATTCAGTTGGTTGTTGACATTAATTGTCTATTCGTAATAATGAACGCATTTTAACTCATTCGAGATATATTACACAGCATGTATGTTAAGAATTCGTTATCCACAGAAATAAATTACTCGCTAATATGCAATGAGTTATCAGTTATCAGTGAAGAGGTAGCCGTGAAAATAAGATCGTTTTAACACTTAGCTGGCCACCAAGAAAAAAACAATTTGACTGATTGCACCAGATTGAGCCTTGAAATTGTTAGGGGTGGTTTTCCAAGACTTTGTTCTTCTTCCCTATCTCTTGTTGGGTTAAAATATTTTGAAATTTTGTTATTTCATTTAACATTTAGCCGACCAAATAGGGAGATCTCCTCGTTTGATTATCCACTGTCTTTTTATTTGAAACGGGGAGATCTCCCTGTTTGGTCGGCTAAGTGTTAAGATGAACTAGACGTGGATAAGTAAGATTAAAATATGTATTGATTTAATAAAAGTAGTGATGATGAAAGTAAACATTTCTTGCTTCAAGAAAGCTTAAAAGAAGTCGAGAGATTCCTTTCAAAGATTAATTGCATTAATCTGAAATATGGGGAAGACCTACATACGAATATGGTGCCGAATGATGATATGTTTTGTAACTATATGCTAGACCTAAAATAATAGTTTCATGTTTATGCACTACTTCTTGGAATATAAATACTTTAAACAGTCAACTCTTTAACACTCCGTTTTTTAAACTCTCTGAGAAAAAGAAATAAAAAATAATAAAAATGCTGTGTCTCGATTAAATTAAAATGGAGATATGTAAGTCATTTATAATTATGTACTTTTCATATAATTCTATAATACAATAGAAATCTTCGGCTAGCAAGGGCTTGGATACATATGTAGTACGTACGATGGAGTAATAGAAAGAAGGCTAACGGGGTGTCACAGGGACAACGGTCTCTTCATCATGTGATACAGTCGAAATATGTGTATCAAGATCGCATTCCATTCGCATTCCATTCGCATTCCTTCTGTAACTTTCTTTGTAATACTTCACTGCACGCATTTATTATAGCATTTTACGACAGGCTTCGAGACTGCTCAAGAAGTTCTGAATAAGGCCTATTGACTACATTAACAAAGATGGTACCACAGATTATGAAATCGATCATCATTTCCACCTCTGGATTTTTCTTATCCTGAAGTACTCATTCAACATTAATTATTGATTTCATGAATCGAAATGGATTTTTTTAACCCCTTGCCGTACGATTTCTTTCGTGATCGAACGCACAATAACTCAGAATTACTTCTTGGAATAATAACCTATCAGATATTTCCGATATACTGATATAAGATAACGTAATATTAATAGCAAAGTACTGATTTCAACGTCTTCTGACCTACTGATATTTTAAATTTACCAGTTTTTGGAAAACTTCAAAATTTTCTCTTCCATTTACCGTGTCACGTGTGCCACACGTTATTATGAGGCAAGGGGTTAAAGGGACAGTGAATATTATTTTTCAAAACGGGGTTTTTAGATCCAAAAAAATTTGAATCTTCTTATACAGATGCTTGCTACATCATTATTCGTATCTTCTTTTCGATAAAGTTGCCTTTGTCGACAATAAGATACGAATAGAAAAATTCTATTGTATGTTTTTGATTTTTTTCACATAACATCGCCTTCTGTCTGATAATATCATAAGTTACATGACACCCTCGATACATAAAATTCCAACCAATTTATAGCACAAAAGAAATAAGTCTTTCGTAGGTAAGAATTTCTCTGTGCTCATAAATGAGTGAATAAAGAATTATCATTCTGTGAACAGGACATCGTAGAACATTTCCACATTTCATTCAGTAAGTACAGAATTTCCTCGGAGAATAGTGTCGCAATCTTAATAACAAAAGGTGTTTGTTTTATAATAGGATCTCGATAATGGCACAAGGTATATTCTTCACATTTTCTTCGCATTTTCTTCGCACAATGCTCCGGGAGCTTTCAACATTAAATTGCCCCGTTCCGCTTCTATCTTTCTCTCTCTATCTTCCGTTTTCCATTCGGGTCTTCCCTCGAGCTTCGAGTTTGCACAAAGCTTGAAGCACGAGGCGGGCAAATAGAACGAATAACGATCGGAGGTATCCAACCGCAAAGTAAATGCCGCAGTCCGTGCCTAGTCTTTAGTAAGTGCGAAGAAATTCGTCGAGGAAAAACAAAATTTGTAACAAATGCGATAATGAATTGTGATGCTAAATCGAAGAAAAATAAACGTTAAACCACGATAACTAGGCAGATCTTCACCGACCACCTTGATTTATATGATCAAACGTTCTATCAAAGAAGACGCATTTCGTTTAATTCAGAAGAATTTATTAACCCCTTACGGTACGATTTAATAATAAAAAATTGTCCATAAAACAACCATTGAATTTTTATCTTAAAAACTTGTTCCATTTTATAATTCTTACATACAACTAATTAAAATTATATTATTGATTTGGATAGAATTGTAATTCATTGTGGAGTATTTAAAACGGGAAAATTTTTAAAAATGGAAGGAAAAGTTTCATAAGGAATACAACTAAAACTCATCAAGTGTATGGGACTTTTCAAAACATTCTGGTAGGTGCAAAGGAATCCTACGATTTCTCCGAATTCTATTTTAAAAAAATGGCTGACTTTTCTATTTCTCAGAAATCTCTTATTTTATGAAATTTTTGTATATAAATCTAGCTTCTGTCGTCGAGAAAGAGAACCTGTAACGCTAAAAATTTTAAGCTAAATTATTATCAATTAATTATTGCCATATTTAACAGTAACATTAATCACATGACTAAATAAGAACGAGATTGTATAAATTTCAGCATTTTTAATACGAGAAATACCGTTGTTAAATCTATTATATCTAAACATGTTAAATAAGTACTTTGGGATAAGAAGAATGAAGAGGTGGAAAAAATGATCGATTCAATAATCTGTATTTTATAAGATCAACGTAGAATATTTAGTTATAGGATATAAGTATAAACTTGGAGAATTTTTTGAAAAAATTGAAAATCAGTCATTTTGACATGTTTGGTAGTTCTAATGTTAAACCCGATGTTAAAAGTTATTTTACTCAAAATAACCGATCTGTCAAAGTCTATAGTAATCTTAATTTAAATATAAAATTAATGTGTTGAAGTTGTATAATTCTAAAATTAATGTAAAGAATTTTTGAGAGGTCAAACGATTCTTTAAGTATACTTTGATGAGGTTTTAAACCAGATAGACGTACGCAAATTTGTAAATGTCGAGAATGTTGGACAAGAATAAATCGAAAAACGATGAGTGCCGTCTTCGTAAAAGATGAAATCAAAGCAACAAACGATTTATTTGATTTAGAGTGTCACGTTATCTCCTTGCCTACTTACACTGAATTTAGCTTGGCCGACACATTAAATTGTAGCCAGCCACGGTATTTTACGGGGCTAAAGCTGTGCTGCTAATCTAGAGAATTTATTCTCCTTCTGTGGTGTCTGGCGAAAAAGATCGTAATTGTGACGGGAGGAAATTCTTATTCGTTATCGTGAAAGTATTATTATTTGCAAGAATGTATTTCTCGTAAATATGTTTTTACAATAAAAATAAATTAATTTTGGTTAATTAACACGTCGCACAGTGCAACAAGTAAATGTGATTTTAAAACGTTTTAAATATCAGTGTTGAAATCATGTAATAATATAAATCAAGTTAATATTATGATATCGAAAAAAAAGACAGAAAAGAGATATAACCGTTGAAACATCCAAGTCAAGTATCCTACAGTACTAAGAGTAAAGCTTCACGAGTAAACTCGTAAAAGCAAAGCTGCGCATTTGCATTATTTTGCTGTATACGTAAAATGCACTTCAACTTTCGAAGTCCATGTGCATGTAATCCCGTTGGTGCAGAGTTTGTGATATGAATGTTTTTATAAAGCGATACTTTATAATCAGTATCTCCGAAATCTTTACTTTTTACTAAATATCTCAAAAGATACATGTTCCTGTACTTTTAGGTAAATATCAAAGATCAAAATAAAAATCTGAAAAACAGCTTTGGAATTTTCTATAAAATTCACTAGAGAGTTACAAAGGAGAATATTAGTTCTCGAAGAATGACCTTGATTAACACTAGATTTACGGACGTGAAATCTGTTATTTCAACATATTAAATATGGAATTTGGAAGTAGAAGGATCAAACGGCAAACAAAGTGATCAGCTAAGTAAATGGCATTTTATAAGATACATGTGAAATATCTACTGTACCACGTCTCTATAAATTTTGAAGGAGTTTTTAAAAAGATAAGGATCCGTCAATTTAACATCTTCCATAAACTTACAATTAGTGTTAAGGTGTTCATCCCATGTTCAAGCTATTTTTTTTTCGCTTCCATTGGGAATTTTTTTTTGACGCACCATTAAAATGTACCTTCTTGGAATTTTTACCACACGTTTATTGATATTTTTGTAGTCTATTGGAATTTTTGCAAACAAGAATAACGATTGTGATTGACTTTATACAGTTTGAAAGATACTCATGTATTTTGGACGACTGTCATGATTCTAGAAACGTTGAGGCTATTGCCGGAATTAGAATAATTCTGATAACTTTCATAGTTTGTTTTTTTTTTAATCTGAAAACGCCGGGAAGATATAACGATTCTTTGAACTTAGCTTTTAACGCTGTGCCAAATCTTCAACTTCCGATATTTTTATTTTCTTTCGAGTTTTGACGATAGCCTTAGGTTTACAAATTAAAATACCGTTAAATTTTTTTATTTCAGACGAGAGAAACTTCTAGGATCATGGCAAAAGCACATGAGTGTCTTTCGAACGGTGTAAAGGCAATTCAAATTGTTATTTTTGTTCGCAAAAATTCCAATAGACTACAAAAGTATCAATAAACGTGTGGTAAAAATTCCAAAAATATACATTTTAATAGCTCGTAAAAAAAAATTCCCACGGGAAGCAAAAGAAAATAGCTGTCACATTGGATGACCCCCTTAAGGGAGTGAAAAACCTACAGTCCGGCAACTGAAAGGTGGCTAGGGAGCGGCGAAGCCTCTTGTTTTCAATCGCTTACTCTACTCATTTCGTTTCTGAAATCGTCAAATCCAGTTGCTTAAAGTAAACACTCCAAATACTTCTTTACTTTCAGAGGCTGGATTTGGCGACTCCAAAAATGAAATTGCGGGAATAGGCAGTTGAAAATGAGAAGCTCCGTCACTCCCTAGTCATCTTTCAATTGTGGAACTGTATTTTGCAAGTGGCATAAGTCATTTTCTTTTTAAATCGAGATACTTAAGAGTTTGTGTTTTAATGTGTTTAAAAATATTGATGTCAACATCCGGGAAGATTCAATTCGACTGGTTATTTTGGATATTTTTCTTGGCATAAATGATTTTGTATAACTATTGCAAAATCACCAATGTCCATTACGTTAAAGTAGCTTGTGCCACTTTCAAAATAAACATATTTCTTGTACCGTTAACTATCAACATTTCTCTCTAATACAGTTTCAGTTATCTTTATTATGTTCGTTACAAACTTTATCAAAACAAAGATATGCGAAACTGTAATTGATGTTATAATAAACACGATTTTTTTGAAGAATTGGTTTATTCCACTTTCAAAATGGACAGCTCATATAATACTGCAGTCCTTCACGCGCATTGCATATGAGAAAGTTGAAGAAAAAAGCGGAATTAATGTTTGCAAATCAATTATATTTTTCTTATTTGTCATGAAAACATTTACACATAGGTATATCCTCACAAATATTTTTACAAGTTGCATTAATATTAGATTTACTGATGTTGATATACCTATTTTTCTGAAGTGAGCCAATTTGACTCATACAAGAAGATTGAAGTTTTTTGCGAAGGAAATAGTTCCAAATCAATGTAAATGAAAGATTTATTATTAAAACAAAAGATTTATTATTAACCAACCAAAATGTTATATATATAGTAATTAAATTTTAATTTGAGCCAAATTGGCTCCGTAAATCTAGTGTTAACATTGAATAAACAGACAGAAACAAAGCGACAGTGAGTGCGATTGAACCAAAAGTATTTTTGGCAGTGACTTTTCCTTTATTAACACTAGAACGAATGGCGTTAAATCTATGATATCTAAGTATATTAAATAAGTACTTTGAAAAAAGGGGAATCAAGAGGTGGAAAATATGATCGGTTCGGAAATCTGTGTTTTATAAGATCACCTTAGAATTTCTAGTCTAGGAGTCTCCTATAAACTTAGGGAATTATTGGAAAAAATTGTGAATAAGTCATTTTGACTTGCTTATTCGTTCTAGTGTTAACAACAAAAAAGCTAATAAATTATAAAAACGCTTAGTAACTTTTAGATCACCTTTTTACAAATATGACTAATGATCACTGTACGTCAATTCTACCATTACTAAGTGAAGAGTAACTGTCAAATTGCAGTAATATAATTTATCGACACTTACGGTTGTTGGTCCCGTTTCATTCGCAATTTAATAGGGAGTTCTCTTTAGAACTTCAATAGCGACATGCACGTGTGTTCATTAAGGACGTTGGACGAAGCGAGGCGATGAAATTAGCAGCCTGATACGCGCACTTAACAGATTGAACGTTCGCAGCAAAAGTGATATCGAAGTGCTGGTTCCATTTGTCCTTAATGGAAGCGCGATCGAGAATGCAAAGCTCCCAAGGCATCAGTTTGTCAGATCTGAAAATTTTTTAGATAGATGTCGATGAGCTTATATAGAGCAGTGATATATAAACTCAAACGAACATATTTTAGGCGTACTCGGTATAGATAGAATTTATAAGCGAGGAAACTTAACGAGAATGAACAAATTAAATTCCATGCAATTCATATTCTATTGTTCCTTGTGGAAAGTGTGTGAAATTATTTTTGTACATTATTATATATTTGCCAGCATGGTTATTGTGTGTTTGTATAATTTAATAAGAGATAACTCTGTGTGTGAATGGAGGCATTGATTATGAGATGTGGCGATTGTCACATGACAACATCTTCATTATCGATTTAATATTGTATATTTTACGTTTATGTTATATGGTTAAATAAAAATTATTCCTCCACAGAAAGAATGTTAATAGAAAAGTAGACTATTTTCATGTTGAATCTCAGATGAATGTTTGTAGATAATCGTAACATTTAGACTTCACATTACGTGCCTTTTAGCGATTTTGTAAATGTAGTTTAGTTTGCATTAAATTCAGTCTCTTTATGCTAAAACACAATGTCCGTTGGGAACCTTTTACGTGTACCTACTATAAGGCAATGGGGTTCTTTAGTACTTTTCGTGCCAAGGTAATTTTTGCACAACTTTATATTCAGTAAATTTTACTTCTCTTCGAGCACATTCTTCGGAATATTACTTTTTAAATATTAGATATTCGAAAAGTTCATATCTTTGTTCTTCATCGTAATTTTTTATTGTTTTACATACATACATCTTTTTTATTGTACCACTGCTATTGTTGAGCTATTTCGTGATATTGTACTACAAAGTGTCAATAAACGTATAGTAAAAATTCTAAGATTGTACATTTTAACGATTCGTCAAGAAAAATTCCCAAAGGAAGGAAAAAAAATAGCTGTGATGGCGCCCTTAATTGATCAAATTCATCCCGAGTCTTATGTGTCTTACATTTTAGAAATTCTTCAATATTGTCGAGGTTTACGTTGCAAACGGAATGGCTAAATGAGTAATTCAATATCATTTGTACTATATGTTAATAATATTAAATAAGGATAACATTACACCTAAATCATCAGAATAGTAAAGGTTTATCAATTACTTAAATAATTATTTTAGTAGAGCTTCATGATGACGAGAAATAATACCTATATTTTTAGTAATAAAATTAGAATTTCAAGAAACCTTACTATATCTTCCGACGAAGCTTCCCGCTCTTTGACTTCGTTGAATTAATTTGAAAAGTAATATTGATCCTAACTTCTAAGAGTTTACATGTGGGGTCTAAAAACGTTCAGCTTTAACATAAGAAAATACGATACCCTTTCTAAGTGCACATAATATGGAAGTCCGAAGGAATAGGTGTATTACATCGTGAAAAAATTTATCTGGTAAAGTTATTTTACTTTACGTTTATCGCTCGATACATAAAATTTATGTAATTTCTTCTGCTACAGTTAAATTTAATTGGTTATATCATTCTTGATATTATTCTCCCTGCTCTTTAAACTCTTTTCAAATTAACTAAAACATCGTTGAAACCGTAGCACCACTCACAAAATATATTGTGAGAAGTATGCCGAAAATTAAAATGCACTTTTCGGTCATACTTTCACGCGTTGTAGTTTCTAACGAGTTACCGAAATTAGCCGGCTAACTTTTCCAATTTAGCCAAACGAACGTAACGTAGTTATAAACGGCAAAGTATTACTTACATTTTACAAGAAAATTTATAATGAAGCACTTCTAGAATGGAAGAGATAAACGTGAAAAAGAAAATGTAGCGAATAACGGTACGGTAAACTGAATGCGTGGTATTTCTACTTACAGTTACTCGAAGACTTACTTACTAGTTTTGACAAATCTCTGTACTATTTATAATTCATACAAATCCAAACATAGAAACTTGATCTTTGATTAAAATTCAATTAACAGTTACTTTCAAAGACAGCATTGTAGAGTAAAATTATGTTGCACATACATTGTCAAAATTTTTCTTTACATTTAAAGGTAACACATGATGGTGTTAGTATTGTTAAAAATGGTAATACAGAACTAAAAATTAATTTTGGAATATGAAAAGAGGATCTGACCATCTTTACTTCCATTGCCCAACTATGGAGTCTAGGAAATCCTTGTACTTATACGATGTCTATCTAGGACCCACAACGACACTAACATAACGTCATTCAAATTATATACGCCTCGTAAAGGTAAATTTGCCACCGCGGGAACTTGGACGAGCCCCAGACGTTTCCATAAAGTCCCAGTTCATTCGATTAGTCTCATGGGAATAGCAATAATAGTCCTATATATCGCAGGCTAGAATCATAATCATCGTTCTACTACATCAAAATCGAAGTGTATCAGTTCCTAAGCTTTCCTTCTTATTGTTAGTCTGGAATACGGTTAAGTCTCTTAATGCCCGTCCCATACAGTCCTTTCTAGCCCTTGCAGCCCTGCTTGTCCCATCTGTCCTATCTATTTTCTAATTTTTCTGGCACATATCTCAAAAGCTGATATTTGATGGCGGAAATTTGGAATTCAGTCGAAAATCGGTTCGAGCTTTTAGTTTGAGAAATCACGTATGATCTTGAAAGCTCAGATGTCGTTGCTCAAAATAAAAGCTCACTGAGATTTTGACAAAATTTTGCGAAAAATGGCTCAAAAGCTTCGCACTCACGGGATCATAGCTCAAAAGATCAGATTTTATGGAGAGAATTTAAAATTTTGTCAAGATCTAATTGAGCTTTTTAGTTTGAGCCGTCACATGCGAGGTTGCAAGCTCAAACTTGACCTTGGAAGGTCAGCTTTCGCCGCTCAAACTAAAAACTCACGCGCATTTTGTCGAAATTCTGCGAAAAGCTCGGAAAAATAACTCAAAATTTCTAAAATCGAGATGAGCTTTTAGTTTGAGCCATGATGTGTGAGCTTGCAAGCTCGGATGGCGTTGCTTAAAGTAAAAGCTCACTCGGATTTTGACCTCACGATGAAACGTCGTATTCTGCCACGGTAACACCAATGTCTCCCTACTCATCCTGAAAATCTTTTCAATTTTCATTGGGATGTCTCATCACGCTCTCCATACATGTCATCGTTGAAACACAATTTGTTTTTACCCTTAAAAAATGTCTACGTAGTAAAAAGTTTCTATTTTAATAGTAAATAAAGGGGACATTTTTTTTAGTTGTACCATAAAAAAACCCGGAGAGTTGAGAAAGATAATAAAACAAGACGAGCCATGTTTAATAAAAGAACTGAAAAAAAAATGTTTTTAAAACATCTAATGACTAACAAAAAAGCAAGAAAAACATTCTGGAGAATCTAATCTATTACAGCATGATTACAGCCATATAGCTAACATTATCAATCTGACAACTGATTGGCAAATTGACAGTAAATGCATAAAAAATGAGTGACGGTGCTGTGGTAAAATAATTTTAACGTCACAAGTATTAAAAATGCAACAGGTTTCGATCATATTTATCGCGCATCAGTAGGTATTTTCTAAAGCCGCAATCCATGTAATTTAAAAGCCATATATCACGTGCAGGTGTTGCGACGGAAATTAAGGAGCAGGAGGTGCCTCGTGGTAACGAAACTTGAACA
This sequence comes from Cerceris rybyensis, assembly GCA_910591515.1. Taxonomy (NCBI): domain Eukaryota; kingdom Metazoa; phylum Arthropoda; class Insecta; order Hymenoptera; family Crabronidae; genus Cerceris; species Cerceris rybyensis. Next base: position 11,620,457 of record OU342793.1, read on the forward strand.
AACTTTCAGTAGCAAATAGCGATTTAGTACACCGTTTATTAGTTTCTAGTTAAAGTAAGTAGCCGCTACGGAAGTTACCGTCATCGTCTGTGACTAACGGGGATGATCAGGAGCAACTGTTCCTTCCGGAACGCGTCTGCATTCCTCTCTGCAGTAGCTATCTTGCCACTATACCGGAAGTTGACTTCCTAACTGCAATTAAGGGTCTTAAGTGGCTCGATACTGTAGCGATCGAAAGGGGTTCAGCTGCAAGAAACCTACACGTTAGAACTTTCAACCAACATCAAGGGAGAGTAATTTCAGAAGTAAACGCTTAAACAATTACTTTCCCGGAAACTATCGGACAATTAAATGAATGTAATGTGAAGATCATTTATTCGACAATATAATAACAAATATATTCTTAACGATATATTAAGAGACAAAAATATTATAGAAAGAAATGAACAATTATAACGATAAAATTACAACAGTACAGTTATAACCCGCTACAATTCAATTCCATTTATGAAGACTACATTACGTGAAAAATCAACTGATTGTTGACAACTAAGACTGACTTAAAATCCTTATTCTAACGATAATTAATATGCACCCTTGTATCTCTCACACAATCACTCGATCTCTCGCATTCAATCTCACAGTTTTCTGTTATATTCAAGGTGTCCTGAGAGAAAGGGGATGACCTGCTCGCTAAATTCTGTCAAAGCCGTGCCTTTTGTCGCATCTCTTTATCATTCTTAAGACTACAAGATTCTTCTCGTTAATACAAACTGATATTATTCATTGACTACGTCGGTATCGAATTACCAGTACAATATCACTGGTGTCGGTATCGATCCTTTTACTACTCCCGATCGGAAACTCGATGAAGCGTGCGCTTAATTTTCTAAACTAACCGTAACGTGTCCGAATGTGTCGGTACTCTTGTTAAACTTGCTACCAGCTAATGCAATAGGTTGATAAAATCTCTTTGACTGACTGTCGAATTTAGAGTGATTAATTCCTCCTTGCGCACTGATACCAAAACAAAGAGCAGAAATGCATTGGTCATTCTCTCGTAGATAACATTTTCTGTTAATTAATTTTTGATTTGCCTAAGCTCCTAATTAAGCCTAATTAATCTACCGGAAAGGCAATCATGATAATTATATTGCACCTTTAATATTAATCCACGAGAATGTCTGATTTTCAGATCATAGTTCTTTTCAGGCTTTCTTTCTCGCAGAAGAAACAAGCTAGATGTGTTAACACTTTGTCGACCGGTATTTTTTTAACATCCTACCCCCTTCTGACCGATCACTTGGCCACAAATATTTCCTTGATGCAGATATCTATTAGAAAATTACACATTCTCGTCACTGAGTCCTTAACAGAGGCAACCGCAATGATAAATGATAATTTATTAATTGGAGTGGCAACCAATTAATAAGTTAAAAGTTCAAAAGCATTGGGTCCGAAATGTCTATTAATAGGCTTCCGGTCGGTAAAGTGTTAAGAAAGATATATGACCTGGGATTTAAAAATAGTGAGTAACTTTAAGACAGTGTTTTGAAAGTTTACACTAAATCAGAGGTATGAAATAACGCCTGGTATTAATAATACTTTTTAAACACTCCATACAAGTCTCTCTCAAAATCTTTTTCTGATGAACAAGACTTTTTATCAACTTATTATAGATCCGAACATCAGTTTTGTTTTGAAAGGTTTGAAATGAACGTTTCATTAATAATTTTAATGGCTGAAATAATACAATATATATTTATTGCGTTATTATTTATTGCCAGACAATAGAAGCATTTTTGGTAGAGAAAAAAATAGCGTGCATTTATTCTTGTATACAGATTGATAAAAAGCATGTTGTAGATAATAAGTCAATTAATAAACATCTTAAGTTTAGTTTCTATTTTTATTGTTCAATATTTATGTTAAGAAGAAAAGCAAATACTTACTAACATAGACCAACAACACAAATGAAGATGCTTAACACTAGAACTACCGGCGTTAAATCTATTATATTTCAATATATGAAATAAGTACTTTGAAAAAGATGGAATCGAGTAGCAGAAAGAATGATCAATTCAGTGATTTATGTCTTTTGTGATGGAAGCAAAAGTGTTGTTCTATGGTTCTTCTATGAACTTGGAAAATTTTTAGAAAAGATTGTATACCAGTCATTTTGACTGGTGTGGTAGTTTTAGTGTTAAGGAAATATCAATTCTACGGAACTTTATTATTGCAATATTCAAACATTAAAGAATATCTTGCAAGTTGTAACATTTATGAGAAATAATATTTAATCTGAAATTGAAATCGAGCGGGAGAGCACGTGAGGTATAAAAAGAGATGAGGAGAAATGGAAAGAAAAGGAATGATTGAAAAGTATATTAAAAAATAGTCGTAATCTTTTAAAGATAAAAAGGTTTCAATCTCCGAAAAAGCATACCTACTGGCACAAAGTCCGAGTAATACGTAATGGTAAATTATTACATTACGCTTTGAGATAACTCCATTCGATTATTGCTAACTTTGAAATTCCCTCTTTCCAACTTTCTCGATCTCTCCCACTTTTTATTCGTTTATTTACCTAACTATTTATTTATCTACATATCCCAAGTTCTATCATCTCCATCTATCTACGTATTTATCGACCTTCATGACAATTTATTCGCTCCGTCATCTATTTACGTCCAGTCTTCTGTTATCACTAGACTCCGGATGTTTATGCCCAATAAATATGTAATAAACATATGCTATTTATGCTCTAAAGATATGCAAATATGCATGAAAAATATGCAAATATGCACGAAAAATATGCAAAGATGCACAAAGCACATTTGTCATATTGTGACATATTATAATTCGAGTTACAATAAATGATAAGCATTTTATCCAAGTTGGATGGTGTTAGTTGCCGACGCTTATTCGTAAAAATTGGTTTATATGCAGAAAATGATGGCTTCACGTCACACTATGTAAGCGGTGCGTACTTTTATTTACTCTAGTAGATTTCTGGCGAATCTATTGGGTCTTGTACAAATTCATTGTTCAAACTATTTGAAATTTGTATTAATTTCGTTAACCCAGTATTGTTTTATACAACCGCAGTTACTTTTTTTCTAATTTTTTCTCCGCGCTCACCAGGTATACCTTTTAAATAATTAATGTAATTCATATATATTTCCATCGAAGTATTTAAAGGTAAACCTACTGTTTCCAATTTTTCTATCGTGGCAGGCAAAGTGCTTAAATGGGCCTTAATAAATATTAAAACTTGTACAAGATCATCTTGTTGTGTCACATCTTGTGCTGTCTTAATTGTTGCAGCATCTTTTTCTTTAAATGTTTGCACTACCTATTAACATACAAAATAAAAAATATGGCTTTAATCAAACTCTAAATAAACTTGTTTAACTTAACGAAAGTTCAACAAACCTCTTTAATTTTGTCAAAATGTTCAGCATAAAATAATGCCGCTTCAATCCACGTATCCCATCTTGTTAAAATAGGTTCCGGTGGCAGAGGAGTATTTTTTAATATTTTGTAGTATGTTTCAATACGAAGCGGTGCTTTAACAAAAATCTTTTTTATACGTGATATTAATTTCTTCACTAGTGGAAAGTGAAGACGTACTTCTTCCGCATAAGAGAGTTTCCTGACAGACTACATTAATTCCGTCAGAAAGATATTTCACATGAGCGCGAAGTACATATGCAGGGCTAAGAACATATGCCATAATATATTGCATATGTTTTTAAACATAAGACATAAAAACATATGCATTATGCAAAAAGTGCACAATAAAAAATATATTTTTCGAATTCTCTAATCATAAAACATGTTTCTATCTAGGTCCTATTGCTATACCTGTTTTCTATAAAAATATGCATTTGCATAAACATCCGGAGTCTAGTTATCACACTTTTCCATGCTGTGTCTTCAATCTATGAGATGAAAATTCACGACACAGTTCTTCCTTTGCAGTCGATGGCCATGAGTAGAAGCAAAGTTTCACTTTTCTTCAGATTGCTAAATACTCGACAAACGCAGGGTAAATATGTGTCCGGAGACGATCTTTTGAAATTGAAATGTAAAGTACCTATGGTCTATCGCGAGCCTAAGGTTTTCTTTGTGACTAAATTAATGTAGAGTTTTTAGAATAGATGATATGGTCAAAAGGACAGACGAGAGGAAAAAGTTGCTGTGAGGTCATGTGTGTGGAAATATGTACTTCGATTTCCGCACTCATCTTATTATCTTATTGCCGATTCGAGCCCATTTGGGTAGCTCTGCAATTAATTTCAAATTTTAACATGTGCCAGACACATTTTTTCGTTGCCCTGGGATTAACGAAAAACCTGAGTTATTATTCCAATAATATTTTATATCCGGCGTAATATTTTCATTTTACGTTAAGATTATATAATTCCCAGCCGCTTTCTCAAATTTCCATTTAAATCTCTCGTAATTTATGAATAGAACTGAAAAGCAGGCGAAGTGAAAGCTGCCTTTGAGTTACTGCTTCAGCAATACCTTGGTCCTGTTTCTTCGTTAATTATTAGAACAAGGCAGTACAATGTGTACCAAGATTTAGATGCTCCTTTGATGTCACAAATAAACAGACACAAATCACGTAACAAGAAAATCTAATTCCAGTTAATGTTATTTTCAATTGCTTTCCTGCTTCGAGTAAACCTGTAAAGTGAGTAAAAGTACACATTTACTGGTAACTGCACATGCACCTGTTTATGCACATTTATTGTAGCATGTAGACATTGTTGTCAAATACACAAAATTGTTCACTTTGTTCAAAGCTTGATTTATGTCTTTTCCCTTCATAGGGAAAAAAGTATACGTTAATAATGAGGTCAACAGGATCTATCAAATAATTTCTCCAAGTTACGTCTGATAGCAACCCGTTCGCCTACATTGACGTGTGTCACTCATGAATTAATAAATGAGATTAAAGATTTTAAAGTTTTCCAAAAACTATTAAATTTAGATTATTAGTGAAACACTAAATGGCCAAATTATTTCTACTCTAATAATATTGCGTTAAGTTATACGTTATACCAGAAATCAGGTACAATTTTTTATTTGACCAATTAATTTTGAATTTTTGTGCATTCTGTTAAACATTAAATTAATTAACGATACTGTTTCAAATCATATTTGCCGGCCTACAAATAAAAGATACAAATTCATTACAAAGTCATCCAACATTAACTTTCAATCAATCATTCAACATTCCCATTCTCAGAGAGAATATTTTTCAGTCGATAGAGTTTTGTGGAATTCAAATTCTTCAATGGTCAAGAATAATAGAACCAATCAGACACTTAAAGAGAATTCATTCGGTTTCGCGAAGGGCAAATCGTACACATCGCGACAGATCTTCAAGCTCAACAGTATCATTATTACGTATGGAGTACAGAGTAGAAATAATATTACTAACATAAGTTACGAGACATATCAGAAGATGTAAATATTAGAAAAGCAGATTCTACAGCCTGACATCGTCTGATACAGATGTGTCGTAAGTTTCCAGCGCGAAGTAAACGTTACAGATTTGTATAAGTAGTGTTGGTTCGTTGAAAATGATAAATAGAGCTTCGCGAACGCGCAGGTCGCAGAACAGTAATATTCTCATATTTAGTGATCACGATTCTCTATCTCATCGATAATGAAAAGTATAACTTATTGAAAATTGAATAAAGTTTATTCTACAGTAGTAATAGCTGTTTTTTCTACAATAATAGTAAAACGGAGAAAATATTTCAATTAACGTAACTATAAAGAATTTTAAGTAGTTTGGATCTTTGAGAGCATTTTCCTATGTCTGATATGTTTATCACAGTTTCGTTGGTTCAGAACCTACCTAAAAGAATAATTAAATGGTAGGCGAAATAACTATGATAGTTTTAACACTAATCGTACCATGTGCAGTCAATTGACCAGTTCATCGAAATAAAAATGTGCAATTTCTTGTATTATTAAGTAAAAACAATTTAGAAAGGTGTTTTCCCTATTAACACTGACTCTACCAAGTCGGTCAAAATTACCGTTACTTAACTTTTTCTGAAAATTATTTAAATTTATAGCGGGGCCAGTAAGAAAATATTCCCTTGCTATTTTTAAAACCATAAATACTACAGTATCAATAGCTGTTCTTTCTACAATAGTCGTAAAACGGAGGACAAATTTCAATTAACTTGATTATACAGAATTTTAAAAAGTTTGGATTTCTGATATCTAAAATAGAAAAAGAAAGTTTTCCCGTATTGTTTATGTATATCTAATAGTAATATAAAGCATAATATGCACTATTATTGTATTTTTAAAAGTCAAGGAATGCCGTTTGACAAACAGTTATTTTCATTGCAAAAGATGTTATTGGATAATGTTTATATTATCATCAGGTATATATACGTAATAAAGGTGAAGATTTGAATTTTCCTATATTTTATTTCAGAATTTTTATAAAATGTAATCAGTTTTATCATTTTTTTAAAGCATACATTTATCACTGTTTCGCGTAATAATCTCCAAACAGGGAATTTATGAACATCTGTTCAAAACTACATCAGAAATGCATACTGATGATACATCAAAAGCCTTCGACACCAGTTATTCGAGAATTTCCAGCCGTCAAGTGTGTTTTAGTTTCTATTATCCCTGGCACACGGGTCAGCGAATCCATAAAGTAATCGGCCCTGCTAGAATTGGAGGATGGAATGCTTCTACCAGTGAGTCGTCAATAAATTTCAATGGATATCGACTATTGGTCGACTGTCCGGTATTGGAATACCGAATACCAAATTCTTCCACTTGTCTGTTCCTTATTCCTTTACCGATTGTTATTGTTCACTTGTTCTTCCAAACTTTTGCGTATATATCACAATGAAAGTGTAGCCATTCGATATAATAACCCATTACTTACAATTAAGGGATAATAGTTAAGCTTCAAATGCATATTAACAGAGCACTTAAAAAAGGATTCTGCTAATTTACAGACGAAAGTGATGCGTTAGTAAAATCGACGAACATAACTGTGCGATCGGGGCGAAGGAGCCCTCCTATAAAAGAACTTAGGAAGAAATGGACGTGAAAAGGAATAGTCAGCAGGAAGAGGTCGCTGGCGCAGTGGTTCCGCGCGGACCCATGCGTTCGTCGACGTTAAGCTGCTCAGGCCAAGTTGCTGCCCTGGATGGGTTGCCGCGCGTCTCTCTTTCTTTTTCACGATCCTCCATAACTGTCGAATGAAAATTTCTATCGTTCAAAGATTGTCAATATTGAAACTTCCACATAAATAACATTTGTTCAGTACCACGACTGATACTGAACAATGCTTATTGTTAGATAACTTTGAAAAGGAGCACTCTGTAACTGAGTATACTTGCATCATTTTCTAAGAACGTAGCTACTTTCTCGGTTGGTTCTTTGAGCAATTTTATTTGAACGGCACTTGATGAACGTAACAAGTAGATAATGGCAAGTATATAACAGAGTATGAAAGCTACGATTCACGGAATGATTTTAAAAGACGTTGGGCAGGAGCTGATAGCAGCTTCTTTGATATTTCACTGCCATGGGAACATGAATATTCGGTGTCCTGAAAGTAACCGATCCTGTCGCTGTCCTTCTACCCTTAAGGAAGGTTCTTCAAGCGATCTGGTGAACTCCAAAAGCGACTAATTGTAAGTCCATCGACATTGGGTCTATTGGAATTGGGTATTAAAATAATACTGTATACTTTTATAATTAAAAATTACTTTATTCGAAGGCTAGATAAAATGTGTCTTTATATGTTTCGGGTCTAGAACCGACTGACTGGGCACGTTCAAAAAGTAGAGCTGGGGCCCACTTAGTAACATAAACTGTTTATCTGACTTTCCCCTGCACTGCAGAGAGTCTTCTGTTTAGTCTACGAATTCCTAGAACGGAGAGTCGTTTTTGTACTTATTCAATATATGTAATACAGTAGAACCCCGCTGTAATCAACTCAGAAAATCTTGACTCTTTCGCTGTATTCAACTTTCTCCTCCAACGCTTTTCATCCCCTCTCTGCATTGCTAATGTATCTATCTTCTTTTATCAGAATGTTTCCCTCTGCGCATCGACAGGCGCAGAAGTCCAAAATAGGTTGACACTGAGCATAATACTGGTTGGTATACATACTATATTGTTAATATAAATACAACAGGGTCTTACAACCCCAGAGACCTAAGTAAGGAAGCTCCTCCGGGCCATCAGTTTTTGGCAGATCGATACTTTACAACCTCGCGGTACTCTAGCAATTTGCGTGCTCATTTAATATCGGCCAATTGGCAGTTGGAAACTGACGGTCCCAAGGGTGAACAAAGTCAAAAAACAAATGAGTACTTTCTACTTTGTACTGGGTCAGACCGCGCTGGTTCCCAGCGGGTGCGATTTCTGGGGGAACCTTAGACTTGTCACTGCCATGCGAACATCGGTGTTCTATGATCTGATAGCAATCAATCCCGTTGCTGTGCTTCTATTACTACGAAAGGGTCTCCAGTAGACCTTTTGAATTCCTAGAGTCACTAAGTCCATCGAGTATTGGTCTTACACCCCCAGAGGCCCAGACAAGAGAGCTCCTCCGCGGCTGTCCATTCTTGGCCCGAAGATACGTTGCAATTTTGCGGTGCCCTGACAATACGCGTGCTCTTTCAGGTTCTGCCAATTGACAGTGGAAAACTGACAGACCCAAAAGTGATCCGAGTCTAATAGCAAATGGGTACATTCTTATTTGCAGCGGTTCAAACCGTGCTAATTCCTAGCAGAAGCGACATTTGGGGGAACTTACAATTATTATACCTGAGAGGTTATAACTTACGTGACCTTCTATTGGAAAACTGTCACACAGACATTACTGGGTTTTTTCATCCACCGTTCTGCTGTAATTGTTCAGGCACAGGCCTTGGACATTTGCAAGGTTTATTATGCGGACCGTTAAAATTCTCCTTGGCCACGAGTTTGAGATTTTTTCATACTTTCAATATTTCTTAAAAATATGGCCGTATAGTAAACCAGGGACATTGGCAAAGGGTCTAGGTGTTCGCTGCTTGCCCGTGCCATTTGCACGTGCGTCGCAGATGTAGTTCCGGGGAAATTGTCCGGTCTTCCTGGAAAACCTCAGGGGTTAACGGAAAGACCGGGCCTCGGAAATCTGCGACGTTGCCAGTGTCCCTTCCACCCTTGGATAGGGGCGTTGACGTCTCCCACCCACAAGTCCCAGTGCTCTCCCTTGGAGAAGGGAGTTGGGGGAAGACGGAAACACCCCCAAAACAAAAATTATAAATTAGGCGTCGCGGTGCACGACGCGTTAGATATTATACTCTCACAAGTCAGAGATATTACATTCTCATCGAGATATTAAATGCTCAAACGATAGTTGACAACTCAGAGATATTGAATTCTCATAACCCGCGAGATATTACATTCTCGCGAAGTCGTAACAGGAGATAGTGTATTCTCCGGGATAGTGCATCCCTTAGTTAAATAAAGTGTTGTTTATTACAAATAATACTATTTTTCCCTCGATACGAGGGTGGTCCTTCGAGCAAAACAATCTTAAAATAAACAAACCAAGTTTCGGGAACTCGATCGACGATCGCCGAACTACGAGTCGAAACAGTAATCGTAATCGCTAAAAGGTGGAGTAAGGGAAATAAATGTCGCATATACTAGCGTTTGGCGTGGTAGCATAGGCTCGATCGCCTCAAGTGTTCAAGGCAGCACAATGATTCAGAAAGGGGCCTCAGAAAGGTTTAAGGCACGTTTCGTCCTAAGTCTGCCTGTTTAATTTTTAGTAGTTCTGACCTTATTGTTAGCTTAAAACTTTTGCCCGGATAAAATGATGTCTATTTTGCCGATTGATCGTATATATACAAATCGGATGTCTGTGGGGTACTTGCAGATACCACTGGAAAAGACAATGAAGCAGTCTAGTGGGTGACGCACGAACTACCAAACCTAACGGCGGCCAATGGATCGATTGCGGCGTCACAGATCGTGCCCCAACAATTTTTAACTAATGATTAGAAATGCTGAAACATAATATTTTCGAAATGACAGTGTAGGTAGTAAAACGATAAGGCGTCTGTTCTTTCTCTGCCATCGGGCCCTGCGTCGTTTTAACGTAAACAGCGCCGGATGGGCCCTCTTAAGAACGACGTCCTGGCGAGACAGTTGGATTGCAGCTTTCCTTTAGTAAGGAGCTGCCAGAGTGAAATTGTATTGATTGTAACCCGATTGTTTTATTTTAACGTATTGAATTGTTTTTTTTCTTTCTTTTGTATTTTTTTTAATTCTAAATATATTATTTTTATCATAGTAAACCCCACAACAGTTACCCTGGTCAAACAGCCGTTTCTATTCTCTGTCTCAGATATTTTAATCTTACCACTCGGTTTACAGGACCCGCTATTTTGACGCACATTGAATTTTAAACAAAGTGTGACAAACTATTTACACTTTTTTCCCATCAGTTGTACTAACCTTCATCTATTTAACGAGACAAATATATATTCAAATTCACTTCTTTCAAAGCTCTGTAATATTGAAATTCAATGTATGGCATTCCTATTTCTACAAATTGGCGCATTTTCGTAGAGATAAGTACATAAGAAGTGTCTGAAACTTAGCGCTAAAGCAAGTAGTATAAACCATTAAAAGTAGTCATGGACAAATATCCATTTTCATTTTAAATCGTTTGAATTATTTGTATAAATATATTTGAGACGATTATATACTAATTATTAAATAATATATCAATTAATAAATTATATACAAATGGTCTAACATATAATTATACAAATAAATAAAACATCTTAAAATGAAAATGCATATTTGTCCATGACTAGTTTTAACGGTCTGTACCACTTAACGATGTACCAGTTAATGATATACCACTGTCCATGTACAAGTGCTCGCCAAATTTCGACGAATGTTTTTCACGACGATTTTACGTCCAGCCAGAAGAGAACGATAAATTTTCGTTTCGTTCTGAATTCGCTTTTGTTCTGTACGATAGAACAGCGGTAATGAGAGGCTACAGTGGGTATGAAGTTAAAGGCTCGGACTCTCAATTAGTGGGCCCGAGTTCAAATCCCCTATTACCTCTGAGAGCATTTTCCTCTGCCTGATATGTATATCACAGTTTCGACGGTTCTCAGAACCCATCTAAAAGAATAATTAAATGGTAGGCGAAATAACTAATAACAGTTTTAACACTAATTGTACCAGGTGCAGTCAAGTGACCAGCTCATTGAAAGAGAAATGTGCAATTTCTTCTATTATTAAGTAAAAAACAATTTGACACGTTGTTTTCTCTATTAACACTAAACCTACCAAACCTTAATTTTCCTTTAACATTTCTAATTTTATCTGAAAATTATTTAAACTTATAGCGGAGCCATTAAGTAAATATTCCTCTTCTAACTTATAAAACCGTAATTAGTGCATTAATTATCTCTTACACTTCTTGATTTCTCTTTGTCCACAGTAATTATTCAACATATCTGAATTTTAGTGGATATAATTTCACTAGTTTTAGTGTTAAGTTCATAACCGTTTATGTTTCTTTCAGAAAAGTATCAACGTCATTGCACAATCGGTCAAAAGATATGTTACGATAAGAATAGGCATCCATGAAGTGTTGATACGGTTAGTGTTAACACTTAAACTACCAACGTTATATATATTATATTTAGATATATTGAATAAGTACATTGAAAAAAGAGAAACAGGACGTGAAAAAGATGTACAATTAAGTGATTTAGTTATTATAAGATACAAGAGGAATATTTAATGCCTAGCTTCTCTATAAATTCAATGAATTTTTTTTTTAAATTGGTAACCAGTTATTTTGACCGACTTAGTAAGTTTAGTGTTAACCGAAAAGACTACGAAAGAATGCAGCGTTGGTACGTAAAGAAAATAGTTTGTGAAAATTGTGCAGGAGGCCCTGAGTTAAAATACGAGTGGATTGACACAATGTCGCAGTGTTTTTATAGTTAGCTGGTAGTGTTAGTGCTTTGTTATACAGTCGTTAGCTTCCCTTTGAATTTGTTAGTTTTTGTTGAAGTTATTTTGTTTAAGTACATCTAAACTTGAGGTATTCGACGACCATCGAGTATACTCTCATCGATCAGACTTACTTCTAAGTGATGTAGGTACCGAAAACAGATCTAACAGAGCGGCACAAAAGCTTAGGTAACTTCATTGATCAAACAATTGTGTAACTGTTATTACATAGTAAGTGTCATACTTAAATGTAATTTTATATTATTATTAAGGGAAATGATGTGCTATATGACTTTAGATTATGAGAATGATGTAATATCGGTACTATGACCTTTATTGTTACAGTATATGGCTCCCTCTCTAATTGGTCACTAATTGTATAATCTTCAAACGATATTAAAATACCATAGTTTATTATTATCTTTCAAAATCGGCGGTTCCATTTTCATCTTTATATTTATTGTGCAATTCATAGGGGATTGTTAACAGATTATTTCACATCTGGGAGATAGTAAAATTACGAAGATAATTCCAATTGTACGCTTTCCAAAAAGTAAATGATTAAAACAAGAACGATTTATTATCGCTTAGTCGACTGCAACTCGTAAACATCGGTGTACTGCCAGCAACTTAGGGTGATTGAAATTATGATCTTCGAGTTAGTCAGCAGTTTCGAGAATTGGTCTTTTAGATGAAACATAGGGCGTTAAAAAAAGGGTTCGATATACGAAGAGTATATAATAATTCCTTTTTAACAAAAAATTATTTGATATAAGAACATTGACTCTTACTCCATCAGGTATTTTCTTTCTTCGTGATACTTTTCAGGCCTTCTTCGAGACTTTATTTTGCAAAATCGAAATACTGAATTGTATTAATATTTTGGGCATATATTTATTTAACAAGGTATAACTATTAGGGGTATCGAAAAGTAATCAAAATTTTCTTTTTGCTGGCGACAAACATTTATTTATGAAAGAAATCTTAAATACTAATCATCAAAATAATTTCCATGATTTTCTAACACTTTTTGCCAGCGCACAGTGGAACGAATCGACCATCTAGGTGGACAAAATAGTAACTCGAGAACCGTTCATTTTAGAGAAAAATGTTTTATATAAAAGTTTCATAATATCGTGGAAAGAATATCGGTGTAATACTAATCTTTTATTTTTTATATTTCTTCAATGTTATTTGAAGGTCATCTTCATTTTTTATACAAAAATCACATTTTATACAAATTCACTGTACAGGAGAAATAACGAAACTTTTATATAAGACATTTTCTTGTTAGACTTTATATTAAAAAGATATTTAATCAAAAAGATCCTACTGAAGCCTTTTTCGATAGGCGCACTGCCCAATAAACTTTCAACGGGTATAACAAAGAAGAGTGCAGGTTTGCGCACGAAATCTTTGCATTAATTACTTCTATATAGTGTGGGGAATATATGTGTATAGTTTCCACCCGGTATTTACTTTTCGGTACTTTTTAGTTAGTCAATTTTTAAATGAACCGCGTGCCCCGTTGAGAATCGATAGCGGAACTGCCTCGCCAACTTTCAGCAGGTATAACAAAGAAGAGCGCAGGTGTGCGCACGAAATTTTTGCGTTAATTACTTATGCATAGTCTAAGGAATATAACTACGAAGTTTCAACCAGGTACCTTTCGGTATGTTTTATTTATTCAATGTTTAAGTGGACCGTGTACCGTGATTTTCACTCTAATTACCTGGCTTGTTAGTCTCAAATGGCAAACTAACAATAAGAGCAATTACGTAATAAAAGTGATGTTTCAGAAGTCTCCATTCTTATTAATGCCAATGAGATTTTATAATTTCTGAACGATATTTACGTCTGTAGAAGTAAGTCCGTATATAGATCGTCGCGTGAGAAGATAAATAACTTATTGTTAGATACTTTTATATTAGTAAAAGGTATTTCAAATATATTTGTTAATAGACAGGAAACAGTGAACAGAATAAATATTGATTTAACAAAATACATCAGAAGCAAGGCCAACTACATTTTTCAAGATATTTTCAATGTCTTGCTTCTTTTATTGTTTCGCGCCAGATTCAACTCTTCAACAACGTCGAAGACATCTGGCCATTTTGTGACCGCGTGCTCCACGGGAACTCGCCAGCCGTGCTGTGTCACATAAACTTTAGAAAGGCATAACAACAAAAGGCGCAGGTAGGCGCAGCCGATCTTTGTAGGAGCTGCTTTTATGAGGTTCAAACTAAGTACCCTCAAAATTTCCAGGTGGTAGTTTGGGGTACATATAAGTTTTTCTCTACAAAAGTTTGCAAATTCCGCCGAAAAACATGTGTCTAAAAAAACTTACATAGTTTGTTCAAAAATAATTTTTCGAAAAATCTTTTATTGGTACTTCAAGGTTAACTAATGGTGATAAATTGTGCAAAAGATAAAAAGTCCCGCAAAATTCTTAATGCCTCTAACAGTATCTTCTTTTCAGAGAAGTATTTGGACGTTTTCACGCTGCTGAAATTTGTTGTTTTTAAGCGCTGATTTTTATATTTAGATGATTGCAAAATCAATTATTATTGCTATCGCTAATCTCAGCAAACATTCTAGATTAAGATAAGATTATTAAACTTCAAATCCCAGACTTGAGTTCATCGATTTTTTGTTGCAAAACGTTTCCAATTACGTTTTTACTTCTCCAATTTTAATTACTTTTCGGTACCCCTAATATATGATGTATATTTTTTAAAGTCAGAATATACAAAATTGTAATAGGTATTTACTCATCATCAAAGAAGACAATCTTTTAAGAGCATGTCATGGCTAACATAATTACGGCCGTTATAGTAGGCTGACACAAGAAATAGGTATCATTTTCTTTAGTCTAAATATAATTAAGTATAGCTATTACCAAAATAAATAAAATATCTCATTGTTTAAACAAATGGCGGTCAGTTAAAGTTAAAATTGACTATTTCGACTTATTTTTTCAGAGTCACCAAAACGCCGATGTCACGTTCCCGACAGATAGTTTCTCGACCTGTCGGAATTAGAAACTGCTTCCGAAACTATTTGTGGCAGTTTTGTTTTCAGAAATGTCTATGGAGTGCGATCCTGTACAACAAATTTGTGCCAGACAAATAACTTTTCGTAAAAATGTAAAAGTATAACATAGCAATTTCGCGCATTGGAAATCTTTAAAAATTTGACCATCATTAACAACTATTTAATACAACCAACTTTAGTAACTATACACTAAACTATTCGGTATGTTTTCCTCTATCTTTTAAGACTAATTTTAACTTCCTAACGTTTATAATTTTTGCATAATATCTCATTTTGTACCAAAATCACGTGTTTTTGCTAAAACTCCTTTTCTTAAATAACTGAGAGTGTTCGAGCAATTCTGCCAGTGGATTCGTGTTTAGAATGAGCAACCCTACGAGGATCACCCAGTGCGTATTGGTGAAAGTTAAAAAAGTTAAAGTTTGTTGCACAGTATATTCAAACTTCAAGTCAACCGGACAGCCAGATCTTGAAATATAATGTCATTCATATTCGAAAACATCGCTTCCAGAAAAAGAGCAGCTATACCGGCGGCCGCAATGCTGATTCTTTAACATTCATATTATCATATCCTACACATACTTTGATAAAGATATCCTCGAAAATATTTGCTTTACGAAAATGCAAAAAAGTGATTTTTTCAAAGTTCCAAATGAGAATACCTCCTTAATATCGCGCATACGGTGCTTATACGGAATATTTTTAAACTTTTTAAGTCATTACATAAATCATTATTGGTTAACCCCTTTCAATATGGCGAAAAATCCAGTCCGAGTGCGCGCCATTACCGGGATCAGTTATTTCTCGTCCAAGCGATTATTAGATAAAATAATTTTTGTGCCGAAAACTGAG
Source organism: Cerceris rybyensis (assembly GCA_910591515.1). Lineage (NCBI taxonomy): Eukaryota > Metazoa > Arthropoda > Insecta > Hymenoptera > Crabronidae > Cerceris > Cerceris rybyensis. Next base: position 11,636,411 of record OU342793.1, read on the forward strand.
CAACCTTAACAGTTTTCCCTTGTTTGATTAGATCGGGGACGATCGAGAGGAGAAATTTATGGACTCAGAACGATTGAGAATCAGTTTGGAGGCCCAACTTGGCGTTATTTTTTGCCCTAGATGTTTTCCAGTAACTGGGACATATGTTGTCCCAGTCGTAATATCAAAAATTTTTCAGACTGGGAGAGCACATGCCTCGTCCGGTGCGAAAGGGATAAGATTGATTTTTGTTTTCTACCTTTAAAATAAGTTACTTGAACATGTACTGATTTCGGTATTGTATTGATATATCTGTATTGAGATATATATATATATATATATATATCTTTAACTATTAGCTTTTCATCATACATAGGTCAGTACTTTTTTGTAAAGCATGTCTAGCTGTATCGCTTGATGCATAAAAAAAGTACCTCATTCTATTTAAAAAAACAAAGTTGACCTTCATATATCCTTGACACGTCCACCTACGGAAAAACTAATGACACCATATTATGCTCCACTCGATACCATTTAAGTTTCGTATGAAATATTTTTCGCTACATGCCACAATACAATAAAACCTAGATAAATGCACAGATTTCGGGGCTAAACCAGTGCAGTTACGAAGTACTGGTTCCTATTTTGTGTTTACGTTCTGGCTCCAGCAGAGGGGGATCCCCCTATGTGGAGGGGATAGTCGCGATGCATTTATCCAAGGAAACCTCTTGTGCATTTATCCAGATTTTATTGTACCGTAGTTATCAAGATGTTAAAATCGGCTGAGACACCCTGTATATAAAGGGTGTCCCAAAATAAACGCAAGATTTGAAAGTGCCGCCATTTTTGCAGCAAACTGTTGGCAACCCTGAAAAAAGAACAACTTGACAGCCAAGAGTTTAGGGTTAATAAAAATGGAGCGCTACACGATACAACAACGTATTTTCACTATCGAACAACACTTCAAAAACAATGAAAGTTTGGCGGCCGCAGCTCGACAAGTTTTTACAAGATATGGTCAAAATGGTGTTTTGGTCTCGTCAACTGTGAAAAGATTATTTCAAAAATTCAGGGGGACTGGATCAGTTGGAGACGCTAAACACACTGGTCGTCTCCAACTGATCCAGTCTCCCCTAAATTTTACAATTAATCCTTTCACAGTTGACGAGGCCAAAACACAACTTTGACCATATTTTGTATAAAATCCCCGAACTGCGGCCGTCAAACCTTAATTATTTTTGAAACATTGTTCAACAATGAAAACACGTTGTCATATCGTACAACGCTCCATTTCCACCAACCCTAAACTCTCAGCTGTCAAACTGTCCCTTTTTCAGGGCTGCCAACAACCTACTGCAAAAATGGCGGCAAATTCAAATCTTGCGTTAATTTTGGGACACCCTTTATATATAAATGTTCTAATGTTGAGAAAAAAATGAAAAATAAACGAACTTTTGTGTATTGCAAGATTTTAACGACAGATTGCAAAATATTTTACAATTAAAGCTGAGCTGAAATAAAAGGGTAGTGATAAAACACCAAAAAACAGCGACACGAGGAGGCCTGCAGGTTTTCCCGGCAAGCGAATAACTCGGTTAATTACTCAGGACGATTCTAGCTCGGTGGTATCCGATAAATCTGATTTGCTCCAGCGACTCGGTCAATCGCTTTTTCGCACGAATGCTTTTGCAGCACGTTGGCCGTCCGAACATTTCTGTCGTGATGTTCGGTACCCTTACTTGTATGTGTGAATGCACATTCTGCATTCACCTGAAATTTCGACGGTTACGACATTTAGTTCGAAATTTGGAATTCAGTTACGAGATAAATTGGAATATTACGATCGGGAGAACTATTGGATATTTCACAAGTGAATAATTCGCGAGTAATTATCCAACTTGGTTACCCCTTTTATTTCATATCGTGAAATTAATATATTGCCAACATTTATCTCAATGTTATGGGATCCTTAAATGCACTTTTCATTCAGAATGTATGTATTCATCGCAATAGAGCAGACAACGCTTTCAAATCAACAATAGCAGAAATCTATTCATTTTAATACTCATTTTAATTTACTATTGTATACAGATGAATGAGTAGAAGATGATACTGAATAGAATTACGAAACGGTACATGTAGGTACAAAAAATAAAATTTCCTATTTTAGAAAAATATATTATGCAAGAACCTACATACTCGACGTGGTACAATTAATAATAAAATTTTCAAAGAGGTCAACATGGCCGATTACCAATTTCTTTGAAATGATTTCTAAATCGATAACTAATTATCTTTTTCACCTCTTAATTCTTCTTCTTCCAAAGTAATCATTTAGTATGTTTAACACTAAATTTGTTAGCCCGGTCCCTAATTTCTTCTACAACTTACCTAAATTGATAGGAGAATAAATATTGAAGTGAATATTCCACATCTATCTTGTAAAATTTAAATTATTTAATTAATCATATTCATTACCCCTTGAATTTTCCCTTTCTGAAGTATTTTAAATTTTGGAGATATATTTATATTCTAGTAGATATATAATCCGTAGTTTTAGTGTTCCTTGTAATATATATATATAGTCGAAAGCTTTAATGATAACGTTGATGCAATAATCGTATAGAAGTAACGCTCATTTAGCACAAAATTTCGTACTGCATTATATCAGAAGCTTGTTAAACGAAACAGTATTATTTAAAAAATTATTCGATGAGGCGACATTCTATTTTCATAAAATATAAATAATTCTGCATTCAGAGAGAGGAAGATGAATGCTATAGTATTAGTAAAATTAAATATTTTAACTTATCTTAACACTATATAACTACCAGTGTTAAATCTATTATATATAAAAATATTAAATAACTATTTTAGAAAAAGGGAAATTAAGACATAAAAAACATGAATTTCAGTAATTTATCTTTTATAAGATTCACGTAGAATACCTATTCCATTACTCTCCTATAAACTTGGAGACCCTTTTCGAAAAAATTTTGTACCAATCATTTTAACTAGTACGTCTAGTGTCACTAGATACTTCTAGTGTTAGAACATTCTCATCAAAAATGGAATACAACAGGTATAACAGTACAAATATTAATCAAAATTAATGTACTTCCATCGGTAATATTATAGTGAGTGAGGAATGACTATGGGTATATGTGTGTGTATGTGTATGATGAAATCGGAAGAAATGACGATCGGCGTGAGGAAAACACCACGTGGAGGGAATAAATCGGGAATTAAGTGTGAACTACCAATGCGAAAAGAAGTACGACGAGATTATTCCTTTCAATTGCTATTCATCTGTGTACTTACATTCTTATTCTTTATTCTATATATTCTACTACAATAAACTATATTTAAACAAGAACATAAATCCTACAATATCCCTACTCCACTTGTCAGCCTCGTTGTTACTTTAAAAAATTCAAAGTATGTAAACCCTCGTGCATTCTAACAATATTTGAAGTTGTTGAATCGAGAATGGTAAATATTATTCTTATCAATGATCCAGTAAACCGGGAACCAAAGAATTGAGGTGATTGACAAACGAAACGAACGAGATCAGGATAATCTTGGTATGCCGACAGCAAAGCAGGTGCTTGACAAAGGGTGAAAGAAAACAAACAACCCAAGGGTACAAGGCTGACTGATCTAGGGGTAGGTTGTTCTACTATCTGTTAAAATCTGGGTTATGAGTGCCAGGGCAGGCCGGGAGGGAAAATCGAACCAGGAGGATTGGACACCGTGAAAGAGTCGAAAGAGTGGCTCAGACGCTTCCTCTTGTTCGTCTCTTTCATTTTCTTTTACCTTTCCTATTTTATTTCTTTCATTGCTGTCCACATATGATACGGACTTCCAACGAAATTGCATTGACAAAAGAAAAATGGAAGAGAAAAGGATAACGCGGAACTATAAGAGAAAGTACGGATGAGAAGCATTAAGGGTTTGGAAAATAATAGATCTTTCGATTGGATGGTTCAAAATAATTGGATTTAACGTAGCTACGGTGTAAGAGCAAATATTGTTACTTGTATCTTGTTTTATTAGCACTAGATTTGCGGAGCCAATTTGGCTCATTCAAAATTTGATTACTATGTATTAGGGGTACCGAAAAGTAATCAAAATTCTTTTTTGCTGGCGGAAAACATTTACTTACCAAAGAAATCTTAAATACTAATCAACAAAATAATTTCCATAATTTTCTAACACTCTTAGCCAGTAACTATATCTATAACGGTAAGTAGTTGTTCGATTCCCTTTTTAAAAAAGTCCTTCGATTTTTTGTTGAAAAACGTTTCCAATTTTGATTATTTTGCGGTACCCCTAATATATAATATATTGGTTGGTTAATTTTATAATAATAAATCTTTCATTTAAATTGATTCGGAACTATTTTCTTTGCAAAAAAACTTCAATTTTCTTGTATGAGTCAAATTGGCTTACTTCAAAAAAATAGGTACATATATCAACATCCGTAAATCTACTCTCTTAGATCGAACCAGTGAGATTTTACTGGTTCAACCAGTGAATACAAATCTCACTGGCGAACCAGTGAAATTTGCGCCCGCTGTCGCTGCGCCATGCGCCGTGTTTTATTTTTGAATATGCTGACGAGTGAGATTCACTGGTAAACCAGTGAACTTTTATGGCCGCCGAGATCACTGGCGGAACCAGTGAGTGTCATTGGTAAACAAGTGAGTTTCCACTGGCAAACCAGTGAAATTCCACTGGTTCGATCTAAGAGAGTAGTATTAAACGATTCTTTACACTTCTTTCCATTTTAAATTTTGGATTAAATCTATTATGAGTATCATAATACTTTTACTTTGAGCTAACCAGCAGATTTTAGAATTGCAGCTAAAAATTTACACTAAAACTGTCAAAAAAGTCAAAGATGTACATTATTTTCTAAAAATTCTCCAATTTTACAGAAGAGTCATAGAAAAAATATTCTACGTTCATCTCAAAGATGATAAATCGACGAATCAATCATTTTTTCGCTTCTTGATTTTTCCCTTTCCAAAACATTTACTTAACACTAGAACTACCAAGCAAGTCAAAATGACTTGTTCCCAAGTTTTTACAAACGTTCTCCAAGTTTGCAGGAGAAGCATAGAGCAGATATTCTACGTTGAATTTATAAAATACAGATTACTGAATCAATCATCTTTACTGCCTCTTAAATTCTCTTCTTTCCAACTACTTATTCAATATATTAAAATATAATACATTTAATACCGGTTGTTTTAGTGTTGATATATTAACACTAGAACAACCTGCGTCAGATCTAACATATTTTAATAAATTAAATAAGTACTTTAAAAAAGGGGGAATCAAGCGCCGAAAATTTTGATCGATTGGGTGATTTATGTTTATTAATATAGACGTCGAATATTTATTCTATGACTCTTATATAAACTTGGAGAATTTTTTGAAAAAAGTGCGTACCAGTCATTTTGACTGGTTTGGTAGTTCTAGTGTTAAAAGACAATAGATTTGGCAACAATTCAGATGTGCTAAGGACTAGAAGTTCTTCTCGAATTCCTTCAATCGTATCCGAAAAACTATAAGTACCAGTAGGAAGAATACAGTTTTGTATCGATCTTAATGCAAAAAGATATGTGATTTCCCAACTGATCCAAAAAAAAAACATAGAGTTCAGACAATTCCCAGTGCCTCGTACTTTCTTTCACAAACAATCGCGCCACGAAAGAAAACGAACTTGGATCATCAATCAAGGGTAGAATTACTAGAGAATACAAAACCTGAGAGGCAGAAGCGATATACCGACTAAGCATTATCGAAGGAGCGAGGAAGAAGCCGATTCCTCCCCTTCTTGTGCCGTTCCCAAATAATAAACCAATCGATCCATTTGTATCCTTCTTTTTTCGCCCTCTGTCGTTTATCCACGACAGGCATGAGGTGTACTCAGTAGCGTTACGAAAAAGGACTCATAGTCTGTGCAAAGAAAAAAGAGGGACGTGGAACTGACAATGAGCCGTGGGACAGAAGAAAGGTGTTGAATTAGATGGAAGAGATGCAAAGAGCTGACGTGTCATTTCGAACCTCGTCAGCAATTCGAAAATTCGTGAGCTCATATTGATTTCTTCTCTTGCGGCGGAGTTACAATCACGATCAGACTTTCATTGAGCACCATTGTAACCGGGTAAGACATAAAAATAATAAGTATATTCTTATTTACAATTGAAGGACAAAATAGACTTCTTTTTTTATAAATACTATCGTATTATATTGTTGTAACGTTACGATTACATATTTAAAATATTTTTCATCAAATGTCATTTTTGCTGTGCCTAAAGGAGGTCTGGTGAGCGTGAAGGCTTGATAATTATGCACAAACACCGAATGTAACTTCAATACTGAATTACAAACATTTGGAAGATTGTGAATCATGATAGATGTTATTGTGTTGATAAACACTGCCACGTAAACATCGCTGTCCTGCGGAAATCTGTGATAAGATTGAATCTCCAACTTTAACACTAGATTTACGGAGCCAATTTGGCTCATTCAAAATTTGATTACTGTATATATATATATAATATATTGGTTGGTTAATTTTATTAATAATAAATCTTTCATTTAAACTGATTTGGAACTATTTTCTTTGCAAAAAAATTTGAACTTTCTTGTATGAGTCAAATTGGCTTACTTCAGAAAAATAGGTATGTCAACATCCGTAAATCTAGTGTTAATTACGTGAAGAAAGTTTTCAAGTAATAAAGTGGAATTACTCGTTAGCTATTAGGTTTAGGGCTAATAACGGTCAATACTATTTTACTTACAATTCGATACTCTAACTTATTTTGATATAAAAGATATAGTATTCTGTTTAAAAAAACAAAGTTGACCTTCAAATCTCCGAAGCGCCTCCGCTTATAAAAAGAATAATGCACTACATAGTGTTCCCTTTTAAACCATGTAACTTTTGTATATAACATTCTTTCGTGCAACGCATATTTTGGAAGTCATAACGGTGCACACGTTGTGTGGACCACCCTGTATATTTTTGATCTTTTCGTTACTCTTACAACAGTTATGGTTGATGAATTGTTGTTTTTTTTTTTTACTTTGACATCATTACGATTTTCATTTAATTGCATTTTATAGATTTATTAATTTGAATTTAAGTTCGATGAGTGATTTCCATGCGCACACAATTTCTACATGCAGTCTCACCTATAAGTACTTATTGTAATTAGTATATTATAGTATATTACGTAGAATATTGTATTACATACTAGTATATTATATTAGTATATCATAATTAGTATATATTATTCGAAAGAAGAGATTTATTGGTTTTGCCACTTTCTTAATATTTTTCGTTAATACTATCCCCAAAAGTAACATACACGTTTCCGAGTATAATTTCACTATTTCTGCCATTGTTTCCCATTATCAATTATCTTTCACCTAGTTTCCCCACAATCTTTATTCGTAAGCTACATTACGTACCGGACACTGTAAAAAATACAGATTCAGATAACTATTTTAGTGACATAACAAATGCATTGAATTAAAAAATAACCTATTGTGATTCCACCACTGTACTCTATGCACATTCTAGTATCTTTTCCGTTTTTCTTTCATTTTCAATCACCAGTTATCCAGAAAACTTTCTATCGTATGAAAACAGTTTTATGGTAATAGGACAGTAGCAGGACCGGATGAACTTTAAAAGATATTAAAAGATAACTGAACATGATGGAAACTGCAGAACAAATATGAAAGAAGCGAAATTAGAAAGATTAGGAATATTACTCACATTTATCAATGAAAGTGAAAGGAATTTACAGAGGTTCTGAGTGAAATTGCATTATACGTTTGAATTAATAAACGTTTGAGTTACTGGCAAAGTGAGCGTTTCATAAATTTACCTTACAATAATACATATACCGGAATGGCTGAACATTCTGCAAATAGAAAGTTCATGTGGTGTTACATTAATGTTTAATGTGACGTGTGCATTAACACGTCCCGTGCCGCATGAGGTGTATGCACCCCATGCAGAACTTTCCGCTCAGACCGATTAAAATTCTCATTAAGAAAAGTAGAATTTTTAAAAAATAGATTGCACAGTCAAATAGAGGTACCTTAATATCATGTACAACGCATTTATCACAGCGTGGGGCGTGCACCCCCACGCGGCGAGGCAATCATTTCCTTTTTACTGCCTTTTATTCAAACATCGGAGACCTTGTTTCCATCAATCATTTATTTGCGCATTGTTGAAGCAACAATTAGGTCGAATTTACAGGAAAATTCTGTACCCAGAACATCAAAAAGAATTCGCCGTGAAACCAAAAAAAAAGAAGGCAAATTTAATTCAGCAAGAAGACACTGTATTTCTTATGAAAATAACGTTAACAAGTTTGTTTCAAAGTCAGCAAGAAATTCTAACGTAAAAGTTGCAACATTCTGTGATAGTTGTTCAGATAATCTACCTACATTGATTGTTGCCATGTTTCAAGAAATTTCGCCACATTATGGCTTTCTGATTTTAATCAAGTTTGTAACATAAACAACATTAAGAATAAAATGTTTTATTCTGGCGTTTAATATGTATCAGTATAATATTTTTGACTGAAAATAACATTGCGATAGTTCGGTACAATGCATCGCCATAATGGTTTCCTCCCGAACGACTCTTCGAGCGAAATATTGATGTAGTGACCTCCATCTAAATTGTCTCTTGAGATGGGAAACGCCAGTACAGCGATTTTCTTCAGACCTTCGATATTTCGCCTTCATTGGTCAGGAATGATCTTAGTTATTTTGACCGATACTTGTTTCATCAGAAGAATGTCCGACAGCATTATTACATTCCCTTACGAAAAGTGTCGAGCGATTTACTTCAGTTCAGAAATCACGCCATTCAAATTCAATTCCTTTTCAGATACCGAGACGGATATATTGATATTTTAATCTATTTTTAAGACACAGACTATTTTATAAACTGATTATGAATATGTATTATCACTGTTTATTTACATTACATTTAATTTCAACTTTTTGCTTAGTCACTGGACAGCTTGTCATTCGATTTTCGTGCCATACAGAACGATGACGAGATATACTCGTCATGCGACCAAAATTACTGTGGAGTATGATAATAGCTAACTTAGTTTTAAATATCTAGGGTTCTAAAAACAATAACACTTTTTTACTAAAGTAGATATCAAAAATTACTAGAACATGTTTACCATTAGAATTTCTTGGTACCTGTCATGGGAAAATCAACATCGATCAATATATACACCCAACTCTTTTTTCACATGGTATATACGTTTTTTAGAAAACCATGCAAAAAAAATCGTGTAAAAAAAATACATGCGACATATGGTTTTGGGGATATGTTCCACAAAAACAACTTTAAAAAATCCTATAAGATGAAAAAACTCTGAACATTTTCTAACAAAAAGTAAATGATTGTTTCATACCAAATTTATCATTACTAAATTCTACTGGAAGGGATTAATATTATAATAATTAAATTAATATTATTCAAACCATCCATTTTAATCGTATTGCTTTTTTTACATTTCATGTGGAATGTCGACGAAATATGATACGATAACAACACTAGCAAGATAAGCTACGCGACAGGAAACTTTCTAATAGAAGTAAAATAGTACAAAAGTAGAAGATATTAATAAAAATTTCTGTTCACATTGAATATTCAAATTAACGCGTCGGTAAAATAACATAACTTCATTCTCCTTCCTGTCGGAAGTGACTTTTTATTTGATTAATGTTGATCAATGATCCGTTTTTATTCCAGCAATTTTACTTGAATTTTAATAAAAGACGATAAAAATAGCAATTGTAATGGAATATAACAGAGATAATTGAAAGTTCAATTTACTATCGGCTTTGTTTAATGTGTAGAGTTTCGTCATGGCAAATCGTTGAAAGGTATTGATTTAATCGATACGATGGATTTTCCGCCGTTTTCACGGTATCAATAAATATTATATGCCGTGTCGGAATGATTGCAGTTTGCTGTACAAATTGGTTGAAGTTATTTCACAATTTATTTGGAAACTTATTAACACACCGTAGTTACAACGAGGTCACGTATTCAAAGACTCAAAGATACATGGTTTAACGTTTTTATTTAATATTTTAATTAAAATTTTACCGTTCATAAAAGTGGAAAGTTTGCGAGGCGGGCAGCGTCCTTTAATTACCTCATAAAAGTCTTGTTGAGCCATTTTGCAAATTAGATTCCACCAGGAAAACTAATTTAATTAAAAAATTCCTTATTTATCTATAAGCACTGAATTATCGTGATTTCTGATATTCTCTGCAGAGATAGCTCATTTCGTAAAACTCATTTCACGTCATACACAGAATCTTTATCCTCTTTGAATAAAATTCACTTATTCTCGTAATTATTAAATCTTCCTCCACTCATTCTAACATCTGTTTCAATATACAAATAAATACTTTCTTTTAAACTTTTAAATTCAATTATTTTCCAAAATTTCCAGAATGGTGCACTTATAATGACAAAAGGAAATAATATTTTTACCATAATTAACCTTTTGGTTTACGTGACAAACGTGATACGATAAATGGAATACAAAATTTAGGAATTTTTCGATAGCTATTAAATTGAAAATATTTGTTGACCGCGAGACGATGAAATTATTTCAATAATAATAGTGCTGCAATCAATTGTGCCAAATTTTAAAAACCAGCGAGATATTTTTATTTCTGGAATTAATTTTCAGTAATTACGCAAGCTATAATAGAATTCGTTAGTCAAAGTGTTAAATAGTGAAAAAAGAATAAAGCCATAAATGTAGAAAAGCAAAGAACTACTTCTCCTCGTATAAAACACAGTTTTATCCGAGACATTTTTGCTGTTATTATTTACTCTATTTTATACGTCATCCTGCTGTTTATTTTAGTCTATAATTTCGTATTTCCCGAACACGACTGCGGTATTTCATCCTTTAAACCCGGTAAGATAGCATTTATTGTGTGCGTTTAAATTGTTCCAAACTCGTAAGTCACACATTAAGTAAAACTAACACAGTATAGGTCCCTGTGAAACTTTCATGCTTGTCTTCACAGATTCTCGTTGTTTACTCTCTTCCAACATGACGAAAACCGTTACTCTATGTAACGTACAAAATATCGCAACAACTTCGAGAGCATGATAAATTTCGAATTTTTTTTTCAGATAAAATGAAACGTGATCTGTTGAAAATTGTTGATACAAGAACAGTTATGGGAGAAGATGGAACGCTAGAAGTAGTGTCCTGGGAAAAGAGATACATGAAGTACCATAAGAAGTATCATTATGTGGGATTCCATAAATCTTCGGGTCACAACAAAGAAATAAACGAAAAGGAAGATGAGGAAGAACATTAGGAACAAGAAGAAATATCATAAGTGGCGATTTCGCAGAAAGATTAACAGAACCCTGTTTTCGTCAATTACATCCTAAGGGAAGAACTCTTGTGAAGTAGGCTGTTAATAGTAATCGTCATGCAATGGTTCGTTTACGATGATCTCAAAAAACCTTCCTATTTCTACTTGTATTTTCTTGCAAGAACAAATTTCTTCTCTTACGTCGTTAGATATTGTTATTTATTTTTGTACGTTCTGGAGATTTTGATATATTTGAAGGGCTGACATATTTGTATGCCAAGATTCTATTAAGAGGACCGGAATTAATTTTTATCGATCCGGGACTGAAAATTTACATGCTAGATAGAAAAGTTTGTTGGTATCGAGGTGGATTATATCATTCACTAAAAATAAAAGCTTGTTACAAATTTACTTGTTTCCATTTAATGTAAAAAAACGGCATTTTGTAGTAGAATTCGGTTAAAAAAAAAGGAAAAGAGGGGAAATAAGTGAAATAATAATAATCTAAGGTTTGGTCGTGGATAAAGTGAAATTGGATTATTGTTAGGATAATATCAACACACACACTAAAATTATAATATAGTAACAAATAAAATATATATCAAATAAGAAAAAAAGAATAATAATATAACTAAAATTAACAAAAAATGTCTAAGGATTTTAAATATGTCTCTAAGGTCTCTCCTTAACGAAACCTCTAATGGTAATGTGAATGCATCGCGAAACCTCTTGAGATGATGATCTCCCTCGTTTCTTTCTACGTCACGCATCTCTATGGGGAGATGTCACTCTTATTGTAAGAGTATCTATGGATAAATATTATATCACAAATTTCCTGTCCCCCTAATCAATATATATTATAAATCAAAGTGTACAATGTGCGTGCCGCTAAAACTCAGAAATGAGTCCCGGTATGATCAAGGGAGTTATATGGTGTGGTAACCCTTTATCTCCCGTCCATGAAGAAGGTTCCCATTTTTACCTGAAGGGCGTGCTTTTGAAGATATGAGGGCTGGAAATTTCGCTCTCTAGAAATTTCTAGAACAGTCCACAACATTGGAGAGTATTCGAGAGCATTCCACAACATTACAAACTATTGTGGAATGTTGTGGAATGCTCGGGAACATCCCAGATCATTGTGAAACATTATATTATATTCCTCTTATAAATATACTTCTTCTATTTTAACCTTTCGCGCTCGAGGCCTTTTTCGCGCGGACGATCCGAGAACTCCAGACGCTTCGTAGCGTCTTTGGGGAATTTCTTATCTCTAACTTAAAATGGATACACATACAAATGAACGTGTAAAACTTATATATTTTAATTTTTCGTGCATCTTTACACCTTTTTGAAGATATTTCCTGACATATTAATGTTTGTAATTTTGTTTTTTATGATATTTTTCGTAACAACTACTTAGATGCATGCCCGGTTTGTTGGGATAAGTATTACAACAATATGTTGTTTGATGTCTTTTGCCCGGTGTATTTCTTTCAGAGCGGACTTTACAATCATTCCTAATTCCTGTGACAATAGTATGTAGGTTTCCATTTAGACGGATCTCTTCGAAATTGAAGGTCAAAGTTGAGGCTCGGTCATGTCGTTATGATGCGCCCCTCCCTTGAAGTCGTGTATGAAATTTCTGATGTTCTATGGGGTGAAGCCTTTTAAAATAAACAACTATTGGTTATTAGACAAATTTTCTCCACCTCCTCGAGGCCTTCAAGAGAGAGAAGGCAACGATATGCCCTCAACACCTTATGGAGGATTCCAAATTTTCTAGATTCCTCCGAGCAAGCCCAAAGTCCCGTCAGAGTCATCGGTGGGTACGCACAAACATTCTTTACATTAATTATATATAAATAATGCACAAAGGTGAGCACCCTGAGCAAGCTCTAATCGTACAGTTGGGTTTTATTTTCGAAGAGAGCTGTCGACAAGATGTTTGCCGCTCCATCAGCTGCTAAGTTTTAGGACTCCTTAACAGTAATAGTCCTTTTTCGAGGTATATATAAGGCCCAAAAGGCTTAGAAACTCACGTCAAAGAAACAAAACAAAAAACAGATCATTTTTGCGCATCGGGTCTCCGCATCAAATCAAGTGGTGAGCAAGAGTCACCTCTTTTATTCCAACAACCACACAATCTCATATCAAATCCCTGAGCGAAGCCGGGTACCCCAGCTAGTAATAAATAAATCAACAGAAACGGCTTACTACAAAATACGAGTAATTTTACTCAGTGCTTAAACACGGCCAATTTATTGACAAATTGGTATTTCAATTCAAATATATGTGGAAACGATGGCGGTTTTAACAAGTTGACTGTCACAGGGATCACCGGTGATCGACGCTATTGAAGACAATGAAATTTTATTCAACTTTTAAATTATAATATTTGTAAATTTTCTGACATACTGAATATTTAAATATTGGTACCAAAAAGATAAAGGTCTACCAAGTATCTATTTACGTATCTGTGTCTGCAATGTTTCTGCTTTATAAACATGTGAATTTAATAGAAAAAATGTCACTTTGGTAAAAGTGGAAAAACTTGCAAAATACCAGTAGAGTTCAACATGTTAAGCAAACTGAACATAATAAAGAGTCTAAGTTATGAGAAAGTGTACCACAAAATTATTTAAACAGTGAAATGAGGCTAATTTTCGCAAACACTTAATTTCTCTCCCTCTTTCTACCTCTCTGTATATCTCATTCAGCAAACTTACATATTTACTGTGAACTGATTCGGGTTGATATAATTACAGCGGGAGGGAAAATACGCTGACGGATAAACCATTTGGGCCACAAATGACACGACAGAACGAAGTTGTACATCGTGTTTAGATACTCATGAACAAGAACCTCGTCCAATTTGACTTTGGCCAGTAGGGTTTACGAACAACCGATTCAATTAAACGTTACAGCCCCATCGTCGACGCTATAACAAACTAAACAATGTACCAACTGCGAAATTACTGTGATCGCTTAAACGCATTGTTACTAACAAAACGGAAGTTTCCTTTGTAGACCAGGGTAAATATTATAGAATGGAATTTTCAATTTCATGGAATGATTGATGATATTATTAACCAAACACATATACGAAAATTATACAAAAAGTATTTTCATCGTTTAAAATATTTTGTACTTCGGTGAAGCCATGCTAATATTAGGGGTACCGAAAAGTAATCAAAATTAGTGAAGTGAAAACGTAATTGGCAACATTTCTCAACAAAAAAATCGAAAGATTTTTTAAAAAAGGGAATCGAACAACTACCTTTACGCTGGAAAAAAGTGTTAGAAACTTATGGAAATTATTTTGTTAATTAGTAATTAAGATTTCTTTACTAAGTAAATGTTTTTCGCCAACAACAAAAATTTTGATTACTTTTCGGTATCCCTAATATCTGAATTAAAGTTAAATTGCAATTTACTTTGATTAAGCACTTTGCATATGTCCCTTTTTGTTGTTAAATACCCGCGAAGATTAGTTAAAATTGTTCTATTGTTACAATTAATTAAACTGTGTACTTTAAATATTTGGGCGGAAATGAATTTAAACTCATAATTCTGTTAGACAAGTATTTTTAGAGACAAACTGTTATTAATCAGGAAACGAAATACGGTTTGCTTGTATATTTATGTACATTCTATATACAGTGAGACACAAAAGTATTTGATCGCTTTCAAATGAAATAAATACCATTTAAATTAATAGAATTGTGATTGCGAAACTCGAAATTATTTGATGTAGTAATTTAGTAGTGTGTAGTATTATACAGGGTGGTTCACACAATCTGTACGTCTCAAATGATTTCCAGAATGTGCATTGTGTAGAGAGTACTGTGTATATCAGTGGTGGCGAACCTATGACCCGTGGGTCAGACACTGACCCACGCATGCTTTTTAAATGACCCACGCGTCAATTTTCATAAACTTAATTTTAAAAACATAAAAGAGAGAACAGACAATAAGAAATACTACAAAAAAGTAAAGTATATATATATATATATATCTAATGTCGAATTTATAACAAATATTTCCGATTGAGAAAAAAAAAGAAAAGTAGGTTTTAAGCATCCTGCCCTCCTCCTTTCCAAGTTATGCCATTGACTCGGTGACCCACAAAGTATTACTTAAAAAAATAATGAACAACATTTTACTTGCGCCTCAAAAAGATTCGTCATCACTGCTGTAGATGATATGAAGTTAAAGGTTTAGAGCAGTGATGGCGAACTTATGACCCGCGGGTCAAATCTATACATCGAATCTATAATATCTATAATGTCGAATTTATAAAACAATGTTTCGCAGTAGACACTGGCTAACTGACAAGCAAAAAAAGTGACCCACGCTAGTACTTAAAACAATATTGAGCCAAATTTGACCCACTTCTCAAAAAGGTTCGCCATCATTGGTGTATATAGTAAGGGGTGTGCAAGATCGAATCATTTGACACCGTACAACTTCTTTCTATGAAGGTTTTTTTTAAATCACAAATAATTACTGAGCTTGAAGTGGAAATTCAACGTGTCACTAAATTTACTAAGGGAGCCAAAATAATTTGTACTAAATTTTCAAAAATCTTTATTAACTGTAGATTTATCAAGAGGGTCAAAATTACTTGTATTGAATTTCTTAAAGACACTGTAGAAATTTTGAACGTTGTGTCCTATTTAATTTTATATATCTACCTTATAAAACGTAATAAATTAAATCCATTGAAGCACTATTTAGATTGTCTTCCTTCTGAAGCATTTAGGTATCTAGTATCTTTAAATATACTAAATTAATAGTCGGTATTACTAGTGTTAATTATATATCTATTTTCTAAAACGTGAGATATTAAATCAATTTAGTTTCTTGCCCATTTCATACTCTTTCTTCTAAAATATTTATCTTTGAATATACTTAATTAATGTCGGTATAGTCCGATAACTGAAAGATGGCTAGACAGCGGCAGAGCCTTTCACCTTTACCCCTTATTGCCACCATTTCGTTTCTAAAATCTCGAAAAATTGCCTCCTACAATAAACACTCAGCATAGTCCTTGCATTTGCGTATTTTTAATTATTTGATTAGATAAATGAAACATGGCTATCCCCTTCACGAATCAGAACCACATTATTTTGTCTAGTTATCTTCAAGTTGTCGGATTGCACTTCTAGCATTAAATTCCATCAAAAGAGCAATGTCTGATAGTTTATTCCGTACATAGTCGGAGCATTTACACTTAACAATGAAATAAACGTATTATCACATTTCAAGTCATTAATTTGTATAATTAAAAAAACAACCCCCGTTGATAGAGGTGTGCAGGATGTGTAAGTCACCATGTACATACTAAAATACAATGTTTTAATATTTTGTCGTAATTTTAAAATATCTGGTGAGGGTGACTTTTAGATTTTGGTAAATTGAAATCTCCAAAGTGTGATTGGCGAAAGTCAGCCACGAGTTGGTATAGAGTAAACGTAAAAGTTGTGAGAAGACGAGAGAAACCTTCACTTAAACGTTAATTACTTTGAAAATGCTTACTTCGGAGATATAAAAGAACCATTAAATTCGCTGTTTCCTTTTTATAACTTCACGATTAATTAGCTGCCCATAAAACCGTGAGAAATTCATTAGCATCACCGCATACATAGCGCTACGAGGTTATAACATCCAAGTAACAAACAAAGTGACACTGACGTTCAATTTTTAAAGTTCAATATATCAAACAAGTTCCTTACAAAAGTAAAAAACAAGAAGGCCATCATCGAAAGAAATAAACATAGAAATGGAGGATCCATCTCAGTTATCTGCTTTCATTTCTCTCTCTTTTTGTCTTCAATGTCAAATGTAACTTTCAAATCAACTGATAACCCAAGTTTTCATTTATTATATTGTTCATAGTATTACATTTTTGTATATCCTTACATTACATTCTCGTAGCCCCAATTTTAAATGAAATGGAGTTCAAAAAAGTTTTCTCCTAAAATTTTATTTTAATAAAGTTGGAAAATTTTTCTTCTTTTCAACATCGAAACAATTACAAAATAAGGAACATTTTAATTAAACCAGTTTTGTTTACTTTAATTAAATACCATTTAGTTGCACCATTTTCTATAGGTAGATTACTGTTACATATATAGATTTGCTCTTTCGTAGTCGCTGCATGTATATCCATTCAAGAATCACTATACAAGTCTGCATTGTTGCGAGCATAGTGTCAATACAAGATTCGAATACCAGATTCTTGAATGGTTCGTTCGAAAGAGAATTAAACCTACAATTCTAGACAAAGAATGGTATGAAATATATTCGTTTCGTCGATGAATATCGAGATTTCACTCCATTTCGATAAATGAAATCAATTAAAGTGAAAACTGAAACCACACGAAATATATGACCTTCTCGAGCATCAATCATTAATGAACAAAAGTTACAACATGAAAAATAATTTTGATCTCGAAATAGAGAAAAAAAGATGTACAGAAACGATACAACTGTAAATCATTTTGAAAATTTTGTTTAATAAATGAATCACTTTTATTCTTTTCATCGGCACTTTATTTAATTTTTAAATAATAAAGTATTTATTTTTACTCGGTATAAATATTAAAATCGATATAATTTTTATTAAAATTTCTCTAATTATTTAACATATCTCTGATAAAATATATGATAAGAGTACATAAGTATGAAGTACTCTAATACTAACATTTAATTATTAGACCGAGAGACATTAAAAAGTATTAATCCAACAAATTATTTGCTAATTTCGTACTTTTATGTTTGTTTAATAACTTCTTCTCTAATGTCATAAAAGAATATTGTGTCGTGTATTTCGTTGCATTCATAATTTCTTGAGCAGCAAAAAATTAATTAGCCTCGTTAAACAATATTAACGTAACTGTTCAGCCAATGCTAAAAGTATGCGTGGTTTACTTTTACTTCTATTGGTAAAAATTTAATAATTGTCATCTCCTCAATCCTCAACAATTTACATTAAAATATCTCCTAAATTATTAATTTGCGCCAGTAAAAGATTAATATTCTTTTTTTACTGAGAATATTCATACAAAGCGGGAACTACATTTAAAATTATATAGATCTACTTAAAACAATGATGTTAATCTTGAAATCCCCTTTACTACTTCACCTGCAAAAGAACAATTTCCACCATAAAACGTATATCGTGAATTTAATAAATCCTGGTGAGCCACATTTCAGATTAATGAAACGTAACTGACTTTTTAACAGTTTTATTTAATTACTTCATGAATAAAACACATTTAACGTGTGCAGCAAGTATTGAATTATAGCAGAACAAAACCTAATAACGAATATAACAAATGTAACAAATTACGAATTACTGAAGTTATTGAAAGTGAAGATTTCTAAGCATTGAAAAATGATAGTGAAATGTGCGATGAAAATTTTGAAAATATATATCTAAGATTTCCATCTAAGAGCATTAGGTAAAGAGATTTTGAGTTCCTCCAGGATAAGAAGGGGGAATAACTATTCCCTACATGGGAATAGAGGATTTACTATTCTCATAGTGAAAATTTCGAAGTGGTGCAAGCATCCCTCAGAGGAGCAGAGATCGTGGAATTTCCTAAATGGGACTTACAAACTAATGACGAATGTTGAATGTTAACTACTCTTCCGAACTCAGAGACAATGAGATTTATCATGCGAATTTCCAAATAAATAGATACTAATATACAAGTGAAAAGTTCTATAAGCCATCATCGATCTATTAAATAATATGTATGTACAAACCGAACATAACGTCTTCCTTTGAACTAATTGTAAGTACCTTTTATTATATTTTTTCTATGACATTAATCCCTCATGAAGTTTTTGACAATTCCCATTTAAACAAATATACAATATTGTATATTAATTAATTGCTTGTCATTCACGTATTTAAGTCCCACTTTGCTAACATGGTAAAGAAAAATTGCACATTATTTTATTTGTAAACTGAGGAGATCTGATTCATAATCTGTAATACAAAGTAATTTTGATACAATAATATTTATGGTTTATGTAAACCCATAAATGATACTGTAAAATTGTAAAAACGCAAAAGAAGCGCGAGGTAACCCATCCAAGAAGTGTACATTGGGCCTGAGCAGCTTAACGCCGAAGATCTCGTATGTCGGCGGGGATCTACTACGCCAATATCCCCCTTATTTTTCATGACTATTCCTTTTCACGTTATTTGGTCCTAAATTCTTATACGAAAGATACAGCACGATACCACAATACTGTGGGGATTTTATAAATCCGCCTAGAGGTATCTAGGACGAAGACAGTTGACTGACGAAAAGACGATCGACGACGGCACGAGGACGAGAGACAAGTTCGACAATAGACGACATATAAAGTAGACGAATAAAGTAGACGTATAGAGTGGACGAGGTAGAGAGTAGACGGGTTAAAGAATAGACGGACCTATATAGTATGGTATATATATACACACACTATACTATATAGTAAACGAATAGACGAATAGACGAATAGACGAGTAGACGAATAGACGAGTAGACGAATAGACGAGTAGACGAATAGACGAGTAGACGAGTAGACGAGTAGACGAGTAGACGAGTAGACGAGTAGACGAATAGACGAGTAGACGAGTAGACGAATAGACGAGTAGACGAATATACGAGTAGACGAATAGACGAGTAGACAAATTGACGAGTAGACGAGTATTTTGTATAATAGTTGTATTGTTATATTTAGAGTGTGTCTGTGTGTCTGTTTTAGAGTAGAGCGTTCCCTATATTTTACTACAAATTTAAATTTCCACTTGTATATATTTATTCTTAAGTATAGTTGTTAAAAATATCCACCAATACTACATGTGTGGTATATACTTTTAAGTATAACTAATCGATTACGAGATATTTTACAATAATAATTTGTGACATAGAAATCTTAGATGATGGAGCATTGACGTTTATAATTATAATTACGAGCAAGCCATTTGTAACTGTACAGCTGAGCTGATATTTCATCAGGAACAAATGTGATCTAAAGAGGAATTTTAATAAATGGTACATTTATTAATTTTTCAGTTCTACATACACAGTTTTGTCACACTCCCTCGCAATTTTCTTCCCCATCGCTGAAATTCCGACGAAAATTACGAGAACAAGGTCACCGTCGCGTGGTCGATGTGTGCATGTCCGAGATATTTATTGATTTTTTTTTTCTTTACAGTTCACTTGCGGCATGTGATGAAGGTCGAGGTATTGTAAGCCGTAAGAATCTGCTTACATTTTAATTGAAATTTTTGTTCGGCTCGGTTCGGCATTTTCATTACACCGGCGTCCTTGGGCACAAAAACAACAAAAATAATAATCTGCTTTATCATTCACATGATACTAAATCTGAAGGAAAAGTAATGCTGTTTGAACAGGAAGCTTCCCATCGAATAAAATATTTATACATATATCCTTTTTACACAAATGAAAATAAATTTTGCCATTTTTCAAATTTTGTTCACTACTTTTTTTAGAACTAGCTCGTGGGTCACTAAGTCAGTGGTGTCACTTGGAAACAGGGAGGGGAGGATGGTTAATAATTGCCTTTTTGGTTTTCAGCTTTTCAATAACACATGGAAATATTTTCTTATAAATTCGACATTAGATATTTATATGTAGAGATACCTTTGAGGATGGTGCCCACAGTCTCACTTATTACTAACTTAAGATTTATGAACAAAAAATAGACTCTAAAAATATAAGTATAGTATTAATATATAAATATAAACACTTAGAAAAATAATAAGAAATTGGCCGTAGCAGTAATGGCGTCTTTACACTTTCATGTTTCTTTTACATCATACTCTCTCGTTCTCTGTCATTCACTTATTCTCTCACTCAGTCATTCAATCTGTATTCCTACAAATACTTTATTTCTTTAATAGTTTTGATTGCTTGTTCTCTCTTTTATGACATAAAAAATAAGTTTATAAAATTCAACGCGTGGGTCATTTAAAAAGGCTGCGTGGGTCAGTGTCTGTCCCGTGGGTTACAGGTTCGCCACCACTGAGTTAGGAGGAAGAAATTGCCATTGGATTCGTTGGTTTTCAGAAGACTGATCTTCTCCCGAGATTGCACCCGTTTCAAAGCATTCTTAAATTAGAATTGAAGAGTAATTTTCGAAAGTAGTAAAATAATACTTTTGGCGCGAAAACTTGAGTATAGGGGAGAGACTGTTGCGGTACGGTTGCTATTCTCTTTGCTAAGGGAGCACAGAGCAAACGGGGTGGTTGTTTTGTTCTGGCTGTATAGAGCAGAGTTTTCGATACGTCAATTACCATTAAAACAAGATAAATGAATGTCCGAAAGTTAGCTTCGAATGTCTTCACTCCCCTTGATTTTGTTCATACTTTTATTTTATCGTTTTATGTTTTAACCGTAAGAGAAGTTTCCACGCGAGTTTATTAAAGTGTTTACCTTCGTCTATTTTGTGGCTGTTCAAGGAAATAGAATGGATAGTTTGCACTATAATTAGAATTTTATCATATTAACACTAGAATTACCAAGCCAGTCAAAATGACTGTTTACTCGATTATTATAAAAATTCTCCAAGTTTATAAGGTAGCCATAGCGTAAATATTTACGTCCGTTTTGTAAAATATCAATCTTTGAATTAATCACATCTTACACCTTACAATCCTCTTTTTCTGATATACTTATTTAATGTATTTATATGATTTTAATTAGGAAAACGAATATAACAAACTAATAGAAATAAAATAAATTAACATCAGTGGGAAATAATTTTATAATAGTGCATTTTATTTTTATATTACTACATTACTGGTTTAATTGTTATTATGTAAGTAAACCAACTCCAAGTATTGTATTAGATTCCAGGAACAAAGATAATGTAAAAAAAGAACATTTAGGATAGCGAAAAAGCCCTTTCACCTAAGAGTCAATAAGTTTTCGAAAAATACTGAAATGATCAAATTGATCAAATAATTAATAATGACGTATTGACATGATTAAATCACAACAAAGTAGATGAAGCATTTTATTTGAAATCATTCATTGGGTAATTACAATAAAAGTTTACACTATCTGTCCAGAAATTCTAATAGTTTTGGTAATAATTTTCATCTGTGCTATGAGAGATTCTGAAACCCAACCCTATAATGGAGATAGATCTCCTTTGTTAAAAGTATTATAGTAATTGTGTTCTATTGAAATGGCCAATACACTTGGAGTTCTCGAATGATAACAGTACTGCATAGCGATCAATCCGATATTGTGGAGACCCTAGTGCTCGTTACGATTACTACCCCGTCTACTATCAAATTACATTATCGATACTCTAGACAGCATACACTTTACGGCTAACCACTTTTGTGGTAACATCATTGACGATCGTTTCGATGCCGCATGCCATTCCTGCATCCGATTATTGTTCAGCTTGTTTAAACATAGAAAAGCATTTCTTGAAAACAGTTTCGTGAAGAAAAGAACATTATTTTAATGTATTCTATAAAATTGTATTATCTTTTGAGAAGTACGAAATGGACATTTTTACAAAGATCCTTATATTAATATTTTTATGATAATGAAGATCACGGATTTGTAATTTCTTATGAAAAGTGTTATGTTAAGTTGCAAATTTATTATATTTATTAAGTTTTTATCAAACATATCTGAATAAATATGGTACAAAGTGACAGTAAAACATTATTATTTCCTTTCCATTGTGTTCCTCTATCCGATATAGTCAAACTTAATTGTCACCACTTTTGTAACTGTATTTCAAATATTTCTCATACTTTTAAAAATGATAAAAAAAGTTCAATTTCATTTATAAGTTGTTAGGCAAGTAGTTAGTAGTTAGGAATTGTAATAAACTTATTTTTCAATATACAGAAGACGCATGAGGGTGTTAATATTAGAAATACCGAAAACTTCCAAAATATTTGGACGCACTTACG
Organism: Cerceris rybyensis; assembly: GCA_910591515.1. Classification (NCBI taxonomy): domain Eukaryota; kingdom Metazoa; phylum Arthropoda; class Insecta; order Hymenoptera; family Crabronidae; genus Cerceris; species Cerceris rybyensis. Next base: position 11,659,773 of record OU342793.1, read on the forward strand.
AACTAAACATTTCCAAGAAACTTTAACCGAATGAATCGTTCGCATTTTGAGTATAGACTTTTGACAGTCAAAGAAATTGTGTCGTTATAAATTACACTAGTTTCTCAAAAATGAGTACTCAATCTAGTGTTGAGCATAGCACAACGATGCGGCAATTTTGTATTAATAAAACATAATAAAGTGTTATCTAGGTGAAGATAAAGTACAACACAAGACTGCCTTCGAAGCTCGTATAACGTAGCTTGTAAATGCTTCATGCATTAATAATTGAAAACCACCGAATACTCGTTAACTCTCGCTTACTGCTCTTTCGCTCCCTTTAAGTGCTTGTTAACAATTTATCCTCTTTTTTTTGTATTCCTCCACTCTCCGTTTCTCATGGTCCTTCTGTATCACGTTTCGTTGCATATACACGTTTTTTTTTCTCAGAAAAGGTTACTGAGATAATTTTCAATTTTTCTTTGCATTACTATCAGCTGCTTTTTCATGTATTAAATGAACTATTGTTGTTCTTTTAATGGATCAACAGAGGAACATTTAAACCATTAATATTTATCATCTTTTCTTCATTCTTATTAATAAAACTAATCAACGCAGTTAGCTATTCATCAAAAGTAATTATAAATTATTCATTAAAATCGAGTGTCCCAATGCAAACATTTTTTGTTACTGAGACTGTTTCGAAATTGAAAAGAATTCGGAAATTTGAAAAACTCTATAAATCATTTTCATTTAATTAAAAACCAAACAATTTTCTTACAATTTCTCCCAGGGAACGTACCAATCGTATACTCATCTATTTCTCTTTCTAATAGATCGAATTATTCGACCTCCAATCAAAAACAATTGACATTCTCATTAACAGATTGTACAAAACAGTTTCATACACCATATGCTAAACATACAGCTAATGCGATTGTACAATACGTAAAATCCAGCTTTTTTCACACGTACGCGTATTGTGTACACGTCCGTGGTTAAAAAGTGCGTGGACAGAAATAACTTAATTATTTTGATAAATATTTATAAAGAAGAACCTCAGAGATTGATAATATTTCATGTACATTATCAAAATTATTGCTTTCAGTAACGTTCGGAAGATTTTAATGTGGCCTTGCTTTTGATCAGAATATGAAATCATCCACATCTATATGTAGGATATGTATTACAAATATATTTGAAAATAGCTTATACAAGTGGAAACGCAAATATATTGTAAAATATAGGGAACGCTATCATCTAACACGCACACATACACACACACACACACTCTAAATGATACAAAAAAACAAACTATAATACAAAATCCGTCCAGTCACATCTGATTGTTCATCTACTCGTCTAGTCTCTCTATACGTCTAATCGTCTATAATTCTATTTGTCTAGTCTGTACGTCTATTTGCCTACTCGTCTATTCGTCTATACACGTCCGTCTATTCTTTAACCCGTCTACTCTCTATGTAATGTACCTACCCTCCGATCAGTTGGTTCATAAGATATCTCTAAGGAATATTGTGTAAACACAAATATTTTGTACGCGGCTCACTCATCACCATAATTAGTTATTCTAGAATCACCACCTCAAGTCCAAAATCCTATTCCCTGTTTTGATCCTTATTCATCCACGAGTCACCATCCATATCCAAGGTCCAACTTCCTATTCCTACTCCTAGATTCCTAAATACCATCACCCTACCCCCTCTCCCCGTCTAAACCTTTAAAAACCCTACATCCTCAACTCAAAGTGAATGAGTGCTCAATTCAAAGTCACCAGTTTCTCTTACTCTTACGCTAGTTCAAGTTCATAATTACTAATTGTAAGTTCAACGAATTATGAGAGTCTCCTAATTCTAATTCGAAATTCTAAATCTAATACAAGACTCTCACAAGTCCTCATCTAATCATTCGACACACTGAATCTCTCTTGGAACGAATCGAGTATTTTAATATATAAAAGTCCAAAAGTTTAAGTTCTCTTTATTTGGCGGACCTTAAGTGCGAATAACCATCATTCGCCATTACATCTACCTCGTCCACTCTATAAGTCGTCTATCGTCGAATTCTATTATAATCGATAATATATGTCTCCTCTATATATCGTCTACTTTTGAAGTCGTCTACTGTCAAACTGAACTCTCGTCCTTGTGCCGTCCTCGTGCCGTCGACGTTCGTCTTTTCGTCAGTCAATTGTATCATGAAGGATCCTTCTAGATCAGTGGTCGCCAAAGAGGTGGTCTGCGAGAAAATTTCGCTGGTCCCCAGAAAATTGTGGAATATACTTACTCATCACGTTAAGTGATGTTTTAAGATGCATTTAAAACATAATTCAATTCATAACAATACATTTTATGTGTTCTTAGGTCACTATTTTTTTTATAAATATATTTAACACTTAAAAAATCTTATTAGTGGTCCGCGGGATTTAAATTATGAATTTACTGGTCCGTGAGGTCAAAAAGTTTGGCGCCCACTGTTCTAGTTAATTCTAGCAGGATTTATAAAATCCCCACATACATAATATAACTTAAAATGGAAATGAGTAAACAACATTAAATAAATTAAAGTATGTGCAGTATCTTCTAACATTATTCCGTATCTTGATATTTCAGTTCACGTAATTATTAGAACAAACTGAACATTTCTATATGCCTATGTTCAATTTCACTTATTACTATTGCATGTTACTTATTCAACTCTTCAGGTTGAATTTTTGCAAGTTACAGCAATATTTGATTGTGAAATAATGACTAAAATATTCCTGGTTTTTGCCCATCTTTCGATAAGAAACAGAAATGTCCATTCTAAAATCTCCAATCGTAAAGTCCAAATCGAAAGCGGATTACCTTTCCCCCTGCATGAATTCTAGAAAGTCGTGCCAACAATTTATCGAGAGCCTTAACGATGACGATACGGCCTAATAGTGTTCGATACGAAATTCGATAAGAAGGGGAAGTTGAAGATAAAAAAATTCCTTTACGAGAGTTGGAGAAGTCATTAGATTCACCCCACACGTAGAATTCACGCAGTTAATCGGATCTCTTGTAGCCCGAGGAACTTTTCGTAAGGAGGAAACGAAAATGGAGAATCAGAAGGTCGATCGTCGTCTCAAGGGGATCCCTTCTCCTCTTGAATTTCACCGACTTCCGCGTTTATCACCTCACACTGTTGAAATATTTCAGTCGTTTTGCTATATTCAAGAATATTTTACGACAATCCAATCCGGCAGAGAATATCCAAGATCATTCCAGATATTCTTGCCTGACCTCACCGAGTTGCCCCTAGCCTCTTCAAGATTATTCAACCATCGGTTTTCAATCGACATTTTCTTATATTTCTATACGGACTGTGGAAGAAGAATGGCATTCCACAGATTCATTCCTGACAAAAAGAAGCACCAATCGTCTTTCCGAGCACCTGAAAGACTTGTATTTAAAACCATCAACTATAATTCGCATAAATACTAGAACTACCAAGCAAATCAAAATGACTGGTTCCCAATTTTTTTCCAAATTTCTGCAAGTTTACAGGAGTGTCATAGATTAGATATTCTATGATGATCTTATAAAGTATAGATTACCGAAATCAATTATCTTTTCCACCCCTTGATTCTGCTTTTTTTCAAAGTACTTCTTTAAGCCATTTGCATCATGTGACAAATCCAAAAATATATCTTTACTATCAAATTTCTTTATATTAAGTCTAAGTCTAACAGTATTTCAAAAATTAATATTGTACTTTAATCGAAGAATGTTGTATAAATAATTTAGACTGCTCGTATGTGCTGCTATTTACTCACAATGTGAACGCATAAATGCGTTTCGATGATAGTGACCAGAAAAAGTGCGCGCATATATACGCTTGTGATGCAAATGGGTTAATATATTGAAATATAATAGATTTAACGCCGTTAGTTCTAGTATTAATTAACGCTACTAGTTAATTAACGTGCAACTTATTGATTCTTTGCGTTTTCATTTCCTATGTAGACCGATTCTGACGATACCTCTTGTGTTTACTCTGTACTATAATAGATATAATTCTCAAGCTGTTCCGAAGACAAAACTTCTCCTAATTAATGCCGTCACATTTTATGCTATAAAATTTAAGATATAATCATGTTGTTACCGGTTTTTTTAACCTTTGTAGCCCGTAGAGATTTAATTGTTCAACGTGTCTGCTGTGTCTAACCTTCGGACAAAAGACACGCGGTTCAATACATTAAGTTGATCGATTGCATTGAGACCAAATAGTAAGAAAAAAAACAGGTTGTACCATATATTCATAGTTCGATTTGTATTCAGTGCATCGATGACTGGCTCCTTTTGGATTTCAGAAAAGTTCTTAACAACCGACTTCAATGGACTTCAACGAAAATTCACACAAATCGTTTGCAAGGAATCTAAATGCAATTTCAGTTTGAAAATACCAATATATTTCACTTTCCCACTGTATGAGTAATATTAAAAAAGGAAAAATGTTGTTTTATAGGTCACACTTCGACCGTAGCTTTTGACGCCACAATGCAATGCAACTGCAATTGCTATGAATAGAAAAAAAAACACAGAATCACAACGATACATACTCTAAAGGTACAAAGGGAAGCAAATTGACGTTTCTGTAGACTTTGAAAATAGTGTCAATATAGTCTTGGATTCTTATAAAATGATACAGTTTCTTTTCTATACTCCCGAAATATACCGCCGAGTACTGGAAAGAAGGCTAACAGGATGGTAGCAACTATGTACTTTCCCGAATTTTGCGGTAGGTTTTTTTCGGAAATCTCCATCGATCCAGAGGTGTAGAACAACCAGTGAAAGCCATGACAAATATTTTTGAAACACCCTGTACGTGCCAGGGAAACGCTGTTTTCTATATGCATAGAATTGCAGACAAGTTTTCACTGTCACGTTAAAGAAATGTTCAAAATATACAAAATTGAATCTCTTGTACTTGAAATAATAAGATTTTGTACTATATCCTATTTAAATATGTTAAGGGGGTCATCCCATGTGACACCTATATTTTTCCGTTTCTTTTGAAAATAATCTTTTACGAACCATTAACACGTACAATTTTGGAATTTTTACCAGACATTTATTCATACTTTTCTAGTCTATTGGAATTTTTGCAAGCAAAAATAATGATTTTAAGTGACTTTACACCGTTTGAAAAACACTCGTGTATTTTTGACGGTTGCCAGAAGTTTCGCTCATTTAAATAAAAAAATCAAACGGCATTTTAATTGGTACACGTAAGGCTAAATATGTGGTAAAAATTCCAAGATTGTACATTTTAATGGTTCGCCAAGAAAAATTTCCGAAAGAATCGAAAAAAAATAGCTGACACATTGAATAACCTACTTAAATAAGTATTATAGAAAGAGGGTTATCAAAAGTTAGAAAAAATTATTAATTCAGTAATTTATGTTTTATAAAATGAAAGTAAAATATGTACCTCATGCGTTCTATATAAACTTGGAGGATTGTTATAAAAAACGTGAAACAATCATTTTGACTGGCTTGGTAGTGTTAGTGTTAAGGATAGTTGCTCTCTTAAAAAAAATTGTAATTTGAATGACGATGACGATATCCTGCATGTAACGGATTCTGTGAACATATTATTACGTGCCCAAAAAGATAATATGAGTTGCTGTTAAATTTCGTTATTGCAATTAGAAGAAATTTTTAAAAATGAGTGTATAATGCCACTTTTGAGTAATAATGATAAAATCTCTTTTTTTATATAATACAACTTCTAATCCAATAGAAGACGAAAGTCACTTCAAATTTGATTTGGAAAGATAAATAAATTTCAAAACCTCCATGGGAAAGTAAACGTAGCGAACATACGTTCTGAATATTTGAATTTTAAATTATACCAACACGAACGGTTTTTATTCCCCTTTATTGTTTCAATGGAACAAAATTATATGAATTAAGTATGCTTCTCGTATTTTTCTTAAAATTTCCTCTGCCATCCACCAAGATTACTGGCTATGGAATATCGGAGAAATAACAATCGAGGAATCAAAGTTCCGCAAACACTCCACAGCTGCGCTCAGAATTCCCGGTACCGAATGAAGATGTTATCTCCAAAGATCTCAACGATATTATTATTACTCACAATCAGCTCCTTTTATCCCAGAAGTTAAATATCAGAACTTCTAAGATCGTTCGAAAACTGTATGAAGTAGGCACACCTAAAGGGAAGAAACTTTGCTAGAAAAACTATGAAGTGATCTTATTGCCACAAACTCAATGTAATTCTTTCAAACTTTCTCTCTGTTTCTTCTAACTGTAATGCTACCAAAACAAAATTTTATCGTTCGTTTTAACATTTTTCAGGAATTAGGGCAAATTGTCTTCTCAAGTTAATAGTTTCTATAAGGAAATAATGTTTAACATTTTTCGAAAAAGATTCAAAGCAAATGAACCTTACACGTTAAATTTTATTTATTCCATTTTCTGGGTTGAGGGTCGTGCAAAAGTCACATGGTGATACATAATCGAACTCATTTAGATGTCGGATACATTTATACAAGGAAAAATGCAAGCAGTCCCATTCAAGAAAGCTTTAGTGACCTTAAAAATACTGGAAAATATATTACAAAAAATATATTATGTGCGTCCTTTGAAATCATTCAAAAATCCATGTGTCTATGTATCTACCTCATGTATTTTGTATCTTTCAGTCCAACAAAGATATTCAGGTGTTCTATTTCTCGTGAAAAACCCTCTCTATATGCTTTTAATTTCTGTATTTTTTAAATTTCAAATGCTCTATGGCTCTGTAAAAGTCCATAATCTATTTATTGCCAATGTTACGAACAAATTAATACATACGAAAGAGATTTTGTATCTATCATATTTCATATACATGTACAGGCTGTTTCAAAAAGTTGTCATAGATTTCAGGGGCTATTTTACATCGTGGAGAAAAAACCGCAAAAATTTTGTGACTCAGTCCTCCATTTTCTAATTTCGAATAGCACTAGGAAGGATATCTCGTGTGTTACTTTCCAAAAGGTCGGAGACCAGGAAGCCTGACTTATTCAGCTAAAATTCAATCGTGGAGTCACAATTGTAGAATCTCCTCTGTCTCTATATATACATATATATTTATTCTACATACTTTTCTCTAACAATTATATGTATATCTTAAACTAACTAACAATATCATAACACAAACATTAAAATAATAAAATAGAAACTCTCACTAAATACATAACTCTAATAACTCTTATTCGTACTACTCTCCACTAAACTCTGGATGTATCTCCACTATATCATAATCATCACATACACAAATCCATCCACACTCACTAACTAAAAGCTGTCTCCTATCTTTCAAAAATTACGATACTACACAATTAAAAGTTAATTTGCGTTAGAACGATTCGTTTCAGAGTCGAATGCGACGAGCCAATAACAAAAATTTCCTATCCTTTCCCGAGATTGGCAGCGTTTTCTTTTTCGCAAGTATCCATCGATCCAAGTTGTAGAGTAACCCCTGAAAGCCATGACAACTACTTTTGAAACACTCTGTACATTGTTCACGTAATACCGAAAGTTCTTGTATAAATCGTTGTATGATTGAACATGTGAATTATATATCATCAATAACATTCAATTTACATCGAAATGTGAAAATAAATTTTGCAATCCCAAAGATCAGTTTATTGCATTTTACTTTAACTGTGTACACTATTGCTTAGAGTTATTACGTTACCACCACTACTAAGGTATTTTAGATAGTAGGCGAACCGGAGCTTTGAAGGTACTGTCCAGTAAAGCCACAAACTAAAGTTACGTAAAGGAAGGTCAAACATGCAAACATGCTACCAGATATTATATATTGTATATTGAGTGAACCATGAAGTCTTCACCCACAGGAAGAAAACACGAAATTGAATTTTACCGAATATATTCAATATCTTCTCTGCAGAAAAGACTTAGAACTTTAACAGTATACAATGATTTATGTTATTTAATTATTAATACGTTACTGTTAAAAATTAGTTCGTTTCGTATGATATCAAATGATATCCTTTATTTAATTTAGTCGTAATAAAAATGATACTTCCTTATCAATTGGTATCATAAAAATTGTCGATATCATTGTTACATAATCTTACAGGTTCTGTCTAGCAATGAAACCAATTTAACCCTTTGCGATCAAACTACCAGTCTGGCTGGCATAACAAGTAAAGACGATCTACTCCAACTTTAGCTCTTACCACCTCTACTGGCAACATTTTATTTTCTAATTATTACTAACTAATTGTAAGAAAAATGAATGTATAGCTGATACCGTTACTTTCTTAACAACATTAGACATGTTCTCTCCTTGCTCTTTGCTGTTTTGTATACATTTGCAAGTTTATTAGAAATAAATTATTATATTGCCAAATTAACTTAACCTAATATATGAATAAATTTTATATTATTAATCAATATTTAAGTAATTAATCGATGTTTAATACACTTTTACAAAAATTTCATCAAAATGGTTTTTTGCCGTTTATATTATAAAAAAAAATGTTAACTAAATTGTATATTTCGAATCTGAATTTATTTTAAGATACATTGAAGTTAACTAAGTTTTTGAGTTAATTCTCGTTAATAAAAAATCATTTTTCTAAAAACTGCAGCATTTTTTTCAAAGTATTGTGATTACAAAATATTGCCTAAAAGTCCGTGGAATAGAGTACCAACAGGCGCAAGAAATGCAAGGAGCGCAAAGGGTTAAGATTTCAAAGAAAAGTACAAATTTCGAAAAATGATTTCTTTGCAAAACAGCTGATCCTGTTTCTACAATTCCCTTTTTTGAATTCTGTTCCTTGTTCTATAGTATTTTTAACGATAAAACGGGAAAACAGTATGTAAATAAATGAGGCAAGACTTTTTCAATTCTATCACTTATTGTCAGATCGATTTTTCTGCGACCAATTTAGCAGATTCTTCCGCTGTCATAAAGCAAAAATAAAAGGAATTCGATATAAATTCCTGTTAGTTTTATAGCAATGCACCACTCATACAGCGTTTCGCGACAAAAGCGGAGCTAATTAGTTCGAATAATAGTGTCACTCTGGTTTCAAAGGAAACAATCCGTAAATTATCATTTCATTAACGGATAAAATCGATTAAAAGCAGAACCTCGTATAAATTAAACATATAATGTTACATTTCGCTTAATATAATTGAAATAAATTTTACCGTGAAGGAATATCTCCTAATTAAACGCCGTTTCGTTTCATCGTTATTATCATTGTAGAATAAAATTCCACATTTAACAAGTTTTAGGGATATTAGCGCGTTGCAATCAACGTCTTTTATGATAATTAAAGAGTTTGAACAAATGATGTAATGGTAACGATCATTGATTAATTGGTATTTATTAAATTATTGGTATCCAAACAGTTTCTATACAATATTCATTACCATTAAATGTGTGGTCTGTAGGAGATTATATATAATTACACAATTTAAACAGCCAATCCTATCATAACATGTACCACAACCTTTTTAATTATGGGGCTTACAATTTGTCATGTAGATAGGTATATCAATCATATATTTCTCATCGATTCAATTATCATTTTGTTGAAACCAAAATGTTTCTCAAGTATTCACCATTTTAAACACTGTGCGATGCACGTCGTCCATTTTGACTTTCTTTGCAGATACAAACTTAATTAAAATTTGTTCAATTTAACTATTAATCGTACTACAGGAATTAGGTCTAAAGAAATGTTTAATTGTATAAAGAAAAGTAGAAAACTTGAAATGATAACATGCAAGTCAGTTAAAGTTCAATAAATCATTCTACTTTTTACCTAACTACGATAATAAAATGTCGAAAAACGTGTTGTCATTATTTAAAGAAACGCAATGACTTGAGAATTCGAGGAAATATATTCTAGATGATGGTAAATCTATCAAGAAAGAAGAAAGAAAAAGGATTTATCCTTTGTCAGGACACATTCTTTTATGTTTGAAACAATAACAGAAATATCGGAATGAGTAAGATAAAAGAATTATCCCGTTTATACATAGAAATAAATAATTATATCATTTATTTTTACTTCGAATTGTTCTATAATCTCAAAAGGTTTCAAAGAGATGAACGCACTTGAGTATGTGAGTTGTCCTTATGAGACATTTTCGTCAAATTCAATAACATACACTGATAGTTTATCAATTTTAGTTACTTAAATAGATAAAATTTAGAATTACTTAAATTGTTGAAATAAAGATTGATCAGTGATTTTTGATATATCGTATAATTTAACGTAATATTAATATTATAGAAATAATTTTATTGTGTAGTGTCTCATTGATATTCTCAATTTGATAGGGTTTGCAAAATTAAAAAATTTCTCTCCGTTATCTTACTATACTTAAAATCACTCGTTATTTTACGGCAAAAAGTTAACAAGATTAACACGTTGAACGCCACTGATATTTCGCTCAAGTTATCATTCCTACTGAAGTGATTCTTTTCGTATCCAAATTCCATCTTTATAAAGCAGAAACACTAAAGACATAAATAGATATATATTCAGAAGAATTTTGTCTTTTGTACGACAGTATTTGAATATTGAATGTGTTAGAAAATCCGTAAATGTTACAATTTCAAAGTCATATAAAAGTTCATTGAATTTAATAGTCCCCGTCATCGGTGACCCCAAGACAGTCAACGTGTTAAAAATAGATCATACAAATTTTACCCTTTGTCCTACAATGACGTATTGTAGTCGTGACACGGTGAACGGAATAGGAAGTTTTGAAGTTTTGCAAAATTATGAAATTGAAAATAATAGCCAATATGGAGAAAATCAAATTATTTCCATACTAGTAATATTGCGATATGTTATATCAGAAATCAGTAATAATTTGTTATTTCAGCAATTACTTACTTACGAGTTATTGCGGATTCGGTCAAAAGAGAAATCGTAAGGCAAAGGGTTAAGCTCGAGATATTTAATTGCAGGCGACAATATACCTTTACACCAAACTTGTAATAGATGTTAATACGGTGTACTTACAATTAGTTACTATGATATTAATTATACTTTGATAACACAGAATACAACAAAAGAATGCAAGAGATACGAAAATGATGCACCTGTGAAATTCCATGAAAAGCATCTAAAGTAGTACATAACAACGTTAAGATAATAGAAAATTTTGTAAAAGTTCATAAAAAACTCTATTAAAGAAAATATGATTAACCCATAGATGGAAAATCAACCCCAAAAACCTGCAACGTAATGAGGAAGGAATAGACAAAAAGAACAAAACCGCGAAGATAGAGATAAACGAAATTAGAAATGGAAGGAAGGAATAGAAAAAAATTAGTTTGTCGGAAGTAAAATCGAATTTTATTATGCATCTAAAGCTGGAAGTCTTAAGCGAAATGTCCATAGCTCTCGAGGTCGAACTACGAAACAACATTTTCGTATTACATGCATAGCAATACGACTCTGGGATATTCATTTTTCTTGAAGAGACTTTTCGCTTATTCCTGCATGTTTCCGAATGACAATCGAAACTGTTGCGATAAATCGTTGGCTGCAAATCACGCGACATAGGCTGTAAATAACGGTCGCAGGTGGATTTGGAAACAAAGCGGTGTCCGCGTAAAAACGGCAGAAGGAGGACGAAGAATGAAAAATCTCTATGTATCGGCAAAGCCATTGTTTTCCTAGTACGAACCACTTCGTATTAAGTGCCTGTTCGTGTTCCGAGTCATGATTCTTCCTCTTGCAAATGTATCTAGATAAAGATTCCACGGGAACGCAGTGGATAACAAATGTCATTGACTATTGCTTATTGTTTTTATTCTTAATAATGTAGGATATTGGTAACAATATACTTAAAGTTTATATATAATATAAAAGTGGTAACTTTAAATACGTAAAATATAGGGAAAAGCTCTACTCTAAAACACACACACACTCTAATAATATAAAATATAAGCTATAAAGTCCGACTACTTGTCTAGTCTGTCTATGCGTCTGTCGTCTATAATTCGTCTATATATAATATTAGGTGTACAAATTAATTCTCGGCCTTTTTTGACTAACTTTGACATTTATTTATAACAATGTTGATATAAATTCAATATTAAACATAATCTTCTTCATTTTCTATACGTTTTTGCCATCTCTCAGGTAATTGTCGGATTCCAGATCGGAAAAATGATAATGGTTCACATCAATGAAGTCATTGAGGCATTTATAGACCTGTTTAACTTACTTGAATTAAGAATCAGTTAGGTAGTTTTGTAGGGATCGAAATAGGTGGTTATTTGAAAAAATCAAAATCAAAATCGAACAAATCATTTCTTTCGCCTCTGTAGCATTTCTTTTTTTTAGTTGAAACGCGAAATGAAAACAGTGCCTTAAATGTTGCTTATCGAACGACATCGCTTCTACACATGACTTTTCACGTTACGTCTGGAGTAGAGTCATGCGATATATCTTATTTTAAAGCTAACAAATGGCACTTTAGAATGACTATTCAAATTTGGAAAAATTCTAATCTGAATAGGTTTTGTGGTCGATGAAATCTGGGGGCCGAGAATTAATTTGTACACCTAATATTAGGTTGTCAAGTATGAAATAGAGCAAACTTCATTTTACTTATTTCAATCGCACATAACCTCATTTAGACGTCGTATTTTGGCATAATTTGTATTTCGTGTGAAAGGTACATCTTTTCCTCTTTATAACGCATATTTCAGTTTGAAAAAATTTGCAATAGTTTTTTAAATATAGGCGATTAAGTGAGACCATGGAAATCAGCGAAATTCGTGTGTTGATGAAGTATGAGTTCCACCGTGGAGTTACAACACGGTAGGCAGTCGCCAATATCAATAGTGTGTTCGGTATTCAAGTGGCTACAAACGCAACTGTAGCTCGTTGGTTTACAAAATTTCGTTCGGGAGATTTCAACCTGTCTAATGAACCACGTGGTCGACCCAAGACTCAGGTGGATAATGTCGATCTGAACTGCACTGTGGAAGCGAATCCCAGCCAAAGTGCACGTGAATTATCTTTAATGTACAATGTATCAAAGCAAACAATCTTGACTCATTTGGCACAAATCGGTAAAGTGAAAAAGCTGGACAAGTGGATACCGCAAGAATTGACCGATGCACAGAAGGAACGAAGACTCGAAGCATGTCTTTCTCTTCTTTCTCGCAACAAAGCCGAACCATTTCTCAATCGAATTGTTACGTGTAATGAAAAATGGATCATGTACGATAATCGTAAACGTTCATCGCAATGGTTGGACAAAGATGAACCACCAAAACACTGTCCGAAACGAGGCATCCACCAGAAGAAGCTGATGGTCACTGTTTGGTGGTTTGGCTCAGGTGTCATCCATCACAGCTTTATGGAACCTGGACAATCGATCACGGCGGATGTCTACTGTGATCAACTAGACGAAATGATGAGAAATCTTGCGATTAAACAGCCAAAATTATTTAATCGGATGACTCCAATCCTTCTGCACGACAACGCTCGACCACATTCCGCACGAACGACGGTGTCAGAGCTACAGGAGTTGAAGTTGGAAACTCTCCGTCACCCACCGTACTCTCCAGACCTTGCCCGCACTGACTATTATTTTTTTCAAAATTTAAACAACTTTTTATCTCGAAAAAAATTCAATTCCGCACAGGCTGTCAAAATGGCGTTTCAAGAGTTCATTGACTCCCGTGATCCAGGCTTCTACCGCAAAGGGATAAACGAGTTACCTTTAAGATGGCAAAAGTGTATCGATAATATGGGTGCATACTTTGATTAAAAATAACAAGTTTTTATTGGAGAAAAATCGAATTCAATCATGTGCATTTTTTGCTCCATTTCATACTTGACAACCTAATAGTTCGTCTAATCGTCTATATACGTTCGTCTATTCTCTCGGTCGTCTACTCTATAACTCGTCTACCGTTGAACTCTACCGTCGTCGAACTGTTCGCTCGTCCTCGCACGGAGCTTAGATAGAAGGACAACGATCGACATAGGCGTTTTAGACAAATTTGTGTCTATCGAAAATACAACAAGTTAATAATACCTATCCTCACCACCAGGATAGCTTTAATATCGCAGCGATCCCCTTGACGTCATTAAATAAATAAACAAAGTCATCTGTTTATTCGTGTTGCTTTGAATTTGTTTTTAATCCGTCAAATTTAATAAATTTAAAAAATGGTGAAAGTGTGTTGTGTCAAAAATTGTTTAAGTGAGTGTAAAGCTGATAGAAGTGAAAAAACAGTTGGATCTTCGGCAAACATCATTGTTTAAAGCTCCAAAGGTATGTGACATAACCATGACAATTAATTATATAGATAATTAATTATTTTTAATTTTCATTGTAAGCAAAGGTTTTAATTTAAAAAAAAATTATTTATCTATCTTGCTTGGTTAAATATAAACTAGTTTTTCTGATAACTTTGACCGCTAAAGGGTATAGCCGGATAAGGATGGCAAAAGTGCCCCCAAAGGTAATTAACTTTGAGGCATACCATTCGATAGGGCTCTTTGGAAAAACCCTCCCTGCAAAGTATAAACCCGGTACCCCTACCGTAGGGGTAGTTATAGGGTGAAACGTACTTTATGGTTTTTGCTCGATTTCTCCCGTTTGGCTTGATAGAAAATTTTGAAAAAAATCACACATATTATACCCAATGGTGTGCATAGTCTGAAATTTTTTCAGATTTTTTGGTTGGCAAATCGATTTTTAAAAAATTAAAAAAGTTTATAAACATTAATTTTTTATTGAAAATATGAAGTGACCACTTTTATATTTTTACAGTACCTGCATAGTAGCCTAATTATTAATGTATAATTTTTTCAGATTTTTACGAGTAGTGGACGGCAGTTAAAAAAATTAAAAACCAACAATTGTTTATATTTTTTGCTAAATTATTGATGTGGCCACGTTTATATTTTCACAGTTTCTCAAGTTTGCTATAAACAATTGACTGTAATTTTTTCAGATTTTTTGTAACAGTGTATCATACCAAAAAAAATAAAAAACCGATGTTTTTTGGAATGCGTATTTTATGTTAGTTTGTTTATAATAATCCACAGCTATACCAATTCCTAATTATTAGAACTTATTGGAAGATTTGGAACTTGTCTCGTATCCAAATAAAATTGTAATAGATGTTTCATAAACCTGTAGCCATTCGAGTCTTACGGCTGGAACTAGCCGGTAACAGCTCTCCTCTGTAGACTTTGCCCTAAGGAGGGTAATAAGTATATATGTACATTGCCTATTACCAATTTTTAATTTTCATGCATTAAGTAAGAATTTGGAGTTTCTCTAACATTTAAATAGCAATTGACGTATTATAAACATTAAATAAATAAATAAATAAATAAATATTTTATATTTGTAAAATATTTTTACAAATGTAAAAGTATCTAATAATTCATACCTAACTCGCAATAGTTTTTATATTTAAACGAGGATAATTTATGTATTTTCCTTGGTGAATGCTTAAATTCGATAATACAGTGAGAACAGTGGAGACGGAACTTATGCGCCTCACGGTCCTGAGTCCAAAAATTAGAAAAGGTAAAACTCATTCAGTAAAATTAATTTTTCAAATGTAAAAATATTTAATAATGAAGTATATTAGTTTATTTCATGTGAAATAGTGGGTATTGCGTATAATTTTCGATCATCCAAGTCTACACTTATTTGTGTATTGGTCATGAGTGAACATCGGTTTTTTATTTTTTTTCGTATGATACACTGTTACAAAAAATCTGAAAAAATTACAGTCAATTGTTTATAGCAAACTTGAGAAACTGTGAAAATATAAACGTGGTCACATCAATAATTTAGCGAAAAATATAAACAATTGTTGGTTTTTAATTTTTTTAACTGCCGTCCACTACTCGTAAAAATCTGAAAAAATTATACATTAATAATTAGGCTACTATGCAGGTACTGTAAAAATATAAAAGTGGTCACTTCATATTTTCAATAAAAAATTAATGTTTATAAACTTTTTTAATTTTTTAAAAATCGATTTGCCAACCAAAAAATCTGAAAAAATTTCATACTATGCACACCATTGGGTATAATATGTGTGATTTTTTTCAAAATTTTCTATCAAGCCAAACGGGAGAAATCGAGAAAAAACCATAAAGTACGTTTCACCCTATAACTACCCCTACGGTAGGGGTACCGGGTTTATACTTTGCAGGAAGGGTTTTTCCAAAGAGCCCTATCGAATGGTATGCCTCAAAGTTAATTACCTTTGGGGGCACTTTTGCCATACTTATCCGGCTATACCCTTTGAATAAGGGATCTCCGCGATCGCAGTGCACTCTGTAACGAAACTTTATTTTCCTCGCATTTTGTAGACATTTTTATACATTACGATTGTTCTCCTTCTATCTAAGCTCCGTGGTCCTCGTATCGACCTCGTGCCGTCCACGTTTCGTCGTCGATCGTCTTTTTTGTCAGTCAATTGTCTCATACTAGAAAGTTCCAGCGGAATTTATAAAATTCCCACAATAATACATTTTTCATGACTTATATAATTAAAACATAAGTATACGATTTTCCGTTGCCCTACAATGACGAGTGACACTCGACACTATCAAATTGAAAATGTTAATGAAATTCGAGGATATAATATGATTTCTATAATATTAGTTTTACGTTAAATTATACGATATCAAGAATCACTGACCAATATTTGTTTTAGCAATTAAATAAAGACAGTCGCGAAACACATCATAGGGAAAGGGTTTAATATGGGAAATGAGTTGTTTACTTTTCATGTGGCATAAGTCAATTTATAATTAGATGTATTTGCATCTAATGACTATACGAAATTGTTCACACTGACAAAAATATAAGTATCCAAGATAACAAGTTCAAATAAATCTTTTCGAAAATTGGCATTATATTTTTAAACGCGTGGAAACGCAAACTGTAAATATTTCACTCTAAAGGAAACTAACTTATGCCACTTTGAAAATAAACGAATTAAATAACAAGTACCTACACATGTTCCCAGAAAACCGAGCGTTATAAAAAAAACATTAACTACATACAGAAATGGTGTTCCGGTTGAAAGAGCTAAGAAGATTTTTTACTTTTTACTGAATATTTTCTGTTCTGTTTTATTGTGGATTAAAAATATAATTTGAAACGTAAGTAGATTTTATAAAGAAGTAAAATATATATCATATTAAATGATACTAAGATTTCATAAAAATCGGTAATTTACCTCGGTATGTTCCCTTGTAAATTTTGAATGTAATAACTTATTTATATTACAAAACTGGAAAATATCTATGAATTAACGTATAAATAGAAGTGTGATCTCAAAATTGAGTTCTAGACACGTGTTATTTCCCATGTACAAACAATTACAGTACTTCCCCGATTCCCAATAATTTAGAAATCATAGCACAAACAATTTAAGTACTCACGCAACTCTCTACTTTAATAATCACCTTCAGAAAAACAGAATATCAACTCAATCTAAAGAATTATCCTTGTTTAATAATAAGTAAACAATGCAATTCTGCGAATAAACAATTTTGCAAATTTGTTACCAATCGATCATTGTAAATATTGACATTCATTTCATTGAACGAACTACTTCGATGCCGCATAATCAAATATTTTCTTCCGAATCACGTTTCCAAGCGAGAAAATCATGGCATATTTTCGTATATCGTGAAATTGAGGTTTTGTTAATAAATATCATATTTTACCCCCTCCTCGTATACACCGCCCTCATGTCCATCGGTTAAGATAGCAAAGCGTGGAAAAACCAGTACGCAGCTTACGATATATTATCGTACTTCATGCATAAATGCATCGAATTGCGGAACCTAAATTCAGAAATTCTATCGTTAGCAACATTCGAACTCTCGACATCCTTTTCACTCGTAGGAATCACGATAATATATTATATTTTTTTTTCCTCTCACAATCAAATCGAACGAGGAGGAAAACACGCCGGCAATAAGGACAAAGACGACGGCGAGGAAATTCTCTTCCCCTGCTTTTGAAAGAACAGGGAATTTTTCAGTTAAGTCGAAGCGATAAATTTACGTTACTTAGGAACCTAGGGCACGTTTCAGCAAGCATTATCACAAATTATGTGGGATACGCCATTATTACTATTTCTAACCGTTCGAAATGGCTTTATCAATGTCTCACTTTTCTTTATTCGCTATTTATAACTAATATTTTTCTTAAATTAAAACTACTACTAAAGTAACAGATGTAAAAGTTTATTTAATGCTTTAGAATCTTTGAGTTCAGGTAATAAAAATAACTTTCTGCTAATCGAAATATTACAGCGTTAAATCCATTGCGAGGGGTGTACTTCAAGGCTTGGTTTATTATACTTTTTGAGGCTGCAATTCTCCAAAATAAAAATAAGACTCGATTATAATAGCAGCATAGATTCAAGATAGAAATTTCGCAATTTCTAAAACTCTGGTATTGAACTAATTATTTATACTTTTCTGAAACCACAAAGTGGCGGAAACAGTGAGTTTACGAGAATCGTCATTTATCAAGATTAATTAAGCAACGAGGATTGGGTAGAAAATTCCTGAAGAATTAAAAATCTCAAATCCACATTTTGGAAAAGTAGAACAGACTGTTTTTAATTAAGCGAGATTAGAGTCTGAGAAAAGAACGAGGTCGCAAAAAGAATCTGATCAGGGAGAACATGCGGTACAATGATTTAACATCGAATCTTCTTTAGAAACTTTACACATTTTTCTGTGCAGAAAAATAAATTATTGCGATAAAATAAAAGATATAATTTTACCAACACACCGATTACAATGTAACAATAACAATAATTTAAGAAACGTTATTAGTAAGTAATTATAATATAATGTTTCTTAACGTTTAGCGAAAAACCATTTCCTGAAAAATGAATCAATGCTATTCTTATCATGTACCTTCAACCATTAATCCTACATCAATAAAAAGTTGGAAAAGAATACCAAGGAATGCTTTCTTCTCGATTGTGTCTTCCATTATTATACGTTGTATGAGAGATATCAACAGATTTTTTCCTGAAAGGATCTCGCGGCAACAAAAATTCTTTTGTCAAAAAAGAAATATTATTTGATTCTTTCGTAATAATCATAATTTATAGATACACATACAAAATCACATTAAATTTAAAAGCACAGGTTGGATAATGTGTATAAAATAACAAACAAATTGTTGGACCAATCGCCAGATGTTAAATTCGAAAATGCATATAATCTTTTGCTCGACATCGACAATGTTTCTTATACTGTTTCATGATAATAGTTATAATGGTCACAGTTTCTATGAGAATAGTCTGCATCCATATGATCCTCAGATCTTAAATTCGATAATGCACATAATCAATTTTTTTCCCAACATCGACAATGTTTCTGACATTCCTTCATGATAATAGTCATAATAGCCATAGTTTATGTAAGAATAGCCTGTATGATAGGAGTACAAAGCATAGAGAAAAAAGTACAGTTGTAACACGCAAAATTCACAGTGGCACGGTAAGAAAAAACTAAACTTCGTTACGCTTTCCTAGCGCAAAGGACATGCAGATGAATCAGCCAACATTGACGCACCTATAATGCAACACCGTGTGTCTAGTAATGACATTCGGCTCTATTGGATTTTGATGCGCTTTCCAGCTGCAGCCAATGTAATCTGGCATTCAATGGTAAATTAATTGCATGGAACACTGAACTCATAGGCAACCGGCACTTAAAAAGTTAAAGCTTTTAACCAAGGCTAATTGTTAATAACAGGCTACTTGTTAATAATATTTCTTAATAATATTTCTTAATAATATTAATTATTGCAAAAAAGGGTCATATAACTTCTATCTATATTTATTCCAACAACTGTAACGATAGATGAATAAAATCGTGTGTTATGAAATTTCGACTAATTAGTAATTTAAATTTGGCAATTTGAATATTTGAAAAGTACCGTTAGACGTAGTTTCTCAATCTTGATATGTCACGATAGATATGTTGTTGATAATGAATCACGTAGATGTACAATCACTTTAATTTGGAAAAAAAAATGAAGAATAGATTGTGGAACAATAGAAACATTGACAAAAAAGGATAAATTATTCTGACAAGTAACTTACCTTGATCGACGATAATGTAGTTGAAAAGGAGTTAAATAGATGTTTCTCTCTTATCTGTCAGTTGAGATCAGCACGCGAATCCAGATTTTCCCGCGTTATGATCGCAATCCCCGAGTGTACTATTGCTACTGCATTCCACCGTATGAACGACACGAAAAAAGCCTCGACATCCTTCTGTCGAAATGTCAGATCAATTTCACGATATAATACTGCGGTATTGTTCCTCTTTCATTCGACATTATTGGATTTTCGATTTTGTCAATTTTATTTTTCGTTTTACCATCTTCAAATTTTCCCACATTAAGTACTCGATAGTACTTAAGAATTTAAAATTGATTTATATATATTTTGTCCGGCATGCTTTTGTTTACATCTTCACACGGACAAAAATTGAATCCGCAATGTCACTTAATATTAAAGAAAATGTACAAGTCTTCGTCAATGCCTAAGTAATCCCAGATGAAATAATTTACAAGACTGTCAGTATAACAGTATTCAATTAAAAATGGCGGCATGAAATGATTTTCACTATCGCATACAGAATCACAGAATCTACCATTCGACACGTACGTTATTCACGAATCCTTTAACTTCCGCACTTCTCAACTTCAACAAAACACAATCGTCTCACAGAACCATTACAATCGTTTACATTTATCTTGCAACCATATTAACAACACTTTTAAATAACATCCATAGAAATTACAACATAAATTCATTTTCACTCAGGTGAATGATAATGTTCATAACTTACAAACCACAATGTTCATTCATTATTTCATATTCACCTGGCATCACCACGAAATTCAATCAAGAATCCCAGCTACCGTATTGATTTATTCTCGGAAAAAAAAAGAAAAAAAACAAAAATTAATAGTAGCAATAAATCCCTCCCTTACTCAACGTTCACAATAAGTCCCTTTCGATTCAGCCAAAATTCCACGAACGGGAACGTCTTTGCAGCTTCGAACGCGCGTATGTAACTGAAAAAGCCGGCAGAATCGGAGCGAATCGAGATGCACGTTGCAGTCATCGCGGCGGTTAAGGGGCAGAGGGTTGGAGGGGTGATGGCAGCATGGTAGAAGGGAAGAAAGGAGAGGTAGCGCGGGAAATTGAGCCGCGAGGGTAGCTCGACGAGGCGCGCGCAGAAAGCCGCGAGGGTGGCTTCGCCCAGGCTGCGTGGCTGCGTGACAGCGTTGTTGCTGTCCGCGGAGACACTACGGCCCGACGTGGTTACCACCCCACGAGTTACCACTTCCCAACACCCTCTGCACACACTCGTCCTCGTCCTCGTCCTCGTCCTAGTCCTCGCCCTCACCCTCACTCTCGCCCTCTACCCTCGCCCTAGTCCTCGTCCTCGTCCTCGTCCCCGACCTCATCCTCCTCTTTCAACCCCCTCCTTGTCCTTGTCGCACGTACAACCCTCTGCGTCTCCCTTTCTACCTCGTTTTGTCGTTTCGGTGCTGCTAACACCCCGAATGGTAACCGGAGGTATTCAAATTTGCAATTGCGAGAGTGAGAGAAACAGAGGGTTCGTTAAACGATTTTCACTTTGCTACTGATGAGAAGGATGAACGTGTAATGATTTTGGGAATTTTTTTTAGTCCCTTATTTTTGGTTTGTGCTTTCATTCTTATTTATCGATTAACTGTCATGGGAATGGGGATATTTAAATTTGAAATTGTGGAGGGGTTTGTTAAATTTCTAGGCGATGATGAAAATGGTACTCAATTTTTAACGAGGTTTTAATTATGCTGTGCTGATTTGACTGCTTTAGTTTTTTTCATTTTGTGTCTATTCCGAGGGGACTGGGAAAATTACGGTATCTGAATTCGTAATCTGGGAACAGAGTTTGTTGAATGATTTTTATTCTGCGGTTTGTAAAAGAAGCGCACTTTGAGCAAAGATTTTTATATTTTTTATTATGTTTCCACTGGGAAATTTTAAGTCCAGTCGAGGTACACGCCCCATGAAGCGATGGTCGATTGAGATATTGACTTTTAAAACGTAATGGCATAGTGTTTCATTTTAAAAAATTGTTATACTGAATTTTCATCCCGAACGATTGTCATTTGGCAAAACTGTATATAATGTTAAAATAGTTTTTTTATTATTCCACATTTTCCTTTATAGTTCATTATATTTTCATAAGTGGAAATACATTTTCCAGGTACGTTCTGATTTTCTAAATGGTTTAATTTCAAATACTGAACTATGTACGAAAATGTATTCCCCATGAAAAACAAAAATAGATTAAACACTGATTGATGCAATAAATGAACTAATGAATATTCACGTTTAAAATACTGTTCGAAGTATATGCTGACTATGCAGCTTTCGATTATTAATATTAACAGAAGATTAATTAAACTAATGTTCAATTCATATATAATATCGTTCTGTCAATTTATTAGGAATATACAATACTTCAATTTTCAATACGATCTTTCAGAAGTCATTTTTGATCGTTCAAATGATCTATAGGTAGCTCACCTGTACATTTGCCTTTTCAAACTAAACGATGAAGTTCCTCTTCCTCATTCATTTCGCCTGTAGCTCTTTTTTTTATCATGTGGCAGACAGTGTCCGACAAACTATGCGCTTTCGCAACCGTCTATCCAGCCGCTGCATTTTTCATCCAACACTGCCGGGTTAATGAATGCCGCTATAAAGTATAAAGTCTGCCATGAATTTATCATGTCGTCTCGTAAGTCAACCATCATCCCATTTGGAGGAAGGTGCACGAACAGGTAAATTGCCGGAAAATTAATCTGGTCGTTAGAAATTAATTCTCTTTGATTATTGTTTACGGTTCGTCCTAGTTCTTAAAGCATCGTTTCTTTGCATTTAACGGTGGATAAATTGCAGTAACTTTATTGATGAATAAATAAATTCGGAAATTTCACATTGTTGTTACCCGTTCTTACAAAAATGGCCGTCATTCATATTTTCTAGTTACAGCAAAAAACAGCATTGTTTCTTTAAAGAAAATAAAAATACTGTCCAATGCTATCGCACAGAATTATTAAAAATTACTGTCATATCGATCTAAGAACGTATTTATGCATTAAATGACAACAATGATACTGTTCCTCGTAGAGTTTCTTATAAAAAATTTTGAGGATTCATTGATCTCGGGAAATAAGCAGGTATTATGTGGAAGCTAAAAATGGTAGTAAATTGTTTTTCTTATTGTTAGTAACTAAGTCTAGTGTGGATAAACTGCGCAGTCTGTTAGAGGTCTTTCTTTAACCCTTAACAGTTGTATGTCTGCACGCAGCCACCACTTTCACCGCTGCGGATGTATGCCTAATCTCAGCCCCAAAACAAACAATCACTCTGATCTGTTAATATGTTTCTGAAGTATATAATTTTTACTAAGATTTTACTAGTTTTGCTCTAAGTGCAATTACACGGATTGTTATTAACCCTTTGCGCTCCAACTACCAGTCTGGCTGACATAACAAGTAAAGACGGTCTACTCCAACTACCAGCTCCACTTATAATATTTCATTTTCTAATTATTACTAATTAGAAGTGACCCTAAACGGACCACAATATGTATGGTTTGTTCAACTCCTGGTGATCCTGGAAGAAAAAGAACAATTTTCTATTGTTATTCATGTACAAGAGAACCCGATCTACATGTAGGCGACAGTTTCTTGAATGGTCATACAAGAAAAGTTTATAAGAAATAAATTATTATATTGCTAAATTAACTTAACCTAATATATGAATAAATTTTATATTATTAATCAATATTTAAGTAATTAATCGATGTTTAATACACTTCTTACAAAAATTTCATCAAAATGGTTTTTTGCCGTTTATGTTATAAAAAAATTGCAACCAAATTATATATTTTGAATCTGAATTGATTTTAAGATACATTGAAGTTAACTAAGTTGTTGAGTTCATTCTCGTTAATAAAAAATCATTTTTCTAAAAATTGCAGCATTTTTTTCAAAGTATTGTGTTTAGAAAATATTGCCTAAAAGTCCGTGGAGTAGACTATCAACAGGCGCAAGAAATGCAAGGAGCGCAAATGGTTAACCACGTGAAATCTTTAAATGGTATACGGATATTTACAATGGAAATTTAAAAACTAACACTCAAATACGGAGCAAGTGAACAAAATTGTTTAAATCAACAATGGTGTAAGTAATAATTGAATCAGTTTTAATTTGTATATATCTTTCATTTAATAGTTTATCATGTAAAGTAGTCTAATTGATTCTCAAAACTTGGTAATCAAACAGTATCCATATGGATACGTATAAATATACAATTTATCAGAACATCTGTAATTTGCGTGTCTCATTACCAATTCAAATACACTTTAACGAGACTTGTGATCCGACCGAGATTTTTCTCCCAATCAACCGCAGTACTCCAGCTCCGCCACGTCAACTGCTAATGATCGCTTCAGTTCCATCTGACCTTTGCGCATCATTAGATGATTTTTAATTGATCACGTCTCTTGTTTCGCCATCAACCGTTTAAGATAAAAATTCAATGGAAAATCATATGTCTATGTAATTTAATGTTGATATGTTATTCACTTTCTTTGAAAAAGACTATTAGAAGTACCTCACATAGCCAGTCTTTTAAATTAGATTACCATAAATTAATAAAAATGTTCGTAATATTTCGACATAAAAAAATGTATCATTTTTGTATCATATTATGTCATTTTACGTATATAAAAAATAGTAATTTTTAATAACTGTACCAAATTATTTATCGTCCCAAAAATGCCGATTGGTATCAATATTTTTAAACACGTCAAAATGCAAGCTCTAGATATCGCAATTATAAAGAAAGTGACTTATGTGTGCCACGTTCAAAATAAACAACTCGTATATTATATATCATGAATGGCCAACAAGTCGTTTGCGACGCGATTTTTGGTCGATCACAGTCAACAGAAGGTCATTTCAACACGCAAACTCCCTTCCCTATTGTCATTTATTAGTACCCAACCCAAAAATAAGAATATGTTAATACTAGATCTACGGCATTCGTCAAATTGACATATTCTTACTTTTTAAAAATATTTCTCTCTATACAGAAGTGGTACAGTAGATATTTCACGTCTATCTTATAACATACAAATTATTTAACTAATTTATTTTTTCAAAGTAATATATATGAATGTACCAGATTTAGCCGTAAATCTAGTGTTAAATGTAAAGATGTTAGTAAGTACGTTGCAACAAATATTATAAAAAGTCACATATATGTAGCAATGCAGATTGAATGAAAGAATGAATGAATGACAGAGAGAACAAGAGAATGACGTGAAAAACAAAACACAGGACAGGAGAACGCAAAGTTAGACATGTGGTAACGAAACGTGAAAGTGTAAAGACGCCATAACTGCTGTTGCTTATTTTTATTATTCTGTTAAGTGTTCATTATAGTTATATCTTTTATTTTTAGTTTCATGTATTCATATTAATAAATGTTAGTTAGCAATAAGACTGTGGATACTATTGAAAAAGTATCCTCACATATATACAGAAATTGACCTGCTATATACACCAGGGGTGAGAAATCTTGAGGAAACGTTTCCTCAAACATATAGGAAGAGATAACAATTAAGTTTCGTATATGCTGTATTACCATATTATGATGAGAATAAATAACAATCTGTTTTTACCATTTCATGTCATATGATTATAAACATTGGAGTCGTGTGAAATCATGAACAAAATGTAGCGTATATTTAAACGTAGCAGACAAATTATTGAAACAGCAGAAACTCCCAAGTACTTTTCAAACGATGACGTACTGAAATTGCATTCGCCGTCACGGTCGTCACCACAACGTATGCCAAAGTGGTGAATGATTCGATTGTCCGGTTGCCGATAGATGCAATTAATCAAGTACCGTGATATCCGAATACAGTCTCTCTCGAGTAAAGGTGCACCGTTGCGTCTGATTAATTTTAAGCGAATCTCCTATTCAATGCGTGTCTATGCTACGCGTATCCTGCTTGCTGATATTGTGTTTAAAATTGAACGAGACGTATACTGACTTTTGACTAGAAACAAACATATTTTTTTTTTAAACTTGCATTGTTGTAAATAGCAATATTTCTTAAGCGATCATAAAGGGTCTAACAGGATAAGGAGGTCAAGAGTGCCCTTCAACCGATTTTATTCGATGATGGGTCTTCGATAGGTAACCATAAGAAACTATTATACACTAATTTTTAATTCGATACCTTCACCGGGAGAGTAGTTATGGGGTAAATTTACAAAATCAGTTTTTCTATTTTCCCCACTTAATGGGGTGCAAAAATTCTGACACATTCTAAACATGAATTCACGAGTTAAGAAGTTTCTTCGAATTTTTCCTTTGCAAGTTCTACGTGCAAGAAATGAAATCCAAACAACATTTTTTAATCGTCGATTTCGTATCGAAATCTTCCGAGCACAACTTTTTTCTTTTTACAGTAATTAGACATTTTTCAGATTTCTTCCATTCTTCTTGATTTTTTGAACAAAATGCACTTAACGAAAACGATCAATTTATCGTGTAATTGTTGAATTTATATTATCGCTTTTGAAATACCTACATCAATGCAGACACTCAATTCGATAATAGAAAAATTGGTTAGAAAGAGATATGTATTCTAATTCGAAAGATATTCACAGCAATTAGCACGGCTTCTGGTTAATTATGTGATGATGTAAAATAAGGAATTATTGCCATTACATTATGGCGGCTGACACAGAAGTGCGTAGAAACCGGAAACGCAAATAAAATGTAGCTATTTGCGGTACAATAAACGAATATTTACCTAAATACTGAAGAACTAAACTAACAATAAGAAACCGCCTCTTGTGGGTAATTAAACATTCATCAATAATGTGGTGATTATGTGCATCTTCTAAGAGATATCAAAGTAACTTTAATTATGTAAACATAAAATGATGTACAAACTTTGCAAGAAGTACTAATTGCAAATACAACGTGATTAAATGGTACGAATAAATGCGCAAAAAAACGTTACACATCTGCATTTGTTAAATCTGTGCAAATATACTTGATCGTTAATTTACCCACTTTGCAACAAATGAACATTCTTGCTATTAAGCGAAATTAAACCTGCAAGCGAAATTTCGCGAGTATTAATTTACTCTACATAAGAAATATTACACAAACACTATGGCGTAACTCTAAACAACAAAGTAACTCGATGAATTTTCTCTCAAATGTTCGCTCCAAAAAAATGGTTAGTAGTGACAAATTATAAGTATAAAATATACTTAAAACAATAATAAAACGAAACAACGAAGAGTATAAAAAGCATCAACATATTAAAAATATAATTTGAAACTATAAAATCCAAAATTTTCGATTTGAACTTTAATTTTTTGTACAATTGTGAATGTAACAGTAAAATAGGGAAGTCTGATTTGATGCAATAAAATCGTGATTGATCAAACATTCGTCGTACCATAAATTCGTGATAGCTTCGAAACCGAGTGTTCAGTCGATATTGGAAAGAAGGAAGATGAAAAGAACGATGCTATCACGGGGGAGATCTATTGTTTACGATTCAATAGACTCACAATCAGAGAAACTTTAGGACAGAATTCTGGTTAGCCGATACAAACGGTTTCGTTGCACAATGATAAATTTCGCATGACGAGGACTTAATTAAATTCATTCTTTTTTTTTGCTACAATAGTGAAATAGAAACAACCATTAACCCTTTTTGCACTCCTAATTATATTACATTTTGTTGCCAGTAGCTCCCAACGCTTTTAACTGTTTTGTTTGAGCTTGTTTGAAGTATTTTACTCGAACTGAAAAATAGGGCAATTTAAATAAATAAAGGAAAAAACAAATTCAATTAAATATTTACTTTATTTGCACTATTGTTGTATCTTGTAATTTGCAAATGCATGGTATCTCTTGAAATAATTTCTAGAATGAAATTCTGCCTTTTTTCGCACGTTAACATTTATTAGTTTAGATTTGTAAAAATATCGAGTGAGTCTCGCTAGAGGAGTCCTTCAGATATAAAGTAACGTCGAGTTACACTCTACATAGGAGCGCAAAAGGCTAATATTTTCATGTAACTAAAAATGAATCAATATTTTTATATCATTTTCTGGCATTACATTTAACATTTAGAATATTAATATTATTTCAACTTTTTAACCAGTTGGCTGTGATTGACGAGTATACTCGTCATGCGTAAAAGTTAGCGACCACTGGTTATTTTAAATTGTAATTTTGACGGAAACTAAAAACTATTCGTATTGCAAAATGTTTGGAATGTTTTAGGGCCACGCTGAAATAAAACAAATAATTAAAAAGTATAAATATTATGATATAGATTTATTCTCATGTCTCGATTTTCGTGACCCATAATATGTAGGTGCGCATTTTCAAAAGAAGTCACCACAGTTAACTGGTTAATATCACTTGTATAAATTGTAGCCAAGATGAGCTACGGTTTTTGACATTATCACATTTTGTCCCCTCATAGAAAATCTGCAATCTACAACTTCTTCAGCTTGTTCATAAATCAGTAGCAGAAACTTCGATCCTCGTCCCGAAACTTGACTATTGTCCACTTGGAATTTTTTTTCTTCCACTCTTCCACAAATCCCCTTTCAATTAACCCTAAAATATCTTTCTATCTTTCACTTTCTACCATCAATCACTAATGCCCTTCTCAGCTACCGAAGATATAAAAATCATGACATACCATCGGACAGAATAACACACATTTACCAGTGACAGAATTCAACGAACGAACAATAGAATACATCGATAAATTCAATGCTCAATGTATTCAGAATTAATCAACGAAGAACGCAATCTATGGTCAACAGGCAACTCAATTGTCAGCAATTACAACTATGTACAATTCAACAACCCCGTCAAACTTAAGCCAACTCTCACCACTTCCAATAATATCGATTTTTAATCGAGTTAATTGATTTATTGCAAATACCAGTTATGAAGAACGATTCATGCAAAGCTCACTTCATGACGGAGAAAAAAACACAAATAAGATTACAGTACTATTTATCATTTCTCATTAATGTATGATATTTATTAAAACTACATGCTTAATATATAAATACAAGGGTAAACACAAAAAAATATAAATAATGCGAAAGTACATACAAACACACACACACACTTACTACTCTAAAATATTTATATACACTCTATCCTCTAGTCACATCTATTTGTCAATTCGTCTATGCAACTATCCGTCTAATCATCCAATCGTCTAATCGTCTATTCGCCCATAAGTCTTTCTTCTCTCTGTACGTCCATTTACTGCGACGTTCCTTTCTCTCTGTCAACGTCTTCCCGCCCTCGTGCCGTCTACATCCATCGGTCGTCTGTTATTTGCTTCAATGTGTTTTTCTAGGAGGATCTGTAAATATTCGCGCGAGATTTTATAAAATTCCCACAGTAATGTGAATTTGTGGGTCACGATAACTCTCAATGACTACTGAGTAGCATGACAAAACGTGATATCTAAAATACCATTGAAGAGTCTCGTCCCAATAAAATCCACCAACATTCATTCTTCAAGAAGACGGTCACGATACATTGATTCCACTCGTGATCGGCTCAAAGCGATAGGTCTGCACCGTGTTGTTATTGTATTCAAACACAACCAATTCGTCTGCGAATTACACAGTATTCGCATTGTACCGGAAGGCTGCAAGCCCAGCTGAACCTCGGGAGCTGAAACTGTGACCTCTGGAGCATGGCCTCCTCGCGCAACCGAGCTGTTTCAGCACTGTCGAACTGCTACTAACTTCGGCCACGACCAGGGGCTAATTTAGTACCATGGAGACTAGTTAAGCCCACAGGACTTTCTATCCCATCTGATCCGATTGAGTAGATCTACTGTAGGTACAGTAGTTGACAGCCTATGTCACAAACTGAAGGTCTCATACGGGACCTTGATGTGCGAACTGCATCCACAGCCCAAACACTGGTCTGTTAAATCAATAGTGGATTACAAAGACCTTTCCGCCATCAGTCGAATTACGAGATACTCTTGTCAGTTCAGCGACACGGACTACTACATCCTCATTTGTCAATTCTCACAATGCTGTTTAATTGAACAGGTTGCTTCACGACCATCCTTTTATATTCTAATGTCATCGTATGCTTTCCTTTGGTTCGCTCATGAAATTGTTCTTGAAAGCACCATGGTGGCTTTATGCTTGGAGAGGATGTACTGACAATTTTATTCAAGGGGTTACAGGATCATCGGCGAAATTCCTGAAGTCTCTTGCGCTCGACTGAGTAGCAGTGCCTGAAGGGAATGTTGGAGAATTCCCTGAATCCGCGTTCCTCTGGCCCAGTGACAGAGCTTTGTATGAACAATGGCACTAGAGCTGCGCTGCGATTGTACTTGTTTATTGTACAAAAAGTGCTGGTAACAGAATGTTGAAAAACGCGAAAATATCAAAGCGGATGTGGATTTGTCATCGAGTTAGGCTCAGCGAAATTTTGAATGTAACTTTAATCTATTTACATCATTAACGTATATACAGGGTGTTCCAGCCGATTTTGACATCTTGAATATTTCGGTATTATGGTATGTAACAAAAAATGTTTCATAGGAAACTTAAATGGTATCGAGTGGAGCATAATCTGGTGTCATTAGTTTTTCCGTAGGTGGACGCGTCAAGGACATATGAAGGTCGACTTTGTTTTTTTAAATAGAATGGGGTACTTTTTTATGCATCAAGCGATACAGCTAGACATTCTTTATAAAAAAGTACTGATCTGTGTATGCCGAAGACTTTAAAATATCTTATACCATTTACCGCAGCACGAGTGTCATATGTTGTTTTAGGCTAAGGGGTTAAGAGCGAAATTAAAACGACACTTTTTCTTCGATATTTTCGTGCCAGACTTCTTTTTGCATTGCATGACACATTAACATAAATGTTTGAAACTATTGTATATTCTGTGTGTGTTTTTTATGAGAAATTGTATTCATCACAATTTTCGATACAATAATTAAGTGTTTCTTTCTTCTGGTTTAAAATCTAGAGGAGTAACAGGTTGGAAGAAAGAAAGACATCACTCCATGTAGAAGTTGTTATTTTTGAAAGTGGTATAATTTCATGTTTAACCCTTTTGGTACGGAAGTTCGTTCCACCGGACAGCTGCCACTAAATGCAACACAGCACCAAAAAAAATGTGTACAATTCAAAAAAACTTTTTTACTACAGCACTTTCGTATCATACAAATATTCCGCTGTGGAATAAAAAAAAAACAGAAGCTCATCTTGACCAAGCGGAAACACCGCACCAAAAAAGAGTGCACAATTAAAAAACTTTTTTACTACAATACTTTCTTATCATACAAATATTCCGCTGTGGAATAAAAACCAGAAACTCGTCTTGACGGTCAATATGTATCAGGAATGTTCAAAATGTACTTTACTAGTTGGATTAAACTAATACTTGGAGATTGGATCAATATAATCAAGTATAAATGGATACGATATAATGTGTTTCTGATATTCGACGGTCGTAACGAAAGAGTTGAGAAAAAATATGTTCAAATTATAGTTTCAACTAAACATTGATATCTTCTTATCGTATTTCAAATGACAAAGTAAATAGACTAAAATATCCTCATGATTTCGTCCAAAAAGGTTCAACTGTTACATTTTATAACATGAAAGCTTTTGTACGAACTGTCAAATATCTCATCGCAAGAAGAAAGGGACTTCTACCGCTTTCAAATATAATGGCACATATATTCATACATGTAATTAAAAGACCTCTTCGGTTGGACCAGCTAAGAGATTACTTTGGTGATTTCAAGAAAACCCAAACAATAGGTTTAGTCAGAAAAACAATGTTTTTCGTCTTTCTGTTGTGCGCTCACTGTCATAAAGCTTGAAGGATTAGTGAAATGTGAGGCTATTCAAAAGTTTGGTTGTTCGTTGGATTTAGTAGAAGCTCAGATAGTATCAGCTATACAAGAGTTTACAGTTTAAGCAATTAAGAATTTTCTTCTGTACGCATAACTCCGACTCAACAGAAAAATATTGACATTTTTAATTATTAGAGAATACTATTTTTTTTTAGTACAGAATTATTTGAGTCGAAATTTGTTATGTCCTTTTAAAAAAATTTGTAGCAATATAAAAGATATTATAGAAATACAATTTTAGCTTTAATTATTATGTAAATATACAGTTAGGACTACAATTATTTGGATTGCTATACAATGATTGACAATGTAACACCTCTCTGAGATCGTAATTTTATCAATTCAATTCTGACAGTCAATAATTCCATACATATTTACTTTAGTATGTAACAAGCGATCGACTAATACAGTTATACGAAATATGCATTGCTCTAAATGAAGTTTCTAATTACATTACGTTGTGGCGATGGAGGCAACTGTCAAAATTCCCTTGTTTTCCTACGTCTGCGTTAAACTAAACATTTGAAAATGTTACTACATGCTTATCATATAGTATACCTGTGACAGATTTCAGGTCTATGTTGCTGACCTTCGTGTTACAAATATTTAAACATTATTATTTACCCTACATACGAAAACATTTTAAAAATCCTTATTATAGTTTAACGGCATTCCTTATATTATTAAATTGTTATTTAGATCATTATTTAGTTGTATTTATTTAATCGATTCAATTATTCCAATCATTCTATTTTCAGCTGATATTTAATACGTTATCTTATAATAAGAAAAACTAACTGAGAATTATCTCAGATAATGATTTTATTAAATAAATACATATGTATATTGTATTACGGTTATCTAATTACTATATTTTTAACCCCTTGCCCTCTGAGTAATTTTTACTATGAGCTACAAGCTACTCAAGGACTATTTGAACAGTGTGGGTGCATATCCGTGGAAAATTGGAAATCCTGTCTTGTCTTTAAAAATCAGCATATACATTTTAAAATTGTGTTTTGCAATATAAAAAAATGTAAAAATGTATAGAATTTACTAAACAAATTCAAAATAGAAGCTTATCAACTTCCATTACAATGTCGCCGCTACGATATAAAAAGGGATGAGAAAGAAGTCACTTGGGACGTAAGGGGAGACTGCTCTCGCACTACCGATCTCTTTCTATTCTATATGTCTGCTGTCGTCTTCATTCATAGTCGTAGCTATTCACATTCATTTAAGTAGGTAAAATCGGTGTCTACCAATCTGATAATAAAAATATCGTGCGTACGTCAATGTTTCGATTTTCACGATCGATTGATGCTGTTGCACTCCGTTCCACGGCTTTTTCTTTTCTCTCTTTGTCTCGCAGTGCGATTACCCCTCAAGTGACTTGTTTCTTATCCCTTGCAATAACAATGGAGTGCAAAGGATTAAATAATCTTGAATGCCGAAAATGGAGTTCAAACTTACAATTAGTGTTCATACGTAAAAACGTAACATAGATTTCACAGTTTTAATAAGTATACGCACAACGAGAGAATGGCATAAATATTTAAAAAATTAGGAAAAAAGGATGAAACGCCAAGGACATATGCACGTGACAAATTGACGAGAATCAATTATAAAACAAACTGTAACTGTAACATAGGCGGCTGCGTTAATGTGGCGTGATGAGCCAGATTACGCAGTTATATTAAGTGACCCGATTTGATCGAATATCCAAATCAAAGTGGATATAAAACGAATAGATAAACGACCATACTCATTCAACCATTTTATACAAAAGGCAAACTGAAAATATCTGACAGAACATACTACTGGTAAAGCTCAAACGTTTTTTAAAACGTTTTATTGGATACGAACTTTATGCTTCCTGGAATATTTTTGAAATGTCATTTTTATTATACAGATAATTTCAATTTTAACATGTTTAATGCCTACCGCATTTCTCTCGTTTCATCACTTCAGCTGATGTAAAACTTCTTCTATTAATTCTATTGTTTGCCAAATCTTTCTTGATTTGATTGTTTCTGGAAGAGATATTGTC
This sequence comes from Cerceris rybyensis, assembly GCA_910591515.1. Taxonomy (NCBI): domain Eukaryota; kingdom Metazoa; phylum Arthropoda; class Insecta; order Hymenoptera; family Crabronidae; genus Cerceris; species Cerceris rybyensis. Next base: position 11,693,945 of record OU342793.1, read on the forward strand.
AGAGTGCAAAAATAAAAGTAATTCATGAAAATTCCTGCATAAGAGTACAACTGAAACAGATTGAAGAAGCGCGTCAAATATCAAAATTGAATGCTGAAAGACTTAAAAAATCAATAAATCTCCAAATACGGATCATGGAAGGTAATGAGTTAAAATTACATCTTCATGGAGCAAAAATGTTAAAGGTAAAAATAGTTAAATATTTAACAATTTGAACGTCTTGGTAAATTCATGAATATTATCCGTAAAAGTCATAAAAAATTGCATTGAAATAAGGGCTGTCAGCCACCAATAATTCTCATGGTATTCAACAGTTTAAATAATGTTTTAAAATCAGCGACTCTACGACAGAGATATTTAAGTATACGAGTACATGTGAATTTGTCATGTTTGTTTGGAAAAGAAATTATAATTAGCATGAAATGTTTACCCTAATTGTCAAGTCAAAAAGATTTAAAATGTTAATAATCACAGAATAAGCAATAGATTACAAAAAGTCATTCAGACAGAAGAAAAATCAACATGGTGCAAAGATTAATAAAAATACTACATCATTACAACTAAAAAAGAAAATATATTTAAAAATCGAATAAAATTGGAATAAACAAAGCCGCCGGACCAATTTTAAAGCACAATCAATGACACATATTAGTTAATTTACAAAAATAATTTGACCTCCTAATCAAGAACGTAGGAAGCACTTCTTAAACTAAACTGCAAATTAAAAAATAAACTACTATAGGTAAACTAAAAAATAAACTACTACATTGGACAATTATTACTTAATTTAACTCGTAAAATAATTTCCATCTTTCTCAAAAATTTGTAAATGTTCCATAGCTTAAAATTAATTGCCCAATAACATACCAAAGGCTTCCCCTGCAACGTCCAATCCGTAATTAAAATCAATCTATCATGTTAAGGCAGACAATAAGACATTCAACAAAGCAATTCCAATCTCATAGATATGCAGAAAAGATACAGAAAAAGGAATTTAAGGAGGAGGAGGAGTTAAAGTCACGTGTATTGAAGAAAGAAAACCACGTGCTTAAGAAAGTGGAATTTTCGAGGCTAGATCATCCAAGTAGATAGAGTTAGTCTGACAAAGCCAGTACGTGACCACTTGTACCCGAAGCAACTTTCCCTTGCATCTTTGGTTACTAACACGACATCGCGTGTAGGACTTACTGTGGCTCTTTCTCTCACTATTTTTTCCTCGCACTCTGTGCCGCTCTTTTATACACCTTGAGATAAGAACGCAACCAAGGTTCTGCTCTAAATAGTGAACGGTACCTGACCTTCCGACCTCGACCGTCGCCGCTAAGGGATGCCTTTACCGATACGTCAAAGAAATTTTTCGAGATCCTCAATCTTCGCTCATACAGCTGCGGTAGTTGCACTAATAAATTACGTAAGAAAAAAAATTTATATGCTAAAATATACCCCCAGTAACCTTCACCTTCAATTGACTCTTTGAGATTTGTAACATTTTTCTTCTAGAATTAAAATTCGACGGATTCATTGAACGATGATGATGTCGTAAGTGTATTTTTTTTTTATTTTTTTAGTTTTTTAAAAATTATTAGTGTTAGTTTTATTGGTGTTTACTAGTATTTATACATACCAAGAGGGATTTATGAAATGTAAAGATTTGTAAGATTGTTTTGTAACACTGGAAGTATTGGTTGACTGACAAGTATTTTTAATTTTTAATTAATTTTACTTTATTAACGGGACAGGCCCTTTAGAATTCCATTATGATACATTAGAGATACAGTGGTACAAAGTGAATCGAGAAATACATACATGCGCATGTAATTCCGTAAATATAAAAACATTTTAGATATGAAAATTACATGGGCATCATTGAGGTGCACGAACTAAAGAGTTTTTAAAGTCGAATATGGAGTAATTAAAGGTGTCCACCTCATCCTTTAATATGTTAAAATTGATAGCCATCCGATTTATACAGTTGAACATCCCATATTTCGTGCTCTTTTAGATCGAACCAGTGAGATTTCACTGGTTCAACCAGTGAATACAAATCTCACTGGCGAACCAGTGAAATTTGCGCCCGCTGCCGCTACGCCATGCGCCGTGTTTCATTTTTGAATATGCTGACGAGTGAGATTCACTGGTAAACCAGTGAACTTTGATGGCCGCCGAGATCACTGGCGGAATCAGTGAGTGTAATTGGTAAACAAGTGAGTTTCCACTGGCGAACCAGTGAAATTCCACTGGTTCGATCTAAGAGAGTGGAGTGCTTTTCTTGGTATAATAAGGCAGCGTGACGGCGAGCTGATCTTTGAGGTACATTCATTTTTATAAGCATTAAAATATCCGGATGTAATATAATATTATGTAGGACCTTATAAACAAATAACACATCCCACATTATACGCCTTTTTTGCAGGGGCATCAGGTTTAGGTGGCTAGAAATCTATGTTATGACTGGAAATCTATGTTGCGCGCGTTCAATTGCATTACAATGATTTTTATTTGGATTATTTAAACAGGAATTATACACGTTACAAAAATATTTGCATTGTTTAGTGTTTTTGTAAAAGATGTTGATAGAATGATATAAAGAAATGATGTGCTTCACAACGCCTCTCCGTTTGATTTAGGGATGATTAAGAATTCAAACATCATTTTATTATTATAAACGGCAATAGTTGTTGACAAAATGTAATAATTACTTGTGCTATTAAGTGATAGAATTTTTGCACTCTAAGGTGTTTAATTTGACGCAAAAAATTCGTGAAAGATTCATAACGCCGGTCGACAGCAATACATCAGAGTTACCGTTCAACTTTAAACACTTTACGCTGACAATGAGTACCACTTGAAGAATCTTATTAGCAGAAGGCCGTTCTAAAGTACTTGTATTTAGTGCACCTATGCAATTTTGTGACGTACAATACAGAGTATCAAATTTAGTAGTGTATTGCGATGACAATTCTCAGATTTTGCGGTATTTACAGTCTACCTTTTTATTATATTTACTATCTTATGAACAATCACGATTCAACTTGAACAGGTTTGTCTTAACAATTTTGCAATATCATGACTTACACGTGTAATAATACATCGTAAATCGTGAATAACGTTTCGACATACAAGAATATGAAACACATCCTTAGTTAACATATTGTACTTTCATTGCAAATTGGAGGAACTATTCCAGAAAATAAAAGCAATGAAAATCCTCGGTTAATATGTAATTTTTCATTTAATAGATAACATATGCATATGTCTATGTTATGTAATCATCTCGCATATTTGAGAAGACACAATTATTAAATTATTGTAAGATGAAGGTTGTTTTTGTTCGGTCGGTGACGTCAAATGTGACAAGTTGTGTATTTTTCTCTTCGTAATGAAGGACGGCTATTTGTCGACCGGAGTTTAAATAAAATACTTCTTGTTCAAATTTTTCGATACGTTTCGGTAACTGTATGTTACCCTCTTCAGTCGTAAAATTTATTAAAAGAAGACCTAGGATATTTTTCTGTTTGAGGTGGATCTAGGTCTCCTTCCAACATCTGAGACAAAGGGCACCTAGGCCCACCTCAAACAGAAAAATATCCTAGGTCTTCTTTTAATAAATTTTACGACTGAAGAGGGTAACATACAGTTACCGAAACGTATCGAAAAATTTGAACAAGAAGTATTTTATTTAAACTCCGGTAGACAAATAGCCGTCCTTCATTACGAAGAGAAAAATACACAACTTGTCACAATTATTAAATTGCAAGAATTAAAGTTTGAGTCTGCTTTCAAAGGATGTTTTTACTAACTAAGGGGCTGATAGATGAGTAAAAGTTAAGCAAGAGACACTCAGCGATACCAAAATTTACCGATCAATCAGTTTCCGATCACCAAATTTTACCGATCAATTTACGAATATCAATCAGTTTATCATCCGTACCTTCACGGAAGAAATAATAATCACTGAGTAAAATTATTATAAATGATACATCTATGACCCTTACAACCTTTTGTTCTGTGATTACCCCACACTAGCCTTTATTACTGTGAGTGATATAGTTTACAGCTGCTTCCTGTAAATAGTATGTCTATCGCAAAATGTACTATTTTGAACTATTATATATGCATAACATCAAGTAAAAATCAAATTCGTGTGAAAAATTGATCAAACATGTTGCATAAAACTGCGCATTTACTTTTAACCTCAACAAAATTGAAACCCCCATTTTATAATATGAATAGTTATGCACAGCAGGTTTCAAAAGTAGTCGCCATGATTTTCAAAGGTTGTTCGACACCCTTGGATTGATGGAGACTGGAAAAAAACCGCCACGAGATTCGCGAAAGAGTAGCAACTTTTTTTATTGGCCCATCGCATTCGTTTTGTTACGAACATAAAATGTTTGAGAGGAATCGTGGGTCAGAAACGAACCATTCTCACGCAAATTAACTTTTAATTGTGTCTTCGCGACTGAATTTTAGCTGAATAAGTCAGACTTCCAGGTTTTCGACCTTTCGGAAAGAAACACATGAGATATCCGTACTAGTACTACACGAAATTAGAAAATTGAAAACTAGGTCACCGAACCAGTAAGGAAAGCACAAGTGTTTATGTTTATTTTCTTCGTCCCAGGAGAGCCTTTGAGCGAACTTGACTCCAAACGTAGGTCACTGACATCTTCGTACCCTCCGAAAAATTACACGATAGATTTCGTTTAAAAATTAGTCATTTTCACCACCTTGTACCTCATATTCACCACTTAATACAGAAAGATACCGATAATAAAATACATATTAAATATTCCTTCAAAACCTACTCCTCAAGTAAGTTTAATCAAAATCAATATGAATTTAATAAAAAAAGTTTCACTTCAGCAGAAATGATGAAAACAGTAAAATACTGGTGGCATTCAACGTGTTAAGAACACAATGTGTGATCGCACTTATAACAAACCTACTAAAATCTCTTTGGTGGCTGAGAGTTGACACTCAATGGCAACGCTAAAAGTGCTTCGGTGGATGAGAGCAGAAGTACGACCGCCAACTAAGGATTGATACCACTGTAGGGATGAATTACCAAGTAGCCCGTAAAAACAGAGTTATTTGCTGCTATTTGTTTTTGCGAATATCTTTCGATTCAAGGGTGTAAAACAACCCCTGGAAGCCATGACAACTACTTTTGACACAGCCTGTATGTCGCTGACGAAATGCAATGCTTTTCACGGTCGATGACTGCTTGACATACACGTTTAATCTTGAGAGCCTCTGACTCAGGAACGTAATCGAGAGATATAGAGCAACATGTTTCGCAGCGCAATTAAGTCATACCTTGAACTACCAGCTAAAATTGTTAGCAGCCTTGTTCGAAGCAGGTGCTGTAATTTAATGTCAAAGAAGTCTCCAAAATATGACTCCATAAATAAGACGTTTTTTCGTCTGACAAAGAGAAAGGGTAAGAAAGTGCCTCGATAAAAAGAAAGTTCTTTGAGCGTTGAGAGGAAAAAGCAAGAAGAAAGAAAAATGAAGGTGAATAAGTGCCAGAGGTTTTATGGTAGAAAAAAATCACGGGGTCAACAGCCCAAAAACTACTGTTATCATCAAGACGATTACTTGACATCGTTTTCTTGAAGCTACCGTAGGGTTCTATTCGAAATTATCTTCGCTGAGCCCCCAAAGATTTAGGATGCTCGGCTTTCGGATAAAACGAAACAAATGAAACACTAAATTATTATATATAAATTAATGGTCTTGTAGCATAAAAAAAAGCTGGACGTATAAAAATAAACAGTGAGTAACTTTTATTGAAAATATCTAAAGCTATAAAATAGTGAAACTCGGTAAACATAAACTAATTAAAAAGTAACTTTTAATACTCGAACTCTCACGAAACTTTAGTTCTGTTCTCTCTTTCTTACTCTTCACTCAGTAAATTCTCAACTCACGATTTATTCTCAACTAACAGTCTCAAAAACGCTTTTGACGAAGTTTTCAAAACATCGAAACTGCGTGAGGTGTCCCTAAACAACTAAATCGAAGTTCTGAACCATTGTCTATTTCATGAAAAAGCTTCTAAAATATCTTCATTTTTAAAAGAGACAATATTTAACATTAGAAATATTTTATCCAAGGCAAATCCTCCTGTCATTCTTAACATACATATTTGCAAAATTAATAAGACTATCACCGATACCAATAAAATTTAGTTTCTGTAATTATCACAAAGAAGGGTATTCAATTTTTCAATAATAATAAAAATAAATTTAATAATTTACGGCGCCGCAACAAGCAATGTAAGAATATCTCATGCCACAACTGAAACCATTATACCTCGAAATCATTTAAATTGTAATATTTACAATATCATTATATCGCTGCAAAATAAAACTAACGCGTAATGAGAAATAAAAGAGGAAATCGCGCAAAAAGTGTAACGAAATGCAATATTACAAAAATAATAACACAATTTCTATTTTTAATCATTTGTAAACATTTTTGCCAAAAAATGAAGTATAATAACAGAAACAACATACGTACACTATGTTTATACGCGTGTAATTAATTCTCATTCATTACGGCACACATGCAATACACCATATGCGCTACGACCGTCGGCTTTTACTTATAAGACACAGTGAGGCTGCGCTTGGCTGATCAGTAATTGCTTCGACTACTGAAACACGGTATGTGTCGCGCTGGAACGTTTACGTGGAAACTGTATTAACGCATAAACGTCGCTCAGTCTGAGATTCATAATTAATACTCAAGAGAAAATACAAAAGTGTAAGATGAAAATTTAATAGGATTGGGTTTCTCGAGCGAGTTAACTAAATCAAACTTACTAATTAACTTGTAAAATCTATCAAAAAGGAAGCCTTAAGAAAAAGTTGTACAGCAACAGAAATTATTATTATTATTATCTTAGAAATTGTGTTGCATAAAGTCTATTCTAGCTCGACATTAACACTAGATCTACGGGCGTTGGATCTATTATACTTAAATATATTACATAAATCCCTCTTCGAAAAAAGAGCGATCAACCAGCATTCAAAACGATTAATTAAATAATTTCTATATTATAAGATACATATGAAATATTTAGTGTAGCGCGTTTCTACAAATTTGGAAACTGCGTCTAAAAAAGTAGGAATCCATTAATTTGACAGCTTATGTAGATCTAGTGTTAAAATTGGCGTAAGAAATATAATGTAGAGTCACATTGGACGTAAGAGTGCTAAGAGTTAATAACAATAGTAACAAGAATACAGAGGCTTATCGATGTAACTGATCGCGCAATAAACAATATGATTTTTCAGCAGCGTAACCAGACAAGAATTCTTCTCGATTAAAGTCTGCTTTCTCGGGAAAAGCTGCTTTATATATCATTCAGGGATGGTCCAATTGTTCAACTTGCTATCCACTTCTCCGGCGCTCAAAGTTTACCTTGAGTGGCCCAAGCACCCCTTACTCATCGACATTACGTGTTTGCCAACTAATTCCTTATTTTCCAAAACTGTACTTGGACCATGTGTTTGTTATTAACACGTTAAACGCGACATCAATCTGTGGGACTGACAATAAACTTTTCGTTTGGGTACAGTCGGTTCGTGAAATATTTGTTCCCCCTAGATCTTATAGGAGAACATCTTGAGGTGTCACTCACTTATTTTAATAAAACTCAGATATAATATAATTCCTATAAATCATTTGATACTTATCTTTTTTACCGGTCGTTTATGTTAAGGGGGCGAAGACCACCCCCAAAATTAGGATTATAAAGTATATTTTAGCGAATATCTCGGAAAGTATGAGAGATAGACTAATGAGATTGTTTGATAAATTTTTGAATACTCATACACTTCTCAGATTTTCATCTTTACTACGTTGTAGTAATTGTATAATGTTCAGTTTCTTTTTAAATACATTGTACCTTTTGTTAGTTTCAATGAAATATAATATAATAGGTTACGAATAAAGTTAATTAAAGCGTTATGGAAAGTAGGTGAAATATCACCTGATTATATTTTACTTAACTATTTTTGAGGAGCGTATAAGAGTTAATAAAGGCATGATGAAATTTTAACGTGAGAAAGACTAATAAAGGAGCAGTAATAATCAAATCAACCTTTCGTTGTATGTCTAAATTAAAAATAATGCAATTTTACTGTCTTCAACGAATGATAATTCGAATTTCATACAAGTAATATAATATGAGTTTCTTATGAAATTAAAATAAATATTTTTTGCAAACATATATTGATGTAAGTAAATGTGGAATCAAACATAGAAAATTGTGTCCAGTCTTTGGAAAATATTTCATGCGAAATTATTAATTTTTACTAAAATACACAATCAACTACAAACTAGAAAGTGTTCGTTAAATTCAAGAGTCTGCACAGCCGTGCAGGTATTAGCAATTGTATGTATATTTGCACATAACGATACGAGTGATAATGGAATAATTTGATAATTGAAATGAACACAGTGACAATTGCACGAACCATATACAAATAATAAAGTGTAACAAGCTCTCGTACAACGTGGTTAATATGTTACCCGTTGCATGAAATCGTGGGAAAATGAATCAAACGAAATTGGCAATGATGGAAATGAAAATGGTATACCTACTATGGTCCGGTAACTGGTCAGTAGCGATACTGAATCTCTCAAATAATACGTATGAATTTAAATTGAACAGAAACAGTAACTTAATCCATTGCGCTCCTTAATTTTATTAATATAAATATCCATTGCCAAACTTAATTTTATTAAGTTTGCCTCATGTAAGCAAATATAATCTCGGAGAATTGTCTACTATTGAATTTTCATTGTTACTTAATACTAGGAACAATTTTAGGCACACCGGGATATTTACGTTAAGATGCAACATTATTGTTGATTTCGAAAAGTTGATAATTAATAGATGACACGTTAAGTGCCATAGAAAGCTGTGTCGAGTGTAGCTCGTCATAGGAGTGCAAAGGATTAACACGTTGTCAAAAATAAGTTTCTCGAAGTTCTTAAAGGTATGAAATATTTACTATAGGTGAAATGTAATGTCTACTGATACCAAATATTAAACATCTTCCTTCTAAGAGTCTTCACTTTCACGTAAAACGATGTTGAGCATACAACAAAAAAAGCAGTTTGAAAGAAATGAGTTTTACAGACATGAGATGGCAATTTCTTTCCATTTCTTTTTTAAATTGTTAAAATGTAAGTTCCTTAATAGAATACGGCATAAATAAGCAAAATATATTTAGCTTTTGTTTTTAAACAATGATTTAGAATTCCTCCCAGTTCGATCAGATAAGAACTTTTCGCTCCATTTCGCCACTGACAATCAGATATATAGGAACAACGGTTTACGATCCGGTATTCGCCATTATTTGACTTCGAAGACCAATTCTACGCTGAATCCATTAACTATTCTTAATCTAGCTTAACTTAAAAAGTATACACACCATTAGATATCTACGAGTTTTTCATAATTTTCTATGAAGCCAAACAGGAGAGATCGGGCAAAAACTGTAAAATACAGTTTCACTTTGTAACGACCTCTACAGTAGGGATAAGAAAGACTTGTTTTAAGAGACGTATCAAATAGTATGCTACGAGATTAATTTGCTTTGGAGGCACTTTCTCCATCCTTATTCGGCTAAACCCCTTCTGATGCTTTGGGTCGTGCGGGTCAAAGGGTGTCCGCAGTGGAAAGGAGCCGGATCATAGAACGTCGAAACAGACAAGTTCTATTATCCAGGTGGGTACACCTAGGTGTACTTCACCTCGAGGCGGCTAGACCTTGAGGGCTGTACCCCAGATGTGGAATTATCCATAACAAGTCACCCCCATGGTTTACGGATATTTCGAGGTATACTTAACAATTTTTCGGGGCCCACCTAGACAAGGGTAATACTTAAATTTCCTTTTCTCTTGAACAACAAGAGTAGGGATACAAGATAGGAAGGGTCAAGGTGTGAAAAAGGGCGCCCGGTGGTCCTCCTAAGAGAAGAAACAGAATAATTGAGAGGAGTGGACAACGAGCCACGACCGATTCGCTACTCTGTAAAAGCACAAAGTTTGTACATTGTTTAAAGAGAATAAAATAAATCACTTTGCAATCGGTGAAAACAAAAAACACGAGGTAATATGACTGAATAATGAGAAATAAGTAGGATTTTTTTAACGACAGAATAAATATACCGCTAGGAGATCAATGTCTGATCAGGCAAAATCGATTTCTAGAAAAATCGTTAAGAAGTTAATAATTGCTGTACGGTCGAGGGCAACGGTAAAAATGTCGTTAAAACCGGATAAAAAGGTGTCAGTGATTGATAATTGAATATTACTTTGAGCTCTGTAGTAATAGTCAAATCTACTAAGAACTCTAATAAAGTCTACTAAACTCTGTAGTAGTCAAATACCAATTTATGTTTAGGAAAATGTTTCTACCTACTTTCAGTACAAATTCTAATGTACCGAAAATAAAAAGAAACGAACACACTAAAAATGAAACTTATTAAATTGATATAACTAATAACGAAATTGCTTATTTATTCATTCTACAACAACGTTGCGCAATTAAAATATAATTTTAACTGATTATCGCAATTTCAACAAATATAGTCATTCCATATTCTGACTAGGCTTAATGGTACAGTTTTATCTAAATAATATAACAAATGATAAAATTACTTTAAGTATCACACCGAAAAAGAACAAATGTGAACTCTGAAACTAATAAAACTGTACATCATTTTACATACTAGAAAACATAATTGACAGAGTGACCACAAATTTTGTACAATATTATACACGGTACTAAAAATAATGAAATTCTGATTCCAAAACTTCCTCCAATTAATGATATAATAACATTAACAAAATGTTTATTACTAAATGCACTGATATTTCTTCGTATATCTATGTGCTGTTTTAAACAGTCAATGTAAAATTTAATGCAAAAAATTGTAGATTTAGGCTCCAAAGTACATATAATTTTTGGTTAAAAATAAATTAATTGTATTATATAATTATCTACTATATGCAAGTTACATTACTAATATATTATATAGTATAAAGAACCGAACATCGCCTTTTAACGCATGTAGAAGTATTATATTATTGTTCATTGAGCTTATATCCATATAATACAGTCATGTAAGAAAACATGACAATCAATATATATATATATATATATATATATGTTATATCCGCTAAAGTGTTGAGATTTCCCTCTATAAGCAAGAATTTTACATGCATATATTATATTATGAAATCACAAAAAGTAACATTAATTTTGGTATTATTTGTTAACTTTAACATTAAAAACATATATTAACATAAACTCCAAACATTAAGTCGGTATGCTCTCCTATGCCTCGGAGATCCTATACTTAATGGTTGTTATAAAACTTCAAGTTATGACGTCAAAATAAATATTTTTTTAATTTAGATTATTACTTTACCAGTTAATCTTAAGTTGTCTTAAATCACCCTCTGTGTGTTAAAAAAAAACTATATATTGATGACTTCCACATGTTAATAATAATAGTTTGATATAACTCATCTTAAGTTTAAAAATTAAAGTGTAATGTTTATAGTGACTTGAAATCGTATTTGAAACTCTGAATGTCATCATCAAACGTTTTTCTCTTTAAGTTTTAGTACCCATAGTAAGGTGACTTCCCGTAACAATGCGTCACATGGGAAAGAAATGGGGTGATTGGTTTTTCGAGAGATTGCGTTTCGTGGTAGATTGAGTTTCAGTTTAGATACAACTTAGATACCGTTCAGTATATAAATTATATAGTTATGCTCTCTATTGATCTTAGGCAGAAAGGCCCTTTACGATATTAAATAATCCTTAGCTCTTTTAATTAGTCTGATACACTTTAGTTACCTGGTATTTCCTACTGTTTTCTAGTTGTTTTACTTACTCAATATATTTATATATAATAATATATATATTATTATATTTAATTAATTAGTGTATGTGTAATATATATAACATTGAGTTACAAATCCTGATAACTACAATTAGTGTAACTCACCATCACCTTAGACCTTCTATTTCTACCCACTAAAAAGTAATTCTATCGATTTTTACAGCTTCAAAAAATTTCATAATTTCATAGTACTAAGTTCTCAAAAATTATTGACGATTCCACACCAACGTCTTTATCAAAAATATTGACTATATATAATTCTCTTGTACTTAAATATATACTTAAATATTTTAAAAGTATTAAATAAGATTTATGACGTTAATACTTTCTCATGAACTGTAAAATACAAAATGTAACAAATGTGTCACGACATAGATGCATTAGTATTCACATTGTTAATCTTGTAACTTAAATGAATATATAGATCACAGAAGCTAAGCCGGTATACCCTGTACACGGCAATACATTCATTGTTATCGTATTGTTTGAGACATGTGTAGTGGTGTTAACATTAATTCAAAGGCAGTATCCTTTAAATTTGCACCACGTAAATTTGCCTCATGCAAGTCGGATCCTGATAAGTCACAGCACTGTAATGAGTATAAAAACATTCATGTCTTTCATAATATAAAAAATAAAGAATATTTTGTAACAATTAAAATACTACCTCCAAATCAGCTCCAGCTAATACAGCAGATCTCAGATCACAGTTTCTGAGAATTGCATTTTTTAATGTTGCCACTCTAAGATTTACTGCAGCCATGTTGCTGCCTTCAAGATTAGCGCCTTTAAGATTTACTCCTTCCATATTTGCTGGCAGACCACCAGGATCCTCAAAATTACATGAATGGAGGTTAGCAGCAGTAAGATTTGCGCATAGCATTCTCACACAAACAAGCTGAGCACCTTGCAAGTTTGCATAAGAGAGATCTGCACGTTCAAAACAACAGCCTGATAAATTTGCACCTGCTAAACTACAACCCCGCATTATTGCATACTGGAAAAACAGTTAGAATACACATATTATAATGAAAAATAACTATTATCATAAAATCGTATTATATTTAAAGATAATTTTAGTTTCATTAAATTACCTTGAAATTAATATTTCGTAGATCTAATTTAGAAAGATCAGCACCAACAAAATCAACACCTTGGAATCTAAGTTCTGAACCTATAGGTGTTGACATAATTGCTTTAAGTACATCCTTTCGAGTTAAAGACATTAAACAATCTTTCTGAGAATCTTCTCCTTCAACCAATGGATTTAATATTTCAATAGCACCTTCTATTCCATAAAATTTTGCTTCTGCCAGCACTCCTAAAATGAAATAAATTTTAAGGTATTATATTTTACCTTACTAAGTTCATTTAAAACTTCAAAATTAGATAAACATTATACCTGCTGCATTGACATTAGCATCCAAAATCATCTGCCCGTGTCTCAAATAATTTAACAATGGTTCAAAATATGTAGGACTTCTGTCTATTAAAAATGCCCCTGTTTGGTCTTGTCGACTTGGTAGTATTATTTGTTCATTGTTTTCAGTGTCAGTAAACATTCTATTGACAAATTTATCATTCAAACGTTTATATAAATATTTGAAATAGAATATTTTTAATTTAGGTTGAAGAAATTGTATCTACCTAGCTAACATACTCGTTGGTTCCTTTTTTGTCAAAGTATCTCGGGTTGTTGTAAAATATTTTCCACCAACATTCAACGTAATCCATTCTGACTTTTTTCCTAATTGACTATTGCTAAATATTTTATTCCTAGGAATAAAATCTTCTCCACTCGAAACATATAAAACATCATCATCTCTAAAACAATGATGAACTTACTTCAAGACAATATAAAATGTCATAAGAGTAATATTTATTAAAAAGTATGTATATACATTAAAATTAATCTTATATTATTTTCATTAATATAAATCAATTATTTTACCGGATTAATTTAATATCATCAACTTCTCCACCCTGTGGAGTAAAAATTCTTTGCGCAATTATATCAAACTTTGTGCTAGCAGCGCTTAGTAAGTCATCCAATGAATGAGTCACCATAAATACCTGGTACAAAGAAACAATAATTTTCATATTATTTTAATCTCTAAAACATTCTTACACCGACTATTATAACTTATACCAGTTAACCTGCATTAAAAATTTTTTTTGTAAGTTTTACGAGTTTTATATAATAAAAATTCAATATTATAAAGAGTAAAGAAAGAAAAGGGATAAATAAATACACAAAAATGACATAACAAAAAAGTAACTTTAATATAAAAAACATTGCATGGAATACAAGACAAGAAGAAAAGTACAATTTTATCATTTATACAGAAAAGATTGCACTTCACCTTGCCATTTACATCGGTTCCATTCACAAAAAGAATTACTCTCTTCATAACTAAGTATCGTTAAATTCTTATGAAATAAAAATGTAGTACTAATAACAAGTACTAGCAAAAGTAATTAGATAATGAAAGTATTATACTTAAGAACGAACAAGTAGTCATGCTATATACCCTATATACCCTCTGTCAGGGCTGTGCAACTCAATGTAAAACTTTTGGTCGCCGTTGCCGCAGCGCCGCCTGTTATCCTGGGATAAGAACTACAGCGCAACTAGCGGCACCTGCAGCACGATCATAGAACTAAATAGGAGAACGGGGCAAGGGGGGCGGCTTTCAAATATAGGCGGTTCCTCTAAACGTACAGTTATTTTTTTCTTATTTAGGTGTTAAACAAAAATACGCAAAATATATATGTACATTGATTTATTTTCGTTAGATTTGCATATACACTTACAAATACATCTACTAACACTTATTTACGATTGTTGTAACTTTTACACTGCACTGAACTGTTTATAACACTTCTTCTTGATCCATATTGCTATCTGAAACAAGAGACAGTAAACAAATTAGAACACAGTAAAAAAAGTATTGGTATAAAGAATGTGTGCCCTGTGTACTAAAAGATTTAACATTTATCGTAAGCCCATCTATCGGTATACATGTGCACCTATTTAGAAAATGTTTCTGAGCAGAACTGTACAATTTATTAATAAACTACCTCAAAGGTATCAGAAAGGAAGAAATACCGAATTACAAAAGTGGAGAATAGAATAAGTTAACTAATACCTAATATAACTAATACTTATTACTATGCATAAATCATTAAAATGCATTCGTTATAAGGGTTATAACTGGTTATAACTTAAAACAAAATGCGACAAACTATGATAATCATAATAAACTATAGAAGTATCAACAAAATATATGTAACTTTGGTTTAATCAATTCAAAAGGAATATTATTTTATGTTTTAATCTTTATAAAATATGCTAAGAATTGCAATATACTCAGGCGGATGCTACTCCACGTAATGGCGTTCATCTTGGCGGGACAAATCAAATGTCTTAACTTCGTTGCCAATTTTGGCGGAATCAGTCAAAAATCTTTAACTGTACGTATTTTTTCAGATATTTTACTTATTTGCTTTTACATGACTGAGGTAAACCAATTTTTACCTATTTATAGTCAAGGGCAAGCAATTCCAAAGTCATTTGGAATGAACTTGCAGTTATATTTCAATTAGAATTATATTTGGCTTTTATTTTACCTACAAACAGTTTAGATTTGATTTGAGTTAGGTTTCTACTTCCACTTGAATTCAACAAAGACTTTTTTGTTATTATTTTTACTCTATTGTAAGCCATTTACAGTTTTGCTTTTAAACTTGGTTCGTTTAAAAATTTATATGTTAATTAAATTCGGCAGTTTTTTGTTTAATTACCAACGATTTACGTTTTATTTGATCTTAATTTATATTTTAATGATGTTTGGTCTATTTGTATTTAATTATGGAATTCGATAGAACGTACACACAAAAAACCGTATAAATTAGAAGTCGGTAGAGACTTGGATGTAAAGAAGAGCTACAGTCCATGATGTCCATGATGTAAACTATTATGTTGGGCCGCTCCTTCCGTCAATAAAATAATAGTAACTAAAAATTAGTGCCTTTGTTTATGGATGCAATTTGGAAGCATCATAATTTTAATTATGATATTAAAATAAGTGAAAATTACACGCATTCGAATATTTTGCCGCGCGGAACAATTAGATGACAGATGTCAACATGGTGTCCAACTGATGTGTAAAATGTCCCAACTTTTAATTGTGCATTAACTTTTTGAATTGATTTTCGATTTCGGATTTTTGAATAGAGGATATTAAAATCTATGTATCAAAATATTATAAATATTCCAGAAAAAAGTAAATAATTTGTGATACTTCAAAGTAAAGCTTAAGAAATATGTTGACATTTATTTGTTTCCTAAAGTAAAATTGAGTAACACCTTGGATTTTACAGTTCTGACATTTAATAAACATTGTGTTTTGTTTCATTTGGGTGTTCCTAGATTCTAAACAACGGTAACATGTTGGCAGTATTGTTTACTTTATCTATGGAATATTAACCTAACGTAAAGTCCGTGAAGTATGGCTGCATACTGTCTTATGGGATGACTTCAGTGAGAAAAATGAATAACTGTTTAGTGTTCGAGTGAATTATGATTATGTGTAACTTTTAATTTAACATGGAATTAGGATTATCTAATACATTATTAGCAGGTGATCCACGTTTAGTGGATCATATCGTGGGTGAAGTTAAATCTCAAGGGATCTTCGATCAATTTCGTAAAGAATGTATCGCTGATGTTGATACAAAGGTACACAATATATTTCTGACGATATTTTTGGAATTTCCTAAAATAAAAAAACAGCTACTGTAAGAATACTCTTATCACCGTTCAAAAGAATGTAATGATTACGCTTTTTTGTAACCGTTATTAAGTATCTTACATTATTATTCCTTAAGCCAAATGTATATCAGACATTAAAAATTCATAAGTAGAATGTAAACACTACGAATCTTATTGTGCCTATATTAACATTTGTATTAATATATTGCAGCCGGCATATCAAAATTTACGTACAAGAGTTGAAGGATCAGTAAATTCTTTTCTTGGCAAGCAGCCATGGAAACCAGATTTAAACAAAAATCAATTAAGAGAAACTTTACGCAAACATATCCACGAAGCTCCATATTTGGATGCTGGCGTGGAGCGCATAGTAGATCAAGTAGTGAATCCAAAAGTTTACTCCGTCTTTATGCCTCAAATTGAAGATGTAGTGTACAAATTTTTAGGTATTGAAAGACCTAAAACAAAAGAAAAAAATGGTGCATGTGGCCTTAAGGATTTATTACCTAAAGATTTAGATCCTGTTTCTCCAGAGTCTGATAAAAATAGTCTAAAAGATGTATCTTTAGAATCTGTGGACACGATTGAAGATCTAAAAACAAAAAACGATGAAAAACTTTACAATGAACGAAAATCACAAGAAGGCGAAAGTGGTAATGAAAAATACAAAGGCAACAATTCGGAAAATGGACAATTTTCTTTAGAGGAAAAGGTATTGGATGAAGCTAATAAACTTTTTAACAAGACTGGTAGTAATTTAAATTTAAATACATCTGGTAAGTCAGACGATAAAACAGAAGAGGATGAAGAAGATAGTCCAACTTTTGAACCAATTGATATTATGAATTTAAATGAGTCTAATATTTCGAATGATTCGCATCTATCAGGAATATCAGAACTAACTAGCCATAGATCTAGAAGTCCTGATTTTTGTAATGAATTATCACGAGACAATTTCGATTATAGCAATCAAGATTCGCAACTTAGCAAAGTTTCATCCGATACTCGGTTATCGATTGTGACTGATTTAGGATCATCAAATTATGCTTCAACGCCAATCCATGATGTAATGAAAGAAGATGTCAACAAAGACAAATGTGATGTTAAAAATGCTAAAGACAATTTTAAAGCTGTCAGAGAATTTGAATCTAATAAAACTAAGAGTGGTAAAAGTATTTTTGAATTAAATAAGAATAAAGATATACAGGATATTAAAGAATCTAAAAGCATTAAGAATAATTTATCTTTTAAAGAAAATTCACGAGATGCTTTAGACAGTGCTGTGAAAGATAAATATGAACATAAAAACAGTAAGGATAAAACCAGAGATACAGAATCAAAATCAAAGTCGAAAGAAAAGAATCATTTGAAAGAGGAAAAACATCACAGGGATAAAAGTAGCGATAAGAAGAAGCAGAAAAGTCATAGTAGTGTAAAATATGATAAGTATGACAAAAATAAATCTAAAGATAAATGTGATCATGCAAAGGAAAATGTAGAAAAAGTCAAGGATATAGATAATTCTAAAGATATTTCTAATAAATTAAAAGAAGAAAAAGGGGCAGAAACAGATAAGAAGGACAGTAGCAATAAAGAAGCAAAAGATTTGAAAGATCTTTATAAAGAAAAGATTAGAGAGCTAAGAGAGAAAAAAGAATTAACGGAAAAAGAGAAATTAAATAAAGATAATAAAGATATAAAACCAAGTAAAGAAAATAGAGATAAGAAGGATTCTCCAAAAGATAAAAAGTCTTATAAAAAAGATCATAAAAGTTCCACTTCGAAAAATTCTTCGTTGAACTCGCATGAAACAAAAAATAATAAAACGTCGGAAAAATTAATTGATGCAAAAGATAGGAAATATGACTCGAAAGATAAGAGTAAACGGGATGAAAAACGTAGCACGAAAGATGATAAGCCAAGAAACTTCAAAACAGATTCGGAAAAATCAGAAAAACAGGACATTAAAAAAATTTCGAAAAGCGATAAGGAAGAAAAGAACGAAAAGTGTGAAATGAAGAAAGATGTAAGATCAAGTAGTGACAAAACGAATGGTAAAAAGGATGTAAAGAATCATTCACAAAATAAAAGTTCGAGTAGAAGTGAGAAAGGAGACAGTAAGAGGGACACTAAAAGTGAACTGCAAGTAAAAGATAAAAAGCGTAGAGATGATAAGAAGACTAAATCGAAAGATGATCACTCTAGTTTAAGGAAAAATTCTAATGATCGACGATCCACGGACAGAGATGGTTCAAATGGATCAAGTAGTAAAAGCTCCCAATCCAGTAATTCCAGTTCTAATATTATAAACAGTAAATCAAATGCATCAAATTTGTCAAAAGAAACGAGTCATGTTAGTAATTCTAGCAGTGAAACATCAGACAGTATCGAAGAAGCTCACATTAATGGTTTAAAATTATCATTGGAACAATCAAATTACGAATTTGATAAAGGTAGCAGAAAACTATACAACGAACAAAAAGCAGATGAGAGCAGTAATGATGAATTATGTACTAAAAAAATAGAATTAGGATCCATAGAAACTAATTTGCCATTAAAAAAGCGACCATTGCTCAGTGAAAATAATAGTAGCTTATCAAATGAAGTGAAAGTTAAAAAGCCAAAATTCGCGAAGAACATACACGAGGCTAAAAAATTGATGAAAATTCGAAAGCAAATAGAAAAACAGAAATTTAGAGAACATAAGAAACCAGAAAAGAAATTATCACAAAAAGTAGAACAGCCAACACAGTCAAATACTACAGGTAATACTGATAACTTTGAAAGAGTGCCAGATGAAGAACGTGTACAGATTATAGAAATACCAGATGAAGAATACGAAGAACCATACCCTGAAAAGCAAACTAATCTAACATTGGAAGAAAGATCGAGAATAATGTTAGAAACTGAACCAGGTACAAAGACTTTGTTACAAAGCCATTCTAATTTAAAATTGAATTTATCGGACATGGAGTTATGTATAAGGCAGTCATTGTGTGAAACGATTCCAAGTAAAAAAATGGAAGAAACAGTTATGAAAAATATGAATTCTGATGTAGAAACAGACTTTTCCAATAATGAAAATAAACAAACAACACAGAATATACATGCATCTTCTACTATAGTAGAAGCAGTAATAGGTAATACTGGAATAGAACCTGAAACAAAAGAAGAAGAAAGTGCTGTAAAAGAACGTATTGAAGTTGAAAAAAGCCAAAACAAGATGAATGTATGTAAAGAAGAGCAAGAAATATCACGAGATTCATGTCCCTTGGATACTGTAAAAATTAAGGAAGGCAAAACGATAGAGCATCCGCTTTCAACGGAAAAAGTAAATACAGGTACTAAAGATTCTTTAACAAGTGAAGAAACGCTCCCAGGATTAAAGTCTACAAAAAGTACAGAAGAAAACAGCGATCATGATGTAAGCAAGACAACAATTAAAGAAGTTAATACACCAATTTTCAAAGATGATGTAATGGCAATTGAATCTACATCAACAACTACTGAAGACAATGAAGACTGTCGTTACTTTAAAACTGATAATGAAAAGACAGAAAAGTTTTCCAACTTTTTGGAATCATTGGAGTTAGTAGAAAATGCCTCTCTAGAAGATATAATAGAATGCTTGGGTGGGCAAGTTGTGTCTTCAGTGCCAGAAGCAATGGCACCTCCTCTGCCAAAACGCAAACATTCATCTAGCCCATTGACAGACATATTATTCAATAATTCAAATAATAATAACAATGGTCATAAAAAGGAATTAAGTTTAGGTAATGAAGATGCATTGAATAACGTTAAAAAAAGGAAATTAGTACCATCCAAAAAACAAAGACCTCAAGCAAATTTTTGTACTCCTCAAGGTCTCTTAAATGGAGAAAATTTTGTCATGCCTCTAAGTCCAGAAAGTGATGTATCTGCGACGAGTGAAAAAATTCCATCATCTAATCTCATCAAGGAAGATAAGAGGTATGTTTTGAATACCGAATTTAATGAAATATATGCTCTATAATTTTTTGAAAATATCCTTAACGCATTGAGCGCCTCTATATAAAAAAAAGGTTGGTGTTTTTGGCTGTTATTATTTCTTTGTTTAAAATATTGTAAATGTTCCGTAATACCATGTAATATACTTGTAAAACATAATATTATATTCATATCTGAATGCATGTCACAGTATCCAAACTAATGCAAGTAGCCTATTCGGCTAATATATGTTGTGTGTATTTGGATACATGGCGCTTAATGTGTTAAAATTCTTAAGAAAGACTAATAAAATATGTACATAAAGTTTTTGTTGATCTTATACAATGTAATTCTGCAAAACAATATTTTATTATGTTGAATATTATGTAATCACATTACAGTAAGAGTTACTTTTATTGTAATTATATTGTTAAATGTTACATAGAAACAAAATATTATAAACTTTTATTAGTGTTTATATGATTTACTGTAATGGAGACTTATTATTATTGTTATTATTAAGATTCGGTTAATTTTCTAAGGTGCCTATTGCATAATTTCAGCCGTCATAGAAGTAGTCAACGTTATTCCAGTGATGACTTGTACAAACCACGTCCACTATTTTCAAGTTCTTCTCGCCGAAGTAGAAGATCTAATCAGGCATAGCTAGTGGCATGTAGTCTCAGGTGTTAAATCATCTTACATCTTATATAATATCGAAATCAAGTTCTTACTTTTAATTCTAGTAGTATACTTTGCATTATATTTGAAATGAATATTTTTAACTTCATTGATACCGATATTATGACCAACTAATTTATTATCTAATACTCAAAAGTAATGATATGTATGAAGTCTTTAATATTTATGCTGTTTTATTCAATGAGTTTCATTTGCATCAGTACAATGATAAAAGTTCTTAAGTGATAAAAATTTATCTTTGATGGTGGTAGTGATGTATATACATTGTAATGAGTTTGTAATTGACTAACAATTTTACTTAATGAAGAAAACTGGCAGTATACATGTATAAACTACATGACATGTTCCAACAAAACATCTATTCTAATACGTTAGAACTTTCGTAACAATTTTTCGTGTAAAACTACTGAATTCAGCATAGTATTAACAAAATATGCAGTTGAGAAATATTTTTGAATAAATGCAGACATGTTTTTAACAAACTTATTTATTCCAAATATAATACAATGCTGTACTTGATTTCTTGTAGAAATTAGAAAATTGTGCAGTATATTAAAGAATATACACTAAATTAAAATGTACAGCTTAAATTTTGAAACTGGAACTCGGTGGAAAATTATTTTCAAGGAAAGCATGTATATGTATAAATTTTACGAATGACATACATTTAATTTATATCCTGATACAAGTTGATTTAAGTAATGCATACTTACACATGTAAAAAGAAACCGTAGCTAATCACTTTTCATGCAATAGATTTTTTATGTACCAATTCAACTAGAAAATACTTCCCACTTGTAAAACAAAGTATGCATGAATTAAATTAACTTACAGCTCAATGTAATGCAAACATATATTTACGACCAGTGGTGTGCAATTTCTATTAATGTATAACTAGGTACATTAAGAATACTACATGTCTATAATGTAGCAAATTGGATAATTATCAAATACATTATTTGACACAAATAATATGTTATCGATACTTTAAAGCAAATTTTATACATAATTGCAAAAGTTTTATACTTCTATTGTATAGTTTTCTTTAAATCTGTTCTTGTTTCTTGAGTGTATAAGTTGATAAAAAATATATATACAAACAAGTCTGACACGGTAGAAGTAAGAAAAGTATGTTACCATGTTTAACAAGAACTTTGAAATCGAAAGATGTACGAATATTTCTTTAGAAAGTAACAATAATACTGTACATATTTCTTGATGTATCCTATTATCAAGTATTTTACAATTAAGTTGAACTATGAAGGTCGAAATTAGAAATAATTATTCTGTGATGCTAACATTGAAGAGAGCAATAGCTTTTATCATTTCTCCAGAGATATAATGCAATAGCAACGAGTAAAACATAATGTAAAAATACATTTGGTAGAAGGTTGAAATATGTTTTTTCATCTAATTAACGGCCGTGTGGTGTATTATATTCGTCATGGTTAGTTACATACAATAGTATCATTTAAAATCGAAAGGAAAATAACTTGAAGTTACAATGTTACATTTTTACAGAAATGTTACTTACATTTGTTAATAAGCATATTCTTAATTCTGTATATTCATAAGTTTGTATAAATATATATATACATATATATGTAAAACATGAGTATGTTATATTTTATTAATCTGGAAATATTGTAGAATATTTTTTCCAACTTTTTAAAATATTTATTGCCATATGTATTATAGTAATGCTTAACAATGAAATTTATATAACTCAATATTCCAATGATCGCTTTGAAATAAAGCGAATTTTTACATATGTGTTAAATGGTTTCTACATATTAAAACCTTTACCTGATTTCAGCGATCAAAAACTTTTTATCTTTGACATGTTCTACGAATATAAAAATTTCCTGAAGCAAGAATATAAAAATCCTTCTAATCATCTAGTTAACACTTGAACTATTAGTGTTAAATCTATTGTATTTAAATATGTTAAATAAGTACTTTGGAAAAAGAGAAATCAAGAGGTGAAAAAAATCATCGATTTGACAATCTTTGTTTTATAAGATCAAAATAGAATGTCTGCTCTATGGCTCTCCTACAAACTTAGAGAATTTTTTAAAAAATTGGGAAAGAGTCAATTTGACTTGCTTGGTAATTCTAGTGTTAAATATGACAAATAGTTAAATAGATTGAAGTATAATATGATATTTGTGTGCATGTATACCTAATCTGATAATTGCGTAATATTTTAGGGTAAAAAATATTACACAAATAATGTGTACTAAATGAAACCGTTCTCGGATAATCAATTAAATAATGTGTTGTATTATCCGTTAACTCATCGCATTTTCTTTCGATCAGTGTCATGATTGAAATTGCGTCAATCGACCTTCCCATTTAACCGAGCCTCATATGTATATCTGTGTGCATCGCGATCAAAGACCTTTACGTATTATTTACGGTATTATGTTATAATGTCTTCATTTTTACGTAGAAAGATAAATCGAAATTTCTATTTTCATCAACTTTGCTGCAAAAAACATTTATCGTACTCAAGTGTACGGGTAAGTCGTTGGTATCGCAATTGCTATAAATAGAATAGTTTCTGAGATTGTGTTTATCACATGCTACGTACACTTAACTCTTATGCATTTACATAATACCTGCATTGTCTCTCTTGTATAGAATTGGTCTTAAAATATTGAAATTATTATTAATGACTACACGTATATATTTACGGAATCAAAGGAAACTTTTCAATTGTGTTAATCGGTTGCATCCGTAGTACAATCGATCGAATCCTTAATTTCGAGATATTCCATGAAACATTTAACGAAATTTTATATTTAAATGAAATGGAAAAAAGAATAACAACTAAGAAAAATAGAATTTAACGTACAGACAAATGTTTATGATTTCGAATAAACAAAGCCGTTTATAAATAATGATACTCACAATGCGATAAATATTATAGAACTCGATGTATACATCCATAACAGATTTGAAAATATGATGTAAAAATGATCGAAGTAAATGTTTTGCGAATGTTTTAAACATTTCGAAGATAATATTAACAACAAATTGGATAATTTTTAGAACTTGAAACAGTTACCTCAAAAATTTCCATTAAAGATTAATAACATGTTATTAGATATGAGAGACGGGGAAATTTTGTAATGCGTTGTAAGATCCACTCGATATTATCGATCTATGTAAATGTAACAACTCGTTTATTCCATCCACAAAACCGACGCATCATCTGCATGCTTACACGATATTCCGAGTATTTATTAAATTCACTTGGCATACGTACGAACCACGTGGTCGAATAAGACGCATGCGCGGCAGTGTATGCCTACCTAACCTCACTAATTCAGTACTCGTGACGATTCGTGCTAATTATCGTAAAGGAATGCAATATGTTCCGAATTTTACAATTTGCTTTAAACCTCTCGCATACTTCAATGTATAACTAAATGAACAAGTTAATGATGTACAAGGATTCCTTCATGTTGTGAGTCTGTGGAGGGGATTGAACGTCATAAATTTGCGTATCAGGGGTAGCAGCATTTCCAACTCTAATACGGTCTCATTAAGACACGATCAACGAGTACGATTACGTCTCATCAATCTGTACGAATATATCTCTTTTCATTTTCCTTAGACGTATACCATTGAGGAAAAATATCGAAAATACATGTTATTACGTTAATGTCAGCACTGCATCGGTTACTACTGAAAGCGTATTGCCCGCTATAAGAGCGGACGGTAATCGCGGCACTTTAAAGCTGTGAATTGGAATTCGTGCCGAAGAACTTCAAGAAACATGAACGCGGATATTTATGAAAGTTTGCCTACATCTTCTGCAACCGTACATATGACAGCAGGTGCATTTGCTGGAATAATGGAGCATTGCGTGATGTATCCGGTTGACAGTGTCAAGGTAGTATCTTTAATTCGATGCACGTTTTTTACGTTATTCTTTACATAACCTCAACCTTCATTTTATGATATTCGATACTGTTACGTTGTAAGATGCAATGACATTTAATACTGTTATGCTGAAAATTCTGCGACATATTACATGACGATAAATATAAGATTGATAATGTTTCTGTCATAACAGGAAATTTTGAATATGCATTACTTTCCTTTTAGAATTACTGCAATTAGTTCTGAGAATTCATCATCACTATTATTATTATTACTATTGTTATTATAGATAAACAGGAAAGTACAATTTTCAACATATTCGAGGCTGATAGGAATACTGCTGGATTATATCATGTTCGGTCTTACAGAATTACATTAGCCATACATTGCTTCTTTCATAATTCCCATATTTGGTATCATTATTTTATTACTCTTAGGAATGTTATCTAAACACAAATATCCATTACAAAAGTATAAAATTTTATAGTTGCTTACTTTATTCTTTAAAGCATGCATCAATATTGTAGGAGAAGCTTTCAGAGGTATCAATCTGTCAATATTGCCGTATTACAACAATTATTATATATATAGCTAAAAGTAATCATAACATTTAATAAAAACATTTTCATGTTCTGTCCATAAATTTTAAATATCTGTCTCGACTGTTGTGCAAGATTTCTTACACTTTTGCAACAGTTGTGATCTCATAAGGAAGGGTTGATAATACAGCAAATATATGCTCCTCGTTTCATATTTATTTTATTTCTTATCTTTTCTTCCATTGTATAAATCTGTGAAATAATTTCTTTCATGAGAAACTTATAAAGTCATTTTTAAACTTATTTAAATACCTTTTTAATGTTACAATATAATGAAGTTATATAATAAAATTCTTTTATGTACATCCTTATACATTTTCAACTTACCTGTTATGTCATAATACAAAGGAAAATTGAGGTTAATTGCAGTATTACAAAGTAAACACTGCACACGTGCGCGCGCGCGTGTTGGACGTTCACATGTGTTCGTTCTTGCGCGCGCGCGTGCATGCTGCAAGTTTGCACGCAAAAAATGACAATAAGTAAAAATTACCTAGATTACGCATATGATATGATATGATATTGTATTATATGTATGTATCTGATAATATGAAAGAGTGGAAGGTTTTTATACAGAGTTTGAATTTCAAACATGCATTACATAACACCTATCTTAAATCTGTGTAGTAGTACATTCTATTTTTTATCTACTTTAGCTTTTTTTTTCTACTTTTTATAATCTATTCCAGGTCTTACTTCCATATTTGATTCTAGAAAAATTCAATGTTTAACATTACATTATTATCTAATGCAACATAAATTTTATCATGTTAATGTATGCGTCATGTCCTTAGTAAAATAAATTAAGATATTTTCCAATTTCTATTTTATATTTCTCGTATAGTTATTGATAAGAATTATTATTTCTGCTATCTTGAAGTGCTACATAATTCTTACTCGCAACGTAAATCTTTGAGGACGAATATTAACTGATAATTATTGTGCAGTTAGTTATCTGCAAGTCATGCTAGTCAACACTACCTCAATAATTTGGTATCAGTCTAGCATTATCAAAAAAGTAGTAAAATGAAATTAATTTAAAATGATGATTCATCTGATATTGAAATTGATATGCATTATATATTTTATATATGGGTTTTTTACATTTAACTATTATCAGATGTACATTTTGTAGGAATGCATATATATGTATTATAATTTCTGCAACTAATAAATAAAGAATTAACTTATTTATCAATACCTTTTGTATTATTTTAATTCTTTATTCATTTTTAGACTAGAATGCAAGCATTAACCCCTGGTACAGGTGGAGGAGGAGGAATAAGAGCAGTTTTAAGTAAAATGATAAAACAGGAAGGTTTATTCAGACCAATTCGTGGTATGAGT
Source organism: Cerceris rybyensis (assembly GCA_910591515.1). Taxonomy (NCBI): domain Eukaryota; kingdom Metazoa; phylum Arthropoda; class Insecta; order Hymenoptera; family Crabronidae; genus Cerceris; species Cerceris rybyensis. The sequence continues at coordinate 11,721,160 of OU342793.1, forward strand.
GTTATGGTTGTTGGAGCAGGGCCTGCACATGCTCTATATTTTTCGTGTTATGAATTCCTAAAAAATAAACTTTTGAACTCAAGAGTTCATCCTCAATTTAATCTTGCTGTTTATGGAGTTTCTGGTTGCGTGGCAACTCTCCTTCATGATGGTATTATGAATCCAGCTGAAGGTACAATTTTATAATAGTATTTGGAATTTAAACTTTTGTAAATAAAATAGTAATCATATATTCAGTGCATGTATGTTACATATAGCTTGAAACCCTATTTTACTAACAAATTGCCTTATTAGCATAAGCTAAAACAATAGTTTGTTATTTCTGGAATTTCATCCAATGACAAATAAAATTATTGTATTTCAGTGGTTAAGCAGCGATTACAGATGTACAACTCCCCATATCGAAATGTCATAATGTGTGTGCAGCACGTGTATCAAAAGGAAGGTGCATATGCATTTTATCGAAGTTATACCACTCAATTGACTATGAATGTGCCTTTTCAAATTATCCACTTTATCACTTATGAAGTTATGCAAATTGTTACAAATCCACAACATGTTTATAATCCTACAGCACATATGGTATCTGGTATGTACATATCTTATTTTTTAGGAAGAAACCTCTAGAAAGTTTGTTTTTAACCCTTTGCGCTCTACGACCTTGTCGATCAGGCGAAGTAGCAATTCTAGACGATTTTACGGGTTTGTGGCGAGTGCCTTACAGGTCACATGAAATGAATTTATATACAAATTAACTTACAAAAACGTTATATTTTAATATGTCATCTATATTTACACCTTTACAAATAAAATTTTGTAATAGCAGGGTGTGTAATTTTGTTTTGTGCGATAATTTACGAAACATTCATCGAGGTGCATGCTCGATTTATCTTAAAACGTATTGCAATATTAAAGTGTTTCTTGTCTTCTACCTAGTTTGGTTCGATAAGAACGAACCCTACAACACGCTTTTGACCTGTGATAATCGCAGGAAGCTTTCTATTTAGCCTGATTCCTTGAAAATTGTAGTTCTCAACGTCGAAGTTCGATCTCGTGGTTATAGAAATTTCCGTTTCAATTGGTCTGTTAAGATTTGTATAAATTTGTTACAATGTTTCACTCTTTGCGGAAGAACATAAACAGCTGAGGAACCTATTAACGAATCAGTACTGCATTCCTATAAATGAGAGGTGATGATATGTAACAAAAACAAGGACTGACACCTCTCGAGTTGCCACTTAAAACATCCTGATGCCTTAGAGGTGCATCTCGAGTGCAAAGGGTTGAATACATGTAATAGGTAAACAATGGTTAACATGTATTATAAATGTACTACAATAACTTAACAGGTGCACTGGCAGGAGCTGTTGCAGCTGCAATAACCACACCACTAGACGTGTGTAAAACACTTTTGAATACACAAAGTGGCATACATGCTCAAGGCATGATAGATGCTTTCAAAAAGGTTTATAGATATGGTGGTATAAGCTCTTATTTCCGTGGTCTAAAGGCACGTGTCGCTGTTCAAACTCCGGCAACTGCTATTTGTTGGTCTACGTAAGTATACAACACACAGAATTAAAATTTTACTACAAATAATAGAATGAAATTTTGAAGTACAATAATCCTTTTGTTATACTTGTCACCAACTTTTACCTCGACTTTCGCATAATTCGCTATTTCGCACGTTTGTAAAAATTCAATTTTTCAGATTTTTTTTTCAAAAAAATTTTGTTTCCATGCAGTTTCTGGTACGAAGTGCCGCAGCTCGGACTCACTCACACATTGCCTATGATTTTCTAACAATGTAATATCGTTTCTAGTATTGCGTACTAGATGTTAAAGAATCTCATGTTTACAGAAAAACGACATTAACATACACATTTTAATATTTTTCCTATATCTCTCTACTTTCAAACATTCAACATTCGTACACATTTTGAGGAACCAATTATATGCGAAAGTCGAGGGCCGATTGTCGACGTGAAAGACTTTTTAACATATTTGAATACCACATTTATTTGTCATTTAGCTATGAGTTCTGCAAAAATATATTATGTGAAAAGCAAGATGATGAATATAATGAACCAGAAACTAGCAACGATTCAAATGAAAATCAGACTCAGACTGCTTCCAGTAGATCTAGTCGTTTACAAGATGTGAGTGCATATCTAAACAAAAAGGCCCCAACACCTGTGTTACTTGAAGTGACTACGAGTTAAGTATTTTCCAATCCTATATAACTTCATCTTTGCACACACGAACTGTTAAAAAGGGAAAGTGAATGTTTTTCGTATTTGAAGAGTTTATCAGTGATGAGTGATATTTTGTTAATTGATGAATTCAGCTGTTAGTACGGTATTATTATTATTATATATATCTATATATAATAATAATTTAAGAAGCACGAGCATTGGCACTTGAAACTGTCTGAGCAAGGTGCAGGCCACAAGCTCAATAGTATAAAAAGCATGTATTGACAAATTTTTTAAGTTAACTTTAATACATAGCTGCTTTAAACAATATATATTCATTGTAACAGAGTTATTGCATTTGTACATCTTTCAATCAAACATAGTAAAATAACATAATAACATACATTATGATTATCTATGAAAATTTATTATCCTAAATCAGCAGAAGAAAGCATGTAGTAGTTGTTTTATGTTTTTGACATTGTCGAGTTTAAATATATTGAACAGATGTCTTGTTCTATTAAATAAATTTACGGTTTAAATATCACACTGAAAAATTATACAAATACATAATTAACAATTTTACTTCAAAAAATAAATATTAATCGACATTGATATTATTGACTGCCAGTCAATATACGGGAAGGAAACGAAATGCTATTATCTATTATACTGTTCACATGGAGTAATGTGAAAAATACATTAAAGATAAATTCTAAAAGACATAATTGAAAAAATTTTGTGCATATGGTATATAAATCAAGAAACAGATAATTTATGTATAGTGAACAGTGAGTAAATTATATTTATATAACGTTTTTTCAGTCTATTTATAATTCAGTTTATATCTTTTTGTGTTGGAGTGTAATTTATATGTTAGTTTATTCACATAAATTATTCAATCTGTAGGAAATTGAAGATATAAACAATGATTTATATGTTGAGACGAGTCGTATTTAATTTTGAATCGAAGAAACATCTGTACGTTGTACCCGAAATATCTAAAATTTATTTACTTAAAACACAAGTTATATTAAACTAGGTTCGAATAAAGCAGTAACCATATTGCACTCTGTTTTAAAACGCAACCTTTAATTTTTTATGCTCCACATGAATAGTGGACTAGATTACGTAGCATACTGTACGACTAGATAGCAGCCCACTTCAATGGTGTATCATACATTTAGACTATGAAAACAGTGGGATGCATATAAAATATTATTAATAACGAATCATATGTAGCATAATTGGATCCACATAATTAAGCAATAATATCGGCTTGCAAATACTGAATAGTATTGAGAATTAAAAAAAAATTAAATTATAGATTGAAAAGAAGCAAAACGTTTAATATTTTACCTATAAATAAATATATACGGATAAATATATAAAGATTGACTTTGCATCAGATATGTTGGTCTTGAGTTAAAACACTAGTTAAGTGTTACATAAAAACGAAGTTGATTTCAATTAATATAAACAAATCATTTATTGTATTAATCTCCAGACCAACTGCAATTAGCATAAAACAATTATTTTGTAAAGAAATGTAGATAAGTTAATATTAAACGTGTACAGTATATAAAGGAGCAGGACTAGAGAAAAGAATGGCAACGTCATTGTACGATAAGTACAATACATCTTGATTACTCAAGTACAAATTAAGAAACTTTTCTTAGTCAGTTTGTAATATAAAGCAACCACGCACCTAAATCTTATAATACCACAATATTGCTTCCTATGGCTGTGATTACTGAGTCATTTGATGTTGACTTTAAGGGGGAGTAATATCATGTGAAAACTCATTTCACGCCATATTTATTTATTATAACAACATTGTAATATTATTCATTGTTACCAATTCTATTGTTCAATATTTCAAGATATCAGTAACATCTATACTGGTAAATATATAAATGAAAACCATTAATCACTATTTGAAATGACCCATAATGTAACATATGAATTATATTCCTCTGAGATTTTGAGTTCAGTTTTGTTAGATGAAAATCAAATTGTCAGTATAATGATTTATAAAAATTTAGTTTGGGTTATATTTTCATTATGCTATATTTATGCATACAGTCCGATAAATGTACGATGGCTAAGGAGCAACGGAATCTCTCGTTTTCTTGAACGTCTATTTCCCTCATTCCATTTTTGCAAGTCCCAAACCCAGCCTCTTAAAGTAAACACTTGAGGAGGCTGGGTTTGAAGATTTTCTAAAACATAGTAGTGGAAATAAACGGTTGAAAAAGGTGACTCTGCCGCTCCCTAGTCATCTTTCAGTTGTTAGTCTGTACGTGAATTCTTTATATATAGATGTAATGTATATATAAATTCACTATCGCATGAAATATATGACTATCTGTATTCTATTGGACTCATCTAATTTTGTATTTATAAATTAATTAAAATGTATTTTTTGCGCAAAGATTGACAATATGAAATTTAAATACATTTCTCCTAAAATTCTGAATGAATACTCACTTTGTGCCTAATGAATATTAAAGTAAGAAGTAATAATGTTAAATAACTGACTTTCGTTTCTCTAATTCCAAAACTTGCAATTTACAGGAAATACAATAACTAGTCAGTTCCCAACAGTAATTTAAATGAACATCAGTATATGAGTCAGTCACATAATAATTTTAGAATTAATCTCAATGATAATGTGACACATTCAATATAACTTTTAAATTAAAATTTACTTTCAATTAATTTATATGTATAAAATAATGCTCCCACTGGTATCATTATAACATATAAGTTAATAGTGCAGATTACAATAAGTAATTAATATAGAATAAGACGTATTATATATATAACAACAGTGTAAATAAAACGATTATGTACAGTATAAATACAATTTTATCACATTTTTTACCTGCTACTATTAACGTGATGAATTATGAATAAACATCAACACATCGCAATACATTGTAGTCTTACTTCAGAATTATATATGATCACACTTTCGTTTGTAACAGTAATATACTTTTTCGATTAATTTTCAATTCAAATTTGCCTTTGCTAACAAAGTCGTATATACTTTTATATAAACAATAAATTTAAGTCATGTCGTCCAGGGATTTCTGCGATACACGTTGTGAAAGGTTCTACACAGATATGTTAAATAAAGAAAATTTTCTACGTATGAAATGGTTTCTAAAAAATCAACAGCGACTAATGGACCATCTAGAAAAAATGAAACCAGAAGATGAAATTGAAATATCAGCATCTAAGATTGAAATGGCTAAAAAGCAGACAACAAAACTGGCATGTAATACATGGTATATTACGATAAAAAGATATGTATATATTGTAGTTTAAAATACATGTTCATATTTACTTTATCACAGATACGTTTAAAGCCGCAACCACACTGGAGACCGCCTAATACTGATGGTTCTATTGACATAAATATCATGAAACCTATTCATCCTGAAATTAGATCTATTCTCTATGAGAAGAATGTTCCAAGCTTCATTACTGCTGACAATTATATTCTTGAAAGGTGTTGTATATAGATACAAATTGTAGGGTCGTAAAGCATACTGGGTATATTATTTTACTACAGAGTAAAGGAACCCCCAGAAAATCGTCACTACTATCCTGATTGTACAAGTTGGATATATGGTTGGCGCTTGAGAGATTATCCACCTATTCCACGAAGTAAAATTGGAATGAAGTCTGTTATGGTAACAGAATTTTACCATCCTACACTATCTAGCCTTCAAGCAAATCCACCATGGTATCGCACTTGTTATAAGACAGGTTTAACTATTTGTAATGAAAATTAAATCGTATATTGTAAATCTGATGTAACTACCATTTTCTCTACGACAAATCTATGCCATATATTTATAATATCAAATAATGAAACAATAGCATAATTGTTATTGTTGATGTTAATATGATGATTGTAATTAATAGAAATTGTATTGTATGAAATTCTAATTAATATTCTTAGCATAGTCTGGTTTATTTGTCTATTTTTCCTTATTGTTAGTTGGAGAAGTTGATTGCGTTGATGCTAAAGGAAATAAAAATTCACTTTGACCTGGCACAGAATGAAAAGTAAAATCAATGAATTTTTGGAACTGCTTTGTAATTTTGAAAATCTCTTCTTCCAATAGTTTTCTCTGTGTATGCTCCTTGACGATTTCTTCTTTCATCATATTCAATGTTTTATTTAAAGACGTAATTAAATTTTGGAATGCCTGACATTGTTTCTAAAAATCATTTTTCATAATGAAACATGAGTAGTAGAATCTTTTTAGAATAATGTATTGGTATAAAAAACATGACATTTGTTTTATACGTTATTGTAATAGTTATTAACATTACCTTATAATAACTATGTATGGCACGCTTTTCCGAAGAATTGCGTAATCTTTCTATACAAAGTACATACAAGACATCTACAGTATTTTGTATTTCATACTCATGTCTTTGAATATGTAAATCTTGAGCTACCACTTTTTCAAATTCTTCCTTCGCTTTACTTAATTTTACATGTTCTTTCCTATATCAATTTATTTTCATATATTAAATGTATAAATCGTAATATAAATTCTCCAAGAGTACCTCATAATTTCATTGAAATCGGAAATAATTTTCTCTCTCTCTGCATGGAATAATTCTTGAAATTTTCTATATAATGATTCGATAATATAAGATATTTCAGCACGTAGTTTTTGTAACATTTCATTGACAATGTTAATACGTTGTGTTACAACTGTTTTTTGCATATCCTTATTACACTTATCAATGATATTAGCCCATTCAATCTAGAGAACATGGGAACACATATATCTCTTAGTTATTATCACTTTGATTATTGAATTCAAAGTATATTCCCAAACGGTATCTTCTAATAATACTAATACTATTTTAATAATATTATTCTAATAATATTCATATTTCTCAGTCAAAGTTTAAGGAAATAAATTACTTTAAGCCTTCCTGTTAATTCATTCTGTACAGTTTTGATATAATTTTCATATTTTGTATGTAATTTATGTGTATTTAATGTAGCTTCTCTACGTTTTTTTGCTTGATACATGTAAAACTTTTCTTGACATTCTATTTTAGCGTTCCAACGTACAGTTTCTTCAATTTCAGTTTCAAATTGTTTCAATAATTCTTGGCCTAGTTCTGACAATTCAAAATTATATTACATGAACTATCCTGCCTCTCTTCTAAAATGTTACCTAATATATTTTCATGTAGTTCTGCTTTAATAATTTCATCGTGTGTTAACAACTTTGATACATTGTTGCCCAATTGATCATTAATTTTAGTACATTTCTCTGAATATGATGAAAGCTTCAACAACCTTTTTGTTTCATCATGACTGTAGTTAAAAAATAATTCTGCCAGAGAAGGTCCAAGGCATAAAGATATTTCCTGTAATGTTGGGACTTGATGATAGAATGGACATTTTGGCTTCGAACATGTTGAATTTATTTGATCTGCAACATTCATGCATATTGTCTAGATTTATATTTTATTTTCATATTGAAATAAAGCTTAGCCATGTTATTCAAATCTAGTGAAAAAATATTCATACTCCTAAATGAAACAGAAAATCATAACTCACACATGACTGTGTAATTAAGAATTTATCTCCTTATTTGAAAAATGCAAGAAAGAATAACAATTACATGAAATTTAATGAGCTAAAGTTTGTGTTTAATTAAAAGTAAAATTTCAGTTCCACTGCGAAACAGAAGAATGAGTAAAATAATAAAATAAATTCATAAAATACATGTGGCGCCGCACCGTTGCACCCTTTCGTGATAAAGGAGAAATCAACGAAACAGAAATGAAATATATTAAAATTCAGATCAGATAAGCTAGCGCCGAACTAGAAGCAATCTTAATAAAATTGCTCTAGCGGTAACAATTATTTAAAAAAAGTTATTAAACAATTTCGTAACAAACACTAATTTGGCGATTTCTAGGTTATCTGAATACGAACGGGATCTTTTTTGGACTTAAAAAATTGCGATCAATTTGCTCATCACTGCCCCACCTTTTTATTTGTGTTTTATTAACGTTTTTTGAGTTAAAAATAATAATTAAATTTTCGATGTTTTAAGGCCTGGGAAAACGACAGTAGCCCCGCTAGTTTTGAAACATGGAACTAACACCCAGTAAAAGCGGTCCTCAATCCAAATCGGAAATAACAGTTCCGAATTTCGAAATTTCAATTAAAAAAACGTTAATAAAACGCGAATAAAAAGGTAGGGCAGTGATGAGCAAATTAATCGCAATCTTTTGAGCCCAGAAAGGATCCCGTTCGTACTCGGATAACTTAGAAATCGTAAAATTAGTGTTTGTTACGAAAGTGTTTAATAACTTTTTTTTAATAATCGGCGCAGAATGGGAAATTTTACATTCTTGATGAGCAAATTGCGAGCAATTTTTTGAGACATAATTAATTAAGCTTGCTTCTAGTCCGGCGCTAACTTAACTTATCTGGCCATAAATTAAAGTATTTTAGATTATTGCGTATCGATAATTTACCGTTTTTTAATACTAGTAGTCATTGTAGACACGATAGGCGCCAGTAGGCACTTCTGGGTATCGTAAGGAATAGTAGTTACGGTTGCTACTAATAGATACCAGTTAGCACTGGCATACTGTTTAGCACCTATACTGTTTTATGTTCCACATGTAACATAACCTAATATAACCTATATATGTAACGTAAATAGAAATGCCACGCTAAGACGTAGTAACTTTATAATTTTTAATATGAGAAGAGAAAAGTTTTATTTGGAAAATGATGCCAATTAAGCACTACCTCTCATATCAATTGAGACAAAATAATAAGTTAGTAGTATCTACATTTTTAAACAGGTATTTATTATTTTAGTATATTATATATCTGTTTGTGATTACGTATTACTAGCAAATAATTTTATACAAATTTCTTTTATTTATATATTTATTTAACATAATGTGTAGGCAATTGAGTCCTAGTGTAAATATAATTCAAAGTAAAAGAGGAAAAAGGAAGGCTGGAAATGACAATGCTAGCACATTGTTTCGTCCTGTACCTGTAGAATCAAATCCAGATGATATTAATATCGGTGTTGAACTAACTGGCAGTTTAAGTAAAAATGAGTTACTCAAAATCATTGATTCATTTACAAAAAAGCCACAAGTCAGAAAACTAAGTTTGGAATTTGGATTACAAAGTATACATTGCATTGATTTATCATACATACTTTTAATGGCATTTATGTAACTAATTTATAATTATTTATTTCTTCAAGATCATATATTAGATGAAGCTTTCAGTAATTTTCGGAAGTATTGTATTCAAACAAAATCTTTACCTGCGGATCTCCATGTTACTTTAAGTGATATTCTCCAAGGTGCTGGAAATGTAACAGATATATTTCCATATTTCATGCGTCACGCGAAAAAGACATATCCACACCTAGAATGTTTGGATGATCTTAAAAAAATCAGTGATCTACGAACTCCAGCAAATTGGTGAGAAACATTATAGAATTTATGAATTCTAATTAATAATATTTGTTTCCTCATTCTATACCCATTTTTCTAGGTATCCTTTAGCAAGGACTAAAACTAGAAAAATTATATTTCACGCCGGCCCTACCAACAGTGGCAAAACTTATCATGCTTTAAAAAGATTAATGTCTGCAAAAACTGGTGTTTATTGTGGACCATTAAAGTTACTAGCTGTAGAAGTTTTTCAAAAATGTAACAGTATGGTTAATATCAGATAAACAGTCATTCTTTGTGTTATTTCTACATCTATCATTCTAAATATATATTATTCCAGGGTACACCGTGTGATTTAGTTACTGGAGAAGAAAGAAACTATATAAAAGGTGAAGAAAATCCTTCAAATCATGTATCTTGTTCTGTAGAGATGGTAAATCTATCTAACACTTGTAAGTATAATTAATTTAGCTTATTATGTATTTAGAATATATGGATATTGACACATTCCGTGCCATATTGGGTTTATCTTGTTTGGCATGGAACAGCTAAGTATTAAAAGTAATTGTATGTTATAGATGAAGTAGCTGTAATTGACGAGATTCAATTAGTCCGTGATACAAGTAGAGGGTGGGCATGGACAAGGGCTCTTCTTGGAGTTGTTGCAGATGAAGTACATTTATGTGGTGAAGTAGCTGCTATAAATTTGGTACAATTTAGATTCGTATTTATTCGGAAAAAAATCCTTGTGTTTTATAACCTACATAAGAACTAAATTGTATTTAACTTACATAGGTAGAGTCCATATGTCAGACAACAGGCGAAGTTGTAGAAGTACACAAATATAAACGGCTGACTGAACTTGAAATAGAAAAGCAGCCACTTTATTCTTTACACAATGTTCAACCAGGCGATTGTATAGTTTGTTTTAATAAGAATGATATATTTTCCGTATCACGTTCTATTGAAAGTCAAGGAGTAGAAGTGGCAGTAATATATGGTAGTTTACCACCAGGTACAAAACTAGCACAAGCCGCCAAATTTAATGACCCTAATAATACATGTAAAGTGTTAGTTGCCACTAATGCCATTGGAATGGGCCTTAATCTGTAAGTTTCATATTTGTATATATAATGTCATCCCCATTATTAATTTATAAATTCAAATATTGACTACATCTGGTCAGAAAGGACTGCAGTGGTCTCCCGTATAACATAACGAAAATGTTACGACTAGTATTCTTATAGCGCAATAAACCGGTATTACGCGTAAGATTGATGCAATATTTTCAAATAGTTTCTGATTTTTTGTTTAGAAAACCCAATGTACGCACTTATCTGTTCATATATGGACAGTGAAGCTAACAGTTTAACGAAAGCAGCGGTTTGTAAAAAAAACAATTAATACATATTCATACAGATTTAAAATGCAATCAATTTCAACTGCAATTGATAAATGTTCGGCATCGATTGATTTTGTGGTCCTTGATCAGCCGACGATTTAAATCGTTGGCTCTACTACTTACAGTATGTCTCATATGTGCAACGTGATTTCCTATTACAGTCGGTCCTCGACCTTCGCACATAATTGGTCCCTGAAAATGTGTGCGAATGTTGAATGTTCGAAAGTAGAGAGATGCAGCAAATATATTAAAAATAATATGTTAGTATGGTTTCTTTGTGACCTTGAGATTCTCAAACGTCTGATAGGCAATGCTAGAAACGATATTATAGCATTAGAAAATCGTAGGCAACGTATGAGCAAGTACGAATTACAGCACTTTGTAGAAGTGACTACGTAGAAGCAAACATTTTTTGAAAAAGTGAGAAAAATTTTAAAAACAAATTGAATTCTTACAAATGTGCGAAAGTCGAGGGCTGCTTGTATACGTAACGTTATCCCCTAGGTTTTATGGGAGTCTACTGTACTATTTCGTATATTAAAATTTGAAGATGTTTTTAACAAATATTTCATTTCAAGATATGGTATAACAAGTGAAACATATAAATTAATAATTTATTTTAGGCACATTCGTAGAATAGTATTTTATTCGTTGCTCCAACCGACCGTAAATGAGAAAGGAGAAAAGGAAATGAATACAATTTCTGTATCGTCTGCTTTACAAATAGCAGGACGTGCAGGGCGTCATGGAACACAATGGGAGAAGGTACACATACAAAACCCCTTGCCCTATGATTTCTATTTTGTATAATAGAACGTAATTTTAATACTATAAGAATAATTTGAAAGACTCGTAACCGGTCGATATTTCAAGTTCAATAGTTTTCCAATAACTTCAAAGCTTTCTATTTCATTTAACGCATCATAGGTGGAACACGTTATTGTAGGCTAAGGGGTTAAGGAACAGGGTATTTACTGTACTATGTATTGCATTATAGGGTTACGTAACTACTTTTAAACCCGAAGATCTTCAAACTTTAAAAAAATTATTGAGTCAAACACCGAGTACAATATTAAAAGCTGGCCTTCATCCAACAGCTGACCAAATTGAGTTGTATGCATACCATTTGCCAGATGCATCGTTGTCTAATCTCATGGTAATATTTTATCAATTAAAGATGATAATATGGTACTTACAATACTTTTTTTCCAGGATATTTTTGTATCATTATGCACAGTCGACGATTCACTTTATTTCATATGTAACATAGATGACTTTAAATTTCTTGCGGATATGATACAACAAGTGCCTTTGCCGCTTCGGGCACGATATATATTTTGTTGTGCTCCAATTAATAGAAATTTTCCATTTTTGTGTACTATGTTCCAAAAAGTAAGAGGATATCAAATATTATTTCGTAAAAGTCCAAATTCATTATTATACCATGTCTAACAAATTTAGTTTTTAAATTTTCTAGTTCGCACGGCAGTACAGTAAAAATGATGTAATAAGTTTTAAATGGTTGAGCCAATATATTGGTTGGCCGTTTACAATGCCGAAAACTCTTGTCGGCCTTTTACACTTGGAAGCTGTGTTTGATATTCTAGATTTATATCTCTGGCTAAGGTACATTATCAGAATGATTTCATTCTTCTTCGAGAGGATGCAACATTGCCGATTTTTAACGATGTGTTTCAGTTACCGGTTTCCTGATTTGTTTCCCGACCGGAACGCGGTTAGAGATGTTCAGAAAGAATTGGATAATATCATTCAGGAAGGTGTATTTAATTTAGTAAAAATCTTAAAGAATACCGAAATGGGTAAATCAAATTTTCAAATACAATATTTATGTAATATTTGATTTTCTTTTAAATAATTTCTTTTATCTTTCCTTGTAGGCTTACATAGTGCAGCAGCAACTATTTCACGACATGGTTTTGAAATGAAATTACGAAGGCAGAACTTTTATAAAGGTAATTTATTTAATAACAAAACCCCATCTCTTCTCTTTTATTCGATAATGTTATAACTTTACTTATTTTAGATTTCCCACCTGGCAAACGCGGTGATGTTAATGTCGGAAGAGGGAAACTAACTGAAAAATTATTAGCTGAAGGACTTTTGACGCAAGAAATGTTGCAAGAATTACAAATGGAATGGGCTAATACGAAGAAAAAGAAATAACTTTATACTTGAAAGTAGAAATCTGTATTAAATACAATAATACATGGAAGGAAATGTTATGTATAGTCAAGAAAAATGAGGTATTAAATTTATTCCTTCTACAATGTACAAAAAATTCATTTATATCATGAATGATCTTTCATTAAAGTTTCAGTTAATATTTGATTTGTGTTTTATGTACTGTAAAATCGGAAAAGATGAAACTAATAAATTGGGCGAGATTAAAAGTATGAAAATGAACAATATAACTTTGTTAAATACGTCTTTGGCAATATTAAAATCATTTTCATTACATATCAATTTGTTCACTTTTGGAAAGAATTAGTGTTTTTTATCTCTAGCTTATGTGAGCTTAGTTACTTATATTTTACCAGTTGAATGAAGAAGACCATTCTTCCAGACTTCATTATTTCGATTTTATTTAAAGTAATTTATTTTTTTAATCTTTTTATAAACTCATATCGACGATCATGTTTCCTTGTACGTTTCTGTGCTTGCTGAAGGAAATATATTCTTTCTTGTTTTTTTGCAAATAGAGGTGGATTGCAACGAAATGAAAGAAACGTTTTGGATTTATGTGTCAGCATATGAGACAATGCAACGCACTTGGTACATCTTGGTGAATCGTTATTTATTATCAGTGAACATAAATTGTGTCTCCATTTGATGCCGTCTTTGTAAGCTATTTTAATACCATTCATTTCTTGAGATCCTTTAGCATTATTATATACGCCTAATTAACAGAAACAAAAGTTATTCTCCATAGAAATACTCAACAGTAGATCTACCGAATTAAATTTATTACATTTAAATATATTTACACATTGCGTATGAGTAACGAGATATCTTGTATTTAGCAAACTGACTGCTCGAGACTTCTTGCTACTTTACTAAGGTAATGTAGCTTTGAATATTCTTATGACAAATACTTAGAGAAATAAATGTATATCGAGTTTCCAAAAGAATACAAAATAACCGGATATATAAAATATACCAAATCTCTAGAGCATTTAGAAATCTGCGGCCACATTGAAACAGTGCCGTACGCAATGTGTTAAATAAGTGATATGAAAAAAAGGGAATTCAGAGGTGGAAAAGATGATCGATTCCTTTAAACTTTGAGAATTTGTTTTTAAAATTGTGTACCAGGCATTTTATCTGGTTTTGATAGTTTTATTGTTAAAAAAGCCAAATAAACTGTACATACCTTGACAAACAACCCTTTGATCAAGCTCATCGACCAGTTCTTCAATGTCTAGTAAGCTTTGTACTCTTAAGTGTTTGCCTTCTCGTATAAGATTATGAATAAGTGGATCAATTTCTTTATTTACAGTAGTGCAGCGTAAAATCATATCACTTTTTACAAATACTTGTTTTTCAACAAAAGGCATGCCATCTTTTGTCATTCCCATATAGATATACACTATTGTCGTAGTACGACCTTTTGATGTCACTAAGCAAGACCAACCACGTGGTAATATTACTTCTGTGCATACTTCGAGTAAGTCTTCAAACAACATATCACTTTCTTCTGTGTCATTATAATTGTGATAATACCTATCCAAATGATCATAATCTAAAGGATCTAATACTTCCTTCTTTATACACACATTTTTTACTACTTTAGAATTATCATCGGCAGAAATTTCTTTTAAAGAAGTATTCTTTCTTGTCATTTCCTTGTGTTCCCATATTTCTCTCGATGTATCATCCCCATCAGAAGTATTGAAACTCTTAGTAGAAGACTGTGATGTCTTTTCAGATATGCTGCAGTATGAATTCCCTTTTTGTGTATGGATCTGCTCGTCGATTATACTTTCGCTTTTTATATTTTTCGTTAAGTCTTTATCAGAATTACTAGGGCTTTTCAAATAGCTTGCTTCGTCAATCTCTTTGAAAATTCTTTCGGAAGATTCTTTTGGTTTAGGTTCCTTTTGAGACATAATCTTCACATCTGATTCATTTATCGGTAATTCCACGTTTTCTGATAAGTTTTTTTGTCTAAGTATATAGTCATAATCATCGTAATCTTCGGAATATTCATAATCTAAAGTCACAGCTGTATGATTTTCCTTATACTTCCTATATGAATTTTCGTCGCTTCTGGGTATGGCGAAATTCTTTTTTTTCTCTCCTAAAGATTATTTTTAGACTTAAATGTCAAATAATTGTTTACACTTACATAAAAATCGTCAGAATGTACATATGTACTCACCTCCTTGCCTGTTATTTTCTAGATGGTAATATTTTCCTGGTACAGCTCCTGGTCGTAGTCTACATTTCTTATATTTTATCTAAATGAACATTACAAAGTTTTGGAGGAGCAGTGAATTTAATATACATACATTTTATAACTAAATATTTTTATTTGACCACTTTAGTATCACAAGACGCAATCTTGCTGTTCATGTACTGTGGTAAAAGATGCTGCAGTGTTTGGCAGATACTCTCAATGGGCAATGAACAAAATATGGTGCTAAACATTATTTGCAGTGAAATGGAGAAAGCTCTATCGTGATGCATAGTGCTATCTAACAAAAATTTACTGCTGCAAAAGCTCTAGCATCAAAACTGTTAATAACACTATAATGTAAGAACTATAACTATGTAATTAAATAATTTTTAAAGTTATAAACTTACTGTTATAACGTGTGGTGGAACACCACTAACCCAATGTGTAATAATGTCATCTTTATGAAAATGTTTACTGCAAACGTATGTATCATCATTAACCTCATAATTTTCAATGGCAATTGCATTTTGCCATTTCTTGCGCATTTCAGGATCTTTAGGTGCTGAGAAAAAGCTATAGGTGTTCCTATAATTGGTTTCTTTGCACAGCACGCATTTCCGCGTCATGATGGTACTGTGAAATAATTTATTTTCACATTACTTGAAACATTAATGTTGCTGTCAATTTGTAAGTTATACCATTCTGCTATTGAACATTTACCCTTGCATATAATTGTTATATTCAAACTCAATTTCCACGAAGTTACCTATATTATCATTTCAAATTTTATAGTAACAGCACGATATATATATACCGCTCCGAAACATATAGGGGTTATGTTGGTTCTGTACAATGCAAACAAAAAGTCAAATGTATATTTTGGACAACTTGAGAGCTATTTATTCTAATTCTTATTAAATACAGAAATCTAAAGATATTTCATTAATTAAAGTATAGTTTAATCTAACAACATTTGGCTACATTTAACACTTACGTATGTTTCAAGATAGAATGTCAGTTGTACATCGTTATGTATAGTCAATCTATTTTCAATTATATATACCTAATAAACATATACGCGTTAATGTCATATGTTTATTCTATAATATATTTTTCATATGTAATATACATTTCTTATAGGAATCAACAGAAATTCTAAACATCAAAAAATACTTATAAAAATTATTCTTATTTCTTTCCCCTGCACTGTACATTTGTATGAAGATCAATGGGTATCAACTACAGAACAGTGGTGAACAAACTATACCAAATCGAAATCATGCCGCCATCTGGAAAAAGGACCTGGTGAAACATTAAATTTACTAAATTAGCATCGTTTGTACACTAGTTAGATATTTCGAAGATTGTTAGTACTGATTAACATAAAGGCTATAGACTCTCTAGACCGTAGGAAGTCAATCATTTTATACCTACCGTTTATTTGTCTATTTTTATAAGTAGTGCAATTTTCTTTTTCGATTCTGCAGTAATTAAACACTTTTTATGACATTTTTAAAATGAACTTCAATCAACGTATAGACTATTGTTACAAAAGTATCTTTCGACAAAAAATTATTTATTTGAAAAATGGCATATCTTAGTTATCAAACGCACATTCAGTGGAATGAATTCACCTGTTTTGCCTGAACCAGTTCAAAATTTCAATCAATTTTGTAAGTACTCGGTGCTTTCCAACAAGAGACACAGGCGACACTGTGTTGCACTGTGTAACACAGTGTCTACTGGTGTCTACATTGGTGCTTTCCAACTACGGCACAGAGGGCACAGAGAGACACAGAGCGACACTTGGCGACACTGCAAGCAGTGATGCCAGAACGAGGATCCTCGGATCCGACTCTTACCTCCTCTTTCATCTACAGTATTCCCCTACTGGCTTCTTCCGTTCACACGCGCGTTACCTCTACTATCGTACCACTACTATGTCCGTGTGCGCTGTTTCTGCGCTTGCGCTTTTCATACTGGCGGGAAAGCGTGATACCACCACTCCGACTTATTGTATTCCCCGACTGGCTTCTTCCGTGCACTCGCGCGTTACATCTACTATCGTACAACTACCATGTCCGTGTGCGCTGCTAATGCGCTTGCGCCAGCCACAATCTATTTTTAACACTGCATCGCGATTGACTTTACGGCAACGAAACTGAGAATCGATGATCGAGCGTATGAATCGCAATCTGGAGCTCTCCTTCGAGTCCCCACATAGCGATTTTTATTTTTATTTTTAATTATTTCCCTAAACACATTTTGTAGCCTATACAAATAAGTTTTCTTATAATATAAACAAATGCAGTCAAGATTTTAATTGCAATAAAGTTTAATAAAATATTGATATTACTACAAATTATTTTTTCGCAATAATTGTCCAGTTTCATCGTTTTTCTCGATATTTCCTTTCTTCCAAGACGGATGCGTTCCAGATAAAATATCGTCCTATAACAAAAAAAATACAAAATCAGTCACGATTTCAGCTGTAATAAAGTTCAATGAAGTATTGATTTTAATAGAAACTTACTTCTTTTTGTAATGGTGTTCTAATTTTTTTTGCTTCTCGGTATTCCTGGAAAATTAGAATAAATTATATTTATTATACAAAATAATATAAATAACTATAAATTATAAAATACTATGAAAATATAATATAAAAAATATAAAATACTATAAATTATTTAATTAATACTATGCTACTAAATTATGTACACTTATTATTAATATAATGGCACTGACACTACAAACAATACTTATACACTACTATTTTAAACACTATTAATCACAATCGCAAACACAATAACAAACACTAATACAGTCACAACCACAGATACACATTATACACAAATCACAATCTATTTACAAGTTCGCCGTTGTGTGCAATGTCAACAGTTGCGTGTTTCGTGCACACGGCGAACTTGCATATAAGTTTGCTCCTGACATTAGTCTTAAATGTCTATCATCGATAGACATAGTGCGACTAGACTGCTGTCTAGCTTTGAGTGATGTGCGCACCACACAGATGGAATTTAGGAGATCAGCTCCTATTTTATTCCTTTTTTTCGACTTAAGGTAGTTGTCTCATGATTCGAAATAAACAAGAAGTTGTTCAAACTTGAACTATATATAAATAGATATGTAATACATACGATAGTGAAATTTGATGACCGTTCACCACGTTATACGCTAAATAATTGCAATTAAAAATGATACTTTTGTACACACTGCATTGGAAAAGCGTGGGAAAGTAGTATATATTAATTTTTATTGTGGCGAAAATAAACAACGTTGAAACGAAAAACTACAGTGTAATAGAATAATATATTCTGAATCATTTAGAAAAAAAAAACATGCTGTTACCAGTTAGTTTTTCATAAATATGGAAAAATAAAGTCTTCGTTTCATAATTATTAGTAGAGGAGGGGATATTACTATAGATACCATATGACAGTATATCAGACAGATACATATGTACAGGTTAAACAGATAACCTGATAACCAGTGTACGTGTATACATATACGGAATAAGCACAATGTGTGTTTCAATAACGTAGCATAATTAAAGTGCAGATTTAAAAATTTTTTTCAAGTTGCATTATGATTAATTTTGGATTTTAGTTTTATTTTAATATCAAAAACTCTAAAATGGAATATTTTATATTTTGGAACAACTTCCTAATACATTCCGTAGAAAATACTAATTTTATTTCTATGGGGGGATGAACCCGATCTAGCGACGGTACCTGCGTGGAGCAACTACCTTAATGTCAGGAAGAATGGAAAAAATTCTTTCTGCCTCGGCATTGGAGTGTGGCAGACATCGGACATTGCTCAACAGAGATGTTAACTGCGGGAAAATAGGAAAATTCTCTGAATTTTTTTGCATGCCGATATCGATCCACATGCCGTCGAAATAAGGAAGCGCCCAACGATCTTTTTGAGATTGGGATGTGCCAAAATACAGAATGTCCCACTCATTCTTTAAATCTTTGACACTGTAATTTCCCAATTTTTGGGCTCAGCAGCGACACTAACAAGGAGAGGACCCCAACTGTCCGACTTCGATTTTAACGAGGCTTTGCAAGACGATAGCATGTAGGTCCCTAATGATTGTGTAAAATATCAGCCGTAGTTATGCAGTAGTTTTAACACTAAACCTACCAAGACGGTCATAATGACCGGTTCTCAATTTTTTCAAAAAACTACCTAGATTGATAGGAGTGCCGTGAAGTAAAAATTCTACTTCTTCCATATAAAGCCTAAATTAGTTAATTGACTAATCCTTTCGCTTCTTGATCTATCTTTTTCCAAAGTACTTGTTCAATAAATCTAAATTTTAGTAGATATAACGTCGGTAGTTTTAGTGTTAAAGATATAAGCGATTAAAGTTCATCCCTCTTCATATACTATAAATGTAATTTGGGTTACAGCAGCTGTGTTGGAGCAGTAACAGCGGTTTTTTAAGGCTCACGACCCGAACGTCGTACGTTCGAGTCCCCCATGACGGGTAATTTTTTTTTTCTATTTTAATTTGATAAAATTGCACACAATGCAGAATAACAATTATCGTACACTTGCAATATATACATTTACATTATGTACGTTTCGGACCTCGCAAACTGTCTTTTTACAGCTTTTCGAAATATTTAATCTTCAAAGTCCTCGAAGACAATTCAAACTGTATAGCTAGCTAAATAAAAGTTAGTTAATTTTAAACCGTTGGAGGAAGCTTTAGCCGTGCGTTTTTTAAAGCGTACAATCAATTTTACAAAGCTTACTGCACAGTCCGAGAAAGCATCTGTTTCGGAAAGTTTACGGTTTTTCAGCCACGCGGGTGCCACTTTTCTTTACTTTTAATGGCCTAGGTCTCTGGAAATCCTTACCCTGCAGTTTGATTTATTTCCGTATTTTCGGTGTACTTTCGATAGCGATTGCCATGCAGCGAGCCTAGAAATATAAGTCTGGAAACCATGTGTTTCGTGCGCAATTTCATGAAATTAAAATAGAAAAAAAAAATTGTCCGTCACGGGGATTCGAACGCAAGATGTTCGGCTCGTGAGCCTTAAGGTAGTTCTATGCATATTCAGAACAAAAAATTTATTTTTATGTTTTCAGATTTTAATTCTTTTTATATCATTTTTTCACAAAAATTGGTAAAAATACTTCTACTATTTTATTATAATCATCATAGTAAATGTTTATAAAGAGAAAAATAATTGTTTAAATATGCGAAATAATTCTAATTTATGTATTTTAAATCAAACTTTTGTCGATACGGTACCCACTACACATAAAAAGGTGTGTACATAGAGAGAATTTTTTGACGTACACTATGACAAATACATCGTGGCATCATCACATCATTCAACCTACTGTAACCTATAAATACAAATGAGAATTTGACAGTTATTAGAGTTGAGACGTTTTTTTGAAAACGATAAATTACAAATTTGTGAAAAAAAACTCTCGAAAGAAATTTGAAAGCAGTGGAGATTCTCAATAAAGGGAAACTAAAAACACAAATCAGAAATTTAACTCATTCTAGTGGAGAAACCGAACATCCAAAAGTAATCGCAAGTAGCATGAAGTATGGTTTGTGTGAAGGCATGCGTTTCATAGATTTTTTTCAACTTTTAATAGAAGTTTTCTTCATAAGTACGTGGTAAATAATGGTAGAAAAATTACATCGGGTTCTAAATGAATTGATTAGGCCACTACTATTTTTATAAAGATTTTTGTCGACTCGTTCCGGTTAAAAAAAATAAAAACCTGCGTTCCAAGGCATGTAAAAATGGCTGTCCCTATAAGATTCGTGTAAAAATAATTTATTTTGAAAATAATTTTCTCATAAACTATGTGGTTAATTTTATTGATCTTTCGCAAATTGTTTTGGAATATAATACTGCATGGATACCCAAAATTTAAAAAAAATTGGTCGAAAAAAATATTTGCATAGAACTACCTTAAACCGCAGTCACTGCGCCACCAGAGCTGTTATAACCAGATTCACATTCATAGTATACAAAGAGGTACGAACTTTAATCGCTTATATTTTTAAAACTACTGCATAACTACGGCTAATATTTTACACATATCATTAGGGACCTACATGCTATCATCTTGCAAAGCCTCGTTAAAATCGAAGTCGGACAGTTGGGGTCCTCTCTTGTAAGGAACGAAGAATTCCTGTCGCTGCTGAAAAGTGCAATTGACGGCTTGATAATCGTCAATTGCAAAATTGCACGGGAATAAAAATCTGAAAAAAAATCATGCATATTACTAGTGATTATACCTTGTTACAAAATTAAATCCAGAGGTGTCACTCTGAAACTTCGCTATAAAATTAACATTTTTTCATTTTTTTTCACGATTTTAATTTTTTATGCAAAAACGCACAAACCAAAAAATTCAAAAAAATTCTCAAATACGTGATCCTATACCACGAATATGTGTGATTTTTTTCAATCACATTTTCCAATTTATATTAACTAGGAAAAAATGGTCAAAAATGGATTTTTCAATTTTTCCCCATAACTAGCCTTATAGAAGTGCCAGGGGATTAAAACTTGGCATGAAGGGTTTTTTTTGGATAGGCTATCGAATGGCATATTCGCAGTCACGATCCAGCCAGTACAATATTATTTACATATTTGACAAATAATAAACCGTTTGTTTAAAAAATTAATAAACACTTTCTGTATTTCCACATTTTAGAATTCGTCCAAATAAATGTCAACAATCAGTTCTTACGTACCAATTTTTAATAATGCAATTTTTACAGCAATTATACGTTTCTGTGGAAATTAAATATGTGTGCTTTAAGATAGTTTCTATATTTCACATTTTTCTAAAGGCTACAAAATGTGATTAGGAAAATAATTTTTAAAAATAATTTGTAGTAATATCAATATTTTATTAAACTTTATTGCAATTAAAATCTTGACTGCATTTGTTTATATTATAAGAAAACTTATTTGTATAGGCTACAAAATGTGTTTAGGGAAATAATTAAAAATAAAAATAAAAATCGCTATGTGGGGACTCGAAGGAGAGCTCCAGATTGCGATTCATACGCTCGATCATCGATTCTCAGTTTCGTTGCCGTAAAGTCAATCGCGATGCAGTGTTAAAAATAGATTGTGGCTGGCGCAAGCGCATTAGCAGCGCACACGGACATGGTAGTTGTACGATAGTAGATGTAACGCGCGAGTGCACGGAAGAAGCCAGTCGGGGAATACAATAAGTCGGAGTGGTGGTATCACGCTTTCCCGCCAGTATGAAAAGCGCAAGCGCAGAAACAGCGCACACGGACATAGTAGTGGTACGATAGTAGAGGTAACGCGCGTGTGAACGGAAGAAGCCAGTAGGGGAATATTGTAGATGAAAGAGGGGGTAAGAGTCGGATCCGAGGATCCTCGTTCTGGCATCACTGACTGCAAGACACAGCTCAAACTTGAGTTTGGCCGTGTCGGGCGTCAATAGTGCCAACACATCGAGCAAAGAAATTATTTTTTCAAGTGTGGTACTTGCAAATTTGTCATAAGACATTCCTTTGTTATTGGCGCCTTAACGTACAAAATAAAATTATACAGTAATCCCTGGATAAATGCACAAGAAATTTCCCTGGATAAATGCATCGCGGCCATCCCCTCCACATAGGGGGATCCCCCTCGGTCGAACCTCGACGTTCGGCGACGAGGCAGTGTAATATGATATCATCGGAACGTGTCTGTGACGCAATACTAATTGGAGACTTGAACTTTTCCATTTTTGATTTTTTTGTTTTGAAAACTTCGCTAACGTATTTGTGACAATTTTCTGATTAAAATGATACCAAACACGACATAGTTTGGGCAATATTTACTTAATATTTAATTAATTTACTTGCTATTTAGATAACTCAAACATATCGTGTTTGGTATCATTTTAATCAGAAAATTGTCACAAATACGTTAGCGAAGGTTTCAAAACAAAAAAATCAAAAATGGAAAAATTCCATCCTCCGATTAGTATTGCGTCACCGACACGTTCGGACCGGTCCCCCTGTAGTTTGGACCTCTCTGTCTCTTCTACTGTCTGTTCTTTTCTAAGTTCACGCTCGGCTGGAGCCCGAACGTAAACACAAAATAGAAACCACCACTTCGTAACTGCACTGTTTCGGTCCCGAATTCAGTGCATTTATCCAGGATTTACTGTACTTTGCTTGACGACGCACGTGTTCCAAGACACAAATTAAAAAGAAAATTAGAGTTTGCAAAAAATGTCTTCGTGTTGGAGGAATAATGTACCGGACCCAGAACTCTTCGAGGGTAATCAATATTTATTATTTTTATTTAAGGAATAATTTATCTAAAAAACAATTCGTTGATTAACCATTATCCGTACGTATTTGATCGGATTAATTTGTAGGTTTATTCTTTTGTCGGTATTGTAAAGATGTTATTCCTACATTAGATAATATAAAATTCCATGCCTGTTTTAATGGAAAAGAAGTTTTCCTTGAAGGGGAAAAAGAGTTATACTCACGTGCAGTGAATGAGATTCTCTGTAAGTAATTTCAAATAAAAAAGTATTTATTCTATAAATATAAAACAAAGGGCTGTGTCAAAATATTCGCTGACATTCTTATAAATTAAAAGGTATAATAAAAATAGGTATTTAATATATATTGCAATTGTAGTCAAAGCTGAGAAAATAAAAAAAAAATTATTAAACATATGTAGGCAGTTGATGTGAAACTTCTCCTAAGCTGAGCCATAATTAATTGTAAAACCAATTTTATGTAAACGTTGTTATATAACAAAGTTATATACATAGTAGAGGTTGAGTTAGTATAAAGGAATAGAAATAATTTATCATCAAAGTCAGTGAAGATCACGATTTATCTAAAATGTATTTTTCTATTAAGAATTATACAGGAAAAATAACTTACCATATTCGAAAATAATATACTTTTCTTTGTTGCGAAATAATTATCAATCCGAATCTTCTTCTTTACGGGTTTGGATTTTCTACAGACGGATTTGAATCTACGTTTTTTACTACGTTATACTCGTATAGTCTTTTACGCACTCTAGTGACCGTATCTAGTAACTTATCTGTTCCAATTAGACTACAGAATTGTGTTTCACTGTGTCTCTCTGTGTTACACTGTGTCACACCCTAGCATGCTTGTGGAAAGCACACACTATGGGCGTCTTCGTAAATTGGCTGACAGTACTGACAGTACTGGATTTCCGTCAGAGGGTGTCAACTCCCATATATAGAATTTGGTCCGCAGATGTGCTGCCGCCTAGGGCGGAACCCGTAGATTAGAACTACTTTTTATATATATAGCACAGTATGCTATATATACCGTATATATAGTACTATCGCTTACTGATTTAAAATTACTATTAAAGAGGTATACTAAAGTTTGCTCCATTATTGTAAAATTGTGAAATTTATTTAATTTTTAATTTTATGGTTCATATAATTGTTTATTTCACACTTTTACAATAGTGAAGCAAACTTCAGTATACTTGTTGCTTTAAAGAAAAATATCAATGTTTAATTTATCGTTAGAAATTTATTTAAAAGTCGTACATACAAAGTTTTACACATTTACATAAAAGTATTTACTTAAAAACTGTAATAGTCATACAGTCGACCCCTGGTAAACTGGCCCCTGTCTAATCCGTCACCCCCTGTAATCCGACATGCCTATAACATGTAGTTACAATCGAGTTGCGTTATGAAAAAATATGGTAAATCGTTCGCGAACGCCTGGACAAACATTAACATAAATGGTTAGTTAATATATTAATGTAAGTCCTAGAGCAATAATCATGTTAATTTTATAATAAACCCTAAGCTGTTTATTGTGTTGTTTAATTTACTAAACTCAACATCGTATGAGTTAGGTATAGTACATATAGAATCTTACCACTTTGACATTTTATTTGTCGGATTACAAGGTACGCTTTTCCAAAAAGTTCCGGACTACAGGGGGCTATGACAGTACTCTATAGTCCGACAAATTTGATAATCCGACACCGCCTTGCAAAACGTTCGTCGGATTACCAAGGGTCGACTGAATTGTATACTAACCCTCTTCCTTTCTCAAACGGGCTTGGGACTGCCTATGGCGGAGTTACCGGACGGATCGAACCTATAATATTTTCAATCTAACTTTTTATTCCAGAATATTGTATACTATTTCTGTTCGTTCTACAACGTTTGGGTGTACAAATTTTACTGACCTTTTCCTGGTTTTCCATCCCTCGTATTTTTCCAAAACTCTCTTTTTAGACAACAAAGTCGTGCGCTCATAACCACTCATGACGTCTCACGTGGTCTCACGTATTGCTTGAAAAGAGAGTGTTGGTTTCTCATCGATTTAAAAGCTGTACGTGTGTTAGTTTTTGTATGTGGCGCCAACTAGAGCGGAACCCGTCAAATCGTACTATATGCATACCAAGTTTTCCCATAAGAGTTGACCCCCCCTGATTTCCGTTCATAAATGCTTTTCAGCACTGCTGACGAGACTGTAACGTACTACTATTTTGTCAGGCATTGGTCCTAGGGAATTGCTTACTTCCGGCTGTCGAGACTGTCAGCAGATAGGTAGTGCAAAGTCAGTAGTAGTATTGCATGTGGCGGCGCGCAGTGGTTCGTTTGAATTTTGGTGGCATACATTGCCTGTATCCCGTAAGTATGATTAATCTGTCTGAAAATAATTGGTCAATTTAATAAAAGCTCGAAAATGATTTTTTATTTTGCGATATGTTTTTTTGTTGCAGAATCAAAACGAAGACACCAAAGTACTCTAATAGAAAACAAATTGGATGAGTTGCTCGAAGAAAGGAAGAGACGGCGAGAAGAGAGTGCTAAACAGCACGCAGAAAAAATGGAGCGGCTTGATAAATTATTAGACATTCTAGAACAGAGACAAGATTAAAAAAGTCAGAACATTACAGTTCTTATTACATTTAATCGTATATTATTCTTTCTATGTGCACAGTGTTCCGTCGTACGGAAAGAAAAGCGCATTCGAGACGGCGAGAAAGTTTGCCGTTCTTTGAGTCCCGGATCTGGCCGCCAGATTTTTTATTACTTACCAACATTTGGCGACCATCACGCGCCAAAGCAGCCAAAACTCCTGTTAGGCAAATGTTGTGCTCTGTCAGCGGGTGGTAAACAGGGACTGTTTAAAACCAAGAATGTTCGCTGATTCACAATTCACAATTTTTTAAATTTACATTAATTAATTTTTTTCGTTCATATGCATCGATGACATGATTACTACATAAAAACAAGAGCGATGAGAAATTATGGCAAATTGTCTTTTATTATATTACGCTTGATTGTTCCTTCATTGCGCAAAGTTACATTTATTCCTATATTTTCATTGATATTTTCAGTTTCATTCCGTACAGTGCTGGGAGTACTGCAAAACGCGTTCATTTTTAGCAGATTCGTCAGCACCAGTCAGCACTGTCAGTAAAAATGAACGCCCATTTTCCAGTAAAATCAGCGTCACTGACTGACTGTGACTGACAGTACTGTCAGCCAATTTATGAAGACGCCCTATAACTAATCCCTTTTTGGTCCCCTAGGGGTCTCATGGAACCCCAGTTTGAGAAACACTGCTCTAAAAGATGCGGTCATGTTCGAAAGGGGATAAAATATTTCATTTATACTTCTGTACTTCCCTTCCAATTTTTGTTTAGTCTGTAGACATAATGCGTACAATATGTACAACTATTTTTATACCTAACAATTCAGGCTTCCATTATATAAATGCGATATTAATTATTCTTAATTTTCCGATTTTTTTTAAACAATTTCCACTACTACGCGCACGATTTATACCGAAAATATAGATTCACAGGAAAATATGAAATGATCAAAAGTTACATTTAAAATTTTACATCTTTAGATCGCTGAAAATTTGTTAAAAAACAGCTGCTTCAAAATTGATCTTCGTCTTCAAAATCAAGATTAAATTTATGCTGCTCTGCTCGACTCGGGATTAAAAAGTCTGAAAGGAATAATATCGAAGTTTCAATAATTTCATTAGCGCAATACCAGGAAATTGGTACCAGTAAAATAATCAAATATTAATTGTAATGACAAGTGAATTTTTAATGTCCTTTTGTAAAAATTTTTACTAATAATACAAAATAAGCTGTATATTCATGTCTCGAAGATATCTCGCATAATCGTTTGGTATCAGGGTACCAGTACAGTCAAATTCGAAACTGCTATATGTAGTTAAAGGTTTGATTTCCAAAACAGGAGACTCGAGTTTAAGTCTCCGTTACTTCTGACAGATTTTTCTTTTGTGATATGCATATGATATTCTCAGCGATCCAGAAGGTCCAGAATCTATCTATAATTATACTGCTGGTAGATGTTAGGTGAAATAATCATAACAGTTTCGTTCGAAAAGTACCAAAGAGAGGAAAGGAAACAGGTAGATGCTGTAAACAATGTAAAAGACTTTCTTAACGCTCTCTTAAAATTCCTTTACTTATGGTTACGTTATTTAATTGTACAGAGAGTTGTACAATAATTATTTACCATACCATTTCGATGTTTAATGTAAAATATTCGAAATCTACATTATCGACTGAATGGAATTCGCATGACGCATGAAGTAGTCTCTATTTCTAGCAATAGGGTCGTACAATTCGTACGATTATAAACTCGCGGTTGCTTACAGCGCATACGGCATGGCGTTGGCCAAGTCGTGTGTCATCGTGCGTTGCAGATGAAAAGCACAGTACATTTGTAACGCTTTTGACCATTTTTTATGCTATACATAAATGCAAATTTTTTTATACGAATTTTAAAGACAGGTGAGACTTCAGGAACAGAATAATACGAGTGCATCGAGGAGATAGAATGCTTATTTGTCAATATATCGCATTTCAGCGATGTAGTGAGGTTTTGATATGGCGGCAAATTTTAGTTGAATGACGATTTATTAAAAATGTCAATAGTTATCGTATGTTAAAAGGGTGGTCATGAAAGTGCTTGTGCATTACCCTTTATCTCTTAAATTTCAAAAAAGGAAAGGCAGAGAAGCTTAACATTACGTTGAGAAATACAAGTACTTTGCATTTCTACAGTTTGAAGTACAGTGGCGACGTATCATGGCGGCAGAATTTTCTTAGTTGCAGTTGTGTATCTCGACAACTTTCATACGCGATACGTACGCAAAGGAATTTGTCTACAAAGTAACATATTTAGAAAACGAATATAATGCGTATAGATTATCTTTTGTAAAGATTTTAATCGACTTTTTTATCTCGTGCATTCCGGTAATATAGTTACAATTACCTTAGCAAATGATATCTTTAAAAACTCTTTCTTCTCTGTATTCTTCATACTGAAATTGTGACTTAAATCTGGACTGTGATATTATATACTGAAAATAGTAAGAGGCACAGTTCTTGTTTTAGTTCGTTCACAACTTTAATGCAAATATTTTTTAAGATTACCCAAGATGAATAAGCGTCGTAGAACATCATCAGTTGCAAGTCGTGGTACAGAAGATGACGGTGATGATATACCACCTGAACCAACTAAGAGACGGAAAAAATTAGATCCTGTAAGATCCTGCTTTCTTGAGAATAATGTTAGACAGTATTTTTAACATTAGAACTACCAAACCAGTCAAAATGATTGCTACATAATTTCTTCCAAAACTGCTCCAAGTTGATACAAGAGTCATTGAAGAAATATTTTATGTCCATCTCAAAAAATATAAATTGCCACACCTCCTTTTTCAAAGAACTTCATCAATATATTGAAATATGCTAGATTTAACACTGGTTGTTCTGGTATTAAAGAGATTGATATTTTTATTTTTTATTTCATGCAAAACATTTACATAACTTCATTTATATAGAGTGATTTGTGTCAACAATTATATGATGTACTACGTAATCAAAAAAAAGAAGATGGATCCCTATTATGTGATGCATTTATACGTGTGCCTAAACGCAGACAAGAACCTGGTTATTATGAAGTTGTAACAAATCCTATAGACCTTCTAAAGGTTCAGCAAAAACTAAAAACTGATGAGTATCGAGATATGGATGATTTAGCAGCTGACATTCAACTTATAGTTAATAATACAAAGGCATTTTACATGGTAATATATTTTAACTAAGTTATTCAAGTATATGTAATATACTTTCTAAATATGAAGTATATTTTCAATAGTGATAAATTATTATAAAATTGCATATATAATTTTGATAATTTTTTATATTAGCGTACGTCCCCTGAATATAAAGATGCCACTGAATTATGGGAACTATGTGTGAATACAAAAAATCGTATTATGGAAGAATATGAAGATTCGGAGCCTAAAGGGAAACTTATTTTGAAAGTAGGACGATTGGTATGTAACAATGTTTGTATGTTTATGTATATAATAGGTAATTCATGTTTGTATTATGTTATGAATATTTATGAATAGGCTCGTAAAGCTACAGCAAAACAGGATGATGCAGAAGATACATCTGAAAGTTCTACCAATCCTGATGAAGAAACAATACAATTATTTGAAGATTTATTTGCTGCAGTTATGACAGCAGCAGATCCAACTGACAACAATAGACCTCTGCATACAATGTTTCAACTTAAACCATCCAAAAAAGTTTGTTAATTTGTTATTGATAAAATATTAATTTCAAATTCTTTAAAATAGCTATACAATAAGATACACTTATACGAACAATTTCGAATTTTTCAGTTGTATCCAGAATATTATGAAGTTATTGAAACACCTGTAGATCTGAAAATGGTTGCGAGAAAAATTCAAGAAGGAGCTTACAGCGGAGTTGCAGATATGGAAAAGGATTTGATGCTTATGTGTCGGAACGCTTGTCAGTTTAATGAACCAGGTTCTCAAATTTATAAGGATGCGAAACTTCTAAAAAAGATTATTACTGCAGCAGCAAAAAAGCAGGATAGTGGATTAGGTAGTAGTGTTCCAAAAATTGCAACAACTGCTCCATCAACACGAAGTAAAAGAGGTAGTCGTACCATGGCACAATCTTTGATAGCACAGACTGCTTCATTGCCTGACGAGGATGATGAAAGTGATGATGAAGAAGAAGAACCTGCAGAAACTGAAGAGGCTGATAATCCTCAGTGGCAATTGTTTCAAACTATTCGGACTGCGCCTAATAATCAAGGTATTGTTTTAGAACACTAACATACAATAATAATGATAATAATAGTAATAGAGTGCCTAATTCCATTGATACTGTTTAAATATTTTTAAAAGGAGTTCGAATGAGCGAATATTTTTGGAAATTGCCATCAAAAAGATTATATCCCGATTATTATAAAATGATAAAAAATCCTATATCCTTACTGCAAATTCGTACAAAGATAAAGGTATGTCGTGAAAAAATAAGTAACTTCGTGTACACTTGCACATCACTTATAATTGATATTTACAGAAAGGAGAGTATGGTACTGTTAGTGAAGTAGCTGGTGATATGAATATTATGTTTGAAAATGCAAAGAAATATAATATTCATACATCCAGATTGTACAAGGTAATTGATGTTATTCATATATTCAGTTACACATATTCTCTTACATTTTTTAATTGTTTAATAAAATGAATTTCAGTGTGCTGTTAAATTACAAAAAATTATGCAGGAAAAAGTACAAGAATTATTAGAATTTGATCAGGTAAATACAATTTGCTTAAGGTAAAATATGCAATAGTTCCTCAATCCGTAGAACATAGATTTGATAATTATATTTAACACTAGATCTACGGAAGATGTCAAATTGACAGATTCCTACTTTGTTATAAAAAGTTCACAACTTCCTAGAAAAGCGGTACAGTAGATATTTCACATATAAGTTATAATACACAAATTACTCAACTGATATATTTTCCACCTCTTGATTCCTCTTCCTTTCAAAATACTTACTTAATGCACTTAGTGTAACCGATACAAAGTCCACAGATCTAGTGTTAAATGGCTTTTATTGCATTAGGTTATTGCTGAGATATTTGATCTCACCATGATATTAGAAAAGCTCTGTTTACTAGCTATCGTTTTAAACAAAATTATTTTTATAAAATTATTGAAATATATAATTAGTTATATTAATTTAAAAGAATTCGTTAATTTGAAATAGTTGCTAAGACTTCAAGTACATGGCATCTTTTAGATGCAAACTTTGTATTTTCTTCGTTTATAATGTTCATAGGATTCGGATTCAGATAGTGAATCTGAAAATAGCTCTCATCAACCTAAACTTATTAAGCGAGCCTCGAATCTGTTGACTCGTGGAAAGTATAAGGACAATATACCATTAAAGAAAAGATTGTATGCACTAGTTAAATGTGTTATAGAATACGTTGTAAGTAATTCCAAATTGATCAAACACTATGAAAACTCGTGAATATAGAAAATATAATAATATTTTAGTGTGAAGATGGCCGACAACCAATGTTAATGTTTATGGAAAAACCTTCTAAAAAATTATATCCAGATTATTACCAAGTAATAGCAGAACCTATTGATATGCTGGCTATTGAGGCCAATATTAAGGCAGAGAAGTATCAAAATGAAAATGAATTAATACAAGACTTTAAGGTATATTTCACATATTATTACTCAAACAAAAATTTTTACATGTACTATTTACAGTTATGCCTGGTGCTTGTATTTTTTAGTTAATGTTTAATAATTGTCGACAATACAATGAGGAAGGCTCTCTAATATATGAGGATGCAAATACTTTAGAAAAAGTTTTAATGGATAAAGTAAAAGAATTAGGTCCTTTACCTGATACACCTGGCAAACCTACGAAGTCAAGTGCATCTACACCAACAAGAAACGTAGGGTATGTGATGTTATGCGTTTGAAACACAGTAAAAGCTGGATAAATCCGACAGAATTTGGAGCCCAAATATCGCTCTTATGAAGTAGTGGCATCGAGTCTGCGTTTATATTAGGGCTCCAGCCTAGCGCGAACTTAGAAAAGGACAAACAGTAGAAGAGGCAGAGAGTGCAAGCAAACAAAACGAGTGGTCCAAAACTATCGGTGAGGCATTGCAAATGCAACAATAAACTTTATTTACTAATTTTTCTAAACCTCACTTTTTCATAAAATTCTAAATGATACCAAACACGATATGTTTGAATGATGTAAATAGTAAATAAATATAATCCAAACTATATCATGATTGGCATTAGTTTAGTCAGGAAAATCTCGCTAATACGTTAGCGAAGGTTTAAAAAAACAAAAGAAAAATCAAAAATAAAAACCGCGATCCCTACAATTAGTATTGCCTCACTGATATGTTTGAGGAAAGGATAGTGATGTCACATTTATTCAGCCAAAGTTTTGTGGAATTTATTTAGCTTTTACTGTACCTGAGAGTCCCGATTATAATAACATCCTCATAAAATCGTATTTGTTAATATTGGCAATGTTTAGGAGGCCGAAAAAGATAGTACCACTACATTTACAAAAATTAAGAACTATGTACGATACTATCAAAGATTATCATGATGCAAAAGGAAGGCAATTATCCCTTATCTTTATGAAATTGCCAAATAAAAATGAATATCCCGATTATTATGAGGTGATTAAGCAGCCAATGAACATGGAGAAAATAGCTTCTACTTTAAAAAACAATGGATATGAAAATTTAGACGAACTTGTGTCGGATTTTATACTAATGTTTGACAATGCTTGCAAGTATAATGAACCGGATTCACAGATATACAAGGTTTGTAATTGCTGCATTTACATTTTATTCAAGTATACGTATAAGTAACGTTCAGGAAACAAGGTACCTACATTTGGCGGTAAAACAAAAATTGTTCCATGTAAAGGAACAAAATAAATTAATTTAAAATCATAACAAGTTTCTGCATTGTAAAAATAATTGAATTATAATAAAAAGAAGGACCCATATAGTACTTACATAATTAATCTTATCATATTGGAAAATATTGCCAATTTGTATTATTTGCTGTCATAAAAGATACTTTAAATTTTAAAAACTTCAACGAGAATACTTGTAATGTTACAATTATGAAAGTGTTCAGATTTATAAGGTTGAGAATTCATCGAAAAGTATAAATATTATAATACGTAAGCTCCGAGTTGCATTGAAATTTCGCGCTAAAACATGGAAAGCCCGGTCTGTTTATGATTACAATTTTTGAGGTTACGTAAAGCTAGCTTGCCATATAACTTTGTCAATTCTCGTGGTTGTATGCAAAAGTTTGGTCGAATTAACATATAATTTCGGTTTATAATAAAATATGATAGTGAAATAATTGTTATTTAATAGTTTTATCAAAGAAGTGATAATAAACTTATTATATTGAAGGTCATGTTATGACTACTTGTAAATATTGTAATTTATTTACAACTTTTGTGTTCATACAATGTTACCCACAATGTATAAACAGGGACATAGTAATAATGAAGAAAATAATATTATTATGGAAAGGGAATTAAAAGTTCGGCCTTGTTTTATTCGTTTGTTAAGAGATAGAGAAGTAGATCAACATCTAAGAAAAAAATGCAGGAAAAATAAAGCAGAAGTAAACAATTAATTCATTATTTTCCGTATATAATTTATTAATTTTGAATAACTTAATAATTGATATATGAGTGTGTAATAAAATAATAATGATAGTGGGTTAAAAATATGACTTGAGTATAAAAATTTCAGGATGCTTTAATTTTACAACGATTAGTATTACAAACAAAGTTGCAATTAAGCGAAGATGAAGAAAGTGTACCGGATGTGTCAGCAGCAGTGCAAGAAATATTGGCAACAATATTTACTGCTTTGTATAACCACCAAGATGAAGAGGGAAGATGCTATTCAGATTCTATGGCGGAACTTCCTGAGCATGATATTATTGATGGGAAAAAGTATATTCATAGTCTTTTAAGATAATATTAAAAATGAAATAATGTTGATCATTATTAAGCATTTAATTTTATAATGTTAATTATTGTTATTTAAATTTTAATAATCTTCTTTACCTTGTATATCAGGATACGAGGATTATCATTGGACCTGATTAAACGAAGATTGGATAGAGGAGCTTATAAGAGATTAGACCGATTTCAAGAAGATGTGTTTACGTGTCTAGAAAGGGCCAGGAGACTTTCACGTACAGATTCACAACCTTTCGAAGACAGTGTTGAACTACAAGCATTTTTTTTGCGTACTCGTGATGAAGTAACTCGTAATGGAGATTTGCTACACTCCCCGGCATTGAATTATACACTGCTTGATTTGTCTTCTCAAGTAGCAGAGTTGAAACGTGTGAAACATCAACAAGAATTAACGTTACCTAATGAAGAGGAAAGCTGTGATGGAAATGAAACAAAAGTACATAGTTTTATCAGCCGTAAAAGATTTGATGGTGCGCGGTAAATCAGAGCGACAAGATGAGTCTGCCGCTCGTTTTTCCTATTTCTGCCATATCGTAACTGAAACCGGAAACTCTGTCAATAAGAATGAGAAACCGAAAATACGTGGAAAAGAGGCATGCCTTTATGCACTTGCCACGCGCCGTTAAATCTTTTGCAACCGGTATATATATTTTACAAATTTGGTAAGGAGTGTAATGTTCTATATCCTTCTGTTAAGGATTCTGAATCAAATGTTAATACGGAAGGAAGTAACAGTGATACTGGAGGATCAATGAGCTTTAATCAAGAAGTTTACAGAGCTGGCGACTTTGCGTATATTGAGCCTACTGAACGCGGCATGGAGTACAGCGTGGTTCTTATAGAACGACTTTGGACGAACGCAGAAGGTCAACAAATGCTCTATGGAAATTTATTTTACAGACCAAGTGAAACATACCACGTTGCATCTAGAAAATTTCTTGACAAGGAGTTGTTTAAAAGCGATGCTCATGTAGCTGTACCCTTAGCCAAAGTAGCAGGAAGATGTTGTGTTCTTAGTGTTAAAGATTATTTTAGAATGCAACCAGAAGGTTTCTTAGAAAAAGATGTTTATGTGTGTGAATCCCGGTATTCTACAAAAGCACGAGCTTTCAAGAAAATAAAAGTCTGGAATTTTGATCCAGATCATTTAAAGCTAATATCACGAGATAAACCATTAGAACCAAAGCGAGTAATATCTGTTTACAAAGAAAGATTGGAAAAGCATAAGGAAGAAATCGCTGAACTAGAAGAAGGTGAAAAATTAAGCGAAAAAGAAAGACCTGTAAGTCATACAATAAATTTCACTTTATTTCAGTTAAAAAAGGAATGAATCGTCATAAAATATACGAAATTTTTAATTTGTCTAGGGAATTGTATGTATTTTATATTATGTTATAGAATGTGATATTGTACAATCCAGATGATACAGAAAACACATACTATGAACAATATAACACATGTGCAGGCCCAGTGAAGACTGGAGATTTTGTTTATGTAGCAACAGACGGGGGTAGGCAACAAATCGCACAAATTGATGCTATATGGTCAACTAAAGAGTAAGTTAACACCATAGACTAGACTAGGCTAGGCTACTGCTATAGCGTACGACATAGAGATTATAAATAATAATATTGTTATTTAATAAAATTATAATGTTTTCCCCCCAGCGGAAAGTGTTACTTTAAAGGGCCGTGGTTACTAATGCCTGCAGAAGTACCACACACTCCCACGAAATTATTTTATAAACAAGAACTTTTTTTATCTACTGTTGATGGCACTCATCCTATTGTTGCTATCGTTGGAAAGTGCACCGTCCTTGATTATGGAGAATACATATGTAGTAAGTATCGTAAGAAGATTGAAATTGCACTGTATTAATTATACTCGAAAATATGTAAATTTAATAAAGTTGTGTATCAGTTCATTGTAATTAACATATACTTATATCGGGATAGGTCGACCTACAGAAATTCCGGAAGATGATGTATATATTTGTGAATCATTATATGACGAGAGCAAGAACTTAATGAAAAAACTTGGTCAAGAAGGCTTAAAGAAATTTAATCATAACTCAGCTGTAACAGAAGACGAAATTTACTTCTTCCGAAGGCCCATCAACCCTGCTAAGGTTTGTATAGAATTTCAACATTTTAACTAATATATATGCAAGGCTCAATAGTAAAGATTAGCATATTCTTGTTATATGCAACTAACTGACAATTATTGCTTTGCATGTATGTGTGTGTTATAGGTACCGGGTGACGTGGCTCAGACGCAAAATCAAGTCAAGTCCGTCACGCCCAATTCGACTCAATTTGAAATGGTAACTTCCAATTATGAATGTCTTATATTTCACGAATAGCCAAGAAATGCATGTTTTATTATAGTCACACGTAAATTTACATGGAAATATATGGAATTATGAGATATCAAATTTAAATGCAGCAAATATGATAAGAGTGCTTTAATCTTCTATCCGATATAAAAATATAATTTGCGTGTGATAAGTATATCTTGTATCACTATTTATGTGTGCATGATTCTCATTTTATGCCGGCATATTCATTATTTTTTCTATTATGTGAAGTTACGTTTTTATACATGGTATTAATAGCAGTAGCGAAATTTTCATTTTATGGATTCAAATTCAGAGCACCTGTTGGGTTTATCGCTAATACTTTATACATCAATACCACCGAAAAATCTCGCTTCCATGTCACTCTAACCCAAATAAAGTAAGAATGAAACATTTAGCTTCAAGCGGAATGCTTACAGTACTAATAACGGCAACGAACAAGCAGAACAAATTTTGTCAATTCGAACGAAATCGGATGTATGACGTTAGAAACCAGTAACAGTTCCAAAGTTTCGAATCAATCTGTAAACTAAGAAATTATTTATAAAGTAGCTATAGATAATATCGTGGTACTTTTTAATCAAAATTGACAGCATTAAAATTTTTTTCATGAATATGAAATATTGTGTAAAGCTTGTAAACTTTTATAGTTAACAGAAATGTATGTAGCTAATAGTTTTACAATACAGATATGATACCGGTAGAGAGTATTGAAAAAAGTGAACATCATGACATTACATTCGGTAGCGGATAATAAACGTAACATAACATAAATGGTATAGGAAGCATCACCATTGTTACCGAAGCTGGAACCCGATGTGCTAGGCATGGGAGTAGGATTAGGAGTGGGAGTAGGAGTAGGAGTTGGGGAGGACAGCATGGATGCTGGTGGTCCACCGTCCGTTGGATCTACGGAAGCTCAACCGGTGCTCTCCAATACACAAACACCTGTGTCAACTAAGAAGGTAGGCCTAATTGTGACATTATTTGCTTACCACTTGATCATATATCGCATTTTATTTATTTCATTTTATTTTTATTAAGAGAAATATGCCAGCATACCTTTTTGTTTTTGCACCGTTTAAACTTTGTTATCTAACATTAGAACGACAAATAGAGATGTGTTACGTCTGAAGGTATAATGTCAATATTCGTTTATAAGACGGTGGCATTATAATTTGTGTTTTCTTCTGTTTAGAAAACGGCGGGTAAGAAATTAGTTACGGGCTATATTTTATATTCGAGTAAAATGCGAACGCAGATTACACAAAACAATCCTGAATCGTCCTTTGGGGAGATTAGCAGAATTGTTGGCAACGAGGTATTTATTTATTTTTCATTGTTGATTTTTAGTTTACTATAAGGATCTTTTGAAGAAGGAAAGTATGCAGATTCAACTTATTTAATTATACTATCAACATTCTTTACAGAACAGATATCATTATTTATGTAATATTATTAAGATGGTATCACTCTGCATGCTTTGTCTTTCCTTCAAACATATTATGTTCTTCTTGAGGCTACTATCCAACTATTCTCCGTTTGAACGAAAACGACGTAATTTATATGATTGTAATGAAAGTTAGAGTTTAAACACAAATTATTATATGCAATTTTAATACAGATTCGAATATTGAAGTATTCTGTATCCTTCGCATATACATGCATGCATTATATAAAACGCGCGAGCGCGCGTAAGCCTTAATGGGTATATGTATATATTGCATTTGGGCGTTCATACGCATATATATGTGCATATATAATTTAATCACCACACGCTAACATGTAATACTATCATTATTTTAATGTACATTATATTTCGGCTAATAATTATGAGCTATGAATTGTACATGTGTCATTACTTACTTTGTCGATTAATTTTTTAAATGGAAAGTAGCCATGATCGAAAACAGCTTTTTTAAATCGTTTCGTGCTATGAATGAGATTTAAAAAAACTGTTCTTCGAAAAATGAGAAAAAGAATGTTTAAAAAAGATGTGTTAAATATATTCTTGATTTCGTTTCAGTGGAGGAAATTGCCTGCAGGAGAAAAACAAGCGTGGGAGGAAAGAGCAGTCAAAATGAACGAAGATGGAGGGCAACTTAAAGGAGCAGCTATTTCAGTGAACACAAGTACTGCACAAGATGTAGTCTACGAATGTTGTTGGGACAATTGTGACTGGCAATTTGAAGACATGACTGATTGCATCGATCATTGCATTGCCGAACAAAACGGTCATGTACAATCTTCTTTCGTTAATGCCGCTAGTGGTAAATATTTGTCATTTAATATCAAATTACTTGTTTCATATAACGTGTTAAAAGATAATAATACTTGCAAAGTTCACTACATTTTATTTTATTTTATAGATGTTGAGTTTCAATGTCAGTGGCGCGGTTGTGGTCGAACGAAAAAATCTGTACCTCCGTTTCCAAGCGTTCAAAGACTCGCAAGGCACGTTAAAGAAGTACATATCCTTAAGTCAAATGGACGTATAATACCTCCTTCAGAAAGAAGCAGGTATAATATTTTTAATCGTAATCTTATTTAATGTAATTACAAGATAAAATTATAAGAGACACATTCTTAACAGTTTGACTGCTATGGACGCATATATGCAGCCTGCAAATGTTATTGGTGTAGACTATGAATACAAATGCACGCCCTTCGTCTGCTTTGGTTGTTTACTATGGTCTCATGTGTTATGTTCAGCAACTGTTTCTATCTGTTTCCCCAGTGATTACATCTGTAACAAGTCCTCTCTCTTCCCCTTTCTACTTCTCTGCGTGCGTTTGCGTACATATATGTGTTCATTACTTCAATTGCTCTTGTATTGCAGAAATTATATGGCATCGAAAGGTCCTACAATATTACCTCCAATGGAAACAGGTAATTTATAACAAAATAGTAGAAATAAGAATTTTATTATCCTGAACTTTTACGTCATGAGTTGTATGATACATTTTACAGAAACTTCTGCAGCTGCAACACAAACAAGCAACTTACCTGCCGCAAAACAACCAGAGCCAATGTTCGTCGCTGTTCCTCCCAGACCAAGTCGTGTATTGCATTCGGACGCATATTTACGGTAGGATAAGTTACGATATATTTCAGTTTTAACGATTAGTGATAAGTACATGTCTTCATATTTATATAATGTCGATCGTCTCCGCTTTGAATTCGATAGTGTACAAAAGTATGTTGACAAACATGTGTTTTTCTACTTATTTTATAGGTACATTGAAGGATTAAATGTAGAAAATCGGTACATATCAAATTGGGATAAACAAATGAATGCTAATCCCGATAATACACAAATTCCTGATGTAACAAGACTGCCTGCTGAATGGTTGGGTAATGGGGTAGGCAACCATGGAAATGTGGTAAATGCCTTATGGACGCTCAGGAATATGATGATGCGAGATGTTTT
Organism: Cerceris rybyensis; assembly: GCA_910591515.1. Lineage (NCBI taxonomy): Eukaryota > Metazoa > Arthropoda > Insecta > Hymenoptera > Crabronidae > Cerceris > Cerceris rybyensis. The sequence goes on from OU342793.1 coordinate 11,761,408, forward strand.
AGCCATCAATAAAACTTTATAGTTTATAATTTGTTAAGATCTATAATCATTAACATTCGATGCTACCTTGAAGCTACAATTTACAGGTCCGTCGATGCTAGATGAAAGACTGAGGACAATTCTTTGTATTTATACTTTTAGATTTCTTTCTTTCTTTTGATAACTCTCATTAATACTTATTACTTAATTTTAATATAGTTTCTCTACTATAGCTGGAAAAAAAACAATTTTTTATGATTACAAAGTTGTTTAGATCTGCAGCGTACTATTCATACAAAAATATAATCTTAATTAATAAAAAATTTCAAATTTTTATTCTAACTTTTGACGTTGTGACTGAAACAATGCCACAGGCATTATATTTAATGCGACATCTGACGATCTGTTAGAATTGAAATGAAACTATAGTGTAAGAATCGCCATTTTGTAAATACTTTGCAATTTTTTAATTTTAATTTTTCATAAAAAGGAATTTTGTATTTTGTGCAACGCATATTATAGAAGTGTCTTGGATATTATTCCTGCATTCATACTGTAATTTGAGATTTCACTGTAAATACAAAATTATGACCATCAAAAACAATTTGATATAAATGGAATATATGACATTATTGTATTCGTGTATGTTAATTTCATAGTATTATGCATTCAGAATACAATAAGATATTTAAGTACTTTCTCGGATAATATTGGCCGTACACAATTTATAAACATTTTGATTTCAATCCTTATGTTTATTATTTCTATACGTATAATGAAGTTAAATTAAATTACAATTAATTGAATACAGAAAAAAATACTTCTGATATCAAATTAAGAACTAACATTTTTTGTGTATTATAGTAATTTTCAATTCTGATCTGTTTGACATTACACGTTTAATTATATAAACAAATGTGTATATAAATAAGAATAACAAATAATCCATGTAGAAAATACATTAGTTCAAAGGAAATATAAACACCTTTAACGGCCTAATCGCATTATTTCCCGTAACAGGACAATTGTAAACCTTTAAAATTCATTTATTTAAAAATATTAATTTTATCGGCACATTCTAGCACACACTTCGTGTTCGGAAGAGATAAATAAGATTCCATTTATTTCTCTCCATTATATTTTTTGTGTTAAAAAAATCTATTATCATAAAGAGATCATTATATAAATGCGAAAAATAGTAGATCTGACATATATTTTCCCAGAATTTCTAAGCACGATATTAAATATAAACAAAAGAATTTAATTACATTGTAATGTATATCGAGGTTTTTTACAAATTCGTATCCCAAATGTTGTAATGAATTCCTTTAGTTCTCTTTAAGGAAAACTTTAAGAATGGTTGTAACAATAAATTTATTATGATTTATTGTTAAAAATTAGACAATTAAGAGTCTTTAAAAAATTCGAAGTATTATATTTCAATAAGTATTTTTATTTTTATAAGAATCTTTCTGTATTGTTAACAATATAAGTTTCCTTCCAACAGTTATTCTTTTATTCACAGAACTAAGTATTCTTAACAAATTGTTAATTTTTAATCTACCGAAAGCAAAATGCGACAGAAATTATTTCACCTAGCATTGACAGTCCAAATAATGAAGTGAAAATTCACACAAATTTATAATTAGAAAAAATCATTAGTTAATGCTTTGCCTGACGATTTCTTAGTGACCAAATGCGTAGTCACTCAAAATTGCCGAAATAAAAATGTATCACTCGTTTCTGTTACACTATGCAACTGAACGTAATATCAATAGCATAGAACTAATTTAAACGATTCCTGATCTACCGATGTTTTCAATTTAATCATTTTTGAAAGCCTTCCAAACTTTTTATTTCATTTACTCCTTGACAAGTGTCACTCGTTATTGTAAGGCAAGGGATTAATAAGTAATATCTACATCAACATCAATTTTGTAGATTAAAATGAATTGAGATTGTTATTTTTTCTTGTACTTTGGATATACATTTATACCTTCGAATGGAAGAATATACAAAATGTACATACTTCTGTATTCAGAAGTCGCTTACCCGCCCACCGTTCTGCCAATCTCCCCATTTCGTAGGATTCTTTTCATTATTTGTAATTAATTCTCCACTATGTGGATCTGTTTCAACCAAAACCAAATCGACAAAACGTTCCCGTGGACTCACTCCTACAATTGTACATTCTTCGTTATATTAATTTTACAATTTATAAGGTGTATTTAAAAAATATACAATATTATTTTTACTGATCAAGTAGTGTTTACATAATACTTACAACATATCAAACATTTTACGTTTGTACTGTTCCTAATTAACTAATAACACATGATTTACTCACTTGGTATTGGTTGCAATTTAAGTTTTTCGTGAAATTGCTTCATTCTTAGGGATTCTTCTTTTTGATCCTTTTCATTTACCGATTCTGTAGTCAGCAAGGAAATGCCTGCGTGCGACATTGAGTCCTTAGTATTGACATTAAATTATAGTTAAGATTATGGCATTAAATAAAATAATGACTACTTGATATCAATAATTCGTACGTGTTATGAGATGTCTAGGTATTTTTACTAATGATTTTGCAGCAATTATATTCTGAAGATTGAACATAATGAAGTAAAATAATTATGAGTTCATTTATGGGAAATTCTCTTTTATGAATGGGTAGACATTATTCAGAAAACAAAGTAAGATAAGAAATACTAATTCATTTGTTAAAGTTACAAGATACCAAGGAACTGCATATATACGGAAATACTAATTTTCTAAGTTATATACAAAAATCAATTCATGCATGAATGTGCAGTGTGTAGTTTTTTTACAAATTTATGGTTTAACAATTATATATTATGAAGTACATATTTTTCACAAATTATATATATTGATGTTAACTCGAAATGGTAATACAATATTATAATTGATAATTAATTATAGTATTAATCAGTATTTCAAGAATTGTTTATGACATTATATTAATTAAATACTGTTTGTGAATTTAGTTTTAATTATCTGAAAGACAAATTTGCATTAACCCATTGTAAAATAAATTTATAATGTTTGTTTTGGGTACTTGAATAAGCTAGGAATATTGCTAAAGTATGGAACACTTGTTTTCAGAATTTCTAAGATTATTAATCTTATTATACACATATGCTCATGTCACATATGCTATGACATTTTTTCATTGTGTTATATTAGCATAATGAAAGGCCTTATATGTTTCTTAAAACTAACATTTTCTACTCAATTGTTCGAAATGATTCAATGAGTCAACAATATACTAATAACAACTGTTTTATTTACATATTACAATGAATAATCTCTACAGAAAGCATTCTATAAAATCATCTAAAAATCTGTTACACGTCCCTTTCTCTCCCAATCTCCATAACGAGTTGGTTCTGGCCCACGTGGACCACCGATTTCACCTGTCTCTGGATTAGTATTGTTTGGAAACGGTTTAAGTGGTTCTTTTTCTTGGTATGGATGTTTTCCTTCCTCCAATTCTTCTAACCTCTCTGTAAAAGAATTGAAATGTATTTTTCACAAAAAATATGTATATAGTACGTGATAATGTATTATACCTATGGGTGTGCGTTCTCGTAGTTTCTTTCTAAACTCACGCATTCGTGGACTTTCAGTGCTCTTGTTTTCCTTTGATGAAAATACCTGAAACTCTATTTAAAAAATTAATATTCTACACATAGGATTAGGGTTATATTAAATTTTTAATTAATTACGTGTGTGGAAAAACTTGCTAGTTGACAATTTCGTAACCTCATAGTTAACTAATAGTTTGTAAGAGCATCTCAGCTTCGAAGAATTAAATATTATTTGTGACATATTTCAACATATATTAGGTACCACCCAATAAACAAAATAAGGTTATATCATATTTAGACCAAGATTTCATAACAGTAAAATATTACTTGATATAACCTCGTAAACAATTATAAATAGAGGTGTCAAGGGTTTTTTGGGTTCTAGCAATTCTGTAGAGGCCTTTCTTAGCGATTTACGTTGTAGTATGGAATTCTACGCGTGACCGGTCAAACCAACATTAGCCAATAATAACAATGTCACAGTTAGTTCAAGTCGTTCAAGTTAGTTATTACTCAAAGTTAGCTCTTCAGGAAGATGAGGAACTGTCACTCGTACGATTGTAACCAATTGTAACGCTTCTTTCAGTTCGATTGTTAATTACTTCATAATATATAGTATACAATATAATATGTACAACTATATATAAATATACAAATATTTTTTCATACGAGTAAATAGAATGATGATTTGAATAGAATGTTTCATTTTAACAATAATTTTAATAATAATTATTTAGAAACCTTTGTTTACAGATTGTTATGCAATTATTTGTTTGAAATTTATAAGATCTGTGGATATGGCGCGCTAGAGTACAGAACGTACAGCGCATGGCATGTAGCCGCGTTTCGATTCGCTCGCCGTTCCCCTATTATGCTCCAGCCGAGCCGCGGTGAGCTCCAAGCACTCCTACCAGAGGGAGCGCCGGCCTCATTCTATTTCTTCGCTCGGTGCGGTCAACACGTGTCCTTTGTGAGTGTCGGTTTTACAATTTTCTCAATTACCAATCTCTAAAAAATAGTTCTCTCGTTTATCCTCTACAATAATATTATTTCTATTGTTCCATCTATCAATTTTGGCAATAATAGTTATCAATTTATTAACAATCGTAAAATAATTACGACGTAATTGATAACGTCCCTTACCTTTCGTGACATTTACGCTTCACTTTTCTCATCTACAACATTAATATTTATTCTATAGCTTCATATTTTCGTTTTATTGTCGAATAACGCGATTATTGTTGGTTTCAAAGTTAATTATACGAAATTTTTGGTACTCCTACGCAGTTATTTAATAGTTTACTTGTGTTTGATTGCAGGACTCGGTGTACCCTTGACTCGGACGACCTTGCGGGCAGATCGTACAAGTACATACACGGTATAACAACACAGAGTAAGATATTACGACGCCATACGCAAGTAATCCTTTTATCTACTTCGGTTCGTCGTGCTATTTTGCTTCAATTAATTCAGTTTTCATATTAATTGATATCGAGTTAAACATCTGACGAGTTGAATGTACATTTCTACGCGTTAATACGGTTCTACGGAATCATACAACGATTGAAAACTTTCGATATTACTTGAAACATTTTACTATATACGAGTATTTCAAGAATGTTTACAATACATTAGTCGATTTCTGAGAAATCTGCCCCTTATTCTGGCAGTGTTTGCTAACTTTGGCGGTAAATTTCGACGGCTACAATTCTATGCTACGAATACATCGCGAATCGTTTGTACATACGTAGTATTAAGATGTTACGGTTTATCCTTCCGTTTTGAGAGGCTGCAATGGTTTTACATAGGTTTCGGGGCGTAAGTGTAGGAGTAATTAAAAATCGTATTTACCAATGTAGGATATTGAGATCCTGCATTAGAGTCGTCCGTAATTTCTATAAAGTTTTTCGTGAATTTATCGAAGGGGATTACAGTGTCCGTATCTAACAGGGAATAAGCATGACTAATCATGTAACTTTAACAGTGGCAACCCACAGTATTTACATTTCTTGTTTGTATATTTAATTATTAATACATTATACAAAGACTATTACGAATGGATGTTTAAAGACGTAATTCAAAGGCAGTATTTCTTGACACAAGCACTTGATTGAATAGGATAAAGAAAAACATGGTTTTTTGATTTTCTTATGTCTCCCCACCCAACCCTTTCATTTTCAGCAAAATTTGTGGCCGCGTGCAATGCGGTCTAGAGTCAGTGCTTGTTCCGTATTATATTTATATTTATATATCAATTATTTTTTTTAACTTGTAATAAATTCACGCGAAAGTAGAGTCAGTGTTTGCAACCCGCTATTTTATTTATTAATAATTTCTTAATAATTCTTGAAATTATTTATATGCTTTTCTCCGCGAAAGTAGAGTCAAAATTGTTCGCCGGAAATAATACTCGGTCGCGGTAACTTCATTATTTTTTTTCATTGATCGAACCGGAATTAGAGTTCGTGCATCGAGCAGCTGCTCTGGAAAGGACTTCCATCGGGCAAGGCTTTACGAATTTTCAAAGTAAGCATCACATAATCCAGAAATAAAATATTTCCATTGAAAAGTTCAAAAAAAAAAGATATACATATACTAATCAAAATGTTTAATTGTTTGTTACAGAACAGTCAAATGATGGGATGGTTGAATGGCGACAAACACTCCCCGGCGAAAGGCAAAGTTTTCATAGGTGAGCTGAAATTTAAATTCGAATATATCCCATAATTTTTTCCCAAGATTCAGTTGATAATTGAAATTTTCCTTAGTTGTACTGAAATATCCTTACTAGTTTTCCTTCAATTTTTCTTAGTCTTATTTTGAGTATTCTGTCAATAAAAGAAATCAAAGTAAAGAATTCCCCAAAATATGAAATTTTCAGAAAATAAATATAATATTTTAGATGTGCTTTTAATTTTTGTTACAGACTTTGCTCAAATTCGTGAGGCATCGCTGCACCCTTCAAAACTACGACGGACCTGGCGCTTTGAAGGTGAGTGTAACGTAAACATTGAGATATTTTCATTCGGAGTCAAGGTCAATTTCATTTCTAAGAACTTTTCGTAAAGTTTCAATATATAGTACGAGATATAACTTCCTTGCATTCTCAATTCAGAAAATCATTGATAAGCTAATCGTTTTTTACGAACTATTCTTAAGGCCAGAAATCCCTTTAGAAGCGTGACAAACATGAATATTTCGGGAATTTTTTTAGAGGGGATAAAATAATCGAATCATTTTTAAATTTTGACATAAGTTTATTATAACATCCAAGTTGAAGAAAAAATTTTTTTTCTTGGGATGACCAACAAAATGGCGGCGTTGTTAAGGGTCTTCGGTCACCTGTTTTCCGCGACATGGAAAACTGCTGCAGTTGTCACTCTTTTGCTATTGATCTGAAAAAGATTTAACAAGTCTCATTCGTTTACTGACATATTAAGGGGAAGGATATACCTAAAAAATTATGAAAAAGTGCAAAATTGAAAATTTGGCAGCCTTTTTACTCTAAATGTCGAATTTTCGACCATTTTTTCGACATATTTGACCCCAAAAAATTATTTATTTACACGCTACCTTTCAAACTTTAGGTATATCCATCCGATAATGTTACTGAGAGTAACCTCCCAAAATTTCATCGAAATCGGTCGATAACTTTTTGAGCTACAACACGAGCAGTTTTTGAAAATGTAGTTTCGAGATAATCGCGTTTAAAGTTTCAACATGTGAAAACTATTAATTGTAGTGACTTACCGTTTAGTCATCGTTTCCAGGCGTGTACAGTAGACCTTCGACTTCCTCAAAAAACTGATTTTCTTTCGCCAGCTCTTGTTTCCGGGGTGTATGAGCTTCTCTCGTCTCAGAAAGACTCAGTCTGTTTTGTCTTACTATTCACGCCTCATCAGAGGTTTCGGCGAAATCTCTGCACTTGGTGCCAACGACTATGTCCAACGCATTCATAATCCTTAAGGCCAGCAATCCCTTTAGAAGCGTGACAAACATGAATATTTCGGGAATTTTTTTAGAGGGGATAGAATAATCGAATCATTTTGAAATTTTGACATAAGTTTATTATAACATCCAAGTTGAAGAAAAATTTTTTTTTCTTGGGATGACCAACAAAATGGCGGCGTTATTAAGGGTCTTCGGTCACCTGTTTTCCGCGACATAGAAAACTGCTGCAGTTGTCACTCTTTTGCTATTGATCTGAAAAAGATTTAACAAGTCTCATTCGTTTACTGACATATTAAGGGGAAGGATATACCTAAAAAATTATGAAAAAGTGCAAAATTGAAAATTTGGCAGCCTTTTTACTATAAATGTCGAATTTTCGACCATTTTTTCGACATATTTGACCCCAAAAAAATTATTTATTTAGACGCTACCTTTCAAACTTTAGGTATATCCTTCCGATAATATTACTGAGAGTAACCTCCCAAAATTTCATCGAAATCGGTCGATAACTTTTTGAGCTACAACACGAGCAGTTTTTGAAAATGTAGTTTCGAGATAATCGCGTTTAAAGTTTCAACATGTGAAAACTATTAATTGTAGTGACTTACCGTTTAATCAGTGTTTCCAGGCGTGTACAGTAGACCTTCGACTTCCTCAAAAAACTGATTTTCTTTCGCCAGCTCTTGTTTCCGGGGTGTATGAGCTTCTCTCGTCTCAGAAAGGCTCAGTCTGTTTTGTCTTACTATTCACGCCTCATCAGAGGTTTCGGCGAAATCTCTGCACTTGGTGCCAACGACTATGTCCAACGCATTCATAATCCTTAAGATCAAAGAAAAGCCGTCATTGAATCTGCCAGCAGCAATGTAGGCCGAAATTTCAACAATTTTTAAACCAGAATGCAAGTTGTTTGAAGCCAATCGCCAGATCGTCGAGTTGAAGCTTTCGTTTGCATTCTGGGTATGGACTCCCAAGCACCTTTCTAGCAAATCATCTCTCGACAAATCTTGATAAATTGGCAGGAGATGTTGTTTGATATTTTGACCAATGCATTCACTTTTTATGACTTGCACTTGCACTTATGTCATCACTAGTACTCGGCCCGAAACTTTCCTTGCTCGCGTCAGTGAATTGATTTCCTTGAAATCTCTTTTTTCTTACACATTTCCGAGCTATATTGCCTCGAGTTCCTTTCGGATAGTTCGGCATTTTACTTTGGAAAACTCAACCGTTCACGACAAAATTTCAAACGAAACTGAATCTGTTGCTCGGGTAACATTTTGTTTCGTATACTTACCGTTTCACGCTATATAGATATATAAATAATGTCCTTGTCATAAAAAGGAGTGGCGTGTCGTATCGAAAAATTTCTCGAATCATCTGCCTGGTGAAACAGAGTATAAATAAAGACGTATTGTAAAACAGAGGTTGCTCCGGCACTAACGAACTCTGACCCATGCTGTCCCTCCGCTCTATACTACATGCGATAACTTCACTAATATCCAATATTTCGGATTTTCCTTTGGTCAGTATATTCTTTGGGTATTATACTTTCGACATATGTATTAAAAAAAAAACGATTTTTTGAAAATTCTAAAGGGATTTCTGGCCTTAACGCTTCTTAATATACAATTACGACTTTCTTTTAATCTTCAATTTTGCAAAATTAAATTTGACCTCTTTGTAAAATCGAAAAAGCAGGCACTTTAACGTTCTACGAACTTCGGTTTTTGCAATGCGATGTGCTTTGTTCTGTTTAGACATTGGACATTCCTCGAGGTCACTGGAGGACAATTTCGTTACAACGGCAGAGACAACTAGGGTAGAGAGATCTGCGGCAGAGACAAAGATGGCAGTAAGGACTGCGGCAGTAACAGGACAAACACAGCAGAAATTAAGGTATTATAATGATTGTGTACACTGTCTGTACACAGGTAAGTCACACATTTCAATTGTCCCTCCGGTCTCCAAACCATGTCGTAGGACGAAAGGTCCGAAGCGGCACTGGAGGTTGGTTGTATTGTTCTATAAAGCGAGCATAGTGAACACGAGTAATTGAAGAATTACTTGTGAGTAGAAACTGTCATTTATTTTCCATGTACACTGTCATATTTATCTTAACTTAGGACAGGGTCTTCTTGTAGCGCAATTTTTGCATTATTCCTAAGAATGGATTTATGATATTTACAATTAGCGATGCGACTTTATCAATTCAAATGAGCAATTCGTGAATATTGTGCGTTCTCTGTATTTATTCAAAAAATATTCTTATAACGGATTTCGTTATAAGATCGCGGTTAATACACTTCTTCGAGACGATTTATGTTTTATATACATATTATTTGTTATATACATAAATCGGTCGGTTTGTGCCAGTGGTGTACGTAGTTTCGGAATTTTGCAAATTTGTTTCGCGTCGTTTTATTGAAAATCATAATATTATCTACAAGATGGGCATTTCGCGACGGTACATCTTGAAGTCAGAGTGACAATTGATACGTTTACTTGTTCAAATTCTTTCTCTGACGACGAGATCTCCCGGTTTTCAATATTCAATTTCAATTCACAGTAAATTTTGCATATTTTCAAATATATAAAGTAAAGTCTTTGCTTCTTTAAAGTTCAATTTTTCAATTCCATTTCTCTTTGCTTGAATAAATATAAAAGTTGAGTCCTTTGCTTCACATAAGTATAAATGTCGAGTCACTTGCTTGATTACATATAAAATTTGAGACAGTTTTCAACAAATCAGACCGTTAGAATTCTATTAATCATTTTCTTAGCTAGGATTTTCAGCAAAAGACACAGTGAGTACAAATTCCTGCCGTGTTCACTTTAAGCCCGAACCCATTCGAGTGCTCAGATGCTGCTCGAATGGGTAAGGGCGGTGGGCCCGGCCTTTTTTTTTAAATCAGCGACTGACACTGCAGTGGCGAATCGTGCACGACGTAATTTCCACATGTGTGTGTTGTGTGTTAGGCTGTGGATCTTGCGTCGCTTGAAATTTCCTCGTAACATCAAATAATTTATACAAACTCGAATGCTTTGCCTTATTTTCTCTTCTATTTTTACTACAACTCACCGATGTATATAGTTACGCAATGATGAAATTCTCTTTATCTGTGCAACATACACCATATACATCGTTTTCAATGTCAAACGGTACAATGACAAATATTTATTGTTCTCTAAATGTTTCCAAATCGCGGTAGTAATATAATGAAATGACGCAAGGGTCGCCATCCTTGTCAGTCGATTTCAGGAAATTGGTACCTACATTTTAGAGAGAGAAAGTTGCTTGCGAACTCGGGTGTCGGAGGCTCCCCGGGGAGTCCTCTCTAGTGTAGACCCTTGCACCCGGGTTCCTGTTTGAGAACAGTGGAGTGACGTGTGTTTGTGGATTTGTGTCGCGATTTGCATTTTTAAATATAGGCCTTAGGTAGGTAGGTAGCATATCGTTCTGGAATGTGAGTTAAATTTAAGCAGGTAGAGCCAGGATTTCAGGATATCATATTTAGCGTGTAGGTTGGCACGTGATATGCCTGGACCTGGGATTAAACTGCGTTCAAACTGAGTGTCCCCCTCTTTTTGAACGTAGTTTCTGGTACGTAAATTTCTGCGCACGTGGTGAAACTCCCGGCGCGAGGCTCGAATACTTTGCCTTTTTTGAAAACTGTGCTACACGAGCAGCGAATAAGGACGCTCTGCACGCTCGTGGTGTGGTTTTCATTGTCGAATTTTAACAATAGTAAGAATTTTATCGGTGCAAAGTATTCGAGCATTCTTTAGCGGCAGAAGAAGAGGCTAACAAGTGCCGAAGAGGCCCGACAAACTGTCACGAAGAGGGCTACATCGAATGGCTTTTCATGCTCGAAACTCTTTTGAGTTCTAGCATGGAAAGTCATTATTAGTATTTGTTTATTCACTATGCTCGCTTTTTGTGTTTGTCCTCTGACGGATGTAACATCCCCGTCCAACGAGTGCATTTTGGCTGTACACGGTTTTTAATCGCGAAGTTAGAGTTGCGTTTTCTTTGATCGTTAGTGTTGCGAAATTAAGGTAGCCCCGGATGGCACCCACGGATTTGTTCGAATTAATTGATAACTTTTAGTATTGCGTATTATATTACATTAGATATAGAGTGGCGAGAGAGATCGCCCGAGATGGCGAACGGGAGTTTGCTGCAATTAAGTTCGTAGAAGTAGCGTTGTGAAATAAAGCACGAACACTGCCCGGTTTTTCTTCAAACATTAATTCTTTAAAGTAGCGTTACATAATTAAGCACATAGAGTGCTCATAGTGCACATAGAGAGAGTATAATGGAAAGGTTTCAAATAACTCCGAATGTAACCGCGTCGAAATTATTGTTTTCATTTAAATATTTTTTTTTAATGGCAAATGATGGTGCCATTGCACAATTTGCCAAATTTTCCATGTTATTCAATTCCCACTTGTCGACTCGATATGTAACTTCAAATTTTAAGGTTCACCATGTTAGAGTTTTTAACATTTTTTTTATCTTAAAGTTCACAAAATTTATATTTGACTAAAATTTTGTGTAAATGTTGCTTCTTTTGATTTTCATAATATCCGATACTCGTCTATTAAAATATCAAAAGGTCGGTGATCCTCCGTTTAACTTTGCGTTTTGGGCAAAAATGAGATTCTCTTGTATAATAGGAAATAGAATCATGGACTTTTAACGGAAATGAAGTGGATCATGGCCATGGAAATTGGGAGAGACAGCTATCTCGACATCCTAAACTCTAGCATCACCTCTAGGACCTAGACCAGGGGTCGGCAACCTGCGGCTCAGTAGAATCATACTTGTGGCTCTTGATGTAATAGTACATATGTTTTGATTTCACAATTTTATGTTTTACAGCAGATAACAGTTATAATATTTTTTCTAATACATATTACCGATGTATGTGCTCATATTTGGCTCTTTAAAAAAATAATTTGTCACGTCCGGAAAAAAATGGTTCTTAAATCTAAACAGGTTGCCGACCCCTGACCTAGACGATTCCACAGTGCAATGAGTATCATCATTTGTACTAACAAATGAGTTTTTGCTTGTTGCAGGAACTCCATGGGTCAAACTACATCGATGGACAATAGCTGGATATTTCTCTCTGACATTTTGTGTTGCAAATTGTGTGTTAGGTTTCCAGATATTTCTTCTGAGATTTTGTTTCGATCGTCTTGCTACCATTTTTGAATGGTTTCGTTGTTAATGGTTTCGCTACGTTTGATGCCTGGATTAAAGTATCGTCTGTATTGTCTTTGAAGTCGTATTCATGAGGCCATTGTCGTTTGACGTCCTTTATTCTGAAAGAAATGCGATTTTATTCTTCATTCTGCATTAAGCAGACTGTATTTCTCATTTTCTTGCCATGAGACTTGCTTTCTGGTTTACAGATAAGCAGTCAGGCAGTATTTTTCAAAGGAACCTTTGCATTTAATTAGATACACTCTCGTTGTGTTTATATTGTTTCTTGGGTAGGGAATCATGCCTAATCATTACAATTTTCTTTTAAGTAGTATTAGGAAGATTTTGAAGACTACTACCTCAAGAAAGAAGAAAAACGACGAGCACAAATTTAAGTACCCGCGTTCGCTAATAGTATTTAAGTTATTTAAACCGAAAATTTTATGATAGCAGTATTTACATGTGCCCAATAATTTCCATTGTGTACGAAAACTGCTCTCATATTGAAAGTTAAATGACTATTGCAAGACGATAATGAAATCATCACCGTTATTATTTAGGCGTTAAGTTGTTCGTTGTAAGTTTAGATTAAGTTTGTTGATAAAATTAAGATTAATAGACTAGATATGTCTATTGTTAATTAATTCTTAAGTCTACAATTAAGTTTTACAATATAAGAAATGAATGTTGCGTTAGCCTTTAAGCTTTGGATGCTCGTGGCATTCCGGCCAGAAATCTATCTCTCCCACTGTGAGATGGATAATGAAAGTAAAGTAGAACAAGAAATTTCACCTGACACATTCTTCTATTCATTCTGCCGTTTAAAACCTTTAAAAATGATAGGAAAATGTTTCACACGAAAGACAAAAAATGATGGAGAATGGATGGCCATCATTTGGGTTCCAGTTACAACAACCTCCACGTGGTGGAACGTGGGTCGTTATTGCTCGCAATGGCTCGAAACCTCTGGGTGCATGTTATTCTTCTCGCATTAAAAGCAATAACGGGCTAATAGCTGCGAGTTTCTAAAAATCTAAAGGTTTTTGTATATCTTTCGGCCTTTCTTGATCGCCAAAATTATATTTCGATCTGTTATAATTTGGAATGAAATATTTGGGTATTATTTCATTGATGACGTTGTTACACAAACAAAATGCTAACAAATTACATAGTAATCATTTTTTTCTTGTGTAAAAATACTATTTTTCTTCTGTGTGACTGATGTGTCCACAAGTTGCTACAACTTTTCGTAACTGGAAACTGTCATCACGATAACCGTACTTCGCGTTACTTTGAAATCTCTCGAAGAACGAATGATATTTAGTTCATCTTTTAGTTTTTAGTTATTTTAATACTTTCTACATCAGCTTCAATGAAAATGAGATCAGTGTATTTGCTCGTACTACTTTCATAATTTTTCTTGCCATTTTTTCAAAGAAATCGTAATTACTTCTATATAATTTGGTAATACAAGTATCGAATCCCCGGATATATCGATCATACTCATTGTCAGTTGGAAAATCAGAGATCAATACCAATTGCCGATAAACTGTACCGTTAAAAGTATCAAGTTGCGACCTCTGTTTCATTTAGTTTCTCCTAAATAGTTTGTTATTAGTAAGGGTGTGCAAGCTGTGCCGAGTGCCGGGTACCCGACGCCACGGGTCGGGCCGGCGAAAGTCGGTCGGGCTCGGGCGGGTACCCGACACACTCGGGCCTAGGGGAACCCGACTGATTTCGGGCGGCCCGACTGGTCTCGGGCCGCCCGACTAGACTCGGGCCGCCCGACTGATCTCGGGTATTTCGTCTGCCTCGGGTCAAGATGGCGGACTCGAGGCTGTTCGATGTAACTCTCACGCTCCGTGATATTTACCGACGTTTCACTTCGAGACACGTTCAGGGTTTATCGTATGATGTCGGTAATGCAGTTATTCATACCTACGGTTTTTAAGAGGGTGCTGCCGTTTTTCGCGGTAAAAAAATGTATTTTGTTGCTGAATCTCGTAGATAAACTTTATAGGATTGCCTGCACAAAATGTTAAGTCAAAATTTATAAAACGTCCAAAGTTCTTAACTTTCAAAGCACAGGTACATACTTTGCGGCAATTGATGGTGCTACCTTCAACATATGTGATAGATAATTCAGAAGTAAATTGAATAGATAATTCAGGAGTAACTTGTTAGAACAAAAATTGATGAGAAATTCTACTGCAGATATATCGCATAATTTAACGTTTCGTTAATATCATAATAATTATTTTATCCTTTCACGTCTCACTTTTACTTTTAATTTTATAGGTTTCGCAAAACTTGGGATTGGGGAAGAACAAAAGGTTTAACTCTTTCTTTTTCTTACTTGCAAAAAATTCTGGCTATAATTTATTTATTGTTGATTATTCGTCACTTCAAATTCGAGTGTAAGAATGAAATCTGTTCCACATTTCTGGACAGTAATCTAGTCCGCGTCGCGACGACTAGATTACCCGACGCGGAGAACAATCGTTCGCTCGTACATTGGGTAGCGGGAATGGCCAGAATATTTTTTGCAACCAATGATAATATTGGGAATCGACTGGCATTCGATTTCCACCATGTCATAACGTTTTCGCTTCTCGGAAGAAGCTCCTCCGAGAAGAAAATCCGCATTTCTGCATCCCTTTTTACGTCGAATGCTTGCTCCTCCGGTGCGCTCACACTTCCTAATGCCGCATCAAAAAATCGAGAAAGTTTCGACTTCGGCTCGCCTAAACAACAAATTGTAATGCAAAAGTAAGTTTTCAGTTGACGAGATTAAGATTAGTTAAAAACAATTTTGTCTGTTATTTGAAATACGTACCGCTTCCACTTGATCTTGGGCGAGTGCACTGTTTCCAGCAAGGTTGGTCCATTGCCTTATTGATTTCATTTACTTTTTCCCGAAATGTATCAAAAATATATAATTTGATCTCTGCCGGAAGTATCTGTTCCTTGAAACGCGGATCCAGCATTGTCGCATGATAATAAATATCGTTTCTAAAAATTGATTCGAAACGTTCCTGTAAGTAAAATAATAATTTAATTTTGTCTGTGCTGTAAAAGTGCTTTGTTTAACGTTGAAATAAGTGACTGATCTCACCTGCAGCGCAGTCCGGAGACTGGTTCTAATTTCCATATTTAATTCGTCTTCGTTTTCCTCATTTGCCAATACATTTTTCAGTCCCACATACATGGGGTAGTACCATGATACTGTAGGGTACGATTCCCCACTCATTATCTCTGTGGCTTCTTTTATAGGTGCTAGAATGTCTATAAGCATTGTTAAAAACTCCCATTCGTTGTCTTCTAGATTTTCCGGCGTACATTCTCCGCACAGGGCCATATCTATATACATGCGCAACTCGGCAAATCTAGTAAACATGGCATATGTTGAATTCCACCTGGTATCTACTTCCTGGATTAGTTGCAAACTTTTGCCATTCCCACTCTTCTGCAGCTCGGCAAATCTTTCCCGCGCGGTAGTTGACTTTGAAAAATGCGTGACAATGTTCCTACATTTCTTCCGTATATGTTGGAATAGAGGGAACTTATTTAATCCGGCATGAACAACTAACTGCAAGCAGTGTCCGAAACATGGCACTCTTGTCCAGTTCGGAAATGTATTAATCGCCTTCACAATGTTTCGGCCATTATCACTCGTAAAAAATGCCGGCTTGCCGACATCGATGCCCCACGCCGTTAAATTGTTTACAATAATATTTTGCAAATATTTAAATGTGTGCTGTTTGGTGAGGTTTGTTATATTCAAAGTATAGTGCTTCATTTCGTAATCTGTGTTTACATAATGGACTGTTAACGATAAATAGCTCATTACTGCGCACGATGTCCATCCATCTACTGTGTACGCGTACACATTGTTTCCTGTACCGTAAAAATTTTTAAAGTTAGAAGCTACGAATTAACCAACCGATAATGTTGAATGAAGGTGAAAAAGTATAACTATTACCTGTAGATAATTTTGTTGCGATCTGAGCCTTCAGATCTTCATACATTCTAGGTATGATAGTCCGCGAAAACGTCGTCCGCGAAGGAATTGTATATCGCGGTTCCGCGATGTTCATCAAGGATCGGAAACCGCGATCGTCGACAATGCTGAACGGCTGAAGATCTACTGCCATCATTCGTGCTATAGCAGCTGTCAAATCTTTACTCCTTGTCGAATCATTGCTCAACGGATTTTCAACATGCATTACCGCTGTGCCACGATCACGAGCTTCCCTCATGCTGTTTTCATACACTTCGGTATGAGTATTTCTCAAGTGTCGCTGGAGCAAGCTGGTACTAGAATGTTTTACTCCGAACTGCTTGTTGCAGTAATTGCACTGAGCCAGGTCCGCGCAAAGCTTCGTGAAATGCTCCCACGCACTACTTTTTCTTCTATTCGTTTGTTCCACCACACTATCGTTGTGAACAACGAACATAGCGCCAAGATTTTCCGAACTATTTTCACTACTGTCGTACATTACTATATTTTAAAATTAAATTCTAAGAACTAAAAAATATTAAGAATTGACTAACGACTACGACTTAAAATTATACAACAAACTAACTTAAAATACAAGAGGAGAAAGTGAAAAAACTAATAACTGTAAAACTAAAAACCGAAACTTATTATCTAACAACTTTAAAATCTAGAATGTATGAAGTAGTATTCTTGTAAATTGGATATAAAGCAACGCGTATTCTTCGAGAGTTCTGAGGTAAGTGCCGTGCTGTTCCTTGCAGTTCTATCACCAAAAGATGCAATATCTTCCCCACTCCGTGGCCAGATTTTTCAAGAATACGTTTGTCTCTTTTCAAAATCTATGCAACACTATGACTTCGGGTTATCGGCCAATTCCCTGTAAGTTGAATAAGGTGTACCTTGGAATGCGACAGAGCGATGATACATGTGCGAAACACTCGACGCCCTTCAAGAGTACAACTCGAAATCGAGTTTCGAAGAGAAATCGACACAAACTTCCTAACCCAGCCCCTGTACGCTTCAAATGGTGCCCAACCCTCATAAAAAAACAATTATAGCTTCCTGTATTGTAATACTGTTCTTCACCGTTGCCTGGTTTAACACTCGCCTTTTTTAAATAAATCGGCGATCGCGCCGTTGCACTGTGATCGATTTCGCGAATCTAGCTGGACAAAAATAATTTCACTAATGAGCGTCATGTTTATTGTTTGAAAACCTTTAATATGTTGAAAAAAGTATATGTTAATGACATATTTACCGTTGCGAATTGCATATATACTACTATTGTTCGAAATCCTCGTCTGTTTCTTCGTCTTCGCCGAAACATTCAGTTATTGGTCGGTATTCCTCGCGAAGAAGTTATAGAGCTTCTTCTGGTAGACCTGTGGTTTTCTTTTTTGGTTGATTACGGATTATAGCTGATTCATTAATAACTATATTACCGAATATAATTTGAATCTCTAACCAAACTCTATTTTTCTTGAGAAAATTACTCACAGAGAATGAATTCTCCCCCCACTTCTCCTTCACATGTACAAAAAATCTGTCAATTTGCACTTTATCCGCAAAAGAATAAATAAGTAACAGATGTCATCATTTGTCTGAAACGGGTCTTTGTATTTTCAATTGTTTGTACCTTTAGCTTCAAACAAACAAAATTGCAGAAGTGTAATAAATAGTAATATATGTTAAAAGTCTACATTACATTTCGGAACGGAACTTAAATTACATGTTAATTGTTAAAGGGAATTAAAATGGCAATAAACGATCGTTTAGAAAAATAAAAAATTGTAGAGATATCTTAAATAAGTGGAGATAACAATGCATATACACAAAGTCCATTCTACCCTTTCGTTACAAAACAATTGTCGAAAATGTCTACGGAAAGTACAACTTTGAGGCCTGTTAATTTACTATTACAGATTATTTTTTCAAATAATTTTTACATTCTCTGTTTCTATGGACATTCCACTATCAATTTCCAATAAAATTTTCTTCATCTGGACCATTACAAGAATTGACTTTTGTCCTGCTAGAACGGCGGAATTACACACTGTGGGACGGTTTAGAACAGTGATTCCCAAAGTGGTCTACGTAGGCGAAAAAAAAAATTGGGGGTCTATGAAATGAAAATGGGGGTCAATGGCAAGAAATTTAAAAAATTGCAAAAAACAGTATAATTGATATAACTTTGACATTAAAAAAAATTACAAAAATATAATATTATTAATATAATTAATATCGTCGGTCTAAAACTATTTTCACTTGATCTCGGAGCATTTTATACGCGTCTCAATCTCTCCATAGTATGCGCCTAACTTAGCGTCTCACTCACTCCACAGTGTGCGTTTTACTCACTCCACAGAGCTGTGAGTCTTCTAAAAGAGAAACAACGGTCGGTGCTTTCACTAAAGACCGCGCGAAAATAGCCACGCATCGCATGGACTCATAAATTTCGTGTATTTTTGTGTATTACAGTGTAACCCCTGTAATCCGTATATCTTATTCTCAGGCGTCATTCAGATTGTTCGAGTTGTTTGGATTAATGAAGACACAGAAATTATATGTTATATGATTGAATGTTAGGAAATATACTTCAATATAGTTAGATAGACCCACAGCAGGGGGTCTATCTAAAATTGAAAAACATGACAAGGGGTCTACGAGAGAAAAAAGTTTGGGAACCTCTGGTTTAGAAGATGACAGAATTTAGAAGCGTAACAGACGAAGAGAGGACGTTAATTTATAGTAAGAAAGAAAAACGGAAGTAAGCGCCTAGGGTACAAAGAGTCGTAAAAAACGAAATTTTAGGGAAAGTGACGAGTTCTCGACACTTGGCATGTGCCATGCAGACCTCCGGCAAAGTGTCGGCCTCCGTAGAACATTGTTTCCCGTAGAGCATAGATTCTCTTCCTAACAAAGGAAAGCATTTTCAATTGCTTAGTACGAAGAACTTAAAAATCTGTAAGGACCGATCACAGTTCTAACTGAATCATAAGAATAAACAATTAATTATGTGTACTAATCTGACAGGGGACTACGCGAGGTGTCCGGCGCCGATTTTGATGAAACTTACAAGGGAACATCCCGAGGTGCCAATCACCGATTTTGATGAAATTTTTTTATAATGTAGTACTCGTTAGAATATTCGACACGTATTTTTTTTATCGGCAATCGTCGACGTTAAAGGGGTGAAAACCACTTAACATATTCGGTTACATTGTAAAAGGCTTAGGACGAGGAACAACTCATGTAGGCACTCTATTTCGCGCGTCGACCGGTACAATTTCAAATTTAATAACTTTTTTTCTAGTGAAAAAATCAAAATTCCGATTTATCCGTATTTTTGTAACGAACATATAGTTTCTATAAACAAAGACTCAAGAAAATTCATTGGCATTAAGGGGGAAAAACTAACAAGAGAGGTCGAATTTTTCATATATTGTTTAAACAAATTGAGATTTTGCAAAATAATTTTTAGCATTCTATTGATTATTAAAAGACGCAAAGGGTCTAGCCGAATAAGGGGGTCAAAAGTGGCCTTGATGCACCGTACTCAAAAAATCTGAAAAAATTAGGGTATAACAATGATAACATTAAGCAACTACTGTAAAAAGGAAAAAGTTGTGCTCGGAAGATTTCAATACGAAATCGATGTTTATAAATTTTTTTTGGGGTTTTTCATTTTTCGTGAGTGGAATTTGCAAAGGAGAAACATAATACACACATGTGAACAAACATTCATGTTTAGAATGTTTTAGAATTTTTTGGTAATTTTTGCACTACATTAATTGGTATAACTACCCTCCCGGTGAAGGTATCGGATTAAGAATTTGTGTGCAATAGTTTTTCATCATCACCTATCGAATGACCCATCGTCGAATAAAATCGGCTCAAGGCCACTTTTGACCCCCTTATTCGGCTAGACCCTTTGCGTCTTTTAATAATCAATAGAATGCTAAAAATTATTTTGCAAAATCTCAATTTGTTTAAACAATATATGAAAAATTCGACCTCTCTTGTTAGTTTTTCCCCCTTAATGCCAATGAATTTTCTTGAGTCTTTGTTTATAGAAACTATATGTTCGTTACAAAAATACGGATAAATCGGAATTTTGATTTTTTCACTAGAAAAAAAGTTATTAAATTTGAAATTGTACCGGTCGACGCGCGAAATAGAGTGCCTACATGAGTTGTTCCTCGTCCTAAGCCTTTTACAATGTAACCGAATATGTTAAGTGGTTTTCACCCCTTTAACGTCGACGATTGCCGATAAAAAAAATACGTGTCGAATATTCTAACGAGTACTACATTATAAAAAAATTTCATCAAAATCGGTGATTGGCACCTCGGGATGTTCCCTTGTAAGTTTCATCAAAATCGGCGCCGGACACCTCGCGTAGTCCCCTGTCAGATTAGTACACATAATTAATTGTTTATTCTTATGATTCAGTTAGAACTGTGATCGGTCCTTACAGATTTTTAAGTTCTTCGTACTAAGCAATTGAAAATGCTTTCCTTTGTTAGGAAGAGAATCTATGCTCTACGGGAAACAATGTTCTACGGAGGCCGACACTTTGCCGGAGGTCTGCATGGCACATGCCAAGTGTCGAGAACTCGTCACTTTCCCTAAAATTTCGTTTTTTACGACTCTTTGTACCCTAGGCGCTTACTTCCGTTTTTCTTTCTTACTATAAATTAACGTCCTCTCTTCGTCTGTTACGCTTCTAAATTCTGTCATCTTCTAAACCAGAGGTTCCCAAACTTTTTTCTCTCGTAGACCCCTTGTCATGTTTTTCAATTTTAGATAGACCCCCTGCTGTGGGTCTATCTAACTATATTGAAGTATATTTCCTAACATTCAATCATATAACATATAATTTCTGTGTCTTCATTAATCCAAACAACTCGAACAATCTGAATGACGCCTGAGAATAAGATATACGGATTACAGGGGTTACACTGTAATACACAAAAATACACGAAATTTATGAGTCCATGCGATGCGTGGCTATTTTCGCGCGGTCTTTAGTGAAAGCACCGACCGTTGTTTCTCTTTTAGAAGACTCACAGCTCTGTGGAGTGAGTAAAACGCACACTGTGGAGTGAGTGAGACGCTAAGTTAGGCGCATACTATGGAGAGATTGAGACGCGTATAAAATGCTCCGAGATCAAGTGAAAATAGTTTTAGACCGACGATATTAATTATATTAATAATATTATATTTTTGTAATTTTTTTTAATGTCAAAGTTATATCAATTATACTGTTTTTTGCAATTTTTTAAATTTCTTGCCATTGACCCCCATTTTCATTTCATAGACCCCCAATTTTTTTTTTCGCCTACGTAGACCACTTTGGGAATCACTGTTCTAAACCGTCCCACAGTGTGTAATTCCGCCGTTCTAGCAGGACAAAAGTCAATTCTTGTAATGGTCCAGATGAAGAAAATTTTATTGGAAATTGATAGTGGAATGTCCATAGAAACAGAGAATGTAAAAATTATTTGAAAAAATAATCTGTAATAGTAAATTAACAGGCCTCAAAGTTGTACTTTCCGTAGACATTTTCGACAATTGTTTTGTAACGAAAGGGTAGAATGGACTTTGTGTATATGCATTGTTATCTCCACTTATTTAAGATATCTCTACAATTTTTTATTTTTCTAAACGATCGTTTATTGCCATTTTAATTCCCTTTAACAATTAACATGTAATTTAAGTTCCGTTCCGAAATGTAATGTAGACTTTTAACATATATTACTATTTATTACACTTCTGCAATTTTGTTTGTTTGAAGCTAAAGGTACAAACAATTGAAAATACAAAGACCCGTTTCAGACAAATGATGACATCTGTTACTTATTTATTCTTTTGCGGATAAAGTGCAAATTGACAGATTTTTTGTACATGTGAAGGAGAAGTGGGGGGAGAATTCATTCTCTGTGAGTAATTTTCTCAAGAAAAATAGAGTTTGGTTAGAGATTCAAATTATATTCGGTAATATAGTTATTAATGAATCAGCTATAATCCGTAATCAACCAAAAAAGAAAACCACAGGTCTACCAGAAGAAGCTCTATAACTTCTTCGCGAGGAATACCGACCAATAACTGAATGTTTCGGCGAAGACGAAGAAACAGACGAGGATTTCGAACAATAGTAGTATATATGCAATTCGCAACGGTAAATATGTCATTAACATATACTTTTTTCAACATATTAAAGGTTTTCAAACAATAAACATGACGCTCATTAGTGAAATTATTTTTGTCCAGCTAGATTCGCGAAATCGATCACAGTGCAACGGCGCGATCGCCGATTTATTTAAAAAAGGCGAGTGTTAAACCAGGCAACGGTGAAGAACAGTATTACAATACAGGAAGCTATAATTGTTTTTTTATGAGGGTTGGGCACCATTTGAAGCGTACAGGGGCTGGGTTAGGAAGTTTGTGTCGATTTCTCTTCGAAACTCGATTTCGAGTTGTACTCTTGAAGGGCGTCGAGTGTTTCGCACATGTATCATCGCTCTGTCGCATTCCAAGGTACACCTTATTCAACTTACAGGGAATTGGCCGATAACCCGAAGTCATAGTGTTGCATAGATTTTGAAAAGAGACAAACGTATTCTTGAAAAATCTGGCCACGGAGTGGGGAAGATATTGCATCTTTTGGTGATAGAACTGCAAGGAACAGCACGGCACTTACCTCAGAACTCTCGAAGAATACGCGTTGCTTTATATCCAATTTACAAGAATACTACTTCATACATTCTAGATTTTAAAGTTGTTAGATAATAAGTTTCGGTTTTTAGTTTTACAGTTATTAGTTTTTTCACTTTCTCCTCTTGTATTTTAAGTTAGTTTGTTGTATAATTTTAAGTCGTAGTCGTTAGTCAATTCTTAATATTTTTTAGTTCTTAGAATTTAATTTTAAAATATAGTAATGTACGACAGTAGTGAAAATAGTTCGGAAAATCTTGGCGCTATGTTCGTTGTTCACAACGATAGTGTGGTGGAACAAACGAATAGAAGAAAAAGTAGTGCGTGGGAGCATTTCACGAAGCTTTGCGCGGACCTGGCTCAGTGCAATTACTGCAACAAGCAGTTCGGAGTAAAACATTCTAGTACCAGCTTGCTCCAGCGACACTTGAGAAATACTCATACCGAAGTGTATGAAAACAGCATGAGGGAAGCTCGTGATCGTGGCACAGCGGTAATGCATGTTGAAAATCCGTTGAGCAATGATTCGACAAGGAGTAAAGATTTGACAGCTGCTATAGCACGAATGATGGCAGTAGATCTTCAGCCGTTCAGCATTGTCGACGATCGCGGTTTCCGATCCTTGATGAACATCGCGGAACCGCGATATACAATTCCTTCGCGGACGACGTTTTCGCGGACTATCATACCTAGAATGTATGAAGATCTGAAGGCTCAGATCGCAACAAAATTATCTACAGGTAATAGTTATACTTTTTCACCTTCATTCAACATTATCGGTTGGTTAATTCGTAGCTTCTAACTTTAAAAATTTTTACGGTACAGGAAACAATGTGTACGCGTACACAGTAGATGGATGGACATCGCGCGCAGTAATGAGCTATTTATCGTTAACAGTCCATTATGTAAACACAGATTACGAAATGAAGCACTATACTTTGAATTTAACAAACCTCACCAAACAGCACACATTTAAATATTTGCAAAATATTATTGTAAACAATTTAACGGCGTGGGGCATCGATGTCGGCAAGCCGGCATTTTTTACGAGTGATAATGGCCGAAACATTGTGAAGGCGATTAATACATTTCCGAACTGGACAAGAGTGCCATGTTTCGGACACTGCTTGCAGTTAGTTGTTCATGCCGGATTAAATAAGTTCCCTCTATTCCAACATATACGGAAGAAATGTAGGAACATTGTCACGCATTTTTCAAACTCAACTACCGCGCGGGAAAGATTTGCCGAGCTGCAGAAGAGTGGGAATGGCAAAAGTTTGCAACTAATCCAGGAAGTAGATACCAGGTGGAATTCAACATATGCCATGTTTACTAGATTTGCCGAGTTGCGCATGTATATAGATATGGCCCTGTGCGGAGAATGTACGCCGGAAAATCTAGAAGACAACGAATGGGAGTTTTTAACAATGCTTATAGACATTCTAGCACCTATAAAAGAAGCCACAGAGATAATGAGTGGGGAATCGTACCCTACAGTATCATGGTACTACCCCATGTATGTGGGACTGAAAAATGTATTGGCAAATGAGGAAAACGAAGACGAATTAAATATGGAAATTAGAACCAGTCTCCGGACTGCGCTGCAGGTGAGATCAGTCACTTATTTCAACGTTAAACAAAGCACTTTTACAGCACAGACAAAATTAAATTATTATTTTACTTACAGGAACGTTTCGAATCAATTTTTAGAAACGATATTTATTATCATGCGACAATGCTGGATCCGCGTTTCAAGGAACAGATACTTCCGGCAGAGATCAAATTATATATTTTTGATACATTTCGGGAAAAAGTAAATGAAATCAATAAGGCAATGGACCAACCTTGCTGGAAACAGTGCACTCGCCCAAGATCAAGTGGAAGCGGTACGTATTTCAAATAACAGACAAAATTGTTTTTAACTAATCTTAATCTCGTCAACTGAAAACTTACTTTTGCATTACAATTTGTTGTTTAGGCGAGCCGAAGTCGAAACTTTCTCGATTTTTTGATGCGGCATTAGGAAGTGTGAGCGCACCGGAGGAGCAAGCATTCGACGTAAAAAGGGATGCAGAAATGCGGATTTTCTTCTCGGAGGAGCTTCTTCCGAGAAGCGAAAACGTTATGACATGGTGGAAATCGAATGCCAGTCGATTCCCAATATTATCATTGGTTGCAAAAAATATTCTGGCCATTCCCGCTACCCAATGTACGAGCGAACGATTGTTCTCCGCGTCGGGTAATCTAGTCGTCGCGACGCGGACTAGATTACTGTCCAGAAATGTGGAACAGATTTCATTCTTACACTCGAATTTGAAGTGACGAATAATCAACAATAAATAAATTATAGCCAGAATTTTTTGCAAGTAAGAAAAAGAAAGAGTTAAACCTTTTGTTCTTCCCCAATCCCAAGTTTTGCGAAACCTATAAAATTAAAAGTAAAAGTGAGACGTGAAAGGATAAAATAATTATTATGATATTAACGAAACGTTAAATTATGCGATATATCTGCAGTAGAATTTCTCATCAATTTTTGTTCTAACAAGTTACTCCTGAATTATCTATTCAATTTACTTCTGAATTATCTATCACATATGTTGAAGGTAGCACCATCAATTGCCGCAAAGTATGTACCTGTGCTTTGAAAGTTAAGAACTTTGGACGTTTTATAAATTTTGACTTAACATTTTGTGCAGGCAATCCTATAAAGTTTATCTACGAGATTCAGCAACAAAATACATTTTTTTACCGCGAAAAACGGCAGCACCCTCTTAAAAACCGTAGGTATGAATAACTGCATTACCGACATCATACGATAAACCCTGAACGTGTCTCGAAGTGAAACGTCGGTAAATATCACGGAGCGTGAGAGTTACATCGAACAGCCTCGAGTCCGCCATCTTGACCCGAGGCAGACGAAATACCCGAAATCAGTCGGGTTCCCCTAGGCCCGAGTGTGTCGGGTACCCGCCCGAGCCCGACCGACTTTCGTCGGCCCGGCCCGAGCCCGACGAGCCGGGTATTTGCACACCCTCAGTTATTAGACCTTGTTTAGTCGTACCTTTTGATTATGAATTTATTTCATTATAAAAAGATAAATAAATTAATATTAAAAATAATAATTAATATAGGAAATAATCTCTATAAATTTGATTGCACTACCACTGTCTACTGTCAACTACACTGTAGCACAGTATCTAATGTCTGTAGCTGCTACAGACATTAAAGTGTAGTGGTACCACAGCCACCTATTTATTTACAGTAAACCCTGGATATATGCACAGAATTCGGGACCGAAACTGTGGAGTTACGAAGTGGTGGTTTCTATTTTGTGTTTACGTTCTGGCTCCAGCCGAGCGTGAACTTAGAAAAGAACAGACAGTAGAAGAGACAGAGAGATCTAAGCTATAGGGGGACCGGCCCGATCGTGTCCATGAGCCAATACTAATCGAAGGACTGAACTTTTCCGTTTTTGATTATTTTTCGTTAAAAACTTCGCTATCGTGTTTGTGACAATTTTGTGATTAAAATGAAACCAAACACGACATAATTTGAGCAACATTTACTTAATATTTAAATCGCTTATTTGCTATATAGATAATTCAAACATGTCGTGTTTGGTATCATTTTAATCAGAAAATTGTCACAAATACGTTAACGAAGTTTCCAAAACGAAAAAATTGAAAATGGAAAAGTTCAATCCTCCAATTAGTATTGACACAGCGATATGTTCGGGCCGGTCCCCCTGTACGTTGGGCCTCTCTGTCTCTTCTACTATCTGTCTTTTTCTAAGCTCGGCACTCGGCTCGAGCCGTGAGATAAACACAGTGTTGACATTCAGCTACGACCAGTGCATATAAGTTTTGCACAGGGACTCTATAGCAGTGCATATATAGAGTTTGGTAACTATTCAATGTTTACGAATTTAGAAAGGGGTAAGCAATGGGACAACGTCCTCCCCCCCCTCCAGAAGATGAAGGGGTTGATGGAACCGAGACTCGCCTTCGATGCACACGCGATTGACGGCGATGAGTCCGTTTCTACGAACGTTTTAAGGAGCATTCTTTGCACCATGCACGAGCTGATGAAACAAATTTTTACGATGCCTACAGTTTGTTAAATGCCTGTGCTATGGAGAGACACGTTCCTCAAAACGTTTGTACATACATACGAACAGAGTCATCGCTGTCACAGTTTTTATCCTTTATCCTTTGCATCTTCGACGGGGTGGTTTTTCACTGTTTTCCGCTTTTTAAATTCGCGGTCAACTTGAGCTGTATGAAAATACCGAATTGTTATTCACGTCAATAGAAGCACAGCAGTGTCGACAGGTGTGCAATGTTTAAATGCACTGTGCTGTGTTTACGTCGCTGCTCCAATTGAGCGCCGAACTTAGAAAAGACAGTAAGTATAATTCAAAGCATATGGTATTGGGTATCATCTTAATCAGAAAAATTTCACAAATACGTTATCGAAATTTGCGAAAAAATGGAATATCAAAAATGGAAAAGGTTTATCCTCCGGTTTGTGAAATTTTTCTGATTAAGATGATACCCAACACGATATGGTTTGAATTATACTTACTGTCTTTTCTAAGTTCGGCGCTCAATTGGAGCAGCGACGTAAACACAGCACAGTGCATTTAAACATTGCACACCTGTCGACACTGCTGTGCTTTTATTGACGTGAATAACGATTCGGTATTTTCATACAGCTCAAGTTGACCGCGAATTTAAAAAGCGGAAAACAGTGAAAAACCACCCCGTCGAAGATGCAAAGGATAAAGGATAAAAACTGTGACAGCGATGACTCTGTTCGTATGTATGTACAAACCTTTTGAGGAACGTGTCTCTCCATAGCACAGGCATTTAACAAACTTTAGGCATCGTAAAAATTTGTTTCATCAGCTCGTGCATGGAGCAAAGAATGCTCCTTAAAACGTTCGTAGAAACGGACTCATCGCCGTCAATCGCGTGTGCATCGAAGGCGAGTCTCGGTTCCATCAACCCCTTCATCTTCTGGAGGGGGGGGAGGACGTTGTCCCATTGCTTACCCCTTTCTAAATTCGTAAACATTGAATAGTTACCAAACTCTATATATGCACTGCTATAGAGTCCCTGTGCAAAACTTATATGCACTGGTCGTAGCTGAATGTCAACACTGTGTTTATCTCACGGCTCGAGCCGAGTGCCGAGCTTAGAAAAAGACAGATAGTAGAAGAGACAGAGAGGCCCAACGTACAGGGGGACCGGCCCGAACATATCGCTGTGTCAATACTAATTGGAGGATTGAACTTTTCCATTTTCAATTTTTTCGTTTTGGAAACTTCGTTAACGTATTTGTGACAATTTTCTGATTAAAATGATACCAAACACGACATGTTTGAATTATCTATATAGCAAATAAGCGATTTAAATATTAAGTAAATGTTGCTCAAATTATGTCGTGTTTGGTATCATTTTAATCACAAAATTGTCACAAACACGATAGCGAAGTTTTTAACGAAAAATAATCAAAAACGGAAAAGTTCAGTCCTTCGATTAGTATTGGCTCATGGACACGATCCGAAAGTATCATGTTACACTTCCCCGTCGCTGAATGTGGCGGCTCGCCGAGGGGGATCCCCCTATGTGGTGGGGATGGTCGCGATGCAGTTATCGAGGGCCCCTCCTTGTGCATATAACCAGGGAATACTGTACATTGTAAATTTGACAAACATTAACACGAATTATTTTTTGAAATTTTGGTAACACTGCTCCCATTAACTTTGGACCGCCCGATGCAGCCCCATGAGTATCGGTGTTCATGGTGTTCATCCAATTTTGCCAGTGTAAATACGGTAAATACAATATTCATAACCACTGTACAATACTGTAATAATATAATATGATTTTCAATAGTTATATAATTCTATTACGTTTTCTTTTGGTGCAGTTCAAAATGTGCAAATAATAATTTCGTTTTCGTTTGTCTTTTCCTCGTGTGATGTCAAAATGCCGATAGTTACGTATACAAAAGGTAAATACCTGTTCTTCTTCTTTATAACCTACGTTACCATTTCAAGGGTAAGATTATAATGAAATCAATATAATAAAATTACAGAAAAATATGTTTGATTATTTATTCAAATCTGTCGTAGTAGAAACTAAATTTCTATAATATATAGGTTATATAGAGTTCTTCTCGTAATGTAATAATTTAGGAAGACATCGTTAATAATAATGATTATTATTATTATCATTATGCTTAATATTGTTCAATAAAAGAATGAAAAGAAAAAGGGCTAAATAAAAAATAAAATTTATTTATTAAAATTGATGTAATTTGCAATGAAACTTATCCATACAAATCGAAATAAAGCTTAACATCTACAATACAATTACAGGTAACCCTCCTATAACACGGTAGATACGTTTCTAAAAAATGCAGTGTTGTGTGAAACCGTGTTGTATGAGATCCAGAGCAAGTACAAAAAGAGGGGTTACGTTCCGAAAACTTATTAAAAAAAAATATTTTTTTTTTAAATTCTACATAAACAACTTAGTTTTTATTAAAAATATATAAATGTATGTACAACACAAAACAAAAAAATTATTTTAATTTGATGCTACTATAATTTAATAAATTTCTTCATCGTCACTGTTCAGTATAATCAATCGAGAACGTTTTTTTGGTGGAATGATATCGCCTTCAATTTCAGAACTTTTTCTTCATTTAAAGTTTTTGTATTTTCTTTACTCTTTAAAAAATCTGTAATTTTACTTTGCTTTCTGGTTCTTACCGGATCAATGTTAATTTTTCTTTAATATTTTAAAGACGAAAAAGTTGTTCTTTGACACACCGTGGCTCGACGCAGATTGTCGATCAGGAGCGTGAAATACTTTTGTTTTCAAACCACGGAGATGAAATCAAAATAGTTTATGCCACACTGTATCTTTAAGACGGCAAGCCTCGTCGCGGCTATAGAAGTACAGTGTTGTTTAAAGGTTTTTGCAATTTTCTTACCATGTTACAGCGAAACCGTGTTATAGGATACCGTGTTGTAGAAGAGTTTCCGCAATTCATAAATCGTGTTATAGCGAAACCGTGTTGTAGGAGGGCTACCTGTACATTTTATAATGCTGTAGTTAATATGTTCTATATAAGTGTAAAATTATTCAAAAACTTTTGAAATGATGTTCAAATAAAACATTATTATGTTTCTTTAAGTTAATAGATCTGCAAGCTGCATTTACTGCTTGTGTCATAGATGCTGTACCGCAACTAAACACACCCATTCGGTTAATCTGAAATAAAAGATTATTTGTACAGATAATTATCATATAATTTCTTTATATCAGTGATAGCAACAACTCTTTTCAAGATAAACTTACGGTAGGATGTAATTTCTGAATGGATAAAAAGAACTGAGAAAACTTTGGACGTCCAAAATGAGTTACAGCTCTTAGGCCAGTAAATAAAGATTTGTTAGAAATTCGTTGAAAATGGCGTTCACAGATATACTGAAAATTATTGTTTCATTATCTTTCCATGCTTATTAGTACATCTAATTTTTGTATGATGATGTCTTACCAATAGTATTGTGCGTAAATCAAATTTTTGGTAAAACTGAGTAATGAAGATGTGGATTGATACAGAATTGTTAATATCCGTATTCTCAAGAGATCTTAATATATCGATCATCCATTCAAATTGTTTTTGAGTTCGGGTTACCCACAGAAAATATACCTAAAATGTTGTATAATAATAATTAACGATATTAATTTTATCCTATTAATACAATAATAAGAATACCTTTTTGCATCCAAAGTTTAATTTATGATTTGATTTAGATACTATATCTTTTAATATTGAAGCAAAAGGGGTAACACCAATACCACCTGCTACCATTATAGCTACATCATATTTATACCAATTTTGGTGACTTTCACCATATGGTCCATCCACATGAATCTGTTAAATTATAATGTTGTTATAAAAATGGCAAGTGTTATAAGACATACTTTAAATGAAATAGTTTGTACAAAATTATGAACTGTATTCAACATGTTGACTGCCACAGTAATTTTCAGAATTTCAGTTTAAAAAGCCTATTTAATATAATTATATTATATTTTTAGTAGCTCTAATTATAGTACATAGTAATTGTCAAAAAGCATAGAGAATTTTGTTTTTTTTAAATCTTCCGAATTATGTCATATCTGATTTTGAATGAATTATGTATAACTATATTTCCTGTTCATGTAAGATAAATTTAAACTTACATATTGCTAATTTAATCGTAACTGCATGAGTATAACAAGTAGACAAACTACGAGTTATCTCGTAGTTGGTAACCAACGTGTTGAGGACTTATGCACAGAAAAAATCTTTATCCTGGCTATGTTTATAACAATATTTACAATAAAGCTAGGCAAAGTATGTTAGAAATATAATTTATAAGACAATAGTGTTAAATACCTTAGGTAGTGAATCATTAAGTATCATAGAAGGATCTAACTTGTCTCTGATATTAATTGTCCAAGGTCCTACTGATCTAATATGTACAGTTAGATTTTCTTCATGAGGTGCAGAAGATAAAGTAAACGGATGATATTCATTTGTGTGTAATGCAGGACATGCAATTCTCACCCATTGACCAGCTTTATATTGAAAATTGGGAGGTTTTGGGAATGTAATGCAAGTCACACCTATAGTGAAATTCTAAGTAAATAACTTTGCGTTTTCGACAAAAATTATTAATTTAACACGTATTCTGATATTACCTGAAGGTAAAATATGTGCTTTTATTATTGGAATTTCCACTATCTTTCTCGTTACGGTAACAATTTTATCAAAAGTAAATAAAATAAGTGGTCCCAAAAAGAAGTAATGGAAGAATGGTTCCTATTATATAAAAAAACAATTTGATGACAAATAATTTTTCATATTTGAAATATTCTAATTTACTTAACAAAAGATATTCTTACTTGTATCAGTCGTCCTGTACCATGTAAAATCATAAGAATATAAAAAATAGGATATAAAGAATGAACTATTGCGAACCAATTATAAAGCCTTTTTCGTATAATTGGCAGTGAACATAAGAATATCAATCCTGTTATAATAGTTAGAAATATTCCAGTTAAGCCTGTTATTGTTTGCCAGCACCAGTAATGAAATTTCGGTAATTCATGTGAACTATGGAAAATATTCTGTGTTAGCTTAAAGATATAATTCATGTATGTATTTATATATGCACATACGTGTAAAGTTCTTCGTAAATTAATGACATACTTACGCATGGAAATAATTAGGAAACAAACATGTTAAGTCATCAGCAGTTTGAGTAGAAATATGATAAAAATTAAACCCATGCCCAATCACATGTATTACTGCACATTTTGAACATTGAAAGTTAACAAAAAACATTTAAACACACAATGTAATTACATACATCACATTATAGATAATTATTTCAGATAGTTAATATTATTATTTAGATATAGTTAGAAAGAACAATAATTTTACCTGTGAATATTAGTGCGCAGTAAGCAGTATATTTATGCATTTCCACCATGGAATCAAAAGGTATATAAAATTGTAGAATTGTATCTCGCAAAACTGTAATGGTATTTTGACTCATTGTGATCAAAAGTGTGGAATAGGTAAACATCATTGCCGAAGCCGCTCCTCTAGTTATTGCTACACCATATCCTAAAATATGCTTCAATCCAGAGTGTTCTCGCTCTACAGAGTAATCTGTATAGGAAGTTTATTAGTATTATTATTATTTATAATTAGATACCTATTACTTAATATAAAGCTACAAAACTTACGATAAACACGTTCTACGAAAATGCCAAGAAGAATTAGATTATATAAACATATCCAAAATATTTGCAATTTTTTATTTGCAATATATTTCATTATAGGATACCAATAATCATCATTATGTTGTTTCACATCTTCTATGATTTTTTCATTTCTATCAATAATTTCACTACTTTTTTCTTGGCACGCTTTATCTTCCATTTCAACATTACCCCTAACTCTGCTTTGTAATTCGCATGGATCTGCGTACAAACTTTCTACTGTTTTCTTTACTTCGCCGATAAAAGTTGATCTAACCGTACATATGCCAGCATGTAACTTTTTATTCTTTCCATCGGAATTTACATTAAATTCTAACTCAGCATAATTCAGCTTACTATTAAAGTCACTGAGAATTTGTTCAAAGTCGTTTAAGTTTATAGTTTCCTTGTTTGCTATATTAGCATGATCCATCATTGATTGCACTAAACTTTCCAATTCATTATCAGTTACATCAGCATTAACTGTTTCCATAAAGGATCTAAAAATATTGCATTTGTAAAAATACACTATGCTTAATCGAAAGACGTTAGCAATTTACGTAATTCATTTAGTTATACGATAGATAAAAAAATTGTATTATTAGGTAAAATGATAAGAAATATCATTCTTTTCGTATGGTTGAATATTTTGAGTGTGATTTACTACGAATTATTAGAACCTGGTCAGTTCGTCACTGTCGAGGTCTGTTTTGCGTGATTAGAAAGAGTAAATGTTATGTTTACTTTTTTTAACCACTTTTTTTACAATATAGAATAAAAACGACACTTTCTTTCGCTTTACCTAACACTTATTCAGTTTGGATTGATGTTGTTGCATTAAATATTAAATAGCTGAAGCACTGTAAAATAAAATTGTATTCACTCGAATTGATACCTTAACATATCTTTGAAGTCAGTTCTTTTTAATCTTCCTGTACCATTAATATCATACATGTCAAACATTAGCTTCATTTTTTCTTCTGCACTACCTTTCAAAAATATGACTAACATGTCCAAAAATTCTCTAAACGATATAAAACCATTTTTGTCTTTGTCAGCCAAATTAAATATCTAAAAATTATGTTTTAGTTATTCTTGAATGAATGTACATTTTATTGTAATCTTTTCTTACCTTTTTAATAAATTCGGATTCTGGTGTCATACTTAATGCTTCAGCAAATTCTGTAATTGTTAACTCAGTATAAATGACTTCCTTTGCTATCATAGAATCTACTTCTAATATTTCTTTTTCTGTATGGGCTATATGAAATGCCTGTATGGTATAAAAGGATTTAAATATTTTTCGTCTGATGTTGTAAATGTTAATCAGTTAAAGCGTGGCAAAGAAAGCCAAATGAAGATTCTTATAAATATCCATTTTTATATAATTACAAGCCGACGTGTGTTAAATCATACCTGAGCAAAAACAACGCGGAAGAACTGTTCCAGTCTTTTTTGACGATCTTTTCTTGTAATTGCCTGCTTTAAAAGCACTTTGACAGTAACATTTGCTACCTTTTGAATTGATACTTGTGTCAATTCTGCTACAAACTGTTCTACTGCTTGCAAAAATAAATTTTGCAAGTAACTAGAATCGAATTTTAATATTAGATCATAATTATGATGTACACGAATCACAAGATAGTTGTTGTCGGTAGCAATATATATCTGGATATTGAAATAAATTTTATTAAGTAGAAATATTTATTTAAATCAGTGGTAAATTTATATTATGATAAATATTGCATATACCATCATTGTACAACTGTGTACTAAATCTATTGCTCGTATCAAATGTCCCAATTGATTTCTAACTTCCAACTGCTGTTTCATTGTATTCAAAGTAATAATTACAGGTTTCAGTGGTAGCTTTTTATCTTGCCATTCACTGGCTAATAAAAGTTTGTTATTAACAATTCCCATAAGAATTATACACATGTAAATTTAAGACTTTACCTGTAAATATCGAAGTATTTTGATGTTCTTTCATTTGATAAGACTTCCTACACTTGGATTGATATTGTATTTGTCTTTTTTGTTTTAATACCAATCGATAGTAGAGCAATACAGCAAAACCTGCAAAATTGAATTGTACAAAAAAACTTGTTCTTCTCATATAATGTAAAAAAGGGAAAAAACTTACAGCAAAAAGCAGTAGTTAATCCTGTAAAAGTGAATGTAAAAGATACTCTGCTATTATTAAAATAATCGTACGTCCCAGGTTCTGTACATTCATCAGTTATATTGCTAGTGATTTGATCAACATGATAACAAGAAATATGTTTATTATCATACGTCTTACAATTACCCTTTTTAACGATATTGTTTTTTATGCAGTTAACATGTATATCATTCTCTAAAAACATAAAACTTATATACTGTACGTATGATTTTTATAAAAGATTCTTATAGTAGTTCTAAATATACCTGACACAGGTACTCTGAATGGGTTACTGGGGATATCATCATGCTCCATAGCAGTAACTGATATTAATAGATCATGGAATGAAAGAAGTTCCAATCTCTTAACTTCATCAGCAGTAAAAAGACTAAAAAATTTTATGAATTTATCATACATGTATCAAGTTTTAAAGCGTTTAACACTGCTATTTTCGGACATTTTCGATTACGACCGCATCGGACGTATGGACCCCACATTATTAAGATTACCGATTTGCTTCTGATGCATTCCTGCCAAGCTTTACAATAGTATAGACATCGTAATTATCAAAAAAGATTTATGCCCCATAATATAATAAACGCGATGAACACAACATTCAAGTATCAATATTTAACTTCACAATAAATATTTAAAAGTTATTGTGTTGAAAGTGAGAGTTCCAGACGGCTTGAACGGAAAATACTGCGTGGAGTATATACGCCCCATGCGGAACGAAACGTGTTAAAATATTATTGTTTTCAATGTTATCACTCACTTATTCTTTAAATTTTTATACCAAAATCTATCACCGGCACGAATCCGTTGAAACTGGTCTAATATAATAGCTTGAAAGAGTTCCCCCGGTCCGTCTATAGTTTCCAAAATTCCACCAACCCATGTATCGATATCATCAAAGGAATGGTTATATAAGTTTTGAAACTCCTCTTTAATCTAAAAAGTGCATATATAATATTGTACTATTATTATTCACTTTATTCCATATATGGAGACAAAGTTTGCTCAGTTATGTAATTTATAAACTAAACGGCTACCTCTGGTGCTACGTTTATGAAGTGAGAAGTATCGCTAACTTTAGGTAAATTGTATGCCATTCGAGCTGTGTTGTAATCTGGAAGACCATGATCTCGACCTCTTTGCACATTAAGTGCCATTAAGTCCCTTCTTGAGAATTCTAGTGGTCCAAATAAGTTTCCCCGTAAATCTTCAACTATTTTATGATCTTCTTCTTCACTTAATTGTACTGACATTCCCATTATTAATTTTTCTACATCAATAACACCTTCCACTCTCGTCATATTTTCAAAAATAGAATTCTGAAAATAAGGAAAAGAAATATTATTTAAATTGTACAAATTAATTGAAATTTTTTTAATACCTGTGACATCCAATAATTATTGCAAGTTCTGACCCCTCTACCATTCAGTTTTATAAAGCAATCATTTCTGCCATAATCTCGCATGTAAACACCTGTTAGAAGAATCGTACATGTATATTTTACTCTTGTATGTAAAACATATACATATTGTAAAGAAATCGTTTTTCTTTTTTTCACTTATGTCTCTGAAATTGCTTTGTAATGAAACACATCTAGTATATGTTGATATGAAAAAAAAGTAGTTTCCAAAGTTGGCTATGAAAAAATGTTTCGACTGAAATGATTGGAAAACTGATATTTGTATTTATACATGATATGTTATTTTTAAATTTATACAAAACTTAATACATATTTTACCTGCTGGCACTAAAGTGTGTCCAAATCGAAAAGCTGCTGCTTGAAAAAACTGATCAATTTGAGGGTCAATGCTTGGATCATAGCCTTTTGAAAAATAACCAAAATTCAATTAACTTGTTGATAATAAATTAAAATGTTTGTAAACATTCATTCATACATTACCATCATAAGGAGGAAGTTCTTTTCCTAGCCACTGAGGTAACCATTCGTTGGTGATAATATGTTGTTGTGTTGCAATTACCCATTTGCGTGCTTCATTATAAACTTTTTCACCAGACCAGTTTAAATGCTGCTTCCTTATATAACGTGCTAAATAGTTATGCCATCTAAACCAAATTATACCAAAAGTAAGGAGAAACGGGTTTTCATTGCCTCTTGGATTTCCCAGTTCTGAATCAAAAAATTTATATCATATCATTTACATAAAATTTATAATGTCTGTTTTACATTTTGTGAGAAAAATTTTATTCTCGAATATTTCGTGTTTTCTTCAAAAAACACCTCACCGGTTTGCCACAAAAATGTCTGTTCGAGATGCACTTAATGCAGCTTTGGACGAGGAATTAGCGAGAGACGAAAAAGTATTCATTTTGGGAGAAGAAGTTGC
Source organism: Cerceris rybyensis (assembly GCA_910591515.1). Lineage (NCBI taxonomy): Eukaryota > Metazoa > Arthropoda > Insecta > Hymenoptera > Crabronidae > Cerceris > Cerceris rybyensis. The sequence continues at coordinate 11,799,226 of OU342793.1, forward strand.
ACAATATGATGGTGCTTATAAAATAACAAAAGGTCTTTGGAAAAAATATGGAGATAAGAGATTAATTGACACACCTATCACAGAAGCTGGTTTTTGTGGATTAGCTATTGGAGCAGCACTTACAGGTTTAAAACCAATATGTGAATTTATGACCTACAATTTTTCAATGCAAGCCATAGATCGTGTCGTAAATGCAGCTGCTAAGAACCTTTATATGAGTGCAGGAAGATATCCTGTACCTATTGTTTTTCGTGGACCAAATGGCAATGCCAAAGGTTTAGCAGCGCAACATTCTCAATGTTTTGTAGCATGGTACATGAGTGTGCCTGGTTTAAAAGTTATGTCGCCAACGACTTCTGAAGATTATAGAGGTTGTTTGAAAGCTGCTGTTCGAGATCCAGACCCAGTTGCAATTTTAGAAAGTGAATTACTCTACAATATGGAATTTCCTCTGTCAGATGAAGCTCTAGACAAAGATTTTGTAATACCTATTGGTAAAGCTAAAATAGAGAAACCTGGTAAACATATAACTTTGGCTACTCATGGTCAAGCTACTCTCTATACGATGCAAGCAGCAGAGATATTAGCAGGACAAGGGATAGAAGCAGAAGTTATTAATTTGCGCTCTTTAAGGCCATTAGATTGGGACACAATTTTTAAATCTATTAGTAAAACTCATAGATTAATGACTGTTGAATTGGGATGGCCCCGGTGTGGTGTAGGATCTGAAATAGTAGCTACGGTAATGGAAAATCCTGTATTCTTTCAACTTGACGCACCAGCAATTCGTTGTACTGGTATCGATGTACCTATGCCATATGCAGAAAATATAGAATATGAATGTACACCAAAGGATCATCATATAGCAGAGTTTGCTAAAAAGATTTGTGGAGAGAAAATCTAGATCTAGTTTTAAATTTTATAAATAAAATTATACTTACTGAAGTACCGTTCAACTTTTTCTGTATGATGTTGTTTAATGTAATTATGATGATGAATTGGAGGTGGTGGATTTGACATGGGTAACCTGGCAGTGTTATATTCCGGGTACAAAGTGTCATGAGCTGTTGCAAGCAAACCGTGGGGATCAAATGTACCATTTGAATATGTACGTAAATAATCTGACCATGCTTTTGAAGTGCCATAAATAAGTCCACCATCCAAGAATGGTGTTATTTCATTCAACTGTAACATTTTATATAAGTACAATTACTATATAAAAATATATCTATATATTTACATAATTTATAAACCTGCTGGCGAGGGTTGTTTGGAGAAAAACCTGTTCTCATATCGTAGCGAGTACGCAGTACTGGCATTTCAGAGTGTCCAGGTTTAATTCTATAACGATGGTCCTGTGGGATTTTTATATTAAAATATTCGGGTGGGCATGCTGGTCTCTGTGCATCAAGAATTTCTTCTACTACTTGTTGGCCTAAATATGATATAAATACATTTTAATTGTCAAGTGCAAAATTCGTACAGTAATAATATCTGCTGATATTAAAAAAATAATGTGCAAGAATTATTGGGGGTACCAAAAAGTAATCAAAATCTTTGTTTTTGCTGGCGAAAAACATTTATTTATTAACACTTTGAACGCCACCGGTATTTCGTTAGATTCATCATTTTTACTCAGGTGGAACTTTTTCTATTAAATTCATATTTTTGCAAAGCAGAAACTTTAAAGATACAGATAGATAGATAATCGGCAGACCTTTATCTTTTTAATGTCGATATTTAAATATTTAATATATCCGAGAATTCATAAATATTACAATTTCAAAGTTACACGGAAATTTAATGAATTCAACAGCGCCGGTTACCGGTGACCTCCATGGCAGTCAAAGTGTTAAAGAAATTTGAAATACTATTCAACATACATTTACATAATTTTCTAACACTTTTTGCCAGCGTAAAGGTAGTTGTTCGATTCCCTTTTTAAAAAAGTCCTTCGATTTTTTGTTAGAAAATGTTTCCAATTACGTTTTCACTTCTCCAATATTGATTACTTTTCGGTACACCTAATATTTGATAGAAAATGTATTTATTTATAATATTTCATTATTTCTTACCAAAAAATACAAGTAATGCATTTTTCCCTGTTCTGGATTTTGATCCAATTTTACCACTAAGTAGTTTCTCACTTAAAATCAATGGCTCTGGTCTATTAGATCCTGAAGGTTTATACACACCATCTTCATAAGCTGCAGGCCATCTTCTTAATAGTGGGGTGTCAATCGCACCTAATTCTGGTCGACCAACATTATTATTCCATCCATCATACCCAGGATATTCTGTTAAGTCTATATTTCGATGTTTTGAACAATTGTGGAGAGCGCTTTCTCTCCAGCATCCAGTAAATAGCCAATCCAATAAAACTTGTTTGTGTTTTCCAGAAATATCTTTTGCCGGTTTGCTAGTATCTACAAATAAATAGTAGTACACAATTTATGAATATTGCGGTACACTTATAGTTATATATATTATGTACTTACGCTTTGATATTTCCACAGTATTATTGGTAGTAACAGACTGTGGTGCGGTTTGTGAATTAACATAAAGTAAAACAAAGCAATGGAAAATACCAATGAAATAAAACCAAAAATACATGTTTTATATTATCAATAAAGACAATAGTATTCTGTAGTTAGCAATAATTATAAAATGTCTTTATATTAACAATGAAGGCAATGATATTAAGTTAAGTCATTAATGCACTGTTAAAATATTTGTTCTAGTTTACGTGTTCATTAAATAATCTGGAACGGTCACGGAGAGGAAAAAGACTGATCCATACACACAATGTGATCACACAGTTTCATTTCCGATATGATAACATAATACAGGAAGTCAAGGACAATGAGTCATCTTACGTGTGACCAAAGTGTCAAAATTTTTATATAGCACTAGTGGATGCTATTAAAGTTTTCGATGATAACGATAAATATCATATAGGTAGTTCTTTTATTTGCATGAATTACAATAGAGATGTATACACCTCGAAAGAAGGTATTTTGGTTTGCTATAGTTAGTAGAGTAACAATTTTAATATTGCAATTTATATTTAATATTCTGTGTCCCGATCATGATGCAGATGCATTTAGAAGTCCTGTTACTGATTCTGAAACATCAATGTTCAAAAATGTAATTACCACCATTTTTAGCGGTCTTACGCGATGGGATGGAGAATACTATATACATATTGCAAAGTATGGCTATACATATGAAAACACTCTTGCCTTTTATCCGTTATATCCTCTATTAACAAGAATTATTTCGATTCCTATAACAAGAATATTCTTAATATTGAATACTCATAATGCTATAGTTATTGCTGGTTTATTGATTAACTTTGTTTGTTTTATAAAGTCTGCTATTATATTTTATGATCTTAGTGTGATGGTATTTAAGAAAAAAGATATTGCTTATAAAGCAGCAATTCTTTATTGCATAAATCCAAGTTCTATCTTTTTTTCCGCCACATATTCTGAATCCTTATTTGCTTGTCTGACATATTACACTATGCTAAAGTCAATGAAGTTGGATTCGTATGTACTTTTTCCATTAAGCTTATCTATTCTTGTAAGGTCAAATGGCATACTTAATATTGGTTTTCCTATATATTTTCAACTAAAAAATTTATATGCAATTTACTTAAAAAGATATAAAAATCCTTCATTGAGAACACTGTGCCAATTTACACTTCAATTTTCTACATTGAAACATTTATGTTACATATGTAACATAATAATTATGTCCATTATCCCATACCTTCTATTACAAGTGTATAACTATATTACGTTTTGCACGTTTAGTTCTGATGAAACACTATTGCCATCACATATTGTTAACTATAGCATAACAAATAAATTGAAATTACCGGGAGATAAAAACATACAATGGTGTAAAGTTAAAATTCCTATAGCATATTCGTACATCCAACAAGAATATTGGAATGTTGGATTTTTAAATTATTATCGATTGAAACAACTGCCAAATTTTATTTTAGCACTTCCCGTATTCTATATTATGACTTCGTGCGTAAAACAGTATTTTCTTGAACATACGAAATATCTATGTACTTTAGGATTTATCGAAGATGTTAAGGCTAAAACGTTTGCCAAAACCAAAGGATATCCAGCTGAAATGTTAGTATTTATTATACATGGTTCATTTCTAACTATATTCTGCATATTTTTTGTGCATATACAAGTGAGCACTCGTTTACTAATTTCAGCAAGTCCATTGGTATGTTGGTATTGTGCCTTAAAATTATCCTATGTCCCTGATTATAAGAGTGATGTAATTTATGATGATAAAAAAAATGTATGTTCTAAATACAGAATATTCTTTTTATCTCAGAAAAGATACAGTTTTGAAGATAAGTTGGTATTGTCCTACTTTTTAGGGTATACAATTTTAGGCTGTTTTATGTTTTCAAACTTTTTGCCATGGACGTAATTTGCACATTATGTAATTATTGTTTTATAACGGTGCTAGTCATTTTGTAATTGTATATGTTAATCAGTGGGACGATAATACGTAGATAATTAAAATTGTAAGTAAATTTTAAATGACATATATGTTACACACTAAATGAATAAATGTATAGTATCACAAAACATGGATTAAATATTATTTTAAGCTCCGTTGTAATAATCATGAAGTTGTTATCCGGCATTTCATTTGTCGTATAACATATTTGAAAATATAGTTAATATATCATTGGCGTTTTTAATTCTTTTTTTTAATCTGTCTATCTGTTCAAAAGTGTAACGATTCAATAAATAATTATTTGTTATGTAATTTCTTATGCTTCAGTATTTCAATAGGTGTTAGAAATAGTATTTGTGCACATTCAGAACATTCATATGCTTTAGCATTAGCTTTATGTGTTACATCGTCAGGTTTTTTTTCTGTTTCCTTTGCTTTCGAATTCATACAAACTTCTTGATGCTGAAGTTTCTCTATATTTGTAAGAATCGCTTGCATATCACAATTTTGACAATGCCATTCAGTTTCGAGCATTTCTGCAGCTAACTTGCTACTCCATATAGATTCTTTCACACTACAATGAGTAGAACAATATTGATATATTACTTATTGTTAGAATTCAGTTTCATATTTTTAGAATTATTATTAATTACGTACCAATTATAAGTAATAACATTAGTTACGTAGATTCCTCCTTTTACTGTATTAGGTGTAATCACAAAATCATGTTGAAATGGGTTGTGGTTTATAGATGCATGATTTTCTCCCTTCCCTACATACATAGTTTTAAGATCAGCTGGCAACAGTCTTTTTATGGTATACGGAATTGTAGTATGCATGTACTTAATTAATTCCTGAGTAAGATCATGTTCCATCTCGCTAAAATCTTGCTTATCATTATTTGTTGTTTGCGAATCTAAAAAATTATTTTTTCCAGTAATGAAAATTTGTTAACGCTCATATCTTATGTATTATATTTTATATTAACACATTGAGCGCTGGCTACGCGATGTTGAAAAATTGTTTGATTCTTTGTATGAATGTTCTTAAACCATGCACTCCAAAATTTAATCACCCCCAGACACTTTGTAGTGCTATGTAGAACCATAGAGTTGCTAGAATTATTGGACCAGAAAAAATAATTTTTCGAAAATAAATAAGATTTTAAATATTTTTCTGATCTACCCATTGATCAAAGATAAAAAAATAAGGTCAGCATATAGGCTTTAAGTGGCTGATATATAGCCTGCGCGCAATTTGTTAATTTGGAAAAAGTGGAAGGAAATTTAGTTTAGTTTTATTTTAATACCTTGTAATTGTTGATTTAATAACGTATCCCATTTATGACGCAATTTACTAGCCCTCATTAATAAAGTCTGCCCACTGTCGGGTATAGGACATTCAAATGCTAACCATGTGTCACATACTATTCTATCAAATAAAATAGTTGAGGGTCATAGAAGATAATAGAATATTAGAAATATTATTTTGAAGACTATAATAGTGCATTACAAAATATATCTTATAAATCTACTTACATTGAAAACGTACTATTAGTATCAATTTCACGTGCAAATAATAGTAACGTTTGTATTGCAGGCATTCTGAGAGTATTTAATAAATATGGTTTTGTTGTCTCTAAAAGGGATCTATTAATGGGAGATATAAGTTGTATGAAATCGTTTAAAGTTCGTAAAATATTTTAAAATATGAAGAACTTACAAATATGCTAATATTTGATGATTGGGACTAACCGGACCTTTACTTTTGAAATCTGGTATTGATACAATATCCGATTCTTCTAACTGTAATACTTGTGGATGGTTTCCAAAGAAACTCATTGGATGTAAAGCAATGTACGGTTTCGCTTTTGTATGAAATAACTGTTCGCTCATAGACTGTAAAATATTACTATAAGTATCATCTATTAATAAGGGATACAAATATATTGCAAGAACGATAATATTACCTTACAATAATTGAACTCATCAGCACATGCAAATTGTGGATATAATCCACTGCATAATATTAATTTTAGCATCGTAAGATCTTTATAACTGCATGCAGTAGCTGCTGTTAAGAGATTTTGAACTTGATTAAAATCATTCTTCATTCTAAATTCAACATCTTTTATATCAATTTCTTCATCATCGTTATCATTATCTAGTTGTAAATCAAACGAATCCACTTTTAATTGTTTTCGTTTTCGAGGCGCAGTTTGTTTATAAGTTCGTTTAAGAGATTTCAAAAGTTTTATTTCTCCGTGTCTTATAGCACGTTCTGTACTACTCATCGAAGAATTTGGCTCTGGAATAGATCTTAATAAACTGCAATCCTAAAGATTATGAATGATCATACTGTACAATTGTTTTTGAAGCAAACACATTGTAATATATCAGTAAAGTAATTTCATCTCTTCAATCTCTTACCTGAAGTAACTCTTTAAATTGGGCTCTCAACTTGGTCATCTCATAGAATCTTTGTTCTTCCAAACCTCTCCTTTTACACCACTTTTTACTTTCATTCACATTGCCTCTAAATTCTTGAGAACTTTGTTGTTTTACTTCCAGCCATTCCCTGTATGCATTTAATAATGTTATTGGGTCACCGTGATCAGATTCTAGTTTCTTCCTGGATGTCTAGAAAAAATTAATTTTTATATAGAAAAATAATTTTACGAAATAATATACTTTGTTGTCTTACCTCACACTCTGTATCTTTATACGCTCTGTTTGTAAACGGAGTCTGTATGCTTAAAGCTGCAGCTAATGACAATATTGGTTCTACCTGATGGAAAATTGAGCCCATAACTAACATTTTACCTATTGCTATGTCTACGGGAAGTCGTGCAAGCATTTTTCCAATAGATGTTAATTTTTCGTCATTTGTGAGAGCACCCTAAAAAGTAGGTTGACTATTATTCGAATCTACTTTATGAAATATTACACTGTTTACTTACATGTTCCTTCAGGGATAAAATAGAATTTTCTATGCTGTCTTGTGGTGGCGGTTCTATAAAAGGAAACTTTCGAGCATTTGGAAGGCCCATTACTATCATTTGTAGGAGTAAAGAGTCTAAAGGTACACGTTGCAATTCAGGTGTTGTATATTTTTCTAAAGCTGTATACTCTTCTTCTGAGTACAACCTTCAAAATATTATGTCATAATTAGTATTTGTTTAAACGCTGCAATTAAGTATATTCACGTAGCTCCATTATACATTTTTGCTATTGCCTGACAATTGAAAGCTGGCTAGGGAGCAGCGGAACGTCTCGTTTTTAAGGGCCTATTCCGGTCATTTCGTTGCTGGAAGCTTCAAATCCAGTCTCCTTAAGTAAACATTCCACAAAGTCGTTTACTTTAGCAGGCTGAGTGTGGAAATTGCAAAAACGAAATGGCAGGAATAGGCGATTAAAAAACAGAGAGGTACCGCCGCTTCCTAGCTACGTTTGAATTATCGGACGATACATGTGATCTACCTGTAACAAACACCAGGCCCAGTTCTCCCTGCCCTTCCCTTCCTTTGCTCAGCGCTAGCTTTGCTAATCCAAAATTCCTTCAATCGTTGCATTTTACACAATGGATCATAACTCATTTCCTTTACTTTACCACTATCGGCAACAAATCTGATTCCATCTATAGTGATAGAAGTTTCCGCAATGTTAGTAGACACAATACATTTTCGCACACCATCTGGTGCATAATCGAACACCTATCGAGAACGTATATATTATCAATAATATTTTTATAATGGGGTGAAGTTAGTACTATAAAATTACGATCTGTAGAAATAAAATGATAAAAGAATCATACTTTGTCCTGCTCACTAATTGACAGAGTACTGTGAAGTGGTAAAACAATCCAATTATTCTTTTTCAGACTGTATTCTTTTGCTGCATCTACAACCGCTGTAATTTCACTCATCCCACTTAAAAATATTAACAGATCGCCCTTCTCAGTAGCTAAAGACAAGAGTTATTAATAACATGTGATTTATAATTATTTGCAATACCATTTGCAGAATTAATAATATAAAATTTACCTGGATATTTTTGATCGATTATTTGCATTATTTGCACATAGGGACTTGGATTGAATCTATCATTTTTATATTTTATATCTTCAATTGTAATAGGTCTGTACATTAACTGAATAGGATATAGCCTTCCAGGAACCTGTAACAATAAATTAATTCACCAGGACTCTAAATGGTCTTTTGTGAACTTAGTATACATATTTAGAGTTGATTGCAAATATACCTGTATCACCTGAACATTTTCTTTAGCAAAGTAATTACTAAAGAGTTCAATATTTATTGTAGCAGACATAAGTACTATCTTTATATCAGATCTCTGATGAATGATACATTTCATGATGCCCAAAAGAAAGTCCCCATGTAAATGACGTTCATGAACTTCATCAAGAACAACTACATCATAGGGTAACAAATTATTGGATTCACCAGATACCTATATGGAACAGAATTCCCAAACATTGTAAGTTATACTATTACATTTATGAGAATCTATAACTTTTATTAGCAGTGAACAGATTTATATATTTACCTGTCTTAATAACAGACCCTCTGTTATAAAGATAATTTTTGTTTCCTGATTTTTTTGTTTTTCAAATCGTATTTGATAACCGACATCATTACAATTTTCTGTTAATGTCTCAAAGGATACACGTTTAGCTAAAGATATACATGCTATTCTTCTAGGTTGTGTACAAGCTGCAATAAAACATAATACTTTTAAAATGCCATATTATTGCTGCAATAAAACATAATAATTTAATGCCATATTATTGTTAGCCTATAAACTAATTCTTAGCACTGTGTATATTAATATGGCATATATTAGACCAATAGAAGAATTGGCTCTGTAATCAATTGAAGATTATTAGTGTTATAAAGTATTATGTTAAATTAATAATTATTTTAATGAGATGCGTAACTGTAAACACTCACCAATTTTCTGAAAACCTGCTGAATACAAATATTGAGGTACCTGAGTGGACTTTCCACATCCGGTATCACCAGCTATAATAACTACCCTTTCTCTTGTTACAGTTTCAATAATTTGACTTTTATATTGATAAACCGGTAGGTTTGACTGTGACTCCCTAAGTTTCTTTAATTTGGTAAATTTTTCTTTTTGTTTGAAATCCAGATACAAAATAATTATCTGTCTAAATTTTAATAATCTATCTTCTGTTAATGTTCCATTTCTTGGTACACGAGCAATTAATTCATTAAAGCTGCAACTAAGCTTGAAATTTATACAGTGCAATTTGTGATATGTTTTTGGTACTCCAGCAGAATTTAAAGAAAATTCAAGATTTTTGTTGGAGTTCTTTAATCTTTTCTCGACAGCTTCGTATCTGTTAACAAATTTCCAAAAGTCCTCCGTGTCTTGCACTAAATTAGGATTTCCTGAAAATATTTTATTCAGCTCGTATCTGTATTTACTAAACTGAAAATCTGTATCTTTCTCAGATTTAACAGAATCTTGCTGATAACCTTCTTCATTATTTATCGGTTTACTTCTTTTATCATAGCTCGATTTCGAGGATAACTGAATCGAGGAATTGTAAGACGATGAAGACCTTTGTTTCCCTTGCTTTTTCATGTCATATCTTGTTAAATGATCACATTGAATTGAAATTACGGTCTGCTTCTTTTCCTTTGATTGTAAACTGCGGTAAAACGCTTAGATCAGCTTAGATAAAAAATTAGATTAAATTGTCAGCTGATGAAAAACTCGTTGAAGAAAGTGCTCATTTTCATGACATAACTTTACGAATCGTCTGTAGGAATTTTTATAGCGTCGTCTTTGCTAAAAAAATAAAATTTTTATAATCCTATCATTAATAAACGTAATTCTTTTTTGGAGTATCTACAGTTTTTCCAGTTATATAGGTATAAATAAAGGATGCTTAAGATATATATAAATCAAACTTTTATATTTCGAGATTAACACTAGATGGAAGAGCAATCGTTCAGAAACCAAATTGCAGAAGCAAGACGGTGCGAAAAGGTTGTACAGGGCGTACAGGACTGTATGTAGTTGGTGTAATCCTTTCTTTGTATTGTGAACGAATAAATTGTGAAAACCGAAAATGGCAGCAATTGGAAAAGTAACGCAATTAATAAGAAGTATGTGTTTTTTTGCAAAATTATTTCAGTAATATTTTGACATGATACGATCGGACAGTTAGAGTTCACGTTTTATTGATTATTATGTAACGTTAGTTTCTCTGGTAGATTTTATGAATATTAATGTTCTATAAAAATTAATATCATATTCAATAGATCTAAATTCTGTCAAATTGTGATTAATTTATTTATTTATTATTTATTTTAAATATTATTTTCAATATTTTGAAGGTTATGTAGTTCTTCGGTAAATTGGTACGTTCGTGTATTACATTAGTAAGGATTATCTTTAACATTGGTTCGTTTTATTAGATATAAGTTATTATCAATTGTGATATATTTATTTCAGATGCGATGAGTCAAGCAAAACCTACTTTGGAGGTTATGAAATATTATGCAAAGGTCGAAATGGTACCACCGAAACCATCTGAAATCCCTGCTATTCGTAATGGCATTGCAAAACTAATTCATGCTGCAAAAAGTGGACGCTACCGTGAACTTACAGTCCGTGAAGCTTGGTTAAATACTTTAGTTGCTATTGAAGTATATTGTTGGTTTTTTGTTGGTGAATGTATTGGAAAACGACATCTTATTGGTTACAAAGTTTAGACATGCGATGCGTTTAACTTACATAGTTAATTCTGTATAAATTATAGACATTCTCATAAATATACGCTGATAACAGAAACTTAAGTTTTATAAATAAACACTGAAATCTTTACATTAACTTATTCTTTTTATGTTAATTGAATATATTTTATATTCACAAACGTATTACAAAGTTGAAATTTAGAAAAATTAGATATAAATTCGTAAATAACAATGTTAAGTATAAAATCATATTAATATGTGCTGTTTTGCATACTGCCAGATACAAATAGCACCACTAACATGAACATTTAATGAACGTATCACACCAGATTGTGGTATTTCTACACATGTATCGAACAAAGGTATTAAATTTGCAGGTATTCCATCCTTTTCATTCCTGCAAATATTAGCCAATTACAAATTTATATATTCTTTTTTGTTTCTATACTTACCCTAAAACAAGAATTGTCTTTTTGGCAAACTCCATATTTAAAAGATTTGTGCTGTTAGCTGTTTGTTCAACACCCACTAAACACCATCCCTTATCCTTCTTCTTTAACATGTATTCCTTTAATTGATGACACTTTACCTGAAATATTAAGTTTGCTTTTTCATTTATTGTAAACCTTTTACATATAAACCTCAAATGAAATGTGTATAGTACCTCTGTGATATTTATCCACTTTTCAGCAGATACGCTAAGACTTTGGAAGTCTTTGTTTTTCATACAATTTAAATTATCAATGACCAGTTCTTTAACATTGAAAATTTCACAAGTACGAGCAAGACCCCCTAAATTTGGTATACGGTCAATTAATGATGCTACAACAATAATGCTGTTGTCACGTAATATCTTTTTTTGAGAAATAGTTTCTCTGATTGTCGAGAAAATTTCATTTGTGTCTGAAGTTGATAGGGTCATGGTTTGGATTTTCTTCTGAATGTCACTTAGCCCATTAGAATTTATTTCTATATTATTTCCCAACAATTCTGTGTCATCTACATTTTCTGAATTAAGAGAAATTCATAATTCGTACTTTATTATAATTATTAACATTGCCGTAATTAATCAATTTACAAGGTACCTGTAGAAGATTTTTTTAAACACAATGATGTCTGAATTTCAGCTAGTGATGTATTTAAATTATATAACTGTAAGGGATGATTAGCAGTCTGTTTGAAATTAAGACTGTTAAATAATTCTGTATTACACCATTCACTTGCATCCACACCAGTTAATCGTGGTAGTTCAAAATATATAGTCTATAGATGTTAAAAAAATATTGTGTCTTATAATTCTGAGTACTTAGTTATTTAAAAATTTTACTCATTAGTTTCATAAAAATTACCTGCAAACTGTAATCATTTATAGCATGAAAGACAGAAAAGAAAAAGTCATGTAGGATTTTGTCCGCGTTTGTTAGTGAACTCCCATCCTTTAAACTTTCAATTACAGTAGTATATAATCCTTTGTATTCTAATACAGCTTCATCGTAGTCAAGTTTATCTAGTAATTCATACAGCTTCAAAAAAATGACCTACATTTGAAAAGGTATTAAGTAATATAAATATAATAGAAGCTTTTTTAAATTTTTACTTTTTTCCGACTACCTGGTTATAAAGACGCATATTATATTGTTGTCCCAAACAACAACGTGCAACATATTTCATTGCTTTGCAAATAAATGTACCTTTCACACTTTCGGGAAGGTGTTGTGCAACATGATAAACAACAGTTGCTATTGAGCTTGTACAATTTGGACGTACCTTAATACCCTGCATAGATATTCTATTAGTTATTTAATTCGATGTATAAAGGATCTTCAAAAAGTTCGTCGAAATACAGTGATTTTTATGTTATATTAGAAATTGAAGCAATTCATTCAACTTGCAATATTTTTTGTTGAAACATTTTAAATGAAAAAAATGTTGAATACATTTTTCAGGAACTTATTAAGCTTCCTATGCATTCTCTGCTTGACATTTACAAATTTTGAAATTTAAAACGAAAATTTGTTAAATTTATAACACAAATTTTTTACAATTAATAATGGTTATTAAATCTCGTTAAAAAAATTATGTTTCATACCTCTTCAAAAAAATTCCACAATTTATCATGAAGATCAAAATTGTCTATAAAAATTCTTATCAATATCCATTCTTGCATTAGTCTGACACTGTGTTGATTACTTTCCAAAAGCATTAAATTACATATGCATTCTTGCAATGCAATTGTATCACACTAAAAAATGTACAATTGGATGTAATTGTCTATTTTTAAATGATATATAATAGAAAAAATGGATGAAAAAAGAATTTTAATACCAGATTTAAGGTTGGTTGCAAAATTAACAAAGTCTGCATAATTCGAGTCTTCACGTTGTGTATATAAGAATGATGAAAATATCGTTTGTTTTTATATTTTTCTAGTTTTTTAAGAATAATTGGAAGGAATAATGATGCGTAATTTGTATCTGCATTAAGTATTTTATGCAATAGCACGACTGAGAGTGCTCTAATAGCAGCATCATTATTAAAATCTCTGTTGATCAAATGATGAAACTTAATAGACAATATTAAATAAAGTTAGTGAATACCTAGTTGCAGTAAATTGCTTACATAGCTGATATGTTTCGTGGATAGCATAGCTTATAGTGTTTAAATGCATATAAATAAGCTTGACTTTCAATTTTTTTATCTTTCCTAATTACATCTCCATGAAGAAGACAGGACAATAATGCTTCATGAAAATTTCTTAGATAATATATCTCTAGGTGTGTAATTTCTGTCAGCAAAATCTTTTTTAACTTTGGTACATTGTTACCTTCTTCTAACACTTCTTCAAGAAACTAAAAATTTATTGCATATTTATAGGATGAAACAATAAGTTTTTATTAAGTAATGTATGTCTGTTTTACCTGACTTATAAAATTCATGGCATTTGGTAGAACGAGAAAATTATTGTTTATGATAACTTCCATAAGCTTTTGTATTGTTGTAAAATATAGTTTATTCTTTTTGCTTAGAAATATGCTTCGCCAACAAATAGTAAAAATAGATTGAAAGTTTAATTCATCAGTCGAGTTTCTGAGAGCTTTCTGTTCTATGATTAATTTCAATGTCTGTGCTATTTCTGTGATAACTTCTTTTCCTCCCATTTCATAGAAGAATGAAATGTTTCGATACCAATTAATTTGATTAATCCATTCTTCTATTGGGACATGTGCAATGTACTGATGTTGGAGTCTTGCAAGTGTTAGATAATAATCAGAGGCTATCTTTCCTTTTGAATCTATTTCACCCTTATTATTATCATGATCAAAACATTTAATAGTATCAAAGTTTAATAAAGGTTTTATGTATAATGATGAATGAGATGTACTTAGAATATCTTGGCACCCATGTAGAATACGTAATCCACACAAATGATGTACATTTAGATATTCATTTATACTTTCAAGAATATCTATACTTTCACTCTGGAACTTTTCAGCATAACTAACAGATTGTCTTTTCAACATAATTAAATCTTTAGTATCAAAAAATGAGACAATTATATCTAAATATTTATTTACATTTTCATAAGATAATTTAAATGCTACATTTTTTATGTTTCTAAGTAAGAATTTTAAGGCAGCATCGATATGTTGTGATAATAAGTGTATAATATTTACACTAGGTTTATCTACATTTAACTGAAATAAGTATGACATAAATTCTGTTATATTAATGTATGGCATAATATCAGCATATGGTCTCATATCTACTCCATTTAAAGAAGATAGCCAATTATTCAGTGTTTCCTTTGCAGGGCATGTTCTATCACATAGAATTAAACCTGCATCATGTAATATAAGAATCATAAATGCAAATCTCTGTGGACTTATTTCTGGTTCTGTATTTTGAAACAAGTATGACTTGCATACCAATTGTACAAAATTTATTGCATTTTCTTCTGCTAATACTTCCTTCAACCACATTGTTACAGTATTCCAGGAAGTTGTACCTCTTGTAAGAGCTTCATTATGAGGAAATTCAAACAACATATTTGCTATTGGTATTAAGTCATTTATCTTTCGTAAACAATTGGGAATTATGGCTAACAATTCAATTTGAGATGTAATTCTTAAAATGTGGGAATGCACATTTAAATTCTTTTGTACTAGAGATGTGATGATATTTAAGACATTGTTTTCCCATACAACTGTTGTTAGACCTGTGACTGTTCTCAATATTTTCAATACATAAAATAATGATATTGGACACCATGCTATTTCACTCATTATTTTAAAAACTGCAATAATAAAGTCTTCTTCTTTCTGCTGTTTGTGCATAAACAATGATACAACATCATTTAACATAACTGGTTCATCTTCATAATGTTGGCATTCGTATAAATATATGTTGTTTAAGACATTAATGTATACTTGCAAAAGTTTGTAGTCCAATATAATTGGATCAAGCCTACATATATTTAATATTCCTACTTTTACTATAGCAATATTTTCATGTTTTAACATTCTTTCTAAAATCAATCTCAGCCAGATTATGTTGAAACAATCATTGCACAGTGAATGCTCTTGATTTCCTTTGATTAAACTTGGTAAATGTGTTAAAGCTGGTGCTATTAAATGGTGTTGTTTTTCTTCCAATGCTTCCAGTATTAAAAAAAACTTCCCTTTAATAACATTTATTGATAAGTCTGTTTTAATTGCTTGATTGCATACAAAAGGAACAATAGCAGGTTTATCTAGCTTTAAACTATTTTGATTTACGTCACTTATAAATTTGATTATTCTTTTCATTAAGAATAGTGCTTGTTTACGGTACTGTTGTATGGAAGACTTCAATCCTTGTATTATTAGTAACCATAGTTGATCCATGTAGCATAGAGCATAATGTGTTGCAGTTATTTGTTTTACATCTGCCAAGAAACATGTGTCCACCACAATACTTAATGCGGCAAATGAATCTGCTTCATCTTGAAATTTATTTAAAACAAATTTCCATATAATGGGTACAACTTTTTCGAACCCAAAAGTTTGAATGAACTTTGGGAAAATGCAGGCAAATAACCTCCACTCTTTATTTTCTTTTATTGAAAGCCATGACATTATGTCTTCAAGAAGGAGACAATTAAAATGATTGAGCAATGATAATTCTATGTCATCATACAAAAATTGTCTTAATTGTAATGCTTCTAAAAAACATTCCATTATTTTCATAAAGTATCTTCTACTCTCTGTATCATTCAAGAAATGGGTATTTAAACAATTTTTCAAATTTTCGAAATGTTTTTGTATACA
The DNA here is from genome assembly GCA_910591515.1 of Cerceris rybyensis. NCBI lineage: Eukaryota > Metazoa > Arthropoda > Insecta > Hymenoptera > Crabronidae > Cerceris > Cerceris rybyensis. Next base: position 11,815,777 of record OU342793.1, read on the forward strand.
TTGTGGCTTACAGTACATTGTCATGTGTAAAATCGAAATATCATAAAAAATGTCTAGTCTTGACTCATCTTTTAGTTGTTCTTCCGAATACAAAGTGCTTTCTATGTTTTCAAAATATAGATCTTTTGGTATCATCCTTTTGTACTTTTTTTCTGAATTGAACACAAGTTGATATTCATAGCATAACAACATGCGAAATACTTCGAACTCTTTTAAACTCAAATTATTTTCTAATAGCTTAGAGTTATAATTCTTTATTAAACGATGCAGTAACGAAAATGGATCATCTTTGAACGTAATTTCCAGTAATTCAACAATTGAAAGATCCACTATTGGGAAATTTACATACCGCTCGTGCAATTCCATTTTATTACAAGCTTTTCACTTAAAATTATTATTCCTTTGCCATTTATATGTACATGTACAATTTATTAGTATAAAAATACTGACGTACTTTAAAAATGAACGTTGTACAAATATTATATCGAGTTATTTTTCTCAGTTCACTTTTGCTTTCAATTGAATATACTTCATCGAACGTACCTCGTTCCTCCGTTTATATTTACTTATACCAGAGTAAAATGAATAGACCTAACCAATAAAAGTACACGTGGGTACAAGGTGTAGAATTTCTGCATAAAAATATTCTTTATTACATAAAATAAAATTATAAAACACGTCAGAATTGTAGTATATGTTACCGTAGCGATTTCACATACTTGAACTGAAGTGAACTCGGCGGTGGACATTTCAATACTCAGCAATTTCAGAGAATCTTGTATTTTCTGACAGTAAAGACGGATGAAGGGTAGCAACTTCCTGAAAATTATTGGCTTGATCAAACAAGTGGTCATAAGCCGGCACATAAGTTTGACAACGATGGCTAAAAGTAAATTTGAATATGTGAAAGAATTTGAGCGGGATGATAGTTGTTTGCCAAATTGTTGGATTGTGGTTAGAATAGACGGAAGAAATTTTTCAAAATTCTGTGAGGCACATCAATTCGTTAAACCGAATGATGTTGCTGCTTTAGAATTAATGAATCGTGCTGCTATTACGGTTATGGAAGATTTCAAAGAAATAATTTTAGGTTTCGGTCAGAGTGACGAATACTCTTTCGTTTTTCGAAAGGATACACAACTTTATAAAAGAAGGGGTTGGTATATTTCGAAGTACTTACCATAAAAAATAATAAATAATGGGACATTCGAAAGTATATAAACCATTGGGAACTTTATATGTAACACTATTTTTGTGTGATTTTAGCATCCAAGTTGATGACAAATGTAAATTCCCTTTTCACATCAGCTTATGTTTACCATTGGCCTCGTTTTTTCCGCGGAAAAGAATTGTATTATCCTCCCTCTTTCGATGCTCGTGTTGTATTATATCCAACGGATAAAAACTTAAGAGATTACTTAGCATGGAGACAAGCAGATGCTCATGTGAATAATTTATACAATACATGTTTTTGGAATCTTGTATTAAAAGGCAAACTCAGTCGAAGTCAGGTAAGTTATAAGTTACAGAATACTTTATGTGTGTAAATGGATAGAATTATGTTTTACTAATTCCAGAATTAATTTTTAGGCAGAAGAAAAACTTCGTGGTACGTTAGCATCTCATAAGAATGAATTATTGTTTCAAGAATTTGGTATAAATTATAACAATGAACCACCACTTTTCCGGAAGGGTACTACGCTCATAAGAAAATTAGTATTAGATGGAACAGGACGATTAAAACCGGCGGTAGTACCATTAGTAGATGATATCATCGCAGATCGATTTTGGAAAGAAAATCCAGAAGTAATTGGACTGAAAAGTTTAGCAACTTATCAACCGCCGAATTTAGTAAATAGTGGAATTAAAAATCCTATGTCAACGACAACACCTCCATCACCAACTACTAATATAAAGCATATTAATAATGTTCCACCTCCACCATCGGTAGTTAGCGTAAATTCTATGAATGAAGAAGTGCATCCTACAAGAAATCGAGAAACTGATGGAGAAAGAATGCAGTGTGAAAATGAACAGATTTGTAGAAGATAAGCTGTGCTTTATTTTTTATACAATAAAAGGGAAAGACATTTTATTTTAAATAGGTTTGAAAATGTTTTATCCTTGCTTCATTCAACAAAATAACAAAATACATACTGAATTGAAGAAACGTAATTTCATGGAACAGTAAGCCATATTTTTTATTATACTTGATACTTCGTTCATTTTCGGTATTCCATAGATCTTCCCCTAAGTATTAATATTTTAATATACTATTTGTTTAGATGTAATGTTTTTTCTTAAAGGTAAATCACATATAGTTTTCTATATATACATGTAATATATTTCCAAACATGTACATGTATATGTTATGAAATGTTTTCTCATCAAAATGGTACATATATTCAATGAACATGAATTATACAAACATTTTTGTTTGAGATCTTATATTTTGAAATTGCATTTTATTTTATCTCATTATATTAATGAATGGATCGAATGATATTAAATTATTATGAAATTTAAGGTTGCTTTAGAATAAATATATTAGTAGTTCAGTAGAATGTTATTAACCTTTTGCCTTACAGTAACGTGTGACGTAGATATTTTTGAAGTTTTTCAAAAACTATTAGACTGAGAATATCAATCAGTCATGAGACGATGAAATTGTTCCTAGAATAATAATATTGCGTTGAATGGTAGGAAATATCAGAAATCAGAGGAAAATTTTGATTTCATGAATTAATTTTGAGTTATTGCACGTGCAGTCAAAATAGAAATCGTAAGGCAAGGAGTTAATAAAACATGAATGACAGCAAATAACTGAAGGGTAATTTTGTACAATGCAGGCATTTAAATTTATTTTCTATACTTACAGAGCGAAATACATATGAAAATTGTTAATATATTACTGAAAATTTTGCATAACTGTGTTTTTATAAATTTGTTGATTATTGACGAGTTCACAAATTACTACTGTTATTTGGTGATAAAATTTAATGATTACATCAATTACATTCACGAGATATATTGCGATATTAAACAGGAATAATGTACTTGCCATGCTAAATGAAGCAATTGCAGTACACTGAATATGTAAGAATTGATACGTATATATGTGTGTGTTTTGATACGAATATTCTGTCATTAATAAAGTTTAATTGTATAACCAAGAACGATGGAAAAATAACAATCTTTTCAATTATGTCAAATTCTTCGACTTAATAGAGAATGATGATAATTTCTGCAATTCTTTACAGATAGATGTGATATATACGAGTAAATTGTTTCAATTGTATGGAATGCAGTATATTTTTATTTTTTATATTACAATTATGGAATCAGTAATTACATGGGATATTACGTGATAATGAATATACTCAAGATAACGTTAAAATACACTATATACATCTATATGACATAAACTCTTGTAATGTGTGACAATAACAGCGCTAAATAACTTCTACACCTTCTATTTAAATTTGCTACGTTTATAATTTTATTTTTATATTAATTATGATTAAACAATCATATTTTATTTTTGTGTGGCAGTTTTCTCTTTCAACAAAAAGATCGATATACTGATATGGAATACTGTAGATTCTGTAATTATTTATTGTTGAGCCAAAAAAACACAGAGAGGAACAAACCACTTTTTCATGTAATATTATTGTGTAGCTATACGTGGGCCAATACAATGCATTAAAAAGACTATTAAAAGATTGGAATGTAGTTGTCTATTTTAGCTCGATGCTTCTGAGCAACGCATTCTGCTATCCACACAATATTGCGACATTCTTGTTCTTTCAATTTAAGGTAGCTATAAAATACTCCAAAGTGAAATTGTTGAAGAAATACATGAACATTTAAACGGACCTACAATATTAAAATTAAAATTAAAATTACTTCCCATTTATATTTTTTTTAAAATAATATTGTGAACATGTTCTTAGTATATGTTAAATTTACCTCGTGCTCAAAGAATTTGTCCTCTAAAGTCTTATCACCGGGATTATTACCTGCACCTTCAAACAATGCACTGTATTCCTGTAAAGAAACATATAAGTAAAATTAGATATACGATAATTTACTAAGCTGAATTGTTATAATATTACGTTTTTCTTAAAAATGTATACATACAGCATAATATTCTGCTACTGCTTTGACTTGTTCATAATCATCAGCCCTTGCTAAAGCAGCCAATCCATCTGGGTTTAGTCGTCCACAACGTGGATACAATTTTGCACGATCATCTTTACCTAGCTCGGTTCCAAATGAATTGATAGTTATCATGATTGCTCGTCTATCTGCCTCAAACTACAAATATAATTTACAACTTATTTTTCTTTCTAATATTTAATTTAAATTAACACATTGTGCACCAGTCCCACGATAATGCAAGTTTCTGAATAATTGCTTAAGTGTCAGCCCATTTTTTGTTTCTTTGTATAGATATTCCTATACTTTGCACACCAAAATTGATCACCCCTAGACGCTTTTGAGTGAAATAAGAACTATAAAGTAGCTAGAATTATTGAGTCTGAGAAAAAAAATATTTTACAAAAATGCATAAGATTTTAAATATTTTCTTTAACTACTCATAGTTGAGAGACAGGCAAAGGAGGCTGGTGTTTAGGCTTTAGTGGCTGATATGTAGCCCAGTGTACAATGTGTTAATTGCCATTTGTAATAAATTTCTTACTGCAAGTATTTCACACATAGTATCAGCTGTTGTGCCACCAATTTCTTTACAGAATTTGTAAAATGCCTCTAAATAAGCTTTATAGAGTGTATTTCTTATTATTTCAATGTTCATTTCGTCCAGATCTTGCTCAGAAATGCAATCCACAAAAAAGGGTGCTGGAACAAATGTTATTCATTACAATCTTATTAGAAGTAATTGATAGAAATAATATATAACTAAAATTATCTATTTATCATTTCTTGTTTGTAAAATAGATATAGGACTATGCAAATTTACCTAATGGAGTGTCTACTAGCACAGCATTGTATAACTCAGCAGGTGTGGCTGCAACATGAATTGCTTCCATTTGTTCAAAACTTCCAAGTGGATGACATTTTGGTATCAATTCTGAAATAGGCCTCTGATGCAGAGTACCCGTAATCAATAAAATTATATTATCTATCATATAACTGTAAGTGATGAAATCCAAAAACTGCGATAAAGGTTCAACAGAATGATTACGCATATGCTGAAATTCCACGACCAGTTTTTCTCTCAATTTATCATCTATTACACTGACAGAGAGTGGTGATGGTTCATTTGCCAGGAAACTGCCATAATCAGTACCAGCCAAATGAAGTTTCAGATCTATATAATTTTGAAATAATGAATTGTTAATAATAGTAATTTGATTAAAACAACGCTGAAAATGATTACGGACAGGTAGAATTTTTAATAATACAGTATCACTGCCACATATACTTTACCTTCGAGTGTCTCGCATTGAACTAGATTAAGATAATCAGCTTGTTGAAGAATTCCACATTTAAATCCACGACAAAGACCTTCTAAATAACCTCCGTCAATGTTAAACATACAGCCCTTCATTTTCGTGCTTATTTGTCGGTAGTATTTAATCAAAAATCCACTTAAAGTATGGATCCGTCAAAACTGAAGTCGGACTCGCCCTTTTTCACAATGATCATATGACTGCTATGAGAGAAGTTTGCTACGAGCACTGGCAGGTAGTTGTGAGCAATTGTGAGAAGTAAAATTATATCGATTCTAGCCAACCATCGAGATGTTTAAATTCCGCAATAACACAATTTCCAATAAAACTGCCATGTCGTAATAACAACAAATGAAAAATTGCAATTCGATCGAATTATAAATATTTGACGAATTTACAGATTAATGTTAATCTACTATCATAATATTAAAAATGTAATATTTTTTAGCTTTAATAATTATGCAATAATAGCAGAGTGTTAAATATTATTGATTATTTTATTAGTAATTATAGTTTGATTTTTTCAAAGTATGAAACATGTATTTATATTATATTGTTACTATACTCAATAGAGTATAATACGTCATTGAATGAATTGTACCGTGCTATACGCTATACCCGCTATACCTATCTAAATGCATGAATTGTATGTTGGGTGACGCATACCAGTAAGATACTGTTTCGTTAAGATATGTTGGATTGATTTTTGTCAGAAAATTGACAGTTCGAAAAATTGAAATATTTATGCAGAGCGTGGATTACTTTATACGTGGGATTTTACATTGAATGACGCAGTATGTTCGGTAAAAAGGAGAAATCAAAACGTCGGGCAAGACCTCCTGGCAGTCTTGCACAAGTATAATCAACTAAAGTTTTTAACCTTTAATCTAAAAATTACTTGTACCTGTGTTGATACAGTTTTTTTCTCGAATAGTATGGAATTTTTGAGATGCCTGAAAATCTAGATGACATTGGGACAAATTATATGGATGACGATGATGACGATGCTGACTTAGAAGCCGAATTAGATGCTTTGACAAGTGGAAATGGAACTGTTCGCAAAAGTATACTATAATGGAAAAGAGAATATCTGTTTACTGATATTGCTTTTGTGATATAGTTTTAACTATATGTCATGCTTTTAATATAATCTATAGTAATAATATAATATATAAATATACATTTAAATTTAATATAATACTATAAATTTGTACATTTGTTAAATGACTTGCTAACAAAAATATATTTTGTAGCATCTCGGAAACCAATTTCTGATATGCAAGTGGATACTATGGTAGCTGAAAGCATGAAAGATATTAATGTTGACGAGGAAATATCTGACGGAGAAGATGATCCAGATTTATTGGTATATATATTTTTCTATCTCACTGTAATTCTTTGTTAACACTAGATCTATGGCTGCCCAATCTGGTATAGTGAAATATATGAAATAAGTACATTCAAATAAATGGATCTAATGGCAAAAAATATGATCAGTTAAGTAATGCTTGTATTATAAGATACAAGTGAAGTATCTACTGTTCTACTTCTCTAAAAAAGTAGGAACCCATTAAATTTATGGCTGCTGTAGATCCAGTGTTAATTTTATCATCCATTGAGTTAATCTAATATATTTTCTATTACGTTAGAGAGAACTTAAAATGATCACAGAAGATGAATCCACTGAAAAAGTGGCATCAGAAAACGAAAGTGATATAGCATCAGAAAGTGCTGAACAAATTAGTAACAAGGGAGATAATACAACCATGGACGAGACAATAAAGTTATTACAAGAGAGATTGGCACTTTATCAGATTGCTGAGAAGAAAGCAAAACAGGCAAATGAAACAGGTCGTGCAAGAAGATATAATAGAGGTATCAAAGTACTTAAAGAATTATTAGATAATGCTCAAGCAGGCAAGAGCATTAATGAAGCAGATATACCAGTGCAATTGCCACCTTCAGCTACTGCAGAATCGGTGGAAAAAGTATCAGGTATAAATTATAAATATTACAGTTGTAATATTTTTTACTATGAACTTCAGCTTTTTATTTTACATAATGTTTTATAGAAGATACTGATCCAGCTACAGAATTAGTTACAAAAAGTAATGTCCCTGAATCTGCTCCAGCAGAAAATATAGATCAAGAAACATTGCAGTTATTAAAAAATAGGCAACAAGAATACAAGATAGCAGCAGTAGCATGGAAAAGAGCTGGCAATATGAGAGAAGCACTTCAACATGTAAATATTGCAAAACAATTTGATATAGTCATTGCAGCAGTGAATGCCGGAGAAACGGTCGATTTATCAGATATGCCACCAACTCCAACTACTCCTGATTCAGCTAATACGCCTGTTGCATTACCACAAAAAGAAGAAAATGAAACTCAACAACACTCTTCCATAGAAACACCATCTGTAGGTAAGATAAATAACTCGTGTTCAAAAATATATAAAAAAAGAAGGATAGATGAACTCTTATTAATTTACGTAACGTTAAAATAGAAGGAACGGACTTGAGTACTCAAACTTTGGAAACAGCACTTAAGGAACGCCTTGAAATATACAAACGTATGAAAGTAACCGCAGAAAATGAAGAAAATTCATCAAAAGCTCGTAGATACGGTCGTATTTGTAAACAGTTTGAAAATGCTCTTAAATTGCATGCCAGTGGCAAGCCTATCCCGTTCGATGAATTGCCCACACCACCTGGCCTCCCACCACTCTCAAATCCTCAGCAATCTCCTGCAACTACGTCAGAAACCGTGAATGATGATTCTTCGTCAAAACTTGTTCCACAGGCTGTAACAGAACCTATATCACCCGAAGATAGTACTGCAAGTGCAGATTCAAAAGTGCCTATTCCTCCTCCAAGATCTCAGACAGGTATTTTTCGAAAACATTGTTTCAAGTATTATTTGATAGTTACTAGTATTATATGTGATATATACATCTATTATGACAGCAAAAAAGCCAATGCAAAAAGTCACATCACGTGCTGCAAAGCAATTGATGCTCTTAGAACAACGACAGCACGAATTAAAGCAAGCTGCTCTTTCTGCAAAGAAAGATGGTGATTTAGAATTAGCACGTAATTATCTTAGACAAGCTAAAGGAATGCAACCATTAATTGAAGCTAGTAAAGGAGGTTTACCAGTTGATATGAATTCGATACCCATATCTCCCCTTGCAAAACTTGAGCTTGATACACATGGCATAACCGGCCAAGTTGATGATAATTTCACCTTCGTATCTAGCGAGGACTGTTTAGAGGAAGCATCAGGAACAGACGAACAAATTTATGAGAATCTTGAATCACAATTAGTGAAACAAATTAAGGTATTACAGAAATGCGAGACAAAGTAGAAGAAAGTTGTACAGGGTGTTTCAAAACGGTGTCCCTTCCTATCAGGCGTTGTTCTACACCTTCTGAAAGATGAGAATTTGTGAATGAATCAGGCCGCAAAATCTGGAAAAGGATTCAAAATTAAGGTTTTATATCTGCTAAGGTATTGTATTGGCTTATTTCATTCGTTTCGTTGCTTAGGTAAAATGTATGGAACGAACCATAGGTCGAAAATGAACCGTTTTCATGCAAATTAATGTCAATTAATAAGCCGCGGCTCACCGGCTTGAACTCGGGTGTTATGCTTCGAGTTCTTTGACCAAACACTGATATTCGATCGAACTTCTCACGATTATAGAACCATCACAGTGTTCGAGTTCTAAGCATTTTGTATCCCTAAACTTAATTTTCAATCCTTTCCCGAATTTTGTAGCCCGATTGTTCAACAAATATCCATCTTTCAGAGTGTGTCTGGTAGGTGGAGATACATCATTTTCAAACATCCTGTATATAATTATGAAATGTTATTACAGTGGTGTTTATCAACGAGGGATCATTCTAAAGCGTTAGGAGACGTCTCCGGATATAACAGATGGGAGCGGTTAGCTTTGAATTACACACGAGATTTAGATATGCTGAGAGTTCGAAAACGTGATGCACTGCAGCCACCGCAACATCATTACGAAACGAAAACTTATGCTATAGTTCAGTTAGTAATAGTATCTAGGATCGTGTTGTCGTATAACCACTGTCATAGTTTGTTATATACACTGTACTTTTCAGGAGTTGTACAGATTTAAGTGACGCCGATATAGAAATTTCGATAATAAGAGGAGTGAATTATTCCAAAGAAGCTGATACTTACGTTATGTTTGAGTTTCCTTACCCTACTGATAGTCCACCTGCTGATAGAACGTCCACGGTGAAAGGTTCATCTAATCCAGAATACCAAGCAGTGTTTCCGTTGGTAGGAATAATAGAACGTACTTCAAGACAATGTCAACGGGTATTTAAAAGGCATGCGTTGAAATGTCAAGTTTGGGCAAAAGGGTAATTAATATTTTTTTTTTGCTATTTTACATTTATAGCGTATGTTAAGTGCACTGTCCTTTCATCATTATGATAACAAGTCCTTATTAGTACCATAAAAGATCTGATGGCATGCGATAAATCTGTATATCGTGTCTGGATGTCTGAAGCTCAGCCAATGACAACTGAAAAAAAAACGTGTTGTGTCTCAGTCCGTCTGACGAATCAAACCCAAACACTTGCCGCGCACCATCAGGTTTTTTGCGCCCGTTAATTACTTACCTATTTATCTACCGTTTGTATATAAAACTTTCGTAATGTTGCAAAAGATAAGAGGTCTGTAATGGCAAGAGAGTGTCTAAGACAATGCAATATTTAAAATAGTAAATAGATTAGTACGTTGCTTGCAGATGCTCGCTGAATCCCATCCTGTGTTGCATAAATCCAAGGTATGAAAATGTCATACTTTTAAGGAGCACCCAGCTTTTAAATTTCATTTTAGAAATATAATTCTTCTTACGATGTAGGATTCAGTCATTCTATAAAGAATTGATTGAATTTACGTTAATAAATATTCATGCTTTTGTATCGTTCGTTGGATATAAACTTGAAATACGTAATGCTAAAATAAATTGTTGGAAGCCTAATCTGATATATTTGTAGAAGTAAATCTTGAGTGCTTCATATCATTTATCGATATGGTTTTGCTATGTAGCGTTATACGAGCAAGCTGTAACAACGTAAAATTTATTATCGGTGTGTAGTACGTATTTATGTTTTACGGATCTTGATACTGTTTCAGAGGGTTCTTTAGAGCTGATAGTCTTTTGGGCACAGTAACAGTGAAGTTGCAACCTTTGGAAACTCAATGTATACTACACGAGTCGTTCCCGGTAATTCATTTAGCTTGCTTGTAACATAATTTCTTATTTATCGAGATAATATCTTTATATAGACAATTTCCGTAGTTAATGGAAGGAAGAAAACCAACTGGTGGTAAACTTGAATTGAAAATACGATTGAGAAATCCAATTCTCACGAAGCAAATAGAACAAATTACGGATAAATGGCTGATTATAGATCACTGATACAATGTTGTAAAGCTGTTAATTTATACGCCTTCGGTTATAAACTGTACCATAGAGGCCTTCAAAAATGTAATTTGTTATTCATAAAATGCTACTAAATACCTTTATTTGTATCGCCGATAAATTATGTTGAAAATACATGTGCGTCTGCGTATTTTTTATTACATTTGCGCGAATTTCTACATTTAAATGTCAATATATAACAATCTATAGAATAGTGTGCTTATTATATAATATGTATATAAGTGTGGTTGAATGTGTATATATTATGATAAAATAATTACGTATGAATTTGAGACATTAAAGGTATTTAAGGATCGAGAGACTTTTGGTATTTTAATATGGCAGAAGAAGGGAAAATTGCACTTCATTTCTTTTATCCTTGTCCTTCAAAAATATATTCGTAATATAGAGAAAATAAAACGTTATAAAAGATGGCTATAATACAATTTACGAATATATTTTTCTTTATAGCAACTGTGTGTAAAAAATGTGTAGTCACTTAAATCTAAAATGAAAACTAGGCTAAAACGTCAGATAAAGAGCAGTGAAATACAAATTAGAATTAAAAATAAAACAAAAAAAAGTGTAGACTAGTATCTCCACAAAGTCAGTAAAAAAAGTGTTATTTCGTATATGAGAGCGGTGAAATGAGTTTATTAAGAGAAACAAGTTTGCAATGGAATGTTTAAGTCACATTTCTTTGCAAATTTTATACATTAAATATTTATATTCTGTTATTAGTATTCTGTATAGTAATAGTTGCATAATATTAGTTGCCCGAATATGAATGTGATAATGAAAGTAGCAATATGTCGTTCAAAATTTACCTATAAGCATTATTCATATATTTTCAATTTACTATTATTTATTAATATCATACACAAGTAATACTCTCATGTTTTGTTTGACATTATCTTGCCTGAGCATTAATATGAGACAGTATGTACTGAAAGAATTTATTTATTTACATCTTATAGGAATAAAAGAAAAATCTCTGATGTGGTAGAACGTAGTCAATGATGTTTTAAACGAAATGAGATTTTAAAAATTTTCTAAACCAACATGACCTTAGTCTGACTTTTGTAACTGTTTATATTATATGTAAGAGGCTGTGACGACTATCTATGCCGTATGATTTGTACGTACCCTGGTGGAAATATATCTACAACTTTTTACGCGACTCTACAACAAATTACAATTTTCTACAACATTTTGCGTGGTTGTAGAAAATTGTAGAAAATTGTAGCTCGTAACTACAATATTCTACGTCATTCAACGTCTCACTACAACTTACTCGATTCTCTTACGTAATAAATTGTAGTAAGTTGTAGAGCACTACAAATTTTTACAACAAATTACAACTTGCTACTCTAAGACAAATGGAACTTGAAAGAATGATCTCTATTAAAACACGGCTCGCGTAGTTTGTGTAGTATTTTATACAATACTACAAAATTCTACAACTTTTAATGTCCTATCTAAAAATTTAGAAAATAGCCTTCAAAAGTCTAGCGCGTAGTTTGTTGTAGTATCTTATAGAATACTACAAAATTCTACAACTTTCTACAACTATTCACGAAATTCTACAATACTGTCCCAATCCGCGTACTTTGTTGTAGAAATTTGTAGAAATTAAACACAGTGAAGATAGGGTCAAGTTGTAGAAAATTGTTCAATGTTGTAGCCAGTTGTAGCAATATGTTGTAGAGAATTGTAGTTAGTTGTAGATATATTTCCACCAGGGTAGAGACAGAACAATCGCAGGTTAAAGCTGAATCCACATTTCCCGTAGAACAATACACTGGGTGAAGTGCACTAACAGACTATTGTTCGATAATCATTCAATTCTGTCTGTCTGTTTGACTCTTTCTCTCTCTCGCGCGCGCTATGTGCCTATCTATCTCTCTTTCTTTCTCCCCAATTCTCTATCTTATTGTTTCACGTCCACGTACACATGAGTTTACCCAGCTCATTTTCAAAAGCTACATAATGCGTTTAAAATATTTACCAATCATATTGTACAAAAGTACTTAATTATTTGTATCATTAATAGCACATTACATTACTTGCATTACAATTATAACATTGATCTCTTTATATAATTATTTGAGTCCGAGATTTAATATCTACTCTTCCAGAATACTTCTAAATGATAAATATGTACGGAGAAATTGTTATTATATCCCGTTTCTCTGTATTTACCCATAGGTACATATATTTATTACCTATAGAGTATTCCATGTGTTCGGAGAATGTGTACAGTTTACTTGCTTTCATTAGAACTTATGTTTCTATAAATTAATTAAAACGAAATGTATTACAAGTACAGGAAAAAAATGTCGTTTTTTAAATAAAACATGTGAATGCTTATAAGAATTTAACTTGCAAATTGTAATCTAAAATATAATTTCCACGGTTTCATATAATCTTTCTCCATAAATCTGGCAAAGTTTTAATACCTCGTTCATAAAACTCACTGGGTTTTGATAAAAAGTATTCAATGAGCCCCTTTTTCCACGTCGTCATATATTTGGAAAAAACGCCATTGTTTTTGGGCATCTCTAATATAAAGTATGTTTCGCTTGACTGGAAACAATTGAATATCTTTTATATAACGCGACAACCTCAAGAAGTCTCCTCGGAGGTAGGCCTGTTTCGGCAGGATCTGATTCGCCAGGCGTCATAAAGATATTTCAATGTTACGACTTTGTCAAGTACCTCCTTCAGAAGGCTGAGCAGGGTGGATTAAATAAAAAAAACGGTGCGAATAGGCGGTATTTAGCAAGAAGCTCCGCCGCTCAGGAGACTTCTTGAGGTTGTCGAACGATACCCTTGCTTTACGATTTTAGTTTTGATGAATCGTGCCCAAATCAACAGAAATATCGGTCACAGGACGTGCAATTCTTAACCCCTTGCTCTACGATTTCTCTTCCGACTGAATCCGCAATAACTTAGAATTAATTGCTGAAATCAACAATTATACCTGACTTTTTATATAACGTAATACTTAACGCAATATTATTAGTATAGAAATAATTTGATCGTCTTGTAATCGACTATTATTTACAATTTTATACTTTTTGGAGACGCGACACGTTAAAATTATTTCTAATAATTTAGACATGATATAATATTAATATTTCTTTAACCACTTGATCTACGATTTGTTTTGTGATGGTCTCCGCTATAGTAATATATATTGCTAAAATAAAAATTGCTCAATGATTCTTTTGATATGTCGTATTAATTGTAGAAATATTGTAGCAATAATATTATCAAATCGGATTTCATTAACATTTTAAATTTGATAAGTTTCGTAAAATTTGAAAATTTGCCTTCTCGTTTACCGCATCACTAGTGTCACTCATCATTGTAGGGCAAAGGGTCAAGTTATAAGATCCATCATGAATCACTGATCAATTTTTATTTTACCAATTTAATTTTGAATTATTGCGGTTGCAGTTACAAAAGTAGTACCGCAAGGTGTTAACCGTGTTATTCGAGGGATATCTGTAATTTACCTTGCATAAGAGAAATTATAGTGTCATTCGATATTCGATTTAGAAGTCACGCGCCAGGATACGATTTTGAAAATTTTCTACTAGAACATCTGTAACCTCTGTCCCTTGAAGGGAGGATTTTTGTAATTCGTCGAAGCTTTGTGCTCAAGTACGACGGGGTCACCATGCATAAGGGCGCCACATAAGATCGGGACGTCGCATATGAGGACTCGTTGACACCCACGGTGTCAAATACTCATGTGTAGTGGCTTCGAAAAACGGCTGACTGGCTATTGCGTCGATTTAACCGCGAAGCATAAAAGTTTCACCCGCGGCGCACATATCGATCCATTGGAAAACAATGGGATTTATTTGCCAATTAGACAATTAGGTCGGACGAAAGGGTGCAGGAAGTGCAAGCAGCCGAAACTTGACTGGCGTAAGTACCGCAGATCTGGATTATACGGTCCAGTGCAACGTGTTTGACGAGAATATACATACCGTGGTTAATGTTGACCTTTGGCCTCTGCCAGCGGGATTTTGTGTGCAAATTAACGATGTTTGTTCTGAACCCTTTGCTCTGTCTTGATCCGCTGATCGCATAGCTCTTTCTCCCCTGCGTTGCTGTCGATGGAACGTTATATTTTCGTATCTTTATCGCTTTATGCATAACGTGTATCTCGTTACTGATTTTACTTTGTTTGGATAACAGAAACGAATTTTGTATGTTGCCGGGTTTTTCGTTTGTACCGTATAACTATTTTTTTCTTGAATTCTTTAACACTAGAACTACCAAGGTGGTCAGAATTGCTTAGCCTGAATTTTTTAATAATATTCCTGACATTTTTAACGCTATATCTTGGTCAATTTTCTACATCTATTTGGTGAAATGATGGAGATTAAATTAATCAAGTTTCGTGCCCTCATTATTTCTTTTCCTTTGAAACATTTTCCTAGCATCTTTAACACTAGACTTACTAAATCTGGTATATTTAAATATATTAAATATGTTCTTTGAAAAATGATGCACCAGATGGCAAAAAATACGATCAATTAAGTAATTTGTGGATTGTAAGATAGGCGTGAAATATCTACTTTACTACTATTGTATCAGAAATATTTTTGAAGAAGGAGGAATCCGTCAATTTGATGCCTGCGTAGATCTGGTATTAAATGTATTGTATTAATCGCCGGTAGTTCTAGTGTTAAGCGCTGACTTGTCGATATATCGTCGTTAGCAACAGCTCTAACGTCGATAATCATAGAATTGTTATTTAGCTTGCATATATGATACAAACAATTGTATTGCAAAGAATTATGATTACACAATTTATGTTTTATATTAGGTATTCTATATCAAACTACAGCCAAGTGTCGTTTTTTTTTACTCGTAACTACTATCTACAACCCAGAACGGAATTTTTAGTCTTTCGCAGCACTGTTATATGAACATTAGTCTTACGATTTTCATGAATATTAAAATAGATTTGTTATTGATTTAATCAATTTTTCCGGCTAGTAGTGAAAGGATTAAATTGAGTGATTTATGAAAGTTAGGGCTGAACGACATATCTCGTCACGTTAGGTTCAAACGATTGTATTTAGCAGAAATCATTACATGCAAATGGAAATTGCAAGTGGTAATGATTCCAGCTGATAAAACTTGTTTAACACAGGGATTTATCATTGAGAGTCTTGTTAGCAGAAAAGTACAGGGGCGAATGGCGTTCACTTGGTTGAATAAATAGCGTTCTCTTTGAAACACAATGATTTAATTCTTATTGCATTAATTCTCAGCTCATCATTTACTAAGTTGCAATCATTTATTGCTTGTGTGGACAGATAACGGCAGAAATCCGCAAATAAAGTTTTTTGGTCTATGCACGATAGCCTCTGACATATTTATCAGGAGGGAGTGTGCTACAATGTTCGATCTTGCGATGTACAGTATGTGCAATCATGAACTGCTACTTTTTTAGTTTTAGATTAGATCATTTATCTAATTAAATGAAATGCAATTCAGTTAATACCTTTTAAATTGTTTAGTGAACATACCAATTACAAATATTACAAGTTGCTAGTTAATTATTCTTCACAGCGAAGATTCTTAATTCGTTCTCCAAGATTCATAATTAATTTTATGAATCGATTTCAATAACATAATATTTTTAAGTGCTAAAATTCAACTTTAAAGCTGCCACTGCTATTTGATACTAATACAGAACATTTCTTTGCAAAGTGATTAACACTATATTTAGGGCTATTGAATGTCCATTTATTTACCGAAATTATAAACTGTCCTGCTTTTTTATACAATCCATTTCATTGAATAAAAAATGTTAGACTAAGACTATAAACCTTAAGAGCGTAATGTAATTTTTCTGCGTATGTTTCATTTACTTCATGTAACAACAAAGTTATTATTATTATTACTATTTACTGAAACGAGTAAAATGGATTCATGCATAAAAATTGAAGTTTTATGATAAAAGCAACTTTTGCTAGAGAACAAAAGGAGGGAGCAGACGGGATGAGTCAATATTTCTATATATTTCACCGTGTAATTAAAAATCAACATGTTTTTGAAAAACGGTTTTTAGTTTTCTACCTATATATTATATATTACGGTATATTGACCCGGTAACTATGTATAATCACCGCTAAATTTGGTAAATGTGATGAACTCTTCTATATTTTTCAAATTAATCGGCGAGTCAGGAGTAGATTTGACTTGTTCCCTTCAGGCACCAGGTCCGCAGAAAAGGATTTATCTCATTGTCACACAAATGAAACAATTTACCTCAGCGGCTTGTCCAGCTCGCTGGACAGGTACGGGTTTGGCGGACCTGGGGTTACCTGAGCCACGTGGGTTAAAAACCCGCGGAGGGAAGTTTCTCAGTGTCCTGTTCAGCTTCCTGGCCTGAGATTTGGGACTTTAGTCTGGGCTAGATTTCGTTTAGGTCCGAGAGCTTAACTCCCGACGATTCCCAGACTCTCTTAGGTGCGCAAGGGGTGCGTAAACGTCTTTCTCTTCTTGAGAAAAAAAGATCTGGGTTTGATCTAGGTTTTTCTGGTAATTATATCTAATAACCGGCTACTATACATAATTCCCAGATTTATCAAATTCACCGTAACATATATATATATTTCAAGATTTCTGACTTGTGCAAGATTTTACATAGATAAATGCATATAGAATATATAAAATAAATATTATATTTTATGCTCTAACTATTGTATTCTAACTGATTCTACTCTATCATAATTCTCTATAGAGAACGGTATATATATGTATATGTACCGAGTCAAATTGGCTTATTCCATAAATGTAGTGTTAATACATCGTGCATTGTATGAATTCGCGTTTTATAATAGAAAATCTCGCTGCACAATAATTTCTTTTGCATAATACGAATAATCTAAAGTGACACGTTTGCAACTATTGTAATGTCTATATTTGTTTTGATTTCTTATCAAGTAGAACCCTCATATATTATCAACTTCTCGGGGTTTCTTTTATTGCTGATGCTCATACAGTTACGTCAAGAGTTGCCGCTGCAAAAAAAACATTTAAAACGTTGAACGCGATCGTTATTTCGTTAGCTTCATCATTTTTACTGCATTCAAACTTTTTCTATTAAAATCACTTCTTTACGAAGCAGAAAACTTAAAGACACAAGTAGATATATAGTGCGCAGGGCTTTATCTTTTCAATACCAAAATTGAAATATCAAATGTATAAGAAAATTCATAAATATTTAAATTTTAAAGTTACGTGAAACTTCATTGAGAAATTCCATTCATAAAAATGAAGGAAACCGTGTTATACCGTAGTAGTGTTCTATTTATTTTTTAAATGCGTGAAATTCTATTTAATCACACAGTGGACTGTATAAAAATCGAATTGTTTGAAAACTGGTTGCAATTTCTTTAGCGTAGGAGTTATGGTCATTAATCTCTTGCCCTACGATTATTGTTCTCACTGAATGCACAATAAATCAGAATTAATTGCTGAACTAAACAATTATCACTGATTTCAAGTGTAATGTATAACTTAATCGAGCACTATTAATATCGAAATAAATTGATCGTTTCGTGATCCACTAATATTTTCAATTTAACACTACAAGTACCGGCGTTAAATCTAGTATATTTAAAAATATTAAATAAGTATATTGAAAGAAGGAGAATTAAGAGGTGAAAAGAATAATCGATTCGATAATTTATGTTCCATAAGATGGCCATACAATAGAATATCTATTCTACGACACTTCTATAAACTTGGAGAATTTTTGAAAAAAATCGGGTACCAGTCAATTTAATTTGTTTGATGATTTGTTAGTTGATTTGTCAATTGATTTGTTGTTAAAGACTTTGCGATCAGCGGATCTGATTTCAAATCGTCTCCGATAGGTCGGAAACTATGTAAAACGGTAACATATAATACGATATGTATGATAAGTGGTGTATCAATTCTTATGATTATGTCTCGTCCAGGACGTCTTAGTTCTTCGATGAAATTTGAAGTATATCGGTATACTTTTGAAGTTTTTTTTTTAGACACGTGCTACACGTCGGTAGCTCTGCGTTTTCGAAATCGTTTCCATCAGATAGCGTCCGGTTACGCGGTTTCTGCTTATTCGGCAGATGACCGGACGTGACGTCACTGGGACCACGCGAGTGTTGATTACAGATGCCAGATGCGATCTGACACCCAAGTTCTTCTACTTTCTTCTTCCTTTGCGAATCTACCTCGCGGATTCGCCTTACGTGACGTTTTGGTTTCTTTATTTGTCATGAAAACTGCAAAAAATCTCGTAAGGTCGATTCTTTAAAATTTTTAACTGCAAAGCATTTTTGCTTACCGATATTTGCAATATCGCTCAGATATAAAATCATTTTAGTGATTGCAAATTATTATTTGCGATAAATAGATGTATTGTAATCTATCATTACTATTTTCTCTTACAGTTAATTCATCCGTTCGAGGATCTATGTCGTAAGGACGTAGTTTAACCTTCATCCACTCCGTAAAAAAATCAGGTTAAAGTCCCTAGAATTTTTTCTCCATCGCAGTCTATTTCTATTAAAAAAAGATTTCCTTTACTCTTTCTTTATAATAGTATATATTCACGGTGTACAATTTGTCTCGATTTGGGTCAAATTAAATCTCGATTTGGCTAAAAAAAGACCCAGGAACTGATGAACATTAAAGGAATTTTTGGTGGAATATCTTTCAAGGTGAAATGCAAATTGAAAAAATTGCGTGACGCATTGAAGTACGCGCTATCGTGATTATACTTAAAAATCAAACTGTATTATAACATCCTGTTATCGATGAAGTTTCGGATCAAGGACTGTAGTTATCGGTCGAAGTTCTTCATTAAGAAAAATGGACGAAATTACGCGTGTAGTCAAGGTCATCGGTTTCAAGTCACTTCTAGGACAAGTCGCTGTATCGCTTTCTGCGCGCAATCACTGTGCTTTCATTATCAGTAAACGTGGTTCATGTTGCAAATCGGTTATTAATAAGTTGTTACTAGGAAGTTCTCATAAGTTCGACAGTGTGATAGAAAAAGACGAAGACACAGAGAGAGAGAGAGAGAGGCAGATAGAGAAAGAGTGAGACAAAGTAGGAAAAGGTAGTACGAACTTTAATTCAGTCCGTCAGTGATAACTTTGTGATGTTTGTTTTGTGCTTTTTGTGCGCTGCCATTATATGATCTTTCCATCTTTCCACATCTCGATGGTGCTCTACATTGTCTTACATAATGCAACAAATTATGGTACGTAGGAAACAGGCAATATGCATTTATGATGCAAACTTAGTAATTCCTAAGAAGCGCCTACTGGTTTCTCTAGGTCAGTGTTTCTCAAACTGTGGTCCATAGTCCTCTAGAGGGTTGGGAACGGTCTTTTAGGGGACGACGAAGAGATTATTTATTAATTGAAATTTCAAATTGGTTCAGGCAAACCAGATATATCCTCATTGAATGTACATTTGATGAAGACTTGCTATTTTTTAAATAAATAATTGTTAGTTAAAACGAGCAGCACTAGCCTATATTTTAATTGTAGTTAATTTTGAAAGGTTCGCGAGAAGTCTGACAAATTGTAAAGAGATCGATACGCAAGAAATCTTAGAAGAGTTTGAGCACAATTTGTCATTTGTAAGGGGTGTTTAATATACACACTTTTATGTTATTCAATTAGGTGGATTTTTAAATATTATTTTCGTTAATTTATGAGTTACCATAAAACACTTGACTATTTTGTTTAGTAATATATTACAGTTTACTGGATGTAAGTTTGTTTTTGTCATCTATCCATATCTTGTAAGCGATCTTGCATTAATTGTAAATGAATAACGAGAACTTTGCGGGGAGTGTCTTAAACTAAATTTGAAAATTTTTATTATATTAATTAGTTGTGGGCTTTAATTACAAGTCGAGTATTGCGACTAATAATCATTTCGCTATGACAATACAGCAAATTAGTATGTTTTGAAACACTATGTGCGTAATACGAAATATTCTCTGAAAACTCATAGGGACTAAAAACTTTCACGATATTGAACTGATATAGTGTCCGGTATATTTATTGGTGTTTCAACATCCTTGTGTCTAAATGTCTGATTTATAATACTATTCAGAGCTTGTTTTTTATACAAAGAAAGAAAAATGATAATTTGTTTCGAATTAGGTAAAAAATCAAAAGTTGCAAGGGAATTATTAAATTTTAAAAATATTAAGCTAATACAAAAAGCCCCAAGATAGAAAAATACCCGGATCCCAATTTTCCCCAAAAATTCTCTAAGTGATAGCGGAGCCATGCAATAAATATTCCATTCCTATCTTATAAAATGTAAATTACACAATAGAGCGTATTTTCCATCTCCTGATTCCCCTTTTTCAAAATAATTATTCAGTGTATTTAACACTAAACCTCCCTAATCGGTCAAAATGACCGGTCTCAACTTTTTCTAAAAATTTCTTAAACTGATAGGGGAACTATGTAGTAAATATTCCACTTCTACCTTATAAAACCTTAATTAGTCATCTGTTTCACCCTTGATTTCTTTTTTTTCAAGTTATTTACTCAGCATATCTAAATTTTAGTAAATATAACGTCGATAGTTTTAATGTTAAATATAACAGATATAACGCCGTTCTAGTGTTAATTAAATTACAAAAACTATTATTTATTGGTTCTACTATGGATAAATTTTGGAGAGGTAACCCTATAAAATGTGTTACCGATAGGGGAGACGCCAAGTACTAAATTTAATAGCCGGGGAAAAGAAACGATAGTTCTTCTCGAAACCTCATCCTCCACTTTGGGTTACCCTGACTTCGCTGAAACAATAAAAACTTGTCATTAATAACAGCCTAGTGACAAATATGACGGAACTTCCGACGTAGACCGGATGTCGCTAAATGTGCCGTCGTTCAGTTTCATCCCTCCTGCTCTTCGCGATTTCATAGCTGCTATTTCTTCGTTTCAATCCGTTAAATATCTTCCGTGATATTTTTCTATTTCTTGTTCCGCAAAAAGCAAAGAAAATGAAAATCTGCATTTTATTATAAACGACATGCTTTACAATCTTTCGTTTTGTGTGCATTTGAAATTCATTAACACATTTTCTACTACCAACGAAATGATGTGTTAGCTTCCAGTTATTACGAAATTCAAGTATAATGTAGTTCTCATAAGGATATTTGACATGTAGTAATTAATTGGCAGATATCAATCTCATCTTCTACTTCTATATTTCAATGAGACCTTTAACACTAGAAATAGCGGCGTTGAATCTACCGTGTTTTAAGATATTAAATAAGTACTTCGGAAAAAGAGGAATCAGGAGGTGGAAAAGATGATTGATTCCGTAACTTATGTTAATATTTAATCTATGGGCTTGCTATAAGTTCAAAGAATCTTTCCAAAAAATAGGGGACCAGTGGAAATAACTCGTTATAGATTACATACACAGTATGTCGGAAAAATAACGAAACTTTTTAAATAGAAAAAAAAACAATTAGATATTTTGCCAAAATTATTTTTTTTTATTCGAAATACATCCCTTCCGTATCGATACGGCGCTCGGCACGTCCAACCAATGCTAACATCAAATTTTTTATGTCATTTTTTGAAATCGCCTCAATGACCCTTGTCATGGCTTCTTGGACATGTATAACATTATCATAAAACGTTCTTTGTGAGAATCGTATTTGAAGCACCAAGCCTCGTCACCAGTTACAATTGATTCCAGGAAAGTGGAGTTCTGTCTGAATGTTTTAATAAGGTCCTTGCAATGTTCAACGCGAGCAACTTGTTGGTCCTCGTTTAACGCGTGAGGAACGAATCGAGCACAGACCTTCCGTTTATTTAAATCTTTCGTCAAAATTTCGTGAATCATATTCTTAGTCGTATTTAATTCTTCCGCTATCCATCTCACAGTCGAATTCGAATCATAGGCGATTATTTCTCGCATTTTTTCCACCAATTCATCGTGATTTTTGTTCTTCGGCCGGCCTGGCTTTGGGTCGTCTTTCAAAGCGTTACGACCATCCTGAAATCGCTTATACCATTCGAATAAACGTCTATGTGATAAACAATCGTCACCATAAATGTTCTTCATTAATTGAAATGTCTCTGTAAAAGTTTCACCCAGCTTGAAACAAAATTTAATATTAGCTCTTTACTCCATCCTGTCTTGGGCCGAGATGACAAAAGGTTATGTCACTTTAAGAGCTATAACTTAACAATACGTTGATTAAAACTAATGAGGGTGTTCTCGTTTTGCAGAGGAGATATACAGCTTTCAAATGATATATTGTTTTAATAGATGGCGTTGGTAGTTTTTTGTAAATTTAAAAAGTTCCGTTACTTCTCCGACATACTGTGTAGAATATTCAAGACATTACATAATTCTATTCAGCTAAATTGTTATTAACACCAGAACTACGGGCGTTAGTCCATTGTATTTAACGCTAGGTGTACCGGCGGGTAATTCAATTAATTTAGAAAAACTCAAATAAATACGTCGGAAGAAAACAAATGGAGGAAGCAAAGAACTTGATCGATTTAATTACTTACAGTTTGTAAGATTCGTTCTAATTGAACGTTCAGAATTGAAACGGAAATAGCTCCAGAAAATGATAGAACATTTCAAATGAATTCAGAAAAAATCATTCTCACGAACTTGGTACATCTACCATTAAATATGTTAAGAAAGTACTTTGATACGACAAAATTAGGAGGTGAAAAGGATAATCTATTAATTAAGTTATATTTTATGAGATAGAAGCAAAATATTTATTAAATGTCTCCCTTATTAATCTGTGGAATTTGTAGAACAAATTGTAAATCGGTTAGTGCGACCACGTTAGTAGTTGTAGTGTTAAAAATACTTAAAAATACAATATTCTCGATTTGATTTCATTCACCCACTTAACATCTATATATTTACATATGGCGATTTTATGCTGTCGGATATATTCGACATTCAGAAGTCACTGATTTTCCTTAATGTACGCATTTGTCATTCATAACGGCAGAGATAACGCACAATCGAGTGTGGTATCGTAATTGAAGAAGTTCGATGAGCATACGAGCCTAGGCATCGTTCTCGCAATCATTTATCGCTGTAGTGAAACGGAACATTATGTTTTTAATCATGGCGACACAAATACCGGGATTCGATTGTTCCGTAGCCCGATACACAGCGATGATCCGAGAATAATTGAGGCACGAACGGCAAACAGATCTGCATCCCGATGGGGGTGCTGATGGCCCTTCCTCAGTCCCTTCTCTACCTTCGGCACCCCACATCCTATGACCGTGGCACGATCTCTACTTCATTGTCATCTGTCATCGCGCCGCGAACAAATGAGCGTCTCAACAGCCGGCATACAAATGACTCCAAGGATTATCCCTCGAATGTTCCGCGTCCTTTTCTTTTTCTCTCTTCCTCTGTCTCGTGCTTCTCCGCGTTTCTCTTCGTTCTTCGCCAGTTTCAACTCTTTCTACTTTCAAATCTCCTCTCGCTCTTTCTTTCTATGGATTTTCCTCTGTTTCATTATTTTTTATTTCCATCTCTCGTCACGGTCTATTTGCCGTCTTTCTTTTCACGATACGCTTCGATCCTTCTTGTTTCTTTCTCGGATACTTGCTATTTTTTTTTGTATCTTCGTTCACCCTATCTTCGACGAAGAGGAGCTACCCACTCTTTTCTTCTTGTAAATGAATTGGGGGATATTGTTCGGTTTACCGAGTATCCCGGCTAACCGTTCGATCACCGTGTATCAGTTTGCTTCCTGATGCTTGGAATACCTCCCCTTTTCCAAGAGACGATACGTACACCCTTCAAAGATTGATATCAGCAAGAACAAGCAAGCTTTTCTTGTATAACGGGTAGTAAGGTAAAGGTAATTTTGTAAATGGTGCCAGTGCATGTACTGGCTATTTTTATTATAATATCGCGAAATTTCTCTAGTTTGTATTTATGACCTTCGACGAAGATAAGTTACCCGCTCTTTTCTTCTTGTCAAGAAATTGGGAGATATTGTTCACTTTACCGAGTATCCTTGATAAATGTTTGATCACCATTTATCAGTTGGTTTCCTGATGATTGGAATACCTCCCCTTTTTCAAGAGACGATACGTACACCCTTCAAAGGTTGATATCAACAAGAACAAGCAAGGTTTTCTTGTGTAATGGGTAGTTAATTCTTCGTTGTAAGGTGAAAGGGATAAGTTTGTAAATAGGGCAAGTGTCTAGCCTTTATTTTATATTAAAACATAATTTCGAAATGTATACGTTTCTTTTTTAATCACAAGACAAGATTTTTTAGTTTTCCATGGATTTGCACCTCTTCTGTGTAAATAGTCTTGGAATAGCTGGTAGCTCATAGTAAAAATTATTCGGAGTGAAAAGGGTTGATATCATAGGAATAATTTTATCGTGTCGCGTCTCACTGATATTTAATTTGATAGGATTTACAATACTTGACAATTCCCATTCAATTTACCGTACCAAACGGCATTGGGTTAATTCAGCCATCCTGTAGCTATAATTTATTAAATCGTCCGAATAAAAATCAGAATATAGCGAACTGAGTAATCACCGTTACAAAAATCTGCTTACATTTGTAGTTTATTTACATCGTATATATAACAAATTCGTGTATATAAAATCTGTTTACGCATAGTAATCTAAGGCTAGCTTTTACATCGCAGAACCTTCGAATTTACCCGGAACTCGATTTAATTGACCGAGTAATTCGATACTCGGGTAATTACCTTATTTGTGGAGTAGGGGAGTATGCAAGTATTCAGGTTGAATATTCTAGTTCTGTTATTCAGATATTATACGTTGCACAATTTTGTAGCTATTTGTGCGTTATCATTTACATTAAAAAATCTACAACGTAGCGTAACGCAATCAGTAATTATTTGTTTGAGCGTAGAATTCACTTAGTAGTTAAGGCTGACAGGTACCAGACAGTAGTGAAAGAGGTCAGGACGCTGATGACACAAGTTATTATCATTGCAGAGTCACACAATTATTAATGAATTGTAAAGCTGACAGTAACTATTTTGTACGAACTTAGAAATTCATTTTTATTTAACCTTTTGACCTACAATTTCTTTTCTGACGGGACGTACAGACTCAAAACTAATTCCTGAAGTCAAACGTTTTCACTGTTGTCTGATATTTTGTGTAACTTAATGTAATATTAATAGTGTAGAAATACTGACAATGAGACCGTTTCGTGATCGGCTGATATTGTTAATTTAATATGTACCTAGTGTTTCGGAGACTTCAAAATTTCTTATACCAATTTTCGCGCTACGAGTCCCACTTGTAGTTATAGGATAAGGGGTTAACAGTTATTAACACTAATCGCGGTGACATTTTTTGGATAATTATTCCTACCATAACAAATTCTATGATCGGCTATGAAATAACGATGATATTTTATTAATCATACAAAAAATTACATTTTTCATTTCATTGCACCGGTCATTTAACCGCGCATCGTACGGTTAATATTAATTGCTTTATCGTCCCAATTCATAAACATCGAATTGCATAGTACTTCAAAATACTACTTATGTATCCTCAAAATGTTATTTTTTATAATATTCTATAAAAATACCGATTAAAATCTGTTATTACCGCTGCTGCCACGTTACATCAAGTAGGGTAGTTTTCTTTGCTTTAGAGGAATCGCGGCAGTCGAAGTTCATCTAAATAATGCGATAGTTGAACCAAAAGACTTTGCACATAATGGATTAATTTAGATTAAACTGTAATATACATCAGTCGAACCAAGGCATTTTCGAATCATTAAGACATTAACGCTAGATCTAATGGATTTATGTGAACTCTGTCATCCTCACGCGAGGCTCTTTGATGACGTAAAGGTCAGATATCCGTGGTTAGATGTGATGAATATCGGGGGTTTTAGGTCGACAGGATCAAGTGGCAAAAACTTTCAATAGTTCAAGATTCTTTACATCGGTTGAAACAAATCCGATTTGGTCCACCAGATATTTAATATTTCTGGGTTGAGTATCAGATGGCAAAATGCTCGAACAAATGGAGAATCATCCGTTTTGGATGAAGCGAGTCCTGCCAAAAGAATTAGGGATTGAACTAATTAGAATTCTGAGAGTACAAATTGGTCTAACAATAAGTATAACATTCTTTGCATTTTTTTTTTATAATTTTGATCCTACTTAATCGACACTAATTAATTAGAAATTGTGAGAATCTGATGCCACACTGTTTGTGTCCGTTTGATTTCTTTTGTTTATCCAAAGTAATACAATTACAATTACGATGCGTAAATGTATCAGAAGGATTTTGAATCGGTTGGCTTGGATAACAAAAGGTGTGGGCAGATCAAAGATGTCTTGATTCGAACAAAATAAGTTTGATTGTATCTGATAACAGTTTGGGCATGGTAAGTTTTATTGAGTCTGACTAGTTTATTTCTTAGTTGTATCTACTTACGTTTTTCATGATTGATAATGATTTTATGATTATTAACCCTCTATTGTTCGAATATTTTGTGGTATTCGAAGATCAATTTCATGATAGCACAATTAGAAAATGATAAAAATACTATTTTAAATATGAATTTCATATATTGAATTCTAAGGGATTTGATGATTTTCTCGAGCTAAATTATAAAATTTGGCAAAGTTCAAAATTTGATTTTGAAGAATAGAAGTTTAGATGTGTCTTGCGTTACCTCAAAGCTACAGGGGCCCATAGAGGGTTAAAGCTCAAGCATCGAACGTAACCTTAACCATCTAAATATGAATGTCTCTTAAACCATAGAAAATGATCAGAATCAAAGCTGGGATCTTTAACCCCTTGCCTTACAATAACGTGTGGCACACGTGACGCGGTAAACGGAATAGAAAATTTTGAACTTTACTAAAAACTGTTAAATTGAAAATATCAGTAGACTAGGATTATTCATAATTAAAGTAGTTCTATGCTATAAATATTGCGTTAACTTATATCAGTATATCGGAAATTAGCGATAGATTATTATTTCAACAATTAATTCTGAGTTATTCCTCGTTCACTCATAAAAACAGCTCCTGTTAAATCTTTTAAATCTTCAGTAGAATTGAAAAAATCTTCATAGAATCTTGATAGTTTCAAAAAATAATTTGTAAATGATAAAAATGGATGCTAATTCCATATGTATTTATTGTACTTTAAATCGACGATTGTGGTATAAATAATTTCGGCTGATTATATATACCACTATTCACTCACAATGCAAACACATAAATGCGCTCCCTTAATAGCAACCAGCAAAACTACGCGTATACATGTGCTATTAATGCAAATAGGTTAAGACTATATCTACCAACAATTAATATAACATATTTAAAAATAACATATGAATACATTAGAATAAAAACAATACAGGAGTCAAAAAACTTTTATTTTAGTCTACAGCCTACAGGCGTAGAAAATTAGAAAAGAAACAGTGATAGAAATATTTGCATTATTCACAAACAATTCATAAATCATTTTAATCATCTCAGTGTTAAAGCAGAGCAACAATAGCGACGTGACCAGTGCTACAACATTATTCTTGCAGTAGCGAATAATGATCTTAACTCAAGACTCATCGTCAGACTTATCAGAAATGTAGATCTTAACAAGCGACGTAATATTATTGGATCGATAGCATTGAAAAACTTAAAATCTTTTTCGAATGCTCGGCTACATAACGCTTTCACGAATGTAGGAAAAAGCTTTCTATCGACTATAAGGTAGGTTCATTGGTAGGTTGGCTTGCTGGCTGGTATCGATGTGCAGGCTGGCAAGCCGGCTGTGCTGGCTCAGCACTCTCCCTCGTTCCTCCACGTTCCTCCTCACTCCTTCTCGTTCCATCTTCTTTCTCCTCTTCTCTCCTGCACCAGTCACCTTCGTTTCCGCTTCTTCCGTGACCTCAGTTTCGGTCTCATCCTGAAATGCGTTCATAAACTTAACCTTCTTAGGACTATGAAGTTGCGCTTGACGAATTTTAATTTGCATCCAGAAAGATTAACACTATACGAACGCTACCAACTATGACAAGCTCGAACCGTTGTGATTTTTGAATCTCATTTTATTGAGATGTTATCGATCGAGAATTTGCTAATGCACGAAAAGTAAGTTGACAATTATTCGGAGGAAATTGACTTTCATTAACCCTTTGAGGACTGGAGACGGATATATGTATGTATAGTAATTTATAATTTTTGTACATTAATATTCTAACTTTTTGATTAAAAGGCGATTTTGAATCGCAAAACAAATAATTACCTATCAATATTTAAAAATGTCTCCGTCCGCAAGAGGTTTAATTATTTGCGTTTAAGACTAGAACTACCAAGCCAGTGAAAATGATTGATATACAATTTTATCCAAAAATTCTCCAAGTTTATAGAAGAGTGATGGAACAAAAGTTCTATGTTCATCTCAAAAAATATAAATCACCGTAGGGATCATCTTTTGCGCCCCTTGATTCTTCCTTTTAGTATTTATCTAACACATTACTTAAATATGATAGATTTAACGCCATTCATTTTAGTGCATAGGTATATGATCTTCCAAATTCATCGATATACATGAAAGATTATCTTTTTGATAGTTTCTCTTGGGAGTTCCGCAGTGAAAGAGTTAAAGATGATGGCTATTCAATTCACGCTAAATACTGGGCGAATTGGACAACACCATATTTTTTATAAGAGATTTGATTTGCGCACTTTAATAATTTGCACACATAATGAATCTTCAAGTAATGACAAATGGCAAAGAATTTTTTACTTAACCGAACAGTATCTGAACAATTATATTAAAAGTTATTTATACAATTATGCTTTTGATCGTGTAATTCAGAATTTATTAGATATTATTCTGTAGAAACCTTTTATTTAACTTTGTTACGATACTACTTTTGTCTAATTGTAATAGCAATTAACAGAATTAATATTAAACATAATTCGAAGCTTACTCAAACTTTCTTGATTTTGCAAAAATCACGCCGCCTTCTGGCTTAGAAAAAATTCAAGATACGTCATAATTTTCACTAATTTAAATTACAATTAATAAAAGTTATAGTAAATATCATTCAGAGCTTTCTCTAACATTTTTGATTCTATGAAATAAAGACCACCAATCGGCTTCGAAAAGATGGAAGATGCGGTTATCGTGTTTTTTCATTAACATCACATTTCAATATTCTCAAAATCTTCTTATTATTTCTATGTCCTTAAGAAGATTTGTATAACACATATTCAAACAGACGTAAAAGACAATAAGTGCTCCTTTAGTTTAAAACACGTTATGAACTAAAAAAGCTATTGTTGTTTCTTCTAACATTTCAATTTTCAACAACGGCTGTTTCGCTCACAGCTTCTAGCTAATTTTACCCAGCCACAATGGGCATATCACCTAGACAAAATTTCATTGAAGTGACGATGATTCAAGTTCGGCTTCGCTTCATAGAAATCCAAGAGGGCTAAGGCGAAGGCTAACGTTTGGATTTGTTCTACCGTACGAAAAGAAGACGTTCCAGTAAGGAAAAGGCGGTTACATAGAAAGGACAACGGTAGAAAGTTTGGATATATCGGTAATTCAAAGCCGTTCGAGGAAGGAAATCCATGGTAGATGGATAAATGGCCGAGATTGGCATTGGATTTCAGATCAAAAGAGCCGTCCGACGGATTCCGCGGGAGAGGGTTGGAACTTCCTTGTTTGGCTTTCGAATGCAATTGCTTGTCGTAAATCTCGCGGTAAAGTTTGTTGTGAGCCAACTAGCCAGACGTTCCTTCAAATGTGATAGATCAGTCTCTTGACCTTTTGGTGGAAGAATATCGGATAAAGACCGCAAGGAATTACTACAGTGAGATTGTTATTATACAGTATAGTACGGTCGTACTTATGTACTATGATAGGATAGACCTTGTTAGATTTAGTTAAGTAGTAGATTTAGTAGTTTTACTTGTTTGATTTAGTGGTAGTAAAAAGTTCTTTCTAATTTTTCGGGAATGTCAACATTTTATTTAAATTAAGGTACAAACTTTTCAACATTGAAATATGAATTCCTTTTATACAATCTTTAGCCACTTTTCTACCAGTATATAAATCCCATGGGGATAGAAATTCGCATATTTGATGAAGTGAATTAATCTAGACATCCTCTGATATTGGCTATTTTTTGAAATTCTGTGCCGACTAAATAATGTTACAGGAAGCGGAATAGATGACAATCAAACGAAAAATTTTCCATTGTAATGAAGAAATCACTTCCTTTACCCCTTGTGCTACTTGCGGGCAGTAGTATAGACATGTCGATTATGCTCCCTCGTTGGTGCCATTCTGTACGTCGCGACGTAAATTAAGGAGGTGGTATTGTGCAGTTTTCCAAATTGCACAGCATTATGTTATTCTCAATATTTATACTTTACATTGATAAAGATCGGGACTTTTTTTTTAGATCAAATAAATGTACAACTCTAATGAAACTCGTTAGAAAGAACATTTTGTAATGTCTTGTATCGTTCGACAACCTCAAGAAGTCTCCTGAGCGGCGGAGCTTCTCGCTAAATACCGCTTTATTCGCACCGTTTTTTTATTTAATCCACCCTGCTCAGCCTCCTGAAGGAGGCACTTGACAAAGTCGTAACACTAAAATATCTTTATGACGCCTGGCAAATCAGATCCTGCCGAAAGAGGCCTACCTTCGAGGAGACTTCTTGAGGTTGTCGCGTTATATCTCCTACTCGTAATATAGTAGGTTCCTAGGACAAATTTTGATTAAGCAAAGTAAGGTTTTTTAATGTCTTATGGAAGCTCAGTCAGTGTAATTTCTTTCTGACATTGGATTTACGAATTCCTGACTACAACCTGATTGAAATTCATTGCCAAAAGGAAAACTGCCCAACTTTTTTTCAGTACCTTCATGCTTTTGCTAAGAGTATCCTGTCTGTCGTGACTCTTTGATCGAGCTGCATCGAGCTATCTCGTTCGGTAGAAATACATGTCAGTGAGCAAAATACTGAATTTGCAAGTCCAGAAAGACAAGCGGAGTGTGCAAAAGACAGATCGACTATAATTGCCTGTTGTATATGGATGGTATTTTATGGAAAGCAATTCTAATCGTCCGCCTTACGTCAATGGTACTTTGTGGAGAGCGAAAATAGTCATCCGTTTTACGTTAAAGATGTTTTATGGGGAGCAATTGTAATCGCCCGTTATATAAGAATGGTATTTTTTAGGGAGCCAGTATAGTCGTCCGTCTTACGTGAATGGTATTTTATGGAGAACGAATATAGTCACCCGTCTTTTGTGAATGGTTTTTATGGAAAGTCACTACAGTCGCCAGCCTTAGTTGAATGATATTTTATAGAGAGCGACTATAGTCCCCCATCTTACGTGAAAGATATTTTGTAGAGAGCGACTATACTAGCCCGCTTTAGGCAAAAGATATTTTATGGGAAGCAATTATAGTCATCCGGCATATAAGAATGGTTTGTCATGGAGAACGAATATAGTCACCCGTCTATTGGCAATGGTTTTCTCTGGAGAGCGATTATAGTTGTCTCATTTAATGTAAATGATTCTTTATGGAGAGTAACTATAATCGACCGTCTTACGTGCAAGATATTTTATAGGGAGCGACTGTAATTGCCCGTCGTACAAGAATGGTACGAATAGCGACTATAGTCACCCGTCGTACAAGAATGGTACGAGGAGCGACTATAGTCACCCGTTTTATATGAAAGGCATGTTATGTTGTGGAATCTGACTATAGTCGTCCGCATTATGTGAGCAGTATTTTATAGAGATCGACTATAGTCTTCCGAAGTAGCGGAAGGGTTAATATGTAACTGTACCTACCTAGATTCAATGGCTTTAACATTTTGACGGAACATCGAAAGAATGTCAATTTTCTGCTATCGACTTAAACGTCGATCGCAATGGAAAATTTTTTCGGATTCGTTATACCAAGAAATCGGACGCCGTATACCTAACGTATTTAATGCGGGCAAAGGACGAAGAGGGGACGAAAAGAAAACGGTAGGCAGAGGATGTCAAAGTGCAGCGTCAACAAATTCCTCGCTGAACAAAATGGCCAATCCTATCGTCGTTCTCCATTCTATTTTGGGTCTCACAGACACTTGCCATTTAGACTAAGAAAATTCTCCCTGTCTTGTCACCTTGGCCTGTCGGGTTAAAGTATGGATAGACCTTAAAGCTCGAGATTTTAGTTTTCATTCGTTCCCTTTGCATTTTTTTCTTCGATCTGACAGTATTAATTCGAAACTTCGATTCTATCTTTACGGCTTTGTCACAATCCTTTCACGGAGATTGATGATAACGATCTCTCAAGTATCT
The DNA here is from genome assembly GCA_910591515.1 of Cerceris rybyensis. NCBI lineage: Eukaryota > Metazoa > Arthropoda > Insecta > Hymenoptera > Crabronidae > Cerceris > Cerceris rybyensis. The sequence continues at coordinate 11,849,140 of OU342793.1, forward strand.
CGATATCTCTATGAGGTGTAAGGTATCGGAGAAGAAAAAACGCTGATAGGAATTTATGAAACGTGATTATCGTTTTATAGCAGACAAAATATTTCTTTACATCTGCAAAAATATTTCATTTTTTTACTTAAGATTATTGCTAACACTCATACGCTTGTCAAATGTAGTTGCATAAAATGTCCTTGGTTGACCTTTCATCCACTTTCCCTCTACACTCTAATTAATATCGCTTGTAATCTGTTATATTATATTTCACTGAAATTATATTTCAGTTTATCACATTATTACTTTGGAAAAAGAAACGTCAAGAGGTGGAAAAGATGATCGATTTGGTAAATTATGGTTTTCGAGATGGACGTAAAATATTTCCTCTACTGCTCTCCTATAAACCTGCATGATTTTTGGAAAAAGTAGAGAACCAGTCATTTCGACTGGGTTGGTAGTCCTAGTATTAAAAACAAATCAAGCATTATGTAAAACGGAGATTGTGTGAAACACGTGGAAGAACATATGAGTATTAACACATAAGAATCTACTCCAAGATTCACTCGAATATTAATTATATCACTTAATCATCGATTACTTCTTGATTATATAGTACCTACCTACTACAGATTATATCTTCGCGTCTTTCATCAATGTTGTATACTTTTCAGTTTCAATAAGTTTAATGGTTTTCTCATTATCAACATGTAGATAGTAAAAATGGATTAACCACTCATTAGATTAATTTAATACAAATTCATCAGAAGCTAAGTGTTACTGTATCACAAATATTATACGGTGCTATTCCAATTTATATCATACAAGCCTCCAAAAAATATAAGATACTCCGATTTTATGTGTAATCGAACAAGTTCTCTTAAATTATATACCTATATTGTTACGCAACACCGAGTAGAGTAAATATTACTGGGGTACAGGACATGTAAATTGTTTATAAATAAAGAAATGAGGTTTCTTCGGTCGACAGTCTTGGTCGACGAACGTGTGCTTTAAATAAAACGTTGTAACTTTCTTATAAAAGTGCACTCTTTATTTAATATATCTCGTAATGATATAAATGAATGGAGTTGCCTCGTAGAAGCTAAATGTAGTATATTATCGTGATATATTGTTCACTCAGAGCTTATTATCAACTGAGTCTATTCTCAATTGACTCGTTGTCATCACGCTTGCATCCACCCTCGATACTTGTTCTCACCACCCATTGTTCTTCGATCTAACAGAATATCCGTTCTTTTTCATTTTCTCCTTATCCACAGAGTAAACATTCATGCTGACCCTAGCATTTGTCATATTCCAAATCACGTAAATACACTATTTCTCAAAAATCTTTAATCACTCTCCATAACAATATAAATCATACAAGCACTCAACAAACATTGTGAAAACATTTATTTCTTGTGTACATCCATACATACATTTATAGAAATACACTAAATAAATGAAAGAATTAAAATGTTTCACTTAAATTTTCGTAATAAGGAATACGTGAAAAAAGCAATGTCTAAACTTATGAGTGATAGTGTATTCTAAACATCCATTCTCGCTTATGGACAATCCACCCACACTCATTGATTCTCAAGATAAAACTATTTATTAACTGTAAACATTCCGCATCTACAATATAATATGTTCAAAACGCAGTGAGTTAAAAAATATGCCCCTGTACATGCGACAGATTTGTTCTTGCGAAAGGATAAGAATGAGAAATAAAAAAAACGACATAGGAAGGGAGAGAACCACAGAAAATAGAGAGTGGTGAGCGCGGGGAAACGAAAATTTGATATTCATGAAGCATTTTAAAGTCGTGCCACCCGAGAAATGGGTATGGAGCACAGACTGCTAACCAGGGGTAGATTCGTAGCCGTTTGCGGAAACCTATTTAGATGCGAATTCGTGATTCATACCATTGCTCGCTCGTTTATCGCAAATGTTGAAAATTCGCAGGTCTGTTTTAAAAAATGGAGGACATTCTATGCTCGTCATTATTGCAGGTAAACATATTGAAATCATAAACGTTGATTTTGATGAAACTTACGTGCGAGGTAGTTCTCGAAGATATATTTGAGACGTATTTTTTTTATTGGCCATCGCCCATATTGTGGGACTGAAAATACTCCACAATGTTTAGAAAATGCTTTTTGCAATATTTAAGAAAATACATTTTTAGGGATATGTTGGCATGTAGAGGATATAACGTAATAATATTTCTTTGAAATTTTGTGTCCTTTAATAGAGAATTTAGTTGAATAAGAATAGTCGTAGTATTTAAATAATATATTAAAAATTTGCATTTTTCTGCTAATTTTTCTTCATCCTTTTCCTCTTTTTTTCACTAATGAATTTTATGTACGTAGACTATGATCTGAATTAGTAGATACGTATTTTTGGAATTTTTAGTTGTTGACGGCAATTTGTATTGATTATTTTGTGTTCAAGTTTTTCTCGCATCGTGAGAAACTATCCGACCGAAAGAGACTTCTTCCAAAACAAAGCTGATTTTATTGTAAGAACTAATATTCTACGTAACAGATTTCCTTACGTAGACAAATCCTCTGTTAAAGAGCACAGTTTAATAAAAAAGCCCATACAACCCTTTACTTTGAGAGAAATTTTCACCCCCTCAGTATAGATATGGCCGATAAATAGAAATATTTCATACATATTCTATTAATCCCACTTTTTTAAAAGTAAAGTACTTATTTAATATATTTAAGTATAACAACTTCTATGTCCGTAAATCTAGTGTTAATCGTTACCTTCTTCGTCCTGCTAAAACTGCTACAAACTGTTATATACATATGAAGTTTTCATTATAAATACTAAGGCGCATTATAACTAAACTTTCAAACGATAAAACGCAAAATTCAAATATGAAGTTAACATCCATAAAAGTACAAAGATTAACTGCAATTTGAACACGACAAAATGTATTCGCAGGTAGCGCCATTTAATTATACTTTCCAATCTGTTCTAAATTCTCGAGCATTTTTGTTGACATGATTCATATTAAGTGAGTTAAGTCTGGGCTGTAAGGGGTGCGACCATCCACCTCCTCCAACTTCCGGTGCTCTAGGCCTCAAGAAGAGCCATTAAACCAGGCGCGAAAAGGCTCCCAAAGTGTTCGAAAAAGTTCCGGGAGTCATCGCCTGCAAAGTGTAATTTTTTGGCCCTCTACAAATCTAAAACTAAATTCCCACCCTCAAAAGCAAAGTTTGCCTACCGAAGGTTTTTCCCCCGGAAAACAAAAAAGCTACAGGTTAGTTCTGGGATAGAATATATTCCTTTTGGTCATCTCTAGATTAGTGTTAACAATTTTCCATGGACAATAAGCGATACTACTCGGTCTTTCTATTCTGCTCGCAATCCTATTCGAGCTACAGATCAAAGTTCTTCATTCTACTAAGAAAACGATCTCTCCCTGCAACGCAATTGCTGTTTCAGGTAAGGTCCGCCGGCTCATGAAGCGTGCTATTAGTGGACCAAGGAAAGAAGTCACATCATAAATGCTTTGCTCTGATTCGTCCGACGGATAGAGGCATCTCTCGTTCTGGCGCCATTTCTGATTCTAATACGTGACAAATCGAAAAACCGTTTAACGACGAAATAAGTGTTCAGTTTTCGGTTGTCATTGGTCGAGTTCATGTTTCAAGGACCGTTATGATAGAAATAGGCGGTGCAAGAACAATCTTCCTTTACTCTGTACCACAACCCAAGTGGTTTCTCTATTTGGTGGAAAATAGTCGTGATTCTTGGCTTTCCGATTTCGGATCGCAAGCCCGCGATAAGGAGACTCCCTTATACCGACCGCTGTTAAATTGAAATCTTGTGGAAAGAGGATCGCGCCAAAGAAGCGCGCGATCGTTGAACGCACAAAACGTACGGCAAGAGGAAATCTCGCGGTCGCTGAAAAATTATAATAATCACTTTAGAAATTAACGGGGTACCTCCGTTGAAAGCGTGGAACGAAAGCTCGTTGCGTGATGGTGTCTGTCGAGAGTGGGAGAATATCGGAGGAGCGCGCGAAAAGTGACTCCTCCCCTGGTTCACCAATCGTTGCGAACCGTCGAGGGTTCCGGCAATGGCGACCACGCCTCCCGATTGATGTCACTAAGTCCTGCGCGTAGTGCCGTTTTCCACTACACTCGTCCGACCAGTCACCACTCGGACAGCGTATCTGGTGCTGCTTGCCACGCGCTTTTCTCCTTCTTTTTTTTCATCTCTCTCGACTGTTCGAATTCTGCGCGTATCAGATCCTCGAGAGAATCACTCTCGCACTGTATTTATCGTACACTCGGACTTGTATTTTTTCGACCTTGATTCGTGAGTCGAAACGACCGGAAGACTCGCAAGTGTTTCGAGTTTCGATCGATGCGCCGGTTTATACATCTCGTTGGTTTTCACTTTTTGGCGGGAAGGACGCGCGACAGTGTTGAGGCAATGTGATGATGACGTTAATGGACTATCCCTGGCATTTTGGGATATTCGACGTGACAGAGACGGAGAACGAGAGTGTGCCAAGTGCTGCTGTTTAAAAAAACGTATGACCGGTATCTTCATCTAATAACTGACAATTATTACTACTTAGAGTATAACGATAAGCTACGTGTTCCAGAGTGCAAAGTCCGGGTTAACTTCTTCCATCTGATTTATACTTTTGATAAATTCATATCTCTGGCAAGGTGATCGGTTTTTAGCATTGCTTGTTTATTTCCTACATTTTGGTTCTTTGAATCGTATAGAAGCTTTTTGAACAGGAGATTTCACATTGTTGAAGCATTCTTAAGTTAATATTTAGTGTAACAACGGTGAGAGGAATCGTCCTATTCGCGCAGTGTCTCGATGATATTCGTTTAAAGGTCGTCGTCAGTGGCGGATTCGCGTTGTTAGGTGGAGTCCTCAGGGAAGGTGGTTACGACGCATCGAACGGAGGCAAGTTGTCCAGGAGGTGGCGAGACCGACGGAGGTGGTGGCATCAGTGGCGGTAGTGACGGCGGTGAGGAGATTCTCCCGTATGCGAGAACCACGAATACGGTAGAGGAGGTGGAGGAGCAGGAGGTGGAGGTAGAGGTCGACGAGGTTAAGATGGAAGCCGAGGACCATCTTGCGAGGGAATACGTGCAGGAGTTTGTTCTCGATCATCTCGATCCCGCCGACGTGAAACGCGAGGTGAGCGACTAATTTTCTTTGTGTTGATTCTTGTTGTTCATTTGACTTTGTACCTTTGGCTCGAGTGCCTCTTTTGGAGAACCTACGGATTCGAGTGGGGTTACGGAATTACCGTGACGGTCATGCGGATATTGCAGCGAGAAAACAGTTCAGAGGAATTCAAATTTCACCTTAATATTTGGATGTGGTAGTTACCATTTTATAACGTTGCTTATCTTGGTTTTTAACCCTTTGCACTCGGCGGCTTTACGAAAATTGCATACCAGCAACTCGACGTCACTTTGAAGCAAAAAAGTCGTAGAAGGATTTGTGCCACGTTATATAGTGTAACTTTGGATTCGAGTAATTTGTTGTAATAATCTTCGATTTTTAAAGTAATTTCCAATGTGGAGAGTTATTTGTACAAATTTCGTAACAGTATGTGGCTTGACGTCCTTCACCTGGCCTTTATCTGTAAAAAAAATAATAATAAAGTCTGGTTTTCTTTGATTTACATTGGGAATATGTAGATTTTTGTTTAGTCTATTGTTCGATGAAGATGCCGTTTTGAACGAGCGCACTTCGTACATTCTCTTCCGACGTAAAACCGAAGGGTTTATATTTCATACATCTTGGTAATTGTACCATATCAATGGAAAACTTCAGGAAATTGTGTATTTCTCAAAAAGTTGCGCTATAATAAGTTCATTCCCCGTAATCACTAGTAAATTTTGATGCCTCGTAAGAGAGGAAATCCGAGGCTTTAGATTTACGATATCCCATGAGAGTGGACAGTCGAGCGCAAAGGGTTAAAAGGGTTACTGTTGAATATGTGTTCAATTATCATCGCCGTTACGGTCCCAATTCGTTATCAATCCAGGGGGATTTGAGTTTGAGTCGATGATCTGGCCGTTATCATATTTCATAAAGTTGCTTGTTTTGGCTCTTAAAAGGGTTGCTGTTAAATGGGCGGTCAACTATCGTCAAAGTTATAGTCTCAGTTATTAAGCAGTTCAGAGTGATTTGAATTTGAGCCTCATATTTAGATCTGGCTGGTACCGTTTCACATAGTTGCTTATTTCGCTTGTTAAGGGGGTTGCCGTTGGATAGGCGATCAACTATTATCACCGTTATGCTCACAGTTATTTAGCATTCCTGAGTGATTTAAATTGGAGTTTGATATTTATATCTGGCTCTTACTGTTTCACGAAGGTGCTTTTTGTGGTTCTTAAGACGGTTCCTTTGGGATAAGTGTTCAACACCCATCATTGTTAAGGTTCCAGTTATTTAACAGTCCGCGAGAATTTGAATTTGAGAGAGATATATACATCTGTCTATCGCCGTTTCTTAGAATTGCTTATTTTCGATTTTAAACCTTTCTCTATGAGTGTCTTATCCGTCCTGACATTCTCGTTGTACGTGTTATACCGAGCTACAGATCGCAAGAAATCATTCTTACGTATTTCCGATTTTTACACTCTGGTGGTCGAAAAAGTCACACATTTAAAACTGAATACATGAAGAAGAGAATTAATGATACGTATCAAAGCAAGTGATAGAATGTTACCAACCGCAAGAGGGGTCATCGCTCGCACCTTCTACTTCCGCCATATCGTTTCTGGAAACCTGAAGCTCGGCCAATAACAATCAAAAACAAAATATTTCTTTCGTCGTTCGATGACAACATAACGAATGCGCGACTTTTTCGACCAGTAACGAGTTTCGAAAATGACGTGCGTATCAGGGATGTCTTTCTCCCTTTGGCAAATCAGATCAAAACACTTGTCATGCGTTATTAGGGTTTTCGTGCTCGCTATGTGAACGACGAAAGAAGCCTTTTGTTTTTTATTGTTATTGGCCAAGCTTACGGATTCCAGATATGATATAGCAGAAGTAGGAGGAGCAAGCTAGAAACTTTTCATTTCGCGCTACTTTATCGCAAGTCACCACACTTGTCGTCTGTATTCCGTTTGATAGAAAGAAATGACAGAGAACAAGTCCAAAAAGAAATACTGAGTGTGCAAGATAGACAATTACTGTAGTCGCGCCGTCGTATAAGAATGGTGTTTCATGGAGAATGAATATAGTCGCCCGTTTTGTGAATGGCATTTTATGGAGAACAATTACCTATAGTTGTTCGTCTTATGTGTCAGATATTTTATAGGGAGCGACTATAGACACGCTGTCGTATAAGAATGGTATTTCATGGGGAACGACTATAGTAGCTCGTCTTATGCGAATGGTATTTTATGTAGAGTGACTATAGTCGTCTGTCTTATGTGAAAGACATTTTATGAGAAGCAACTATAGTCGCCCAGTCGTATAAGAATAGTATTTCATGGAGAATGAATATAGTCGCCCGTCTTGTGAATGGCATTTTATGGAGAACGATTATAGTCGTCCGTCTTACGTGTCAGATATTTTATAGGGAGCGACTATAGACACACTGTCGTATGAGAATCGTATTTCATGGAGAATGATTATAGTTGCCCGTCTTATGTGAATGGTATTTTAAAAAGAGCAACTATATTTTCCTGTCTTATGTGTAGGGAGCGACTGTAGTCGCCCCGTCGTATAAGAATGATATTTCATTGAAAACGACTATAGTCGCCTGTCTCACGTTAATAGTATTCTATGGAGGGCGACTATGTACGCCCGTCACAAAATTAATAGTATTTAATGGAGAGCGACTGTAGTCGTCCATCGTAGCGAAAGAGTTAAGAGGATTACTGTCGAATACGTGTCGAGCGACCATCATCGTTTCGGTCTCATTGTCAGTTCTTTTAACCGTAGTTGGACTACTGGTGATTTCTCTGAGGTACCTGAAAGCGGTGTAAAAGTGGTAACATCTTCCCTGATCTTGTAATGTTCACAAAGTGATAGGGGGGGGGGGGGGGGGATGAAACAATTTATTCGCATTTCATTCAAGGTTAGTTCGTGAAAAAAGTAATGAAATTGAATATCCGGATTTGGATGTAGTTTGCAATATTTTATTAACACTAGATCTACGGCATAATTCACATTGACGGGTTTTCACTTTTTTAAAAACACTTCTCGAATTTATAGAGAAGCAGTACTGGAGATACTTCACGCTTGTCATATAATTATAACATATAAATTACTTAACTGATTGTATTTTCTGCCTCTTGATCCATCTTTTTTCAAATAACTTGCATATGATATATGTGAATATACCAGATTGAGCTGATGTAAATCTAGTATTAATTGTACAAAAATTGGAAGATACCTTCAATTTTAAATGAAAATTTGTTAATAGAGTATTCTATGAAACTGAACAGAGTAAACAGAGATGGTAAAATGTGCAGATCATTCGTGCCGTTTTAATTGGCAAAAAAACTTGTAGTGCAGGAGTGATCCTTTGATCTCTTGAGATTAAATGGGTAGAAGAAAGATTGACACATTGTAGGGAATTTTTAAGTAGATTAGGATGTAAAGTCTGTAGAGAAGCTATATGTCCGAGAATTGATAGCCGTTGATTTTATGTTGCCCTCGTGATAAAATCATGTTATGTTATTGTAATATAAAAACACTGCAAAAATAGAGAGTGTCAATATCCATCAACCGCAAAGAAGATACCGTGCTAATTTTCCTTCTTGAAAAGTTCATTAATACTTGCTCATATTTTACTGCTGACGGTTTAACTTTACGGAACACACGTGCAGCTTTGTGTTAAAAATACTAGATACTAACGTTTTTATTTTGGTGTTTTATCTGCCGCCGTTGCGAGCGCTATGTTAATACACATGCACCGTTATCTACCACGAGCTGATATTTTTCACAACGATAGAATCACGCGGATAATTGCAGTCATGTGTCTGGTGCATAATACATTCGTTTACATGCTTAGAGTTTATCGCGTTAAATGGCTTTTTCGTTTATGCGAATTCGAGGAGAGGACATCGAGGATCAACAACATCGCAACGACTTTGTAACGAAGGGCTGCCCGAAATCGGAAGTGACCCAGAATTTTCGTATTTATTATCTTTTAATTTTACTAAAAGTTTCCCTACCTTAACATAAATCAAAAATACATTGACAAAAACATAATTTTTGTTCACATTTTACGTGGGGGTCGTCAAAACTTTCAAACTGTTTCCTGGCGTAACAAAATTATATTTTACGGAGGAGCCGAAAATTTGTTATGCTACTACTGTTTGCGTGTTAATTTAGGGGTTGTTAATTTAAATTTTAGAATGTACTTGCTTGAAATTTCGTGGTTGAATAATGGAATTACCCTTTGAGCACCAGTGATAATAAGTATAGTTCTGAATTTTGTGATAGAAAGATATCGGTGAGCATATTCGTAAAGCAAACTTATACTATTTCGAAACGGAGAGAAAACTTTTCTCTTATGGGAAATGTGTTTGCTTCCAAATTTGATTATGTAAAACTTTGTTGAGAAACATGTTGATATTGTGATTTAGGTGTAGTATGTAACTCAAGGAAGATGTAAGGAATGCGTAAATATTGTTTAAAAATATTCACAGGAATGATGAAATCTTTCAGTATAAACTACGGGTCTGGAGTAATTGATATTTTCCATCAGTCTTCATTGATCCTTCTTTAATTAGCGTACTGAATTTGTAGCGCTTTGCATAATTTGTTGATTATAAGCTGATAAATAATATCTAGCTAGTTTGGGGAAAGAAAAATGCAGAGAACAACATTGCATTTTTGTTGTTAATGTACCGATAATAAATTATTTTCTCCAATTTTACATCCAGATCATTTCTCAATTTGTTTCTTCGTGAAATGATTATCAATATTGTGACGTGTTTGATCAGCATTTTGTACTTTGGATTCCAACTGCTACGATGACTTTACGGACTTATAACTTTAGATAGGAATCAATCTTTTGTCTACCATTACGTACCTATATATGATTTAAATCACGTTTTGTACATGTATTACAATAATTTTGAGAAATGACGAAGAGGAGTTTCGAATTGGAACTTACTAATGGTAGTCAGTGACACTATTCTCATGGTAACCGTAACATATTTTTAAATTTCATCACGTTGACTGCCACAGCATTTCCCCTTGCCAGTGTTAAATAATTCGATCAAATTTCTCTTCACTTTAATTAATAATATTCACGAATTTGCTCCTATATTCACTATTTAAATATTGATGTTAAAAATGTAAAATATCTATTGTCCGACATAGAACCATTTTTACTTTTTATATTTTTACTCTACGAAGAAGTGAAACTATGCAAACGCATTTGGCATGTAAAGTGTTAACCCCTTGATCTACAATGATGTGTGGTATTCGTGATACGAAAGTATCAGTAGGGAAACGCGAAAATTAGATCTACGCTAATAATATTGGAAGTCAACGATTAATTATTAATCCGGAATTGTCATCTTGAGTAATTAACACGTTCCGTGCCGGTTCGTTTTTTGAAGATTTTCTGTTCAGGCTGCGTGGGGCGTCTACAACCCACAATTTTACGATTAAATTTTGTTTGCAGTATACATGATATTAAGATGCCTATATTTGATTCTACAATATATTTTTCACAATAAATTTCTTCGTTCTGTAATGAGAAATGCAAGTGGTCCAAACTTAAAGTTTAGTGGGGGTCGTATACGCCCCACGCGGCACGGACCTTGTTAATAATCCTGAGTTGTTATCCCCAGTTAATCCTGAGTAATTAATAATTAATTCTGAGTTGTTGCGCGTTCGGTCACAAAAAATGTCGTAGAACAAGTGGTTAAAATTATGATCCTTGCTATTTCAAGTCGATTGACGAATTCTATTTATCTAAACGACATCATATAAAAATTCATTCTCCGACGTTCAGATATATTACCCAAAAATTACTATGAAATAATCAATAGAAAAACAAATAACTACTTTCTTTTGTTTTCTTTCATCGCATCCGTATTTTGTCTGTCGTGTCGCAAAATAAAAATAATTTTCCAGAGGTGAGCACATATGAGATCAATGACTTGCATTCCGACTTGTCATATACTCTAAGGGGCCACACCATAAACTCTGCATAAAAGAACGGGAAGCTTTAGTTAAAAATGTTTCCAATTAATAATAATAATAAAAAAACGGATTTAAATTTTCACTTAAAGCCGCACTTACAAGAAGATTGCTCCATTTGCACCCCCTAAGAGAAAAGCGTATAAATAGTAAATTTTATTAAATACAGGAGAATATTTTGCTTTATTCATAACTTATATGTACCTATATTGAAATTGATTATATAACAAAAAATTCAAAAGACATGTACACAATCAACTAAAAAAATATGAGTCACATTTGGCGGTCGTTGTAACATTCTAATCCGTTTAATATGTCATAACATGTCATTCATTAAAACTAGAACTATCGGTGTTATTGTGAAATATTTAAAAAAGGCAGTAGGAACCCCTCAATTTATCGGCTTTCGTAAATCTAGTAATAAATAAATCCTTTGAAAGAAGCTGAATTGAGAGGTGACAGATATGATTGTTTAGTAATTATTAGTAATTTATATTGTTTAAAAGCAATTATACTTTATAAGAAATTTATATTTCATGACACGAGCGTAGAACATCTAATTTATGACTCTCCTATAAACTTGGAAAATTTTTGTAGGATTTCTTAATAATACGTTTAATGCTTATTATGAAAATAACAAATAAAAGTATGGAAAAGAATATAAAGTAAATTATACGTAAAAATAAGAAGAAAAATTATGTTGTATGGCGTATTATCTAAATAGTATTTAGTCACATAGGATTTTAAACACTAAGAATATAAAAACGCTAAGTATATCCACAGAGGATTCAAACACAAAGAATATGACGACACACAGTATATCCACGGAGTATTCCATCTACAGAGTGCCTCGTTGCACCGAGTGCCTCGTTGGCCTCTCGAAAAACAAAGTGTGATCAGTGCTCACATTCATACAATTTATATGTAGAAAATAAATCTTCACACATTCGCATCCCACATTATTGTACAAAATTGTCTACTAGTCGTTTTAACTCTTCCGACATTTCTAATGTTCACCTTTTCGCTACGGCGCGCCTGTGACAAAATATGATCGCTGTGTACGGACGCATAACAGACTAGTCGACACTGAGGTACGGAATGCTACGAAGTAATTACAAGTTGTTTCTTGTTCTCTAAATTTTACAATGAAATTTATTATATTTAGTAATATCATTTTATTTTCTAAATTATAAAAATTTATAATCATATAACTTATTTTTTAAAATAAGCTCTTCATACTCGAGCGCCCACTTTTCGAGGGCGTATATAATATACGCTCTTCGTACATGAATGTTCATTCTTCGAGAGCGTATAAATACGCCCTTCGGAGCGAAAGGGTTAAATTGAATTTTTGTTGATACCACAGCTTCACGATTACCTATAAAGGTACTAAGAAAAAAGTCACATATTTTTCTGTGGCAGGTACGATTAAGCTCACCAGCAATGGTAAACGGTAGCGTAGTACAACTACCTGGTCAGGTACAGACGCAGGGTTTGGCCCTAGCGCCCTTAACACCGCCAGCGCACGAATTGGAACAGCCGCACCCTCTTTATGGGCAGCCACATATTCAGGTGCAGCACGGCGTCCTTGTGAAAGCACCCCCTGGGGCGGCTTCTCACTTGACGACTCTTTCTCATCCTGGAACACCGCCGGATACACCACCGGTATCTGCCTCTCCGCCGCCTTTGCAATTGCATCGCAGCGAGCGAGATCCACGAGAAAGAGGTGGACTACTTCTTCATCTGCAGCAACCTGGTTCTCTCGTGCAGGAAGAGATACAAGTGGGTTCTGGTGGAATGGGTTGGTTGACGCAGTCCCTGAGGCAGGAACCCCTCGATCTTAGGCCTCATTGCCCTCAGGAGCAAAGTTCAGAACCTCATCACGAGGCATGGCCTTCAACTCCGACCCATCATCATTTTCAAGATCTACAGCACTTGCCACGGCACGCTAGACACGCGGGTAAGATTGCAAAATGATTTTTTTGTTATACTAGATTCGAAATTCGTACTTTAAAAGACGCAAATTTTCATAATTTGCCTCAACATATTGACTGCCATGAGGGTCACCGATGACCGACGTTACTTAATTCAATGAAATGTCATGCAATTTTTAAATTGAAATATTTATGTACTTTCAGACATAAAAAATATATAAATGTTAGGTTAAGAAGATAAAGGTCTATCGAATATCTATGTATCTATCTGTAGCTTTAAAGTTTCTACTTTATAAAGATGTGAATTTCATAGAAAAAATTTCACTTTAGTAAAAGTGAAACTATTTCTAGTATCTCGAAATTATTTTCCAAATTATATTCTATCCGTGGTAAAACTAGCGAGATGCTAGTGTTAATAAAGAACGATAAATAAGACGAATGTAAAAATTGAGTGGATGATAGAGCAGTAATTTTTTTTTCTCGTTGACGAATGTTAGTGTTGTGGGATATAGCAATGAATGTATTCACATTTATGATAGAAAATTTATATCTCAACCGTTTGACAGTTACGGACGCAAATGCGCGCCCGGTGAAGGATTTGATTGTTTACTATGATCTCTTTTGTATGTTCGGCAATTGTTTTTATCATATATCCATGCTAGGCGAAAAAGTATTCAGTCCTTAAGGGTAGCATCTGCGGGCCGTATGTTGTTCTCGCGAAGTGCTTCAATTTAGAACAGTCCGTAGTCAAGGGATTGATTGCTACCTGAAGACTTGAGTCACTCTATTAGTAACTTCATTGTTTAGCTTCTATTAATCTTTATTATAATATTGCAGTATTTTGTGCCTCTTCCAATGTTTCGATTACTTTCTATTTCGGTAGAACGGTTAATGTTAGGAAGAAAGAAGTTAACGCTCTACTTAAAGTAAATATGGCGAACCGTGATCCTTTGCTCGATTGTTAGTCAGGATACTGGGCGTAGATAACATCATGGTCGGTCGTAACTACTTTTTTACCCTTTACTTGCCAAAAAAGATGCAAATTCTTTATGCTGCTATGTGAACGACCAAAGAAGTACTACCCGACAATGAAAGAATGGTTAGGGAGCGGCGGAGTCTCGTGTTTTTAACTGCCTATTCTTGCCATTTCATATTTGGAATCATCAAACTTTGTTTCCTAAAGTAAACATGTCATATAGTCGTTTATTTTAAGATGCTGGGTGTTGAGATTTTGAAAACGAAATGAGAGGAATGTACGGTTGAAAATGAGAGTCTCTGTCGACCGCTAGCCATCTTCAAGTTGTCGGACTGTACTTTGTTTGCGGTTGTTATTCACACAGCTTCAAATTTCCAAAAACGGAAATAATTTCAAGACGGAAAAAGGAGATGCGAGCGATGAAGAAAAAATTTGCATAGGCCATCAAGTCGTTTAATCTTTATATAGATTCAAATGAAAGGTTGCATCGAATAATTAACCCTTTGCACACCGATGTTGCACCTGTGGAGACTCGGTTATTCCCTCTAAGGGGACCTTCGAATTTATTAGTGATTACAGAGGATGAACTTATTGCACCCCAACATTTTAACACTTTACCGACTGGAAGCCTATTAACACTAGATCTACCAAAGGGGTCAAAATGACTTGTAACGAATTTTTTAAAAATCTTGCTAAAATTTTTAGCGCTGTGCTATGCTTAATTTTCTATATCTCCCTTGCAAAACGTAAGGTATTAAATTAATTTAATTTCTTGCGCATTTCATTCCCTTTTTTCTCAAGTATTTATCTAGTATCTTTAAATATACCGAATTAATAGTCGGTAGTTCTAGTGTTAATAGGCTTTTCGGACCTAACGCTTTTGAACTTTTAACTTATTAATTGGTTGCCACTCCAATTAATAAATTATTATCTATCATTGCGGTTACCTGCGTTAAGGACTCAGTGACTAGAATTTGGAATTTTCGAATAGATATCTGTATCAAGGAAGTATTTGTGGCCAAGTGATCACTCAGAAGGGGGTAGGATGTTAAAAAAATACCGGTCGGTAAAGTGTTAAGAAATGTATGTTTATCTGCACTTTTCTATTGAAATTGCACAAGATAGTAAACAATAAAGTCTCGCCAAGTTGTTAATAGGTAACGTTTGAGGTGGCTCCGAGTGCAAAGGGTTAACGGTTAGTAAGATAAGATGAATATTGTGAGGAAGAAAAATAAGAAAATACGGGAAATAAATCAATTTTAACGATAGATTCAGATATAACAACGTGATTATTGTCTCAGGTGGATACATCACGATGTCAGGTCACATAGAGTACTATGGGGGTGCTGGGACCGGAGGCGGGATGCTTCCCGCGGGCGGCAGCGTGATGCAGGGGATGGAAGACAGTATGCAAAGTATACCGATGCAACCGGGACGACCTATGAGCGTATGTTCAGTGAGTTCTTGTGGAGCTGGTGGACCCAGCCCCGCTCATAGGACGGGCAATGGCCTCTACTCTAATTGCGCCAGCAACAATCCTCAGGACGAACTCATGAACGACGAGCTTCTCATGTCCCTCTCTGTACGAGAACTGAACAAACGCCTCCATGGTTGCCCGCGGGAAGAGGTGAGTCAGGTCTCTTACTTTCTTACCTTACTATTTCGTAGGTAATGCCTTTTATTTTTTTATAGTTTCCCCGTCATACTCTCTTTTCTTTAGTTATTTTTCTATTTTCTTCTCGTTCCGAGTCATTTTTACATTCGATGTACGCGTGATTGATTAATTTAATGGTTAACGAATATTGCTAAGCAATTCCTCGTTAGTTATAATGTTTGAAGACAATGATAAATTTGTTGAGATTTTTTAACGTGATTCTTGTTCGGTGAAAGCGGTGAAAACTTTTATGCAATGGAGTATAAATGAACGTGGTGTTAACTCTTTGTGGTCGAGGACTTTTAGATTGTATTTTTCTACTTTGTTGTTTTTTTAATTGTAGATCTTCATAAATATAGATATTTACCGATGACTTCAGACGATATTATTTTTTGTTGCTTTACACAATCGACCTAAGTAGAAGTGTGAATACCACGTGTTTGGCGAAATTCGACTACAAAGAGTTAAAGAACCTTAATATAGGAAGTTATTGCTTGCAAGTGCATCTTTAAGAGTCTACGCGGTTCGTCAGGATTTCTCGTTGCCAATAGCATAGAAAAAAATGTAATGCAATAGAATTGTAATTTGCGTTCAATTGAGCATAGAAGTGGTCAGCAATAACTGGTGAACAAATCAACGATAAAAGATCGACTTCAAGAATTCATTTCGTCCATTCACGCATTCAAGATCAGACATCTGTGACTGCATATGGCTACGTGCCATAGAATATTTCAACCTTTGAAATTGAAAGACACCCATTTTTTGAAACATTGGCAGACATATTACATAAGCGATCAACATCAGTATCAAATTTTAGGGGGACCGGAAAGTAATATCGTTTCTCCAGATACTTTTTAGTATATTTTATTATCAATCCGGTATTGCAAATTTGTATACTAGATAGCACAACCCTCGTTGATAACGAGGGTGATTACATCATTCATTAAAAATAAAAACTTGTTACAATTTTATTTCCTTAGATTTAATGTAAAAAAACGACATTACTTTCGAGTCCCCCTAATACTTTCCAAGCAACGTTCTTATTGGAAACGAAAATTCACTTTCGACGAAGACAAAAATGATTTCATTATTCAGAACTAGATACCATAGTAGTTTGTCGTCATTGAAAAACCTCTTCAAAGAATAACCCACACGATAAATAATATTCGTCAACGTAAGATAAGAACCGCAGACATTAAAACGGACGCAAAGTTCACCGATTAACTCCTTGCCTTACAATGACATGTGGCACACATGATGTGGTAAATTGAATAGAAAATTTCCACGTTTTCCAAAAACTATTCAATTGAAAATATCAGTAAGTCAGGAGACGTTTAAATCAGTTTTATTCTATTAACTTCTTAGGCGCGATGCGCCACTATAGTGACTTTCGCGAATGTCATCCTTCCGAACGACGCGCCATTATAGTGGCTTACTCGCTCACCATTTAAATGAAAATCAAATTATGTGTATCTTATTTTTAAGGAAAATGCTAATTTAATTATCAAAAACTTTATTCCAATCTACTCGCGTAGTGATACGTTGCAGTGCTGTATCGTTTACACGTAATTGGCATCAGACTCTGTAGTACAAAGAAACAGCCCCGCGCAAAATTCTACCGTGCCTAAAAGGTTAATAGTAAATTAACATTTTACCGACCGCTATATTTTTAACATTCTACCCCCTTCTGACCGATCACTTGGCCACAAGTACTTCCTTGATACAGATACAGTAAACCCTGGATATATGCACAGAATTCGGGACCGAAACTGTGGAGTTACGAAGTGGTGGTTTCTATTTTGTGTTTACGTTCTGGCTCCAGCCGAGCGTGAACTTAGAAAAGAACAGACAGTAGAAGAGACAGAGAGATCTAAGCTATAGGGGGACCGGCCCGATCGTGTCCATGAGCCAATACTAATCGAAGGACTGAACTTTTCCGTTTTTGATTATTTTTCGTTAAAAACTTCGCTATCGTGTTTGTGACAATTTTGTGATTAAAATGATACCAAACACGACATAATTTGAGCAACATTTACTTAATATTTAAATCGCTTATTTGCTATATAGATAATTCAAACATGTCGTGTTTGGTATCATTTTAATCAGAAAATTGTCACAAATACGTTAACGAAGTTTCCAAAACGAAAAAATTGAAAATGGAAAAGTTCAATCCTCCAATTAGTATTGACACAGCGATATGTTCGGGCCGGTCCCCCTGTACGTTGGGCCTCTCTGTCTCTTCTACTATCTGTCTTTTTCTAAGCTCGGCACTCGGCTCGAGCCGTGAAATAAACACAGTGTTGACATTCAGCTACGACCAGTGCATATAAGTTTTGCACAGGGACTCTATAGCAGTGCATATATAGAGTTTGGTAACTATTCAATGTTTACGAATTTAGAAAGGGGTAAGCAATGGGACAACGTCCTCCCCCCCTCCAGAAGATGAAGGGGTTGATGGAACCGAGACTCGCCTTCGATGCACACGCGATTGACGGCGATGAGTCCGTTTCTACGAACGTTTTAAGGAGCATTCTTTGCTCCATGCACGAGCTGATGAAACAAATTTTTACGATGCCTAAAGTTTGTTAAATGCCTGTGCTATGGAGAGACACGTTCCTCAAAACGTTTGTACATAATACGAACAGAGTCATCGCTGTCACAGTTTTTATCCTTTATCCTTTGCATCTTCGACGGGGTGGTTTTTCACTGTTTTCCGCTTTTTAAATTCGCGGTCAACTTGAGCTGTATGAAAATACCGAATTGTTATTCACGTCAATAAAAGCACAGCAGTGTCGACAGGTGTGCAATGTTTAAATGCACTGTGCTGTGTTTACGTCGCTGCTCCAATTGAGCGCCGAACTTAGAAAAGACAGTAAGTATAATTCAAAGCATATGGTATTGGGTATCATCTTAATCAGAAAAATTTCACAAATACGTTATCGAAATTTGCGAAAAAATGGAATATCAAAAATGGAAAAGTTTTATCCTCCGGTTTGTGAAATTTTTCTGATTAAGATGATACCCAACACGATGTGGTTTGAATTATACTTACTGTCTTTTCTAAGTTCGGCGCTCAATTGGAGCAGCGACGTAAACACAGCACAGTGCATTTAAACATTGCACACCTGTCGACACTGCTGTGCTTTTATTGACGTGAATAACAATTCGGTATTTTCATACAGCTCAAGTTGACCGCGAATTTAAAAAGCGGAAAACAGTGAAAAACCACCCCGTCGAAGATGCAAAGGATAAAGGATAAAAACTGTGACAGCGATGACTCTGTTCGTATTATGTACAAACGTTTTGAGGAACGTGTCTCTCCATAGCACAGGCATTTAACAAACTTTAGGCATCGTAAAAATTTGTTTCATCAGCTCGTGCATGGAGCAAAGAATGCTCCTTAAAACGTTCGTAGAAACGGACTCATCGCCGTCAATCGCGTGTGCATCGAAGGCGAGTCTCGGTTCCATCAACCCCTTCATCTTCTGGAGGGGGGGAGGACGTTGTCCCATTGCTTACCCCTTTCTAAATTCGTAAACATTGAATAGTTACCAAACTCTATATATGCACTGCTATAGAGTCCCTGTGCAAAACTTATATGCACTGGTCGTAGCTGAATGTCAACACTGTGTTTATCTCACGGCTCGAGCCGAGTGCCGAGCTTAGAAAAAGACAGATAGTAGAAGAGACAGAGAGGCCCAACGTACAGGGGGACCGGCCCGAACATATCGCTGTGTCAATACTAATTGGAGGATTGAACTTTTCCATTTTCAATTTTTTCGTTTTGGAAACTTCGTTAACGTATTTGTGACAATTTTCTGATTAAAATGATACCAAACACGACATGTTTGAATTATCTATATAGCAAATAAGCGATTTAAATATTAAGTAAATGTTGCTCAAATTATGTCGTGTTTGGTATCATTTTAATCACAAAATTGTCACAAACACGATAGCGAAGTTTTTAACGAAAAATAATCAAAAACGGAAAAGTTCAGTCCTTCGATTAGTATTGGCTCATGGACACGATCCGAAAGTATCATGTTACACTTCCCCGTCGCTGAATGTGGCGGCTCGCCGAGGGGGATCCCCCTATGTGGTGGGGATGGTCGCGATGCAGTTATCGAGGGCCCCTCCTTGTGCATATAACCAGGGAATACTGTATCTATTTGAAAATTACAAATTCTCGTCACTGAGTCCTTAACACAGGTAATCTCAATGATAAATGATAATTTATTAATTGGAGTGGCAACCAATTAATAAGTTAAAAGTTCAAAGGCGTTGGGTCCGTATAGCCTATTAAAAGGCTTCC
The DNA here is from genome assembly GCA_910591515.1 of Cerceris rybyensis. Classification (NCBI taxonomy): domain Eukaryota; kingdom Metazoa; phylum Arthropoda; class Insecta; order Hymenoptera; family Crabronidae; genus Cerceris; species Cerceris rybyensis. Next base: position 11,869,185 of record OU342793.1, read on the forward strand.
GGTCGGTAAAGTGTTAACTTATACCGGAATATATTAGAAATCAATGATAGATTATTATTTCAAAAATGAATTATGAATTATTATACGTTCGGTCAGAAAAGAAATCGTAAGGCAAGGGGTTAATATGTGCGACGATTTTGATAAGTTTCTTGCATAGGAAGCTTCATATGGTAATCGTAAAAGATGTTGCTCGTGTGCGAAGGTCGTGCGGCTGAAGCAGAAGCGACGGACCTTGAAGAATCGCGGTTACGCTCAGAATTGTCGCAGTAAGCGACTGCAGCAACGTCACGATCTCGAAACGACGAACCGAAATCTGCAGAATGAGCTCCAACGGCTCAAGATCGAATTGGCACGTGTCCAGCAGGAGCGAGATCTGTACAAGCAGAGATGCGATATCTTGAGGACCCGGCAGAATCATCATCATAATCACAATCACAACCACAACCATAATCATCATCAGCAACAAGGTCAGCAGCAACAACAGCCGCCACAGCATCCTCCACAAAGTCAACCACCACCGCAACAACAGCAGCAGCAACATCAACCTGCGCCAGCTAGTCCAGAAGTTTACCTGTGACATCGGCAGCGCCGAGGAGGCGCTTGTTGGACCTGAAGAGACTTCACTGTAATGTTGAATTCAGGGTGAGTTAAATACGTTGATTGTTTCCATCATTCTGTTAGTCATTATTGCTCTCCTTTACTTTATCTGTTTTATTGCATTTTATATTGATTTTATTTATTTTTAAACCTTTGCTCCGTATAAGGTTGTCCCAATACGAGCGAGGATTTTGTTTTTGAATTAAACAAATTAGTTATTTAAAAAGTGATAATATTTTTGGTTTTATTGTAAAGTACAAATGTTCTGATTGTGTATGAATGATTTTAACTGTAAACCTTTGTTATTTTAATGAAATTTGAGATGACATTCTCTCATAATTGTGGTTCTATTGTGGTAATAACACGTTCGATTTGCTCTTTAAGTTCAATAATTGTTACGGCTTATTAGTGTGATTTACCAAGGTGGTAAAAATGACTTTCTCTGAATTTTTTAATAATGTTTTCAAAATGTGTAACCGTGTTTCGTTTTAATATTCTACGTTTAACTTTGAGACTATAGGTGGTTGAATCGATTGAATTTTTGACAACTTTCATTTATATTATTTGGACATGTTTATTTTCCAATTTCAAATATATTGAATTAACCGCTGGTAGAACTAGTGTTAATTCAAAAAGTAAATCTGGTGCTGTAATTGGGACACGATTTATATGTTTTGTGAGTTCCTGAAACGTTAGGACCTAAAGTTTAGGAGCATTTAGAGTGATCTTTCATTTGCATTTTCACATCTAAAGTTTATACATATAGAAAATATTTTTTTGATGGTACAAGTGCAAAATTAATATTTGAATCGTTTGGGGGTTTTTATTTACACGCGCTCTGTGGCATGGCATAGTTGAAAATAACACGGTGTGATCGTTTACATCAGATTAAAAGTTTCTCTTTAGATTTTTCGTCGGTTCAAGCTTGTAATCTCCAGCAAATCCGGCTGTTACTCGTAAAGTTCACGTTATTTGTAAAATGTGTTAATATCGCAAGAGTAAGAAATTCAGTAGTAGAACAGTTCTTGTCGAAAATTATTTTCTAAATCTGTTTGCCATGACGAGAAATATTTATCTAATTATCTCTCCCCCCCCCCCCCCCCGACATTACTTATTTATTGAAATTATCATTAACATTTTCGTGTAAATGTAATTGCATTCCAAATTTGTTATAGATTTGTTGATAAATGTTGACCTTAGATGGAGTTAGAAATACGCTAAAAATATGTAGGTATATTAGGTGGACCGGAAAGTAACGTCGTTTTTCCAGATACTTTATGGTATTATCAACTCAGTAGTGCAAATTTGCACACTACATGGAACAACCCTCGTTGATAACGAGGATGATTGCATCATTAATTAACAATAAAAGCTTGTTACGAATTTATTTGCTTGCATTTAGTGTAGAAGAAGAATAGCGTTACTTTCCGGTCCCCTTAACCCCTTGACCTACGATTTCTTTTTTGTCAGGGCATGCATAGACTCAAAATTAGTTCCTAAAGTCAAAAGTATTCACTGATTTCTGATATTTTGCATAACTGAACGCAATATTAATAGTATAGAAATAATGAGACCGTTTCGTGACCGGCTGATACTGTCAATTTAACAGTTTTTGGAACACTTCAAAATTTCCTTTTCCATTTTCCGCGCCACGAGTCTCACATGTAGTTATAGGCTAAGGGGTTAATATTACTAATTCACGATTGATAGGTAATTCTATCTCCATCTAAATCAGTAGTTACTGTAAACACGAAGATGTAACCGTTGATTAGTGAAATTTCACAAAAGACTCATAACAATTAGGGACAAAATGTGTGCCCCGTAACAATGTCTTTCAAACTATTGTTCACAGTGACATACCTGGAGGTGCGTCGAACAAAAATACAAGAAGGAACTCAGTATTCCTTCGAGAAGCAGTTTTTCAATCGAGACTTAAGCCACAAGTACACCTTTAAATGTGTCTATGTGTATATAGCGCTCAGTTCGCCTTTCTTTACCCAGCTTTGTTAAAACAACAGCCACAAAGCCTTGACTGTTAAACTGACTTTGTAAATCGTGTATGGAATTACTGCTAAGTAACTGAGGTATCATTAGATTAATGATAATTAGTTCTATTCGGGTAGGTATATGAATATATGGTCCTGGTAGACTCTCGACGTCTTCACCAAGTATTGTATAAAAAAAAAGACATTGTCCTAGCGCAAAAGGAAGAAAAGACAAGCTTACGTTAATGTACTTTAACATTAAGGGAAAAGTTCTATTTGTTATTTAATTTTTAGCAGAGGCATTATTTTATTCTCGATACGTTGAACGAGCAATTGATACGGAGGATTTTCGCTGCGATTTGTTACTTACAGTTAGAGCATGTCTATGCATTTTGAATAATCCTTCGGTTCTGAAGTATGTATATTTTTAGCGAGATTTCGTGATGTTCTATGAAACATTTGAGTTTGTTTGCGCGAATGATTAATAGGCTTAACCCCTTCCTTACGATCCATGATACCATGATCGTTCGAAGAGTATACGTTATCAATAATATCATGAAAATTGTGCCAAAAAGTATCTTAATTTTTTAGCTAGGAATTACGTACAAAGGTAGGTACTTACGTTTGTTCCATAGGTTTCACTGATTTTTGCAAAATACGGATTTATATTTTGTTCCGATTTGGGATAGAATTAGATACATTGTTCTGTGACATGTAACTATTTGTAATTTTTTTATAATGTCATACACCTTGGTGTGAAACATTTAAATCACCATGTATTATTTAGTGGTGTAAGAGTTCACCGTGGCGACGCGACGGTCTGACTTTGCATTTAGCGATTGTTTTACTGACATGAGCGAACCTCATAAACGTCTCACCGATGTTGGTTAAAGTTTACGGGGTGGTAAAGTAATTTAATTGCAAGAATAATAATTATTGGCGATTATATTAAACAAACATAGAGAAAGTTTGGAACAGATTGGATAGTAATTTAATAACAGCAATCAAAGTTGTTTAAATAAAATTTGAACAAATCCTTTTTTTGTTACAAATCTTATTTTTTTGTTTAATCTTGAATGATTTTTCTCTATAGGATATTTAGTTTTTATTGTCCGATTGAATTTTCACAGAGAATAATTTTTTGCAGCTGTGAAAATTTAAAAACTCAAAGTATAAAGTCTGTCTCCTTTAATTTCAATTCTTGGAGAATATAATAGCTCGGGGTTAATCGTTCGTTGAGATTGAGAAAACTTGTTCTCTTATAATTGGAATATTTAGTCGAATCGAATGACATTTTTGTTTATTTTTGTCAGATAGTAGAAATACATTTAAACATTAATAAATACTAATAATAGTACGAAGAATATCATCTGATGCTCTTCTACAAAATTAGATATTGCTTTTAGAGTCTTGTTTCTTTTGTTTTCTTTGCTATGCTATTCCCCAAATTTTCACCAAAATCGATGATTTCGGGTTCGTCAGGTTTCTTTTAGATTATTTTGCAGCTAAAAGGTCAGCCAATAGCAGAGGTCACAGTAGTGTTTTCCGCTGCTAATGGAATAGCGAGACCAAATCGCTATCCTTCTTGAAAATCTTTATTTTTATGAATTTTTTATAGTCCATGTATTTGAAAACTAGCATTTATAATCTTCTGCTCATTTCACATTACAATATCATCAGAAGTAAAGTCTACTGACGCAAAACCGATGATGGTTTTCGCAAATTTTACCAGAGCACTTTGTATCGAAGGCTCGTTAGATTTTTACAAAGACAAGTGGAAAATATGAGATCGTCACATACATTTTTTCATTGGCAATTTTTATTCATTCATTGAAAAATTCATTGAAAAATGGTCTTTCACGATATCGCTTTCATTTGCATAAACTTTATAGGCGTGTGTAGCATTCTCTTGAATTTATTTTACCTCCCTCGATATGGTATCGATATGTTAGATTACAATCGGTATGGTAATTGTATTTTAAGTTCAATTCAAAGTTAACCCGTTGCCTTACAACCAGTTGAACATAAAATGCAAATTGTGATTAAGATATTGCAAAATAGACGTCATCTTGTTTAACTTCTTGTTCTATAATATCAAGTGACACTCGTGATAAGGTAAATGGGATAGGAAATTTTCAAGTTATCTCAAATCTATTAAATTGAAAACATTAATGAGACACGATGAGATAATATTATTTCTTTAAAATTAACACGTTGAAAGCCTATTGCTTATTTCGTCATTTCTACTGAAGTGAAACTTTTTTCTATCAAAATCACATATTTAGGAAGGAGAAACTTTTAAGACACTGATAGATCGATATTCAGCAGATCTTGAACTTCTTAACGCCAATATTTAAATATTGAAAATCTTAGAAAATTTATAAATATTGCAATTTAAACGTAACAGGAAATTTCATTGAATTTAATAGTGCCGGTCACCGGTGACCCCCGTGGCATTCAACCTGTTAATATTACGTTAAATTGTAAGACATATCAAGAATCACTGATCAATTTTTATTTTACCAATTAAATTCTGAATTATAACGGAGGCAGTTACCAAATGAACCGTAATGCAAGGGGTTAACTATATCGCAATTATTGTTCTTTAAGTTGTGCAAAGAAATATGAAATCACCAGAACGGTTTATTTGAATAGATTATTCCAGATTGATGATCGTAAAATTACCAGGATGAGATCGAGTTATCTTCAAGTTAAAGCATATTTTAGCAGTCAAGTATCTCATTCCGGTATTCAACTCCAAATCGGATGATAAGGCAAAGGGTTAATGAGATGTATTCTTAGAACTATGTTCGATTTTTGCATCTAAACCACTGAGTTGTTTGATTTACAAAAGACAGCGTGTCGAATGAAATGTAAAATTCAAAGGATCTCAAACGGTGCATAAAAAAAACACGTCGGTACAATTTGGTACCTGCAGGAAGCGGATAGAGTGATATTGTTAATGATGGGCTATCGATCAGTTTCAATTACTTCTCATACACATATACTACAAAAGCTTCGAATCACTTTAGATATTATTCGAAATCAGAAGTTCTGTTACAATTGTAACGTTAATTGTAGCATATAATAATTTCAATTAATGCTGAACACTATTTCATTATTATATAGGTACATATAGCTATGTAATTCTGAATATTCTAAACGTCATAAGTAGACTGCGGATGTTTATGCAAATTTCGAGTTTCACAAATGCAGGTGAGACAGGAAAACCTATCTAGGGATTTATTGCACTTAATAAATATTACAACAAATACCATACTTTGGATATTTTAGATATATTTTTATATTATGTTCTTTTTGTATATTTTAGCCGTATTTAATTTGTCATAAATGCATAAAAATCCGCAGTCTAGTCATAAGAAACGTAGAGTAACTGTCGGAACACTTCTGTTTTCTTTCTAGTAAAGCTATCTATTTTTACGTATGTAAAAATTGTTCTTTTCCAAGTGCTTCATTAAACAGAAAATTATTGTTATTCATTTTTAAGAATTATGAATTCCAGATATATTTGAGATGCCTTTAAATTACTGAATATCTCGAAATTTTTACGTATGTTCTTTTTAAAGTATTTGTTTACAACGGAAAATTATTTTTGTTTCATTACTATTTATTTTTAAGAATGACGAATTCCAGATTCATTTAAAATACCTCCAAATTACTGAGTGCCTCGAATTTTTTCCTATGTTCTTTTCAAAGTACTTGATCACAATAGAAAATTATTTTTGCATATTTGTTATTTACTTGTAAGGATGACGATATTCATATACATCTAACAATAAGACACACTCAAGTTACTGAGTCTCTCGAATTGTCTTAGGACGTTCGAAGGAATTCTAATTTTGAATAATTATCAAAGCGATTCGAAGTTTTATGATGACTGAATTGATTGCTAATTCGTAGGAGAATGAATGGAATGCCCATCGTTAAATATCGTTTTTAATACACATGGCACAAACGATCTGTATACGGTAGCTCTCTACATACTATCGGCTAACTTTAGGTTTGTTTCATAGGGAAAGCGTTTAAAAAAAAATCGAGGGCTGCGATTATTTTTACGCGTAAAACAGTGGCGTAACTTTTGAGTGAGAAGTTTCAATGGAATCTAAGTAGTACAGCTAGTTATTGTTTTTAAGCTGCAATACACGGTAAGATTTCGCGGAAATTCGATGCTCTTCATACAAGTTTCTTTTTACGAAGTTAAATTTAATGATTAGACAACTCAAATGTGCTCTAGTTGTCAGAAAAATTACGCCACTGTCATATCGGATAACATATGAATAATATATATACGTATTTATATATATATATATTATTATTGTTTTGTCGTATTCGATTACAGTTGGTCGCTCGTGATCGACCATGGCTGTTGCCGATTCGACTGAAGAATGTTTTAATTCCCGTTACATCGTCTCACATGTACATAAAATAATTATTATACTTCTTATTATAAATAAATGTCGATATCGGCAGTTTCAGATATCCAAGCTCTTCGGCCTTTTATAACCTGTGAAATTCCTCTTTCCACATCACCAGTATTTCAACGACACTTGAAAACGTACAAAACAATTGAATTTCAAGTGAAATAAGACAGGTGACCTTACATACCTCTAACACGGCAAAGGTCAAATGAATGAGAGTAGGTAATAAATATTGCAGCTTTAAAATTGCGTCAAAATCACAATTTTCACACTAATGTACCAAAGCAGTCAAAATGACTGGTTCTTAGTATTTGGGAAAAATTGTCCAACCTTATAAAAAAGCCATAGATATTCTACCTCCACTTTATAACACATAAATTACTGAATTAATGATATTTTCCACCTTTGAATTCTCATTTTCTAAGTGGCTTATTTAATACATTTATATGTGGTAGATTTAATACTGATAGTTCTAGTGTTAATAAAAATTTATTTATCGCAGATATTTATTTCTTTGATTTCAAAACTTCAGTCGTGTTACCTGAGAACTACAGTTCCAAGCGAATTTTGAGCCACTCAAATTACGCGATTCGAATAAGATTCCATTCTTGAGAATTTAACATTTTGTCCTTTTCGATTACTGATTTTTGTATGCCGTTTTCGTAGGTATGATTAGAATATTTGGAAAAATTATTTTAAAAAATATACACTTTGCAGAGTTGGTTATGAATTTTGTTTTGATCAAAAATGAATTTTTGATATCAACTGTTATTCCTCTATTGATAGGTATTTGGAATTTTCGAAGAAATTAAAGATGGCAATATTTTTAAATTAATAGTTACATACATTGTATAAAACAAAGTTGCTAATAGCGATGACTACTTTCTTTTTTAACCTCTTGCCGTACTATAGCGAATTGGAAAGTAAATTTTTAAGTTTTACAGAATTTATTAAATTGAAAATATCAGTGAGATGCGACACGATAAAATTATTTCTATAATATTAATATTACGTTAAATTATACTATATGTCAGGAATCACTGATCAATGTTTATTTTACTAATTTATTTCTGAGTTATTGTGGAGACAGACACAAAGTAAATGGCACGGCAAGGGATTAATATCAAGTAGTATGATATCATGTGCTTAAATCTTACAGTCCATCTTTAATTATTTTTATTCTTTAATCTTAATCCTTTGCACTCCGAATAATTTTTACTATGAGCTACTAGCTACTTTAGAATTATTTACTCAATAGATGCACATCCGTGGAAAATTGAAAACCTTGGTTTGCTATTATAAAAGAAGCGCATACATTTTAAAATTATGTTTCGTAATATAAAAATATGTAACAATGCCGCCGTTGGAGCGACAACGGAGTACAAAGGGTTAACACGGTAGAGAAGTTTCGACAGTAAAAATATATCGTACTTGACAGTACTATTTCGAAGTTCGAAATCATTTTCTACTCGTTACGGTCTAATTATGAAAATCAGATTGTTTCTTCTTTGTTAAAATTTAATACAGCCAGAGTATTTTCTATTTAAGTATCTATTGAAAAATAACTTTGATCCGAGGTAGCAGAATTGAAGTGCAATGTTATAGCTATTCGCACAAAGATATTTCTGAAAAGGAGGAAAAAAAATGTCATAAATACCAAATTGTAATTTTTTGTTTATGGATTGACTAAAGCAACACGGCCAGGCTCTTCGCGCGTATTTAAAACATAAACATTTCCTAAGTAAAATCCATTTATTATTGTTATTACGGTAATTTCGGTGCAGCTCTTTATTATTACTAACACCGAATAAACAATTCCCACCTTCAAAATTGTTTTTAAACAGATTACTCTTTGGAGGGCGATGAACTCACATATTTTTATATATAAATATACTTATACATATCACACTTGTGAAACAAATAAAAGTAATCTGTGTTGGAGATATGTGACATGTTTATTTATGTTTGACAACACTTATATCTGATTTGGTTTAATGTAACTCTATTTTTCAGGAAAGTGTGCTTAAGTTAGTTTTTGCTAAAAATAGGTTTCCCCTTTACGTATTTCAAATGGCAAGGTAAATGGAATAAAACAGCTTCATGATTTCATTCAGTGTATGGTAATTATACAAACTTTTGAGTATCTCAACACAAGAAGGAACGGACTTGTACCATCTCGAAATACATATAACAGCTCATACATTTAACAAATCTTATTTCGAAAAAAATCGTGTTGCAAAGTACAATGGACAGAAACAGGTAACTTGACTCTCAAATGATCGCAGCAGATAGTGAAAAAATGAAAACAAAAATTCAAACACTGACATTATTTCCTCCTAACATGTCTTCCACGGTACAACTGAATTAAAAAATCTTTTCTCGTTGTTCATCTGATATTCTCGAATCGTATCTTTATTAAAAATTATAACATTACAGTTATATATACCTCATTGTTGTTGAAAATGGTGTAACTTTAATTTTTAGAAAAGTGTGCACAAGTTAGTTTTAATAAAACATAGTTTTTTTGTTCATGCATTTCAAATGACAAGATGAATGAAATAAAGGCAGCTTTATAATTTCAACAAATGTATCATTTTTATACTAACTCTTAAACATCTCAACGCCAGAAGAAATGGACTACCATTTTTAAATAAAACCGCTCGTATATTTAACAAATCTTATTCCGAAAAAATTCGTGTTGCTAAGAACAATGAACAGGGACACGTAACTTGAGTCTTAAACGATTGTTCGCGTTGGAAGAATTGTTAGAAAGACGTATCGTCGAATCATTTAATTTCTTCGACGGTCTCGTTTGGCTGATGCGCCAGCGTAAAAGGACGAAACATTGGCACGCGTTTCCATGAACGAACGCTACCCCGCCGTTTTCGCTTCCCTCGCTTTATTTGCAACGCGATTTCTGCTGACACCGCAGCACGACGATGAATCCATCGAGATGGAACGTCGGTAAACAAAACGTTCACCTCTTTCGTGCAAACCCGCAGGTCGGAATAGATCGGAATAGTTCATAAGACCGTGTATAATCTACGGTGTAAAATCGTTCGTTATTTATTCATTGAAACACGGAAGTAATTCCGTACTTACTAATTGGAAAGATATGCGGATATTCATTAACAGTAAAGTTACATATGTAATTCTGTAGTCACAGAAATCTGAGGAAAAGTAATTTTAAAAAATTTCACTTTTGAAATTTGTTAGATGTATGTCGGTATCTTTGAACTCGGTTCAATTTTACTTTTTTACTTTTTTCAATTTGACTTTACGTTATCGTTTGAAAATCATAAGAAAATTTGAATAGCCACCGCTAGTAACAAAAAGTAGACTCAATAGAGCAAATACTTTACGTTCACTTTATGAAATACAAACTACTGAATTAATCACGTTTCTCATTTTTTGATTCTTCTCTTCCTAAAGTACTTATTTAATATATTCAAATATAGTAGGTTGAACATCAGTAGTTCTACCGTTAATACTAGATCTATTAACTATTAATTTTTTAATATTATTTAAATTCTCAACCAAATATGTCCAAATCAAATAAATGAAGAGCGCATAAGCTTAACACATTAAGTATCGGGTCCGCGAAAATGCGGGATTTTTTGTTTCTTTATACACATACTAGCTGAAAGTTTCCGTGCTTCGCTACGGTTGATTCGAAATTAAAAAAAAACTTAAAATTTCGAATTTTGATAATCCTTTCTTAGTGGGTGCTTATACCCTAGAAGGAACACTCATGCAAAATTTCAAGTTTCTAGATCAAGTAGTTTCGGCTCTGCGTTGATGAGTTTGGCCCATACTTTAACCCCCCAAAACCTCCCCTAAAATTTCGAATTTTTCAAAACCCTTTCTTAGTGAGCACCTAAGACCCAAGGGGAAGGTATGTTCCAAACATTGCAATCCGTTCTGTGGTTTTTGAGATTTCGTGATGAGTGGATGAATGAGTCAGTCAGTCAGTGGTATTTGAGCTTTATGTAATAGATTTCTACATTTCGCAGATCAAAAGATGATTGTCCTTAGAGACTTTCACGTGATACGAAGAATTATGAAGGTGTTAGAATCATTGGATCAGGGGAAAAATTGTTGCGAAAATGTATAAGGTATAAAATAATTTTTTTTTGCTACTTATTGTTCAGAGACAAGCAAATGAAGCCGGCGCTTAATGTGTTAATTCATTCGATCGCTTATAGTCTTTAGAATGATGTCAAGTTATTTAAACCACTGTGATAGATCTATTATTAACCCTTTTAGTGCCGGACGACGACATATCGTCGATAATAGTGCTAACACTGGGCATCGAAGGGTTAATATTCAGTTTCCAATACGATATCAGTAATTTTATGACAGATATTTATAAATACACAGTTTATGCTCCATATTGCGTGTTCTATATGGTACTATCGCCAAATAACAATTCTTTTTTTTCGCAACTACATTTGTCATTAATTCAATCAATTTTTTCGATCGGCACTAAAACGGTTAATACCGTATAATTAGAAGTATTAGCAGCAGACAAAGAATACGCCGAATGCCAAAAGGAATACCGTAAATAGTGTGAAAAGTTACACGCGCCTTGAGCGGTTGTCAGGCTTGAAAGTGGATAAAGTTCTAATGAGGATTTAACTGACTTGTCCGCAGGGGTCGTTTGACAATGGGTTTGTCTTCGACCCTCGAGGCAACCCTCGGAACGAACGTCGCTTGTCATACTGACAGATTGACCGATCGCTCCTTCCAGCAGGTTCTCTTCAATTCTGATGTTACGTTCCGTCTAGTTGGTTTGAAACAGTCCTAATAATACTATGATACATTTAGCTGTCGATCAAGGAAGGTCGTTTAGAGGAAAAATGTCTACGCTTGCCTCATTTATTTCGTAGGATTAACGAATGATTTCTTCAAGTAGACCCATCGTAACGTAACGGAATGATAATTATTATCATTGTCGCTTTAATCATTTTCCATACAGTAACGAGTTACATTCGTGGTGCGGAGAATTGGATAGGAAAATTTCAATTTTTGCAAAACCTAACATATTGGAAATATCAATGAGACGGGTCACGATAAAATTATTTCTATAATATTAACACTTTACCGTCCGGTAGCCGATTAATCGGCTTTTCGGGCTCAACACTTTTGGACTTTTAACTTATTAATTGGTTGCTATGGCAATTAATAAATTATTATTTATCACTGCGGTTAACTTTGTCAAGGATTCAGTGAAGAAACATTGCAATTTTCGAAGAGATATCAGTATCAGGGAATTATTTGCGGGGAAGTGACCGATCACCGTGGGTAGAATGTTAAAAAAATACCGGTCGGTAAAGTGTTAATATTACGTTAAGTTACACTATATATTAACATAAAATGACTTCTGGGAGACGTCATTCATTTCATGCGTCAGCAATTTCTGTATTATTTTTAAAATAATCAATATTTTCATTCGTGCGTCAACAGCACTATTGATTCATTATTTTATAATGTTATTTAACTATTGTCCATTCAATCTGCTTACATGTTACGTAGCAATGCAAATTTCAAAATAAAATGTTTCTAAGCTTGCACATAACTGTCCAGTTGGGCCAAATTAGATAGTATTTTCCGGACGCGTCAAGTTCCATTTTAATTGTATGTCAAGTGGTTAAGAATCACTGAACAATTTTTATTTCATAAATTTAATGTTGAATTATCGCAGTGGTGGTCGCGAAAAAAATCGTGTGACGAGAGGTTAATAACATGTGAGAGACTCGCAATTACGTATCAAATAATTGGATTTTAAATAGCTACATCCAAGTAAATATAACTTCATGCGAAATCTATACCAAAGTGTCAATTAGTGTATTAACGATATAGGATATATTCTTGTTTCTAATCCATTGATATTCGCATTGTGCAAAAGTACTACAATTAGCAAAACAATATTTGATAAGTGGTTCTGGATGGAGACATCCCTCGTCTTCGCGTACTTTCGATTCTCATGTGTGACTGGCCAAAAAAGCGTTTAACGACGAAATAAGTGTTTAGTTTTCGGTTTTCATTCGCAGAGCTCAGGGTTCAAGGGTCAATATGATGGGAATAAGCCGTGCGAGGACACTCTCCCCTTATGCTATACTTCAAGCCAACTTACTTCACTGCATTGGTGACCTATACCTCAGGGGCCTGCCCAGCTTGCTGGCCAGGTACGGGTTTGGCGAACCCGGGGTTACCTGAGCCAGTGGGCGGCAAACCCATAATGGTTCCGCAGGAAAGGAGTTATCAATTCTTCAGTAGAAGAAATCACTTGATAAGCAGTTTGCTCCAATTCATAGAACGTCCCATGTCCTTATGTATTTGTGATTCTAATCGATAAAAAAGCGTTTGACCGGTTGCGTACCACGAGCCACTTTCGCGCTCTTCAGTTTTTGTCTCGAAAAACCCCAGGACATTTTTGGCAAGTATATACCTCAGGGGTCTGACCAGGTTGCTGGTTAGGTGCGGGTTTGGCAAACCCGGGGTTACCCGAGCCACATGGATGAAAATCCCGCAAGGGGTGCAGAGGGATGTTTCTCAGGTGCCTATTCACCTTGTTGGACTGAATCCTGGGATTTTGATCTGGGTTAGGTACGGATTAGATATCGTTTAGGTCCGGGAGCTTAACTCTCAGCGACTCTCACACTCCCTCGGCACGCGAGGGGGTGCACAAACGCATTTCCCTTCTTGAGTAAAAAAAGACCAGGGTTTGGTCTGGGTTTTAGTGGTAATTATATATAACAACTGGCAATTATATTAGGGGTACCGAAAGGTAATCAAATTTTTTTTGCTGGCAAAAAACATTTATTTATTAAAGAAATCTTAAATAATAATCAACAAATTAATTTCCATAATTTTCTAACACATTTTGCCAGCGTAAAGGTAGTTGTGCGATTCCCATTTTAAAAAAGTCCTTCGATTTTTTGTTGAAAAACGTTTACAATTACGTTTTCACTTCTCCAATTTTGATTACTTTTCGGTACCCCTAATATATAAGCACTGGACATATCACATAGACCGTAACATATACATGTCAATCTAAAGTTCTTTTTAAAAGTGAGCAAAAATGTAATCCTTGCACATTGCATTTTCCGTTTTTCCTAGAATTTTGTAAGAGCATTAGCTATGCCATGTTTTCATGTCATCGCTTAACTTTAATTTCATTAAAATCGCGGGGGGAGTTTTAAAACTAAATTCCGCAATTAACCGGTTAAATTGTAACCCAGTGATGACAAGATTGCATCATATAACGTGTATATAAATAATAGTATATAAAGTATATAAGTGTACATAAAGTAACGGTAGCACGAGCATAGTTACTTACTGTTATAAACATTGGCATCGTTTCACATCCTTGCTTCTCTTTCTATTTCATTCTCTCCTTCTCCGCATGCTCCTTTTCCTCTTTTTTTCCTTCTCTCTCATAGACAGATAAGGACTTGAAGGCACAGTAGGGTCGTTTCACGGCTCGAGTTTCACGTTTTATAACTCTTACGAGCACGTTATAAACCCTCGAGTACTCAGCCAGTTGGCAAGCGATAGGTAAGGTAGTCAATGGCGAACGAAGCTCGTAGGTGCTAAGGGGTATCGGACGAAGCGGATGGACCAAGTGCATCGGGGTTGCCATGTTCGAAGGACGAGCCCGTGAGAGGGACGAAAAAAAGGGGCTGTGGAACGAACTAGAGGTGAGACGAGCTTTATTGTCAAGTCACGCCGTCATCGTGGCCTATCTCTATCTACCGCTGTCACCCTTTCTGCGACGGCCCTCTGTAACTTTCCCTCACCCCGTGACGTAGATGTTACCCCTTCGATCTGTATTCAATACGTACGGCTATCCTAAACGTACATTGTCTCGTTCGCCCACCTTTTCGTATCTTGTAAATACTATGTACTCGGAAATAGGCAACCGATTGCTTCTACTTGCCAGCGAAATAGGATAGAGAGCTTGAAATCATCGATTGATAGTTTATCTGTTTGGTTGTCTCTACTTTTTGTACATGTGTGTCGTGGATAATTGTATTGTTGTTCTCCGTATTTGAAAAATGATATGGTTTATAAGTACTGTCACGATTGTAATAACCCGTTAGAATATTACTTGTGACATTAAATTTAAAGGGTTGTTTCCGTGATATGGGTCTAATGAGTTTATTTTAAGGAAAAAGGTTAAAGACTTTTCTATTTTTTGTACATGTTTGTCGTCGATAATGGCCCGAGTCGAAATATTGAATCTCATTTAAACCTTTTACTATCCAACATTTAGGAATTAGAAGTACAAAAATAGGTCTAAATTCAATGTAAAATAAGATCCTATTTAGCGCCTAAAAGTGGCACAAATTTCCCTTTGTGCCATCTTAAGGCGCAAAATAGGAGGTCAATTTCAATCTCCGTTGAGCATTTACATCCTATCCAGTTATTAATGTTATTATTTTTCTTCTTATTATTACTTATATATACTTATATATACATAGTTTTCAAAAATAAATTAGTCAAAATCACTAAAAAATAATGGATTTTTACTCGTTTGCAATTATAAGTGTACCACTATTCGAATTAATGTGATAACTACAATTACAAAGATATAAAAATTCATTATAACGTAATGGTATTAACTAATTTATATGTAAAAAGTATACATGCATATTGATGTAAATTGAAAGGTTATTTATTTACAAAAATTATTGTTTAATCTAGGAGGAGTAACAGATCCATTTCAGGGGATACAGGTATTGGTGATAGCTAAATAGGAGTATCATTTTACTGATTGTGAGAATGAGTTACACGTTTAAATTAGGATTTTTAGTATTCAAAAGTATCATATTAGGTTCAAATAGGAGTAAATGCCATGAAAATAGGTTCAATATTTCGACTCGGGCGTATTGGTGTTCTTCGTACTTGAAAAACGGTATGGTTTAAAAGTACTTACACGGTTGTGATACGATGTTAGAATATTACTTTTGACACTAAATTTAAAGTGGTATTTCCGTGATAGAGGTCGAACGATTTTATTGTATGGAAAAAAGTCGAAGACTTTTCGGTTCCTGAGGATACATCTCTCTAATCTCATTGTCAGTATGGTGAGATGAGAGACGCAGGCTGACTGTATGACTTCGTAGTAGAATTGCAAACTAAAAACTTTCTTATATACAAATTCTGGGCCGTCCATTTAAGGAGTCTAAATTAAAGTGACGTGAGTTTAGAGAATTCTGACTTCAGCCCCTCGGGTTCCGGAAAGGCAGATGTTATTTTTATGGCATCTACTGATAAGTCTGAAATATTCACAAAAAGTGATAAATGACCGAATGTAAGAAGTGTGTCCTGTTTGAGATCAGTGTCACTAAGGATTATATCGTACAAAAATATTTCAAATGATTTGGTATCCAACACGTGGATAATTCTATTGATGTTCCTCCTCGTATTTGAAAAATTGTATGGTTTGTAAGAATTGACACGGTTGTTATATGTAAGTTACTTGTATGAAGGATAAAATAAATTCATTTAATGAATAGTATTATCAGCTGATTGTAAGGGATATGTGGTTAGATCTGGTTAACTGTAAGGAGAATAATGGCTGATCGTAAGAATTGGTCAGACGTTAGACCACTAACGGGCAAACGTTTTTAGGAGCGGATAGAAAGTAGAAATATTATTTTCTGTGGAAAATGTTGCATATGCAAAACAAGGAGTGCCTCCTTAAATGATTTTTTTTAAACAATCTTTTAAAACGCCATGGTTTTTCTAAGCGTTTGCTTAACATTGCGTTAGACTATCTATTCTTTATACATAGTGATCGTCTACTGCTGCATGTGTGAACCTTTTCAAATCAAGCAAATAGTAGAGTATTGAAAGGAAACTTTTTAAACGATTTTTTCATGTTGTTGGCAGAAGTAGTCGATAAATAAAATGATGTGTACTATGATAAATGTTCTGGAAACTATTGGTCCTTCCAATCTGCGATTAAAACAAATTGAATCTGCTTCAAAGGCATTGTATACCTTACCACAGATATGAAAAATTAAAAAATTCATTGTAGAATCTTCAATTCCACCTACGATTTTCTAACTAAATATGTAGATTACTCGGAAAAAGCTTTCGAATCCGAATAACTTCGGTGTTCGATATTCGATAACTGACAATCCATAACACTTCCAACGATTCGTGTAAAATCACGATGAAATGAAGTTTATTGATACGTTATCGAAAGTCGCATTAATGCGTAATAAATGGTACTATCAAACTTATGAAACTACTTTATTCATTTCAACAATGACACTATTGGTTTTTAAGGCTTTAAATAAAAACACTTTTTTTAGATTCAACTAGAAACTTTAGTCTAGAATATATGAGGAGGGTACAGAGTGAGGTTTTTAGATAATTTAGCCAGGTCTAAGGACCCTTCCCGAGTCGAAAAGTTCAGCCTTAAAAGAAACTTCAAATTCTAAATTCTTTTGATTTCTCATTTGCCGCTTAATTATGTATACCATTTTGAACCTCAAAATCCTCAACTAGTGTGTCTACGCGCCTCAAAATCCTGTAAATATGATTTTTAGGAGTTATATGGACTGATCAGGTAAAATTTTTATTCCAATTTAATCTGACATCCCCTAAAAGTATTTCAGAAGTTCCAAGTCTGTCGACTCATATTCTAAAAATAGGGCTTTCAGGAGCAAGTAGGAATTAAATTATCATTTTCTTCCATATAAATTCTAAATCTTCTAAAATCAAATTAATTTTTAGTATATTGAGAATTTTTTTGGACCTAGCTCATTCCACTCCAATTCCAATCCAATGCTAAAACTTCTCATTATAGAATGCTGAGAATTATTTTGGGCTGTATGAAGCCTAAATTGCTCCTAAACTAGGTAAAAGTGGCAAAAAGTAACAAGTTTAAGGCGATTGTGGATTTAAAATTTCCATTCTTTTATATGTAACATATTTTTCCATATTCAGCCTAAATATCCTAAGTTATTTGGTAATTTAGGAGGATTCTGGGCTTAAAATTTTCGACTCGGGTTTTCAGCTTGAGCATAAACAAACTACATAGCGCCATAGCTGCAACCTCTTAAGCATTCCAAGAAGAAATACACAATTGATTTTTGTACGTTCCATTATACTCTATTCGTAAAAGAGAAAAACCAACAGACACTTTGCATTGCGTCTTATTATAATTAAAAAGTAGAAAGTGTTTGGCCATTTATAATTAGGCATGGTAATAAGATGATGTATTACTAAGTCAAACGATCTTTGGCACGGATTGTTTTGTTACGTCTTGTTTACAGCCATTAATCTTTGCTACTTCCTTCGTAGAAGTGATGTCACTGGTCTCAACTATCATGGACCACACGCATACCGGACTCCCGAGATCATTCTACTGCTTGGATTACCAGGTGGTCTGATGTCATCGTTTGATTGCGTACAACAATGTAAAAGTTTACACGTGTGTAGTAGCAACAGAAAGTAAAAGATAGAGAGCAGGAGAAAGAGACAAAGGAAAGAAAGTTTAGTGCGTGAGTTTTATTTGAATATTATTGAAATATGTAAAAAAAGATGTTTCAAGGTAGCTATTTATTATCAGATAAATTTAAGTTGTGTATGTTAATTCTCTAACTGCAATGTGACATGGCTTGAATCGATTAATGTTGATATCACGTGAATTATATTTTTGTGGAATAGAGACTTCATCTGTTTCTTGTGGAGCAAACTTGGTGTTTCACCACTTTTTCTATTTAATCAGAGTGAGCTTATAGAATTTATTTGCTCGGCTAAGATAAAATTTTCTAAAGAATTACTATTAAGTCTCTCAAGTAGGAGATGACTAATTATTTCAAATATTACACAATTAAGAAAACAAAAAATATCGGAGTTGCAAATCTGCGGCCAGTTTGACCGGGAGTTTCTACACTCTTGAAAACTTCAAATCAGGCGAGCCACAGAGTTATGGGTCTTCTAACTTGAGAGCATTTAGAAAATCAACGAACAATATGTACAGTTGTAAGAAAGTATCAGTTGTTTCTCTAATTTTACGACTAGTGACAATCTCAAAGTGAAACTAGTAACGGTCAGACTTTAGAATTTCTTTTCCTGTGTGCTTTTTCGGCTTCAATGCTAAAAATACCAAGGCGGTCAAAATAACCGGTACCCAATTTTCTTTAAAAATACCCCAAATTGATAGGAGAGCCATACAGAAAATATTCCACGTCTACTTTATAAAATAGGAACGAGCTAACTGATTATCTTTTTCAAGTCTTCATTTCTGTTCTTTCAAGATACTTATATAGTATATTTAAAACGTTGAAGGCCATGGAGGTTATCAGTAACCGGTGCTATTGACTTCAATGAAATTTTGTATGACTTTTGAATTGTAATCTATACGAAATATTGGAATTAAAACGATAAAGTTCTGCTGACTATATATCTACTTGTGTCTACTTTCTGCTTTGTGAAGCTGGTATTTTAATAGTAAAACTTTCAGTTTAGTAAAAATGACGAAACTAGCCAAATACCGACAGCGTTTAACGTATTAAATATACTAGATATAAAACCAGTAGTTCTAGTATTAACAGTTGACGGCATTCCTCCCAATATTTGCCATTTCACATAGGTTTCTCAACCACCGAAATTGGAACGCGCATTTCAACTCCTTGCGCACAATAACGAGTAACACTCGTGACGCCATAAATAGAATAGTAAACTTTGAAGTTCTCCAAAAACTATGAAATAAAAAACATCAGTGAGTCTCGAAACGAATAAATTATTTCTACGCTATTAACCCCTTGACGTACTATAACGAGTGGTACTCGTGATGCTATAAATTGGAAAGGAAATTTTCAAGTTTCACAAAACCTATTAAATTGAAAAAATCAGTGAGATGCGACACGATAAAATTAGTTCTATAATATTAATATTATGTTAAATTATACTATGTCAAGAATCATTGATTAATGTTTATTTTACTAATTTAGTTCTGATTTATTATGGAGGCAGTCACAAAGTAAATGACACGCTAAAGGGTTAATATTTAGTAACATTGAATTAATTTATCTATCGTTCAGTTAAACGCTGTATGAGAAATCGGAGACGAATTATTATTTCAGCAATTAATTTCAATTTTTCGCGCATTCAATCAGAAAAAAATCGTACGGCAAAGGGTAGCAGAATAAATTTCAAAGAAGGGTGGAGAGATTTGAACCCGAACCCACCGATACATTACCCTTTTGCTCGAATTAATATTTTTTAATTTCTCGAAATTAAACCTCATCATTCCTTATTGCACTTCAACGAGTCATTCCACCCCTTTGCTACCAAGGTAAAACAACTTTTCCTTCGCTCCGATAAAAGACGTCCCTACACGACGCGAAATGGAAAAGACTTTCAATACGAAATCGGCGATCAAAAGAGGAGTGCAAGACGAATGAAACGAAAACGGATAAATCAATCGGTTCCTCTCATTTCGTCTGGCTGCTTTAAGCCGATGACGTCACGTTTACTCTCGCCGCGTGCAAAAGGTGGAGAAAGGGAAGATTTGGCGACGCCAGCATCTTTCACTTCTGATGACGGTGTAGGTTCGAGGTGGTTGATGACGCGGCACATAGGTTATATCCGTACCTACATACAACCACATACACATACAAACGCACATGCTGAAGACATCACTGTATGTATATCAGCACACAGCCAGAGACGTGATCCACATTCACCGAATAAACGAATGAACGAAACGTGCAGCGAGATGCGGAACTAAGATCACCAAGACGTCGGCTACCTTGACCTAGTCTTCTAGACGATTGTTGATCTATGCTGAATGGCTGTATCGCACTTTATTGACAACACAGACAGATATTCTTGAAATAATAAGTATACAGGTAGAAAATACCAATATGATACTACTGTATATTTATTTTTATGTGTTACGTCTATTGATTAGTCGAAGTTGACAGTAGATGTACCAAGTGGTTCAAAATGACTTGTACTGAATTTTTTTAAAGATGTTGCTAAAATTTCTAAAGCTGTACCAGGCTTAACCCCTTGCGGTCCGAATTATTTCATTAATTTGGTAGTGAGATGAATAAAATTAATTTTACAGTATTTCCTATCACTGGTGATTCATTTTTTAAAATAAAATCAATAACTATAGATATTGATGGGCATTTAGGTGATATTGCAAAATCATTATGAAATTGGAGAGTCGATATTAAATTATCAGAAAATAAAGTCAAGTGAAAATCTATGTCGAGTACTGCTCGATGTAGGACTGCAAAGGGTTAATTTTTTACATCTACCTTGTAAAACGTGGGGGATTAACCCTTTCCCAGTGAGGTAAAGTTACGAATTTTGGCCCAAAAAATGTCTAGTTTTTTCTATGTTCGAAAAAACGTCACGCATGCAAACTAAACTATGTTTCCTTCTTTAGTTAGAATAATCTTAGAAAACAGCGGAAGTAAAGTATCTAGTCATAGACTTACAATTACATATCTTTGGTAGACTAAACGAGATAAACCGTTTGTTATTTGATGCTCCGCCCGTTAATGTCACGGGAGACACTGTCAATGCGTTAAGTCAATTTACTTTCTAGCACTCTCAATTTCATTCTCCTTCTTTTGAAGTATTTATCTAGTATCTTTAAATATACTGCATTAATAACCGGTAGTTCTAGTGTTAAAGGCGGAAGTAGTGAGAGATGATTACTCGTGGGAAAGATTGAATTTTGAGGGTGTTGATGTAATTATTTAAGAACGTTGGGAGTAATTTTATAGGCGAATAATATAATCGCAAAGTAGTTGAGGATGTCAGTTTTATGTTAACATATTGAACGCCATTGATATTTCACTCGTTTTATAAGTTCTACTGAAGTTATACATTTTCTATTAGAATCCCATTTTTGTAAAGCAGAAACTGTAAAGATACAAATAGATATATATCATATTTTTGAACACCAGTATTTAAATATTGAATGTGTTAGAAAATTCGTAAATATTACAATTTCAAAGTTAATCGGAGCTTCTTACGTGCTGTCTTACTTTGCATTATCAATTTGCACGCCAAGATGAGTAGTTATGTTAATGAAAGCAGTATAACGACCCTGAAGAAAGCTACCCTGACCCAGTCGGACAGTTGGGTCGTCAAAAAGAATCGATACTCGCTAATCAGATCAAACTACCCTTCCTTCTACTACCGATCGACCACGTACGTAATCGGCGACTGTTGTCCATTAATACTTTACGGTATTTTTTTCTCAATACAATCTTAAAATTTCTCTGTCCTAAGCAACGTTCCATATTTTGAATTTTTCATCGACTCAAATTCCAACACTATTCAAATACAATTTCGACGCCATCACTAAAATTTTTCCACATAATTCATGAAACATATAGCTAACTATTAATACTTCCACAGATTACTTATAGTCATTTGCAAACGTGCAACAATTTAAATTTAATATTCTATATCCTTGCATGAACTTATTCTTGTTGACAACATTTCAGAATATATTCGACAGGTATTGAGAGAGAAATAGATATTGAAATTTAATCTAGCTAATGCCAAATGTATCGAGGAAAGTTGGCCAGTTCCATTCTACAATATTTTTTCCTCAATTTAGGTAATAGTAAAAACGACTTGTACCGTAGCCAATCGGTATAATAAGTCACAAATTATCTCGCACAATCGGTCTGTATTGTATTACCTCTGAAGAATAGGAACAACTATGGACACTGGCCTTTCTTCCGTCGATCGATCTTTTTTTATTTCTCGTCCATCGTTCTTACATCGAATGTACGGTCGTCCGACGTCCATGAAGGGAACGGAGCTAGTTCCTTCCTAGGCGTACACCGATGGTGATTTAGTGAGATCCGATCTGCGAGTAGAGACCAAAGTCCGATCAGCTGGACCATAAATATTAGGTGTTTTTTCCCCTACACGTATGTGTACATACGTACACATTTACGCGCTTATACGCATGGAACATTTTTCCCTTCTTCTTGTTCCCCTTCTTGCTCGGGTACAATGTTACCTTTGACCGTAGAAGTCAAAGCTACGTGCCTACGAACGCATTTTTCTTCCCGTTATCGTACGTCTCTTCTCGAATTTCTTTCAATTTCGCGAAGCGTTGGAAAATCCTTTCCTGCACTTTTCCTTATTCTTTGCGTATACTTTGACCTTAGATTTTCGTGGTACTTTCATGACGGTACTATTAGCCCTAGAACTACCGAGCAAGTCAAAATGACTGGTTCTCAATTTTTTCAAAAAATTCTCCATCTCTATATGAAAGTCATACAGCAAATATTCTATGTTAACTTTATAAAACACAGATTATCGAATCGATTATCTTTTTCACCTCTTAGTTCCTCTGTTTCTAAAGTACTTATTTAATCATTTTAAATATAGTGTATTTGCAATTGGTAGTTCTAGTGTTAATGATGATCAATAAGACAAAAAAATGGTAAGATGTTGAAAGTCATCTGTATTTCTGTAGTTTTATAATTTCTACGAAAAGGGAAATTGTTGTATTAAAATCACATATTGAGAGAGCAGATACGTTAAAAGTAAAATTAGATTTATGTTGAGCTACATTTTGTTTTTTTAACGTCAATATTTAAATATTAAATGTAATAGTTAGTTCGCAAATATTATTTATTAATTGTCATAAGAATTTTCATAGAATTCAATAGTGCCGGCCGTCGATGACCTCCATGATTATTCAACATCGTAATAATAAGTTTCACTAATTTCAATTACCAACATCGATACGTGGAAAATAATTACCGGTCGATGAATATTCTTTAACCGTTTGCGTACCACGAGCCAGTTTAGCGCTCTTCAGTTTTTGTGTCGAAAAACCCCCGGACATTTTTTCAATGTGGACAAGTGAAGGAAGACTTTGTTAAGAAATTTTGTTAAGAGTGCATCAGGTTTCTCTTTCATAATATAAAATAATTTCAAATTAGGCTACAAGCACGAGAAGATTTTTCTTGTTGTGCACTACATAAAATGAAACACCAACTTTAGCTTATTTTGAAATAAAATCTTAAGAGCGCGAAAGTGGCTTTTGGCTTTTTTCGAAGTAATTTTTCAAAACTCTCCCGGTATTCAAACGGTTAAGATGCCGTAATTCTTCGGATCAGTATAGCACAACGGTGCGCAAATGTGGCTCTTCATTGAGCCAAGTGCAACTACCATTAAAATTTCAATTTTACTTTTTTAATAAACAGTTTTCATTGCGCCTATGCACAAACCGTACGAGTCAGCCCGCTTGTTGAAAGAAGTAGTAGCCGTAATAGGAATTCATTTCTTTATTACACTTTCCATTAATGAATATATTTTTATTATATTTGCTTCGTATTTTTTTCTTTTTCATAATTATATTTTTTATAATTGTTATTATGTTCTCTTATTACACTTGTGATAGTACTAAATAAAGCTAAATAAACTACGTGACAAATTTTGAATGTTGTGTATCTACGTGTGCCTTTATAAAATATTAAAAAAACGGATTGCGGTTCTCTTTGACCTCGTATGTGCCCACCCCTAGTATTTAACCAATTAGCTGTGTTTCACGAGTATACTCGTCATGCGTAAAAGCTACCACTGATTATTTAAATTGTAATTTTGACGAAAACTAAAATATATTCGTAAATTTCAAGATGTTTGCAATATTTTGAGGCCATGCCGAAGTAAAACGAATAACTAAAGGGTATAAATAAGTAATTTGAAATAGATTTATCCTCATCTTTCGATTTTCGTGATTCAAAATTCTAAAGAATTTTCGCCACAGTTAACTGGTAAATATGTATTATTACATTACGTTACCTTATTACCCTACATTTTTTTCTATGCAAATTTTGAATTACTTACGGGGACTGTCATGTCTTTGAAGCATAGAAATCGTGCAGAAAGACCGCGCAAAGACGAAATTAACGAAATGAAAACTAACGACCAGCGATAAAAGATAGTCTAAAAGTCGGTGGTTTAATACCCTGAAATTGCGAGCGCTCAGGGCTCCGGATATTTACCAATTATAGTTATCACAGGGTGGTTGGCAAATGGAGGTGGAAATAACGGGTGGCCCCCGTTTCCGAGGCGCTAGCTTAACTACACTTTTATAGCGCTTCTCGACTTTAAACGGATAATTTTTATCCGCTAAGCCTCAACCGTAGATTCTACCTTCGTCCAACCCGTCGACGAAGGGAAAGACGAGTACGGAGGGGGTGACAGTACCGCCCTTGATGTCCCAGGCGACCCCTCATAAAATTAAGTCAAACAGCTCCTGCAACCACTCGTTTTTCCCCGTTCCCGTTAAGAGGAACACCGAAGCAATGCTGGCTGCGCTAACTGTAGAGAGGGACGCGTCTGCAATTGCTCAGAGTGACGCTGATGACACCTTTGCAGAAGTCACCAACTGTGGCTGATGAAACGTTATATTCTTTAACAAAATTTTACATTTGTGCAATAGTCCTTTTATTTTTATTTGTGCTATTTATATTGAAAAGTAGCACAAGTCTCATTCTCCTTATGTTGATATATTTGAGAATTCGTACAAAAGCTTTCATGCTATTACATGTAACGGTCGAACTTTCTTGGACGAAATCGTGAGGATGTTTCATTAACACTAACCGTACGAGCAGATTATGGATACTTATTCTTACAATGGTAGAATCTATGACCGGTTATGAAACAATAATAATACCTTCCTGAAAGAAATGCAGATGACTGTCAACTTCACCCTCTTCTGTATCATTTGTTTTGTGACTGCGAGCGCAATAACTCAGAGTTAATTCCTGAAATCAAATTGTGGATTCTAAGTTTGATTGATAGTATAGAAATAGTTTGACCGTTACGTGAGCGGATATTTTCAATTGAATAATTTTTGGAAGACTTCAAAATTTCCTATGCCATTTACCGCATCACGAGTGTCACACGTTGTTGTAGGCTAAGGGATTAATATAGGAAACAACATGTGAAATAATCTTTACTTGATAAAAATTATATCTTTTCAACTCATTAAACCGGTCATTTGACCGACTATGAAGAGGTTAAAGTTAACTTTACCATTTGAAATGCGAAAAGAAGAGGCATGTGTTTAGTTGAAACTAACTTGAACGGACTTTTCTCAAAAAAGGACTTATGCCACTTTAAAAAGTAATGGCCTAATTGTGAAGTAATTATGCAAGTGGTGCAATCGGTGAAATATACGATTTTTGTATTATCTTTCAATGAAATTTAAACCAAGGTATTTTTGTTTGTAAACAAAGATACATTTGTTTGTAAACTATACTTTTCAAACAATGTACGAACATGTGATTGTCTTCCTCAATAAATTGTCATTTCACTTGATAAAAGTGAAAAGATAAAAATTCTAGAAAAACTTTAAAAGCTATCTTCGATGAGGTCCAAGCAACAAAGAACTGAAAATATTTTGTAAGAGAAAAAGAATAGCTACGTTTAAAAGAAGGAACCTTATCGACGACACAAAAACATATAAATCAATAAATCTATCCTGACAGACTGTTACCAATTAAGAGTAGAATATGTTCCTACAAGAGAAAATGACACTTCCACACATTTTAACCCCTTGTCATACAATAACGAATGACAATCGTTATACAGTAACTGCGATAGCATATTTTTAAGTTTTGCAAAATCTATTAAACTGAAAATCTATTTTAAATGAAACAAATATCGATGACAGCATAATTAAAACTATCAAATGTAAGTAAATGAGGCGCGATACGATACAATAATTTCTACAATATTAACATTACATTAAATTACACGATATATTAAGAATTATTAGCCAATTTTATTTTACAAATTTAATTTTCAATTATTCCGAAGCCAGTCACAAAAGCAATCATACAGCAAACTGTTGACACTTTAACGACCGGTATTTTTTTAACATCCCATTCATTTCTGACCAGTCACTCGGTCGTAAATACTTCCCTAACACCGATATCTTTCCAAGAATTACAAATTCTCGTCATCGAATCCTTGGTACAGTAAACTGCAATGATAAATAACAATTTATTAGTTGCCCTGGAAGCTGATTAATAACTTAAAAGTCCAAAAGCGTTGGGACCGAAAAGCCTATTAATAATAGAACGACCGACTTTAAATTTGTTACATTTAAATATATTAAATAAGTACTTTGGAAGAAGAGGAATCAAGGGGTGGAAAATATGATCGGTTTGATAATCTGTGTTTTATAAGATCAACTTAGAATTTCTAGTCTAGGACTTTCCTATCAACTTAGGGAATTTTTGGAAAGAAGTGTGAACCAGTCATTTTGACTTGCTTGGTCGTTCTAGTGTTAATAGGCTACCGGTCGGTAAAGTGTTAAGTAGATAAATCTATCCGCGAACATTGAAATATTTCGTTTGTAATTTGTGAATATCCAGAAGCAAATCTTACACGATCTCTGCACGCCGTAAATTGCAAGATGAAAAATAATATTCGCGGAAGTTTGACAACATTGATCTTCAGTCCTTAAGTCCTGCTCAATGGCAGGTTACAGAATCAGGGTGTAGGGTAGACGATGTGAAAGTTCTTCCCCTTTCGGTCAAATGAAATTACTTTTATCGTCGTAAGAGACGACGATTCAATTCACAGTCGTTCATGCGAGTCACAGCCAGAAAGAATCGGCGCGCTCCGTTAAAGGCAGATTTGATCGTGTTTTTCGGCATTGCCCCGTACATAACTCCTTCTTTCTTCCTTGCCTTTTCGTGCATCGGTCGACAGTCATCATCGTGATTGACGAGTGATACCGTTAACGAATTCAAGAGCCCCCCGAGGTGTGTGCGATCTGCCGGGATGATCTTGTTAGCTGTCACCATTGTATCGCACGCTTCGACCAGCCGTCCTTTCGTGATTTCTAACAATATTAGTGGATCTTCGTAGACCGTAATCTGGTAATGTAAAACATAGCTGTAGCTGGAAATCGTATCGTTAATAGAAGTCGAATATAGATCATTGAAATTGCCACATCAATCCGTCCCTAATTACTGTTATCGTTAGCTCAAGATTATTATTTGGAAATTTTATTTTTTATTTATTACTTTGGATAATATTCTTTTATCTCAGTATGACGACAGATGTGCAAATGTCAGTCAGATTGCAAAAAGATGTCGATCGCTAATTACTGTTATCGTTAGCTCAAGATTATTATTTGGAAATTTTATTTTTTATTTATTACTTTGGATAATACTCTTTTATCTTAGTACGACGACAGATGTGCAAATGTTAGTCAGATTGCAAAAATATGTCGATCGCTAATTACTAGTGTCGTTAGCTCAAGATTGTTATTTGTAAATTTTTTTCTTTTGTATTACTTTGGATGGTGTTATTTTATCTTAGTACGATGGCAGATGTGAGAATGACAGTTAGATTACATTAAGATGTAGAATGATTTACTTTACAAGTGTCATATTGATTGTGAATCCATATAATTTAAGTTTTACTTCGTCCAATGGAAAGATTGCACAAGCATCCCTCCAATAAGACGAGAATTTTCTTAAAAATTTCAATCATTTCAATACGAAGCATTGAAACGTCCATTTCTTGCATCAAGAATTTATTAATAACAATGTAGAAACGACATAAAGCCTCCAGCTTTATTTACAAAATTTTACGAACCCAAAACAAAAGCGTCTTCAATCGATACCACGTTCGGAGGTCAATGTCACAGGGTTACATCAAATCTATCGACATTTTTTATCGTGGACGTAAAAAAAAACATTCTAAATTGAGTGACCGAATTCAAAACAGGGTGAGGAAGCATATTCTTGAGATGAGCCGCTCGAACGTCCTGGAACACGATGTTCCGTAAAACGAGAGGGATGATTGCAGGGAGAAGAAGGTGGTGTCCAGGGGGTAGCGGTTCTCGCGCCGTCGCTCTTCACGAGGTTCCCATAGCACGGGGAATACCTATCCAGTTGTAGGGTTGGCCTCGTACTCCTCGTTGGAGTCGAAGTGTCTGGCGCCACTAGCTCCGCCTACTCACGATACAACCTTCAACCCTCAACCCTCCCAGACTCCCAGTGGCCAGTTATTATTATCATTGTACCGGCGTACCGACCCCCTTTCATCTGCCACGTCGACTTGCCACCTCTCGAGGATGCTCGTCCTCTCCAGAGGGTCACATCGAAGTCACTCTATATCGTGTGTTTTTGTAGAGATCGTACGAGTCGTTGGAAAAGTATAATACCAACGATGGTGAAACTTGGCTCGCGAGTTCATTCGGTTTTGTCTCTTACATTAGAGATTCTGTTGCTCGTCGAAATACCTTTATATGAGCCATTCACTTGCCAAATCTCTATAAAACCTGGAGTGGAGAAATGTAATAAAATAGTATTCACTCTTTTTCAAAATTCTCTTCAAATTATCGATATAAAAATTATTCAATTTTGTCTCTTGCATTTGGGATTCTGATGCTCGTCGAAATAGCTTTATATGAGCAACTCACTTGCCAAACCTCTATAAAACCTGGAGTGGAAAAATGTAATAAAATAGTATTCACTCTTTTTCAAAATTTTCTTCGAATTATAAATACAAAAATTATTCGGTTTTGTCTCTTGCATTAGGGAATCTGTTGCTCGTCGAAATACCTTTATATGAGCCTCTCACTTGTCAAATCTCTATAAAATCTAAAGTGGAAAAATGTAATAAAATAGTATTCACCCTTTTTCAAAATTTTCTTCAAATTATTATATAAATACAAAAATTATTCAATTTTGTCTCTTGCATTAGGGAATCTGTTGCTCGTCGAAGTAGCTTTATATGAACCACTCACTTGCCAAATCTCTATAAAACCTAAAGTGGAAAATTGTAATAAAATAGTATTCACTCTTTTTCAAAATTTTCTTCAAATTATAAATATAAAAATCATTCGCTTTGTGTCTTGCATTAGGGAATCTGTTGCTCGTCGAAGTAGCTTTAGATGAGCTACTCACTTTCCAAATTTCCACGTTAAAATCACGTTAAACGTCTCCGTAAAATGTTAGTTGGAGGAAAATGAATGTTGGAAAAAAGTAAACGGGATTGCAGTAAATTTATTTAACAGAAACTGTTATAGCAGCAATGAAAAAATGTAGTTGTTTAGGAAATACGAGGGTTGGTAATAGTTTCATTTTTTTACAAATTGTCATATGCATGTAGATTTTAACATCGCAATGGTAGATTTTGAAATAAGTGAAGAAATATTTCTTACAATTAGAAGGTCATTACAGGTTCTCACAATGAGTACTGAATAATCAATTGATAATTAATTATTATGAGTACTTGTGATAGCGATTGGAGTCATTAGATTCAAAGGAGTAGAACTAGAATTTTCTGATTTCGAGATCTTTAGAGTTTTTCGTGACACGGGTTAAGCTTTGTGCAAGGAATTAACTATCAACTTCGTGTAGTTCAATTACTTATCATTTTTACAAAGTAGTTCCACCATATTGTAGTATATATCAGTGCAAAACAAAGCAAGTGGTGAGGTGTGTTCTTCTTTTGGACGTATTGTTACCCATATAACAAGACCTTCTTTATGCATTGTTCGCAGCAAAACCATTTTTCGAATATTCGTAAATTTTTAATATTTCAAAATTAAAATTTTCTTCTTTACATTGCAGTTGAAAATTTAAGTTGAGAAATATTAATATATATAAAATTAAAATAATGAGAGTCGCGGAGAACATAGTTATACGGTAATGTGGAAAATTTACTAATTTGTTGACGGAATATTGATGATTATTTATATTTTTCTTGTTTATGAAAATATGTATTTATGAGATAGTAGAGAGAGTAACTTCGATTCATGACCATTTCATGGATGGTTCGCGACAACTCGGCTTCACCCGCGTTTCGAATTGTTCGAAGGTTAAATGTCTCGGCAATGATTTACAGGGACAAGAAGAGAAAGATACGAATCTATCTGCGATACATTCATCAACTCGGTAGACACCGAAAGAGATCGTTGTACGTTAAAATTTGTATGATTCTATCGGTTATTTACTACAAAGAAACGATTAACGATGAAAATTATGCAAATTATTTTGCAATAAATGAATAGAAAACCAATCAGAAACCATAGATTCCAAATAATAATATTAAGTAAGATTAGCAAACTTTTTCAGAAATTATGAAAAAAATAACACTATTTGACATTAGATCTACCGATTAATTCAATATATTTAACCCCTTGTAGCCCCTTGTGACATTTCTGTAACAAACTAAAAAAGATTCTACAAATTCCATACGGACCATATTTATTCCCTTTTAACTCATTGTATCATCACTGCTACATACCATACTATCGAAACAATACACCATCTTACGCAGAGATGCCGCTAATTAGTATATTACTGCAAATTAATTCTGATAGTTCGGTTTTTATTTATTTTAGAATTTATGATCTGGGTTACAAGGGGTTAAAATTGTCAAATAACTTTGTCTCAATCAAATAAGTGAAGGGGGCAAAAAACTTGATCGATAAAATCGCTTATATTCTTTAAGATAAACGTAGAAAATTGAAAAAGAAACGGCGCCAGGAATTTCAGGAACATTTTCAAAATATTCAGTGCAAGTAATTTTGACCAAGTAGATCTAGTATTAAAAATTTAGACGTCAGACATAAATTTTGGAAGTATTACAAATGTACGAAGAAATACAACTTTTACGAAATAACAAATTGGATTGCTATCGTAAAAAATTGCTATAAGTATTACTGGAAAATTCACATTCATATTGTAACAGATGTAGTGTACAATTAAAAAAACAGTAGTGTAGAGCTCCTAGAAAAATCCAGTCTATCCTGTGGAACATCTGCACGGCACACGCAGAGCCAATATGAATCGCGGAGCTCTTTAGCATTTTTATGCGAACTGCAGCTGACAGTTTATTTTATTATATCGCTAGGCGGCTGCCCATCGTCCATCCTCCAGAAGAATTCATAAGTCAAGTCCTACACAATCTCCGGACAGCAAGCGATCTGCCTGTCTTAACCCATTTCTTGATGGCTCTTTACTGCTGTCGACACCGTACGACCAATGAATCAGTCATTTTTACAGGCAAAATTATAAGTTATTCCATCTCCGTAATGAAAAAACAATACAATACACATCAAGCTAGAGAAAAGGACATTGTTTACGCAGAAATGTCCAATTTGATAGACTTTGCAAAATTTGAAAATTTTCTGTACCACTTAACGCATCACGACTACCACACATTATTGTAGGGCAAGGAGTTGATACTAGAACTACCCATCAAGTTAAAATGACTGATTACACAATTTTTCAAAAAATTTTCTATTCTACATCTATCTTATGACATATAAATTACTGAATTAATCATCTTCTCGACCTTTGATACCCCTTTTGTTAAGTACTTATTTAATATATCTAAATATAAAAGCCTTGACACCAATATTCCTAGTGTTAACGTATACCCAATACAAATTTTCTAAATTTCTACATCCATCTTGTAAACCATAAATTACGGAATTAATCATCTTCTCGACCTTTGATACCTCTTTTCTAAAGTACTTATTTAATATATTTAAATATAAAAGGCTTAACACCGACATTTCTAGTGTTAACGTATACCCAATATAAATTCTCTAAATTTCTACATTCATCTTATAAATCACAAATTACTGAATTTGTCTGAATCTTCTCCACCTTCGATACCTCTTTTCTGAAGTACTTATTTAATATATCTAAATATAAAAGCGTTGACACCAGTATTTCTATTGTTAACATATCCCCAATGTCTCATAAACATTCAGCCATCACATACCAAAGAAACTTGCAAAATATATCAAAATCACCCGAGTAACCCTCCACTCATTCTACAATAATAAAATTAACAACAATCACTCGACAATGCTTCAGCAAGATCTAAAAAATCCTCAAATACGAGGATTTCAAGAAATGATTTCAAACAACGAAGTTTTACGAGAAAGCCCTACACTTTCATCGACGGCTGTACTGACCGTCACGATCAGCTTCGGATCCTGCCAGGGAATCAAATTTACGAGGATCGTCCTGCGGCCTCTTGGCAGGGAATTCACGTAAACTACCGTGCAGAGGCTATCGGCGTGTCCCGTGGACTTGCACTCGATTAGCATGACAACGCTATTCGGTAGTAGAGTTCTTACTCGCGTAGAGCGACGCGCGTGTGCGTATTTGGGGCGGAAGGAGGGTTGCTTACGAGAGAGGGGGTGGTCGGCTGTCAGACAGTATTTTTTATCTAGTCACGGTCAACTGGCTGATCGGCTCACCCGCCCATTATTAGCGCAGCACACAAACCTCGCAATCGGGGTCGTACTTGGCCATTGTCAGTGGCCGCGTGTGCGTAAGTAAAAGGTCTGCTGTAGGTTACATGTGTGTGTATGAGGAAGAAGAGGAAAGAATGGAAGAAAAAGTAAGATAGGAAGAGAGAAAACTGGCCCCTATGTCCATCTACGTAACGTCGGTAGCTTATGGGCCACCTAGCCTCGGAGCAATAGCCGACCATGTTCCTCGAAGGGTG
Source organism: Cerceris rybyensis (assembly GCA_910591515.1). NCBI lineage: Eukaryota > Metazoa > Arthropoda > Insecta > Hymenoptera > Crabronidae > Cerceris > Cerceris rybyensis. The sequence goes on from OU342793.1 coordinate 11,902,729, forward strand.
AACACCCCTTGGCCCCTTTCCCTCCCGAAGGTTTTATCTTTTAGTATTATTGCGCGATCGCCACACTGGCCACCCCTCCATCGAAGGACAGAAAGAACGGGAGAAGAAAGTGCTAGTGGGACATTCGAAAAGGGAAGAAAGAACTCGTACCGGCTGCGATCTACGAACTGCCGATTCGAGCGACAAGGAAGTTTCTCATTAGCATAAAGACGACGATTCGTAGTTCCCTATCACTCGCAATACTGGTTCACTGGATCTTCTCGAGATACGACTGACTTTTGGATACTTTTCGAAATATCTGACTAACACACCTGTATCTCGATCGTCGAGCGATTGGGTTGATTTTTATGAAAGAGAAAGTGGAATTCATCGAATTTTACACTTTTAACTGAACCACTAAGCAAATTAGGACGACTGATTAATCATTTTTTATAAAAATTCTTTAAAGGGGACAAGTAGAGGAGATATTCTATGTTGATCTTTGAAAACACAAATTACAGAATCGGTGATTTTTTCCAATCATTGATTCCTCTTTTTCCAATGAACTTATTCACCCCTTTGACTGCAACGAGTGGTACTCGTGACGCGGTAAAGGGAATAGAAAATTTGTAATTTTCTAAACACTATTAAATTCAGAATATCAATCGATCACGAAGCGGTCAAATTATATTTATACTATTAACATTGTATTCAGTTATACGAAATATCAGAAGTTACTGAGAAATTTGAACTTCAGGAATGCGTTCGGAGTTATTTAACCCTAAGAAATCGCGGTGGAAAGGGTTAATACATTGAAATATAATAAATATAACGCTGGTAACTCTAGTGTTAAGGAAAGAATATCAATTTCTCATATTTTTAATATCTTAAACTTCAAACACTTATATTAATGTATTCACAAATTTGTTGAACAGAGAATTACGCGTATCAGCAAGTTCAACACAGAATAAGCATAATCGTTAAATTGATCGTGATAAGTTCTTGAAGTAAAAAGAAAGATTCACGTTAGAAGAACAAAGTGAAGAGCATTATGAATGTTGAGAGGATCGATCTTCTCAAAGAAGAGGAATCCGGAAAAAGTGGATATACGAGAAACCGTAGTTAGACGAGGTGGAATAATAACGGGTGGGTTCGTACTTTGGGATATATCAATGAGATTCAATATCGAAATGATCTGATAGCCGTGTGTAAGCATGCGTGCACGCATTGGGGACTCCTCGTTTGCGAGGGATCTTCGTGTACATAAGTTACACATATATGTAGCCACCATAAAGATAGCGCGTATCAGATAGCTCAAGCTACACAAAAGGAGATGGAAAGAATTTTTTTTCCTTTCGCTCATATTGGCATACATCCAAAGAATACCCCGATAGCCGTTTGGTTTTCTTGCAACACTTTCGCTTAACGTCTAATTTTTCCTTCTATCACAGCAATTTAACTTTTGACTGTTGATAATCTATACATGTTGAAATTGTGGGAAACAATCGAATATATTTCATTACTTTCAGCGGGAAGTAAATTCTTAACACAGAACTATCAAGCTAGTTAAAATGATTGACTTATTTTCTTGAAATATTTCTCAACTTTGTAGTTGAGCCACAGAGTAAATATTCCTCATCTATCTTGTGAAAGATAAATTATTTTTCCGGGCTTTCTCTTTTTAAAGTTCTTACTTAACACGATCGCGGACGTGAATGATATAATATTAATCTCACGCCAAATGATAAAGCAGATTGTAATTAATTAAATTAAATGTAACTTTAATTTTGTGTAATTGGTGTGTATTTTAAAGTAATGGTCAAATGATTCATTGAATATTTTTATACCATTTCATGTTTTCTCTGTGTTATATTTTTTAATGTTACTTAATACATTGAAATATAACAAATTTTATAACGATAGTTAAAGTGTTAACTCAAAACTACCGTCGTGACGAAAATAAACGTGTAAATTTGAAAATTGCGGGTTACATTTGAGTCATCGTTACCTCCGCAAATTTTCTTTTGCACGATAAGCGTATTGTTGGCTTCTTTGCTTTAAAAGTGAGAGTCTTCGTCGTAATAACTGCAGCAACCGAAGTTGAAAATAAAAAAGATAAACAATTGAAGACTAACACGTAATCCTAGACTCAGAAAAGAGGTAATTGTTTGGTTCTAATTTTGAAATATCGATAAATTAACAAATTAACGTGTACATTTTTACTGATTTCCTATAGTTACGAAAATGGTGAAATTTAAATCATACTATTACATGACTTTTACAGCATTGTTTCAGTGTTCTACAAACACATTTATAATACGTTTTTCAGAGTATATTATGTTCTCGAAAAATTCTTTCTATCATTGAAAATTCCAAAGTGCCGTAAATATATTCAAAACCATCAAATTTTTTCAATAATCTTTCACTTTTGAGCTTCCTTCGATCTACATTATTTTGCTTCAATGTTCAGATCGATCTAATAGTTTGATTTACGCGTTTTCTTATCTATCCAATAAATATAGTCCGATCAGACCTAAGAAGTAAAATAACAAGATTTCATTTTTTATCCTTTTCCGATCATACATTACGAGTGCAACTCAATCGATGGAATACATCGTAATGTTATTTTTCATCAATACTTCGAAAATCATAGTTCCAATGACAAAGCGATAGAAATCTTCCAGGAAACGGAGAACGCAACTACCGTGATAAAGCTATACGCATCAAGAAAGAAGTTGCTCTAGACAAGAAGGATGCCCCTGGCATTTTATGGGTGTCGAAGATGTCACAGATTCGAGCCATAAAAAGAAATTTAGTGGTCCAGCGCGACCGGTCCGTGGTACCATGCGATACATTGCAGTCATTTTGCCTGCCTTGAGATCCTACGATCGCCTTAAAATCGGCCCTTTTCTACCTTTCTATCATTCACTTTCTCCCCTTCTTCCGTCTTTATTTCTCTCTTTCGGGATAGATTCAGGAATTTACAACTGACAAAATAAGGTTAAGTAGGTGCAGATTGAGTCGAGCGTGGAAGCCTCACAGTGCAGAAGCTGAAGCGGAGGGAAGGTGGTACCCTCCTATCCACCTTTGTCTCGTACCACAGAATCGAAGCCCCATCGTGTGGTCTCAACTGCGGATAGTATCGGATACTACCCACGGACTACTTACTTCTATTATGCCAATAGTAGCTCTAGATGCCAGGTAGGCTAGGGTCGCCGTCAATTGGATCATATACTTGACACTCGACATGCCTAACCAGCTGATTACTACATTCTTTTACCTTTAGCAACTCTACACTTCGATCCAAGCGTGTACAATTTTCATTGAACTGTAATTTTTCAATGTTTTCGGATACCGGAAGAATTATTCAATTATTATTCCAAATTTTCATTCATTTAATCCCTTCGGACACTGTGCACACCCGGGAAAAATTTTTTTTATATAATTATATAAAATTATGTATAGTTGACCATATATAATTATATAAAATTATATTATTTTATATATATTTATATTATCTTTATAGATATTTATATACTTATATTAAATATTTTAATCTAAGAAATCCAATAAAGTTTTATATATTTTTATAAAAAAATACAAAATATATAAATTTTTATATCTTTTTCTGATTGATACATAATAATATATAATTATATAAAATTTTATAAAATTTATATAGTTTTATAAAATTATATAAAAATTAATAAAATTTAATATAAGAATCTAGATATAATCATACAAAATTATATAAAATAAGATACAATTTTATATACTTATATATAACTTTATATAATTTTTTTTTCCCGGGCATTGTAACGTACATAATACTTTTCGCGGTGTATTTTATTACGCATAGGTTTAAACTTAGTTTTGTTATTTTTTTATACAAATATTTCTCAGGATTTTCTTCATGTAACAAATTTTGCATAAGAATCATATGTCTATTAAAAAGTACATTTACAAATTATAAATAAATAAATATTGTAACGGCATAATTAAACAACTCAAATATTACAAAATAATGTCTCTATTTTAACGGATCCAAACTTCTTGCTCAAAGACAACTCTGGTCTCATTAATAAATTTAATCAATATAAACATTTGCAGTTCGTTGTTATCATTCTCATAATCGATATCAAATATAGGGGGAGATAATTTCATTACGATAATTCGTAATAATATTTTTGTACAAAGTATATTGTTGTTTTCATTCACATAAATTAAGTTAATTTTAGTATAAAAAGAATTTTTTCTTAAACGAAACAAAATTCAGGTCTGAAGGGGTTAATATTGCGATTACTGTAGAAGACACTACAGAAATTAGATGTTAATATACTAGGGTGGGGTGGTACCTCTCTACGTTTTAAATATTTTTATTATTTTTAACGCTAGATCTACCGACGATTAATTCAATATATTTAAAATTATCAAATAAATATATCCCAATGACATAAATTAAGGGGGAAGAAAACTTGAGTGATTCGATCGCCCACAGTATTTAAAATAGGCTTAGAAAATTGGAGAAAAAAGAGCGGTAACAATTTCAGGGAAATTATCAAACAATTCAGAGTAAGTCATTTTGACCACCTTGGTAAAGCTAGTGTTAATGACATGAATAAGTGTTATATATAAAACTTGCACGGTATAGAGGGGGACCTATTTTTATACAAATACCCATTTTTTACGTCGATAGAGGCATAGAGGATCAGCTCCATTTTTTAACGCCTTGCGATAAATGAAATAAGAAATTTTTGTGCTTTTCAAAATCATTAAACTGAAAATATCTGGGAGTCCAGAAATGATTAAATTATTTCTACATTGTGAATATTGCGTTCAATTACATAGAATAATAGAAATCCACAATAAATCTTTATTTCAGCAATTAAATCTGAGTTATTACGCTTTCCGTCGCGAAAGAAATTATAGGACAAAGGGTTAAATGAAATGCTATGTTTTTTTATTGCTACCTGATAGCCAATTTTGAGACAATTTCATCGCGCTATCGTGGAAGGACAAATGAGGTCAAATATGGTACTAAATTAAACTTTTTACCACAAAATCATCTTATGCCCACTTATACGTGTTACTCCACTTCACCCTGTTCATGACAGAGTTGGAAAATAATATGAAACAATATCATGTACGTAACCAAGTTATATTTATATTGTTCCAGGACAATTTTACGGATTAATATTTAAATTACTTTTTTGAAATTAATTATAAAAAGCAGAACGAAAGAGGGCATGTATCCGTGAAAAAAGTGGGTTAAGAATTTTTGAGCTGGGGTAGAATGCTGGTGATTTATCGTTCGTGGCGGATGCTCGCAAGGGAGGCAAATTGTTTAAAACAGAGAGTAAAGGGAATTTAAGCGGTCCCCAAGCGTGCACCGCGTCGCGCTTCGTGAAAAGGGGGGCCCCTGACTGTAAAGTGAATCGAATTTTCAAGTGTATAAATTCACCACGTATTCGAGGGGACAGCCACCCCCGTTTCTCCGCAATCTCGCACATAAATGTACGCATTTTTGAAATGTTCTCATAAAGTAGGTAGAAACTTCTATAAATTAAACACCAACATCGAATTCATCCAATGATAACGTTCCATGCTTTCTGTCGAATGAATGCACATTTGTCATTTCCTGATCACTTTTATCCGTATTTGGTGGTGAATTGTATCAATAACTTAACACATTCGCGACCGGCACTTTTTTTACCATTTGTAGTACTAACAATGAATTCAGGCGAAAATAATCAATTTCTGAAGCTGGTTGGCGCAAACTTATATCGTTAAAGCAAGTATAACATTTGTAAAATTTCTTTTAAAATATCATTGTTGCTATTATGTGTTGTTTAAAATAAAAAGATTTTTATAATTTGTATACTTGCTTTATAGGTAAATGATAGACCACTTGTTATTATTGTGCTTGATTTAGCATCATATTACATGCATTTTGGAAAAACAGGGAAAAAACAAAATTTAATATTTTTGTTTAGTGTGATAAATCAAAAAACAATATTTGCTTAAAGCCACTCTACATAATTTGCATCAAGGTGTCTCACTGAGACATCAGTTATCGAATGTGTCTAATGTTGCCGTATTTAAAATCAGAAATCGCAGGACGTGAATTCACGTCAGCGGTCGCAAATGTAATAATGCGAATAGGAAGTTTCGTGGTTACTGGAGCCACCAAAAAGCGAGACTTTTTCTTTTAATGTTGATTTATTTTAACGTAGACATGTTCCTGCAGTGAAATGGTACGTACACTACAATGAGCGATTGATTGAGGATTATTTGACCAAATGGGAGTTTGAGAGTAAAATAATCAAATGAGAGTAGGCAGAAAGGACCACACGGTTTTAAGGACTTTAGGGAAAAAAGTGGAAGGACAATGACCATCCCGGGAAAAAATTTTTTTATATAATTATATAAAATTATGTATAGTTCACCATATATAATTATATAAAATTATATCTCAATTTTGGCATGATATAATTTTATCTCATAATATATAGAAATGTATAATTTTATATAATTATATATGACTTTATATATATAAAAAAATTCTGTAGAATTTTTCTTTTATTGCTGCTCATTTTAAATTTTATTGCTTAAAATACATTTCGAATTTTTATTTTTTAACAACCATACAAATAGCTTATTTAATAACAATACAAATAGCTTATTTTATAGAAAAGAAGGTAACTTATGTTTCATTATTATAACAATCCTACAGGTGTATTATTATGAGGCTAGAATAATAATATATTTTTTTATATCTTCATAATGTACTAATTATAATTATGTAGCAGGAGGATGGCCGTTCGTTAAATTATTTCTTGAGGGCGTATTAAAATTAAAGATATATATTTATTAAATTAAATTAAAGAATAGAAATAAGAAATATAATTAAAACAACACTAATTAACTTAATAACTCTTAACAACAAAAACGAATCAAACATAAATAACATAAATGAACATAAGACCATAAGAAAAAAATACATAAACCCGTAAAACGTCCGTACTCGATCGTCGCAGAGCACGTTCTGCTCTTAGGCCCATCCGCGGCCGCACGCTGCACATCGTGACGTCACTAATCTAAACACCATAACATTCCAATATCCAGACGTATCTCGCTACGACGGCATAGCTAACTTTATAAAATATACTACAATTATAAAATTAGTCTTTTTTATATTAAATATATAACGAAGCTATAAGTTAAATATTTATTCAAAAAATACCAGTTTAATTTTTTTTCTATCAGAATAAGTTATGAATGATTTTATCAATATTGTTCTAAGAACATATTGTAAGGGATGGCTTGGGCGAAGGCAGGGATAAGGCAGAAATGCTAAGACGTTGGTTTTCGAGATTACTTTTAATGCGTACACCTCCTATGACGGGCTTGACGAGACTGCTGCTCGTTCGATGAGCAGCGATGTTCGTCTTTTTCGCCGCCGGTATTCGGAGAAAAGATTCTGCGAACCGGGCGGCGCGATATCAGACGCGATACAATACACGCGCAACGGCTCGCGGCACGGCGTTTGATGGCTCACTACTTACAATATTGGTAATATTATTTTAAGAAGACATTGGTAATACTATTTGACTAGGGAAATTTTTTTTTATTATAAATAATTAGATGTCGTTATAGAATTGGTTTCATCACAAATAATAGGGCAATGAAATTAAATATTCATTTAACCAATTTATAAAAAAAAAACTATCTAGTCAAAATGTTGATAAGGTCTGAGAAAATTCTATAAAAAAAAAGATTATTTTTAACTTCCAGGAGAAAGATCATTTAAGTCACACAGGATCAATTATGAAAAATTTAAGAATGATATGCCCTTTAGTTATTTAGCGGTTTTAGATCATATGTTAAAATTATTTTTTCTTAAACTCAACATTTTTTTGGTGAGCCCTTTTGATGTCTCCTATCTTCTGAGTCATAGCTTGCTGTAAGTCACGCCACTTGTAGGGAGCTCTATCATTTTTATATATATTTATATACAATAATATAAAAATTTATAAAATTTTATATATTTTAATCTAAGAAATCCAATAAAGTTTTATATATTTTTATAAAAAAATGCAAAATATATAAATTTTTATATCTTTATATATATTTATATATCATAATATATAAGTCTACAGTTTAGGATTTTCTGATTGATACATAATAATATATAATTATATAAAATTTTATAAAATTTATATAGTTTTATAAAATTATATAAAAATTAATAAAATTTAATATAAGAATCTAGATATAATCATACAAAATTATATAAAATAAGATACAATTTTATATAATTTTATATACTTATATATAACTTTATATAATTTTTTTTTCCCGGGATGTTTGATCAAAAGTTCAAACAGTCATAATAAAAAGTAGGTTTTTTAAACTTGGAACGTTGAATCAGGGGTAAATGAGGATAATGTTGAGTTAGAAATCGAGTCACGACGTCAATGTACAAAATACTTATAAACATCTTGACTAACCCTAATTTTGAAGGGTGAATTGGCATAAGCAACTAGGCAATAAGCAATAAGGGTCATTGTGATAATTTAACACTAGATTTACGGAGCCAATTTGGCTCATTCAAAATTCGACTATTGTATATATATATATATATAATATATTAGTCGAATAATTTTGTAATAATAAATGCTTCCTTTAACACTGACTGCCGTGGGGGTCATTGGTGACCGGCGCTATTGAATTCAATGAAATTTCATGTAACTTTTAAATTGCAATATTTATGAATTTTCGGACATACTAAATATTTAAATATTAGCGTTAGAAAGATAAAGGTCTGCCGATTATCTATCTATCTGTATCTTTAAAGTTTTTGCTTTACAAAAATGTGATTTCAATAGAAAAAGTTTCATTTCATTAGGAATGATAATACTAGCGAAATACCGGTGGCGTTCAACGTGTTAAATTGATTTGGAACTATTTTCTTTTCAAAAAGCTTCAATCTTCATATATGAGTTAAATTGGCTCGCTTCAGAAAAATAGGTGTATCAACATCTGTAAATCTAGTGTTAAAAAACAAAAAGCATTTAAACTAGAATATCAAAATGCATAGTAAGTCATCAAAACTATTCACCCTAGACCCAAAAATTACCCAAGGCAAAACATCACAGAAGATTTTTATAAATCATTGAAAACTCCAAACATAAAGTATAAAGTATCCTCTTATCCCCGTATCCTCTAATCTGTGGCAAAAAAAAATAACGACATGAGATTTTCACTGGCATGCTAGGTACGAGTGTGTAGCTCTTGTGAAATGTATTCGGTTTAGCTACGCGCAAGGACACACACGAATACGTCACAGTGCGTGAACAAAGGGTGGATGGATAGGAGGCAACGGCAGCTATGGAAAAGGAAGAACGGAGAAACACCGTGGCCACCCTTAACGAGGCTAATACGCTTGTCACGAGTCGAGCGGTCTCATACTCGGTGTCACGTTCCGACGCGTTATTAATGTCGCGCTTCGGGACGCGCGACACAACTGTTGAACGTCAAGTTGACGCTCCGCGTTGCGTTGCATGGCCGGTTTCCGTGCGTGCCATTTGTACCTTTTGTACCATCCAACCGCTCGTTATTATTTCCGTCTAATGTGCGCAAAATGGGACAATGAAGTTGTTAAATGTTCCTAAAATAGGGCGGTCTACTTGGATACCTCGACTGTCGGAGCTCCAACTGATCGGAGATTGAAAAGAGAAAATCGAGTCGAAATGTTAAAAAATGTATGCAAATATAATTTGACGTATTAAGTACATATTTTACATTAATTTCATGTCATTTATGTGTTGTACTATTTACGGTATTCTTCACTTGCTTTAACTCTTTCAGACACAAATCGGAAACTAACCAAAGTTGCACAGACATTTTTTTTTAATTAAACAAAGTTGGTTTATATTTATTAAAAAAGTTATATAATAATATAAATTTCCGGGGTGGAACAAAAAGCGCCCCACAATACATTTTCACGTAACAAAGAAGTGGGTCACTTTTAACACTAGAACTACTGGCGTCAAATTAACATATTTTAATAAATTAAATAAGTACTTTGAAAAAGGGGGAATCAAGCGGCAGAAAATTTGATCGATTGGGTTATTTACGTTTGTTGATATAGACGTAGAATATTTATTCTACGACTCTCATATAAACTTGGAGAATTTTTTGAAAAGATTGTGTACCAGACATTTTGACTGGTTCGGTAGTTCTAGTGTTAGTTGTAGATTTACAGCAGCCGTCAAATTGAGGGGCTTCTACTTTTTTTTTAATATTCCTCAAATGTATAGAGAAGCATTACAGTAGAGATTTTACGCGTATCTTATAATAATACAAATCACTTAACTGATTGCATTTTTTGCCGCTTAATGCATCTTTTTTCAAAGTTCTTATTTAATATTTATCTCTAGATTCTTGCTTTTTCAAAATACTTATTTGATGTATTGAAAGCTGATTTAACTTCGGTAGTTCTAGTGTTGAAGTAATGACAGAAGAAAATTTATGTCGGAAGGTACGCTAGGTTTAAAAATGTCACGCGAAACAGAGGAATCCCTGGAACCTACAGAAGCGTGCAATATTGTTATCTCCAAGGCAGGAAGGAAAATCTACGGTATCACGTAGGTGTTCGCCAATATCCATAGGACATAAATGTTTTACATGCAATAAGGCGTTCGTCCCGGCTGGACGAAACTGCCCGCAGTCCAATTTTATTACTTGACCGCAAAGGGACTCGGATGGAACAAAAGACTGCGGAACCAAGGCTCGAGGTGTAAAAAACGCTTGTCGTATAAATGCGAGATACAGTTTCACGGATATGATTACGATGCAATGTGCAGTCGCTCGAAACTTTTTTCCGGTAAGCCTTGATGGAAAAATTAATAACGCCGCGATCATTCATTTGATTACGCAAATTTAAATGGGGATCAAAAGTTTTCGTGCTTTTAAATAAACATCATTTTATGCCCGCGTTTTGTTAGTTAGATTTTCACAGATTTACAGAATTAGTCGGAATAAATACATTTGCAATTAGAAATCGCGAGCTATCATTTGAGTATGCAAATTGAAACGAGGATCGAAAGTTTTTGTGCTTTTAAATAAACATTATTTTATGTTCGCGTTTTGTTCGTTAGATTTTCACAGATTTACAGAATTAGTCGGAATAAATACATTTGCAATTAGAAATCGCGATCTTTCATTTGAGTATGCAAATTGAAACGAGGATCGAAAGTTTTTGTATTATTAAATAAACATTATTTTATGGTCGCGATTTGTTTGTTAGATTTTCACAGATTTTCAGAATTAGTGGGACTAAAAACATTTGCAATTAGAAATATTATTCTATGCTTCCACTTTGTTCATTACATTTTCACAGACTTTCAAAATTAGTGCTACTAAATATATTTCTATTTTAAAAATTACGTTGCAACATGTAAAAACAGTTAATTATTTCATTATGTATTGGCTGACAATTGGGAATAGGTGAAGTCTAGTTTGAAATAAGAATGAATTATTAAATAATTCAAACATCATAAATGAAGGAAAAAACGTTAGATACTTAACTGTACGAAAGCGTAATCTAAATGTCAACATCTATTAAATGCAATTTAAAATATACGCTTCAAATAATAACAGATTAATGTCAAAGCCTTTCAACAAACTATTCGCAAAGTAGCATACTTTCGCCACTTACAGATTATCTTATACATTTCACGTCAAATGTTATTCGAGCTGCAACATATTTTAATTTCACAATTTGAAAACAATAAAAATCAAGAAATAATACTTAACGCAAAAATAGACCGCACCACTGTCTACTCTTTTACGTGCAAATTAATAGAACAATACATAAATACATTAGAATATGCAATGGCTATCAAAATACTCTTATGTTTTGAACTTATTGTTAGCATAAGAACACTTTATGCAAAACTCGCGCTCCCGTTACAAATTGTAGAATGCGAATATTATAATGGCAACTGGCAGCACATGCAAATTTTCCATACGTGTACGTATAGTACGCAGCACATAGGATTTATGGCGGTCAGTTTATTGAAATGGGTGGTCTCGCCTCATCCCTTGAGTTCCCCCGAAACATTATTTGCCTTATCCTGCGCATAAGTGTAGAGACAGAAGTACCACGTAAACGTATATATACGTCCAAAGAAGTTTTTCGCATTTGGTGACATAATGTCCTCGTCGGTCGGGGAAGAGAACGAAATTTCTCGCTGTTGTCTCTCGGTAAATCTTTAATATTCTATTTAATATCGACGATCCCTGCACGGTTGGTAGGCTACGGATACCGCGATCGTATAAATCAAACGAGAGATATTGGCAGTTTTTGCTGGCGGCGGGCCGATCCTTCGACCGCGGGCTCTATAATTGTTTTTACGGATTATAAATTTCACTTTTTACCGCGACACTTCGCCCCTCAATTCTATTTCCCCACCTGAAATTTTCTTTCCAATCCGGTTCTGCATCGTCGAAAGTCACATTCGTCTTCCATGGAAATCCGGAGAATCTTGTACTCTGCTCCTTTTTCTTTAAAGTTTCCTGATAAACGTCTTGGAGGGCGTACTTTTATCTTAACCCTTTGCGGACGGAGACATTTCTGAATATTGAGAGATGATCATTTATTTGGTGATTTAAAACCAGCTTTTTATCAGAAAGTCATAGTTTTAATATATATAAATTGTAAATTACTATCTGCATAATCATATTTCAATGATTATGGTTCAATTTTTCAATTCCGTTTGCACATGCGGCGATGAACTATAATTAAATTTTTTCTCGGACCACATATATGCGTTTCTAGTCCTTAAAGGATTAAAAATCGAATGCAAATGCTATTACTGAGACTTCTGAGATAATAATAACAAAGAAATTTATAGAAACTCGAGGATAAAAGAAGTCGATTCATTTTTTTATTAATTTGACTCCAAAGTGGATACTTCTGAGCAGTATCTAATACTAGAACTACCAAGGCAGTCAAAATTAGTGCTTTCTAACCATCTATGAACTTCTGTGACTTTGAGGTAAACTAAAAACATCTAACAATAAGCTTCTATTTTTCAAAGTAAAATTTTTAACTTCGCCAAATACTATGATTTAGCTCATGAAAATTATGAAATTCTTTACAATTCAATACTTAAAACTCAGTTTGAATCCATTATTTAAAATAGCACTTTTACCATTTTCTAATTGTGACTATAGAGGGATTAATTTTTTAGAAAAATTCTCCAAGTGTATAAGAGAGTAACACAGTAAATATTCCACATCCATCTTATAAAACATAAATTACTGAATTGATGATTTTCTTACCTCTTGATATCTCTTCCGCTAAATTACTTATTAAAGATAATTAAATGTAACAGATTGAAGGCCTTTCTAGTGTTAACATAATTAGCTTATCAGTGAGTTTCGAACAAGTTTCGAACATAAAGTCGTTTCGAACGTTAAAAAAAACTTAGTTTCGATTGAAGCAGCTTGAACTGAAAATTTCATGTCTTCCTCAACAAAAACGCAAGTTTCTACAGTTTCTATTTTTGCATTAACATTCATTCAGGTAGAATGGCTTTCAACAAGAAAAAATGAATCCTCACACTTGGAAATCGCAAAGCGTGAATCTAACTTTTGAAATTGCCTATCGTTGAATACCAGACGTTCATATTTATATTCAAGAAAGAGCAGATAATATTTATAGGGTATTCATTCGGTAATAGCAATCCGGCCTCTCGTTCCCCCTTTACCAGGACATCAACATGATACAGTGCTATTTAGACGGGAGTTCAGGGGTTAAGAAGAGATTTTGGGGTCGCGTTAATTAATACTTCGCTACCGGCACCCCTGTACGCGCAACACTTGGGTTCTAACTATGACTTAAGCCACCATTAATTCACATCAACGTCTTCCTACGGTGCCGGGGTGGATGACTTGCATCCTTGTTGCCAAACTGAGATAAGTGGATAGCTACTTGAAAGAATATATCACGTTAACGTCAGATTTTTCTTTTAATAATATAGAAATCGCTTGGATCCTTGAAATTACCCTACTTGAAATTTTTACAACCGAGGTTTTCCATCGTAAAATTTTATGCGATATCGACGTCTCAGAAGAGGAAGTACGTTCTAACTAGGCAGTTTTTTTTACAATATGCAATAATTTAGAACTGTATCGAGTACCAAACTGTACAGAATTGTGCATTCCTTTTTTCCATCTATGTTGGCTATCGAATACAGTTTTATAACATTATTTCTACTTCTAATTTCTGTTTAATATCTTCTTTGTATTAGAAGATTAATTCAACAATGTAACATTCTTAACTCCTTGCCCTAAAATAACGAGTGATACTCGTAATGAGATAAATAGGAAAGAAATGTATAAAGTTTTCCAGAATCTACTAAATTGAAGATATTAATGAGACGCGACGCGATAATATTATTTCTATAATATTAATATTACTTTAAACTATAGGGTATATCAAGAATCAAAGACCAATTTTTATTTTAGCAATTCAATTCTGAATTATAGCGGAGGCAGTCACGAAACAAATCGTAGTGCAAAGGGTTAACTAGAAAATAATTTTATGAATGGAATATATCAAGATGTGTCTTGACACCCGTGTTGAAAATATTGTTAAAATATACTCCCTGTTTCAATTGCGAAACTATCAGAATATTCCTTGTCAATTCTTGCAAATAAGAATATTTCTTGTCAAGACTATGTAAAAAGATATTAAAAAAGATTATGTACATTATCATTGCAAAGTAAGTATAACATCGGAGAAAATACATCAGAATTCTGATAGTAATAGTTTTTTTTGAAAAAATATATCCTTGTACGATCAAATATATAAGATGTACGCGAAATGTATTTTTGCGTCGTGGAGTTTTCATTTAACAACGTATCGTTTTACGAATTGCTGGCAGAAATTTGAAACTAGGAAATATTTATCAGCACAAGTGTTGCACATTCGTGTATCTACAGAGATTCTCAGAAGGAGAGCAACAGAGAGGACTACCACGGTTTCGCGATAGTCGATGTCTCTGAACGATAACCAACTTACGCTTTCGTCACGCACACGTCTCACGTAACCCATAGCCCTAGAATACAATCCTTGTCAGCTCTAAGAAAATAATGGTCGCTTTGTGTGCTCCCGATTTTTAAACATCTATTATTACATTCTTAGTTAACGTCGAATAAATAAGTTTCTGCTACCGTAACGGTTAATAAGTACAATTCCTCTACTTTAACAATAGATATACGGACGATTAATTTAATACACTTAAAATTGACAAATAAATATGTCCAAATAAAATAAATGAACAGAGTGAATAACTTGGTCGATTGAATTACTTGCAGTCTTCCAGATAGACGTAGAAAATTGGAAATGAAATTGTGTTAAAAAATTTAGAAATGTTAAAAACAAATTCAGGGCAAGTCATTTTGGCTGCCTAGGTAGATCTAGTGTTAAATAGTAATTATCTTTTCATTATTACTAATACTGGTGTTATTATTAGCATTAAGATTATCGTTGTCGTAAATTTACACACACTGTAGACATGTGCTCATAATTGTTTATAACAAACTGCTCCTAATGCAATGATTTCAGTGTGTTCACGCTCTCCCTTGTTTTTGATCTGAGATGTGATAGTTTATGATTAAAGGTAAATTCACCTCAATTGATTTTCACTTTACGGGTGTGTATGTCGGGTCTCCTATTTATTAACGTATCAAAATCGTGTTCCAAGTTAATTGTACTGTAATTCGTTGATTCGTACAGACACATGTCGTTTAACATTTTAATATGTGAAAAAAACAAGGGTCTACCTTGCAACAGTGCGACGAATGGTAGAAAGACGATTGTGAGCGGAAGTGGGCAGACGAGTTTTCAGTAGTATAGGATAGCATTAACCGTACCGGCACTTTCGGTATATTCATTCTAACCGTATTCTATTGTTCAATCGGTTACGAAATAACGATTTAATATAGGAAACAACGCAGAAAATAAGCATTAGTTGATAATGCAAAATATTACTTATTTCCATTCCATTGAGTCGGTCACTTGGCCGCATACGGTACGGTTAGTGTTAATATAGATTCGTCATAGCATACTAAAAGTAAAATATTTAATATTTTCATTTTTCAATCATTCATTTAACAAGTAGTCAATGAAATTATACCACTTCTAAAATATCTCGATCGTGTTCACTTTTCCGATTAGATTTTTCAATCTTCACATCAGCTACCGAAATCAGGTCGCCACCTTATAAAAAATCCAATTTTTTTCCAAAGCTATTTTCAAACTTACCATGAAACACTCTTCAACTTAATATCTCATCTTGTAAAATATGTATTTTATTTATATCCTTCCTAACCGTAGCCAATCATTAAACCGACTATGAAATAGTGATTATATTTTTCCAAAAGAAAAACAGGGGTTTATCAGTCTAATATAAGAAACAGCGCAGAAAACAATCTTTAGTTAATAACACAAGAAATTACGTTTTTTCAGTCCATTTGCCCACAAACTGTACGGTTACTGTTAATTCAAGTCCAACTTAACTTTACCGACCGGTACTTTTTTAACATTCTACCCCCTTCTGACCGATCACTTGGTCACAAATACTGCCTTGATACAGATATCTATTCAAAAATTACAAATTCTCGTCACAGAGTCCTTAACAGAGGTAACCGCAATGATAAATGATAATTTATTAATTGGAGTGGCAACCAATTAATTAGTTAAAAGTTCGAAGGCGTTGGGTCCGAAAAGCCTATTAATAGGCTTCCGATCGGTAATGTGTTAACACACTCAAAGTAGAATATTCAACATTTTCATTTTCCTATCCCATCCTTTCTAATTTCCAAAACATCTCAATCACATCCACTTTTCCAAGTACATCCTCCAACCCCCACATCAGCCACCAAAGTCAATTCGACACCTTACAAAAAAAGGCCTCTTTTCCCAGAATTATTTTCAATCACACTGATTTTTAAACTTGCCATTAAATACACCCAAACCAAATATCTTATCTTGTAAAATATGTATCGCTAGTAGTAACAGAACCCAACCCCTCAAAGGCCCAGTAGCAATAAATTCGATGGCATGATGACACGAATCAGAAGCGAACTCTTAAGAAAGTCTGCCACGAAGGGAAACGATGTTGACACGCTATCCCGCGCACGGTCTTCATCCCGAAAATCCACTACGTCTGGGTGGATCTTTCCCGTTGGTTAAGCCGATCATTGTCGCGGTAACAAGCCGGCTATTGACAG
Organism: Cerceris rybyensis; assembly: GCA_910591515.1. Classification (NCBI taxonomy): domain Eukaryota; kingdom Metazoa; phylum Arthropoda; class Insecta; order Hymenoptera; family Crabronidae; genus Cerceris; species Cerceris rybyensis. The sequence continues at coordinate 11,920,015 of OU342793.1, forward strand.
GTCTCCTTCTTGCACGGCAGTTACATACGCGTGGCACGTAGGTATAGCTCGTCGGTGTGTGTCACTTGGAAAATGCGTTGGTGCAAATACACACACCGATAGAAAAAGGAGGCGGTGAGACAGTGGGGTGAGACAAACCACGGTTTGACCACTATGCGGTGGTGTTACGGCGCTGGTACGGGGGCCACATACTAATGGGGCATTACCTTAACACCCTCTATCCCGACTCTCGTTCAGTTAGTTACTCCTGAGGGATGTGAAAGAAAGGAAGGAAGGAAGGAAGAGTAGGAGGATCTGGTACCCCGTCGTCCCATACTATTATGCTTCTTATTCTTTCTTTCTCTAGTCGTAGATACGGCGGGAATTTTTTCTCTCTGTCTACCTCGTTAGTCCTTCGGTCTGTTTCCATTGCCCTTCTTCTTTTTTGATCAATCGTACGTAAATGGGAGCGCCTTGACGTAAATCGTTATCGGGGCACTTCCACGTTTGTCGGATAACTCGGTGTTCGAAATCGAATCGTTTACGAAATGTTGATGGGGCTGGACGATCGCTTGAAGAATTTCTTTAGTCGAAAATTTGGTGCACCGAATGATACCAATTCTTATCGTGTTGTAAACGATTAATTGTTCCGGTTTCTTTCGGATAGAGTAGTCTTTGCTTCGATTATCTACTAAATTGTTGGAGAAAAGTTTTAAGATAACGTTAAATGTTTTGCTTGGGATGAGTAATTATTTATGTAAATAAAAATGTAAATGTTCGTTTGTTGAAAATCTTAAATATCCGGAAGTTCTTCACAGATTGCTTTGACATTTTTACACAACGTTGCATTCTAATACGCGCATGTTTTTATATAATTCGCCGGTTTTCTAGAATAACGACACATCTCGAAAATGACAGTTCCACAGAAGGCCCTACTTAGACCCTCATTTCTTTCATCCTTTGATATCTATAAACATATAAATCACACGTCCTTCGGAAGTTCTTACATTAAATGTAATATCGTGATTTATATGTTTATAGATATCAAAGGATGAAAGAAATTAGGGGCTAAAAAGGGCCTACTGTGGAACTGTCATTTTCGAGATGCGTCGTTATTCTAGAAAACCGGCGAATTGTTATATATAATAGATGTCACCTGTGAGAAGTAAAAACATGTCTTCTTTTTCTTTCTTTTCCATTTAACCAGACTCAGCCACAGTAACGGGTGACTGGATGCAGTTAGTAATTGATAAATATAGACGTGTGATGGTACAATGTGGAATTAGTAAACTTACTGAACATATATCGAATAAATTTTAGATTATTTTTATACAACTGAAATTTTATTACTGAAAATACATAAAAAAATCTTGTGTTCTTATTTTCCATATCTTCTTAATTCATCTTTGAAAACTAAATGCACAAATTATATAAATCTGAAGTTTCGAATTACACGGTTGTGATTAGCACCGATCCAATTAACCCCTTGTCCTACGATTTCTTTTGAAGAGCCTTCACCGTATTCAGAATTTGATTGCAAAAATAAAACTGAATCAGTGATTCTTGATTTATCATGTAATTTAACGTAATATTACTATTATAGAAACAATATTGTGGGATGCGAATATGTGAAGGTTTATTTTCTACATATAAGTTATATGAATGTGAGCGCCGAACGCATTCTTTTTCGAGAGGCCAACGAGGCATTCGGTGCATCGAGGCACTCTATGGTTGGAATCCTCCGTGGATACACTGTGTGTCGTTCTTTGTGTTGACATCCTCTGTGAATATACTTATTGTTAGTGTTTTCATATCCTTAGTGTTACAAATCCTGTGTGACTAAATACTGTTTAGATAATACGCGATATATCATAATCTTTCTTCTTATTTTTACTTATAATCTACTTCATATTCTTTTCATATTTTTATTTGTAATTTTTATAATAAACACTAAACGTATTATTAAGAAATCCTACAATATTATCACATTGCATTTCATCAATACTTTCAATTTGATACGTTTTACAAAATTAAAAAATTTCTTATTTCATTTACATAATCACGATTGTCACTCATCATTATAAGGCAAGGGGTTAACCGCGTTATTCGAGGGATGCCTGTACTACATCTTTTCACCAACTCTAAGTTTTTTTACCACAAATCTCGACTATACCGTGTGTACCATTATCATCATATCCAACATTGTTCTACCTGTTTTACGTTTAATAACATAATATTATGTAACACATTACATCTCAGATACAATTCTGCTACCGTTTGTTCGACACGGCATACGCGGAAGAAAAGAAGACGTTCGATTTACTCGTCGAACTCGAGTCAAGAAGGAAGAACGCGCGAGAAATGCAAATCCGTTTGATCGCGAAACTCGCCCGGAGTTGTATCGACACTCCGAAGCCTGATCCGAGATTCGGCTGGAAACAATACGACCAGCGATTTGTGCTGGCGATAGATGAGCGAGAGCGGGGAGGGGACTACATGAATTTCAATCGACATCTTATCTGGTACACGAGCGAGCCTCAAGTACCGGTGGATCGTGATCAAGTGGACCTCCATGGCGAGGACAATACACGCTGCGCCCGACAAGTGACAATACGCTATCAGGGTCGTTCGAAGCGTATTGCTCTTTTGTCCGAGGTACTACACCTGCCATACGTACTTCAAGAAGTTCATGGAAAGTGTCAAGACTGACCCGCCCATGGATAACCGCTGAAGATCGCACGAGGGTTGTTCAAAACCGCCGTAAGGAGAACACGGTAAAGGCAGCAGCAACGTTGAAATATTCCTCGACCGGGGAAGGATTTTCTTTTGCGAGTTAATAAGTATCGTGGCAGATTTTCATCGGGTACATGGTTTTTCTTGGGTTGAAGTAAAGGAAAACGGGAAGAGTATTTTACGCAAGACGGTACTCCAGTTATCGCTTAGGACTTTATTCAATTTTCGTTGAAAAATTCTTTCGATGTCACGTAACACTGTAAGTCTTAAGTGAAATGATAGTAGGGGTTGATTAAAAAGAATGGTAAGTTATCATTTAACATTAGATTTACGAGCTGAGCCAATTTGAGTCATTGAAAATTTGATTACTATAGATATGAAAAAGTTAAATATTATTTTTGAGAAACATATGTTGATTTTTAGTCGCATGATGAAATATATGTAAATGTTGATTCCTCTCCCCCGCAGACACCTTTATTTCGCATTATCGAATGTGGTATACCTATTTTTATGGTTGTGAGCCAATTTGACTCAAAATTATTTAACAGTTAATCGCATGACACATGAAATTTGTAACTTCCATCAGACCAGGGTATCTTATAGCTTTCAATGTTGTTTGTTTTTTTATTATTGCATACAATGTTTATTTGTATGAGAGCCATTCTCTTGTTTTCGCGACTCCGCTACATTATCTTTCTTACCTTCCCACTCCTGTCATCATTTCGATTTGTACATAGCGCGTGAACACAGCATTTTTAGTGAATATGTACGTCAAAAACAGAGTTTCTATGTAAAAAAAGGTTTTCAATGAATTTTTTAATAATAAATCTTTCATTTCAATTGATTAGGAAATATTTTCATTGTAAAAAACTTCAATCTTTTTGAGTGAGTCAAATTGGCTCACTTCAGGAAAAATAGGTATATAATCAACATCCGTAAATCTAGTGTTAACACTATTTCTACCACGATTTTCTGTATACCTATTTCGACCAAAAGTTGTCTTTTGACACCGTTTCGCTTGAATGCAAAGAATTGCCAAAACTGTTGAGATTTCAAATTAGCAGTTAAATGTAGATAGTTTGAGGAATATATTTATTGATACATTCATGTGTATTTATTAGAAATTATTTAATCAGCTTGCAAATTCTAGCAGCAGTGTGCAGCTAGTTGTAAATTCACTGCAGCGATGTACGCTAAAATGTAACATGACGGGAAATAAGCGAATATCAAAATTATGCCGCAACTCCTGTATTTTCTGTTACAACTGAAATCGGGATTCTCTAATTTGATTATAATTGGCATGGTGCTGCAAAATGTTGTTGATTTATATGTAAAATGGTTTAAAGTGAGGCACTATCATGAAATCCTTAAAGTGTCAAAAGACACCTCATGGTAGAGATAAGTATACCATATGCACATTTTTAGATCTAGGATGTGCTGATGGAAAATGATATTGCTGAATTAATTTAACAACTGCGGTATGAAAAGAGAAAAAATTAACAACTTAGAGAATAATTTTAAGTTAAAATTTGGAAGGTATCTTTTGACCTCTTGGTAGAAATAGTGTTAACTTATTTGACTTCCAGTTCGAATTCTCCTATTTGCCCTTCTTCACAACAGTACTCATTCTCCTGGAGGAACCGTGCCATTGAAACACACACAGTTCATGGTATATATATAATTTATAAAGTCATTGATAATTTACATTTATTCGAACATTTACTCCTTTTCGGTACAATTTACTGACTATTTAATATTTTTTCGCATGATATTCCACTTCGTGATCCAAAGGAGTTAAAATATCCAATCCATAATTTTCCCTACAACGTTCATTACAACTAACAAAAACATATAGTGCGATAAACATTCAAAACGTTTGAAATATCGTTAATCGGTATTCAATCGAATTGATATTATAATGTCTTACAATGACGCATGACACACGTGATGCGGTAAATGGAATAGAAAATTCTTAAGTTTTCCAAAAACTGTTAAAGTGAAAATATCGGTAGCTCAGAAGACGTTGAAATTATTTCTATGCTATTAATATTACATGAATTTATACCGGTGTACCGAAAATCAGTAATAGATTATTACTCCACCAATTAATTGGGAGTTATTACGCGTTTGATCACAAAAAAGATCGTAAGGCAAGGGGTTAATATCGTTAATTACGTTTTACAATGATTTTTAACACTAGATTTACGGAGCCAATTTGGCTCATTCAAAATTTGATTATCATCTATATATAGATGTTAGCTGGTTAATTTTTTTAAATAAAAAATCTTTCATTTAAATTGATTTGAAACTATTTTCGTTGCAAAAAACTTCAATTTTTTTGTATGAGTCAAATTGGCTCAGTTCAGAAAAATAGGTAGGTATATCAATATCCGTAAATCTAATGTTAATCAATATAATGTTCTTCGACATCCCATAAAATAATTTTCCCTATATTTTTCTTTTCCTTCGGTAGATACTAGTGCCAGTATCATTTAATTCTTTCTCCCTTTCTCTCAAAGTGTCGCCCTTATGAGTTAGTAGGTTTGAGAAGAGAGGTGACTGTCACCATATTAAACCCATCTCAATACTATCCGTTCAAACTTTTAAGGCCTTACATGCGTTCACCCTAGCCTTTTCTCGGTAATGCGTCCACCCTCCCCGGTACAGTTATACGATTTGAGCGAGCCAAGGGGTAGCGTCGAATGGGACGCGATAGGATTTACTGCTTCAGACATATTTCAGATTCCGATCGGTGAAGTTCAGTCTCGGCGACGTGCGCGCATCTCATACTACGCCCTATTTTTCGACGTTTTCGACGTTATCGACGTCCTTTTATAGTCACGTATAACGACGCGGCGAAGGAACGAACAGCCCCTTCCAACTTTGATCATGTTCCGTCATACTTGGAAAAAGTTTGAACTTTGTACTTTATGTCACTCCATTGTCTTTTTTTTACGGTTTATCGTAAACGTTTACTTGTCGTTAATTGCATTGTGGTGTACTATTGATCAAGCTGTATATAGATTAGATTATATTTTAAAACAATTGTTTTTCTCAAAAAAGGAGGAACTTTGTTTTGTAAAGTCTGGTGGAAAATTAACCTAAGCATTCTATACGTGGTTAAATGAATGGCTCTCTGAAATGAAAGTATATTATTTTTTGTACTATTGTACTACCCTACTGTACTATTCCTTTTGTGACTGCCCCCGCAATAACTCAGAATTATAATGGTAAAATAAAAATTGATTGGTGATTCTCGATATATCGTATAAGTTAACGTAATATTAATTTTAATATTTTACGTAGAAATAATTTACGTAATTGTTAATGTAGCAATAATTGTATCGTATCGCGTTTCATTGTATTCCTTCATATTTTTAATTTAGTTGCTTTTGGAAAACTTCAAAATTTCCTTTTCCATTTATCGCGTCATGAGTACCACTCTTTATTGGTACGGCAAAGGCTTCAGTAAAGACTTAATTACTTAATTAATTGAAGACTTGAGTAAAGAGTTTCCTATATTCAACTGAAAGTATGTATTTCTTTCAAGAAAGTATTGTCATTTCATAACCGGCCATGGGTTCTGCCGTGGTAAGAATAACTACCCATAAAGTGTTGGTATTGTTAGTGGCAAGATGTATGGGTTTTCATTGCATTTCGCTATATTTTAAATCAGTGTTTAACACATACAACGAGAACATGTATTTAATAAGGAAGAAAGAATCTCTATAAATATAGCTAAACTTAAGAATTGTTAAAATTGAAGATACAGTAAAACAAACGTTATTGTTGAAAGATAGGGGTCCCTCACTTTACCAAGAAGAGTAACGATGGTTCGAGTACTCGCTCTTCCGGAAGATCATCATGGAAGCAATTAAGTAATGCACCTCAGGGAACTCGTGCCCTCCAGGATGAACACAAAAGGAAAACATTGGAAGATAAACGGCATTCGACGAAAAATCTTCTAATGCAAGCTGATTAATTGCCGCACATTTTGGATCCTGCGAAAATTTCGATAGAGACTAATTGACCAAATCGGTTCAAAAACCAAAAACAGCTAAGAAATTGAAAGCAAACAACACTGATACAATATATTAACCCCTTGCCGTACGATTTCTTTTTTGATGGCCTCCGCAATAATTCAGAATGAAATTAGGAAATTAAACATTGATCAGATATTCTTAATACATCGTATAATTTAACGTAATATTCCTATTATAAAAATAATTTACTCGTCACACTAAATATTTCCTGCTTGCCTGCTATCTTAAAATTCAAATGCAAGAACACTCCAACGTAACACACAACGAGATGTTAATGAATTTACATTGAATTTTCACCCTTTACCGTACAATAATGAGTAGCACTCCGGACGCGATAAGTAGAATAAGCAATTTTGAAGTGCTCCAAAAACTATAAAATTAAAAATATCAATGGATCATAATAAAATAAAATCAATTCTATGCTATTCAATATTACGTTAAGTGGGGGCCGGAAAGTAATGTCGTTTTTTATATTAGATTCCAACAAATAAATATCTAACAAGTTGTTATTTTTAAAGAATGAAATCAAAATATTTGGAGGAACGACGTTACTTTCTGGTCCCCCTAATATATTCGAAATTAGGGATAGATTGTTACTTCAGCAATTAATTCAAAGTTATTGCTCATTCAACCACAAAAGAAATGGTACTGCAAGGGGTTAATAAAAATTAACGGAAGTACTTTCAACCCTTAACAGTACACTTCTGCATGAAAGAAACATTTGCCTCGTGTTACAACGTACTCTACATTCTCACGAACTTTCAATAAAGTCCGTATTTTCGGGCAGATAATCCCTTTGTCGGATGATTACGGAATCGCAAGCGGAGATATACGTGTCGAGCGAAAAACAAAAGTAAAGTCGAGTGGAAAGGAAAAGGGAGTCGTCGCGGAAGAGGAGTAAGTGGACGAAGGAGATCGAATCGGCTGGTAAATTAGACGACGATTGTTCGCTCCCAAGGACCACCGAAGGCTACTAATCAGGAGCTTGCACTCGCCCCTCTTCACCGAAATGAGGCCGGTTCTTCGTCGAGTAACTCTTCGGCAAGATTCTCTTCTCTTTTCTCCTCTCTCCTCTTTTCCGAGATTCTCTCGTGCTCCTTAAGACTCGTGAGGAACTGTGAAAGTCAGAACTGGCGCTAACTCGACTCTACTAACGGGCAATCAGATCGCCTCTGTTGGAACGACAAACTGTTTCACCCCTGCCGATCTACGTCCTTCCATCCCTCCCCGGATACCGATGGTTGTATAGCTTATTTATCGTAGAACTTTCCGGGGGTTAAACAGCAGTAAATTCTCCTACACGGAAAGACGACGCAGTGACTTAATTGTCTGATCTCGTTACCTCATCCTACTATTGGATAACGATGATTTATAATATAGTTAGACAAATGGAAACTGATATTGCCCTGCTTTGCTGATAAATCAAATATTTGGGTGAATGGTATCATCAAGTTGAAAATGCGAATTTTGTTAATGGAAAACTATTGGAAGGAGCACTTGACAGTTCGAGAATTTTCTACACTGCCAATTAAGAAACGATCTACTCGAACAGGGGTAGTCAAGTTGGTCCCTATCACTGAGTAGTGGGCCATTCAAGCTTTTATGGTGGACGGTAGGGATTTTTCCAGATGTCGAAGCTATTTTCTTTTTTTAACCAGTGGACATTACTCGAGTTAAGCTTATTTCCCATAACAATAAACTTACCAGACCGATCAAAATACCGGTTGTCAAATTTTTCTAAGAATTCTCTACATTGATAGAAGAGTCACGCAGCAAATACTCCATATCTATCTTTAAAACTTATATTTCTTGATTCATTATCATTTTCACCTTTTGATTTCTCTTTTTTCCAAAGTATTTATCCAGTGTTCAGCTGAGGTTTTTTACGACAATTTTTCCTCTATAATGATTTCTAACTTATCGTTAGTAATTAGTCTTTAAGTACTCCGTTATGTTTGAATGTTAGACAAACCTATTGGTTTGAAACATTTGGCCTGCTTTGTATCTGGCAACTGTATTTCATTGCAATAATGGTTATTATTATTATTATCGTTATTATTATTCCGTGTAGCTAAAAATATTAGATATAATATCGATAATTTTAGTGTTAAATAAAAAGATAAAAACTACATATTTTTAGTAACTGTCACTCTGATGGTAATTCTAGTTAGAAATATCTATTAACTATCATTTTGAAATTACGAACATTTTGCTACTGCGATAAATTATGTTGTTACAGAATCGATGGGTGGTAAGAAAAAACTACCAACAAAGATACAAAAATGGACATTTTTTATAAAAAAAAGATTGACTACCCCTGCTCTAGAAGAACGCAGTTTTTTCAAAAACTTCTTATACTAGATTCAAGTGTATTATTATTTCGTTAACAGATCAAATCGCAAACAATGGCAGATCATACGTTTTAGCATCATTTAAGATGTTAATATTTTTCAAAGTAAACGGAAGAAAATGTAGCTGATGCCCTAATAGGTATGATAATATTCTGCTTACCATGATCTCCGTGTTACATTCTCCAGAAATCCTCTCGGGATACGGATAATATCTATTCGTCGGACGTGTACAGGGAATGTCAGTAGCTGTATCCGTGGGCGATCGAATCGAGGATATCCTGCATCTCGACTTCTCGTAACCCTAAAAGGAACACCCAGCAAGGGAGGAATCCAAAGAATCAAGGGAAGTTGATCCGGAATCTTTCGTATCCCTATCTTATTGTCCCATTTACACCAGAAGTTTGTATTCAGAATTGCTTTCGGTACACAGTACCTACCTACAGAAGTGCAGTGTTAATGAATTTTTAGTTATGAATTATTATGAATTTGCAATTGTTTTAAAGGCCTTGGAGTTATCGATCGGTAATCGTTATGGCAGGGTGCTGATAACAAAAATGTAAGTATTATGGGAATATATTGTATACTATATGGAAATATTATAAATATACCCTACAATTGAAAGATTCTAGAGTGTTCTGTAAGATTTGGGAGAGAAGAGTGAGAGAGACTCGTTAGAGAGAATTTTAGTAATCGCGTTGTTTGAGTTGTTTTCGGTGTTGCTATTTATTATTTTATTCGTGTTACTTTGTGTTGCGTTATATTAATATTTTTCCAAGTTTATTAAAGTTATTTCCTTGTTTGTATGTTCAACATGTAGAATCTCTACAATTTGATAATTGCGGTGGAAGCCAAGTTTTTTTTATTCGATTATTAAATATTTTTATTAGATAGACTCTATTATTATTGATAGAAGAGTTTTGTGGATTTTATTAATGTCAATGCAATAATTGTTGTTAATCATATATATTGGATGCGTCACTTAACTTTATTACTCTCAAAATTCTTTTTATGGCAGATAATTTGAACAACAGAAAATAACAGTATCGTTATCCCATGGTATTTACTCATCAAATTATGCGACTTTTGCAAGTAACATATTTTTTTAATTTCACACTACAGCCGAAACTTTTGCAACGACCACACCGTGACAAAAATTATGTCTATGAACATCGATAAACAAATTTTTCTTTGATTTAAACATTAATAATATAAAGTGCTCTAATAGCGATCAAAGGTTAAATTCTATTAATATTGATAACAGTTTAATAACAATTTCAAATATAACCTCAATAAAGAACGCGCTACGAATTTCTGGTAGAAATCTGCAATCTTAAAAAATTCTGTCGTAAATAATATTACAATCATTTGCTGCCAACTCTTAAATCAATCGCTACAAAAAGAATGGAATAAATTATTTTGCAATAAATAATTTACAACGTCCATGCAATGACTTATCCGCTGCATACAACAATATACTTGTCGACAATTACCTATCAGTGTATTTTGTTACAAAATAGTTGTCTTCCGTTGTCACAGATACAAAGGACAGTGTCAAATTAGGACAATATTTTACGGAGAGCATATATCGCGGGAAAAATGGATGAATCCAAATAAATGAAGGAAAAATCGGTAGGGTCCATCGCGAGCGACGGGACCAAAGAGGATCAATGGGCTATATGCGATTCCTTACGGGTCTAATTGAGCGCGGAGATAACGCGCCCGATTCCTGGTGGGTAATAACGTTTCTTTGCCTTCGATCTCTTTAATGGTCGAACTAATCGCTGCTGGTACCTTAACTATGCCTAAAAGTACCGCGTTCTCTCTAAGCGTTCACCAATTCGTTCTTAACTCCATAGAAATGTTTTAAAAACCGGGTAACTTGAAAGCTATTCAACTTAAAATCAGTACTTCGATTTAGTGATAACTTATGACACATTTGTGATTCTTTTGAACAATATTACTTTGTAATCACTATATCTGTATTAATCGAGCACTATCTCTCTAAATGGTAGATGTTATTGTGATTTTAATTCATGCAAAATATTGTAATATCAAGTTCAATTACTATTTTAGTGTCCATTCTGACACTGCTACTATTACGATTCTATTATTTATTGATACTAAATCTATCAAGCTGGCCAAAGTCAGGTTCAAAATTTTTTCAAAAAATTTCCTGACTGTAAAAGGGAGAATATAGCAAATATTCTACGTTTCTTTTATGGAATAAAAATTCCGTGACTGAGTATCTCCTTTACCTCTTAATTCCTCTGTTGCCAAAGTCCATATTTAGTATATTTAAGTAGATGAGATTTAAGGACATCAGGTTTAATTTAAGTTTAGATTTTAACTTTACGCTAATTTCACAAATATCCATTACATAAATACTGTGAAAATTACTGTACATACTGCAAAATTGTAAAAAGTAGAAAGACTACATGAACTTGGAAAGAACGAAAAGTAATAGTAACATTAAGATAGATTTGCAACAAGAGTAAATGTAATCAAATATATGGGGTACTAAAATTCATACTGAGTTTCATTATTATTCCATATCGATTCATTCAGGATTACTAGAAGTAATGATACTAAAATACTAAATATAAAAAAATTGTATTCTAATATCAATTTTGTATAAATAGTACTAATAATGATAAAAGTGATCTAACGATAAGCAAGCAAGACTCAGAGACCAAGTGATCGCTTTATCACCAAAAATCAAGTACAAATAAAAAGTTGAAAGTAGATATCACTGTGACAAGACATAAACTTCTTCCTATACGATTTCTCTTACGACTGTTTCCGCAATAATTCAAAATTAAATTACTAAAACAATAATTTATCAAATATTCTCAATATATCATATAATTTAACATTTTACAGAAATAATTCTCTAGTGTCTCCTCACACTGATATTTCCAGTTTTATAGGTTTTGCAAAACTTGAAAATTTCCTATCCAATTTACGAGTATCAGTCGGTAAGGGGTTATGCAATACCCCTAATGCAATTGTAGCTATACCCAACTATAAATGAAGGAATGCAAAAGGCAGGGGTAGTTCTAATGTTAAAATCCAACGACAGCGATACTGTGAGTCACAATGACGTCTCAAGTTTATGTGATACGTCCGATCGGCGTCACTGTTCATTGCTTTTTTTATCTAGCGAATGTCACGGGGATAGTATGTAAAAAGGCCATCAGCGATTCGACAGCGGTAGCACCCTGTCGCTCTCGCACTGCCCCTGAGAGAGTCGTTACCGCTATCGTCTCCCCTTTCTGCTAACATGGACAGAGGGTAGTGCAACTGACTGCCACGATGCGCCGATTGCGTTTATCGTGGACGCTATTGTTCTTAAAAGAAGGGAATTTGCAATTTGAAAATCTTTCACGTTTGTGGCAACGGAGTTTATAGGATAAGTTACGATGTACCGAAGCTATAAAAAATGGGTAAGGTAAGTTGCCCAATACCTGACACTGCACCAATAACTGACACTTACAACTTTGTTATTAATTAATAAAGAATCTATAAACAATACCTGTTTCTCATTGTGTGTATAATGAAGTATGTATTATTCACTGTCATCTCTGATTTATGAATATCATTATGCGTGAACTTATCCAGATTGTGCAATTGGTTTTCACAAGTAGGCACGTAATTTTCATTAGAGGCTCGATTCCTCTATCATTTAAGGTAAGAAACACGTCAAGATATTTTGCTTTGTATTTATTCTATTAAATTATTTTGAGAGTAACCTTATATTTCTTGTTATGATTAAAGATTATAGTGCTGTTTTTTCTTTGAGAGCTTCAAATAAACCGTCTAATTTGATGAGTGTCAGGGGCGCCATTTTCTAGAATACGAACATAACCCTGCCAATTAATATCTGACACGGATGTCAGATATTGGTCGAAAGGGTTATATTTTTACATTACGTTTTTTAAGATTAAAATCAGATTAATTTGAAAGGATTCATCAATAAACATTACTTTTAGTACCATATCTCTACAACTTCCAATAGCTGACAGGGGATTTCAGTTACTGGGTGATGTCAGATATTGATACATTCGAATAAATTTTGATTTTTGATTTTGAATACAGAATGGCATCAAAAGCAAAGAAAACTATGAGATATGCGACAGAAGACTTGAAAAAGGCTTTGGACGCTATAGGTGGAGGTGAAGAAGTGATACTTCTACATCATCTGCGGAACTTTAAGTTCAAATTTAAATGTATTTTGAATAAATTAACGTTATATTCTGTTATTTTAATGTGGAAATAAATTTTGTTTTTTAAATGAATAATCTCTGCTTACATTTATAAAAGTGTCTGCTATTGAACGATCTAGATGTCAGATATTGGATACACTACATTTCGGCCATGTCAGTTATTGGTGTCATTACCATAACCCTAAATTATTTCATTTTCTGAACATCAACAAAATTTAAATAGCTTTTGGTTACGTCAATTTAAAGATAATGGATCAATCAATCTTTATAAAATATTAGCGACTGCTTTTATTGACTTCAAATGTTTTTTTATTTAAATAGTTTGAATTCTTTCTCTTAAACTGTCAGCTATTGGGCAACTTACCTTATAGGTGCGGTTCTTATGATAGAGAAACGAAGGAAGAAATGGTAGAAGGTGTAGCTACCTTCACAGAGTGACCTTGGAAGGTGAACCCATTAGAGCGAACAACTTCAATTGCGAACCAAAGATCTTTTTTAAACTTTATCTTTTCGATATCGTTATATTTGGATATGACAATTTTTTTCCGTTACAGATGTTGCGTTAATGAGCAACAAAAGTAATTAAGGAAAATATTCCAAATAATGGCCTCAAGATTTAATCTCCATTCTGTTCTGTATTTGTTTTTCTCTAAAAGTACTGAAATCTGGAAGTATTAAACAGAGAAAAAATAGATTTCATTGTAAATATAAAACTGTTGAATTGTTTTTCAGATATTCTTAATTATGTGGTAGTTAGCTTCATCAGATTACCGATCTGCAGAAAAAAAACAATCTGTATGTACATATATACTTTCATATTAGCTTTACCGACCGTTATAAAATACGCCTACCATTAGCTTATTGCTCGTAACTCAGACTTCTTTAATCGCAGGGTATGTCAATATATCTATCTACACAAATGATGAAAATTTGGCGAAATGTAATATAGTAAATGATCTCTCTTTATAACAAACTTTTATTTATCTGCTTTAAAAAATGCTGCTTTTCTGCATTAAACATTACGTAACAGTCAGTAAATAAAGCATTGTATTTTTAAGACTTGATCGTATAAATAAAAAATATTGTTCAGTCACATTTACAATGTTCAGATTAACTATATAAGCAGCAAAAGAAATTATTTCCACTTCACTGACTGACAATGAGTACGACGACCGCTAGGTATTTTCAAAACAAACGTACTCGGCGGTCCTCGGCGATCGCGCGCTCAAGGTGTTCGTTTCGTTGATCCGCTAACAATAACAAGTCGTTCGATCGTTTCACCTTTCCATCAGTTTATCTTCGATCGCCGACGAGTAATCAGTGCTCCGTTATCGAGTCCTAGCATTTTCACCTATTAGTGCGCGTATAGTACTTTCGAAGACGAGATTCAAAATCACCGTGTACCTCGCGTTTTCTGGGCTAATTGGTCATTCATCTGTACAGTAGTATCAACCCTTAGTTACGAGTGGATTGTCTGCTCTCAGCCACCACATTAATTTTACCATTGTCATTGTATGTCTACTCTCAGACATCACAGCAAAGAATCGACACGTCTCTGAGGTACATGTAAATTTTATTAAGATTTTAGTAGTATTGTTTTATGTGTGATTACACGTAGTGTTTTTAACCCTTTGTGTCTCTGTCTAGCTGAACTAGACATAACTTTTCGTTTTATTGCCCCCCCCCCCCCCTGGTGGTGGTACATTATACAATATCCGCCTTGTCTATTTTATTCATTAAATTTCGGCTTTGCTATCCGACAATAATCTTGTATCTTCACAAAAATATCCATCGGAATCTGTAGTTATTTGTTTTATTAAATAAAAATGAATAATCCATAGTATGATAATTTGCAAGGTTATTTTTGCTTATTCAACGAGAAATTAGAGTAATAATTTAGTCCGCAAAGGATTAATGAAACGTACTAGAAGAGAAATTAAATACTGGTATAAAAGCTTTAGTATGTGATCCTAAAAGTTTTTTTTTTTTTTTGCTAAATCCAGATATGCGGTATGTCTATCTCCATCATATAGGGTTGTTTTGTGATAAGCACTTTTATGTTCAACAAGTCGTATGAAATTTTACAAATATACTATTATTTGTACTATATACTATATGTATACTATATAATATTGTTTATTTAATGTAACATTAGTGTCATACAATGACTTTTCTACATACAAAATCATTATGGAATTGGAACGTCGATATTAAACCGGTAGAAAATAAAATAAAGTAAAAATCTATGTCAAACTACACTCGACATAGGACTGTAAAGAGTTGAAAATTTATAACATTAATTTAATATGCATCTTTATGTTAGAAGTATTTGTTAAATCATTTTACGCAAATAACTTAAATGACTTTGACCTAATACTAGAATTTAAATTAGTTAATAGCCACATTTCAGTATAATTTACAATACCATACCTGGAAGTAGCAAGTTCCAAAGATTCGTACCACTTAAATACAAAGAAATGACCCGAGCCGTAGTGTTTATTTTTAAAAATTGACAATAGCCATGGAAAAATGCCATATCTAAAAAAAAATCAGAGAAATTAATCTTTGAAATTCCAGAGCAGTGTACCACTCATTGGTATCATTTATAACCACTGTACAAATGTAGCATGGGTGGGTGTTCACCGGAGAAAAGCAGTAGGAGCTGAGAGGACACGTGAACCTCGATCGTTCTAGATATATAAGTATTCCCGAAGGCGAGGGGCAATTTGTCCCGGTCATTTGGCGAGTCCACGGGGACTCCCTGACTGTAATCCAATCACTAGCCACACTCTCCTTCTCTCTTTCTTCTTACCTCGTCTTTATCGTCACTGTCTCCCTTTTTCTTTTCGTCCCTTTTACTAGCATCCTCTCTCTAGCTAGTCTCTATCTATCTTTCTCAGCAACCCCCAATCCTAGAACGCCTCGTCAGTCGTCATTGAGTCTTCGGCAATCCTGACCGAGTGACGACTGCACCGACTGTGCACGGATTCTAGCCCGAGAATAAAGATATTTAGGAGTTCACGCAACGTTACCTCGACAAAGGGAGGTATGAAGATCATGAACTTGTAACTATTAGGTAACATGTTCAACATTTATGGTATTGCGTGAATTAATTAGAAGAACTGATTTGTAATCTGTAGGGAGCATAGCACAATATTTGCCACAACGGGGAAAAAATATCTGATAAATTGCGATCACAAACTGAATTGTTTTGGAAATTAAGATTAAACGTACTTGCACTTTGTATTTACCTATTCTAGGAGTCCTCTTAAGGAGTTAAATGACCTCTCGTGGTATGTAAGGAATGCAAAGTATTTTACTTGGTAAAAAATTAGCTAAGAGAAAAATTTAGTAACAATGAATAGATAGTTTTAAAGTAAATTTTGAAAAGAGTCATTTCACCCTGCTTGGTACGTTTTGTGTTTGAGGTCGACAGGCTCAGCTATGAGATAACAGTTACGCCGTACAAAACTAAATGCTTCAGTATGGGGTGAATAAAAATTATCAATCAATAGTTCTTAGTTGAATTTCTAGCATTTTTTGTATGCAAAATGAAATTTATAAAGATTAGGACGTAATTTCGACCGTTAAGGGTAATAAGAATATTCTGTTTTTGATCGAAGCAACGACGCTCTTCGCTTTGAGAGTTATTTACATATGTACTCTTTATATGTATTATTATTTTGACTCTTATTATCATTCTCATCTTCATCGTCATTGTTGTTGCTGCTATCGTTACTGCAATAAATAACCAGCCAAACGTTTAACATCGGTTCCCTTTGAATATATAAATATTCATAGTAGATGATCATCAAGTTTCAAAGCATGTTATAATCAATGTACTAAACCGATTAGTACACACATGTCAATTTAAATTTTTAATAGTAACTCGACCTGATGCTACTGCTAATTGCAACTATGATTCGCGCTTCATAAAACGAATTTTTTGGGTTGTATGGGCCGCAAGTAGATAGAGACTCGTCAGACTCCCGATCAGTAACCGTGATATCAAAAACCCCGTCAGCTTTGTAAATTTATATTTTCTCTGGGTGATACCTGCACCATTACTGGTGATAGTTCGGAACCTATCTAAAATTATTGGTCTTTGGCAAATAGCAGTTGAAGTCAAATGAAAATAGAAACAAAAAGAACGAATTTGAGTGAAAAAATTGTTTGAGTAAAGTGATCCAGTGATACGGTCTGATCTTTTGGATTAAACTCACTGGAATTGTTTGATAACGATAACTTTAAAGCATTGTTCACTTGTTAATATTCAACGGCATAGACAAATGATGTTGAAAAAATTTAACCCATTTGCATCACAAGCGCATGTATGCGTGCACTTTTTCTGGTCACTATCATCGAAACGCATTTATGCATTCACATTGTGAGTGAATAGCAACACATATGAACAGTTTAAATTATTTATACAACATTCGTCGATTAAAGTACAATATCACTTTTTGAAATATTGTTAGACTTACAATTAGTCTTAATATTAAGAAATTTGATAGTATAGATATATTTTTGAATTTGTCATATGATGCAAATGGGTTAGAAGTATCTGCGAAAAAGTTAAAACACATAAAGAAAGTTTTGAAAGACGACGAAATTCTTTG
The DNA here is from genome assembly GCA_910591515.1 of Cerceris rybyensis. NCBI lineage: Eukaryota > Metazoa > Arthropoda > Insecta > Hymenoptera > Crabronidae > Cerceris > Cerceris rybyensis. Next base: position 11,937,963 of record OU342793.1, read on the forward strand.
TTTAAATATGACTATTATTAATTATATTTTAATATAAATATGTCAAAGACACATAGAAATGAAAGGTAGACATATGAGAGATCTCCAGATTCATCCAAGGAATGACTTTTTCCATGTAGAATATCCTTTAGTTACCCGATCAATATGTAACAGTTTTTTATGTCAGTTGTCCATAACAGAAAAAAGAATTTTCATTTTCATCACCTCCGAACAAATTGAATTGTTTTCAAAGTAGAATTCAACTACGCTCAATCTTTTAAATACTCCAATAATAATGTTTTGGAAGTCACATTTAAAAAGAGAAATGTTTGCCACAGATGCAAAGAATGAAAGTAAAACGATGCAAAAATGTTGGCATTATTTTAGACGCATATCATTTTCCTGGCAGAAAGAAAAACAGATTTGACATACGACGCATGAATTTTCATCGGAATCGTGCCCAGAGGCGAATGGCATACGTGATCTTGATGCAGAGGGGCCATGCAAGAAATTAGCCTTGTTGAAAGGCCGCCCTTTGTGCTTTTGCTTTTCTCACGATTTCCTTCCTTTCTTCTTTAAACTGACCCACCTCCTATTCAATATATATCGAACTTAGGTTGACGTGCTTCTACCGACAATTTTCTGACTTTCCCTTGTTAACGCGCGAAAACCTGTTTCCTTTGAATCAAGTAGAAGATAAAAGAAAAGCTCCTACTTCTTTGCATTGATACAAGTCACAAAATAAAATTGTTTCTTACATAACATTTCGTCTGTTACATCCGTAACATTTCAACTACCGGCGTCAAATATATTATATTTCAATGTATTAAACAAGTATTTTGTAGAAATGTGAATTAAACCTTTATATTCCTATGTCGACACAGCTTTCTGTGACACTTAACGTGTTATTTATTAACATGTTAAACGCCACCGGTATTTCGCTACTTTCACCATTTCTACTAAAGTGAAAGTTTTTTTTTATTAACACTAGAACTACCGGTGTCAAATCCAACATATTTTAATAAATTAAATAAGTACTTTGAAAAAGGGAGAATCAAGGGGCGGAAAATTTGGTCGATTGAGTGTTTTATATTTATTGATATAGACGTAGAATATTTATTCTATGACTCTTATATAAACTTGGAGAATTTTTTGAAAAAATTGTGTACCAGTCATTTTAACTGATTTGGTCTGGGTCTAGTGTTAAAATCACATTTTTATAAAGCAAAAATGTTCAAGATACTGATAGACGGATATTCAGGAATTTCAGAAATCTTTATCTTTGTAATGCCAATATTTAAATATTCCGTATGTTCGAAAATTCGTGGCTATTCTAGTTTAAAGGATACATGAAATTTTATTGAATTTAACAGCGCTGGTCACCATTGACACTCATGACAATCGACGTGTTAATTATCGACTTGCCGAAGTCAACAATAATTTTGTATCTTCATTTAAATATTCTACGGTACCTACAATTCTTTCTAGTATTAAGTAAAAATGAATAATTAACAGTAGAAAATTTTCCAGGACTACATATATTTGCTTACGTGACGAAAAGTAAGTAAAACAATTTGGAGCACATGGGTTAAGCGATGGAGAAGATGAATGATTCGGTAATTTAGGTTTTTTAAGATGGACGTAGAATGTCTATTCTTCGACTCTCCTGTAAACATGGAGAATTTTTTAAAAGAATTGTGCACCAGTCATCTTAATTGGCTCCCGAGTCAAAATATTGAACCCCATTTGAACTTTTTACTACCCAACATTTAGGAATTAGAAGTAAAAAAATAGGTCTAAATTCAATGTAAAAAAGGATCCTATTTAACGCCTAAAAGTGGCACAAAATTCCCTTTATGCCATCTTAATGTGTGAATTTCAACCACTGTTGAGGATTTACATCCTATCCATTTATTAATGTTATTATTATTCTTATTATTTTTATTTATATATATATATTTACTTACATAGTTTTCAAAAATAAATTAGTCAGAATCATTAAAAAATAATGGATTTTTACTCGTTTGCAATTACATATAAGTGTACCGCTATTCGAATTAATGTGATAACTACAATTACAAACATATAAAAATTCATTATAACATAATGGTATTCACTAATTTATATGTAAAAAGTATACATGCATATTGATGTAAATTGAAAGGTTATTTATTTACAAAAATTATTATTTAACCTAAGAGGAGTAACAGGTCCAATTCAGGGGATAAAGGTTTTGCTGATAACTAAATAGGAGTATCATTTTACTGAGAAGGAGTTACAGGTTTAAATTAGGAATTTTAGTATTCAAAAGTATCATATTGTCGTGTTCGATTATATTAAAATTCATTCTATTGATAATAATGAAATATTCGTAAGTATATATTCATAGTATGTACAAAAATATTATAAACTGCAATTTTTATTTGCACTCGCTATATGAACCAACCGTTTTTAAAAGTAATATTGCTATCACGTAGAAGTTTCCACGAACACAAAAGATTAGGTGATACCTTTAATTGCTTTCCAACGGAACGAAATGTTCCGTTCAATACTCTCGTCTGTTAGGTAGTTCCGGTACGTATACTGCGCTCAGATCCGGCCAAGCGATGCCGCAATTACCGAGCTGTGATTTAGGGCTCACCCGTTATAGACCGAAGCACTTTGATTTACGACACTGTGCATGAAATTAATTTGAATTCAGTAATGTAGGAATAATTCGCTCCGATCGTACTATCGCGCACTCTTTAAATAATTTTTTAAATAACTTTCCATAACATTACTTATATTATATTTCTTTTATCAGTTGTATTGAGTAAATTAAATCATCATATATCTTTATTATATTTTCCGGTGGTCGTTGGAAATGTACCTTTTTGAATTGTTCGATTCAGGCACATATTAATCGAACAATACTTATAGTATAGAAATTATAATAAAAAAACTTGCACCGGCAACATTATATGTCTTTTACCGTACACGACTTTGCCATACAAACTTGAAGATACTAATAAATAAATAATAATAAAAAAATAAGATACTAATAAAGATAATAATAATTCAGAATCTATGTTTAAAACGACAATATTTAAAATTTATTGTTTTAACTTTTATTTGTCATTTAAGACGTGTTGAACACCATTGGTACTTCGATAGCTTCTTCATTTTTACTGAAGTGAAACTTTTTCTATTAAAATTACATTTTTAATGCCAATATTTATATATCGAATTTATCAGAAAAATCGTAGGTATTATAATTCAAAAGTTATGTTAAATTTCACTGAATTCAGTAGCAGCGGTCACCGGTGACCCCCATGACCTTCAACGCAAAGTTTCCAGTTATGACTACAAATAGAGTGTAACATCTAGTAAACATTTGGCAATGCTTCTTTCCAATAGGAATTATTTAGGTGAAAGTATTATTAAGCATCGTTTAACGAAAAAACAATATTATTTAGTTTCTATTTATATCTTTAATAATAGATCTACCGACGATTATTTCAATATATTTGAAATTGTCAAATAAATCTGTCTGAATCAAATAAGTGAAGAGTACAGAAAACTTGATCGATTCAATCACTCGCAGTCTCCACCATTGTTGTAGGAAATTTGAAAAAAACAGCATTAGAACTTTCAGAAATATTTTCAAGAAAATCATGACAAGTCGTATTGAGCACCTTGGTACATCTAGTGTTAAACAACCCTAAAAGTGAACGAGTATCCGAGTCGAAATATTAAACCTCATTTGAACCTTGTACTACTCAACATTTAGGAATTAAAAGTACAAAATAGGAGTATCATCTTACTGAGAAGGAGTTACAGGTTTAAATTAGGAGTTTTAGTATTGGAAAGTATCATATTAGTTTCAAATAGGAGTAAATACCATGAAAATAGGTTCAATATTTCGACTCGGGTATCGTTCAATTCTTTCCCACAAGTCATTGTATTTCTAAGTTTGCGTCACTTTAAAAAAGACGATATAGATGTTTAAAATTTTTTATGAAACTTTGTTAAAAGGTATCTTCCGAAATGGCATTCCCGGTATAGAAATGTAATCTCCAAGGAGAATCTCCAGCCGCTCCGCAAAGGAGGATCTTCTCGGTATCGGTGATCGTTAGATGCGGCAGAGAGAGTTTTCAATCGTGCAATATAGAAATTAATTTCAATCTACGTAGATACGAGAGAAGACACGAGTCAGGTACGCTTGAACGATCACGAATGCCGGTAAGATTGAGCCGATCGGATGATACAGAGAAGCTTCTTGGATCTTCACGATGCTTCGAGTATAGGTATATATAAGGCACCCTTTAGTGGTACCGGGAGGCGGGGGTGTGGGTGGTCAAGTTCGTAATGAGATTTTCTCGATGTCCACGAGCAGTTTAAGCTCGGATCACGTTCGAACGTTTAGCCTTCTTTCTTCTCTTCTTCGTCTTCGATGTAACTGCTCTCGATGACTCCCTTTTTCTCGTATCGTTTTTCCGTAATGCCGCCCTCTTTGTCATCGACCCTCCGTGTAATTTTCTCTATCTTCTGTTTCTTCTGTTTCCTTCATCATTCTTTCTCAATGTCTCTGTGTCTTTGTTTGTTTTATCAATTGCACTCTTAATTCTGAAATTCCATACACTCTATGTTCTTTGTACCCTTCCTTTTGTCTCTCTTGAATTTTCCATCACTTTTTGTTCTTCTTTATGTTATGTTGCTTCGAGATGTTTAAAATATTAATTTTCCAGCTTCTTTCTTCTTGCTCTGTACTTATCTACCTTGTATCTTTGATTTCATTCATTTTTCTTCGCTGTTTTCCACCCTGCACTCTTCAGCTGTACATTTATTCATTTTTACGTTTGTAGTTTAACGTTCAATGAATAAAAGAAAATCGTGAGAGTTACGTATCATTAACTGTAAATATCTTTTAATTTTCGTGTTGTTTCGTAATTTGACCATTGAAAATATTTTCTATAAGCTTTCTTCTATATAATTATGCAGAAATCGCGTCCTTGCACGTTCTTACACGTCAAATATGAATTGTTTGAGGGGTCGTTCTCACTTCAGCAGGAACCAGTCGCAGTGTGGTCGATTTCCTCGAAATCCAAGATGAAAATTGACACATTAGAATTGTTTGGGTGGCTGACTGTGACTCTGAAGCAAAAATATAAAAAAATAACTGACCCATGTATCCTTAATTTTTCAATGTACCTATCCGTCCATATTGAATTCACCAGTTTGCTTTCGAAAATTATTAATTCAGATTCGTAATCAGCGACCGAAAAAATCGGAACTGATTTTTAGCAAAATCTAATGTACTTTGCGCTTTTAGCCAGGGTTTCAAAGAGATCGAAAACTGTGCGTGGTGCCTCAACAGCTAAATCGAAGTTCTGGACCACCGTGTGACTCTTTATTTTCCCTTTCATTTCTTTATAACACAGTCTTTCCTTTATTGTTATCTTTCAAGTCTTTGAGTGTTTGATATTCCTCTATTTCAACGTACCTATTCTTCTGTCTCTGTCACTCGCCGTTCTTCTGCCTTCTTTCACTCATTGTCTCTCTACCTTGATATCTTGGTGGTCAACCTTTAGCACTCCTACATCGAGTATTTAAAAAAATAAATTAAAAACGTAGACTCCACTTTACACAACGTAATTTCTAAAATAATAATATAATAATAATTTCCATTATAATAAAACTTTTTAGAGACCCCTTTTGAAATATTTTGCAAACTAATTAACCCATTTAGAGTTCAACATTTTCTGGTCACTATCATCGAAACGCATTTATACATTCGCATTGTGAATGAATAGCGTTATATACGAACAATTTAAATTGTTTATACAACATTCGTCGATTAAAATGCAATACCACTTTTTAAAATACTGTTATACTTAAATTTTTTTGCTATATTTCATAACATTCAGTTCTGCATTTCGATATTCCTCTATTTCTACGTATCTATTCCTCCGTCTCTGTGACTCGCCGTTCTTCTGCCCTCTTTTACTCATTGTCTCTCCGTTTCTTTGTCTCTCTGCCTTGGTGTCATTCCCGCGTCCATCCCCTTCTTTTAGATGGAGATAAAGCGGATAGATCGCGCATGCACTGGGAAAGAAGCTCGACGTTCCGGCAAAACGCTTCCACCGGGTCGCACGTATGATTTATTCCGGCGCGAAGCACCCACCAGAAATATCAGATACCCCTAATGAATTTCTAGACTTGTGTGCGTGCATGTGGCCTCCACCGGGAAAGAAATATGGGGTGAACCGACGACACGAAGTACAACACACGCTGACCAAAATGTCTCTTCTGTGAGTGCCTTTGGTTATCCATGTTAATGACCAGTTATGTTGCCCGTTTATTCCGACAAAGGTTGAATATCAATAAAAACCTTACTGATTATTGATTTTTTTATTTTTCTGGAACGTTGCTCAAAGATCGATAAACCAAATTTCGGCGATGGATTGCAGCCTTATTATAAAGTGGCTAGTGGCACTGTAACTATTACCGATTATTGCAGCATGTTTGTAAATAATTCATTAAAATGTTAAAAAGTAATGAAGAAGGGGGAAAAATGATTGAATGATAAAATTACTTACGTTTGGCAACATAGGCATAGAGAAAATGAAAATTTTTGAGTCTTGGAAAGTTTAGGATTTTTCAAAAAAATTAAGAACACAAAGAAATTAACAAATTTTAACATTATAAAAGCAGTCAAAATTACTAGAAGGTAATGTCTTTAAAATATTCCTGTCGTTTTTAATGCCGTTTGTCACTAATTTTTCTACGTCTCTCTTTCTAGACGTATACAGTTGTGTGGTTCAATTTTCCTTCATCCCTTGTTCCTTTTCGTTTAACCAGTTAACTGTGGTGAAAATTCTTTTGAATTTTGGGTCACGAAAATCGAGAGAAGAGCATAAATCTATTTCAAATTATTTATACTCTTTATTTATTCGTTTTATTTTGGCATGGCCTCAAAATATTCCAAACATCTTAAAATTTACGAATATATTTTAGTTTTCGTCAGAATTACAATTTATATAACCAGTGGTGGCTTTTACGCATGACGAGTATACTCGTCAAACACAGCTAACTGGTTAATATATTTATTTATTGTGACTTAATACGCTGGAAATATCGTTGACATTCCTAGTTTTACTTTGGTTTCGGTGTCATAATTTGCACCGCTAAAAATTTATTTCAATATATCCTCATTTATAAAGGTTCATTAATGTTGATGAATGCTGGTGTAATGTCTAAAAATAAAATCGATAGCAAGTATCAAATACGGTGTTAACGGCCACGAGAGTTCAGAACTTCGAAATGTAGAAAACCGTAGAATGATTCTAACGCTTCAAAAATTTGTAACATTGACCGTCAAAGATACGTCGGTACATTCAGAAATACGAAATCATCGAGGAGAAATAAGAAATTCAGCCGCCTTCGAGATAAATGGCACGTGGCCCGCATGAGATTGAGAAAGAGGAATATTCAGCGCGGAATTCGCGAGAAATTAGGCGTGAAATGCGCCGTGTGCTTCGAATATTTCTGCCACCGACAGATTTCGACTTTTCTGTCAGACACGACCGCGTATAATCCATCGATCTTATAGTCTCCCCCCACCCCCTCCCCCATTTCCCTCTATATTTTCCAACAACTATGAATTCACAAGAATTGCACAGCTGAAGTACGTTTAACTATACCATTTCTTCAAAAACTTTTGACACAAAGTAGACAAAGAAAGCACAAAACAATTACCGCTCATCTAATTTATCTTCCTTAACTTCTTGCCGTACAATTTCTTTTGTGACTTCCACCGCAATAATTCAGAATTAAATTTATTGGATAAAAATTGATCGGTGGTTCTTGATATATCGCAAAATGTAACGTAATATTAATATTATAGAAATCATTTTATCGTGTCGCTTAAGCTCCATTTTTTCATATATACGAAATCAGTGACCTTTCGAAAAGTCAAATGCAAATGGAATGACCATACGGGATTTAGATTTAAGAAATGCGGCACAGTCGAAGGTAGAGGCAAGTGTCAATCTCAATAAATTCGTGACGAACCATTGAAACGTACGAGAGGTAGGATTATATTCGTACTTTTGTATTCAAGCTCAACACAACCCACATACTTTGTATTCTTTCGACAAAACCAATCTCCATAACAAAAACGTGTTGTCCGACTTTCCAGGTAACGTTACTGAACCTTTTTTACACTTACATTTACACATTACCTACATACGAAACTTCTTACGTCTATTCTGCGTTGTTTATAAAAAACTCCATACAAAAAATTTGCTTATTGTCGTGGTACACGAATTGTGTTAATTTAATTATAAATTCTTAACGCTTAAGTACTTATCATTAAAGAGAAGTTTGGTAAATGAAGATATCTTTTACGCTACCAGTTAAAAATAAATCTTTCATGGTATTTTATATAATAGAATTAGTATCTTCTACTTTTTTATATTTTTCTGAATTTAACTGCTATGGGAATTTTGCATAGGACCCATTCTTTTAGTTGGGATCTGATTCATCGAGAAATGCAAATAAATTAGGTACAGAAGATAATTATATCTACGTACTAAACTTTAAGGTAGCAGTCATTAGTTGTGCAAGTTTACATCGTTATAACAGATGAATAAAATTGATTGTGAGTCCGAGCTTTTATCTCCGTACTCGCCACAGCCGCCATAGAATTACAGTCTATGTACGATATAATTCGATAAACAGTTTATAATATCCATAAATTCCATGATGATATAAGAGCTTGTGAAATATATTTCAGTAACTCCGAGATTTTGCAAATACACCATGTCACATTTTCACTTGCCTAATTATATTAATAATAATAAATTATATCATATGCCCTACATTTTATTTACAAAATTGCAATGTCATATTAATCCTTTGATATTTTACTAACAGACAATAATGAAAGAATTTGCAGCATAAAGTTTCCAGTTAATCGTAACAGACGAAGAGGTTGAATGACTACAATCTGAAAAAATTTAAATAATCATATATATCGAATCTGGCAATAAATCTCCGCGTGTCCATTCAGACCACTCTAGATCGCCACCCTAACTACTGCCATCTATAGCAATGGGGTGGACCAGTGATATATGTCTTCCCTATAACAGCCAGAATCAAAACACGGTTCTCCCCTTCTACGTCGATGTTTGTCCTTTGGCCAGCGACTTCTGCAGTAGACAGTTGGTATCGGTGGAATCGCTGTATTAATTAACAGTAAATTGCGATTTGGCCTTAGAGGCATGTCTAGAAACATAATCTTGGATAGGCTTATTCATTTGATATTAAAGGTACTCTACGCAATATATAGAATACTGGTTATGTAGAATTCGTAAATGACTGGCTCTAGACTGATTTCAAGAGTTCGTTTCCTGAATGTATACTCTATTTAAAAGAAAAAACTGGATATTAGCTGTTAAAGTTAAAAGTGCAATTCAAAATCATAATTTTCATGGTTTATTATTATAAACAGCACTTTGAAGCGCAACTGTAGCGTGTACATTGCGTGTGACTGATTTGATAGTTCTAGTATTAATCCCTTGCTGTACGATTTCTTACGTGACAGCCTCCGCTATAATACAGAATGTAATTGCTAAAAGAAATATTCATAACTAAATTTTGATATGCCGTATAATGTAACGTTAGATTAATGTTCTAGAAACAATATTATCGCATCCCGTTTCATTAATATTATCACTTTAATAGATTTTGCAAAATTTGGAAATTTCCTATTCAAATTACCTCATCCCGAGTGTCGCTCATTATTGTAGAGCAAGGGGTTAAAGCCATATGAAATTTCATTGAATTCAGACCCCCATGACTTTTAACACTTTACCGACCCGTAGCCTATTAATAGGCTCTTTGAACCCAACGCTTTTGGACTTTTAATGGACTAATCGATTGTCACGGCAATTAATAAATTATTGTTTATCAGTGTGGTCTACTGCGCCGAGGGCTCAGTGACGAGAATTACTAATTTTCGAAGAGATATCGGTATGAAGCAAGTTTCTCCAGCCATGTGACCGGTCAGAAGTGAGTACGATATTATAAATAACCAGTCGGTAAAGTGTTAACATTAATATATAATAAAATTTATAAATATTACAATTTTAAAGTCATCCGAAATTTCATTGAATTCAACAACGCCGGTCACCGGTGACCCCCATGACTTTCAACATGTTAAACCAGTAAAACGGTGTGCGCCATGTAGCAAGTACTTGAGACACTCGTTAAAGCACGGTTCTTCCTGATATGTCCAAGAGTAGCATGGCTATTATGATTCCAAAGCTGTTAGACGTGCTGTATCTGGTCAGAAACAAAGTCCTGGTGCACAGGAGATTACGTACGTTGGTGGACGTTGGTCACTTGACCGGCACTACAGACGTAATATCGTAAACAACGTCCCTCTCAGCCGACACTGGAGCCACGTTTATATCTGCACAAGTCACGAGACCTCGGCCTGGCCAGCCAAACGGGGTTCCACCTTGCTTTCCCTTCTCTATCTCCGCGTACACCCTCGTACGAACCCTTTACAAGCATTACCGGTGTTTACTGTTGAATATTCATTCTTTGCCACGGCGGAATCGTGAACACGAAGTGTCCACACATTAACCAGTATGCCTGGCTGACCACACGCTTAACGTAACCCTTTTGCTGCTTTTATTAGAAAGGCCACGTGCTTCGCGTAATCTCACTACCCACTTCCGATGTAATTCTGTTCACGGTGCGAACTAACGTGAAAATTATTCCAACACTTGGAAATAACTTGCTGATGTCTTTAGCGACTGTACAATAAGTTCTGGATGAGAATGATGGGTATTAGTGTATGTTTCTTGTTTATTCTTCTTTATTTTTGTAGATGTTGGGGCGTTGAATGCTCGTCCTACAGTAAGATTTAGTAACGTTTATCGATGAGTCTTTATTTGCTCTTTTTTTACTTGGTATTTTTAACATTTTGAGTAGTTTTCTATGAATTTATATCGAGGCTGTATTTTTGATTTTTGATGCATTTTAAAAATAAGGTGTGGAAGAACGAAGTGTAGTTACAATTTACGTTTTTTTGTCTACTTGTTGGAAGTCACATTAGTTCTTCGTTATTGTGAGTTTACTTCAACAACAGTTATTATAGTGCCATTGCAAAGAAATCACAAATAAGAGCCGAAAATCTTAATATATATACGGTCGAACTGACAAATACACCTTGCTCAAAGTTAATTCTTGAAATCAAAGGTTTCACTAATTTCTGGTATTTCGTATAACTGAACGTGATATTAATAGTACATAAATAATGAGACCGATTCGTGATCGGTTGATATTGTCAATTTACTTAATGGTTTTTAGAAGACTTCAAAATTTCACATTCCATTTTCCGCGCTACGAGTCTCACACGTAGTTGTAGGCTAAGGGGTTAAACACTGTCTAACTGTTGAATTGTATTTATCCGGTAATTTGCAGTTTACTGATCTTTAAATGTAAGATGCGTCAAGCTAGTAATACAGAGTATATGAACCATCATCTTTGTGATACAAATAATAATCTTTGTGCAAAATTACTGCCAGAAACAATCTTACAATGGTACTAAAAAATAAATATTTGCCAGTACCATTGTGCAACTCAATTGTTGCATAACACGTCCTCGTTATTGTTTAAACATCGACGTTCATAAATTGGAACTATTACATCATCGACACTATCAACAAGATTATCATTAAATAGTTAAACAGAATATACTCTTACACTGACATAGACGGTGAACAATTTAGCAATCATATAGTGATATTAAATAGCAACGTAAGACAGCACAATCAGTAACTCCTACCTTAACACTTTACCGACCGGTATTTTTTTAACATCCTACCCCCTTCTGACCGATCACTTGGTCACAAATACTTCCTTGATAGAGATATCCATTCGAAAATTACAAATTCTCGTCACTGAATCCTTAACAGAGATAACCGCAATGATAAATGATAATTTATTAATTGGAGTGGCAACCAATTAATTAGTTAAAAGTTCAAAGGCGTTGGGTCCGAAAAGCATATGAATAGGCTTCCGGTCGGTAAAGTGTTAACACTAAATCTACAGCAACAGTCAAATTGGTGGGTTCCTACTTTTTTAAAAATCCTTCTCAACATGATAGAGAAGTACTATAGAAAATATTTCATGTGTATTTTATAATATAGAGATTACTTAACTGATCAAATTTTTTACCGTTTCATCCATCTTCCTGCAAGATACTTACTTAATATATTTATACCTGCCAGATTTAGCGTCCGTGGATCTAGCGTTAACACAGAAACTACCAAACCAGTCAAAACGATTGGCACACAATTTCTTCCAAAAATTCTCCAAGTTTATAGAAAACTCATAGAATAAATATTAACTTTTTTTCAAAATAATTATTTACTATATCGAAATACGACAGATATAACAGATAATATAGTTCTAATGTTAACACATCTTGCGCGGGTGCTTTCCCGCCAAACGTTCATGGAGTAGCGGGCGATTTTTTGCAATTAGTGCGCTAAATTACTTCCGCACAAAGTAGCTCTAGTCTTTGAACTTTAAGTTTTCTTTTAACAAAACTTTTAGTTTCTCTATAAAAATCAATTCCTCTATTCACTTAAAAAAAAATAAAAATACTTTCTCAGAAATCAAAAACTAAGAAAAACAAGAATTTAAAAATGCTTTAACTAGTGATATATTTCAAAGCACTTTCCTTTGTGCAAGTGTACACAGCAAAATGTATACGTATACGTATAATTTATGTCAATGCATATCTGGAAGCTCCGGTGTCGAATATGCTTATCGTAGCATAACAGCACCAGCACAGCGCAATTATAGGAATGCATTTTTTCAACGCACGTTTTAAGTTGAAGTGTATGGACGTCGACCTAGTACTCATGTGTATCCGATCTTATTGTAAAACTATTACACAAGCCCACTAGTAACAATAATCCACCAATAATTCATAGAAAACGACTTTTGTCGTTTCCCACGTTCGACTACCAATGCGTACAAAACGATTTTACTCGCTTCCCGTGCAAGATATGTTAAAGTTCAATATCCAGACACAATTATTACCTGTAATTTATTGACACTTATTTTAGATCCAATAAAACCACATTGTTTGATTGCCAACGTTTTGCATTTCTCCACCATCGAAATGAACGGTAACGAGAAAAAGCAAAAACCCTATCGAGCGCTGATGCAGGACCCTTTCCAAAGTTTTTCTCCCTTTCCTCCCCTATCGCAGTAAATACGAGACTCACAACTGTACTATCGCGGGAACAATAAAAATAGACCTCCCGTATTGGTTCTCCCGGCTGCTATCAGACCACAAGTTACGATTAAAAGATCGCGCTCTGAGACCCGCCCAGGCCGTGTCTCGAATTCTCAGTTTGTGAAAAGAGTTCCGCGGCGTTCAAGGGGAGGGTAACGTAGGGTCCACGCTCTTTCGAAAAGTCTATCCCGCTGAATACGTCTAGATACCGAATTCCGTGTAGTGGCTCAAAAGACTTCTGCGGGTTTATGCTTATCGTAAACATCGCCGCAGAGGAACCTCATATATGTCGACCGAGAGAAGACCTTTCTAGGGGTGGTGACGTTTGGAAAACTGTACAGCGTAATTGCGAAGACAGTCAAGCAGTCTATGGGTGGAAATAAATAAATTTAGATTTCTTGATGCAACGAGAAATAAAATTTGAAGAATACAATGAGGGATAATAATTCTAGGAATAATTTGACGGTGAGTTATGAAGCTTTTCCTAACTCCCTAACTTCCTAACTTTCCTGAAGCTGAACCTACCCCTTTCTAAGTTAGGTATGATTTGTATTGTTTTTTTGCGTTTATTAATTGCTTTGTTAGTTTATGAATTGAACATGTATGCACCGATTTTTAACACTTTGGTATTATTTCACTCTTAAATCTAGTTATTTCTAGACGTTTGTTTTAACACTAGAACTACCGAGTATTAATTGAGTATATTTAAAGATACTAGATAAACACTTTAGACGAAAGGGAACAAAATGATGAAGAAACCAGATGAATTCAATCTCTCAAGGCTTACAAGGTAGATATAGAAAATTAAACAAGATACAGCATTTAAAATTTCAGAAATATTTTTAAAAAATTCTGTATAAGTTATTTTAACCCCATTGGTAGATATAGTGTTAAAGATTTTAGACTTCAACGTGGCGAACGTACTTTTTTGATGATGTAGAGTAAAACAAATATTGTCACATCTAGAAGCAAAACAAGCATTTATTAAAGTCACCTGTTCGAAACAATCAATTAACAAAAGCGAATATGATCACTTTAGCCACTTGGGAAATTAACCCCTTCAAACCCGAAATTTTTTTCGTTTAAGAAGAAATTATTTTTATACTAAAATTAACTTAATTCATGTGAATGAAAGCAACAATATACTTTTTACAAAAATATTTATTTATAATTTGTAAATGTACATTTTAATGGATATATGTTCCTTATGCACAATATGTAACATTAAGGAGATCCTGAGAAATATTTGTATAAAAAAATAACGTTCATTAGATGTTGACACTAATTTTAAACTTATACGTAATAAAATACAGCACGAAAAGTATTCTCTGCTTCTCTGTCAGGAAAACTTAACACGCATACGTCACACAATGATCTTCAATCTTTTTCTTTCTTATCAATAGATAAATTTGTCTTCATTTTCAACAAATGTTCCCCCAGATATTACATCAGGAGGACTAAATATCAGAATGCTGACACTGATGTAACATTCAACATCTTAATCCATTCATTGTCAGTTAAACTTCCTCATCAAAAATTATATAAGTATGGCTCATCATATTTTCGCACTTCATATTTGACGGAATAAAAAAATTGGCTAATTGTAATCCCTTGTCTAAAATTGTGGTTCAAAGTCAATCGTAGACTAACAATAAGACATTCTTATAATTCTCCATCGAAGAACACGTGAATTGTTTTAACTGGATGATTTTTTGGCAGAGCTATCGGCTCTCCTTCACGTATCTCGTTCGAGAGTATCCTCTCTCGAAGAGACATCCGCAGAGACGAGACCCCTTCGATTACGTATACCTCGACGATAAAACCTCCTTTGCGTGGATTAGTCCGCTCAATCAGGAAATATACTTGGGGCCCCCATAAAGTTCTCCCAGCGTGCAAACCCCTATATGTCCCACTATGTACTACCCTCTATGTGCTTCCCTTCTTTTACGCGTCTCGTGCGTCGCGTACTCATACCGACAGATAAGATGATGCTTCCTATCGCAATCGCCGATGTCAGAGCAAAACATTCGAAAGACTTCCTATGTGTGACGCTTTACATGAATTTTACTTGAAACTCATTAATATTATTGCAACATCCTTAGTTCAAAATAAATATGGAAATTGGCAATCCTAATTGAGTTTCTACTCGTAAAATGTTTTTCGATTTTTTACTAATTCTTTTATTCTACTTTGATCAGAATTATATGAAAAGTTTCTGGAATACCAGATATCACTGTAGTTATTTTCGATTAATTGACTACAATGAAATCTTATTAAAGTAGACTCCGTTTTAATAATTTATTACTTGCAGTAGCAAAATTATTGTACTGAAGCTTAACCCTTTGCGGACGGAGACCTATCCTTTACGAAGGATATTCATTTATTTGGCGGTCAAAAATCACCTTTTTATCAGAACGTTAGATTGCTAATGTATACAAATTATTAATTTCACTTTGTGCAAACATATCTCGACAATTTTACTTCAATTTTTCAACTCGAAGGTTGAGAAGTAGCGTGGAATAGTCCGAGAAAAAATGTCATTATAATTAATAAATTAGAAACCGAATCTCTTTTCATGTATACAGAGAAAACTTTTTTCTCATAATTTATTAATTATAATGACATTTTTTCTCAGACCATATATATGTGTTGGTAATCCTCAAAGGGTTAAACACGGAACGAGTAGTTTTAGACAAATAAATGAATAAATAGCACTAAAGAAAAGTTATTAATTTATTTGATAAAGATGACTTATTATAGATGAGATAAAACCAAAAGGGTGAATCGGCGCACTGGAAAGGAGAAAGGGGAAAAAGTTTTCTCTGTGTACATGAAGACAGATTCGGTTTCGGTTTATTTTAAACCATGGACTCAATGTCCCGCGAAATACGTTGCCCCCTGCCTATCAGCTCCATAATACAGACGCCATATAGATGGGTACAAATCCCCAAAAAACTCTTCGTGTATATAACTTCTTTTCATTCTCATATACGAGAGCTCACACTCGATATGATAGTTTCAGACAATTTACTTGTCAATCCTTCCTACTTCATTACGTCTATTACTTTTTTCAAATAGAACATTCTCGTACGAAAGATTTTTATATGTAGGTTAAATTGATAAAAATTTGATAGGCTGTATAATTCTTTCATTGAGAATAAAGCTTGCGTGGCAATAAAAAAATATTCCAAATTATTTATCTGTATTTATCATATTTTTATTTTAATTTGTACATCCGCCAAAAAGTATATTCGTTAAAAGTAGGTTTGTTTGAAAAATATATCCAATATAGAATAATGATATACCAGTGAATATCTTAATTGCAAATTGCGCTTGTTTTAACACAAATAACTACATTTGCAAACAATGAAAAATATATTTCCATAGTATTGTCCCACTTCTTCCTACATTCGTTAAAAATAGAATAAATATTAACTTTCAATTCGTTACGATAATGTATAATTTAATAAAAAAACGACTAACACGAAAAGACTGGCTCTGTTTGATATTAACATTTCAAACAAACTAATACTTTTCCGTAATCCACCAAAGTTTATCTTTCAAAATTAATATGAATGATATCATTATTCATTTTGAAATTACACTCACAACATTTTCCTAAGTATACGTTTTAGAATTTAAAAATAATTTATCATTTTGTACGGGTACGTACGAGAAAGTAGAATTACTCGTTTTCCAGTGAAGACAGTCAAGTTTTAGTGAATAAAGACAGAATCAGTCTCATCCTACGGTTACTGAAGTCAATTCGATAGCAGTTAACGAATTGTTGGGGGTGAATAGGAGGGGTTTGCGGTTAGCACGAGGGGTTGACAGGGGAACGCATAATACATTGTTACCCCATCCACTGAATTCACCCTTTCTGCGAGCAGTAATTTTCTCTACATGGAACCGACATCGGGGTGAACTATCTCATAATTAAAATTACCGTACTAAACGTGTACATTCAGAAATTGCAACGCCCGAACGCACTACCTTAACGTGCATTCGAATGTTCTCCGTTCAGGTTACATTTGTTACGTTTAATTCCTGCAACTGTTAACGTACGACGATACTTTAAAAGAAGTAATGAAATTCGATTAAGAAATGTTCAACAAAGTTCAATTAATTAACCCTTTGCGGACGGAGACATTTTTGAATATTGGGAAATTATCATTTATTTAGTGATCCAATACTACCTTTTAATCAGAAGGGTAGACTATTAAATTATATAAATTAAAAGTTACCATTTGTGTTATCATACTTCAACTGTTCTGTTTCAATTTTTAAACTTTAACCCCTTGTAACCCAGATCATAAATTCTAAAATAAATAAAAACCGAACTATCAAAACTAATTTGCAGTAATACACTATTTAGCGGCATCTCTGCGTAAGGTGGTGTATTATTTCGATAGTATGGTATGTAGCAGTGATGATACAATGAGTTAAAAGAGAATAAATATGTTCCGTATGGCTTTTGTAAGATCTTTTTTAGTTTGTTACAGAAATGTCACAAGGGGCTACACGGGATTAATTATATATGCTTGAGGCGATAAATTGTAATTAAATTTCTTTTAGACGACATACATATATACGTCGTTAAATCCCAAAGGATTAATGTCAGTTAATCTATTTGCATCATATGACAATGACAAATATATTTTTACAATTCAATTTCTTTTTCTTAAATCTAAGTATAACAGTATTTCAAAACGTAAAATTGAACTTTAATTGATGAGTATTGTATAAATAATTTAGAATGTTCGTATATACCGCTATTCACCCACAGAAAATGAAAATGGATAAATGCGTTTTGATTATTTTCAGTTTTCTAAGTCTCCAAGCGAGACATTATATTGTTATGATACTTTCGCATTAAATGGCGTAGGAAACTTAAATTCTTTAAATTCAGAATTAACAGAAGAAAAGATATTCCAAGCTAAACAAACTATTTTTACACAGACGTACCATTAATTCACACATTTCTAGGTCCCTTTTTAAATTATAATACAATTAAAGCTTTAGACTAGCTGTTCTAATTTTACATCGCAAAAAATACATTAGTGTCTTACGAAAGCGTCAAAATTCTGTTGCAAAATTGCAAAGTGGAAAATCGTACGTACAATTTCTCAATAGAAAATGATAAATGAAAAATATTTTTCTGGTTAGTTCTTGTAGAATTTAATTTCTTGTTTAAAATGAAAAGGTTCGCTCACTTTTCACGCCGTAATAGAGCCGTCGCATTACTTTTAAATTGCTCTTTGTTAAGTTTTCCCATCTCGAGCGTCAAAGCGTTTAAGCGAGAAATGGTTGGAGGGTGGTGCCAAATACCAGCTTCCTTCCCTCCGGTCGTTGCCCGTCAATTTAAAACATTTGCCCTCCGCGGAACGAAAGTTCTCTGTGTCGTTGAGTTAGGGTGACGCGAAATCACCCTAATATTGGATTATATCAATATACGGGGCATACATATATCATATTACTAAGAGTGTGCCACACGGGTTACTAAATTTCCGATTTTCTTACGGGGATAAAGATATAACGCAACCGTTTCATCGTCGTTAAACGATAAAGTTAAACCTCACTGCGATTCAATTTTCTTTTTCAGATTTCTTTTGATTAATTCAATAATAATCCGACCCATTGTATCGAATTGAATTTCGTATTTATTTCAAGACCGTTACAATTACAAATGCTGAGATAATATAATAACGACTTTAATTACCTGAGCTGCTAGTTGTTAATTTTCATTTGGAATAATTTAAAGTCGAATATTGCCGGACCTACCATTGTAAGGAATTCGACTAGGGCAACATGACATGTGGATGTTGATTATTAATTAATCAATGCATTCATATATCAATCAACATATAATACTTAATAAATGATTATTAAAAATTATAAATATATCACTATGTCATCATCACTATGCAGAATCCTATAGAAACTTCATGCTATACACATTCTTTGTTTTTATAATCTTTCACTCTCCCAATAGATATTCTTTCTCATTCTTTCTCCTTAATAAAAACAGTCACCTTCAGATACACCCCCTTTGATTTTATTAACTGTAAACCTCTCATTCATTTCTGTAATTAATTCTGTTAATTTATACAATACATCGGAAATCGGCCATAAATTTTGTACTCCAGGAGTTAATTCTGAATTATTACCCATTCAATCTCAAAAGAAGCCGCAAGGTAGAGGGTTAAAATTTCAGCTCACAGTGGTTCAATTATACTGCAATTCCTAAACTCTTAATTCTTTTATATACTTTATTAAACAAAACAAATAAACCCTATTAGTATCTTATTCTTATTTATAAATTTTTTATACAAATTGTTATTTCTAACCATACCCGTACGTACCATTCTGCTTGAGACTGTTATGTTGTTTGTAACTGTTATGTTACTTAACACATTGTTGACCAGTAATTTTTTCGTTATTGAGTGTGGCAATGAAAGAATCTAAATAAACTTCAGTATATTTTATTTATAGATAATAAATTTAAATGAAACTTTGTACACGACTGCCACATATTATATTTTACAGATATTATATATTTTAGTAATAATTTTCTTCTTCTATACGGTGTATGAATCATCTACCTGTAATGATACGCAACATGATTTATTTATATATATCTGGTTTCGCTCCATTTTCATTTAAAACACATTTTACACATTCTAATTGAAATTTTTTACACCAATGTCTATTTTTTCCGAAAGTCAGCCTTTTAATTACCCTCAATGTATAAAAGGTGAATTAATGTAAAGAGCTCTTTTACTTACAATTCTGCGATTTTGCAGGTCCTACCTACAAATTATCTGAGGTAATTTACCCTAATTACACGCCAGAGGCTGTGTAGTATATAAGACCAAGCATTATGGATTAAATAAATAAATAGATAAAGAGATAAAAGTTAAGAAAATTAAAATAAAAAAAAGATCAAATGGGATAAAAAACATTATAAACTAGTGTATGGAGGGCTAGGCCCAAGCAGAGCTGTGACAAATGAATCGCGAAATTCGGGGTATCACTGTACTACAATTGCGATAAGAACTTGAATATCAAGAAAAGTCACTTTTTTAGAATAAATTGAACGTGATTGAACAGCGAACACAAATTTTACAATATCTTATATTATCCTGAGTTTTAAAATTTCAAATAGCTAATGCAAGTGCAAGCACGACTTGACTCCTGATCGGTCAGCAACGTTTGATCATGAAAATCATGAGTTAACTCTTGAACGATCAATGAACTATTAACTAGATACAATTTTAAGTTTATCGAAAAATTCCATTCCAAGTTGTAAGTCTATGAAAAAGCGTAAAGGATCATTCTGAAACTCAAGCCGACCTCGACAAGGTCGGTGCATTAGCAACCCTTAATCGAGTCGGAGCTAGTCAGGGTAATGACGTGTGCTCGAGCACACAGCTCACGGTGTTTAGCACTTTATCTATCTCCTCGATATTATTAATGACACTCGCTGAGTCAGATGCCGCGTCGAAGTGCGGCATCTTCAAAGTTTAATATCCGAAGAACCAAGTCACTCGGCCGAGACTACTCGCGGACTCCTACTCCTGTGCTCCTCCTCGAGTGTACACTCAGAAGTCGGGCCATTTCATCTTCAATATCCTTCACCCTGCCAAATCGAGTGTTCCCGGACGACAAACGAGTACGCCTTCATTTCGCGCGAGCATCAGGGACAAGTGGTTAGAATATAAAAAAAGGACAAGTCGAACACGCTGGATGAGAATTTCTACCCGATTGACGAGGTTTGAGAAAGGAATATGTACGAGCAGATAGTGTAAAGCCAGCTGCGCTTCTTGTCAAGCTGCATGTCTTCCAATTTTTGTAAAGTTTTTATACCGACGAGCTTCCGGACTCCCTTAACCAGTTAAGCGTGTTTGACGGCTATATCCGTCATAGAGGTGTGGCAGAATTTTGTGTTATGACGGCTATATTCGTTATGCGTAAAATTTTGTTACATTTTGATATTTATATTGCAATTTTGGCGAAAACTAAATTATATTCGTAAATTTTTATATATTTAAAATGTTTAGAGGTCAAGACGAAATGAAACAAGCAAATAAAAATTATAAATAATTTGAGTTGGATTCATATCTTCCTGAGAGCTAACTGGTAAACAGTGCAGTAACAATGAATCTTTAATTATCCCCATTTTCATCTTGATGTATCAAAACCAAAAAAAAAGTATATTAGATTCTCTATCTGCGGTGATTCCTGGAAAGAGCTCATGTTCGCGCTATTTCACTTCTTTTTTTTACTGGTCTTTCGTGCAAAGTGCCGCTATGCGTTGTTCCTTGTTTTCATGAATATCACACGACAGCAAGAGTTTAAATTTTTAACTTCTATAAATATTCGATTTTTTTTTTAAGTTTTCCATTCATTATGTATAAATATATGTTCATATTAAGCGACTATGTAAATATTACTAATAAAATTGTTCATTTTCTAAAATAAAGTCGTCTTTTTGACCTAATATTTCAACAGCGCCACTTACTCTGTGTTTGACGACTATTCCCGTTATCGCTTGTTTATCGCGACACACACTGGTGCGCGCATTGCCAAAAAGTCGCCACGCTTAACTGATTAAATTACCAGAAGTTAGAAAATGAACCATATCGATTGCGACAAGATGTCATTTTGAGAAACAATCTAAGGGAAGAGAGAGAAGTTTGTACGTCATTAACACTTTAATGGCCACTCACACAACATGAGTGTGATGCTACCACCGAAAATTATTGGCTAGTATCACAGTCTCTGTGTGATGAATTATCAATGTACACAAGTGTGAATATTGCTATTGGCTTCGTAGTTTATCGCTATGTCTTTGATTTTATTTTTATTCTCTTACTTTTCTCTCAATTTTAATAAACTTTTGTTAAATTAATTCTTCAAAAATATTGCCGACCCCTGGCAACATTTGACTGCGTAGACGTGCGGCCATTAAAGTGTTAATGGTAGATTTATGGAAGTTGTGGATTTGACTGGTTTCCATCGTTTTTTATAAAGATATGTCAAAGTAGAGTTGTTTCATGTGCATTTCATAATGCAAAAATTACTTAACGACTTATCATATTTTCCTCTTGGTCCCTCTTCTTACAAAGGCCTTGTTTAATTACAGTGAAACAGATTTCATGCTCGTGAATCTTGTGTTAATTGTAAGTAGTGTAACCTACGTTTGAATCGGAAGTATGACTTCGTCTTTCTATGCTTACAATTCATTTTCGAATTATAACGAGTAGAAAAATATATGTTAAGGGTATGTTTACTGGTATAATAAGATATGTAATATTGCGTGAACAAAATTCAATTCTTCTTTTCTAGTGAAAGTTATAATATTTGAGCTTTCAAAATTATCTTAACGCACATACGTTAAACGCAATGAGGAGCACCGATGACCGACGCTGTTGACTTCAATGTAATTTCATATGACTTTAACACTACAAATACCAAATCAGTCAAAATTGCTGATACACAATTTTTTCCAAAAAATCTTCAAGTTTATAGAAGAGACATTGAATAAATATTCTACGTCCACCTAAAAAAAAAACATAAATTGCCTAATCGATTATATTTCTGTCTTCTAATGCCTCCTTTTTCGAAGTACTTACTTAACATATTGAAATATGGTAGATTTAACGTTCTAATATTAAAATTATAATATGGACGAATTTTTTGATAACTTCGATATTTAAATGTTAGTATTGAAAAGGTAGAACACTACTGCCTACATATATATTTGTATCTTTAAGGTTTTTGCTTTGCAAAGATGTGATTTCAATAAGAAAAAAATTCGTGTCAGTAAAAATTATGAAAGTGATGATATAGGATTAGGATATAGGATCGTAGTGGAAGAAGTTACTTACAGCACTACATATGAGCAAAATAATCGTGCAGTGCGATTTCCTATAACGCGAATTCATACATCGCGTAATACTGTAGCTAAATGTAATGAAATAGTTCATAAAAAATCGAATATCAAATAAAATATACCACCGGTTGTGTCATCTGTTGGTAGAAATCGCAAATGTATAGTAAATTATGAACAATAACGGCTTTCGAATAATAACTGAAAACACGAGAGAGCTATCAATCTTGTTTTAACATGCGTATAAAAATTGAATACCTTTAGCAAGAAAATGCGATCTGTAGATTTCACCTTATCGCTTAATAATGATCTGGTAGTGCCATGAATTTTTAACGCGACATCGCATGTTTCACAGGATACACAGTTAAACAATGTGTCGAGGTGTACACGATATATGTCCACGATTTTCTAAGGTAGCGGAACAGTTGGTTTTTACTATTCGAAGGAGAAGCACATCGTTTTACAGAGTTAAAGTTTGAGCTTTTTAAGATTAAAAATCACAGTTATTACTGATCTCCAAAGTTAGAAATTATTAAAATGAAATCGACGAATCGATAACGTTTAACACTAGAACTACCAGCGTTAAATCTATCATATTTCAATATATTAAACAAATGTTTTGAAAGTGAAAGTGATTCGGTTATTTATTTATTTTTTACATGGACATAGAATATTTATACTATGACTCTTCTTTAAACTTGAAGAATGTTTGAAAAATGTTTTGTACTGGTCATTTTGACGTGGTTGGTAGTTCTAGTGTTAACGATCAAAATTCAAATTACTATACGTCTTCAAAGTTACAAATTATTATTATCGAATTCATCCATCATCGAATGAATTCAATTTTATGTGTCTATCATCAACTAAAAATACTGATACATACGACTTAAGTAAAACTTATTAAGTGCAAGAACTAATTTGCAGGATCTGTATTTTCTGGAATTTTTCATACATCGCTCCTTAGAGGATATGAAAAAATCAAAGAAAGTTCGCGATGGAAATTCACAAACTGCGGAGTGGAAATGGTTAAATATGTTAAAGAAGCAGGCTGTAGAATTTTGTCGTGAAACTGGCTTACATGGATACAAGTACATCGTACAAACCGAACGTTCGAAAAGTGAAAGGTAATAAATTTACACCGTTACACATTCATAGATATTTATCGAAAATTATTTACAGTACATATTTGTTTCGCTAATATTTGCAACAACATTGACTGTGTTTGTACTATTTCTCTATATTATAATATTCGCTACCTGTAAAACACTGCCAATTTAACCCCTTAGGCTACAATAACGTGTGAGACTCCTGACACGGAAAATGGAACAGGAAATTTGGAATTTTTCCAAAAACTATTGAATTAAAAATGTCAATCGTCACGAGACAATTAGATTATTTCGATACTATTAATACAGCGTTCAATTATACGAAATATCAGAAATCAGAGAGAAACTTTGATTTCTGAAATTAATTCTCATTTAGTGCACACACACAGTCGAAATAGAACTCGTAGGGCAAGGGGTTAAGATTCATATTTGAATTTTTTACTCTCAAAAAATGTTTTTCAAATTATTTCTTTATGCAGGATTATTTGGGCAATTGCGGTTTTTGTATCTCTGTGTTGCGCTTTGGTGTTAATGAAATTCGTATGGGATTACTATAACAGCCGTCCAATAATCACGGTAATCGAATCGACTCATCACGGAATATGGAATTATTTATTTCCCGCTGTTACGATATGCGATATTAATCGTGTATCGCTCAATCTAACGCGCACTCTCGTTGAAAAACTGTGAGTAGTATCATTCTCTATTCCTCACGTCTACCAAATTAATCTTTTATTGCACGATTCTTTAGTCTGCAAGAACGAACAAAACAAATATACTTTAAGTTTGTATTGTTTTAAGTAAAAAAATTATTGAAGAACTTGATTAGTTTTATGTCAATTCTAATAGTACAATATACCTAGATAAGGTTTTATCTGAATATAGGACGATTCGTTTAGTATTGATTTTATTTCATACTTATTATTATAGTTGCCCAGTGTATGTATTCTCCATGGATATAATTGTTGATTTAACGTTTCAGATTTTTGCTCTTTAAATAATTATTCGTCCTTGTAACATTTTTTTATTTTCTTACTATTACACTTAAATATTAATCTGCCTACTATAATTATTTCTACGTTAAGCGAACCGTGGTTGTTGTCAAATTAAAATTGGGAAATGAAAAGTAATCACGTATCTCTTTTCCAACCAACGTATATAATAATCTTTCTTACGACATACAATTAAATTAGATTTCTACTTAGATTTCTTATATTGGAAGATGGATGATATAAATTGATTGCAATCTTAATGTCTTATTAAAAAATCCCATATTTTTTCCTTCCAAATGTTACATATTATTACAGAAAACTTCCGCCAAATTTAAATATATCGAAGGAGTTCGTCATTCAAGAAATGCGTCTTTTAAACGAATTATTATATCCAGGCAGATACGAATACAACATAGAGAAAAACCTAACCCAGCTGCAGGATATCATCGACTATAATAAGTTATCTATTCAAACGGTTTTGAATCTAGTAGGTGACAGTCTAATAATTATATTATAAACTCCGTTGTTAATATTTAAAACTTCTTATATACATCATTCAAATATAAATACTTGCAACCATAGGTAAGGTATTAAAGTATCGGATTCGTAGTTAGTAGTTCAAGTCAACGACAGATGAAATTCGTTTCCGTCACCTTTGAAAAATTTTTCCTATATGATATTTATATCGTAACAATGAATTATCAATTCAAACGATTATGAATCTAGTATGTGACAGTTTAATAATTACATTATAAACTCTATAGTAAATATTTATAATTTTTCACATAAATCATATAAATACTATTAGTTACAATAATGGATGAGGTATTAAAATATCGGATTGGCAATCAGTAGTTCAAGTCAACGA
Source organism: Cerceris rybyensis (assembly GCA_910591515.1). Classification (NCBI taxonomy): domain Eukaryota; kingdom Metazoa; phylum Arthropoda; class Insecta; order Hymenoptera; family Crabronidae; genus Cerceris; species Cerceris rybyensis. The sequence continues at coordinate 11,964,103 of OU342793.1, forward strand.
CAGATGAAATTCATTTCCGTCACCTTTGTAAAATTTTGCATATGTGACATTTATATCGTGGCCTCGGTGGTTGCGGAATCCACCTAAATAAAGTATTTCCTAGTCGTAATAATCAATAATAGTTGAAATAAAATATGCAAAACAAAGAAACAAATAATACTAAAAAGATACATATTATTCGATGATATCGTACGTGATCATAATATAGATAACGAGAGACTGCAACGATCTACTGGAAGTCTGTAAATGGAAAGTTGATGAGGCGAAATGCAGTAAGCTATTTGAAAAAAGTTTTTCCCGTGATGGCATATGCTGCAGCTTTAACTACATCACTTTCAAGGACATTGAACAGTTATCAAAGTACAACAGTAATACTTAATTTGTCTACCTGCTCGACATATTACAATGTCATTTTGATATTTCTTAATTGCACTGTTTAACAGGAAAAAGCCTAAACGAATCACTGCATGCGGATATCAAACTGGTATCAGTGTACTGGTAAATTTCGATCCCAACGATTATCATGCCACTATTTCGGGATCCATAGGAATAAAGGTAGGTAAATAATAAAATTTGTAAAATAAGTATTTCATTAAATAGGTGTTTCTTCGTTTTTTACACGTTGAACGCCATGGGTGTCATCGGTGATCAGCACCGTTGAATTACATGCATCTTCATTTGATTTTTAAATTGCAATATTTACAAAATTTTTAATACATTCAACATTTAAATATTAACATTAAAGAGTTAGAATGCTGCTGCATTGTGGGTTTCTGCAATGTAAACATGTCATTTTAATAGAAGACCTTTTGCTACAGCAGAAATGATGAAACTAGCGAAATACCAGTTGCGTTTAACATGTTAACCCCTTGGCCATGCGATTTCTTTTGTAACTGTCTCCACAATAATTCAGAATTAATTACAAAAATAAATATTTCTCAGTAATACTTAACATATCGTACAATTAAACGTAATATTACATCGGGTCGCGTCTCACTGATATTCACAATTTCATAGATTTTGCAAAAGTTGAAAAGTTCCTATCTAATTTACCGCGTCGCGAGTGTCACTCATTATTATACGGCAAGGGGTTAAGCAAAGTAATTTAAGAGTTGATTTTCAAAACTTATATAAATTGCCAGATTGTATCATATTTTCTTAATAAGAATAGATTAATTTTGACAGATCATGTTGCACGACCCTTACGACTATCCGGATCACAATGCAGCAAGCAAATTAATAGGCATGAACAAATATGCTTTTTTAACAGTCGAACCAACAGAGATGTATTCAAAGGCAAACATTCGAAATTTAGCGATACCTGCGCGGAATTGCATTTTCAGCGACGAGGGCGATAAAATTAGAAAGAAAAACGCAGGGCGAAATTTTCTAAAGGCAAAGTACTCGTTTACAAACTGCATGATAGAATGTCGTGTTAACGTGATGAAGGAAAAATGTGGATGTATCCCTTACAATTATCCTCAAAATGGTTAGTATTTCCTACTTGTAAATAAACTAAACGGCAGAATTTTGCGATAAGTAACTTGAATATTTCTTTAAAAGTACGAATCTGCTATATAAAAATGATAGGTACCCAATTTGTTCAAAGAATTTTTCAAGTTTATAGAAGAGTCATTAATAAATATTCTAAGTCAGTCTCAAAAGACATAAATCACCGAAACCATCATCTTTTCCGCCTTTTTATTGCTTTACTTTCAAAGTGGTAATTAAATATATTTAAAAATGATAAATTCAACGCCGGCATTTCTAGTATTAATGGCATATAATCTTTTGAATTATCTAAATTTAATATATTGGAAATAGAAAAAAAGAACTTTTAATTATGTTAGAAAATTATAATTAAGCCGTGCTATTTGATAGTGCTACACGTCCTTCTTATTTTTGAGATAGAAAAACTTTTCCGTTGCAATACGTAAGACTTGACCTTTCTGGACGAAATTATAGTGTTTTTTTTTCTTCTCGAATTTTTTTTGCCACACCAAAACTAGAAATGATACAACATCAAAACTTAAGCTTCAAAATCATTGTATTATCTTTTAGTAACACATGTTTATTTTTTCGGTTCACACCGATAACTGCGTTTGTACAAATGAGAGTACTACTTCCCTTTTTTCCAAATCAGCGGAAAGGCTTCAATCGTGGAAATCGATAGAACAGTTTTTTCTAAAGACCATGTTCAGGAAATTGTAGCTCATACAATTTTTAGTATTCAAGCTTGGAAAGGTATATTCTACACTCCAAGTAATAATAAATGTACACAGTCAAGTTCTATGTAAAACAATCTCACTTTTTTTACATGCAAATGATAAAAAAACATGATTCTAAACCACAGTAAATCCTTTATTGGTCCAAAGTGTGTCTGATCATCATAACGTTATTCTACATCTTTGAGTCGCTGGAGTTTTGTTAAAAAAAATGATTGTAAGATGCTGAGAAGAAAATTCAACATGGAAATTGTATAATTAGGAGAATCCTTCAGAGACTTTCTCATAGGAAATTTTTACCTATCCGAAAATGCACAGTAGCTTTACAGTAATCGAAACTGATACTTTTTATGTATCTCTCATATTAATTTCTTTTATTCCTTTCCATTTCGTTCTTATTTTTCCTTGCTAATTATAGTGAAATTAATAACATTTTAGAAACCCGAATCTGTAACTTGAAAGACGTTGCGTGCTTGGGAAAATATAAATGTAAGTTTAAACTTTTTAATATACAATAGTATTGTGAAATTAAAAATAAAATATAAATTATTACTCGGTGAAAAATAATTTTCGAATCGAAACTGGCATGATATTAATCTTACAGATTGGTATGACACTTCGTGGCCAGGACAAAATGCGAGTTTCAATACGTTGTTACAATCATCGTTCGACATTAACAAGAAACCTTGCGGATGCCTTCCAGATTGCGACTTTTATCGCTACAGGATAGAGGATTCTCAAGCAAGTCTTGATAAAACACTTTATTACGATGGTCTCAGATATACAAAGAACCCCAGGTAATTTAAATAGAAATTTATGTTTATAGAAAAAGTTATGATCCACTAGACTTGCTACTTTTTAGTACACACGTTTGAATTTAGACATTTACCATATTTCATTATTTTAGCAGAGGCAAGGTTTGGAAGAATCATACCATAGTACACATATTTTTCGGTGATTTGGTATCAATTCAGTATCGAAGAAATGTTCATTATAATTGGCGCAATTTGTTTGGTAAGTAACAATGACAACGAATACATTTATCGTTTCATATGTGAAGTATACCCAGTTTAAATGTATACATCGGTATATTACGGTAATTATAAAAAATGCGGAAAACTGTTTCAGAGAAAAGATGTATTGTATCAGAGAAGCAATATGTTGATAATAATTGGTTGATCTCGAGGAGTCTTTGAAGGTCACTATTAAATTTTGATATGGATCTTTATCATTTTAATTCTATGTTTAACATAGTGTTCCATTTCAAAATTCACTGATGACCTCTGCAGAACTCAACAGTGTCAAGTCAAAGTCGAACAATGATATCGTGATATCTCCTCCTTTATGCGCTACATCTTTTGTTTAAAACATTTTTTGCATGTTTGATAGTTTTAAAAAGAATTGTATATTCATTTAATTCAGACATACAGTACGTAGTTGTGGATAAAATTCATCTGAACCTGCATAAATTTTATAAAAGGCTATTTCATAATGATATTATAAATAAATATTGAATGAAATTCTTGTTTTAATCCATTCACTGTAAGGTAGACTAAACAAATATTTTCGTGCGTCTTAAAATTTGAGAGAACGACAGAAAATTTTTAGACCATTTATTTAATTAATCAAAACTATAATCTCAAGAAAATTAGTATACACGTTCGGCCGTTATTACTAACTTATTAATTGAGACGTATAGAACAGCCACAAGATATCCTGTAGCTGACAGTGAATGAATTAAATACGAGAAACATTTATTTAATACATAATTTATATTGATATAATTTAAATTTATTTACATTACTGCTGATGAAAGATATGATGAACACAATTTATATTTATGTTGCAGCATCATTTGGTGGTTTTTTGGGATTATTTGCTGGCTTCAGTCTTATGTCTGTTTTTGAATTTATTTACTTTTTTGTTATCCGCATAATAACAGATCTATACTTGAAAAAAAAAAACAAGGAAAACATGTAATTCGAAATACAGAATTAAAAGGTATAAAGAATAAAATAAATTCAACAAAATATTTTCGTGGTATAATTCTCGGGAACTGTATATATAAATTTGCGCATATACGAAAAATACATTTTTGGACATATTTCATATAAAAAATAACATTCTCTTTCTAAAATGCAATTATCATTACATGCAGTACGGCAACTGAAAGATGGCTAAAGAGCGGCGCAACCTCTCGTTTTCAACCGTCTCTTCTCGTCATTTCGTTTTTGGAATCCCCAAACCCAGCCTCCTAAATTAACTGACTATGTGAAGTATAGGCGAATAGACGCTGAAAAACGAGTGGCTCTGCCTCTCCATAGCCATCTTTCAGTTATCGTACTGTATATAATTCAGGAGCCTGCCCAGCTCGCTATACAAGGATGGGTTTGGCGAACCCGGGATTACCCGATCTACATGGGTGGAAAACCCGAAAGGGGTGCAGAGGATAGTTCCTCAGAGACCTGATCAGTTTGCTGGACTGGCTCTTGGGATTTTTTTGTATATGGTTTTGGTCTGAATTTTAGTGCTAATTATATATAGTAACCGACAATTATATATAATCACCGGATTCATCACATTTATATGTGATATAATACGTGTATACAAATATTAGGGGTACCGAAAAGTAATCAAAAATTTTTATTTGCTGGCAAAAAATATTTATTTATTAAAAAACTCTAAAAAACTAATCAACAAAATAATTTCCAAAATTTTCTAACACTTTTTGCCAACGTAAAGGTACTTGTTCAATTTCCTCCACAAAAAAGTGTTTCGATTTTTTGTTGAAAATCGTTTCCAATTATGTTTTCACTTCTCAAATTTTGATTACTTTTCTGTACCCCTAATATAAACCTGTAGTCTCTCTTAACATTACGGAAACAATGTTAAAATCTATTAAAACATGAATTAACAGTTTAACTCGATAACCGCTAAGAGCGTGGACGATATTTTGGTAAATAAAAATCCGTCCGTAATCTATATGATCGCAATTCAGGTAACTGAGCTACACAATCTGCGCCATCTAATTTACCCCTTTTCTTCTCAACTGTTTGGATTATTTTCATAGCGGCCTGAGAAAAAGATACATTATTTTCTCTGTTTTGTAACACATTACAAAATTCTTGTATAAACCATGATCCTACGAAAAAATATTGTTTTTAATACAAGAAATTATAATTGGTAATAGTTCTTAATACGTTGACTGTCACGCGCATTTATAAGGAAAACTCTGGTAGAAACAATGTTTTTTATCGTAATAGGAGATAATTACATCTAGAATGAAATGTTTATGAACATTCATTCAACACATAAACTGCCAATTCCGATTTGTGTTACTTATTATTTGCCCTGGTAAGGACAGCCATTTTCTTTTTTGTTTGTAGTGTTTCAATAGAGTCCTTCAAAATTTAGTAGTAATAAGTATTTAATACAATAATAATACGATCCTAAAGTTACTTAAAACCATGTAATTTTTTTATTTCATATCATGTTTTGTACTGTTAGTCATCGGTAACTAACGCAGGCCGAACAGTTCAGTGTCAGTTACCGGTGGCTGACGTGGCAGTCAACGTATTAAACTTGAGTTCTTTATATAATTTGTGCGTAATTATATTATAATACGAATAATTACCTTGTTCTTTATGTCGGACAGACACAAAGCCCTGCATTGTTGACATAAATATACAGAAATTCGAATATTGTGCTATGTTCGAAACATTGCACTGACTTGGACTGTCAGTAGTTAAAGGATTTTTTATTTGGCCTAAAATGAAAGATTGTTATAGAATAACTGTACCTTGTTTTTACAAAATTGCATTAGTTACATTATTGCACACCTGTTATTTCACCCTGACATGCTTGAATAATAACAACTTTAATTACATCTTTTAGTTCTAAACAACAAACTTTTTGTTCAATTGTTTCAATCATAACTTCTTCCTCATCAGAAGCAATGATACCTCCTGGAAAAAAAATATATCATAGTATATTTATGTAATATTGAATTTTAAATTCAATATACGATCTTCAATGTAAACAAATTATCAGTAGGAATATTATGAATGTACCACCTTTGCAGCCATGACTTAATACACAGATAAAAATGCAATCATAATCAGTACCAAATTCTTTTGGAATATTTGCCAATTTTTCGAGCATTTCACATTTCTTTACGTTTTCAATTACAGAAACTTTAAACCCAAAACCTTCAAAGGTCTGAGTCAATTTATCACAATCAGCTGTGGTTCCAAATCTAGTTTCATACTAAAATAAATATTGTTCATGAATTCAGAAGTAACATATAAGAGGAAGAGTAATACCTTTTGACCAGAGAAGAAAGCTTGATTAATAATAATGCAAAGTCCTCGTTTTATTGTTTTTACATCTTCTTCCTCAGGATTCAATGACACGTGTGTTCTTTCACCCCTAGAAAATCTGTCTAGTTGAGGCATATCAGTCAAATTTGCATTATGATTGTCCAGTACATTTTGATGATTTTCAAATTTTTTCAAATCTTCGTAAATAAGTTCTAATTCATCAAACTTTTTTAAATGCTTGAGCAGATTCTTCAAGTTCACTCTATTACCTAAAATGATTAAAGAATTTTTAATAATTTAAAATTTATTCACAATATTTTAAAAAAATGTAGGAAGTATTGTAGTTGGCAGGCAACATGTTAATATAACACGTTCATGTGTATATTTAACCTTTTGCACTCAGAATAATATTTACTATAAGTTACCAGCTACTCCAGTACTAGCTATACAATGCAAGTGCACATACGTTTTAAAATTATGTTTTACAATAGAAAAAGGTATAAAAATATACCGGATTTGCCAATCCATTCCATAGAATGGAGTGCAAAGAGTTAAAATTTGAAAGATTATATGATATTTCCTAAGCAATTACCGGGATAAATTGAGATATACTTCTGTTGCATCCAATACAACATATGTAGTTCAAGAAGGTCTATGTTTTCCAGATTTATGTCATATTCACTTAAATCATCTTTTATATAACGTAATAGCAGTTTTGTTTGACTTTTAGTGAGAGCTTCACACAGCATGTATAAACATTTTGCAACTGGATTTATGTTTTTTGCATATAGTCTACATTTTGGTACATATATTAATTCTAAATCACTGAACGATATTCCCAGTTTTCGTACGACCTGTTGATTATTTATAATGCATATTGCTTCCAGGACTTTATTTTTCCAATTCTCTGGATTATTTTGTAAAAACTCTGTAATTATATATAATTTTTGTTCTTTCAGTTCCTTGAACAAATTATACACTGTTTGGAAGGTAGATGTATAATCTACTGTAATTAAAAATAAAATAGATAGCTTTTCATCGATATCAAGATCATCCTCAATTTGTTTTAAAATGTTCTTATTTAGTTTCTTCTCTCCTATGTCATGTCTTGTAATAGTAGTAATTTTTGCGTCAATCGATATCATACTTAATTTTATATTTCATAAGTATGCTTCTCTAAAACTATAAAAATAACATTAGAACGGTAATAAAAATGATATTGCAATCTGTTAAATGATACACATAAAAAATATGCACCTTATATGAAATTCTCATAAAATTTTAGATGTCTTTGCAGCACAATTAATATTAAATGAAATGGTAAAACAAGAACTATTGCTGGAATTAAAATTTGGCTTGCTTACTTCTAATAAGTCCATACAATTTTTGTTTAAATTAATTGCGTCATTTAAACATCAGCAGTGTCTAACAATCTCATATTTATCAATCTGATCTGTCATAGATACATATAGGTATACATATATGTATAGTTTCTGCAATACTCCTAAAAAATTAGAGAAATTAAACATATGTCAGCATACACATATACTGTATTGTAGTAAATATTAATGACTATGACTTCACAGGTTCATTGCTATTTCTCAATTTCCCGTAAGATGTTACAACTTGAATTATAACTTGAATGATAAGTAGATCAATCATTTTATTCTATCGAAACTATAAATATTTATTACGTTTCAATAAATTCACATACATATATAATTCACGACCAAATTAAATTTCGCTTCAATATCCATTACGACTTTAGATTTATTAAGAATAATTTTACATTCAGCAAAGACTCTGTCTAAAAAAGATGGATAATAGTAGAATTATTTTGCCAAAGATCTAATGTGACTTTGTTTCGCAGTTCTGCATTCACGGTAGAATGCATGAAGGTTAGCGAAAAAATATATCGTGGAAACAATTCCCATGAAGTATTGAAACGTTTATGTGGTCGGTGGAGAAGTGTCTTTAATGGTTTGAACATTTTTGTATTTTATCTAATTACAATCACATAGTATATTCACTTGTGATGAAATTGTTCCTCGGTGATACGAGAACGTGCATTTTCTCATAATAAAGTTTACAAAAAGTGCATATACCAAGTGTAATTCTATTAGTCAGTGACACTATTGAACAGGTGTTTTTGACGTCACGTCATTGCGTTTGTTCTCTATCAAAATGTGGCTATTTTAAACCATATTGACGGTAATTACAAATTCAATACTTAAAATAACTTTGATAATTCATTGTTCTAACAATAAGAGTTAGCTCTATTATTTACTGTCGTAAGGTAGAAAACTTGACCTCCATTGATTTCGCTTTAATTAAATTCATGGAGATGTAGGTATAAACCTGTCAAATGCATTTAACTCAGCTAATTTACATTTCCCTAAAGGATTCATTAACTTTCTCATTTTTGCTTGTCTTGAGTCTATATTCCATTATATATTAGCGATATAGACAACAATATTGAAGTAATATCTAGGGGTAATACAATGCAATGTATTACTCCCTCTTTAATGACAATAGTAGCAAATAAAAATCTTTTTACATTTTAAGAATCTGAAGTTCAATAAATTACAGGGTAGGGAAGAAAGATAACAAAATTGACATAAGTTTGGAACAGTGTTTCTCAAACTGGGGACCTCGATATTCTCAGGCAGCGTTTCCCAACTAGGGTGTTCCGGAACCCATTGTTAAGGTTGCCGCAAGAAATACAGAAATAACATGTACAGCTCGTCCGTCAAATATAAGTTGGAGATTTAACTATTCTCTAATCTTATATTATGAAAGAATACATGTTACATAGATGCTGGGATTCCCTAAAACTTGAACATTGCCGCAAGGATTCTGAAAGAGTGAAAAGGTTGAGAAACGTTGCTCTAGGATGCTAGAAGGGGTCACATATTAATTGCAATTTCGGGATGATTCAGATAAACTGGTTGGATCATGGAATATACATTTGTTAATAAAGATGTGTCATTTCCTAAATAAATAATTGGTAGTCAAAAAGAATTGTACTGGCCTATATTTTACTTACAGTTAATTTTGAAAGGATCAAGAGCAATCTGACTAATGGTAAAAAGATCGTCGTGTAAGAAATGTTAAAAAAAGTTTGAGAACCACTGGTTTAGAATCTGTAACATAAGTGAGCGAGTAAATAGGTGTGTGTGGGAGGGAGACAGATGCATGCACGAATGCATCCAGGGATGTGCCAAAACGGGTGCAACGGTTGTAGAATCACTGTTCTCTAATGAATCCAGGATTATGTTTCAACAGAGACTACAAACTGGTGTAAAATTCTATATTTAATACACATAATAATAAAAATAACAAATTAATGGTATTGCCTAAAAGAAATTTTTCTTTGTAATACCCTCACTGGCAATTTTTATCTTAATCAATCAAGTAGATGTGTAAACGAGTGAAGAACTTGATACTCTTGTCGAGTAAGTTAATGAATATCGAGCAAGTCAATAACATGAACTTAAGATTTATCGTGGTGTGATAGAGATGATACATGTAACTTTATGTTCTGCTTAGAAGCTTTGAATGTTTGTACTTTCTGCAACAATAAAAAAATACTTTATGTAGTGATGAAATCGTTACTGTGAAACATAGCGCCGTATGTAGGGAATTAAATGTTTCGAGAAAATTGAGAAAATCGTTACTTTAGGATGATGCATTTAAGACAAATTCAAAACTTTATAAAATGAAGTAAGTTTTGTACACACAGGACATATAGAAAGTACTCGGTGTTTCTAGGGTCTTCCCGTTCATTCTATCTAGGTGGATTACTATGATCAATAGGTACTTTGTAACTTCGTAACATAGATTGCTTCTACACTTTGGATTGCGAGTAAAGGATTTGGATTTCACAATTTCGTAATTAAAAATCATGTCAAAAAGTAAACTTCATTATCAAGTTGACAGTACCATTGTGGCAGTGAAAAGCAAGGTTAGCAAATTTCTAATCGTTTTAAGATTTCTATTAACCTAATTTTTCAATGGAAATAAACAAATCTACATACAATACATTTCACTCATTAATTAACTTCAGTTAATACAGTCACCAATAAATAATTCAAAACTTTCTTAGTTTGATGCTGATATAATAAGATTCTCCATCAACCGCAATGAGTCAATCAGTTATGAGGATTTCAAAAAGTTATTGGCAGAGCGTCATGATATTGGACCAGATTTCAATTTTCTTATATGGTATACAGATCCGACAGATGGTGATTTATTGCCTATAAATAATGACAACAATTTAGCAAGAGCGCTACTTGCTGCAAAACCACTTCTCAGAATTTGCATACAAAGGAAGGGTAAGAAAACTTTTTCTTGTAACTATAATTATTTGTATATATAATGCAAGTTATTTTGTTCTATTAAGTCATAGTAATATTAATAAGCTAATATTAATTTATTATCACTGTTATAATGTAGTAAGTACTTTTATTATTCTTTACTTATGTTTTTTTATGAAAATTTAGAAAATAGACATACTTTGAAAAGTATCTATATTATATATAAAGGTATAGCATAGCTTTAAAAAGAAATATTAACTTTGCACCTGTATGTCAATAGTTGAATTTTAAATTGGGTGACATATTAATATTGTTTTCATTGTGCAGCAAAACACTTTTTTATGTTCTGTAGTTAACACATTATAGATCAGCTTCATATCTGCTACTGAAAGCTTGAATTCCAGTCTTGAATTGTTTAAGACAATATAAAATTCAAATGCATTGAATAATGCAAAAATCAAACAAAATAATATTGCATCTTCTATCCACATCTTTAACAAAAGAAATGCTTACTTTTGCCTTTTTTAAATTTTCTTATTCACTATGTGTATATGATTTATTTATAACTTTCATTCTGATAATAATAGTGTCTTTAAATCAATACTTACCATAAAAAGGTAGAACATGGAATGCTAAAACTATAAAGCTATACAGTAATTTATAAAATTTCTCTATACTCTCACACTCCTTTATAAGATATACATATAGTTTAGACAGTTTTGTTAACAGGAGATGGACTGGAAGACATAAATGGATATGGAACAATGAAACCAAAAAATTTAATATCAAGCATTCTTGGTGGTACTCCTGGAAAACCAAAATCATTGGCTATATCTAATCCACACGACTTTAGGCAGGTGTGTGCCTAATATTTAATTTTATTATTAATTATTTAAGATAATATAATTATTTATCATTATAATTATTTAAGTTAATCTATGAATGAAGTACTGTGTTAAATGTTTATACTAATAAAAAATATCGTATTGTGCTGTTATCATAGGTGTCTGCAATTATCGATGTAGATATTTTACCAGAAACTTGTCGTCGTGTGCGTCTATTGAAACATGGTTCCGACAAACCATTAGGATTTTATATAAAAGATGGAGAAAGTTTCAGAATATTACCACCTTCGGCAGGTGGAGGTATTGAAAAAGTTCCAGGTGTGTTTATCAGTAGGTTAGTACCAGGTGGTCTAGCTGAAAGCACGGGTCTTTTAGCAGTGAATGATGAAGTTCTCGAAGTTAATGGTATAGAAGTTGCTGGCAAAACTCTTGATCAGGTAAATAATAATGAAAATATATAGACATATGTCGTTTATGTATTAAAGCAGCGTCTCCTAATCTTTTCACTCTTATGGAACCCTTACAACAATGTTTAAATTTTAGAGAAGCCTAGCACCAATATAACAATATTATAATAGTTTTGCTTTTAATGCTGACTGTACTCAACTAATCATCGAGTTATCGATGTGTACCGTTTATCCGTCTATGCAAATTCGAGAATACCGCGACCTCCAAATTATACTTGATGAACAAGGTGTACATGTTATTTCCCTGCTTCTTTTGGAACCCTTAACAATATTTCGCGGAACTTCAGGGTTCCAGCAAACCCTGTGAGACATATTAAACTGTAAATGTAATATTAAGGATTCTAAATGTAGCTTTTCTTATACACAATAGGTTACAGACATGATGATTGCTAATTCTTCAAACCTCATAATAACGGTAAAGCCTGCAAATCAACGTGCAGCATTAGCTGCCCCACGCCGAGGGTCCTTCTCACGTAATAGTCAATTATCTTCAGGGAGTCATCAATCTACACAGAGTGCAGCCACTGCAAGTGATGAAGATGCAGATGAAATTGTAGATTTAACTGGTGTAACTTTACAAGATGATGCGACAACATCTGCTTCACAACATCATCATTACCACCACCATAGCCATCATCACCATCAAAACCATTTCAATCATGATCAAGGTGTTTTACATTTGTAAAACACATGATTTATAAATTTCAAAGAAATTTCAGTCCCTGTTATAATGTGCTCAATTGAATATCTTTACATATTTATTCCTCTAAGAAACTTAGAGAAAACAAGTATTCGGGGGTAGATACAAGGTGAAAACTTCATGAATATAATAACGACAATAAGAAACTTCAAAAGGTACATATCTATTACTTCATTACTTTGATAGTAACTCAATTTAACCCCTTGCCCTACAATGAGGTGTGGCACTCGTGACGCGGTAAATAGAATAGGAAATTTTTTAATTTTCCAAAAACTGTTAAATTGAAAATATCAGTGGCTCAGAAGTCGTTGAAATTAGTTCTATGTTATTAATATTACGTTAAACTATATGGTATCTTGGAAGTCAATGATAAATTATTATTCCAGCAATTAATTCTGAGTTATTACCCGTTCGGTTACAAAAGAACTTGTACGGCAAGGGGGTAATATGGTTCAGAGGAAATTCAAAGTGTAATTTATATGAAAAATATTTTTTTATAACATATTTGTACCAGTGCCTTTTAAGATCATTATTCAAAATTGCTAATCCCATTTGTTTAACAATTATAATACCTTTTCAGTGTCTTATATATTTCTATATAAAAGCAAAATGATGAATTTCAAATTTCAACTAATGATCTTCTAAAAGCAGATACTTATAAAATGTATTAAACATATCTATTTTTAGCGTCAGTGATGATAAAAAAGAATAATGAAGTGTCAGTTCTGTTACTCATATGTAAGACAACAACTTCGACAAAGTGCATTATGTGCAAAATGAGGTATTTATAATGACACCTATAATAAGCGTGAAAGAAAGTGGCGAAAGTTCTTAAAATTTTACAAGAAATATAGTAGGAAATTGATGTATATTTTTCAGGAAGACAAATTTTACTTGTAAATGTTTAAACTGAAAATGTGTCAATGGTTTACTTCGTGTTACTCAAAATATTCTTATGTCTCAAAGGAATCACCTTTGAATTACTGCTGATTGATGAATGTAACGTTTACGTATTACATCGTGTATAAGATGATAGCAGTTAAACATTTCTGTATATAACTTTCTATAAAAATGACCAAGACAAAATATTGACACCTTTTCTTGGTCCGTTTAAAAAGCTGTGTAGAAGTATTAACTATGTATAAAAGTATTATGAAAAGGCAGCATGCTCTTAAAGTATTAGAATGATACTTTTTTAGCACTTAATAATCGAAACCTAAAGTGTACTTAGAAAACTGACGAACTGTGAGAGAAGAAAAGATTTTGGGTTATGAGAATTTATTTTTTTTTTAGATTATATTTCAGAACTTCTATTCTTCATTGTTACATATATAAAAACGATTAATAGTTCCATTCTCAAATTTTACCCATCATTTTTTAAACAATTTCAATGATTTCTAATTGTACATAATGCAGATAACAAGATTCAATAATTTAATTTATCATTGTAGGTAAAGCGACTTTTATTCAATACAAATGTACATAACAAAGTAACCTTAAATAGACAAAATGCTGATACGAACTTCTTCTTAATCGGTCACGAGGATGAAAAATGAATCGATCGTGTACGTCCATCATTCCAGATATCTTATAAAAATGCAAAGTAGGAATTGTTCTGTTATGATATGCACGTCTCTTCGTGTATGTATTCTGTTTATTCCACTGCATCTTTAGAATGTTGAAGTTTTTGAATTTTAATTCCATTTTTTATTAATGTTAATTGTTGTCCAAATGAACATTAGATATTGAAATATAATGTACTTTACAAATTGTAGGCATAAGAGGAATCTTAAGGAATAAGGAACATATTTATATACATATGAAATATTTTCTTTAACTATTCGTGCCTTTATTATTCCATCATTAATCGTTGAACGGGATTGTGATCATGTTAATTATAATTACATTCCATTTGTATATCGTATTTACAAATATGATTTTTATCATTCACTACAGTAGAGAAAGATTAACTATCTTCTTACTGCATCTTATTATTATTAAAAAAATGTATAAACTGCCTTAACAGCTACACAGTTTGATTAGATTCTTTTAAAATGTATTACGAAGCTCATGTATATATACATAAAAAAAATAGGTTACATCGTTATTGCTGCAACAACTACTACAAATTATCTTCCAGATCAAAATTTTTACATTGCCAAATTACGAAAGAGTTACTTTTAATATTATTACAGACTATAAATGTTGTGCTTTTTATTGCACGGATATTTTGAGCATAAATCTGTTATGATAGATGTAAGGACTAAATTTGAGGAGTAAATATATAGGAAATATATAAAACAAATGGCAGCAAATGTATTATAAGAACAGTACTTATTATATGGAATTTCGCATATACACTTACGCGTGCTTTGGTGATAGAATATACAAACGAATAGTATTTTATACGAAATTTGATGGATGTAAGAAAAAAAGATAGTTTTAAATATTGACATAACATACACACACGTTTGATTAGTAACATTTTGTACTTAATTAAATAGTATGTAATTAAACAAATCGGTAAAAATTATATTATATTTTCGAAATTTTAATTGATAGAAATTTAGTCATTATTGTCATATAATTCTTACGTTTTAAGAAATTCGTTGAATACATGAAGGGGTATTGTAAAATCTTTATTATGCCTGTATTACTTTTTTACTACTAATAGAAATTAAGAAATTTTAAGAATGGAAGTACTTATTTGTAATAACATAGATCTTTTTAATGGCAGCTTAAGAAATAAAATATTTTATTGTATAAATTTACAAAGTTTACTTGTCACCCATTATGTTTAGTATCGATTATTGTTTTTTTTAATGGTTTCTATGGTATTTAAATAGATACAAGAATGTGGTTCACGTGGTTTCCTTTAATATATAATACTTTCAATAAATTTTAGATTATTGCAATTACGTTCATATAAATAACCGCGGTTATACAAACTGTAGAGGATTTAATGTAATAAATAAACAATATGTCTTATGTTGAACATGGGCCACGGATTTTCTTAGCTGGTAAACCCAGCACTGGAATACCAATGATTTACGGTGATTATGTTTTACCGAAGAGACGATCAGAAGGGCGTTTAAAGTTACATGATTCGTGCTCAGATGTTAGAGCTTGGAGTCCAAATTCGTTAGAAAGTTCCCGTTACTTTCGTGAGCTAACTGAGCATGCTTCACCGGTAGATACTATTTCTATTATTCTTCATAGTAAAATAATATTATACGACAAGTAGGCAGTATGATTTCAGATAGGAAAAATAATACCATTCAATGTCGTGATTGAGAATATAATAGGACTTACTTCACAAGCCCAACATGAACTGCAGATTGTTAGAAAAGAATTGCATAAATATAAAAGTCTTCAGCTTACTACCGAACAAGAAGACCAGCTGATGAAATATGTGAGTTTTCACTTGATATCTTTAATTACTTAAGGACTAAAAGACTATATTTACTAAGACTATATTCTATATTTACTTGTTACAGGATAAAGCTAACTATGGTGATAATCAGAAAATCAAAGATGCATTGAGAACCAATACAATAGAATCACTTTTAAAAAATACTTTTCTTAACATCAGTAAATCCATTCCCATTATGCATACTAATTCATACTTCTCTATTAACACATCTTCTACAAAAGATCTGAATGTTGGAAAACACCATTTAACTGGAGTAGAGCAAAATAATCAAATATCGTTTTCTTCTAATACATCTGGTACATATACATTATTAAATATCACATAAAACATAATCTTTCTTTTATAATTTGATTATGAACTGCTTTAGATTATTTCTATTGAAAGGTGAACTTTATAAATTTTACAGATTCTAATGATAAAACAAAATTAGCCATAAAATATGCAGACGCAGCATCCCAAGTAACTATATTCTACTTTTATACGATATTAATAGCTTCTACATAAGTATTTATAGCATTGGAATTTTCTTATTAAAAACAACCTTTTCCTTACAGATAGAAAGGGAAACATGTGAAATAGGAACACAGGCTGATCACACCGATGAATATATTCTACACAGAATTAAAGTTGCATCGGTAAGATAGTATGTCGTTTTCCTGAACAAAATAATATTTTAACAAATATCATTCGTAATTTTATTTAGACAGTATCACAAACATCATTAACATGTAAATCGAACGATGAGAATAGCTGTGTCACAGGAAAAGATAGAGTAGACTTACAAGGAAGCAGTGATAAAGAACAAAGTTTTGAAAGTGACACACCGTATAGTGAAAATTCTCAAGATACAGAAACTCTATCACAATCTGATGGTGAAACAGAAATAGAATCGGACTTTAATATATCGGAAAGTCCTCACAAAAGAATAATTATTGAAAAAGATTCTAAGATTATTGAGCTGGAAAATGAGCTTTGTGTATGAAGAAAGACTTCTAATAATTTAGACTATAAACATTCTTCATAATAATATTATAGTTATGATTTTTATAATACTTTACGATGATATATAATCCAACTAATTGTTTTTAATATTGAGGTCAGGGATGCTGACTTAGAGGAATTAAGAGAATTTAACAAAAATTTAGAAGCTTTAGTGGTAGAGAAGGAAAAAAATCTGGGTGCTATGAAAAATAAACTTAAAGCAAGTATTACAAATTATTTTGAAACTTTATTATGCATTGGCATTTATGATAATTTGGGTTATATAAATATAGAGTTTCCATGAAATGCTGATGCAGAAGGATCAACAACATAATATTAAAATGGAAGACTTGAAGGAGAAAGTAATGTATATGCATATTGTATAGGGTTCAATTATTTTGAATTTATTATGTCTATTTTTTTCAGGTATGTACCTTTAAATGTTTCATAGAACAACTAAAAGAAGATGTAAATAAAAAATGCCAGATTTGTTATTTACAATCGCAAGAAATTGAAAAACTTCGATTCCGCGTAAAAGACATTGCTACACTACAGTTTGAAAATAACTCTCTTTCTGTTAGTACTCGCAAATGTGCAATCTTTATTTGTAAGTAATATTATCATACAGTGATGCATCTGACTTTTTATTTTATAGAAGAGATTAAAAGAATTGGAACATCTGACAAAAGAAATGGACAAACAAACTTTAGCTTCGGAACAGTTAAGAAATGCTTTGCGAGAGAAAGATGAACTTAAACAGCAAAATCAAGAGCAAAGTTGCATATTGGCAGATCAAGAGGATGAAATAAGTCGTTTACTGATCTTAATAAAACAAATGTCTGTTGTACACAATCAAGAGGTATGCCAAGCTTGTTACATTTTATTTATGTAAACGTTGCAGCCATTACGAAAATCTTATACTAAATAATAATAAACCAGGTGAAAAATGAGGCAATTATGAATGATTTAAGAGCTGAAATTCAAAATAAAGATATGAGGATTGCTTTATACGAAGAACAATGCCATTCTATGAAACAAGAATTTAATGATTTCTTTAGTAACTTGAAAAACTGTCTGAACAGTTTAGAAGAATATAATGGATCATATACAGATACCTGTAATTGTAAAAATTGTGAATTTGATATTGGTGAAGAAGCAAATAATGTTCTATATAATATACACGTTATAAAGATGCGATTTCAAAGTTACATAGTAGAACGTCAAGATCTTTTGCAACAAATACGAAATATGAAACATATTATTCAGAGCAATAAACAAATTTGTTTACAACAAGCAAACAACTTAAAAAATATGTCTTCTGACGAAGAGTTATTTCATAAATTAGATTTTAAACAAACAAACACAGGTAAAAAAAAATATATATATATATATATATGCAGTTAAAATATTGAAGTTTTATAGACGTACATCAAATTATAATAATTGATTCTCTTTCCATTTTGAAATTAAATTTATTGAATTTATGTTTACAAACAATAATATATTTGTTGTAGGTGTAAACCAAAGTGTAATTAATGCAAACGAAACAAAGAATGAAATTGCTCCCACTTTTGACAAGAGTGAATCTTCAGTATATGAAACAACGAGTGATTTCGAAATTCGTGATTTACAGAACGTAGGTATCTGACTTAAACATTTCAGTGATTGTTAATCAACTTAATACAAAAAGTGCATATCTTCGCGAATATTCTGTAGAATTGTGTCAAACATAACTTGGAAATAGAAGAACGATTTAGGAAGACAGTTCAATATTCTTTAAATAAAATGCATTCCCTCATAGAAAAGTTAGAGGTTTACGCAGAAATTGAGCGACCAGTACTAATTGAAGAAGTGCATTACTTATATGAAACGATCAAAGATGCAATGTTGGCTGTTAATCACAGTGAAGGTAAAGGGATTTCATTTTCTTAATAATCCCGATTTATATGTGACTTTGGCTCCCCTTTCCACTAGATGAAACCATAAGAAAAAAACAACTTTCTAAATTATACGATGAATGGAAGAATAAGTATAAAAATTGTATTCCACCCTTCAAAGATGTACCTAATAATTTACGTCAGATACATATTGAAATATGTAATTTTGTTGAAACATTTTTATGTCAACAATTGGAAGAGATATTACGGGAAGAAAAGAAGAATTCGTACGACAAACAGATTAATCAGACTTTTGAAATTTATTTCAAATCATGTATCGATCGAATGAATGCAATAATTTATGGTATCTCTTTTCAGTATTACTATTATCTTATTATGTTTCTGTAGTGCATTAAATTTATAAACTTATCAAACAAAGAAAAATTATTGCGCAAGGTGCTGAAGATCAGCGTCTACAAATTGTTGAAGAAATACAAAAACAACAACAAGAGATACGAAGCAAGGATGTAGAAATAGCTCAATTGAAAGAAGAAATTGTCCAATATGTAACTCAAAGAGGCGAGGGAGATTGTTTATATCAGGAGTACGAAGAGAAAAATGTCGCTATCAAAAAGGAATTATTAAATGTGATTGCAGAGCGGAATGAAAAGAATACGCTTATATTAGAATTACAAGAAAAGCTACTAAAAATTGAGGCTGAATTATCCGCAAGTAACAAGGATAATAAAATGTTAAAGAAAGAGTTTAACAACCTAGATAATGTTAAAAATAGATTGTTAAGAGAATGCGATGTGTGTAAAGGGGAACTGAAAGTAAAGAATCAAGAAATTGCAAATTTATCGCAGCAACTACATGATTCCTTGAAAACCAAAGATCTAGTATCAACTATGGAGAATAAAGTGAAAGCAACGGAAGAAAAGTAAACTTTCTTATTTATCATAATGATTATTGTTATATTACATTTTAAACAGGCATAAGATTAATATTGACGACATTAATTTTGCAGGTTGAATAATATACAAAATGAAAATGACGAATTAAATAACAAACTTCTTCGGGCAAATTTAATCATTTCTAAAAAGAGCGAGAATATAATTGATTTGTCACGTAATATCGATGAAAAAGAGAGCGCCTTTACGTACCAAATTTCTCAATTTAATGTTATGATAAACGAGAAACATAATGAACTCGTGAAATTGAAAGATGAAAATAGATTATTGAATGAGAAGTTAATATATACTGAAAGCAAATTCGCTGAAATGAATGCAACAATTTTATCATTAACCGAAGAAAATGATAGGATCAATATGATATATCTGTTACAAGAAAATTTTGCGAAATTAAATAAAGCCGAGAAGAAGTTAAAAACTGAACTCAGTAATTTAAAAGTACAATATTCAAATGATCAAAGTGCAACTAAACAACTTGAACATAAGTTAGAAGTATTTCAACGTGACAATGAAAGTATACAAAGGGATGTTGAGTATTGGAAGAACGAGAATTCGCGATTATCAATCATAATTTATGACGAAATTAGAGATGATAATACAAGACATAACTTATATTATCTTCCAAATAAGATACGCGAAAGATTATCGATTTTAAAGCAACAACTCGAAATACAAAATGATCACACAGATAGACATCTTAATGAAGTACGGAAGAATATCATTTCTCTCTACTTACACTCAACATTTTTAATTTAATATATTTTGTATTATGCCTTTTTCAGAGACTTCAAAATGAACGAGAAAATGCAAATGAAATGGAAAAGTTAAAGGAACAGGAACAACAGCTCGTAGGTGAACAAGGATTGAAGAAACAATTTATTGAAGATAATCATTTATCATTCGGGGAGCAATACACGTCAGAAAATAATGTTCTGAAAATGGAGTATAGAATAAGCTGTTTAGAAAATGAAAGGAAAGAAAGTGAAGCGGAAATAAAAAAATTACATTATGAAATAAAAATTAAAAACTCTGAAATAAAAAATCTTAAGGAGTCTATAAACAACCTGCTGCGAGAAAATTCTGATCTACAAGACATACAGAAGGTACATATATTTAAAAATACTATATGGTTTCATGTATTTCTTCTATGTCACATTTACATTTAATGACAATGAATTATCAAAACTGTTCTGTAGTCCGAAACGATAGAGTATCAAGATAAGTTGGTGTTAATGAAGAAAAACTATGACAGTAGCATACATGCACTTTGTGAAAGACATAAACAAAGTGTTGAAACATTACAAAAGCGTTTTGACGACACAATAACGGATGAAAGAAATCTCTTTGATTCAGAGAACTGGTTACAAGTATGGAAATATATTTCAAGGTGTTAACCGTTTGAGAGTCAAGCAGCATGATCTCATTTTTTGTTTAATACTGAAAAGTGCCAAGTTAATCTACCTATAAGATTAATGACACTTTTTGCACGAACAATAAAAATAGTTCAGTAATATATGCTAATTACGACTATGTAGCTATAATATCCTTAACTGGCAAACACAACAATATTTACCACTTATAAAAGCAGAAAAACATCAAAATCTTACTTAGTTGCATTCCTCAATGCAAAACGAAATTATCGCTATTTCGCTCCTTGGCATCTTTCAACCAGATTACATGTATCAGGCATTAATAATTTGGGTGTCGATTTAAAATTTTTTAAGCCAATATCAAATTTAAATGGTTCATGCAATCGACAAATTAAACAAAATAATACTGCATTTTTTGTCTACTTTACCGTTTTCTGCAAGTCTGGATAATGTAACAGATATTGATCGACCAGATCTAAAATCATGTATTTCAAATTCCGCATTTATTACGGGA
The DNA here is from genome assembly GCA_910591515.1 of Cerceris rybyensis. NCBI lineage: Eukaryota > Metazoa > Arthropoda > Insecta > Hymenoptera > Crabronidae > Cerceris > Cerceris rybyensis. Next base: position 11,986,121 of record OU342793.1, read on the forward strand.
CCGGCATGCAATGTATTAATACAACTTAACAATACATTAATTGTATGTTCCCTAGTCTTTAGATGTCAAGGAGATAATGAAACTTCATGAACGGATATGCATGCATCCTTCATATGTTGCAAGTAATAAAGTAAACGAAGTTAAAGATGAGGATCAGAATATTTATCTTTATGATATTGAGAAAGACAAAGAATATACAGAGACGAAAAAATTTGAAAACATTCAAACTTCACCAAATAATTTACAAGACGAAGGTAATACATGTGTAAAATATACTACAATTCAAAGTTAAATTTTGGTACATCGTTATATGACATTTTATTGTCTTTTTATTGGATACAGAAAATAAGTTAACAGCTGCACTTCATCACAAAGAACAAATACCAAATAACATTTTACTACCTAATGTAAATGAACAAAGTAATTTATACTCGCAAAACCAGTGGCATCTTTTCGCAACACGCCAAAATCAAAAAGTCTTGAACTCTTTGCTCAATCAAAAGTTTAATCAGAAGGGAAATGATGGGTAACTTATGAATTTCTCGTTTTACCTTTTCAAAATGATTTGAAAGTTTAATGATACTCAAATGCAATTTTATATTACAGAGTTACTAGTGAACAACGTCCTACTGAACTAAAAGATGGAAGTGTGCAAGGAAATCAGATAGCAGAAAAAGATGTAGTATGCAATTTTCAAATATAAATGATTAGAATATTTCTATTATGTTTGAAGTAATACAGAATATATGTACATATTTTTTCAGATTAAAAAGCAAATATGTAGTTTTATTAGCCAGTGCAGTAAATATCATAAAATGAATAATACCTTTTGAAATTCAAATAGGACTCATATAGATATACATATTTCGTATTTAGTGTGTGCAAGAAAAATACTTCTCAATTAAATAACAAAAGTGAAGAGCACTTTTTAACAAATTTTTCGTGATTATAATGATGATTTGGATAAACTTTGTATCAATGTAATATATGTTTTGATATACTTTTATTCGTCTTGAAGTTCACTATTCAGGATTTTTTGATGCTTATTCATTGCGTTACTTTTCGCGATATTAACGTTGAGATACTGATGTTTCCAAATATATTTAAATCCATATAAAAATGAAGGTTATAATAAATTATAATTTTCAAAAACTAAATTGCATATAGTTGTATGTTTAATATAAATCTTTGGGCTGGATAACATAGATGATATTAACTTCTAAAATATCCAACATAAAAACTGAAATCGGGAGAAGATCAATAATTACACACAAAGATATCATTTGAACGTAATTCTTCAACTTTAATTTCTATAAAAATGGGCCTTTTTTTACAAAGTGTCGTTATTAATACTATAAGTTTGTTATAAAAAAATAAATTATCCTATTCATTAGAACTTATATGCGCAAAGTATTTTCGAATGTACCATTTGTAATTTTTCTCTGTTTTTTTGGTATAGTTGTACTCTTTTCTTGTTTTGATTTAATACATATCATTTTTGTAAATTTATCACAATCAGTTACAAGATCAAATGAACTATTATATTTTAGAACTTCTTCTTTTAAGTCTTCAAGCTTCATTAAAGCATTCTTGTGAATTCTTATGTTCTTTTTTCTGTATCTTACTGCCGTAATCATTTTGTCCAAGGTGTAATGTAGCCATAAAATATTCGTATATGGCTCGAATTTTTGCCAGTTATTTCTGCAATAATTTATACACAAATATAGAATTTGTAAATATATATAATAATATTTATTTGTACTTACTCAAGTTTGTTTCTCATTAGACGATATATTTCAAATTGATATTCCCCTTGAGCAGAAAAGAGAGAAGGATCTAAGGCCAAATCGTTAAATATACTACATCCTTGGTATGACATTCTTGAAAGAGTGAAGTCTATAATTGAAACCTAATAAAAATAATTGCTTTATATCATTGTACACCTATGTTGCAGAGTATTTTGGTAGTATAGTACCTTTACACCTTTGCTAAGTACTTCGATTTCTTTATCTTCAAGCTTAAAATGTATGTACATTTCGTCTGTTCGAGATATTAAAACATTACCCCAATGTAAATCTCTATGCTCGAATTCCACAGCTTTTTCAGCAACTGCTAATGTTAGTGCAGCCTATCAAACAATATTTAAAGTCAAAAACTTCTGTTACTTCTTACATACAGAGAGTGTTTCAAAATTATGTATCCCCATCCATCAGAGGTTATTCGACATCTCAAAGATAGATATTTGTGGAAGAATGCAACCGCAAGACACGGAAAAGGGTTGAAAATTAGGTCGACCATTTTTTCGCATTGGTCTCCTTGTATAGGTAAAATGTTTAAACGTAACAATGGTTTTCGATTAAATAAATCATTTGAATTTGAGGAATTTTAAGAGACAAAAATTGAGGAAGATTTAGAACTTTCTCATTATCAATCAAAGACCTAGTGTGTAGTCTATTTGTGCCTTTCTACTCCGCCTGGTAGGTGGAGACACATCATTTTGAAACACCCGGTATATGTATAACATCGATACCATATTATTTATATAATGAGTTAACTGAACTGAATTAATTAAAGACAAAATTGGATACCTGTACAAACAGAGCAAGAGCTTCCTCTGCCGTGTGAAATACGAATGCCTCTAAATCTTGACCACCATGACCAAGCTCTAAAATAATGTATAATTGATCTTCATCAAACATTGATGGGCAATCATTATCGGAATTTTTTTCTTCATCATAAATATTCCAGAGTTTTAAGAGTTTATCAGGATATTTTCCTATGACACATTTGGTATTTTTCACTTCTACGAAGCCATCACTTTTGTATGTTTCATTATATCTCAAATTATGCAACTCCCTGTGAATAGGTTTTTTTGTAATTACGTCTAATTTATAAGTTGTAGGTAATAATTACTTTGAAATAACAATCTCCGATAATATTTCGTGGAATTTTTTCTGTGGTTCTCCATTAACGCATTTATCGCCTTCAATTGGAATAATTTTTATTACACTCTTCTTCTTCTCATCCTCATAAAGGAAAACTTCACCATAAACACCTTCTCCAATCTTCTGGCAATATTCTAAATACCTTAAAAATACAATATAATATCATAAACTATACTGTAAGGTAAAACAAACTTGTCTATAATAATGGGTTGTACAATAATTTTCTTTAACCGTTTGAGTGCCAAGGAGCGATTTTGCGCTTCTTCCGTTCAGTACTGAAAAGTGCCAAGGTTATCGACCGATAGAATGAATGACACTTTTAGCATAAATAATAAATATAGTTCAGTAGTATATACTGATTAGGACAGTAAAGCTACAACATAGACAATATTTTTAACTAACAAATAGAACAAGAATATTTACCATTTGTTAGCAGAAAAACATTGAAATTTTACTTTGTTGCATTCCTCGATACAAAACGAAAGAAGCGCGATTTCGCTGCTTCGCACTTTTCAACTAGATTTTCGCAAAGAGCTCTGGCACTCAAACGGTTTATAATATTGGTATCATCAAAGTTTCCGAATAATAAATGTACATATTCACTTGCAAATCAGTATAATATTAGAAAAAGTTGTTCAATGAAGACAAAATGAGAAGGTAGAAAAGTGGCTAAGATATAATAAGTGATAAGTATAAAATACAATAAGTAATAATGAAAAAAATGGCAAACCAAAGATAAATGAAAAAAATGGGATAGACAAATTTTAAATTGTGTATATAGCATTATGTATTATATCTAAATAACCACTTTTATAAACCAAATCTATTTCCTGTAAAGTTAGAATTAATAAAGATTATATTCACTTACAAATCTGAAAAATATTCAGAAAACGGCATGTAATCCTTTTGTAAACATCTTTGTAGAACAACTTCTTTTGCTGTTGCTGTGACTATATGGTTTGCAGCAATATGATTATCGATATTTGCTTTATTAATGCTACACGTTGATGTTTTTCTTATACCTATAAAAAAAATACCTGTAACTCTTTTCAACTAATGGAAATTAATATACTTCTTTTCATTTTTTACATGACATATATGATTTGAAAATAAAATAAAATAAAATAAAATGAATATAATGTTCTTACATGATAATGTTAAGCTTTGATTGTTTTCAGGAACGATACCGTAAACTTCAAGAAACGGAATGTCATTTATAGATTTTATAGTTTCATTATTCGGAATGATACGTATTGAGGTTCTTCTCGATAATCGTCCAAAACCGATAGAATCAATGGTTCTATTATTATCTAATGTATGTTTATTATTTGACCTTGATTCTCTGCCATATTTATCCTTTCCTACACAACTCTGTATAACTCCTACATATATATAAATCTTAATTAACAATTTTATATTTTACTTGTAAAAAGCAATTATTTATCTCTACTTTCATTGTAAAACCCACCCATTTATATAAATAACTTTATGTATTATGTAAGTTTACTATATATCTGTGCCATATTTAAAAAATTTTACATTTCCTGTTAACAAAATCTGCTACAATATAAATGTAGAGTGTAGAAAATAAAATGTTAATAAATATGTAAAAACTAAACTTTTAGCAAAAGCAATAAAATATTAATATTTAAGGTTATTGTATTTTGAAATAAAATTTTGTTTTGTTCCATGACTTTCTAATGTTTATGTATATTAAAGGAAACTTACTTTCTGTGTTTAGAAATTTTAGATAATACTAAATATTACGGATTACGTGCTAACCATCGAGTAATTGTATATAATTTCGTTAAATATCTTCATATTCTAGATAAAATAAATAAAATTCGATAATGTTTATATAACATTTATCATAATTACCTTGCTTTTGCATATCTAAAACATCTCTGACGCTACATCTCCACTTTTTGCCTTTTCCAATAGATAACTTGTCCAAATTACATTCGTTTTTTATGTTATGTAGAATTGACAAAGACCTTGCCCATGATTTACCTGGTTTTAAAAAGATAGTTTCTTCTACGTTATGATTTAATGAATCTATTAATTCCTCGCATGTATTATTATTCGAAATTTCCATCACACTTGTCATAGACTCTCTACTATTGTTATATGACTTTAATTTTTGATTTTCTTTCTCTTTCTCCGAATGTGTTCGACTATTTGTCCCATAACTGACATTGTTATAATTTGTATATATGTCAGATGATTCAAGATGCCATTTGCGATATTGTTTTCGTCTTTTTGTGATCCTAACAGTATCTTGCAAACGTGATAAAATTACATGGCAAGGTACCATTTTTCTGCTGTTGTCATTAATTTCTTCATAGCTGACACTTCCATACCTGTTATGATCTGTATTGTTTAATTGTTTCACATCTCCAGTTCTATTTTCAACAATACTGTTTAAATCATCTATATATTTAACTTCAGAATCTACATCGTAAACTGAAGTCTTTAAAGTCGCCAGTTTGTCTTCATCTGTGTTTATAACTGCTAAATGTTTTATAGTTAAGTCCCTTGTTTCAAATGATTGTAATGATTGCGCTATTACTTTGTCAGACACTCCGTTAATATTTGATACTTTCTGCATCCTTTCTATGGAATTATCACTGAACAAAGAATGCGAGTTGTTAGTGTCAAGAGATAAATTTAGGAGACGTATTTTTCTTTTGCCTCTTCTATCTAATTTTATACATTTCTGCATTAACGTAGACTGTGTTTCTGTATGTGATAAACTGTCTTCCTGAATACTTTCAGCAAAACAATTTGATATTCCTAATGAATTTGAGGAAGCTTGATTGGAAGAAGCGTCAAGTATTTCCTTAGAATTAAAATTTAATTTATTATCTGTACAAGTAGAAGCCGTATTCTGAAACGGTTCACTTGTCAATATATCATGGTTGCACAAGTTTTTGTCACTCTTCTCATTCACTATATGTGGATTCAATCTTTGATGGTAATTAATAGTTATTGGAGACAAAGAAATTGTATGGATCCATGATTTTCGTTTCCTGATAGGCGTACTACTCATTATATCCTTACTTATTTTCCTAATAATATTCAGCTTTGTATCCAAAACTGTCTCTAATCTTTCTATTCTTACAGAACAATGTTTGACACTCACTGTATTCCTGTATTCTAAATCTTGGTTATCTTGTTGACTTACTTCGTAGCAATTGCTATAATTTTTCAATAAACTATTTTCTCTCGTCTCCGAGTAATCGCAATTATACCTATTGTCTTGAGTATTTCCAACATTCTTTTCCCATTTTGATATATCAAAATCATTGAGAACTACAAAACATGGCTTATATTTTATACGTGTAGGGGATATTGTCACACTTAATGTTTCATTTTTTTTGTCCTCACTTCTTAGTATATATCTTTTGTTAGGAGATGGTTCATGAATTATAGCAATTTCATTATCACTATGTTCACTACTGTCAGAAATGTATATTGTCGATTTTGAATTCAAGTGTCTGCTGTTCGAATCCATGAAAACTGACTTTTCTTTTTGACTCCTTGTTTTATGAAACTGCATTGATTTATTGATTTCCTTTTTCTTTACCTGCGTGTTAAAACACATTTATAAGTATATGTTATATACGTAGATATTAATGTCAGAAAAACTGAAAAGATAATATTAATACAGTATTTCTTTAAAAATTAAAACTATTCTGAATAATTAATGTCTTTTATTTCGTAAGTCTAATACATTTTGTACCTTAGATTGAACTTTTAAAGTTCTATTTCGTTTCTTCAATAGTTTTTTGTTATTCACAGAACTTTTCTCTACTTTTTTTGTTTGTTTAACATCATGAATTTGCGATTTTTTACATTTTAACTTTCTTCCACAAACAGATTTTGAATCTTGAAGATTTTGCAACAAAATATTACAGTCAACAATTTCAACATTACTGCTATCTGTGCTACTATTTGTATCGTTAGAATACGAGTAATTGTTATGAGTTTCCACTGTTAATACTGATGTCCTGTAAAAAGAAATTAATTATAGAAGAGTACATATGTATGTTAAACATAAATATCAAATTTTTATACCTTGCATTTCGAAGAAGTTTGTCAAATGTTGTATCAAAAGGATCAATCAAAGAATTATTCAATTCTTCCTGTTTTGTCATCTTTTTGGACAACTTTTTAAGAGAATCATCATCATTGATATTAACCAGTTCTGCATGTTCTAATTTTGTGGTTGAATTTATTATCTTTCTTCTTTCATAAGTTCTAATTGGTAATTTTCGATCCATGTTTCTTGTTTTTCAATGAACACAATAGTATCAATATTTCATTCAAAATGATTGGAATATTAGACATTGATAAAATACATAGTGGTAGTTAGAATTAAATTATAAATTACAATTCTTATTTAAACGTCACATACATAAATTAATATACGTACGACTTTGGAGATTGTAGAAAACACAGGTAAGTATCCTTGTTTCTCCAGTCATATAACTTTAACTTATTTTAAAATTTTTCGACATGTTCATTATAAAACAGAATTCGCTTCTCTTGAACTTTTCTTGCCATTATATTATACAATTTTGGTAAACAGAGGATTGTTTACAAAAAATTGTTCGGTCTTAACATAACCAACAACTACAAATCGAAATCAAGATTGAACATTGGAGGACGAAAAATCGTTGATTTTACCACTAACCGATATTTTTCAGTGAATTAAATATTGCAATTCAAGTTTGAGTTTTAGGAATCCACTAGATTAAAAGCATTTAAAAGCTTCAAAATTGGTGCAAGATCAATTTACCTAGAATATCTTTTGAATGCATTACTTTAACGCCATATTTGTTTTCATCAGGAGATCCAAGCTTAAATTTTCCATGGCTTTAATGTTCATACCGGTCCAAACCGTTTCATATCGGATGCAAAGGAAATGTAAACATTTGAAATTATCTATTTTTCTATCAAACTGGATTAAATCGGTTCTAATAATGTTACCATACAAGGGTAAGCAAAAAATGAACAGGGCAGGCAATACAGAGGCAGAATTGGCAAAGGACTGGCAGGACAGGCTCAGGACAAGTACAGGACAAGCACAGGACAGCCAGTACAGCATTTGTTAAATTAATAATTTGTAGTTTTATAAACACACACTTATATTTTATGTGTTATACAAGTGATGAATAAAGAATTTGTTGACAGCACAGTCATGACAAGCACAGAACAGCCTGGATAGCTAGCAGAAACATAGGACTGCCAGGACAGACACAGGACATCCAGGGTAGCTACCAGGAACGTAGGACAGCCAGGACAAGCTCCGCGATCTTAGCACCTCATGTGCGGAATTTCGATTGACCAATTATACCATCTGAAAGGTCAGAAATTGGTCATAAAAGGTCAGTTGGTCTTATTAATTGGTCAGCGTTAGAAAATTTTTTATTAAGGGTTAAAGTTTCTCAAGGTCATTGAGAAATTTCAGCACCTCATTCGCGAAAAAAATTAAAAATTCCACCTATGCGCGATCGAGAAGCATTCGCTGATAATTGGTCAGCTTATATAAATATTTGGTCAGCTTAATTTAATATTAAAAAAAATTAAATAAGTTGTCATTGTCGTAACGCGCATGCTTTGGGCCGGGTAATTGTATCAGGGCAGTGAGCACTTACGCACAGCTCTTTACTATGAACCAGACGGAGTGGGGGAAATATTTTTTTATAATTTTTGTTTGAGAAAAAAAAACAGACATGTACTACTATCAAATATATACCTATATACTAGCAGATTCTCGCGACTCCGTCCGCGTAATGTGTAGAATAACGTTACCTAATAATAGATTGATCGAAAATATTTTGATATATATATATATATATATAAAAAAAAAATATAAAAAAATATTTCCCCCACACCGTCTGGTTCATTGTAAAGAGCTGTGTGTAAGTGCTCACTGCCCTGATACAATTACCCGGCCCAAAGCATACGCGTTACGACAATGACAACTTATTTAATTTTTTTTAATATTAAATTAAGCTGACCAAATATTTATATAAGCTGACCAATTATCAGCGAATGCTTCTCGATCGCACATAGGTGGAATTTTTTATTTTTTTCGCGAATGAGGTGCTAAAATTTCTCGATGACCTTGAAAAACTTTAACCCTTAATAAAAAATTTTCTAACGCTGACCAATTAATAAGACTAACTGACCTTTTATGACCAATTTCTGACCTTTCAGATGGTATAATTGGTCAATCGAAATTCCGCACATGAGGTGCTAAGATCGCGGAGCTGCCAGGACAGGGATAGGAGACCAAGGATAGCTACCAGGAACATAGAACCACCAGGACAAGCATAAGATACATAGGATAGCCAACACAAAGATAGGACAGCCAGGACAAGCATAGAACAGCCTGGCTATCCAGGCCAATCCAGGCCAAGTACAGAACAGCCAGAACAGCATTTATAAAATAAACGCGTACTTTTAATGCACAATTCATATTTATGCAAAAACGTGCACGTAAATAGAAGCAGTAAATGCTGCATTTAAATAATTCACGAAACACAATTTTAAGTCACAATTAAACCTCGTGAAACAGTATTTCGCATTATTGTATATTGCGATATTACGATAATTGAATCTATTATTGAAAAAAAAAATCTACTCGATAATTGAGGTTCTCCTAATTGCTTGTTTTATATTCAATCAACATGAGAACCCTTCTTCCAACCTTGCAACATGTGCATATGTGTAACTTCATCGTCATATACGATTTTCACCGACACGGATTGCCATTGGGGCAAGAAGATCAAAGATTACGTTTATCATTGCTGATCATTATTCAATAGAGCACTTTGAGATTTTTCCGAAAAATGTTCCAAGTGAATTCAGTAGTACAAAACGAAATTTCTCAATCTAACTTTAAGCTCTGTCTGACTTATCATCGACTCGTACTACTTGCTCACTTGTGCACTTTCGCCGAAAAATTTGCAAACCTTGCAAGTAGTATAAGCTAGAATAACTCAGACCAACTTTCACGGCTGACTTATGATCGACTGTACTACTTGCTCAATTGTGAAATTTTGCCGAAAAAGGTTCAAAGTGAATTCAGTAGTATAAAGCGAAATTTCTCAGTCTAACTTTCAGCTCCGTCTGATTTATCATCGACTCATACTACTTGCTCACTTGTGCAATTTCGCCGAAAAATTTGCAAACCTTGCAAATAGTATAAATTAAAATATCTGAGACGCAATTTTAATCTATCTGGCTTACCGTTGCCTCGTTTCACTTGCCTGCTATGGATCTCAAGGCGATAGAAATCATACTGAAGAACTTATAATTACAATACGCTGGTTATGCTTTTGTAGGGAAGGAATTTTAGGAATGATACCAAGGCAGAAGTAAATAAAATTTAACAGTGTTTTAGAATTAACAAATTCTTTATTCATTATTTATATTACATAACATTATTTCTATGATACATAATAAAACAAAGGTGTGTATTTCTAAATTGATGAGTTATTTATTTAACAAATTCTGTTCTGGTTGTCTGTCCTTATGTCTGCACTGCATGTCTTGTGTCCCTTCTGCTCCTCCTACTCTGGTACTGCTTGTCTTGCTCTTGTACTGCTTGTTCTGCGCCTACACTGCATGTCCTGTGCTGGTCTTGTACTGCTTGTCCTACGCCTGCACTGCTTAGCTTGCTCTTGTACTGTTTATCCTGTGTCTCTCTTGCTTGTCCTACGTCTACCCTGGTGGAAATATATCTACAACTTTTTACGCGACTCTACAACAAATTACAATTTTCTACAACATTTTGCGTGGTTGTAGAAAATTGTAGAAAATTGTAGCTCGTAACTACAATATTCTACGTCATTCAACGTCTCACTACAACTTACTCGATTCTCTTACGTAATAAATTGTAGTAAGTTGTAGAGCACTACAAATTTTTACAACAAATTACAACTTGCTACTCTAAGACAAATGGAACTTGAAAGAATGATCTCTATTAAAACACGGCTCGCGTAGTTTGTGTAGTATTTTATACAATACTACAAAATTCTACAACTTTTAATGTCCTATCTAAAAATTTAGAAAATAGCCTTCAAAAGTCTAGCGCGTAGTTTGTTGTAGTATCTTATAGAATACTACAAAATTCTACAACATTCTACAAGTTTTTATGCCTTATGTACATATCTCATGTGTTTCCTTTCGAAAGGTCGGTGACTCGAAGGCTGCCATACGGGCGAAATTTTAATCGGAAGGCCCAATTAAAAGTTATTTTGCGAGAGAACGGTTCATTTCTGACCCATGGTTCCTCTCAGACATTTTGCCTATGTAACAAGACGAATACGATGAGCCAATAAAAAAAATTTGCTACCCTTTCCCGAATTTTGCGGCAGGTTTTTTTCGCAAATCTCCATCGATCCAGAGGTGTAGAACAACCCCTGAAAGCCATGACAAATATTTTTGAAACACCCTGTTCAAATTTTTGGAAATATCTTTCAGAAGCTAGTCCAGCGCGTAGTTTGTTGTAGTATCTTATAGAATACTACAAAATTCTACAACTTTCTACAACTATTCACGAAATTCTACAATACTGTCCCAATCCGCGTACTTTGTTGTAGAAATTTGTAGAAATTAAACACAGTGAAGATAGGGTCAAGTTGTAGAAAATTGTTCAATGTTGTAGCTAGTTGTAGCAATATGTTGTAGAGAATTGTAGTTAGTTGTAGATATATTTCCACCAGGGTATACTGCATATTCTGCCCCTGTACTGTATGTACTGCGGATAGAAGCGAGCATAATGTCGAAATACTATGAAAATATATTTTACTGAAAATAACTATGGTACTTCTGAATTTCGAATGAGATTTGCATATAAAGCCTTCTACGCGAATTTTTAATATAAATTACATTCCACTATTTTCTGTGAACTTTATGAATTATGAGTCAATATCAATTTGCATTTTTACAAAATGTTGGTTCATGAAGCTTTTTGAAAGATATGTAAAATTTAATGGGAAATTAAACGGGAAACGAGAGTTTTGGAATTATAAACTGTCCTTTAGCATGTAGTTTCTGAACGTATATAAGACATACATACATAGGAAATGAAGTGAACTTATTTGATACAAAGTGACACAGAGCATATGTTTTGTCTAATATTTACTATTATGTGTCCAACGAAATAATTAAGACTTTCAGCAATGTAATTCACACATCGTTCCAATGGCCGCATATATTAAATTTTGCTAATATTTTATAAAACTTATACATGGGAAAAATTTCGGTGAAAATCGTCATATCTAGTCATAGCATGACTAATCTGAAACGGGTAACAATACGATGCTGATAGTGGCAATGTTCATCTAGACAGAAACTATAGAAATACTTTGCCGATTACAAACAAATAGCAAAAAATGTTTTTAGTTGGCTTGACAGGTGGAATAGCCACAGGAAAAAGTACTGTTGCTGCTATTTTTCGAGAACACGGTATACCTGTCATAGATGCTGATCAAATTGCAAGACAAGGTTAGGAATTATGACAGAATTGTTCATTTTTATCAACATAATATTTAAAGTTGACAGAAACCTTAAGGAAGTATTAATAACTTTTAAATTTTTAACTTTTTAATTTCTCTGTATAGAATAACTTAATTTCGATCACTGTTTACATTCTAATGTAATATATAATACTTCAGTTTTATAATATATGCAATTTTATTTAATATAAATAAATATTTATTACAGTTGTTGAACCTGGAAAACCAGCCTGGCATAAATTACGAAAAGAATTTGGTTCGGAGGTGTTTTTAGATACAAAAGAGCTCAATAGATCAAAACTCGGTGATTTAATATTCAATGACATTGAAAAGAGAAGGAAATTAAATGCTATTACACATCCGCATATATATAAAGAAATATACTGGCAAACCTTGAAATATTTTCTACAGGGCTACCCATTTGTAGTTATGGATTTACCATTACTTTTTGAAACAGGACACATGTTGAATTATTTGCATAAAATAATTGTTGTAACTTGGTAAAGATATTTTAATTCTCATGATTAGTAAATAGACTTTTGTTAACACATTTCGCGTTGGTTCGCGATATTGCGGGATTTCAAATATATCATTGCAGATTTGGCCAATTAATATCTGTCATATTATTATTCTGTTTTGAGTAAAACTGTAAAGCGGGTAAAAAAAGCAGTATTATTTCATTTATTAATTTTAAATTGTGTTATTTAATTATAACATTATTGAATATAATAAATTTGGTAGCTAATATTTAACCAGCGTGCAATGTGTTACAAACAAGAATATCCGAAAATTACTGAAAATAATATTTACATTAAAACATGTAGGTAAAGTCTTATAATTCATTCTACATAATATTTGTTTATGTATAATTTTAGTGAGGAAGATCTACAACTGCAGAGACTAATAGAACGAACAGGTTTTACAGAAGCGAAAGCAAAACTAAGAATAGCTGCACAAATGAATTTAGAAAAAAAAGTGGAAAGGGCTAACTTTGCCATTGAGAATTCCGGAAGTGACCAAGATACGAGAGAGCAAACTATCAAAGTGATCAATCTTTTAAAATCGTCTAAGTATCATTGGAAATTGCGCTTTATATTTACTTTTTGTTGTACCATTCTATTAGCAGGTGCATATTGGTTAAGAAAGATTTACAAGTATATAGGAATGCAAAGCAACTGATATCTTTTGAGTAAAGCATTTATAAACTTAAAAGTTAAAATAGTTTTAATTATGTACTATATAGATAATTGATCTTAAGTATTTTCAAGACAACAACGTTTTCACAAATTTCTTTACTTTTTCATGGGATAATATATGAATATAAAACCATTATTCTGTAATTATGCAAACAGAAATTATAACGGAAAAGCATAATTTTTAAGTTTATTATGTATTATGCAAAGTAAAATTAATTTTTACCTTACCTACAAGAAATATTAAGTAATTAGCAGATTTGAACATTACACAGAACTTACATAGTACTGTCCCATAAAATGTATGCATACTGAGACGAAACAGGAATGAACAGAAATAAAAAATGAGCTGTTTATAAATAGGAATGAAAAACCAGTGTAATATAAAAGTATTGTACAAAACATTGAATTTTCTGTGTTTAATGCAGTGTTATAATTGTTATTTAAAAAATAGTTCATGCATTTATTGTGTCAAGCGCAATAGAATTTGTTTTTGTAAATAAGCCCTGCAGATATAATACATATATATATATATATAAAATAGAAATGGAAAATTAGCCACATACTAAATGTAATAAACTTTGTTATTTTCTACTATTGAATATTAAAAAAATATGAAAAAAATTATACACAAAATGTAACGAAAAGTTTCACTTACAATTAGAAAAATGAGATGCTTCGTTTCGAAAGACTTGAAGGTAAAAAAAAATATGTACTATTTTCATAATGTGCTTACTAACACAAAATTATACAATTTGATGCATATATAAAATACATGAATTATTGCTCGATTTCTTATACTTATTATACTAAGTATGTACAAATATATCAATTCATGACTAATGTGACTTGAAAACAGATACATATTTATTTGGTTTACAGGATGCTCATTACAAATCTATGTACCTGAAATTTTATATTTATCGGTCAGGGTTCAATTTGTAGTCTTTATCTCTATCACCTGAACTCAAATCCATTTACTTAAGTAAACAGCGAAAATGTAAAGAACCACGATAAGTACTTAACTTATTAAAATATTCCTATTTTATAAGAATAGTTAACTTATTTATAAGAAATGGAAGTATAAAAATTCGATTCTGAAAATACGGGGAAGCGACAGAACGCTATTTACAGCACTGTGTACGGAACAGTCGTAAGGTTTGCCGGGATTTTCAAAGCAGTAGTAAACCTCCGAACTTTAATATATTTCATTTAAATACTTCATCCCATTTTGTACTTATTTAAACTTCTTGGCTTAAACAATTTTTTCATTACGTATTTTCTTGTCTCAATTTACAATATTCGTATTTTCATTTAATTTCCTTTAATAATACAATAAAATTACCTACAAGATTATACTCCATCATATAAGGGTAATAAAAAAGAATACGAGAATATTAATTTCAACTATTCTTCAGGGTTATAGAATATTATTCTTATCATTCTAATGCTATACATACTTTGGACAGTTGTTGCGTTGACTATATTTTATTAGTCAACATCTACGTTGCATAGAGTAAATTAGGGAACCAAACAAAGGTACTAGATTCGAGAAATTTTAATGAAAAGATTTTATCAACCTTTACGGTTAAAAAAACAAAAAACAATTATGACCTTTACGTTTATCCTGTACGATCGTTTCTATGAACTTCTAAGTAAAGATTAAACATGTCATCTTTGTCATAACATTCTACATTTTCCAATGTAACATTGCTTTTGCATTCAGCCCTAGTCATTTCTCTCATTTTTAGTACTGCTTACATTCGAAGAAATTAAACAAATATATATATATATATATGTATCCTGAAAGATTCGATACACTAGACAACATCCTTAACACATTGCACGCCGGTTACATGTCAGCCACTTAAAACCTAACCGCCGGCCAACGTTTTTTGTTCCTGAACAATGATTAGCGAAAGAAAATATTTAAAACCTTATACATTTTCATAAAATTTTTTTTCGTAACCTAATAATTCTTGTAACTTTACGGTTTGTCACGTCACTCGAGCCTTTAAAGGTGACAACATTGTGCTGTGCGAGGTGTAGGAACATTCATATTTAAAAAAAAAATCACGCATCAACGTGGAGCCGGCGCTTAAGTAATAGACTCAGAAACCCAAATTACTGTGAGGCCGACGCTCAATCTGTTAAATTCATCTATACGGCTGAGATATTACTTTTCAATGTTCGTTTCTCGTTTAAAGTTTATTACAACACAGGCCTAAGTTCTTGGGTCATGATAGGGTAAGAAACCAACGGCGCGGTTGCACCTGATATCGAAAGGGGCAAGCTAGCAGGTTGTTGCGTATTAGGTGGTTGCTGATTAGTTGCTTGAGGACCTGAACCACTCATCGTTATTGTTTGTTGGGCCATCGTTACGATGGGTGGTGGTATCGATACTGGTGCCATCGAAACTGCTGCGATAGAAACTGGAGCAACGGTAGCTATGCTTACAGGAACAGTAGCAACACTTGCAGTCACTGTGCGAAGTGTACCAGCAGCCACTGCTGCATTTACCATTTGCTGGGGCGTTGGAGCTTGCGACGGTGGCACCGTATTTGTAATAGTAACAGCTGGGACTGTGACTGCAGTAACGTTTGCAGTTCTTTTTCCTGACATTCTTAACTGAGCATTTTGATCCAAAAGAAACTCGTTTGTTGCGGTTAGATCACTCACCTATTGAAGAAAAAAAATACATGAATGATGATATACAAGAATAATTTGACACATTGTATGCCGACCAAATACCAACCGCCAAAATTGTTATATTTGATAAAGTTGCAATTTAAGTCAATATCAAATTTGATGCATTCAATAATGCACAATTTAACACGTTGACTGCCTTAATCTAGTGGAATCACATTATATTAATAAAAACTCTAATTACAGCACATAATGATCGTCAAGAAACATAGGGAATGTGTTCCCTAAAAAAAGTTAAGAATTATGTTGTATTTGATTTTGAATCAATATCATGTGATTATAGTACTTTTGAGGCTTTTGCGACTGGTTGATTAACAATGGACTTGGCTTCTAGGCTCGAACCACGATACAGCTAGCTTTATCAGGGCTTTGGGAAACCCTGATACTTAAGAAAGTATCAGAGGGGACCTTTACTTATACCTGTTTTCAGCGTTGAGCATTGATGCACAGCCTGATACATTTTAATACATCAGCTATCCACTTAAAAACAATGGCTGTGCATCGATCCGCAACGCTGTTCGGACACTTTGTTCGGTGTCAGAGTTTTCTGGAGGCCCCGATGAAGGAGGCCTAGCTGCAATGCAGGTATTCAGTCCAAGCACCAACTTGGAAGTCGTCCTTTGTATGTTTATATTTTCTGTTCATTCATAAATAAATTTTCTGTTTATGTAAGCCAGTCTTGATTTTCCGCCCTCTTCGTAAAAGCTAACCACTTGTATTTACACTAATATACTACTGATTTAATCGTAGCTGCACAAATATGAACAATAAACAAACTAGGAGATAAGTCGTAGTCGGCGTCCTACTCAAGAATGCAAACTAAGAGTTATCACTTTACAGTTTTCCTCAAGATGGACTATTATGATAGATATTAACTGGCCAAATCTACAATCATATATTTGAAATCCCGCATTATTGCGAGACCGCCGTGCAATGTGTTAAAAAGTGACATAAGAATAAAAATATACCAACTTGTTTTTTCAATTCCTCTATTTTCTTCCTTAATAAAGCATTCTCATCTTCTAGAACGATTGCTCTTGCTTCATTACGCGGTATTACAGGGTAATAATATCCTGGAGTGACTGGTTGTGCAGTGTGTTGACCAAGAAGTGGTGAAGCTTCGAAATGAACAACAGTTTCACCAGAAACTATACGTCTTTTTGGTTCAGGAGGTCCTATGTAATCTGGTGGATGAGGTGATGCATTGTAACTATTGCTGGTGACTAAGTTATGTTGATCTTCCATTTGCCAATGAAAGCTGTAACATATATAGTTTTGATATGAAAAAAGAATGTAGATGAAGGCATACCTATACAATTTTTAAATTCACAAACTGAAAAGAAATTCATTAATTGTTTTTCTTTGTACTCACTTCCGATCTTCTTCATATCTACGACTCTCACCATTTACAGTGCCATTGAAGGTATGTTGCGGTCTGGCGACATTGTGATGAGAGACTGTTATCAAATTATGCTGGGGTTCTTCTTTTTTCCAGTGTCTGAACTTACAATTCATTCTCTGGCAGGTACCTTTGATAAAATCCTTACACATAGGATACTCCGGCATTTCATTGTTATTTTTAAGCCTGCTTAAGATATGTGCCGGCAATTCTCCAGTTGCTCTAAATCGTTTTTCTTCATTCTCCGTGCAGTGAAGGAATTTACAGCCTGGCCAATTACATATTCCATTTTGGAAATCGTGACAGAATGTGTACTCTTCTATAGGATCATCCTCAGATCTTTCATGAAGATACTTGCAACGTTTCCCTCTGTGACAAACATTCCGCAAGAAATCTCGACATATACGGATGGGAGAAGCATCTCCACTTGCAATCGGTATACCGGCAATACTCGGTTGCCCGCCTCCCGCGTTATCCGATCTTTGGCCCAGCTTCTTCATCGATGAAACATTGCGATCATACCTTGAAAGTAAGTCTGAATTGACCTTTATCACTCGTACGTTGTACGTGGAAACTGTACAGACAAAGGGAGATATGTAACAGATATGGAATGCATAAGTAAGCCGACTATTTTTTATGTGGATTTGAAACATAACATTTTTATTATTAGGAAATAAGAGTTTTTCTCTTTCCTACCGTATCATCGATAAGATATCAAATTTAGATGAAACAGAGGACGAGGATCTTCATAACTGAATTGACAGAATAAACCGTTAATTCATAATAATTTTCTGGGAATCAATCATTGAAGACAACTTTTTTTTCCTCGAAAATATATGACGATAAATGGCCAATGTACATATGTATTAAAATGCTGACTTTTTAATTGTAAATTTTGATAAATGGAAACTACATAAAAAAAATAATTCGATTACGTTTGCTAAAAAATTGCAGCACTTATTTAAATTATGACCAGTCGAAATGTAAATTAATGATAATATTTTAAAGATGTAGCATAAAACAGGAATGGCATTTCATCTTTGTTCTTATGAAGTTCGTATTGTAAATCGCATTCTATTTTTTACTCTTAAAATAAAAATTGGAAATCAAACACGAGGGTTTAGAAAGATAAAGGAGTTTACGTTAGTTAAATTAATTTTTATTTTTTTTTAATATATAGTGACTATTACATGAATAATAAGATTATATCAACAATGTTATGTACAATATTAACTTATTTATATAAATTTTCGCGATCTTAATATTATTTCAATCTACCAAAAAAGTAACACCCTCAAGCTGCTTTTTTGGAAAATTGAAAACACCTTTTATATTTTGTAAGATTATATTAAATGTGGTAGAAATAGATCGAGCAATGGCACTCTAATTAAACTAACGAATTAAGAAAATACAGTAAAATTCAGTTGCACTTGTATAAAAGGAATTAATAGGATTGTATTACTAGAATTTTTTATAAGTAGACATCTAGGCCATTCCTGCGAAATTGATAAAACACTGATTGAATTATAAGTTTATTCGAAATTTTACATTGAAAAATTGTTTTTGCTTAAAGTTTATTAGGTCGCTCAAATCGATATGCTTCTATTGGCATGCTACCAACAAAGAAAATTCACACATTATTAATAGTATTATTAATAATTTCGAAGAAACATCAACCAAGTGATTAAATTATAATGAAAAATTTTTAATACGTAGTCACAAAATTATTATAGAGAAATTACTGTTGAAAACCAGTTGATACTTTGATAAATCATTATTATCACAATAAATTACTATGAGAAATTAGCAAATTTTCAATTGGTAAGATTGTACAACATCCTTTATACTTGCATTATTTTATTTCGAAATATCTTTAATCTCAGAAACATTGAAGAGATCAAAATGATAAACTTATGTCTTGACCACAGTTCTTAATTTTTTTTTAAAGAATGTAGCTTTGAGTATTTTCTTTCGCACAGATTTGAGTTCCAAAATAAAAGAGTTATGGAAACAAACTGCATAAAAGAATGGTAAATTGGAGAGATTTTACAATAATTGATCTGTAATTGTAAACATTACCTGCAACTCACACAATAATGTATCTAAGTTGCCAAGCGTGCGCTATTAGAAACAACTGTAAATAATTACATAAAATGTGCGGTATGATAAATAGTGGTTAACACCATATTTTTAAAGATATGATATTCAGTTTGGCAGCATGTTAAACATTTTACATAGTATTGTCCTATCATTTTTCTAATACATGTTTAAACCTAAAATTTGTTCTATGTATCCATATTTACCGATATAGATCATCGCTTTAATTTAATTTTAGTTTGATTTTGGTTCCTTGTTTGAAGTGGTAACATGATACACCTCTGCCTTAACGTTATAACTTGCTAGAGGATATTCTTGAAATTAGTGTTTCAATGACAATATTGGAAATATATATATACAGTCCCTAATTTTCTGTCAATATAAAAAACACTGAGATTCTGTTAAAACTATGTACCACCTGGTCTTTTGTTTGTATTCATTAGAAACGCTTTTAACAATTGCTAGTTTATAGTTGTTGACTTTTGTAATTGCACCGCATTGTTTTCGATTAAAAACATATCATATAATTAATCGTAAGTTATGTACAAAAAGAAAATACAATTAGAATATCTTTTCCAACAACATCCATGCTAATATAATTACAATGGGTGCTACATAATGTATTGGTACAGTATAAGTAGCATTTAATAAGTCACCGCACTGTGTCTTTAGAGCTGTGTATTTTTTAGAAAGCTCTATCTTTTCTTCAACAAATGCATTGTATTTCTCTTTCAAAATAACTAGTTCTTCGTGGACCTCTTGAACTCTTTGACTTTCATTTTTACTACGACAATATAGTTCTTTCAATTTATCAACAATTATCTCATGTGATTCATGAACTAGCCATTCCTTTAGATCTTCTAATTCCACTCTAACAGCCTGTTGTGCTTCTAAGTTGTCTTCACCTTTCAAGGAATCCATGGATCCTATTAAAGTTTGTAATATGTATTCTTTAGCATATAAACTCTGTGGGGTATCGTTTTTAGACACTGGTTTTAGTGTTTTAACATAATCTCCTTCCAGACTTTCATTTTCACAGTTCTCACTTAATTCATTCCTATCTTCTTTCAATTCATTTTTTTCATGCTCTTTATCAGTAGTTGTCGATGCTGATTCAGACAGGGATTCCACATTATCAATACTTTCAATATCATCTTCAATTTCTTTATTGCTTCGTATTTTTTGGTGAGATGGAGTACGATTTGTTTCCAACTGTTCATCATTTTCTTCAGGTGCAAACCTAACTTCCATTTTATGAGGTACAAAAGTTTCTTCTGTTATTTCAGAAACAAACTCTTCCTTTTTATTTTCTATAACAGACTTTTCACTCGTATCATCGCTTACAATACTGTATGTGTCATCCGTTAGATCTGAATTAGTATCAGATTCTGAATTAATATCCGAATTTTCTATGTTCACATTACCATTTACCAACGTCCTCCTTGATGGTGGTGGTAAAATATATTCAGCTAAACACTCATTGTTGACCAAAGAATCATTTAATTGTTCTTTTGAATAAGGAAGATCTGAATTTGTCAACTGATTCGAATCAATAACTTGTAAGTTAATCTGATTATCTTGTTCACTTTTCAAAGAATAAAAGTTGGTCTCTGTATCAACTTCAATGTTATCAGCATAAAGAGAAGTTAATTTATTAAGAGTAATATTAATGGCTTCTATAGGATTTTTTTCATCTCTAGAATCTACAACCTCACTTACAACTAATTTTGAGTTCATATCTTGCAGAGTTTGCATGTAATTTCTCAAGGCAGTGATCTCCTTATATATATTAACAGAATCCATTCTGGAATCGCGTAGCCTTGCCTGTAGTTTCTTCTCAATTCTTGACTGATCTTCAAGCCTCTTCAGTAGTTCTTGCTTCTCCTTCTCTGCACTCTGTGTTACATCTTTTAATTTCTCTTCACTTTCCACAAGCTTGTTTGTAGCTTCCTGAAGTTTCTTCTGTACTTCTGTATATTTATTACTAAGCTCTAAAAGTTCAGTTTCATTATATTTTGCTACACTGTGTAAACTTTGACACTCTTCCTCAGTTTCACTTAAACGTCCTTCTAACTGAACTAACCTTTGAGTTACTTCCAATTTTTCTTGTAGTATCTTTTCTAATGCATCTTTTGCTGCATTCTGATAGTGTGCTTTTTCCTCTTGAAGTTTTACCAACTCATTCCTAATCTTATCCTCTGTATAATTCTTTGAATAAACAACTAATTGGCTTTCAATTGTTTCTACCCAAGATAATAGACGATCCTCTGCTATCAGTGCTTTCCATGATTGATTAGCAGCTTTTTTAGTATTTGCCACAAGTTGTTGAAGGTATCCAAGCTTAGAATAAAGTGCTTCTTCCCGTCTTGAAACTTCTTGCATAATTTGATTCAATTTGTATAAATCTTCGAGGGAAATATTGCTAATTGGAGATGCAATTGATGCATTAATACTAGCCTTAGCTTCCAGACCATCAGGTAGATACAGCTTTAAAGTTGCAACTATACACCCATGCGTAACTTTTTTCGTAGTTTCTATCACATCTACTCCAAATTGCACTATGTCCCCTGAGCAGACTTCTTTAGGTGCAGATTCCGAGCCAGAAGCACTGAGTCTTTGATTATTGACAAAAGTTCCATTACTGCTACGTGTGTCTTGTAAAAAAAACTTTCCACCGGAATACCACAACACTGCATGGTTTCTTGATAATACTTTGCAATCAAAGATTGCATTAGTGGGAGTAGCCCTAACTTTAGGTACCGAACGGCCAATTTTGACTGGCTGTTCTAATGTCAATGTACGTTCTTGGAAGAGATAAGAATTATCACGGCAAATCAAGACACCTTTAGCTGTCATTTTGTTATTTTGTGTAGTGTTTAAATTTAGGTTGGAATTATTCTGGCTGGCAGGAAAACTGGCATTTTGTACCCACCCACCACTGGCTACAACCATAGCAGATATAATATTAATAGAGCACTAAGTTTTTTTCAAATGGAGTGTAAGCATATACACAAAGTCAATTACTAACACACCACTAAATGGAGTAAGTTCTAGAATTATAACTCATATACTGTATTTTGTATGTTGCCACTGAACAGATTTATCAACTTATCATGATACAGTAGATATTCACAACCAATCTCGAAATTTCGATACGGGCACCAATATTTGACCTTTTAAAGCCCACAATGCGTTACGAAAAGGCGTGACACGTGAATTGGCATGTTTCTACGATTTAAAAAATTCCACTACTACTCCAAGTTCTTCAGTCAGATGTTACGGTTCCATTGCACTTGTCGATCAGTGAAATCGAGAAGTTACGTTGCATATCGTTAATTGCTCGTATTCACATTCAAATAAAAGCACAATCGGGAAGGATGATTTCCCAAACGCGTCGTGAACAGCCAAGAAATGTTTCTCTGCGCAGACAGCGGTAAGTGTACGCTTTCACACACGTCCTTCGCACCAGTTTCCTTGCACTTTATAGATTTTGACGTTTTATTCGTCAGGAAAGCATGTCGACGAAACGCAGTGCATGGTATATGCGATTTATTATACATAGACGCGATAAATCGAATAACATCGTAATCAAGTCGACGCAAATGAGAAATACTGTTCTAAACTAAGACGATCGCGAAGACCCAGTGGTCTACGTTCCGTTAATTCAATGCTTTTCAGTTCCGCGTTCCTCTGTTTATCGACCAGCAGCAGTATAGACGTTCATACGAATGCAACGGTGTAGCGAATTCGAAGTACTTGGGCGTGCTACACCGCGACAAACACTAACGTATAGTGATGCATAAGAGGGAGGTGCATAAAGGGGCACGTTATGCGTTCTCCAAAATAACTCAAGACTAGACGGAGAGACCACGGTAGAAAAGCGTGTACGTTAACAATAGGATCTTCGATAACATCACGTTAAACAAGTGATATGTTATCAGTGATATTATATGTACATAATATAATATGTTTGTCTATCAAAATCGAAATAATTATAACATCATTTTTCTATTCAATTGTAACTATAATCTGAATAATATGTGCAGTTGTTTTCGACCCGATTCGTAGAAAATTAACATGAATTTTCCACGAATTTCGTCATCTCAGAATATAATGAATATTTTATCGAAATGTCATCTTCCAACTTTTAGTTAATCAAATTTCGGAAATTAACTAAAAAGGAATTAAACTGTACCGTTATAACTGTTATAACGCTTTGAAATTATTAATCTAATAACAATGTACAAAAAATTTATACTTTTTCCTAAGTTTACTGTTCTGTTTATTATTCTTTTTTCTAATATTATTGCACACTGATGGTTTGAAGAAGACAAGATAATTCTAACTTATTCAAGGAAGTATACAAACTATTTTTAAACTTTGCGTCGAATTTTAAATGATAAAGGTTAAATATTTTTTAAATCAATATATCCTCTATAGCTAATGAATATAGCCATATGTAAAAAAAGCTGACAGATCAAACGTTTGAAAGTAAACGTTCGTCGCACTGCTAATAGCGACAACAGTGAATATAACCTGAAAGTGATCGTAAATTTCGAAAGAAACTGTACAATTTCATATTTCTTCCTGCAAGAAAAACATACTGTGACAATTGATTAAAATGTTTTCTACATCTTAATTATTTGTTCATTAATTGTTATTATCATCCAATTTTTTAAGTATTATCTATATATACGTTAAGTGTGAGTTATACTTCTATACAGTTTTGTACTCTCAAATAGATATGTTATGTAGTATTTTATTTCTCTTATAAAATATTTTTGTAATTATTTCATACACAGATATAATAATATTAACAATAAAATGTCAGACGAAGAAGATTATATGTCGGATAAATATTTGCAAGGAATTGAAAAATATATTCCCCCTGGTCTTACGTATCGTCATGCTGACAAAAGGGAACTTGAACTTATGAAAAAGAAAGCAGAAATTGAAGCAAGGCTAAAAGAAAAAAGTCAGTCACTAAAGCATGTCGAAAAGGAAAGAAGAGAAGAAGGTTTATCTTCTGCAATTACAAATAGTAATAAAGGTATATTTTTCCTTTTCTTTTGGATTTTACTTGAAACTGATAGAATTTTTTTCTGAAATTAATAGTTCATTTATATATATGAAGAGAATATTTATATATGTGCTGTAAATAATATAATATATAGTGAATTGTTTACATATAAATGTATAAAGAAGCATAAGGTATTTTTTATTCTATAGCATTCATGTCATGCCCAATGGTGAAGCTAATTATAATTCATTTAATTTTATATAACCTTAATTTTTAATCTTTGTCATCAGTATGCATTTTAACACTAGAACTACCAGTCAAAATAACTGGTACACAAATTTTACCCTAAAAATCCCCAAATTTATATAAACTTTGTATCATATTTCCTACCTCTTAATTCTCCTTCTCTCAAAGTTCTTATTTAATATATTTAAATATGGCAGATTTAATACTGATAGTTCTAGTGTTAAAGTAATGGCCAACCGATTCATTGATTATTTTCATATTATTGTATTTTTTCTTTGTGCACTTAGAAGTATAACACTTGACTGTCAATTTTTGCAGCTCATTGAAATTTTAACTGTCCACGAATGTGTCAATATTTCATGACATACATGAATAATAATAATAATAGCAACAACAACAACAATACAGATAGTGATATCACAATTACAATTGTACTTTCAGGATTTGAAATGCTGATGAAGATGGGATATAAGCCAGGTCAAGGAATAGGTAAAACAGAGTCAGGAATAGTTGAACCTATTGGAATTGAAGTAAAACTAAACAGGAAGGGTTTAGGGCAAGAAGAAAGAAAAAAGCAAGTAAAACCGAAAAACATTAGTGATAAATTTGACAATAAAAATGTAACAGATTTTCGTAGCAGAATCGCGCAAAAGAAAGAAGAACAACAGATGAATACAGATCTGTATAAAAGTAGAAAAATTTGTGAGCAACTGGATATGCAATTGAGGATAGAAAATCCCATTGAGACATGGTTTTGGTTACCTCGTGAGAAAGATCCACAAGATGATACAGAAAGTGACAGTGATGATGAAGATGATGAATCTCTTTCAGCCAGTGAAAAACTTGAAATTCTTACTAAATATTTGAGAGAAAAGCATTTTTATTGCATTTGGTGTGGAGTTGCATTTAACGATAAAGATGATTTAAGAGATAATTGTTCAGGAAGTACAAGAAATGATCACTAAATATAAAAGTGTTATTATGATCAATTAAGTTATTTCAATGAATTACTATTGTAAGGTATAAATACAAAATAAAAAAATAAAAATATACTTAAATTTTTGTTATAATATTTGTAGTTGTAGCGTGTACCATTATGAAATTGTAATACACGTTCTCTAAATACAAAAATAAATTTCATTACGAATATATGTATATATTTTACTGTTGTACATTGAAAAATGTTTCACACAAAAATTTTATGTAGAAGTTCTTAACTCATTTTTCGACATAATAATTTTTTCTTTTTGCAAAAATACGATGCTGCTTTTATATCGAAATAATTAATGTAAAATACATACTCATTAAAATAACAGGTATGTGTTGTTATTAATCTATTATTTCTTGTATTGTTTTATAATACATATTCGGAAAAACTAGTAGACCTCTAAATTCTGCAATATTTTTTGTATACAGTATACAAATAATAAATGTTTATATTAGAAACTGATTTCTATAAGAATATGGTAACTGATCATTACTCAAAATACAGTGCACAATAAACTACATATAAGTATTCACTAAAAATATTCACTGTTATCACCATATTTAAGTACAAACAATATTAAAATAAATAGCATTATTGGTGTTATAATGCTAATGTATTATAATATGTATAAAACAATATAATAATTATTAGCAATAAAAGAAAATATTAATCTATTTTTGTTGCAATAATTATCTCACGTATATGAATAATTGAAAAAAATAGTTCGTTGATTTCAAGATTAAAACGGCTGTAATTTTTTCATGAGAAAATGAAATTTCTCAAAAATTCTTTATTGCTATATTTTCTTTTATTAGTTTATAAAAGCAAAATAACGATTGATTTTTTTTGTTTTAAATACTGTTAGGCTGACTGACACGTGATGCATTCGGCTTTATCACAATGCATTACTTAAAACGTTAATGTTCGCATTTTGATACGTTTTTAGTACATGATAACAATATGAATGTTTCAACAATAAATGTTTCTATTTCATGAAAAATACTTTCAAAAGTGAATTTCAATGCAACGGGCTTGAATTTTATCTTCAATTAAATGAAAGTTCTCTTTACTTTAAATTAACTCTTATCTTATTAATATGAAAAATTAATCTTTCGAAACATACAGATAAAATACTACGAATTTTTTAAATTAAGTATCTGAATTCTCGCGCAAAGTTTGATCGGAATTGGCGACTGTTACGCACTTGTCTCTGTAAGTAATACTGGCCATGTTTCTTTAACATAATCACCCACTGTGTATAAAGACATAAAAAACCCATTAGACTCATAATGCAAAATATTAAAAAGGGAATGTCCTAAGCTAGGAAAAATCTAACAGTGTACAACAATGTAAAAGCAAGGGGAAGTTACCCTGATTCAGCTATGCTATTAAATCCTAGCAGGAGTTCAGCACCCTAAGCTACTACATGCTGGAGGGAACACTACCTATAAAAGCATCCGTTTGATTTTCTCTTCTTTCATTTTGCTCAGGGTTCTTGAACAGATCTTTACTACGTCACAGAAATACTAAGCAAAAATATGAGCAAGGAAAGTCCTACTATAATGTTCTTAACTATGACAATCTTTATATGTACAGTACTCACTTTTAAAATTTACACTATTGCTCAGATAATCGATGATGATGAAAGTTGTGAGACATTGCAATCAGAAGTACATATTACAAAAGGTATCACCTTTTATATTGCTTTATAGTAGCATCAAGAAATAAAGTAAACAAACACATAAATATCTGTTTCTAGATGAATATGATGAAATAGGACATTTGAGAAGAACATGCAGCGGTGACATATTAGTCACAAAATGTGAAGGATTTTGTAGTTCACAAGTACAACCAAGTGTCGTAACTGCTACAGGATTTTCAAAAGTAAGTAAATAATTTTATGAAAAATATATAAAGTATATAGAATAGAATATATATAGACTAAAAATATATAGTTCTTAGATGGAAACAATTTTCATAATCTTTTTTTCGAACTAGGAATGCTACTGTTGCCGTGAAAGCTATTTAAAAGAAAAGATCGTTACTTTATATCATTGTTATGATGCAGAAGGTATTAAAATAATAGATGAAGAAGGCCGAGTAATGGAAATAAAGATACGAGAACCAGCTGATTGCAAATGTATTAAATGTGGTGATGTTTCTCGATAAATGTAACATCGATAATAAAATGCGACAAACAGACGACATAATAATTTATGTTATAAAAATATTGTATTATTATAATTATGTAATGATACAAAATAAAACCATTTAAAATGACTTCTGAAATAAATCGTTTTATCCAGTCTTACAGCAAATGCACTATGTCATCATTCATAGAAAAACCTAAATAAAGGTAATAATTGTATAATGACAAATAATGAATAAAAGTGATGGAAATGAAACCATAAATAACTTATTTTTCCCAGTCCCATAATATGTATATTATATGGAAAAAACTTAGAAAACAATGCAATATTTTATAGAAGCAATAAATAAAAGTAATAATTATCAAAATATGTGTAGTTATAAGAATATTAATTTTATCTAAAGTTTTCAACGTTAACAATGGTACAACATTTAAAACGGAATATATCAAAGTTAATAATAATTTCTGAAGTTTGTAAATGATAAGTCACTTGTACATTGTACAACTAATTTTATACTTATATTATAGAAATTTTATAAGTCATATCTATGACATAAAAATTAATTTATCTATACATATAAATATATAGTTATATATAAAGGATAACGACTTCTGATATATATATATATATATATATATCAGAATATATATATATATAATGTTACAAACGTATATATATATATATAAAAACATAGTACAAATAGTTAATTATACCTTATTATAATTAATATTGCAAGGTAATTTTGTCTTTTGTATGAACTCCAGATTTAATATTGCACATATCATGCGAGCATTATTTATTCAATGTTAATTAAATAAATATTTTAAACTAACATAATGAAATTACACAGTATGAAAACTCTGCTATTGAATTCAAATATTGATAGCAAGTAAAATTTGGTACATATGGTATGAAGTACTTATATAAATTGTCATTAACAGTGTTTTGTAAAAAATACTGAATGGAAAATGTAACATAAGATCAAAAGAATAAATACGTGAATGAATGTTAACAAATAAATAAATGCAATTACTACTGCAAGAGAAATAAATGCAATTACTACAGAGAAAGATACACACATTCAAATTAAATATTTTAAGTTTTTCTTTTATAATTTTTAAATGAATTTTATT
Organism: Cerceris rybyensis; assembly: GCA_910591515.1. Lineage (NCBI taxonomy): Eukaryota > Metazoa > Arthropoda > Insecta > Hymenoptera > Crabronidae > Cerceris > Cerceris rybyensis. The sequence continues at coordinate 12,015,531 of OU342793.1, forward strand.
GCTGAAACTATAAATTCAAGCAGATATAATCATATATTAATTTCACGGATAATATCATCAAAAGAAAAATTATACTTTCAAAAATATAATCTTCTAAATCAAAAATTGCAAGTGAAAATAAAAGTAATAAAAAAAGGTCATCTGTAGTGTTGCTTGCAACTGTATGTTATGGACATGAGTTTTTAAATTTTATATATTAATTACAATAAAAAAAAAATGATAATAGTACTTTAAAAGTTTCATAGAAGGCCTAAAATATTGTAAACGATCATTCCCACACGAATTTTAAATACATTTCTGTAATTTCTGAGCATTTTTTTATAGAATGCACCATAGCCATGTTCATTCAATATAAAAATATGTTCTCCACATCAAAAAGTAAGCAATAATCAATATCACTTAAATCTGCGTATACTTTCGAATTCAAATTTTATATATAAATAGTAACATCAATAAATAGTTATGAAATTAATCCAGGAATTAGAAAATTATGTTATATTTCTGATCAAATTGCAATGCTGAATATGCTTTTATATACTTGACTCCTTCTCCAACGTGATTGAAATAAAGATTGAAAGGGAAGGGAGAAGACATGGCCACCTACAGAGTATAAAAGGTTACAACGTGAAAACCATAAGCACAGTAAGGCATTAGACCCGGAAGAAAATGTATCGTGCTGAAAGTATGCTCCTGTCCCACATCGGTAAAGGACGAATCTAAATATTAATTCTCTTATACAGAAAAAAATATCTTGCGATAGATAAAAACTATAAATTTAAAAAACATATAATAATTTTTAACATATTTTTCCTTACCGTGTAGTGGGTGCCACCCTATTGATGTGTCTTTTAAGTGAAACTGCAAAAGCACTTGTCGGTGTCGACGAATGTCAAGCAACTCCTGTCATTCACTTCCTTCATTATCCAGGATGTATTCCAAAGCCAATTCCCAGTTACGCTTGTAGAGGACGCTGTAGCAGTTACGTTCAGGTAAAATATTTGATTTGTTAAAAATAGTATATATGTCATTTAATGTATTTGAAGTAGGCCTATTTCCATATTTATTAATTAAAATACAGATGTTAATTATTATTAATTATTAAGTAACCTCTATCATATGTCTTCATTGCATATATGTACATGTATTTGTATACCTAAAAGTTTAATATTCCATAGAAACATGTATGATCTTGTTAAAATAAGCTCTATTTTAAACTGTTACTTAATACTATCTGACACATAAAACAACAGGTAAATTGAATTCACAAAGGAATTCAAAAATGTCTGTATAATTTTGTTCTTTTAACATTTCTCATATAAACAACAACGCTACTTTCAACGATATGTAAACTCAGGTAAACTGAATTAAATGGAAACAATTGTATATCCAATTTGTTAGATAAAAGTAGTTTCTGTTACAAATGTTACGAAAACGTTTTGTAAAATTGAGTGAATGATTTTTGCACTAAAAATGTACCTCGTGTCGCTGGATCTTAATTTCAGTAATATTTAGATTATTGTCTTCAATATTTTAACGCAACTACAAAAAAATTATCATCCATTCGTACCTGTTTCTACAGGTGTCCGGATCAAAAATTTGGCAAATGGAGAGGAGCTGCATGTGTTGTCAAGAAAGCGGCGAGAGGGAGGCCAGTGTATCCTTATTTTGTCCAAAGGCTAAACCAGGCGAACAGAAAATTCGAAAGGTTGTAATGCTTTCTCAAATTGACTATCGATTTTTAATTTCACGAAACATGTATCAATAGATAAAAAAGAACAAGCCAATAAAAATGTTTTCCATTAAAGTCAGAAGCAAACTTTTTGACACCACGAGTTTTCCACAGCCATATTGTTTTCGTTAAACCGACCAGTAAGAAACGCGTAGAAAATGAACGTCGTGCGCTTTTTAAAATAGATTAAAACGTTCCATTATATACGATCGAATATATGAAACTTATGATTACATGGAAGTTACATTAAATGTGAACTTTATACTTTCAAATTTTTCATATATATAAATATCTGGTATTAGGGAAAATATATGCATAATTATATTTATATTGAAGTTATATAAGAATTATATATTATAAAGAATGCATTTTAATGTTATTAATTTGTAGATAATTACCAAGGCTCCTTTGGAATGTATGTGCCGACCATGTACCAGCGTTGAGGAATATGCTATTATTCCGCAAGAGATTGCTGGATTATCTGATGAAGGTCCTTTTGCGACTAGTGCACATTTCCGAAGATCCTCCGGTTTGCAGTAGCCCGAAGTATTCTTTAATAGACGAAAAATTTATATAGAATCAAAACTTTATTATCTTTACTAATGTTATTATTCATTGATATTCATAATTAATTAGTATCAATATGAGTTAAATAATGTTTTACCGCCATCATTATTTATGTGAAGCAAAAAATATCATTGATATTAAGAAATATTTCGTTTGATGAAAAATTTAAATAAATACCGATAAATCAACATGATATAACGGAGTGAGCAAAATATAATTATATGTTAATATTCTTAAAATGTACTCATTTTGCCAATTATGTAAGAACTTTGACATTTCAAATGATTCCAAATGGAAAGCAACATCATGAATACACAATAAATATATTTAAAGAAAACAAAATTATGTTTCGGTGGGCATTTATCGTACGCCTGATATGTTTGCTATAAATAATCTCAATTGTATTACATACATATAAAATAGCTACATTGTAATAAATATACAATATAGGATATTACGCACGTTTTGTGATTTAAAAATGCGTACTTACGTAATACGTTACAATAGGTTTATAAATATTGCATCTTAATTTAATATTATTGATCGTTACATTTTATAAAGTATACATTATCTACAGCTTTGAAATTCCAAGTGCGTTAGATACTTCGAGCTCATCTTTATTCAGTTACGTTCGAAATTATACGTGTATAATTTGCTTACAATTATACGTATTTTTATAATAATAAAGTCAATATGCGAATTGTCATTACAAAAAAATATACAAATTGCTCATCCAGTAAATCTCTTTATTCGGCGTCGTGATCGGTGCATAAAATCAGGCATGTTAAATACATGAAAAAAATAATCAACAACAGTTTGACATTGAGTTCGTTTTTATTTTTTTTTATAGATATGATTTATCATAGAAGTGTGTACGTGTGTGTCTGTTTGTTGTGTTTTAGAGTACCTTAGAGTTAGTTTATTTATATTATGTATATGGTATGTCAATGGAGACGTAAGCACACGCAGATATACGTATATACAGTTATATATATGCGTGTTCGTACGCAAATAATCGACAGAATGCGATGTGTGCATGGGCAATTGTTCGACAGAATACAATAAACTGTCCCTTCCTTTTGTTTCATGTAGCTTTTCCATTCTCCACTTACATTAATACAATATTTATTAAATATTTACAGCGATAACTTCTGTGTACTTGTTATTCATGTATCGACATGCTTTCAACAACGTTCCTTTAATATTATTCATATATAAATTATAGTTATTTTATTTATCTACTTGTGTCCAAGTGCATCAGACAATTGTCTCGTCGAATGACACTTTCTACAGTTACGGTAGAATGAAATCTTTCAAGGAGACAATTCTTAAAGATCATTTGTCCTATAGTTGCTCTGTTTTCGTATTTTCTGCACTCTTAACTCGCAAATATTTTATTTTTACAGTGTGAAAAAAGCTGTAGCGATAATCGCAATTTTCCCCTCTTCCTTCCTTTTCCATGCTTTCTTGTCATTCTAGTTCGAAGCAATACATCGGAAAGCTCTCATGCTCTTTTCATAACTAGTGCTTTCAATAGAAATAAATGAAAACATCGTGACTGAGCCGTCATAACGAAAGTATCATGTTTAAACGATTTGTTAGTTTGGAATGCTATACTATTGTTTGCATGTACAGAACAATAAGAAGACTAAGGGAGGAACGAGAGAGAATAAGGAGGGTAAAAAAAAAAGATCGATGGGCTAATGAAAATATTGGGAAAACAAAAGAATTGACATTTCAAAAGATTGAAATTTACTCGCTGTCCTTTTTGTTACAAATGACAGCAATGTAATCTTTGCGATAATAGAATACAACTTAATTTCAAGTAATTTACACATGAGCTTGCATGTACCATCTCCTACATTAAGTTTGTGTCCCTTCGATAGCGTGTGGTTTATAAATCGTATAAATTTGCGAGCTTCGTTGGTAAAGTTGAACAGTTAAAGGCAAGGTGATCAAATGAGAATATTAAATTTTCAATAAGCTATGCACATAACACAACATCAACAGAAAATTAACAAATTGTACTAAGTAATTTTAAGCATGCTTAGTAAAATAAGGATTTTTGACGAGCCACGTAGAAAGCGTTAAATGTTTCATTTAGGAAATGAATACTTTTATAAACGGCTATACTCGAATTCGCTTTCCTTTTTACCCTTTTACGTAAAGAGCGTATTCAAAAGAAATATCTTCTTCACACTGCTTTTGAAATTAATATAACAGTTTTATACAATTTGCTTCGGCACCTTCCATTTGAATACATGCAAACATTCCAACCCCACGCATTATAATTTAATTTCTCAATGATTATAAATAGCTAGTGTTAAAAAATAGTAGCGCCTTAATATGCACACCATTTGTATTCTTCCGTTTCCTAATTTCAATACGTTTTATACTACGGATTCCTAATCCCATAACGCGTATCCTTTCTCTTTCATTCGTTTCCATTCTATGTGTTTTTTTTTCCTTAGCATACATCGTAAGTTTCTATTCGCAAAGATATAAATTAGCAATTCTGTTATATTCGTTATAATAATAGGAAGAACCTTCGCCCTTTATATCAGACTTGGTTATCATTAGTTTCCTTTCACTTAATTCTCAAAATTGAATCTGGTTAAAATTGACCTACTTACATACGCCGGCAATTGGCAATTTGTTAACTAAGTCGCACAGCAAGCGTTACGATTGCTTCACGACATCGCTTGGTGAATTTTTTCAAATAGCATTTTACGATTTTTCGTTGCCAAGTACAAAAAGAAAAACTGATAAATTCCAGTCCTAGTGAGCGATAAAGAAGCTGCAGAGACATTTCAAAAGACATAAGAAATACGATAATATTATCGAGTTGTTTTTTTTTTTGCTTTATTTAAACTTTAAACCATTTCAATGAATTATATATAATAATTATTTTGCATTTACTTTTGTATCATAATTAATAATTAATCTTTATCTTCATTATGTATAGCGTATCTCAAATACGGTCATTATGTGTCCGTTTTTATATGACAACCTTCTCGTCTTCCACTTCTTGTTTTTTTTTCGAAGTTCTAGACTATATTACATACACCCGCGCACAACTATCACACCATTGTTTTTCATTTTAATATATACGGCGTTTTCGTTTTTAAAAAAACTTCAATTTCATCTCACTTCGCGCGAATTTTTTAACGGCGGAACGTGTATCTATGCATTTTGAACGTACAATAACGGTCACGATATCGTCAACAGCGATCTAGATTGGCGCTAGTTAATCCATCTTCGATACTGGAAGCATCATCCACTTCTTGTAAACCAGTGAAAAACGATGTTAGCGCCATAGTTGCAACACCATGCCACTCACGTTGCGCCGGCTCCGGGGTCTTTTTCCACGTTAAGAGCGCATCACTCGAAATTACATTGTAGTCCGACAAATTTGTCATTATATTAAAAAGAACCCCTGTGTGAAAAAGAAAACACAAAAAATAGTATTACCAATTATATTTTAACACCGCAGATACATTGTCAGTATTATATAATGTTACCGTGAGGATACTGAAGTTTATGCAGATGAAGTTGAATTGCATAGAGGCATTGCAGTTCTAGTGCTTCATTTGTGTCGACGAATCGGCGAATCAATAGTTGTAAATTAACGAAGGTATCTGTATTCAAGCTCCACCTGTCATTAATTGATTCTGAAAGTGAAAGAACGGGGGTTTCATGAGAAAATGTATATCCTCGGAAGTAAAAATAAAGCATTTAACTCTCGGACTGCGGACCGTCTAAGAATAAAACGAGCCAAGCGCGCAGTGCTTGAGATGTAGCAGTCGTGACATTGTGTAACCATATTCGATCACATAGCAAAACGGTTGTGTTAGATTTATTGCGAAACCATTTATTGCGCCAGGACCAAGGAAAAAACGTGTTAAACACGTATTTAAAACAAATAAATGACGTCTGTAGGGATTCGCTTCGTAGAGAGCGTTTCTCACTGACCGCCTATAAGTACTGTACGCAGTCAAATGGTTAAAAAACGAGAACAAAAGTATGTAAAAAATATCATACCTAAAGACGTCTCTAAAATGGCAGTCGTTAATACTCGAATGAACTTAGGCTCTTTAACTTGGTTACCAACATTTTCCTGTGAACAAGTGAAATATGAAATAAATAAAAACAATATTTATTATATATTTATATTCCTCATTCTGACTACTTACGGCTATCCAACTACAAGTCTCATCGAAAGTGCTTTCCTTCATGAGCCTTCGAAGTTCATCACCAATTTGTTGTAACGAGAGTTGATTACTTGTTGAGTTTTTGGCACTATTATAATCACCTGTAATGAACTCCAATTTCTGAAAATAATTACATTCTTTATAGAACGATCCATCTCTAGATAACAGGAGACGAAATAATTAATTTGTACAAAGTATTTTTATCTTACGTATTCCTTAATAATCTTGTCGATATTTTCACGTTCTGGATCAATTAAATTATTCAGCTGAAGTCCACTTTGGTCCCATTTTTCTGCCATCCACTTGGGTCCTTCATCTCTAGAGATTTTCGTTAATAACTCTCCGATGAAATTACCCACATAGCCTTGATTTCTCAAAGTGTCAAGTATAGGTTTCAATTCACATAGTGGGATTACTCCTTCTTCTATTGGATATGCTGTAAAAGTAAAAACATTATCGTGTTATATAAAGTTATATTTTTTACTTGACTAAGTAATTAACATAATTGACATCAGGCCTGTTGAGCTTAAAACCAGCATGATTATTCTCTATGGAAAAAGTGGTCATCATAACATAATATGAAATTATTACTTGCATACAAATAGGACAAAGTAAACAAATCAACGTCTTCACTGCAAATCCAAGTGTGTTATTTTAAAACACATAACCGTATTATTTCCTTGTAGTCACTTTTTAGATGTTTCCCGGTGTGTTATTATTTAACACAGTACATGTGTGTTATATTTATATCTTAAAATAACACACCTACATGCTTCAAAATAACACACATGTAGTGTGTTAAATAATGACACACCGAGAAACGTCTAAAAAGTGACTACAAGGAAATAATACATTTATGTGTTTTAAAATAACACACTTGGTTTTGAAGTGTTGCAGTGAAAATACTTAATGAATTTTCATATAATACAAATAACTTACATAGTATTTCTGCCAGGTACGTCCAAATCTTGGGTATATCAATGATGAGGTCATCAACTACTTCCAAAACTTCACCAAACCTACAAAAAGGAAATATTTATGTTTAATACCAACTTGTAAATAAATTTATAGAGAAATAGTGTCAATTTAATTCTTCAGCATCCTTTTGGCTATATATGTAAGGTAGTCAGCACCAAAAACTTCCTCTGATTAAAGGTTATCATCATTTTAATAGATTCGAATTACAAAAGTGAATCGTTTAATTAACAATGGACCGCAGTCATTATTAAATATTATTCAAGAAAATCATTGTCCTCATTTGACGTAATATAAATAAAAAATTGTTACGTTATCAAATATTTTATTAAACCCTTGACTTACGAGTTAAGTTCCACTAAGGGTGGAACAGTCAAAAGGATTAAATTACATAGAAATGTCCATTATAAAATTATGATTCTATTATCAAGTATTAAAAATAATATTATATCGATTTAAACTTTGGCTAACTTACCCAATTCTAAACTGCTGCAAAGGTAAAATCTTTTGATTTAGCAAATGCGACATAAGTCTTGAAACGTATTGTCGATCCATCGGTGACTTCTCAACAAGACTATTGATCGTTTCACGTACGAACTTTGATAATGCATTGTCGAAATTTCGTTGAATGAGTGCAGCAGCTTTCTATAAAATAGAACAAAAAAAAACAGTATTAGAAGTTTCGGTTATATTAATTTTTATGTATTATATATTGTGGCAGATTTGAGTAATTATATTAGCACGTTGAACGCCACAGTATTTCGGTAATTTCATCATTTTTATTGAAATGAATCTATTAAAGTCTATTACAGCCATATCTTTGTAAAACAAAAACCTTCAAGATCGAAATATAGTCAGTATCATTTTAATGTCAAAATTTAAATATTGAATGTAAAATTTCACTGATTTCAATAATACCGATCACTGGTGGCTCATATGGTCAATGTGTTAAACTGAAATGTCCTCTCATTGGTCGAGTAATTAGTGATTAATATGAATTCAGCATTAAATGCTGTTATCATAGCACTATTTTCAAGGACCAAAAAGAAGATGTGGCCTAATCTAGCACATCAATGACTCAAGCACCTCTTAATAAAATGCAGAGATGGATCTAAGGAATGTGCATTTGATGTGTTACAGGACATATGAAGTTTATCTATTACAATAGACATCATATTTTCCCGTAGTAAGTAATATATATAAAAAAAAAAGAAACGAAAATATAAGATACAATAATATCGCATGAAGTACGCATTAACGTAAGTATTAGTGTAAATATTTAAATAAACTTACTTCAATGTCAGGGTTCTTCAGGAATTCTTTTAATATCGTCTCTAATGTTTTCATAAATTCCTCGTCTGTCATTGGAGGTTTATGACTACTGGATGTAGGCTGCGAGGCAGATTTCAATGAAGATGAAGGTATTGAGACATTTTGATTTTGCGAACTATCTAATAGCGAGCTTTCTCTACTCGATGTTGCACTGTTTAATTGATGACTACCATTGCGTGAACTCCTATCATCTGTAACGATAAAATCTTTGTTAGTAAAATCTATGTGAGGAGAAATAAATTTTTTCTGTCGAAAGGCAATGTCAGAATCCTTTTGGCAAACAACATTAAGTTATACTTTTCAATAGTATAATAATTTTTCATCACTAATTATCATTTAACAGTACTTAAGAAAAAGATGTTAACACATTGTGCGTCGGCTACACATCAACCATTTAAAGCCCTCATGCCGGCCTCACTTGCTTGTCTCTGCACAAGGTGTAGCTAAAGAAAACACTTTACCGTTTGCGTACCAGAGGGTTTTCACAAAACACGGTCGAAAAACAGTCAGTTGTCTGTATCGATGAAATGCGCTCGGGTTTTTCGACACGAAATCTGAAGAGGGAGAAAGTGGCTCGTGGTACGCAAACGTTTAAAATCTTATACATTTCTGCAAAACTTTTTCTTGATCTAATAATTCTAGCAATTTTACTGTACTTCATATCACCCGAAAATCTTTAGGAGTGATCAAATTTTGATTGTGGTGTAGGAATATCTACACAAACAGATTGAAAAAAAAACGCATGAACGTGGAGTCGACACTTCAACTATAGACTCATAAATCCATATTATGGCGAGATCCGTGCTCAATGTGTTAAGAGATAACGTTTAGGATTTTTTTTTATGATGAACGTACCATAGGAAGATTTGTAGTCACGGCCGTACTCTCTAGGACCAGTTGATCTAGATCTAATATAAACAAATATAAAATAGTATTTATAGCTCAATATTATTCGAATGGATACATATTGAAATATTGAAATGAGTCAGGGTATTTTCCAAATCACTTTTATCGTTATAGATTCAGAAACTCTAGCCTGATGAAATTTAATATATCATCATGTATGAACAAATATGGACCATGTAGTAAATAAGCCTATAAATATGTTCACTTACGCAGAGAGCTGGGGTGACGCCATTCGTTTATCTTGTTCTAAGGTCGACATGTTTTCCAAGCATGCAAATTTATTTGAATTTATTGTCTTTGAACTACTCGAGGTATTTTGTTTCCATAAATACGTATTTCTGTTTCCTAATGTTAAATCGTCCATGGGAGGCTAAGAGAGAAACAATGATTACATTTTATTAAATTAACTAAACATTAAAATGCAGTTTGAAACGTATATAAAATAAATCTCATTTAAAAATTTGATGTCAAACGTGAAATATATAGAAAATACTTACAGGTTTATGTTTAAGTTTTGCAGTTTCCACAGAATAAGGTTGTCTTGGCCTTCCGACAGGTTGACTCCAACCACCTTCGTCAGTAGACCCAACTCCACCTATGTCATATATCGTTATAATAATATATCCGCTTACAAAAACGTATGTTTAGTATCTATGGGAATGGAATTCCTCAGAATATATTTCACAGTCAGAGCTTTTCAGAAACTCTAGTCCGGCAAGACATTAGTATCATCATGATATAAGACTAGCATTAAGTTATAATTAGAACTATAAAACCTGCATCATTCTCATTGTACAGCGATACTTGAGAAGAAAAAAAAGGGATTTTTGTCTCTCCTCTATGAAGAAGATCGTCTTCATAAATAATCGAAAAATGATTGCTTACGATTTCTTTTTCTGTCGTTATTGCGGTCATCCTTCCGAGGTGTATTTATAGGTGTATTATTGAGTTGGCTATCTAATCTTTCTGATTCTGCTTCTTTCTGTATTTGGTCTATTGTCTTAGGATTGCTGTCATCTCTCCTTGGAATCCATTTATTTGCTCTTAAATCTATTACATCTTGCAGCATAAAACGAATTCTAGAACTGATTTTTCCATGGCCTTTTTGTGAAACAATATCTTGCATTTTATTAAAGTATTCTTGCGTTTCCTAAAAAGGTGATAAATATATAGCTTTCAAATATTATTTTTATTAACACATTGCACGCCGGGTTTACGATAATACGGAATGTCAAATATATAATTATAGATTTGGCCGACCCATATCTGTTATATTATTCTAATTTGTGGAAAACGGCAAAATGGACAAAAAAGGCGGCATTGTTTCGTTTAATTTGTGCATTACTTAACAGTTTTAGCACCAAAACAATTAATGCACTTAAATTTGATATCGACTTAAAAAATATAAGACTAACATTCACGGTTCAACGGCTGATATTTAACCGGCGTGAAATATTTCGTCTTCAATTTCCAAGTATTATTGTTACTATAATGTCATACAGAAGCTTAGAAAAGGGAAAAATAAATTAACCACGGAATTAAACATACCGAAGATCCTTTTGTTTCTAAGTCTTTGCCAATTGTTGTTAACAGTTTGCATAAACATTCTAGATTCTCTTCATCATTTTGATCTAGTAAATGTTTTACACAACGATGCATAATCTTTGCTGTTAGCATTCCTTGTTTAAAAAGTTCACCAATAAACCTGTGAACAAGGTAATAACAAAATGCAATGAAGTCATTATACTTTCTTTCTACATGTTGATAAAGCAAGAAAAAATAATTACAGAAATTTATCTCAATTACAATACTATCTACTTGTAATTTGATCTGTCTTACCGTATGTTTCCAACGGATTTTACACGTATCCTACGTTCCTCTTCGTCAAGGGAAATCTGCAAATCTTTCTTCTTCTCCTGATAATAAAATATGTAAAAATTGTATAAATATTTCAATTTTTTGTAGAGTATCTTGTTTGAAATTTTATGGAAAATTAAGGAGTACAGATATTATATACAAGCAACTTACAGGATCTGTACATTCTTCAATTTCTTTAATCTTGTTGGCTCTTGCCACTTCATCTATTGGACTCTTTTCGAATTCTTTTTGGCAACGAGTAATGATAAGTTTCTTGAAGTTAAATGCGGTATCTTTATTTTCAGACCCATTATCAGAACTTGAGACTTCCATCAGAGCAAGCTCTTTACACATTAAAGCATATGCTACAGAGAAATTGGGTTCATCAACAGCCTACGGAAGACATACAAATATGAGATATAGTAATCATTAATAATAATAATAATAATAATAATAATAATAATAATAATAATAATAATAATAATAATGTCATCTCATAAATATTATTTGAACTATTTATTAAAGTGCTCTAAAACAAACAATATTATTTCTATCGTATATTATATTCTGTTTATATATGTATGGTTTGCTGCAGCAATTGATGAACATTATTAAGGATAATTTGAATGACACAGAATATTCACTTTTACTACACAATAAATGCTTCCTAACAAACACCTATGATACTGTTAATAAACAGAATATATAGGTATGAGATGAAGTTAGGTTACATTTATATTTGGCATAGAACAAGCACATGTTAAAAGCATGAAGACAAATAATTTCCACTACTTGTAGTTTCTTTTTAATGAGAAACATACTTAATCTATCTTTTTCTTTACGTAAATACTATAATAACTGAATGATACAAACACCATCAGATCGTAATTAACCTTACCTTTTCGAAAACTAAGTTGATAACACCTTGTAAACGTTCTTTTGTATCAATAGGCAATGCACGAACTTGATCAACTAATGTACTAAATTTCTGAGGGGTGAGTTTATTCAGTACACTTCTGACACGTTTGTAAAGAGCCTCTGTTTTTGTTTCTTCTTCGGTAAGAGAAGCACCCTTTAGCCTTGTTGGTCTCCACGCATTTTCAGTTTCCCTTAATTTTACATCTTCTCTTAGGGACAATGAAACGTGAATAACATTTGGTTTCGTTGGCTTTGACTTTCCTCCTCCTCCTCCACCACCTGGAAGGCTCTTACGATTCGGCGGAGGCTGCTAAACAAAAGTAGATGTATTATATTAGTATATCAAAATTCCCGAGCATTTTATCGAAAAATAAAATTAAACATCAGATAAGATATCTTCTACCAGAATATTTCAGTTCACTACTTTCATCTATGATTGAAACATCATTTCGTAAGAATCATTTGTTGTATGTAGCCAAACTTTTAATTTCCCGAACTTACCATTCGTGTATTCAGATTTGTTTTTATGAATACAGGGAATAGAGCGTCGTGTCTACCCAAATTGGCATCTTTGAATGATCTGTGATCCACGGTAGAACGACTCTATAAAAGGGAATAAACATATAAATAATAATGCTTATACTTTTAATCTGTATAAATTATATTATTGTTATGAACATACAAGTGTATGTTAAACATATATGTTCTAAATTACCTTGGTATTATCTTTTAGAACGACATCCAAGTCGGGTAAGATTGTTGGCTTAATCTTACTGTTAGGATCGTCCTGAAGATTCATCAGAAAATCACGGTCGTAAACCTTCTTACCACTTTTATTTATAGGGCTCCATTGATCATCTTTATATTTATATTTCAGTGATACTTGATTCGCAACCGTATCAGCTTGCGTCGCGGATTCGCTTTCAAGCTGTTTTTCTGTATGTGGAAGTACTGTTGATTTTTCTTCGTTAGGCAGTCGAAGTGCCGAAACCTTCGAATTTTCTTCATTCTTTTGTGCTACTATCGTTTCTACATCAACGTCCTCTTTGACTTTCGCATGATCCACAACATCATTAGGAACTGATTTTGCTTGTATATTACATGCGTTCGACTTCGAACTTTCCTCTATTTTTGGAGAGGATTCCTTTAGTGTCTCTTTATTACTTGGCAGTTTTTCCGCGACAGAGGTTTGAACGGGAGTACTTTCCCTCGAAATCTCTGATGTCGGTGGTGGAGTCGCATGTTTCTCAGTCTTCGAAAGCACGGACATAATTTCTTTCTCCTTCTTTGATTCATAATTATCTTTTTCCTTAATATCTTTAGTAATTTCTTTGTTCAATTCTTTATTGTTATCTTTCGGTGGTAGAGGTTCTTTGTTCTCTTGTTTGATTTCCGTTTTCCCCGCAGACACTGTGTTCACGAAAGCATCCATATCTGTGCCTTCCTTCTCGGCTCCTTTACGATTAAGTTCGCGGGGTTTAAGTTTGTTTTTATTCTTTTGTTTCTGCATGGCCTTACCTTTAAAAAAAGAAGAGAAAATCGAACATTAATAGATGCTATAATTTCATTTTAAAAATATATCCTTCGAAAGTTCAAAGCTTTCTGATGCTGTTAAAAAAAACTACAACCAAGACTTAATATTTCATTTCTACAATTTTTTCTATGGATATTTAACACATTGTTTGCGGGCCATGTAAAAATACGTTTTTCGAAAATTGTGCATAGACCGTTTCAAAAAGCCGATTTGTGCCATTAATCACTTACATTTGAAAAGTTATGGATATTTTCGAATTTAGAAAGTTAGCAGTTTCCGAATTATACCAATTTTTGGTAAGAATAAAATTCGTACAAGTTTGTAACAAGTTTTCCTGTCTTGAACTTAAAGAGGCGTTACAAAACACCCATATACAATGTCTTACTCGTGTCTAAAACTATATTCACGATATCTTATTTATTATTTATCAATATATGCAAACACTATATATAACAAAACAAAAATGCATAAGCCAAATGTCTATGTTAACATATGGCATGTATACTTTCCGAAATATTCTCTTTTGCTTTACTTTCAAACTAATTCCCTCCACTAAATCTCACATACGATTATTGATATATTTTTTTAAATTTTTCTCAATGCAATTTGCTTTAAACAAAGGTGCGAAAAGATATTATGTAAGATGTTTTCTTATAAACATTGCCAAAGAAAAAATATCATCCGTTCGAAACAAGTGGGGCATTTTATATATTTCGCTATAATTGTTACATTAAAATGTTGTAACAATGTATTCTGAGTATGTTAAGTTCACCACTTGATAAAAACTTTCTTCTCTCTAAAAACACATTAGATACTAGACACTACTTAGTTTCTAATAAGATAATATAATGTGTACCATGATCTCTAGAACCACGTCGATTACGGCTTCGCGATCGAGAGCTACTACTAGCACGAGCGTTACCATTAAATTTACGGTCCCCCATCTTCGTTCTTTTGAACTTATAAACGCAAGAAAACCCACTGTTATTTACACGTGTCTATTCCACGGTATGTCCGTCGTCCTTTCCATACCAAAAGCATATCTTGCATATTATAAAATCACATTCTTGCAACACAAAACCTTTTGTGCGGCTCGAGTTTCAGCAAGTTCTGTAGTGCCACCGCACTGATTCAGTATTTATTTATAAACTTGCCAAAAGCTTGCCAAAACTGGCGTAAATACGTTCACCATGTTCAGAAATGTAACAATGTACAATGAGAGGAACTGCATCTTCAGTTTATATCTTGGAAGAGATGTTCTTCATTGGTAAGAAGAATAAGAAGAAAAAAAGTCGATTGGTAGGGATGATACACAGAGACGTAGGTAGCGTATCGAATTTTCCAAACTAAAAGTAAAATTTGATCGAGCGGATAGAATTATCCTACTTGGCTCTCCCATGTAACCATAATCGGCCGTGCTACCAGATATCGATCAACGGACCGATCGATCTATTCAACGCGACTTTGGAGCGCTCATCGGAACGAAATTGCGCTAACACTTTGAAAAAATCTTCGGAAGATCTTACTCGCGTCTTTCACGTATCTATTTTAACCTGTGAACTGGTGCAAACCGACAGGCACGACACAGGATTTCTTAAATTAGTTCTGTTCACCGGTTGCGCGACGGAGCATGCGCACTGGGATAAACTTTACCAACAACCTAACCTGATGTACCTTGATTTTATGTCTAATCAAAAAGAGAATCTTAAATGTCTAGTGATGAATTACGAATGTTTCATGGAAAATATGGACATGATTAAATCGATCCAAATTGTTGAAATTCATCTTTACGTAAGTACATTAATAATAGTAGCAGTAATAATGATAATAGTAGTAGAAGCAATAGTATTTAGCAGCGGCAGTAGAAGATGTGCGCGGATGTTTGATGCCAAAAATGTATCGATAAATATATACTAATGGTTAAGTACAAATACGTGAAACAGTAATATCGATATTACGTTATAGAAATTAATTTTATTATTTAAAAAAAATTATACTATTTTTTCTCTAGATTGATAAGAATCTACTTTGTTCACGACAGTTAAGTAATCACATCTTTTACAATGTAATTTCCAACAAATTAGTCTTCCATTCAATTCTATTCGGAAGTTAATACACGTTAATATGTATATATGGTTTTGTATGAAACTTTAACGTTTTAATTCACTTCTCTATTAATATGGATCATTTAATGTTGCCACTTTTCAAAAATTGTTTGAATGTTTGTCAATATTAAATCGTATTGAAGCTAAGCCTGACTGAATTCTGTTCTTTACCCGCGATTCATGAAACATGACCATTCGTTACGAGGAGGCAGTTAATTCGATGCATGAAAGTAGGTTGAGTAAGATTTTATAAAAGCAGGTCGAGGTAGCTATCTGAAATGAGTATTGCAATGATCGTAAACGTATAAACGATACTTTTTCTGGGTTTTGTCATTGTTCGAAGCATCGCATAGTAAAAAACTTTGTACTTAAACGAACACTTTAACACCAGAACCACCAGCGTTAAATCTACAATGTTTCAATATATTAAATAAGTACTTTGTGAATGTAGAAACCAAAAGGCGGAATAGATGATCGACTTGGTAATTTATATTTTTTTAAAGATAGACGTAAAATATTTACTCAATGACTCTCTTATAAGCACAGACAATTTTTGTAGTTCTAGTGTTAAACAAATACTATTACTCTTTCTTATAAAGTAATCGTACAAATTCCTGTCGCAACTGGAATAACAAATTCAGATATTCTTCCACACAAACGTCTACAATAAGATATTCCCAAGAAAAATATTAATAAATGTGCGATAGCATCAATGCAAACATTATTCGAATATTGCGAAATTTACTTCATTTCAATCAAATTAATCTTAATTTTAAAACTAAGGCGATAAAAATATTTAGGCCACAATTGTTTCCAAAAACACTCCAAATTGATAGAAGAGCCATGCACTACATATACCACGTCTATCTTCTAAAATAGAAATTACTTAATTGATAATCTTTTTCACCTCTTGCTTCCTTTGATTCCTGCTATTTAGCATATTCAAATATAAGAGATATAAAGCCGGCAGTTTTAGAGTTAACAACATCGACCTTACAATTAAAGCCAGGTTTGACTATTCATTTGAACAAATTTAAACAGTCTTCGCATATATAGTGTTTCGATGTAACAGTATTTCTAACAAATGGAAACCTTTCACCTGATTGGTGAACGCTCAAGGTTACCACTGACGCTGAAGAAAGTCCCGAGATATTTTTTGCACACGCGCAACGCATGCTCTTGTGAAATGACGTTAACGGAGATCTTAACTCGCACACTCACAAAGAGGCTAACATGTATGCCTGTAATTTTTCTATAAGTTTGTATTGGCTTCGTACAGTTCAACCTCTTGAGGGCAAACTGTTCAAAATCTTCATTAACACTAGAACTACCAATATTATATCTATTATATTTAAGTACGCTAATAATTCTCAAACCGGTCAGCGGTTCTCAAGCCCACTGGTTGTTAATCTTCGCAAAGTCACGGAATATTTACAGTGTTACAAAATTTTTGGCGGACATGGTTGTACAATTTCCTTTCTATATTGCCTAATATATTAAAAATTATATACATGTACACGTTTTAATTTTTCACTGATTTTCAAGTCTTGGTGAAACACTTTCTCCAAGATTACGGAGCACCGATTAAGCTGGAACTACTAGCGTTAAAACTATTATATTTAAAAATATTGAATAAGTATTTTGAAAAAAGGAGAATTATGTGATGGAAAAATGATCGAATCGTTAATTTTTCTTTTATAAGATGGTCGTAGAATATCTGTTCTACAAATGTGCTACAAGCTTGGACAATTTTTGGAAAAATTATGTACCAGCCATTCTAAACGGTTTCGTAGTTCTAGTTTTAAGAACCACGGCAGTAGGCAGCCATTACGGGGCCTTAGATGAAATTTTTAGCTGCTTGAAGCAAAGCAGATGGATCTCCTGTTGAATGTACATTTGATGATCAAGATTTGCCATTTTCTGAATAAATAATTATTTGTAAAAGAACTTTTTCATAACTGTAGCCTACATGTTAATTGCAATTCATTTTAAAGATTCCGCGGACAATCTTATAAAGAGATCGTCGCCCATGAAATCTTAGGGAAGCTTAAGAACCACTGGAATATCACGAATACTTAAAAAAAGAGAGAGAGAGAAATCAGAAAGCGAAGACGATCAATGTATGTTAGGATTTATAAGATAGAAATGAAATATTTCATATAATTAACATGAACAGAAGACATATTTATAACATTTTCGTAACATATAATGTAGTTCTAAATTTTCTATGGTGAAAACTAAAACTGGTAGTTTCGTAGAATTCTAAGCGTATGAAAAGGATCATTCCGGCACACCCACGAAGGTTTGTGGGTTTTCATGGCCCTGAATCTATTTCTAGGCGACCAAACGTGATTTTTCATTCCCCCTATTGTTTCTCATCAAAGATTCAATGTTATATCTTTTTAGTAAATTATTTTTTCAAGTTTTAGAAGAAAGAATTTACTAAATTGTAAATGGTTCTTCTCGTAAATGTAGAACGTTTATGCCTTACTTTTTACGAAATATTTATTGTACACTTATAATTAAAAATTCTTTAAATATGCGTTGATATCTTGCAACTATAAAATTTGAAATTGAAGTTAATTACGTGGCAATTAGATAAGTAACAGATCGTTTACTACTAAATCAAGTATTAGGCTAACGATTCAATATCAAATGAAATTATTTTTAAATGTAATTATGATATAATATTGTAATTTGCAAATCTAAAAGTTGAATTGCGCAATGAAATATGAAAGGGTAACATAAATAATTAGAGTGTGTCGAGAAATCGTTGTATGCATTAAATAATATCGTGAATTCTTCATACTGGAAATGTATGAATGAAATTTAGTATGGTGTTCATTTCAGTTCACACAAAATGGCTCCAAGTTCGTTGAAATACGATTTTCTGAAATTATTACCAAATTCTAACATTTAATATACATTTTACAAACGTTAAAAATTATTACAGTATTTGAAAGTAAATGGAGCACAACGTTTCAATGAATAAAACGTGCAAAGTTCAGAAACATATCGAAATTAACGTGGAAACATTTTGTGCACACGTGGTCGAAGAATAAGTACACCAACACTTTCATATTAATTTCCTTTAAGTAAACTATTTTATCGATATAATAAATAATTTTTTATTTCGTTTAATTCCGTATAATATCGATAGTAAATGAAATAAGAAACTTTAAAAGATTTCTTTGATATTTTAATTCGTCGTCCGTATGGTTGCGTTCAAAGCGGCCATATTTGAGCACACTTTTAAGATAAGTTTCACTCTCTCCATTTATTCACTACGATAATTATAATTAGTTATATGAAAAAGTAACGGTTTATAAAATAAATAATAACGAAATAACAGATAACTAAATAAACCTAATCTCAGAATCGAACAGATCGAATAAACCGAAGAGAATGTTCGATGAAATCGAAGAGTGAAAACAAAATGTCGGAACCACGTTGTGGAACTCGGATATTTGCGGTTATGTCCGCTTGCTGTTACAGCAAATAGATTCAATTTAAATAAAACAATTCAATGAATACATACATTTTTAGTCAAGATCAACCATTGCCGTCGTTGTTTCATCCGCTTGATCACTTCGTTTCACGAAAAAAAAATACATAGTAAAAAAAAAACGCGGAATCGTGTAAAATACAATCAGTTTCTTCGTAAAATTCTTGTAAAAACTTCGATACAATTAAATTACGTACTTTGCATTTAAAAAAAAAACGTTGCGTGTAAAGGGCGCACGTTACGATTAAATAAAAAGAAATATATACACATATACGTACAAACTCTTGAATATCGTGGGAAAGTCTTTACAAATAGGAACGGGATGGAGTAAAAGAAGCAATGTAATAAGCGTATTCGTTACATTTGTGATGAAAGGAAATTAAATATGAAATGAGATTTTATAGTTACATAAAAGGGATTATGTATGAAATAATTAAGGGACGATAAAAAAAAGAACAATAATGTTCTTATATATATAAAAAAGAAAGGAAAATGGGGAAAAAAGAACGGAATAAAATACGCCCGGCTAGCACAGCACGTGCTGGCTACTGAAGGAACTTCGCCGTTCAGCGAAAAAGGAAACCGGGTGTCTCCCTCCAGGCGTACGAATGGAGATGTTCGTGCACCTTCGGTATACTTCGTGCCTTTTCGTACGATGATGTCATCGTCTGGCACGAAACATTTCGAAGGTCCTCGCTTTGCATTTCGATCGTTGAAAGACCCGTTCACATTGGGAACGGGTGATATTCCATTGAATGTTATTTAGTTCCCAATCCGTACTCTCTATCTGTATAAAATGTTATCTCAGGATATTGAATTCAGCAAAGGAACATTCCCTGTTTGACTTAAGAAATGTAGTTCTAAGTGAAAATTTAACGTATTTCGGCGAAGTTCCATCTAACGAATATTACCACGTT
This sequence comes from Cerceris rybyensis, assembly GCA_910591515.1. Lineage (NCBI taxonomy): Eukaryota > Metazoa > Arthropoda > Insecta > Hymenoptera > Crabronidae > Cerceris > Cerceris rybyensis. The sequence goes on from OU342793.1 coordinate 12,036,087, forward strand.
TTCTTTGTACTCGGAAACGTCTAGAATATGTTTTCTTTGCGTGAAGCAACTGATTTAATTTCATTGGTACATATAAATCATTTCACTTTCTAAACGATACATTCTGTAGAGATCAGAAAATTCGACGTGATATATCTAAAGTATTTGTCTATAAATATTAGAACTTACCCCTTTTTTTATTCCCCATTTTGATGAGTGTACAAATTAGTTGTATAGACCGTTAGTACTTTATAGTTCACTGCTAATCACTTTGTAATGTCTCATATAATTATTAAGTCCTTGTTAATGAACTTCTTTGAAAATTCTTAGTTCGCCGAGCAATATGAACATTAGTCATTTCAAACAGATCGGAATATATACTTTAAATACTTATTTTCCGTTACTGAGATAGGTGTATGTTTAAAGACGATAATAAAAGTCGATTTTAGGTATCATAATTGATTTTGCGAAAATACACTACACTAATGACGTTTAATATTAAACTCACTCTCAAGAATATGTAAATTAGCACAATTTTCACAATTTATGTAATGTAATGTAATTAAACGTAATGAATACGGCGAAGGAACAAGATATTAGCCGAACAAATCTTGCGTTACAACCGTGAATTCAAAGGACTGCGATCTACTGCGAAGTTTATAGGTTAGGATTAAAAATGAGTTATATCGCGAAAGGTTTCGAATGAAATGCTACGAATACGCGAAATTTAATAAAATCGAACACTCATAGAGGCACAAATGCTCAAGGCTACGCACACGGTACACTAGAATTTTAAATAACAGAAAGAAAAGTCGAGTTGTCCCAACTATTCGCACGTGCGTAAGTCAAACTAAACTCCTTTTATAGCGCGCACACATTCCTTTATACACACTTCGCAGTTACAATACCGAGTTGGAATTCTTTCGAAATGTAAGGTTATTTCTAGTAATAAATGATTAAAACTATAAACTAATTGAATTGAAACTATGAGCTGATGATTTATAGGTAGCTATCGTTACGATTATCGGAAAAATAAAGGGTAAATTATGGTAATAAAGTAGAAAGACAATGACAGAAATCTCCACATTTTAATTCTAACCTACAACGGAATCTTCGCATAAACGGAATTCTTGGATCTATTTTCGTGTAAAATCGTTTGAAATGGAAAAAATAATAGAAAATAAACAATTAATGTAAACAATTGCACCACGATACTTTATCTTTGGAGATACTGAAAACCATAATTGCAATAGTACTATTCATATTAAATAAGTGAGATTCGAAAATAAGTTGATTTGCAATGTATATTGAAAATATTGCATGAAAAAATGAGAATGTCTAAGTATTGATAATAAATGTTATCACACTTAACGGTTTAATGATCAAATGAATTATAAAAAGAAATTAAGTAAAATTTTGAGAAATTCTAGAAATACATCGCGTAAGAAAACATAATTTACGATGGTTTATTTTAAACAATATATACTGCATGACTGATGTTTACTATTTGCATATAAATTGCAGAATATATAGTTCATATCCTTGAGAAAAGTTGCACGAGGTCAATTTTTAAACACGTGTAGCTATATCATAGCGGTTTTATCCGAATTCATCGTGATAAGACCGATTTGAGACAAAAACAGAAATATCTTACATTTTAGAATATGCCATTTTTCTAAGATGAAATATAATAACCAGAAACTTACGTTAAATATTCTCCAAGTTACGAATGAATATTTCGTGTTAAAATTAACAAATTTCTAATTATGTGCACCCGTTAATGTTAAATGATTATATTCAATTCCTATCATTATTGAAATGATGAATTGAAGTACTTACAAACTTTATCAAGTAATAACAGTTTAGTATATAATCTTTTTTGTACAAAAGCGAATTCGAATTTGCAGAGTCGCAAGAAACAGTTTTGTATTAAATTTTTTTAAAAAACAGTACTTAGAAAATGTGTTGTTATGAAACGAATTGTTGGAACTCGTAAAAACGACAAAATTACATCGACTTTAAGAGAACATCGTATCGAAGAACAATGCTTGCATGTGACTACTTGCATTTAGGAACTTGCAAATATTTTGGAATAAAAATGTATGAATTATATGAGCTGTTCATTTCGAAAGTGGCGTGTCACTTTCTCTTTAAATCGAGATATTTAGGAGCAACGTTTCTTCGTGTTTAAAAATTTTTTTGCTAACTTTCGAGAAGATCTACTTGCATTCATTATCTCGGATATTTTTCTACCTATAGATAATTTCATGTAGTCATTGAAATATCACTATTTTTGATTATGGAAAGTGGCTCAAGCCATTTTTAAAATCACATAGATAATGGAGATAGCGATTTTCGAATTTTTACTCGAGTAAACTTCATACTGTGTTGATGTTATGCAGAAGAAGAAAGAATGCAGTTTTTTACGAAGAAAAATGAGACACACAGAGAAAAATGTATGAAATCTCGATTCAGAAATCCAAGTCAACAAGCGTGAAAGAATGTTAGTAAAATTGTGTTTAACACTAAACCTACCGACGTTTTACCTACTAAAATCTAAATATACTCAATAACGACCTTACACAAAGAGAAGTGGCGAGATAAAGAAGATAATTAATTAACTCATTTTACTTTTGTAAGATAGAAATGGAATATTTACTTCATGGCTACTCTATGAATTTAGATAATTTTTAGAAAATATTTTGGAATCGGTCTTTTGACCACCTTGGTAGGTTTAATGTTAACTGATGAATTGCAGAATAAGAATTATAGCTTTAAACTCAACACTTTGCAGAATCACATCAGATTTCCTTACACATTAAAAAAAAATTAAAATTCGAGCTTTGCAGCAGCAAACAATTTTAATCTAGGCTGGAATGTAAATTTGTAAATTATAGGTACCATTGATGTTGCGAATGTATACAGTACAAAATCACAGTGATTACAATCATTAGAAAGAAATTATGACTAGTATATCTTTTTCAATTACTGAAAGTTTCAGCAAAGGCTTAGACAAAATCGAATATTTTTTGTTGATTGTAGATCAGTCAATCATTATATATGTATAAAATAAGTCTCACTGAAATTTTGTGTAAATCGAATTGATGAGATTTATAATAGTATTATAGCAAAAAACATGTACAAAGTTAACGAAATACCATAAAACCACTTTTGCTGCTTCTTTATCGAATAAGAATACTCCTCTTCAAAATCTAAATGTATATTCAAGGTAGCAAAAATGTTTAATTCATGTTAATAACCCGAAAGCTTTAGAAGTTTATTACTATATCGTGAATATAGTATTATTATAATCATTTCTACGAATATAATGCTGAAAAAATTTATAACAAAACAAAAGAAAATAGATAACAATGAAAATATGTAAGTTGTTAAAAAAAACTTACCATCAGGCGGTTTCTGTTGATCATTTCTAGGGAGGACTTCTGGTTCCGACTTCTCCGTAGTTGCATCACCATTCGTTTTTTGATGATGATGATGATCTGTTTGGTTGTGAGCAGGAGTAGGTGTCGTGCCTCTGGAACTAAGATTCTTTTCCGTTGTCTTTTTTTCTTTTTGTTCCTTGACATTCGAAGGCATCTCTATGACAGTAGTAGGTTGATTATGAGCGTGGGTCTGAGATTTTCTCCTAGGTGGTGAACTTGATGTTTTACTCGATAAGTTAGGGAACGGTTCTCTGGCAGGAGCGGGGTTAGCACTTGGGGCAGTGGCGGACGGCTTAGGGACATCCGAAACGATCGTACTTGGTACAGTAACAAGGGGAACTGTTGTCTGTGATATAATAGGTGAGGCACTCGTGTTCTTCACCTCAACTTCAGTTACAGTCATTGCAGACAATTGCACGGAAATATCATCTTTATTTACGACATTTGGTGTAGTCGGTGGTTCCTCAATGACCACGCTGCTTTTTACTTCACTTCGTGGTTGAAATTCCTTCACAGGAATTTGTAATGGTTTAGACTCTGCTTTCATAGGACAAGAGTCTAATTGAACAGCGTTGGTAGTAGTACTTAATGATGGACTACACAGCGTCGGTACATTCGATATATTCTGCGTAGGTGTAGGTGGACCAGTATTACTTTGACTATTTATGTCATTACTGGAATTTGTTTGGACGTTCGTTAAACTCTGTGTAACGTTTTGGGATGCCATTGCATCTGGCGCACTAGTCGGTACTGATGAATCGGAATCAGACTCTTCAGTCGCGCCTTTTACAAGAGTTTTTGCAACTCTAGCTGCAAAATCGGCTGCCACCTCGGCACCGTTGTTCTGTAACAATCACCAATTCTGCGTGATAGACAATGATACGTAGCAATCGGTTAAAGATTATGCTTGACAACTAAAAACTGGCTCCAAACTCAAATCATAGGGCGAGAAATTAAATAAAAGGCTTAGAGATTCAGAGAAAGAAAATAAATGTCCAATACATTTGTATATCTGTCACCCTAGTGCCATGGATTCTGATGCAAACATGAAAATGAAGAGACGAGGCATTTCTTATTTCCAAAGATAATACATGCAGATAGCAATAACTTGAAATTACGATTTTGTTATGTACGTATACTATGTTTTATATATTAGGTATAGAAAAGAGTTCCTTCCAGTGATCTTCTGTCGAAATATGATTCTAAGCTTTTAACAGTTTGAACTGCTGACTTTAACGAAATGGATTCTCTATAACAATATACAGAAAAATACATTTTAGATAAGTTCTGACCAGTCTGCGACATTTACTGCGAAATCAAATCTGCACACCAAGGTTGCTACGGATTTGGTGGGATATGAAAGGAGTCATATTACGAACTGTTTAACTCGGAAAATGACGTCTACAGAACATTATCAGCAACAATTACTAAAAGTAAGCAACGAGATCGAGTGGAAAAGACAACTGTCTTTAAAGGAAGTCGTAAGATTCTTCTCCTTCGTGACAACGCTCGTCCATGTGCTGCGAAAATGATAAAAGACTTTATCTTCACGTTGGGCTAATTATCCTTAAATATGGTCCTATCTGATTTTTATTTATTCAGATCTTTTTCTTATTTAAAAGAGTTACACTTTAAAACCCAGGGTGAGGTACGAAAAAGCTTAGATGACTTTATTGCTTCAAAGTCATCAAACTTTCACCGAACCGGGATCCACAAATTGCCGAAAAGGTGGCGAAAATTTATTGGTAATAACGATGAATACTTTGGCGACTAGATTGCAATATCTCTTCTTAAATAAAGCTTTCATTTTATCAAAAAAATGGGAAAGAATTCATCTCTACACCTGATATATCTCAGATAATTAAAATAAACTCTCTGTTACACAAAGGCAGACAGGTTAGACATATGATAAATATGACGTGTGTTCTTTTATTTTTTTTAAATATTTTGAGTACGGTTCGTCACGTTTCGTAACCATCTGTACTGCTGTTAACCGTTTTAAACAAATATTTTCAATATTTTATTATCCATGGCTCTTGAGCAGAGATTAATAGAATATACAATTGGCTATAAGAGATTGTATTTCAAATACTAGATTTTTATTTCTGGTAAGTGTACTATGCTTCGATCATATATGTAAAGTATTATACATAATGTAATAAACTTTATCGATAAAAGACAATTTACTACACAACATACTATGAAGCGTTATAATGCCAATATAAATATTAATAGTACATTACTGTATTCAATTCTGGTTCTTATAGCCAATTGTTTATCAACTAATATTCAGACTTAACTCACCTGTGGTTGAGGAGTTTCACGGTTGCTAGATTCACCACTTTGAATAGTTTCATTATCCTTGTATATTTCGTGACTTATATTTTTACCCGTTGAAGGATCAACAATATCGGTAATAGCATTTTGTCCTCGTGGTTTCCGAGATTTTATCGTACTATTCGTCGTACTTGTCGCACCACCGTTATGGCCTGAATACACATCTTTAACACAAAATAAAAAAAAATTTAGTAAACATTGTTACTTGATGATCATATAGAATTATTAACTGTATTTCTCCTTTAAAGTAATTTCAGTTCTGGAGAATTTAGTAAATCAAGAATTCAAACCCTTGCTCTACGTCTTTTGTGACTGTCTCAACTATGTTTCGGAATTAAATTGCTAAAATCAAAATTGGTCAGCCGTTCTTAACATATCGGTACTATTTAACGAAACATTAATATCACAGAAATAATTTTATTATATAGTGTCTCACTGATATTTCCAATTATATAGATTTTACGAAATTTGAAAATTTCCTATTCCATTTGCAATGTCACGAGTGTCACGTTGTTGTAGGCCAAGGGATTAATTGTAATCAGTCTTGTTTTAAACCACTGTATATGTGTTACACAAATGTAAAAATTGTGGAGCGTAATAGTTGACAGGCTGCTAAAGTAATAAAATTCTAAACACGCCCGCTTAAAATATGTAATTTTGTTTGCTTAATGAATGCTTACCATATAACTTATACACGTTATTTATGACATACATCGCTTACAATTTAAAACAATATCACTAGTTGTAAAAATCAATAAAAATATATATACTACAACTTTAAAGTCGTAAAACTCTACGACCTGTCTCACTGCTTGCCTCCAAGGAACTGATAGATTTTTGGAGGGACGCTTTCCAGTTTTACCTGAATCTCATACCTGACCTTAAAAGTACCCCTTCCCCCCACTCCTTCAGAGGGTGGAACAATTTAATGACAATGAGGTTCTAGGACTTGAATTTCTTTGAATTTTTGAAGTCATAAATAACATTTCCTACGACATAATGCGGACGTTTCCCGTTACGTCGTCAATAGCTTTCAACCCCATTAACTTTTAAAACGATGTAATCCAAGTTTTCAAAACCGTTGCAAACAACGTGAACTATTTTAAAAATGATTATTTATTAAAAACGAATAATTGAAATCATAAATACAAAATATGCGATAAATATTAACCCTTTTCACTCGGCTGTTGTCTCTTATAGGACATCATAAATCCAATATTAGTGATTACAGGGAATCAACTTATTCCAGCGCAACTTTCTGGGAAATTCATGTTTCCCTAAAGTTTTCTCTTAGAATGACAGAAGAAATCGAATCAAAATATTGTACAATTATTAACAGATATGAAAAATATATCTGCAGGTTTTACGTTAGAAGAGAACACACGAAGTGCGTTCGTCGAGAATGTCATCTTCGTTGAATAATAGACTAAACAAGAAGCTACGTATTTCCAATGTAGGAAAAAGGAAAGGAAACAGCATTGTTTGTTCCGACAGAAAAACGCCAGGTGGAAAAACTAACACAAGTCCTTCCAGGAATCTTTCGCAGCAAAGTGCCGACGAGTTACTGGTAGCTGACGTACGAGAAGGCGCCGAGTGCAGAGGGTTAAGAACATTCAATCAAATTTTTATTTGATAAAAGTTCACTCACTGTGCAAGTCACTCAATAAAAAAAAATTCACTTAATTTTTTTTTCTCATTTAAGTTACTTTCTGTTTCTTTTTCTGCCAATCATTGGTTTTTATTAGAAAATATTGAATGTGAAAAGTATTCAAAATTTGTATCATCTATTTATTTCACAATGTATCGAATGTAAGTAGTGAGCATATCAATAATCGTTTATGACTCACCAGTCTGAGAAAGAGATATACCAATTGTAGGAAGAGGCTGAGCCTGTTGTGTAGGTTGCTGAAGCGTACCTTGTGGTACTACTGGAGCTCCTTGGGCACCGGCCAGCGGGCCTGCAACGTGTTGTGCTCCACCAGTGACTGCACTTGCACCTGCCCTACTTAAATTTATTGATGTGTTTGCTGGTTGACCAGCATGCCAATAATCTATAAAAATTCAATTTATTGTGTCAATCAATTTCATACTTATTTTTTTTTTGTATTTTATCTGGCTAGATTACTTACAAGTTTGAGGAGTTGGTGCAGGTGCACCATATCCAAACATATTTTGTGCCGTTAAAAGGGCAGAATGTTGAAATGGTGAGTAGTATGATTGATTTTGATGCGTTTGATGCCTTTGAGGTGGACCAGAAAACTAAAATTGCAAAGTACTTATTACATTTACATTCATCGACTCGTAAGGATATACGAACGTGAATTGTGCTCCGACAATAAATTATTTTCTTCACAAGAAGACTAGATCTTAAATCAAAAAGAGATATAACAGCGGTAAATACAATGTATACTGTTTTCAAACGACAACTTTGAATCTTGAAATTTAAATGTGCTTCTTGTGAAATTACTAATGTGATTGATGCATGAGAATAAATATATAAAATCAACAGTACTTAACTACTACCTGAAGGGGTATTTGACTGTTCATGGGGTATAAGGACTGCTGATGTGCACCAGGATGAATATTGGGGACTTGATACATCGCTCCTGTTTGAACCGGCAAGCTTGTGGGATGATAAAGCGCCGTTGGCTGCCCTCCTCCTCCACCTACCCCCGACATCCCTACTACCTGTGCACCAGTTCCACCTTGACCACCTCTGTGACTAATACCTCTTGGTTGTTGTGGTCTCGGACCTTGTTGATAATAACCCTAAATAAATATTCATAATACAAAATGATGCTTAATTCATTTATTACATAAAAATATATCTATATACACTTCAACGTTATCGAGTAAATATAATAAATTTATATCTTTATAATAATACATCCTAACCTAAAGAAAGTTTATGTAAAACGAATACTTACTTGCGAAGCTGACCTTGTTTGAGTAGGCCCATATACTTGTGGCTGCAAATGGGCCTGTTTTCCCATTTCCTGAGGTGAAGGAGTATGCACAGGGGGTGTCGTAGTAGGTGCCGGACCTTGTGGTTGTTGCGATTGTACCCCAGGTGCCGGGGCTTGTGGTGGCGCTTGTCCACCAGCAGGACCTCCTGGCGGTATACCTGCTCCTGATTGTCCTATAGGCTGTAAGCCGCCGAGTGGTGGAGGTCCTCTGCCCCCTGGTACTCCTACACTACCCCCACCCCCACCCACCTGGCCCCCTGGTTGGGTGCCGTAATTTTGTCCAGATACATGAAAGTCTGATCCTACAACACAAATCATATTCACGTTTGAAATTTCATACTATAAAATCATCGTGATAGAAATAACGTGAAATAGTTATGCTCTTCATTCATGATACAACCGCGATGAAATTCTTTTGACGAAACAAATTATTTCCATTTGTTTTTACTAAATCGTATTCTATCGTATATATTTTTATAATTCCCTTAAATACTGTGCCTTAAATTATATGTTTGCGAAAATAAGTATGCGACACGGGTTTCATTGAAAAGATAAAACTAATACACGATAACATTGAAAAGTTGATACTTGCAATGTACTTCTCAAAGACTGATTGTAAAACGCTATCGTGATGTAATCAATATTATATTGCCATATAATACTTCGTAGATTAATAGGTGCGAACATACGAACGCGAACCTTGAAACATGGATGTTTGAAAACTTCGTTGATTATTCCTTTTATTTGTTATTTCACAAATATGTAATTAAGTTTAAGCTAAATCAAATTTTAGTACGTATTCATTTTGTAGATATATCGATCGTGAAATTAATACGTCTACGAAACGATATACGAGAAACATACGTAATAATTTTCGAAAATATGATTCCTTAAAAAACAGTGCTTTCAATATTACGTAAAAACGGCACCAACGCAGTCTACAGTTGCAACGAACAAATCAGTTTCTACGTAAATTTCCTCATTTCACAGGTGGTTAAATTAAAATAGACAATACCTCATATATATATACAATTAATCCGTACTTATTATTTACAATAGTTATTTAAGATAGACACTTAATGAAAAAAATAGTAAGAAATTATTTCGACTAATTGGAAAATCCTAAAATATGTTAAAATTTGTGGTTTAAGATCGTGCAATTCGCAAATATAAACTCTCATATATCATTCGTTTCTCAACGAATTGATCGTAATTAACAGAAACTCCGATTGATCTTTTCCCAGAACGCATAGTCTCGCATGAATTTCAAAGAACAATCGTATTGACACTTGATCTAAAGTATGATAAGAATAATTCTCTTCTTCGTCATTACCATTCAATCATTTTATTTAGTATATAACCTGATTACAATACAAAATGATATAAACTATCTTTAAAATATATGAGAAATAGGTACTGTTGCATCGTTACGCTCGCATATGCGTGTATTGTCTTGCCATGCAACACTCGCCATTCTGTCGTTAAACGAATTACTCGTGAAAGCGATTACGCATGGAACAGCACGACATTGCTTGACACGTCGTCGTCTATGCGATACAGCACTACCAGTGGAATGTAATATCGAAATATTCCACGTCGAACTCATTAATTCCAGAAAAAAAAGACACCAATATATTTAGAGTAATATGACAGAAGATAGAAAATTTATACGGTACATGGAATGTTTTCACCACATGCTACAAACTTGCCATGAGAAAATACTTATATAGGATTAAAGATTGTTGGAAAGATGAAAAAATATGGATACTTTGTGGCTCACCGTTGAAGATCAGTGTTAAGCTGTTTCTTGATTTTTTTTTCACGTATGAACACACAATACGCTTTATTTAGAGAATTATAACTTTACAAGAAAAAAACAGTAAAGTGACAGTAAGACATGAACGTGAGCAAAGGAACAGACAAGACAGCCTCGCGAACGGCCATCTTTGCACATGTGGGCAGGGGCCGAAGCAGTGCTGCTATCTGTGGTCCCGCGAGTGCATTGATTGGCATAAAAGGGGGGCGAGGCCGGGAGTCTGTCATCAGAGTAACCACATATCACGAAAATTACAGGTATCGAACTTCCAACTTATTATCTTATTTTCTTCTAAAAATGACATATCAAATGCAATTCGAACTATCAAAACGAAATTCGCGAATCTTTCTATATAAACACGACGAAAAGTGAAATTTATCTTTAATGCGCTAAGTTTCTTGTACTGTACGAAAGAAAAGTTTGTAATTTTGAATCCTGTAGAAGTTGAAGACTTTAATTTACACTACATGAGAATCTACATTGAAATAATGGCTCCGAAGAATATCTTGTTTCATATCAGCTGGAAATACCATCAATTAATCATGTCCACTTGTAGTGATTAATAATAAGGAAATCTGTCTGCTTTATTAATTTTATGTTAAAGTTTGAAATAAAAATCTTTTTACTGTATAGGGACTATTTTCTTACGATAATGCTCCAATCTCCTAATGTATAGGATATGATAACAGTATTTAGTCACAGAAGTTTGAGTAATTGTATGCTGATAATATGAAAAGCCGACCTCTGGAAGCGCGGTACAGAATACAACCGTATCTGAAGGAATACGTCATTTCCGGTGCCGCATGACGTAGTGGTGCAATACAGTTCCCGGCCCTTTTCCCCACCATTGCTGCTGCCACTACCCAATACTATTGCTACTACTATTACTGCTGCCACTACCCACTACCATTGCTGTTACTAATAAATTGCTGCTACTACTACTATTACTACTGCTACCACCATGAACATCTCCCTCTTTCGCGACCATCTTACAAATAAATCTGTCACATAATACGAAAGCAACAAGTAAAATGACACTCCACTAATATTTATGTTGGATGGAGATTAAATAAATAGCTATAAGTACTTTTGTTTCGATGGTAATTAAGAAAATCCCACAGTAGACGTGAAGAGTTAGGGTACATGAAACTAATAGTGAGGTTAGGAGGACTATGTGCGAGCCACGTGGCATCGTGTTCGTACTTATATCGCTCAACCGATAACCGTGGAAATATGATTCTCTAGTATTATAATAAGACTGTTTAGAATATAGATAACCAACATTATTTCCGGTTGTGCATAGTTACCTTCCATTCGTAATATTACCATTTCAATGTTCGAAAAATTAAATGAATAATTTATGAATACAAATATGTAAATACTTGCACAGTGATTAACAAATGCTAGAGAATCTTGGAAACCTGACGGAGAAATTTATACGCGAACTAATATTTATGAAAAATACGAAGCGTATCGTGGTTTGGAATTTCACTCGATAATCGATATCGAACTCCAAAATGGAGACGTATCTGGACGGCAATTGAGAATACTTTGAGATATGCGAAAAATCACGTAATGTTCCCTGCGGGGAATCACAAAATCATGAATCCAGAGTAATTATTATCAATGTGGTACCAACACTATACTTCTAAATGCAAGCTAAATAAATATCTTTTAAATAGTTCTCTTAAAAAAGAAATGAAGTAAGTTTCTCTTATTTTTCAACAGACACGGAGTTATCTGAAAAGAGAAAATTAAATCTACTTTGTTTATGCTGCAGATCATGCGCAGTAACGTTCACGGTTGCCTACACTGCTACACGATCATATCCGCAATTAGTATATCCTTATACCAACTGCTAAACGGTGATACTGATCATCGTAAATTATTTGCTATATACTGCAACCACAAAATGGAAAGAACGTAAAAAACAATAATTTTTCTCGCTACACACATTGATTGTATGACATTGAAGCAGCGTGAAATATATCTTAAATCAATCTGTTGAACGTAATGATAAATTGCTTAAGAATTAACGTAACATCACCTGAAACTCAATTTATATGTTTCCAACGAATTGACAACATAATAGATTACTGATCATTAGACTTTGAAAATGTTTGTAATTTGTACAGTTTCTTATCCTATTTTCCATAATAAAAATGACGGAAGGATTGACATCACCCTGATGAAATGTATCACGTAAGAAGAAAGGATCGAACGTACCTTCACAACCGTACAAGGTGAAAAGCATTTTATCGATTGACCTATATCGTGAATTGTCTAGAATACCGCCCAGGGGCGCTAAGGAGTAACCTAAGTAGAAAACTATTTGACATATCAATATCAAAAGTTAATCTAAATAATAATTATTCTTACAATAAGTCCTAAACTTCGATGGACTTCAATAGAAATCATGAAACATCGAGAAAGGTATTCTCAAAAATAATAACAGGTACAATACAAATAAATCGTACTGATTTAAATGAATCGATGGACTTAATTAAATGTAAACGCTTTACTTATCAGGTCTCTTCGTGCAGCTACAGATAGAGACATACTGTTCGACTTATACGAGGTAGGGATTACAGGGTTGCTTCGGATTAAATTGAACTACCTTCGGTATGCCCGAAAATAACGGGATTTGTATATATCCTTCGTGTATCTACAAGCTGATAACACAAATACGTGCAGCTATATTTATACTAGCTTATAGTAAAAGATTTCGAGACCGAGGTAAGAAAAAAAATGTTTCCTTTCCGATTAACGATACAGATTGCATTCAATGGAGTCAAGGTTAGGTCGATGCGAAAGTCAATGTTAATGTGTAATTATTACTTGTGAAAATATATATTTAATAGACGAAGGGGTTAACGTATGGAATGAGACAGCAAGGGAAATATAAAGGGTACCGTAGGAGCAAAACATATAATGCTTCCATTGGTCACGATTTCTTATGTCCATGATGGAGCAAATAAAGAAAAAGCGATTTGATACATCATACTAGCAATACATGCAGAAATGATATGAAAAGAAATTTAAAGGGTGTCATATTGTACATAATGAAGAATTGTGCAAAATTATAAATACGTGTTCCTAAATAATAGATTCTTTTTGATAGTCACTTTAATTAATAGACTAAATATTATGTATTTTGATGCTACATTTAAGACGACTGTATTGCCATTTTATATTTCCAATAAATGTGAAATATTAGAGTAGCTTTTAACACGACTGTTTAGTTGTACAATGTTTATTAAATTTCGAAATGCTGCATGATAGTTTATTGTACTGATTATTGAATAGACTTACGCTATTAAAATTATGGTAAAATTACGGATATTTGCCAATTTTGATAGCTTAATATGTTTTATGAATCCACATACGAAAAATATTGAAATTTCGAATTTCTTTTCAGAGATAACTTCTTCCAGAAACATGCGAAACAATCAAATCATGAAACATATCAAATAAATGCCGAGCTTGAATTTACAATTACGTAAAAGTAATTAAAATCCACTGGGAAACAGGAGGTTCAATTAAAAATTTCTTTCATTTGCCGCTCAACATCACATTAACATTGAATCACGGAACAAACAAATATGTAACGTAATATATTTAATTACCTATTTGTAGCACATGGATCCTTAACACATTAAAATACTCAATTATGTCGGACTGATTTAACAAATACCGACAAAAAAAAATTTCATTTTAAAAATACTCAATTCCCGGCACGAAAAGTTCATTTTTTAAACTGTCCATTCCACAAGTTACCTAAATTTCAACACTGTCACCGATGACTCAAAATGAATTCAATCCTTTAGACACTGACCCTTGTGTCATTACCGTTGCACTAGATATGCATTCCTTGTTTACATCGAAAGTGATATACCTCATAACTAAATATATCATTAACTGTCAAATTCTCGCTTGAATTTTCATAAACTTTTCTATTTTCTTTTTTCGACCCCCTCTCTCTCTCTTTACGCACACATACGCGCACGCACGCGCGGAATCATTTACTTACTGGCGTTCGCAGCGACGACCCGATATTGCGGCGGTGCTTGCTGATGCTGAGACTGTTGCTGTTGTTGCTGCTGGTGACTCAAATGGTTAATGTTGACAGTCAGTTGATGATGGCTCAGCTGATGATTCAAATGAGGACTCGGCGAGGGTGGCGGTTGATGGGCAGGATGCACGTGGTGATTGTGACTTGGCTGAGGATTATGGGGATGGGGAGCCGATAGGGGATGGTGATGGGGACCTCCACAGTGCGGTAGCAGACAGTGCATAGGTCCTACACTTACGGCAACACCCACTGCGCCCTCCTTCGAGACGCCATATCTTGAAACCATTCTTCCTGCCGATGGTTTTTCTTCTCGCCCAGTTTCAGTGACAAGCCTTGGTTGAAGCAGTTGGTTAAAGGCCGATAGAGAAGCTGCGTCGATAGCTTCGAGGATATTATTTCAAAGAATGGACATACATTTATGTGTGTGTGTGTGTGTGTACATATTTTATATATCGAGTCTCAAAGGATTCATTATTCGAGGGTAAACGTTACAAACGAACGTCGTATACGTGAACATCTATGTACTTCACTGGGGATGGGGGGTTGCGATAGAATTTATTTTTTGCTTCCACTTTATCTTTGTTTTGTTCTTTTTCCCTTAAATTGCTGTCCGATTTTCAAGCATTTCGTAATATTATGGTAAAAATATATTGTTTTGACGAGTTCGAAGTTATTGACAGCATTAATGGATTTAGAAATTCAACAACGGTGCCAAGTGTTTAAGGGGCTCATCGATATTTAACCAACGCTACCTTGGTTGTCCACGGGCTTCTCAATCGACAATGCTGCACCATGATGTCATCATCGTCTGCTCGATTGGCATTGCAACAAAGAACGTTATAATGAGGATTCCTCTATCATAATAGTTGATTACATCCAATCTTCAAGTTGTAAGATTATTTTCATGATATTTCACAGTTCCAGTGAATCTTTCGTTTCGATCGTTTCGTTTCCTGTTTCTTTATCGTCTACCTTTCGATTTCATGTACAATGCACGTTTGTTGAATTGATTTCCTTACTGTGATATCTTGTTACTTCGTTTTGTGCTTCTTTCATTAATCCAGAACGTCGTGTGAATGTCGTAAAACATTTTTTCTTCTTGTATAGCTGCCAATGGGCTTTCGAGACTTGCCGAAATATTCGTTACAAATCCCAATAAAAATTTGAACGAAGATAACTTGACAAACGTTAATAGAACAATCGGTTGAGAGTCATTGAAATTTCCTGCCTCAATCGCATTTTGTACACAAAGTGTCTGTACACGTGATAAAACGAAAACATTTTCACGGAGCACGTTTAAAACCGAGTCACTCTCTCATTAATTACACTAGGAACACAATGTTTCACTTTACGTTTAATTCCCGTGTCGGAAATACCGCATCACCATATTGCTTTCGTCCGATACACGCGATTCGTTTAAACGCAATACACCCGTACACAACTGTCAAAACTTATCACCGCGGAGATGCATGAAGGTAGGAGACACGCTGAAATGGACGGACTATCGTACCTCGTCCATGCTGAAATCGATATTTAAGGCTCGACCGGCGTCTCCCTCTTTGCACCGCCCACTCTCGCCACGGAAAGCTTTCTGTTTTCACAGCACATACAGGTTATGTCTGCCACGGTTTAACTACTAAACAAATTCTATACCACGTATATTCATTTTTACGATAGTTTCTTACAATTTTCCTTCGGAGCACAAGTTTTACTGTTGGATCTCTACGAGCACACTCGGAAGCGATGCTCGGAGGTATTCGGCCGCGTGCCGAAAAGTACCGAGCTGCGTTCTATGTATGTTCCCTTCGTATCGGGGTTTACGAACGCGAGAAGAATTAATGCGCCAAAATAACGACTAAACGTAGAATATCGGCGATTCAAACAATATTTCGGAACACACACGTTACGTATTTCAACATTATATGTTCTATTTCATATGAATGGTAATTCCGTTTGGTAAAACGATGAAACGGAAACGGCGTCAAGTCGTCTCTCGGTTGCGGGCTAAAGATTATCTTATGAGCACTACGTGGTTGCCCACGATATTTCTTCTTTTCACGTTTCACTATATTACGAATAAACTCGTACATGTGCTTGATATATACGCTACTATCTTTGTATTATATTAATTCAGACAAGAGATATATGTAAATCGACGAAGGCGTGAAGATGAGCGTACCCTTTTGCAAGGGACGCAGCGTAGACTGATGCAGGCCAGTCCTTCTCGCACGACCTACGAATTGCGACCCGTGGCCCCCTACCCGTTCCAGTCTGCAACTAAGGAGGAACAGGACTGTGCATTGATCTCAGACGTACCCCCCGCTTTTCACTCCAATCAAATATTTCAATGATTTAATAACTCAAATATTTTTCTCATCATCATTAAAATTGAATTTCATCGTTCATTTTATTATAATACAATGCATTCCAAATAATATATTAAGGATATTGAATTTCTTCAAGAATTCGTTAAAAATGATTTGTTCGTTATTGTAACTATACAATTTTCAATACATATTAGTGTATTACAAAATACAGTATAGTGTATACAAAATAATGAAAATATACTTTTATCTGTTACATTTGGATTTGAAACGATCGGAGATAAGATGTACAAACCACAGATACGAATTAGGAATACGATCCTGAAAAGTAGTCAAACGCCAAACCTACACATAAGAAGGCGAAGTACTGCCGCGTGCGCAGGCCAGTGAACAAGAGTGCACGGCCCTGCGCATGCGTAATGGACATCGACACACAGCAGACCCTTCAACTCGCGTGAATGCAGTAGGCGCAGCCCCATGGTACTTGAGGGTAAGGTAACATGCAGCCTTGTGCATGCGCGTGTACAACCCATTCGAAGTAACTTTGTCACGCCCGTTCATTTCCACAAACTATCGTTACGCAGTACAGACGAAGTGTATACCGATACACTATTTGAAAATTAATGTGGTGTTTAAATGTATGCTTTACATGCGATATATAGTGATACAATAGAAAAGAATTTGTAATTTCATTCGATATTTTCAAATTTGAATTCAAATAAATTCACCTACTTTCTTAGTTTCGTCGATCTACTTATCTCGAATAAGTTTCCAATTCGTTTATAAGAGAATGTGAAAATTTTAAGTGGAGAATTCAACGCTAGAACAATTGGTGTTAAATCATCATATTTCAATAGGTCAAATAAATATTTTAGGAAAAGAGTAATTCGAAAGGTGAAAAAGTTAATTAATTCGTTAATTTATATTTTATTAGAAATAATACCATTTTAATTACCGAAATAAAAATATCCGAAATTAGGAATAGTTTGTTATTACAATTATGTATTGAAAGAGAACGAGATGCGACCATGTGATAAAGTTTGATGTAGTATACACTAAATATAATCAACAATATGATTGTAATGTAAATAGAAGCATTGCCATTGATTTTACTAGCTGAAACAAGAGATTCTCGACTTTGATGTCTTACGTATTAGACATCGTTGTATAATGAACATTTATTGTTGTTGTTTGTGTGTATGTTCGTTAAGTTTAGTGAAGAAAAATCCGTAGGTAATAATACGTATACATAGTTAGAGGTGCGCATATAGACAATTATACAGTATAGACATACATACGTATTTTATATTAAAATTTCAATAGCATAATTGAACTTTAAATCCACGTTAAAGTAGAATAAATAGTAAGAGTACTTTCTGTTAAGAACTTAATTGTTCGAGACTGAGGTAGAAGTAACTGTATTCTAATCAGGCGCCAATGTGCTGCGTATGAATGAAAGCGCAATGGCGTAGATGTAAAAATAGTGATATCACAATACAATGACTTTCTGCCTTCATACCTAATAATGTCAACTCAATTACAACTTTATCCAGAATAATTCGAAGTATATCGCGAGAAGTCTATCAAAAACGTAACGTCTTTTTGGAAACTGCCATTCATGATTAACCCCTTCTCGTACAGTAACGGAGTGACACGCGTGAAGCGATAAATGGATTAGTCGATTTTGAAGTGCTTCAGAAATTATTACATTAAAAATATCAGTGGATCACAATAAAATAAAATTAATTTCATGATATTCAATATTGCAATAAGTCATATACGATATCCAAAATTAGGGATAGATTTTTATTTCCGCAATTAATTCAGAGTTATTGCGCATTCAGTGAGAAAGAAAAATTGTACGTCAAGGACTTCATCTTTTACGAATTAACGAATACCTTAAAAATAAAGACATATTCGAGACACGACCATTTTGTAAATTTCAAGTACACGTACTATTATTAGAAACAATGTATAATCAGTTAAAATGAAATTCAATATAACGTCAAAATGAACGAATATACGTATAAGGATGCAAGTAGTTTCCTTTATCATTGCATAAACAGAGACAAATTATCTCCACGCGTGCACATGTGCAACGTGTGACAATCAAGAGAGCAAATGAACAAAGGAAGGAAAGAACGGGGAAGCACGAAGATGCACGAACGTGAGCGTGCGTGGGCGAAGGTGTACGAACGCGTGGGCAAAGAAGCACGAGAGGCGTGTTTGGCTTCGTCGAGACAAGGAACAAGATTCGCGAATCGCGTGTATAGGTTAGGTGG
This sequence comes from Cerceris rybyensis, assembly GCA_910591515.1. Classification (NCBI taxonomy): domain Eukaryota; kingdom Metazoa; phylum Arthropoda; class Insecta; order Hymenoptera; family Crabronidae; genus Cerceris; species Cerceris rybyensis. The sequence continues at coordinate 12,055,306 of OU342793.1, forward strand.
GTAACCTAGTTTCACCGGTGCACCAGGCCAGGCTGCAGTACCGCCGTCGGCCGATCGATACCTATATGCACCCAGCATTGCCCACAGCCTAGATTCACTCGTCTAGGATAAGTGCGAGAAGGGGCTGCATGACCTACATATCTTAGAAATACTACAAAAAATGTGACTAGTGAATGGACTTTGAGCTTACTTGTCAACGATAACAGTGTAAATGAAAAAATGTTCAGTCGCATTCAGAATTTATCAATCATTCTTGATGATTTTGAATGCCACAAAAGACATCCCCTAGAAATGTATACGAGACGCTCAAAATACGAATAGTAAGCGAAAGTGTTGTTAGTACACTTTGAAGAAACAGAGGTTCTGCAGATTCTGTAAAACTATGTAAATTTGTTGTTTAAAATAAGTAATGAAACATTGATTGTCAGGACGTATGAAATTATCTATACTGGGTATAAAAATCATCGAAAGGGAGGTGAAACATTACATTAATATTGAATATTAATCCCTTATCTCACCATTTCTTTTGTGACCCAATACGCAATAACTCAGAATTAATTATTAGCATAATAAAAATCACTTATACCCGATATACCATATAATCTAACGCCATATAGATATATCTTATTACTTAATACTGATATTTTCAATTTAACAGTTTTTAAAAAACTTCAAAATTTCCTATTCCATTCACCGCATTACGATCACCACTCGTCATTGTAATGCAAGGGGTTAAAAATTAATTACAAATTTTTTAACAAAAGTAATTATAATTGCCAAAAGTTACTTAACAAAGGAGAAAAAAAAATCACAACTAGCTTACATTCCATTCAAAATCTTTTAAAGCAATACATCTATGAATAATAACCGCATTTTTAGGATATACGATGAAATTATTCCGATTATTACTGCGTATGTGCCTCACGCTTACTACGTAGTACGCAACACATTCATCTTACACCTAAGTTTGGCATTTGTATTCAACCGAGAGATGGAGCCTACACCGAGGACGTAAGGGGAGACCGTCTAGCCGTCTAGATAGGGGAAAAACCAATGATTTCGGGAATGGAGGTACGCTTCGGCGTCAAGACGTATAAAATATCTGCGGTACGGTATGAAAAGGGGGGCAAGGGGAGGTGAACCGGTAACCTCAGGCAACTTTGGGTTGTTGGGTTCAAGCATTTTAGCCAGACGAGACGTAGTAGTTCAAAGTCCCCTCACAAAAAAACATCCACTGACTCATCAACAGCCAATGGAATTCGATTTAGCCCATAGCCTAAATATGTCTTATTTGTGAAATGATTCATGATTATAGTTACAAATGGAGAAGATTTATCCAATTTTTGGAAAATCTATGTATAAACAAATGAACTCTTCGAAGAACTATATGTTCTTACTAAAAGTTCGGGAAATGATACTTCTAAAAGATGCCATATTTCACAAGGATATGATTTAACGCTTTGCACTGCGAGTAATTTTTACTGTGAACTACTAGCTACTCCAGGATTATTTACAGAATATGAGTGCACATCTGTGGGAAATTGAAAATCTTACTCTGTCATTAAAAAAGAAGCGTGTACGTTTTAAAATTATGATCCACAATATACAAAACATAACAATACTCTAGATTTATTTCGACAACAGAATTATCAGCTCCTATTACAATGTCGTTGTTGTGGGCGACAACGGTGTGCAAAGGGTTAATATTATTTAACATTTTGTACTTTTTGTAAACTCTAAATAATACATGAGACCTAGTATATATTAATTTCATCTTTTATATAGTATTCCACTTTTGAGTAATTTGAAAAAAAATATATATATATTGTCAATAGACATATAACTTTCAATTTACATGAAAGTTGTATCATTGAATATCGTTCAATGACAAAAGACTTGACCAAGATAAGATCCCATTTTGTATAACAGAGAAGAAGGTGGTATCCTCTATTCTTAGTTTTCAGCAGCTATTTTTTGCTTGTCGGTATTCATAGAAAATCAGTGCAATACCGTCTCTCCGAAATGATCGTTACTGAGGTGGAGGATGGGAAGAAAATGTACAGAAGGTGCACGCAAGCTATACGAATCGTTTTCCAGGGGTCTTTGAGCCCTCGAGCTGTTGACCTTGGAAAGGTAGCATGAAGACCTCGTGGTGTCGAGCAGTAGTATACTCTTCTCTCTACGTGGGCGTTCAGTAGGAGGTTACAAACCTACGAGAGGAAAGAAGCCGGGCGGAATGGGGAGAGTGTAGAGGGGGTTATCGCGGGGCAACGAATGTCTGGACGGAGACAGCGAGTCTCCGTAAAGGGAGGGTCGATATTTACCGGTCTTATCCCTTCTCCACTGCCGGGCAACGACCTACCACCCTTGCATACCCTCTCACTTCACACTCTTCTACCTTCCACCCTCTGGTTACCCTCATCACCCTTGCGAATAGCTTTTGCGCCTTTGTACTACATAATATTATGTTCTAACCCTGAAACGAACCCTGTGCTGCGTTCTTCGAGACACCAAGAACTATGTCGCAGTCAAGAGGTCTAGCAGTGACTCTTACAAAATGTAAATCTTACTATATATATATATATATCAATTTGTAAATGTCGTCTTTAACCCCTTGCCATACGATTCCTTTTCTGACTGTCTCCGTAATAATTCAGAATTAAATTGTAATAACTCAGAATTGAATTAACGTAATATTAATATGGCAGAAATAATTTTATCGTGTTGTGTCTCGCTGATATTTTCAATTTGATAGATTTTACAAAACTTGAGAATTTCCTATCCAATTTACTGTATCCAGAGTATTACTCGTTTTTGTACGTCAAGGTGTTAATCTAATAGTAATAATAATTCTTGGATGTTAGTAGATTGAAATAAATTAAGGCGTAGTGGTAAAGGAGGATATAGAATTGCAAGAAGAATAAACATTATTACATATAATGGGAAAGTGGTGATAGAATTAAATTATGAGGAGACCTAACTTTATCATATATTTTACGTCGTAAAAGTGCTACGAGTATCGTCTGTAATGTGAAGTAAAATTATACAATTATTTTAAAAAAAACTTTGGTAACTAATTAATGCAATACTGATGTGAATAAAATTGTAGGGAAAATCCTTCGCAGAATATGGCGCGGTATGTTAGAAGAATTGAAACATAAAACGTAGTGCCACCTATGTACGAACCAACGGTGCGTTGCATGTGTTCACCTCCGTCGGTAAATCGATATGAAACTGATAAATTGATATCGAAAGTGAAACAGTGAATAAATTTCAAAAATTAGGAAAAAAAGTATTCTTAAAATGATTTTCATATTCTTTTTGTTATTTTATCATTGTAATAAGAATTGTATATGGTATAGAAACGAAAGAAAATCTATGTTTTACATAAACATTTGTGACTATACATATCAATAAATATAAATTATGTTGACTATATAATATATATATATATATTATATAAATTAAACGCTCTTTATTAAGGCTGCTGAGTAAATCATTATTTTAAACTATTCAACAGTTTTTTAAAATTACGTAGCAATATAATTTCCTGTTCCTATCTTTAAGTATTACCGTGCAAAATTGGGATGTAATTTCGTTAAATGTACGAAAGAATGTAGAACATGTTTCAGTTTGAAAAGTCTCTCAACCCTACCGTATACATACAGTTAAACTTTTAGCACATTCTACTGTTTAATTGAAGAAAATTGGTAAATGGTATGTTAACATTGCAGAAAATCATACATGATTTCCAACTTTGCTGATAAAGATTGCAAATAACCTACACCTACCATGAAGAAGCTTACACGGAAAGAGGCCAAAGCGGAAGCAGCAATTGTATTGACTGACCTGATAACATCCGGTCCGCATTAGCGCATGGTCACAAACCATGTGCTGTTTCGCTCATGTCGTACGTGTTAAAAAAGTTAAATAGAATTTAACAACGTATGCATATATCGTAGTATTGGACGATTTATCAACATATGTAGATAACAACGCTAAACCAGTCTTTTAGAACGAAACTGAATCTTTTTTACAACTAATACAACGATTTCAATTTTGAACATGTCGTTTTCGTGGGGAAGCCATTATTCTTTACTTTTATATTAATTATAACGATGAAGATAATCATATTATTCACTTAATATAAATCAGTCTTTTAAAATTAAATTGAATCTTTTTAAGACAGAAATAACGATTTCGATTTTGAACACAACGTTTTCGCGGGCAAACTTCTATACTTTTATATTATTTATATATCAATGATGGTAATTATATTATTTATTTAATAATGACACTGGTATTATTAATGTGTATGATGTTAATAGGAAAAAATTAGAATATACGCTTTTAATACCAACTTGTGATTTAATTAATGATTTGGATAAAATGCTATAGAGTTAATGTTTGAAGGCAAGGAACTCACAACAAAATCAGACTTCTACTTAATATATTCGTCAATAGTGAATATCACGATAGTTTGTATTGTACTTCATATTTACAACAGTGTACGTCTATCAACCGTAATAGCATAAATCATTCGAAAATATTCTATTCACTTGTTCCATTTTGCATCGTGTATATATTCTGTAAATGACTTGATAACGTTCATCATATGTATTAGTACGTTAAACTGAAAAACATTGCAAAAATCAAACATCTTACAGTATCCCGAACCTCTAAAGATCACACTTTTAATGTGTACCAGAGAAAATAAGTGCACAGTAGAAAATAAACTCTTTTGACTCTCATAGCGTGAAAAGTAGTTAACAAAACATTCTTTGGTAATATGATAATCAAATTTCCCCCTCTCGCTTTAATTAATGTTATTTGTAACCTATTATACTACATCTCAACGAAATTAAATAATGATGCAAGATATTAAACAGAAATCAATTATTACGTAGTATTTGGAAACGGAGATTGGGTGAAACTTCACACGGTAGGACGTATAAGGGTTAATACGTCCGCGGACGTGAATATTATAGCATTCAAATTTCAAAATGATTTATAATTCATTTATAATTCATTTAACTTTATACAACCTTAATTTTTTGTAATTATTATGAATATTAAAATAATGGTCGGGTCCGATGCACTTGGGAGAATTGCTAATATCTCAGTTGTTACATTACTTGAATGATTAAAATAATAGTCAACTGATTCCTCAAACATTTTCATATTATGTTATCTTTCCTCTGTGAATTTCAAAAATTTCTTATGCCAGCATCTTGAACAATACTTCGCTGTCTATTTTTGCAGTTCATTGAAATTTGTATTCTCTACAACCGTGTTAAATTTCAGCTTCGGTGATCTTTTCGTATTGTTATGCCAATGATGTCCAGACTTAAGTGATTCATAGACTAAACAACCACTGCCAATAGTTCTATGCTAAAGCTTCATTAATCCTATGTTCGTAATGAGTACAACTACTTTGAGTCAAAGGGATGGCAGTCTGATATCGGTTCCCACGTGATAATAAAACGGAATTCTTGAGGTGAGTAATCGCGCCAGACTGTCTGAAATGTCGACTCACTTTAAGCAATGGTAGAGTATTGGCCATGACGCGGCAATAAAATGCTTTAACGACCGTGGCGGCGTGTGCGACGTCTAATCCCAATTTTTAAGAGAAAGCTACTTTGACCAGACGAAAGAGTCATAGAAATACTCATTCTAGGTAATATAATGGCGAGAACAGGGATTCATTTGTTTACGGAGATTAATAACGGAAAATCCGACAGAATAATGATTAATTTATGTAAAGTGTCAAGAAATATTTCTAATCACCGATGTACGTTGTGACACTAAAAATAAACCAAGTACAAATTCGGTTTTATTCACTGGAACTGTGGTGGGTAAACAATGACCCGTCATAGATTATAACACGTTGAACACCACCGGCATTTCGCTAGATGCATAATTTCTATTGACGCGAAAACTTTTCTATTAAAATCACATCTTTAGAAAGCAGAAACTTTAACGATCGATAGTTATTCAGCAGGCCTTTATCTTTTTAAACGCCAATATTGAGATGTTTAGTGTATTCGAAAATTCACAAATATTGCAATTTAAGAGTTATGTGAAATTTCATTGAATTCAATAACCTGTTAAAGTATTAGTATAGAAATTTAACACTAGATCTACCGACGATTAAATCAATGTACTTAAGATTAGCAAATAAATCTGCCCGAAACAAATAAACAAGAGGGCAAAAAACTTGATCGATTGAGTCGCTCACTGTCTTCAAGTTAGACGTAGAAGTTCGTTTTTTGGCATGCGCACAATTTTCCATAGAAATTAATGCATTTAGTCTGTTAGCCTACAACAACGTGTGACAATTTTCTATGCTAGGCTTGGCAACTTTCAATTTTCATACAACTTATGAAATTGAAAATATCAATGATACGCGGCACGATTAAATTGTTTCTATAATATTAGTATTAGATGAAATTGTGCGATATATCAAGACTCGCTGATCAATTTTTACTTTAGCAATTTATTAGGTCGTTAAGAATGAAACTTGTAGTTTACAGAGCAAACTTTGCCTATTTTTCTACAAATTTCATGATAATTTTAATTCATTGTGGAAGCAGTAAAAACAGAAGTCGTAAGGCAAAGGGTTAACACTAGGTTCTCCGGACAATATATATATTCTATTCACTTAAAATAGACAGCGAAGTATTATTCAAGATGCTGGCATAAGAAATTTATGAAATTCACGGAGGAAAGATAACATAATATGAAAATATTTGAGGAATTAATTGACCATTATTTTAATATTCATAATACATACAAAAAATTAAGATTGTATAAAATTAAATGAATTATTTTGATTCATTTTGAATTTCTTAAGGAAAATTGTAGAAACTGTTTACATATTTCTGTGTCACTTGTACTGATTGTGAGTTTTATCTCTTCAACGAGACAAATATATGTATATCGGAAATCACTTTCTTTAAAGTCTTTCAATTTTGAAGTTTTCTGCGTGGTAGGTATACCTATTGACCCGTGTCGACAGAGATAAGCATATTGGAAATGTCAGTAAGTCTAGTGTTAAAGAATTCTTTTGGCCGGCTAAAATTTGTTCTTTTTCTAACCTGCTCTTGAAGAAGTTACCCATCACTGAACTAGAGTGCACCGTTCCGTAACCATCACACCCATGATCGGAATGAAAGTTCCAATTAGAAAAAAAAAATATACAAGTATATATATAAATATTTTAGGGAGAGAATTAAATTTCAAAGAAATATTAAAGAAATCTTAAATACTAATCAACAAAATTGTTAGAGATAATAAATTTAATGAAGCTGCTCGTTTTTCGCGCCGTTAATTACATTAAATAATGTAACCTTTGCCTGGCCTTTTTTTTGGAAGTAGGAAAATTCTAGAATATTTATTGCTAAGATATAGTAAAACCACTTCGTCGAGTACTTTCTTGCTAAGAAAAATAATTTCCATAATTTTCGAACACTTTTTGCGAGCGTAAAGGTAGTTGTTTGATTCCCTTTTTAAAAAAGTCCTTTGATTTTTTGTTGAAAAACGTTTCCAATTACGTTTTCACTTCTCCAATTTTAATTGCTTTTCGGTACCTCTAATATACCTTGAATATAAATAATAAAGTGCTACTTAGCAGACATTTGACGGGATTACATCGAATAACATTTAAATATATTGAACAAGAACTTTGGAAAAGAGAAATCAAGAGGAGAAAGAGACGATTAAATAAGTAATTTAAGTTTTATAAGAGAGAAGTGGAACATTTACTACATGGTTTCCCTATAAAGTTGGAAAGTTCTCATAAAAAATGAAGAACCAGTTATTTTGACTGCCTCGGTAGTTTAGTGTCGAATATATGATTTACTACAAGGAAATAATTATTAAATGTGGACAATATTATTTTGAATAGAAAATTATTAATATATATTAACATGATGTACTTCGAATAAGAGTATTTTTAATATAAAATGTTAATAATTCTTCCATAATTTTCAAAGTGATGAAAAAAAGTAACGATAAAATATCTTTGTAACAAAAACTTTGGACAAATTCATAGAATTTGTAAAGAAAAAATATTTGGATTGTTAACATGGCATATGTGTTTTGGAATAAAAAATTATTCGGCCATGCGTAAAAGTAAACTTTCTACCAGGAACTGTTCGCTACCTGGTTCACCTGAATAACCAGTATCCATGTGCACGTGTTAAATGTCACAATGTACGACTTGCATACAATCAACGAACCGTATTCTATGCGATAGATTTTTGACGTATGAAAAATTATTTACATCACTTTTCAAATCATATATCAACTCCTTAATAATTTTACTGATTTCTGGTAGAAACATATGTTTTGCATTATTTCCCAAATTTTTCATAAATACGTCTAGAAAACGACATATGTTTTGCAGTAGAACTACTAAGCGAATCAAAATAACTGGCTTCTAATTAAAAAAAAGTTTTCGAAGTTCATAGCATGACCGTAGATTACATATTTTACTGCTACTTTATGAAATACAAATTACAGTATGGATCATCTTTTCTATCTGCTGATTTTTCTTTTTCCAAAGTACTTATTTCATATATTCAAACACGATAGATTTATCGCCGATAGTTCTAGTTTAACACTAGATCTATGGCGGCTAAGTCTGATACATTTAACACTAGAACTACCGCCGTCAAATTAACATATTTTAATAAACTAAATGAGCACTTTGAAAAAGGAGGAATCAAGCGGCCGAAAATTTGATCGATTGGGTGATTTACGTTTATTGATATAGATGTAGAATATTTATTCTATGACTCTTATATAAACTCGGAGAATTTTTTGAAAAAATTGTGTACCAGTCATTTTGACTGGTTCGGTAAATAGTTCTAGTGTTAAGTATATTAACCCTGTACCGTCCGGTATTTTTTTAACATTCTACCCCTTCTGACCGACCACTTGGCCACAAATACTTTCTTGATACAGATATCTATTCGAAAATTACAAATTCTCGTCACTGAGTCCCTAACACAGGTAACCGCAATGATAAATGATAATTTATTAATTGGAGTGGGAACTAATTAGTAAGTTAAAAGTTCAAAGGCCTTGGGTCCAAAAAGCCTATTAATAGGCTTCCGGTCGGTAAAGTGTTAAACAAGTACTTTCAAAAAAGATACATCAGGCGGTTAAAAATACGACCAATAAAGTAATTTGTATATTCTAAGATACACGTGAAATTTTTACCGTACTGCTTCTCTATCAACTTGGGAAAATTTTTTGAAAAAGTAGGGACCGTCAATTTGGCGGTTGCCATAGATCTAGTGTTAACCCTTTGAGGACTACGAATGCATGTTGAATAATTGAAATATAATTATACAAGTAGTAATTTATAATTTCTACATATTAATACTCCGACTTTCTGATAATCTGAATCGATAAAATTTGAATCGCCAAATAAGCGATCATCCTTCAATGATCAAAAATCCCTCCGTCCGCAGAGGGTTAAATCCATTATTTAAAATTATGTTTTTATCATTTGTAATATGCCATCGTATAACTGATTTTCAGATACCACAAAAAAAATAAATGGGCTATACAGAATTAACATTCCAGAGAACTATAAGACGAACTATGATTATTTTATACGAAGTTACAGTTATGGAGAAAGGGAAGAGTTCACGTAAAATCGAGAAACAAGATCGATAAATTTTTTCCACCTATATTTAAGACGTTCGAATGTAAATTACGTTTTCCAATTTCTATGATCGTGATCTTCTATCGGAGAATAAAAAATGAAATTAGATTGCAAGAGCGGATGTTCGCGTTTTGGCTCATAGATTTGTACTGCATTGCCGGCAAGGCCGAGCAAATGGTATTAGTCCTACATTCGGCTCCATCCTCATAGATAAACTCGATCATAATAGAGAAAATCACTGTGCTCTTTAACCCTTTCACCTCAAATTAACATGTTGAACACCATATGTATTTCGCTACTTTCATCATTTTTACCGAACTGTAGATTGTTTTATTAACACTAGATTTACGGAGCCAATCTGGCTCATTCCAAATTTGATTACTATATATATAATATATTGGTTGGTTAATTTTTTTTAATAATGAATCTTTCATTTAAGTTGATTTGAAATTATTTTCTTTGCAAAACATTTCGGTTTTCTTGTATGAGTCAAATTGGCTCACTTTAGAAAAATAGGTATATCAACATCCGTAAATCTAGTGTTAAAATCATCTTTGTACGATAAGAACGTAGAAGGTAGAAATAATTTTGAGCTCTGCTGTACTTTACTTTCTAACAGGGACATTTAAATATTGAATATTATCAAATCCATGAATGTTGTAATTTATAAATCATAAAGAATTCCATCAAAATCAATACCGATTGAATGATCTCCATGGCATTCAATATGTTAACACTAGATTTACGGATATTGATATACCTATTTTTCTGAAGTGAGCCAATTTAACTCATACAAGAAAATTGAAGTTTTTTTGCAAAGGAAATAGTTTCAAATCAATTTAAATCAATGATTTATTATTAAAAAATTACCTAACTAACACATTATATATATATTGTATGGGATCAGAAACAAGTCACTTGAGGGGAAATCGCACTGCGAGACAAAGAGAGAAAAGAAAAAGCCGTAGAACTGAGTGCGACAGCACGATATCGATCGTGAAAATCGAAACATTGACGTACGCACGATATTTTTATTCCCAGATTGGTAGACACCGATTTTACCTACTTAAATGAATATGAATAACTACGACTATGAATGAAGAGGGCAGCAGACATATAGAATAGAAAGAGATAGGTAGTGCGAAAGCAATCTCCCCTTACGTCCCAAGTGACTTCATTCTGATCCCTTTCTATAATAGTCGAACTTTGAATGAGCCAAATTGGCTCCGTAAATCTAGTGTTAAGCATTTGAAGCTTTAATATTATTTGTTTGCTGCAACAACTTCAAAATAAATTAGGAAATGAATTATTATAATTAGCATCTTCTGTTACTTATTATTTGTAAAAATAAAATCCATCATTTTCAACGTGAAAAAAGAATTCCACCGAAATCAACAGCGCTGGTCATCAGTGATGTCCATGACATTCAACATGTTAAGTATTTGAAACTTTAATATTATTTGTTTGCTGCAGCAGTTTCAAAATAATTCAGGAAATGAATTATTATTATTAGCATTTTCTATCATTTGTTATTTCTAAGAATAGAATCCATCAATTTTAAGGTTTCTTCATTTCCGGATAGCATGTAAGGTAAAAGCACCAGTAGTTGACACTGTACCAGTAATTGACACTTCTTCAAAAAAAATGTAAATAAATAAGAACACCACAAGCTGCAATAAATCAAACCTTATCAGTTTGAATAGTATCATCTTTCACCGGCTTAATTACGAATTATTGTTCATAAACCACCATTGAGAAGTGTCATAGCAAACCGGTTAACCCATTCACTGCCGACTACGAGATATCTCGTGGTTGCACTATAACTTGGAATTAATAATTTAGCAATAACAGCTGAGCGTGTATAGTAATTTTGGATCAAAAATATTCTTCGTATCTTTATAAATGTTAATATTATATTTGTGATTCATTCAATTCATGTTTCGAAGTCTTTCTGTCGTTTTCTCAAATTGTAACATGCAAAGTAATATTTGCTTAATTCGTTCTGGCAGTGAATGGGTTAATGAAACCCGTGCTCGGCTCTTACGATTTTTGGGCGTTTTCTTATATGAATCGTTAAGGACTAGGTTGAAATGTAAGTCTTATAAGTTTGTATTATTTAATCATTGCGGATAAAAAGGCATTTGTTTATGTTGTTTAAATCTTTAAAAAGGGTTTATGTATTAAAATTTGCAACAAAGAATGCTAAAATTACCGAAATTCACCCTGTGTCAACAATTGGAACCTGTAATTGTCTGTTATTCAGTAATTGACATAGGGAAATATGTTGCATTTCCTTACGAAAAAGAGTTGTTCTGCAAGAGATTTCAGTAGTGGCAAAGTGGCCGGAAAAAATGGATAAGCCAGATTATGAATGGGAAGCTGTGGTGTTTCGTATCAACGAAACCATTGAAATGTTACCAGTTACCAAACTAATTGTAAGTTAGATTTTTTAAGGAAGTAACTGCTAATTATTAAATACCTTTTTTGCAAACTTACTCAAGAATAATCTTTTTTAAACATTCAATAAATTCCTGTATTCATATACTACTAAGGCTAGTTCATTAAGTAGTTTTTCTCCCTATGTCAACTATTGAATCAAATTTTACTTTTAGAAAAAAATGAAACAAATTTTGTTTAACAGCCATTAGGAATAAATACTTGTCCGAATATCATAGAAGAATAGTTTGTACAGTGACTACTAATCATAAATTTGCAATGACTTTAACTTAGCTTTTGCTATGTGAATAAATAAGGAAAAAATTCCTTAAACTGTCAACTACTGGTACCTTTACCTTACCGATAAATTGCTAATAATAAAAAATAATTGAAAAAAGGATTCCTTCGAAATCAAAAGCGCTGGTCATCAGTGATGTCCATGACATTCAACGTGTTAAGTATTTGAAGCTTTAATATTATTTGTTTGCTGCAACAGTTTCAAAATAATTCAGGAAATGAATTCTTATAATTAGCATCTTCTGTTATTTGTTATTTCCGAAAATAGAAATAAATTGGAATATTTAATCCAATTAGCGTTTGACATTGCATTAACTTTCAGAATATGTGCATGTAGTAGCGCCTGCAAGACATTGCATTCTACGTTTCTGTATACTTCTTTACCAAGCGATTAAAGTTCTTTTACTAAAATAATCTCATATTTATCCACAATTATTAAGTGAAAGAGGCGATAAACGGATGCTTTTAATTTTTGAGAAATATGACAGATGCAAGGATATAAAACAGCGCCTCTCAAATCACGGATTATCATCTTTGCCGTTTGATCCCTATTTTTTCAAAGTTGTTATTTAATACATTGCATTATAACAGATTTACGTTCGTAAATCTAATGCTAAGAAAGTTTCACGGAATCCTTGTTGGAAAACGCTGTACTGGAGCACTGACGAGCAAATTATTTTAGAAGTGGTCCAGAAAAAAGAAAAATTTTTGAAGGGAACAATATAATTTTGTATAACACTCAATCACTCAGAAACGAAACATTGTTTCTTCAAATGTAAGAATTGAAAGGGGGTTGTTTATCAAAAAATGGTTTGTTAACAGTAGCCTATATATTAACACTTTACCGACCGGTATTTTATTAACATCCTACCCCTTTCTGATCGATTACTTGGTCACAAGTACTTCCTTGATACAAATATCAATTTGAAAATTTCAAATTCTCGCCACTGAGTCCTTAACAGAGGTAACCGCAATGATAAATGATAATTTATTAATTGGAGTGGCAACCAATTAATTAGTTAAAAGTTCAAAGGCGTTGGGTCCGAAAAGCCTATTAATAGGCTTCCAGTCGGTAAAGTGTTAATTTTAGTTAATGTTGAAAGTGTAAAGAGATGAAGAGTGAAACTTCCAAAAATTCCAAATTGACCATTACGCAAAAAATCGTAAAAAAGTTTGAGAATCACTGATATAGAGAATCATTATGGAAATTAAAACATGTATGTATATGTCTGTACTTCTGAAGAAATTTAATTGGATGATCTGCAACATGCGAGTTATTTTGGGCGTTTATATATAAGCCATTTTTTATGCGATATAAGTCCAGTCTTGAAAAAAAAAGTTTAAATCTCTTTCAACTAAGCGTGAATATCTTACTTTCATAGTATAATTAATGAAGTAAAGATGTTTAATTAACGATGTCAAGAGAAGTTTAATTGAATATTAATTCCAATATTATTGAATTACAAGTTTCATATAAAATACTGTGGTACTATTTGCGTAAAACTAGGTTCAACTAATTTACATAAATTAAGCATCGGTTTCTATGCTGTTCTACATTGTTAACTATATAAATACACTATGCTACGTTTCATTTGGATATTATGAGATATAAAAAGTAACGAAAAATGGCGTAAAAAGTGTTGTATTATATATTACAATTTTAACTTACACTTTCCCTCGAATAAAACCGGAAACTGCTAATAAAAAAGTGCGCTGACAGTACATTTGCAGAAGAAATTACTAAGTCGATAAAAATATTTAAAAATAAATGATCTTAACAAGTCCAATATTTTATTTTTAACACGTTTTCTTTAACGCTAAAACTACCAAACAACCCGAGTTAAAATATTGAACCTATTTTCATGGTGTTTACTCCTATTTGAACCTAATATGATACTTTTCAATACTGAAACTGCTAATTTAAACCTATAACACCTTCTCAGTAAAACGATACTCCTATTTTTGTACTTTTAATTCCTAAGTTTTGGGTAATAAAAGGTTCAAATGAGGTTCAATATTTCGACTCGGGAAGTAAAAATAACTGGTTTCCAATTGTTTTTGAAAATTCTCAAAGTTTATAGAGTAGGTTTTCTACGTTGATCTTATAAAACACAGATTAACGAATCAATCATCTTTTCCATCTTTTTATTTCACTCCTTTCAAAGTACTTATTTAATATATTCAAATATAATAAATATAATTAATAATCTCAGCAGTGAAATTGCAATTGAACAAGTTATAAGATAACACTTTCACCGTGCGCTCTTTGCGAGCGATTGTACACAGATACAATAAAATTAACACTTTCTCAGATCATGTGCAATGTCGCTGGGAAAGATTCGTAAATAATCGACTAATAATTTCATTTGAAACTGAAATAAATTAAAAGTTTACATAGAGTTGTTCAAAAGTTCGATATTTTTTATCCTAATGGAAAACGACTTCTACATGGAACCCGGGATCAGAAAGTAGAACGAAAAGTATACGCTGTAGAACATTCAGTTTATCGGGAAATTGGAAATGTTGTATAGCTCGAATCGAAGAATGGTAACCGAAGTAATCAAGGGCAATAAAGAACGCATGGTTTCTTACCGGTATGAGATTTTTTTATAGTATTTAATATTATTGAAACACACGTAACAGCAAAGAATTTGTAATCAGTTGAATGTGTCGTGTTATACAGAGTACCTTACGTAAAATACAAAAAAGTATTTTCTTTAAGATATCAGTGTCAGAGATAAAATCCTTTTTTTTTTCTTATATTTTTGACTTTGATTGGTACAATTATTCAGCCTAGTACTTCCTATTTTATCACAAAATATTAAATAAATATTAAATTGGGATCGGAGGTGACACGAAGGAGAAATTACTAACATGGTCCCACTGATTTTGTTTTTGTTTTTCGATTACGGTCATTCAACTTACAATCACTACTTTCTATTTTAGGTGGTTTGCGAAACACCAAGAATATGATATGTGCAATATTAAATTTGGATAAATTTTCCACAGATGACACGAAGGAAAAGCTAATAACTCGGTCGCTCTGATTTTGTTTTTGTGTTTTTCGATTACGGTCAACCAGCTTAATACTTTCTATTTTAGGTGGTTTGCGAACTACCACCATTATGATATGTGCTATATTAAATTCGGATTAATTTCCCAGAGATGACACAAAGGAGAAATCGAGAACTTGGTCATACTAATGTTGTTTTTGTATTTTTTCCGATTTCGGCCATAAGTATAATATTTTCTATTTTAGGTTTCCGAATCATCACGACTATGATATGTAAAATATTAGATTAAGATAGTAGGGAATATGCATGTATTTGTTTTATATTTTTAATTCACTTTTTACATCGTTATAACATAGTAAAAAAATATAAATACTGTTACAAATGCTCACATTTTTTTTTTAAATAATATTTAAAACATTGCTTAAATTTGAACTGTTTGAACGCCACCATTTTTCGCGGGCTTTGAATGACGTCACAAACCATGTCCAGTGTTTGTTTACTATGAGATTAACAGGTACTTTTGGTTATTTTATACAGATTTTTAGTTTTAATAGCTATTCAGACCATGAAAAAAGCTAAAAAACCGTTTTATAGATATTGTCTTGTATCAATGTGCAAGAAGACTATTATAAGTACACCCGATAAAATGTTTTTTCCTGTTCCAAAAGATGCGAAAACGCGAAAACATCTAAATTAATATCTACTTCTCTATCAAATAGTTGTTTTTTTTTCAAAATTTTACGAAAGATCAATTTGATTTGAGTGAATATTAATAACATTACGTATAATTACTTATAAATTATTATAACAGGAGCAGCAGCTTTAATGTCCGAAGATTATTTATAGGTTATGTTTAAGTAAGTACTGCTGGGTGCAGTTATGAATAAAAACATATATAATAAATTATGATATATCATGTATTATAACAATTAAAAAAAAATTAAACTTCTTTGATCTCAGCGGACGTAAAATGTGGATTTGATGCAAAATATGCTGTCATCATGAATGCATCTATTTTTGGTAGATTTTTCCGATTGTTCTTTGACAAAACCGCTTTCAGTCATCGTCCTAGATGATTTAATGCTACCAGAAATTGCACTAGCTAATGGAAAACACAACAGAAACACAAGTAAAAACAATTTTTCTTTGAAACACAATATAAACAGCAACGACGATATATCCGAAAACGTGGTATGTGACGTCACATTTCGATGCGACCAATAGTGATGCGTTTCGCAAATTTGAATCTCGCTCACTTATTTTGCATTTTTTAATTAATATTTTATGTAATTAAAAACAAACTAAATAAGGAACTAATTGTTTAAATACAATGTTAGGACAATATAGTTTCGGGGGGAAAAAATCAATTAAATTTAAACCAAATGCATATTCCCTATTTCTCCAGAAATAAAATGAAGAAGAAATTGATAACTCGGACCCACTGATTTTGCTTTTATATTTTTTCGATTACGGCCATAAGTAACCGAAAAAAAGCCCACTTCTGACACCATTGTTACGAGTCGACCGTGCATGCCTTGTCCTTTCTGACATAATTAAATAGAACACAATTAAAAAGCGATAACTTTTATTTAAGAGAACACGGACGTCTACCAGGACTACCGACCGTAGAATCCCTACTCTTTTTATTTAACAAACAATTGACATGTCTCGTTACCCAGTAACATTGAATCTACTGGGTGCTTCGTAACAGTATTTTCTATTTTAGATGGTTCCTGAATCATCAAGATTATGGTATGCGAAATATTAAATTCAAATATTACAATTATATAAATATTACAAATATTATATTACAAATCAATTACAAATTTTATTATCTCAACCAGGAATTTAGTTTTATGAACCCCTCACAGGATACACAATTAAAATCGAGCAATGACGTGTACATTCGTCAAACGCAGGGCAACTGTTTCTGTTCTAAATTTTACGAAAAGAAGAAAGCAAAATGTAAAAAAATTACATTTTTAATCCATGAGAGATTGACAATTCAATACTAAAAAGATTACCGCGATAGACTTTGGATTGACGTGTACACACGTCGAACGAAGTTCACTGGTTAAAGAACCTTAATTTTGTAAGTAAAAGGTTCACTAATTACTTCACCTCTATCTATCTGTTACTGCGATTAGAATCTACAATTTTCAAGCTTTGTTTATTTCCGAACAGCATGTACCGATAAATTACTAATAAAAAATAGTTCGTATACACATAATTGCATGTTGCTGTACCAAGTCTTGGAAGATTATAAAAGTAATCTACTACCATTGTTCACGATCAACACTGTGAAAAAATAATAAGAGAACGATTTCACTCCTGTTAACGTTATTAACGAGTTTAGTTTTCATGGAACTTTTGATTCACAGAGACGGAAGGGGTGATCAATTAAAGTCGTCTGCGAAAAGAGATAGTTTTACAAGTCGAGCGGGATGTAACCGTAAACTCGTCGAGAGACGAAGAGATCGTGGCTCTGAACAGGTAAGAAGCGAGCGAAGTACGGTTAGTTTCTTCCCGGATGTTCAATGGCCTCCTTCGTGAACGAGCGGCCTTGTCAGGAATGCACATTTTCAGCCGGTTCTCCATTTACTTTGACTTCGATTCAATCCGATGCACAGGTTACTTGTAACTTTATCAAACCTCTTTTCTCTATGCGTCACGATATTCATTTCATTATTACTATCAGCGTTACTTCTTAAGGTAGTCCTAGGCACTTATCATTTTTCGATAGATTTCTTTAAAATTTCGAAAATATATTCTTCATGATATTTTATAATTATAACCGAAATCTCAACGAGTTCGTCCACACGGTTTATGAATAAATCGTGTTTAAAAATAACATATTTAACATGGGCCTTATGGGAACAAATTTTTGCTGAGTCCGTAAAATCTTTTTTTTATTTTTCTAATGGAAAAACGAGTCGATGGATTCTAATAAAAAATTAGCAATGTATTATTTTATGCTTTTGGAATATTATTGAATTTTTTCATAATTTTTTACTTCATAGTTATAGAGAAAGATGTTTTTTAATGTCTAAAAAGTGAATGAAATGACCTCTGTGAAGTTAGCCCCTGCATTAATTCTTACGCAATTTTTTTCATTTCTAATGAAAAAAGAAACTTTTAGTTCTGAATCCAGCTAGAAAAAAAAAGCTTGCATTGATTCCTGGAGATTTTTTGAGTAGTTATTCGCTTTCGCTAAATCTTTTAGTATCGTCACGCATTACGTTAATCTGATTCGTTTTGTATAGATCTTCCACCGATAATTGGAACGTTTATTTTGAAAGTGATGCAAAAGTCCATTTTCTGTTGTTTCGAGAATATTAAAGGTTAGCATATCTGTCGGTTAAAAAATATTAGTTAATTATGACAAGTCTGATAATGTTTCTATCAATTTATCAATATGTAATTTCACTATACAAATTTTTTTTAGGCGAATTTAACTAAAATAATGTATAATTATGGGTTGCAAATGGACTTACACCACTGTCATAATTAATCAGTTGTAAGAATCATTTAATTTCAATTTTGAAAACTCAAATATCACTTAAAATATATTTCATATTAATCCAATTTGGTTCATAGATAATAACAAGAAATAAAATAGAAATAGTATTTTTTATTTTGAACGTTAATTATATTTATATATTGTTAAACTCAGCATAAGATATTGGTATTATTTATTTATGCTCTTCTTGTGACAATGTTTTGAAATTCTCAGTAACAATAT
Organism: Cerceris rybyensis; assembly: GCA_910591515.1. NCBI lineage: Eukaryota > Metazoa > Arthropoda > Insecta > Hymenoptera > Crabronidae > Cerceris > Cerceris rybyensis. The sequence continues at coordinate 12,074,471 of OU342793.1, forward strand.
TCTCAACTGATGAAGATTCTACCTCTATAATTCTTGTTTCCTTTTTACGTTTCATTAATTTGTTTTTCATAGTGGAATTATATTCATCCTCTGACCCCTTAGATTACTCTTTTGTTTATACTCATGTGTTTTACTTCTGCGAGAATTTATTTAAAATTAAACAGAAATAAATATTTTTAATTGTTATAAAATAATATTATTATAATATAATATTGATTTATTACTTCTTCTTACCTATATCACTATCTGTTTTTAATATGAAATTATTCATTTTTAGAGGAAAATCAAGTAAGTAACCTTAAATTGCAATTTTCGAAATGTTAAATGAAACAAATGTAGCCATCAGTGGTCATCGATCCCGTAACCTGTCTACGAAAATTGGACTTACACCACTTTCATAATCAATGTCTATGCACTTTCTTTTAGCGATGAATTTTAAATTGAACAAAACAATAACATTTTTTAGGATATTAAATATCAACTTGTAATAAATAAAAAGTTTTCACTCAATTAAGTATAAATTGCGTGATTCTTAATTTCTTTTAAATGGACTTATACCACTTTCAAAATAAACGATCCAATTATCACAGATATTTATTGACTGGAGATCATCTTTTTATACTTTCAACAAATTAAACGATAGATACCACCTGCTTTCAGGTAGATTGAAGTACAATATTCTCTGCAAAAGTAGTATTTTTGACGGATTATCCTCGGAAACTAATTGTTTAACCCCAGCCCTACGACTTCTTTTGTGACGGCCTGTGGAATGAGTTAGAATTAAATTGGTAAAAATAAAAATTAATCAGTGACTCTTCATGTGTCACATAATTTAACGTAATATTAATAGCACAGAAATATTATCGTGTCGCGTCTTATTGATGTCTCCAATTTTATAGATTTTCCAAAATTTAAAATTTTCTTATGCCATACACCGAGCAACGAGTGTCACACGTTGTAGCCTAAGGGGTTCATTTTCAGGTAGAGTGGTATAATAAATAAAATATATGTATCTTGAAAAGGCTTGCTATCTTCATACCGGAAAGTATTGTCGTTTTTTCACATTAGATTCAAACAAATAAATTGGTAACAAGTTTTTATTTGTAATGAATAATCTAATCGCTCTTGTTATTAACGAGGGTTGTTCCATCTAGTGTGCAAATTTCCAATGCTGTATGGATTGAAATCATTTGATTATCGAACAAAATGTCTGGAATAACAACATTACTTTTCGGTCCTCCTAGTGCAAATACTGATGAGAGTAACGATAAAATGAATTTTGTTATTAAAATGCCGAGTAACCTGCGTTTTTGATTCGTGGAACTTCTAACTGGAAACAATTTTTTCCAACGATTCAAATTCTGCTGAAAATGCTCATAAACATCGGGTAACTGTATCAAAGTCAAAATGACTGGATTGTAATATTTTACAAAAATTTTCTAAATATTCAGGGAAATCATACAGTAGATACTCCATGTCTATCTGATAAAGCATAATCTTTCTGATAATCACTTTTACACCTTAATTCCTCCTTTTCCAATAAATCTATTTAATATATTTAAATATAATAGATTTAACGCCTGCTGTTCTAACATTAATACGTTCTTCCAGTTTTCATGTAGTACTTGCATCATGCTAAAAAATACTCAGGCTGTCGTTGAAGTTACCCTAATATTGCACAAAAGAACAATAAGTATTGTTTTCTAGACTTCTGTAAACTTGTATACGAAAATAATTTTTGTCGTCGTAGAATCATTATTTTCACAATATGTCTAAACCATTAAATCAGTAAAGTGAAACTTCCCCATTTTGCAAGATCAATATTAAGATAGAAAGCGACTGAAACGTTGAAAATTCTTAGTCAAAATTGATTCCACTTTCATTCGAAGGAAATATGTTTTCGATCCTGAAGGAAATATGAATTTGTACAATTTAATCCACGATTAAAAGTACTTTCCGGTAAAACTCACCTCAATCCTCAATAATCTCTGAGCAAAGCCGGACAAAATGAATTCTTATTAGATATTACATTAGTGGGGCAATTATTCATAAGACTACTTCGAAAGAGTAATGAAACGGAAAGAGAAAGGAAAACCGCGATGGCGGCACGACTCGGTGAAACAACTGGCTAATCCAATCGAGAACGTTATCGAACCTGATTACTGAGATGATTATCGATCGTATGGTAAACCATTTTCTTTCCGGGATAGTAGATGAGATTGAAGAAATCAATATTATGCACAATATTTTCTGCCTATCGATTGATAGTTTCACGAATGATTACGTTGATATATGAAATATGTTTTCCAATCAATTCTCACCGAAATGAGCAAGATTTCATCAAAGAAATATCACCAATAACTTTCTGCTTGAAACGATATGAATAACGTTGAAAAACACTTCTGAGTATGGTGATATCGAAGGAATGCGGCATCACCTGTTTAGACTACGATTCGTGCGACGGCGTTGTTTGTTTTCTTTAGACTTCAACCGCCATGGTCATTTCGCCAAGAACCTATAAGTTTCGGTAGCCAAATCGTCGAGTCTATGGCGCACATATCACATACAAAAACAATTCTAATTTCCTAGAGGAGATTAGAGATTTATGCCTGGACCCACTGATTGTGAGTTCAAACGCCTTTATCTTTAAACACAATAGCTCTTCGCGACAACCCTGTGTATTTTCTTTTACCTTCGACCGCTATGGTAATTTTGCATAGAATTTATAAGTTTCGGTAGATTCCGAATCATCGAGTATATGGCGCACATATCACATAGAAAAAGAATTCTAATTTCCTAGAGGAGATTAGAGATTTATACCTGGACCCACTGATTGTGAGTTCAAACCCCGTTATCTTTAAACACAATAGCTCTTCGCGACAACCCTGTGTATTTTCTTTTACCTTCGACCGCTATGGTAATTTTGCATAGAATTTATAAGTTTCGGTAGATTCCGAATCATCGAGTATATGGCGCACATATCACATAGAAAAAGAATTCTAATTTCCTAGAGGAGATTAGAGATTTATACCTGGACTCACTGATTGTGAGTTCAAACCCCGTTATCTTTAAACACAATAGCTCTTCGCAATAACCCCGTTTGTTTACTTTCGGCTTCAACCGCCATGGTAATTTTGCCTAGAATTTATAAGTTTCGCTGAATTCTGAATCACTGAGTCTATGACACATACATCGAATATGAAAAATCTTAAATTTTCAAGAGTTGATGTATGGCTTGAACCCTAACCCACTGATTGTGAGTCCGAATTTTACTTCCTTACGTGTCATAACTCCTCACAACAATGCAGTTACGTGATACGTGCCGTGAATGCCCAAGTCTTTTAGGGCCCTAGATTAAGAGACCCGTGTGCATATATCCTTGTATGTAGGATACATGCGAAGGCAGTGTGTGGTTTGGTAGATCTCCCTGAACGTGTATGCCCTTGACTCAAAAAGATGAATGTCGCCCGCATCAGTTTTCTATGCCAAATTTAAGTCTATCAGGTCATATTTATCCCATGTACTGTTATTCAGATTAACACGTTCCGTGCCGGGAAACAGACAATGGAATTCTCACTGTCAGACAAAGTAATTTTTAAAAATTTATTGAGACGTCAAATATCAATATCCAAATATTTACATACATTTTTTGATAATTATGGTATTTATACTACTTTCAGAATTGTAAGGAATACGCCAGAAACAAATCCGTAATCGTAACAGAGTGGGCCCATACTCCCCACGTGGTCTGAACGGAAATTGTCCAAAAAGCGGTCCAGCACTGAACTTATTAATAAAATTCGTCATTTTTATACTTCCGGTGTACACTAATATATGTAACAGTAGCCTAATGATTTGAAAATGATCGATTAAATAGTACATTTAAGTACAAAATCTCAAATTTAAATGGCAAGTCGTGAGCACATTTCAGAAAGGGTTTTCTTCAAGAGATCCATCAAATTGTATCCACGAAAAGTAAATTTAACATGATGATACATTTATCATGATTAATTCAACTATTCTTCAATCGAGAATCGTCAACAGACCGTAACAAGCGGTAATCGAAGACGGAAACGCGCGACTCAAAGTGTAAACTCTTTCCACGCGCCGATTGCAGGTCGTTCTGTTAACTTGGTAGAATGTTTACACTATGCCAACGGAATGACGTTGGACCGAAAGCACGAAAATATTATTAAAGAATTTAAACTACGCAGCGCATGCCTCGGAGCGCATACGTATGCGAGGACAAACCAGTGACCTAAAATACGAGCAAGAAGCGATCGAGAGTTAGCTGGGTTTCCAGGTTGCTTCACGGAATGCGTGTCGAGGAAAAGAAACGCAACCATATCGTGAGGCCTGAACTATATTTTCTAAGAATTTTCGAAATATTCGATATGTCTGAAGTTTTTCATCTGGCAAGGAAACCGCCTCAGTCTATGGATGTCTTGTATCTCATGGTAGTACAAAAGTCTTATGCGGTCTTACGATCCTACGGACCTCTTAAACAGTGACTACTATACTTTAAAAGAAACTTGAAGAATTCAGAGAGGTTGTTAATTCGAAAAAACCTAGACTGAGAAACAGAAATCACGAAATACAGAAATTTGTACGCAATAACACCTAAGACCAGTGGTTCCCAACGGGGTCGCTACCGCTCAGCAACTACAAATACAATTCTAGTCCAGTTGAAGCTGAACATGCATCTCAAGGGAAGTATTGAATCCCCTAGCCTTTTAGATACGATACGCCACTATAGTATCCTCCGATGATACCGTCAATTTTAACGATACGTCACTATAGTGGCTTTCGTGGATACCATCAATTTGAATGGTAAGCCACTATAGTTTCCTCCGTGGATACCATCAGTTTGAACGGTGCTCTACTATATGGCTCTTGTAGATACCATCAATTTTAACAGTACGCCACTATAGTATCTTCCGTGGATACCATAAATCTAACCGGTACGCCACTATAGTATCGTCCGTGGATATCGTCAATTTGAACGGTACGTCACTGTAGCGGCTTTCGTGGATACCATCAATTTGAATGGTAAGCCACTACAGAGTCTCCTCCGTGGATATCATCAGTTTGAACGGTGCTCTACTATATGGGTCTTGTAGATACCATCACAATTTTAACAGTACGCCACTATAGTATCCCCCGAGGATACCGCAATTTGAACGATACGTCACTATAGTGACTTTCGTGGATACCATCAACTTGGATGATAAGCCACTACAGTATCCCCCGTGGATACCATCAGTTTGAACGGTGCTCTACTATATGGTTCTTGTAGATACCATCAATTTTAACAGTATGCCACTATAGTATCCTCCGTGGATACCATTTATCGAACCGGTACGCCACTATAGTATCGTCCGTGGATATCGTCAATTTGAACGGTACGTCACTATAATGGCTTTCGTGAATACCAGTGTCGTATCCCGTGTGGTGGTTTACAACACCTTATTTAGGAAGACTTATTGCGTTCGGTGTTTTAACAAACTTAACCCTTTGCGATTCTATGTCGAGTATTGCTCAACATAGGTTTTCTCTTGATTTTATTTTCTGACAATTTAATATCGACTTTCCTATTTCACAATGATTTTGTAACATCACCTAAATATCCGTCAATACCTATAGTTACTGGTATCATTTAAAAAAATGAATAACTAATGACAGAAAATATTGCAGAATTCATTTTATTTAGCTCACTAACAAAATTAAATTCTCACCTCAAAGGGTTAAGGTTTACGTCGTCGCGAGGTACAGACTTTAAGCGTTTCTGTACAATTCTTGATTTAATCTGTTTTATTTTGGTAACGAGACTAGGCTTCTAAAGGTTTTACGATAGTGTGGTGGAAGGTTCGGATGACCCCGACTTCTCGTGAGTAAGGTTCCAAAATGGCGATCGCTTTTCCTTAGGATCAAAGGTTTTCATATTTTGAGGAAAATGCGATGATGGGATCGGAGATAACTAACAGTTCCTGTTTGTACCCTAACTAATGTTTAGGAAAATTTGAATATGAAATTTTAAAGAATTAGGTCAGTATCTAACATCATGAATTTGGACGGTATTACACGATTCATGTCGTATTCATTTAAAATCTATTCCAAAGTAATGTCGCAGTTCAAATCACTTTTTGTGACTACACCATCGCAGAGGTATAGTGTCGCGGCCAACGGCGCGCTATTTAAAAGGTTAAGGGTTTCGTCATCCCATGACTCAGGTACCCCGGGTTCGCCAAGCCCGTATGTACCTGCCCAGCAAGATGGACAGGCCCCTGAGGGTGCCAGCCCTCCTCAACCGGTGGTGGACTTCTTCCTCGTGGTTCAGGTATTCCCGGGTGCGCTAGACCCGTTCCTGCCAGCAAGCTGGACAAGACCCTGAAGATTTCATACAGCATATTGTCTAGACCTATCCCAACAGATTATCACCTGCTCCGATCGGCAGTCCGAGGAATATTACGAATCTGTAGATCGAACGAAACTCGTAAACACTTCTGTTTTTTGAGCAGACATCGTTTTATCAACAGGAAATGTATAATTTGCCGAAAAAATGGTGGTGGTAATTAATAATAGAAAATGATGAATAGAAATTAATGGAGAATACTTCGAAACGTAACGCCATATAGTTGCACTGCTAAAGACACAAAGTGAAATATAGTCAGCAGGATGTCACTTTTTTAATGCTGATATTTCAATATTGAATGCAATAGAAAATTCGTAAAAATTACAATTGAAATTATAAGAAATTTCATTGAATTCGATAGCGCCGGTCACCGGTGACCCTCATGACATTCAACAAGTTAAACTGATAATTACAAAGGAAAAAAATAAAATAATATGAAAATACTCAATAAATCAATTAAACAATAATTTAGAATGCATGATTATTACAAAAAATTACGTCTGCATAAGCTTAACATTAGATTTACGGACACGGAATCTGCTACACTGCAATATATTAACACTAGATTTACCAGCGTGAAATCTACTATATTTAAATATGTACCTTAAAGTAAGGAGAATTAAGACGTGGAAAAGTTGATAGATTCGGTAATTTATGTTCTATACGATGGACGAAGAATATTTATTCTACGTCTCTCTCATAAAACCGTAGAATTTTTGGAAAAAATTGTGCACCAGTCATTTTGACTGGCTTGGTAAATCTAGTGTTAAATCAGATCCTTGAAAAAAGAGTGATTAAACGGCAACGATGATAATTCGTAAAATAATTTTTGTATTATAAAATGCACATGAAATATCTACTGTACTTCTCCTCTGTAAATTTGAAAAAAAATTTTTTTTAAATGTAGGAGCCCGTCAATTTGACGGTTTCCATAAATCTAGTGTTAAATGAAATACAATTGGCTTTATCATTTGGCATGATATGAATGTATGGCATTCACGTCCCCAAACGTATTAACCCTTTGCGGACGGGGACATTTTTGAATATTGACAGATAATCATTTATTCGGCGTTCCAAAAGCACCATTTTATCAGAAATTTGGGTTTTTAACGTATCTGAATTATAAATTACTCCACTTTTAATTATATCTCACCGGTTTTATTTCAATTTTTCAATTTAAATCGTGTATACATACAGCGATAAACTGTAACTATATTTTTTCTCAGACCGCATATATGCGTCGCTAGTCCGCAAAGGGTTAAGGACTCCAAAATAACACAACAATATTCAAAAGGTGGATATTGTTGCAATTACATCCCCCGATATGTCGATTAATAGTTATGGAAAGCGATAAGTGGACCGTAGATAAGACCTATGTCCCGTTTGGAATATGAGTCAGATTAGGGTGAGTTTCACACAATATTTGAAATGAGTCGTTACTCAACATAGTTGTTTTGTAAACAGAATCTAATGCTCGCTGGAAGAGGAATCAAACTTATTTGCATACCTAAGTAAACTTGCTGAAAGTTGGATACACATTAGTCATCTGATTCCCAAGCAACATAGTCGAGCTATTTAGAGATTTTGTATCAAAAAGACTCACTATATTTTCACCATCATCATTACGAGCAAATAAATGACTGTCTGTTGGCTCTTTACGATAAGGCTTTTGAAATAAATTCATTCACTAAATCGTTTCGTTTTTACTTCCAACTATGCCGAGGTGAAGAATTTTCCAAGAAATTACTTAAACAGCAATGGAACTGTATCAATAACAGTCGCTATTCGATGTCGTCTATGACGACAGCACCGATTTTATGTTTATATTGACAAATCTAACGTCGAACTAAATGACCGATATCTTGTACTTTCTCTTAAGAGCATACAATAAGCCAATTTCTCTGCGCAAAGAGTTTACGCATTAAGATCTACTTTGCTGAAAAAAATAATTACCATCTGGTTGTAACATATGAAATGTCCGATTTTGGTTTATCATTATTTTAAATTCTATTCTGACAAAAATTATCAAAATATTTAGGAATATTTTACATCTATCGTTAAGGTAGTTCTAGGCACTTATCATTTTTCGATAGATTTCCTTAAAATTTTGAAAATATATTCTTCATGATATTTTATAATTATAACCGGAATCTCAATGAGTTCGTCCACACGGTTTATGAATAAATCGTGTTTAAAAATAACATATTTAACATGGACCTTATGGAAACAAATTTTTGCTGAGTCCGTAAATTATTTTTTTTATTTTTCTAATGGAAAAACGAGTCAATGAATTGTAATAAAAAATTAGCAATGCATTATTTTATGCTTTTGGAATATTATTGAATTTTTTCATAATTGTTTACTTCATAGTTATAGAGAATGATGTTTTTTAATGTCTAAAAAGTTAATGAAATGACCTCGTGAAGTTATCCCCTGCATTAATTCTTACACAATTTGTTTTATTTCTAATGAAAAAAGAAACTTTTAGTTCTGAATCCAGCTAGAACTACCTTAAGATCAGGGTTTCTTTTGTCTGATTCGATATTTATTTATTTTGCATATGCAACTAACCTTACAATTTTGTGCTTCGATTTATAACATGAATCAACTCGATTTTCGCGTACTTTTTTTCTACGAGTGGAAAATTGATAACAACGCATCCGCAGCTGCTCGAAATATCAACGCTGCATTTGGCAATGACGCAGTCGATGAACGTACAGTTCATCAATGGTATCAAAAATTCGAAACCGGAAATGAAAATCTTGAAAGTGAACCTCGTCGAAGGCCAGAGCTGAGCATTAACGACGATCGTTTGAAGCTTGCAGTTGAAAAAAATCCTCGAACAACGGTTAGAGAACTTGCCCAAGAATTTAATGTAAGTGCTATGACGATTTCACTCCACTTGAATTTGATCGGCAAGAAAAAAAGTTGGATAAGTGCGTGCAACATGAATTGAACGATCGGCAAAAGCTTCATCGTTACGAAATATGCAATTCTTTACTGATTCGAAACCAAAATTTTGCTTTAAATTATAAAACATTGACTCATCTTCGTTGCTCCCCGGATCTATCACCGACGGATTTTCATTTTTTTAAACATTTAAACCATTTTCTCAATGGAAAAACCTTTAGCAATCGAGCGAACATTGAAGTACACAGTTCAAGAATTTATGAACACCAGAACACCTGATTTTTATCAAAGAGGGATATAAAAAACTAGAAACTTGTTGGAAAAAGTGTGTAGAATCCAATGGTTGTTATTTCAATTAAAAATATTTATTAGTAAAAAAGTTGTGCTCATTTAAAGGTAACCTTAAAAATCGGACATTTCATATGTTACAACCTAATATAAAAAAGTTTATCCTTTATAAATAAATGGAGAAATGGAAAACAAGAATATGATCTCAGGGGTGCAATTATAGATTTGTTACAAGGGAATGTATTAGAGGAGGTCTGCGAGTACTTTATTAATGTTGAAAATGAGCTAAAAGTAAGATAGTATGCGGATAGATATATGAAGAGTTATACTTGGTTGTAAGGAAATTGTAAAAACAATGAAAATAAATTATTATTATTATATAAAGAAGTTTATACTGTGAAAAGTATATTTGGCTCGATTTAGGGAAAAGAAATTTTGTGAAGATGTAGACTGGACGAATACTGAGAGTCGTGAAAGCTTGAGGAACGAGAAAGAAGAAATATTATTAAGATGGTAAAAGATGTTGGTGAAATCACAAACTCGAGAATAATTTTAATACCAAACCTCGAAGATGGGAATACAAATGTTAAAAATAAATCGAGAGTAAAGAATAATAAATGAAGCATCGATGAAACTAGGGAAAAATAGGTGGAAGTTTACAAATCATAGTGAAATCAAAATACTGTAATCTGGAGTACCGAGTTAGTTTCAATTGATAGTAAATTGAACACGAGAACTACCAAGACAGTCAAAATTACTTGTCACTCACTTTTTATAAAAATTCTTTAAGTTTATAGGGGAGTCATAAATTAAAGTATCATACGTCTATTTTATGATACATAAATTACCGACTTAATCATCTTTTCCACTTTTTGGTTCCTCCTTCCCAAAAATGTTTATTTAATATATTTAAATATAATAGATTTAACGCCGGTAATTCGAGTGTTAACATTTTCTACTATGAAAAATGGATTTTAGTTTATCAAAAATGGAACACTAACTTACGTGAAAAAAAAAACTATCGGAGCTATTAAACACGATAGTAATACAACTAAAATATGGGAAATACATGAATCCTTTTAGCATAATGAAAAAATTCTATTAACATTCTCGAAAGCAATAAAACTTGTTATACTTTGGCTACCACAAAAATCTGTAACTCTTGTGAGAAACAATTTTTACATATAACAAAATACACAATCGTTCATCATATATATATTATAAATCGCTCACGTAGAAGTTCCAAATTATAATATTTAACGAAAATAAAATCTTTTTTTTTAAACTCCAAAATTGTAGATATAAACCAACGATAAATTTGACGAATAAATAAACGAGAAAATCAAAATATAAGGCGCAACGAAGTGAATTGTTCGCATATCACGTCGAGCTCGATTTTATTAGTTATTCGATGCATTATGCAATTCTGTTTGCGACGACCTTTACAGTGAGCAGACGTTACTCAACGAGACGACAAGATACGAAACCTTGATGTACTCTGTGAATTCATACAGCTACGACTAACAATTTTCTTTCACGTGCGATGATAACTAATAATATACAATCACGTACTATTCCCTTAGCATTCCCTAGTTTGCGACAGATACAAAGTGCGACTTGTGGTTAGATTGAAGTGAGTGTTGCATATATCTGAAATTTTAATAAACCCACTAATGCTAGGTAACTTTGATTATGAAACTCAATGTCTTCTTATCGAATCCAATGCAAACTAATGGTTCTGCAATATAACCATAAACATATTAGAACGCTAGTTGTAAAGATCACTCACTGTTTGGCACTGCAAGCAGCCCATCTAAACTATAATTTGAACTTTTTCAAATTTCGTCAAAATTACTTTAACACTAGGTTTACGGAAGCCGTCAAATTGACGGATTACTACCTTTTTAGAAACACCTTCCAAACTTATAGAGACAATGGTACAGTAGATATTTCATATGTATCTTCTAATATATAAATTACTCAACTGATCATCTTGTCTGTCGCTTGATCCCTCTATTTTTAAAGTTTTTATTTAATGTAATGCTGTGTAAGAGATTTCACGTCCGTAAATCTAGTGTTAACACGTTGTACGCCGGTTAAATGTGTACCACCAAATTTATTGCATTTGATAATGTTGGTATTTCAATCAACATCAAATTTAAATACATTAAACAATGCACAATTTCAAGGGAATAGTATTGGCTTCTTTCTCCAATTTACCGTTTTCCTCAAGATAAAATAATATAATTGATATTGATCGGTAAAATCTAAAGTCATATATTTGAAATCCCGCATTATCGCGGGACCGGCGTGCAATGTATTAAGCGATATCGCAAGAGACACACGTACGAATCGTATGAAATTTGAAGAAGTGAAGTTTTTCCAACTGATTATACAATTGCTTCCAAATTACTGTTCGTTACATGCAAATATTCGAATTATCAAGCATGCCATAATTCATATAAATAATGAATAAACATAATTTTGCAAATGATGAATAAACATATGATTATATAAGTTTCCGCAGAACTGTCCTATGCAGAACCACATGGGCCATAAAATCATTAGAATGATAATCGTAAAGATCATACACTCTGTCATCGCTAGCCTATTCAAACTATCAGCTGATTTTTTTGTTAGATTTCGAAGTATATGAAAAGTTTAAATTCTATTGGAGTGAAGAAATATATCATCCATTAGCCCACGTATTTCGTAGGAAAACAGAAATAGGTGTCAAGTAAGAGATTATTAGAGACTTCATTTCGATCAACATTTATTTTATGAAAGTTCTCGTAAAAAAAAATTTAGTTTTTTTAAATACCGAAATTGTCTCAACAATTATATATTCGTCTTAACAGTAGCTATTAAAGTTTCTTTGAGTTATATATGTACCAGTGGCACCGAAAGGGTTCAATATGTCAGAAACATCGTCCATCTGTGTTGCTAGAAATTTCTAATTATTCGTTTATATCAGCTGCAGGATTTAAATAATTGAGTCAATTGCACGAAAGTTGATCGTGAAAAACATGTGCGACATATAACTGACATTCAATTTCAAAACAAGGAAAGAGGATCTTTATAGTTTGCCTCCACGTGAAAGTGTTCGGAAGTGCTATCAGTCGTGCACAAAACATCGGACGACTACGTGAATTTTTTAATCACATGACATATTTTTAATCGTCTAATGAGACAATTGATTGATGATTGCAAGCACTTGCGACATCTTTCAAAATTAATTGTTATTACAGACTTTAGCCGCGAAATTTGAAAATGGTACAAATTCTTTTCTTCCTATATTGAGATACTTACTTCTCCACTTGAATTTCGAAAAGGAGATAATTATTTTTTGCTAAAACTAACTTAACACTAGAACTACCGACTATTAATTCGTTACATTTAAAAATCTCAGCCGATTTACTCTTTCAGTTTTTTTACACGATAGATATGAAAAATCAAATAGAGTACAGAGCTAAAAATTTCAGGAACATTTTTAAAAAATCTCATTTAGACCGGCTTGGTCGATGTAGAATTAGGCGCACTTTTACCAAAAATATACTTATACCATTTTCAAAAGTGACGACACAGTTTTAAATACTACAATAGGCATAGCAATAAAAACAAAATTTTGTTTGCAACTGAACGCTAAAATACGTTCAAACGATCAAACATTTCGCAACAATGAAGTACGGTACGGCATACGTAAATGCGAAAAGCGAAATAAATTACGATGCTGAATGAAAACATCGGGCTACACGCTGGATTTATGAACGACACGAAAAACATTTGCCTTCTTATAGAAACGGCTGCCGCGAACACAGCGTGACATTCAACTTACCTATCACCGTGGACATTTCCGTTGTGTGCCGTTTAACGTCTGGCCCAAGTTCTCCAATGATTGTTATATCAATAATAACACAATGCCGGGACGATTAGACGCATTTTTATCGATGTAATTGCCCACTAGCGATTTTATCCACTCTCGTGCACGACATATGAAATAATTCACGGTTTCAAAAATATCTTTGGAGAAAAAGGTAGGTTGCATACACCATGTGAAGGCTTGAAAAAAAAAACAGCGACCGCTATACAAATGAATCGACACACCGTGTGCCTCGTAAATGAAAAGACCGCTCGTTGAAATTATATAACCTCTACGGCAGCAAAGATGATACGATTCTCATGAGACAATGTTTTTAGATGAGATAGTAATAGAACGTTCCGCCGATGCCACCGTGCTGTTACTACTACACTACTGCTAATAGTACTACTATTACTATCATTATTACTATACTATTGCTGTTACCATCGTTACTACTGATGCTGTAAATATTATTGTTTTACTATCATTCCTACCTCTACACGATTTATCGTCTATTTTTCACTATGGTAAGTTATACTCTCAATCTTGTTTGGATGGAATTGAAAAACCCTTTTTTTGTATATGGCAAGTAATAATATGTATATTTCCCCATTCGATTAGTTTAATGTGAAAATCACATTGACTGGTAATTATAATGAGCACATTTCGTTATTTAAGTTCACTTGCACTTGACACGCGATCGAACAACCATATGCTCGTTTTAACAATAACGTAGTAGCGTAGCATACGAATAACGCAATTCATTTATCGACATGAATATACGTACACAAAACACGGATAGAAAGTTTGTTTTCTTTTTTAATACATATGAATTAATCTGCTAAAATATCCTCTTACAAAGGGGGAAAGATTTGAAGGATTTATCGTCATACTACTTTGAATCACGGAATTGTGTAGCAGCCTTGAAGAAAATACGTCTTTGAAAACGATGTTTAGATTTGATTCACTAAGTTCTAATGATTTATCTTCAATTTTGTGCACTATCTGCTTAAAAAAATCTCGTTGACGATTATTGCCACTATGTGTTAAATAAATAAGGAAGGAAGAGAGCGAAAAATATGTGTACCGTGTGGCTTGACTGCCACATGTACACGGACTAGCCGCGACAGCTGGCCGAAGTATATGTTCGGTCATTTTCGTAAACCTTCGGCTGGTTAGCTATGTCGCCTCCTTTCGTCTTATACTTTTTCTATCTTTCTCATTTCTTTTCGGCTTGTTTGGCCGTTTTCTCCTTATAAGCTCCTCCGACGTATTTTGTTTAGTTATGCCGAATATAATTAATGGTACAAACCTACTGCACTTTGTTACAACTAATTACAGCGATAACAAAGTGAGGAACAACGTGCGATATAAATATCGAGATATCTTAACAGTAGAACTACCGACTTTATAACTATTATATTTAATAGCAGAACTACTGACGTTAACAATTATATTTAAATATATTAAATTAGTAGTTTAGAAATAGAAGAATCAGAAGGTGGAAAGGTAATTGATTCAAAAATTTGTTTTATAACGTGAATGGTTTGCCTGTAAGCTTGGAGAATTTAAAAAAAAATGAGAAAATTTTGTGTGCTTCGGTGATTCTAGTTGTTAAATACACAGAATAAGTACTTTGGAGACAAAAGAATCAAGAGGTGAGAAAGATGAGCAGTTACATAATTTTTCTCTCCTATCAGTCCGGGGAATTTATCGTTAAAATTGAAAACCAGTAATTTTTACTGCATTGGTAGGTATACTGCTCTGGCGAGCATACGAAATTTCAATGAATGTAAAAAAAACAAGTGGATTATTTCAGCCGACGTCATTTGTTACGAAATATTACAATAAATAAGGAAAAATCGGGAGTATAACGTGTTTGTAAAACTCTTTTTTCTTAGAATATTCTGGGAAATATTTCGATACTATTCAGATTTCAGAATATTAATATAAATTATTTCCGTACTTAAATGATGTTACACATAGAACGTATGTATTGATGAATGGTACAATCAGAGTTTACAAATTCGATATTTCGGTCAATTGGAAAACTCTGACATACTGTACAAATACTGTTTCTTTTGTGGCTTCCATAATTCCATTAAGGCAGTTTTCTTGGATACGTTTCACGACTGACTGTATATACTTTTTTTTATGTATAAATAATGCAAATAATCCACATCACACCCAAAAGTAGATAAAAGTAAGATAATCCAAAAAAATGTATCAATAATTGTTATTTCTCCCATTTTTTAATTTGGAGCTACTACAATATTTTACCATTCCAAGTAATTTCAACCAAAATTCTTATTTGGTAAACTCGTATTCACTCATATTCAATGTCACTATTAAGTCAAAGTAATTAAAAAAAAAAGAAAACATATTAAAATCAGTAAATATAATTACGCGAATATAACCATGGTTACCAATTTATCACTTATGGAAAATACAACTATTTGAATCTAATAATATAATAAATTAAGCAATTTCATCAAATTACTTTAAGACGATATCGCAGAGAAGAGACATATGTACGAACCGTCTGAAATTCAACCGAGTGAAGTTTTTCCGACTCATTACACCATCGCTTCTAAATCATTGTTTATTCCATGTAATTATTCGAATTGCCAAGCATGCCATAATTCATATAAATTATGAATAAACATAATTTCGTAAATGATGAATAAACATGTGATTATAGAAGTTTCCGCAGAACCATCGTATGCGAAACCACATGGGCCGCATGGTCGTCCTAACCTCAAATTATAACCCTTACCAAATTTCGAGACGTTTGTAGATATAAATCGTACCACAAAATATATATCACAAGAATCGTAAAAACATCATTAAAACGTAGAAATTATCATGAAGAAGTAAAAAATCCAAATAATTAATGCTACTTACCGGCATTCGGTACGAAGCGCGGTGTGTTCAACGTGACCACGGTATTGTAAGCTTGGGAATGTTGGACGCTTGCTTGATTGACGTTAACTATAAGCTGAGACTGGTGCTGCGACGGATTATGATGAGATTGCTGTTGCGAATGATGTTGATGGTGATGGGGCAGGTGGTGATGCTTCCCTTTCGTCGGCATGCTCATCGCAGGCGTAGGCCTCCCTTCTTTAAGCTCTCCGCTACCTTCAAAACTTGCTGCCTTATGTGGCTCGCCGAGGTCCTCATAGGTACGTTATTTTCTCACGCGTATAGAAAATCGTAATATTTATCAAAAAGTAGTACTCCTTGCTGAAATAGCTTCAACCGTAAAAACTTTTGACGTACGCAAAACACGATGGGTCTCGTTTGATTTCTCGTACAAAACTAGTCGTTCGTTTTGCACGCGCGCGCGCGCTCGTGTCGCAGTCAATTCATACACAACACTTCGTATCCTCTTCCCCAATGATATTTTCGTCAAAATAACACTGTTTTCCTTCGCACTCGTTGGCAGATTATATGATCGTTCCGCCCACTGTCTTTGTTTGCTGGCTCACTCGGCCGAAGTGTTTATCCTCCTATCACTTTCTTTTCCAAGATTGGCGCGCGCTCTCAGTACTCAACTGCGCACGGTCATTCGTTCCTTCTCACGATACTAACGGATTATTATCGTTGATAATCGTACCTAAACCGTTCTACCTGCCTAAAATGTCGTGTGAAGCGTCTGACAAACCGTAGATGACTTGTTTTCTCGTTACGAAAAAGAAGCGACGCGCAGCGTACATTGAGCACAACCAGAGCACGCCTTTCTTCCCATATCCTCCTACCTACATATATATTCTTTAATGGATACGAAAATACTGATGCGACACACGTAGCAAATTTACAATGTCGTACGTAAATGATGACCTAATTTTCAACATAGATGGTAAATATGGCATCGTACATTCAATTGTCAGACGTTATAATTACTTTGTATTCAATAATTTCATCGTAAAATCACTAATTTTTCAAACATTGTAAGAACAACGGTGCTAATGAAAGCGAGATAGAGCATACAGCAGCCAATCATACATTTGGCATGAACTATATAATATATGTAGAAAGAATTAAACGGCTATCCGATTGGTTATTATCTGTACTAATTTGTTTGTATAATTATTAAGTTATGTAATTACATATAATATCAGAATTTAGATAATTATACTAACTATATTCCTAAAAAAGAATTCTACGAATATTTTTCTTGCTTGCAGTTACTGGAATGTAACATACTATAAATCTTGTTAATATTTTAATGAAGAAAAACTTGTAGAAATACAATCATTATTATTTAATCTCCTCTAGTACGAGATAAATCGTGCAAATCTTTTATGAAAAATACGAATAGATGCTATATTTGAATCATTAATAGATACATCTAAGAAAAAATATATTTTAACATAATTTTGGATCTTCTTAAAATTACGTTATTATATAAAATATTTTATGTAATTCTGTATAGCTACTTTTACATTGTACTATTTATCGCTATTATTAATATAATACTTAAATTGAAAATTCAATGCACTGTAATTGTATATTGAGCTGTTCGCTATAAGTGAATAATTGTTTTTGCTACAATAGATTTACTTCCACTTATTAAAAGTTGCTTATTAATCTGCGATATAATTTATTATTTTTATTTTAGTTTTATACTAAAGTTTGATACGCCACTGTCTCGTATATTTTTCAAAAAATAGTATATATGTATATGTATGCTAAGCCGACTGATAGTGGCAATAGTAATATGTTGAGATTATAAAAGTAAGTAATAATGATGAAAATACGAATGAAATTATTTGAAATAATAGCGAAAATATACGTATTACGATGTTTGATGATATAAAAAATGAATATATACGTATATATATGTATATAAAGTTAAGTTCCATTTATATCAATATTTGAATATAGTGTAACCTCTCATTTTTTAGCTCATACGACACATTTTTTTACTTCAAACCTGTATTAAAATCTACCATTTCTTGTAAACAATGAGTTCTCGGGGAAAAGTAGAAACTGAGAAGTTAAGAAAAAACTTAGAGGCACAATTGGATAGACTTGTGCAACAATTGGAAGATATAGAAGAAGATAGGTATTTCAGTGAACATTGTTTCATATTATATTAGATAATAAATGTTACTCTATTTAACACTTCGTTGTTCACTTATATATCGATTTTTGATAGGAGCTCTTTAGACGATGCTGCTTATGAAGAAGCTATGCAACTCACGAGAGAAGATCTACAAGAATTTAATGAAAGTTTACAAAGACTTATATCTGGAGATACAACATTAGTAGATGAATTAAGTATGATACAGTTGGTACGTAAAAAAGTTACTGCTAAGAATAATTCCTAAAGTATTATAAAAATGGGAGAAGAAAAGATTGATTATGGAAATGTTTTATATTAACAGGCAACCCAAGCAGCAATCAGTGAAGCATTTAAAACTCCTGCAGTTATAAGAATGTTCAGGAAACGGGAGACTACCCAACTTAGAGAACGTCTTGCACATATTGATTGTGACACTAAGCTGGGAAAATTAAGTAAAGATGATAGCGATCGTCAACGTGGAGAGATACTAAATGCACTAAGGCATTTAGGAGAAAAGCTGGAACATCAAGAGCTCCAGCTATTGGAGAGATTAGCAATGGGCAATATAGATACAACAGGTTTTGTACAAGTAACTGAAAATACAGAGAAAGGTCAAATGGCTCTTGCAGTAGTCGGTGACGAAATTAGAACTACTCAAAAGACTTAAGTAAGATAGTTCTATAGAACTTTATAAGACTGTCACGTCAACAGAAGAAAAGCTATGAAAAGCAATCACTATTTTTTTTTGCAGATTTAACACATAACGTTTTCTATTACTCTTAGTTTATTGACATAAGTAATACAAGTTTTTAATTTTGCACAAACGTGGATTGATAAAACTGAAATTAGTTTTATGCAAAAAAATTATTACCTATAATTAGTATGGTAAATGCTTAAAATATAAGGAACAAATATGTAATTTATTAAATATTCCTTCACACTGTTTGTACATTATGTATGTATTTTTGTGCGTTGAAAGGTCTGTATTTATTTATATTTATGTTATGCAACTCTTAACAATAATTATATAAAATAGACAACTCTGCCGAATTCGGATAAGTTTAAATAATAAATTTGTACTGATACTTCAGTTAATTCCATTTTCATGTGTAATAATGATAATAACAAAGCACATAAGATATCCGTTGAACCTAATGTAATTTGAGAATAACAGTAGAACTACCAAGGCAATCAAATGGATTGATTCTTAGTTTTTTTTTTTAAATCTCCAAATCTGTAGGAGAGTCATAAAGGCAATATTTCACATCTATCTTATAAATCATAAATTACTGAGTTGATCATTCATTTACCTCTTTATATCTTTTTTGCTAAATTACTCATTAATTATGTTGTCATTTATTATATTGCCAAACATATTAAGGGTACCGAAAAATAATTAAAATTGGAGAAGTGAAAACGTAATTGGAAACGTTTTTCAACAAAAAATCAAAGGACTTTTTTAAAAAGGGAATCGAACAACTATCTTTACGCTGGCAAAAAGTGTTAGAAAATTATGGAAATTATTTTGTTGATTAGTATTTACTATTTCTTTAATAAATAAATGTTTTTCGCCAGAAAAAAAAATTGGATTACTTTTCGGTACCTCTAATACATACAAGACCATATTAAGCAGTTAAATCGCGCCAGGCACGTGTATGCGTACATAGTCTCCAACGATAGGTTTCGCAGGGCGCATATATGTGTCCATAGCAGTCGAAGCGTCAAAGACAAATAAATATAACACGTTGAACGCCTGTAGTTCTAGTGTTAACTCATTATATTCGTTTAACCATTCTAGGGGAGAAAAAGTAAATAATGATTATATTGCTTAGTATGCAAAGAATGAATATTTTGCGCTAATAAATACATATCATTTGAAACTATTACCATGCGAACATTTACTTTCATTGAGTAAATAAAATTTACATTGTCTAAAAGACCGAGTTGGAAAAACGACTAAAATAAAATCGGAAAAAGATTATTACTTGGTACGTTACTCTGTTGTATAGAAATTTACATGATCACTGCTCTTAATGTCGCCTGGATATTAAAAATTGTATGAAACTACGACGCTTCTATTGTTACTAAGTTAAATTTTATAGTGAAGACAAGAACAGTCTTAAAACAATATTTGTATGCATATTACAAATTCTTCTATGTCCTAGAAGAAAGTATATAAAGGCATGTCAGATTAGTGTCAAGAATATATTAATGTGCCTCTACAAACTATCTTTTTTTTCTTTACAAATACTTCAGCTCTTCGAACTCTTCCATAAAATTTTTAATTGGTTGGTAAATTTAATTGCATTTACTACTAGTTAACGCTTACGCCGACAGACTCTTTTGTGTTCGCGTTGCCAATGAACTTGTTGACAATCCGTACTGCAGTATGCGGTATTCCAACAGCAATGGTAAATTGCTTCGGCTTCGCAATTATAACACTGAAATTGCAAAATTTTTCATATATATATATATAATAATGTAAAATAGTGGTATATGTTTTCAATGATTATAATAAAGAGTTAAGAGAATTTTTACCCATTGCTTTTTCTTTATTTCTGATATGATTTGCTGATTTCTATCAGTCAATTGTCGTAATTCTTTAGCGTGTTCTGCTTGTAGTCTTTCCAGCTCCTTACATTTCTCAAGCTCCAATTCACGACGCAGCTTTTCCAATGCCGTCGTTGTAGGTTGCTCTGAAGTTCTACGTTCCCGTTTTATCTTCAAAACAAGTCAGACTATGAAATTATGAAGCTAAAAATATATTTATGGAAAAAGTCTAAAATTCTCAGTATTTGCAGCGTCTATACCTTTGCAGGTATTCCTTCTGGCTGAATTTGTTCTGTCTGTACAAGAACACATTTAGATCTTGGTTCTTGAGAACTAGAAGTCACCATGTCTTCTTGCGATCCTTCTTTTTTCAAACCTTGTGGACAAGTACTAGATATTTCTCTAGCAGGTTCATCTTCTGCTACCGGTAAATGAGGAACTTGTCTTTCTTCACTTTCAGCTTTGTTTAATGTAGATTCTTCTTCTTTATCAGCCGTATCTTCTTGTTGGACAGTTTGCGTGTCATTATGACCATCTGAATTGAGCCGTTCAATTTTAACTCTTAAATCTTTAAACAGCGGCTTCGAAGCATTAGAATTGTTTGCAGAGTTCTGCGAATCTGATGATTCTATATTTCGAATTTTTGTTGGTTTTGGACCCTCATCGTCGTTGCCATCCAATTCGTCGATGTTCTTGCCCATCTTCCGTAGTAAGTTCTGATGTTGTTTCAATTCCTCGAACGCTCTGTTCCACGCGGTGGACCTCTTTATCTATGAAACGTAAATTGTGTATATTTCCAGAAAAGCCAAATTTCTTTTGATGGCACAACGAAACGCAGTGATGAGAAATTAGTTGCACACTTTTGGCCATTGTATATGCATACCTTCATTTCTTTCCGTTTTCCTTTTTCCGAAGGCTATGCAAGAATTCGTTGTTAAGATAGTAATATACCTAAGTGCAACAACAATTTCTAAACCGCTTTCTCTCGACAGTTCTCTTCTACCGTGTCAGTGATACAATACACTGTAAATGGCGTGTAACCTAAACCGAGAATTTCACAGTGTTCGCGTGACAATTTCGCGTTGAATACCGAATGATTCAATGACGCATCTTTACCTGTAAACTTTGTAAGCTGATGGTAATTGGACGAATGAACACCTTTTCGATGTTGGCACGCATATGATGTCCTCCAAAAAACCGAACATCGTAGATGTTGCCGTTAACTTGCATAACTTTGGCAGGCCAGTACGGATACCCCTTCTGCTTCGCGTAAACCAACTGATGAGGTGGATTGCACGGTATGCAGAACCACATTTTCTCAGATTTTTCGTTTGATATTCTATAACAATCAGCACAGCGACGAATTTCTTGTAGATCGTAGCAGCAGTCTTGATACATCGTCAGGCCCATCTCTCCTATTATGCTATGAGCTGAAGGCATAAAGTGAACCCATTCGTTATTACGTTTCCAATATCTCCATGAAAAAGTCTTTGCAACTGAATAACATTACCTCCATGGTACACAATAATATTATGTAGAATATTATGTGCATCAGACTGAAACTCAGCAAGACTGTTGTATTCATTTTTACTGATTTTTGCGTCCATTATTGCCAAATCCATATGGTGCTTTATCAGAACACCTGGGCGCCATGCATCTTCGCCTTCACTGACCCATGTTGGGCCTGAATATCCATTTGGTGGTGTAACAATAGGATCATTATTAAAAACAATTGTACGGTTTGTAATTTCAGGTGGCAATTTTGCTTTCAAATGTCCGCAGGTAAAGCTAAGTATATGATTGAGATCAGCTTTATCCGGGTATGAGTCATTATTTATATTCTGGAAAATAAAGTTTCAACCGGTTGCTTACATATATGTTTATATATGAGACATCAGAAATATGTTTTTAAATTAAACTTCTACTAACCTCACAGAAACTACAAATTTTTAACTTAATGTTATTAGGCACATAACAGTCAGTGTGATAAACTCTGTGACACTGCTGGCAACATTCTACCATTCCTGCCTTCTGGCATTTACAGCAATACCAATCATGTGTATCGTCTACTGTAATATCTGATGGTAGCCTATAACTTTCCTGCTCTATACCATTTTTTGTTGGTACTTTTTTTAAATAAACAAGTCCATCTTCAACTGCCTTATTTAATTCTTCTTGTGCTCCTTGCTCCGTAATTCCATAAACTCGAGCTAAGTGTCGTACCATACGATCATTACTGGGTAAAGTTCTTTGATGAACAGTAATTTTTATAGCATCCCAGATCCGTTGTGTCATAAATGGATCAGTTCTTCGGCGAACAGACATACTGCTAAAGAGACACTGAAATAAACAGAAAACACCATTGTCAGGTTATGTCCAAAAGCACTTTTTATATAAGCAATTTCCGATAGAATCAAGAAATGAATAAAAAATGTAACCAAGAGGAACCTTGTTGAAAAAAACAAAGTACTATTATAATTTATGTGAATGCTTCTAATGTTATTAACACTTAGACTGCCACAGCAATTTTCAGGATTCCAGTTTAAAAGGCAAATTTAATTTAATCATATTACATTATTGAAAACTGTAATTAAAGTACACAGAAATCGTCAAAAAAGAATAGAAAATGCTTTTTTTGAAATCCTACAAATTATCTTGCGGTTGGCATTCAATGTGTTAAACACAAAGTTTTTGTAAGTAATGATAATTAAGTTATTTACTTCATAATTAATTACATAACACATTAAAAGATTTGTTTATAAATGTTTAGGTCATAATATACACACATAGAAGAATATGAAGAAAAAATTATGTACACTAAATGTAAACATTAATACTTCACTCTATAAGAATGTACTTAGTACCAGCATTTCTTGTTCTACAGATAAGGAATCATTTTGCCCTCACCTTATAATTTACAGTTACATTTAAAATATACTGTTATCATTCACAGACCCTCATACTATTACTGTATAATACCCATATGTAACACTTTTTGCAAACAGTATATTTCTGAATAATACACAGTGCAGGTGGCTTTTACTTTGATTAATGTCAGAGGTTTTGGGTTTTTATAACAAACAATAAAAGTCGAAATTTAAGAAATAAAAACTTGAGGATAATAAAAACAAATAATACTTAAAGAAATCATTTAAAATTGTAAGATGTTTTCTGTGGTGCTGGCTACTGTTGCATATACATTGTTGATATCCAGTTTTGTGACATTTGTGATATTATTAAAGAAGCAATTTACACAATGGGTGAATACAGCATTTTATATATTATCAATGTCTGATGTATTGTGTTCTATACTTACAGCAGGTGTTTTACTTTTAAATCATATACAAGACCTTAATAATATTAGTTATGTTGGAGAAAATAATACATTTTCTCTAAAAAATATTACATGGAAAGAAGAAGAGGTAAATGAGAAGCACTATCGAAACACAATAAAAAAGTTTAACACATCTGATAATATGACTGCTGAGAACAAGTCCAGTATAATAATGTCATATTGTATCACACATATAATGATGCAGTATTCAATGTTATTATTACCATTAACAAATTCATTTGTATCTTTACTAATTTTTACTACACAATGTAATTTAAATCTGATGTACCTAAAGAATCAATGCACCAGGTTTTTCCAATTCCAAGAAAATCAGATGAATAAAAATGTGGAAAATATTGAAAACTTGAAATCTTACGATGGCAAAAAGAGTGACATAGAAATTATAGACTGTGAATTAGAAGATCCCACAATGAAACTTGATTCAAACCTAGATTTAGGTAAATATAAAACCAGTTCAATAACAAGGAAAATAAGAAACATTGAGACAAATATTTTCGAAAGATTTAAGTTCAATGAAATGAAAAATGAAAATAAAAAAATTCTGAGCATGTTTGTATTAAGCCAATGGATAATACCTTTCCTTGCAATTGGAACTATGTATTTTGGTGAGTACAATACAGAATACATCAAATCTTCAGAAAATTCTGAATGTTCCATAGACAACAATTTTTTTTTTAATAATTGTTGTTATAATGAAAATATTACAAGTAATTTGAATTCGGGGATGTATATTCCTTTGCATGAAAATTTCATTCATTATGAAAATGTATGGAAACTACCTAATCCAAATGATACTCAAGTACATACAATAGTGTCTAAAATACAAAGTATAATTTTCTCTGCAATGAATGACACATCTAAAATTCAAAATGTTACACCTGCAACTTTTTATGATAATTTGGAGTTATTAGATGAGGCAAAATATGTACAGAGCAATACAAATGTTTCAAAGTTTAATAAGAACAATGACAAATCAGAATATAACTTCACAGACGAAATAGTAACAGTACATGATAGAATTTATGACACATTTCCCTACAAACAAAATGAAACAAGTAAGGCAGGTGAAAATGTCACATACATCTTATATGATGAGTTACCAACAGAACAGCAAGAAATGGAGGCAATAAAGAATGCCGAAGTAACTTCTGAAAGTTCTGAGCCATATTATAAAAATGTGATAAATACTGATGTCTTGACTAAATTACAAAGCGCAATGCAAAACATAGTGGAAGCTACTACTAGTCATAATGCAGCAGATGTATCGAATGATCAAATATATGCAGAAATATTGAAACGAATTCATGACACAAACTGGTATTACAATGTGAAACAACCGAAGCAACACAAGTTTAACCATCAGACTTTTCAAAAAAATTCTGATTTGATGAAAACCATACTTCCAATTGTTAATGGCAACATAAACAAAATTTTCAATACATCAGATATCGATAAAACACAAGTACATATGACAAATAAATGTTATATATCAAATAGATTCTTAAAACTATATTTTCTTCTGTTAGCATTTTTAGTATACTTTTTACCAATTTTACTTTCATCAATTTTACAAGTTCATGGAAAATTAACTTGTCGAATTATTTTGTATAAATTTAGAACAAGAAATCAAGTTTTATGTACCAATTGTGCTATAGATCATATAGAGGGTACCAATGAGATTACCTCAATCGATATCGAAAAAGAATCAAATTCATCAGGATCGTCACTATTCACCAAAAAAGGGTTTCATCAAACACCAAATAAAAGTTCTGAAGTCTTACAAGAAATTCAAATAAACGAAGAGCTTGGAAATACAAAACAGAGTAGCAATTCAAAAAGCGATACAGTTTTAAACAAAGAAGAGAAATATATGAGCATCATAAAACAAATTGAGGATATTCAAAAGCTATTTGATACAAATAAAGTGTCACTGTTATGTGGAACATTATTATGGACGCCTTTATTTCTAAAGGTTTTATTTAAAATATTTCTATGTTTACAAATATCCAAATGGTTACTCAGCGCAACATATTTAGTTGCTCTTACTTTTAATCTGTTAAGGAATATTTTTAATCTTAAAATGATAAGGCTACAAAACAGTATTACAAGTGCTCCAAAAGGTAACAGCATTATCCCCATTAATTGAATGGAAATAAACTCCCATATTCAGAGTCATACAGTTATTCCATAAAAAGATCGTTTCACAAAAATAAACGTAATCCTAGATAATAACTTTGTACATAAATCATAAAATATTTTATATTTTACTAATTTTTATCTGCTATCTTTGGAGTAATTAATAATTAAGCTTTTTCTACAACAAAATACATTGTTTATTATCGTGATGAAAAACAAAAAACTTATCCTAGCATTTTACTACTATAGAAAGATATAGCAGGAAAGTAGTAATTTTATTCTAACATTATTTGACGCGATTTTACATTACTTTATAATTATGGTAACAGTTATGCAGTTCTGTAAGCACGTAGTCGCTTACCGATGCTGATGACAGACTTGTAGTTTACGTATTAACACTTTTGGGTTATAAACACTATCTATGTTTGTAATTTTTATAAAAAATTATTCATTCATATCTTTGATATTGTAATTAAAACTCGTTGAGAGCGTAGACAAAACTTTTGTCGACGCCCGAAAGCCCCGAAAGTAACAAGGCAACAATTAACGCTGAAGACGCGCACCTAAATTGCACGCAACGCGCACGTCATAAGTTCGACCTAACCTTAATACTGCGCGCGCATTTTACGATTCAAATTATCATTGACATAATTTCGATGTTATGTCAATAGAAAAGTGATAATTACACTTATAATTAGTTGCCTTCTAATTTCAATAATACCGAGATGTTGAAAAAAATTTAGCAAGTACCGACATTATTTACTTACTCCAATTTGAAAATTGACTACTAGTCTACTCTTTTGTTTCTATTAATTGTATTTATATGTATTCTTTTATACCGCCAAATAAAGTTCATTGGAATATTTGTATTATTTTATTTAAAAAAATAATCCTGTTGACACATGCCGTTTGGTATAATTGACTAAAAATTCGAATATATTGTATTGATGAATATCAAGATTATACAAATTCAATTTGATAAGATCATACATATAGATACATACATACATACATACATACATACATACATAAAAGGTAATTAATATCATGTGGCTATGAAAAGTATATATTTTATCAATATTGTAGGCAGCGTAAAATACAATAAATTATGTATTATAATTAATCTACAAGTATTGTATAAATATTGGAGAAGACCAAATAAAAATAATGTTTATAATCTTCATGTACGATTTTCGGGGAAAGTAATTGTCTCTTTTAATGTTTTAAAAATCTGCTCGCCATCGCTCCATGGAATAATTTGTGCATTTACTGGTGGAATGTCATATTTTTCGGAATTCTTTAACATTTTAATAAGCGTGTAATCTTCTCTTGGAAACGCTAAATCGTTTTCCGAAAGTCGTAGAACTGGGCACAAATCATTTTTCCCATCTCCAACGTATACAAGTCTATCAAAATGTACGCCTTCGTCGGCTCGTCGTTTTACATAAGATTCTAAAATTTGACCTTTACATAAATTGATAGTACTTAATTTACAAGAATTTTGAGTATGATACATGTCCACTCTCAATATTCCATCGTCATCGATTCTCGCTGGATTCGTGAATACTTGAGCGATAAAACGATCTAAATTTTTACTTTTTAACCACTTATCTATAAATAAGGTATTTGAATCGCTGATAATAATAATTTCATAACCGTGCTTGTTTAACTCTTTTAAAAGCATTTCAATACCCGATACTGCGGGTATATTTACAATGGCATTTTCGATCTGTTTCGTATCAATCGAATTGCTATGTAACAGTTCAAATATCTTTCCCATATATGCAATCCAACCATTAGGGCGATACAAATGTTTCACACACTCCGTTAACTTTTCCTCGGGCAACAGCTTACGAGCCACGATATCCGTGTTATCATCAACAATTGTATGATCAAAGTCGAATGCGATAAGTACCGACCGATGCATCTATTAAAATTCAATAATTACGTTGGATTATATTACGAAAGCGAAAGTTTTATTGCATATTTAAATTAAAATTCTTCGTTTATTATCTAAAGCACAAAATCTCGAAGTTAAAATTTCAACCTTGACATTCGTACGTTAACCCTTTACGGTCCGAATTATTTTGTTAATTTTTTCGTGAGCTAAATAAAACTGACTTCACAACATTTTCTATCATTGGTTATTCATTTTGTTAATGATAATAATAACTATAGATACTGGCGGATATTAAGATGGTATTACAAAATCATCATGAAATGGGAGAGTCGATATTAAATTGTCCGAAAATCAAATCAAATGAAAAGCTATATCGAGTACTGTTCGAAATAGGACCGAAAAGGGTTAATATATGTATATGCGGCCGGCTATGTGTATTAGTACTTTTACATCAGTAAAATTAGAAGCTTTATGTTAATGCAAAATAACATTATACAATATTAAAAATATACGTGTAAATCGATCGATGCATCTATTAAGATTCGATAATTATGTTAAATTGTATTACGAAAGCAAAAGTTTTATTAAATTACGTAAATATTTAAATTAAAATTGTCAATTACAAAATTCTTCGTTTATTACCGAAAGCTCAAAATAGCGAAGTTGAGAATGCAGCCCTGGCATACGTACGTCAGCATATGTATGATCACCGGTTATGTGTATCAGTATTACGTTTCGCATTAGTAAAATTAGAAGCTTAATATTAATGCAAAATAAAATTATAAAGTATTAAAAATATACGTGTAAATACGTCTTTTTGTTAAAATTGTGTTATTATTATATGATAAATGTAATAAATATGAATAATATACTTTACTTACTGTTCTTTATTAAACCTTCAAGTAGACACAAAGCCAAGATCTTGCTAGTAGGAAATTAAAAATAAGGACTACAATTAAACTGTTATATAGGTATTCTGCGACTGACAGATTCATTTTTAGGTTAAGCATAAGTACGTACAGTCACGTACAGTACGTACCAGGGGGTCCAAGCTTATTGTTAGATGCGAAAGGGTTTGCCCAAAATTCGTGTAATGTTTCACGTTCGTGGTGTAGGAGGCGGTAGTGTTACCGGTATATAAATACAAATGCACAGATGATAGAAAGCAGATTGTAGGGTGAATTCAGTCTGCTTTAACCACTGTGCCTTACCCCCTTCGCCCACACCGGGCCAATAAAGCCGGTAAGAATGCATGTAAGATGGATTTTGAACTCGTTATAGATGACAATGACACTGCCGATATTACTGCCACCTACAGTTGTTATCTCAAACATTTCTTAAAACATTGTACCTACTACTCCCATACAAGTTTGGCTCCCCCTGGCCTGCGTGTAACTTAAAAGGCTTAAAAGTATATACGGTATATACGTATTATACGCATTCATACGCATTATACGTGTGGACCTGGATGGACTTCTTGCCCGAGTCTTAACTTGTGCTTGTATGCATGTTAAATGTCAAATTACAATATAAGGAAAAAGGATAATTCGAAAGAATTTTGATTACGAGAACAAATGGTGATAATAAAATGAAAAAAGAGTTTAAATTAGCATTATGTTAGAATAATACAAAATAATCATTAGCAGATAACAAATTTGCCGCGTGTTAACTTCTTAATATTCACTTTATACTGTTAACGTTACAAGATTAATGATGAGTGAAATTACAAACTGGGAGGAAATAGAAACTGATGGTAAGTTACTTCTTATGATTATACCTTAATGACATTTTTTGTATGCAATGTTAAACTACATGAGACAAAAAATTCATTTTTTCTAGAGTTCTACAAGCAGTTCCTTGGTACCGAATTTCAAAAAACAGATGTTAATCAAGTATTATCAGTAACACAGCAATTAAATAAACTAGGACAAGGTAACTTCATATGGAAGTATCAAGACTATTACTTTACTTCATATTATTGTAACAATAAATTTTCATTTATTTCAGCTATTGAACTATTAAATAGTGAGTTACAAAAACAAGTACTCGCTAATCATGAAGACCTATTATCTCAAGCAACATGGGTTGAAAAACTCGAAGGAGTGCTATCTATAATGCAATCTCATGTTCAAGTAAATTGCGATTATTTATAAAAATATTAATCTCAAAAAAAACTAAAGTATTTTTATATTAAAAAAAGAATGTTTCAGAGTCTGTTATCAGCTGTAGAACGGCTGCGTGGAAAAATCATTGACCCATTTAATAGAATTGAAACTCAAACTATTGTACTGGCACGATTACATGAAACTTCTGATTTGTTACGAAGAGTGGCAAGAATGCAACATTTATCAAAGCGTCTGTATTCACAAATGTCAACCACTGTACAAGGTCCTGATATCATAAAAGCTGCTAATAGCCTTCATGAACTTGGTATGTTGATATTTTGTGTGCTCTGGATTTGTTGCATTTACACAGCTTAAAATCTAATATAATAGTATTATTATTATTATTATTATTTTATTTATTTCTTTACATTACATATAATGTTTTAGAAAGCTATAAACATAGTAAAACAAAACAGAACATATATCCTCACAAGTCCAACAATGAATAAAATTGATCTAATATAATATTACAACTTTTAGAACAGCTAATGTTGGATACAGATTTGAATGGTCTAGATGTAGTTGCAGATGATCAACAGGCTGTGAAAACTCATAGAACAACAGTACAAAGAATAGCCACTCATACTTTATCACAAGGTTTACAAACAATGGACAGGACAAAAGTATATTTTGTTAATGTAATATTACATTTACACTTAGACGACTGATTGGGGAGATCTTCTTGTTTCAAAAAAAGACAGTTCATGACTTAACAGGGAGATCTTCCATCACTACCTTACGAATTCGCGTTCCTGCCGAAAAGTCTGCGATGTACGGCGTATAGTTTGTTTTTTTCTCGGCGGTCGGCTAAGTGTTAATATAAGGTTTATACGTAAAATAAAGTGTTATAAAGTATTTCATAAACAGGTTGGGACAGCGGTACAGGTATTTCAAAATTTAGGAGTTCTAAGTGCAGCTGTAGATACAGTTATGGACTCTGCTTTATCCGAAATAGAAAAAACTGCGACAGAATCTTTAGATGTATCTCTAACAACAAATCAAGATTTCGGGAAAAGAGGTGCACCCGGCCGTGCAGCCATTCCTTCTCCAGGGTCTTCAGGCAATTTACGTACACGAATTTGGGAAAATCTGGAAAGGCTTTTCCAGGATAGTATTTATACACGATGCTTACAAGTAATTATAATGAACTATTACAAATACTAAGTGTCAAGTTTACAATGAATTATAATGTTCTTTTATCGTTATTCCAGATTGAATTGTTGCAAAGAATATTATTAGAACATCATACAAAAGGCTTTGACGAATTGTCACAGAATTTTTGGAACAAAATAAATGCTTTACTTGCAAAAATATTGGTAGAACGTGCACAAGGTATTTTAAGAAGATTCTACACGCTTTAAATGATTTAATCTTAATTATATATCTATGAGACTATCAACAAACATATTTGTTATGTTCATTTAGGATCATCATTCATAAAACAGGCCTTAGAAGGAGAATATCCTAAATTTTTAAGAATATTTTTAGACTTAAGCAAACGATTGAAAGAGAGGTCACAAAGTATAGGAATTTATAGTATCAAGTAAGGGGAAAAAATTCAATACTAATTACCGAATGTAAAGTTACAGAAGCAATTACATTTTCTATTTTTTTTTAGTCGTAATGTACTGTTGCCATTCGAAAATGCTTATCTATCACGGTCTGTGTCACGTTTACTGGATCCAGTGCATACAATGTTTTCTGGGGAAGGATTACCTACGCAAGATGAAATCGATCATTTAATTCGTACAGTGACTAAGTAAATCGATATTTTCTTTGTAATTCCTGTATTTCAGTTATCGGAAAAACATAAACCGTTTTGTTTGCAGCGAGCTAAGTGTATCACTAGTGGATAATTGTCTGTCAGCAGTGGTTGCTCGTAATGTGGGCAAAGCTATAAGACTTTTTTGTTTAAAGTGTGAACAAGGGTTAATCACCACAGCAGAAGCCAGTCAAGTAATTGATAGTCCCACTCCTGGACAACAGACAAATGTTTCACTTGCAAATTTACTTTATTATTTGTCTAGTCAAACAAGTCGTGTAATAGCAAATTTATCTACTGGCTTGTCCTCCGAAGGAAGTACTGTAATTTCGATGGCTCTTAAAGAAACAGATGCACTAACAAAAAACATATTATCACCACTATTATCTTCAATCAGTGATGCAATTGAAAGCATCATCTTAACCATGCACGATGATCCAGAATTTCGAGAGTGAGTAAATATATTACTTCTTTATACCTTATCTTTGTTTATAATTTTAAGTAAAAATATGAATTTAACATTTTTTTTTCTACAGTCCATCTAGTCCTTTAGGAAAAGAAATTAATTGCTCGCTCTATATGCGTGAATTGCAAGGATTTATCTTACGTTCTGTGAATACATTTCTTGTACCATATAAAAATCAAAATATAGTTACAGAATGGTAAATAATAAATAATCATTATAAACTATATTATATTCATAAAATAAAATTAACGTCAATTTCTATTTCAGTTGTGAAGCCGTTGCTTCAAGATGTATCGAGTTGTTTGTAAGATATGCTTGTTTATTAAGACCTTTAACTGATTTTGGGAGAGCAAAGCTCATTGTAGATTTTGGTCAGGTAAGTTACTTGCAATTCGACAACTGAAAGATGGCTAGAAAGTGGCTACGTCTCTTATTTTCAACAG
The DNA here is from genome assembly GCA_910591515.1 of Cerceris rybyensis. Classification (NCBI taxonomy): domain Eukaryota; kingdom Metazoa; phylum Arthropoda; class Insecta; order Hymenoptera; family Crabronidae; genus Cerceris; species Cerceris rybyensis. Next base: position 12,107,785 of record OU342793.1, read on the forward strand.
CTTATTCCCGTCATTTCATTTTTGGGATTGTCAAGCCCAATTTCCTAAAGTAAATACTCCATATAGTCGTTTACTTTAGGAGACCCTAGCCGCCTTTCAGTTGTCCGGCTATTTATAAAAAAAATATAGGCGGAGTATCCAAATTTTGTCTATATTTCTTTTAGATGGAAGTAGCTATTGCTCCACTGTGCAGAGGTGGACAATTAGGTTTATCAGAGCAACAACAATACAGAACATTAAGAGCACTAAAGGCATTGATTGCTCTTAGTCCTGAGGATATGGTTCAAAAAGTTTTAGAAGGAGACGGGGAAAGTGGTGTACCACCGTCACTTATTCTTTTACATTTATTTTCGACTGCACCCCCCGAATTGCCGTCACCACACCAGGTAGATATTCCACTAATTTTTTTGTTTATATATTTTCCGAAATATCACTATAAAACTAATTATGTTTGTTAAAAAAAAGTACGAAATTAGATTATATTTAATTTTCACTGGAAGTACTTTGCCTAACTGTAATTTTTCGTTAGAGTGCAGGGTGGTCTATTGGACGGCTTTCTAAATGGATGGATAGCCATCCAAGTGAAAGAGATCGATTAGCTTTAAGCAATGGACCGTTAGAACGTTATCAGCTAACTATTAGGCAACATAATCTTCCATCATTTCATCCATTATTTCCATTAATGAAAAAATTAACGAGTTTGTGCGATAATTGAAATAAATCAAATGTTGAATGTGTATTATATTATCAAAAGAAATGTTTTATATGAAATAATATAATTACATTTTACACATTATTGTATGTTATCCATTTAAATCATCCTGTTTTAACAAATTTGAATTTCTTAAATGCAAATCTTTTACTAACTATTACACTATCTTTGGATGTACGCTGTTTTAACCCTTTGAGTGTTATGGACGTATATTTACATTCAATGAAAGCAATCTGTATGTACCATGGGCTCATGTATGCGTTCACTAAAAAATATAAATGCGGATTTTGCATGTTTAACAACTTCATCAATCTTTCCGATCTTATGCGAACTACAGCGAGAAATAAATTGAGATAAACACATGTACATTTCTTGCAATGACAATTGTCAGGTAACATTAAGTGTGAAAGTTCGTTTTTAGCGAGCGCAACTTCGAGTCGTTAACGTTAAGATCTTTGGATAGTAATATTCACTACTCGAAGGATTAAGTAGATATATTCCCATTGCTATGGTAGTAGTTAGTACTGCGTACCAATTTATATTTTCCTTCTTTTTACCTATATAAGTTGCTGGTACACCAAGGTTATTCTTTTTATTAATCTGTAGTGAAAATAACATATTACGTCTATAAACTGCGTTGTATGTAATGAACTATGGCTTTATTTTATTACCGTTTCAGCAAGCGTTTTCATTCGTAGGATTTCTTGTTTGAAAACAACCAAAGCTTTCTGCGTTTTTTTAAATTGTTCTTCGTATGCAAACGTTTGTTCATTGCTTAGACGCACATCCTGATCAGCTGCTGTTATTATAGTATTTTTAACATATTGAAAACTGGAACTTATAACTGCAATATGTTTTGATATTGTACCCAATAACACCACACCATTATGTATTCTAAAAAGGAGAAAATCTATTACTATTTGCCTTCAAGAATTTATATAAGAAAATTAACTTGAAAAATAAAAGTCGTACATATACGGCGAGCTTTTCTTAATAATACCAATACTGTAAACATTCCATTTTTTCCTATGAAATTTATGAAGGTATTCCATAAATTGCACTCTATGAGCACTAATGTCTAATCCTAAGAGGCCTAAATCATTTTCTGTCAGTTTTAAAAAAGTTTTGAGATCTATTCCTTGGAAAATATGAGTGTACTGTTCTAGACCCATCCCATAAAGTAATGTTGCCACATCATAATCTATTGCCTCTTTACTTTTATAAGCCAATGATGGAAACATTTGCTTCCAATTGTCAATGTCAGTTATTTCACGAGTATGTATTTCACTTTCACTTTCTTGTAATAATGATAATATCTATGAAAAGTACAAAAACATTAATTTATAATTGTACATAATATTATTTAGCAAATACGATTATAATTCACCTCAGTATGTCCTTTAATAGCTGCTATGTCTTTAGCACTCAAATTATTATGATCAGTCAATGAAGTATCAGCTTTATTTTCCAACAATATTTTAACTGTATCAAGTTTATTATATAGTACTGCATACATCAAGGCCTACCAATGAAATAATATCAGCAATTAGGTAAATCGTTATTATACTATTATTCTATAAAACTTACAGTTTTATTTGTATTGTCCAAAGCATTGATATTTTTTACAGTTTTTATTAACTCTGTTACAAATTCTGGTTCTTGTGACTTGCAAGCATAAATTAAAGGTGTTTCCCTTTCAAAAATAGTAATATTAGTGTAGAATAAATATTAACGTTAAAGATATATTTTGCCTATTGTTACCTTTGTTTACTAATTGCATTTACATCAACATTTGCATTCATTAATAGTGTCAAACATTTTAGTCGTTCCTCCCCTGTACCATTAGATGAATTACACAATGCCATCAATGGTGTATATCCATCTATAAATATTATCATCAAATTTGGAAATTCTAAGTGTTTAATATGGCTTATAACATAGAGAATAAAAGGGAATATGTAATACCTTTATATTTATTAGAGTTTGCACCATTCATTAAAAGATACTCAATGGCTTCTGCTTGTGCAAAAGATGCAGCATGTAAAAGTGGAGTCCAACCAGAATGTAAAAACTCATCTACATTGTAGGCTACATATCATATATTACTTTAGTAAAATGTTAAAAATATGCAGATATATTTAGTTGAACAAAGAACGATTTTAACAAGATGATGTGATAATATTATTAATGAAATAATTACACTTGAGATATTCTCGAATAACTTGTATATCACCCGTCATACAAGCATTCATTGCATGAAACTTCATAAACTGTTCGTCATTATAATTGTATACTGTATTTTTACATTGATCGTATTGTTTCGTCCCTTCAGACATTGCATTGTCTTCTGAATGATCCATATCAGATTTTCTGTCCTATGTATGAACAGTATAATACTTTATAAATCCTTATACGAATATATTTCTTCATAAAAGAAAAGTTTCCTTAAAAAGTCATCCTATTTGTAACAAGGTAGAAAAAGAATGTTACAACTCTGTACTATTTCAATATGGAATTAAAAGAATCGATTCCTAATTTTTATGCCCATTTGGAAAACGTTTATTGACTACATACCGGTTTCGAAAATAAATCGGATTCCAGGTTAGTTATTGCTCCTTGCATACCTTGCTTAATACAATAAATGATTCATTTCGAATTTCCTTATTAAACATAATAGCGAATATTCTAGTTTTAAGTTTCGAGAATTTACCAAATCGATAGAAATTTTATCCCCTTAAAAGCAGAATTCGAGAGACAAACCTTTCACATCTGTAATATGTATATGTGTTTGTATTGATTGGTATTGATACCAATTGATACTGAATTCGTTATTTGGCATTAATTTCATTAATTATCTACGAATTTCATCGAAATCTAAAAAGTATAAGCAGTATTATATCAATAAGTTGAGTATAACGTACGAGAAAATTAATTAATAAAACTGAAATTACATTGTCAAATTTTATTTCCGTATACTTCCACATTCGTTTGCTATTAACGTTACTATTGTATTGTGTATGTATGTGTTTAATAAAATGTATATTCTGTAGTATTAAACGAGATACTGGTTTAAGCGGATTTAAGACATATTTTCACCATAAAGTGATTATGCTCGCAATTAAGGTTGAGTAATCATTATGAAGTTAACGTAAATAAAACAGCAATTGAAAATTGGCTGAGATAAATGTAATGTATTTCATATTTTTATATAATATGTATGTGCACGTGCAGCCGAAAAATCAGGTCGGAAAATATACGTGTTATTTATGGAACGACTAGGTAAGTTTTTGATTTTACTTTATCCCTTATGTGGAAAAGGTTACTAATATTAGCGTTTGTAAAAGCTAGTAGTGTCAGCCGTGTCAGCATAGACGTGACGTACTAACGTAGAGATACCTTGTTTTCCGATAATGTAGATACTTTCAACTGATAAGATAAACACTTTTTTTACCGATAAAATAGGCACCTCGATCGACCTTACTGGATGAGCGGCGCGAAAAAAAGAAATGTGAAAATTAGTCTTCTGTTACACGTGTTATAAATCATCGGTTAGAATCTACGAGTCAAATAGAGAAAGTTTCTATGTTATACATTGTTATCAAAGAAACTATATTATTATGTGTCACGTGTGTGAATATTCGGTAACTAAGGCTACTGAATATTCGGATTTCGTGGCTATTCGCTCGATGCCATTTAATATTTAACATTACTACTGGACAAAGTGTTATGTTGAAAGCACATTTAATACATTTTAAAATCATAGTAAGTAATGTCAACTCAGATCCCACCGCGAGGAGGTTGCCACGAAACAGGACCCAATTGTCACAGTTACTTAAAAACACTTTACCGGAACTGTGAATTCATATTACTAAAATTTATACAAAACGTTGTATTTAATTGTGAAAATGATTTGGAAGCATTTGCAGGTAACTGTCACTTTATGTCACTAACATTTCCACAAATGATTGTATTCAGTTGTCGAAATAATTTAAAAACATTTGCAAGTATGTATCACTTTATATCACTAAGACTTCCACAGAATATTCCATTTAATTGTTAAAATGGTCCAGAACTTGCAGGTAACTGTCACTTTATGTCACCAACACTTCCACGCAATGTTGTATTTAGTTGTTGAAATAATTTAAAAACACTTGCAGGTAACTGTTACTTTATATCACTAACACTTCCACAAAACGTTGTTTTTAATTGTTAAAATTAGTTAAAATCACTTTTAATTTATTTTTTAAGCAACGTAATATTATACACATGCAATAGTAGTCGTTACTCAAGGTAAAAGATGACTAGGTAAAGATAGACAAGTCCAAAAGTATACCTAGAGACCGTCCTGTCAAAGTCAAAAAACTCAAAAAACGTTAATAAAACGCAAATAAAAAGGTGGGGCAGTGATGAGCAAATTAATCGCAATCTTTTGAGCCCAGAAAGGATTCCGTTCGTACTCGAATAACTTAGAAATCATCAAATCAGTGTTTGTCACGAAATTGTTTAATAACTTTTTTTTTAATAATTGGCGCAGAGTGAGCAATTTTACATTCTCGATGAGCAAATTGCGAGCAATTTTTTGAGATATAATTCATTAAGATTGCTTCTAGTCCGATGCTAACTTAACACTAGATTTACCAGCGTGAAATCTACTCTATTTAAATATGTTAAATATGTACCTCAAAGCAAGGAAAATTAAGATGCGGATAGATGATAGATTCGGTAATTTATGTTTTATACGATGGACGAAGAATATTTATTCTACGGCTCTCTCATAAACCCGTAGAATTTTTGGAAAAAATTGTGCACCAGTCATTTTGACTGGTTTGGTAAATCTAGTGTTAACTTCACTCTACGCTGGTTCACTGAAGCGGCTCGCGTAACGTGGACTCTGCGCAGTACTGAGCTCACTCTTCTCCATCGACAATTCTGTAAATTTCGGTGATTGCCACAATTTTCATTAATAGTTGCTTATTGAAAATGAAGTTATTATTTTTTAACGTGAGTACAAATTATAGGAGTGGTGATCAATAGTGTCACCTTATAATTGATAATCTATTTTTCAATGCTTCTAAATATTTAATCTTTATGTAATACCTTTACCTTATCAATAAATAATACGTTCTCAACTGCTTTGGGTGAATTTTAAGCAATCGATAATATTATTCAAGGAATAAAATATAAGAAAATGATAGAAAGAATTAATATGACACATGATATATACTAAATTATATCGTGCATTATTTGAATAGTTCGTACATGTTTATGTTCATGTATAGCTGTACTTTGTCTGTCGTATCAGCAAATTTGTGGTGATATTAATAGTATATAAAAATTTTACATTGAAAATGGTCAAGAAGGGACTTCTGATGTCGTCAAACAAAGGATTTTGTTTCAATAAGTCGTTTCGTTTTAAAAATCCTATTAAAAATTTCTAGGCAGTTCGACCTTGTTGTTGCGAATTTATTTAATTGTAAAAAAGAATGTATTTGATATTTGAAATACTGATTAATCCTTTCGAAACTACCGGTGATTATAGTTACAGGTTGCTTGACACTGGTTGGATACTATAGGCATTCGTTAAAATTTTCCACGCGGTTAAATCAATATTAATTGTTCGATCATATTTGTAATTAATCTGATAATGTCGTATAACATTTTCTGTGAAATTTTTACACTTAATGAGAACTTAGTCACTGAATAGACTGGCTCGGTCAGCTCAAATTTCATACCTTAATATATATAAAAATAAGTATTATTAATTCGAAATGGGTACAAGAAACATTATGAATATAATACGAGTCAGTACATCCGCACCCTGTTTTATCAAAGCACGTGCTAAAGATATTAAATAAATTAAAAATTGAAGGGATGAACGGAGTACTATTTGAACGCGGAGAAATTTCAACGTTACGCGGAGTACGGTTACGAGCGCGTCCGATACTGCACTACAACATTATCTGCTGTCGGCAACAACGTTGTTTTCTAAATAAAAATGATTCTGTTGAATGAGTATGTCTTGTAATGCTGGATAAAGACTTTTTTTAACGCAGAATGCGATGATTTATCAGTATTTAAAAATAAAATTAAAGTATTTCAATACAAAAAAATAATGGTAATCTGCCTATCTTGATGAAGTAGTAGATCTGCAAAAATCCAACATTAATATTGAATGCTCCCTTCATAATCGGGAAACCGAAATATTTTTTCATACAGTACATATTTCATGTACCCTTTAGGTGATCACCTTAGAAGAATCATCCAGTATATATGTAGATACAAAATTATTGAATTGTGAATTTAGTAATTGATTAGAACGAATAATATGTACTGCTTGGCTTATTATACATACCGATTTATTGCTTGGCCAATAAATCGGTATCGATACACGAACAACTTGCTGATTTTTAATAAAATGATACCAAATGTGTTGAAAATTATTTGGTTAATGAGCAATTGTAAAATCGTTAATTTTATTACGTGAAAATGGCTTTAAGCGTACTGCATTTTTTTTGTTTCTATAATCGATAATCGTAGTTTTCGATTTTTGGAATAATTCAGTGTAAAGCTAGTGTAGTACTATAAAAAGACACGAACGTTTCGGCAATGACGTATTTCGCCAACTAAATTGACAAGAAAATGATTGAAATTATTTTAAAAACGCATCTATATTGACGTCGAAACGTAAAGCTAAATATAGATGATTGTTTAATCAAAAAGTATCTAGTATTGGAACTACTAAATTGCTTAAAGAAGATTTGATATTTTTAATCAAATATGAGTAACGATTTGTTACCAGAAAAAGTGAATATTTTCTTGGACGACGTAGAAACAAGTCTATGCTTACCAATATTAATCGTTATCGTTCTTTGCACTGCTCAGTTTGTACTTAATCATGCTATCGACATCGGATATACAGTTTATCAAAATATACAAAAACCGTCGGACGAAGACGAGACGGAAACTGATAACAACAAAAGTAGTAACATAATGGAAAAAATCAAAGGTTTGTTAATTAAAGTTATATATGTTATTAGGATATTCTTAGAATCCTCAGTAATTTTACAGACTCGCCAAGTTAATTTTACCACTTTTAATAATTCTTTTCTTTTTCAATGTACAAAAAGATGAGAGAAGGTATTGGGCATTTAGTGACAGTACAAGGCACTTTCAAACCTTTTCCTTTATGATGGTGCTAACAGTAACATATTCTTAAACTATTTACTTTAACTGTGCAATGCTCCGTGAGCTTCAATTGATTTATTAATGCATTGAATTTGAGTGTGCAACTTTTTGATAATTCATTAAAAATATTTGCATAATTGTCAACAAAGACGCCACTCGGCAGTTTTGGAAAGAGTATGTTAGGACAGAATATTTTATTTACAATGTAGTTAGAGGTAAACATATTTTTTCATACCGTTGAGTGAATGCTACGTAAAAAACGATTTTTTAATTCTATTATATTAGTGGATAATCAACGACATTAAAATGCGATATGTAGTTGATGAAATATAATTGATTAAGTACAAAATGTATACATATATGTTGTATTTATACATGTATAAATGTATACAAATTGTAAATATTATAATCTTAATCGAAATGGGAACTTCAAGATAACTTCAAGATAATATATCAAAGTGGTTTTAAGAGATTCAAGGACATATTAAACCGAACTTAAAGAGGTACTTATACCGATTGCATTAAACTGATGACGTTCCTGCATTTCGTTCTAGGATTTGTCTCCAACCTAGCGTTCGGTTCTAATTCCACAGACAACAAAGCTAATGAAGATATAACATCACCTGCACTAGAAGCAAATTCTGGAGAAGAAGAGTGGGATTATTGTGAAGAAGATGACGATTAAAAGAATCTTTCATCTGTACTGAACAAAGAAAAAAGTTCAAACAACTTATAAAGTTAAAGTACAAGAAATGTAGAAAGTTGAAGATATGCGTTTTTCTTCAAAATGGATTTTCCCAAATATTCTCTTTTATGTCAAAAATTCTGTTGATCAGTTCAATCTTTTAATAATTTAAAGTCAAAACATTTTCCAACTATCTTCATCAAGACTTCTTTAACGTTAGTCGTGTTTCGGTTATAGTTAACAAAACGTATCTCGTGAGCAAAAGTTAAAACAAATTGCAAATAATCTTACCTTCCTTCCTTGAAACGGCATTCGGTGTGATAATTTTCCTAGAAAATGTGTCTTCCAATAATAATTGTTACTTTGGTGTAACCTTTCCGAAAAAAAAGAGAAGGAAAATAATTAACGAAGAAACTATAATCTGAAGCAATTATACAACTAACGAGGATAAAAGCGGGCAGCAACGTTAACGAAGAACGTGTATTTTTTTTCACACGGTGCAAGAAACCACTTTCAATTATATTTGATTGTTGCTGCTGTGCGTAGTATTACATCAATGCAATAGTACTAATCGGTTGCAAATTTAATATCGTTGTTGTATTTGTTCCATTATTTAGAAGTAAAATTACAACAGCGGACTTCTCGTTTCACCGTGTCATAAACTTGACATACGTTGTTCGTAAATCTCTCTTACTTGATTTAGAAGAACTTACTCTATTAAAATGAAGTGATTTATAACATTCGGTTAAACAGGTTTGTTATATTAGGCAGGGACATTCTCTCATAACTGTTCACGTCTTTTTCTATACTTTATATTTGTCTTTTGTAACAATATTAATTGAGTCACCTGTCAGGCGCATATTAAGGCTGTGTCTTTTATCCTTTTACACTACCTCTTTCCTTCCGTTTCGTGAAATACTTCCTTGTTATCATCTTGTATTCTCCGTATTCTTCAAAATCGCATGATATACTATTATTAGGATACTTAAAGATACTTATAACGATCTTTTCATTAACATTGTACATGAATTTCTTTTGGCTTTTTAATTTAATTCAAATGGTAGAAGACGATTTCATCGTACAGCAGAATCGGAATTCTCTTAACCCTTTGAAGCGTAAATTTCGTTAAAGTATCACTACAGAGAAATGTTCCTTTTCACTGTTCTTAATGTCAAGTACAAACGAAACATTAATGTTTCCGGAAATTTAACAATTTTATTCATTGTGTGTAGCTGAAATGAATTTTCGTCTGTAAAGGAATAGCAAAATATACTTTTTCGTATTTATGGTCGAAATAATTGTTGTAATATAATATAAGAAAATTTTGAATGGCCGATGTAATTTAGAATTTACCAATGTGGAACCAATTACTTTTCCGTCATGGAAAAGAAATGAAGGTTACAGATTTCTGGAACACTGTGGTGAACTTAATGAACGAAATGAAAATTCATGAGAAAGAAGTGGTCAAATTCAATGTTCAAGTTTCTTAAGAAGGTAATTGCTGAGATCGTTACTTAAATTTATTTCCTTTTAGTCCTGAAATTCTGAGTCTGGTCTCTTTTTTACTCAGGTCTGGCACTTAATCGGAAAAATCTATGAGGTTTTCAGTCTAATAGAGATTATATGAGACCAAACAACAGAACGACCTTTACGGGTCTATCGTCCACATTGAGCCAACTTCCTAAATATAGTTTATCAGAATCGGTCAAATATATGTTACATATCTTTGGCACATCAAATATTTTCTTCATTCTAAACCTTATTACTTTCATTCAATCGTTTAAATTCATATTACAATCATCGATTTACACGTCAAAACACAAAATACAACCCTTAATCGAAACACGCGTAAACATTTGTAAAAAGATTCATACAGTGTCATTACTACGACATTTTTCAAAATAATATTAATCAACACGTATCACATTGATACAAGTTTGGCACATAGAACATCGAAATCTTTTCAGTGCAGCACCACCGTTAGAATTTCTCATTCCTCGGAAAGTGCCATAATGATGTAACATTAACACGTTGACTGCCATGGGGGTCACCGGTGACCGGCGCTATTGAATTCAATGAAATTTCATATGACTTTCCAATTATAATATTTACTAATTTCCTAACATATTCAGTATTTAAATACTGACGTTCAAAAGATAAAATCCTGATGAATATATATCTATTTGTGTATTTAAAGTTTCTGCTTTACAAAGGTGGGATTTGAATAGAAGATCACTTCAGTAGAAATGATAAAACGAACGAAATATCAATGGCGCTCAACATGTTAAATGTTTTCACTAAAAGGCATAGCCAATAATGGCTAGACAGGCGGTACTTTTATATTAAAGGAGGCAATGGGGGTCACCGTTGTCTTTGTTTGCTTCAAAGGGTTAAAGGAAGAAGACGGAGAGAGAAAGAGACAACGCAGTCGCGCACCCACATGCAAAGGTGTACATCCATCTATCTTTCGAGTAGTTCATACACATGTACGTGTTTCGTGTACCGGATCAAGTATCACCGAAAATTGTGCCGGAATTATCGCGATTCCCACGATTAATCCCTTCGCAGGCAGTTTTAATCTAGCGACGATAATAATAAGGAGAGTATCAGCAGCGATAATAGTATTAAATAGTATTATAGTAATGGTAGTTATAATATAATCAGTAGAAACCTAGCGTCTCTCTTGGACGAAGTCTTTTGCTTCTGGTCGAGAAACGAAATGTGAAGAGAATACATTTATAACACGTTCATCGATGTCGACTTTAAGTACCTTTGTGGAGTCCAGAGATTCTAAACGTCTCTTCGTGTGAAGACTTTGTAATCGTGATGGAAAAAGTCACATATTGCAACGTTCGAGAAGTTCGAAATTATGGCACACATTTTTCCTTCATTGCACTCAAGTAATTGAAACTTCTCACTCTTTGTTCTGCACTGTCAGTTATGTGGAGTCTGTCAACAATTCTTTGTAAATTCCCATTTTTCCTTATATCAAGATACGATGGAACGATCGACATTAATGTCGATATTAAAATGATTCCTGAAGTCTTTGTCATATATGAAGGAACCTAACGTTTACCATTGACACGTGAAATACTGATTTAGTGCATTAATTATTTATTTCGTGCAAGCCTCACGTTGGCCTGCACAAGTAACTGTGCAAAATTGGTTTTTCCATTGAACTTGCGTTTCTCTCAGACATGGTTTTAATCACCTTTCTATGTCCAGTTTACCATGTTCTCCCACTTTAATTTTGACCTCGTGAGCAACTAAACCAAGTAAACTCTCTTCTTTGTATATTCCGTATTTTCCTTCCCCACTTTCTCCTCCGAATTTATGAGCATTTGTAAGACGAGCATGTTTATTCATCATCGGTGACTTCCGATAAAAATAAAATCTTTCCTACATGAAGAGCTCGTCGTCAAAGAAAAATTCTGTGCTTCTTTCAAACTCAAACGTCAACATATAACATCAACTTTTCCTTCTTCTAGTCGACACTTTACAACATCCTTATCCAAAACACTAATCTTTCAACAGCTTCGATCGCTGTAATCTCGATCGAAAGCACGAACATCATAAATGTTCAGTCACGATTACAGTGTCACATAAAAACATTATCTATACCCGAAATGTTCTTCCTAGTAGGGGTGGAGGTAGCACAATTAACTCCCTCATCTTCGAATGTCACCATCTTCTCCCGACTCCTAGTTGCGATTCCTGAGCACTCCAACAAACGATTCTGATTAGGTCCGGCAGTATTTGTAACAGTACCAACAATCGGTGGGGTAAGTGCAGCGGAAGGTCTTAAAACAGAAGAGGGTGGCGGTGGTGGTACTGCCATGTCAGTGACAGCCGCAGCTGCTAAGTTGAATTCACTGACGCTTCTCGGCACGAAATACTCAAAATGTAGGGAACTCTCTTGCTGACGATGCTGATGCTGTTGTTGGTGATATTGGGTTGGTGATAGACAGCTCCGTCTCAATGATTGAGCACGCTGGAACTGTTGAGTCGCGGAAGAATTTCTTATTTCGGTTGGAGTTTTCTTCCGTGGCAGAGAGTGATGTCCGGGTGAGACCTTCATGACAGTATTGGACGTCTGGGCCAGGAGCTTCCCGTCACCGGGGCTCCTGGCCTGATGCTGTCAGGATGCTGGCACCATTGACATGGCGATTGTCTCTTCTTCTTGCTCGGACAGTCTCGAGTCACTGGTGCCTCCTCCGTCGTCGAGGTCGCTTTTGAGCCCTGTTGTGGCAGCTGTTGAAAAGCAAAACAGTGATTTCTTTCTTTTTGCACATACAATCTACTTGATAAATGCTTCGTGTTGTTCGCAATTTGTTAGCCAGTGCCATGGTCGGATTTTACTTTGTTCTATTTCTACTTGTTTTTGTTGGAATGTTAAACATATTTAAGCAACATAATATTTTAGCAACGGTTTTGGCCGATGTGTGAGGTGTTATAAATTGTTTTTTTTTTCTTATATTTTTCATAAGAATGTTCATTTAGAGACAAAATATTTACGTTAATTTTAATACGTTTAATTTTCATTTGTAATCATTTTGAGCGCTGTGTTGGTATTTTTATTTATGGGATATAGAAACCTTTATGCTTAACATACCGAAAAATTTGAGAAATATTTTTGATGGGTATATTAACTTACTCCTACCTTTTGCGAAAAATATAATTTTCTGATTTTTCCAGTCAAGTCAACTCGAAGAATTTGTAATTTGTTAAAAACTTATTGATGACACTGGCTAATGATAAGCGGAGCATTCTTATTATTATCTTTCTACAGCTTAATAGATATTAATACGATTCATCGTAAAAGAAAATAGTTCGTGATATTAATAAATCGAGGTTAACGAACATTGGAGAATTGAGATCCTGAATTTGTGTAATTTAATCTAACAATAAGTCTTGAAAGTAACGGTAACATCGATTATCTGAAACGTTTACGTACTCGCTGGCACCACATTCTTCGTATCGGTTATAAAATGCTTTAAAATATCAGATATTTATTGGCTTGCATTGAATCTACTCAAGTTTCTTGTGAATTTCAAATACCACGGCAATCTTTCCGAAAGATGAAAAATTAAAGAAATCACGTACCGCCCAACAAACTATGGAAACATTTTCCCCCGAATATCAACGTAAATTATTTCTGTTGATGTTTGCAGAACTGTAGCATAATATATCTGTATTATATATAAATAACTATATAATTATACATATTTAATTATTTCACAAATAAATGTATCGAATTGTTTATTGTTTATTGTTTTGCCTGTAAAAGTTACGCAAATAGAAAGCCAATATTGTAATAATATGTTGTTAAACTTTTTTATGATTAACAAAATAGAAATATATTTCTTTTTCATCCTGTATATATGTATTTAATGTATAAATTCTATATTATAGACTTTTTGCTTGTTTGATGATACTTTGAAAAGGAGGTGTTTTAAAAAATGTGTCAATTATTTTAAATTTTGAATTTTTGAAAAGTAAGCATGGATTACGAAGAATTTAGAAGTGGTAGTTATTTAATAGGATTAATATGAAAGAATAATTTTCTAACAGTTCTATTACATCACTGAAATTATTTATCAGAAATGCCTGTACCGTCGTTACCGGTTTTCGTCCAACGATCGAAACTTTAACGTGTTAGTATACCGCACGATTTAATGTTGGCAAATATGAATTTTCGGGACAGAAAAGTGTAGAGTGTCTGTAAAATTCCTATCTATTTTATCAGCGCGAGAATATGTACGAAACGTTAGCTAAACCTTTCCATAAAGATGAAAAGGAAGAAATAAAACTATGGTTATGCGTTCAACTTCAACTGAAAACTATTTTTTCTTCTCAATTAAGCAATACTGTAAACAACGCAAGAAGATTACAGCAGCTAAACCTAATAACTAGACTGCGGATGTTTATGCAAATTTCGAGTTTCACAAATGCAGGTGAGACAGGAAATCCTATCTAGGGATTTATTGCACTTAATAAATATTACAACAAATACCATACTTTGGATATTTTAGATATATTTTTATATTATGTTCTTTTTGTATATTTTAGCCGTATTTAATTTGTCATAAATGCATAAAAATCCGCAGTCTACTAATAACATAGCGTCTGTAGACTTCTCATAAGGGACTTTATCAAGCTAGCAATACGTAAAAACTTTCAGATTTATCAAATCCAGGAAGAAAATGTAACAGAAAAAACGATAAAAAAGATGTGAACTTTTATGACTTTCATTAATCCTTTGAGAACGACGAACGCAAATATGTGGCCTCAAAAGAAATTTCATTATAGTTAATCAACGTATGTATGTATGTACAATGGTTAGAGTTGAAAAGTTAACCGTTGTGACATGATTCCGCAAATAGTAATTTACAACTTTCATCCATTAACCCTCTTTCTGATAAAAACGTGGATTTTGATCGCCAAATAACTAATTATTTCTCAATATTCAAAAAACTCTCCGTCCGCAAAAGGTTCACCCTCTACACCCCGAATATATCCTAGTATCCGAAAGTCCATTGTACGATTACATATCAGAAAATGATACAAATACAATTGTAAATAATTAATTTAACTACATTTTTAAACATGGAATTTTAAAGAACTTCTTCATTTTTCAGAATTAAATTACAATATTTGGTAAAGTTAAATAAGTCAACTTTGAAGAATAAAAACTAATATGTGTCTTGTGTTACCTCAAAGGCACAAGGACCCATAAAGGGTTAAAATGTCTCTTGCAATATCAATACAAAAGTTGAATTACCCGTATATATTTCGTTTTAGCCTCATAATGTAATAAAATAAATAAGAACTTATTAGACACTCTTTAAAAACTTTCGCCCCCTTCGGAAATAATAAACGTTACGATATCCCGACTTGGAGACATAATCACGAATTTTCGTTCGTCACTCGAACCCCAGGCGCAACACCGGAATTGACGATCTCTTTCACGGATTTCCGAACGATTCTGCGGTTCCCCATCGAATGCCTGCATCAGGGATACCTGTACCACCGATAGGTCCGACCACCACCCCCGACGACATGCCGCAGGTTCTACCGAAGACCCTGACCACGCGTACCACCTCCTCCTGAACGAGGTTGAAGCACATGGCGATCAGGCCCATCCCGGCGAGTATATAGAGCGAGCAGGCACATAAGCTGAGCTCCTCCAGGGTTGCAGATGGTGCGTTTTTTCCAATCGGCATCAGGTCACCGAATCCGATTGTTCCGAGGCTCGTGAAGCAGAAGTAACCACCCTCCAAAAGACTCCAGCCTTCCAGGCGATTGAACATTAGAGCGCCACCGCATATGTAGATCAACATGATCACCAGACAGAGACTTATTGGTATCCTCACGGTATTCGTTTCCACTATGTAGGGGGGTGAGGAGTTCGTGGACAGTGACAAGGAACACGGATGAAAGTGACGTTTACTGGTGCTTGATGTTACGTCCTGTAAATAGGATAGAATTATATTTACCCTTTGCCTTACAATGACGTGTGGCACACGTAACGCGGTGAATGGAATAGAAAATTTTTATGTTTTCCAAAAACTATTAAGGGGGGATTCCCATTTCACGGCTTCAAAAATTTTTTTTTTAATATTATTGTTGTTCATACTCTTGAGAAACAATGGGCTAAATTTCAATCCGAAATTCGTTGAATTGGCAAAGTTATGAGTCAATAACGAACTCGGCGCGCACGTATAGGGCAATGAAAAAGGCGCGAATTTTGGAATTAAATCAGCAAATGTTACGAAATGAATATTTTGAAGAGGAAGAAGGTGTACTGTATGGACCTGGCATAGCTGATTAACAAGAATATGTTGTAAGTACTAGATATATACATTTTTTTTTGCATATGAAAACTGTACGTAAAACTTCAAACGCGTTTTTCTCGAAACAGGTTTTTTCTGTACGGTTGACATGATATCTCCGGAACTATTCAGTCGATTGCCTTCAAATTTGGCACAATTCTCGAGAAAACATCTGTCTTCAGTATGAACTACGAAAAAACATATCCATGCACAACTTTGTCTTTTCTAAACAAACGTCTGACGAAATTTTTTGCGAAAAAACCAATTCTTTTTTCCAATCGTCGCAGTTTCTTTAGTTTTCGAAAAAAAAATTGTCCGTAGTTCATACCAGAACTGCATTCATAAGGAGTAAATTGCCATTTGAATTTTTTGTTTCAAACAACTTGAAGATCAATTATCGTGTCAGCCAGCAACCGGGAATTTTCAGGAGGCGTCCCACCTCAAACGACGTCAAGGCCAAAATTTTCGAGATAATCAATTAAAAATTGAACTGTAGTTCACTGAATACATAATAAATATACGTGTGAATTATGACAAAGATTTATCTAACGGTTTCCTTAATAAAAAATCCTAAAAAAACATGATTTTGCAACACTTGAAATGGGAATCCCCTCTTATATTGAAAAAAAACAGTAGGTCAGGAGACGTTTAAATTAGTTGTATACTATTAACATTGCGTTAACTTATACCGGTATATTAGAAATCAGTGATGGATTGTTATTGCAACAATTAATTGTGAGGTATTGCGTGTTCAATTATAAAGGAAATTGTAAGGCAAGGGGTTAAAGTCTCTTTAAAATATATAATCTCTATTGGTTATTCTTTTGGGGAGATATAAGTGAAAGTATGAAATCCTGGAGCGACTATAAAATTTGAAATGTTTGCGAACTTAAATCCTTGCCTTACGATTTATTTTTTTGGAATTGTTTAAATAATAATTCATCAAAGATAACTTAACGCAATATTAATAGAGTAGAATTAATTTCAACGTCTCCTGCCCAACTAATATTTTTGATTTAACAGTTTTTAGAGAACTATTGCATTCACCGTGTCACGAGTGTCACACGTTATTATAGAGCAAGGGGTTAAAAAGCTGTTTTGTTTCGAGCGTCTTGAAAAAAATTGTAAATATCTAGAGGAACAGAGAGAAGATTTTTTAATTTTAAGAAATATCGATACATGATGTAGTAATTATGCGTACGTGAAATTAATAAGAAATAACCCTGACGTTACTGATGCCTGTATAAATATCTTTACTAAATTTAACCCTTTGGTTTTGTTTAATGTCTTTTGTATTTAATACTGCTACCTTTTTTGTTTTGCATCATCTGACCTTAATTGCTATGGCTATTTTCGCCTAACAGCTGTTGTTTTAGAAGGATTCTAAAGCCATGGAGCCTATGATACGAATATAACATAGGAAAAACTTATTAGAGGTGACTGAGGATTTGAACTTGGGGCCATTGATTATTTGATCGAGTTTCTGTCCTCTTAACTCTAGATATACGGGCATTATATTTCTTATGCTTAAATACATTAAATAATTACTTTAAAAAAGAGGGATGAAGCTAAACTTGTATTACAAGATATACGTGAAATATCTACCGTACAACTTCTCTATTTTAACCCCTTGCCGTACAATAACGAGCGACATTCGTGACTCCATAAATGGAATAGGAAATTTTGAAGTTTTCCCAAATGTATTAAATTAAAACATGTCAGTTGGTGACGATCAGACCAAATTACTTTTAAGCTATTTATATTGGCTTAAGTTATACGCTATAAATCAGAAATCGGGAATAAATTGTTATTACAGTATTTAATTCTGAGTTATTGCGCATGCAGTCTCAAAAGAAATGTTACGGTAAGCAGTCAAGAAATTCTTATAAAAAAAAGAAATCCGTTACTTAATAGTTTTCTCTGTAATTTAATAGTTTTCATAAAACTAATTAAAACAATTATTTTTATGCTATTAATATTGTATTAACTCATACGCTATGATCAAAAATCGGGAATAAATTGTTATTTCAGCGATTAATTCTGATTGTGAGTATTCCGCATGCAGTCTCAGAAGAAATGGTACAACGAGGGATCAACAAATACTTATTAAACAAAATAGGAACCTGTCATTTTAACAGCTTCCACAGATCTCGTGTTGAGTACTGCAGTGCCATTTAATATTTTATTTTCATTCTGTTTCTGTCACTTCTACATCCAAATTTATAATGTTACATTACCTGAAGCGCAGCGGTGGAACTAGTGGTAGCATGCAGAAGACCTTCGCTGCCACAGTCAAGCAGAATCGCGCTACTGGTACCGCGAGTTCCTAGATCGTCGCAGGAGCTTTCTCTGCTTGCCGAATAATAGTTTCCTGATTTGGCGTCAACGTGGTTGTCATAACGGTACGCCTTGCTCATAATACCACCGACGGGAGGCGGAGGTGGCGGTGGTTGTTGTTTTCTTGTGCAATTTCGAGGCCTGCAGAGGCGACCGTATAGGCGACGGAAACTTCTCGCGAGTACATCGCCAACGGTACTCAAATAAACTAACATTAAAGGGATTCCGGCCAGGGCGTAAACTATGGTGATTAAACGACCCCAAACCGTGCGTGGGGCTACGCTGCCGTACCCTGAAACACGGAATGTGTAATAGTTAGCTTGGTACAGAGGAAACTTGGTCAACCTACGAGTCAATTATTTATATCTTAATGCAGGGAGAAGCTGGTTCTCTGACCTGCACCTTTGCAACGGTTTAAATATGTCTACGTGAATGTCAATTTTGCCGTATAAATAAATTCTGTAATGATTGCAATGTGTCGAGTCTTTTGGAAATTTCGTTTAATTTTTTACTTTATACATTTTGCAACTAATTCTTGTGACAAATTTTCCTCTTGTGCTTTAACGTATTTTGTTCTCGGAAAAATCAGGTTTGTAGAAAATATTTGTAGTTTTTCAATATCATGCTAATCAGTAGGAGGTTTATTATGTTTTTGTATGCTATGAACAAAGAATATTCTTTTTTAAGTTTGTGAATTTTGTCGACGATTTTTCGTACGATTACTGTATAATAGTGCTGAACATGAAAAATGTTTAAGTATTGGATAAATTATTTGAGCGAAGTTAAATAGTTGCTGGTGAATTAAATAGAAAACATTACTATTGTATTGCGAAGAGTGCTAAAGTTTTGCAATAAATTTTTACATTATCTTCGTCCTTATTTTTTAGCCATAGGTATATCTACTCAATGCATTGCAGTACATTCCTTATGAGTTTAAGAAATAGATCTCATGCCAATTATCCTTTGCTGAAAGACTGCTTTAATACTTTACTAAAGCCTATAATCTTTAAAAGTTCGGTAAACTTAATGAAAAAGTTTTCAAGAGGAGTATACTTTACTAAGCCTATCGGTATGATTACTAATCGAAAAGTCTGATTATACAGCATCAGGTAGGGATTTAGAAGTTAAAAATAATATCATTGGATATAAAAGAAAATGGAGCTCATTAATTCAAACTATGATACTATTGTCTGTAGCAGCATGTACCGGATTTTTTAACAGGTTTTTAATCCATCGTTTAAAATACATAAGGCAAAAAGTTTTCAGCAAATGGCGATACCATCACCTATTGAATTAACTCTACTATATTAAGAGAACTCTGTAAATCAGGGGTAGTCAAACTTTTTATACCCACCACCCATTTTTGTATTTTTGTTGGCAGTTAAATTGTTTTACCGCCCATAAATTCTGCAGTAATTTCAGAGTGAAGGTTTAGTAAAAATACGTAGTAAAATTTATTTTTTTATTTCAAAGAGAAATAAATTCAAATTGAGTAATGGTTGGGGCTCGACAAAAAAAAATAGCTTCAATATCGGACAAGATCTCTACCATCCCACCATAAAAGCATGAATCGTCCATTACTGGGCGATAGAAACTAGCTTGACCACCCTTGCTGTAAATCATCATCATAGTTTCTGCTGTAGTCTGTCATGTTATACCTTTCCTTTGAGTAAAAGTTTAGGAAGTTTATAACTTACCGATGGTAGTAATGAGTGTGAGAGAATACAGCAAGCTACCACTGAAGGTCCACCGGCGATTATGAAGTCTCCTCTCAATCTGATGTTCTCTGGAACGGGGAGGCGATGGAACTGGCTCGTACTGCGAGGAAGTTCGCCTGAGGCCACGTGCCAGGTTCTCTTGGAACTCGAAGACTTCCCTCGCTGCTAACCGCGTCCAATTCTCCTTGTAGAGGACATTCAAGTCCTCGGTGATGCTCCAGAGTTTTTCTACTGTACGTGCTCTCAGCTCCATAGCTACTGTATCATCCTCGAGACTTGGTATAACGTACGAACCACCCTCTGGTTTCGAACCTCCAGAGGAGATCAACTCGTTTGACAAATCCTACGGGAGAAATTTCAAGTTTTGTTTTGACCGGTAACTATTAGCCAGAAAAGTTTTGTTTTAGGAATTTAAAGTAATGTGAAGTATAATATTGTTCACCTAAAGGAAATAGTACTTTTAGTAACCACGATATTTCATTATGATTATTTAAAACGACAATAGATTGATGAAAAATTCTTTTTAATGAGATCGTAAATGAAAGTGTAGAATGAAAATATTGGGAGATTTTAAACAATTTATAAGTTATTAATACAAACAAGTACAAATTGTGTCTATCAGGAGGAGAGCACTTCTACTTTGCCTTCGTAAGGTGCAAATTGTGAATATGATTTTTTGTATTATATAGAGTGGTAAAGAGTCTTTGATCAAACGAAAATGGATGACATACAAGATCATTACCAAGTAAAAAGTTGCTATATAAATTTATCTGTGTTACATTTCTGATAGTTCCATAATTACTCCATTTTTTAAATGCTCTGCTTATATCCTACAATCGAACGTGCTGTCTCACGTGTGAATCACGCATTATTATTCTAAATAAAAATAATTCCTTTTTCATGTAATGTATGACATTTGAAATACCCTGTATACATTACAATGGTCCAGGAAATAGTATAATGGTGAATATGGTAATCTTAAAAATAATGGCAAAATATATCAGTAAATATTAGAAACAATAACTAGGAAGATTTTGATATTCGCTCGTAAAAAAACAGTTCATGCAGATTAACTGTCAAAGCAGATTGATAGTGTCGAATCCAGATACATTCCGGCAACTGAAAAATGACTAGACGCGTCGAAGCTTCCCATTTTCAGCCACCTATCCCGTCAGTTCGCTTTCGAAATTCCTAAACTCACCCTCCTAAAGTAAACGACTGTGCACAATATTTATTGTAGGTGACTGAATTTAGAAATTTCAAAAACGAAATGACGGGAATAGGGGGTTGCATCGAGGCACCTCGCCGCTTCCTACTCATCTTTCAGTTGTCAGGCTATACATTTTATGTATCCGGTAGCATTCGTGTGTTCACGCTCCTTCGGAGTGACTTTGTCACAGGAGAAAGAAATGCGAATCGATCCTCGTCAAATGTTTGTCGTGATTCATGCAGGTCTTTGTTCTTGCTTTGACCACTTCGACCATTATCTCGAATATATCCTTAACACGTTGAGTGCGGCGCCAGTCCCATGGGACTGACAGTGAACTTTCCGTTCAGGCGGCCTCAGTCCCTAGAGATTGACAGCGAATTTCTTGTTCGGTCGACATCGGTGCGTGAGACCGGCATTGTCAAGGGTTAAATTATTAATGGCAATGAAAAATTTTATGTTAAAATTTAGTGAAGATTATTAAAATATTTGAAGCAAAGATGTGGTTGAGACTTGCATGTATTACAGTAAGTAATAACTTGTTTTGTGAGTTTTCTGGCGAACTTACGTCCGAATGTTTTTGTGTTTGTGCTATAACATTCAGCACAGTATTTCCAAACTTTATGCACCTTTTTTTCTTCCTTTTGAAATTTGTGAACATCTTACGCGCTGCCGCGTGAGTGGAAAGAATAGCATGATCGGCTCCGCACTCAATGTGTTAAACCGGATCTCGTATATTTAATGGTGAATTGTTTTAGACCTAGACCTTAACTCATTGCGTACGACACTCAATTATCTGAACGTCCTTAAAGGATTACATTTCATATATTCGATCATTTTGTGATCGCAGATTCGAGATACATTTATTTCGCTAAGTATTTGTCATTAAAGTATTCAATGCTACGTTGCCCCAGGAAAGTAGCAAAACAATCATTTTTTTTAAATTTTTTGTATCGCCAATACCTACATGCTGAAAAAATGAGACATCTCATATTTCGGCTACGACAGTCGCTTTTCTAAATAGGAGATATTTCGTCACCGTACGCAATGTGTTAAGTTACTTGTATTGGTTATAGCAATATTATGAATCATCTAATCGAACGACTGTATAAAATCCTAAAAATACTTACTGACTTGAGGCCACCCTCGAGAGCCATGAATGCGAAGGCGCCGAGAAGCGTGTACCCCAGCACGAGAACGCAGACTCCAAGGCTGGCCAATAAACCTGGCGTCTTGGTCGAAGTTGCAGTGCTGCAACTGCAACAACAGCAGAGCAATTCCGCTCCTCTGACGGACGTGCTGATTCGCAGAGTTTCGGCGTTGACGTTGGCATTCCTTCCTGGACAGCATCTCGGTGCTCTCTGATAGTAATCACCCATGCTCTGCATCGTTCTGCCGTCTAATTGAACCGCCGCTACCGCCACCGCAGCCGCTGCCGCTGCCGCCGCCGCAGCTGCAGCTGCAGGTGCAGCGACTGACGCCGCAGCTGCAGCCGCAACCGGTAAACACCTACCGTCGTACTAGCCTTCCTCGATCGTCGTCCATCTGATGGGGTGATAAGCCCTGACGCAGAGATTACGCTGATTAGATCGGAATTGCTTTGACATCTTGACAGGACTAATTATTCCTTGCGGGTGATTAACGGGTGCCGGTTATTTCAGGATGTTCTCATGACAATCGACAAATTGAACGATTTTTAAGAATTTTTCATTTTGTCGTTAGAAAATTGTGCGTTAGAAAAAATTTAAGTAAATTACTTTTGCCTCGTGTTGTTCAGTGTATGTCACAATGTGTCGTAAAAGGTACGTGCCAGCGTTAATTTTTTAGCCATGTAAATATTTGCAGCGATATTTACACAGTTCTGTGGATTTTTCTTTTAAAATGTGTGGAAACATTATGATTGTTAGCTGACATGTAGTAACATTTTTTTGGAGTAGATTTACGATGTTACGTATAGAGAGTGGAGGGAATGCAAATAAATCTCACGTGACGTGTCTGTAGGTGAGGAAAATGAACTTGAAGTATGTCTGTATTTTTCGCGGGGGATTTTTTAAGAAACTTGTTACTATATATATAGAATCGTTATTTATAAAAACTATATATATATATAATAATAGAATCGTTATTTTTATAATCTCTAAGCAATATTGCGACGCTTCATAATAAAACAATTTAGAGATTATAAAAATAATAATTCTATTTGAACAGATGCAATCTCACGGCAAGCAAACAACTCTTTTTGACATATTAATATCAACATTTGCAACTCGTTGGTATCGTTCTAGTAATCAATACAATATATATGGGAGACAATTTCGTTACTCATAATAATTCGTACCAGTATTCAACTAGTTATGTATCTATCTGCATGTATTGTTAAAATAGAATATTATCGAAATATCACAATTTCGTTTCATTTAGTTTCAGGCCAGGGTGAATTGTGGAAACTGTAATAAGAAATAATTTATATTATATTCAATTTGCTTATGATTTTTCCATATTATTATTTCGCGGGAGTTTATTTTTGTATATAAATAGTATTCAATTTATTTACGTTACATCATCACTAAATTATCGAGAATTTGTATGTCTTATTAATTCCGTAGACAAAAAAAACAGTGTAAAATATTATAGAAGATGGTTGTAAGCTCGTTTGCACATTTGTGGATTTGAACGTTAAAAATTGTGCAAAAAAGCGGTCGTTGTTCGTAAAAAAAAAAACGGAATAATTCTGAATAACAAGAGACGCGGTATTTTCGTAGAATATCAGGTAAAGCGAAACTGTTCCTCTGTCGCGCAACGCATAGTAGTTACTGAATGCAATGCGGGGATTCCCATTCTGCAAAATGATATCGTTATGATTCTCGCGTGAGAGGACGAATAAAACAGAAAAATAGTAAAAAACAGCAAGTATAAGAAAAATCCGAATTTTTTTGCGATTTAATAAACACGCCTTTAGATTCTTTTTACTTTTGTGTTTCTTTAACAATGAATACAATGAATACTTATATGTAAAGCAAGTTAACCTACCAATAGCCTTTTGTTAAAATAAAAATAGCCGTGGGGAAGGTTAATACAGTGAAAGTATACATTTTTATTTTTAAGCTTCTGTTAATAATTTGTTTAATAGAAGCTCATCTCATTTAAAATTTATTAAGGAAAGAATTATTTTTATTAGTTATGTATTGTCAAGATTTATGTATTGTTACATTCGAACGGACATAAATGATTTGATATGTCTTATTGTTCTTCTTTAGAAATTTTAACACCACCTATATTTAATTGCTCATGATTTATTAATATTGGAAATGTAATTTTTGAAAGAGGATAATAACATTTATATATATTCGAAGAATTTCGAATAAGAAATAGAGTCTCCATAATTTTATTACGCTCGATATTTTCTCTATAAGAAGAATAGAGAATATAAGAAGAATATAAGAGAAAGATGTTTAACATCCCTATTACCTTCAAAGTTTTAATAATTAATATCCGTGTAATTTAATTAAAACCTAAAGCATTAAAATATTTAAAGGAATCCTATCTAGGAACTTCTGTTTCAAATTTTAATATTTAGCGGCATAAAAAGTTGCTCTTTATATTAGGGATACTGGAAAAGAATGCCGTTACTTTAAATAAAAGCTGTGAATACTTATAAGAATTTAATTAACAAATATTAATCTAAAATATAATTTCCATCGTTTGATATAATCATTCTTCATCTACCTGGGAAAGTTATAATACCTCGCTCATAAAATTCACTGTCTTTTGATTCAAAAAATCCAATGAATCCTTTTTCCACGTCGTCATGTGTTCGAAAAAAATACATTCTCTTCCGGCACCCCTAATATAAATAATATGTTATAAGACAACTTTTTACATCTCTAATTATAAAATGAAAATATACTTCTTATAGTTTTCTACCAGCAATAAATCTTCCATTAACTGCATTTTATACTTTTCATTGCCCATAGTAATCAGAAATCTTTTTATCCACCGTTAGAAACTTCTAACATTATTTCTGCTGAATGACAACAGATAGAAAAAAGAATTTGTCACAAAAAAAGTATTTATTTTTCTCCCCCGTCATTTTTAACATCGATTTTCCAAACTCAAATCCCTCTATGAATATATTAATGTACAATTATTATTTATTCGTCCAGAGCAAATGACTGACTAACCCCTTGCAGTAAAATAACGAGCGATGCTCGTCGTGCGATAAATTGGATATAGGTTTCAAGTTTTGTAAAATCTCCAAAATTGAAAATATCAGTGATATACGACACATTAAAATTACTCCTATAATATTAATATTAAATTAAATTATACCTTATATCAGGAATCAATGATCAACTTTTATTTTCCTAATTTAATTCTGAATTATTGCGAAGGCAATCACAAAAGAAATCATACGAGGGGTTAAACATGACCACGAGCACCGAAGTTAGCACAGACATCGTTTAAAAATAGCAGCACCATAAGTAATATATTTGCCAATTATCTTCGAACTAGGTCGTTCATTTGCGAAATGTCCCGTTTTCGCACTTTTAGCCCAGCTTTGAACAGTTCGAGAGTCGGTATGACTGATAAAACAATTGCCGCGTCGAATAAGCACTCGGTATGTGCAGAAATAGAGTCACAAGCGACCCCAAGGAACGCATCCGCTTCCTACGCGGTACAAGAGCCCACAGTTTATAACGAACGTAGCTGCAACTTGTGCTATCGCTGCGGGAGAGTATACCGTAAACTATTCTACTAACGTCCACGTTTGCCTGCGTTTGTTCACGTTTAGCCACGTTTGTCTGCGTTTGCCTGCGTTTCTCTGCGTTCTCCTTGTTTGAATACGTTTACATGTGTATCTTTTACTGGATGACAGAAGTAACAGAAGGGAAGGTTTACACATGTGAAACAGAGAGGGTGAACGCGCGCATGTAAATTGCAAAGAAAGAGGTACTTTCAGATGATGTCTCTATTACTTTT
Organism: Cerceris rybyensis; assembly: GCA_910591515.1. NCBI lineage: Eukaryota > Metazoa > Arthropoda > Insecta > Hymenoptera > Crabronidae > Cerceris > Cerceris rybyensis. The sequence goes on from OU342793.1 coordinate 12,134,441, forward strand.
ACGCTATTTGCGTAGGCATAGAGGGTGCCAGCTAATTTTATTACCTTCACATTTCCGTTAACCAGTTAACTGTGGAATTTAAATTTGAGAACTCCTCGCAAGGTACGGAATTAAAGTGAAGCCATGACGTATATATACGTTAAAGACAAAGCAACCCGAGTCGAAATATTGAACCTATTTTCATGGTATTTACTCCTATTAGAACCTAACATGATACTTTTCAATACTAAAACTTCTAATTTAAACCTGTAACTCCTTCTCGGTAAAATGATACTCCTATTTAGCTATCACCAAAATTTGTATCTCCTGAATTGGACCTGTTACTTCTCCTAGGTTAAATAATAATTTTTGTATTCAATATATGTTTAATATCGCATAAAGAACGTTAATTTCTTTTAATAATTAATTAATAAGGGATGTATACATACATAAATGTAACTAATGGATAAATACTTCAAAAACAGTAATTTTTTATTTATTCCAGTTCTTTTTTGTTAAAAGGTAATGAAACATAGGGGAGGGTGGGGCAAAGTGGGCCCCTTCAGCAAAAAATAGTCATATCTTTATTTTTTTGGGCTCCAAAATTTTAAGGGGCCCACTTTGCCCCCCCCCCCCCCCTCCCCTACACTTGGCAGTCAAAATTCATATATATATATACAGTTCATAATGATGGCATCTACAGGAATAGCTTTAAAATGATTAGTTTCATGACAATTGATCAAAAATTTAGAAGTACTAAATGAGCGGTGATTACCGTTCGCAACAAAAACATGATCACAATTAAATTCTTGTATAATGGAATAGTGAATCCATTATTTTTTAGTGATTTTAACTAATTTATTTTTGAAAACTATGTGTATACATACATAAATAATAATAATAATAATATTAATAACTGGATAGGATGTAAATCCTCAACGGAGGTTGAAATTGACGTCCTATTTTGGGCCTTAAGATGGCATAAAGAGAAATTTGTGCCACTTTTAGGCGTTAAATAGGATCTTATTTTACATTGAATTTAGACCTATTTTTGTACTTCCAATTTCTAAATGTAGGGTAATAAAAGGTTCAAATGAGGTCCAATATTTCGACTGGGGAAATGCTTCAATTATAAATTTTACGAAAAGAAGAAAGCGAAATGTGGAATTTTTACATTTTTAATCGATAAGGAATTGACAATTTAGTGTTAAAAGGTTACCGCAATAGACCTTTGGATTGACGTGTATACACGTCGAACGCAGTTAACAGGTTAAAAGATGAAATTCAAAGATACTTACAATTAGTAAGAAAGTATCTTAAATTGTTCGAACTTTGAATCTTTTCTTGAGGGGGTCATCCCATGTGACAGCTGTTTTTTTCCACTTCCTTTGGGAATATTTTTTGACGAATTGGTGTGTACAATCTTGGAATTTTTATCGCACGTTTATTGATACTTTTGTAGTGTATTGGAATTTTTGCAAACAAAAATAACGATTTTAATTGACTTAACGCTGGTCGAAAGACACTCATGTATTTTCCGCGGTTGCCATGTTTCCAGAAGTTTCGCACCTCTGAAATAAAAAAATCAAGCAGCATTTTAATTTGTAAACCTGAGGCTATCGCCGAAACTAGAATAAAATAAATATATTGGAAACGGAAGTTTCAAGAACAGTCATATTTTCTCGACGTTTTTAGCTTAAAAAAACAAACTATGACAGATATCAGAATTATTCTAGCTCTGGTGATAGCGTCAGGTTTATAAATTACACTGCCGTTTGATTTTTTCATTTCAAGTGGGCGAAACCTTTAAAATATTGGCAAGCCGTCAAAAATACATGAGTACATTTTAATGGTTCGTCAAAACAATTTCTAAAGGCAATTAAAAAAATTACCTGTCTCATGAGACCACCCCCTTAAGCGAGCAATTCTTGTAGCACGGGATAAGAAAAATAACCTTGAGATTAACCTCTTACCTTACGACCTGTTGTCTCAGTGAATGAGAAATAAATTAGAATTACTTGATGAAACAAAAATTATCACTGACTTCTGATATAACGTATAACTTAATGCAATACTACTAGTAGAGAAATAATGTGATTGTTTCATGATAGGCTAATATTTTCAGTTTAATAATACTGGGAAACCTTCAAAATTGGCTATTTCGTTTATTGTGTTGCGAGTGCCACTCGTCATTGTACGGCAAAAGGTTAAAGTCGAGGATACTTTCATGGTATATCCTTTCTATTTTCCATACATTAAAAGTATTACGTTATGGTGATCAACGGATATAATTTTCATTTTGTATAGATATGTTTAATATGACAAACATAAACGTAATTATGTATGGTGCTAGAAAAAACAAAAATGCAAAGTGATCGTTCAAAAATTGTATAATATTATTGGTCTGATGAATTTTTTTAGATAAGTTTTCATGTAATTTCTTTGGGTATATTTGAAAATTAATGGATAGCGCATTAGTAAATATTTATGATAGCGTTTTAAGGAAAAGATAGATTTTATTGGAAATTATTTTATTAGGTAGAATTTAGTTCACTTTAACTGGTAATTTAGTGCTTATAGCTGTTGATACACCGAAATGACAAGGAATTTCGATCCTTCGGGAGTAGTCCACCTAAATGGAATTTATGCCTAGAGCTAGAGAATACTGCAACCTCGCCTACTGTAATCAATGCAGTGTGTCCTGCGTATCTAATTAACACGGTGAAGATAATTTGAATCAATTAAATTTCAGCGATAGGTCGTTTGTAATCCAAGCAAACTACATGGATAACACAACATTTTCGGGAAAATATTGGTTGAATGGAATGAAGTTATTTCTACTAAGAAAGTTTCATCTAGCACTTAAAAATTAATTTTAACACTAGATTTACGGACACTAAATCTGGTATACTTAAATATGTTAAGTAAGTACTTTGAAAAAAGATGGACTAATTGTAAGTGGCAAAAAATACAGTCAGTTAAGTAATTTGTACATTATAAGATACACGTGAAATATCCACAGTACTGCTTCTCTATAACTTTGAGAAATGTTTTGTAAAAAAGTAGGAACCTGTCAATTTAACGGATATCGTAGATCTAGTGTTAAACGTTTTTCAATACGATATAATACGTAAAATTGTATTAGGCATTAAAAAGAATAAGAACCATATTCGATAAATTGAAGTAAATATATAACTCCGATTTTACCGTTAACATTGATTTGACGAATTGCATTGTCAAATATGCATTTATGAAGTCATTACTTTTACTTTTACACATACTGTTATGGATTTGACAAATGAATATCTTTCATTTATATTCACGAAGTGAATATTCATATATGCATTTATGATGGCGGATCGACTAAAAATATGGTCGATATAATTTTTCGATTTTGATTGAAGTTTTAATGAATATTCGTAAAAAGAGAATGACATTAATTACGTTACGTTAAGTTAATTCTACTTCTAGTTCTGCATACCATGAGTTACTTTAGATTAACGAGCACATTTTTTCGTGTAATAAATTTTTAAATTGAAATGTGGATTGTAAAATCTGGTATCTTCAATAAAAACTCAACGTTCAAAAATCTCCTAATTTACAATTTACAAGTAGAATTTAAATATAACGATTCATATTTAATTCTTACTATACTCTTTACTATATTCATTGCAGCTTATTTGTCTTCAAACTTTATTTAGATTATGGAGAAAATTGAAAGATATGTTTCCGAAATACATAATAAATATAATTCATCGAATAAATAACAAATGAATATAATTATATTTTTTGTGCAGCATGATATATAAAACACACCTGTAATATAAAGAAAAATTAATATTTTGTACCTAGCTTTGGTCTCTCAATCTCTCCAGTGAATACTCGGATTATTCTACATAGTTACAGTTTTTAATATTGAAGTATATGTAAATAAATTTGTTACTTGTTTTATCCCAATTCGAACCCTTTAATACCAAAAATCGCAATGACATAAGTTAAATGTAAAGTAAATTACATATACTTTAACAATAAAAAAAGTTCGCCAAATTCTTAATTAGATCACAATTACCCGACTGAATTTCCCACAACCCAAGGAATCTTTTGAAATTATGCACAGTAATAACTAGTTAATTAATAAACTAATTAATAAAAATGTAATATGTTAATCGAGTTGAAAAACATGTTGCTTTGGAATATGTTATATTTTGAACGTTCATTCAAATAGGAGAAACTACGAACTTACAGGCATTTACATCTTGCAATTAACGCGTGTAGGAAATAATTTACAATTTATCATTATGATAAGTATCACCTAAATTCAATGAAACCTTTCGTATGTATATATTTCAAACTAATTCTGTGCCATCTCCAATGAGTAGTTCTCAATTCCGGTTAACAGAATATATGTCCCATTAAAAGATTTTAATTTCTCAAATAGTTTCGTGTAATTGCAATTCGCGATAACGCAATGAAATTAACGATTGCCAATTGCTGTTTAAGAATATTTTATGTCTTCGTACACTGAAATTCATTGCTTTGCAATTCAGCTTTTCGTGAGATTGATTGCGTATAAACTCAAACGTGTTTGTATGTTCTACTTTGAGCGTAATACCATTTATTCATCAAAGAAGATCAAATACTATTTATATCAATCAGTTATATTTGTATTCATACTTTTATGATTGCTTTCCTGCTGATATCGTTTAAACATCAAAAAGTGCTTATAAAAAGATTATCTAACGGGAATATCATAGATCATTCGAAAACAGTGAAAAGCGCTGTTTTAGCAATTAATTTACAGATTTCTGAGATGGAATTAGTCTTTTAAAAAAATATTGCACTTCCATGTTTGAATTTCGTAAAATTTATATATTCAGTGAAAGATTATTTAAAGAGAGATTGTACAATTCCTCGTTCATCATTAAGCGCCTTAAAAAATGTAAAAGAATATGTAATTACCTAAATAATTGGGTAAGGTGCAGATGCTGGAAATTACAGAAATATTTTAATTATTGATTTTGGAGTAATTTAAAAGCCTGACCCTTGAAAAATAGCATCGTACTCTTGCACTCATTAATTTCCATATTCAGTATAATTTTCGTTATTATATTGTGCACGATTTTTATCACCGTTATATCAATGTTAGGTGTGTGGAACGATAAAAATTTCATTCCTTAAAACACAACATTTTCGTCCATTAAAAATATAATAATGCAAAGTAAAAGAGTAAATACGTGTGTATATATATTTGAATTCCTAATGAATTCTTTATTATTGCTCTGATTGAGTGAAGTACGAATTTTTATGAGGCAATAACATAAGGGAATAACTAAGAGAAACTCATACTTGTTTCACACTTGACCTTGTCAAAAATTAATAAAATTTTTGAATTTTCTGAATCTACAAGTCTGTATTTCCCTCTAAATCAAATGGCTTTAACGCCTTCGATGAAAATTGGAGGGGAAAAAATAGAATGCATTAGAATTAATTTGTAATCTTATACCTTTACTTTTGGAATTATTACTTTACGTGCTTTTACATTAAAATTATGCAGAAGTGTATCCGATTTCCATAATAAAATGTTTAGAGTAAGTTTTACTGCCACATGCAAAAGGCAATAAATTTTGTATTGCAATATATTTAAAAAAATCAGTAATAATTAGAAAGTAATGAATCGAAGAAAGATTACGTTTAAAATTATCGTCAGCAATCAATATTTATAAAAGTTATGTCAACTTTCACTTCATATAGTAATTTAGATAAAGAAATCTTAATTTAACAAGAAATGTGAATCGCTCCCTAAAAAAATATTCGATTTCCTACATTATTCTCGGTGACGCAGCTATCAGAAAAAGTTATAATGACGCACAATTCTCACAGATTTCTAATTTATCTAAAATACGTGTAAAAGCATAAAATTGACAACCAGGAAAAATAAAGTTCCACCATCTATGAACGGTGATAATTCGAAACAATTATTTCTAACTAAAACGAAGCAACGCAGGGCGAACAATCGCTCCAATAAAGAATATTTAAAATATTTCCACAAACAAATAAAAAGTGGCAATAAAAATAGATAAACAACGCATAATAAAGACAACGAGACGGTAAAAATGAATAGAAAGAGCGAACGACAGGACGGAAATGGGAAGGGGTGCAGAAAGGGCGAGAAGTCTGGTACAAAAAGAGCCATAGATGCCGAGATAGAGCAATAAAGGGAGGCGGTAAAGAGAACAAAAGGAAATGTTACCTGAAAAGAAAGGAGAAAAGCAACAAAGGAAAAGGGGAGGGAAATAAATAGAGGAAGGTCAAGAGATTGAGAAAGTGCGAAAGAAAGAGGGGGTAGGAAGTAAAGAGTGAACATATTAGAAAGATAAAGAGATGTATGGAGAAAAAGAGAAGGTTGGAAGGCAAAAATGAAGAGAACAAAAGTGAGAAGGTGAGTATGTGCGAATAGAGGGAAAGGAAATAAAATAAAACTAAAAAGAGAAAAAATTACGAGAAGGTAAGTAGTATGTGCAAAAGTATTACATAATCGTGGACTGTAATCGTAGTCTGAACGTGGTAACGCGGCGTAACGAGTTAGCACAACGAAGTCAGTGGCCCTCTTGGCCCTGGCAGCTCGCAATCGATAGCCGGCGCAGGTAGAGGCGTGGGAGTTTGCGAAGCAGGGCAGAAGGAAGAACACAAAGTAACGTTGGACAGAATTTCCGGAGTGAGAGATGAAGAGACGCGAATAGGGACAGAGATGTAGGGGGAGGGTGGTAATAGAAAAGAGAAGAATCGAAGGAAAAACGGAGAACACCAAGAGTGTAATGTACTGACCGCCTTTTATCGTATTTTGTACATTACCGATAATACCCTTACTCGGACTCTTTCATGTACTGTACAGGACATTGATCAAAATCCGAATTTCATTATCACATTTTAACCTCTTGACCTAATCCATTCTTTTCACTTGCTTCTTTCTCACTTTGACCCTTTACTGTATAATAACGAGTGACACTCGCGGTGTAATAAATGGGATAATAAATTTGCAACTTTTGCAACACCTATTAGATTGAAAATATCAATGACATATGATTTCTATTAAAAATGATTTCATGTCATCATGGTTAAGGTTAATTTTACAATATTATTATTACGTTACAATACACGATATAGATCAATTTTTATTTAACTAATTTAATTCTGAATGATTGCAGAGACTGTCACAAAATGCCGTGTAATAACGAGTGCCACTCGTGGTGTGATAAATAGGATAATAAATTTGCAACTTTTGCAACCCCTATCAGATTGAAAATATCATTGGGATGTGATTTCTATTATAAAGTGATTTCTTGTCATCATTGATGAGGTGAATTCTATAATATTATTATTATGTTATATTATACGATATATGGAGAATCACCGAACAATTTTTATTTTACTAATTTCATTGTGAATGATTGCGGAGGCAGTCACAGAAGAAATCGTATGGTAAGGAGTTCAAATTCTTTAGTAAAGGGCAAAACGTTGGATAAGACCCACGGTATGTTTCATTGAATCGGGAACGGTCGAATGTGTCATAAGGGATTTGGGAACAAGTACCGCAGGGTACTGTTCTCTGTGAGAGGTCCCAATACGCTGCGATCGCCTTCACAAGGGCTAAGGACCAGTAATATCGCAGGTGAGTGGATAAAGAGACAAAGCAAGGGGAAGAGTTAGTAAGTGATAGTTAGTCTCCTTTGCCAGTGACTCTAGCAAGTATTTACGCGTCTGTAAGAGGATGTTTCGCTGCTAGAAAATTTCAGTAAAATTTTAGGATCTTAACACATTGCCCGTCGCAATTCAAAAATGCAACAAAAATTAAATTAAGTGTAGGTATAGTAAGATTCATACTAACCAACTAGAACAAAAAAGAATGAAAATGTGTCCCAAAAAAGGGGCATTGGCCGATAATGAGTTAATTCAGCAACGTGTGAATATTAACAATAGATTTGCGGCTGCTAGATTTGGTGTATTTAAATATATTAAATAAGTACTTTGAAAAAGATGGATCAAACGGCTAAAAATATGATTAGTTGTATAATTTTATTGTATTATATTATTTATTGTAAGATACATGTGAAGTATTTGCTGTAGTTTTTCTCTATGAGAAGTATTTTTAAAAATGTGAGAACCCGTCAATTTGACGGCAGCCGTAGATCTAATGTTATGGATGTTTTGGAATAATAATGCAACAAAGAATAATTGAGATAAATGTAAAAATTTAAATAGTTAGGAAAATATACTTCAAGAGATACTTGGAAATAATTCCAGAAATCAAGTACCTAACATGGAAAAATGGGAATGCTATTTGGTCTCTTTTTTGTTAGTGGATTTTTTTTTAAATTTTCTATGCTTATTATCAATCCTTATCGTCGCTATGGAACTATCAAGGACGTCACCAGAAGAAAGAGAACGAATGATACCCACAGCTCCAAGATGAAGCTTTTAGGTGCATAATGGGGCGAATCGGCGAAACGAGACGGAGGTTGAGAGTCGTGGAAGCCTTTAAGGAAATAGGTCGAGAACCAATAAGTCGTTTAAAGGACTCTTTAAGGTTCTGGTTCCCAGGCGAGAGATTTATACAGCCTTCTTTTAATTAAGGGTGACCAAGTCTCTGTGAACACATTTCAAACACTTCGGACACTTCATCGATAGAGGTTTGGTTTCTATAATTTTTATCGTAACTAATAATGCAGGTGTTACTCGTCAATTTTAAATTGCGAAGATATATGTTTACAACTTTACAGAACTTTTCTTCATAGCTTATATCATATTAGATTATCAGATATTAGGTGTAGTGAAGAGTTCTTTCCGGTGAACTTCAGGTGATTGCTACAGTCATTTGCTGCCAAAGATGGTTCTAATTTTTTAGCAATTTCAACTGCTGACTTTGACGAAGTGGATTCTCTATGATAATGTAAAGTTAAAGAGATCTCCAGTAAATTCTGACCAGTTTATGACTTCTACTGTGAAATCAAATGTGCACTCGAAAGTCGTTATGCATTTTATGGGATATGAAAGGAGTCTTATATTACCAACTGTTAAATCCAGAAAAATGGAGTTCGCAGAACATTATCAGCAACAATTAACAAAATTAAGAAAGACAAAAAAGATAATTGTATTGATTGAACTCCACGATAACATTCTCTCACATGCGGCAACGGCGATAAAAATTCTCATTTTCACATTGAGCTAGGAAACCTTACATTATGCTGCTTATTCTCTAAATATGGACCTATCTGATTTTTATTTATTCAGATCTCTTCAATGTCATTCAGCAGAGATGCACTCTAATACACAAGAGGAGGTATGGAAAAGTTTATTGCATTGATAATAACCTTGAGTGCTGCGATGAATGGATTGTGGTATCTTTTCATCAGTAAAGCTTTCATTTTATGAAAAAATCTGAAATATTTCATTACTACACTTAATACAATGTATTAGTATATCTACATATAAATAAAAACAGTTAGTGATAAGTGTGTTGTACTTTTGACATTGAATTTCCAACACTACTCTGGGGAAATGTTTAAAAGTTTTTTTGCTCCGATCCTCACGAAAAAAAAAACTTAATTCAAGAAGCTTCATTGATCGTTCCCCTATTGCAGGATCCTTTCTTATCAGTCAATAAACCTAAAACAATAGGGGTGCGAGATTTGTTGGTGCGTTATCATAACTCGCGATAAAGCAAAAACGTTTTGAGCTTCAGCATTCCCACAGTATCTCGTACATAACGTCTAGATAATACACCGTGAGGACCAGAGATACCCTTGAATTATTGCCAGCTAGTATATAAGGTAGCGTCAATGCATTTTAAAGAGAGAAAGATGCTCCCCAGTGTCAAAGGTTCGGACTCCTTGGGATCATTGCCATTGCGTTATACTTTGTTTAGGTACTTCTGTATTGAATGGAATTGCTGGCAACAACCAAGTTTATTTGCTGTAAATCCAATAAAGTGAATTATAACCAAAAATAATACAACAAGGGTTTATGAGAGAAACACTCACTGTATTACTCTATATTTACTGTTTAGTTTTAGAGGCTAAGCCCTTGATTGTTTTCGGCTGTTAAACAGGTAAAAACTAACATGGTATATACTTCTCATACGTGGTATAGTCCGACATCTGAAAGATGGCTAAGGAGCGGCGGAAACACTTCTCTTCAACCGCCTATTTCCGCCATTTCGTTTTTAGCATTCCCGAACTCAATCTTCTAAAGTAAATGACCATGTGGTGTGTTTACTTTGGCGGACTGAATTTGCGGATTCTAAAAACGAAATGGCATAAATAGGCGGTTGAAAACGAGAGACTTTTCTATTTTCTAGCCATTTTTCAATTGTCGGTCTGTATATTTCGAGCCTTTGAGTCGGTTACCATCCATCTCTCCCAACTTCTCTACCAACCTCTCTAAAAGAAGCTTAGTGGCTTGAGGGTTTGGATGATTTTACAGCCTGATTGTATAATTTTTACTAAATTTCCTGATTTCACCTTTCATTATTTTTAGACCGAAGTCCCGATGAAGGTGTCAATTATAATGTGCCAAGGTGCGTCCGAAATAATTCTTAGAGTTTTTTATTTAAATTTTAGAAGTATTTCGATGTTTGAGTTGCTAGTAGAGTCTCAAAGCTGTATCTCGTATGTCCATATCGGTGTAACCAGTTAGCTATGATTGACGAGTATACTCGTGATGGAGAAACGGCAGAGTTTTGTGTATTAACGAGTGTACTCGTCATTCGTAAAAGTTAGCGACCACTGGTTATTTAACCATCTATGGGCCGAATTTTCTGTGATATCTCAAAACTAGTTGCACGATAGCACATTAGAAAATAATAAAAGTACCATTGTAAATAATAAATTTTACTTGATTTTGCAATGTTGGATTGTAAAGAATTCCACGGTTTTGAAGAGCTAACTTGTAATCTTTGAGAATGGTAAAAAAACAATTTTGAAAAGCAAAAGCTGAGATTTGTTTTGTGTCACTTCAAAGTTACAAGGGCCCATAGAGGGTTAAATTTTAATTTTGACGAAAACTGAAATATTAGGGGTACCGAAAAGTAATCAAAATTGGAGAAGTGAAAATGTAATTGGAAACGTTTTTCTACAAAAAATCGAAGGACTTTTTTAAAAGGGAAATCGAACAACTACTTTTGCACTGGCAAAAAGTATTAGAAAATTTATGGAAATTATTTTGTCGATTAATATTTAAGATTTCTTTAATAAATAAATGTTTTTCGCTAGTTAAAAAAAATTTTGATTACTTTTCGGTACTCCTAATATATTCGTTTTCAAGATGTTTGGGATAATTTGCTCATCTCTCAATTCTTGATTGGTTAAAGAAATTAAATAGTAGGAAAATAATAGGTATTCTAAGAGTTTAAAAGTGTTACACAAATATAATATTTTGCTCGATAGAACACCGTTTAGCACTACATTTTTCGAATCTTGTAATATGCACTGCACGTCACCATGCACTTCCCATTTATTTATTCGCTGTAACGTAACGATCTACTCTCAGAAGCGAGAATACATTTCCTCGTTATGAATATTTCCAACGGATGAGTGATCGCATATCGCCTAAAAGAACCTATCACTTTCAGTACAGAAACGGGAGTCAAGTTAGGCTAAAGTGAAATGTGTGTCGAAGCAGAGAGGATGAATATTTATACTCCGTATAAAATCTCTGGCTTTATACCTAGCTAAAATCGAGAGGGAACATTCAATTAGGGCTTATCGGTTCTCGAGCGGAGTTTTTATCGCGTTTGATCGCCCTTTATTTGGTTGTACGCTCGAGGTTGGCTCGAGGCTTTTCCACCCTTATCTCAGCGCTCGTGCCTCATTTGCGAACGAGAAGGTCTTCCACGGGAGTTTTGAGGATAAAAAGGGTGCTCCCACCTTTTCCTTGGGTCTCCTGCTTTTCCTTAACCTACCCGTCTTACTTGGATTCGTTTTAACCCCTCAACTTCTTCCCCCGTTTCCTTTTGCGCCGTTATTTCACACGCGGTTCCTAAAGTAAACGGATGAAGCGTAAAAAAAATATTTAAAATTAAACGCGCTCTTGATATAAGCAAATGGATGAAAACACTATTGAAAATGAAATATAATTTGCAAGGGGGACGAGTGAGGAAGAGGTGTTTACAGCTAAATGGTCCAAATATATTTACTGGAACGTAAAAAGAAAATCAGCAGTTATTAAAGCCGGCAAAAATTGAGTTGTCCTCTGGCATATGTTTTATTTTGATTCGTCTGAAGGGTAGAGACATCCTTCAGACGCCATTTTCGATTCTAACGTGGTACGCGCTGAAAAATACGCACACGCGTTACGCCATTATGTGAATGACGGAAAAAATGTTTCGTTTCTGGTTTTTATTGGCCGATTTTCAGGTATCCAGGATCGATATGGTGAGAATAGGGGGCGCGAGCGATACTTTCCTTTCCCTGGGCGTTATGCCGCGAGCCATCTCAACTTTTGTCGGCTATATATTTGCTGGGGTGTAAAGAGGAAATCAACGGTTATTATATACAGGTGCGGCGGAACATGTAAAAGCGTAGTATAAAGTGATTCCTTATGGGAAAGTAAGGACAAAATGTAGAATGAACTTTTTGAATGGTTCAGTTTTCGAGAAAATCGAGTTTGAAAATCCGATGTACTCGTATGTTGTGATAATTAAAAAAGTTAAAAAGGATTTTGACTTACGTGAAATGTAGTTCTTGAAAAAATATTTGTTGAGTATTAACTTTATCTGAGGAGGTGAAAATAATTTTCAGAGTTGAGTATTGAAATGCATTTCTAGGGATAGTGCAGTAGCTAAAGAGCATAGACAAATAATTTTTTTTTTAATTACGCGCTCTTAAAAAACAGAATTTAGTTGCATCTTAAAAGTTGCATACATTTATTTATTTAAATAATGTACACAAGATTTGAAATAAAATTCATTTTAAAATTTCTCTAACAATTTATACGTACATTAAATTAAAGTATAAATGTCCAGTAATGTATAAAGCTTTGAAATTAGTTCTTATATGAATTATTTTATTAAAAGTTATTAAAATATATTTGGTGATAACATGACATTATTTGTTAACCATGTGCCCTTTCTTTTTCTTACTAGGGATCACGGGAAAATGAAGCTGTTAAAAATAAAGTATTTCAGGTTTTTCACTTTAAGAATTGCATGTATATTGAACGGAAACGCAAAAGGAAAGGGAGATTCGATTACAGCGTTACGAACCCGATAAGAGTGTTAGTGACGATTTTTAGGGTGCAATGTTATTTCTAACTTCTCTTTAACCTTTCCGCATTTCCTTCGTATAAAATATCGCTGTTGGTAACATTTCTTCCAGAAAATCCATTCGATTGGAAAGGAATGTAGAAATTCGATAAGAGGTGAGGAAATATTTCCAAATAGAAGGTATTTCTCTCTTTCCTTCTCTTTTTATTAATGTACGAAGTTGTAAATATTGTAATACTGTGCGTAAAACTAACTCTCTTTAAGATAATCATTAAGATAGAATTAACTTTCTTTATAATTGTAATATTTTTGTCGTATAAATTAAGAGAATATTACTTCCAATATATATTTACGAATTAAATATTATCTTCTCCTATTTGAAATATGTAACGATTTAAATGTTGCATTACGTAACGCGGTTTTAACAATTTTACTAAAAGGGAAGAGACTCTGGTCTTTCAGATGCAACGGATAAATGCAGACCGTCAGAATGACTTCGTGAAGATTACAAATTAAAACTGAGTTAGTTCCAGCCCTATTTTGTTCTTGTAAAGACTTCAACGTATTGCGATATGAGATTTGGACAACTCTGATGCCCGTAACTAAGATTTCAAAAGGCGTATGTTTTTGTTATGACATCCCTTTATATGTTCAAAACATTTAGAGAAAACGATAACTGAACAGAAAATAATTAGTACGTCCTGCTTGGAATCTGAAACACTTTGCAGTGCTGTTTATAAAATATTTAAAATGAGTCGGTATTCAACATACGGGTTCAACGTTAGCTTAGTTAGTTAAGAAATTTTACTAAAACCTTAGTAAAAATGAGTAAAACTAATATACACCTTAAAAGCATCTTGATTCTTTGCTTTGGGTGCTGAGAGTAGATATACACAGTATGTCGGAGAAGTAACGGAACTTTTTAAATTTACAAAAAACTACCAATGCCATCTTTAAAACAATATATCATTTGAAAGCTGTATATCCCCTCTGCAAAACGAGACCACCCTCATTAGTTTTAATCAACGTATTGTTAAGTTATAGCTCTTAAAGTGACATAACTTTTTGTCATCTCGTCACAAAGACACGATGGAGTAAAGAGCTAATATTAAATTTTGTTTCAAGCTCGGTGAAACTTTTACAGAGACATTTGAATTAATGAAGAAAATTTATGGTGACGGTTGTTTATCACGTATACGTTTATTCGAATGGTATAAGCGATTCCAGGATGGTCGTAACGCTTTGAAACACAACCCAAAGCCAGGCCGGCCGAAGAACAAAAATCGCGATGAATTGGTGGAAAAAGTGCGAGAAATAATCGCCTATGATTCGAATTTGACTGTGAGATGGATAGCGGAAGAATTAAATACGACTAAGAATATGATTCACGAAATTTTGACGAAAGATTTAAATAAACGGAAGGTCTGTGCTCGATTCGTTCCTCACGCGTTAAACGAGGACCAACAAATTCCTCGCGTTGAACATTGCAAGGACCTTATTAAAACAGCCAGACAGAACTCCACTTTCCTGGAATCAATTGTAACTGTTGACGAGGCTTGATGCTTCAAATACGATTCTCACACAAACCGTTTTATGATAATGTTATACATGTCCAAGAAGCCGTGACAAGGGTCATTGAGGCCATTTTAAAAAATGACATAAAAAATTTGATGTTAGCATTGGTTGAATGTGCTCAGCGGTGTATCGATGCGGAAGGGATGTACTTCGAATAAAAAAAAATAATTTTGGTAAAATATCTGATTGTTTTTTTTTTATTTAAAAAGTTCCGTTATTTTTCCGACATACTGTGTACAATGGCACCGGTGAAAGGGCTTTGATGGTTGAGAGCAGACGAATTAAGGACCAACTAAGTATTAATAGCTCTGTGGGAATGAATTAATAAGTAGCCCGCAAAAAGATAGGTATTTGGTGATTCAGGAACTCGTCTTCGAAAGTATTACACGCACTGGTAGGTGAAAATAGTTAAACCCGATCACGGAGCACTGGTTACTCATCCGCGGTCGCAGGGAAACTGATAGCAAGGTGAACATCGAAGTGATTTATTGTTAAGATTCGTGGAAACGATACCTGGAGGTTACTGTCGCCGAGAACCGTCGAGTTTGTTTCGACAACATACCGCAGTCGTTTACGCAGTCGTACTTAAAATTGTAAATGGAATTAAACGATATTATTTGTTTATATAAACAAATGTTACAAACCCTGTCCTTTGTTTAATGTCAACAAGTTTTTAATAAATATAAAATGTATTTGTAAAGAATGCCACATATAATAACTCATAAATCATACAATAAGTCATAAAGAATAAATGTATATTTGTAAGATAAACTATAATAGTAAAATGTCTGCTCTATCGCTTTCTACTATTAGAATTTCTTCTGGAACTCTAGTATTTTTGCATGAATCGATTTTAAAAACCTTGCCGAATACAACTTGCATATTACTTGAATGTCACAAAAGTTTAAACATGTTTAAACAGTGCTCAAAGGGAAAACGGTGACCAAAATGGCCCAAAATTTGTAACCCATATCTCCATCGATCCAAGAGTATGGAACAACCTCTGAAAGCCATGACAACTACTTTTAAAATACCCTGTTCTTTATAACTTCTTAAATTATTATTTTGTTATAAGATTAATGTAAGGATGTTCATTGTTATTATTTGTTTCTTCTTGTTTGCAATTTATTCTTTTAGCTTTATCCGCGAGGCCTCGAATAGTTAGTATTTATAAAGTTAATAATATTGCATATGTATAAACAAAAATTTTTATTGCGATTAGAGCTAATGGAGTGGCCAACTTATTAAATTGTATACTATTGTGGTCTGTGTAATGGCTGTAAGTTTCAGTATGATTTTTAATTCTTCTTAAAATAATTTAATTCTTAATGGAAGATTTAGTTTATCGTTGAAAAATAACGGTAGGAATACGTTTATCCCTTTATATTTTACGAACAGAGAAACATTTCTATAAAACGAGAATGCGGTTTAATAAATATTATCTTTATGATACACCACTTTCATACTGACCCGAAGCAGATATTTTTTTAAAGAATCTATCTGTTATGCATACCTTTTAAAGATACTTAGTTCCAACTTAAAGGAAGTTTCAACTTAATTAAAAAAGTAACTAAAAATTTCCATTTAATCCTTTGTACCTGCCAGGACTTTTTACATAAAGTTACCCTTTCACAAACACTTCTCATTTCTAATTCTATTTTAACACGAACGGAAAAAAAGATGGTAGAAATTGTCTCGCAAAGTCACAAAACGAAATATCAATTCTGTTGATTAATTTTTAAGTTCCTACCAGTTTTTAAAATATTATACGCTCGTAGAATTTCGTTTCCTCGTCGACGTAAAAAGCTCAACAGATTTTCTTGGTGATATGCAATTTGCAGGAAGAAACTGAAACGCAGTATCGATGAAAAAACGAGCGACAGAAAAAGCTTGTCACATGTCGATAACCACGGCAGGTGGTGTAAGTGGGTGGTAATAAAACGAGAAAGAAAAATCGGTCGAAGGAACGAGAGGCTGCTTAAACGAGAGCTGACGCTCCATGCAAAAAGGAGAGACAAAACAGAGAAAAGCTCTCAATTTAGTCGACGAATTAAAATGTTAGAGGAGATAAAAAATTAAAGGTGAATGGCACTTTAAAAGGGAAGTGCAAATGTGTGGCGAGAATTGCTAAAAGAAAAAAGAGAGAAACGAGAGAAATTTTTGCATTCCGAGCGACAGAATTTTCAAAATACAGCTCGAGTTGCAAGCACAATTTTCACGATAACTTTTACCCCTGAATTTCACCAATCCTTTTAAGCGACAATGAAAATTTTCGAGGCAAATCAGAGCTCTTTGTCTCGAAATGTGAGAGGAATTAAAAAATACTGACGTATACCATAATGGAGAGTCACGCTTAACGGACAATACCCAATGAAAACCTAGAGAGGATTCTCTTTAACTGTTGAAATAAAGTCCCACAATTGAATATCTTCTTGAGCCGTTTTATTTTAAATAAATATCACGAACGAACGTACAATTCATGAAAAACCATAGATTCACTCCGAAATTCGAAATAAATCGAGAAAATGCACAGATTTATTTCTAAAGTTTTAACTGCTATGAGAAGAATTTATAGCGTTACCCATTAAGTATGTAAACATTTTAGTACATTTTATGTATCAATAAGAAAAGAATGCTTCATTGCACAAATATTACCCTAACTCGTCTGATAAGCAACGACACCCTACTGAATATTCTTTATTTATCCGTTGAACTCTGAGTAATTTTCGCTATGAGCCAAGACTATTTATTTATACGGAGTAAGTACACGGTGTACTTACACATATGTGTAAAATTGAAAATCTTTTTTTGCCATTAAAAAAGAAGGCTATACATTGTAAAATTATATTTTACAATATAAATAATTATAAGAATATACCGGATTCATCTGAAAACGAATATGAAATGTCGGATTTTCTTTACTTGTGAATGTTTGTCTCCCTGTTTTCGTTATGCTTTTGCTTTTGGCATAACCACGTTTATAGTCGTATTCTCAATTGTCAGAGTCACATTTCAGCAAAGAAGATTTTCTAAAAAGTGTTCCGTTTTGTTAGTTGTTTTGAATTTTGTATCGATATGTAGTCAATCGGTATTCGTGTAATTTTTTGAATGAGTCTAAACTTGTTAATAATACTGTAAAAGCTGTCACTTTTTCGATCGCATTATTACTTTTAATGAAAAGTGGGTTTTTTACGACATTAGGAAAAGGTTCTTTTGGTTGCTAGATAGGAATGAGGCTTGTGCTCGTACTCCAGGGCCATCACTTCATCCACGGAAAATTTTAACAATAGCTTGGTGGAATGTTAGTGGAGTAATTCGCTACTCATTCCTTCGAATTGAGGAGATAATTACAGCCGAAAATTACTGCCACAGTACATTGACGAAATGCATGAAAAATTGAAAATTGTAGGTACGCCTATAACTCGCTAATCGGCATTGCTCAATACTTCTCCACGCCAAAACAATTTCGAAATTAAATGAATTAAAATATGAAACTTTGCAACACCAAGCTTATTCACCGGATCTTTCGTCAACGGACCTTCCTTTTTTTAAACATTTAGAACAGTTTTTACGGATTAAACAGTATGAAAATGAAGACTATCTGAAAAATTCCATATCTGAGTTTATTGATTCTAAAGACCAGAATTTCTTTAAAACAGGTATCAATGCCTTCAAATCTCGTTGGGAAAAGTGTATTGAAGCAAATGAATCATATTTTTATGAAATAAACAGCTTTTGAAAAAAGATATGCAGTTTTCTATATTCACATAAAATTCCGACATTTAATACCCACCAACCTAATATTTTTCCAGGGTACTTATTTTATATATTCAAATATAATACATTTATCGCCGGTAGTTCTAGTGTTAACATACAACTTTCAATATTTTTCCTGTATTCCTCTACTTTCGAACATTCAACATTTGCATACATTTTAAGGGACTAATTATGTGTACGAATGTCGAGGGCCGCCTGGATTGATTTTTATTTAGTAAAGGTATTTAACCAAGCTTTAAACATTTCCGAATTGTTTACAGATACTAAGGAATATTTATGTGGAAGTACAAATTCATCGACGAATTTCCCAATTGAAATTTAATAGGTAAAATATTAATTACAACAAAAAGCAGTATTGAGTGTAGTTTGACATAGAAAAGAGATCAATTCCAATATGTTATTTTGCTTTTCTCATGCTCATTAGCTTTCTCACTTCCGAGTAATTTTCGAGAGTGTTTCATCTTTGGGAAGTTTGTTTGATAAAATTTTAACGCGATTGCTCTTTAATTAGTTCGAAACAAAGGTTGTCACAGATATTTAAATAAATGCTACATACTTAATTACAGCTGTTATTTAATCACTTGTTAATTTTTATTTTCGTTTTGATCGTTGATGTTTCGTGTCATATTTTCCAATTGTGTTTATATATAAATCTTTCAGGCTATAACTTTGATGCTGCGAGTATAATTTCAATTAATTAAATCAGTTTTAAACATTTATAAACGGTTTATATGTTTTGAATTTGATAACGTATCTGATTAATGCTATCGATGAAGTAGCTTTTACGTGAGAACAAAACTGAGCAGATTTGTACATCGAAATATAATGTATTTTACAACTTTCCAATTCCCATTTGTCATCGTATACATTTCACATTAAAATTATATCCGACGAAATTTCATAATAAATCTTGCTTTTGGAACGTTTCGAAAATAGTGATATTTTTAAAAGTAATTAGTACTTAGGTATACTCTTCCATGTAGTAGAAATGTGAAAATTGAAAATAATTATAAAATCAAAGAAGATGAATTATTCGAATGTCTTATTACAAAGACGAGATAATGTAAGAGATATATAATAATTAACTCTTTGCCGTACCATTTCCTAAAATATATAATTTCTAATATAACAAGCTATCTCTGATTTCGGATATAACATATGGCTTAACGCAATATTGAATAGCATAGAATTAATTTTATTTCATCGTGATCGACTGATATTTTTAACTTAATAATTTTTGGAATACTCTAAAATTGACTATTCCATTTATCGCGTCACGAGTGTCGCAAGTCATTGTACTGCAAAGGGTTAAACTGCACATATTTTCATAGAAAGATAACAAGAAGATTCTCCTAATTTTCATTAACACAATTATTACATGATTTTTAAATATAATGAGTTGTTTATCAATTTCAATTTCATCTTAAAAAACTGTAGTTTTGTGTACACGCATAAAAATGTAAAAAAAGGAAAGCAATCAGTAGAAAATTTTAACAAATCAATTTCACTTGACTGATGAAACAAAAATAACTATTAAAGTTTAATGTAGTTAGTATTTTTTTGTTATAACTAAAATTAACTTAGCTAATACGTTAATTTCGGCATTCGATTTGTTTAGCATACGATATCATTAGTTCCACAGCAAAGACTGTATTGTTGCCGAACAAAGATAACGACAGCATTATACGTCAAAAGTTTGGTCGTAAATTCGACATAATGCAAGTACTCCGATAAATTGCTTTCTGGGGAATACAAAAACAATTCGATTTGTAATTCTGCAATTCGCTTGATGTATTTACCTTATTTTAATGTACAGATCTCAATAAATACTTTTACTATTTTTATACAATATTGGAAACGATATTGTTTAATAAAATATATATGTGTAAATGCATAAATATGCTAAATAAACTTGTAAATAATTATATGTATATCCTATCCTGAAATATTTTGTATATATATTTGTTTCCAGAAATGATGTGTTCTTTTTCAACGGAATAATATTAATTAGAAATATTAATCGGAGAAAAATGAAGGAAATTCATAATTTAGATTAACCAAGAGGATGACAAATTACGTACTTCACGAAGTTATGAAGATGTTGCACTAAACAATAGCGTAGCTAATTAATTGCAAGGTAAGTTAATAATAGATGCAAGTGATAATGACATGAACAAGAAAATTAAATTTGGAAGGAATATTGAGAGACAAAGTACTAAATATCCAGTAATTATAATATTCAGATAAGCGTGAAAATGGCAATAATTCAGAAAAGTAGAATAATTTGCACCTAATTATAATTCTGCCTTTTATAATTAAGAGCAACAGATTATCGAACATTATTGAACATTATAATCATTTTAGTGAATCCCAATTATTTACACTCTCTCTTGAGAAGAACCCCTTTAAAAACAGCTAATTTATGGCACTAGCAATACTTATCGAGACGATCCAGAAATGAAGCTGTACCTAGTTCAGATACAGATACAGAATAGGAAATTAACAGTCTTTTCAGAAGTAGTCGTACTATGGCAAACAGTATAAATGAAGCACATTTTTTACAGATAAGAAAGACTTTTTGTGTAACTGATCGGTACATACATATCAGCCCGCCAAATTACTTCCATGCACGCGCTAATGAATAGTTGTGCCGTTGATGAAGTTAGAACTTAGGCATAAGCATTTCGCGGTGTTTATACTTTAACCCTTTGAATACTACTGACACATATGTTGAATATAATCTCAACGAAGCAATTTTGTCATAGATAACGACGTGTACACTGTTACGATGAAGCGAGGTTGTCTTCGGTGATTGAATCGATTAATGAATTTATTCTACGAGACATCGATCATCGAGAGTCAAATATCGTATCGTACAACAGATTATAACAGGACAGGTGAATATTAGAGAGTCTGGAAGAGTCTAATTGTATCGTTAAATGATGTTCTATAAATAAATAATGTCACATGGCTAAACCCACCGGTACAACAATATGAATAGTTAGAGTTCAAACATTTAAATACAATTATTAAAATATATTAGCGCGAATAGTAATTTATAGTTTTTGCAACTCAACCTTTTGGATTTCTGATCAAATAAGAGCTTTGAATCGCTAAGTAAATTATTATTTTCCAATATGTTAAACAGCCTCAGTTCGTAAAGGGTTAATAACACCACATGTCCGATTCATCGGATGATTCGTTTGTGACAACGTACATTATACACCGTGCTGTTGAAAAGTTAATATCCACCTCCGCAATTTCTTTAACGAAATATGCCACAACAAAAGGCAAGGTCTCATTTGTATCGCCAGAAAGACGACGGATTCCAAGGCTGACTTTGTAAATTTAAAGGAGTCACTCGTTAAGACCAGTACAGAAAAAGATACGAAAGAAGAAGTCTCTGTGTGGAGAAGTCATATTCGAAGAAGAAATATGAAAGAAGCCGGTTATACATTCCATGTAGATAGACAGCGTACGAAAGCAATCCTGTTAAAAGATCTGTTACGTGGTCGGCGAGTAGCAAGTTTCGTCGGAGGAAAAAGCCCGATTGGAGAGGAAGGAGCAACCTGGATTAAGCAAGGGAGAAAATAAAAGGGTCCCTGGGAGTAAGCTCACAGGGTTTCCCTCTGCACGATTGACAACTATATGCTGCTTCGTCATTACGAATTATCTGTGTGGAAGTTACGCCTGCGCTTTTACTCGAAGTAAAAGCGAAATTCACTGACGATTCGACAGACACATTCTATTCTTGCGGATCGAACAACGGCTGGAGCATTAGTTGCATTAAAACGAGGCTGGCTGACTTGAATATTTCAGCAGAAGGTGTGTATTTTATTGAAAAGTATATGCAACCTACTTAAATGCACACTGTAATACAAACGAGGTAATTTTTCCTAGCGAATAAGACGAAATTTTTCAGTAACTCTCTTTTATACGAAATTCTGTTAACGGGAGAAATATTTTTAGGTATATGTCGAGTACATGAACTTTGCTTCATCTATCACATGGAGTTGTTGAGCATTAAATTGATTTTTGGGCGAGAAAAATAAAATGAGATGAGTCAATTTAATTGTTGTAATATTCTTAACACGGTGAATGTCACCGGTATTTCGCTAGTTTCATCATTTTCACTCAAGTAAAAGTTTTTCTATTCAAATCACATTTTTATAAAGCAGAAACTCTAAAGATACTGATAGATAGATATTTAGCAGATACATAAAGTTTCATTGAATTCAATGATGCCGGTCACTGGTGACCCCCATATACTATTTGTACCCCCATGTACTATTTCACCTTAAAGTCAAATCGTTTATATATAAGTAATATTACAATTTGAAAGCCTGTTTTCGTGGAAAAGCGGAAAATTGCCTTCCGATATAAATGGACATTGCTTGGTCAATTGAATTCGTAAATAAGTCAAGTATTGTTTGGAGAACAGACCTTTCTGCTTCATGTTTAACTATTAGTCGTAAAAATTATAATTCGACAGGTACCTTTGTAATATTTTTATAAGGACAATTTTAACGTTATGAAAGTAAACTGTGGTTTGTATAAAAAATTGTTTAAATCAGTCTTTGGTATGGTACAACAATTGTTTGATACAAATGTGGAAGACTTTTGATATTATGTGTTATTCATTTTGAAATAATCTACTTACAATTAGTTCGAATTATTCTGAAGGAGTTACTATCAACATTGTCGGTCTATATTTTACCTAATAGAAATTTTGTATTTTCTTGATCGAAATTGAAATGTGTGTGTAATTAATTTTTATGGTAAATTAACGATTTTGAAAAGAATGTCGTTAAAGAAACCAGGATATATAAATATCTGTAACATCTACAACAAAAGAATTCGCTAATAAATTCCTACAAAAGAAAATGTTGCATTTTGAAAAATGAATAATCCCACGCTCTTAGGAACACTGATTCTATCAAAGAAATGTTAAAAATCAAAATTGTAAGGTGCACAAAAACATATCGTAAAGGTCTTATTGTTAGATTCTATTGCTCAATGATTCTATTATCAGAAAATGAACATGTTTGCTCACTGATGTTTATAAAGCTCTTGTTGTACTTTCTCATAATGTAAAGGCAATCAACAAAGAAGTACAGAAAATAGTTTTTTTTTTCCAAAAGACGAAATATCACAATGGTCCCCTCTTTGTGAAACTCCGTCTTCCCTTTGAAAAGGGGATTTGGAAAGTACGAAACGATTTATGAAAGTATAAATGTACAATTCGCGTGTTTCAATATTCGGCTATTACATTTTTCAATAAAAGAAAGAAATTTCCTTCGAAGAAATTTAGAAGTGCTCCATTCTCGAAAGTAATATTGTCATAAGTATAATTAAATAAATAAGTATAATTGTTATATTAATTCTCATTATCGCAATTATGCCGAAGAGAATGTCTCGCGTACATTTTAAGAGTTTTTAGGGGAGTTTTACAGATTGAGAGTAATTCAGTGAACAGAAGCAGTATTCCTGTTGAAGGTCGTGAACGGCACGTGATCACAATTGTATAAGATACAATAGCAGATATAAGTCATTCTTTTCGAGCAAGTAAACGGGTTCACACTGGCACCTTTTCCTGAGCAAGCAGAGTTCACGCACGCTTACGTTGCAAGTATACATATACTTACAAAGATATTCTTATAACTAGCGATCATAATTTGCAAATTGTCGTCCATCAACTACTTATATAAACGCAGCTTGTTCTAACTACCGTAAGTAGTATGATTAGATGGACGATCAATAGTTCTTAAATCTTTCAATTCATTTTACGATCATTGATTAGTCGTAATATCTCATTTTTATTGCAAATAAACGAAACGCGGTCCTTGGAGGGTGTGATATTTAATCCGTTGCACTCTAACTGTTGCCCTATTGTATTTGCAGATATTTCTGATTTAGGTCTGAAGGAATTCTACGTTTCTTAAGCATTTGTTAATTTTAATGATTTGCTACTGATTTGCTTAATTGACTGTGTGACTAGACAAGTTAGGGGTAACTTAAGAGGATTACAGATAAATGATACTGTTATGTCAGAAACGTCCTTATGGGGTAAAACATTAAATTATTACTGACAATGAGGCAATCAAGACTGTATATATCTAATTTGATTGGTAGTGATATATTTATATTATATATTTTATCGAAATGTAAAATATAGATTAGAAACAACTTTATTACTGTTCCCTTTGCGAGAAAGAAGATTGGAGAACATTAACCCCGTATTTTGATGTTTTTGAATTGGTCTATTGAAAAAATATTACTGTGTGCCTTGAGCACTATTTAGCTCTTAACGATTGAAAGAACCATAGGGATATGGGCTATGGGGATATAACACTTATGTCATAGAAAACAAAGGGCCTCGAAACGGGGACATGAAAAGAATTTAGTTTTAATTAATTAAATATTGCAAATTATCACCAATTTTTTCCAAAAATTCTATAAGTTTATAGCAGGGTAAATTAAATATTTTACTTCTATTTCATTATACAAATTATGTAGTCGATCATCTTTTCCACCCCCTGATTCCCCTTTTTCCAATTTACGTATTTCATATATTAAAATTACTCTGGTAGTTCTAGTATTAAACATTTTACATTTTTACTTTCATTTCATTGCTGTAACTCTCCAGAATTCCATGGTGTATTTGAACACTAATAGATTCTTTAAAGAATTTAAGAATCAGAAAATCTTTCAATTTAATTATCGGCGGGATATTTGCAATGTTCTCCCAGAAAATTCGCTATTTTTTTTTAATTATTGAAATATACACACCAAAGTGTATAAGGTAACATTTAGTAATTAATATTAAAAGTTGTAATAAAAAAAGGGCAATGAAATGTAGAACCTTCTAATAAAGCTGATTTTTCTTTATGATAAAACGTTGTTGTTGATAAAACTTGAAATATAAGTTGAAATTGACAGTTAGTAGAACTAGACCGAATGAAATAATACAAATTTCATCTTCCGAATCGGCCTGAAAATGTACGAGAGTTTGGTACCAGTGCATCGATTCAGAAACGTTCAAAAAACTTTCTTTGAAACTGTTTTAACTTGCTACTTACCTCAGGAGCGATAGCTCTTTCTTCTATATCGTACCAGCCTTCAACTTCCCAGAGCCCTTTCGCGGAGCACATCGGCCCACCGACGTGGAAGAAACTTTTTTCAGTTGTTCGTCGAAGCGGTCGAATTTAAAATCGCACCTCCACTCTCCCAGCAAGTGTTTTTCGACTTCAAAATCTCTTCGAAATATCTTTAAATATTATATCTCTTGTCTTTTCCTATACACAATTGTATTCTGCATTATGCTTCTCGGTTCTCTTTTAACGGTTCGTAAAATATTTTACAGTTAAAATTTTCCTTATCTTTTTTAAACGAAATTCTTGTGAAATTGTAGAAAAAATCGGTCAATCACTGTGCTTCTAAATCTGTGTAGAAATCAACGGTGGCATTCATTTTTTGCGATATTTCGCTGATGTAAAAGCAGCACCGCACTATAAAGAACACTTTTTCCTCGTCTATTTTCATGACGAAATAAAAACAGGTATAAAACGTGAGCAGTTTAATTCGACCTTGCGATTAATTGACGATAAAATATTCGTATCCGTGGTAACGATGTTTTTCGAGTTACGAGCCTGTGGGGAACGTATGGACCGTCGAAATGGAAACAAACGTATGTCTCTACCGTCGTTTCTCTCTCTATTGTTGCTTTCTCGATTCACGAGTCTATGTCTCACTTTGTACAATCGAGAGCACACAGCCGTCAGGAGGTTCGGTTCTTTCAACTTCACCTTTTGTTTCACCCTTTTTATTGAGACTATCGAGAACCTCGAGCGATCAGCTTTATCATCCTTTCCACCGATCCAACAGTACGCCGACATCTGTTATTCATAATTAACATAATTCTTTCAATACACCATCCAATACAATCTACCTCCTTCGACAGCTCGTGCAATTATCACAATATACTATTAAAATTTCAAATACATTTTGCGCACAAAAATTCAATGATACAACTGATTAAAACAGAACAACGTTCATAAATCAGACACCTCGAACCAAAACGACGAAAACCCCAAGGAGTTTTCAAAAGTCAAACAAAACCACCGTTCCTCAATCCATCGTGAATATAATTCATCGGATATCCAAGTCTGAAACCGAGATTCCAATATCAGTATTCTCTCTGGCTCAGAACAATTCCGTATGCACGGACCTCACGCTACCATTCCAACAATTTTCCCGTTTTTTCGTATTTTTCTTCCCAACCCAGTAACTTC
Organism: Cerceris rybyensis; assembly: GCA_910591515.1. Lineage (NCBI taxonomy): Eukaryota > Metazoa > Arthropoda > Insecta > Hymenoptera > Crabronidae > Cerceris > Cerceris rybyensis. Next base: position 12,161,321 of record OU342793.1, read on the forward strand.
TCGATTTCGATGTTTGTAGTAACAATATATACCCTCTCTTTCTATGTGTTCAGAGAGCTTAAGGTGCGAGAATAGAGCGGTAAGCTGGTGACTGATTATCGAACTGACAGGGGCTGGTCGACGCGTGTCCGGAAGCCTTGTTCGGCCCGATGAAGTCTGCGATCGCAGCCATACCTTGCACTCCCGAAAAGGACACTTCAATTCGAAAGTTCGAGTTGTCTGCTCGATTGTCTCGTGCCAGATCAGAAGCGTCGTACGTGAGAACTGCCGTGGACGGTGAGAGAACTGTTGGCCGTCCATGAAAAGCGTCACCGGCTAGGACGCACCCCGTCGTAGACGGTATAGGGGTGCGCAAGATCAGTGTCCATGGTTTTCTAAGCGCATGTGCAGCCTCGTGCGGCCGGATCGCCGCATGAAGGAACGTCGCAGCCTCGTTCCGACGACCTCTCTCCTGATATCCCTACCCTCTTTTTACCCCCTTTGCTTCTTCGCTCCTCAATCCGACGATCTTGAGTCTTATTTTGCTTCTACTTCTTCCACCTCTTTGGACTTCTCTTTCGTTTCTTCGGCGAAAAAGGGAGGCACGTTGGAGAACGAGAGTTACTTGTCGATTGCTTGACATTGCCATATTTTTCGATACATGACGTTTTGACTTTAAACTTCTTCTGTTTCTCTCAATCTTGGTTTCTGGGCTATTTAACATCGGTGCTTGTTTGACGAAGGGAATTTAGATATATTATTATTCGTTAGTTGCCGTTTAATTGTCCCGTATTTTGTTTCTACTTCTTCCACCTCTTTGGACTTTTCTTTCGCTTCTTCGGCGAAAAAGGGAGGCACGTTGGAGAACGAGAGTTACTTGTCGATTTCTTGTCATTGCCATATTTTTCTATACATGACATTTTGGCTTTAAACTTCTTCTGTTTCTCTCAATCTTGGTTTCTGGGCTATTTAACATCGGTGCTTGTTTGACGAAGGGAATTTAGATATATTATTATTCGTTAGTTGTCGTTTAATTGTCCCGTATTTTGCTTCTACTTCTTCCACCTCTTTGGACCTCTCTTTCGCTTCTTCGGCGAAAAAGAGAGGCACGTTGGAGAACGAGAGTTACTTGTCGATTGCTTGACATTGCTATATTTTTCGATACATGACGTTTTGGCTTTAAACTTCTTCTGTTTCTCTCAATCTTGATTTTTGGGCTATTTAACATCAGTGCTTGTTTGGCGAAGGGAATTTAGGTATACTATCATTCATTAGTTGTCGTTTAATTGTCCCGTATTTTGCTTCTACTTCTTCCACCTCTTTGGACTTCTCTTTCGCTTCTTCGGCGAAAAAGGGAGGCACGTTGGAGAACGAGAGTTACTTGTCGATTGCTTGACATTGCTGTATTTTTCGATACATGACGTTTTGGCTTTAAACTTCTTCTGTTTCTCTCAATCTTGATTTTTGGGCTATTTAACATCGGTGCTTGTTTGACGAAGGGAATTTAGATATATTATTATTCGTTAGTTGTCGTTTAATTGTCCCGTATTTTGCTTCTACTTCTTCCACCTCTTTGGACTTCTCTTTCGCTTTTTCGGCGAAAAAGGGAGGCACGTTGGAGAACGAGAGTTACTTGTCGATTGCTTGACATTGCTGTATTTTTCGATACATGACGTTTTGGCTTTAAACTTCTTCTGTTTCTCTCAATCTTGGTTTCTGGGCTATTTAACATCGGTGCTTGTTTGACGAAGGGAATTTAGGTATACTATTATTCGTTAGTTGTTGTTTAATTGTCCCGTAGAGAAAATTTCCGTTTTTTTGAGGGTGGAAGGGATGATTAGAAAGTTCATCAGTTATTTTGCATAGTATATAAATTGTGTTGGGATATGCGGTACTGCGTTGAGATGATTTAATTTTAGATTTCTTGAATGAATTTCTAGTGTTTCGGATGACAAAGAAATGTATTTTTTTTTGTGTTTCGGAGGTGCGTTAGATTCCGATCTTGTGAGGACTTGTTGATTGCCTTTTTTTGTGCGATCAGTGAACTTTGAGTGATCTGATTGTGCAATTGTTAAAAATGCAGTGACTTGTGTCATGGAGGAATGTTCAAAGGACCACAGGGATAAATAATATCATTTTCAATTCGGTGGAAAAGTAAAAATTGTGTTCGTATTGAATTTTTTTGTACAAGATAAAGAGAATAGTCAAGAAGTGGTTGTAACTTTTCAATTCGAAATAAATACAGTAAGCAGAATTTTTAGGTTTTTCATTTCGTAAACATAGTAGTATGCATATCTAATACTTATAAATGCCGAAATTTAAAAGTCAAGTATAACCAGAATGCAGTTTACCTTGCAAATACATCGTTGATCGAGTTTGAATATTTAACGTCCGCGACTCGTCGATCTATTTTCTTACTCTTCCATTATCTTCTCTTTCATAAGCAGACTATTTTCAGCTTTTACCCGTTCGGGTTTTTCCTCACTTATTCTGCAAGTTGTTGCAGACAGAAACATCTTCCTCCTTTTTGCAAGTCCGAGCATGTTCCCAGAGAGTAGGTGCATATATCGATGTCTCTAACCTCAACCACGTACTCTCTCATTTTTCGGGTATACTTCAGATTTTATTCATGAGCGTGCATCGAAATTGAAAGTTCAACGAAGCTACTTGAATAGTTTCGTAAGCTACTCATATTTTTTATGAATGGCTACTTTTTTGACACTCCTCCTCATCCAGTTTGGTAGCCCGTAATTTTATACTCCTCTTTAATAATGCAATCGCTGAAGAATTTATTATTAATTTCATTAAAATCTTTCTTCCACTTCTCATGGAACAACTCCTCTTCGCCAGAGAAGATTCTCGAGGAACGAAAAGAAAGAAACCGTTCATCGATAACATCGTTTTTTCGTTCTTGCAGACACTTGAGATTTTTCTACTGGTACAACCGTAGATTTGTAATTTGAGAGTGTAAGGTTCAATTGAATTCTCACGGATAGAGTGACTCGCTTGTAAAAGGTCCTTATTCTCCTTTAACACGTGAAACTGAGTAGTATACTTTAACTTACAAGTTCTGTGAAACTCATTTTGGATAGATATCTTCAAACTTTTGTTTGCAGTGCTACTAAAACATAGGGTTCAAGAGATAAATAATAGTTCGGCGGAATTGTAGCAAATTATTTGTAATAACTTCGAAAAAGTAAGTTACTTGCGAATTATTCGTGAAATACGACGAAAGAAATAAAATTACCGGACCCGTTCATCGAAAGCATCGTTTTTTCGTTCTTCTTGCAGACACTTGAGATTTTTCTACTGGTACAACAGTAGATTTGTAATTTGAGAGTGTACGGTTCAATGGGATCCTCATGGATAGAGTGACTCGCTTGTAAAACATCCTTATTTTCTTTTAACCCTTTCGTTACGAGAATCCGTTCCGCGGGAGTAGCGCTAATGAACGGGGCACCGCGCCGCGCAGTGTGCACATTGCGCATCGGTAGTCTTCGATGTTCGCATTTACGTCTTTCAATGGCAATTTAGAATTCTTTTGTATGTATACTTTTTCAAGAGTTATGTAACAACTGTTTCGTCATATTATATGAAAAACATAAAAATGAGTATAGGGTGAGTATTCAGATATTTACATATTGACAAATCTTACTATTATTATAAATAAAAATACAGTTAAGGCAGTTAGATATGCCGCCGACTATAGTCGGCACCCGTACACACAGCACGTCGCGCGGCCGCCGACTATAGTCGGCATCCGTACATACAGCACGTCGCGGGGCCGTAACGAAAGGGTTAAAACGTGAAAGTGAGTATTCAACTTTAACTTACAACTTCTGTGAAACTGATTTTGGATAGATATCTTCAATCTTTTGTTTGTAGTACTATGAAAAATAAGTTGTGTGAGAGATATTCGTGAAATAATTATTATAATAAAAAATTATACACCGAGTCGTTCACCGATAATACGGTTTCTTCGTTCTTCTTGCAGACACTTGAGATTTTTTTACTAATGCAACCGTAGATTTAGAATTCGAGAGTATAAAGTCCTCACGGATAGAGTAATTAGCTTGTAAATTATCTTACAAGTTCTGTAAAGCTGACTGTCATAAAATCAATCAAATATGTTAATTTGTTTAATGAAACAAACATTTAAACTACCGTTGCTCCCGCATTACTCGGGCTAATGCTCATAGTTACGCAAGTTGTAGTAGTTTTTTAGTTGCTAACAGAAAAAAATGATAGAGGAAAATATTTTGTGTTATAACGACGCTTGAATTTCTGGAAAAACTGCCTTTCTTGTGCGCGTAAAATGATACACCAGAAAAATCGTATTTTTGTATGTAAATTAACATTTTTTTGCAAAAATGTTAGTATTTCATTACAACGGCTCTTCCTCCCGATTTCCTTGGCATTCACTTTAATTATATAAGGAAGTACACTAATGTCATGCTACTAGAAACAAAAGTCCCGTAAAGATCTATACGGCAATTTGATAGAGTAAAATTCGAGACAAATCTACCATTATCATCATTTATTATGATACATACCATATATTACGATGTCTATCAAATTTAAATATAAGTATCAGTCAAGTATTTCGGCGAAAGAGGAATCAAGAGGTGAAAAAGATGATCAATTCAATAATTCATGTTTTATAGAATAGATGTGTGACATTTACTGTATGGTTTCGCTATAAAGAGGAATGTATTCGAAAAAATTAAGAACCGATAATTTTTGCTGCCTTGCTTGTTCTAGTGTTAATATTCTATCATGAAGAATTGGATTTCCCTTTCTATCATATCGATTAGATATGTGATTAGATCAACATGTTGCTATAAATACATTCTAAAGAATTGTTTCTTGAAACACCAGAGATATGATGTACGTATTATGAAGGAAAAATTTCAGAGATAAGGGTAATGGGATTTGGACCTACTTAGAGTTATTAGGTATAAAGTTCTGTCGTTTTTGAACACGTGCAATTTTATGCGTTGCCGATCCTTAGCAAGAATTCTGATCCGACTAAAACCAGTTTAAACACTTAGATTAGTATATGATTGATGATTTATACACATTTTTCGCCTTTTAGTCAGTTTTTTTAACCCTAGATCACTAACCTTCGTCGATTCGACGACGCGGATTTAATAAGTATGCCATATTAGTTAAAGTATCGTAATAAATAAATACCTATCTTTAATAATAGAAAAAAACATGTTTAAATTTTATTTAAATAATATCCTTTAACCCCTTTTGTAAACACCGTAGTCGAAGAAACGAAGGTTATTGTGAAGCGTCGAAAAATAAGGTTAGTGATCTAGGGTTAAACTTGTAAAACTCTTACCATGAGTGAAGAAGAAGTGTATTTAAGACATTGCATATTGTATGATTTCTTAAAAGGGAATAACGCGATGGAGGCAAAAAAAACTTGTGTGACGTGTTTGGACAGGATGCAGTAACAGTTCGAAAATGTGAAAAATGGTTTGCCAAATTTCGTTCGGGTCATTTTTCTTTGAAAGATCAACCCAGATCAGAAACACCATCATAGTATGATCAAGACAAATCCCACGTTAACTTCCACAGAAATGGGCTTCAAGCTTGGAATTCATCAGACTATGCTTTGGATCACATTAAAAGACTTGGCTTCCTGTCCAAACTCTCTGTTTGGATGTCACACGAATTAAAAACGACAGAATTTTCCCTTACACCTAATAGCTTAGTATTGGATCTTTTACTCATGCAACGGCTATAAATCGTTGGATTTGATGATGGATATTCGACTTATTGTTTACAAATATCAATCAAAAGTCGCCGGATATGTGCAAATGTTATAAATTGAATATTTACTCACCAAGGTTCCCGAAGGAATAGGATGAGGGGTGACACCATCTTGGGTCATCTATCGCAACGAGATATATACTTAATAGTGCGCACAAGATTACGCATCTTTGCGATTACTTCTTCTTGCATTAAATTGAAACACATGGCGATCAATGCCATACCTGGAACATTCAAAGAGATTTTGCGAGATTAACCCTTTAACCTACTATCACGAATGAGAGTTGTGATAAGAAACGGCCATAATCAATAAGCACGAGTCAGTCTCGTAGTTCAACTGTTCTTTATAATTTCTTACTTTAGAAATGTAAACCTTCGTTGCGATTACATATTTCTATTATAATTCTCTAAAAGGGTTAACACATTCGCGACCGCTGACGTGAATTCACGTCATTTTAAATCGTATACCTGGTTGCCGCTGACGTGAATTCACGTCCTGCCATTTCTATTTTTGAATTCGCCAACATTAGGCGCTTTGGATAATGGCTATCTCAAGGAGGCACCTTGATAGTCCTTATAGACTTTCAGGTGACATGACAACACAACAGTTCGAAAGAATTGCACAATCGGGGAAATTAAAATATCCACAAAAACGTTGCAGAGTTTGCAATACTCATGGAAAATGTCGTGACACTTCTTATATAAATGTAGAGTTTCTTTACGCAAAACTCATTGTTTTTTTACTAATCACACTAAACAGAAATATTAAATTTTGTCTTCACTCTGCTTTTCTAAAATACATGTAATATAATGCTAAATAAACTAAGCATATTAATAACAAATGCTCCGTTATCTACCTATAAAGTAAGTATACAGATTATCAAATTTTTTTATTTTAAAGAACACATAATTACAACATTGATAGTTCAAAATAAATATTATAACTATCTTTGTTTTAACGATACAAGTTTGCGGCAACCAGCTTTACAATATCATTATTTTCGCCGGTACTCAGCATTAGAAACGGAAAAAATTGCCGGTCGCGAATGTGTTACTATAAGTGTGGAAGTGATACAATATTTTTGAAATGAACAATCATCAGGTAGAGCATAATACACATTCGGTCAAGATGTGAGACGCTTATCGATAAGCGGCTTATTCTTTATAAAAGTATCAAATAAAACTGTGGAAAAGTTCCAGTATATTTAGAAGTTGCACCGAAAGTAAGAAAAACTAGATATTTCTGAATAATAAACTATCAGGATTGTATAAATATCAATCATATTGATTAAAGTATCTTCACTAATATTATTTATGCTCTCCCAATATTTTAACGCTACATCTACCAAGGTGGTCAAAATGATTTTCTCTGAATTTTTTTGACAATCTTCCTGAATTTTATAATGTTGCTGCTATTTAAATTTTCTACGTTTACCTTGAAGATTGTAGACGATCAAATTGGTTAAATTGTTTATTTCATTGTGACATAATTGTTGGACAATTTTAAATAAACTGTAGTAATTGTCGGTAGGTGTAATGTGAAAAATGTTTATCACGCTTAGTAAATGTGCTGACGATGAATTAATGAAAATATTAACTGCACTACAGTGTTACGTCTTTATTCACTTTATTAAATGTACGGTTCCATCTTCACATTTGCATCGTTAGTTATCGGATATCTTGTGTATAAGTTTCGTTGTGTAACAGGAAGCTGAACGGATATCGAACAAAATTGTCCCGACATTTTAGATACCGTAAATCGAATATTCTAGAGATGCTTCTAAATTTAAAACGGTAATAATATTATTCTCGTGAAATTCATATATGAACAGTAATTCAAATAAATGGTATTCTTCTATTTTAATTATCATGAATTGTTATTAACGATAAAAGTGTACGTCATGTTGGATTAAAAAGTATTTAAAGAAAATCTGCACACTTTGAAACTTTTTATCGGTAATGTACAAGTCAGGTAGGGCTAAGAAGCAATCGATCTTGTATCCCTTGACATACTTTGGGATACTTTGAGTTTTAAATTCATTAAAGGGAGAGTGGACTTCGTAAACTTTCTTACATTTGCAAATATTACATTCTAACGTCATTACTGATGGTTACTATCAATTTTGCATATTGGATTTGTAGTTGAGATTAATCCAAAGGAATAATTATATATCAACGATTCGAAAAATATTTACATTCAATATATTATATTAATTATTACAAAGGACACATTTGTTCCAGATAGGTATATACAAAACCGTGATAGAAATAGTATTAATTAAGATCAGTCAACGTGGCTATTGCATTTATTACACTTTAAATGTTTCAAATTGAAGGAGTTAATCAGAAAAATCAGATTTGCTAAAAATATTAAGAGAACTGAAGTTTAAGTATTATCATGGCAAAGTGATGAATTCGAATGGTTCGGAAAAAAGTGTAACCGCTATTGGGCATTGATCGGTACGAACTTAATACGTTCACGCGACGAAACCAACGCGGCTTATCTAAAGCGCTTACACCCGTGCTCGACGAATTAAAGCTGCTGAGCCCATTTAAAACGATTAAGTCTATCCACGCGACATCATGTTCCCTCGGAATCCACAGAAATCCGATTGCGAGTTTAGCAAAGACACAATTTCAAAACAGCGATTTGATTTTTTTCTAGTGACTATGCAAACAATAGGAGCGATGCATGTATGCACACATATAAATGGAGCGTTGTATTTCAAATTGAAGAAATCACGTTTTATGGCTTATCATCACGATATCTAACATATTCAAGTGATTTAGAAGTGATCTACTTCTTATATAACATAATCCGTTATGAAATGAAAAAGCGGCTTAGACTACTCTAATATTAGCTGTAGTTGCTGAATACCGTCGGAAGTGAATATTTTATTACAAATAAATCGTCACAATTTCAAAATATTAACATTTAAACCTGGATTTCTGAAATTCTGATAGAAGTAAGAGATTTTCTTAATTGATTTTGTAATTTCATTATTTGAAACATTTTAAATGTTCCTGAACCAGCTACAACATTTTGAAGATGTAAGAATTTACATTAAGAAATGAAGTAATCAGAGTTATCTATTCAAATTTTCAAGTATTCATGAATGACAAAATTTATAACTTTATTGCTTCTCAATCATGTGTGTATTCCACTTAATTATACTCAACAAAACCAATCTCTAAGGAAAAGCAGTTTTAAAAGAAAAATTATTGAATAATAGAATTATTTGGATAAACCTGTTATTCAAGTATGTTATAATTTTCTGTCATCATTTTCTTTCCTAAGAGACAATTCAAAATCATGCAGCAAAGGGCTGAATAGAATGAAGATTATCAAATCGGATAGCGTTTAGAACTTTTCCACCGTATAGAGTGAAAATAGTGAACGTTTTATGTATATTTGCTTAGAATTGAATTTATCACATGGTAAAGATAGGGATGAACTATTACAAAACTTACCAAGCATTAGATACATGGAGCAAATAATAAAGGATAATTCTAGACCTTGTCCAGCGTAGATTTTGTCACCAGGAACGAAGTCTCCAAAACCTATGGTCGATAAAGAGACAAAGCAGAAATAAGAGCCGTCTAACATGTTCCATTCTTCCCATTCGGAGAAAAGAATTGCACCTCCCCATATATACCTAAAAAAATTACAATTAAATAAGATAACTAATATTACTCTTTGAATTATAATTTAGACTATATATTACTTGCTTCTCCCTTAGTTTTATCATTTGGAAATTTAACACATTGAATAATAACGTCTTAAAAAGTATTGTCAGCAAAAATAGACAATATTATTGCTGCTGTAATAAAAAACAAATGAAATCGGAAAATGTTACAATAGGAAAAAAAACGTTCGAGGTGATTTTTAATACTGTTACTGTCATGAGGCAATGTATGGGCCACTGGACATGGGAAATTGTTATATGATCCATGACACGTCGTTTCGGATCGCAACAGAAAAACAGAGTTTTAATTGAAATTGTAAAAAATAGGTAAGTACCGAAAAATACACATGAGAACGAAGGCCGAATATTAAGATATTTTTAAGATTATTATTTAACACTAGAACTACTAAGACAATTATAATGATCGATTCCTAGGAATTCTATAGGAATTCTCTAAAATAGGGGAGCCATAGAATTAACATTCTGCGTTCATTTCATAAAACATAAAATACTAAATTAATAATTTTCTCTTCTTTGTGATTCCTCTTTTTCTAAAGTACTTATTTAATATATATAGATATAACCAATTTAACACCATCAATTTTAATATTAACTCTTGACGCTGTAACTTTCAGCTGTCTGACAATGTAATGCTCAAATCTTTGGCTCTTAAACACACTCATTGATCTTCGTTTGTTACGCACAATATTAATTAAAAAGTTAAATATTATTTTACACTCACCCCACCATAATGGCGATGCAGAGAGTTAAGGGTACTGTAACATTTTGAGGATCGTAGTTGCTGCTTTCATTATCCTCATCCTCTTCGGTGTCTTCATCCATTTTTGGCTCATCATTGCTTGCTACGGAAGTTTCCTCTCTGTCGATGCTGGACCTATCTATTTCTCCATTACGCATGTCAGCCATCTGTTAATAAAAACTTTTTATAATTGCTATTACTGTCTGCCATGTTAAATAACAATAAAAATACAAATTTTCACAAATTTTATTTTATCTTCATTGAAAAGTTATATGGTCTGTCCTACGTTTCAAGTGAAGGAATTTTTTCATCTAAAATATATTGATATTAATAATTTTGTTCCTTTAACCCTTTTGCTACTGTGAGCGCCTATAGGCGCTTAGAAATTTCGCGTTTGTGACACTGACAAGGGAACATCCCGAGGTATAAATCACCGACTTCGATGAAATTTTAGTATGACATAGCCCTCACGAAAATATTTGACCCGTATTTTTTTTTTCGGCAACTGTCCACGTTAAAGGGGTGAAAACCACCCTCAAAGTTGAAAAAAAAGTATTTTTTATCATATTGTTTAAACAAATGGGTTTTTTAAAAAATTGTTTATACCATTGTATTCGTGGTCGAAATACGTTAATTTTCAGTCCTTACGAAATGTTCGTGTCTCTAATAGTTTCGGAGATATTCGATAAAATAGTTTTCGTTACCCCAACTTTGGGGGCGGTTTTCACCCCTTTTACGTGGACGGTTGCCGATAAAACAAATTAGGTGTCAAATATTTACACAAAATCCACCTTTTACTATAGTCTCATAAGAATTGGTGATTTACAGTTGGGGATAGTCATACATGGTATTGATGTGACTCTACAGCCGACAGACCTGAAAAATTGAACAATTCTGGGGCGGTGTGCTTTATATATTTACAATTTTCAAACATAAACTGCTTTAACTGATATATAGCTGCTTTAGAATGCTCGTGGTTGTAGAAAATATTTATTATGCCAATAACAATGAAACCACTATTGCAATAATTATTAAAAATTATTTATTAATCAATTGCATTTTTTAAATTTATATAAAAGCAAAATGGGTGACTGACAATAAAATCTGACCTTTCAGAGCAGTCATATATGTATATACGAAAGAATAACTTGACAAGTACGCAAGCGTAAAAATTGGAAATGCAATAACTTTTTTTGTAATACAAATATCAAATTTTCAATTTATCCGTATTTTGTTTTTCGATATATAGTATTCACAAACAAATATTTAAAAAAAATTGATTGAAATTTAACTGACAAAATGATAAAAAAAGTGGTATTTTTTAGCATATTATTTAAACAAATTGATTAAAAAAAAATGATTATACCATTGGACTCAAAATCCGAAGACATTAATTTTCACTCTGTACGAAATTTTCGTATCTCTAATAGCTTTCGAGATATTCGATAAATAAGTTTCAGGACCCCAACTTTGAGGGTGGTTTTCACCCCTTTAACGTGGACGGTTGCCGATAAAAAAAAACGGGTCAAATATTTTCGCGAGGACTATGTCATACTAAAATTTCATCAAAATCGGTGATTTACACCTCGGGATGTTCCCTTGTGAGAGCGCCTATAGGTGCTCGATGCAGTTTGGCTTTCTGAAACGACAAGCACCTAAAGATGCTCATTGTAATTTGGTTTTCTGACTCGGAGGACACTTCTAAATGTGTAATATTTATAGTAACTCGGTTCAGAGAAAAAATATTATTGGTTTGATGTAGTGTAGTTCAATTTTGTGATTATTCAAATATGTTTTCACAAAAAAGCATCCCTACCCAAAAGTTCCCCGTTCTTGGCGTATGTATGTACATCGTAACTCAATTTCTGTCGTATGGTGCTGCCTGTGTATCTCAAAGTCTACCTTAGTCAAAGGGTTAAAAGAGCAAAGTCGTACCTGCCAGTAGTTTTCTTTAATGTGAAGACTTTCTCGTCGAGATGTTTCTCTAGCCGTTGAATCTCGTGGTCTTCTTCGACACCTGCAAGAATAAAAAATAAAGGTATTAGTACTAGTTCTTGTGCAATGTTAATTCAAATTTTATTATCAATAAATATGTTATACGTGGGAATAAATTGTTTCTACAGTTTGATAGACATTCACGTCTCGGTGTAACTAGGCAACGATAGATGAATTATATTGAACTACGTGGAAGTATAGAAAACCTGGGAGAATGATTTTAAATTGTTTTTTTACTCATGTCAAAGTGTCCTATAATTTACACTAAAATGCACTTGACATTCGCACATAATTGATCCTTGAAAATGTGTGCGAATGTTGAATTTTCGAAAGTAGAGAGTTACGGGAAAAATAATAAAAAATTATATATTAATGTGGTTTCTTTGCGAACTTGAGATTCTCTATCTAGTAGGCAATACAAGAAACGATATTACAATGTTAAAAAAGCATTGGCAATGTGTAAGTGAGTGAGAGCTACAGCACTCCATGACAATGACTGTATGGAAACCAATACTTTTTGAAAGAGCAAAAGTCCGAAAGTAGAATATGTGAAAGTCGAGAGCCACCTTGTGTTTCCATAGTTTCATTAAAATTAGCTATTTTCTGATATAGAAGCTTTCTTCGCAAATAATTTACTAAATCTTTGTCATTTGATGAAACATAATCTTATTCTTTTAAATTGTATTAAAAGTATCATATTTTAATTGATTGCGATAATTTAAAACCGGTTCCAACAATCTATATCAAATAATACCAATTACATTCTGTATAGACTCGGAAATTTTTAATTTCATTCGAAGCAATGCAATATTAATTTCGACGAAACACAAAATTTAACTAATTGTTACCGTTGTACGGCATGGAATATCAAATATAACATTTTAATTAATAAAAAGTATATGAGAATAAATATATTTTGTTAAATGATAAAGACTAACATAAAATTGTAAAAAACAGTGGTTGTCAGCGAGTCCAAACTACACTAATATCCCTGAAATGAAGTGCAACTAAATTAAAGAAACTCTTGTGTACCTGCAGAGACAGCAACGAGCATACGTCCATTTGAAGCTTTTAGCGAAAATGTCACCAATATTGCTTAAATAAAGTAAAAAAAGTGGCATTCCTATTATTGCATAAACTATGGTCACCACTTTACCCCATTTTGTTTTTGGACAAATGTTTCCGTAACCTGAAAATAAATAAACACAAACATTCTTAAACTTATTGAAATCAAATTTTCACATTTGGAAATATCTATACCTTATACACTAATTAATAAAACATTTCTATAAGTTTGTTAGTATAAAAAAAATGTTTTACAACAACTTTTAGGTCATCAATATTAAATAGTTCTTTGTCGATGTACAATAACTAACAACATGTTAATCCCCAAGAAGAAAAAATAATAACGAAATAATAAAATCATTGCTTAAAATTGTTAGGACACTTTTCCATACGTGAAATGTATGTATATTTACATAATATTATGTCAGTTACAATTATAGATTTATTACTAACTATAACATTGGTATTTCTACGTCTACGTTATTGGTTCCGGGGATATTTCCTTCATTACAAAGTTCAAGTGTTAACAGAGTTTATAATTAAATTTCTCGGTGCCATTTGGTGAAATCGTTACTGCACTTTAGCCTTGAGGTCGATGCGAGAAATTTATTTGTAACTGTTTTAATCCTAAAGGGCAGGTAATGTTCTTAAATAATGGCACTCCAGATATCGTTGTATTTATTACACGATTGTTTGAAAATGATGCTACAGAACATTAAGTCAGTTTTTGTATCTTCTATTGTGCATAACTTCGAAGAAGAAATTACACGAATGAATTATATGAGCTGCGTATTTTGAAAATGGCACAAATTACTTTATCGTAATAACAAATGATGATTTTCAAAAATTATACCAAGTTGTTTATATCAAGGAAGATAGGGTATCCTGAAATGAGAAATATAAGTAACTCTCTTCGCAAATTGACATCAATATTTTTAACCACGTTGAAACTAAAACCCTAAATATCTCAGTTTAAAAAGCAAGTGGTTTATACCATGGTCAACTAAACGGCTCACATGGTATACTTAAAATTATAACTTTTATGTTAAGAGCTATAAAGTTCACTTTCATATTTCATAACTCATTGTGGATTTTGAATTGATTGACATAATTGGCATTACATTCTAAACAAACAATGATGAAAATTCCTCGTTACTAAAATGTTTTTCCTTTTTCTTTTTGTTTAAAATTGAAACATTGGATATTAATGTCGTATACCGCTCGTATTATCTTATTGTTAGTTCTTTTTTGCATGCACTTAATTTTCGATGAAAAGCTAACATCAAGAGCAGACTGTTCAACTTTCAATATTCTTTGAGGCAGATACGTATTGTGTATTACATATTAATCGTGTCGATACCAAGAAATTTATGTACTGTTTATTTTCATAGAATCTTCTAGAGTAGAACGTTTTACGTATGGATCTGTCATAAAAGGGCACCCTTGAGGGAATGATATATAGCTTCTAATATGAAAAGTCGAGAATAGAGCGGTGAACTCAACCAGGCTTTTGCCCCTGTGACTCATTAACAGGCATTGCAAGTGATGAAAGAACGCAAAATGTCTCCGTGTATTTGATGACTAACTGTTTATATTCATCTTATCAAAATGAAGCCTTCTGATCGTTTTATTTGTTTAAAAGGGTGGATTTATCTAATGACATTTTATTATGCAATATCAACTTATTTAATCGTGACATTTTCATACACTGTGTTTAGTTGTATAATGGTTTCCCCGTAGACGTTATAACTTGTGTTATAATTAGTGAAAGAAATTAAAATTTTTTCAGTAAATGTTACTCACAAATTGGTCGGAAGATTAGTAAAAGTAACACATATATTCGTAACGGTTTTGTATTTTATGTTTTAGTTAGATTTCCAAGGTTTGTCACTTAAAACTCTTTTTAATACAAAAATTATCAAGCTAGACCAAATGTCCGGTTTCCAATTGTTTATAATTATTTTCCAAATTGACAGGAGAGCCATGCAGTAAATATTTAACTTCTATCATGTACATACAATCTAAACTTCAGTTGATGATCTTTTCAACCTTTTAATTTCTCTTTCTGCAGAGTACATATTTAATATATTTAACACTAAATTTACAGCCAGTAAATCTGGTATATTTAAACATGTTAAATATGTACTTTGAAAAAAGATGAATCAAGTGGCAAAAACTACGGTCAGTTAAATAATTTGTGTATTATACAGTAGGCGTGAAATAACCACTGTACTGCTTCTCTAGTTTGAAAAATATTTTGAAAAAACTTTTAGTGTTAATGCAATTCTTTCGAAAAAATCATTTCACTTAAATTTTAACGCATTTATATATATATTCTAATTGTGTACGTGTAAATATTGAATGTAACATTGGATTGAAACACAAATTTGCCTTAAACTCGGAGTCAGTGTTCAGTAATTGCTTTTGCCTGTACGAAAAGTTTCTAGAATTAGCTGCTTGTCGGATTGTTACAACAATTCAATTTAATAGAAACTATTGTAACAGAAGCATGTATTTAAATTACATACAAATTACGCGTAAATGTATCACGTACTTTACAGTTTGAACTACTCGGAGAGCAAATATTCGTTAGTTGGCAATGGTAAGAGAATTCCAAACCTACGAGTATCGATAGAACGTGCAATGATAAGACTACGCGACGTGATCGACGACCGTGTATTTCCTATTTAGACTTCACGACAGAACCATTATTTATTTTAATTATACTTCCAGAAAATGTCACAGCGGAATTTTATAGTGTTGTACTTTTTTTTAGTTGTAATAATTGATTTCTTTTTTTGGTCTTTTGAGAATTCTAAAGGGAAAAACTTGTTCTGACACTTCAAAAAAGATATGGTATTTTGAAATTGGATAAAGACTTTTGAGTCTGTCTGTATTGTAGGATTTGTTAAGAGTATATTTAATATTTATTATAAAAGTTAAAACTAGAAATATGAAAAGGAATATAAAGTACACTATAACTAGAAACAAAAAGAAAGATAGTCTATCGCGTATAATATTAACACTATTTGTCCACACAGGAACTATCACTCTACAAATAATAAGACACTAAAGACACTAAGTACATCCACACAGGATTTTAATACAGAATGACACAGTCCATCCACGGAGGATTCTAACCACGGAGTGCCACGAGGCAACGAATGCTTCGTTGGCCTCGCGAAAAACAAAATGCGATCGGCGCTCACATTCGTACTCTTAAATATATGTATAAAATAAATCTCTATACATTCGCATCCCACACTCGGCCATCCTAATTGTCATTCGTCTCGGATGACACTTCGCAACGAGCCCACGGCTTCATATATTCGGCACAAGTAGAAGTCGTTATCGGACCTTCATGCAAACCTTCTTTTCTAACATCATACGTATCTCGACCCTTACTTTTAATCACGACATAGGGCCCTAAATATTTCTGCTTCAATTTAAGACCAGGGGCGTGTTGAGTACGCTTGATTGCAACGAAATCGCCAACATTATACCGATTGGCCGGACGACGTCTCAAATTATAAGTCTTTTTATTTTCTTCCTGGACTTTCAAAATTTGATTTTTTGCTTTTTGTCTTAATTCGTCTCTGGTTTTACTAAAATTTTCTATCACATCTTCTTCAATTGCCTCACTTAATAACAAATCGGTTTTATCACGCATCTTCACTCCTACCAATAATTCGAATGGAGTGGTGTCTATACTACGCTGGTACGTAGAATTAATCGCACGCATTACATCATCGGTATACCTATACCACTTAGTTGGATCGTCCTGAGAAAGCTTACTGAGCGTCGATATAATTATCCGATTTATTCTTTCGATTTGACCGTTCGCACGAGGTAAACCAGTGGTAACTGTCGAATGCTTAATTCCCTCTCTTTCACAGTACTCGCGAAATTCGGTTGACGTGAACGCGGTGCCTCTATCCGTAATAATTTGTTGTGGATTTCCGAAAGAAGATCTTTGAATTTCCAACTTACGTATAACCTCTAAGGACGACGTCGATTTTGTGGGATAAATCCACACGAATTTCGTAAAACTATCCACTACAGCTAATATATGTTTATACATTTTGCTTGTCGACTCCAAAGGTCCTAAATGATCTATATGATACGTGTGAAGCGGGACTTCTTCTTTAAATAAAGGATGCAAAGTACCTTCCTTTTTCCCGGCTTTTCGATTTGCTAAAATACAAGTTACACAATTACTAATATGATTTTCAATTTTCCGCGCCAAATTAGGAATAAAGTAATCCTGCTTCAACGTCTCTTCCACTTTCCTTAATCCAAAATGTCCTTTCTCGTGTGTGCGTCGAATTAATTCACGTTGCATCGTATTCGGGACAACTAACAACTCACGACCCGACAAAAACTTATACACTAAGTCATTCTTCACAAGGTAATCGTCGTAAGGCCTTTCCTTTAAAAGTTCGCGAATTGCCTTTATTTGCTCGTCTTCACGTTGAGCTTTCTTTATTTCTAATATTACACTGTCGGACTGAATACACATAACCGGACAACGACTAAGCGCATCAACATGCTTCATCCTCGTATTCGATCTGTGTTCTATCACATAGTTAAATTCTTCAAGGAGAAGAACCCATCGCGCCACTCTAGTTGCAAGATCTTTTTTGTTAATTGTCTTCTGAAAGGCTTGACAATCTGTCACAATCTTAAATCTAAGTCCCAATAAGTATATTCTAAATTTTTTCAATGCCTCAATAACTGCTAACACTTCTAATTCGTAACTACAATAGTTCTTTTCGGCCGGTGTAGTTTTCTTACTAAAGTAATAAACAGGATGAAATAAATTATTTACAGGATTCTCCTGGAATAATATTGCTCCATAACCTTCTCGACTCGCATCCGTATGAAGTTCTGTCTTATACTGCGGATTATATATATTTAAAACAGGGTTATGCGATAAAATATTTTTAAGCGTTTGAAAAGCAGCTCTCTCTGTTTCTTCGAACTTAAACTTAGCTTCCTTTTTAAGTAGATCCGTCAAGGGTTTAGCGATTATAGAATAATCTGGTATAAATTTTCTAAAATACCCGGTCAATCCAATAAAACGATGCAATTGTTTAATTGAATTCGGTTCCGCAAAACGCATTACC
Organism: Cerceris rybyensis; assembly: GCA_910591515.1. Classification (NCBI taxonomy): domain Eukaryota; kingdom Metazoa; phylum Arthropoda; class Insecta; order Hymenoptera; family Crabronidae; genus Cerceris; species Cerceris rybyensis. The sequence goes on from OU342793.1 coordinate 12,179,713, forward strand.
GCGTCGGTTTTCGATGGTGAGGGGCGAATCTGACCATTTTCTACAACATGCCCCAAAAATTCTACACTTCTTTTCAAGAATTGGCACTTTTTGAAATTTATTTCAAGACCGTACTCTGACGCTGTTTGTAAAACTATTTTCAATCGTTGGATTCCCTCGTCTTCATTTTGCGCAGGTATAATAATATCATCTAAATAGGAAATTGCGATACCTTGATTCGACAATGGTCTAAATATGCAATTGATAAAACGTTGAAAAACAGACGGCGAATTACAAAGACCAAAAGGGACTTTCAAAAACTGGTACTGTCCATTACTAGTGACAAAAGCTGTATATTTCCGACTGCGAGCATTTACATCTACATGAAAGAAACCGCTTTTTAAGTCAATAGTACTAAATACTTGCGCTTCCGATAATTTATCAAGTTGGTCCTCAATAACTGGCAACGGGTATCTATCCTTTACTACGATTCTGTTTAGCTTTCTGTAATCCACGCACACTCTTGCAGAACCGTCTTTCTTTCTCACTACTACCACGGGACTAGCATATTCCGATGTACAAGGCTCTACTATCCCCTCCGCTATCCAACTCTCTACTTGTTTCTCTACTACTTCACGTTCGGCTACTGGTAATCTTCGCGGTCGGTCAAAAATCGTTTGTTCCTCGTTTAAAACGATATTCATTTCTACGTCGGTAGATTTTACTTTATTAGGCTTATATTCTAAAACACACTTTTCAATCTCATTCTTAACTTTATCGGTGTTCTGTCTTCCAATATCTAAACAATCGCTTTCTACTACGTCGATTTGTGACAGAAATATCGTCGGCGACGCTTTTTGAACAACAATATGAGATTCATTAATTGTAACTTTAACCGTACCAAGAAAATCGCTACCCAGTATAGCGTCCATAGGCATAGCAGCGTCTGGAACGACATACATGGTGCACGGAAAATATTCATCGTCGATTAAAACTGAAATTTGAATATATCCCAACACTCTAGTTTTATTTCCCCCAAATCCCGTCAAACTCATTTCGGTGTTGTACAGTTCATGATTCCCTATTTTATTATATGCGCGTCTACTTATTAAACTCACCTGACTACCGGTGTCGACTAGCGCGATAAAATTTACATTGCCGATTGTAATATTCTTTTGCATCTTACCAACCGATGACGTAGTGATACTATTAACAGACGTCTGATCTCTAACCCTTTCGTCTTGTCGAACGTTCTCGCATCTAGCAGCAATGTGACCGTATTTTTTACATTTATAGCATCTTCTGGCTAAAGGCCTATCCGTACACTCCGGCGATCGGTGTCCCTTCACGCCGCATTTAAAACAGGTGATTTCCGCAGTCCTGTTCGTCTCTGTCCTTTGTTGAACGTAAGCCTTCTTCTTCTCGCCGATTGTGATGTTCCGCTCTCTCCTTTGGATTGCGTTCCTTGTCCCAGCATCTTTCCGCATCGACTCATATGTCCGCAGCTTATCCTTGAAATCTCGCAAGTTAGTTGCTCCGTATAATATTGTTTTATTGGTAATTTCGTCGTCTATTCCGCGAATTACGTATTCTATCAGAGCTTCCGCTTCTATATTTCCACGTGAAGCCAACTCTTTCATTTTAAGATAATATTCTTGGATAGATTCGTCCTTCTTCAATTTTCTTTTCGCCAACATTTCGTGCAATTGTGCACTATTAATTTTTGTAAAAAACTCGTCAATTAAAATAGTTTTTAGACTTGCCCACGATTTTATTACACTTTCACTGTGAATAACAAGTTTAGCTAATCCGATTAACGATCTCTTTGCGAATACTAGCTTTTGTATTTCCGACCATCCGTACAGTTCGGCGTTTTCTTCGAAATCCGCTACCCATCGTTCGATAGGGTATGAATCTTCTCCACTAAATTTACGTACTGTATCGTCTACATCTCTATAATTCAAGGAAAATCTTTCGCGGTGTGGATTTCGCGTTATACTTTCCAAGCTTTCGTAATCAGTTATTACTTCGTCATTTTGATGATTCTGAAGACATCGCCCAGCGACAATGTTTCTCGCGTCGATCGTAACATTGTTCTCCTTTCTCACACTGGCCGCTACATTGTTTTCTCGTGCAGCTTCAAAATCCTCCTCGTCTTCGTCGCTCTCGTCTTCTTCACTTAATTTCAACACATTCAGGTCCATCAATGCGGTCAAAATCCTCGCAATTATTTGTTCCTTATTACCTCCGTGATCCAAATTCAATAAATTACAACACGTGATCAGGTCACCAATTGTCATCCCTCTGACGAATTCCAATTTCGCTGCATATTCCTCTGATCCATCGGCAAAAGGAAAACCGCAAAACGCACGTAGTCTTTTTCTATTACTTCGATCACCAACTTCATTAAAGATAAATTGATGCAAAGCCCGTATCGATGAGGCTGAGGCTGTTTTTAGTTTTTGGTTTATCTTTTTGATTTGTTGTAGTCCTTCCATTATGTTTACAATGCGATTCACACAATATACACTCAATCACTTCAATTCTAAAAGAATGTTGTCTTTGAGTTATTTAAATTGTCTATGTCTATATTTTATTATGTCTATATTTTATTTACACCTTATGTAACACTTCACATATATCATATACCATATATCGTATATGTATCGTATATGTATCCCGGCTGAGCCCCCAATTTTGTAGGATTTGTTAAGAGTATATTTAATATTTATTATAAAAGTTAAAACTAGAAATATGAAAAGGAATATAAAGTACACTATAACTAGAAACAAAAAGAAAGATAGTCTATCGCGTATAATATTAACACTATTTGTCCACACAGGAACTATCACTCTACAAATAATAAGACACTAAAGACACTAAGTACATCCACACAGGATTTTAATACAGAATGACACAGTCCATCCACGGAGGATTCTAACCACGGAGTGCCACGAGGCAACGAATGCTTCGTTGGCCTCGCGAAAAACAAAATGCGATCGGCGCTCACATTCGTACTCTTAAATATATGTATAAAATAAATCTCTATACATTCGCATCCCACAGTATGAAATATATAGTAAATAGTAAATGGAAAACGTTAGAATAGTTGGTTAAAAACATACTGGTTATTGGATTTTATAAAATTCTTAAAAAGAAACATGAAATCATTTACAAGTTTCAATTTCTTGAAAAATATTTGTAATATAAACACATTCGCAATTTTATATTATGGAAGCATTATCAAATTGGTAAAGTAGTGAATACTGCGAACGATTGTATAAAAGCATTAAATTTAATTATTATCATACAAGCGATCAAAGGTGCATGAATACTTTGAAACTGCTCTTTAATCGTATCATTCAGTTGCAAAATTACAGTTAAAGATAATTAAAATCAATTGCTGATACGATGAAAGTTATGTCCTTAATGTACGCATATACCTAGTGATACGTTATTACTTTTGCAGAGATATCGTTTATTATACCGTTATCAGTATGTTAAATACGTTTGTCAGACAAAATTATTCATTTGGAATTTTGTTCTTCTAAAATCTCAATCCTAAGTATGTTAACATTTTTAGAACAATTGATTTTATCAAAGTACAATTGTGCAATTCGAAATATCGAGAGTTTAACCTTTTTTAGAATTTTTGGGAAACTGTAAAAAGTAAATGTTGGAGTAATGTAAAAATAACAAGGCGTAGTTAGTGATATTTAGTGAATTGAAATGAGCTTTATATAAATTTTCAACCTGCCAGCTTCATATACATATATACAAAACTGAACGCTTTTAAATGTATTTTTTTCCTGTGTATTATAAATGTCGTTGCGCTGTAAATTTTGTTAAAAAAAATATTCATCATGGAAATGAAACGCCTGATGCGTTAAAAATATTCGCGAAATAAAAGATCCATTACTTTTATTCTTCTCCGTCATTATTAAATGTTTACGTTTTTTGTTTCGCTAAACGTCCTTTGTTTCCCCTAATTAGTTTAAAGTCGCATCAACATCGCAGCGACTGTTTTGCCTATGGATTCAGTTTATTGAGCGTGGCACTAGGATTTTTTTATTTTATATAAGATGTCTGAATTGTATATCGTTTATGAGTGAAATGGTTGCTTTTTGTTGTTTTTCATCGTTCAGTAAGTTAAACCACTTTTATCAGCTATTCGTGTGCTGTAATGCAAAAATCATTTGTTTACTTTTTTACAAGGATATTCAGTAATAAAACATGCATGCTTGTTTATAAGAGCAATAATGAAAAAAAAATGCAACAATATCCAGAATGTTTCCTGCTTCGCCTATTTTATGATATGCATCTACCAATAACTCTATCGATTAACATTTGTAATATTATTGCGAATTTCCATGAGTTGCATCAACTTATTGTAACTATACGTCCTGATAAAACTGAAGGCATCAAAAACTTCATACTCCTATTAAAATTAAATGTTCGAAATTTATTGACTGTAAATTAATTACATTACCATGTTGTATAAAAAATACGCCCAAAATTGAAATATAAATTCAAAAAATATGTATTATTAATGTAAAAGATGAAAAACAATATTTTGAGAAGAGAATAAGTAATATTATCCCGACAAGAATAACGAAAAAAAAAGATTCATGGTTAGCTAATAAAACGGTGCAGAGTAGTAATGCCAATTAAGCTCGCAAGATTGAATCCAATTTGCGCTAATGACTGAAATAATTCCTGAAAACAATACATCGAATAATTCGAGTTTTTCCAATTTTATTCATTAGCGAGTAAGAAAGATATACCTGAATATAAATATTTAAAACATAGATCAGTTACAAAAAATATCTGTTATTTTAATAATCATTATAAACTCCAGAATAAAAAATGAATGATGACTTATTCGCAGAACGGGAGTAGAAAGATATACTGATATATTGCGCTAGTAATTATTATAGTAACCAAACTAATTATTCGTTTATTCAATTGTACAACTTCATTGCATCTTAAACCATATTGAATAGTTATTAGGTATACCAGAAAAGAATGTCGCTATTTTTCGAAAAGACGACCTGAGAAAAGGACTTACTGAATATTTCGTATTAAAAGCCAGTGAATTTTATGAGCGAGGTATTGCAACTTTGCCAAATCGATGGAGAAAGATTACATCAAAAGGTGGGAATTATATTTTAGTTTAATATTTGTAAATTAAATTCTTACAAGTATTCACATCTCTTCCTCAAAAAATGTATTCTTTTCCTACACTCTTAATCCCTTGCCCTACAATAACGAGTGCTACTCGTAACGCGATAAATGGAGTAGTCAATTTTGAATTGCTCCAAAAGCTACTTTATCACAGATATCAGTAGGTCCTGATAAAATAAACTTAATTCTATGCTATTCAATACTACGTTAAGTCATTTACTATATCTAAAATTAGGGGCTAGGTTGTTATTTTAGTAATTAATTCAGAGTTACTGTACATTTAATCATAAAAGAAATGGCACGGCAAGGGGTTGATACTTATATCAAACCAATCGAGTAAACCGAAAGACGAGATGAAAGTTTGCAGCTAATGTGCGCGTTCCCAAATTTTGACACGTTTTAGATAGTTATCCGCCCTGCAATCGTCTCATGAATCGATCTAGCTGTTGACTAGCCGACCCTTTTAGGCTGATGTTGGCCTGTAATCACGGTCGAGATAAAGTGGGTAGCAGAGTCTCGTCTCCGGCGAGGAGGAAGTGGGAAGGAGCGAGTGTAAGCGGAGGGGGTGGCACTAGAGGCCCCCGGAATTAATTAAAAGGTCGCATACAACGTCCTGTCCCCTCCTGTGTGCCGAAAGTTCGCACCGTTAATTCCCCTAGCCCCTCTCCTTTGAGCTTTTGTCTAAAAAAGAAATATCGAACCCCTACAGCAGTGGACAAAAACGCACAATGGAATTTTGATACGGTCATATTGAACGGAAATATAATTAGTTATTAATTAGAATTCTTCTGGATACTTTTAATTGTCAAGTTATTTTGTTGAAAAGAATTTATGTGCCATAGTTTATTTGTTATGTTTAACCCCTTAGCATACAACAAAGTGTGACACTTGGGACGTAGTGAATGGAATACGAAATTTTGATGTCTTCCAAAAACTGTTAAATTGAAAATATCAGTCGCTTATGAAACGATCGTATTATTTCTATACTATTAAAATAACGTTTAGTTATACGAAATATCAAAAATCAATGAGAAATATTAATTTGAGGAATGAATTTTGATTTATTGTTCGCGCAATGAGATTGAAATCTATTGGTGTACTGTATTTAATACATTGCAGGTATTAAATTTATTCGTTTGATAATAAATGCAGAGAATTATAATACAGGGTGATATGTTATAAGTAGACTCCGGATTTTTATGCATTTATGACAAAATGGATAGGGCTAAAATATACAAAAAGAACATAATATAAAAACATATCTAAAATATCCAAAGTATGGTATTCGCTGTAATATTTAACGAGTGCAACAAATCCCTAAATAGGTTTTCCTAACTTAGGTGCATTTGTTAAAATTGAAATTTGCATAAACATCCGGAGTCTAGTTATAAGTAATATGGAATAAGGTAACAAGTAGAAAATAGAGGAACGGAAAGAAATGGTTAGAATGGAATTATATTTCGGTGTTGATTTTGACATGCGTTGGTGTACGTGACAGTGGTTTTAATTGTTGTTTATTTTCCAATTTGAAATATTTTTCATTTATGTTGGGATCCGTTTTGAGTTGTCAGCAATGAGAGAAGTATCAACTCTTTTAAATATTAGGGCAACCGGAAAAGAATGTCGTTTTTTGAAATGAAAGATGTTGATGTTTATAAGAATTTAATTTACAAATATTAATCTAAAATATAATTCCCACGGAGTGATATAATTTTTCTCCATCAATTTTGCAAAATTTGAATATCTCGTTCATAAAATTCACTGGATATTGATTGAAAATATTCAATGAATCCTTTTCTCACGTTTTCATCTATTCAAAAACACATATTTATAAGTATGTATAGTTCACAGGTTGAGGTAAATCAATCAACCTTTATTTTAAACGTGTTAAACTTTTTCAATATGATTTTACATTATAATATACTTTTTATTAATCGCATCTGACTCATTTGGGGAGACTTTACGTAAAAATGATAATTAAGATAACGGAACTTCATTAACGTAAGACAATATCTGCTTTCTTAACTGATCACCGGATGCAGTTCCTCTAACAATTGGTTTACTCGCTGATAAACCTTTTTGTTCTGTTATTGATTTTACCTATATCGAATAAAGTCAGAATAAAGGGAACTACTGGCTAAAGAAAACTAAGAATGGATCAGGCTTTAGGTAAATATATTTTTTCGACTTGATCACCGATTCCAGTCATTCTGTCAAAAACTACCATACCTTATACCATAACTACATTCGAATGTGCAATACATACAAATATATAAATGCATATATAGATAGACTTTATTTTACACATCTGTAAAAGATTATTATTCAAATATATAAAGATTCTTAATGAGAGACCAGTCTAAAACGTATATAGTTGAGAGGACAGAATTATATAGGGTGTATCGCGAAAACATCCCTGCCTGAACATTTTCTCAATTAGTGCCAACAATGATAAAATCCTTTGTATATAGAATAGAAGAAAAGATCACCATTCTCTTTTCCGGATGAAAAAACACATTCGGATACGTTGATTTTGTGATATTTAAATGACCTTGGACACTAAATAGCTAAATTAATGTAAACCTTATGTTCAGCGGAAGTTCAGATTAGGACAACAATGGAAACGATCTTGCTAGCATAGAGGCATTTCATTTAAATGTTGTACGACGTTATTTGATTTTACTTCGTATGTATTCTATATATTCTACTATAATAGATATTTCCCTTGTAAACTTTTTTCTCCAGTGTATTTTACAAAAAATTTTGAGAATTGATATTCTCTGAACGAGCCGGACGTGATACTGATTCATTGTGTTCAATGTAACATTTATGGAGTTTCTTATTAACCGTTTCAGCGTAATGAACGCATATATGAATTCGGCAAAGCTCTTCATCATCGGATATGAATGAATATATGGGTTCTCAGGTAACCATTCAATCTAACAATATGTTATAAACCCCCCCAAAAAAATAATTAAGAATTTAATTTACTGTTTTCAATATTGTCTATGTTATTCCTGCTTAATGAAGAAATAGTTCGGCTAACGTTTTTGCAATAAGTGCTAAAATTATTTCCGTTACAATCAATCTATTTTGCAATGAAATTTTAGCCCGCCCAGCTTGCACTTCGTCATTAAAAGTAGACAGCCCACAGCAAACTCTTAACCCCTTGCCTTAAAAAGACGTGTGGCACACGTGGTGTAGCAAATGGAATAGGAAATTTGAAAACTTTCCAAAGATTATTAAATTGAAAATGTCAGTAAATCAGAAGATGTTGAATTTAGTTATATGGTACTAATATTACGATAATTTATACCGGTATATTGAAAATCAGTGATAGATTATTATTTCAATAATTAATTCTAAGTTATTGCACGTTCAGTCACAAAAGAAATCGTAAGGCAAGGGGTTAATGTCACACAATTCAGCACTGAAAAGGTCAAAGACGTTTCAAATGTTCATTTTTACCACTTTCAAAATGATTCGTTGACGATGATACAGTGTCGATCGGTTGATCAATTAAGATCAACGTTCACCAAAGCACCTTTTTTAACCCTCGAAAGGTCGACTGATCAGCAGCTTGGCCGTTAATTAATTTCCGGCTTAACGATCTCTCTAGCGTATGATTCGTACCTTGGTAGCTATCATGGACGTATGAAAGTAATTTTCGAGCTAGATGGGACCTCGTGGCGATTGGATATCAAGGAAATACGAAACTACAGGGTTACTCTGATTAACTTCAGAAATTTTCTCGCCTCGAGTGTCAAAATATAACGTATGGTATTTTTACACTTTTTATCTCCATTATTCGTATCTCCTTCCTCTTATTTAATTGATTTAATTGAAAAGAGATTACAAATTTTACTGAATTTAAGTTATTTTTAAGTTTACTTCAACATTAATTCCGCCCATTCTAATTCGAGGAATTTTTATTTGATGATTGTTTAAATGATGCATGGAAATGGATTGTTAACATTTGATTATACTCTGTTTTAATTAATTTCCGAGCATAAATTGTTGACCAATACACAACGCGCTCACTGTACACCATTTGAAAGTTTGTTTAATTTATTGAACTATATTTTGAAACTTAATGTAATGTAAATAAAGGTCTGATAGTAATTAAAATTTTTAATTGCAAGTCGGAGAATACGAAGGCTTTTTAATTCAGTTGGAGATATGAGGCTCAGGCAGTAAGTGCTAACATCTAAATTAACTCGTTACCTGTTGGTTATATAAAAGAACGTTTTAAACGAATTCTGTTGCTTTCGACCTGCCTCACAGAACGGATGGAACTAGGTTTATGTTTATATCACCCATTGCGAAGAGAAGCATTAAGGATTGACAATACATTTTACATAGATCATAATATATATTACGGTAAAAGTTATTAATCCAGTGATTATGTATAATACCTGGTAATTACGTACAATCACCTCTAAGTTTGGTAACGGTGATAAATTCTTGAACATTTTTCAAATTAATCGGTGAGTTTATATAATTCTCAACTCGTAATGGTGAATGTTACAAAAAATATCATAATTTCCTAATTAGTGCTTTCAGACATGGTACACTGAAGCTAAAGGGTTTGTAAATTTTTAAAATAGAACAATAATGTCGTAAGTCAACCAATTTCGAGCGAGCACACGATATCTTTCCAATACTACAAAATGATTTGAAAATTTCCCAAGTAATTACATTCATTTTGCTTACGATGAGGGAAACAGCTTAAGTGGCAAAACACTCTGTTTTCAAGTTGAGATTTTAAGGAATTTGCGTTAACGTATTACAAAATATTAATACCAATTTTCGAGAAGATTTACTTTTTACTTTTTATTCTACATACTTTTATATTTAGGGTAAATGGTTTTGTAGCGGCACGATCTTGTACGCCGCAAGCGATCTGACGGTCGGCATTACTTGCTCGCAATAGTTTAAGGATCGCCCGCTAGATTTCGTGTCCCTTGAAGGGTCGTACCCGCAAGTACTCCATCGGCGTTCGGTTCCTATATATACTGCTAACCGGCAATACAGTTCGTCTTAACCGTGGCACAGCGTCCGAGTTAGGACTTCGCGTTTGATCAAGCCTTACTTGACAAAGATCTCCATGATCATCTTCATTAAAAATTGGATTAATGTTGGAGAGATATGTATACGGTTTTTACAAGTCAAGGTTAAAGAGGGATGATCCGCAAGAAAATAGGAAAATTACACTTTAAATAGCGCTTTGTTCGTCAAATATAAAGTGGGAGGAGTTGAAATATACTCGAATCTTCTTATATTATAAAAAAATATTGCTACATGGATGCTGGAATTTCCTAAAACTTTAACTTTGTTGCAACGGACTCATATAAGGGTTATGTACTAAAAGGTTGGGAAACGCCTAACGCGGTGAGTTTTTATCGCTTTGAAGTTTAATGTTTCACCTCGCGGTAGGTGTGGGGCCCAAATTGGGTGTGAGAGGGGTTGTGATTATGCCCCAAACAGTGCAAAAAGAGCGCAATGATACCAGTTTTGGGACTCACTGTTGGGGTGGATGGGTCGAGGGAACGTTCTAAAACGTTTATTAATAATACTGATTGTGCAATTTCCTCAATATCCGAGCTGAATCAAATACAGCCACCCGTTTAAGTAGCCAGCCCCCTCCACGCTTAATTGCCACCACAAGTCCCCAACACTGACAGCCGGACCGAGACTAATGTAAGAATATTCCTGTGGCCTCCTTAGCGCAGTCCCCCGTGGGTGGTAAATACCAATTTGATCCTTGATGCGGGCGTAGCTTGGCTAACCCAATACTATTACAAAATGTTCTTTGATCGGTATCGCAGACTCGGGAGTCTCCGGGTGCGTGAAACCCGTACCTTGTCCGTCCCGAGCGGACAGGCCCCTGAGGGTTACAACTTCACGAACAGGCTCAGGATGAAAAGCAGCAGCGCGCTAAATACTATCTTTTAACCTTTTCCTAGGAAAAGAAGGACAACAGCCGGGCCCAGCCGCAGCCGAGGCACCGGATGACCGATGGCCTCAACTGGGTGTGGCTGGGACTTATGTTAGTCAGGAATTGCAGTCGGCCCTAATCTCCGCATTTCCTCCAATTTCGCATACGTAATTATATTGCTTTTCATTACGGTAAAACGATTTATCGTACCACTTTCAATATAAACGACTCCGTGTAATAATATTATTTTAGTTTCCTTCCTTATTTTCGATTCATTCTTTTTCATTAAAGTTATAAAAAAGTATTTTTTACTCCAAAATAATTACTATTTTCATAGTACTCATATATGCGCGAATAACTTTGTTAATACTATTTTGTAGGTAAAGAGAGGTATCAAGAATATAAAGAGATATGTTACAGAGGCATTCGAAGACAATTCAGATACTCTTGCTCGTTTTTAAATTTTACATAAATATCATTGTGATAAGCATAATTGATTTTTATTTTTGATAAATATTGCTATATTTGTTATAATTATCTCATGCAATATTTGGAGCAAAAGTCATAACGTACAGAAATAGCCAGCAGTCCAACAAGGTTTTGGCATTTAGAAAGCTGTACAGCTCCACAAAAAGGACTTTAACTATTGTAATCCTTCTGTAACATGCGAAAAGGCGAAACTCTGTGGTTCTTTGACGCAGTCGCTGCATGTTCGTTATAGACATCCTGAAACATATGCTCTAATTTCGTGCATGTTACTTTCAGCCAATCAAATATTACTAGCTTCCGCGGCTTCGTAGAGACGGATAGTTTGAATGTACCCTCTTTATACCAAGTCCTATTGTGCTTTATGGAGCAACGTGGCACATTTGATCTAGTAATATCTTTAATCTTGGATAAAAGGTGATGGTAAGATGATACTTTTATCATTTCTATCGTTATGTTTCTGACTTTAATTGCCTGCGAAGGCCGATTGCGGACCAACAATATTATGTTTCATTTACAAGTTTATAAAAATAAATTATTACTTATATATTTATAATATACTTCCTAGGGGTCACGGTGAATTTGAACGCGGTCTAACGGCTCGTGAGTCTGTGTCTTTACTTCAATATTTACTTTAGCCCCTATTGGTCGTTCTATGATAATAGTTGCATTGAAAATTGACCTTAGAGTATTTAAAAGTGTAGTTTTCAATGGTCAAACAATTCAAAAGATCGAAAATAATATAAAAAGATCAAGGATGCTCTACTATTTCTGAAAATTTCGTAATAGCAGTGGAAATTCGAATTCGGGACTACTAATCGAGAGTCCTAGTCTTTGGTTTGGTAACTGACATAATATCCGTAGCCTTTTGGTCACATATAATACATTAGCAAAATACGGAATTGCCTTACATAAACATTCTATATGTCCACAATTGGTTCATTTAAATAAGACTATAATACTTGTAATTAGAAGTGACTGGTATTAAAGTCGGATCCTTAGGAATTTGTAATATAATCAGAAATAAAAATTGAATAGACTTACCGATCGTTGTAATTACCGTGAGAGAATAAAGGAAGGCTCCTGCGAAATTCCATTTCTTACTTTCATCTAAGCCGTCGTATCCGTCTTTTATGAAGGATACCACTCTTCTCTGATAATTCTCAAGAACAGCTCGCACCTTCTCCTTCCACATTCTCTCAGAGAAGATGTTTTCCTAAGAACAAAAAGAAATGTGAGAATCTCCGAGAAAGGAAACAGCCCGACTCGGCATAACATATTTTACATTGACAATGTAAACAAGGTAAATTTGCTTTACCAGTAATACCTTGTGTACGTTCACGTTTACGTACACAAACAAACATGATTTATTTTGCCATTAGTATACTCTATGGTTAAGATCAATGATTAGTTAAGTTTCGATGAAAACAAGTCTGTGTTTCTATTCGTTTTTATCAAAGTTTGTTTTTACAGTTAATATTTTAATAAATGAAATAAAATTAAATCTAAATGGAGCAAAAGCAATAGGCGTCACAGAGTAGTCGCGAACAAACAAATAGATCTTGATTTTGACATTATTCTTATATTCACTACGTTATTCTTTTATTCTTCATCGCAAAATTATAAAATGAGATTGAATAAAATTTATCCTATATATTATAAGTAGCAAATTTTAATTACATATTAGTCGTTCATATAAGTCTAATAATGATGATCTTATCGGGTATGTATTGGGTCAGCAAGAAAGTAATTTCGGTTTTTGGTGAGAGCCAGCGTTACGTTTGTTCTCAATGATTTCTGACAATGTTATGATTTTTTTCTTCTAACAATCGAAAGTTGTGAAACTTTTGACTTGGCTTAGAAACAAATTGCGCTTTATTTTGTTTGTAATTGTTTGTTTAGGAGAATTTTAAGATAGAGTGAAAAACGAACATTTCAGATATGTTTTACTTTTTTATTTTTTGCAAAATCTAACCTTGGTTGGGAAGTGATGTCACAGCCTCCATGTAGCCCTGATCTGACACCATTAGATTATCATTTATTTTTCAGCTTGCAAAACTTTTAGAATGGTAAAACTTTCAATGGCGATGATAGCCTAAAATTGCATTGGGTTCAGTTTTTTGTTGATATGGGCCAGTATTTCTATAAAAACGGAATCACGAATTTGTCAACACGATGGCAAAAGGTCATCGAGTAAAGGTCATCGAAAAAATTCTTTGGTAAAAAAAATTAAGTTCCATTTCACAGTACAAAACCGAAATTACTTTCTTGCCAACCCAATAGTTGCTTAGAACTGACGACGTTTTGAGTTGAACAAATTCTGGCTTACAATTAGAGATATTTTGGCAAAGGTAGAATGTGGTATCCCTCTATTTGTAGTTTACGTGCACTTTTTATTCATGTCTATGATTAAATAATGTATATGTTACCGTCAACCCTTTGCCCTACAATAACGCGTGATGAGGTATATGGGACAGAAAATTTCAAGTTTTCCAAAACATATTACAATGAAAATATTACTTAAATATAACATTAATATTACATTAAATTATACAGCATGTCAAGAATCACCAATCAATTTTTATTTTAACAAAGGAACTCTGAATTATAGTGGAGTCACGAAACACATCGTAGGTCAAGAGTTTAAAACGTGGAATTTCCTATTTCTCGAAATAATTAATCCCGTGTTCAAAATATAATAACCAAAAGGAAAATTTGATAATTGGTATCTTCTACGTCATATAAAATACTTTACAATAAAATTAATAGCAGGGAAATTGTTAAGTAATGCTGAGCCACATGGAATAAAACATTGTTGTTGGATCCAAAGTTCAGTGGCTCCATTTTCTGCGACAGCACTGTCACTTGAGATCGTAAAGAAAGAAGTTAATAAGCTGATTCTCACGCGGGGCTGTGTGATTCAGCGGTTGACAAACTACGTTGTGTCAAGCTATGTGTCATGGTGTTAGAATAATTTTATAAGGGGTAGTCTCGGCGATGGGAACAGAAATTTTATTCAAGTCAATAGAAATACATCTATGATAAAAGTAATAACAACCATCGATCATTTCTGATATACTGTTGTATCCCGTACGGTTTACAACGTTTTATTTTGGAAGAATTGTTGCGCGTTCGGAGTTTTTACAAACATAGGAATAACTTCGTCACGAGGTACAGACTTTCAGCGATTCAGTACAAAATTCTCTGATTTTAAAATACATTGGCATTATACACATTACTTAAAGTGTGGTGGGAGGTTCGGATGACCTGGCTTATCGTGATGCAGGTTCCAAAAGGGCGATCGCTTTTCCAATGACTTCGACCAGACTAAAGGTCTTCTAAATATTTTTGGAAGAAAAAGCGATACGAAATCAAAAGTCAATTTCCTCTTTGGACCTGCAATCACGCTAAGCAACATTTAAATACGATATCTTTTACAATTACATCGGTATCCAACAATACCTTTTACTTATATAGATTTTGAGATCTTAAATTTCTGAAAAAAGCATTCAATATTAAATACCATAAAACATGTGCAGTTCCAATGATAAACTTACTCAGTGAAAACAAGAAGACTTTTTCTAATTCAGTGACCGAAATATTTCAGTACATCACGTACAGTTTTTTTTGTACAATTCCATACTCTTGTCTCAGATCCTAGAAGGTTGTTCACGAAAATTGGAAAGAATGGAAAAAAAATATGAAAGTTTGTAAGACAGGGAGTTACCGTTGAGCGAGACAGCAAAATGTTTTATCAATACGTGGATAAAAAGAAATCTTCATCAAAATGTGTCGAGGAGAGGACAAATTTCTCACCTTGGAAGTTAGCTCCCAGAGTGTGGCAGCTGTGACGTTTCTCAGTCGGATCACGTCTCCGGCGATGTCCTGGCTGTATTTCCCCTCGATGTGGGTGAAAAGGAACGCGCCAGCTATGGTATATCCAACCACGAGGCAAACTATTCCGACATTGCTGAAGAGGAAGGCTATCAGCGTTCTAGTCCAGTCGGCTATCCTCTCACTCCAAGGCTTTCGTCGTCTTTTTCTTCTCCTTCCGCTTCGGCCGCGATAACTTCCACGATGCCAGGTCCTCGTCGACGACGAATGCAATGGTCTGTCCCCTTCCATGTTTCATCGACGTGTCAAATCCTCCAGATATCGTATACTTCTTGTAGATTCATAAGCTTCTATTTTTCTTCACTGATCTTTCCGTGAATGGAAATTTTTTTCAATTTTCTTCGCCCAAGTTGTTCCTGGTTTTTGCTGCAGTTGAATTGCATTTTTCAATTGTCTTGTACTTGTGTAACGTTGAAATTATCGGAAGGGGTACGTTGAATAGGGTGACGCATTTTAACACATTCGGAAAAGTTATGGGGCACAATCTTTTAGTATATTTTAATATTTAATATCAATATTGATTATATTAATATTGATATATAAATATATTAATATTCATAAATATTAATATTAACCCTTAAAGGTCGTAAGTTACCTTTCACGTGACAACAATACTTTGGCGACAGCAGTATACTTCTGTAAAACGTGCAAGAAAAAACTCTTTCTTTACGTTGAAGATTTCTTAAGATAGTTCTAGGCACTTATCATTTTTCGATAGATTTCCTTAAAATTTTGAAAATATATTCTTCGTGATATTTTATAATTATAACCGGAATCTCAACGAGTTCGTCCACACGGTTTATGAATAAATCGTGTTTAAAAATAACATATTTAACATTGGCCTTATGGAAAAAAATTTGTGCTGGGTCCGTAAAATCTTTTTTTATTTTTCTAATGGAAAAACGAGTCAATTGATTCTAATAAAAAATTAGCAATGTATTATTTTATGCTTTTGGAATATGATTGAATTTTTTCATAATTTTTTACCTCATAGTTATAGAGAAAGATGTTTTTTAATGTCCAAAAAGTGAATGAAATGACCTCTGTGAAGTTAGTCCCTGCATTAATTTTTACGCAATTTTTTTCATTTCTAATGAAAAAAGAAACTTTTAGTTCTGAATCCAGCTAGAACTACCTTAAAACAATATCATACGTTAAAAACTTACAAATAATCATTTCAAAATTAATAATTTGTAATGCTCCTTCAAAAAATAAATAATTTGCAACCTAGTGGAGAATCATGTATAAAAAGCTAGCGATCGATAAGGGTTAATATGGAACATTAATTATTTAGTACATATTACAATTTAATTAAAACATTTAAATATTTTAATTTAATATTTAAATTTACAAATACTGCCGCGAGGGATACTTTTTTGCAAAATTCTGGGGAGTTCAGGTAAGATAATTGTTCACATGACCAAACTGTAGTATTATTTAATGCTTTGCGAAGAAGCCAATTTAATTTAATCATATTAGATTATTTAAAATTACAATTATAGTACATAGAGAATGTGGTTTTTTACAGAAAGATCTGATGGATTATTTCGTAGTTAGCTGTCTACTTGTTAAATCCTTGCAATATAATAACGAGTGATACTCATGACGCGGTAAATGGAATAGAAATTTTTAAGTTTTACAAAAACTGTTAAATTGAAAATATTAGTGAGTCACGATACGTTCAAATGATTTAAATTCTGTTAATATTACGTTAAATTATACGTTATATCAGAAATTGGGGATAGATTGTTAGTTCAGCAATTCTGATTTGAATGGACGCATAAAACTCGAATCTGTCCAGTCTTTGAGTTTTACAGATTAAGATAAATTACTTGAAATAAATATGAGCGTTAAAATCGTGCTTTCATCTCCTTCTTATATCGGTTCTTATCGTCCATATTTATTCTTTAATTTTGCTAAATATTTAGCGTTGAATCTGATGCGCAATGACAAAAAGAAGTGATACCTTAGAGTAAGACTTGTCTATAACGTTTCATTTCTATCTGAACGATCAATAATTCTTCTTTTCCCTTTCCTCCCTAAAGTTATTTAAATATATTTAAATAAGTTTTGTGTGCAACATGTAAATGTATATATTTTCTTCATTTAATCGCGCAAAACGCAATAACAAATTCCAACATTTATTAATTACAAATATTTCTCATTAGCACAAATGGGAACTATATGAGCAAAATACAAGATATACACGTTTTAAAGCTGAAAACATTTGTACGTTTTTAACAATAAAAATCTATCCATGTTTTATCAAGCTAATATAGAATAAATCTGATCTTCAGTTTATGTTATTTCGCGAAATCCTTTAATTCACACCCTCGTGTCAAAGGGGAAGAAACAAATTATATGCGTATCACTCGAAAAATGTTTCACTATGCGGGGAAGACTCTTTTTCTTTTTCGAAAGTCCTTTTGTGTTGTACGCTTTATGAAAACTCCGTGTGCGGCTACGTCGAAAGGCCAGAAGGGGACTTTGCGAAGCTAATGGGAGTCGATATAAACGCCAAGGGCTAGAAAGGGGTTGAAAGGTATATCTGGGACGGTGTTGCCGTCGGGTGGTTAATTGCAAAATTACCACAGGGGTTTCTGCCAATCGGGATAGCAGTTATCCGGAGTAACGAACTGATCGTAATTGTAACCGATGTCTGACGTTCCCTAATTTGCAATAAGAAACGCAATTTCAAAAATTCTTTGTGTTTCGACGTTAGGATATTTTTTATTTATATGATCTCATAATCAACGTAATATTTCGCGTAAGTACTAATTGTTAGCATGTTTGATATTCCATTGTTCTACTTACAACAGATTTTCCCCAGAAGAAAAACATGATGTCATTCTACAGTAGTCGCGTGATTGATTAATGGCACACCATTTGTGATCAATCAATTTTTGTGAGGTATTATTTCACGAAGATTATCTGAAATATGTGTGAAAATAATTTAACTTTAAAGTTGCATAATTCACGGGAAAGCTATTTTCTTACTTTTCTGATTGGTGAAATAATTGTGTCTTTTTTGGCGCACCATTTGTGATCAATCAATTTTTGTGAGATATTATTTCACGAGAATTGTCTGAGATACGTGTGAAAATAATTTAACTTTGAAGTTGTATAATTCACGGGAACGTTATTTTCTTACTTTCCTGATTGATGAAATTCTTGTGCGTTTCTTTATTTTTAAAAGTTCAAAGTCATCGACCTCATATTATTTATTTATGGAAGCAAAAGCTCAGAAACCGTTAACGTAACGCACATCTTCCTTTCAGAAATGTTCTTCAAAGCAACGTTATTTGTGCTCCAAATGAATGAAAATTTCGCACTTCTATCGTTGCAAAATGATAACCTCCTAATGTAGGATGACAGATAATTGAGTAATTACGTATTGTCAAAAAGAAAAATGGAAGAATATATTCCCTATCTAGTAAATGGATCTTAAGATTCTTTACAAATCTGATGCACACGTATGTCCATATGTAGCAACACCTCACGAGATTAATTGTTCCCTTATATTTTATATTTCATAAACGAAATTTATATTCCAAACAAAATTCAATTAATTCTCATAAACATTTGTCAATATTTGCATATAGAATAGTGCTTGCCTTTCAGCAGTGTATAATACTGAACGAAGCTGATAGTAACTAAGAACATTTATCATTCTGTTACACTATACGTCGACTAAAGCGACGTCTCTAACGAAAACAATTTCAAGCATTTCAGTCTACATTTCATAAACCATGTAAATTATATATTTACAATGGAATCGATTACAATCAATTTCACAAATAATATAATTAATTTTATTGTTACAACAAATAAAAGAAAAGATGCAAAATAGTTTTATACGGTGGACAAAAGATCCGTGGACTACTCGTGCAAGTCTACAGAGACATATTTAATAGAAGGATCGTAAAGATGTAATGGAACTTATAGGAAATTATCCTAGCGAATTTAATAGAAAACGTCGTATCGTATCTTTTCTGCTTCTCTGAATTATATCGTCTGGTATCGACTCTGTCACAGTAGTCGGAGAATGGAAAACGTGTTTCGTGAAACGGCCAACTACTTGGCCGCTTAACAAAATCTATTGTGAAACTGTTTACAATCGGATAACGCAGAATGAAAAATTACTGGACAGTCAGATATCCGTTGATCTTATCGGTTACGAAAGTTTCTTATTCCAATATATCGATGAAAAATCCTTCTACAAGACGATGCCAAGATTTGATATAAATGATGTGCAATGAAATAACAAATTTCTTCATCTTGCTATTGGCTATTGGTATTTTTATCCTTCGTATTTCGTTATACCGCTGTTATGTCGACGTATGTCCACGGGCAGGAAAATTTTCTAGCTTCACCAAAGGATTTTCCATGTACTTTTCAACCGATCTATACATAGACACTTACGTCTATACGTCTAGTCGTGTTAGACAGACGATTACGACAGTTCGCCACGTGTTGAGACACGCCGTAAGTACGATCTATGCTAAAAAGACACTTTCGTTTTTTCTTGTAGATCATCTTTTTCTTATTATCATCGGATCTTCGAAGGCACAAAATTCTCTCACAGAGTTTCACCAGTACCGTAGAATTTCTTACGATTCAATTCCGCCACTAAGATAATTTATGTACAAATCAAATGACACTTTAACGATAGATAGTTTATCATTAAAAATCTTTACTTTTAACAGATTCGAAGTATATACAAAGTCTTCGATTGTTGTACGATATAAAAGTTTGATTTTACCACATTTCCCTTTTTTACCGATTGCGAACAGTTATTAAGAAGATACCGAGAAAAAAGCGTCGGTTTCTTTAGAATCTCGCGGTTAATTGTGTGAAAACGATCGAAGAACGAGCCGCATCTTCGAAGTTCCCTGGCCTACTGATTTCGTAGCACTTCGTTCGACATACAAACTGAAAATAGCGCTTGGCTAAAAATAATCGGGCTTAACCTGCTCGCCCCTGACCGTACCTGGACTTCCTGGACACCCGTTAGACGTGGAATCGCTGTGGAAAAGGGGTGTGACGGCTTTAAAATTTATGACATGCAGATTTCGTTACACGTTCCACCGTACGAACGGAAGCTTTTAACGTTTCTTACGTCTGACGACTGATATTACGATGTGTGCACAGCTACCGAGATACGATAAGGAGTTACGAGGACTCTGATTGTCTATAATTCAATTTGCATCTCTCTTTCCAGAGGTTTAGGGGGGAGTCGGAGAAACGCGATTTTAATTTTCGTGATGATCGATGATTGCGATTCGAGAGAACGAACGGACTGAAAGGAGAATTTGAAATTATTTCCATTTTAATATTAGTACTATTGGTGTTGAATCTATTGTGTTTTTAAATAAGTAGTAAATAAGTAGAATTTATTAAATAAGTAGTGTAGAAAAAGAGGAATTAGAAAATCGAAAAGATGATTAACCCCTTGCCCTACAACTACGAGTGACACTCGTGATGAGGTAAATGGGGTGGGAAAATATCAAATTTTAGAAAAACTATTAAATTGGAAATATTAACCCCTTCCCTTATAATAACGAGTGGCACTCATGGCGTGATAAATAGTATAGTCAATTTTGGAGTGCTCCAAAAATTCTCAAATTAAAAATATCAGTGGTTCACGATGAAATAAAATTAATTCTACACTGTTCAATATTGCGTTAAGTCATATTCTACATCCGAAATTAGGGATAGATTGTTGTTTCAGGAATTAATTCAAAGTTACTGCGCACTCAGTTAGGAAAGAAATGGTACAGGAAGGGGTTAATGAAATGTGACGTTATAACATTATTTCTCTGACTTTAATATTGCGTTAAATTATACGGCATATCAAGAAGCATTGAGCAATCCTTATTTTAGCAATTAAATTCTGAACTATAGCAGAGACAGTGGCAAAAAAGATCGAAGGTCAAGGGGTTAACTCAGTAATTTCTGTTTTATAAGATAGAAGTAACATATCTGCTACATAGAGTCTCTAGAACTTTGAAGGATTTTTATAAAAAATAAGGGATCAGTTATTTTGATTGCCTTGGTAATGCTAGTGTTAATGGGCAATTAACCCCTTAGCCTACAACAACGTGACACTCGAGGTGCGGACTATAGAATTGGAAATTTCGAAGTCTTTTGAAAAATTTTAAATTGAAAATATCAGCCGATCGAGAAACAGTCTCATTATTTGTATATTATTAATATCGTGTTCAGTTATACGAAATAGCAGAAATCAGTGAGAACTTTTGATTTGAGGAAATAATTTTGAGTCATTGCACACCTAGTCAGAAAAGAAATCGTAGGCCAAAGGGTTAATAGTGCAATTTAGGAAGTATACATTTTATTTTCTTCATATTCGCAGTACAAATTTGCATTAACTCTTGCAATCGAATAAGTAGACAAATCTGAACTCTCATAATCTTTCACAAAACGTGGGTGTTCATTGGAATAGCGAGTGATTTTATAAAATTTCTGCTACGATTCATATCGTCAGAAAGGAAGTTTATTTTTATTACTATTCGAATTAATTAACGCCGATTGTAACTTCGCTTGTTGTTGAAAGCTTAACATACGTAATAGGTATTGTAATAAATAACGATTGATAACAATTGCTAATAAAATTTCTGTATAATCTATACAATAGATATGCATTCATTTCGTTATAAATATCTTTATAAAATTATTCTTACTACCGTTTTTTTGTCATTACACTTAACTTTACACTTTACCCAACAGCACCAGTTCTAATAAAGATCAAAATGATCTTTATATTCTTTACTAATGTTTATGTGAGCACGAAGCAACATTTAAAAATATACAGAGTCAATTGGGAATTATTAAAAATGTTAAATCTTAAATCCTGGTTCCTTCTCCAAGCAGACAAAGTAAAATACTATTCACTTAATCAGCCCTATATATTCACGTCGTTAATTTTCATCAGTTTTATTAATCATCGTAATTCGAAATTCACGTAATTGTCTTCAATAGTTTTATATACGTTCATATATTTTAAAACTCCAGAATCCGTCCTCTAATATTTTATCTAATTACCTATTATTTGTTCACTAATTGTCTTTCTTTGAAACTACAATCCAAAGACAACATAATATTCCTGTATCTTTTATAAACAAAGAATAGAATCCTCATGAAAATATTCTTTAAATAACCAAAGTCGAAAATTTAATAAGTCATTTTGAAAGTAAGTTAGAAGGTTTCGGTTCTTAAAACAACGAAAAAATAAGTTGTTATTTTTAAAATCGAATATATCAGCCTTATGTTACACATCAAAAATGTTGAAGGCGTCTCTTGTCATTGAATGACATCGAGTGGTATCGAGGCTGTCAGCCCCTGAACTCGTTATCATCGAGCTCGTCGTTGTATTCGGGATCATAGTCGTCGTACTCATCGACTTCTTCTTCGTCGTCACTCTCTTTGATGATCCCCAGCCTCTTCGCGACGTTTTTCACGTTGTTGATGACCTCCTCTTGGACCAGATTAAAGCTCATCGCCAGCAAAGCAATTCCAAATAACAAGTACAACGAGCAAAGTGCTATGCCTTTGTGTGCGTCGAGCTTATACGCCGGCACAAAGTCGCCAAAGCCTAGAAACAGAATTATTGCGATCTCGTGTGGAGTAAACGTTTATTCGAATCGTCGTGTTTTCTTCGTGGAATTCTGCATGGAATTTCTGAGAATATTAAATTCTTTCTAGAAATCTCGAGTATTTCTTTTACAAGACTACATATATATCATTCTTTAAAAAAAAAACGTGGAAAATTTCTAAGGCCGTAATAGAAAGTATTAATAACTACTTTAATACGTTGACTGCCACGGCGGTCATCAGTGATCGAAGCTATTAACACTAGATTTTTACCAGCGTGAAATCTATTATATTTAAATATGTTAAATGTGTACCTTAAAACAAGGAACATTAAGACGTTGGAAAAGATGATAGATTCGGTAATTTATGATTTATAGGATGGATGAAAAATATTTATTCTACGGCTCTCTCATAAACCCGTAGAATTTTTGGAAATAATTGTGTACCAGTCATTTTGACTGGCTTGCTAGATCTAGTATTCAATTCAATGAAATTTCATGGTACGTTTAAATTGCAATATTTATAAATTTTCTAAAATATTGAATATTTAAATATTGGCGTCAATAAGATAAAGGTCTGCTGAATATCTATCTATCAGTGTCTTTACAGTTTCTGCTTTACAAAATGAGATTTTAATAGAAACCCGAGTCGAAGGATTGATTTTCTGTTGGTTTTCTCGATTTTTTATACTTGAAGAAAATCAAAAGAGAATTATAATCTGTATGATCTGACCATTAAACTCTATACTATTTTGATTATCTGTAGGTACTCTGTGGATGCGGATATTTCCGTTTTCACACTTGAAGAAAATCGACAGTATTATAAATAGATTTTCTAGGTTCTCCTTTAATCCTCTTTCATTGTATTTTAGGATTCTAAATTCTAAAAATTCTAGAAATTCTAAAAATGTATATAAAGAATGACAGTTGTAGAGACGAACGTATAGTAAACTTTACAATGATTAAATAATAAGATGAAAAATATGATTTCTCGCTGGTTTCATTTAATTATTTATATCTTTATTTTCATTGTTGACATGAAATAAATAAGAAATAAATTAACAAATAAAAGGATTTTTACTGTAATCTATTACAATCCGATGTCTAATTAATAAAAATTTGTATATTTATTTTCCGAAAATAAAAGAGAATCAAGAGAGAAATATAACGACTAATAGAGAACTAAGGAGAATAATAGAAATATGAAGAATATGTAAGAGAATCATAAATGATGATTTAAGGGCTCGAGATAATCAACAGAAATTCATAACTTCGACTCGGGAAGAGTTTCACCTCAGTAGAAATGACGAAACTATCAAAATAGTGGTGGCGTTCAGCGTGTTTCTTATGCCCAGAAATTTTAATCGTAAAATGCTAATGTGATAGTTAAATATCGACTAAAATTAATATTTTTTTAAACTGAATGTTTGTAACTAATTTTAACGTTAGTAAATTTAGAATGGAGTTGCTTATAAGTCAATGAATATTAAGTGTTATTAAACGCTATATACTTATTGTTAGTGTATTGTAATAAAGCACAGTTAGTAAAAGACTTAGTTAGATAAAAAGTAGCGTTATTCAATTTGATCAAATTAACAAAAAACTACTGACCAATCGTGGTGAGAGTGATGAAGCAAAAGTAAGCTGAATCGAGAAAAAACCAATTTTCCCATTCACTGAAGAGAAAGGCACCACCGAATATATAGCTAACGACAAGAAAAATACATAACCAAATTGGCACGGGTTTTGTCGGCTGTCGTTCGTGCTCTTCGGTGGTGTAATATTCGTAGTCGACGTCAAAGTCATCGTAAACCTGACGATGAATAGCAAATCCCATTGGCGACATTATATTTGGGGATGGCGGTTCTCTTCTATAAGACCGAGCTGGAAAGATAAGTTTATTTTTCGCCAATAGTTTGTTACACAGAATACCTATGCTATAGAAAAACACTTTATCCGAAAACATTAATTTGCCGTATGAAATCTAACTGACTTACCTTGAAGCTCTTTTTCCGTATATTTTAAGATTTTATTACGGATAAATAATTTAATTTATATTAGCATAGGTATTTAAAAATTTGTAAACATTTTTCAAATAATTTTTCAGCATTTGTAAATGCACTAATGCTGGTATTATGGACATTAAATCTATTATATTAAACATTAGATTTACTGCGATGAATTTGTTACACTTAACTATATTAAATAAGTATTTTAAATAAAGAGGGATCAATCTACAAAGAAGTCGATTAGTTAAATAATTTGTAATATATAAATTTATATATTATAAATTACTTATAGTTATACCGCGGCTCTGTAAATTTGAAAACTTTCTAAAAAAGAAATCCGTCAATTTGACGACTTCCGTGAATCTAATGTTAGCTATATTAATGAATTACAGTAGAAAAAAGTGTTTAACATGTGGAAGAAGTGATTCCTTCTGGGATTCATGTTTTATAACACGAAAAGTAGTATATCTACATTATGGCTCTTGTGTAAATTAGGAAAATTATTGTAATAAATTAGTAATCAGTCGTTTTGACTGGCTTGGTAGTTCTAATGTTAATAATTAGACTGCGGATGTTTATGCAAATTTCGAGTTTCACAAATGCAGGTGAGACAGGAAAACCTATCTAGGGATTTAGTGCACTCAATAAATATTACAACAAATACCATACTTTGGATATTTTAGATATATTTTTATATTATGTCCCTTTTGTATATTTTAGCCGTATTTAATTTGTCATAAATGCATAAAAATCCGCAGTCTGTTAATAATACAATATATTGATCTCAACTTCATATTATCAAATTGAAATAATAGTTATGTAAAATATAAATCTTAATAGAAATAAATTACTTGATGTTATAAATATATAATCCTCGTTTTCATTAACCTTTCATGATTTAAATTTACGCACCAACGGGGTAGTTGCTTCTAGAACTCCTGGTTCTAGTTGACTGTGACTTCTTCGCATTATCCATTTCCAAGTAGACAGAGGGTGTTCGAAGACCCGGAGCCAAATTCGTTCTGTAATTCGCAGTGGCACCTTCGACCGAGAGACATCTTCTCGGTAAGGATCTCCCGCCAAATGGAATTTGCTTCTCGCCATCCTCTGGCGACACTTCGGTATCACGGGTTTTATTGCGATCACTTACTGCAAATTAGTAACAATAATATTTTTAGATGGAAAAATATTCTTCCGCGAGCAGATCAATTATGTATTGCATGGTTAATTACATCTGTCTCTACCGGACATTTGCCATCTCTGCAGCTCGTCTTCCATGTCATCAAGAGCATATCTGTTGCATAAAACTGGAGAACGATCTGCATCGCTTGGGTTCATCAACAATCTTCTATCCAAGGATTGTGTTGTCATTTTGGGACTTCCTGAATGCAAATATTTTCCTTTTCATCGTGATAAAACTATTCTCGACCTTCTAGATGGTCCTGTGACTTTCAGATAACAACAGCTAAATCTGTTTTGATTTTTTAAAGTGTTATCATTTCAATCTTCAAAGTTATAAACATTCTTTACCATGAAGTCTTTCAAATTAAATCCATTATTTAAAATCGTACTTTTAATATTTGTCAATGTGCTATCATTTAAGTAATCTTCAAAACGATAAAGAAATTAGTTTATAAAGGACTAAATTAATTATATTTTATTTCAATAAATATAACATTTCAAAGGAGGCTTTCATATTATACATAATTTACGTTGATAATAAGATACATTAAAACTTAAGATGTTAATCGTTCGAGTGCCAGAGCTTTTCGCAACAATCTGGTTGAAAAGTGTCAAGCAGAGAAATCGTACTTCTTTCATTTTACATCGAGGAATGCGATAAAGTAAGATTTCGATGTTCTTCTGCTCACACGTAGTAAATATTGTTAATTTGTTTGCCAATTAAAGATATTGTCTATATTATACCTATACCCGTCGTATTCACAATATATTATTGGACTATTACTTTATTGTTTGTGCAAAAAGTGTCATTAATCCTTTTAGTGCCGACCGAAAAAAAATTGATTGAATTAACCCCTTGCCGTACAATAACGAGTGCAACTCGTGACGCGATAAATGGAATAGTCAATTGCGAAGTGCTCTAAAAATTATTTTATCAAAAATATCAGTGGGTTCTGATAAAATAAAATTAATTCTATGATATTTTAGTATTACGTTAAGTCATATCCGAAATTAGGGGCTAGATTGTTATTTTAGTAATTAATTCAGAGTTATTGCACATTTAATCACAAAAGAAATGGCACGGCAAGTGGTTAATGATAAATGTAGTTGCCAATAAAAATAATAGTCATGGCCATAGTCTGATATAGAACACGCAATATAGAGCATGAGTTGTGTATTTAAAATTATCTGTCTTCAAATTATTGATATCGTATTGGAAATTGAATAATACGCTTAACACTTTACCGACCGGTAGCCGATTAATCGGCTTTTCGGGCCCAACACTTTTGGACTTTTAACTCATTAATTGGTCGCTACGGCAATTAATAAATTATTATTTTTCCTTGCGGTTAACTGTGCCAAGGACTGAATGAAGAAACTTTGCAATTTTGGAAGAGATATCAATATCAGGGAACTATTTGCATGCAAGTGACCGATCAGAAGTGGGTAGGATTTTAAAAAATACCGGTCGGTAAAGTGTTAACATGCTCAGCGTTAGCACTATTTGCCATACATCGTCATTCGGCACCAAAAGGGTTAATCCTGTTAGTATAACAATACTTTTTAGTACTGAATAAAAAAATAAAATCACAATGTTTCATACTCAAACGATTAAAGAAACAAGACATCTCTGACCGTCCTTTCGCTACAGAACGAGCAAATGTCGTAATGCAGATTTTCAGGTAGACGGAAAAACCCATGAGAAATGCAACAGAAATGTTTCAAGGGAAAGCGGTTCTTGAGGCATTGCGGATGCCGACCTCACGAGTATGGGAAATCCCAAGATTTGCGGCTGCCTGCCGAAATGCTCGCGTTAAGGAATGAGAGTGCTGCTTTTCAGTAACAACGGAAATTCGACGAGCGACAAGGATGAATGGACGTTTTTCAGAGGGAGAGCCGCATGAAGGGCCACCTGGGGAGATAAATTAACGGAGACTCACAAAGACAAGACGATCTTTACAGAGACTACGCGGATCAGAAAACCATGAAGTCAGGGTTTTTAAGATATCTTCGAAATTATCGAGGATCAACATTGCGTTACCACGGAAAAATTTTTATCGCTAGTATTATGATATTCATCGAATAAAGCAATTTGATCAGTCCTTTCGTATATTTTAATTTTTAAACTTTATAGTAGGACCATCTTTTTTATGCAGCTGCTGTGAATTTTAACTGCGCCTTTTTTATTGTTGAAAAAATTAAGACATGTAACTTTGGAAGTATAGTGGATTTATGTGCATTTAACATTTGAAATTCACAAATTTTGTAAAGGCAATAGTCAGAAAATATACTACCTGTATATACTTAGCGTTTTCAAGATAATATTTTTATAGTATATGACTCGGAGGATTAAGTTCTTTCTAAAATGTAATATTTACACATTTAGTAATACATAAATGGTAATTAAAATTAATCTTTAATATTAATAGGTAGTTTCGTTCAAGTAATATATTCCTTTTGTGAATATTTTATGATAAACAGAAAGTATAATTTTGTTTACTAAACCATTGTTCCTCCACATAATGTAAATAGGTACTACGGTTACATTAAGCATATCAATAAAAACTAATAAGGTTTCATTGAACTGATTGTACGTTTTCAAATGTGAACCAGTTCATATTGTAGTACAATACGCAACAAAGAACAAAATAATACCTGTCCTAATAAGCGTTTTATTCAAATGTGATTTATTTTCATAGATAAATAGCGCGATTCATTATTTTCACATGAATTTTTGTTAAATAAGAAAGCAATACTGGCTAAATTGAAAATTATCTATAACATTATAGTCGAACATCCTTTAGTTCAAAATAGATGCGAATAAAAAAGATAAAACGTTTAGAAGTAAAACATGATGGTGTCATTCCATCCCGCAAAAATCAATTGTCAAGGGTCCATTATGTTGTTGTATATTTAGTGTAGTAACTGTTAATATTAAACAATAAAGCGTATAATTCAGTCCATCCGAACAAAAGACTACAGAGAGATAAAAGAGAAAGAAATTCTGATTGCATGACAACTTCAATAAAATAAGTTTTCGATCCATATTTGCTTCGGAGTTATTCTATGTGATTTCTCGTCAGAACTCTATAACCCACATTTCAAAAGTTTGTCATTGCAAAAGCTTTATACAAAAGTACTGTTTTTGCACAGGAATTAGACAGTGATTCAGATTCTACTCTGAGCTGTGGGGTCCATGCACCATCACCATACAATTAAAGAACCAAGATATACAGCAAAAAAGATAAGACATTTAAAAAAAAATCATGATTCAGAATAATTACTGAACGTTTATAACTACTTTTAATCAGTTAATGTTACTGAATAATATATGTTTTTCGGCCAATAATTAACACGCTGAATTCCATTCGGATATCTCCGCTTAATCAGTTTCATCTCTTTCCCCGAAATGAAACTTTTATTATCCTTTTCCGGTAGAATTTAGCAACGAAGAATCGTGCATGAAATAACCATTTAATTTTTGCTTAAAACTACCCGTTTCATTTTATAATTGATATGTTACGCTAAATGTGATGAATCCGGTGATTATGTATAATTAACGTTTATTATATATAATTACCACTAAAATCCAGAACAAACCCAGATCTTTTTTTTTCTCAAGAGGGAAAATGCGCACCCTCTCACGTACTCGGGGGAGTATGGGAGACACTGGGAGTTTAGCTCCCGGAGCTAAACGAGATTTAATCTACACCTAACCCAGTCTAAAGTCCCAAGACTCAGTCCAACAAGTTGACTAGGCCTCTAGGAACTCACCTCTGCAACCCTTTCGGGCTTTTCATCCATGTGGCTCGGGTAACCCCGGGTTCGCCAAACCCGTACTTGACCAGCGTGCTGATCAGGCCCCTGGGGTATAAGTCGCTAAGTGTATGGGGTTTCTTGGCTTGAAGTACGGGATACGTGAGATTGTCCTCCTACAGATCGACCCAAGTACAGTGCAGCTCGGCCAACTTGGCATTGGGAGTTAGGCCTGATTCGGCAGAGTCTGATTGGCCAGGCGTCAAGCGTCATGCTTCTTCTCACACGTACACGAAGGCACTTGACGTTCTACCTCGCGATTCGTTAAAAGAGCTACACATACAAATCGAACTAAAAGGCGAAGAGAGAGAACGCTGCAGATCGAAGCAAGGGGACAACGCGATTTGGATGGCGACAGTGAGGACATCGGCGTATGCACCACATTTCTAACATCTCTATAGTAAAAACAGGATAAACTTCGGCAGAATTACCCCCATCACACGGAGAGATTCTCTTTGACGAAATGGAACGCGCGACGAGAAAACAATGTAACACGTCGCCTCTCGTTAAGGAGAATCCCCCATATGGAGGGGGTAGAAATTTCTCGCTCCTCCAGCCAAACTAGTAAGAATTGTATTTGAATGCTACGACTTCGTCGAGTGCTTCCTTTAAGAGGCTGGGCGAGTGGATTCCGAAAAACAAAATGGTGCGAATAGGCGGTTGAAAGCGAGAAGCTCCGCTGCCGAGATGCCAACTTACGTGGGTCGATCTGTACTATTGGGCTTAATCGAAAAGAAGTCACCTGTGACGTAGTTTGCTCTGATTCGCCCGACAGATAGGGACATCCCTCGTCCTCACGCATTTTCGATTCTGCCACGCTATTGGCAGAAACAGTCACACACACAAATTGGACTGCGAGACAAAGACTGAAAAGAGAACTTACCCCGTACCTCACGCTAAGTGACTTCTTTCTGATCCAGCTCAGTACCTATTCTCATCATATTTGACCCTGGATACCTGAGCTCCTCAAATGATAATTGAAAACTAAACACTTATTTCGTCTTTAAGCGCATTTTCGTTCAGTCAAGCATTAGAATCGGATCAAAACAAGCTATTTATGAAGTGAGTTCCTTTGGTGGGCCAATAATAACTCCTTTCTTGCGGAACCGCTATGGGTTCACCGTCCTCTGGCTCAGGTGACCGAGAGTCTGGCAAGGTCGTACCTGACCAGCAAGATGGATTGGTTCCTGAAGGGAACAAGCCATGTCTAATTCAGACTCGCCGGTTAATTTGATAAATATTGAAGAATTCAATACATTTACTTAATTTAGTGGTGATTATATATAATTGCCGGGTTGATCACATCTACCGAACATATACATATTTCTAACTACTTAATATTCTTCGCTAAATTGAATATTATGATATTCAACAGAAACTTTAATTACATGACGAGAGTATTTTACCGCAAGGGGTTAAAATCGCATGATTACAGTGTAGAAACGTTAAAGGTAACGATATTTATATATTTAGCATTACTTGCCTTTTTTAACACGAATATTGAATACATTAACAAATTTGTGAATGTTACATTTTGAAAGTCATAATAAACATTAACACTAAACCTACCAATGCGGTCATAATGACCGGTTCGCAATTTTTTCAAAAAACTACCTAAATTGATAGGGGAACCGTGAAGTAAAAATTCTACTTCTACCATATAAAACCTAAATGAGTTAATTAACTAATCCATTCACTTCTTGATTTATCTTTTTCCGAAGTGCTTGTTCAATAAATTTAAATTTTAGTAGATATAACGTCGGTAGTTTTAGTGTTAATCCATCGGCACCTGTCACTGGTTACATACCATAACTTGAAAACTATGATTTTTTAATCGAAATAAAACTCGCACATATTCACAGTTTTTAATGAAAGGTGTAAATAACTGTAACATTGTTTCGCGTGGGCGTTACGTACGTAACATGTTTTAATAAGTATTTTAATTGTCAGATATGAAAGAAATACCTCTCATCATTTTTGGTGTGGCCACTGGCACATCGGAGTATCGAGAAATTGTTGCAGACTTGTATCCTGATGGTGGATTTGAAGGAGGAAGATAAGCACTTTGCCTTCTGTGTTCTCCATCATACCGTCGAGCATTGTATCTGCATTTGAATAATTTTAAGTACCAGATATTTATGTAATTGTAATTTTTAATTAGACAAATTAAACGCTACAAACGAAGTCCACAATTTATATACGATCTGACACGTGTGGCTTAATTGAGCACATTAAATATTTCATTTTTTTATTATGCTGTGAAATGGAAAGGAATGTTTATTACAAAAAGGAATTCAATTCTTGCTTGATTAAAATTACAAACTAATAACGTCACAAATATAGTAGCTCAACGAATACAATAATTTAAATAGTTGTTAAGTAGATGCCGGCTACTATTATGATATAAAAATTGACTTCTCGAAAGCAACATCGAGAAATCAAATTTACATTATATTTGAATATGTCAAGTAAAGAGTACCAAACTTGGCCCGTAATTATAAACTAAATATAATTATCATCACTTATCTGAATAGTGAAAAATCTTTACACTTATTCTTCTTCGCGAACCATATACCTTTGAAAGGTACTTCAATTTTCATCAAAAAGTGAATTGTAAAACTGATTCTCGATTATTTACTTTAGTATGTTAAGTAAAAGTAAACGTTATAAAGACAAATAAGTAGTAAGAATCAACTAAAAATAAATTAAATCGTTAAACTATCAAAAATTAATCCATGCCAATAAATTATTAAATTATAGGCTGGAACAGTCCTATTAGATATAACATTATCGCTATTAGTACAAATTAATCCAAATAAATTAATCCAATGACTTCCAGACCAAAGCGTGTAACAAATATTGATTATTGTACGTTCAGTAGAAACTATAAAGAAGCGTAAGTAATGCCTGCGATATTACTCATTATTAATACCTGCATTCCGTATCTGAATACGAAGATCTTGTCATACTTTCAGATAATCCTAAAGCCGAGTCCGCAGATTTTTGACTCATCCTGATCGATCGTCGAAGCTGATTGCTTCTGCTTGCGCCGTATCGTCTTTCAAAAATTGACTCTCGTTATACTTTAATTATCTATTTCCGTTTTTTACTTGTTTATATTATTCAATGAACGTCAGTTATGCAATAATAATAAATAATTACCCGGCTTGACGAACAGAATAGGATCTACCTCGAACACGACGTTTTTTGGGAGGTTTTGTGCACACGTAGCAGCAAACTTTCCAATACAAAAATCTGAGGGCATCACACGAGATTTGGGTCTTCAAATATTACAGTTTAAAAAATTCTCTCATTATTAATACAGTAAAATTCTTTGTATTTGGAAAACATTAAAGAGATGCTCTCTTTATGAAAATAAATCTTGAAAGTTTGTTAATTCTTCTTGTTATTCTGATTACTATTTGAAGAAATATTAATATAAAATGTAAATTTGCATGAATACTTTCATTTTTTTTTAAAATTTCATTGATATTGGAATTAATCACCTAAAACTCGATGCCATAACGTCTCCAATGTTCGAGAGACATAATAGCATCAGAGGAATACCAATAATGGCGTAAAAAATGGTCACTACTTTCCCATTTTTGGTTTTCGGTGCGATGTGACCATAACCTGAAATTAATAATACTTAGAATTATATCAGTACTTTATTAACATAATGTTGGAATTTCAATGAATATTTCATGAATATTTTAAACATTTACGAGTTTTTATTTATGAATATAATATGATTCTCATATTAAACTTTATCTCCGAATTAATGTACAAATGTGAACAAAATTATTACTTGCAAACATTATTTTACGTTTTTTGAGATTGCATAGAAAAAATTCGCTATATCAGTAAATAAAATACACACGTTTTAGAATTGTGAGTGCTTTCAGTACAGTATTGTACTGCACGATTGCATTTTCTTTTTCCCTGACTTTGTTTCTCTTTCTCTAACTGTCAATAAAAAAGTGCACATAAATTGTTATAATATCTAGTGTATTTGTTATTCATAATATAATAGTTTAATTCGTCGCTATAATGTATAAACTTATATAGTTCATTTTAGGTTCAATTTGTTGCAGAATTACTAGGATTTTCGAAAAGGTAACACTATTATTTGTTTTTATTGAATAATAACATAAACTTTAACACTGATAATCAATGGAACTATTCGCCAGCAAAAAAGAACCGAAATAATGGTAATTTAGGGAATTATACTTTTCAATGAGATGTTCCTCAAGGTTAGCCATATCTTTAGTCAACAATACTTTCGCCTCGACCTTGAAATATTCTTCGCCTCGCAAATTCAACCCCAAGTCTGGGTCAAGATCGTCAAGATTCCACCTGCTGGCAATCTATGTCATTCACGCGATTTCGTAATTACGTAATGTTCTTCTATGGCTAATGATGCTATTTCGAGAAGGCAAATGATTATAATAAGCTCTTCCGCCTTTGCCGTTCCTAATGATACCGAAAGTATTTGGGAAGATATGTTGAAAATCGACATTTATTACAACAAAGGTAAAAGATTAATTACAGACTACTATAATTGTAGTATCATACGGTATTGTCATATCTTTTATTTATACATGTTAACCTTTTATAGATATAATGAATTTGAATTACTCGAAGAGTTGTTTAATCTAAAACTACGTGCAATAGTTGTAGTTTTAAATGAATAAAATAGAATAACACTTTTCATTGGGTAAATACCAGGAGGCTTCGTACCGAAAAGAAGCGGCCCTTCAACTTTTTTTTAAATTTTCGATTTTTCAAAAAATGTTTGTTTCCACGTAGTAACTCCCACGGAGTATTGTAGGTCACGTTCATTCACACATTGCCTATTAAAGATTTTCTAACATTGTAATATAGTTTCTAGCATTACCTACTAGATGTTAGAGAATCTCAAGTTCACAAAGTAGCCACTTTAACATACAATTGTTAATATTTTTCCTATACTTCCTCTGTACTGTCCCTCTACTTTCGAACATTTAACGTTCGCACACATTTTCGGGGACCAATTATGTGTGAAAGTCGAAAGTCGTCTGTACATTGCAATGGCAAACTCTATTATTATTTGATCATTAATATTTATCATATTATGTATTGCAGTTTTATCTATTTTGTAACGACAATACGTATGTACATAACGTAGAGATGGTTTGTATGTGATGCTGCTTATGAAATATACCTACATTACCAATCTTTTTTACACATTTATATTTTCAGAGATTTGTGAAAAAATATTTCGGCTACCCGTTACGTTTCGATCAATCTAGATCCATTGGTATTCCTTTGCGCAACAATAACGCATCGTAATGTAGCGTATCATCTACCCGTCTGAATCGGCCAAAACGTGAAATGTAAAAAGATAGACTCGGATATTGCATACGCATTTCCGCCGGATGGAAATAAAAGTCGATCGATCGAAATGAAAACGGAAGCGGATGTTCAAACAGCTACTTTGATTTTCAAATGGAAATCAGTTACGCATCGTGTATATCTTTACGATCGATTAAACTTTTTGTAATATGTTTTAAATTATTAAAGTTTTCGGCGAGAATTACAGTTAATCCTTTGTGATTTGAATTATTTTGTTAATCTTGTAGCAAGTTAACCCTTTGAGGACGACGGGCGGATATATGCGCCCTGAGAAAAAAATTGGATATAGTTTGTCGGTGCTTATATAAACGGTTAGAGTTGAAAAATTAAAATATAATCGTTGAAATATTATTTTACAAAGAGTAAATTTCAACTTGTATACATTAACAGACTGTCTTTCCGATGAAAAAGTGTTTTTCCATCGCTAAATAATTGATTGTTTTTTGATATTCAAAAATTCCTCCGTCCGCAAAGGGTTAAATACAATGAATTTCACAGCATTTTCTATTATTGGTTATTGTTCTTTTTTTTTTAAATGACAGCAGTGACTGTAGGTACTGGCGGATATTTAGGTGATATTACAAGATCATTATGATATTGGAAAGTCGATATTTTGTCAGAAAATCAAATCAAGTGAAAAAGCTATTTCGAGTATAGGCCAATATAGGACTGCAAAGGGTTAACAGTATTAATTTATTTGAAACATTTTTAACGGAAGGCTAATGATTCATTTGGGATGTTTAAAAATGATAAATAAATATGATAAAATAAAAAGAATAAAAGGCGAAAAGAATCATGTCATAAAATTTAATTAGACAGTAGTATAAAACGTCGATCGGATGGATATTTTATATAATTTTTTCGAAAATAAAGTTACCAATTTAGAGTGCCCTAGTCTATTCAGTGTTAATCAAATGTACCACTTTCTTTGTGTTTATAAACGCTGTTCTTTTAAGATTTTATCGATCTGCGTAGGAGTGCAAATAAATTCGAAATTATTGCGAAGTAATATAAAAATTCTAACGTCCCATTGTGAGCCATAGTTTGAAGTAGGTCAAACAAACCATTTAATTTATGTGACGATACTTAATTTATACAATAATATATTATAAATATTCTCGACATAATGCTTTCTAGTGGGAGTTCTATTCGAAATAAATTTAATTAATTGGCGTATTGACCTCGACGTCACTTTTGAAATGCTTACTGTCAATAAAATTTAATAAGGAAGAAAATAGACAATAATCAGAACACAGATCAGAACTTTGGCAATGATGGGGTAAATTTTTATCCAATCATAGATACATCACAGGTCTTTGCATTATCGTGCAAAGGAAGAATTCGCACAAGTTTTCCTTTGCTAAATGATACAATAATAACTGCAATCTCTTTCATTCTGTGAATCCATCACATCGAAATACTCTACTTTCTAAATTAACGAATTACGACGGGGGCGGCGATAGGAGGAGTGGATGCGAATGTGTGATGGTTAAGATAAAAATTTGTAAACCAAGTCCATTTCATGGCCGAGAAGGCCGAAATTAATAAATATATATATATACTCTACTTTCTAACTAAAATCTGATTGATTATTCATAGCTAAAAAGAAAACTGCACGGACTATTCTCCGGTGCCGAATGCTATTCTATATATATGAAGCTGCTCTAATCACGAACAATGAAGACAACCTTCGAAACATTATATGATCCAACCATATGGAAAGAACCTTATGTTACGCAATTTTGCTGGATTCAAGTTGAAGAAGGAGGCCAGAGAGCAAT
Organism: Cerceris rybyensis; assembly: GCA_910591515.1. NCBI lineage: Eukaryota > Metazoa > Arthropoda > Insecta > Hymenoptera > Crabronidae > Cerceris > Cerceris rybyensis. Next base: position 12,216,986 of record OU342793.1, read on the forward strand.
CCTAATGGGTCTGTTTCCCCTTCTCGAAGAAGTGGATTTTCCCAGACCGAAGGACAAGTCTGAGAATGATCCAAACCGACCTTACGGATTTGATGTGAATCACCTACGCACTTGCATGCTATTATACGTAATATCCACGTGCGTTGTACGCAGGTCAATCGTCCAGAAACAGGGGCATTTGATGATAAATTCCTCTTGAGTTGTTCCATTATTTTATTATCCTTTAGTGGTTACTGCTCAATGATTTCTCTAATTCATGAAAAATACGATTGTTTGTCCTCTTATCGTATATTATTTACGAAACCTTTTGTAAAAAGCCTTTAACAGTTTCGCTCTACAAGTATACAATTCAGTCTCTAAGTTTCGATTTATTTCAAGCCATATAGATGGACGTATGTCAATTTTTCAATATCCGTTGCAACGTGCAATTGTCAATACGATAGAAAAATATCAAGGTCCGATATTTGCTAGTATTTCACTTTCTTTACGTGGTTTGAAGTATGTGCCTTATAAATGTATGGTGATAATAATTGCTGTAATAATATGACTTCATAATCAATATATAAAACCTGAACAAAATTCGTCAGAATCGTATTATTGTAATAAAAAAAATGTATATACCAAAAAACATTACGTATAAAAAAATGTATGTATATAGTAACGTTTGTCCGTCAGTTAAAAATCAATGGAAAAGTATGCGATACATGTTGCTCTACATTTAAACACGCTATACTTAAAAAATGTCTCAACACTTGATCTGCGTCCACTAAATCTTTAAATATACTAACCCCTTGCAGTACTATTTCTTTTGTGACTGCCTCTGCAGTAATTCTGAATTAAATTGGTAAACGAGAAATTGATTAGTGATATTTGACATATCGTATAATTCAAGGTTATTCTCATTCTATTTCCAATTAATGTTCCCCGAGAGGACAAACCCCCCTTTCTACTCTAATGTTATAAAAATATTATAATAATATTATACAAATAACTTTAGCGTGTAGCGTTTCACTGATATTTTCAATATCGTAGATTTTGCAGAATTTGAAAACATTCTATACAATTTACCGCGTCGCGAATGTCATTTGTTATTGTACGGTAAGAAGTTTAATAATTACCTTGAGAAAAAAATGAATCAACAGGCAAAAAATACGATCACTTAATTAAGATGTCTATTATAACATGCACGTCAAATATCTACTGTACTTTTACTTTATAAAGAGAAATATTTTTACAAAAGTCGGAGTTCGCCAATTTGATACTTGTCGTACATCTAATGTTAATAACATTTTGAAATATCTATTCTATAACAAACTCCTTTACGTTTACACCATCTTTTCCATTTCCGAAGACCACATACCAGAAGCCAAAAGTTTTAGGTGGTTTTCACACCACAACATTACGTATAAATTATAAGATAAAAATTTCATCAATCTATTTTATAAAATACTGTGTTTAATAGTTCCTATAATTGTTCTACCTTATGATAAATATGAGTAATTAATAACCTCTGTGTTTTCCTTTATGAATAACGTTTTTTGTCACTAAAATCAGTTAGAAATAAAAAGCCGATTGCACGTAAGTAATCATCAAGATAGATTTGAAAATCCCGTACAAAATTGTCGATCAGAGATCATTATCGTCCAGAGAGACCTCGAAAAGAGGCACTATAGTACGTTCACCTTCCTACCGTGAATATATAAAGACACGGTTCACTTTCACTCTCGTTTAGTCGTATACCAGTGATATTTGCCACTGAAGCTAACAAAACGAAGTACCGATAGCCGATTACGATTAAGAAGTTTCTAGAACCTAGAAGAAAAAAAAAAGATTTGAAGATCTTGCATGCGCGGAATATTCGTCTCGATGATCAGAGTTTCGTTGAAGTATTAAAGATGAAGAGCTTAATTGTCATTTGTTGCGTCACGATTGTCACAGTGACATCCGAAAATGACGGGTGGGTTTGGAAAGATGACAAAGAGACGAGAAGCAGAAGTGACAAGACGAAGTGGGTATTTATATTTCTGTTTCTCCCGTGGATTTTGAGAAGTATTGGCATTCAGAGCGGTGAACATACTTCTCTGCCTTGATTATTTTCGTCGGTATCATTTGTATGTGAGATGACAAAATATTGAAGTGGGGTTTTTGGAGTAATTTGAGGAGAAATTAGAAGGATGACGTTTTGGGTCAAAGTAATAAAATGTTTTTACAGTAGTTTGTTTATTCGTGTTTAAAATGTGCGCAATTTTATAAAGCTTTTTGTCTGAAAGGCAAATAAAGACGAATTCTAAGGAGATGGGAAAATTATAATGAAATTGCTAGTTTCTCAAAGACAACTGGAGTGATTTAAAATTCGTAGAACTCTATTATTTAAAAGTTAAAGAAATGAAAAGTAATTGTAACTTATGTTCAAGGAAGATAACAAATAAAAAGAAGAAAACAAAAATAGAGGCAATGCATCTTAATTTTCTATGTTATTCGAGTTTCTTTCATTTTCAGCACATATTATCAGGTTCAGATTAAATTACCAGAGTTATCTGTCGTTAAAAATTTTCGAGACAATTTTTATGAGTAATATTGCACTTTAATACACATTGGCTGATATAAGCTTAACCCTTATAAAATTCAATCTTTATCTTCGATCAAAAAATTTAATATTAGTACAAACAGTGATATTTTACAACATACCCCTTCATTACATCTAATTTCTTTATTTTATTCAATCACAGTTTAAATGACGATTTCTCATGAACCTCACAAACGTTTATAACTGACTATTAAAAAGTAACTAAATTATTTTGTATCTGTTTTATTCATTGCAACAAATATTTATGTCACATTGTAACCATCGTTCTTTTGTCGTTAAAAAATTGTACATAAGAAGTTTACAACGCAAGCGTATTTTTGTTGCGAAAGTTACAGGTATCAAGTCAACGAAAATCTTGAAGATTTAACTGACGAAGGACCTTTCGTGGGATTTAGACCTCAAAATCCAGGACCTTACGGTCCTAATAGCAGACCAATTCAACCTGTACATCCAGGCAAGCAAGAAATTCTTGTTGGCCCTGGCGGACCAACAGGGATTAAAAAGCGGTATAAAATTCTCCTATAATTCTACAAATTCTTATAATTAATTTTTACGAAAATATTTATTAAAAGTTGCAATTAATTTTAACTCTATTGAGAACAGAGAATGATGTGTATCATGACGTATTTAAATTCCATTATACTTCTACTGTCATTATACTTTTACCTAGATCGAATGTCAATGCTAAAATGACAAAAGACAATTTCATTATCAAAAATCATCTGTGTATACATCTATGAAGATTTATAATTGAGAAAAAAATTTTGAGAAGTTAAAAAAAGGAACATTGGAAACGTACAATTCTAAAAGTTCTCGACCACAAAGTATCGAATAACTTTGATAGACTTTAGAAACACAAAGAAGCCTCGAGATTGCCTGATATTCTTGAATAGTGACCACTTTTTTATTAAAAGTAACAGTTATGCTTCTCACGTATATTTCGTTTCCTTTAATTATTCAGACCGTATTATCCCGGTAATACACATACAAACGATGGAATCATAGATTCTGGTTTCATACCACCCTGGATCAAGGAAGACCCTCGTTACCGAGAATATGACACTTGTAGGTGTAGATATAGTTTCAATTGTCCATCTACCGGACTGAAATTCGTAAGTCTTTAATATAGCAAAAAAAATGTCGGCGATGCAGATGTTGGGAGAAATTTTATGTGAACTCTGTACATTTCTTTTACAGGGAACTTGTTCGAAGGATAAAAAATATTGCTGCTTTAATAGCAAAAAGTATCCGACTTTAGTCCCTGGACATACCGGGATAGGACATCATACTTCGCATTTGGTATGTTAAACATTTTTAACTCGATAATTGAGCAGTTATTTTGAAGGAGATGTAAGTTTATTTATTAGAAAACTGTGTTTAAGTTGCAGCTAAACATAGATTTTTTTCGCATTTCAAACAGCAAAGTAAATGGAACGAAATATTCGCACGATTCAAAAAGTTTTTTTCATTTTATGCACAGCTTCTCAAAAACCCCAATATAAGGAGAATATGACTCGTATTACTTTCAAGTGTAACGACTCAATCATGAAAGTTATTAACCCATTACTTTTCATGATCCTCATTTGGGGATTTAATCATTTTCTAAATTCTTTAGCATTCGTTTTAGATATTTAACCTTTGAGATTATATGTGTTTCGAACAGTCTGTTTTAATTGTACTTTTAAGCAGTAGTTTACGTGTATTATTTTTAGTTTTACGCTGTGACAATACTTTTTCCAAAAACACTGAAACCAAGGAAAATTGAGGAGGGTTAATTTTCTATTTGCCTGTTAACTCACGTCTCTGTAGCTTCTTATTTTTAATTTTACCGTGAATTCTTTCTGCCGACTTCTTTTATTTTTCTGTTGTTCCAATTTCTCTTCCTCACACTTTATTACACGACTTTTTCCCAATTACATAAAAGCATGGGTAATAACGACGATATGAAAGTGATTACGTAAAAGTGCGTATATGGGATGTAGTATTAAATCGAAGTGTACAGAACGCAAATGAAAAAATGAAGTTAATTTGTCATTGGTACAAGGAATATTTAAAGATAAAATTTTAGAAAAAGTACATTCGGTGGCACACTTTCACGAACTGCGTCTTTTGCATGGATGTCGATTACGAAAATAAATAAAGACTCACTAAACAACAAAATACTCGCCTTAAATAACGATTATTAAACTGATATTTCAATTAAGAATAATGTATCACTTTAATGGTGATCTGGACACTTACATTTCTACAAACGAAAAAGTTTTAACAAAAGATAAATTATTATATCAAAGTTTTTACTAAAATGATGTTAAGAAATGATTCTTTCTTGAAAAGCAAAGTACCTTAGGTAAATTTTATGCTTGCATTATTAAAATATACAAATATTTTATTAACTTATTTTTATACGTACACTTCGAACAATAATACATGTGATACCGCTGATAAATTCTGCTATAGAATTTTTAATCAAGCTGCTTTACGGTGAAGCATTACAGGAATATATAATTCTACGAGTTTTATCATGTGCTATTATGGTTAATCAATAATTACCATCATTATGACTAATTTTGATATTTTTCATGTCTCATAGGGTTCACCTCATAAATATGGGCCAGTGGGTTTTGCACCCTCGTCAAATTATCACGGTAATCGTGGACCAAATGGAAATATTTATTCAGGGCATCGAAATCCTGATGCAAATTATCATTTCTCAGGCAACAATGGCAATTATTATCACAGACCAAATGGCAATTACTACGGCCATTATAATCACGACTCTTCGATTGGAGCAGGTTCCGATGAATTTGATTATTACGCAAGATCACTGGATCAAAATGAGAAGAATACAGAATCGAAAGTAGACGAAAAGATTAGCACGGAGTAAGAAAGTATAGTTGTTCAAATCATCGACAATGTTCAATGCTATATTCAATGTTTATTTTCGAATAGATACCAAAGATGAAACATTTATTTTTCTTTCATCCATTTAATATTTTCTTAAATTAATGATCATGATTTGTCTATTATTTATAAGTTTATAATATTACCGATGAACCATTTACCTGAATATAATATACCGACATTGTAATACTGAAAAAATTGAAAATTACATTTTACAAAACAATCGTGAAGTTTGACATTAATGATTTACTTCGAAAATCCCAATGTCTTATCATTGAATTTACCAACTACATTTTACGTTTCAAGGTGATTTACAGATTAGATGGAGGAGATTTACAAATATTCTTTCAGTTTTACGGAAGATATAATTTTTAAATAATTGCTACAAGCAATTGATATGGTAGAGCATAAGATCAGGTCGTTTTATTTGTATCTTACCACAACTTGTTGTGAAATTAAAACTTATTTTCTACATGTCCCAAAATTTACGTCTGATTTAAACTCACCTATCGTCGTGATGACAATGATTGAATAAAATAAAGCGCCGGCGAATGTCCACTGAATGTTGTCCTCTTCTTCGCTGCCGTCCCAGCCTTCTTTTTCCATCATCGATACAAGATTAGTTTCGAAACTCTGCAAAAATAATCAATTTTTCAACCTTTATTGAAACTGTACAATTCAATCAACATTAATGTAAAGATACCAGTAGTTGACACTTTAAGGAATTTTTTTCCTATTTGTTTAAATAAGTCAGGCTATGTTCACTTTATGGAAAATTGATGAGTTGTTGTAGTTGCTGCACAAAGTATTCTTCTATTATATTACGACAAGTATTCATTCCTGCTGGCGGTTGTAATTTTTTTTTTCTAACAATAAGAGTAAAATTTGATTCAATAGTTGACACCCAGCGAAAACGAAAGATTTAGTAGTTGACATCCTTTTGTTTCGGTAGTTGACACAGGGAGAGAAACTAATTAATGAACTAGCATTGGTAGTATATGGATACAGGAATTTATTGAGTGTTTAAAAAAGATTATTCTTGAGTAAGTTTATAAAAATAATATTTAATAATTAGAAGTCACTTCCTTAAAAAATCTAACTTAATTCGGTAACTGAATACATATTTCTGGTTTTGCACATTTTAATGGTTTCGTTGATACGAAACACCACAGCTTCTCAATCATAATCGAACTTATCCATTTTTTTTCGGCCACTTTGCCACTTCTGAAATCTCTTACAGGTCAAGTCTTTTTCGCAAGGAAATACAACATATTTCTCTATGTCAATTACTGAATAGTAGACAATTACAAGTTTCAATAGCTGACACAGGGTGAATTTCGGCAATTTAGCATTCTTTGTTGCAAATTTTAATACATGAACCCCTTTTTACGAATCGAACAACATAAACGAATGCCTTTTTACCCGCAATGATTAAATAATACAAACTTACAAGACTTACATTTCAACCAAGTCCTTAGCGATTCATATAAGAAAATACCCAAAAATCGTAAGTGCCGAACACGGTTTTGATTAACCGGTTCCTATGACACTTCTCAAATGGTGGATTATGAGCAAGAGTTCGCAATTAAGCCGGTGAAAGACGATACTATACAAACTGATAAGGTTTGATGTATTCCAGCTTATGGTTTCCTTATCTATTTACATTTTTTGAAGAAGTGTCAACTACTGGTGCTTTTACCTTAATAATGTTGTAACAACAAAATGATCAAAAAGATGCAGTTATGCGCAATTATGTAAAAGATTTCAATTTTGGACTAACAATGTAGATATTTCAAAGTTCCGTCCCGAGTCGAAGTTATGAATTTCTGTTGATTATCTCGGACCCTGAAATCATCATTTATGATTCTCTTACATGTTCTTCATATTTCTATTATTCTCCTTAGTTCTCTATTAGTCGTTATATATCTCTCTTGATTCTCTTTTATTTTCGAAAAATAAATATACAAATTTTTATTAATTAGACATCGAATTGTAATAGATTACAGTAAAAATCCTTTTATTTGTTAATTTATTTCTTATTTATTTCATGTCAACAATGAAAATAAAGATATAAATAATTAAATAAAACCCGCGAGAAATCATATTTTTCATGTTATTATTTAATCATTGTAAAGTTTACTATACATTCGTCTCTACAACTGTCATTCTTTATATACATTGTTAGAATTTTATGAACTTTTCATTTGAGAAGTATTACATTACTCCAACTCCTTATTATTTACAGGTATTCCTATGTACAGTATATCATTGATCATCATTTTTATGCAAACATTAACAATGTTAATTATGTTAACAGCTTTGATATTTCCACTTAAATTTCCTGAAATTAAAAAGTCTCAGGTTGTATATTGTACGTTGTGGTCCTCTAGAACAAACATTTCATCAGGTTCAATTTCTTGTACTATTGCAGTATTAGTTATTACTAGACTCCGGATGTTTATGCATTTATGACAAAATGAATACGGCTAAAATACACAAAACGAACATAATATAAAAATATATCCGAAATATCCAAAGTATGGTATTCGTTGTAACATTTATCGAGTGCAACAAATCCCTAAATAGGTTCTCTTGCCTTAACTGCATTTGTTGAATTTGAAATTTGCATAAACATCCGGAGTCTAGTTATTACCAATATAACTAAAATGTTATAAAAATAAAGTTTCCGTCAAATTAATTTTTTCGTAGTTGTCATTCAATTTACTTTTTAAAAAATTAAGTAATATTAACAATTAATAAATAATGAAAAATTACTTCTAAAATACAATGAAAGAGGATTGAAGGAGAACCTAGAAAATCTTTTTATAATACTCTTTCGATTTTCTTCAAGTGTGAAAACGGAAATATCCGCATCCACAGGGTACCTACAGATAATCAAAATAATACAGAGTTTAATGGTCAGATCATACAGATTATAATTCTCTTTTAATTTTCTTCAAGTATAAAAAATCGAAAACACCAACAGATCCATCAATCCTTCGACTCGGGGTACAACTTCTTTATGCGTTTATTAAAATTATTAGAAGCGTATCGATTTTTATGTAGATATTAAAAAGGATGTTTAATATGTATAGTAGAAAAGAATTATGTAAAACAAAAAATGTGAAGAAGTATTATTTGCGATTAATGGCTGTGCTTACTTTCAATTCTCGTAATGCCTTGTCCGTCCAATTTTCACGGATTAGAACTTCTACTTCTTTGGTGATTGTCCAAAGTTGTTCCGCGACATTTCCCCTTATATTCTTGATACCTCTCTTTATCTGAAAAATATTATCGAGCGTTATTCGCGGATACCTGAGTACTGTGCAAATATTAAATATTTTACAGTAACAAATGAAAATTCAATGAAAATGAATCTATCAAAAATTATAAAACATAGTGTGAGTATTCTTGAGGACTTTTGTCGGTAATCTTAGCAAAGAAACCAGAATAATACTATAATCAGAGCTGTCTATTTTGAAAGTGGCAGCCACTTTATCGAATTGAAAAATGGTACTTATTCAATGACTACGTGAAATTATTTATACTGATGAAAATGTAAGTGTGTGATATTTTTAACACTAGATTTACGGATGTTGATATACCAATTTCTCTGAAGTGAGCCAATTTGACTGATATAAGAAAATTGAAGTTTTTTGCAAGGCAAAAAGTTCCAAATCAACTTAAATGAAAGATTTATTGTTAAAAAAATTAGCGAACCGACATATTATATATATATAGTAATCAAATTTTAAATGAGCCAAATTGGCTCCGTAAATTTATTGTTAAACATGTAAAAATGCAAATCCTAAATACATATCACAATTTAAAGAGAAACATGACTTGCGCCACTTTTAAAATGAACAGTTCATACTTACTTATACTTATCAGGTCTACCAGTTACTTCTGCCCGCTTTTTAATGGAATGAGAATAGTACATTTTCAAAACACCAATTAATATTTACTATACATATTAGTATAAATGGACTATACCACATCGTATACTCTAAAATAAAGCTATGATAGTACAAAATTAATTCTATGACATCACGTCCTACTCTCTTTTTCAGTTTGACAATTTATAATAAATAGACTGCGGATGTTTATGCAAATTTCTAGTTTCATAAATGCAGGTGAGGCAGGAAAACCTATCTAGGGATTTATTGCACTCAATAAATATTACAACAAATACCATACTTTGAATATTCTAGATATATTTTTATATTATGTCCTTTTTGCATATTTTAGCCGTATTTAATTTGTCATAAATGCATAAAAATCCGCAGTCTGATAATAAATCTTTAATTGTTAAGATTCTAGGATGTAAGTTTTAAGATTTTGCATTTACTCCATTTCCTCCGTCATTATTGACACCCGTTGTCGCAAAACAAGGGGTTTTTCACTCAAAAGATTCACTCATAAGAGCTTTTATCAATTGTAAACAACTGAGAAACTTTTTCAAGTATGTTGTTTCAAAGCTTACGGTTAAATAAAAAAACAAATAAATAATACCTCTTTTTCATGCTCCGACTCAAGCGCCTCGAAAGCGTATGCTCCGATTAAGCAGTACAATACTACCAAGGAGATTAACGACACGTGAGAAAAAACAAATCTGCTGAATTTCCAAAGCAAACGTATGAGTCTGATGCACCTCGAGGGTCTCTCGGCTTCGGCCATGAGATCAAATACCTCTTGCCGTCCTCTTGGCATTTTTGCCTCCAGTTAAAAGCACGCTTTTCCCTCGAACCTGTTCCCTTTACGTTTTCATACTCGTTTTATTCTACCACACCCCTTATAGGTGCAACATGACATACATAATTACAGTTAACGCGAAGAAACGACCTTTTGATTTGTTAACTATTTTCGCGCCATATTTTGTTCGTCGACTGGCGAACAAATAAATGACGATGAATTATACGCATCGACCTGTGTCATTTTATAAATGGTAACATCTTACGAACAATAGAAGTTAGAATTATTCAAATCTTTTCCATCCGTTAATAGTCGGTTATTCCACTGAAGTAAAAACAATTATGTGACCTCGACGGTTGATAATCGGATGTAAGATGCTAACAGTGAGCGTTTCGGTTATCTTATTAGGAGTTTTATTTCCAGTTAGCCGCTTCATGTTTTACATAGGTAACGTTGCTTTCCAGATCGATTGTTTTTTTGTTGTTCTGTGATCGTGCCGGGGGAATTCTGATGTTTTCTAATGATCACGCCACGATTTTCTCTTCTCCTAGTAACTTCATCGATGCACGAGGAACGATCTTCACCGCGAAACTACTACGGAAACGTGAAACATAGCCGTGTTTCGTTCGAGACGGTTGTTCCAAATTTATCCCACCTCCACCATCGTTGAATTTTCGTTTGGAAACGAAGTGAGGCAACGCATTATGGATCCACCTACGATTACGTGGTACGCGCTTTGGAAAAGATACAATCATTGTTTGAGGATGTCGAAGTGATCCTTTGGACACCTTCATTTCAGCCTGATTATAATGATTTAGTGTAATTTATTACAAAAACGAAAGATCGTGGATGTCGAGGTGAAATTTATGCTTATAATATGTTATGAGTACAAATATCGTTCATTGGTAATTTAGCTGTCGAAGCATAATTTAAATAAAGTGGGTTTAAAGCCAATAAATACTTTAATACTTGTGTCTTTAATACTTTCACCACGCACGTTATTTAACTTGTTGGATGAAACTGAAGATTGGAAGAATATAATTATTCGTCGTAGAAGGTCAGGTAAATAACGTAAATATGGAAAACGGAATGATGCAATTAAACCATAGTGTGTATGCGCATCGAACTGAATATTCACTTTAACACGTTTAACGTTACTGAGATTTCGCTAGTTTTATCATTTCAACTCACGGCGAAACTTTTATAATTCATCTTTATCAAGCAGAAACTTTAGAAACTCTGATAGATAGATATTCAACAGACCTTGTCTTTTTAACGTAAATAATTAAATATTCAATATGTTAGAAGATTCATAAGTATTGCAATGTAAATGTTACATGAAATTGCATTGAATTCAATAGCGTTGGCAGTCAACGTGTTAATCAAAGTTCAGCAGCTGAGTTCTTCCTATTCCTCTTTTTTAGAAAGCCAATATAATCATTACAAATGTTTAGTTAGAAATTTCGCGAAATTCTTATGCAAAGTGTTGGATAATAAAAGATCGATCACACTGACAGTTCTTATTTGTTAACTGTGCCACACTTTGTATATTACAGACATTTGTATTAGCTTGTTATACAGTATATACGAATTCTTCATATTATTTCTTGTCGATTAAACTAATTGGCGACTTTTATGTATTAAGTCGCTCGAAGAAAGTAGCAGGTGCGATATTGTAATGCAGACTTCATGGTATCAATCAGTAACCTGCATTTGTCATTTCTAAAATATATAACGTGTTTATAACATATTTGTAAACTTTAGGCAGACTGTATCTATTTTTAAATATGTTGAAAAAAGAAAATTTTATAAAGTTCCAGCTTGTGCTTTATTTGATCAGCCCGGTTATTTTTTAATACCTCACGTGTATTCCAATTTTCGTAATAGTGTCTTTTTTATTTCATAATATTATCTGGTTATTATCTTGTAAAAAAGGTTGTAACATTTCGTGAAATAATCGTTAGAGTTTGAAGAGTTTTTACGATTTTGTTAATTGCAAAGTTTTATTTATTAAAAGTTTAAATGCAATTTTATTAAATCTATCTGTTTTCTTTTTGTATTATGCATATAATAGTCACCGTCGGTGTTACAGCATGAACATTTATTTACCTTCCAAAGGTTATAGCACGTTTATCCTTTGATACCTAATTTATCGATATTCAGCGCTTCTTATCATAATTATTGTATTAATATTTAAATGACACTTTACAAGATGGGTTAAGTTAGCGCCGGACTAGAAGCAATCTTAATGAATTATATCTCAAAAAATTGCTCGCAATTTGCTCATCAAGAATGTAAAATTGCTCACTCTGCGCCAATTATTAACAAAAAGTAATTAAACAATTTCGTAACAAACACTAATTTGACGATTTTTAAGTTATCCGAGTACGAACGGGATCCTTTATGTGCTCAAAAGATAGCGATTAATTTGCTCATCACTGCCCCACCTTGTTATTTGAGTTTTATTAACGTTTTTTGAGTTAAAAATAATAATTAAATTTTCGATGTTTTAAGGCCTGGGGAAACGACAATAGCGCCGCTAGTTTTTAAACATGGAACTAACACCCAGTAAAAGCGGTCCTCAATCCAAATCGGAAATAACAGTTCCGAATTTCGAAATTTTAATTCATAAAACGTTAATAAAACGCGAATGAAAAGGTGGGGCAGTGATGAGCAAATTAATCGCAATCTTTTGAGCCCAGAAAGTATCCCGTTCGTACTCGGATAACTTAGAAATCGTCAAATGAGTGTTTGTTACGAAATTGTTTAATAACTGTTTTTTTAATAATTGGCGCAAAGTGAGCAATTTTACATTCTTGATGAGCAAATTGCGAGCAATTTTTTGAGATATAATTCATTAAGATTGCTTCTAGTCCGGCGCTAACTTAACTTCACTCACTTTACAGTGCCAAATAGACAATTTATTCTACTAAAACTAACCGTACCATCTGTAGTCAAATAATCATGTCCGTCAAATGGAAATATATAATTTTTTTCTATTATTAATTAAAGGATGCAAACTGCATTGTGCCAAATGTTAAACTTATAATCTCCTGCTTTTCTTTGAGAAAAATATTATCGTTATTTTATAATTGGTAAAATGACCTGATACCTTAAGAATAGATGTACATAAAATGCTGCCACGGTCAGTGGTGAGATCGTTGAGATTTTCTAGCTTCATTATTATCTTATTCATTATAAAGCGTTATTCGAAAGAGAAAAATTTAATAAAACAAAATACATAATTTAACACTAGAACTACCGGCATTAAATCTATTATATTTCAATTTTTTCAGAGGAATTAAGAGGCGGAAAAGATGATCGATTCGGTAATCTGTGTTTTATCACATCAAAGTATTAGGTTGGTGCATATGAAATGTCGGATTTTCTTTACATGTGAACATTTGTCTCCCTGTTTTCATTATGCTTTTGCTTTTGGTATAACCACGTTTATAGTCGTATTGTCCATTGCTAGAGACACATTTCAGCAAAGAAGATTTTCTCAAAAGCGTTCCCTTTTGTTAATTGTTTTGAATTTTATACCGATATAAATTCAATCGATATTCGTGTAATTTTTACATGAGTATAAATTTGTTAATAATGCTGCAAAAATTGTCATTTTTCGATCGCATTATTACTTGGGATGGAAAGTGAGTTCTTTACAATAGGAAAAGGTTTTCTTGGTGGCTCGATAAGAATCAGGCTTGTGCTCATACTCTAAGGTGATCGCTTCGTCCAGGGAAAATTTTAACAACAATTTGGTGGAATGTGCGTGGAGTAATTTGCTACTCTTTTCTTCGAATTAGGGAGGCAATTACAGCCGAAAAGTACTGCCACAATAAATTGACGAAATGCACGAAAAATTGAAAATTATACACCTATCACTTGCTAATCAGCATGGCCCAATATTTCTCCACGCCAACGCTCGGCCGCATGCGTCGTACAAAATAATGTTGAAATGAAATGAATTAAAAAATATGAAATTTTGCAACACGCAGCTTATTCACCGGATCCATCGTGAATCGACATTCATTTATTTAAACATTTAAAACAGTTTTTACGGTCTAAACAGTATGAAAATGAAGACTGTCTGAAAAATTCCATATCAGAGTTTATTCATTCTAAAGATCAGAATTTCTTTAAAACAGGTATCTATGCATTAAAATCTCGCTGGGAAAAGTGTATTGAATCAAATCAACCATATTTTGATGAAATAAACAGCTTTTGAAAAAAGATATACAGTTTTAAATATTCACTTAAAAATCCGACATTTCATACGCACCAACCTAATAGAATATCTGTTCTATGACTGTCTTACAAACTTACATTTTGACTTGCTCGGTAATTCTAGGGTTAAGAATTTCTCACTGTATTATGGAGGACTTCAGAAAACAAGTTTTACTTGCGTATTGTGACACGCTGTTGGTGAATAATTTTTTACAGACCTGTATAGTTAATCCCTAACGAATGAAATTGATTAGTTTAAAACAAGTTGCGCTTCATTAATTAGATGTCGAAAGTAATCTTACACGGACAAAAACTAAGAGAAACTTAGTGATATATATTGATAAATGAAAATAAAAAAGTAAAAGGAGGCATTACAAAAAGTTTCACTACAGAATTTAGTACGAAAATATTGCTCAATTTCAGTATACACATATTCAATACTACTTTAATATTTCTTTAACAACAAGCTGTGGCAATACGAAAACACTTACTTTCTTTCAAGTCAACGTGTTAAAAATTCGATAACTGCAAAAATAAAAATGTAATGTACCGCAGAAATACTTTGTTACCGAAAAATAACCTTTTTTCTATTATTTGATAATAATCATACAAATTAATATTGAAAAATATAAAATAAAAATGCAAAGTGTAGATTAAACTTACCAAATTAAGAGAAACAGAAATAGAAGTGTTTTAATCGGCAATGTACATCTGTTTTTGCTGTAAATTAATTGTCAATAATAAAGCAAGAACCGTGGGAATAGGACGGTAGATTAGCAACGTGAAAAAAAAATTAGAGGATCATTTTTCTTCGCAATAGTTTATTACTTTCGAAAGTGACTTTCCGAAATATTTACATAGAGACGGAAAGTCGATCGGCGACTGAGGTTTCGAGCGCTCATATATGACAGAATTTCAGGCACTTCGACGCTCGACATCGTCTTGGAATCGTATAAATTCTTTAATTACGATTGTACATCGCGATTCTTTTTTATTATTATCCGCCGAAGAAAAAACACGCAACATAAAATAATGCAGTACAGACGAAATCGAGCATTGGCTTACATAGGAATCATCATCAGTCTGATTGGAATTACTCCTCGAAAATGATACGCACCGGAATAAAGACGAATTATTTCGTCAAACTTCTTACAATGCTACTTGTGACCAAAGACGAGCTTATTCTAAAAATTTTTAAATCACTCAATTGCTACATCTGACTACGTCGATTGGTATTCGAAATCAGACATTTTTAAGAGCTTATATATTTTCAGTGAGAATCACTGACTCACACTTATTAACACTAGATTTACGAATATTGATTATATCCCAATTTTTCTGAAGTGAGTCAATTTGACTCATACAAGAAATTGAAGTTTTTGCAAAAAAAAGAGTTCCAAATCAATTTAAATGAAAGATTTATTATTAAAAAAATTAATGAACCAATATATTGTACTTGTAATAATCAAATTTTGAATGATCCAAATTGACTCCGTAAATCTAGTGTTAGCAATGGTTAATCTGTTTACAAATTGTAGAAATTGCAACATGGGGAAAAGTATTTCGAATATATAATAATAGAAGAAACAGACACTCATTGTCAACAAAATGCAGTGATGTAAAAACTTTTGTACTTCCTGACTGTTCGAAAAGGAAGTATCTTGGGATGTAAATTATTGTTTAAATAACCCAGTTTTGCAACATATGCTAAAATTCCATAGATTGAAAATTGTCAAAACGATACAAATTTTTTTTTCATACATATGCTATCCCACTTTTGTTAATAGATATATATATTTTGCAAAATACGTGAAGCCGAACAAATTACGCGTGTACAAGTCAGACAAGGTCGTGGAATTGACATAGAAGTATCATAGCAAAGTATCGATGAGCGGAGACATGTCAAAAAGTTGAAGGTCATTTAAAGTTCTTTTAAGACAAAACTCACATACTTCTTTTACATAAATAGAAAGAGTGAAAAAAGGTCTGACATAAGAGAATAAGCATTTCAATAGCACATCATTTTCGCCATAGATTCATTCGTTAACCGTTCCGTGCCGCGTGGGGCGTATACGACCCCTACTAAACTTTCCGTTCAGGCCGCTTGCATTTCTCATTGCAAATCGAAGAATTTCATTATGAAAAATATATTGTAGAGTTAAATATAGGCATTTTAATGTCATGTATACTGCAAAGAAATTTATTTGATCGTAAAAGTGTGGGTCGTATATGCCCCACGCGGCCTGAACAGAGAATCTTTAAAAAATGATCCGGCACCAAACGTGTTAATTACCTCCATGCCGTACAATTTCATTTAGATGGATTTAAAGTAATTAAATCACTATTGCATCTGTTAGTTTACAATTGCAAGATAAAAATACCGAATTTTATCAAAGAGAATTGCAAGACATGGGATAAATGAAGCAAGTACGACTTTTTGACGTAAAAAACTGATGAGAATAACACTCGTCTTTTACACTCAAGGGGTTAAAGCAGATTATTCTGCACATGTAGAATGTACATACAGAAGATATCTTGTAAATCTAAGTAATTTCTAATCCAAGACTATGTGTACAATTGTATCATTATAATTTTCGTAATTTACGCATAGATCACTGTAAGCACTGAATATCTCTCTTAGGGCGACTAATGTACCCTTCGTACTTCTAACTAAAACGAAACCTTCTTATATTAATTAATCTAAGTCCATGGTGTAACGTCAATCGCTCTCTTATTTTGAGACTATGCGTTCTTTCGACGCTTCACGGATACTGATCGAATGATAGTACTATGATAGAAAGCGATCGAGGTTCACCATGCGAGGAAAGGAGGGCGACTTCAAACTCGCGAGACACAGAGGAAGACATGAAACGCAAGAAAGCAGAAGTCGTTTCATGGATGTACCTTTCTAAATGCGAGAGCAGACTTATCGATTTTTAAAATGCATTCATTAGTAATTAAATGTCACTTTGAGAATAAATGTACCTCTTGAAATCCGACATTTTATTCTACTCTTGATTTTAGACAAACAAATCGAAAATTGTGTATGTATTCTTTTAACGCTATTTATTGAGCGTACAGTTTGATAAATAGTTAATATATACCAACAAGTATTGGAAATTTTCTAACTTTTTTTACTCATTTGGCTTTTACGGTTACGGTCATTTTACTTACAATTAGTACCTTATTGTTTTAAGTGGATTCCAAGCCACCGAGGTTACGTTAAATAACAATTAAGAGTACATTTTCCAGAGACGATACGTTTTTTTTTTAATTATTTATTCACCGTAACCCGTAATAGAAAATTTTGATTGGATGAATTTCTGTAGCAGGGCCAGCATTTTCAAATTTTACGACTGAAATTGTTACTTAAAAGTGTTATCATAGTTATTACTCCGATATTTGATTCATAATTTTGCTACAGGTTTGTTCTAAGAAAACTATAAAATTACATAACAATTTGAGCAGTGGAATCACAAAGAGCATTTTGTTGAAAAAGTCTATAAAAAGGTTTTACAAAATTTTTCAATTTATCTACCGAATTATACAAAATATCTAAGAAAATATCTCATAATGAGTAACTAAAATTTCGAGGTCGTTGGTTAACGCCCACAAACATTATCTTTAATACGGAAATCATACTACTCGTAACACTATCATTTTACTCTGCCAACGTCAATGAGAAAATAACATGAAACATATGGATTTATGTAACACAAGGTTATATTTAAGATAGAAAAATCTCAAACTTTGTATCAGGTACCCCTTTCAAACCTAGGTATATCAAAATATTCCACGGAATTCATATTTTACGTGACATGAATTTATCGTCACCTTTCACAAAATAACTAGAAAAATTAACAAAAAAAAATTGATATTTGACGTTTACCGGTTTCTTTATAAGTACATCATATGTACAAATAAAAGTAATGTCTCGAATGAATCACTCCTTTAACTGTTTGCGTTTGTATTAAACTACCTCTTCATATTTTATAACTACCCAGAATTTAATCTTTAATTAAAAATAATTATTTTCTCGTCTTAATGAAAATCTCCTTTAACTGTTTGCGTTTGTATTAAACTATCTCTTCATATTTTATAACTATCCAGAATTTAATCTTTAATTAAAAATAATTATTTTCTCGTCTTAATGAAATTCGTTCTATAAGCCCCCAGGAATTTCACTTTTATAAATCTATCAGATCGTAAAAATATCTGATCCGATTTTTGAGCCACCTACATCCTTGAAACGCGCTGCTTTTGTGAAATTTCATCTAAATGTAGGATTCTAAGAATTTAATGCATTCATTGCTACTAGTATACTCCTACAGTCCTAGACATATCCTACAGCATCCTTCTCCCCAAGTTCTATTTCAGTAATCGTTTTTCGCTCTTATTTTCTCGGTAGCGTAGAATACACTTACTTAGAAGTCTTCAGCCCCATATTCAAGACAACTAAACACGTCGTAGATAATATGAATTCTAGTCTTCGGTAAATATAAACCTAACTTAATAGTAACATAGTCGTGCAATTCTATTAAAAGCTGTCAATACTCCTCGATAAATGGATTTGTGCTATTTAATTGACAGTATAACAAAAAGTATACATATTACGCATCGATTGAGCAAATTGTTACATCCATCGAGGTCGCAATCGATTTAATTTTTGATTTAATTAATTTTATTTCATTCAATGACACACGATGTTTCGGTGTATGCTTACGTTGAAATTAATTATTCTAATATTGCATATTAAAGAATTGTAGTGTTCGATTTGTTCAATTTCTTCAGTTCAATTACTTTTTGACCATAGTAAATACATTGTTAACCCATTAACACAGATTATGAACGATAATTTTCAATTCTATGTCATAAACTGTAAAATAATGAGAAATAACTTGCTGTTGATAGGTTTTATTTTAATCAAAGTATGCTGTTGATTATATTATTATTACTTTAGAAAAAAATAAACGATTAGAAGATCATTTGAAAGAAATGTGATATTATTTGCACGATAAGAATTTAAATAGTGGTAATAAGATTCCTTTAAAACAAAAATTATTTCTAAGATCCAAATATCGAATCTTTTGACATTGACACTAGAACTACCAAATCGATTCTCATTTTTTCTAAAATCTTTTCAAGTTTATAGGAGAGCCATGGAGCAAATATTGTACGTCCATCCTAAAAAATATAAATTATCGAAATAATCACCTTCTCCGCCTTTTGATTTCTCGTTTTTTAAAGTATTTATTTACTGTATTAGAATATAATAGATTCATCGCCGTTGGTTCTAGGGTAAAATACCAAAATTAATTAAATGTTCGTCATTACAACATTTACTAATTGATGCGTAATATATTGACTCTTTGTTCGTTCGATGATGGGAACGTGTTATATTACAATACAATCAAAGAATACACTGAAACTTAAAGTAGATTGATTACAGAATGGTAAATGCTAAAGATAAAAGAACAAAACTCTACAGCACTTACTCTCTTATTGATCACTGTTACACGTCGCCATCTTCGTAGAGAGTGGTTAGACTTTTGATTGAAAAATGCCAAATATTGAAATAATTCTCCTTTTCGATCTTCGCAACGGCGGATTATGATTATTGTACTGAAGATCAAAATATTATGATTCTAGATTGTGTCATAACTCTCCTAAGTTTAACACGTTTAACACGTTGAACGTCACCGATATTTCGCTCTTTTTATCATTTCCCCTGAAGTGATAATTTTCCTATTAAAATCCCATCTTTGTACAGCAGAAACTTCAAAAATACATATAGATATATATTCAACAGGATTTTGTCTTTTGAACGCCAATATTTAAATGCTGAATGTGTTAGAAAATTCGTAAATATTACAATTGAAAAGTTACATGAAATTTCATTGAATTCAATAGCGCCAGTAATCGATGACCCCCATGGCATTCAACGTGCTAATAATACCCCATTCTAAAAGAATATTTATCTCCTTCATCATTAGTAAAGCCTTATATAAAGTAAAAAAAAAGAGAACAAATTCGAATTCAATTGGCACAATCTTTCTCAGTAAAACTCCATTTGAATAAAGAATGTCGCGGCATTCGATGAATAAAATTTGAATAATTGTCATCAATAACCAACGGTCGTAATATTTTCTCGTGGCACAAAATTGGAAGGTCGTAACGCTACTCTACCCTATGCATTATCCTAATCGTTGCGATACGTTCCATCGGTAAGCGTTCGATCATCGTACACAGCCTTTTCGTTTTCGAACATCTCACAAAACTAAGAAGCATGAAAATAGAAACAGAAATGAAGGAAGGAGAAACAGAAAGAGATGTACTTATAGATAGATAGTGAGAGAGTGAAAAAGAGGAGAAAGGAAAAAGAAAGAGAGAAACCAAGAGGTAGACAAGCAGGTAGACACGCAGACATACACGCAGAGAGAAACAGACAAGAGAACCGAGAAATTGAGAGTTTCAATAATTAAATAGCGAAACTCGAACTGCACTCGTTTTTACTTTAACATGTAGCAACAGAAATCAATTTCTTCGAGTGTTCGAAAGAATAAAGTCTGGAAAGAAAGTTAAAATAGTACATGGAATTATCGTTATAAACAGTGAAATTCAGAATCTTTCGAGACGTTTCAAAGAATAAACGCAAACAGGTAAAAGAGGAGAAACGAAAAAAAAAGAAGACAATTAAAAAATCCTGTTTGCAGTAATCGTGACTCAGATCGGAATGCACTTTCAATACAGAACGGGCAAAGATCAAGTTTGTTCGAAATAAAAATACATAAACGTATTTCAGAAAATTTTAAATAATATTTTCCGTATTCGCTGAAATAAAAAAAAATGTCAAAGTGAGTCCATCCAAAACGAGAGATTTCATCGTCGTTGAATACGGAGAAAAAAAAAAAGATAAAAACGCGACGGAAGGGTGAAAATGGAAACTAACGAGATAAAAACGATAAAACTGGAAGATATCGTTGAGAAATGTAATCTTCGTTGCGCTAACTTGGTCCAAAGAAACCAAGAGTCTCTAATACCGTGGTGACCCTTTCTATCAGCTGATCCTTATATCGCCATATCGTCGTGTCCAATAAACTATTTTCTCGATACTCCACACAAGACTTCTTCAATGACTTGACACAGTCAGCACGATAATGTTGCAGCTGGGCGTCTTCGGTTTCTATGGGGTAGCTGGTACATCCGGCGCCCAGACAAGCCAAGGGGAAATGATTATGCAACGTGACGACTCGTTCCGGATTGTGGAAGCATTTGATGTATTGATTCGGTTTTGTAAAGTTCTTCGAACGATAAACGTGTTGTAACATGTGCATGTACCTGTGAAAAAAAGAGATATAATATTATAAGATGGGAAAGTGCAAATCCACCATTACGATAATTTTTTTCTGGGAATTATGGAATTTATCAGGGGTTGTAATGCATGTGATTAATTAGAACTGAATATATTATGAAGAGGCACACCATAGAGTTTGTATAACAAAGTATTAGTTAGAGAATTTAATGAGATTCAGCGAAAAGGTTGTGAAGTAATAGTTAAATGAAATTGTCAATGTAGTGATGGATTATTGATAAAGATTTCACTTTTGTCGACAATATTATTATTTTTATTGCTAATATTGCTGCAACTGTTATTAAATATATTTATTATGACAATGGAAAATGCTAGTTAAGTTTTTATAATTATATAACTTCTGTATCAGAAATTTCATTCTGTGTAATAATGAAGTAAATTGTCATAATTTGCAATTGGATTTTACAAGTTTTATCGGTGTAATCTGTGCTGTACTTATTTCGACAAATATCATTATTGCGTGTAATTTTGTGAAATATTGAATCCACGAATAGGTGCTTTATAAAGTTAAGATAGATATTCTTGACATTGTGCGCCAATTTCTCGAGTTAATTGGAATGAAAATAATTAATCGATGTCGTCACTTGAAATTACATTCGAATTCGATTAAACTTGTTTATTTAATTTGTGTGGCAACAACTTTTTATATAGCTTAGTAAACTTAATTGGGCGTGCTGCTAATAAATTTTGATTATTGGAACGAATCGATCTTAATTTGATAATTTAATCAATTTGGAAACATTCCACTGTAGAGACGGTATTACAATAATTAAAAACGCATTATTCGAATTATCAATGTCAAATATTTTTTACTGCTCTGTTACTGCTCTTAATTACAGTTCTTAGATGAACTATAATTACTGAATATATTCTTACTAAAATATCCTTCAAAAATAGCAAAATCGTGCCAAAATGCAAATCAAATTTACCATAATTTAAAAATTCCGTGCTTTAGAAATCATATTTACAAGCACTTTAATAAAGAAATGATAAAATAACAACGTGACATTAACACTAAATTTACCAAGGGGTCAAAATCTCCTGCCCTGAACATTTTAAAATTATTCCTGAAATGTTTAACGCTATCTCTTTTCCAATTTTCTACTTCCATTTTAATGATAGTAAACGATTCTATCAGTCAAATACTTTGTCCCTTTTTTTAATTCATTCGGATATATTTATTTTACGATTTGAAACATACTGAATTAATCATCACTAGATCTAATATTAACTACCAAACCAGTCAAAATGACTGGTACATAGTATTTTCCAAAAATTCTCCAAGTGCATAGAAGAGCCATGGAACAAAAATTCTACGTCCATCGCAAAATACATAAACCGCCGAATTGATCATTCTTTCCGCGACTCGATTTCTCCTTTTTCACAGTAATTATTTAATATATTGAAATATGATAGATTTAACGTCGGTAGTTCTAGTGTTAAACAATATAACGTGTTCTTTTCAATAAAACAAAATACCTCGTGCAGTTACCAAACATAAACGCATGAATATAAACTGCAACGATTATAAGACAAACGTTGTTTCAAAACGTTCATTTACGTAGATACAAAATATAGTAACACCGTCTCAATTGGTACATCGAGATATAATAATCTTTTTCCGCCTTGCTTTACTGGCATGAGTCATTAGAAAATTTTTACATTACTATACGCACTGTGCGTCGTAAATAATTCAAAGAGCCCAGAAAAGAAAAAAAAAACAGATTATCGAAGGGCACAATATCAAGATAGAATTACACAGTACAACCAAAAAAAAAATTGAATGAACGTGGAGAAAAAGAGGCACTACAAATTTATTTCCTCCGTAAAGACTTGACTAATGACTTCGTCGAGTCAGTGGCGTGAAAGTAGAAATCTTACTCACTTCGGTATGTCCTTGAAGTAGCCATGAGAGTGCAGTAGGTCGTCGAGGAAGTAAACGTTCCTAACGTTATACGAGGCGCGCGTTTCGTTTCGTATTTTGAACGCCTTGGACAAGACCCTTTTCATAAGATCCTGCCACGTGGCGTCCTTCACAGGCATAATTACCTCATCGACATCCAACAGAGCTATGTGCTCGTACTCGTACATATGCTTGTACAAACAATCATTGTAAGGTATCAATTCGTTTTGTCTCTTGTGATTAGTTTTCTTAGTTAGATACATATGTTGAAACGCCGGTACATTTGGTTGTCCACCAGGCAACGTTAACGGTGTCACGTGTACCTTTCCAATTTTCTGATAGTAATCGAGAACTTTCGTTACGTTCGGATGAACTTGAAGTTGATAAAAGAAGATTTTATCCGCCCCAAGTAGAGTAATCAGTTCGATCCACTCGACTAATCTGACCGAGAGATCCTCGTGAAGAAAGTCCAAACCTTTCACGCAAACTGCAAAGTCCTTCTTTTTTTCCGGTTTATTGTAGATCACTCGAAGATTGTTGGTAGGTGTATCGCAAGGTTTCTCTACCATCGACACAGAAGCCGGTGGACCTTTCAACCAATGTGACTGTGGTATCTTACAAGCGATTACATACGGTTGATAAATTCCCTGCTTGTAATTACCCCACTTTGGATACCAAATATATTTATATTCTAAAATCTCAACAATTTTCGGCTCTCTCTCTCCATCGTACCAGAACTGACAATACGTTTTAATCGTCGGCTCGATTCTATCGATCATACCGACGATTCTGACCGCTGGCCCGATTCTTGAAAGTTTACGTCGGTCATAGAATGCACCAAAGAATTGAAAAGTCCCGTTGCTCGTTCTCATCGTTTGCCAATAAACATTGTTGAACTCGATATCATAGATAGAGGGGTACCTCAAGGTCGAACAACTGTCATTGGCCTTGCTCTTGATCGGTAAACCGACGTACCTGCTGTTCTTGCTCCAATAGGCTAGAGGAAGGCTAGGTAGCCTTTCCTCGATCTCTTCGATTAATTCTTCCTCATTCTTCGCCGGTCTTTTGTCCAATAGTGGCTCCAAATCCATAGGATTTTTGGTCACAACGTTTGATATGGTTGTCAAGGTCGTCACGGGAGCGGAACCAGCAGCAGAATTGGAAAAGCTGGAATCAGCTGAGTACCTCTGAAGGAGGTATCTCGAGAGACCTAAGCTGGAGGAGACACGATCATTGACCGCATCCCCTCGATGTCGATAGACATCGTCCACAGTCATGTCACCTGCACCATGTCCAACATCTTCCATCGTCGTTGTGTCGCGTAATGCGTTCTCCACGTGACGAAATTGTACGGCTGCGATCATAACCAAACCCCAGGCGAAAACGAAGACCAATGCACGTCTGGCACATCTTGATGTACCTCCGGTGCAACTTTGTAACATCTTGATGCTTTTACGCAAGCCTGAAGATGAAACTTACGGCGGCGGTGTTTCTTTCTGGCTCGATTCACGCTGACGAACGACGATCTCGTGGCTTCTGCGTCTGAAATGAGAGTTATGGAAGTTTGTAATTGCCGAATTAGTCGGACGAGTTCTAACGCTTCGTTTCACGCAGTTTTCTTCCATGGGAATATTGTCGCAATTTAAGAACTTTATGTAATTTACGACAGGATAGCATGGAACAGTATGGAACTTGTAGTATGGCAATTTAGCAAATTACTTTGCTGCCTTGGCGGATACGACGAGTGGAGGATTTTTTTGTTATTAATTGAAATTATAGATTAATATAGTTTTACTTGGATTTTTGATTGAAGGAGAATCGTATTTATACAAGTTGGGCTGCACGTGTGTGATATGTAACATTGATGTAGATCATTGTTGAATATTATCATATTTGATGATTTAATGAATTTTGTAAGATAATTTTATATTTGTGATGGTAATTACTCAGTTTGCTATATTCCGATTTTTAGTCGGACGATTTAACAGGTTGAATGCCACCGATGTTTCCCTTATTTCGTCATTTCTACTGAAGTGAAACTTTTTTTATGAAAATCACATATTCATAAAACAGAAATTTTAAGGACACTGATTGATCGATGTTTAGCAGATCTTCATCTTCTTAACGCAAAAATTTAAATATTCAATATGTTAGAAGATTCATAAATATTGCAATTCAAACGTAACATAAAATTTCATTAAATTCAATAGCGCCGGCCACCGGTGACCCTCATGGCACTCAACCTGTTAATAAATTATAGGTACAGGATAGCTGAATTAACCCTTTTCCGTTTGATGTGATAAATTGTATTGTCAAGTTTTGTAAAACCTATCAAATTAAAAATATCAATGAGACGCGACACGATAAAATTATTTCTTTGATATTAACGCTCTGCACTCTGAGTAATCTTTACTATGAGCTACCAGATACTCCAGGACTATTTACACAGTGTGGGTAGGTACTTACACAGTCTGTGAAAAATTGGAAATCTTATCTTGTAATTAAAAAAGAAGCGTATATATTTTTAAAATTACGTTTTAATATTAAAAAAAAAAGTAAAAATATATTGGATTTTCCTAGCAATGGAGTCATTAGGTTCTATTACAATGTCGCCGCTACGGCGATAATGGATTGCAAAGGGTTAATACTACGTTAAATTACACGATATATCGAGGGTCATTAATTAGTTTTTATATTACCAATTAATTTTGAATTATTGCGGTGGCACTCAGAAAAGAAATAGTACGGCAAGGGGAAATAATTTAAAAAATGAAAGAAACGACGTGGAACTGAGAGAAACGATTAATTTAATTAGTATCTTCCTTATCTGAAATAATATTATTCTAATATTGCGATATTCCGGTAAAAAATGCCAATACAATAGAACAATAGTTTTCCTAATTTAAAGCTACATTTAATTTAATAAAACTCGTGAAAATTGATAGTTTCTTCCGCGTTTATAAATCACATATGCGTGTTTCGCTCTTAAATTAAACAATTGCCTTAATCAAATTACCTAAGATTTCAACGTGGGGGTCATACAATTAGACCTGTCAATTATTCTTGATACTTTTGAATATTTTTATGTAGCAAATCTAAGGTTCAACGAAACAGGAGTTTGCAACATGCATGAAAACGAACGGCTTAGAATGCATCGTTTGACTCGCACCTACTTTTATCACAGACGTGGTAAGAAATTTAAGTTTGTAGTTAAAAAGTCGATCGACCTATTAATATGTCCTTATGAAGAGTGCACTTCTTAACAAAACGATACGAAATCTTATTTATTGTGCAAGTTCGTACTCTCGTTAGCTAAAAGAATTGTAGGACGTTATCGTATGATTCTATATGAAGAAAACAGTGCAAAAACAAAGTTTATTTAATGTTCAAGCATTAAAGATTGCAGTAAGACGTACCAGAGTTGGTAACTCGCGGTAAAAATCTTTTTCTCGTTTTACTGTTCTTAGTACGACAGGAAAACCATAATAACAGGAAATATTCTTCTTGATAACATTGACGTATGTAGTGAAGCTGTAGAAGATAATAACGAAGGATTTCCTTCAAGGATTACGAGAAAAAATAACCATGGACCTTCAAATACTTTAATATTCTTCATACATGGATAATTATGACGTTCTTGTTTTTTAACATTTTATATTGATCGCCTTGTAATTGTCATTCGGAAGAATAATAGTGCACTATAATTCGAACTTCTGTTTTTCTCATAGAAACGTGTTGCATTAGAAGTTTAATGAAGAAAAGACTTCTAAAGAATTTTTGAAACGTGCTTTAACAAAAACTATAACTAACGTAATGTGCAAAAACATTAATTGCATTAAATTCTTGCAGGAGATACATTACACATAATGTGGGTTCTTAAATAATCACTTTTCACAACGAGATTACGTAAATGTGTACTTTAAACACTTTGGCACACATTGAACAGCTTTGTTAGAAACGCGGAAAAGAATGCCCTTTTTTATATCATGTGGAGTTAAGAAAGAGAAACCATTGCGTAAGTCATTCCCTTTAACATCCGTTTAAATAGAATGGCGCGATTAAAAAATACTTTCGATAAAGTGAGTTCTATAAAAATACAGCAAATGATTAGTACGTGATCATCGCCTATCTGATCTAAACGAGAAATAAATGGCTCGAAAAAGAAGTGAAAGTAAATCATTACTGTATAATCACTCGATCGTTAGAAAATCTCTATAAAAATTAATTGCAAATGAAATTGTAGTTTTTCGCACAAATAATCAAACAATTCTTCGTCATTAACTTTGATTCCTTTTTATAATGATTAATTTGTTCGTTTTATCGAACTTATTAGCATTTCTGGGTGAATTGCAAATATATGAAAGTTGATTGGTTAACGTGGATTGTATATTACTATACTTATGTTAATATTCGGCCATTATTTTCTTATTTGCTGAGTAATTTCGTTTAAAATATATTTTGTAAATATTAAATGTTGAGGATCATTTTCATGTTGAGGTAATTCAATACCAATGAGTAAATATTGATAAATCCAAAATAAGAATCACAAATACAAAATGATAGCTTCAGGTGGAATACCGAGTAACATCCACGAATTTAATTTACGTATGCTTCTCAAATGATGTAAGATTTCATAAATATTTAATTTCTTACATTCCTTACATTTCTACTAGATAAGTCGATATTGCGAAACAAAAAATGGTCATCACAAAATTATATTTTACTCATACTCCGAGCTATAATTTATAAATTCTCAATGACGAATGTGATTTACTTTTTTTTATTAAACAACTAATAGCTAGTATTTTAATGAACAAAATTGATTCTGCGTGCGGTAAAATATTCTTTTAGATGCAACATCTTTATTTTTTTACCTTAAAAAGGAAAATACTAAATACAAAATATACAAATTTGCTTCATCAATTGCACAGGTTGAAAACAACTTTTATAAAAATCTTAAACTTAAAAAATCTTATCTTGGTATTTCTGATCCTGATGCTTCTATTATTAAAAATAACTTAAAAACTTTTCAAATGAGGTAACGATAATCCACAATATGGATTATTATCATGAAAAATTCAACCTTCAATGTGAGTCCCCAGAAACGCTTAAAATTAAAAAAAAAATCAATGATAAATTCAAATAACATTGCAACGTATTCCTATATCTATCTGTGTATCCGAAATGGCCATTTGCAAGAAAAAATCAAAGAAAAAGTATTTAATCGCGTCGTCAATTATGCTCAAACATTACCCACCGCATAAAACCACAATATCGATAAGCCATAAATTAAAACCCTATCGAAACCCCCTGCACATTCTTAATTATAATCACCAATCTTTGAACGAAAACTCCATCTTAAATACCACGGTACGGCTACTAATTACCAGTCGTCCCTCGTTCAGAACAATTCCGAAGATCTGAGAGACGTGCAAAAAGGGAGTCCAATGCAAATGAAATCACCCTGAACCATGCACGGGGTGAGAAACGATTGAATGTGTTTAAATGTGCAAGAACGTTACAACTGGTAGCCAATGCTCGATTATCATCAAGAAAGCGACCCTGTCGACGCGACCCCGTTGCCCTGATCGGCCAACAAACGGAGAGACATGCGTGTGCACCCTCTCTCCCGTCATTCCTCCCCCTGTCACTCTTTCTCTTTCTTTCTTTCTCCTTCTGCCACTCGTTCTCTCTCCTAGGGGTACGTGGAGAACCGGTTATGCTGATGGCAAACTATTTTTCACCTTTTGCGCCTTCCTCTCCATCTGGCCATCGCCTCTCCGTTGTCGGCTGCCTACTACCGGCGATGTTCCGTGCGTCTAGTACATACCTACCGCGCCCTATGTGTTTCAGCTTATGGTCAGCGAATAGCAACGACACTGTGCCTCAACCTTGACCAATGATTTTTTATACTGGTACTATTTCTATGTTATTACGTCAGGGGAATTTCTATAAAATTCAACGACATACAGGCGGCTCGACAGCTTCGTGTGTATTTTGCGCAGAAATGGAAATTTGTAGACAGCATATCAGGGAAGAATGTTGACCCGTGACTTTTACATCCGCGTCGCGGCCGGTTACAATGTGGAGAATGACATTCGTCGATATACCATTGCTTTCTGTGTGTGCTTATAGGTGTATGTGAGTGTAAAAATTGGCTTGCAATATGAAAAATGCTGAATTTTGTGGTGTATGGATGAAAGTTTAATTGGTTCGATAATTATTTATAGTCAATAATTGATAAAAATTGGGACAGATCTGACGCGGTGAAATTTTGAAATTACGGCTGATTAGATATATGTAATGATGAAAGAAAAACATGTTTCTTATAAATATTTATAGCAAAAAATAAAACAAACTGAGGGCAAACTTTTTGAGCAAAACTGCATATTATATATGTATTTCAGAAAAATCATTTGTGAAATATATTGTATTAGGGGTACCGAAAAGTAATCAAAATTTTTTTTGCTGGCAAAAAACATTTATTTATTAAAGAAATCTTAAATACTAATCAACAAAATAATTTCCATAATTTTTTAACACTTTTTGCCACTGTAAAGGTAGATGCTCGATTCCCTTTTTAAAAGAAGTCCTTCGATTTTTTTTTTTGAAGAACGTTTTCAATTACATTTTTACTTCTCTAATTTTGATTAAGTACTTTTCCGTACCCCTAATATATAATATGCAGTTATTTATTATATATTTAATAGTTATTTATAATATATGTAATATTTATTGTATATAATATGCAGTTTTGCTCAAGAAATTTGCCCTCAGTTTGTTTGATTTTTTGCTGTAAATATTTATAAGAAATATGTTTTTCTTTTTCAATTGATAGAGTCTCTCAAAAACTTGTTAGATTTTTAAGAATATTTCAATTGCGAAGAATTATCGAAATCTTTAGGATCTGAACAATTATTATAATTTATAGCTTTTGTAGGAGGAAGTATGGAATGTCCATTTAAGATTTTATCTCTACGAATGGTACTACAAAGAATGATTCTTCTGAAACGTAATTATGTCTTTCTGATTAAACATAAGATTTCCATCATTTCAACGTTGCTCCCAACTTTTTCGCAATTCTTTCTTGAACATATTAACCAGTTTCGAATAAAATGCAGAAAAATAATTAAGCTATCGCTTTAAAAAAATCAATGTACAAATTACCCGAAGAATAAATGAGCACTGGTCGGATTAATAAATTGTAACCCTGGAAAGCGATTACGTAACAGTAATTATTATACTACAAATTAACGTGGATTTATTTTATTAACTTTTACACTGATCGATGAATCGTAATTTATTTGACCGGCATTCGATTACGGTCATAGTGTAATTATATAGAACAATGTTTTTCAAGCTGTGGCCCGCGATCCTCTGGGGGGCCATGAAAGAGTTTTTAGGGGGCCACGTAGGGCTCATTTATCAATTCTTTGAGCTCCGAATTATTTTACTAACTTTTCGTCAGGTAAGCAAATATAGTCTCGAAAAATTGTATACTATTAATTAATCATTTTGACTTAATACTAATTGTAAGAATGATTGAAAGTACCGTGGGATATTTATGTTAACATGCAAAATTATTGTTGATTTCGAAAAATTGATAATTAACACTAGAACTACCAACCAAGTCACAATGACTAATTTCCAATTTTTTCAAAAAATTCTCAATGTCTATAAGACAGTGATAGAGCAGATCTGCTACGTTGATTCTATAAAACACAGATTGTCAAGTCAATTATGTTTTCCACCTCTTGATTGCTGTCTCACCGAAGTAATTATTTAATATATAGAAATATAATAGATTTAACACCGGTATTTCTAGTGCTAATAGCTGACACTTTAAGTGGCATAGAAAACTGTGTCGATTGTAGCTCGACATAGGAATGTAAAGGGTTAATTTAAATATTAATTTAATTTAATTAAATTTTGGATTGGTTCAAGCAAACCAAATGCATCTTCGTCGAACGTACATTTGATAATGAAGATATGTCTTCTATCGAATACATAATTATCAAAAAGAGTAGCACTATCTCGTATTTTAATTACAGTTAATTTAAAAGATCCACAAACAATCTGACAAACTGTAAAGAGACCGTCACGCAAGAAATTCTAAAAAAGTTTGATAACCACTGACATGCAAGAATACAATTTTGTTTACGCGCGATACTTTTTCCGTTTTCTGTTTACGATACAAATAATTGATATCGTTTTTTAGTTCGTCCAATATTACCTACATTTGCTCAAGATTTATTCGACCATCACAAATTAATCGGAGCAAATGATTTTATCGATGCGCTCATGCTACCGCAATCATTCAGCACCTATGCGAATTCCACACATTCATGCTGGCTCAATTAGAAACCCAACTATTCGGTACACACGTATTAAATCTTGGAATGTCATGAATATAACGAACATCTAATGACGAGGCTCCGTAGGAAGATTAATCTGTCAATTTAATCACTCGGTATACCCCATGGACTTTCCGTTGGAACTCAATTAGCATGTATCTTCGAGGTGAGAGTAATTACATTCCAAACCTTGATACATACTTCTATGATTCGTTCATATAAAAAGAAGATTTTTATCTCGATGAGGAATGAGTTTTTTTCCCCTTTTTGCTCAACCTTCGTTAAATATATTTTGCGTTTACCATGAAACCTTTGAATATTCTTCGATAAGTTGTTCGAGCTGTAGTTATCGATGAATTCATTCGTCAGATTCTCAGCTTGTTAATTGAGTTGTGTCTCATTGTTAGCCAGGGAATAGAAAAGTGACTGTCTTTTCATGTTTTACGGCACCTTTCACTTATTTTATCACTGGCACGTTTTTTCACAGCAAAAATAAATGATGTACACCGTATATCATTTGCAATTTTAAACATGACTTTTGAAGAAATTCAATTTACGTTAAGGTAGATACATTTTTATGATTTTCTAAAAAAAAAATACTGTATATGATGTGAGCGGCCTTCAGAGGCATTCATGAATTAATATCCAATATTCACGAATTTAATTGTGTATCTTCATGTTTGCATTACGTAGTCGAGAAACTAGTTAATCTTTGTTGTTAACATTTTGCTTTGATGATTTATCGATAGTGGTTAATCGCTGAGAAGCTTCATTTTGGCAACACAACGTTTCGCCAAATATTATCTTAACTCCTTAGCATATAACAACATTTGATGTACGCGTCGTGGTAAATGAAATAGGAAACTTGAAGTCTTCCAAAAATAATTAAATTGAAAATGTCAGTTGATAAGAAAACGGTAAAATTATTTTAATAGAATTAATATTGCGTTCAGTTATATGAAATATCACAAATCAGTGGGAACTTTTGATTTTAGGAATTAATTCGGACAATGAGTTATTAAACTCGAAGTCACAAAAGAAATCGTAGGTTAAAGGGTTAATAACTGGGAGAAATATCATAAATTCAAGGTGTAAAAATCACCATCGGTTCTGCGAATTCTTTCTAAATCATTTATATACTTTCTGTCATGTCGTTCAATATTTTCCAACGTCGCGACCTAAATTACATGTTAATTGTTAAAGGGGATAAAAATGGTAATAAAAGGTCGTTTTGAAAAACAAAAAATTGTAAACATATCTCTAATAAGTGGAGATAACAATACATATAGACAAAGTCCATTCTACCCTTTCGTTACAAAGCAATTGTCGAAAATTTCTTGGGCATGACACGAGCGTGTAAAAGCATTCTACGGAAAGTACAACTTTGAGGCCTGTTAATTAACTATTACAGATTATTTTTTCAAATAATTTTTACATTTTCTGTTTCTATGGACATTCTACTATTGATTTCCAATAAAATTTTATTCATCTGGACCATTACGAAAATTGACTTTTGTCCAACTAGAATAGCGAAATTACACACTGTGCGTTGTTACAATATTTTGGTGCTTTAATTATAAGATGATCTCGATTTTTCTTATCGAATAGGAAGGAATACGATAATATTTCAGTTTTTAAACATGCAAATATTTTGATGCTCATATAGTTCTGTAGCGGCCGAAATGGGTGGCAATCAGATGGTACCCCGAGTCGAAAATGTCAGCCCAAAATCCTCCTAAATTACCAAATAACTTAGAATATTTAGGCTGAATATAGAAAAATATATTACATATAAAATAATGCAAATTTTAATTCCACAATCGCCCTAAACTAGTTCATTTTTGCCGGTTTTGCCTAGTTTAGGATCAATTTAGGCTTCATACAGCCAAAAACAATCCTCAGCATTCTATAATGAGGAGTTTTAGAATTGGATTGGAATTGGAGTGGAATGATCTAGGTCCAAAAAATTCTCAATATCCTAAAAATTAATTTGGTTTTAGGAGATTTAGAATTTATATGGAATAAAATGATAATTTAATTCCTACTTGCTCCTGAAAGCCCTATTTTTCGAATATAAGTCGACAGACTTGGAATTTCTGAATTATTTTTAGGGGATGACGGATTAAATTGGAATAAAAATTTTACCTGATCAGTCCATATAACTCCTAAAAATCATATTTACAGGACTTTGAGGCGCGTAGACACACTACTTGAGGATTTTGAGGTTCAAAATGGTATACATAATTAAGCGGCAAATGAGAAATCAAAAGAATTTAGGATTTAAAGTTTCTTTTTAGGCTGGACTTTTCGACTCGGCATGATATTGAGGGAATGCGATGATGTAGCAAGATATCCTCTTTCAGTTCCCTTAGTTTCTCTAGGTTCTGTCTCGAAGCATGCGGTTTCGTATCACCATGATTAAAATTGGACGTTTCTCCGAGATGGCTGCATTTACATTTTTTTACTGTTGACGGTTCTTGCCGAAATGAATCATTTGATGAATAGACAATATGGTCCGTGGAAGGAATTTCATTTTTGTCCACTTTAATCAACATTAACATTAGAACTACCAAACCAGTCAAAATGACTGGTACTCAATTTTTTCAAAAAATTCTCCAAGTTTACATAAAAGTCATAGAATAAATATTCTACGTCTATATCAATAAACATAAATCACCCAATCGATCAAATTTTCCGCCACTTGATTCCCCCTTTTTCAAAGTATTTATTTAATTTATTAAAATATGATAGATTTGAGGCCGGTAGTTCTAGTGTTAACGAGCTTTAACGTGTATTATTTTTTTTTAAATGTTAGAATGTCGATAATTTGTCTTGATAATTTCAAATTCTTA
Organism: Cerceris rybyensis; assembly: GCA_910591515.1. NCBI lineage: Eukaryota > Metazoa > Arthropoda > Insecta > Hymenoptera > Crabronidae > Cerceris > Cerceris rybyensis. The sequence continues at coordinate 12,251,874 of OU342793.1, forward strand.
GCAAGTTCTCTTGAAGTGTATGTATCATTTTACGCGAAGTTATGCACAGTGATATTGTCTACGAGAAAACGTCTAAATACAAATTATTTTTTAAAGATTCGAAGTGTCTGAGTACAAATTTAACACGCATGGTGTTGTGGCAGTTTCAAGTACATATTAATACTTGGCGAAACATGTAAAGCATGCCGTCAAACCGCAAATGAATTTCCTCATTTTCAAAATTCTCCTTCATAATGTAAATGCCAACAAGCATCGCTATTCTATTACGTAAATAACAATTAAGTATTACACTTTCTATTCTACACATTTGTATATATAATAAAGAATACTATTTACAGACAATCTTCAAAATGACAAATATTTCAATCGGTCATCAACTTTTGCACCAATAAAGAAAATGCTTCTGGATCGTTGAAGATTGAGTTGAAAATTTCTTGCAAATGGAAATTATTATTTCCTGTTGCTTCAAAAAATTACTTTTCTAGATGTCATATAATTCCACGAATAAAGTTGTTTTGACAGTAGAATTATCGGGAAAGTCAAAATGACTGGTATCTCATTTTTTATAAAATTCTATAAGTTTATAGGGGAGCCATAGAGTAAATATTCTATCTTTTGATTTCTCCATTACTAAAGTACTAATTTAATATATTTAAATATAATAGATTTAATGTCGTTGTTCTAATGTCAAGTAAATACTACTAACGTTTTTATTTTGATTTCAAAATCAAACTTTGTATACGGAATAAATGTCGTATGTCATTGAACATATATACAACTTATGGATGCCCATGCATTCCTGAAGACGCTTTCAAAGCAAATTTTGCAAGATGGCCATGAAATGGCATGTGACCTTCCATAATCAAAAGGTTCTCACACCAGTGAGTGAAGCTAATGAGCACTTTTAACAGATATAACAACTTTTCGTAGTACTTGCCACATTGGCTCTTCCTTATTATTTTATGCCTATTCCGTGAGATTCTTTTTTATTGCTATATCATTTTGTAAATTCACTTTTATTGTTATGAATCTTGATAAAAGCTTACGATGATTGCAGCTTTCGTTTGCCGTGTAATAATGGATGTTTAAAAATATGTAAAATATTTATAGGTATATCTCCAGCATTTTATTGATCGTGAGATGTTAACATAATGGTGGGAATTCCTAACGGAGAGGATTTCCAACTGTGAGTACACATTTTTCAGCTTATAAGATAATTTCAACTTCCCTCTTTGAAGATTAATTATTCAAAAGTAGCTTTTCGATTAGCGATATTACCAGCCAAATGGAATTCAAGTCGTTTGAGTTTTTATAAATTTTCGAATCAATTTTATCTACTTTACGATTCTTAATGAAGGTAGAGATTGTTTATGAATATTTTTAAAATCAAAGATGATTTCTCAGATTTTTCAACGGAGGGATGAGATAAGATTAACCCCTTGCGTTACTTGTTTGGTACTGCCTCCGCATTAATTTAGAATTAAATTGGTAAAATAAAAATTTATAAGTGATTCTTAGTATGTCGAATAATTGATTGCAATAATGCTATTACAGAAATAATTTTCTCGTGTCGCGTCTCAATGATATTACAAGTGTCATTTGTTATTGTACGGCAACGAGTTGAAAGGTCAGGTAACATTGATATGATTTGATTGCTTGACTGTAAAAGAAGTACAGTGAATACTTAAAAAATTATAGTATAATTGGTAATAATTATATTCTGAATGTTTTTTATTGTTTAAAATCTCGAAAATGATCAATATTCTTTTCAATACATCTCACTATTTTCGAAATACTATAAAAAATAATTTATATTTCTTTCAAAGGATGACGTTGCCATTAAAATTGAATTATGTTACAAACAAATGATTTGTTCGTGTTATACACAAATCATTCCAGTTGTATACAAAGTTTCATAATTTTTTAAATTCTCAAGTTCACTAAGTTGCCAATCCAAAATATTTCTACTATTTAACACTAGATTTACGATCGCTAAATGTGGCAAATGTAAATATATTAACACTAGAATTACCAGGCAAGTCAAAATGAAACGTTCCCAATTTTTTGGAATCTTATTAAACACAGATTACCTAATTAATCACCCTTTTCACTTTTTGATTCCTCTTTTCCCAAAATACCTATTTAATTTATTGAAAGCTCATAGTTTTAACGCCGGTAGCTGTAGTGTTAGATCAGTACTTTGAAAAAAGATGGATTAAACAGCAAAAAATACGGTCAGTTAAGTAAATTATATATTTTAAGATACAAGTGAAATAATTGAAAAAAAATTTTGCAAAAGTAGGAACACGTCAATTTGACAGCTGCCGTAGATCTAGTGTTAATTAATATCAAATCGCTGTAACTATTCCTCTTTAACGTTACGCAATAATCATTTCATTTCAAAAACCACTTATTTTACTTACTGTTAGTACATCATCCACACGTTTTATAAAAAAAATACCTAAGTCATGATACAATATCTTATTTTATCACAATCAAAATAATCAACTTTAAATTCATGGGTGAATCACAATTACTACGTTCCAAGAAAGGTAATAAAAATTTCAGTTATCTTAATCAATCGTCATGTCTCATCGATGAAACATCGAGCTTGAGAAGTAAACAAGTTTACGGTGCAGAATCCCACGAAGATGATTTTGTGGAAAGTCGAGAAGAGAGAGCGAATGATGCAGTTGCTATACTTGCTTGCTCCAATTGCGATTTCTCGCTTACGCGTGCTAATTAACCCTAATTGAACGAGCAGAGAGACAAGAAGGAAGAAAAGGAGAGATGAACGACCGCCGATTTCACCGACTGTGGAATTTCATCTCTTCGTTGATCGTCGTGATTTAAGAATGCGACTTTATTCTGTCGTAATATACAATTTTAAGGAAAAAGAGTTCTTGTGATAGTTCTTTCAGACTTTCGTCCTATTTCACCCTTATTTCAGAGCTACGAACATTTTTATACTATATTGCCAGGTAACAGCTTGCCTTAAAAAAAAAAGATATTCCAAATGGTACCATTTGCTCCGAGTGGGAACTTACATTACAAAGTTCCTTTAGTTTTCGAATATTCCAAAAGGTATTCATTACTGTATGCAAATATTTACGTAGTATAAATATACCGCAAATATAATAATATTTAATCCGACATATTTAACACTAACAATAAGTTTACGGAAGCCATCAAATCGACGGATTCCTACCTTTTTAGAAACGCCTTTCAAATTTTTAGAGGCGTGGTGCAGTAGATATTTCATATGTACTTTATAATATACAAATTACTTAACTGAACATCTTCTTTGTCGCCTAATCCCTTTATTTTCAAAGTCCTTATTTAACCCCTTGCCGTACAATAACGAGTGCTACTCGTGATACGATAAATGGAATAGTCAATTTTGAAGTATTCCTAAAACTATAAGATTGATGATATCAGAGAGTCTTGATGAAATAAAATTAATTCTATGCTATTCAATATGACGTTAAGACATTTACTACATCTAAATTAAGGGCTAGATTATTATTTTAGTAATTAATTCAGAGTTATTGCACATTCAGTCACAAAATAAATGTGACGGCAAGGGGTTAATATATTGCGGTGTAACTGATTTCGCGTGCGTAAATCTAGTGTTAAACGTATTACATAAATATTATACTTTGAAAGAAAATGATTAATGAACGACAAAATTGGCTATGATGTGGAAATCAATGTTGAATTGCGGTCCTATCATTACCTTAATGTCTTTACTAATTGTAAGTGTAAAACAACTTATGGTCTAAGGTCTAAACGACATCACATTAAAGTCTTCTGATCACTTTCTCCTCGAAGCTCAGATTCAGGTTACTTGCAAGTTATTAATGTAAACTGCCTGTTAACTCTAAATGCAAGGAGGCAAATATTATTTTACTTCCGTTTGTAATGACCTCATAAGAATATAAATTGAAACTAGAAATAATTTCTGGCAATTAAAACTCCAGTGTAAAGTTTCTAATTAATAAATAACATATTTCTTTGTTAGATGTAACCAACAATCTTTTTATCTAATAGGTTCATTTCATTGTTCAAAATGGACTGCAAAATTTAATATAATTATACGTAATATAAATATTACATTGAGTTATATGAAACATTAGAAATCGAGGAAAACTTTTGATTTCAGGAATTAATTTTGAGTCTTTGCGCTCCCCGTTAGAAAAGAAATCGCAGGTCAAAGATTTAATGAGCTATTAGATATACCTGGTCTATATGGTGCCATTAAATTCTATGGGGCTCATTATCAAAGTTTCACACTCCAAAATTATGATACAGTACTCCTTAACTGAGGTAGTTGTAATTTTACTAATATAAATACATTAATCTGATGAGCTGCTAAAAAATATGAATTCTTTACACGTCACACTTTTAAGTTTTTTCAGTGTCTTTTAGTTTCTGATTGAATTTTAAATAACCGATCTTAATTATGTTGCTTGCAAAATTAATAGATAGAAATTACAATGTACCGCAAGGAAGACTGTTGCAAGTCAATTTATATTACAACATTGGATATTTTTTTTGCGGATTATGATGTAATTACCGTAAAAGAAAAAGATAAGGTGTTACGCGGTACGTGTTCAATATGAAGGTTAAATTCTTCAGTTTCTCAGTGACGTCAATATATTCCATATATTTACAACCTAGTACTCTTTGATCAAATTCTTGCAATTCTATCACCTAATTATCTTTATCACCAAATCCTCTCTCCCTCTTTCTTCATTATTTTCTGCCTCTTTACTCCAACACTATCTTCCTTATTAGTTATCCCCATGAAGAAAGAAAGAAGAAAAAAAAAACTGTAGAATGAAGAAGTGCTGAAAGCACTGCAAAGAGAGCAGCGTGGAACTCTGTTATTTTCAATTTTCTTGTCGTACCGAAAATGCAAGAGAGGACGAAAATCTTTCATGCTACAGCATGTGGCGTTTTAAGCCCTACGAAAAAAAGATCAGTGTTTTATCCTACAGTCCGACAACTCAAAGATGGCCAGAGAGCGATGATTCTCTCATTTTCAATCGCTTATTCCCTTTGTCATTTCGTTTTTAACACTTTAGGGACCGGTAACCTATTAATAGGCTTTTCAGGCTCAACGCTTTTGAACTTTTAACATATTAATCGGTTGCCACGACGATTAATAAATTGTTATTTATTTGCGGTTTACTGTACCGAGGACTCAGTGACGAGAATTTATAATTTTCGTAGAGATATCGGTATCAGAGAAGTATTTGCGACTAAGTGACTGGTCAGAAGTGGGTAGGATGTTAAAAAATACTGGTCGGTAAAGTGTTAAGATCCCTTAACCCAGTCTCCTAAAGTAAACACTCCATATAGACGTAGCATTCTTGTACTTTTATTTGTTTGGATGAATAAATACGACCCGATTATCTCCTTCACGAATGAGAGTCACATTGTTTTACCTAGCCATCTTTGAGTTATCGGACTGTAGATCTGGTCATGAATTGGAAAAGTAGATCTGATCGAACAGACCCTGCTTCCGACACTGTGTATCGAAGGGTCAACATTGACCAATGATCTTATGCACATATATATTGACTTCGTGCCCTTGAAGAGTACTTGTAAATGGAAATGTCAGGGACAACGTTCCTTGCGTATGATAATAGCACTGCTAAGGACAATAACAGGAGATATATTAGTGCCGCTGTTAAATTATGCTATTATACATTCTATTCTTGAAACAAGAGAATGCAGTAATTACTTTCTGCACTGTAAACTAAGTTTCCTTTTAAAATCAATCTATATGGTTTTTTGGAGACCACAGATGATAGGGTTCTGATAACATTTTTTAACCCCTTAGCATACAATAACGCGGTAAATGCGATAGGAAACTTTCAAATTTCGTAAAACCGATAAAATTGAAAATCTGAATGAGACGCGACACGCTAAAATTATCTCTCTAATATTAATATTACGTTGAATTATACGATTTATCAAGAATTACCGAGCAATTTTTATTTTAGCTATTTAATTCTGAATCACTGTGGTTGCAGTCACAAAAGAAGTCGTAGTGCAAATGATTAAAAGGCGATTATTTTACCTGAGAAAATATTTTATAACTATTTTTCATATTGTTATCACTGACATTATTCTTTTCATTTATTATTTCTTACTTTAAATAATTCAAATAATAGGATAGGAACGTTTAGAATACACTTGAAGACAGCACTACAAACTTGTTACTCCCCTTATCATTTATCGTGAATCGAAATGCTCGAAACAACAATTATATCATACAAATTAACCGAACGTTCGTCATTATAGGTACTCATCGCCGTATTTTAAAAAGCATGGCTTTTTGTTTCGTTGCAATTAATAATCACAGTGTTGGAGGATCAGACAAGATAGTCTTTCAAAAGCATGGGAGCTTTCAAGCTAATCTAAAACGTGGAAATTAAACGGGCAGATCCGCACGTCCGATAACCGCAATCGTGCTTATCGCTCTACTTTGCGAAGTAAAGGCTGTTAAAAGGACATTTGTTTCGCGTCGTACACATCGTAGCAATTAAACCAGTGCAGTATTAAGCTTCATTCACAACTTTTAAGTCGATTTCTATATACATTTATGTGTAATTATGCATTGCACGCAACGTACAGTTACTTCTGTTAAATATCTACGAATATGAGGTTGCCTCATAATCAGAGACGCATTTCAAAGAATCCATTGAAATGTGGAAATAGATTCATGCTACGTACAAAATAGTTGACCTACGTAACAAAACGAATGCGATGATTCAATAAAAAAATTATTTACCTGTTGGGTTTAATGAATCGAATGCACCGTGTTAAAACTAATTAAACACTCTTTATTAATACTAGGCAAAACACGTCCGCTCCAACACACATGCTTTACAAGAAGGAGAAATGAACAGAACGATCTTCATCTTTTCATATTTCTCCGATTTCACCCGATTCATTCCGAAATGTACACTCATACAATCATACACTTCGCCAAATATATATGACATATTCTAACATTAACCTTTCGCGGATTTCCACGGCTTTTTTTATCAATCGATCCAACGGTGTAGAACAACCCCTGAAACCTATGATAACTACTTTTTAAACACTCTGTACATATATGCGAATGCGAATTTAGCTATGAAAATTTATCGTCCTTAACACTAGATCTATAAAGATGATCGAAAGAACTTCTGAATTCTTTGCAATTATTCCTGAAATTTTCAACTCTGTTTCTTTTTCTATTTTTTTACATCTATCGTGTATATTATAAGCAATTAAACAGATCAAGTTCTTAATGTCCTTCATTTTTTTTCTTCTTCCGTATTTATTTATGTATATTATTTCCGTGTATTGCTTGATATATATTGGATTACTCGTCGCTAGATACAGTATTAAAAGTTTTTGCACAAAACGTGAAAAGGTTCGAGGAATTCCGAAATGAAACTATTGAATACAGAAGAACTTCGAGGTACATTGTGGTGAATCAATTTAAATGTCCTGCATAGAGTTTCAAGAAAATAGTTTTTTTATTTGATTACCGGTAATTGTTTAATATCTTTTGTTATAGTAGACTCTCAACTAGTACCGTCCATCAGAAATTTCTCTATCATTACACTTCTTACTTTCAAAAAATTCTTTAAGGAACAGTGCAATAAGAAGGCTTGAGTTCAAATTCCACGTTACACTGAAGCCAGAAACTATAAAAAAAGCTATGTGTCTAATTTGTAGATAAAGATCAGAGTAATTTCATAATTGAATGCTGTTCAGCACATTTTCCTTGCGGTCTTACCATTACCTTCACGCTCAAATGGTTAAGGTCATCTTCAAGTAATTGTTACAAGAAAAAAAACAGATCTCTAAAGATAGTAAACATGAATATTTCCCTCGAGAATTTGCAGGCACGAGTAACAGTAGCTATGTAGTATAATTTGTTGGCATTACCATTTCACACTATACTTTCTAAGTCGTAAAACCTCCCATAATTAATACGAGCAGTCCACTTTCATTATTTATGTGCTAATAAACTTTAAAAGAGCACAACGATATTAACAGATTAGAATCGTTAGCAATCTTTTGTGATCAAGTTCATATTCTTTCGTCAAAAATTTCTTCGGGGTTCAAGAAAAACGGCGGGAGAAGACTGTGAGTCCTACAACGATGGACATTTAATTAACACTAGATCTACCGGCGTTAAATCTTTATTATTCTAATATAGTAAATAAGTATTTTGGAAAAAGAGAAATCATAAAGTGGAAAAGATGATCGATTCTGTAACTTGCATTTTATAACATCAACGTAGAATGTCCGTTCTATAACTGTCCTACAAACTTGGAAAATTTTCGTAAAAAATTGTGAACTTGTCATTTTGACTTGCTTGGTAGTTCTAGTGTTAAACTACATGCTCTGGACCAAAAGATTTTTGAAAAAATTCTCCTCAGTGTTATGCAGTTGATATATATGTTTGTCATAATCTCATTGATTTTGAACCCATGTAAATATATTGTTACACGTCGACCGCGCACATAAGATCCTTTTAGACATAGTAACTAAATCGACACTCTTTTACAAAATTATTAACGTTGATTTTAACACCAGATCTGCCAAAGCGGTCCAAATGGTTTGTAACTAAATGTAAAAAATATTTGTGAAATTTCTAGAGCTCTACCATGCTTAATATTTTATATGTGCCTTATAAAACGAAAGAGATTAAATCAATTTAGTTTTTTTCACATTTCATTCTGTTTCTTCCGAAGTATTTATCTACTATCTTTAAATATACTGAATTAAAAGTCGTTAGTTCTAGTGTTAACAAACGCCCGATGCCGAGAACGTCAGACCGTAGAATTTCTTTTCTAATACTCATAACAATTGATATTAAAAATAACCGCATTTATTAAAACTGAATTATGCAACAAACACATTCTAAAATTCTACACATATTCTCGGTTGTACCACCGTAGAAATAGAAACCGAAAATATACGAACTACGGAACGTTCGCCATTTCTGTCACCGTCATTTTACCAATAATTTCTAGCCTTTCAAAGCGGTACAGAGGCTGATTTCAACGGAGAGTTATCATGTGACCGTTTATCCATTAGCGAAGAACGTATGACGGCCACTTTATATTATGTCGCACAATTACGACGTTTATACGTGAATACTTAACCGCACTGCACTGAATGTAGAAACGAGGCCGTTGTTCCCTTCCACAGGAAGCAAATGGCACTTTAAATTGCTGGCTGGACGCACATCATCGTTTCGTCGAGGGATAACTGAACGGTTCTTCGTGTTCACGTATATACGATCTGATTAAAGCAAGAAGATCGCTCGATTCCAGAGTAAAGAAAAAGTACATCTTTAAAATATGCGTATAAATGTAAATCCTGTTTTATTACTCAAGAATAGCACCTGTTGCTTGTCGTATTATCAACTAAAGTGGTTTCATTTAAATGAATTATTGTTTGTAAGAGTGTTTTTATGTATGGTACTTCTTGTCGGTCTTATGTTTTTTACTGTTTAGATAGAACCAATGTCGTTTGTTGGAGATAGAATAAAACGAGAAATTCTACGGTAGTACACCCTACGGTTCGAACATGGTTGCGTAATAAACGTTTGGTTATAGTGCGATTAAGCTGTATTCAAAAGGAAACTGCGAACGAATAATGACATTAATCAACTATATGATTGAGAAATGTGTCGTTGCTGAGATGTCTATAGTGTACGCGTGTAATATTGCTTGATGTAATTATTAATTAGTATTTGTGAATCATTTTTCATGCTTGTCACCAGTTTTCATCCACCAAGTATGGCATGGAAAAATAGTAGGGGGCAGGAAAGTAACGTCGTTCCTATAGATATTTTCCTCGAAAACTAATCGATTTCTTTCGATCTGGCATTGATAATTCGTTAGATCGAAGAAGTAGTCTATAATGAGGATGATTATCTTATTCATTAAAAATGAAAGATTGTTACTTTATTTGGTTGAATTTAATGTAAAAAGACAATATTATTATCCGGTCCTCTAATAATTTTTACTTCGGCGTTTTGGCAGAATTATTTAAAAAATTTCTACCCCTTTGGTGTAATGCAGCGAATTTCTACTTAATACGAGAAATTAATCAACATTTTTTTCGAAAACAAAATACGTTTTCGACGCGTTAGAATAATAAAGTGAGACAACTATGGGAACCATATTGTGATTCACTCGTGAAGACTAGCAAATTCGTACATACATCGCTCATTGTGAAATACAAGAAGAGAACAATAATAGCGTTTATCTTTATCTTTCTTCAAGTTTAACGTACCACATCGTGAAAGATATTTACATCCGCATACGGATTGCATGAAAACAATGTTTAACCCGTTTGTGTAAATTACTCTTAAAACTCTACAAAATCGAAAAATAAATACGAGAGAAATCTTCGACAGAAATGGAAATGCACTTTACCCGTCCATTTCTTATTCAAGGAATTCGAGATCCATCTGTCTCACGATTATTCACACTGTCACAAAATGTGTTATGAATAAAGGTATTAAATAAAATTTAAATAATAATAAATAAATATAATTTTTTTAAAGTCCTACAATATTTAGTCTTATAACGCTACCTTTACCACTTTTATTACAAATATCTATCTTTAGTGAGGGATGCCATATGACACTGTTACATTTAGACGCAAATGATAATAATTTTAATTATTGAAAAGAATAATCATTTTTGGCTTTGAAAAGTCAGTAGAGGGAAGGTGATTGAACTTAAAAAAAAATATTGAGTTGAGATTTTAAAAGGTGACACCCTTCAGAATCTATTGAACCTTTTTTCTGCATTTTGAACAATCTCATAAAATATTCTTAGGTACTTGAAATAACATAGCAGTAAACTTGGAATTAATAAAATATAAGCCAAATAAGTAACATATATTTAACCCTAGATCACTAACCTTCGTCGATTCGACGACACGGATTTAATAAGTATGCCATATTAGTTAACATTATCGTAATTAATAAATACCTATCTTTAATACTAGAAAAAAACATGTTTAAATTTTATTTAAATAATACCCTTTAACCCCTTTTGGAAACACCGTAGTCGAAGAAACGAGGGTTAGTGTTAACCGTCGAAAAATAAGGTTAGTGATCTACGGTTAATGTAAAATATTTTTTTAAGGATAACGATTCTTTCCTTTTTCGCTTGTTCTTTGCTTGTACGCACGATTCGCAATGAATCCTGAATAGTACTCAAATTTCAAATGTTTTTCATCACCTAAAGATTTGAAAAATCTTTTGCGATTCGTGAAGTTCGCAAAGAAATTGTAATAGAAAAAAGAAGAACTTTGTTTTAACACATTAATCGTCAGTTTTTCTGAGAACCGTATCACGTACATACCGAAATACAAAAGGGGGACGTATTTGTTTAAAACTGGTTTCGACTTATTGTCTTTCATGTGTTCTTCGTTACATTAATTTAACGTGTTCTTGCGTGTGATGAACTTCACTAATCTTGCGTAACTAAATTGAATTTCAAATTGAAGTTCGATTTTGGCAAGTTTATTAAAATTAAATAAAAATCTATATTGTAAAATCTAAATACACCAAGCTGTCAAGTATACTTCAAGGTTGAATTCTTTTTTATTTCTTTCTTTTAATGAAATGTTAAAATATTACGTTTTTTTAAGATTAATATAATTATTTTAAAAATGACCCGGAAGAAGCATCATTTAGTGTCAATTCTTTATGCTCTGTCAGATTTAATATCACTGAACAACAGGACAAAAATTAACATAAAGTGTTGGAATCATCTTGAATGCATAATTGTGCTACTATTACCAGTGATCTAGAAGTTAATTATGAACATTTACGTACGATTGCGTTAGGTAGATTATAATTAATTTTTTTGTCACTGTCAGCAAGTAATGTGCTATTGGATGACTGTACTTGTTGTATATCGTAAGGTGTAGTTAAGAGTGTTAATTAATAGTCCTGTCATGACCTAATTTAGTGTTGACGAATCAATATAGGTAGGAAAAAAGAAGGACAGAAAAGAGGGGCATCGTAAGAACAAAATCACAGTCACAAACTTAATTTTGCAATTATTAACTACATTTATCTACTACCATTAATTTATTATATTTTATACTAACGTTTTAAAATGCTACTCATAATTCCCTACTTTCTTAATTTCTACTGAAGTACAACTTTTCCTGTTAAAATCACATTTTCATATAGAGAAAACATTAAAATTAAAAATAGTTCTGCTTTAATTTTTGAGCGCTAATACTAAAGTACTAAATATTTTAACAAAGGGTATAGCAGGATAAGGTGGTCAAAAGTGCCCTTGAACCGATTTCAATGGGGGTAGTCTCATTCGATAGATAATGCTCGGCGATCATTGTGTACCAAATTTTAACCCTTTATCTTGATCGGAAGGGTAGTTATGGGGAAAATTAAAAAAACATGTTTTTGGCCCTTTTCCCCCATTTATTGAGGTGTAAAAAATCCGAAAAAATTCTGGCATATTCTACACGGTACCGGACATGTTGGAGAATTTTTTCAGATTTTTCCGTCGAAGTACCTAAGCGTGAAAAATGGGCAAAGTCAAAAAAAACGGAAAAAAGCAGATTTCGTATCGAAATCTTCGAGGTACAACTTTTTGTTTTATATAGTAACAATCTAACACCTACGATTGTTATCCCCAATTTTTTTCAGATTTTTAAACCACCTGCGTCATTATGAAAAAAATCGAAAACCGATTTTCGGGACGTATTTTGATCTAAAACGCAAGAAGTAATTGTTATTTTTCCATTATTTTCATAGAGTATGTTCATTTTGTGGTTTTTAATGTTTTACCATTACAGATAATTTCATAACAATAAACGGAATTGAGATAACTCACTTATCTGTAAACTATGTGTTACATTATGTACCATAATTTTGAACGTTCTTTCAACAGCAGCAGTGGCCGCGCGTCTAGAGTGTCTGCTCTGGAACCGCTATGAACTTTTTGTCGCGGGTTCGCGTCCCGGAAGGTATATTTTTTTTTCTTTTTTTTTTAATCTGTAAATGCATAAAAATAATCAATAATCATTTTTAACAGCTATTGCGATAATCCTAAATGCATAAAAAATGTATATCGTATCGAAAATAGTTTTAGAGCATATCTGTTGTTTTGCCGGCACTCTCTAGCAATATGTTATCCCATGGTTACGGATATTTTTAAACATTTAAATTACGGAAATGTTAACTTATTATGGTGTATAAAAATGTATATTCGGCACTAAAGGAACGGAGTTTATACCTTGACAAATTCCTGCCGAAGTCATGTTGAATGAAAACAAAAGTTCCTTTCTTTTGGTAGATTATTATTTTTCGCCATAAGTACTAGTTTGTTATTTGTTCCGAAATCATATAGAATAAATAATACGTTTGAGGGCCATAACTGTACAATAGATACATTCGTTAAAATTGCTTTATTGTTATATACGAATTTACTTCTTAAGCTTTTAGATATCTTACTGATGAGAATTTGTATCGCTTTCAAAATACCTTTAAGAAATAGAGGCATATAATTTAGTTTGCAGGATTTTATTATTTTATTGCGCCTGCTCCAATATCACACAAACCCTTCCTGTCCGTAAGCCTTCACCAATGACCTGGTGGCATTGAAGGTTTGGCGCAGATACTAAGCTAATCCCCTACAGGTATTTATGTTATATTGGTCAATTCACTGTTAAATGGTTTCTGTCTCTACCTAGTCACATGGAACTGTACATACTTAAAAAAGTACAAATATTCATAAATGGTAACATACCCAGCATTAAATCGGTTTGACACATTCGAGACAATAGCGGAGACCCAACCATAAACTGTCTTCCCTTCGCTCATTTCAGAATTAACAAATTAAAAATGGCAATATAATACAAACCAATAGAAATTAATATTTTCCAAGTTTCGAGCATATCCCCTCCATGTCAACGATTCTTCTTTGAATATAAGGGAAAGAAACATGCAAGTAAAGTAATCATTACGTGCATATACTCTGTTAGTGCAAGTGTTGTGATCTTTGGTGCCAAATATACATTTTTATATACCATAATAAGTTAACATTTCCGTAATTTAAATGTTTAAAAATATCCGTAACCATGGGATAACATATTGCTAGAGAGAGCCGGCAAAACAACAGATATGCTCTAAAACTATTTTCGATACGATATACATTTTTTATGCATTTAGGATTATCGGAATAGCTGTTAAAAATGATTATTGATTATTTTTATGCATTTACAGATTAAAAAAAAAAGAAAAAAAAATATACCTTCCGGGACGCGAACCCGCGACAAAAAGTTCATAGCGGTTCCAGAGCAGACACTCTAGACGCGCGGCCACTGCTGCTGTTGAAAGAACGTTCAAAATTATGGTACATAATGTAACACATAGTTTACAGATAAGTGAGTTATCTCAATTCCGTTTATTGTTATGAAATTATCTGTAATGGTAAAACATTAAAAACCACAAAATGAACATACTCTATGAAAATAATGGAAAAATAACAATTACTTCTTGCGTTTTAGATCAAAATACGTCCCGAAAATCGGTTTTCGATTTTTTTCATAATGACGCAGGTGGTTTAAAAATCTGAAAAAAATTGGGGATAACAATCGTAGGTGTTAGATTGTTACTATATAAAACAAAAAGTTGTACCTCGAAGATTTCGATACGAAATCTTCTTTTTTCCGTTTTTTTTGACTTTGCCCATTTTTCACGCTTAGGTACTTCGACGGAAAAATCTGAAAAAATTCTCCAACATGTCCGGTACCGTGTAGAATATGCCAGAATTTTTTCGGATTTTTTACACCTCAATAAATGGGGGAAAAGGGCCAAAAACATGTTTTTTTAATTTTCCCCATAACTACCCTTCCGATCAAGATAAAGGGTTAAAATTTGGTACACAATGATCGCCGAGCATTATCTATCGAATGAGACTACCCCCATTGAAATCGGTTCAAGGGCACTTTTGACCACCTTATCCTGCTATACCCTTTGATAATATTAGCATTTTAAGATCATACAAAATTTCATTGAACTCAACAGCACCAGATGTCAGTGAATCGAGTGGCATTCAACGTGTTAATATATTATATACAGTCAGAGCTGGGCATTATTTCAGATACAATATTTTAAAACTTATTTGAAATATTACTTGAAATAAAAAGTTATTTCACAAAAATATTTCACTATTTGAAATAAATTATGTTATATTTCGTCCAACAAAATAATTTTATGAAATGATTATCTATTCTTTTATTTCGTGAAATACATTAGTTCAAATAATAAAATAACAAATTATTTTCTTATTTGAGATAAGTATTTCAAATGTCAAATAACATGTTTGATGCCCTAAGAATGAAATCTCTTTGCGATGAACTGTTTGAAAAAAGGGTTTTATTGAAAGCAAATTGTGTATATTAAATCTTTATTGCTACCCATCAATAACTTATTTTCCGAACTAAAAATAAATAAGGCGAAATTTCAACTTACAATTAGTATCATACATTTCTCTTAATTATTTCAAATATGTTTATTTCAAATGACTACGCCGAAATAAATTATAATAAAGTTATTATTTGAAATAAATGTACTCAAATAAATTCCTCCCAAATAGTTATTTCATAGAGATTATTTGAGATAACGTTATTTTCAATAATTAACTTATTATCTTTATTTGAAATAAAATTTGCCCAGCTCTGTATACAGTAAATACTTGTCAATCAAGATTACCTGAGCGGCAATAATGAGATGACGAAATGGCAATTCATTGAAATCGATACCCATTCTAATTTTAATAGTGGTCAAAAATGGATGAATAGTTCAAGAATGAAATGAATGCCGAAGAGTAGAAGTAACCTGCCGTCACAGCAAGCAGCCTGCCAATAAAACGTTTACTTTTTCATGATAACAAGTTCGTACGAAAGTAAAAGGATTACACGAGGATGCCCAGGAATATTTATAGGCCGAATAAGGAAGAGATCGGTTTAAGCGAGATATTCACGCGATGGGACACAAGTGCAACTTTAATAGCTCGCCTGCAGCGAGTTGACCGAGTTTGTCAGGGATGCCAGGCTGATAGTTAGGTCGCACAACCGTTACAGTGAACAGAAAAGAGCAGGGACTGAAGAATACGCGTACCGGTCCATCATCGTGTAATGTCTCTCCCTTGCCTCTTGAACGGAGTGGAATTCGATTTGATTTTTCCGCAGCTTGAAAATCGTATTTTGTACGGAAAAATTGCTTTCATGCACGATACGTCGCACAGTGGTCGATTTTATCGAAATCCTGGTGAAAATCTCGAAACGTTCTTCGATTTAGTCGAAAATGGACACATTACAATTATTATAGTCGTGGATTACGAATCTGAAGGCAAAATTTGTGAAAACAATGCGTCGAATTTAATACAACAAGTAAAACACAACATCTCGGTTTGAAGCTATAGATTACGCTACCTCACGAATGACGTCCGCGACAAACAAATGCCAGTAATGATGTGGCAAAAAATAGCAATAAATCTCAATTTGTCCTCAATTTATTTAAAATAAAATGACTGCGTTAAAACAAAATTGCAATTTATCATGAAGTTTTAACATTCTTGGTTGCTACATTGGATGTATCATGATATTAGTATATTATAGAGACTTTGCCATCAATTTTTTGTTACATTTTTTAATATTTCGAACAAAGAATGTTGAAGAGACCTAAATTGCATTGTTGTAGATGGAACTAGCGCAATTTATTCGTAATCTCAAAGATGCTTTGATTTATGACCGCCAGCGTAGAAGGTATATATCTGTGTCTACCAATTGTTTATTTTAAATAAATGATTGCAATATTGTATCACCTCTCTTATAAACTTGAAGAGTTTTTGAAAAAAATTGTGCACCGGTTATTTTAATTGGCTTGATAGTTCTAGTATTAAAGTGCCAAATTTGAGATCGCATGTATTAAGAGTATTGTGCAATAAAAATCATTTTTAGTAAGAACGTGTGCTTTGATGTGTTCTAAACCGAATGCAGTTACGAGATTTTAAAAACCGCGAAAAGAATTGTTGCAGTTTTAGCCAGAATTTCGGCGAGGTCGACCATTGTGCGATGTACGACTCTCAGAATTTTTGTTCGCACCGAGCAGTGTGAGCAATATTTTGAAAAATCAACCGTGTTACATTTAAGGTAAATTTGACTTTATTACATTTTGCACAGCGACCACGCAATATCGCGGGATTGCCAATTTATCGTTTGACCGCCGCGGCTTGCCCCCGTGTTATTGCGGAATCCTTTTTTTTTTCCTCTACGTGTGCAGGTTTTACGCATTGGTACATGTGTACTTAATATATTTTCTACACCTCGCATGTCCATATTTGATAACCCTAACAGACTTTTGCTCGACATGAAAACTAAAGGGTTGCAAAGTTGTCTGGGAATTAGTCTGAAAAAAACAAGTACGCACGGCGTCTATTTAAAGTTTGTTGTTTCATAATTAGAAAAAATGTACGAATTGTTTAACGAGTCGTTTAACGAGTTGACACATAAGTATGTACTTGATATATTTTCTAAACCTCGCATGTTCATATTTGATAACCCTAAGAGACTTTTGCGCGACATGAAAACTAAACGGTTGCAAAGTTGTCTGGGAATTAGTCTGAAAAAAAAAACAAGTACGCACGGAGGCTATTTAAAGTTTGTTGTTTCATAATTAGAAAAAATGTACGAATTGTTTAACGAGTCGTTTAACGAGTTGACACATAAGTATGTACTTGATATATTTTCTATACCTCGCATGTCCATATTTGATAACCCAAAGAGACTTTCGTGTGACATGAAAAGTACGAGGTTACAAAATTATTGAGCCTGAAAAAAAAACAAATGCACACGACGTCTACTTAAAGTTTGTTGTTTTACAATTAGAAAACAAAAGTGTGAATGTAAATGGTATCATGTTTAACGAGTTGAACTATAAGTATGTAGTTGTTATATTTTTTAAATCTGGCACACTCGCATTTGATAACTCAAAGAGACTTTTGGGTGACATGAAAAATACGGGGTTACAAAATAATTGAATGTAGGAAAAGAACAAATGCGTGCAGCGTTCATTTAAAGTTTGTTGTTTTACAATTAGAAAAAGAGAGCGAACGTATGTACATAGCATCATGTTTATCCACTGTCTGGTATTCTTACATTTTGGGCAATGGTTTAGAATCTTCCACGTATGACTTATATATTAAATATTACTATCCTTTGTTTCATTATAATTGCATACTTTTAAAACTACTTAAGGTTATTGGCCTAGAACCGTATTAGTCGTTAACGGTATGTATTTTTTTTAATGGAAAAAAAAGATTTCGAGTTTGAAAATTATTTTTTTTAATTTTTACACAAAACTGAATAATATTTCATTAAATTTGTCACGCTATTAATAATTAAAAATTAAAAATTAAATGCTACTTGATGATCGTATTATGTGTCATATAATAAATTTGGCAACAACGCATGGAAATGTATATGCATATATATTATATTCATCCATAATTAGTGTATTGTAAACAAATACTTTTATTTTTATTTCCTTGTCAAATTTTATTATAACCATAGAATGAAAAATAAGTATTATTATAAACGCAATTATATGTTATCACGCTCAGTAGTAGATAAACTATATGTAGTTAATTTTTGAATTTCCCGATTTTTATGCAGCGTTGCCAAATTTCTTTGCAGTCAAACATAGCTAATAGTTGTCTCACTAGTTTTTCATTATTTTGAATAAATATTGGTCTAAAATTACGCGTGAATGTATATGTTTTATAATTTTTATAGTAATTAAAACGGTTAAAGTTTTGAATAATAAGTTTTTTGAACATTTTTGAATAGCCAATTATGTGAAATTTCAATAAATAGGACATTTCCGGCAAGTTCTCCCGTTTACCATGTGTTAAAAGTCGCATTTTTAATATTTAATTATTCAAAAACTATACGACCAATATTTTTCAAAAAAATCAGTAAAACGTATGAGCTGTCTATAAATAACATATCAAAATTCTAGAACTTTATCTATACATTGCTCTAAAGGGCGAATAACCTTAATAGTTAAATATGTTAAATGCTGTGCTTCACTGGAGTTGAATACCTACTTCGTGTATCTATGAATTAATCCACAGTGAAAGCTACGTTGATACAAAACAATCGCTCTTTCTGTTTTATTTAATAATAAAACATTTCTGTGTTGTTGGATTTTTAGTTGTCGAAGCGTATAGAGAGTGTATTTTTTCTACTTTCCTCGAACTTCTTATCTTTCATATATAAGATAAATGAATGCCAGTACTCTGGATTAACAATGAAATTCCTTTATATAAACGTAATTAAAAAAATAAAATATCATTTCCTTATAATGTGTATTTTAACGCAACTGCAAATAGCACGAATAAAAATCTTGACTTATGTTTCGTAAGTGAATTTAAAATACGGTTATCAACTATGACATGTTTTTTACGCCTCAAATCTTTTGATACGCTTAATTTATTCGTACATGTGCCTGATATAATTATCAATTATATGCTCGACAATCAGAAGTCGCGTTTTTATAACGGTGTATTGAAATTTACAATTCAATACAGTGACAATTTTCCTCACTTCAAGATTGACGTAATGTTCGTTTATATATTTACGCTTTACTAATTTCTCCTGTCTTTGTAAAGCACAGAAAAAGTGTAAATTAATCTCGTTAAATCACGCTGATTACTTATGATTACAATATCAAATATTATTTACAATAAAATATTTATTATATAATACGTATCTTTAGCTGGTACTCTGAGTATTATCCTCTTAAGTATCAATACGGTATTAATTCCACAGTATCAGCTAAGCGTTAATATCGTTAATTAGGTTTAATTCCATTCTATCTAAATTGCAGCAACAACTAAGTTGAATAAACTGTGTTCATAATATATAAAGTGAATATAATATAAAAAGTTTGCAACATTCTGAAATAAGAAGTATATCCGTAATTTTTTTCCCAACACTTTACTATGATTAAAAGTATGGCTTCCCTCTTTGTCTGTAATTATGTCCCGTGTTTCCATTAGACGTAAATGAATCTCGTTAAAAATATTTAAATGTACGTCAAAAAACAACCGACAACTATGAAATCCCAGTGAATTATACAAATCAAAATTCAATCCTACGTATTTAGAGTTGCATTTTTCGAAGAGTATTTTAAAAATGTATGATAAATCTCTTAAGCCCTTGCCTTACAATGACGTGTGGCACACGTGACGCGGTAAATGTTATAGAAAATTTTTAAGTTTTCCAAAAACTGTTAAATTGAAAATATCAGTAGGTTAGGAGGCGGTGAAATTAGTTCTATGCTATTAATATTGCGTTAACTTATACCGGTATATTGGAAATCAGTAATGGATTATTATTTCAATAATTAATTCTGAATTATTGCGCGTTCGATCACAAAAGAAATCGTAAGGCAAGGGGTTAAAAAATTACTTTTTAAAATCATATCTCTCTTAACTAATTAAATATTTGTACCATTGTAATATCTAAAATTGAACTGTCATTTTTAATTTCCAATAGAACTTTTGAGTTGAAATCAATGCAAAAATGAAACATTTACAAATTTGCACTCAGAATCACTTTTATCATGAGCTGCCAATTACTCCAAAACTATTTAAAATTGTTCTAGTACACATCTGTGGAAAATTGAAAATTTTACTTTGCCATTAAAAAAGAAGCGTATACATTTTTACATTGTTTTACAATGTAAAAAATATAAAGATACACTGGATTTACCTGACGACATAGTTATCAGCTTTCATTACTATGTCGCTGTTGTGGCACGTAATGCAAATAGTTAATTGTGAAATAAAATTAATTTTATACGAAATAAATCTAAAACATAATTCATGTTATTAACCGTTAATAAACTACTGCCAACGTAATTAAAGATAAATAAACTTTTCAGACGTTTCCTTTGAGTGACTTTAATCCCGCATATGGGAAGTTTCAATCAAAAATTCAAGTTGTTTCTACTCAAGTTTAGATACATATCTACCTTCCTCGTGATTTCGTAAAAAGTTGTCGATCCGGTTGCTTAATCATATATAGACGATAAATGCGGATCTATACAGAATCTATAGAGACTCCATCGAGGTCACGATCACGTTAACGGTAGTTTTCTTGGGACAAATACTTATAACCATGGAACTATCGAAATTGTTAAGGTTAAGGATTTCTACGTGAATCGAGAAAAAGGGCTTCGACACTATAAGAATATTGATAACTTCCATATAGTAAACTGTCTTTTCAGTTATAAATTAATTCGAAAGCTGGTCGTGTGCAAATTTGTCATTTCAAATTTTCAATTTTCTAAAATAATATTATTAGTTCTTTATCTTCAGTTTCAATAATTTTCCGTGCACTCAAATCTTCAAGCAGAAATAATGAGGGGATTAATTTGAATACGAATAATGGGTTGTATTTGCTGTTTATATAGACATACGCATTAACTATTTTATAAAGATCCATTGTACTTCAATAATATCAGTGAGGAATGTTACTGCTAATTATTTCTTTGTAGGCTTGAACAATTGGAATTCATAATAAATATTTATAATAAAATAAAATCTCTCAACGAATCTCTTATGCGTAATGAATTCGATTCATAGCTCACGGTAATGAATTCTGATGTATCGAGTTTATGGTATATTAAATATATTTTAATAGCATCATGGTAGCCTTCGGCAAATGATTCTGAAGAGAATCATGAAAAGAATATTTGAATAATGTCGTTAAATGCCAATTATGGAGTTTCAAGTTAGTATCTGTTATGTTGTCGCCTTTAATAAACGCTTATCGCGTCGTTTCACGAAAGGTGTATGCGACGACACGAAACATGTTACTAATTTAGATACAATGGTTAGTGAATTTGACATTTAATAGATAATTAAGTTCATCGTAAATTCACAGAAGTAAGAACATAGTTTTCAATATTTTTCTTTAACTCTGGATTTACAGCAGCCGTCAAATTGACGGGTTCCTACTTTTTAAAAATACTTTTCAAATGCATAGAGAAGCAGTACAGTTGATATTTCATGTGTATCTTATAATACACAAATTACTTAATTAATTGCATTTTTTGCCGCTTAATTCATCTCTTTTCGAAGCACTCATTTAATATATTTAAATATAGGAGATTTAGCAGGCGTAATTCTAGCATTAAAATAAAAAGTTTTACTTGGCAGTTGACATTTAACCCATTAAGGCCCAAAGTTGCGTTAACGCAACATGATGGAAGTTCTTAAAAAAAAATATGTATACTTATAGATTTCCTTACATGAAAAAATGTATTGTGATAATAGAACCTCCATAAATGATTTTCGTATTATATTTATTTCGAATATATTCTGACATTTTTATATCTACTTTTATGTAATCTTATAACTAGACTTCGGATTTTTATGCATTTATGGCATAATGAGTATGGCGAAAATATACAAAACGAACATAATATAAAAATATATTTAAAATACCCAAAGAATGGTATTCGTTGTAACTTTTATCGAGTGCAACAAATCGCTAAATAGGTTCTCCTGTCTCAGTTGCATTTGTTAAACTTGAAATTTGCATAAACATCCGGAGTCTACTTATAACAAATAAATAGTCGCATTTAAAATATTTCTGTTATTCCAATGCTTGGTCCTTAATGGGTTAAGGCTTGATATGAAACCAATGCACAAAAAATTAAAACCTTAAATATATTTATTTCAATTCACGATAAATGGAAAATACTATCGAAATTTTACATCAAGTTTGTAATAATTCTTGTCTTTGGCATATGATTTTTATTAAACCTTAAATATATTTATTTCAATTCACGATAAATAGAAAGTACTACCGACAAATTTAATATTAAGCTGATAACAATCCTTGTCTTTTACATGTGACTTTAATATTCTGTTCTAAAATCAATGTAACAAAGCCCCAAAATCTCATGAAAATTGATATAGAAACGTCAACATTTTTGCACTCTCCAAAAATAGCTTGTTTCAAAACATTTCTCTAACTTAATAGAAACAAGGTCATTATATTCGAACCGTTAATTGACTCCAATATACGCCGGACGTTTATGCGGTTCATTATGAATATGTTGGCTCCTCTGCAGAATAATGAGCTCAATTTAATAAATCGGAAAAGAATAGAATCACATTTTTTAAATCATTCTCTTAAATCATTTAAGAGAAAAAAATGTAATCCTCATAATGCAGATTACCTTGAAAATTCAAAGTCTATTTAAAAACGTAAGTTCTAACCAGGTAGTAGTGACAATAAAAGCCAAAATTGCAAAAGCAAATGAAATACAGATGAAAAATACTACACGTGCACTGTAGATACTAAAATTATATGTCAGAGTTTCAATATACATGGTAATGACCAATGAAGTGAAGTGACGAAATTATTTTATGGACATCTGAATCAATAAAGTTTATATGTAATATGTCATGTTTTACTAGAAAGCTGAGTAAAATCGGAGCACACGATAAGAAAGTATCAAGAAATTATTGATTTCTGGGGTTATTAATTTACAACTCTGCCTCTTTTTCATTAGAATTTTTATCTTAAACCGTACGCAAATAGAAAAAATAAAGATAAACAGATTGAGTAAACAAGTTGTTATTTTAAGTTGTAAACAATCTCACAGCTTAATTTCCAGGCAGTGAAATGTAATTGACAAAAATAGAAAAATATGTACAAAGTATTCTATAATTTAAAGGATCAATAAGGCTGTCAGTAATTACGATAAAGACCATTCACCGTACAAATGGCCGAGCTACAATAATCAGAATTTTAAATAATCTACCAGCAAATGTAAAAGAACAATCTAATTTACTTTTATAACTTCATTATTAATTTCTCAATGTCACGCCAATTAAATTCGATGCACCGATATAAATGATCGAAACCCTGTTTTCTCCAAGTTCAAACGTCAATAAGAGTTTAACCAGTTTTGCAACCCTTCTCATTCTTTTCAGAGTATTTTGTATGAAACCTCGATGCGTGTTTTACTTACGAAAAATGCGGAACGACCTGTCGCCGAAGACAAATGATCGTCAAAGACCTTTCGTGGAAGATCCATTCAACCTCTTCCAAAAAACACCGCCACCGAGGTCTCTCATTTCGCGATGTTTGGCGAGAATCTCGTGGTAAAGGCGAAACCAAGAAATCAACAAGTCGTCCTCACTCCAAGGAAGAATCGAGTCATCCCGATCGAATCGTCTTCTCCTTTCTCTTCTGTTACTCCGATGAAGCGATTATTATTTCCCGCAAATATTCCGGCACGAAGAATTTCGACTTGCAATTGCGAAATTCCTTCACCGGGATGACCCAATGGATCGAGGAAGGTAAGAAGCAGCTGTCTCGAACCGGATGCTACTACCCAGACAAACTTTCTTCTCTTTCAATTATCTGGGCCAAGTGTCCCAAATCGGTCTCGGGACCATTTTACAAATTCCTCCCTGATCTCATTTCACACGGGTTTTCTTACTACCCTTTTTCCCGTCCAAGTTTATCGTAGACCTTCGAACAAAATAACCGGTTCGTATCTTCGATGCAACGAGCAATTCTGAGGGACACTTCACGAATGTTGAACGGTGGAGATTAATATTTTTTGCTCCCGTCGATCGTTGTACCAAATTACTACAACCTCCAAGGACTTTTTTTTATACACGAATAATTTTCTTCCGTAGCAAGATACTTCTTTTCCTTTCGATCAGATTTATCAAGGGATTATTTCCTAAAATGTTTCCCCTAATAAACGAAACCCTTGAAGATCTTCTTGAAAGCTGTGAAATTAAAGGAAACTTAAAAGATCCGTTCCACCTGTTGCATCAGGCTCCAATTGGAGATTCGTCGATGGAACTTGGCACACACGCGCGTAAAGAATCGAACGACGGTCGATGATCGCGCGGGTCACTTCGCGATCGGTTCGTTGGCCATAGGAGTCTGAGTGTATACTCGATGTTAACGTGCATAAAGCTGATCGGTATTACATATTACACGACATCGAATCTATGCATAAACACTCGTTAGACGAAGGCCGTCTCGCGACTAACTGCCGACAGACGCCGGACGAAGACTTTGAGTATGGGCAGCTGGATGGTCGACGAGAGAAGAGAGGGAAAACTACAGAGGAGGGAACGAGTGGTCGACTTACGTGGCCCTAACTCGGGGAGGGAGACGCTCACAGGACCCACGGGCATTCGAAACAGATGAGAAGAGACTGAAGGCATTATACAGGACGATCCATGTTACGGTTTTATATGCGATTATACTTTACATGCTATCTCGGTTGCGTAATTGATCTTGTTAGCAAGACATTATTGCCGGCTCGTAATACAAGTTGTTCAAATACTGAAAATTAATGAGGGATTGGGGATGATGCAGGAAATGATTATTAAAGATTTTGTAAAGATAGGATAAAGTTGATTAATGGCTAAGGTGACCAGATTTTTAGATGGGCAAAGCGGGACAACTCTGAAGGAGGGGGGGTATCAACAAAAATTTTCATACAGAATAAAAATAATATCGTAATATTTTTTTATTTTTAACAGAAATATATAAGTGAATTACTTACCTTAATTTTCTATGGTAAGTAGCAGATTTGTAATATTTATTTGTTTAATTAGCTTGCTAGCACGCAGTACGAACACGAAGTGTATCATCTGATTGTGAGAGACAAATACAATGTAACTGGGTAGCAAAAGCAATATGTTAGTCGTCGTAGCCGGTAGGATTCTTAGAACGCAAAACAAATTGAAGGATTCTTAGAATACAAAACAATGATTTTCATAAATATAAAATTTAACTTAATTCTAAAAGTCGGGACTTTTGAAAAATGTCGCCGGACGTGGGACAAATTGTGAAAAATCAGGACTGTCCCGCCAAAAGCGGGACGTCTTGTCACCTTATTAATGGCATGTATATAGTTATTTGTTGATTAAAAAATTAGTTGGGCAAAGTTCGTTGATTGGAAGTTTGATAATTGGCTTAACTGGACAATGAGACGTTAATAATTAAGGATCTTTTGTATTACTGATTTAGTTGTTAATTTGAATTTAATGACATTGCCAGTGATTTATTTATCATATAAATGAATGTTAGTGAAAGTTTCACCTATACGAAATTATGTTTTAATGTTTACAGGTCGGTGTTATAAAGAAAAGATACAATTTAGTAATGTATAATTAATTTGAAAATTTTTGATGTATCTATTAATCTCGTATAGACTTTTTACATATAGAAAGAAAATAAATAACGTTCTTCTTATTTGGTTTAAATAAGATTTACACTGATCGTTAAATATGCATTTTTTAGTGCTAAATACGAATGTGAAAGTTTCAATTCATCACTGCCCATCTTTGAAAAAATGAAAATTGAAAATATGCGGTTTTTTAACTTTTACCATTTTTTGTATATTACGCGTAATAACTATTTAAATCTTTTTGCAGAAAATGATTGTTTGCACCATTTCGAATTTTATGTTGTATATGATATCGAAGTTATAAATATTTAAAGGTCTTTAAACAATGGTAAATAACAAAGAGACATTGGACAAAATAGCCATTATTATGGACATTTTCAGGCATGTCTGAAAAACTAAATAATCAAGAAAGGACATTACTGTAGAAGACTAAATTTTTATTACGACAATCATAAAAGTTTATATTCTCATGGAAATCAATTAGTGAACTTTATGTTTATGCATTTACGAAAAATTTCAATTTTTTAAATGAAAAAGTAAATTTGTGTTTCCGTTTATTTTTATAATTTCCTCAAAAAAAAATCTGATCTACAACTCCCAGCTGTTAGATTTTCCACTAACCAATTAATTGTGAAGATAGATTGTAAAATGTCTATAAAAATTGTTGCATTCTTATTTTCGCTTTGAGTATTGCTACAATGGATATATATATATACATTAAAATAATCGTTTTCCGTAAAAAAGTTAAACAGCTTTGATAATTAAAATACAAAACATTTATAGATACAAAAAAATTGACTTTCTCAAAAATAGTGGATGATGGAAAAAAATAAATTTCATACTTGTCTTTACGCGCAGAACGTTTAGAAAGATTACTGTAAATGGTCTTTGTAACAAAAAACATTGGAGTTTATAGACCAATAATTATTTTACACTGTCGACGTTATTGTTTTTACGTGATTAGGCTTCATGTCAAAAAAGGATGTCGCTACACGATAATAAAACAAGAAAATACATTTATATATTTCAAGTTAACTAGTAGGAAAATCATTTTCTCTGTGTATCGACAGTACAATAATTATTCACTCTTTAAACCTGTTTTCCCAGGGTAATATTTAAACTTCTTATTTGTCAGTAAGTGTAACGCATAGGTAACTTGCGAGGATTCCGTCTCATTGTCATTTCTATTCACCACACGGAATTCACAACGTGTAATGCACTATCTGCTCTAGTTATCGTTAATTATGCGTGTCACCGTTTGTTATGTAAGTTATTAAAACGCTAGATGATATGAATCAATTAGCATATATTTAGACACAGGATATAGACAGTCTAACAAAGTACGATGACCTATTGCGCCATTTGAGATAATAAAATCGAAAGTCCATTTACAGTTTAAAATAGAACCAGTCGTTTTTTTCTTCACTTTTTATCAAAGACTTAAAATTTATCTACTGTTTATTGCGCATTCAGAAAATTACTACAAAAATGAATAAAACAGCATGTTACTACGGCATGTTGTACCATAAATATTCATCTGAAGTATTACTGTCATGAACAACGGGGGAAACGTAATTATAATAATCATTTCTTGGCTATTTTACATACATTTCTAAGTTTACATGATGCTCAGTAGAAAGTCATTTACATATTTCTTTTTTAAATAGTAAAAAATAAGGTAACGTAAAATTGTATATAAGTATTGGGGGTACCGGAAAGTAATAAAAATTGAAGAAGTGAATACGTAATTGGAAACCCTTTTCAAGAAAAAATAGAAGGGCTTTTTTAAAAAGGGAATCGAACAACTACCTTTAAGCTAGCAAAAAGTGTTAGAAAATTATGTTTATATGAAATATTTTGTTTATTAGTATTTAAGATTTCTTTAATAAATAAATGTTTTTCGTCAGCAAAAAAAATTTTGATTACTTTTCGGTGCTCCTAATACTGAAAATTATCAAAGTAATTAATATCTACTACATTTTGAAGTTGAATGAAGTATAACTTTAATTTGAAGTTAAACACCAATAGAAAGAATAATGACATGTATAATAAAGTGGTTTATTGTGGCCCAGTTGTATTTTAGAACCAATTATTAATGGAAATAAAACATAGTCACACTTTCCTAACTTATTGTTTCAAGTTAGAACAAGTTAACACTAATTTACACGCCGAATGCCAAATAAAATCATGATTCAGTAACGTGAGCTAAAATATTACGAGATTAGTAAATGCATTTGGCATGAATCTTGAAACAGTGCACTTTTTACGATTATGCAATTATCTTCTAAATATATTCCATTCCTGCATATATAATGCCGTTACACCTTTCACTCAAGAAACAATATATATTTTTGGTAAACATCCCTTAAATATACATATGTGTACAAAATTGCGAAAACATAATTTTTGTCTAATAATTTTTTAAGATTATCAAAATTTAATATATTCAGTTGAAAAACAACAAGACAGAAATTTATTTAAGGCAGTGAATGCATCAGAAATTTAAGAGATAATCCCATGATGTAATAGAATGTAAAAACTTGTAATCAGCGTGACAAACGTGAGGAAAGTGATTAAAAAGAAGTTATACCAATAGTTAAATCATGACGACAAAACCCGATCAGATCGTTCAATCCATTTCGACGATGAGTCGTTAAAAGGAAAGAGCTCAATTAAAGTAGAACAGTTTTTTATAACAAAGGAAAAAGCTAAGACTAATTGTAAGTTCTACCTTAGCTATAGCAAGTCGCCACTCTAACTACATGATTTTACCTTGAGCATTCCCCTCATGTTTTCGTTCTTTGTTGTAGAAAATTCTGTATTGTGTTCATATTAACTTGAAATCAATAATAATTATAATCGGCAGGAAATATCTCAAACTCTCGTCATTCGAACGTTGAGAAATTCGAATGGAGAAAAAAACTAAATTAATACGTTAACTCAGTGATTCCCAAAGTGGGCGTCACCGCCCCCTGGTGGGTGCTGCAGCGATTCAGGGGGATTTTTTTTGCTTTACTTTCTTTACTATATTTTACGAAAAGGGTAGAAACATCAATAAATATATCTTTCCTATTAATTGCTATTAAAATTTTAAAAAAATTAATTTACAGGGGGAGGCTAAGTAATATTTTTTGTGGAAAGAAAAGTTTGGGAGGCACTGCGTTGACTGTTAAAAGATTATTCGTTGTACGTGTGTAATCTCGTCTAGGAAACTGACTACGCCTTATCTCGTAGTTGCCTAATTTGTCTTTTCCATGCAGCTATGATTATATTCGTAGTTTTTAAGCGTAAATGAGAACTTTCGGCTTCTAGGAACAGTACTGGGAAAAGTCAGTATGTCAAATCTTATTTATAACGTAAAAAAAATACGAAATTAAAAAGTTAACGAGATTAAAAATTAAACTGGTAAGCCCCATATTTGACCTCTTCTTACTGTTAAAGATTTTTAACGACTATAATACATTTTAACTGGGATTTTAATACTGACGTTTTGATATGACAACATATCACAATCAATATTATTTGTTCAAACGTTGTTTAAAAAATTGACATTTTTTAACAGAATTCTGACAACTGCCGTGGCAAAAAAAGTTGCAAATTTAAACAAAGTAAATGGAACGTTTAAGTTGAAAGTTTTATAAAAGAATTGTTAATAAATTGTCATTTACACCTTTTGTCAATTCAATATTTTGTAAAGTACCTGTTATATTGTGTCCAAGGTTTATGACGAAATGGTATAACGTCTAATCATAATGATACGTTGGAGTAAAATATAGTGTTCTTCAAAAGGTCGTACAGTGTCTTCCGAAATATTTATTTCGCGTGCAAGGAAAGTGAAACGCTTCAATGTCTGACAATTACTGAAACTACCTTGAAGTTGCATTGGTTCTTTACTCGATAAATTCAGATCGAGAACAGACGACATACAGTTCATTTCAAAATCATAAACTTTAAAAATGATGATACACTCTATTTCAAAATTACCGTAATTAATTTATTTCATTAAAAGCAACTTAAGTCTGACTCTATTTCGTGAGTTTTCTTCAATTTTTCCGTTAAATAAAAAATGAGATATGTACTTCAATATTTTCAATTATGAAGGTATACGATTTGCGCTTTTATTATTTGTATATCATTGTATTATTGATATAAAACAATGAGTTTTATTTTAAAAGAATAAAGTGAAACAAATTACATATGATGGGTAAGGTGATTTCAACTTCGTGAAGCTCAAGAAGTACTTATTTTTAAATTATAGTAACTTTAAAATAGTACGAAATCCTTGAAAAATAATAAAATTAATAATACGAAATATAAACCTAGTTCAGTTAATTTTTACATACAATAAATAACAACTCAAATTTACATCACAGAATAAAAGCTTAAATATAATCATCAAAATTAATTTTGTAAACGCTGATTTCATTTAATAACATTTAAGTATGTTTTATGATAACATACGTGTTCCCGTAACAATGCAAATGAATAATTACAAACATAATAGAATAAATCATATTTTCTCAACATCCTTTTGTAACACCAGGCAGAGTGAAATTAACACACCGTCATTCCTGAAAGTGTTCCGTGAATGTCTGAATCATAGAGTTCGTATGAAATCTACATAAAATATACTAACAGCTGTGAGATTAGCAGAGATTCAAGACACGTTGATTTTGAAAAGTGAAAAGAATACAATGGATTAAATAAATGCAGAAGAATTTCAATTCATTATCATTTGCAAAAATCTACTAACATAAAGTATTGACTGAGCATTGCATGCTATCAATACATTCGTCTGAAAATTTAAACTCGTGAAATAATATCAGTTCTGAGTATTATGTAAACGGACAATCAAGATCGGTAATATGAAATGAAAAATTTGCGGATTGTGCTAATTAAAATTAGAATTGTGAAAGGCAATACAGGCAAGTGTTCGTAACTATCGAGAACATACGGAAAGAATTGAAATGACACGGTAAAAGGATCGCTAAGAAGAGCGCATCTGTGAAGAGATTGCGATCGGAGCAACTTTCACGACTTGAAGACGAGAAACGAAGGGATAGGATACATCGCCTCAACTGTTCCATCCTAATCGAGGAAACGTAGTATATTTACATAACAATTACAATAATTCTCTACTGTGTCAAAATCACACGATCCATATCCATAGGTAATATTAACATTTGCAAAACGAATAATGTTATTATACTTTATATATTTGAAATTAATTATTTCAACTAAGTTTTTTTGACAAAGTTAACTCAATGTTGAGTGTTAAAATGGAGAAAAAGCGTCGTTGTATTTCAGTGCAAAATGGGAAGAAGTTTTTTGCTCAGAAATTATTGGAATAAACGGCACACATTTGGTTTATTAAATTACACATAAAATATGGAAAAGTTGTTGCAATTTTGCTAAAATGCAAAAAACATTTTTCCGCAATTCAATAATTGAAATTCACAGTCATAAGCAATTATTGCGATTTGCAGTAAAAATGATCTTATCTATGTTACAACATCGATAGAAATTATATAATATTTTGAATGAAGGATATTAACATTTTAGTCACGTCATCATGTCTTTCTCTCTCTCCTTAGGCACACTCAAGGTCGAAAAGCAAATTCAGTGCGCCAGAGAAGATAATTAGCCGTCACAAATAAGCTGCCTATGTGTCTCTATAACATTCTTTGGAGTATTAAGGTTGCAGCCCGTTACAAAGAGTTGAAAAAACTTTTGAACTTATCCTTTGTTAACACTAGATTTACTTAAATATTGTAAATAAGCATTTTGAAATATGAGAGATCATCGGCAAAGAAAATGGTCAGTCGAGTTGTTTGTGTTATGAGATACACGTGAAATATCTAATTTGCAAATAATTTAACTAAAATGTCTCCAGTGTTTCTTTATAAATTTGAGAAATGTTTATTAAAAAATAGAATCCTGATAATTTTACGACTTCTGTAGGTCTAACGTTAAAGACTTCAATTATTACTTAGTTAACAGTAGATTTACTTAAATATATTAAATAAGTATTTTGAAATATGAGAGATCATCGGCAAAGAAAATGATCAGTCGAGTTATTTGTGTAATAAGATACACGTGAAATATCTAATTTGCAAATAATTTAATTAAAATGTCTCTTGTGTTTCTTTATAAATTTGAGAAATGTTTATAAAAAAAAAGAATCCCGACAATTTTACGACTTCTGTAGGTCTGGCGTTAAAGACTTGAACTATTACTTACTTAACAATAGATCTACTTAAATATATTAAATAAGTCCTTTGAAATATGAGAGATCATCAGCAAAGGAAATGATCAGTCAAGTGATTTGTGTATTATAAAACACATGTGAAATGTCTTCTATATGGTTTTTTTTTATTAATTTGAAAAATGTTTATAAACAAATTGAAACCCGTCAATTTCACGACTCGTGTAGATCTAACGTTAAAGACTCGAAAAGGCGCCAAAACTGATCTTCATAAATATGTCTAACAGTTGCATAATTGCGATCATTGACAGAATCGGAAAGTTTTCTCGCAACCTCATGAAGGACAAAGAAAATCATTCTACATTCGATTGAGTAACAGACGCGAATACATCTGACAGCGAATTGACCGAGAGAAAAGGAGAGCGGCCTCACAAAATTTGGGTCGAAGCCGCTCATAAAAGATGTATAGGGTTGGTCCGCACAACAGACTACGAAAAATGCTATGAAAACGTAGCAGCTATCGCATAGCATAAAATCACCAAGCAGCAAATCCATTTCTCGCAGTTATATTGCCGCTTAGAATGCAAACGATTGAATAATATTATTGGAAGGTAAGTAACAGTAACGGTGGGTCTAAATATAACTAAATGTTTAATTGTAGGTAACACTCTGTTTCGTTCCAATACTTCACTGATACGTAACATATTTTAGAAGTAAGCTCTCTTGAAATTGTTTTGAAAAAAAATATTTAAGACGCTTTAAATGTGAACAACCTTTATAATATTGTAATTTGAAAACGGGACAAAATAGATTGATAAAAGTAATAGAAACCACTGCCTTCTGTAATATGAATATTTTTTCTGTTTATCTACACATAAATAGTGTTACGAAGCACCCAGTAGATTAAATGTTACTGGGAAACGAGACTTGGCAATTGTTTGTAATTAAATAAAGAGTCGAGATTCTACGGTCGACGGTCCTCGTTGACGGACGTGTTTCTTTAAATAAACGTTCTTAGTTTTTTTATAAAATTGTGTTCTATTTAACGCTAGAACTACCAAACCAGTCAAAATGACTGGTACACAATTTTTTCAAAAAATTCTCCAAGTTTACACAAGAGTCATAGTATAAATATTCTACGTCTATATCAATAAACATAAATCACCCAATCGATCAAATTTTCCGCCGCTCGATTCCCCCTTTTTCAAAGTACTTATTTCATTTATTAAAATATGATAGATTTGAGGCCGGTAGTTCTAATGTTAATTATGTCCGAAAGGATAATGCGTGCGCGGTCGACTCGTAACATTATATTACTTTTCCAGTATAATTCCAATCAAACTGCTATTTTTTGTGTAGAAGAGTATTTAATTTTACTCTAGAACTATCAAGAAAGCTAAAATAATTGGTGTCCGATTTTTTCAAAAAATTCTCCAAACTGATAGAACAGCCATAAAGCAGATATTTTACGTTGCTCTTGTGAAACACAAATTACATAATCGATTACTTCTTCCACTTTTTGATTACTCTTTTTCCAAAGTATTTATTGAACATATTAAAAATATTATAGATTTAACATCGACAGTCCTAATGTTAATAAAATGGAACATTTCGATATTCAATACTGAAAATGAATAAAACTAGTTCATCTGCGGCAATATCTATACATGAAATAAATGCTGAGATATTAATAACAAATATATATATATATATATATATATATATATATATATATATATATCATACGACGATGGAAACCAAATGTCATTTTACCAGTGCTCCTTTTAAGTATGATAATACCAACAGTCATTTCGTATCATTCTTTTCTTCTACAACATTAAAACGGATGAAAGCGAAACCAGTGTTGGAGCGTTTGCCTTTCGATGAAAGGAACAGGAGTGCTCGCAGCAAAGCCGAAACCAGGACACGGCTGTCACGATCGTCATTATGGGCTATAATTGTTTTGAGAAATTTCCTTGATATCCACGGTACACCATTACTGTGTACGTGCGACACGTTTGATCGAAATGTTTATTATTATTGCAGTGTTACGATGTTTCGATACAACAAAACTGCCGCATTATGGTACAATTACTATTAGTATTTAATTTAAGAAGGCAATAAAATATATGATACTAAAACTACTGCTACTGAAACGACTGATTATATTTCATATAAAAATTCTCCAAGTTTACAGTGGAGACATAGAGTAGATATTCTACGTCCATCTTCTAAAATATGAATTATTGAATTAATTATTTTTTACACTTTTTGATTCTTCTTCCTTTTTTTAAAATACTTATTTAATATCTTTAAATATGATGGATTGAACGACGATAATTCTAGTATTAAGAGGACAATTTCTTAGTGCTAGAATTAGGAACTGTACGGTTCGTTTACCGTTACTGGATAAACGAGTGGGTCTCCTTTCTAAATTATGCATTTCAATGATAATTATTGTGACTGATAACGATATTCGAGTATCGTTTCATTATAACGAACGGTTTGATTATTAACGTCATTTCATACACAATATTTCATAGAAAGGGGAATGCCTTACAGACTTGTATCAGTTAATTAGTAAAAAATAATGTATATTCTCTGTGCTACTATCGCTTCTACAAGTTGAAAATAGCTGAACGAATTGAACGAACTGAAACGATATTAAAGTGTTAATTGGCTCCAGTTTTAGAACTGATCAAGTTGTTAGAAAAGGTTTTTGCATAAAATGTATATTTTAGTATATATTCAACTTCGTTACACTAACAACTAACAACGAATTTCTTTATTTAATATTGAGCGGATGATTGGAAAACAGTGTAGTCTTGGACCAGTTACTCTAACACTTTATAAAAACTATATCGCGTTTCCATTTTCCTCTTCGTAAATTAACAAAGCTTGTTTCAAATTAACTGGCGAAGATGTTACAACATTCTTGAAGTTATAGAAACACAGATGAAAAATACTACACAGGGATTGATAATGCTTTTACCGTTTCAATCATTTATTTGTCAAAAATGTCGTTCACTTTGTCGTTAATATGTAACAGAGATTAACTCATAATGTCATGTTATCAATATTTTAATGTATACTTATTGCACATACAACCACTATATTTAATTGGACAACCGATTTTCGGATAACTGACATTCCATTCTAATTGTACATTTTTTTCATTATAAAAATCAATGTATCGAATTGATATTAATAATGAAAGAGTCTCTAATAGAAATGAGCTACCATTCAAAACATAATTAACTATCAATTAACCCTCTATGGACCCCTGTAGATTTGAGGTAACGCAAAACATATCTATGTCTTCAAAGTCAAATTTTTAACTTTGTCAAATAGTATCATTTCGCTCGTGCAAACCATGAAATTCTTTGCAATTCAATGTTTAAAATTCAGGCTTAATCTATCATCTAAAATTGTGTTTTTATTATTTTCAAATTGTGCTAACTTAAAACAAATCTTCGGATACCAGAAAAACTTCGAGTTATAGAGGGTTAAAAACATACTTTAAGTTTATGCACATAAATTTAAAAATTATTTCGAACTCAGGAAAGATATTCTAAACATGTAGAAAAGAATCCAAGCAAATTTATTGCACGATAAAGCTAACATTTTTTTTATAAAGGCATATATAATGAAAGGAAAGTGTATGAGTGGATTTATAAAGGAGGCAATAACAATGAAGACAAGAATATGAAAGAGTGAAGTAGGTATAGTTATTTAAAAACAAAATTTGTAATTTTGAGACACTATTAAATCTAATACAAAAAGGAAAGAAAAATTGTATTTGAGTACTTGATTAGGTTAAGTGATTAAAAGTATGAGTGACAACAATTGTTAAGAATGCGAGGATGTACTGATTAATGTAACAATTACAAAAAGATGTAAAACTGAAATGTAAATCGAATCTTGTAATGGATGGGAGTAATGGCCGTAAGGCCAAACAAATAAAATAAAGCTTATATATATAGCTAACATTTTTATATAACTATTGATTTTTTTCCTATTCAGAAATAGAGATTTTCTTTTATAAATGACACGATAGTAACAAAGACTCAATTGCGGTCTTGGTACTTCTCTCTATAAATAATCATTCGTAAAGGGGGACGAGGGTATACCAATCGAAACGGAGGGTCTGTACAAATGGTGTTATCTAACGCAAGAGCTTCGTTCGACCAACTGACGAAGAGATGCAAACGAGTTGTCTTTTCACGCTCGTTTCCCTTTCTGTCTTGACGAACAGCCAGAACGAATCGACAAAGCCGTTTCGACACTTTCCCCGCAGGCAATGGAATTGCGAGCACGAGTGAAGCGGGTGGAATATTTTTCACGTTTTGAATTTCCTAGTTTTACAACTAATATAGAACAATGGGATCTTCTGCATATCGAATTATACAAAATGAGTAATTAGACAAAGAAAGATGATTCTTTAAAGTTATAATTACCAGCGTTAAATCTATTATATTTTTATATATTAAATAAGTGCTTTGGAAAAAGAGAAATTAAAAGGTGGAAAAGATGATAGATTTGAAAATTTATATTTTATGAGATGGAAGTAAAATATCTACTTTATGGCACTTCTGTAAACTTGGAAAATTTTTGGAAAAAGATGCGCAACCAGTCATTTTGACTGGCTTGGTAGTTTTAGTGTTAACCCTCGTATGCTCCTACTGGTGCATCTCGTTTCACTTTATGAATTGTATATAATGTTTTATCCTTGTTTAATATGGCTTGACTTAATTTCAACGAAATATACTACAATATATTACAACTTTTAATTAAATTGTAGAATGAGAGTGGTTACTTCGCGACGGTGTTTTGTGCATCTATTTTTGAGAATTATATGAGGGTTAAAAGATTAAGTTTACATTATTGTTTGGTTTTACTGAAATAATTGTAGATGCCAATGGAATGCAGGTAAACTTAATTTGAAGTGTGTTATGATAGCAATAGAAATAGAATCTTGAATGAATAAGCAACTGATATCCTAAATCGATTGACGTCACATATTTTGTAACTGTAACGGTTCAAAATTTATTTTAAACTACAACTTTTTGGCTATATGCAGAGCGTGCATTTGAATATTTCAGTTCATAGTTCTTTATAACCATTTATTTTCGGGAGACTTGGGTATGAAAGTTTCACTATTCCGAGAGGGAAATGCGGCCATCGTATTTACTTCTTTGTTATGTTTCTTCAAGGTTATTTGAGGATGAACAATTTTTATTGTAAGAAAATTAGAGCACAAAAATAAGATGGCTATTAATTTGAATTTTTAAATGACTTAAAATGAGTTTACATCATTCGGCTTTCTAACCGCTACCTCGTTATGAAAAAAGGTGAATAATTATTTTTTGGAGGTCATAGGTGCCTGTAATGAATCACTGAACGTTTAACGTTTAAACTAAGAAATTTCTTTAAAAAGTATTATAAAAACAGAATGTGCAAAACGTAGAATTAGCACTGAATTGTCTCGAAAATGTCAAAAGGACTTTCGCTTGAGACTCGAGATGGCTGATTCTTTCCCCCTTTGTAAATAACGACGACCTCAGGACACTCAGCTGGCGACAGGACGTTATAAAAGTAATTTTCTGACAATCTAGGCTTCGCCTTTACTCAAGACGAGGACAATCAGGTAGATTATAACTCTAACCTACCATGAACTGCACCATAATACTCGATTGAAGATGAATATATTATTATCTATAGTACAATTGTACAGTGTCATATTATCTCCGATAAAATACTAATTGTACTGACCTTTGTATTGGCATTTTATTGAACTTTTATAATTCGGAATGGACAAATATTTTAACCCTCTATAATCTGAATTTTTTGTGCTATCCGAAGATCAGTTGCCCGATAACACAATTAGGGAATGATAAAATTATTATTTCAAATAATGAATGAAATGTGAATTTTATATATTGAATTGTAAAAAGTTTCATGATTTCCGCCAGCTAAATTATAATATTTGGTAAAGTTAAAAACTTAATTTTGAAGAGTGGAAGTTTATAGTTACATTCGCTTTGCATTTCCTTACAGTCATAGGGGCCCATAGAGGGTTAAAGGAATGTTTGTAACGGCAAATTTGTGTAAAAAAAAACTGATTCTTTCTTTCTTTCATGATTCCGATACTGACGATTGAAAGAATAGCAACATCCTTCACTATTAAATAACATTTTTAATTATTATTAGCCAAATGTTAATAGTATATTGAAAACTTTTATAGACTTTAGAGAATATTTAAAAAATGTATATATTGTAAATAGAAGCATTACTTTGAAAAGCAATCCTACAAAATCATCGAAATTTTCAATAATTACAAAATATGATTTTGTATTGTGACATGTTTCTTTTGTTTAGAAACTATTGAACAAAGTGCGGTGAAAAAAAGTGGTTTGTAACTTCAATGTATTTCTGGAGAAGATATAATTATATGAGGCCCACTTTATAATTATACATCGTTTAATTGCTACCTCATCTGTGTACTCACGTTCCAGAAAATTTTAGCATTTATGTGACTTTCAACATATTTGTCAATTACATTATTTCCAAATGGACGTATGCATTGAAATCTTTTACTTCATCGCATTTAATTATTTATTTATATATAAATACAAAATGTTATACACCGTCTCGCGTTAATTTATTTCCACAACGATAGCAAGTAAATAAAAATAATACCATACATAACTATTTATATTCTTCTGATGATACAGATAATACCATTCTACAATATAAAATACATTTCAACCTTTAATTTTTTTCACTTTTAAATTGTTTTATTTTAATTGAGTACTGAAGTCGTAAACTTCTTGGATAATTTAGCAAGCTCTTAATTGATTTATAACAAAATTGAGAGAATGCATTAACAATAGTACAACTTGCAAAAAACTCCAACGTGAAACGCCAAATGAATTATTCATTTACAAGTTTCTTTAGACGAAATTGGAGAAATGCAGTTGCTTTCGAATCATCGTATTATCCACGCTCGCAATTACATTACAAGGCGTTACATCGTAAGTAATCGTAATAATGCGGAAATTCTATGAAAAGCACAATAGAAAATGAACTTCAAACTATGTGGTTTCACGATAAAAATCCAATGTGGAAATACGAGTGGTCGACGTAACAGGAGAGAAGGCACTATATCGTGAAGATCCTAAAATTAATATTTTCTAATTACACGACAGTGGATGAAAGAATGTGAACTGAAAACACGTGAAATTACCACCTGCCCCATAGTGATAGCTTTCGACATTTTATATATTATTTTAATACCCAGAATAATATACTAGAAATTACAACCTATAAAACATTTTAAGTCCACCTTATAGATTATCATTACTTACAATAATATGAAAAAATGTTATATGTTAAATTTGCACGGTACTGAAAGGGCATATTGCGATACAAACATTTTTTGCGCAGACATAGAGGACATTTTAAGGTCATCTCTAATTATTTAGCTATTTGAGGCACAGTGGAATTAAAAGTATCCCATCTCTTTGATAAGTGAAGATGCATGGTAGGACATTTTTCGTCCCACCTCGATAATTTATATCATTATATAACTATGTCAATAAATATAAACCAACTTTATTCACTTAAAACAAAAAAAAAATTATATGCAACAAGGGTCATTTTATTTTGTGAATTCCTGTCCCTCAAAGTGTTAAATGGAATGCTAGGTTTCTTTTATTGTGATGTGATAGCCAATGTTGATAATATTTCACACTATCGTAGAAGGGCGTACAACGTCAATTGTGTTAATAAAATAAACTTTCTAACATGTTCGAAGGGGTGACCGTTTGCGTCAATGCAAAGTTGCAATTTTCGTATCGCTGCATCACGTACATGTCTTATCACCTTTGAACTTATTCTATCACATGCGCTATTCTATAAATAAACCATCTCTTTTATAGAAAGTGTCGACAAATCCATGAGAAAAATTATAGTAGAGGGAAAGAATGATTTAAATCAAATATAAACATTTTCTAGATAGAACAGATACTTATATTTTATTTGTAGTTTATATTGAAGTATTATTTAATTAGTAAATAATTGTCGTTTAGAAGGTGTATTATTTAATTTTACGATCTTTAATAAATTATTAAATTTAGGAAGATACAAAAAATTATAGTACGACAGCACATTAATATTTATTTATTATTTATGTGTGATTACTCTGAACATTGATGTAATATTATGGCTGTCACGGTATGAACTGAATTTAATTTTCATTTGAAATGCATTTAAAAGGAATTATTAAAATTAAAATATATCAGAAGTTATTTATTAGTTTCGAATATGCGATATTCCTTTAAAGTTTGAAGCAAGGAGTACCTGACTGGCCGGAAGTCACGTAATTAGCAGTCACGATAACGAATTCAACGGACTACCTGAAATAATGATGATTTACATTCAGTTAAGTTTTCTCCCTTTAATTTATAAGAATTACCGTCCACAATGACAGCTTAAGACTATTAATTCAGGTAAAAATTTCAGAAAAACTTGCAAAAAGGGTTAAGGATGCCGAATGCGTCTAATCGATGAGTAGAACATAAAAGGGCGTGACTGTAACATATTTTATCCACAATCTTAATGCAATTTGAAAAGAAGAACGTTTAGGAAATAGTTTTTGTTCGTAGAGTAACAAAAACTTCTTGTTCAATTCATGTACATAGTCCATATAAGATCTGATAAGACAATTCCAAAATAATTCTAACATTATTAACCCCTTGACCGTCAATAACGAGTGACACTCGTGATGAGGTAAATGGGATAGAAAATTTGCAAGTTTTCGAAAATCTGTTAAATTAGAAATATTAATGGGATGCGATGCAATAATATTACTTCTCTAACATTAAATTATACGGCATATCAAGAATAACTGAGTAATTTTTATTTTATCAATTAAATTCTGAATTATAGCGGAGGCAGTTGCGAAACAAATCGAAGTGCAAAGGATTAAAAGTTTGGTGGAAGGTTAAAGTTATGATTGTTTTTATTAAATATACATTTTTTAAAGGTGGAGAACTTTCTGATATACTTCAAGTGTATTTAATAATGTGCGACAAAAATTTGCACGAAGTAATATATTTTTCTGATCTCCTGAAAAGGCAAAAGACGTATGATTTGCAATTATCAAATTTACTCTTGTCTAATATAATTATTTTGTAGAGTAGCAATTTAAATTATAAAGAGCAAGAGAGCATGTAAGTTAATGTGGGAAAATTCTTTATCGTGATTAATTTTACCATGGTTGATTTCATAATATATTAATATAATTCTCGTTTATGCATTTTTTACAATTTCATCTTCACCATAATCCGTAAATAACTAGTAGTCTAATCAAATCAGTCTATAAAACTTCGATTCCGAAGTTTACTAAATCAGGATCAAAGATTATTGATTTTATCATGATCTTTTATTATAACAACTTTGTTCACTCCCTTTATTTATTAATCAATGATTACTGTTTATTAAGCAATCACTAATTTATATTCCCTCTTTTGTATAAACCAAAATTATTAATCTAATTATATGACATATCCTAGAACATTTTATTATAAACTTCCAATGAATTTCACATTCTTTCTTTGTCCTGATCAATTACAATTGCAAAGTTACATTTATATTCATCGTGGAAATTATGGTACGAACTTACCATTCCCTCAAATCAATTAACATTTATAGCTATCACCGTAATTTTCTGGCATCCATTATCGATTTAACTACCTATCATTATCATTAATTCTTCCACCAGTGGCTACCATTAAGCATTTAGATTTGTTGAAGGCCAATTATAATCTAATTACTTTAGCGATTACCTTTTCAAATTTAACAGGGTCTGCACGTTTGACCTACATTTTTGAGGAAGACGTTCAAATATGATAAAATATCTTTTCTTTGTATAATAGCAAATTTGTAATCAAATTCACCGAAAGCAACATACATCAAAGTAAATGATCTGTAATGAGTAATGAGATATGAAGTATATGACAATACTTCAAAAAGTTACAGTTTATGTTCCTAAGATTTCCTTTTATTCATCGTGCATACTTTTAACATCATTAAATTTTTAAAAAATCGGAAATAGTTAGAAGAATAACAATTATTATCGAAACAATTCGATAAGAATGTTTTAATTGCAGTTTTCATCCCCTTTTCTTACAAGGAGAACGCAAGGCCTTCGGGTCACCGATTTTATTGAAATTTTACATACTCGTAGAGTAAGTCGTTCTGATTAATAATATACCCTATTAAAGGGGCAGACGGTTAATAGTTTTTAAGATATTTATAATTAAAGTTTCATTTTTAGTATAAAAATATAATAGTTAATTAAAGTTTCAGATATAAACTAGATATTTAAAAAATGTAAAGAAAATATTCAGGAGATATGAAATAGATATTTAAAAAATGTTAAGAAAATATTCAGGAGATATAAAAAAAAATATTTAAAAAATGTTACGAAAATATTCAGGAGATATAAAAAAAATATTAAAAAAATGTTACGAATATATTCAGGAGATATAAAAAAAATATTTAAAAAATGTTAAGAAAATATTCAGGAGATATAAAAAAAAATATTTAAAAAATGTTACGAAAATATTCAGGAGATATAAAAAAAATATTTAAAAAATGTTACGAATATATTCAGGAGATATAAAAAAAATATTTCAAAAATGTTAAGAAAATATTCAGGAGATATTGTGCCACGGTAGATATTGGTACTGCATTCAACAGTTTTTGATAAGAATGCCAATGAAATTTTAATTACAAATATCATAAAAACTATTGACTGTCTGCCCCTATAATAGGGTATATTCTTAATCAGAACGACTTACTCTACGAATATGTAAAATTTCAATAAAATCGGTGACCCGAAGGCCATGCGTTCTCCTTCTTAGAGAATTTCCTCTTGCACTTTAAAATTTATGTTTATTGACTATTTCTTCTCTATTGCCCACTATGCGAATCTTTAACGCAACAGGTTACTTGCGACATGCTTGCGTTTTAGAAGATAACGAGACAGACCTAACAAGATAATTGGATCACCCTGTATAAAAGCCAATACCAAGCCATTTAAGATCGTTAAGCCGGTGTGCGTGCCGATAGGGCAAGGAATCCTTGAAACGTTTCGCGCCTGATGTAGAAACAATCTTGTATTCATGTACAGGGTGTTTCAAGAGTAGATCTCATGGCTTCCAGGGGTTGATTTGCACCCTTGGATCTATAGAAATTTGTTAAAAACGCCCGCAGCAAAATTCGTGAATGGGTGGCAAATTTTTTTTTATTGGCTCATTGCATTCATATTGTTGCGTAGGTAAAATGTCTTAGAGGAACCATGGGTCAGAAACGAACCG
This sequence comes from Cerceris rybyensis, assembly GCA_910591515.1. NCBI lineage: Eukaryota > Metazoa > Arthropoda > Insecta > Hymenoptera > Crabronidae > Cerceris > Cerceris rybyensis. Next base: position 12,295,783 of record OU342793.1, read on the forward strand.
TTCTCATGCAAATTAACTTTTAATTGTGTCTTCGCCATTGAATTTTAGTTGAATAATTCAGACTTCCAGGTCTTTGACCTGTCGGAAAGAAACACACGAGGTATCCTAACGTCTGCTATCTTTCTGCGTTAAGGTAGTGAAAATCACTCCCTTAACAACGAAATCTTTCTATGTAACTTTTCAGTGGCTACGAAGATGTTAATTATCTGTTTTCGGTGTCAAGTTCGCTCAAGGGCCCTCCTAGGGAAAATAAACATAACACTTGCGCTCTCCTTACTAGTTCAGTGGCCCAGTCCTCCATTTTCTAGTTTCCTGTAGCGCTAGTAAGGATACCTCGTGCGTTTCTTTTCGAAAGGTCGAAGACCTTGATAGTTGCCTTATTCAGCTGAAATTCAATCACGAAGACAAAATTAAGAGTTAATTTACGTGGGAACGATTCGTTTCTGACCCATAGTTCTTTTGAGACTTTACCTCCTACGTGACAGACCGAATGTAATGAGCCAACAACAAAAATTTGCTACCCTTTTGTGAATTTTGCGGCGGGTGTTTTTCACAAATCTTCATCGACCCAAGGGTGTGGAACAACCCCTGAAAGTCATGGTGACCACTTTTGAAACACTCTGTACATCTGTGTCTGACAATAAGTCTATTCGTGGACAACGACCATTCAATGCATGCTGAATCGAAACATGATCTCTTATCACTGAGTCGATACATTCGAAATTCAAGCAGGTAATCTCTTCGTACATATGCACATGCATAATATCGTTTAAGACTATATTAACGTTGCGAGTCATTGACATTATGACAAATAATTTTTCAATTTTCCCTTCTTCCTGGTTTCGTAACTTGGGACTTATTTATTAATTATTTACAATCTAGATGAACAGATGTATCCAAGATATGTGAATTAACAGGCAATTGTTATCTTTATTCGAAACGACAAATAAAACGAAACAGTATAGGTCACTCGTTATTGGAAACGATAAGTATAACTGAGTAGTTCGAGCATGAATGATCACGTAGGACAGTTACACGCATGTAACTTATACCAGGAGCTGATAAAAAAACGATTAAAATCTCGGTGGTTCGTTACATATACAGGTCATTTCCCGAAAACAGGGCTACCTAAATATTTATCTTTCTTATTAGCGACAGTACAATATTTTCGATACTATTTTTAAACTATTCTCTAAGGCCATCATTTCACTTGATAATGTATAAAATAATATATTGAGAAGTGTTCATGATGCGACTTTCGAATGACTTTCAACTTCAGGATCAACCTAATCTGAAATCTTGTGCACGATTCACACTAACTCTTTACGGACGGAGACTTCTTTGATTGTTGACAAATAATCGTTTATTTGGCGATCAAGAAGTATTCTTTTAGCAGATAGTCAAAATGTAGACGTACAGAAACTAAAAATTACTACATGAATTATACATTAAAATATATAAATTACAAATAAAAATAAAGAAATTCTAAGTTACTCTACCTGTTTACACATGGGGCCAAAGGTATAACTAAACTTATGAGCTCAATGTCATTTAAAGGTCACGACACGTGAAAGTTCAATAAAACGTAATGGAAAATGATACGTGTTCCCTACATAAAATGGGCGATTTTTATAAAACAAGCTGCTTATATTATAACAGTAGGTCCATTTAAAGGTACCAAAGAAATAGACAATGAGACTAGAAAATCGGAGTATGAAAGTTGACAACCTCAATTGATTCCATAAAGAAAAAAAGGAGCTGATATTATAGCGTTTATAAAAATTGCTGTATTGCACAAAATATACATATAAGTAACCTGAAAACAAGACGTTGCAGAGGCTCTAATTGTAGAACTCTTTATGTAACACTTATCGTTAGAGTTTTAAATGCTGGTGCATTTTGGTATCATTGATGGATACATCAAATTGAGCTACTAGCAGCAAGGCTTAAACGAGACGTGTTAAGACCCAAGGATTCGGCTTTCATCCTTCGTCATAAATTACGACAGTCAAGTCAAGGTTTGGCTCGACAGAGCCGTTTCTCGAGCTGCGCCGCCTCCTTCACCTACACATACAGCCGAGATGTCACTGATTCACAGGCACTCCAGCGGCGTTACGGTCGTGCCTACTGGTACAAGCGTGGTAGCATGTGGCGGTATATTGGGGCGACATTTATATTTTAAAAATTTTGCGACAGCAAAATGCAAACTTGTTCGCCTCAAAGAATGTAGAATAATGTAAGAAGTTATTGGGGCGATACATTGTACAATGTTGTGTTGTCTTTTAACAGTAAAGAGGTAATATAGGTTTCCACATTACCCATGGAAATATGCAAATGCACTGTTTGTTACAAAGTTATCTTCTGAAAATCTATTCCACTGTATCAATGTCCTTTTCCGCTGAATCGTTGTCGAGAAATCGCATTAAAATATAAATGAAGAAAATGTTCTTTTAACAATCATACAGATGAAAGAAACCGTTGAGATACATCTCTATATGTAAAATTGACAATACTTTGGCATTTTATTACAAAACAACATTGAAATTAAACGAGGCAGAACCACTCTTTGTTACTAAGAGCTTCTTATAATTAATTATGTTTTAATTGGTATATTAGAACTTTGCGTCGAGCATTTTGAGACGAATAAAGTTACTGAAAACATTTAAGACAACTGCGGCGGCAACAATGTGTTCTTTTACGCTGGGAAACCTAGCGTTCTATTATCGTGTAGTTACTTTTAACAATTTGCGCTAATAATTGATTTACAACTATTGGTGCTGGAACACAATACTATATTTAGTCGTAATGCATAACGTAGTAGTTAATTTCGGTAAAATCGTCGCCGGAAGCCCAAAAATATTAAAATATATTAATTGTACTTTATTTAACACATATTCGAGCATACTTTTTCACTAACAATACTTTTGTATTACCCTACATGCGATATAGTGCGGTGTGAAATTGTATTTCGACAAATAACCTTTATCGACGTGCCACGCACGACGTTCTGATCTCCGCGACTGACGCGCAAGGCACGACTTTTTCAGCGCGACTGATTGACTACGAATGTCGCCCCGAATACGCCCGTGCTCATGCCAATAGGTCCGCTACTATGAAGGGGAGGCAAAGTCAATCAGCGAGCTCTCGAGTGTATAGGAAGGAGTAGCAGGCGGAGCAGCTCGAGAAACGGCTCTGTCGAGCCAAACCTTGACAAGGCTGAATTACGATAAGCCCCGAACATAGCCACGACGAGGCGCGTCATGTACAGGTTCCGCCATATTGAGTTATATGTAAACTACTAAGTAGATATTTCGTAAAAAACTGATCTCACGTTATAAACTATCTAAATTTTTTAATACAATTTTATAAATGTTTATTATATTTAAATTTTTACCGTCAATTACTGTTACCATTTGATTGAGAATCTATAAACTGATCCGAGCTATTGACAGTGAGACTGATACACAGTGTACTGTATTAAACTAAAAATTATAGTAGGTATATCATACGTGGGATTAAAGTTCTTAACAAAATGTTTCAACAAAAGTTGTTTGAGATGAAGGTCGACATCGCATTTACAAAGAAATATGTATTTTTTTATTCAAATTTTTTCGTGGAAAAATACTTGAATAAATTGGATAATATATTTTAAATGATGTGTGTCTTAAATTTATACCAATTAGTATACTTGTAGACGAACAATTTGCATTGTGTGATGCACGTACCTTTCATACCGAACAATTTTCGTTAAAACTTTTTTTCTGTAATTTTAATCCTTTTTTTTTCCACAGTTTTCTCCAACCAAGCTACTTTGTTTACAAAAACATATCGTTGTTTTCTTTCTCTTCCTGTGCATTACCTTTAACTGCTATTTGTTTCAATCCTACAACTTTAAAAGAGTTCCAAACTATCTTATAAACATGTCGTATATAATATGGAATAAATTACTATAAATAACAACAAGAAATAGAGAACTTGAGTTTATTATTTGGAAGTCCTGGATTTGGCTTTGTCATAGTTGTAAGAAGTAAGTCTTGTGGATCTCGTAGTTTTCTTTTAACACTAGATCTACGGCTGCTAAATTTGGTGCATTTAAATATGTTAAATAAATGCTTTAAAAGAAGAAGAATCGAGCAGTAAAAAATACGACCACTAAAGTAATTTGTATATTCTAAGATATACGTACAATTTTTACTGCACTGCTTTTCTATCAACTTGGGAAAATTTTTAAAAAAAGTAGGAACCCGTCAATTTGACGGTTGCCGTACATTTAGTGTTAAATCACCGGACAGCGTCATGTCTTGCAACACATATCTTAGAAACGAATGACTATAGTCGCAGTTTCTTCGGTTTCTTAACACTAGATTTACGGATATTGATATACCTACCTATTTTTCTGAAGTGATCTAATTTGACTCATACCAAAAAATTGAAGTTTTTGCTAAGAAAATAGTTCCAAATCAATATAAATGAAAGATTTATTATTAAAAAATTTAATCAACCACTTTATTATACACATAGTAATCAGATTTTGAATGAGCCAAATTGGCTCCGTAAATCTAGTGTTAACACTTTTATGGTAGCCGTCAAATTCACGGTTTCCAACTTATTTTATAAATATTTCTTACATTTGCAGAAAAGCAGTACAGTAGATATTTCACATGTATTTTTTAATACAAAGATTACTTGACGAATTATCATCATTGCCACCTGATCCTTCTGTTTTCAAAGTCTTTATTTAATATATTACAGTGTAACAAATTTCATGCCCCTAAACCAAGTGTTAAATACTCGATGCTCCTTTTTTTTTGATCGACGTGTATATGGGTCAAAAGTTGTGCTTTATTTCGAGGATGCATCGACAAATAATAGTAAAAAATAGCGAATGTTGCCTAATTTGGTCAAAACCGTGTTTTATCTTAAGTATACATGTAGTTTCTCAGAGAAAAACTCAACCCAATCAGTCACGGGCATTGCACGTATCATCTTCTAACAATTAGTATAATGTAGTACAGAAGTTTTACATGTCTGTGTTTATATCAACTTGCAATCTTTATCTGTACATACAAAGATATAATGTTGCAATCTAACTGCTCCATTCAGGCATCGATATGACTGCACTTGCGGTCATTGAATGTGTTCTATTATCATTACTGCAGCAACAGAAGCCAATTCTTCAGTGACAGATGGTATACGTGTGCAGGCATAATAACTTCGGTGACAGACGGTCATCGTGTGTGTCTTAACGAGCAAAAAAATTCAACGAACTCTTTTGTAGGACTAAGATTTGCGTAGGTATTAAAGTCGCATAATTGCGCGGACGTGTATTCGATAGTATCTACAATACAATATGCACCACTACTAAAATCAGCATTGAAGTCACACGTCTGACACGGAGAGAGATTTTACATAGGGTGTCCAAAAAGTCGACCCACTTAATTCGTCAATAACATAAAACGGTATAAAAATGTCGAAAGTGAGAGTAGTACCAATTTTCTATTACAAATCTCCCGATTCATAATGTGTAAAAATTTAATTTTTGCACGTCTGAAAGCTGGAAATTATATTAGCATGAACGTATGAAAGCATTTTTTAAACATAAAAGAATTTTCTGATAAATTGTGAATCTATTATTACTACTTGTTTAATATGAAATATTTACCAATGTTAAAGTCAATAATACAACATTATTAAAAACCCATTTATGAAATATGAATTTGATTCAGTTAATTATGATAAAATGTACTTAGGAGAATTTCTCAATTTTAATTTACACAATAGAATTAATTCATATGACAATTAATTATATCGAAAGTCAGTCAATATTGTACGACTTTTTTGAGCGATGAGTCACGAATAATGTAATTAATTTTTAGTCTGACTACGAAATTGAAGATATTCGTGGTGCTGCTAAGACGAATTTACTGTATGTATCTTACTCGAGCAATTCCACCATGTGGAACGAACGTGATGCATTAGACATGCCTTATATAAAAGATCTACGGTATGCTTATATAGGGTGAACGACATATCTCAACGAATTTCTTCAATTTCTCTACTTCTAACACTGTCCGTTCTCTGGAAAGTTGTCCAATAGAAAATTAATATCAACGTAAGTGTATTTATATTAACATTCCCTCTTCTCGCTTTCATATTGAAGTAAAAACATGTGTGTACACATGTTCCGTCAAAAAAGATATAAACTTCACTTCTGTTCAGCAGAACGCAAGAAAAAGTTTCTTGAAGTAGAAGAAATATTTTCAATTCTCCGATAATCCTTCTAGATTTATTAAAGATCTATTTATTTTTCACAAACTGTATGACCATTACTTGTATGTATAAATATAAATGTTAAAATAAAATTAGTCAAAAGTACCAAAGGTAGAAAATTACAGCAGGTGCAACGGAAAACGTAAAGCGGTTATGATAAATACGTAGTATTATATAGAAAACGTTGCTCTCTCTATAAATCTTTTTAGTTACTTATGTAGCCATTTATTTAAATTAGTTAATTTTAGGAATCAATTACTAAATGGGGTAATTAATTACTCCATTAATTTAAGTTTTATTTAGATTTACTTCGACTCTTGTAAACACTTCGTATAGAGATTAACACTCGAACTACCAGCGTTAAATATATTAAATAAATATTTCACAACAAGAAAAAATTAACAGACAGAAAAGATAATCGAATTGGTAATTCATATTTTATGCGATAGATTTAGAATATCTATTTTATAACCCTCCCATAAACTTGAAAAATTTTTCAAAAAAATAGTGTCATTTTCTTTAGTTTCGTAATTCTAGGTTTAAAACAGAATAAGATAATACTTCGCAATATCAAGTATAGTAATGCACTGAACCGTTTCAGTTCACGAAAGAATACATCACACCCTTGAGGAGCATTCAAGATAACCGTTTTACCTGGTATATGACTACTGAAGTTCAGTGAGAAGAACTGCGGACACATACGCGAGCATGAAACGTGCTTTCGACTCGGGGTAAAGCGAACACCAAGCAAGCCAAGGTCGTTCAACGTCCGAGAACCGCTTTTCGGAACAGCCCTGGCAGAGTGATCTCGTGGAAAGTTGCTGAGTATCGTTCTGATACGTTCCTATCTGTTTTTAGATATCACGGGGTTAAAATCATCTATGTAGTCTATTTGATTACAACTTTAGATACCTGGTTGCAATAACAATTAATTGACAAAAATTGCTGATTACTTAATTTCTTACAGTTTTTTGATTTGCAGATTAATTAGTTTTTTACAGTTTGTGAAATCCTGTGCCTAATGTTATAACGTGACACAATAATAAATTTGAAGTTATTTTTGACATTTGCATATTGAAAATTCGTTTGATCGTTACATTTGTTGTTGTATTATTTTAAGGATTTTAGCATAATGATAATTTTCCGCATGAATATAAAACTTTGAGATATCTTTTTATGCAGATGTGAACGCTGTTACAGATACATTTGTTTAATTCACATTGTCTTCGTTAGAATATATTCTGAATAGAATTTGAAACAATCTCCCATATTTATCTCTGAATTTCTTGTACAAGTGTCACAATATTAAATTATTTCACGCCTTCTAAAATTGCTTTGCCGCCTAGAGCACACTACATACTTAATTATCTCTTCTTTTCTTGCAGTAATTTTCCATTTCATCCACCTTCAGAAATATTTTACCACTTCTCTTACATTTCAATGTAAAAGTGCCTTTTTGTTGGTCGATAGTGAGTTTTACTTTCAATTAAACTATAGATTTTCGACACTTCTTTTTTTATAATTATAGGAAGCTCGTATGCATCGATTACAGATATTTCCATTTTCCAAAGGAATAATCAAAGTAGAGTTTGTGCAATTACGTTAGATGTCTCAATAATGGTAAATGCAAATTGTAAAATAAAAAAAAATAAAATCATGAAAAGAGATTAGTATAGTAATCATCCATACGTTAGTTACTCATTTATAATTATTAATGAAACTACTATTATTAATATTCATATCGATATACTAATTGTAAGTTAAAAATGTTCGAGAATCTTAACCGTTGACTGCCATGGTGGTCATCGGTGACCGGCGCTATTAAATTCAATGAAATTTCACATAACTTTGGAACGTATTTTCTAACGCATACAATGTTTAAATACTCTCGTTCAAAAGATAAAATCTTGCTGAATACATATCTATCTGTATCTTAAAATTTTTGCTTTACAAAGATGTGATTTTAATAGGAAAAGAAACACTTCAATAGAAATTATCAAAGGATCGAAATATCAGTGACATTCAACGTGTTAAAGCCTTGTCATACGACGAGTGACACTGGTGATACACTAAATTGTGCAGATTTGCAGGTACAACAAAACCTATGGAATTAAAAGTATCAGTGACACGCGACACGATGAAATTATTTCTATAATATTAACGTTACATTCAATTCTACGATATATCAAGAATTGTCGATCAATTTTTATTTCACCAATTTAATTCTAAATTATTGTGGAGGCAGTCACAAAAGAAATCGTACGGTAAGGGGTTAAATAGTATTCTTATTTTTACTATCTATCAAGCATATCGTAAATAATAGCGTGCCTAATTATATTGTCTGTTACCGATCACACAGATGCTAATACAACTAACACTCCGAAAATGCTGTAGAAATCGATACGTGATTGTAAGTCGACCATGACAAATTCGTTCCGATTGTTTAGCATCTTTATGGGCAACGAGTTAACTGACCGTAACTATTTTCAGCAAATGGAAAACCTGCCTCGTTAGAAACTCAAAAGGTATTTTGCAACTTGTTACCCGCGTTTAAGGAAGAGTTCGCTAAACTAGCCGTTGATATTCGAGCGTTATCGTGATAATCCATCCGCGAAAGGCATTGATTTATTGCCGGTCAATTCGTTATACAACGGTAAACACCAAAACAAACAGCAATGTGTAATTGACATATCGTAAATAAAGAGAAAATAAGTATTTAAGTATATAATTGTTTTACATTGAATCTATAATTAATGACGTATAACTAACAACTGGCTATTCGTGTGATTCATTTGATTCGCGAGAACTTTTAATATTGGAAATACAATATACAGCTTTCATTTGAATGTTTTATTGAGTTGTAAGTCGAAAATTCCATATTTTAAAACAAATAGAGTATTCATTTATAATGGCAGTGAGTGACATTTATTAACTAGTTAACTGTGGCGAAAATTCTTTTGAATTTTGGATCACAAAAATCAAGAGATGAGCATAAATCTATTTCAAACTTATTTATACCCTTTAGTTATTCGTTTTATTTCGGCATGACCTCAAAATATTCCAAACATCTTGAAATTTACGAATATATTTTAGTTTTCGTGAAAATTACAATTTAAATAACCAATGGTAGCTTTCACGCATGACGAGCATACTCGTGAAACACAGCTAACTGGTTAATTAATTTTGCTTCTAATAAGTTTTAACTTGTATTAATATAATAATTTCAGTTTCCATGCGGAAAATATCTCTAAGTAATGCGAATCTGTGTAGAATAAGAATGTGTACATAAGAAGAACTTAGTGTACGAGTTTAATCTGAGATGTAATAAATTTGAAAACGGTGCTAGATGACATACAATGATTCGAACGATCAAACTAAAGATAAAATGGATGATGTTACAGTAATTGTGGTAGTTTAGATAACGTGCTAGAATGTTTAGAATTTGAAGAGAGTAATGTAATGGAAAAATGAGGAAATTATTGAAGCGGCAAAAGAGACTTTCAACGAAGGTAATAGTGAAGATGAGGAAGAGTACATCATAAATTACATCCTAAAATATTTTCAAGCACTTACAGCATCCAAAAAAAATCCTGAACTGGCATGAAGCACAGAAAGGAAGTACTTTAACAGAAAAATCAACTTTGAAATGTTAATTTTAGATTTATTAAAAATATGTAGGTTATATTACATTATATAACAAATCATAATTTGTTATATCTAACACATTTCTAATGTAAAACGTTCGATTGTCTGAAAAATTCGATTATCCGAATATTTTAAATAGAGTTAGTTCAAAAAATCGAAGTTCTAATGCACTTCGTTATAGATTAGCAACTATTTTCTTCATTTACAATTCATATCTATATTTTTGGCAAATATTATGTTTTCAAAGATATCTTTCAAACAAATGGTGACTACAGAAAAGTCTTATAAAGATTATATACAACCAGAATTACGTTAATGATTATTAAACACGTTGGAAATTTACGAAATACTTAGTTCATCTTAAATATCGCGAACGTTAATAGACGATTTACTGTACTCTTACACCATAAATATCCTGCAATATTCATTTTCTGTACATATCTTAAACCCAGTAAAGACTTATATATTTACCTTTTATTCAGGATTTAAGAATAAAATAAAATATTATTAATTTAACCTAGCCTATACAAAATAATTTAATATTACTTATACAGTTGAGGTTTTTTTATGACAATTTTTCCTCTATAATGATTTCTAGCTTATTGTTAGACAAACCTATTGGTGTAAAATATTTGGTCTACTCTGCATCTGTCAACTGTATTTCGTTGCAATAAAGGTTATTATTATTATTAATATTACTTATTTAACAATATCTATTCAATTGAAAAGAAAACTACGTCGACACCTTTCTATTTCCATTCTTCTTTCCAATTTTCCATCAGTTCATTCAAACAACATAATGTAATATAAATCCCACATTTTCTTCTAGGTTCTGAAACAAGCAGTTTAGCAACACCACGACGACCATAATTGATAATTTCTATTAACGCAAGCCTCACAGTGCATTTATAAATCATTTCAGTAACTTCCGGTTAAGTTTCAAACAAGAAGAATGGCAATTTCATAATCAATACCGTAGCAACATCCAATATAGTGAAACACTATCAAAATGACGGGTGCATTAACCTCGTATATTAAGTCTTTCGTAACGACGAAAGGTCGCTATGCTGATGCACGGAGAAGAAGCGACCAGCATTCGTCCTAGCACACATCCTTTCCCATAGCCTTTCTCTTTCGGTACGCGCTGCTGTACTTTCCCTTGGCTTTGGATCGCAGTCTGTCGCGACCGTGACGTCAAAAGAACAGACTTTGACAATCGATCGTATCTATCGATCTCAACTTACCGGTAAAACTCGAAAGTGAATATCTTATTCGCTGACGTGGATAACAAGTAAGGGTGGTTTTGCAGCTTTGTGACGAAAACCGCGGTTCTTTCGGATTGTAACGAAAGTACGTGAAATATTATATAAATAAATAAAACAGAAGAGTTCAAGAGCAATCAGGTTCATTTTTTATAATAGTTTATGTTTATGTAGTAATATAAGCATGGAATTATTTCTCTTTCGCGTTACTTTGCGAATTGACACTAGAACTACCGACTTCAAGTCTATTCAAATATAATAGACTTAAATATGTTGAGTAAGCACTTTGGAAAAAGGAGAATCAAGAGGTTGAGAATGTGATCGACTTGGTAATCTGTGTTTTATAAAATAAATGTGGAATATTGGCTCTTTTGTGAGCCTGGAGAATTTTTAGAAAAAATTGAATACCAGTTATTTGGACTTGGTTGGTAGTTCTGGTGTTAAGGGCGAAAGAGGTCAATCAACGTTTTTTTGAGGTTTCCTGAAATCTTGTTCCACTTGAAGTTACTACGTTCTAAAAGTTTCTTAACTCCTTGCCCTACGATTTTTATTTTAAATGCTTCCGCAATAACTCAGAATTACTTTCTAACTTCAAAATTTCTCTCTGATTTTTTATATTTCTTGTAGCTCAATTCAATATTAATAGTATATAAGTAATTTCATTGTGTCGTGAGCGACTGATACTTTCAATTTAATAGTTTTTGAAAGACTTCAAAATTTTCTATTCTATTTACAACGTCACGAGTGTCACACTAATTGTGTACTAAGGGATTAAAATTATGTTACGCCAGATGAAAAGGGGACACGTTATAGACAAATGAAAGAGCTGATTATCTTTCGCGAACACCTACTTTTGTGACATATCTAGAATCTTAACACATTGTACATACGCCGGCTAACTGTCTGCTACCAAAATTATGTTTGAGAATGTTATTATTTAAATCAATATCAAATTTAAATACATTAAGTAATGCACAATTTAAAGGGAATAATATTGCCCTCTTTGTTCACTTCACCGTTTTCCTAAAGATAAAATAATATGACTGATAATGATCGGCAAAATCTAAAATCATATATAATATTTGAAATCTTGCATTATCGCGGGACCGGCGTGCAATGTGTTAAAAATGTCTTACGAATTCGGAATTCCCTAAGCATGTTATTTACATCGTATTTATTATTATTAGAATATTATCCCTTCTGTTCTGCTCGAGTATATATGACTCGAAATGGAGATTATATTTCAATAAATACTATGTTTCTAATTGTAAGTATTAGTTTTTGATATTCAATGGATTTAACATTTGCATAGACCTGTTTGTATATTTTATGTTTCTTCAAACGTGAACCTTTGTCCGCCGGGTCACTATGACTGGAAGCAATACGAATGTGAGATATAAATGGACAGAACAGCAGGGTTGAATGAAAAAAAAGGAAGAACAGAATGCCATTCTTAAAATGAAAGTCTATGTTCAGATCTTTACTGTAATTGTACTCTTTGATTTTTTAAAGTACTATTTCAATAATTCTTGTACTTTTATTGTTAATTCTACAGTTAAATGCAGGATTTTATTATTGTTCAATAAATTATTCGTCATTCTACAAAACAGACCAAGACTTTGTGTTTTTTGATTTTACATTAGGTATACAAAAAGTAAGGAAGCAACGATTAATCACTCCTTTCCTACACGCATTGAACGGTAAATGATTGGTAATCATTGATTACATTATATGCAGATTACTTTGAAAGTAAGAAAAATTAAAGAGCTATGGGAATTTTGCACTTATTAAAAACCCTTTCCGCTCATCTTGTCTAGTATTAGCATGGAAGTTTATAATTATTCAAATTAGGTAATAGACCGACCGTAATCGATGACGGTACACTTGATGCGTCTGAAGCTATAGTAATAACGGAATGATAGAGCTTGAAGCTTCAACGGATGTGACAGAGTCGTTTCAGTTCCCTTGAAAAAAGAGACCTCCGGATGAATTAACTTTTTTCGGTAATAATTCCAACCGGTATAATTCCGTTATGTAACGCATCCTGTGGATGCGCCTTCATTATTACATCGATGCAATCCTCATGCAGTTGTTTCAGCTTTATTATAATATCCCGTTCTTCCGTACTGAAACTAATCTCTCGCTGATGAGGTTTACATTTAAAAACCCGTGCGGAGTCGGTTAAAGAGTCACACAAAATTAGTTAATAACTTGAATCACAATAAAGTACATGTAAGATTTTGCATTAGAAAAATGTTTAACACTAGAACTACCAGCCTTAAATCTATCATATTTCAATACATTAAATAAATATTGTAGAAAACGAGAAATCGAAGGGTGAAAAAGATGATTAATTCAGTAATTTATATTTTATAAGATTAACTTATAATATCTACTCTATGGCTCTCCTATAAATTTAAAAAGTTTTTAGAAGAAATGAGGAACAAGTCATTTTGACCACTTTGGTAGTTCTAGTGTTAAATATACCTAAACATATTTTTTCTTATAAGATCACTGCTCTTTCTTGCATATTTTATATATTAACACGTTGGACGCCAAAGGTATTTTATAATTTCATCATTTCAACTAGAGTGAAACTATTTCTATCAAATTCACATCTTTATAAAGCAGAAACTTTAAAGATACAAATTCATAAATATTTGGTAGACCTTCATTTTCTTAATGCCAATATTTAAATATCCAATATGTTAGAGAATGTATAAAAATTGCAATTGAAAGGTAATATGGAATTTTATTGAATTCAATAACGCCGGTCACCGGTGACCCCCATGGCAGTCAACGTGTTAAACATATGTCAAGGAAACTGTAGGTTGAAAGTTTTGGAAAATTTGTGTCAATGTAGAATAATACGGTTCGTTGATGATATAAACATTTTTTATCACTAAAATTACCGGCATTAAATCTACTATATATCTAATAAATTCTGCTATATTATATTACTATAGGTATGTCAAGAACTTTGGACAAAGAGGAACTAGGACGTGGAAATGAGGATCGATTTGCTAATTTGTGTTTAATGAAATAAAAGTGAAATATCTAGTCAACTGTCTGGAGTAAACTTGAAGAATTTATAGAAAAAATTCGGTTCTAGTCATTTTGACTTGCTTGGTAGTTCTAGTGTTAAATCGACATGTCGACTTTTTTACCCAGACTTAACCCTTTGCGGACGGAGGCATTTTTGAATATCGAGAAACAATCAATTATATAGCGATGAAAAAACACTTTTTCATCGGAAAGACAGTCTGTTAATGTATACAGGTTGAAATTTACTCTTTGTAAAATAATATTTCAACGATTATATTTTAATTTTTCAACTCTAACCGTTTATATATGCACCGACAAACTATAACCAATATTTTTCTCCGGGCGGATATATTCGCCCGTCGTCCGCAAAGGGTTAAATTGTCTCTGACAAATCTTCTTATAAACAGTGTTATTATTCCACTTATATAAAAACAATCATTAATTTTCGCCAGTTTTTGAATTATTACAATCAAGACCTTCTATCGTTCTATTAATATTACAACAAAGTAATAATACCAGACAGAATATATTTGATTTGATTAAGGCAGCAATTATGCTTGATTAATTATTAGGTGGGCCGGAAAGTAATATCGTTTTTTTTTTACATTAAGTCCAAGAAAATAAATTTGTAACGATTTTTCATTTTGAATGAATAATATAATCACCCTCGTTGTGAACAACCTTTTGTTATCTAGCGTGCAAATTTTCAAAACCAGAACGATAAAAATCGATTGGTTTTTAAACAAAATATCTGGAGAAACGACATTACTTTTTAGTCCCCCTGATGTAATGAAAATGAATTTATTATACATACTCTATCTTATAAGCAGCCAATCAGGAATGCATTTTGTTGACAAAATATTTATTAACAAAACACTATGAAAAAATCAAACCTGACAATATTTACACCAACTAAAACCATGTTCTATAAATTCAAGAGAGAGAAATGAATTTAAATGGAATGCTTAGATTTCAGGCGAACATTTGTAATTATTACAACATACTTTCAAAATAATATAGCGGAATTGTACGCTTTAGTGCAGTAATAAATTGAATAATAATATGCAATACCGCTATATTAAATTTACTTCCTTCATAGACACGTATGGAATTACGATAGTTACGATGCACTTTGTCGTAAGTGAACGTTTTTTTGTCACACTTAATTCTCAAGATGCTCAGCCTTTTTACCAAACTGCACCTGCTACGGAAATTACGATGAGAACTAAAAAATTCTTGCTTGAAAAAATACAGCAATCAGTTATCTGCCCTCTCTAATACTTTAATCGACGAACGATTCCGTTATATGCCTTTAAATATAGTACAGGTGAATGTATTCACATATGTTCTTTATTTAACAAATCCTAATAGCGTAGATATTTTTATTGTAGATTTTAATATTTTAAAATTATGTTTTAATATTACAAAACCTTTAAAAATGTTTTAATATTTACGCTGCATATTATTAAAGCATTTTATTGACCAAACAATGTTATCTATGCTGTTAAATAAAATGAAAGCATTTTATGAACGACACCTACTATAAAAATATTTGTTACGGAGACTTTTTTGAATGTTGAGAAAGAATTATTTATTTGGAGATGAAAAACCATTTTTTTATTGGAAACTTAGACTGTTACTGTATAGAAGTTGAATTTTATTATTTGTCTGATAATATTTCAATGTTGTAATTCAATTTTTCAATTCTCACAGTGAATATGTGCACCGATAAACTATAATCTAATTTTTTCTCAGACTGCATATATGCGCCCGTCGTCCTCAAAGGTTTAAATAGAATTAAAACATTCTATTATAAGAATCTAAAATAAAAACATACGTGCTACTAAATAAAATTAAAGCATTTTATTATCAAAATTTGTAAGAAGAATATTTGTGCTGTTAAATAAAATCAAAGGATTTTATTAAGAAAATCCTAAACTGAATAAAAACGACACACCTTCGAAGAAGCATTTTTATATGCATGATTTAGTTTCGTGTTTCCTTTATAATTAATCAGAAGTATATTCGATTTTTGCTTTAAGTTTGTACACGAAAACAGACAGGATCGTAAGGAATTGTTTCTTCGGTAAGAATTTCTGAGATATTAGAGAGACTTTCAGTAACGATATCCAGCAGTGAAATTCCGCTATGCGGTTCTACTTTTCGTAGAAGTTTCACACTGACCGAGTTGGAACAACAACGGTGACGAAGAATATAATATGCTTGATCGCCAACGCAAGCTTTCATTTCCTCATTCGATACTTCATGCACTATTTTGCAAGATTGTAATCCGAAGTGTGGAAATAAAAATAAAGAGACTAATGGAATTGTTGTGCATTTTCACATATTTCATAGTCATTCTAATTTTATGTTTCTCTTGTAATCTGCATGTAATGATGTTATGTACGTCGTGTAGTAAAATGAAAAATGTTAACAACAATTGTTCACATGAAGGTGTATAATTTTACAGATACGACATATTAGACATTTTTTACAGAGATATTGTAAAATTAAGATAGAAATTTTTACGATTTTATTTGAAAAAATAATATGCCATTTTCAAATACATACTTAGAAAGACATATATTATTTTCATCGTTCATTGGTATCTAAATTATTGTACTAGCAACTAATATGTCTGTTAACACTAGATTTATGGATGTTGATATACCTTTTTTTCTGAAGTGTGCCAATTTGAATCATACAAGAAAATTAAAAATTTTTCGCAAAGAAAATAGTTGCAAAACAATTGAAATGAAAGATTTGTTATTAAAAAATTAACCAACCAATATATTATATATGTAGTAATCAAATTTTGAATGAAAAAAATTAGCTCCGCAAAACCTAGTGTTAATAAAAATATAATAAAACTGCCCAGGGACTCAAAAAGTTTAAAAACAAATAGAAGAAAAAGTTTATCTAAAATACTACAAAAAGACGAAAACAGTTCCTCATTTTAACAATTTATAAATTTCAAATTTTACTCATATTACTAAAAATAAAACTATGGGACATGCATAGCAATTATTTCCAAATGTTCTTCCTATTAATGTTTTTCATCACTATAACCACCCCATGACTTTGTAGCCACAAAAATCCTACAATTTATAAATTATTCAAAAATTGTTTTTAATCACGAAGAAAACTATGTAACTTAAAATATTTCTTTCACTTACTGTTATCCCATACTTTCTTCTTTAACACTAGATCTACCAAAGGGGTCAAAATGACTTGTAACGAATTTTTTAAAAATCTTGCTAAAATTTTTAGCGCTGTGCTATGCTTAATTTTCTTTATCTCCCTTGCAAAACGTAAGGTATTAAATTAATTTAATTTCTTGCGCATTTCATTCCCTTTCTTCTCAAGTATTTATCTAGTATCTTTAAATATACCGAATTAATAGTCGGTAGTTCTAGTGTTAAAGCTAAAGCTGTGTACCAAATTGAAAAGATCAATTTGATAGAAGTAGATGAAAAATTATTTTAACCATTTAATCTAAACCGACCGAGATTCCTAAATAAAGATAATGCAAAGGAAGATAAGAAAAGGATGAGCACCATTTTATGATTCTCAAGATACTTCATGGACGAGAATAATACGAGAATAACGGAGAATTTCCGGGATATGATTTCGCGTCTAGCATAAATTTCGTAACGATCGAATTAGGACAACGACGATGAAGAAGGCTAAAATGCACTTGATGGCCGTTGCAGGCCTGCGTTCCATGGTCGAATGATGAGAGCGCGCTTGGCTACTACCTCGAGGCCTTTTAATTTAATGAATGAATAGCCCTCTTATCGGGAACATTCCGTTGACTAAAGTTTACCTCGAATGAAATGCGGATACGCATTGAATCGCTGTTACGTGCATTAAGGACGAAAATGTGAATTGTGGCTAGAGTATGTACCATCTGTTGTACTTTCTTGTCAATTTGCGAATCAAGGACAGATATTTAGATTTCCGTCCGTTCCTATATAATACATGTACCGTTTTCTTCACGTCTTTACCTGCTGATAGTTCCAATTGCACCTAATAGCATTAACCGTTTGTTTTACGATCTCATTCATGAAAAGTGTGCCGTGGATAATATTTTAACTGTTTTCATGCAGCGAGAAATAAACTTACATCTTGTAGTTTTTGTGGTATTAAAAATTTTTTAATAGAAATTCTAATACGGATTAGTCGAATATTTGTAAATTCCCAATGATGATTTTGACTATTCGAAGAATGCAAATCATTACAGATTCTTAACACTTTGCCGTCCGCACGTCTCATCAAAATTTGTTTACTTGGCGCCGGTAGGACTGTTTCAGATCATTCCTCTTGTCATAAATCGTAAAGTTTTACTAATCCCATCGTCAGTTCTCTTGAGTTTTTAATCCTGTCCCTCTATTTTCATGAAATTTCGAGGATATATATATATGTAAATAAATGTAAAATTTTTTTGTTTTATATATTTCTTTATTTATATTTTGCGCGCGACACCATTGTGGTGTCGCCGGCCGTTGAGCGGTAGTTTTCGCGGGACACCACAGTGGTGTCGCCGGACGGCATGTTGATATATGACGAAGCAGCTGAAGCCGAAAATATGAAAACAGGAAATGCTTGTTTTTGAATTCGCGGTAAGACTTTATATGTGCGTTTCGATGCTATTAAATTTTATATTATTTTTTATAATTCTCAAACGATACAACGAACAAATTTCCTGGGAAATATTGTATAAAAACAATTATGTAAAGTTTTATGAATAAATGTTCTGACTGAATAAGTTAGACTTCTAGGTATTCAACCTTTTGGAAAGAAACACACGAGATATCCTTACTAGTGCTACTTGAAATTAGAAAATGGAGGACTATGCAACTGAACTAGCAAGGAAAGCGCAAGTGTTTATGTTCTTCTCCCCAGAAGAGCCCTTGAGCGACTGTGACACCGAACGCAGATCATTGACACCTTCGTAGCTTCCGAAAACTTACACATACATATATTGATAGATTTCATTGTAAAGAGAGTCGTTTTCACCACTTTAATACAGAAAGAAACCGAGAGAAAAATGCGTGTTAAATATTACCTCTCAGGTAAAAGTAAAAATCGACATTCAGATGGCCAACGAAAACGAAAGTGATATGTAGGAAGAAAGAAGAATTTGGAAGAAAGCAAAAGTCTGTCATTCTTTTGTTACCAGCTGCTGCACTTTTTAAACCTGTTAAACCAACATTTGGCAGCCCTATGCGCGCGGGTACTGAATAATTAACCCCCTGCCCTACAATAACGAGTGACACTCATGATCAAAGAAATGAGATTTCCAAGTTTTCGAAAACCTATTAAATTGGAAATATTAATGAGACCTGACACGTTAATATTATTTCTTTAACATTAATATTACCTTAAATTATACAGCACATCAAGAAACACTCGCCAATTTTTATTTTACCTATTAAATACTGAATTATAGAGGAGGCAGTCACGAAACAAATCGTAGTGCAAAGGATTAAGCACCTCGCTTTACCTTTCTTACTAGGAATCTTTCTTACTTACGGGTTCCTATATTTAACCCTTTGTGGTTGTGTTTCATTAAGAACAATATGTGTAATCGCACTTCATACAAACCTATTAAAATCTTAATAAAAATTACATAGGTATATACCTCGAAAACGTGTTGATTTTTTGCTGTTGTGGCTGAGAGTAGACATACCATGGCAATGTTGAAAGCGCTTTAGGGGTTGAGAGCAAACGTATGGCCGGCAGCTAAGGGTTGATACCACTGTGAGGATGAAGTAACCAAGTAGCCCGCAAAAAGACAGGTATTCGGTGGTACAAGATCTCGTATTCGAAAATATTATATACGCACTAATAGGTAAAAATATTTGAACCCCATCACGGAGCACTGGTTACTCGTCCACGGTCGCGGGGGAACTGATAGCGAGGCGAGGTGAGCATCGAAATGTCTTATTGTTAAGATTCGCGAAAAGGATACCTGTAGGTTAATGTCGTCGAGTTCCGCCGAGTTTATTTTGACAACACGCCAGAGTCAACGTACTTCTTGGCTAGTGAAGTGGAAATAATTACTCTCGTTGCTCGTAGAATTAATTTTACAATTGTGAATGGAATTGAACGATATTATTTATTTATATAACTAAATGTTACAAATAGCGTTCTTGTCCAAAAGTAACGCATAAACATAAAATGTATTTGTAAAGCAAGGAACATATAATAACAGATAAAGTCATAAAATACCTCACAAAGAATAAATTTGTAAAACAAATCATAATAAAAAATGTTTGCCCTATTGCCTCCCACCATTAGAATTTTTACCGGACGTCTAGTTTTATGCATAAATTGATTCGAAAAACCGTCTTGAATATGACGTTGCATATTACTTTACTGTTACTTTAGTGTTATAAACGTTCAAACATATTTAAACAGTGCTGAAAGGTTAAACGGCTCAAAATGTCCCAAAATTTGTGGATGCTTTCCTTACTAGTTCGGCGACCCTGTCCTCCATTTTCTAATTTCTTGTAGCACTACTAAGAATATCTTGGGTATTTTTTCCGAAAGGTCGGAGATCTGAAAGTCTGGCTTATTCAGCTAAAATTCAATCGCGAAGACACAATTAAAAGTTAGTTTGCATTCATTTCTAGCCCATGGTTCACCTAAGACATTTTACCTACGTAAGAAGATGAATTTGCGAATTTTTGCGAATTTTGCGGCGTTTTTTACAGATCTCCATTGATTCAAGGGTGTAGAACATCCCTGAAAATCATGACCACTACTTTTGAAACACTGTGTACAGTCGATAAGTTCAGACAGGCGTTAACTCGTACGACCGACTAATGCTCCATAAAGTGTTAAACGCGGTCAAGTCAGTGTGTGGTAATCGCGATGGCCGGAAAAAGGCACGAACGATGTCTAGGACACGCTGCACTCTTATGGAAGTCAAATCACGTGCAATGTGTTAACGCGTCTCACCCATCTAAACACGCAGATTTCTCGTACCTTTGTTAGAAATCTCGAGTGCGTATTACCCAACTTGTTCCGATATTTAACACGCGTAAAGGAACGTATTGCCTTAAAGAGGTTGAAGAAAGAACTGATGTTGTTTCAAGTATGTTTAGGTCGGTATGTTCAGGTTTTTTTGTGGGTACTCCAAGTTGCAGAGTATCTTCGCCAATGTTTCTCTAGGTAGAGTAATTTGAAGTCAGACAAGTACTTACTAATGATGTGCAATGAGTGTACGTTCCATTTAGCATATTTGTGAGAAGTTACTTTGCCATTATCATTTGTCAACCATTTTATAACTTCCGCCTATTTTTGTATCTTTGTTGGCAGTAAAATTTTCTTACCGCCCACCGATTCTGCAGTAAGTAAATTTAGTGCAATTTCAAAGTATCTGCATTTTTAGAGTGAAAGTTTAGTAAAAATAGTGTACCTAATTAGTAAAACATCAAAAGTAAAATTTATTTTTCTATTTAAGGATATATAAAAGGAGAATTCTATTAAAGGAGAATTCTATTAAAGGAGAAATAAACTAGACTCATATGACGGTTGCTGGTCAAAGAAAGAAAATAGCTTTGGCATCGGATAAAATCTCTACCGCCCACCATACAAGCTTAAATTGCCCACTACTGAGTGATAGGAACCAGGTTGACTATCCCCTGTATAGATGACCATAAATTACAATATACTTCTTTTAATAATATTGCTTTTAACACTAGATTTACGGATGTTGATATACCTATTTTTCTGAAGTGAGCCAATTTGAATAATACAAGAAAATTGAAATTTTTTGCAAAGAAAATAGTTCCAAATCAATTGAAATGAAAGATTTATTATTAAATAATTAACCAACCAATATATTATATATGTAGTAATCAAATTTTTAATGAGCCAAATTGGCTCCGTAAATCTCGTGTTAATAATACCGCGTCTAATTAACATTTTTACTTTTATAGATTTTGCAAAACTTGAAAATTTCCTATCCAATTTATCGCATCAGGAGTGTTATTCGTTATTGTACATGCGGCAAGGAATTAATCAGGAGTCATTCAGTGTTTCAATCTGTCATTAAAATATATTTACCACACTGGCACAGTTGTTCTGAATTTTGTTTCCTCGAAACTGCGAACACGTTAACCATATATGTAGATACTTTCTTAAGTTGTCCAATATACCCAAGGAATTTTCCTCCACAAATTACGTAATTTAAGGTAAATGAATACTTTTCTTAAAAAAAAATCCACGGCGATTAAGATGCAGTACTTAAATGTTAAGTACATATTGAATCTTCCTGTTGACGTTCTTAGAAAACAAGTTTACCGACAGCATTTATGTAACAAATTACATAAGATTTTATTTATATAAAAAGAAAGTGACATGTTCCAGGTTTATATTTTCAATTTTTCAATACTCAATGATATTGTTATAATAGTGGTTCAGAATAAGAAGGCAGCAAAATTATTATTCAATTTATATCATCATGAATGCCACAGTTGATAAAAGGTCATTTGGTAAACGAAAGATCTCACTCAGTTCTGATTTCTCCGCGACCTAAATTACATTTTTTCAGCATTTCCACTTTGCATATTTTGTAAATCATGTACAGTTTTGCTTCATTCGAAACATTGAAAGAGAAGAAAATGTAGCAGGTAGGGAAAGAAAAGAAGACGTCAAACTGAGCCGATAATTTGTCCGTAACATCAGCACATCATTTCTTACTACAATCGCACATATTTTAATGATAATATTAGGTTGGTGCAAAAATAATTGCGGTTTCCATTATTAAAAGTTTTAAATATTGATTTGAAGTTATTTTTCTTGTAACTAAATATATATATAGCACACCATTTGAAAGCGTGAATTTGGCTCTTTCGATATATGTATGTTTATCATTTATTTTTGATTCTTCACACGTGGCTATATTAGGTCAGACAAGTAAAGGTGAAAAAGAAGCAAATTCGAGCGATATTATTGTACGAATACAATTTGGGACCTAAAGCTGCGGAAAATGCTCGTAGTATTAATAAAGCATTTGGCCAGGGAACTGTGACTGACCGTACAGCTCAACATTGGTTTTACAAATTTCGTAAAGGCGACAAAATGCTTGCAGACGAAGAGGGTCGCGGACGTCCTTCTGTGATTGACAATGACGAATTAAAGGCCATTGTCGAAGAAGGTCCATGCAAATCATCTCGAGAGATTGCAGAGGTACTATATGTTGATATTTAGTAACAAGAAAACTAACTTCAAATCAATAATTCAAATTCTTTTAATAATGGAAACCGCAATTATTTTTGCACCAACCTAATATTAAAAACTTTCGCACAAAGAATTAATGCCTGTCGCTTCTCATTCATCTACTGACATTATCTCCCTAAAATTTACGTTAACTTGGAGGGTACAAAGAGTTATCATGCTATTTCTATAATTTCAGTTAGTATTGCACTTGTTTTTACCATAATCATAATCGGTTTAACCCCTTGTCCCATATCTTTTGTGACTGTCCCCGAAATACATAATTCAGTATTAAATTATTAAAATAAAAAATTGTCAGTGATCCTTAATATATTGTATAATTTAACGCAATATTAATATTATACAAATAATTATATCGTGTAATGTCACACTGATACTATCAATTTTATACGTTTTGCGAAACTTGAAAATTTTCGATCTAATTTACCGCATCACGAGTGTCACTCGTTATTGTACAGTAAGGGGTTAATAACGAAACACTTCAGATACAAGTTGTTTTTATATCATAGATCATAAGATATGCTAATTGTAAGTTTATTATTCCACGCATGCAAATAACAAATCAAGTATAATTCTTACACTTAAGGCAACAAAAATTATCGGTTCCATTTTTTAAAAATTCCGTCTTGAAAATTTCTGAGTCCCATGCAGTAAATGCTCCATTTCAATCTTATAAAACCTCAGTTACTCACTTGACCATCTTTTCACACCGTGATTTCTCTTTATTCAATATATTTAAACATAATGCATACAACGTCGATAATTTTAGTGTGAATGAAACGTTACATTTATTTCGTCAATCCCGGTGCAGTTAGAGTTAAGCCAAAAATTTAAAGCACAGTTTTAAATTGCGTGTTATTATTACAAAAGGATCAACATATTATCAATCCCAATATAAGGTTCAATTATCCAGTCAGAACATTTATCCAAAGTATTTACTCCATACATCTAAACGTAATACATAGAATGCCGATTAATCCTAGTGTTAATGAAACTTTCCATTCATTTCATCGACCCCAATACGGTTAGCGTTAACCCAAAAATTTAAAACACAGTTTTAAGTTGCATTTTATCATTACAAAGGATCAAAATATTATCAATTCCAATATAAAGTTCAATTGTCCACTTAGAACGTCGATGCATCGACTTACAGGAAAACGTAGATGTCAAAGGGCAAACGTAAAGCAGGAAATAAATACCAGAAACGTAGATTTGAAATGTTCAGCACCCGAGGACGCAAGATCTTTCGTGTCGGTTGCAATGTAACGATACCGTCGTTTTAATGTCAAGCCTGTGCACTTCGCATAGACGCGCTGCATTAATCATCATGTATTTATCTCGCGTTTCGTTTGTACATGGTGTTTCGTGCCAACATTTCGCACAAGATTATCGTACCACGCAGGTATATTATTGTGTGGAATGGTTTGGTATGGCACGGTAACGTACAACGAAACTGAGAGCGCATAATAATTCCAAAGGGTCTTTCTCGCTTTCACATGTATATTTACGAGAGAGAAAAGGTCTTTCGGAGAAAGCGATGAGGCATATGCATCAGCCTAACGCTCGACTTCCTAGCCATCTTTTTCCCTCTCTCCTCTTTTCTCAACGAGTGCTGTCTCTGTTAGAATATTTTTAGACTTTCTTCAGTTTTTGCGCCTTCTACGGTATTTATATCATGCCTGAGTTGCAGATCGAAGGGGAGCCGTTGTAAACTGCGACATGCAGAGAAGCCTCCAATTTAGTTATGAAAGAGCTGCATCAATTTTTCACGAAAGCACCTTCGAGATATGTATCTACCAATTAGTTTCAGCCCGTGTATCATGTGTCAATTTATATTCTTGTGGTCTACAATCTTTAGTACGAAAGATTTCATTGTATATTGTGGGGAAGAAATATAGTTTTTCAAAATCTAAGTCTAAAAATTATACAGGAAATAAATAGAAAGTCTTACTAGGTGCAAGAATTTCATTATATTTGTTGTCCGCGTGCATGAAATTAGAAACTCATCATACTCTATAGTTCATGATTTGAAAACATTTTGTATTTGAAGTATTTCATTATTAACCTCTTGCTCTACAATAACGTGTGACACTCGCGATGCGGTAAGTGTAATAGGAAATTTGTGAGTTTTCGAAAAACTATTAAATCCAAAATATCAGTGATTTTAGAGACGATCAAATTATTTCTGTACTATTAACCCCTTACCTTACCATGTCTTTCGTAACCGAACGTGCAATAACTCAGAATTAATTGTTGGAATAATAATCTATCACTGATTTCCAATATACCGTTATAAGTTAACACAATATTAATATCATAGTATTAATTTCAACGTCTACTGGCCTTTTGATATTTTCTATTTAACAATTTTTGGAAAACTTACAAATTCTTTATTCTATTTACCGCGTCACGTGTACCACACGTTATTGTAAGTCAAGGGGTTAATATTGCGTTCAATTATATAGAATACCGAGAATCGTAATGATTTTTTATTTCAGCGATTATATTTGAGTTATTACGGATTCACTCACAACAGAAATCGTAGGGCAAGGGGTTAAATCAATCGTGGCAATGATGAAAACGGAGTATCGTATTCTATTTAATTAGTATCGTTACATATTTTTTGCAAAATATATAAATCCGTTGGAGATATTTCTGACTCGTATCTCCTTTAGAGATATGTCTGAAAAAGTGTCTGACGTTGATTACAGAACAATGTACAACCGTAAACATGTACGACGAGTCTGTACCGTAAAAAGTCAGGTTGAAGAAGTTCTAATTCCATTGTGTTCATAACAAATAATATGTTTGTGTATTTCACAAGAGATAATAGATCTGCTGAGTACTCTATGCGTAACAATATGTATGCGCTGAAGTGAAACATTATACAAACTGTTATAAAGTTCCATAAATGCACCAATTATCCCTGAAGAAATCTACAATTAACTGAGCGATTTCATCGCTCTTTCAATATTGTTATTAAATTCATTCAGAATATACTTGTATAAATAAGTATCACATTTTTGTGTAACGATAAAAGTATTTTCAACAATGTTATAATAGCACCAACTTTATAACAAATAAATAAACCATTTGATTTCTGTGTTGTTTGACGAACGAACATGAAATTTCGTTATCAAGTCAAATTACCACGCCAATTATATACCCGTATCACCCAGATTACCACTTTACATTCCAACTTTTAAATTATCAATTGCAAAACATAAGTATTGAACAAACTTTCAAGCTTCAAAACTTCAGCCTGTTATTCCAACATCGATTATTTACCAAATTTCAACGTCACGATTAGTTTAAACATTCATCAACTATATCCCAAGATATTAACGATATTTTTATTCATTGTCAGTCGAGTTAACACTAGAATTACCAAATCAGTCAAAATGATCCGCTACACAATTTTTTCTAATTTGTTAAGTTTATAGGGAAGCCATAGAATAAATATTCCATGTCCACCTTAACAAAACATAAATTAACGATCGGTTATTTGACAAATTTCAATGTCACGATTATATCAAACATTCGTCAATTATATCTCAAGATATGAAAGATATTTTAACTCAGCCAAATTAACATCAGAATTACGAAATCTATCAAACTAATTGGTACACTATTATTTACAAAACACCGAGTTTACAGAAAAACCAAAGAATATATTTTTTATATCCATTTCAAAAAACATAAATTATTGAATCGATCATCTTTTGTGTTTCTTGATTCCTCTTTGTTTAAAGTACTTATTTAATACATTGGAATAAAATAAATTGAACGTCGGTAATTCTAGTGTTAGAGGTATAATTTTAGTAGATGCGAGAATACTTGTAACTCCTGGAGGTATAACTATAACAGCGGTGTCTGTCTCCAGGAGATGTTGGGTCAAAGCACTCTCAAGGACATGAATGTTCGCATGTATGAATGAACTTCCTTAACCCACCAATTATTTCCTTTACGTCATTCTTCTGTACTAAAAGTATACATTTACCTTTTGCGTCTAGAAGTTTCTTTGGTATACCGCCAAGCTATCGGTTACAGCTGAGATCATCGACTGCGTTTCTTATAATTACATAGGATATTGCGATTTAATGAGTTCCCGCAATGCACTGTGCATAATTATTCAAATTTTCTCGCAACTTTTACTAGGAGAAGATATCTTCACAGATTACTTGCAATATACATACGTAGAGTTTATTAATTCTATACAGCAATTATATCTATTTCTCAAACTTCATCTCCCAAATATCGTCTACATTCTCGAAATTTTAGGAATTCAGTTATCTTTGTGTCTATAAAGAGATACTTTCAACAGCATATTCAATTTTGTAACGTACTGTTAAAAGTGTGAATTTGAATAACTTATTTTTAAACATAGAACCCTCGGTTGGCTTTAATTTTTAAGATATTCGTGAGAACTTTTAACATATTTCCTTGGATGTGAGATAAGTGCAGGGCGGGCTTTGGCTAAGTTTTTTTACGGTTATGGTTATACAGAATTCTCGTGCCTCAACTACTTTATGTGTCTCACTTTACCTCTTTGAAACAACACAGGAAGAAAAGACATCTTTTTAATGAGGTTTAACACTAGATTTACGAAGCTAATTTGGCTAATTAAAAATTTGATTACTATATATATAATACAAGCGGCCCTCGACTTTCGCACATAATTGGTTCCTGGAAATGTGTGCGAATGTTGAATGTTCGAAAGTAGAGGGATATACGAAAAATATTAAAAGTTGCATATTAACACTTTACCAACCGGTATTTTTTTACATCCTACCCCCTTCTGACCGATCAATTGGTCACAAATACTTCCTTGATACAGATATCTATTCGAAAATTACAAATTCTCGTCACTGTGTCTTTAACAGAGGTAACCGCAATGATAAATGATAATTTATGAATTGGAGTGGCAACCAATTAATTAGTTAAAAGTTCAAAGGCCTTGGGTCCGAAAAGCCTATTAATAGGTTTCCGGTCGGGAAAGTGTTAATATGGCTTCTTTGTAATCTTGGGATTTTTCAGCATCTAGTAGGTAATACTAGAGACAATATTACAATAGTAGAGAACCTCAGGGTACTCTAGTATTTCGGGAACTCACTCCGAGGGTCTGACTGCATAGAAGCAATTTTTGAAATAGCGACAAAAATCTTTAAAAAATTGAATTTTTAAAAATGTGCGAAAGTAGAGTGTGCGAAAGTCTAGGGTCGCCTGTATATTGATTGGTTAATCTCTTAATAATAAATCTTTCATTTCAATTGATGTGGAACTATTTTCTTTACAAAAGCTTCAATTTCTTGTGTGAGTCAAGTTGGCTCACTTCAGAAAAATATTGGGTTGGCAAGAAAGTAATTTCGGTTTTGTAGTGTGAAATGTAACTTAACTTTTTTTAACAAAGAATTTTTTCGATGACCTTTACTCGATGACCTTTTGCCATCGTTTTGGCAAATTAGTGATTTCGTTTTTATAGAAATACTGGCCCATATCAACAAAAAACTGAACCCAATGCAATTTTAGGCTATCATCGCCATTGAAAATTTTACCATTCAAAAAGTTTTGCAAGCTGAAAAATAAATGGTAATCTAATGGTGTCAGATCAGGGCTACATGAAGGCTGTGACATCACTTCTCAATCAAGCTTAGATTTTGCAAAAAATAAAATGTAAAACATATCAGAAATGTTTGTTTTTCACTCTATGTTAAAATTCTCCTAAACAAACAATTACAAACAAAATAAAGCGCAATTAGTTTCTAAGTCAAGTCAAAAGTGACAACTTTCGATTGTAAGAAGAAAAAAAATCATAGCATTGTCAGAAATCATTGAGATCAAACGTAACGCTGGCTCTCTTCAAAAACCGAAATTACTTTCTTGCTGACCCAATAAGTATATAATCAACATCAGTAAATCTAATGTTAATGCTACAAGCTACTAATGATTAGCCACCTTGCAGGGGGTGCGTTGGCAAAGTTACATGATACTATCTGGTACAATTATATCCGTAGATAAGTGTAAATTGAACCAGTGAGATTATGAAATATGTTTACAAACGTCACAAATTTTTACCATTTTGTAAACAGTTTTTGCAAAAATTTGTTGCATCTATTAACTTTAAACTGCAATGCTCATTTCAACGCGTGCCCCTACCGTTTCGGGGTGCATCGACGACTCCGTCCGAAAGATGGAAGAAGCATTCGCAACCCTAAGGAAATTCTAAGTAACGGTGCTTGAAGGTAAGGCCTGGATTTTCCCGGGTCCCTACCGATCGCTTTCAATAACAAAAGGTCTGCACAAACAATACTTCTAGGGCACTCCTGCCGATATCCCTCGTTTACAATACGGAAATTGCTATTGAGGGTAAAACTAATAAACGAAATTAAATTCAAACTCAAGAACTAGCATTGTCGCGGTGATTGGGACCACTGAAGGACAGAACATGAACTTCAGTATGCCCAAGAAAGTAATTAAGTCTAAAAACTAATAACCCCTTGCACCGTAGAATAAACATAGCAGTAAAAGGTGTCATAATAAGATAGCCAGATTTAGTTTTTAAATTCAACAAATTAATTAATTTGAAAAATGATAATATTTTTATTTCATTGTAAAGTAAAAATGTTCTGATTGTGTATGAAATAAAATGTCAGGCAAATGCGCTCCACAGCTCTCATTGCAAGTTATTGATGAAATTCGAGATAACATCCTCGCATAATTGTGGTTCTTCTGCGGCACTAACACGTTGGATATCCGGTTTAAGCTCACAGTCAGTAATTGTTTGTGGCTTATTAGCATACACATGTGACTTTAAAAAAGCCCATAGAATAATGTCGCATGCTATCACACTGCGAGTGAAACTATCGAACTTTTGGAAAAAGAAATTTTATGGTTGTGCAAGACCAAAAAGTGTGAATCACAATTGGCTAGCAAGATCGTGTCATTGTTATTTCTATGGGATTTTTTGAAGTCACACGTGTGCGATAATAAGCCATAAACAATTACTGAGCTTAAACCGGAGATCCAACGGGTTATTGCCACAATAAAGTCACAATTATGGGAGGATGTTATCTTCAAGTTCCTTAAAAGTGCAATGACTTGCCATTAGAGGCATGGTGCGCATTTTCCTTGAGACAGAACCACACATTTTATTTGAGACAGAATCAAGACATTTGCGCTTTATAATGAAATAACAATATTATCATTATGCAAGGAAATAATTTGTTTAATTCAAAAACTATATTTGGCACTCTTATTGAGACAGCTTTTATTAACATTAGATCTGCGACAGTCATCAAAGTGACGGAGCCCTATTTTATTACAAAGTCTCATATTTTTGAAGAAGCAGTATAGTTGATATCTCACATGTATTCGTCTCATAGTACACAAGTTACTTAACTAATCCTATTTTTGCCACTAGATCCATTTTTTTCAAAGTACATATTTAATACATTTAACACAAGAATCGCCAAGGCAGTAAACAATTTTTATTCCTCATTTACCATATAAATTTTCCGACTTCATAGCAGAATCTATGAAGTACAAGTAAAAATAAATTCTATTGCATATAAAATTTCATTCAATTTTCAATTTCATTGCATCATATAAAACAAAATATCTCATGTATACTAACGTTTATCTTATAAATATTTTCAATAAATATAAATACTTAACACTATTTCTACGACGATTTTCTGTATACCTATTTCGACCAAAAGGTGTCTTTTGACACCTATTCATTTGAACGCCAATAATTGTCAAAACTGTTAAGATTTCAAACTCAGTTCAATGTAGATAATATGAGGAATATATTTATTGATACATTGATGTGTATTTATTAGAAATTATTTAATGAGCTTGCAAATCCTAGCAAAGGTGTGCAGCTAGTTGTAAAGTCACTGCAGCGGTGTACGTTAAAATGTAACATGGCGGGAAATAAGCGGATATCCAAGTTATGCCGCAACTCCTGTATTTTCTGTTACAACTGAAATAGGGATACTCTAATCTGATTATAATTGATACGGTGCTATAAAATGGTGTTGATATTTATATGTAAAATGGTTTCAAATTAGGCACTGTCATGAAATCCTTAAAGTGTCAAAAGACACCTCAAAGTAGAGATAAGTCTACCACATACACATTTTTAGATCTAGGATGAGCTGGTGGAAAATGACACTGCTGAATTAGTTTAACATTTATTGTATGAAAAGTGAAAAAATCAATTGTGGAGAAATGATTCAACTTAGAGGATAATTTTAAGTTAAGATTTTGAAGAAATAGTGTTAATATAATATTTCTTGTCTTATAAAACATAAATGACCGTAGTATTCATCGTTTCTACGTTTTAATTTCTTCTTTTCTAACCTGCATATTTGATACATTTAAAAATACTAGATTTCACACCGGTAATTCTAAATATACTAAATTTAGCCATCGTAAATCTATTTTTAAGCTTGCAGGCCTCAATAATCTGAAGAGGAAAACAGTGCGGAAATCCAATCGTGCGGAAAGAACTCATTACCAAATATCCACCCCCCTTATTGTTTTATTATTCTTCGAGGTCCGGGCGACCAAGCTGTCCAGTCATTTCGGCCGTTGGCCTTTCCGATATGTGGCAAACATTTTTCTCCCTTCATTCTGGGAACCGCGGAAAATATACTTTATTGTCCGCAACAGATATAATGTGGTTGTGTAGTAAATATTGATTACAGAGTGAATGTGTGCTGAGTCACCTTGTTCCTTGGTGTACGATTGCCAACATGTATGTACCTAACTATGTGTGAATAATTTGACTGCTCCTGACAGATTATTTATTTATGTCTATCTATGTTCAAGAGTGTGTGTATGCATGTAAGTATTGGAATTTGTAAGTATTGAAATATTGATGTTTGGACTGGATTCGAGACCGTTCCTTCTATCTATTTTCTATTTTAGTTTGTTCAATGTCTGCACATGATTTGTGAATTAACTTGGAATTTTCAAAAACCTAGACAACTTACTTGCGGCTTAATAAATTATATGGTAAAACATACTTTTGAACATTATCAGTAACTTTCGCAGAGATTGATTGTGTGATGTTGTTAGGTCCCAGAGTTAGCCAACGCAAATTAGAAGTATGATAAAGAGTTTTAATTGAAACTTGAAAAATTTATTGAAAGCATAGGCGTGATAGAAGACGATATTACGAAGAAAAAAGCGATGGATAAGGAATTTTATGTTTTTAATTGAAAGGCAATAGTGCAAAGAATGAGCATTGTATTATCATACTGGTATATAGTAAGAAATGATATAACACTCTCAGGGTACATATATCATCCGAGAAACGTACTAGTGGATAACTTTAACACTAAATCTACGGCCTCTAAATCTGGTAGGTTTAAATATATTAAATAAATACTTTGCAGGAAAATGGATCAAGTGGTAGAAAATATGATCAGTTAAGTAATTTGTATATTATAAGATATACGTGCAATGTTTACTGTACTATTTCTCTATCAATTTGAGAAAAATTTAAAAAAAAAAGAAATAGGTACCAGTCAATTTGATGGCTGCCGTAGATCTAATGTTAAAAAAGAGAAAAAATACAGTAAGAGAAATATAATAATTATATTTGCTTAATAACACTGTGTCAAGATAATTGCATAACTATTTGCTAAATGATAATTCATTTCAAAATGTAATGAGTAAAAAATGTCAACTGTAAAAGCTAATAAAGAAATCCAAGTTTTGTGAAGATCATCTGAAGATCATACGGTTTGTAGAACTGACATTATCATAAACGATGTATCCTATATTTCTTTAGGAAACAAAATGGAGGATCAAAGCGTATAAAATGATGTGCTACTACATGACCTTCAATTGACCTTTGACCGAACATTCGTAAGTAAATACTTTTTGGTCGGTATCATGTGAAATGTAGACAAGAAAAGCACATCTAATCAAGTGGTACAATGTAACTCTCAATCATGTAGAATATGTTATCGGACTCAAGACAAACGACATTGCACGATAACGTACATTAAAAGCATGACCTGAAAGCGAGAAAGCACACGAATGGCAGAGTTCGAATACCATCGAAGAATAATGCATCGAACTATCTCTGTCAACATAAATCCTATGATCGATTTTATAGATAAGATTTCGACGTTTCTTGCCATCCCGAGATTTGTCTTCGACTCCTAACGTCTCTCAATGTCAGACAGAATACCAAGGGATCCTCGGTACTCGCATAACTATCGAGGACAAGTCGTGACGTGAACTCCAGCCTGGTCTTAATGACATTTGCGAATTCACCAACGGCAATGTACTCGCGCTTTCACAAGATAGGATGCATCCTTTCGTCTATCGATTCTGCACGATCACGTTTCCCTATAATTGCGTCGTACCGACGGAAAGAAATTTATTAACATTCGTGACTTCCGTACTTTCATTGCACGTACTATGTGCCAGTTAGACGACACTTGTACAGAATACTTTGCTAATGAAAGAAAGGGAAATTCAGTAGTGTAAAGAAATAAAGTGTCTATTTTCAAGCAATGAAAACATGTTAAGCATGATTTATTCGAATAAGTGACTCGATTAACATATCTGAAGTGGTGTGTGGTTTTCTATAAACATTTGTCATGCATTTTTTACATGATTAACACGTTGGTTGCCATGGGGGTCGGCGCTATTATATTCAATGAAATTTCCTGTTATGTTTAAGTTACAATATTTATAAATTTTCTAACATATCGAATATTTAAATATTGGCGTACAGAAGATCAAGATCTGCTGAATAACGTTCTATCAGTGTCTTGAAAGTTTCTTCTTCCTAAATATGTGATTTTAATAGAAAAAGATTCACTTCAGTAGAAATGACGAAACAAGCAAAATATCAATTCAAAGTGTTAATAACTTGAGGATTACTATTGATAATAAGACCGAAATACAGAAGAAAATCGCATTAAAGGTAAAAAGTGAGGTACATTTAAGGTCTTTTAGTATAGATTTTTCAAAAAATGAATTTTCACATTTTCTCAAAACAGACATTTGCAAAAGTGCCCAAAAGTAAAAAATTGTTAAAGTTATATATGGTAAACGAAAATGGTGTACCATTGCCATAAAACTGGCCTGAGAAGGTTATATGTGTTTCTCGAAATAATATTTTCTCACATGGCTGGCATAATATCTCCAATTCTAGCTAGCTCTAGCTTCATTTGAAAAAGATCCCGAAAGAGACCAAAAAAATGCTATTATAAACTTAAAAAACAAAAAAAAAACAGGTAAAAAGGTAACTTAAAACTTACGGTAAGAACTTTTGTATACCCAAAAAAATAACAATATTTCAAAAATACTTCTATATCCGTACAATAAACTTTGCAATTTGAAAGTTGTAAGCCTTAACACCAAAAGTACCGACAGTTTTTCTTAAAGGCAAATTTGCATGGAAAGGGATCAATCCACCCCTCTGTGGTAGTTTTAGTGTTAACGGAAAGCGATTCTTTGTATTGTAGTACGTAGGGGAGAGTACCCCAGTACCGGCCAGTTGTAAGTTCTATAATCCTATAATAGATGAAGTTTAGATTTTTACCGCCATTAGTGCGATACACTCCTGCAAGTATATGCCTCGCTCGGCGTCGACCTATCGTGACCGGTATACTGGCAAACCAAAGATTTCTGTTGCGCGCGAAGAACGTGTGTACGTAATTAAAATTCTGTCGGTGATTTTCGAAGTTCAGAGGTTCAATTTAAAACAAATAACTTCTGGTAAGTACAGTATGGTTATATGACTATAAAAAAAATGGATACTAAATCACCTTTTGTATGTTCGTTTTTGTTTGAAATCGAACATATTTTTTTGTTGGGTCCTCCAGTACCGGCCATTACGTTGTCCTGCAGTACCGGCCATTCCTTAAGTTCGTTTTTAAAAGTTGTTAACAAGAAAAGTAAGGTTTCAGGAAAAGATGTTACTAAAAAAGGTAAGAGCTTGCTGTCAGGAAGAGATGTCAGTAAGAAAACTAAGAAAAATAAAAACGAAAACGTACCTCCTCCTCACAGACCGATTGAAGAAGAGTCAGTTTGCCCTTTGTGTGCTAAATCTCATGAAGGAGATTGGATACAGTGTGGAAACTGCAAGGTTTGGATCCATGAGGGTTGTGCAAACATATCGGAGCTATCCAATTAGTATATTTGCGATTATTGTATTGTATAAATGGTTACATATTTATTGGCCGATACTGGAGGCCAATTTTTTATAGTCTGATTTTTCCTAGTCTTAGAATTGCTGTAATAAAGCTGATTATTTCTAAACGTATTGGTTGTTTGTTTGTTTTTTAATAGCACAATAGTTCTTTTATATATATATATATATCAGGAGGTATTGAACATATAACTTATTGTTAGCTATTTTGATTTTTTTGTTGATAAATCTTAAGGTGACGGTACTATCAAATGTAAAGTGATTATGACGGAACATTGATGTTCGGTTTCTTAAACGATATTACCTTAAACCGATTAAATTTTCTATTAAAATTTTCACACAATATAGCAATCAGAGGAAAACAATTCACTATGTTAATGATCCATGGTAACATTGTTATAATATCCTTGTTCGATAAATTGAATTCATTAAAATTCACGTCAATTATATCGCAATAGCCATTCGTATGAAAACATTCTAAAGTTACAGAATGAAAGTGTCCACAAAGTGTGTAAATACACCTAAATTTGTTCACCAAGTTAAAGACCATGGAAATAAGAATTCACGAAATGTTTTTGATTTTCTAAGGCACGAGGTAGAACGACGATTGATATGCAGAACGAGGGGTGGATCATAATTCAGAGTATAATTTAATGAGTGCTGCATCGTATGGATGACTTTTGGCCACTTGTTTATGTAGATGACATCCGTCAGACGTCAAGCACGGCCTCACACTCCCGGAATGTTTCTCATCAATATCCATGAGTTAAAGGACATCCGTCGAATGCATGTCCTCGTCGCCGCACACAAACGGCATAATTTACGACAGTTCTGAAGGACGAACCGCAAGAGAACTGACGGTAAAATTTTACGTGAAGTTGGAGAAGATGGTAATAACTCAGTATAAAGCGATACGAATGAAATGTTGTTTTGCTCCGATCAAATTAATGTTATATGCAAATTATTATTTCCCATTGAAAAGTAATGGAACGAATATGTAATCATAATAGTATGATTACTTTTGCTTTTATTTTTCTAAGTAAAATTATGTATATGAAATGAAAAAAAAATTATATAATATAGTAAAAATGAAATTTTACTATTAGCAAAAAAATGTTGACTGTTTGCAGATCAGGGTTGTCTATAACAAGTGTATTATGATTCGAAAAACAATTTATTATGAAAAAGTATATTTACGATAAATTATTTGATTATTCATCGATTATTTTTAGTTAATTATTGAAGATTCATTTAGTTTTTTAAGAATCGTTAATGCAGCGCTTTCAAGTTGAAATTTTTTAAGTTATGTGCATACATTATTTCATGGAATGGTGTTTCCCGTCTTTTTAATTATATCTACCGAGTTGTGTATATTATACAGTTGCTGCAATCACTTTTCTGTTTAATGATACCGGATATTTTTAATATTTATATCTGATAATATTATTGGCTGTTATGAAATATTTCTATTTATACTTTCTCGGACATTCACGTAGTCACATTATTTAGAAGAGCAGAAATTATTGTACCTGAAGAAAAGAGCTCTTAAGAAAATCATCAATTATGATTAAAAAATAATTTTGCCAAAGAAAATTCCATATATATCATTGGCAATGTATTTACAATACAATTATAATTTTATTGCATTTACTAATTTTTTGTAGCAAACAATTTTTTAACTTCATGAAAATATTTCTCCTTCGCGTAACAGTGTCTATTTTTGTCACTTCATGAATGTGCAATGAGAAATGCGCACAGAAGGTATTCCGACAAACGTGATCCTGCCAGAAAGTAGTTACTTTTACATGGAAAAACAAATGTTTAAATGATATTCACTCCATTCAGACTTTAATACAACAAAATGCCAAGCAACAGTGGATAATTACAAGAAGAATTTTTGTAATTTTACTTCTTCTCTTATTAGTCTCTTATTATTCAAGGAATTTCTTTGCAGTGTAAAGGGTGAGCCATCTAACATTTGGAATTGGAATCGGCTATAAAAAAAACTAATGAATATTTTTTCAAAATTATGAGTTTATTAGAATGAATAGCCATTTTTATTTAAGGTAGTTCTAGGCACTTGTCATTTTTCGATAGATTTCCTTAAAATTTTGAAAATATATTCTTCATATGTTATAATTATAACCGGAATCTCAACGAGTTCGTACACACGGTTTATGAATAAATCGTGTTTAAAAATAACATATTTAACATGGGCCTTATGGAAAAAAATTTTTGCCGAGTCCAGAAAATCTTTTTCTATTTTTCTAATGGAAAAACGAGTCGATGGATTCTAATAAAAAATTGGCAATGTATTACTTTATACTTTTGGAATATTATTGAATTTTTTCATAATTTTTTACTTCATAGTTGTAGAGAAAGATGTTTTTTAACACGTTAAGCGCACACCGGTCTCTAGGGACCGGGCGTTGACTTTTCGTTTATGCTGACGGTGATCAATGAAAATGAACAATTAGTTTTTTACCTAAGCTACATTGTCGCGCCTAACCGAGCCACTATTAGTGGAGTTAAGTATAAAATAGAACATTTTATCAAAAATGAATGTAGTATGTTAAAACAAATAGAAAGATATCTTTTCTAATAAAGGGCCTAAACGGAAAGTGCTTTAAGAACGAGCGTGGCGCTTAACGTGTTAATGTCTAAAAAGTGAATGAAATGACCTCTGTGAAGTTAGCCCCTACATTAATTCTTACGCAATTTTTTTCATTTCTAATGAAAAAAGAAACTTTTAGTTCTGAATCCAGCTAGAACTACCTTAAGGTTATTGGCCTAGAACCGTATTAGTCGTTAACGGTTTGTATTTTTTTTTAATGAAAAAAAAAAGATTTCGAGTCTGAAAATTATTTTTTTTAATTTTCACACAAAACTGAATAATATTTCATTAAATTTTTCACACTATTAATAATTAAAAATTAAAAATTAAATGCTACTCGATGATCGTATTATGTGTCATATAATAAATTTGACAACAACGTATGGAAATGTATATGCATATATATTATGTTCATCCATAATTAGTGTATTGTAAACAAATAGTTTTCTTTTTATTTCCTTGTCAAATTTTGTTATAACCATAGAATGCAAAATAAATATTATTATTAACGCAATTATATGTTGTCACGCTCAGTAGTAGATAAACTATATGTAGTTAATTTTTGAATTTCGCGCTTTTTATGCAGCGTAGCCAAATTTCTTTGCAGTCAAACATGAACCAAGCTTTTGTCATGGCTGATGGTTGTCTCACTAGTTTTTCATTATTTTGAATAAATATTGGTCTAAAATTACACGTGAATGTATATGTTTTATAATTTTTATAGTAATTAAAACGGTTAAAGTTTTGAATAATAAGTTTTTTGAACATCTTTGAATAGCCAATTACGTGAAATTTCAATAAATAGGACATTTCCGGCAAGTTCTCCCATTTACCATGTGTTAAAAGTCGCATTTTTAATATTTAATTATTCAAAAACTATACGACCAATATTTTTCAAAAAAATCAGTAAAACGTATGAGCTGTGTATAAATAACATATAAAAATTCTAGAATTTTATCTATACATTGCTCTAAAGGGCGAATAACCTTAAGAATAAAACACAACATCGTTCAAATGACTTCCACGGCTCGCTTGACAGTACCCCATCCGATCAATCCAATTTTTCAGTACATTTTCGACTGTTTGACTTCCAATCGCATGAATGGCAACTTCGATTTCGTGTTTCAAGGCATCAATCGAAACTGGGTGGTTAGCGTGATACTTATCCTTAAGGGTTCCCCACAAAAAAAAAACAACGGGGCCAAATCACCACCCAGAGACGATTGGTGCCTTGAAACACGAAATCGAAGTGGCCATCCATGCGATTGGAGCACAAACAATCGAAAATGTACTGAAAAATTAGGTTGGTCGGATGGGGTACTGTCAAGCCAGCCGTGACAGTCATTTGAATGATGTTTCGTTTCATCCTTAAATGAAAATGTCTAATCTTTCCAATATGTAAACTCATAATTTAGAAAAAATAATCATTAGTTTTTTTATAGCCGATTCAAATTCCAAAAGTTAGATATAAATATTATATATAATAATAAATATTATTAACATAAGATACAAAATAATGAACTCGATTAAAATCAAATAATTTTCTGCGACAAATTAAAAGTGCAAAAATTTGTTTTTTTTAATCTGCAATTACATGTTATGGAAGTTCCGTGGAACACCATTTGGAAAACTTAAGCTTTATAGAGATTCTCACGATTAAACACTTCTAACTTCAATCCTTCAACTTAAAGGCTATTTCATGCCCGAAACCTCTTCGAGAGACTCTACTTTGAACCTTAAACTTCCGCTATCATGTTTTTCATAAAAATAGATTATTCAACTGGCACAAGGGACTATAAAAATATACAGTACTATTTAAACATTGTATTTTATCGTTCAAAGCAATGAAATATACAGCATTATAGTTCTTTTAAAAAGATATGTTAATAAATTATAATTTTTAAGTTATAACACACACTGTACGGTTATAAACTGCAGAACTTGTCCAAAGAATATTTTTTTTTCATTTTTACATCATTAAACCCTTGTCTTACGATTTCTGCTACGACTGTATGTATAATAATTTCGAATTAATTGCTGAAATCGAGATTTCTGTCTGATTACTGTTATTTCGTATTATTAAACGTTACATTAAGATTATCGACATAATTCAAAATGTATCGAGACTGACTGACATTTTCGATTTAATAGTTTTTGGAAAACTTCAAAATTTTCTGTTCCATTTATTTCAGTTATTGTTAAGTTATTGTTAAGCCGATGGAAATGGAAATATTCTAATTATACTATGTTCAAATTAGTATTATGTAATCGCCTTATTTTATTGCACTAATATTGATTAATGAGCAATATCTCAAGGTTCTCGCAGTTATTAGTTTCATAATATTTAAAATTGGAAAGAATCAATAACTTCGAGATGTGATTAAAGTGATTTAGAATTCTATAGTGATTAAATTGCTTTAAAATTTATGGTACAATGTATGGTAATTTACAAACTTAATTCTTTTAAAACAATCTTGATATAATTGCAGTTTATACTTTTTTTTTATAATTGTTATAATGATAAAGTAACATATGATAAACATTGAATAAGATATCCACATACCACATACATTTTGTCATACAATATAGAGTATTTTTTATACATTGTAGGTATATGCAATATTTAAATGTGCACTATCAGAACTTCGGCGCTTATGACGAAATTTTAAAAGACCCACATTTCTTATAAATGTCCGGTATGTGACTTTCAATATAGGAGATCTTGCAAAGATACAAGTCATGCATCTGAATTGAACAGTTTGATTCTTTAGAATGTACAAAGAAATTACATAGCATAAGAACTTAACGGATCTTAGCTCCGAACTGCATTTTTTATTGATTGCGTACAAATAGATTCCTAACGTTATATTATAACGATATGTGTACACGGGTGTTATTAAGGTTGAAAAAATGTTCAATCCTCTTACGGTATATTTAACGTTACTTCCTCTTTATGCATCAAACTAAAATAACCCATTGCAATAGTTATTATAAAGTATAATAAAGAGCATTTCGAATGATGATTTATTTAGCAAATCGTAAATTCCATTTTTTAATATATATAATGAGATGTAAATTGCGGAAGTAACAGTTTTCATGTAAATGCAATAAGTATCTATTCTGCTATAATGATAAAGATATAGCTGTTGATATTTGAATCAATGAACTGAATTGATATTCAATGCATCTATCGGATATGTATTGGACACGATGCAAAAACGAACTGACAATTTAACCCAGTGAATTCCCACATCGTTATGGTAAAATATGTATGTATTTATTTCTCTTTACTGTTTATACAAATTTTCTGTTTCGTGAAATACTTCCAACTATTTGTGAAAGAAACTAGTAATAATTGTGCAATTCGTTTAAACCAATAGGAATTAAAGTGTTGCTTTATACACATTAAATACAGGAATTAATATAGGGGAATAATATAGAAGTTTAGATTACAGGTAGCCCTCCTACAACACGGCATCCTATAACACGGTTTCCCTATAACACGATTTATGAATTGCGGAAACCCTTCTACAACACGGTATTCTATAACACGGTTTCGCTGTAACATGGTAAGAAAATTGCAAAAACCTTTATACAACGCTGTACTTCTGTAGCCGCGACGAGGCTTGCCGTCTTAAAGATACAGTGTGGCATAAACTATTTTGATTTCATCTCCGTGGCTTGAAAACAAAAGTATTTCACGCTGCTGATCGACAGTCTGCGTCGAACCACGGTGTGTCAAAGAAAAACTTTTTCGTCTTTAAAATATTAAGGAAAAATTAACATTGATCCGGTAAGAACCAGAAAGCAAAGTAAAATTACAGATTTTTTAAAGAGGAAAGAAAATACAAAAACTTTAAATGAAGGAAAAAGTTCTGAAATTGAAGGCGATATCATTTCACCAAAAAAACGTTCTCGATTGATTATACTGAACAGTGACGATGAAGAAATTCATTAAATTATAGTTGCATCAAATTAAAATAATATTTTTTGTTTTGTGTTGTACATACATTTATATACTTTTAATAAAAATTAAGTTGTGTATGTAGAATTTAAAAAAAAATATTAACCCCCTCTTTTTGTACTTGCTCTGGGTGTCACACAACACGGCATTTTTTAGGAACTTATCTACCGTGTTATAGGAGGGTTCCCTGTACTTCCATATTGTATTATTCATCTTTTCGTAATTTCCTGGTATCACATTTTACATGGTTAAAGTAAGATGGCACATAGATTATAAAACAGTAAGTAATTCGTACAAAAAAGATTTTAGATTCATATTATTTGTTGAATATTAATACTAAATAACGTAAAATATATCACAGTCGATTGCTTATTTAACGATAAACATTGATCAATCAAACCATTTAGCTGAAGCAGAATGCAAACAAGTTTTAACAATCGCTGTAATGTATTTAACAATTTCTGCTAAGTAATAAATAATATCAAAATAAGAAAACTACACCATTAATTTAATATTTGCAGCAATTGAAAAACCATTAATAAATAATGATGTACAGAAATTATTATCGTCAATGATATGCTAGTTTTCCTATATCATAGAATTAAGCGATCAATTTTGTATACTTATATGTTACTGTAACTGGTGAATCCAGTGATTATGTATAATTGCCAGTTATTGTATATAATTATCACTAAAACTCAGACCAAGCCCAGATCTTTTTTTTTTCTCACGAAGGGAAATGCGTTTACGCACCCCCTCGCGAACCCTAGGGAGAGTGGAAATCACCTGAAGTCAAGGACCCGGACCTTAACGAGATTTAACCCATACCGAAGTCCCAAGAATTAATCCTGCAAGCTGAGCAGGCCCCTGAGGTACCGTGCGGCTCCACAGCCGTGTCACCTGGGCGGCGGAGCTTCTCGTTTTCAACCGCCTATTCGTACCATTTTGTTTCTTGGAGTCCACTCGCTCTGCCTCTTAAAGGAAGCACCCGACAAAGTCGTAGCATTCAAATATTCTTATTAGTTTGTCTGGAGGAGCGAGACATTGTATTACATTGTTGTCTCGTCGCGCGCTTCGTTTCATCAAGGAGAATCTCCCCATGTGGTGGGGGTAATTCTGCCGGAGTTTATTCTGTTTTCACTATAGAGATGTTAGAAATCTGGTGCCTACGCCGATGTCCTCACTGTCGCCACCCAAATCGCGTTGTCTCCCTTGCTTCGATCTGCAGCGTTCTCTCTTTTCGTCTTTTAGTTCGATTTGTTTGTGTAGCTCTTTTAACGAATCGCGAGGTAGAACGTCAAGTGCCTTCGTGTACATGTGACAAGAGGCATGACGCTTGACGCCTGGCGAATCAGGCTCTGCCAAAACAGGCTTACCTCCTAGGTGACACGGCTGTGGAGCCGCACGGTACTTGTCTCTCCATCCCTTGCGGTTTTTCCACCCATGTGGCTCGGGTAACCCCGGGTTCGCCAAAGCCGTACCTGACCAACGAAGTGGTCAGGCCCCTGACGAACTCTAATCTGCACCTTTTGCGGTACTTCCATTCATTTGGCCCGGGTAACCCCGGGTTCACCGAACCTGTACCTGACCAGCGAGCTGGATAGCCCCCTGAGGTGTTATTGGCCCACCAAAGAAAGTCACTTGATAAGTGATGTTCTCCAATTTGCCCGACGAACAAAGACATCCCTCGTCCTCCCGTAAAACAGCTTAACGACGAAATAAGTGTTTAGTTTTGGTTGTATTATGTATGATATCGTATGAACCCTGCGTTGTAGTAAACGCATCGAAATCACTTCGTACTTAAAAAATCACTATATTACAAATTTTGGTGAAACACCAAAAAAGTTTTGGTAAAACACGGTATATCGCTTACACTTAAAGGTATTCAACAACTACTTTAGGAACAGAGAAATCAAAGATGGAAAAATTATTAATTCAGTAACTTATGTATCATAAAGTGGATGTACAGTATTTACTACAAATTTACAAAAAAAAT
Source organism: Cerceris rybyensis (assembly GCA_910591515.1). Classification (NCBI taxonomy): domain Eukaryota; kingdom Metazoa; phylum Arthropoda; class Insecta; order Hymenoptera; family Crabronidae; genus Cerceris; species Cerceris rybyensis. Next base: position 12,340,009 of record OU342793.1, read on the forward strand.
GTGGAACCGTCATTTTCTATGCCCTGGTACTTCTAGTGTTAAGTCATATCATGTGATTTGAATATATTTAAAACTATTTAATACATTACTACTTTACTAATTTAATGCTTAACTATGGTACGCATAAATTTCAAATCGTAATGCAAGAGGTTCACTGCGGTTCTCGTAACAAAAGAACACTTTCCCTAAAAGCGTTCTATACAAGTGCAATTAATTCGGCATAAAGTGGGTAACTGAAACACGACTTTACGATTTGTACATATCACAAAATTGAAGCCTCATCGAGACCGTGGCACAAGCTCCGCCTTAATACGAGGTTCGAACTCAAAGATGCAATTTTCATCCTCGACAAGAATCTTTCGACGATACTACAAATACCCAGACAGTGCTAGTCATTATTTCACGGTTTCATCAGATATTCACGACCGTACGACATTATGCAATCTAATTACGAGTCTTTAATACTACCCTTAAGACGACTGGAAAAAATGGTCTTTGATCGCGTGCAACGTTGACTTGATTCCCTCGAGAAAATTACGAGGAAAAGTTCTTCTCTCCATATATTAACACAAAACCTGCCAAGCCGGTAGTGCTTAATGATTGAAAATGACCTATTACTCATTTTCCCTAAAAATTACCTAAATCAATACGATAGTCATGAATTAAAAATTCCACTTCTACCTTATTAAACCTAAATTAGTTAATTAATCATCTGTTTCACCTCGTGATTTCTGCTTTTCCAAAGTACTTAATCGGTATATCTAAATTTTAGTAATCATAACGACAGTAATTTTAGTGCTAACTTAATCGTTGGAGTGTCAAAAGTTCTTTGCAAAAACCTGGTCGAAAAATTCCAAGCAGAGAAATTTGTCAAAAAAGTACGATTTCGATATCTTTCTGCTCATTAGCGATAAATATCATTATTTTCTTTATCAGTTGAAGTTATTGTCTATGTTGTAGCTACCGTACTGTCGTAACCATAGCATATTACTGAACAATTATTATTGTTCGTGCAAAAAATGCCATTAATTTTAAAGTTCGTCTAACTTGGCACATTTCAGTACCGATCAGAAGAAACGTCGTTGTGCTGTTTTGCAATCGAACGGTTAAGGATATTTCTCGGTTTACCTGCCGAATTTTGACGAATGGAAGGTAAATGGCCTCCTCGTAACTTGTGAATATGACAAGTCGCTGAAATTTCTTGCTCATTGAGTACAGATGATGCCGTCGAACGATGCGCCTGTTACACGCGTGAAACTAGATGTTACTCACGTTGCACCGAGACAAAATTAAACGGGAAAAGGCACGCACTCTCTCCTGCTGCCGGCTTGCTTCGAAACAGTTGACTGACGCCTGCATTGGAAATATCGAACGTTTGAACATGAGCTCATGGAACCTTGCGTGTTTTATTAAGCAGACCGAAATATCCGATTGAGAGATCACGATTTATCAGACGTATATCTTAGTAGTAACTTCTTGGATGACATTTGAGATTGTTGTAAAGTTTTCCAATGTTGCACGGTTATATGTCTTCGAATTAACTATCATTATAAATAAAGAACAATAAATAACACAACATAAAATAGTAAAATGTCCTGTTCGTATTTGGGGAAACATTAACTATTTCATCATTTTAATTGTAATTATGAAATCGAACTCTCATGAATGAACAATGTGTTTAATATGTTACAAAATTATAATTTGTGTCCATGATTGGCTACGCATTTGACACTAGTACTACCAAACCAGTCAAAATGACACGGTACACAATTTTTTTCAAGAACTCTCCAAGTTTATAGGAAAGTCATAGGATAAATATTGTATGTCTATCTAAAAAAACATAAATCGTCGAATCGATCATCTTTTCCACCTCTTGATTCTTCTTTTTTCAAAGTATTTATTTTATATATAGAAACACAATAGATTTAATGCCGATAGTTCCAGTGTAAATATTGTGAGTCGAAGAAGAGATTATTGCAATTGTCAAAATTGAAATACAAAATTATATAATTTCTGTCGCGTTAATAATACAGATAAATTTCTATGACGATTATTATATTATCAGCAGCATGAATTTTTAATTTGAAGTGTGTTCAACCATAAATCAGGTAGTCTTATTCTTTCAAAAATGGCACAAATGTAATTAGGTAGAAATTGCCAAGATGGTTTCATTTTGCATGAAAACATTGTTTACGGGAACGATTTTTGTATTTTCAAAGCGTACGGTTCAAAATTTTGCGAAACAGTTTCCTTTTGTATTTATCCATACTGCGTAAGATGATTTCGACACAAATGAGATATTGTAATAAATATTTAAAATAGTGAGTTGTTTTCTTTGTTTAATCTTGAACATTTCATAGATTAGATTTGAGCAAAATGAGACTACTTTTAAGAGTGAATGTATTTGTTTAAATTTTGAAATGGATACCACGTGACCAAGAATCTGAATAATGTTTGATTTGAACACTTGTAGGGAGCAGCAAAAGGATGTGATCTATAGCTCGACTACTAAGATAGACATTTTCTTTATCGACTACTGAAATAGATACTTCTCTTGCTAACTACTAAAGTAGACTACTCGTTAGCCGACTATTAAAGTAGTAGTCCATCTCGATTATCAACCGCACGAAAAAAGAAGAAATTAAATTATTGTTCAGTTGTAATCTTCTTAAAGACATCTAGACGAGTAGAAAAAGCTGCTGAATCATAAATTGTTATTAAAGGAAATATATTATTTTTCGTTGCTGCAAAATTAAATTATGCAACTCTGAGTATCACCTTATCAAAGCAATTAAAGTCAGTGAACACACGTAGCCCAACTTTATTTAATTACCCGAACAAAATTTAGTTCTGCTGCGATTCCTAGAGGACTCTGTCGCTCGTGTGATAATAGCACCTCTATTGATCTGGTTAGCTATATACATCTTGCAATTTTTACTTTTCTTGTCGACGCAAATGCTCACGCATGATAAAAGATAATAAAAAAACAAAATTAAAGTTATTAGAAGTGTTTCATAACAAATAGATTGAAAACTTCCGTGTAATACGTAGTAGCAAACGTATATAGCTTGTTCAATCTAGTACTTTCCTTCATTTATGGTTGACTTTTTGGTTGTAAATGTTAGGGGCCGCTAGTGTACAGTCTACCATGGAATTTAAGTAGGTTTTTATCTGTTTGCTGGTTATTCATAGATATCTGTGACATCAGAGCGCATGTTCCATACTATCGAATTCACGCTGTTATGTTCTAATCGTTCTAATGGTTCTAAGGGTTCTAAGTTTCAAAGGTGCGATTTGCATCGTTACATTACGGAATTGTTACTTTGTTGTTCCTAAGTGTTAGTGCTGGTCTTTGTGATGCATACCAGAATCTCATACAAATTACCTGGGAAATTTGGATCTCTAAAAAAAGGTAAGTTATAGTTGTGAATATTGTCAAGTTGTTAATTTTTAATTTTCCATGATTCTCATCTGCCTATTGTCATTGGAGAACACCGTAATTTAACGTGACGAGCTCAAATTTCAAGTTTAATGTCAAAATATAATAAGTGAAAAAAAGAAGTATAACTTCATTACTATGTTTCTAAAAACAACTGGTAGAGAAATAGCTGATTTTTCTGAGTTTTTATAAAAGTGCAAACCATACTGGTGGTATAGGGATTAATTTAATTGCCAATGGGAAGGGATAACCAAAGAGTATGACAGCGGATAATATTTTAACCTCCACTTTTCCATCTGTGAAAATGACTGTCATGCTCATATTTACAGTCCTTCAAAGTGTTGACGCTCCTTCCAAGAGTGATTCTATGTCCAAAGCCCTTGGGCTCACGCAGAAAGCTGATCTAAGTACCAAATGTTTGTATCAGGCTTTTTCATGAACAATTATAAACATTGTTCATGAACAATTATAAACATTGTTCATGAAATCTAATTCGCCCTTTAAAGGGTTTTTGGAAAAAACAATATTTTTATAAATGAAGTAACCGTACAAGTAGAACTTTTACAAATATCAATATAATGCATTAGATTAATGAAAGTGCTCTTGTTTATTTGGCTTCTCACATATGGGTATACACAAAAAGTCATGTATATATGTTCAAGCCCTCTTTTTGCCTATTCTTGCCACTAAAAAAGTGGATAGTGAAAAACTCAAGATGGAAAACATGGGTCAGCCCCTCCCATCAATACCACCGAAGATTTATCAAAGCATGAAGAGTCAGTTCAATGCTACCATCGGGCACAGCAAGGAAATCCTTGCACAATATTTATGTTTTTGTTAGATCTTGTGACATATTTTCTACATTTCATACAACTCAATGGCTGCATGGGCAATCCAATCATGGAAGACCTACATATAATCATTGCTATGATTTTATAACATATGCAATCTCCCAAGTTTCCATAAAAATGACAACAATTCATGGGTGGTGTTGAATTTCACTATAAAGGCAAGCTACTTCCACGACGTTAGCAGAACTTACTTCTGCGTTACCAGTAATAATATCCGATGATTCTATAAGTCTCTAACGGAATGAAGTCACTTACCTATTACCGCGCCACCTATTCCCATCATACCGGCCCTTGAAACCTGAATTCGGCGAAAGACAATCGAAAACTAAACACTAATTTCGTCTTTAAGCGCTTTTTCAGCTAGTCGCGGAGTAGAATCGAAAATGACTATTCATTAGACGAATTGGAGCAAACCACTGATCAAGTGGCTTTTGTTAGTACACCAATGATAATACTGAGCGCATCTTTGCCGGATTATAAGATCAAAAACGTTGTGTCGGCTTGGTATTATTGGACCATCAAAAGAAGTCACTTGACAAGGGGTGTGCTCCGATTTGTCCAACGACTAAAAACGTTCCTTACGTATTTTCGATTTTACGGAGTAACTGGCCGAAAAAGTGTTAAATTAGTGTTTAATTTTCTATTTCTCGAGCTTAGGTTTCCAGGGCCGATATGATGGAAATAGGCGGAGCTAAGACAGACTCCTCTTACCCCGTACCTTAAGCCAAGTGACTCCATTTCGTTGGCAACTTGTATCCTCTATCACCGCGTTACATGTCGTGAAACAAATGAAGATCACGTAAAACGTTTCGTCGGCAATGAATTATTTAAGTATTTCCTGTACGGTTGTACATCAAAGTCAAATGGATCCTTAATTTTGGACTCTTAACTCACGCATTGCCAGATTACAACGACTTAAGAACCTTTACAGTTAGTCAATAGAAATAGAAATGTTAGCTGGAAGGACTGCTCTTTTAAATTAAATTGTATTTAACTTATTATTTTTCTTTTATTTTAAACTCTATTTAATTCTTTTTCTACTTGAAAGGCAATATTGTTTTGAATTGCCGGAAAAAGTAGGGTATATCGTTTGAAGGAACAAAATTGATTTCCGAATCTTTTAAACGTCTACAATCATGTTAAAGTTATGTACGTCGTATGGTGTATTTTTCGATACTACATGTTTTCTGTAAAAATTAATTTTTTTTATGTCTTGTCTGCCTTAGGTTGTACTGGAAGATTGGTACGTTTCCATGGGGCAATGCGTTTCTCGTAAAGGGGGTGCCGTCATCGCATCCGGTGTTGATTTAATCATGGAGAAACCTGCAAAGGTAAATTGCAGAATTCAGTATTATATCATTGTAGTGTTTATTATCGTAAGATAAATTGTAATGGCATCTTAATATTTGGAGGTAATAGCACTTTGAATTCTATCAGCTACTTATTATAAGCAATATATGATCATGAGAAATATCAAATGAAAGTATGATAATTACGTGTCTTTTGTACCGTATTGTTTACTCGTTGAAATTTATCAATGACAGACATATCTGTCTCCTACTCGTGATAGTTAAGCCGTGAATCGGTAGGGAGACAAACAATAACGAATATAGATATATCGACTTAACAGAAAACTCATTAGGTCATAGTCATGTTATTATTTACTTCGACGTATTTCTTTCACATTCTTTCTCGACAAAACTGTATATATACTTACTAGGCCTACCGAAAGGTTCAGGACGTTTTTAAATAATAGAAAATAATATATTTATTCTAATATATTTACATACGGATGTTTACATTTTTGCAATTGGATTATAAGAAGGTAAGCCAGATATAATATAAAATACAGGGAAAACAGACTTCTATTAATGCAGTGCTCCGAAAGCTTTTCTTCTTTTCTCTCGACACAGCAAGGTTCTTTCGATAATTCCACTACACAGTACAAGTGAAAAGTTGTAAATAAATAAATTACAATAATACGTATGTACATATTTTTATTAGATTAAAACATAACAAAATAGCTCTATGTATGCAGATACGTGCTGGAGAAAATCATCGCGACTGCGGTTGCGAAACACTGTACTAGCACGCTGGCAGTTCAAATTGTTAATTGCACTTGTAAAACTTAGTTTGCATAGTACGTATGTTATCATTTCCGGATGGTTTCAGAACCTGTCTAAAGTTTTAAGTTAAAACCGAACTATCCGTGATAGCCCAAAGCCGAAAAGTATTACGCAAACATACTCGTTTGCGTTATAGTTGTCCGTTATCAGTAGCCGCAGTAATTTATAAGACCACTTGGAACTTCTGTAGATTCTAATCGAATTGTTATATTAGCGCAAAGCAAAAATATAAAAATATGTCGTGATGCTCTGGTTTAAAACTTTCCTGGTATCGACATTTAAGCTTAACCGTGACTTCCAGCAAGGTCAGAATTACATCGGTGTTAGTATTGATAGTCGGTTTAGCATGGCCGATTTATTGGCTCATCCCCAAGAAAAAATTTGGCATGTTAGACCCACTGACTACTGTGATGAGAGTGAGCTGGACAATTTTCCATTTTTCTCTATCCTATCAAGACCACTCTCCTTTTGTCGGTCATTTCTTACTATCTGTATATCGATGGGGCAAATTTGTTCCAAACTATTACTCACTGGTGAACGTCGGTCTGATGTATACCGAAATTCTGATATTTCACGAAGGACGCAATACAAACGTGAACTTTTAAACTATTTGTAAAAGCATCTCTTCGGTTAACATCAGATTTACGGATGATGATATACCTATTTTTCTGAGCCAATTTGAATCATACAAGAAAATAGAAGTTTTTTGCATATAAAATAGTTCCAAATCAATTTAAATGAAAGATTTATTATTAAAAAATTAACCAACTAATATATTGTGTATGGAGTAATCAAATTTTGAATGAGCCAAATTGAATGAGTAAATCTAGTGTTAATATATTTATGTAGCGGGAGAATTTTCAATTTTGATATCTGAAGTAACCACTCAATATTAATTTAACAAGTAGTAGGCGCCTGTTGGTTTATGTGAGTTACGAGCTACAGAGACCATGATATATTGTAAATATCACATGGGAAAAAATTTTCATAGAGGATGGGGCATTTGAACTTGGGTCCATGGATCGCGAGTCTGACCTTTTAACTTCTTATCCGCAGCTCCTCTTTTTAAGAGATATTTATGGAATTTGTAACAATACAATTTCCTTTATTTTCTACGATCGAATGTCATCGATTTATTTTGTCCTCCAGTTACTCGGTTTTCTTCTAATATGCTTAATAAGTATTTTTAAATGTATGAAATCGTGCTATTGTAAATGACTTCTGAAACTCAGTTCGAGCGAGAATAGTGTTCGCTTCTTTTTAGTAGTTCACCATAATTGATTTGATTTTTTTTCGAAATTAGAATCGAAAGTAGTTAATACATTCGCGTCCACTGACGTGAATTCACGTCATTTAAAATACCGTTCGAATTTGACGCTAATTAACGTCGTCGGAAAATATTCAATTTTACTTCACCGGTTTTTTCCAGAATACGTAAAGTATTTTTAAATAAACATTTTAATTGATAAGGAGAATGCTACTATATATTTATAAACCAAGTATGTAAAACCACACATCAAGATTATCTCAATAGATATTTATACAGGGTATTTCACCTAACTTGACCACCTTAAATATATCGCTTATTTTGAATGATAGAAAAAAATGTAAGAGAGAGAAAATATTCTGTTTGAAGGCGCCAATACGGTGATGGGCCGAATTATTTTCTCAAGATCATTGTTTTCAAAATTTCAAGGTCATCATATTTTTTTAAAAATAGGAATGTATATTTTCGCTTTGATACTCTTATAGTTTATAAAAAAACGAATCCAACGAGGTACAACATGTTGACTTTCACGTAAATTTTAGTGAGAAAATTGTTAAATGTTTATCAGTAACTTCAGTAGTCGCTCGGGGACGGTACAGACGCGGAATCGAAACGTGGCATTTGAGGGGTAATCGGACTGTGAGACAAGGAGAGAAATGAAACGCCGTCGAACTAAGTGCGATAGCACGATGTTGATCGTGAAAATCGAAGCATTGACGTAGGTACGAGATTTTTACTATCACGATAGATAGACACCGCTGTTACATTGTAGCCGCAAGCCGCTGTAACATCACGATAGTCAAATATCTGTACTCTGTTTCAACGAAATTGAAAATCCTTCATTTACCGTCTTCGAACGCGTACTGAAGTTACGGACAAACATTTCACAATTTTCTCGATAAAGGTCACGTGAAGGTCAACATGTTGCACCTCGTTGGATTCGTTTTTTCATAAGCCATGAGACTGTCAAAGCGAAAGTATACATTCCCATTTAAAAAAGATAGGATGACCTTGAAATTTTGAAAACAATGACCTTGAGAAAAAAATTCGGCCCATCACCGTATTAGCGCGTCCAAACAGAATTTTTTCCCCTCTGACATTTGTTCGTATCATTAAAAACAAGCGATATATTTAAGGTGGTCAAATTAGGTGAAATACCCTGTATAATAGATGGATATTTCAAATCAAAATTTATTTGATTCTTTATCTGAGCTATAATAATGTTCAAAATATTTTTTCATCGTAGATTTCTTACGGGTTTCTTATCGGAAAATTATTTATTTTAACCCTTTCGTTAGTAAGGGTGATATAGTCACCTAACACCCAACACTCACCACGTACTAACGTTGAAAATAGTCACCACGTGAAAAGTATCAGTATTACTTATTAGATCGTATTTTGCAATTGGATATTCTTTATATGCCATAAGCTTTTACTTTTTATATATTATATGCATTGCACCTTTATATCTATTATTTATATTATGATCTTCTTGCTCCGATTCGCCCGACGAATAGAGCCTCACTCGTCCTCACGTATTTTCGATGCTAAAGCGTGACTGATCGAAAGAAGCGCTTAATAATGAAATAAGTCTTTAGTTTTCCATTGTCATTCGTCGAGCTCCTATCTCAACGACCGATATAATTGTAATAAGCACTGCAAGGACAGTCTCTTTACTTCATACCTCAATCAAAGTGATTTCTTTCCATTGGCGACTTATATCATCGGCCCACCAAAAGAAGACACTTGATAAATGCTTTGCCCCAATTCGTCCAACGGAGGCGAATCGAAAATGACATTAAAACAAGGAATATCCCTATCCACCTGGCGAATCGGAGCAAAGCACTTATCAAGTGACTTCTTTTGGTGGGCCAATAATACATATTATGGCGCGGGCGCATTCGCGAAATCAGTTTGCGATTTACGCGAGAAGCAGGCGGCGTAAATGGCGTCGCGACGCCGGCGCAGTTCCTTCGATCGATTTTACCGCGACTATCCCTGTATCAGTCTACTAGTGAGAACATAGGAAGACATCAGAGAGACCGACAGGAAAACGTCTCTGCGACTTTGGAAAACAGCTAGGATAAAGAAAAAGAACAGAACACGACAAGAAGCATCTAAAAATCGAAGTATAAAGGGGTGAGAGACAAAGAGCGAGAGAGAGAGAGAGAAAAGGTGGGAGAGTTGTGATAAGGAATGGATGGCAAAGAGGAAGTATGTGAGAGGAAGAGATAGAAAGCATTAGTGCGCGTGCTTCTAACGCAATACGTCCAAGAGAGCACTCAGATTCTCTATAAGGTGACAGCAAGTAACGGGTACGATCTTTTCTTCGAAGAGAAAAATTTAACTTCAGTAGTTCTGGCTCTTCTCTGCTCTCGGTTAAAAATATTCAAGCGCCGTAGTGCAGAATGACGGTGCTGCGAATTTAGAAGAGGCGGACGTAACCTTTCCGTAAACTGGACGACGCAATCGATCGTAACAGAGTCTTCCTAACAACCGGCTGACAGTGGCTCGGAGACATGGATTACCGGTCTGGTGGTACTAGGTGCGAAGATGATTCCTTGGAAAATGAAAAAGGAATTAATGCTGCGGTAAGGGATGTCTTCTTCTATGTGACTTCATCATAAAACATTTTCACAAAGATTGTGTTTTACTCAATCTTCCGTGTTGTTTCATTTGCTCGAAGAGTTCTTCGTTACATGACATTATGTAATTAGTATCGCACATTCATTCTGTTTAAGTGCAAACTCGTGTATGTTCCTTTGATTTTCATTTGTTTATACGTTACGTGCGTTCGAATAGCGAAATTTACGATGTGTGTCGTTCGTACGATATTAATGATGATTTTGAATTTGGAGCGGTAATGTAATTACAAAAGTTACAATTTATCAGCGTTAAAATGTTATAATATAAGATGTATTTTAGATTGTACGTAGGTATTGAATATTATTTAATGAAAATAATATTCTAGTTATGATTCTCCATCTGCAAATATGTTCAATGTTGGGTATGTAATTACGTGGCATGAAAATTAGAAATACATGAATGTCATTTCATGTTGTAGTTGATAAGTAATTTTTTTTTTTACTAATCGTAGATAAATGCTTATAATTAACGACTTCGTTACGCTCGATGTATCATGATGAGTTTTCTACCCAATGAAAATATCAATACCTTGAATATAGAGACACCGAGAAACGGTTGCTATATTTCGAAAACTTCAGACACGTTTTATTATATTTTAAACATGCTTTTACGTCTTCGATATGTTCTCATGATCACTGTGGTAATATATAGAAAGATACGTCATTCTGATACTGTTATATCGAATCCGATCTGTTTGATAACGTTTTCCAGCTTTATATATCGTTTGATAAGAATCTCTCTATTTCCTCTTAATATGCCATTGTTTCATTAATTTTTAAACTTACAATAAGATTGTCTTATGGTTTACGTAAACTATATTTTGCAAATACGAAATTTCACATGGTAACAATTACGATGAACTTTGGTACATGACCTTCCAATATACGTCAACAATAGAAATTCTGTTATATTTGACTAACTCAACTATAGGCAACCCTCGAATAACACGGTTAATTGTTTCCCTGTTATTCGATACTGATGATTCACACAATTTTGGAGAAAACCACAATTTTGGAGTACAACTTGAAACTCAAGATTTATAACTTCATTTAACTTGTAAAATTTCAGGTGTACAAGAATAACATAAAATTCATTCGATACATATTGAATATATATGTACTGTGTTATCGAGCTAATTTTGTAATTTGCAAATTTGTGTAATTCAAATTCCCTGTTATTCCAGAATTTTCGCAAGTTTTAACCCTGCTATTTGCCACTTCGTGCAACTCAAGTACTGTGCTATTCGAGGGGTGCCGCTACACGAAAACTATTCTTGCCAAATAATTTACCCCTTTATATCAAATAACTTTTGTCTCAACACTTTTTGCATATACTACATTTTTGCGATATGTTTTTACGTTTGCATTTAAACTGAACACACTGTATCATGATTCGACACGAGCCACCTGGATTGCCTTTGATTCGACATGGCAACCTTTGCGGAGAGGTAGATAGGGAAAAGATAGATGAACTAAGCTTATAGGTCGAAGAGTCGCATCACTGATAAAGTAAACGCTTGTATAATATAGTATTCTCATAACTCAGTGTCCATATAACGCAGAGCAAAAATTGCAACAGTTCTCCTACAACGTGATATACTCGTAACACGATTGGCTTATTAAGTTGTTTCTCCGTATAACAACCTTATTACCTTAATACTAGAACTACTAAGAAAGTCAAAATGATTGGTTCACTATTTTTTTTTCAAATTTTCAAAGTTCATACAAGAGTCATAGAGCACATATTCTATATTGATCTTATAAAACACAGGTCACTATCACCTATTGCATCTCTTAATTCGTATTTTGTCAGATTACTTATTTAATATATTGAAATATAATAGATTTATCACCAGTAATTCTCGTGTTAATCGTTTGAGTGCCACGTAGCACGATTGCATTTCTGTTGTACAGTGCCTGAAAATTCCAAATTCATCGACCTGTAAGTCGATGACACCTTTTGCATGAACAATGAACATCCATAATTTAATAATATATTCCGATTAAAACAGTGTGAGTGTAATATAGATATTACTTTCAATAATTGGCAATTAAAAGAAATATTTAACTCTTATAAGCAAGAAAAAACGTGTCTTCTTCTATTCTTCTTGGGACTTTCCGATAAGATTTCTGCAAAGACCTCTAGCATTCAAACGGTTAAGCAATCTCCTTATAGCATGAATTTTTCAACTGTACTTGCACGGTTGAAATTGTAGCTATCACTCGATTTACACGGATGATAGGTTTTTTGAATACTTGTGTAAATTAAAATCGTGGATTTTGATACGTAGAACCGTGTGAATAGAAAACGAACTAAAATGTGCATAATTCAGTCATTTATTTCCACGTAAAGTAAAAGTAAATTTGCTTTTAAATCCGTCATTTTAAAAACCGTGTAAAAGCGAAATCGTGTAAATAAAGTACCGTGTAAATCGGGAAATTGGAATAATTTAAAAACCATGTAAAAGCGAAATCGTGTAAAAAAAGTAACTGTGCAAATCGAAAGGAAGATGTAATGAGCACATCCCCTCCTTCTTCAGGCACGTAGGTACATGATCATACTTAAATTCAATTACATATTATGAAAATCCTTTGTATATGCAAAAATATGAACATTGCGCTGCTTCTGTGGCTTCCACTGCCGGTACAATCTGTGGTTTCTATTATACAGGCATTCCTCGAATAACACAGTTAATTGCTTCCGTGTTATTCGATACTCCAGGTCCATAGAAATTTGTACAATTTTCAAAGATTAATGAAGAGCGCATTGAAAATAAGAGCACAATTTTTTATATATAAGTATTTGTAGTTGCAAAATTTCATTTGCACATAAAATTGACAAGGAGAATTACATAAAACTACATAAATGTGATTATATAAAAGCAATTTGTACAATTATTTTCAAAGATTAATCAAGAGAGTATTGAAAATAAGAGCACAATTTTTTGTACATATTTCTACTTGTAAAATTTCATTTGCACATAAAATTGAGAAGGAGAATTACATAAATATAATTATGTAAAAGATATTTGTATAATTACTTTTAAAGATTAATGAAGAGAGCATTGGAAATAAGAACACAAGTTTTTGTATATATTTCTAGTTGCAAAATTTCATTTGCCCATAAAATTGGCAAGGAGAATTACATAAAACTACAGAAATGTGATTATATAAAAGCATTGAAAATAAGAGTACAACTTTTTTTTATGTATTTCCTGTTGTAAGATTTGACTTGTACATAAAATTGAGAAGCAGAATTACATAAAATTCATTCAATACATACTCAGTAAGTATCTACCACCTGATTGAGTTAATTGTTAACAGTAATAGTCGCAATTTTCTGTGATTCGAATTCTTCGTTATTCGAGGGTTGTCGCAATTTTTAACCCTGCTATTCGCGACTTCCTGCAATTCATGTATCGCACTATTTTACGGTACGAATTATTCCTTTTTATATTCATTCTAAGTTTCTTCTATCACGGTTTCAATGTAGCTCGTCACGCCGTTTGCACAGAACCCAAGTTAATTTGATTTGCACAGTTTTTTATAAGGCAATACGAATTAATCACGTTGAGGAAGGGGAGATTGTACTTAAGGCAATGTTTAAGTTTTTGAAACACTATATGGGACTCTTCGATCGATAAGGTTAATGGGTTTGTTTTTTTTCACTGTGTTTCTTTTCACTAAGGTGACCTACCGTTCTAACGCTAATCACAGGTAATTGCAACTTTAACGTTAATTTACACGAGAACGGCTCATTTCCGACTCATATATAGTGAAAGGAACCGACATGCTGTGTGGGAAAAATCATAGCTTGCAAACCACTCATTTCAAAGGGAAATGTCAAATATAAGAGTTTCGTTAGCTTCAGAAGAGAATACAACTACTGTATTTATTTATTTTTATTCTATTCTCTTTTGTAAAATCATAGGTTTGATCGGGAATTAACAAAATTATTAGTTGAGGAAAACTCCCTATATTTTTGCAATGCCTGGAAAAATGATTAGAAAGAACCATTCTTATTTGTTATATCTGATAATTAGTAATTTTTGATGTCATCCTACGACCTCATCGCCAAGACTGAAAAGATTGTTAAGATAACATTGAAGAAATCTTGGGCTTTTAATTGCCAATGAAGATTTTTAATTAATTTTCGACGAATATTATTACAAGATAGTTTACCGAATTCCTGAAAATAGTAGATCACATGTTCCATTATGAACTGATGGCTTATCAAACATTTTAGAAAGACATATCAGACAGAATTGCATGTGGTCACAGATAATTTTTGTTTAAACTATTTAGTGTCCGTGACGGTGAACCTTGCAGTAGTAGGATTTCCCAATTCTTGTAATTAATTAATATCTTAATAGCTAGTTCCAAATTATTGGTTTGATACGATTGATGTCGGTTCAGTTGTTTGATGTTTGTTTTACAAGATTTCTGTATAACTTGCGTTCTTGAGAACATTTGGATTGATTGCTAAAAATTTCTTTCTGACTTCTGATGTTTCGTATAGTTCAACTCAATGTTAGAAGTGTAGAAATAATTTCACCGTCTCGTTACCTCTCGTGATTTACATTTGCAATAAAACAGTTTTTAGAAGTCCTCAAAATTTCATATTTAATTTATATACTACGAGCATTACACGTTATTGTAGGCCTAAGGGGTTAATAGTACCAAAAATTATATACTTCTATTTCATTGAACCGGTCATTTGACCACGTCTAGTATCGATTGCGCTAATATACATGCATCCCTCGAATAGCACAGTACTTGAATTGCACGAAGTCGCGAATAACAGGGCTGAAATTGCGACAACCCTTGAATAACACAGAATTCGAATTACACGAAGTCGCGAATATCACTGTTAAATATTGAATGAATTTTCTGTTATTCTTGTAGATCTGAAAGTTTATAACAAAAAATACATAAAAAATTTACGTCTTCTTTTCAATGTTTTATCAATTAATCGTTGTATCCAAATGTACAAATTTCTATGGATCTCGAGTTTCGAATTGCACGGTATTGAATATCAGAGAATGTTATAACCAAAATTATATAAATCATTAGTACCAAATAATACGGAACTAATTAACCCATTGCGGTCCGAATTATTTTGTTAATTTTGTTCTGAGCTAAGTAAAATTAATTTCCCAACATTTTATATTATTGGTCATCCATTTTTTTTAATGATATTAATAACTATAGGTACCCGAGTCGAAAAGTCCAGTCTAAAAAGAAACTTCAAATCCTAGATTCTTTTGATCTCTCATTTGCCGCTTAATTATGTATACCATTTTGAACCTCAAAATCCTCAACTAGTGTCTCTACGCGCCTCAAAGTCCTGTAAATATGATTTTTAGGAGTTATATGGACTGATCAAGTAAAATTTTTATTCCAATTTAATCTGACATCCCCTAAAAATATTTCAGAAGTTCCAAGTCTGTCGACTCATATTCTAAAAATAGGGCTTTCAGGAGCAAGTTGGAATTAAATTATCATTTTATTCCATATAAATTCTAAATCTCCTAAATCAAATTAATTTTTAGTATATCGAGAATTTTTTTGGACCTCGATCATTCCACTCCAATTCCAATCCAATTCTAAAGCTCCTCATTATAGAACGCTGAGGATTATTTTGGGCTGTATGAAGCCTAAATTGCTCCTAAACTAGGTAAAAGTGGCAAAAAGTAACAAGTGTAGGGCGATTGTGGAATTAAAATTTGCATTCTTTTATATGTAACATATTTTTCCATATTCCGCCTAAATATCCTAAGTTATTTGGTAATTTGGGAGGATTTTGGGCTGAAATTTTCGACTCGGGAGCTGACGGATATTTAGGTGATATTACAAAATCATTGTGGAACTAGAAAGTTAACATTGAATTGTCAGAAAATAACATTATGTAGAAAGCTGTGTCGAGTACTGCTCGATATAGAACAGCAAAGGGTGAACCGTGTTACTCGAGGGATGCCAGTTATTCCGGTGGAACATACGGATTAATGTAGATTTAACACTTTGGCCTACGATTTCTTTTCTAACTGAGCGTGCAATGATTCAAAATTAATTTCTAAAGTCGAAAGTGCTCACTAATTTCTGATATATATCGTATAACTGAAGGTAATATTAATAGCATAGAAATAATGAGACCGCTTTGCGATCCGCTGATATTTTCAATTTAATAGACTTCAAAATTTCCTATTCCATTTTCCGCACCACGAGTGTCACACGTTGTTGTAGGTTTTGGGGTTAATAACAAAGGTGTACATCGGTAATAGATAGAAGAAAATTGGTGATAGAAAAAAAAGGACAGAAGTAAATTGTGTTTGGTGATAAAGTGGAAGAAAGGCAAATTCCGGATGTTCATTTGTGTCAAGGATTAACAAATACAACGACTTTTCAAAAGGTTTCTACGTGTGTTGACAAACATTTCTACAAAATTCAATAATACTTTTCTTCCTACTATATTGTACATATGTTATAATTTTCGTTAAAAACTATTATTTAATCTTGTTTCGAAGAAAATGTTATTTATACTCTTCATTTTTGTGAATTAATTTGTAGCTCTGAACTATGTCTTGTGGGAACGAAAAAATGCCTCGTAAAAGACGTTTCATCTCGCTAGAACGCAAAATACAGATTTTGGATCGGCTGGAAAATGGGGAGAGAGTTTCACGTGTCGCAAAAACATTCAATTATAACGAAGCAACAATCCGGACTATACAGAAAAATGAACAGAAAATTCGAGCTTCCGCTGCAGCCAATTGTTCCATCTCAGCAAATATGACATCACGTTCCAGAGCACCAATAATCGAAAAAATGGAGAAAGCCCTAACTATCTGGATTGATGACTGTTCAAAAAAACGCATTAAACTCGACACCAACATTATTAAACATAAAGCATTAAAAATATACGATTATCTGAAGGAAAATGGAGAATGTGGTAGTAATCCTGATTTCGTTGCTAGCAAAGGGTGGTTTCACCGTTTTAGAAAACGTTTTTCATTACAAAGTCTAAAGATGCAAGGAGAAAGTGCATTAGCTCTTCAAGAAGCTGCGGAAACTTATCGACAAGAATTGCAAGAATTTATAGAAAGGGGTAGATATTCACCACATCAAGTGTTTAATGCAGATGAAACCAGCCATTGGTGGAAAAAAATGCCTAAGAGAACGTTTATTTCAAAAAATGAAAAAGTTACACCAGATTTCGATGCCTCGAAACATCGTGTAACATTACTTTTATGCAGTAATGCTTCAGGTGAACATATGGTAAAACCTATGCTGGTGCATAATTCCCATAATTCTTGTACAATGACAAATTTAAATAAGACTAATTTACCGGTGTATTTGACAGAAAATGAAAAAGCTTTGGTAACTACTGATTTATTTAAAACATGGTTTTTTAACTGTTTCGTCCCAAGTGTGGAAAAATACTTAGAGGAGAAGAATTTGGATTTTAAAGTTTTATTAATATTACGCGATGCACCGAGTCATCCGAAATATTTAAATCACCCGAATGTACAAATCATTTTCTTTCCACCGAGAACAACTCCATTACTTCAACCGTTAGATCAGGGTATTATAACTACATTCAAGACTAATTACATCACGAAATCATTAGAGTGGGTTTTAAATAAAGTCGATGAAGAATCTATGGAAGCCATGGAAGCATGGGAACGTTTTACAATTACTGATTGTATTAATCTTATAAATTCTTCTATCAATGATATAAAACCAGCGACATTGAGTTCTTGTTGGAGAAATATATGGCCGGGATCGGTTGAAAGTGAAAATCTAAACGATACGATAGAATATAGAATCGAAACAATAATAGGTCTTGCAAAATGTCTAGGAGGGGAAGGATTTGACGATATGACAATTGAAGATATCCAAGAATTGCTCGTGGAAGAAGAAACTGATGAAGCAAATTTGATTGAAATGACAACTGAAATACCCCAACATAATTCAGGGGATGATAGTACAGATGAAAACGAGAAAGTTAAGGATTTTAATCTAAAAAGCCTACAGAAAGGACTAGACTTAGGCAAACATTTGGAATTATATTTCCAAAATGAAGATCCTTGCACTGAAAGAAGTGCAAAATTCAAAAGAGAACTTGAGAAGTGTTTAGCAACATATAACGACCTTTACAGAGATCTCTTAGTTAAAAGCAAACAATCCACAGCAACAAATTGTTTGCGCGAAGTAGAGCATAGAACTCCAGATAATGTGAGAGAAAGTTCCGAGGATGAGAATGTCTTGCCGAAAAACAAACAGCCTCGATTAATAGTGCTTAGCAGTGATGACGAAACAGACATTATTTAATACATATTGATATGTAATACCTTTGAGGATAATTGCATCAATAAAGATATTTTTCTTAATTATAAAAAAATAATACTAACTGTTCTTAATTTTTGGCACCTCACCTGCTTCTTTCACGTCTATTCTTTGTTTCGAACAATACGGAATTTTTTTAGGAAACTAAAAAATTACATAATAAAGCTGTTATATGACTGTCTCCGCTGTAATTCAGAATTTAATTGGTAAAATAAAAATTGATCAGTGATTTTTGATATGTCGTATAATTTAATGTCTCATTAATAATCATTAATAACGAGTCTCATTAATATTTTCAATTTAATAGGTTTTCGAAAAATTAAAAATTTCCTATTCCATTTATCTGATCACGAGTGCCACTCGTTGTTGCTGGCCAAGGGTTTAACTGTACTGGCGGTGTCATCCGTCAAAATTTCACACCAAAAATTAATTATTAAATCATATTTTATAATTGGATATTTTTAAAATACAATACAATTTTATTTTTCATGTATCGTATGCATTGCAACTTCAGGGAAGTGTTAATTATTTATATTACACAATTAGTTAATAAAAGATATTCGTCCACACCGAGATTTTTCCATAGCGAAAGCGTTAATAAAATATGTATTGAAAAACTCAAGTGTTTACTCGAAAAAGACGGTTATTCGATAGTTTAGTTATATTTTTGAAAACAGTTAAATTTCATACAAAATATTCTATTGTTTGGCTACATGGTTCATAGTAATAGAGCCATTTCTCTCGCAGATAAATAGTGTAATCAAAGTTCCATCCAATAATTAGATTTTCACGTAAACAATGATATTATTCCGCTCTCATTCGTCCTGTCTACTGAACTCTCCAAAATCTAGAACTGATTGATGCACAAAAATTTCAAACAAAACCGTATTCGCACAGTTAACTCTCCTATAACTCAATCAATTTGTGTCGCGTTGTAAAAAAACTCGAAATTGATCTGCAGGGAATTAATTTGTGCCGCGTTATTTGGAAACCGCAGATTGAACAGTAATATGCAGCTATATATAGCGGTGCTATTGGATAAAGGAATCATTGTCTGCATGAAAAAAAGAGAAGGTGACGCTCTTCTGATTTCAATCAATAATAGAAAATTCCTGTTATAGGGAGAACTGCTTAAGCTACTTTAATTATTATATAAAGAAATAAATTATAATTCTATCACGTTATAGGAGGATCGTCGCAAATCTATTATTACTCTATGATATAAGTCACGAAACCAGTGAAGTCACTTGGCTTGAGGTATGTGATGGTATGGGCCTATTTCCATCATATCGGCCCTTGAAACTCGGCTAATGATAATCGAAAACTAAACACTTTTTTTCATCGTTATGTGCTTTTTCGGCCAGTAACTATAGGAATCGAAAAATCATGAGGACGAGGAACTATCCGTTAGGCCAGGGGCAGCCAACCCAAATGATCATGCGGGCCATTTTGGCAATGCATCATAACTCCGCGGGCCGCATATAAAATTATATACCCCATATTAGATTTAGACCCACTATAGCCATTTTTTCGGAGTGAAAAATTGAAATATATGAATTATTATTATTGTGTTTACTATTATTCTTACATATAAACATAGATAATATAATAATAATATTCAAGGTGGGTCGCGGGTTGGCCGCCCCTGCGTTAAGCGAATCGGAGCACACATCTTGTCAAGTGACTTCTTTTGCTGGGCTAGTAATACATGGATACCATGTTAGGAACGAAGCGAGCTATAAATTGTATGTTCGGTCTTCCTGCTGATGCTCTATGGCGCCAGAACGTTCTGGTCTCCTGCCTTCAATTGCACCTTCACGATACAGGACTTCGCAACTTCAGAGTCGCGCCATTTGCAAAATATCGTGAACTTTCGTAATCTTGGAGTCTTATTTAATTTTCGAATTCTCCGAGATAAACTTGGAAACCCGCCTGAATTGTAAGACTTTAGAATCCAATAGTTAGAGTTTTATTGCTTATCTGAAATTAACAAAGAAATACTCCTGTGGTAATTCGAGGTGACTCTCGCCAATTGTGTCAGGGGTTCCAATGGAATTTGAGTAGGTCGTCCAACTGCGGAGGTCGAGACCCCTTGACCCTTTGCGCTCGTGGGGCTTCCTTGCCAATAACGAGACTTGTTATACTCATAGCCCAACTTGCCAAGAAGTTCGTATGTACAAAAAATGATGTGTGTTGCGAATGTCATTCTAAATGATCAATGTTTCAGAAACATTTTGAAAATTAATACAATTCGATAAAGATTGAAAGAACTATCAAAAAGAATTTTATATAAGCATACTTATGGATGAACCTGAATGAAACCGAAGCAACACCTTGTCGACGTCACAGGAAAAATTACCGAACTTTGTTGCGAATAAATTACTTGAAATCATATTTTTTCTATAAGGTCATTAGTCTAATTTAGATTTAGCTGTAGATGTGATTTAATTTTATGCTTGGAATAGCTATCCGGTACTTCCTTGCAGCATTATACAGGCATCCTTCGAATGACACGGTTAATTGATTCCGTGTTACTTGAAACGGTGTTATTCGATACTAATGATTCTCACAAATTTGGAGATAACGTTTCGTGCTGTCCGAAATCGTGCAACTCAAAATTCCAGGTCTATACAAATTTTAATATTTCATTTAAAAAATTAATTAGTGAAACGTTGAAGATAAGAAGACAATTTTTTAATCCATTTTTAATTGTAAAATTTCAGTTGTAGAAAAATAACATAAAATTCATCCAATACATATTCAATACATATGTACTGTGTGATCGAATAAATTGTTAACAGTATTATTCCTGACTTCGTGTAATTCGAATTCTGTGTTATTCCAAGATCGTAGCAATTTTTAACAATGCTATTCGCGACTTCGTGCAATTCAAACATCGTGCCATTCAAGGAATGCCTGTACTTTACAAAAAGAAATTCTGTCTCTTTTTTCTCTGTTTTTTTCAAACTCAAAATTAGGGCACGAAAATTTCAATCCTAAGCGGCATCTATTGAGGGGACCGGAAAGTAATGTCATTTTTCTACATTAAATTCAAACAAATAAATTTGCAACAAATTTTTATTTTCTATTAATGACATAATCACCATCGTTATCAAAAATTCTTTTTCAACTAGTGTGCAAATTTTCAATACCGAATCGATCAAAATTACTTAGTTTTTGAGCAAAATATTTGGGGGAACGACGTTACTTTTCGGTCCCCCTAATAGTTTACATCAAACAATAAAGATTAAAGTTAATATTTTCTTGTAAATACATCGAAGTTTAATACTATGTAGGGATTACACGCAAAACACCAAATTATCCAAAATCACAATCTTGCCAACGTATAAAAAATCTTTAAAAGCGGTAAGATGTGTTAAAAATTGATATCATTGTCAAAATAATGAATACTAGAAGAGATACGTTTGCATTGATAAAAAAAAAGAAACTAAAGACACGGTAAATTGTGATTCAGCGATGCAGAATGGAAGATAACATGAATGAGTCACGCCAATAAAAGGACATATACCCCTGTAGAAAGGGAGAAGAAAGGTGGAGGAAAAGAAAGAAAAAAGAGGAGAGAGGAGAACCTTTGCTGTAAGCTATGCCAGGAATATAAAAAGCCGCGCGATTAACAAAGCATTCGTTCGAGAACGGGAAATCGAGACGAGTGCTTGGAATTTCAATTTCAAATAGACGACAAAAGTGTCACCCTTGACTTATCGCGAAGAAAGTTAGCGAAGACTTCTAATGAGACTTTCGACACTTTAAAATCTCACGACAATGACCTAAAATTAAAATCCGCTACATGCTTCATGGTGGAGGTGTTAACAAATTATTTATTCTTCCACCGCTTCAGGAATATATTCTTTCTCATGGCGCAATTCCAATTTTGCTACCCTTTAGACGTTAACACTTTGCCCTCTGGCTTCTATTTTAACTGCGTCCGCGATAACTCAGAATTAATTGAAATCAAAAGTTCAACTAAACATTAATAGTATCGAAATAATGTCAATTTAATAGTTTTCGGAATAGTTACACGTTATTAAGGCTAAGGAGTTAACGAATGTATTCATATTTATCACATTTGAAAGCAATACAGTTGGGACTTTTTCTGCTGACTTTCTGAGTGTAGTAGTATGGAATTCTATTTTTTTAGTTGTTAGGTTGTAATGTTATGATTTAAAATAGCCCCGAATTTTTAACCTTAGGAACTTAAAATATTCTAACACGGTTTTTTAATTTTTGTAATGTGTATGTCGATGTTTATTTTCTTGCACCAGTTTTCTTCTAATGAGACTTCATTGTGCGATTATATTCATTAACATTTCATCGATCACACGTTAGTTTGACAACAATAAAAATAGCGAAAAACGTGTTTTTGATCTGTCAATAATTACTGTTTAACCAAATCATATATGATACATTACACATTTTATGTAATTAACAATCTGTTGTCATTCTTGTATCATTTCCATCAATATTATTTATTTTGAATTTGATTTATGAAGATCAAGAAACGTTATTATTCATTGAGTATGAAATGAATCGAATTTTTATACTTAAAAACGATAAAGAAAGTCGAAGTTCCCTTAATTCCATGTGTCACGAAAGATTTGGTCTTATGAATGTTGAACCAACTTTTTAATTTGTCGATACTTCAAATATAATTTAAGTTTTGAAGTATACTCACCAAGCTGATGGTTCTTCTTAATATTAACCCCTTGCCCTACGATTTGTTTTGTCACCGCCTCCGCTATAGTTCAGAATTTACTTACTAAAAAAATAATTGATCAGTGGTTCTTGATATACCGTATAATTTAACGTAATATTAATGTTAGAAAAATAATATTGTCCCGTCGAGTTTCATTAATATTTCCAATTTAATAGGTTTTCGAAAACTTGAAAATTTCCTATCTCATTTATCTTTTGACGAGTGTCACTCGTCATTGTATGACAAGAAGTTAGTATTATCTTTAGATTATTCTTAAAACAGTTTAGTTTCAAATTAATATTGCAGATCGTAAAGACAGATTAATACGGAAACGTACACATTTCGAAACATTAATTTGAGAGTGCTTAACACTTTACTGACCGGTACTTTTTAACATCCTATCCACTTCTGATCGGTCACTAGCACGCAAATATTTCCCTAATACTGATATCTCTTCGAAAATTGCAAAGTTTCTTCACTGAGTCCTTTGCACAGTTAACCGCAATGAAAAATAACAATTTATTCATTTCCGTAGCGACCAATTAATAAGTTAAAAGTCCAAAAGTGTTGGGCCCGAAAAGTCGATTAATCGACTACCATTCGGTAAAGTGTTAATACAGATATATCGTATACGACGTAAGAATGAAACAAGTAATTATTGCAAACGGTGCATACTACGCACAAGAATACGAAAGATTTCTTATTTTTCGACAATTTTGAAACAAAATTGACCGATATGACTTTATTAAAAAATTATAAATTATTGAACTTCTCAACTCTGCTCCTTAACACGTTCCGTGCCGGCTCATTTTGAAAGATTTTCTGTTCAGGCGTATACGACCCACACTCTTATCATTAAACAAATTTGTTAGAGTATACGTGATATTAAGATGCCTATATTTAACTCTACAATATATTTTTCACAATAAAGTTCTTCGTTTTGCAATGAGAAATGCAAGCAGCATGAACGAAAAATTTAGTGGGGGTCGTATACGCCCCACGCGGCACGGATCGTGTTAAAGATGACAAATAGCTATTTTGTACGCGATGTTCACTATCCTGAAGAGATTGAACAATTACCGATAGGTATCACTGTGCTATTAGTGTCCCAATTAATTATGTTTACCTTATACCGGCAGTATATTATAGTATATATTACGGGTACCGAAAAGTAATCAAAATTTTCTTTCTCTGGCGAAAAACATTTATTTATTAAAAAAATTTTAAATACTAAGCAACAAAATAATTTTCATAATTTTCTAACACTTTTTGCCAGCATAAAGGTAGTGATTCGATTCCCTTTTAAAAAAATTCTCCGATTGTTTGTTGAAAAACATTTCCAATTACTTTTTCACTTCTCCAATTTTTATTACTTTTCGGTACACCCAATATTATACAGTATATTATTATACATTCACAACGTTTGAACAGAAAAATAAAAGATACCCTGTACGTAATATGGGAAGTATTGCATGAAACAATACTCTGGCGTTATAATTCATGGTATACTCTCTAACAATGTAATGTAAAAGCCAGAATCAGGCCGAGTCTTCTCACTACATTTTCCGAAAATCGGACGTACAAAAATATCCAACGGAGACTGAGAATCTAACAATAAGTCTGCTCTAATTGCAGGCTATCATTACCTGAATATCTACACCCTGCTGAATATTACGAGCTTTATATAATTATAAAATCTATTTATTAATTATACCCCTATTAGTATATTATATAATTATAAAACAGTCTATAAAATCAAATGGTGAAATAAAAAAAATGCACGTTTATTTAGTTTCCTAATTGTTTTACCTTTTACACAAAACAGTTTCCAGTGAAACGTCACTTCAGAACAGATTTTAAATGAGTGTGATATGAATCATATAATACAGGGGTGGCCAACCCAAATGATCTTGCGAGCCACTTTGGAAATGCATCATATCTCCGCGGGCCGCATATAAAATTATATATCCCCATATTAAAATTAGACCCACTATAGTTTTTTTTTCGGAATGAAAAATTGAAATATGAGTTATTATTATTACGTTTACTATTGTTCTTATATGTAAACATGGATAATGCAATAATAATGATACTCATGATAATATTCATTGAAAAATATTCAAGCTGGGTCACATTTGGCCCGCAGGCCGCGTGTTGGCTACCCCCGATATAATACCTTCAAAAATCATGATATCCAAGAAAGCCACTATAGTGGCGTACCGTATTTAAACGATTAAGATTGTTGACGTCTCTACAGGGTCCATCAGCAAAATCCAGACAAAATTCTATTTTAATTTCCCACTACATGTAATGTCAGCAGTAGATGTTTCTTTCTTTTCAAGCAAGGCAATACCATACGTATGTAACATCTAAATGGCAGATTCGATTAGATAGTGTTCGGAATATATTCACAAAGCAGCAATAACTGAAGCCCTTCGCGCGGAGCGTTCAACTATTGAAATTATTCGGTTCTTTAGATACACAAATTCTACTGTTTATGATATTATACGAAGGTATACGGCTGTAGAGAAGTTCATTACCGGCTCTGCTAATCGGTCAAGGCGAATTTATTCCAAAGAAAAGTATGTAAGCACAGCGGCTGCCGACGAAAGAGCTCAGCATTAACAATAAACTGTACCTCCGGATCATAATTTCGTTAGTGAAGCCAAATATGGAAAGTGTAGCATCCGAGAGATCCCACATTTTACAATAGGTTGACGCACAAGCTCATCCGAGTCATTTAATGCAAAACTGGTTTTCCGATAACGTCGAAATATTTCGGTCCAAAGACATCTGGCCTCCCAGTTATTGAAAGGGTATCTAATAAATCCACGCACCCCATCGTGGCATCCCTTTAGGTCGCTATAGAGGCAGCATTCGCGAATTTGGACAAGGATCACGTGAAAAGAGCATGTTCGCGCTTCACATCAAGAATCCAAGAAGTGATCACAGCAGAAGGATGCTATACTGAATGATAAAACTTAATAAGGATCCCCTAATTAATTTACACATTTTTGTTTTCATCAATACAACTAATTTCTAACTAAACAAGTGTTTGAATGAACTCTTAATTTTGTCCGGATTTTGCTGACGGACCCTGTACACTCTCAACGTTCTTGTTCTGGAATGTTTTTTTTTCATCTGTTTCAGAATGGTCACAAAAGTGGATCGAAGCGTGGCACATCGTGCACTCGTGGGACAGCAATGTCTTTTGGCTTCCGTAGGAGACCAACTTCCGGAATACCGATGCCCGTAAGCAATTACTCGACCGAAACGAGCCTACATCCACGATCAAAATCGGCAGGTCCGGAACAAAATCGTAAACACGACGACGACAGCAGCAACGCAATGTTTCATAATTCATCTTCTGGTCGATCAACGCCACGATTGGCACCACCAAAAAAAGAATCCAGTGGAATTGCAGTGAGAACGAATCGTTTCGGATATAGACAACCACAGATGAAATTCACGAATAAAGTTGGAGATATTTGTAGCTCCAATACGGTGAGCCATTACGATAAAAAATTTCAACAACCACAACAGCAACAACAATGTGTTACGAACAATGTAACAGCAACAAAAATCAAGTCGTCGACAGCACAAAATTCCTCGTATAACAATAATAGCTTTACACATACAGATGGTAACCGAAGAACATCAGGTATACCGGAACCAGTGGGAAGGTATACATTACACACAAGTCATTTACCATTACCTCAATACGCCATAAGAATGGCCGATGCCAATTCAAAAATTGCAAAAACTGCAGCGAATCAAAGTAAGAAGGTATCTGCTGCGTCAAAGAGTTCGGCAAGTTCGAAAGAAGGATCAGGAACGGAAGATTCCGGTATAGGAAGTCAACAAAGTTGTTCTGGAGAGAATGACGCGAGACATGTAGATTATACTGATAGTGGGTCAATGAGGAGACGGAATATCGGTAGATCAAGAAATCTAAGAATGGTCGTAAATGGGAAAAGTTTCGACGTCCGAGATGTTAGGGATGATGATAATACAGTTACTGAAATCTCTGTTATACCATTGACAAAATCATTTGCTACAGTTAACACTGGATTGGTGCAGGAAAGAACATCACATTATCAGAGGATTCTTAATAAAGATAATAGATATACCGAGTCGACTACATCTATGTCTACTACATCGTCAGAAGGGTACGATGAAGGGTTGAGCGAGGAGAAAGTTTATAAAGACAAATCACATTCCGAAAAAATTCCTTCAATTAAGTCAGACTTTAGTCCACCTAGCTCGGATGATCCAGAGTATGGTCATGGTGAAGCTATGGCCGATGAATATTCCCTGAGTTCCAGCGACGATTGTCAACGTTCCAAGCCAACACAGTATTCACAGCCTATTTCAAACGCAACTAAAACTGGAACATTGCAAAAGAATGTTCTGCATTCGGTGCTTCTTACTATAGAGGATCCTGCGTTTGCAGCAGCTGCAGCTACATCGACTACGTTGATAGACGATGAAACTTCTCCTGTTGATAGTCTGTTTGATAGTCTTACAGCCAGTATTACACAGTCGGATGCTAAAGCTTCGAAGAAGGAGCATCCGATGGAAAGATCGGGAAATTCTATCAACGATGATAGTCCCGGTACTCCTACTAATGCGTCGAACTCCTTAAGTTTATCAGAGAGTAGAGAATATTTTGATGATGAAATTATTGATCAGCCAGATTTGATTTTTGGCGAAAATTTACGAACTTGTGCTGAAGCGCAATCGGGTGTAACTAGTCAAGCTGTCACTGACAATAGTCACACTTTGGTCGAACCTAACTCGAAAATCGGTAAGTATTGACATAAATAATACCTTCACTTCATTTACTCAAAATAAATTTAAATCGAATTACAAAATTTTGGGATAAATATAGTCAAGTTTTTTGGACTGTTCATGCTCTATATTACGGATTATCATCTTGAAAAACTATAAAGTTTATCACAGAAGTTTCCTACAACTTGCATATTTGAATCATTTTTTTGAAGTATCTAAATTTAAAAAAAAAAGTGTAAATTATAATTCACTAATTGTAAGTGCAATATTCGAAGTACTATCCCTCGATTTACATAGGAGTAATTTCATTGCTATCGTTATTTTAAAGATGTTTTAACTGCGTACAATAACATAAAAGGAAAATCAATTCTATAGAAATTCATTCAGATTATTATACGTAATTCTATTTTCTTCATATTAATATCTCCAGTTTTACAATCAGAGGATTATTTACATGTCTACATGGAAAATATCAAAATTTTCGAAATTTACAAACTACTTTGGTTTTATTATAAATTATTGTTTGTATCGACGTTAAATTTTCTGGTTTGATTATGCAAAGAAAAATCGTATAGTGTGATATTCGATATCCTAATGACTACAGGCTATGAAAAATTGAAATAACCCA
Source organism: Cerceris rybyensis (assembly GCA_910591515.1). Lineage (NCBI taxonomy): Eukaryota > Metazoa > Arthropoda > Insecta > Hymenoptera > Crabronidae > Cerceris > Cerceris rybyensis. Next base: position 12,368,813 of record OU342793.1, read on the forward strand.
CTTTAATACTAGAACTACCACACCAGTCAAAATGACTGGTACACAATTTTTTCCAAAAATTCTCCAAGTTCATAGAAGAGCCATAGAACAAAAATTCTGCGTCCATCACAAAAGACATAAATCACTGAATTGATCATCATTTCTGCTACTCAATTTCTTCTTTTTCAAAGTACTTATTTAATATATTGAAATATGATAGATTTAACGCCGGTAGTTCTAGTGTTAAATACTTTATCAATTTGTAACGATTATTTCTATGTGATAACATCCGAGATACTTAGCTTAGAGATATTACTTAGAATATTACATAAGTTGTAAGAAAAGAGTACGAATTTTAAATATTTCAAGTCATTTGGCATATCGAATTTTTTAAATATATCATAATAACAGTAAAGTTAGTAAAAATATAATTGTAGTAAACTACATACAATATATTATAAATTTCTGCACAGGTTTGATGCGTTAGAAAATTCTGTAACTTGTTTGATCAAAATACTTGTGTAAACATCAATGCATCTACAGTATTGCTATATTTTCTTTGCCTGAGACAAGTGTACATCTAACTGTAAGCATTAATTGCTTATGTTTTAGGTGGAAGCCATGGGAAAAATACCGAAAAAAGCCCCCACCATGGCAGGCGAATTAGCCGAGCTGGGAGTGTCGATACTTTATCTCCCTGTGAATCAATCGCATCCGATGATTTGATATTAGATTATGTGGACAGTGACACAAGCTCCTACCAGGAACGAAGTCGGTTAGCAAATTATTTTCGTTAATCATGATATTTTCATATCAAAAAGGCATTAATTTCTTTTGTACATTTCTACTGCGTCTAAAAATATTATTCTAATCATAACATAACAATGTCAACATTCTTTATAAATTCAAAATTTTTAATATTTCTAACTATAAATTAAAACTATTATATGCACGTTCATTACGTATGAATAAGCTGTTTTATTTTATATTAAAATATTCCTTCATAATGCCATAACTACTTGATTATTATGTTATAGATTTCCAAAGTACTGTATTCTAACGTCGTTTACTTTCCATAATACTAGTTTACATTAATTATTCTCAGCGGTGGTAATATCATTTAGAACGATGACAAGTTTTCTATATAAATATGATATCTACTAGAAAGAAAGTGGGGTAATTTAATTTTTTCACGAATATAATTTATAAAAAAAAACAGGCAAAATACATTCAAATAGAGACTCAATAGTGCAATAAAAATTGCAAAACTAAATAAACATAATATTCAAATACTTTACCTTTTTCGTATAAAAAAAATCCTTTTCTATTTTTTATAATATTTGTTAAACATAATACCTTTCTCACAGTATTTTTTTTTGCTGAATATTATTAAGGGTAACAGAGTTAAGTATAGTCCGAAAACTAGACGATGAGCCTCTCTTTCAAACGCCTATTCATAACATTTCATTTTTGAGATTCCTAAACCCAGTGTCTTAAAATAAATACTCCGCATAGTCGTTTACTTTAGGACGTTGGATTAAAGAATTCCAAAAGAAAATGGCAATTATAAGCGGTTGAAAAGAAGAGGCTTCCACCGATCCTTAACCATCTTGCAGTTGTCAGACTATACGCAGGGCACCCTATATATTATCGGGAAACTGTGATGCTACTTTAGTTTATTGGATAACGTATTTATAGATTTAATGTAAAAGAATAATGTAATAACAGTAATGAGATGCATAATTTATATATGCATTGTTTAGTCTGTTTTTAAATATCCTTTACTTTATGTAGAGCATCTCGCGTAACTGGATTAAATCAAAATGTTACAATGATCACAGACAGGCAGAATTTAATCCAAAGTTCGAAATAAATTCACAATATCGTTATTTTTCTTCGCGTAAAATTCATAACAAAAGTACAGTATCATTATGCAAACAATTAAATTTTTACAACGTTGGACGCATTTGGAAATCTATAACATAGAAATATTCCAAGTTTCTTGTATTCTAATAAATGTTGTATATTTTAGGGTTGAACCGAATATGTCGCTTCAAGATATGAATGAGGCTACCATTATTTCTGAATTAGAGACACAAGGTGAAGAAGTAATGAGGCAGTGGACCTCATTATTGGGGACCTGCCAAGCACAGGAGCAAGCTAATGATTTTAACACGTTTAACAACAACGTAAATGGTGGGACAAGCAACAACAACAATCAATCAGCTAACGAAACAGGGTGTGTATTTATAAATCTAATTGCACCTTTCAAATTTTTAATAGCTTCGTAGCTTATTACGCATAATTTGTAGTATATGCAGTAGTACGAAAACCAAACTGACCGAAGCTAATATGCACTAAAAAATTCAAGATTCCTTTCAAATGACATAAAACGTTTAGAAATCTATATACTTAGAATCGTATTCCTACCACTATCCCTTATTCTAGTCAAGCGATGTTATTTCCTAAAATATTAGAAATTTATTTTTCGGCATATACTTTATATTTTCCTTTATTTTTGGTATCGTTTGAATAACGCTTTTGTCTAATGTGAGTACTTCTGTGTTGGCTTGCTGTATATTATTTTATGCATTAATGTGTACTATAGAATATTCATAACCATATGAATATTTTTGTCAAATATTTGTAAAACATTTGCGATTCCTCAATTGTCTATTTACAGTTGTGGTACAAACAATCTACTTTCTTGTGAAGTATATACCGGTTAGGATTTCTTCGCGTACGTTCCACTTTTTTTGACATTTTGCTTGGAACATTAACCCTTCCGCTACGACGTTCACATATATAGTCCGACAATTGAAAGATGGCTAGGGGGCGGCAGAACCTCTCATTTTCAATCACCTATTTTCGCCATTGTGTTTTTGGAATTCCTAACTACAACTTCCTACAAAGATACTCGAAATACTGTCGGCAAAAATTGAAATAGCTCACGGTATATGACACAGAGCAATGGGAGGGAAGGGAAACTAGAAGATCGGTCGAAATCGAATACAAAATAATAACCGAAAACAAAACACTTCTTTCGTTGTTCACACGACTACGTGACGAATGTGTGTCTTTTTCGACCTATATCGCGTTAGAATTAAAAATGATTTACGAACGAAGGATGTCTCTGTCTGGCGAATCAGAACAAAACACATGTCAGAGAACATTTCAATTTTTGCAACAGAATCCGTTTACTTTAAAAGGATTTGGCGATTTCGAAAACGAAATGACGGGAATAGGCGATTGAAAGTTCGTCGTGCCCTATCCATCTTTCAGTTGTCGGGCTATAGAATTGTTATCCGTTACTGAACGATGTCAGTATATTGAAGTTACAGAAATGTCAGATATCAGATTTGCATTAACTTTTAATAACGGAGCTAGCGTATTACATAGCGATGGTTTTATCAAATTATTTTCAAAATCTTAGCAACTGTTAGTAAACATCTTTTTATCATATATCTTTTTATATAAAAGTCATATCTTTTTATATAAAACGTGATTATATATACATTTTATCCATATATGCCTAAATGGCTACTGAGTCCTATCCTGGCGAAAGGGTTAAACGATACAGCTTGACCCTTTATTTCAATATTATTTTGGTTTGCATTTCTCTTATAATTTTATTTTTTTATCGCATTAGGTTTTGTTTGGAAATGGGATATTTAAAGACCTAACACCTTTTACTAATGTTCCGCGATTACAAAACTAATATAAATATGCCTTAACGAGCATACCAGAAGAAAAATTGCAATTATGGAAATGTGGTTATATTATTTTTTGTATGAATTTTAGTTTCATATTAATATCGTGAACAGAGTTAATTATATTATGCAGTTATAATCACGTCTTTTTTATTCATTTGATGTAGAAGAATTTCTTTTGTTATATTTATTGTATATTTATATATACCTCTCCATCACTCGATATACTGTTAGCTAGCATTGAAATCTCAGCAAGAAAATATTTTGTATTCCTTCTTGTCACAGAAAAATGTATATTCAGACTTTATATTTAAAAATTATACAATGTTTTCTTATTTTATAACTTAATTCATTTAAAGCAATACTTTTCCTTCCACTGCTTCACTTCTATATTGTTACGAACATTATTAGCTAATATTACGTTATTATGAAACATTGATTTTATTATTTCTTTGAAAGTATTTATTATATTCGTTGTTACCTTTCTTTTAGATCCTGTTTTATTGCAATCTGTTTTTTTTATTTGCTATTTCAGTCATTTGAAAGATCTTGCAAATTTCATAACATTGAAGCGGTTGCGAAATTGTAGTCCGAACTGTTTTAATTTCTTTAATAAAAATGTTGCAGCTATAATCAAATTTCGTAGAACTTTGCATTATGAAATTTATTTTTTAATAATGATTTTCAACGAAATGTTTAACCGATTTTTTGCAAAATGTAAATACAATTCATCGATATAAAGAAAGGTATTTTTAAAATTTCTTTATTAAGTTGTCGTATTAGGAAAATCACTACCGGAAAATAGTTCTTTAACTTCTAGGTATTTTTAAGGTAAGTTTTGAAATCTTGCTTACATGGAATTCTCGTGATTTAATAACCACTTTTCCTTTTATTTCTTTTTCGGGTATTTCTGAAATATATCATATATGTGTTGCCTGTCAATCTTAAGTAGGATATATAATATTCATATATTCTTTTCTAATTTATGGTTTTACATATTAACAACTATTTTGATAAACATGATTACCTTATAAACGTCATCGATTGAATTACTTCCAGAATTAAACAAAATGCTAAGAATTCTTTCTGGCAGGGAAGGTTCTGTTTGTAGATGAACATCTTGTGCAATAGCCAGCCAAACATTCGCTTAAAATGTCATGGTCACTTCAAATATGTTTTAATTTTTTTGAAAAATACATGTTTCTTCTTTCTTTCCATTCAAGTACTTGGGACAGAAATTTGTTGGGGACCACGCAGGTCTTACAAATTGAATTATCATAATTGAAGAAATTGTTATTAACCCTCTCTGCGAGTGTATTAATAATTTTTAGTATTTAGCTGGCTTTAACAGCTAGTGGCTTGATATAAACAATTAATACTTTCTTGAAGTGGCACTGCATAAGAAATAAAAAAAATCTGATATCTAAAAAAGTACACAGCGAGCGGTAAACGTAGGGTGATTATAGTCATAGTTAGTAGCAAAAAGATTAATGCTTAAAGTAAATAATTGCACGATATTTTTACTTTATTCATTCAAAAGATAATGCAGAAGTGTAAGATTAGATAAAGCGATTGTTATTTTGCACGACCTTCAGCAGCCTTGTCTGATAAGTCGCTGCAGCATTCTCAAAAAAATTCCGGTTTTACAAAAGAAAAAATGCTGCGTACTATTCTAAAGACGGTTTCACCTTGAAATGACCTTGATGTGTTAAATTATATTTTGGCCGTATATTACTTATGATTCATCCAAACAAAACGTCTCTATCGTATTTAATTTTGAAGGCAATTCGATCAGTTGGTTTTTAAGTAATATTAATTAATATGAATGTAAAACTACTCTTATATATTTTTAATTCATTAAACTAATACTTCGTGGTTGAAGTATTCGAAGTATAACCATAACACATAAACCTAATGATTAGGTGAATATTGAATTATTTATGTTACTTGTTAACTATTATTAATGAACATACTTTATTCGGAAGGAATTGTTCCTCGCATTTAGTATTGATTAAATCAGTAATGATTTTCATTGCATATAATAAATAATTGGGTTGGTTAAACAGTTCATTCGGTTCTTAGGCATATAATTTCAACCTATATTTTTCGAAATGATGGAAATTTTTATCTGTGATATATTCGACCAATTGAAATTGCACATTTTTCAAGGACGGGGATACTATAAAATGTCACGTTCTTAATTTCTTTGCGGATAAGTCCTAACATTTGTAACATTTGAACAGAGAATAACGAAACTGCGCAAAAGATGGCAAGAGGTGCTAGAACAAGCAGCTGAATATATCACAGATAGAAATAATATTTTTCAAAAATATTGGTTACAGTTATAAGTCTAAAAATAGAACTTTGCAACTAACCCAGTGTTTGTTACATCTACGAAACATCTCCATGCTGACTAACAACATATTTAAATTGGAAGAATGTACGATTATTATCAACTATAGCAGAAATATCCACTATGATAAGTTTCACCTTTTCATCGCAATTATCTTTAAGGGTACAAACATTACGGAAGGATTTTTTTAAAATGCTATAGTTTTAATAATATAATATCAACTGAAAATCTATGAACGAAGAACATTGTAAGAGTAATTTACGTCTCAATCGGACGACGAAGTCAAACACCGGACATCCCTCGTTGTATATATGCGACGTTTCAAGAGATGGGTTTTTAAATTTTTTAACGGATCAAAATATTTACTGGTTTAAGTTTCGCCTAGGGGGAGGGGTTTTTGTTTATTATCGACCCTGTTAAAGTGGAACCACGTCATGTTGACGTGGTGGAGGAAAATACAAACAGATGTAACCTAAAAATCCTTGCCTGGCCGATCAGCGCAATTTACAACCATTTTGTCCCCACGAGTCGACGAGGCTCAATGGGACTTTTTGGGCCCAACGTCCCCGCTTACCATCCGTCGACAAAGTACGAAGGTTTAACGAAAGTGTACTCTTAAAACAAAGGCTATTTCATTTCTTTATGATCCGCGGCTTTACCGTCTTCACGAGCAAATTATCAGCAAGTATCAACGGTTGCTTTAAAACAAATTAGATCTACCGGAAAGTTCTGTCTCTTTTTAAACCAAAAGAAAATTGTACGTTTATACTGATATACATAATGTATATTAGTAAATGTATAGAAAATGTCCGATTTTCTTTTTATTTAAAATCAGACATCGAGCTAATTAACTTTATGAGATTCTCTACTGTTGGTTATATATCATTAATCATTAACAGTGATTATCAGGTAGGTATTAAGGGGTATTTAGATAAAGTCTGATATTTTACTAATGCTTCGATTAATTAATAATAGTTGCATTCGCTGCATTGATTCAGTAATCAGCACAATACTATTCATTTATATTACGTATTGATAACTTGTGACAAATACTTATAAATAATATTAAGAAGTACTGGCAGAGTAACCAAAAACGTTTAAACAGTGTTTCGTTTGTGTGTCGAACAAGGAGATAGTTTAGGTGAAATATAGTTATTACAACTTTTAAATCATTTTATCACCGCGAAAAGACTATTACATCCATCTTGGATTAATAATAAGCAATAGCATAAATATTACGTTTTGAAACACTTTTAATAATTAATTTATACATACTCATAATTTTTTCCATTAAATTGATACAAGATGACCATAAAGGATTTTAATGTTTACGAGGAACATAGTTTCATGCAAATTGCATTTACTCTTCCGCATATAACAATTGAAAAAAATAGAAGGTTTGAGGCCATTTCTTAACTTCAAAAATCACCAACATGGTTTAGATGCTGCAACCTGGGGTATGGAAAAATAGCTCTACCGTGAAATTAGGAACTAAAAAAAATGTAGTATGCATAGGATTCTTAAGTTCAAACGAAAATTGACAATAATAGAATATACTATAACATAGTGGATATGTAAATTTAATAATAAACGACTGGAAGGTAATAGTAGATGAGACATAATTCTTAAGCAAACTATCGTCCACGTTCGACGTTAGCAGATGTTAATGTAAGGAACATGTCTATGTTCTTAATTGAAAATATTGATCTACGTGAAATTACCGAAGCAGGGGGTTTAACGATATTTTTTCGTGAAGCTAACACTTGAATTTCCTTAATAGAAATTTTACTTCATGTTTTACCGATATCAAATTTCTCGAATAACAAAATATATCAATAAATTGTCAATTTCAATGTTACATCAGATATCTTCTGTTCTTTCACTTTGTGAAGAAGAATATAATATTTAACAGCTGTATAGGACATTGCGTATAGATAGTTCTTCACTTGCATATTTGCAAACAAAAGAAACAAACCAATTATTAAATTTAGCACTGTCATTGCAGAACTTGCTTACAATTAGTTTCGATTTTCTTTCTTCTAGTAATCCGTTTGAAAGTTACGTTGACATGAATCAGAAAATTCTTGTTTTTAGCAACAACATATCATATAAAACATGTACAAATCTTGTGCCTTTCTACGACACACTATATTTTTTAATCTTGTAATACAAAACATTGTGCATATTATAACGTGTTCAGTATTAAACAAGATGTCTTTCTGATTTTAGTTATCAAAATACTTAAGAAAAAAACACCCAAAATGCGAGACGAGAATATACGATGATGTATGTTGTACTATCAAATTATTTGCATGGATTCATACCACTTTTCTAAAGTGTTCATTCCATGTATTGATTGAATCCTACGTAGGAGAACGATATTATATAATGAAACGTACTTTATTTGATTATTAATAACTTTCAAAGAAACAGTTTTACATAAAATTCCATAGTATAAAAGAAATAAAATTATTATAAAATGCAATTATGATTTATACGTCATTTTTATTATCCACGTGGAAATACAAAAAAAAAACAGAATATTTTTCAGTTTACGAATTCTTATTAAAGAACAACAGGCAGAACACTTTTGCAGTTTGTATTTCTAACGAATCTCATATGAATTTCAACTTTTGAATAATTTCACTGAATGCCAGTAACTTCTATACTATGATAAAATTATTACGGGACCTAACAGTAAGTACGTTTCATAGTAGTTTGTATTCCTCTGTCCGCTATGACGAATATATTTACACAAATTTTTTTTACGTAGTTCTATTGTACATTGCCATCCCCCAATTACGCCTTTTAATGCATGCTGCACGCGTAATTAATTATTTTGAGCAAAGAAAAATTGAAAACTGAACATACCACCACATCTTTCTTTTCGTTTGTATTATTAGCAGTGTATTTAAATTGTACCAATATACTTAAAGTTCTAACTACATCTAAATACTTTCATTTCTGAGCGGCATTGATTTATGAAGTTTCGTTAACACAAAAATAGCTTTTATATCTATACTATCGATATATACTAAACATTTACTTTGAGAAAAGAAATCAAAAGGTGAAAATGATGATCAGATCAGTAATTTTTCTTGTCTGGGTTAGGTCTTAGGGTTAGGACGTGAAATATTTCTTGTGTAGACACCCTGATCAATTTGAGGAATTTTCGAAAACAATTGAGAACCGATCATTTTAACCATCTTGCTAGTATTAATGCTAATATTATGTACAATCGTGGAACATTAATATTTATTATTGACTTGTCACATCATAACAACAATTAAATAGAACGGTAATATTTAATAGAAATGTTATCAACAAACGTGTCATAGTAATTGCAGATGCCGTAATAGTAATTTATAGGATAAATTATGTTTAAATTAAAATTATTTTTGAACTGTGATAATAGAATAAATTATAGGATAAATTCACGAATGTTATGCATACAATTCTTTAATACGACAATACCTGAAAAATGTTTCGCTGCACGACTCTAAGAATAAGATATTCAAAAGTTTTATGTCCAAATTAATGCATCACAAATGTCACTCTTTATTGCATTGCAAAGGATTAAAAACTGAGACGGCAAGTAAAGGGAATTGTCTGTTCGCTCTATCCTATTAAACGACCATGATATAAAAATGGAACCTGTACTATGTATCATCATTGATAGTTTAGTCGATTACGTGTATGATTCTATCCTGCTCTAATTTTTTCGTTGCAAAGGTGAAATAGTATAAAGTTAATTAACACTAGATTACCGGACTCACATCCATCAAAATTCGCATTGCACATATGGATTTTTGGATCTAAGAAATGGGGAGAGGACACAAATAGTATTTGTATACTTTTCATAATTCTAGTAAAAACCAATATTTGTTTAAAAGAAATACGTAAGTTTTTCTATGTATATATTTTTAATATAATTGTAAATGAGTCAAATTGACTCGCTCTAGCAATCTGATGTTAACATTTGATGTTTGCTGGGTGCTGATGGCGACTATAGTCAGCTGCCAAAATTTCAAATGAATTTGAGTTGTATTATTAAGTTTTTAAATGCCTTGAGTGTTTATGTGTAATGCATTATATATCTGTCAGCTTGAATAAGGAATTAATAATTTACATTATTACGTCACTGGTCATTATACGTTCTGTCGGGGATAAAAGAAGTATATCTGCGCCGAACTTTGGCAGCATATTTGTGAATAAATACATCATGTAATACTTTGAACTGAAGCTAGAGTTTTGCAACGGCCTTAGATAGAGCAAACGGACAATTTGTATTCTTCTATATATTATTTTAAATTATATTATTATATAATTTATTTTAATTTTAATATTATAATTAAATTATATACTATTATATATAAGGCGTTGCGAGTGGAAAGAATGAAAACAGAAAAGTATGTTTTGGGAAATAGACGATTTAAACGTCTTCTATTTGAGAGGACTCTCACAATCAGTGAAGCGTTTTCTTTTGAGTAACGACCTCTTCGAAAATAGCCCTATTCCATCACTGACAGGGTCACGAATTTTGAAATGCCATAAATTCAAGTTATTATCTAATGGAACATAATACAAAATATCTTAAAGCTAATTTTCCACTTTCCAAACAAACTAATGATGAGAAGAGCTAACAACTACTATGAAATCTGTGATCTTCCAAAAATACTTCGCACTTTCAAGAAGACCTTATATTTTAGTAGATCTAAAATAAAATTTGTATGATATTGTAGTCAGGGGACATAAACGAGCTGTTTATTTTGAAAATTAAATAAGTCCCTTCATTTTTTAATTGAGATACTCACAGGTTTCCGTTCTAACGTGTTTAAAAATATTGATGCCAATTTCCGATCTTGCACTTCTTATCTTCGATGCTTACATTTTTCTGAGTATAAATAAATTAGTATAGGTATTCAAAAATCATTATTTTTCATTATGATAACGATATTTATGTCACATTCAAAACACTCAGCTAATATATCAGTTATTATAAATGACAATGGATAATTATAATATTTTTCTTAAAATGTACAGTTCGCCCTTTTTATCTCCAACGCCACATATGTATTTGTCTCGCATGTTCCATAATATACAAAAACCATGCTATTAATTGATTTTCATTTTCTTCTTTATTTTCTCTCGACATGAATTTTACCGTTATTGTATACATCAGGTTTGGTAATGTTTTGTGTAGCATAATTTGGCATTCTACTAGAAACAATGTACGCAATGTGTTGACCTTTGTCCCTTATCTGTATCGTTGCTCCTACATTTCGTCTACTGGTTACATAGCAAATGTGGTTTTTGCTTGTGTTAGATGCAAAATTTATTATGTATTGAAATTCCTATATTCTTCGAATTGTAATTTAACTGGGCGTTTTTGTTTGCCAAAATTGATAGAAGCTTTAACGTGCTATGATTTGCATTTACATTGCGTTAATATAATTGTTTAAGTAAGATTGTGTTTCCGAATTTTAATAGAGAAAGCTAATTGCTATTAATATTTTGATTCTTCAAATTTTGATTAAAATCCTTAAAGCACACATTAAACAATATACAAAAGGTTATTGCAAATTAAACTATAACACTGAATTTTAGAGGATATAGGAACAAGTAGTACAAAATTTAAAAAGGTAGTGAAAATAACTAGTTCCCAATTTTTTCGACATGTTCTTGACATTTCTAATATCATTTTTCTTTTACTTTTCTATTCACACTTAATAGTAAATGAATAGACCGATCAATTCACTTTTTATCTTTCTTCCTTTCCTTTCAAGACATTTTTTCCTCATGTTTACACATTCTACTGTTCGCAAATGCTCTGATGGCGCGCGGTAAATTACTACAACCTCAATCTCTGTCATTTATAACTAAAACCAAATACTTCTTTCACCGATAACGTAACATAATAAATGCGCAGCTTTTTGGGCCAGTAGCCCATTACGAATATGGGCCAGTAGCCCATAGCGAATCGGAACAAACCACTTATCAAGGGACTTCTTTTAGTTGGCCAATAACATTCGTTTGGCGAATCAGACCCATACACTTGTTATGCGCCATCAGATCTTGGCGGCCGGTATTTGGTATAAAGGACGTGTTGGCTTGCGACAAGTGTTTTATTCCGATTCGTCAAATGGATAGGAACATCGGTCACACGTTCTAAAAAAATTCTAACACCTCACTGTCCGAAAAAGTTGCACATTCATTATATCATACTGTGAACAATGAAAGAAGTCTTTTGTCCTATAATTCTTATTGACTGAGGTTCAGGTTCCTAAGAACGATATGTTGGGCATAAGCAACACTCTCCTCTTATTATTGGCTTAGAAAATGAAGTCTCTTAATGGATGACTTCTTTTTTGTACTTTATTGTGAGGTATTATAAGGTACTTCTTATAATACCGCGTGCCAACAAGTCCTTTGCGACCGGTATATGGCCAGTCGAAAATTCAAGTGTTAGTAATATCAGAATAATATCATTATATGAATTTCAATTGTATACGCGTAAAGCTCCTGTTAATTGTACTCTGTAATTGAGACTTTACGTTTTCCTGAAGGCGTATACTTTTAAAAAGAGAATAACATTGTTATTCAAATTCGTAAACAAGTAGACGCAATGTAGCTACCTTATCTGTTAAATGGAGCTGTTATGGTCCCCTTCGCTTTTTCCCCAGAATTTGAAGAACTTTAAACCCTTTTTGCGCTAAACACAGTATTGTTAACGGTTATGCAACGAATGTCTATTCATTTTGTAGAAATCCTCAAAATTTGCTAAGAATGTTAATTAAAATTTGTACACGTTAGAACAAAGATATACATATGCATACATACGTTCTGCTACCACAGGCCAATAACGTTAAGGAAGTTTCAATATTTTATTTATAACAAAATTATCCGTCCAAACTGAAAACTGCTTGCAAAACGGAAAAAAAGATCAAGTTACCTATAATTAGAACAGATACACGAATAATTTCATTATCAATCTCATTACGAACAAAGTCTCAGATCACGTCAAGTCAGATTACTTTAATTTACGTAAATATACCCGGAAGAAAAGAAAATTATTTCAAATTATTATCACACGGTACAAACACTTAATCAGCATAATTATTATTAATCAGATAGAAACGTGTTTTCATATTGATAAAAAATTAAAAAAAGAAAATCTTTGAAGTCGTAAAAAACGAAAGATGTCTTTTCAGCGATAGTATTTTGTGTTCTAGCGCGGTAATAAAGCGAGTGAAGCAATTGCAGAGCTCCGATGAGGACTCCGCGGGTGGGGACTACTACCAGCTGATATATCCTAACTAGCAAGCAGAACTCGTCGGCTCGTCATTGTCGACTAGTGAAACTACACTAACCGCAACGACTAAATCGGCGTAGCGTTGAACGTGGACACAGTTAGATGATCAAAGATGAGAATTTCAAGGAATAGGATGGCACAGAATGAACAGAAAACTAAAACGAAAGAATCAAAGGATAAGAGAGGGTTGGGGAGCGGAAAAAAGATAAGGGGTGAAATGTGGGGGGAATGGGAAAAATAAAATGCTACGAAAAACTGGTTTACAGTACGTCACGTCAGATTCTTGTGGTGAAGCCTTTACCACTCATCAAAGGTAGTTTCCAATAGCGACTTTTCATACTACATTAAAGTTCACTTCAACACTAATGTTACTTTAACCCCTTCAATTTTGTGATACGTGTTGCATGGTGCATGTATCATGGAAGTATATTAGAAAGATTATTGCGATAATCGATACCAGCCATATTTTGGTATTAGTTTTGGTCAACTGTCGTCAAGAACTATTTTTAATGTACGGTGGTTGTATTAGCAATTATGATGAATATTAAACACTCCAGCAGGATTTATAATTGTGTTGGATGTATTCTGATTACTTGCAATTGTAATAAACGAATGTAGGATGTGTATATAAAACAATGGCCTTAAATTATTAGAAAATAATATAATTATTTTTTAAACAATGCTTCTGTTTCTTATTATTGTATTCTGTTTCTGTTGAGAAGAAATCTTTCATTATATTTGTAATGGTTTATGTGCTCTTTGGCCATCTTTTATTTTTATTGTTCTAACAGAAATCAAAATTACGCGAGTGAAGTATCTAGTCATTATTGTGTCAATCTACTATGAAGGTTTATGGACAGATGCACAAACCCATGGAATTTATTCAATGTGAGGGTGCAACATTATGCAACTTAATTGATATTCCGATAATCGTACATTAAAGTTTTTTTTGTTATGGGAGTAATACAAAGAGTAATTTGTAAGCCTTTGGGAAGTTTTGTTTCAAAAATAATGTTTGCTATGAAATTGAAAAACCTACAAAATTCTGAATGATCTCCATTCATCAGTTAATCTAAAAACAAAGTAACTTAACAACTTGCTATTCCTTCACGGAGATCTGCGTATTTAATGAAACTTTTATACATTTTATGGCATAAAGATATGAAAATAATAGAAAATTAGTGGTAATTTTGAAAATGACTTGAAACTTAAGAGGACTAATACAACACAGAAAGAGATCAGAACAGTACTAACAAATGAAGAAACATACATATTTTAATTATCTCAAATTAATAGCATAGATAATACTATGCGCAGCATAAAAAGCTTATTAAAAAGTAGGTATTAAATGATAACGAAAATCGAATTGTATATAATAAATTCGCAACTGGAACCGACCTACCCCAAAGAAATTTTTAAAATATTGAAAATATTTTTAATTTTATATATTTCGTACTTATTTAATACGTCCGCGTATGGTATAAATTCACAAATGTGCACCCTCCGTAAATGCAATTTCGATGTTTGATAAATGACATCGGACACGAGGTTTTTTATACGTCTTACAAGTAAACATCAAAAATATATTGCAAAATATGCAAAAATATACTGCATATCAAGGGTTGACCCACCAGAACAAAGCGATATATGCTTGTCCTCTTTCTTATAATAAAATAGGCATATAGAAACTTCTACTTTTCACATCATAATCTTTACGGAACCCATTTGCAGTTGTCTGATTTTAAATTCAATTTGAAATCCTATGTATACTACAAGATCGATTTCAAATCCTACGTAAAACGTCCTACTTCACACGCGTATATTTCGATTCATATTTTATTGTATTTTCTATAAATTATACTACCGTTTTCTCATTCCCTCTTTTGTCAAAAATTCAAACTAACAATGAAAAAATACATATACTTAATGGAGAAATCATTTAACTCCTTGCCTTACAATAATGTGTAGCACATGTGACGCGGTGAATGGAATAGAAAATCTTTTAGTTTTCCAAAAATTGTTAACCCCTTGCCGTACATTAACGAGTGCTACTCGTGACGCGATAAATGTAATAGTCAATTTTGAAGTGCTCTAAAAATTATTTGATTATAAATATTAGTGGATCCTGATAAAATAAAAATAATTTTAAGTTATTCAATATTACGTTAAGTCAATTACTATATTCGAAATTAAGGGTTAGATTGTTATTTTATTAGTTAATTCAGAGTCATTGCACATTTAATCACAAAAGAAGCAAGGAGTTAAATTAAAAATATCAGTAGGTGAGGAGACATTAAAATTAGTTCTATGGTATTAAAATATCGTTAACTTATACCGGTATATCATAAATCAGTCATAGATTATTATTCTAACAATGACTTCTAAGTTATTGTGCGTTTGGTCACAAAAGAAATCGTAAGGCAAGGGGTTAACGTCAATGAAAGACGAGACCAGTAGACATTCAGAGTTTGGAAATCTATCTTCGGAAAATGGTGAGAGGCTACACCCACACTCTACGAATTTGTTGTAACGTTCTAGAAAGATAATATTCCTTGATTTGATTTGATCGGATTTGTCCGATGGAAAGGATTTATAAAGTAACTTTCAAAAATAATAAACACAAACACTCTATAGTATACTTATAATCACAAAATCCTAGAACAGTCTCGGCGTCAATGATGATATAATTAAAATGATATACTGATAATAGAGATTATTTTTACAATTTCATACATATACGTCTTTGTCACGTCCAATGACTTTCGTCCTTTTGGAAGTTCCAAATTTGGATTCTAATGATCCAATTGTCCTTTTACGCGGTGTACTTTAGAGTCTTCTAGATGATCCAAAGAATCGTCGCTTTATTGACGCCATTTAATACCGGTAGTAATTTTGCCGCAATACTTATATCCGATTTGTAGTGCTCTCAAATTGATCTATATACTACTCTTATTATAATTATCGTAGGCTTCCAATGAACATAGTGGTGCTCCTTTAAAAGTATTCAGAAAGCGCTACACACGGTATAAAGAAAGGGCTAGTCATTTGTCATTATGTCTAATTTGAATATATTTATTATACAACTGTTCTAATTTTTTATATATATTTTACCTGTGGTAACACTGTTGCATTGAGAACACTATAGCATAATGTTATACTACCTTGCTTCGCTTTAAGTATTCATATAAGTCAGTGGTGGGCAAATTTTTTCAGGGGTGGACCAGAAAAAGAAGTAATTTTAACGGGGCAATATAATTCATTAAACATTTCAATTTCTATAAGTTCCTATTAATTATAGTTTCTAATTATGCATACGCAAAAAAGGAATATCCCGTTAGAGGAACTTTTTAAAAACATTGAAATTTGAAAATTTTTACACTATTATTTTAAAACGAGCGGAAAGTTTGATCCGGTCCATTGGCAGAAATTTGTCCACAACTGGTATAAAATATAAGATAATATATAAATACCAATGAGTCGGTATTATATTACTGCACATGATTCATAATTTGGATTTCTTCCATTTCCCAAATATAAATTCCGATAATGATTTATCGCTAATATATGAACAATAGTACCGTATAAAGATTTAAAACTTACAATAATTCTCAGGTTTAGCGTATAATTATTGTTAGTTTATTCATGGTAACATACTGCATGAATTAGATGACATAATATACAACTGTAAGCTAATGGTACGATTAATGAAAAATGTCTATACATGTATGAGAATATTCATATATCTAGGAAAAAACAATACTAGATTGTATAATGTAATTTAATACATTATATAAATGAAGAAGCAGTGTATTCACATGCTAATTTATTCCTTCAAATCTAATATATCTACTACCAGCAAAAATAGAGATGGCTCGCGGTATGGGGCACGAGGCAAGGAGAAAGTGGGCAAGGAGAAACTGTCACTCGCACCGCCTATTCTCACCATATCGTTTTTACAAGGGAACATCCCGACGTGTAAATCACCAATTTTGATGAAATTTTAGTATGATATAGACATCGTGAAAATATTTGACACGTATTTTTTTTGTTGGCAACCGTCCACGTTAACGGGGTGAAAACCACCCTCAAAGTTGAAAAAAAAAGTATTTTTGAACATATTGTTTAAACAAATTGGTTTTTTAAAAAAATGTTTATACCATTGGATTCGTGGTTCAAATACGTTAACTTTCAGTCCTTACGAAATTTTCGTATGTCTAATAATTTTGGAGATATTCGATAAAATAGCTTTCGTTACCCCAACTTTGTGGGCGATTTTCAACCCTTTAACGTGGACGATTGCCGATAAAACAAAGTAGGTGTCAAATATTTACACGAAATCAACCTTATAGTATAGTTTCATAAGAATTGGTGATTTACAGTTGGGGATAGTCATACATGGTATTGATGTGACTCTACATCCGACAGACCTGAAAAATTGAACAATTCTGGGGAGGTGTGCTTTATATATTTACAATTTTCAAACATAAACTGCTCTAACTGATTATATAGCTGCTTTAGAATACTCGTGGTGGTAGAAAATATTTGTTATACCAATACAATGAATACCACTATTGCAATAATTATTAAAACTTATTAATTAATCAATCGCATTTTTTAAATTTATATAACAGCAATATGTGTGACTGACAATAAAATCTGACCTTTTAGAGTAGTCATACATGTATATACGAAAGAATAACTTGACAAGTACGCAAGCGTAAAAATTGAAAATGCAATAACTTTTTTTGCAATACAAATATCAAATTTTAAATTTATCCGTATTTTGTGTTTCGATATATGGTATTCACAAACAAATATTCAAGAAAATTGATTGAAATTTAACTGACAAAATGATGAAAAAAGTAGTATTTTTTAGCATATTATTTAAACAAATGGATTTAAAAAAAAATGCTTATACCACTGGATTCAATGTCCGAAGGCATTAATTTTCCCTCTCTACGAAATTTTCGTATCTCTAATAGTTTTCGAGATATTCCATAAATAAATTTCAGGACTCGAACTTCGAGGGTGGTTTTCACCCCTTTAACGTGGACAAAAATACGGGCCAAATATTTCCGCGAGGACTATATCATACTAAAATTGTATCAAAATCGGTGATTTACACCTCGGGAAGTTCCCTTGTTAGAAACCGAAAATTCGGACAATAACAACAGAAAACAAAACACTTTTTTCGTTCTTCATACGTCAACGTAACGAATGTGAGGCTTTTTCAAACAGTCCCGTGTTAGAATCGAAAACGACGTGCAAACGAGGGATGACTTTATCCGTTAACACGTTGAGTGCGGCGCCAATCTTACTATAGTTTCATTTTAGTACATTACATTAGTACATTACATTAGTTACATTTAGGCGGCAGCGCGTAAGGTATTCACAAATTTCAAAAGAAAGAAAGAAAGGCGCATAAAGTTTGGAAATACTGTGCTAAATATTATGGTACAAACGCAAAAACTCGCTATAAAGCTCACAAAACAAGTTGTTACTTACTGTAATATATGCAAATCTCAACCACATCTTTGCTTCAAATATTTTAATAATCTTCACTAAATTTTAACATAAAATTTTTTATTGTCATTAATAATTTAACTCTTGACAATGCCGGTCTCACGCACCGATGTCGATCGAACGAAAAATTCGCTGTCAATCCCTAGGGCCTGAGGCTGCCTGAACGGAAAGTTCACTGTCAGTCCCCAGGGACTGACATAGCACTCAACGTGTTAAGCGAATCAGAACAAAGCACTTGCCACGGGCCATCATGTGCTGGGCCAGCTATAGCTACCACATAATGCTCAAGAGAAGTCACACTCAGGAAACAGATTGGTCAAAACAAACGAAATACATCTCGTTTGGCACACATTTTCGGAACAACGTGCATTTTCTAAATAGTCGCGCACATTAATCGGTTCGTTTAACGAAGAAAGTTGATTAAATAATTTGAGACGAGAAAATAATATTAAGTAAACACTGACAGTTGCCAGTATCACTGTTAATGTGATACAATCAATTTATCGTCTTCAACCGTTTTACTACACGAAATATAAGTAAAAATAATTATTTGTTACTAATACAACTTTACAGGAAAGCGAACAGAAATCTTTTTAACTCGCGGTTTAAAGTATTCTCGTTAACGCTAGATTTACGAAAGCTTTAAAACGGATGGGTTCTTACTTGTTTTATAAACATTTCTCAAATTTACTGAGAAGCTATACAGTAGATATTTCGCGTACATTCTATAATAGAATAATTACTTCACGAATTATTATGTTTGCTGATTGATCCCGCTTTTTACAATGTTCTTATTTAATATATTGTAGTGTAACAGATTTCACTCTCGTAAATCTAGTGTTAAATAAAAGAACATATTACAATAGATCATATGAAATCATGACCTTGGACATGCGAATTCTAGAAATATAAAAAATGGCGGAGTTGAACAACTACCTCTTTTGCCATCATGCTATCCTGTGAGACTTCTCTTCAATATCGCATTATGTATACCTCTACACTAGGGATGGCGAGCCTTTTCAATTGACTGGGTTATTTTTGATATCTCAATATATTAGCAGTACCGTAAAGTAATCAAAATTGGAGAAATGAAAATGGAATTGGAAACGTTTTTCTACAAAAAGTCGAAGGACTTTTTTAAAAAGGGAATCGAACAACTACCTTTGCGCTGACGAAAAGTGTTAGAAAATTATGGAAATGATTTTGTTCATTAGTATTTAAGGTTTCTTTAATAAATATATGTTTTTCGCTAGCAAAAAAAAATTTTCGGATTACTTTTCGGTACCTCTAATAGAAAAAAAAGATAGTAGTTTGTCATATATGCGCTTATCCTATTATGTTGACGAGCTAGATCATTAATATCTTAATGTAGAAATCCTGGACTTTATTGGATGCAAGTAAATACTTAAAAGAAACGGGGGGTCAACTTGTAACTTGCGGGTCAGTGGTTCGTCATCCTTACTATGTATTATTCCATGATATTTCCATTAATAACAATTTTTCGCACTTACGTGTTCCATTTTATTGCATTGACGTTTTGCTTGCCGGATTTAATTTGAATTTTTATTTAAATAGCGTATATTTTATTCAAACATTCTTATAGTTTATATAAATTAAAATCGTATAATTACTACGTAAACATGATTACTTTAATGAAATGGTGAACTTTTCAGATAGTTACTTTAAGCAATTGATAATACGAAACTTATTAATATGGTAGTTCAAAAACTTAATAAAAAAGAAATCAGAAAGTGCCATGATATATATTAACACTAGATCGATCTATGCATAAATATCAACCAAGGCAGTCAAACTGACTGATTCCTAATTTTTTAGAAACACTATTCAAGTTTATAAAGATGCAATACCAATTAAATTGTAGAGTTTCATTTCTCCCCTTATCGTCAAGCCACTTTTTTGAATGTATTCATCTAATAAATTTCAATATATCAACTTAATCGCTGATAATCGTAATGTTAATTCTACCCTTGCATAAAGATATTTTTTATAATTATAGAATATTGTTTATAATGATTATCTTAATCATTGCGCGATTTATGTTGTCATTAAAAAAAAAGTATACAAAAATTATAATAATGAACATCTCCATTTTTCATTCTCAATGTGTCGATTATATTTGTTCAACGGCTCAATGTTATAGTTCATTGCATTTAACTTATATTAATTTTATCCTCTGCACTGTTACTGAACTTGAAGAATCCAACGTTAAATCCATTATACTAACAAAATACCCTACAATGAAATATTCGAATAATATTGCATAAAAATTGCACGCAACAAAATATATATAAAAATGAAACTAAGCGCTTGCAATAATTGTTGTACTTCGTATAATTGTTATATTTTAAACACGAAATGACAATTTATTAAGGACATGTACGTATTTACGTGCAAGTATATATGCATACATACACATGTCCCTTACAATGAAAAGGTTAATATCGTTCAAATAAAAAATTTACAACTATAACACAGTTCTTTTTATTCTCAAGCCGAATGACTTACTTCTGTTTAATGTTTATCGACTCTTATTCGCTTATTGGAAATACTTCAAGTATACAATTCGTTACTTCACCATTTATTATCACCAACAGAAGGTGAGACGTGCTAAGAAAATATATACGTGTAACTACATTATTACTACATTATAATTAGAATATATATTTACCATTTAACATGTTCAGCAAGTTGCCCACTTCGCTCGACATTCCTATAGCGTTGAAAGCCCAAATGGGGAACGGTAATTGGAATATATATTCTACCAAATTTGCATGATATTTCAAAGTAAAAAATGCGAAAGTACTGCACATGCATCCCATGTCACTTGCAAGGTATATGTGTAAACAGGGTGTATGGTACATATGTTAACACTAGATCTACCGGGACGAGTTTGTAATTTTTTTGAAAAATTACATTAATTCATAATAATAAGATTACTTCTATTTTGTATATTTATCTGATGGAATGTAAACGATTGAATTCCTTAATTTTTCATCTTTCGAACCTTTTCTTTAACACTAGAACGACGAAGCAAGTCAAAATGACTTGTTCACATTTTTTTCAAAAAATTCCCTAAGTTTGCAGGAGAGTCCTTGACTAGAAATTTTAAGTTGATCTTATAAAACACAGATTACCAAACCGATCATATTTTCCACCCCTTGATTCCTCTTCTTCCAAAGTTCTTATTTAATATATTTAAATGTAATAAATTTAACGTCAGTCGTTCTAGTGTTAAATATGGTTAACTGATATTTCGAAACATGGCAGATTAATCGGGGGTAGTTTTAGTGTTAATATAACATGGATCGTTTATTTTGAAAGTGATGCAAGTCCATTTTGTTTGATGTAAAACTCCAAATTCTTGCACATGACGAATTGAAGAAAAAGCCTAACTCATAATAGTGAAAACTTTAAATGCGAACATAAATGATCTTAAGACTAATTGTAAGTTGATATTAAATATTAAGATTAAACAGTTATATTTTATTTTTCACTCTTATATATATGAAAATATCGATAGTTTATACTGCAAAATTATAAAAGTGCTGTAAGTTCATTTACGAGCCCAAATAAATATCTTGTTTCAGTTTACGTTGATAAAATTATTTATTAAAAATGGATTTACACTTTCAGAATAAACGGCCCATACATGGGCGTATCTTCGGTAATGATTCATTAGCAAATAATACAAAAACAGTTAGGCACTTGTCTTTGTAATAATTGCTTAAAATTACAACCTTTGATTTCAATACAAAACTACTACACGCCATGCCAATTTTTTGAATGGTTCAAAATTACCAGACCAATATTCAAATTCAAATTCGTTAGAATTTGAATATCATTTGTGTCGTCTCGCAAGACCTTACAAAAGGTCACTTGTTAAGAATAACTGTCGAAAGACGGAAATAGTCGCGTTATGACAAATGGTTCTATGACCTTCTTTTTACAATATAAGCTAAATTCATCATCGAAGTTATGCCTACGTATTGTGGTACGGTCTGTGCAGTCTTTATTCACTCGACACGACCGAGTATATTTTCTCCATTGTATGGCTTATATTGAGATACTTGTGAAAATGTATACATTTATGGAGTAATGCATAAAAATTAAGAAATAACATTGTTTAAATTTTTACATCATTTTTCACAGTATGTTTTATAAAAGGGTATTACTAAGAAAAAAATATTTCTGTTTAGATTTATAACAAACTACCCAAAAAGACAATAATTGTTGCACAAATATTTTTACACTTAAGTATTCTGCAGTTTGATTCTTTATTTTCTGACAGTGACGTTACAAAGGTTAGAGAAGTGTTTAAAAACATTATGAAAAATTCTAATTTGAAGTAAGC
Organism: Cerceris rybyensis; assembly: GCA_910591515.1. NCBI lineage: Eukaryota > Metazoa > Arthropoda > Insecta > Hymenoptera > Crabronidae > Cerceris > Cerceris rybyensis. The sequence continues at coordinate 12,392,062 of OU342793.1, forward strand.
AATTTCGTACGAATATTCATACTTTTAAAACTGTTTTAATTTTCAGATCATAAATATTAAATAATAACAATCCAGATGTTAACAGCATAAATAATGTTTGAATTTAATTGTGTATTTTACGCAACAGAACTTAAGATTTGATTTGCTTCAGTATGGAATTTGCCGGAGAAATAATGACAATTGAATTTTTTAAATATTTACGGGGTAATATACAATGAAGAAAAAAGTTGAACGGTTTGATCAGTTCCAGTTCATTCTCCGCAACGCATCTGCCACTATAGTCATTTCTTTAATATAATGGTTTTTAATTTTTCTTCGGTATTTTAGAAACTTCATTAGAAGCATTCGAAATTTTTAGAAAGGCCTTCAGTATAAATATCGTACATACCCGTTTCCTTAATTAAATGCGCATGAGTAAATCGAAGATTAAAGTAATTGGTATTCATTTTGAAGATAATGTTTATAAACAATTGATTCTATTAAACTCTGTCAATACACTACTTTTATCGGAAAAACCTTAATCGCCCGAAGAAACTTGTTAACTACATACGATAAAAACAAATACTCCGACTAAATGTTACCTTTTTTCATAACAGCTATTCAAACGTTGAAAATATGAATGCCATATTTTTTAAACATTTTTAAAATCTGAGAGATCTGCCTAATTCCATCGAATATTATAGTTAGTTAAAACAAATGCATTATATGTTCAAAATAAGTCTTGCAACATTTGATTCAACCACAGATCCAACCAACATCTTCGATTACTTCTAAAGAAGCAGCTTGTAACATTTTATTTGTACCATCCTGTATATTATAATTAGTAAAGATTCTTTCATAATCATTCTGTTTCTAAACGTAAAGTTATCCATAGTTTCTAAATTTGATACACATATAATACTTTAATTATTTCATTGTTCTAAACATAAAAAAGATTGTTCCTTCTCCCATAACTGTTTCCATTTTTGCGCTGTAGAAAGAAGCAGTAAGTATTTAACAATTCCATAATTAAATATTTAATAAAATGTGACTGTAAAACCTTCATTTTTCTCTCGAATACTTTACTATTATAACTGTTTCCATTTTTGCGCTGTAGAAAGAAGCAGTAAATATTTAACAATTCCATAATTAAATATTTGATAAAATGTGACTGTAAAACCTTCATTTTTCTCTCGAATACTTTACTATTATAACTGTTTCCATTTTTGCGCTGTAGAAAGAAGCAGTAAATATTTAACAATTCCATAATTAAATATTTAATAAAGTGTGACTGTAAAACCTTCATTTTTCTCTCGAATACTTTACTATTATAACTGTTTCCATTTTTGCGCTGTAGAAAGAAGCAGTAAATATTTAACAATTCCGTAATTAAATATTTGATAAAATGTGACTGTAAAACCTTCATTTTTCTTTGGAATATTTTACTGTGAAACGTATAATACATCATAACTGTAAAAAAGAACTCCGTTGAACCGCAACGTCGTATTACAAATTACGGTGATCGTGCAGACAATCCGTTTCTCGTGCTGTTTTTCACGAGTAAACTGAGCTATAATCCAAGGAGAAAAAAGCAAGAGGGGGAAAACATAGAGGAAGAGGAACTCGCCAGAACGGAAAGGAGTATCGTAAGCAGGCAGCATTAACGGTGAAAAAGTGAGAGGAAACGAAACTATCATCCTAGAATTTTTCGATCCGTAGCTAGTACAGCCGGCGAACAACCGATTATGACTTTTTCGGTGAAGTGCGACACGTGTTTTGTGCATTTGTGCAATTTCTAGTGTGTTTTAAGATATTAATGCTCAATTAATGGTTCGGAGAATTTTAATGGGGAATATTAGCAAAGAAATGGAGGGGGAAGATTGAAACAGGAAGGAGGAGAAAAATAACTAATCGATGAGTAGAAAAAAATAATTCTGTGAACTCGTGCGCCTGGTATCCGAAAATATAACATATTTTTGAAATTATTAATAGAAAAGTAACTGTTAAAATGAAACAAAACATGAAAGAGCCATCTAGTGTACGAAAGTACGCCCCGCTTTCTAATCCTTCTTTATTAAATAGGTAAATAATTTCAGAAAATAATTACACTTGTACAACATTTCTAACGTGTCTTCGGATTTGATCAATTTTAGTAGAAAATTGAGAAACTAGAAATTGCGAATGTCATTTCTTTCACAGAAGTGTTATTTCGCGAAATGTATGTTATGTTTTTATAAAAAAAGACAAATTTTTAATGGAACATCTTCTTTTACGACAATTAAATGACTTCCATCCAATTAAAAAATCAGATATTATCATTGATCGAAACTGTAATATTCATAGTATAAAGAAACCCGTTTATTTTGTTCATACTTCTCCAGAATTTTAAGATTAGTCGCGTATTCTTCGCTCTATAACAGAAGTTCTTGTCATACAAATCAAATTTCAGCATTAAAAATTACAAATGATGTCAGAAATTTTGAAAATTAAATTCTCCGGACATAATTATATCCAGTTGTACAATATTTAAATGTTGTAATCACAGAAAGGATATTTTTTTTACAGCAAAACAATTTCTATCATTATATAAATAGTATAACTATTGAAATAAAAAAATTGGTCTAAATAATAGTGTAGTGTTAGGAAATAATCTGAAGGCATAACATGAGTGATATCGCACGTCAGTAATAAAACACAAGATATTCGTGTGTGTCAGTAAACGAATTTTCTGTTATTGCTAACAAGGAAATTATTCAGTTGGTCTGACTTTCATAAAATACCCAAGTACACTACATGATCATTCGTATGCACAAACTATACATGCTAGCAAATAAGCTTTTAAAATTGGGAAAGCGTTAAATTATCGTTACACCATATAAGAAGAGAAAACTCAGAACTACGAACGATGCTATGAAGTAAACGATAGAAAGTGGCAAAAACATTGAATATATAACTGGGTATGTGGAGCCATTTACGATGAAATCTATATTGCTTTCTGATATTCTAATTCCTTTGTTTTTGTTCCATTTAATAGATAACCACTCATTCGTTCTAAGGGAAAGATTTCAAGTTGTCTTAATGATTAATAAAATAGCAGAGTAAATGTCAAAATATTTCTATCAATTACATCTTTCTATTATTTGCAAATAATTATCATAAATTGACATTATGTCTGTATTGAGAACCTTTCAAATAACTTAAACGGCCGCGGATTTGAATTATTTATGTTATTATGATCTTTGTCAATTTAAAATATGACAGACATACATGTAGGAATTTATTTTTTGTATATAGCAGCTGTTTTAGTTGAGAGAATTATTCACATGTGTCAGATTCGTGTAGAGCACATATAAATTAGATTGATTTATACTTTGCATCCTGATAGCTTCCATAGTCATATTTATATTTCTTATTCTAAGCTATATTATGAATTATGAAGTCCAAAGCCGTTGAACTTCAAATTGTCCACTTACACTTGGAGATATTCTAACAAAATTTCACCCCAAAACACTACAATTGTCAGCCTGTTAGATTTTTAATGCTCGATATCGAAATGACTAATTGCCAGGATGATAGGAAAAGTTGTTTTTACGAGAATGTAATTTCTTCAGCTTTTGTGCTTATTTTCTTAAATTTCAAATTAATTGAAAAATGGGAGGTAAAGTGACAGAGTAAAAAAGTATAGTCTGAAGTATAAGCATTAATTTTCCTACTATCTTTCTTCTATTTTTCAGATATTTTTCTAATACGTCGAATTATATTTTATTAAACATTTCTTAGCAGTATTCAAATAAAAATTTCTGTTCATTTAATAATTTTTAGAAATCCCAGAGCACGATATTTAAAATATCAAACTATTAAGGTATTAAAGAACATATTCTTCTATTTAGACGTGCAAAAATAATAAATAGTTTACTCTGCCATTTACAAAAAATTACTAACATTCGAGTTTCTACTCGTCGTTATAATTAGCGACTTACTTACAATATTTTCCCTTGCAATTCCTGGACTATTATAAAGAATTAAATAAGAATGCTGATATGTTTATTAAACATTTATTAAATGCAACATTATAAAGAGGATTTACAGGAAAATCTACTTTAATCAGAATCTACTCAGAAGCTACATCTATCTAGCATGTCCAAAGGAATCCACTCCAAAAATCGAAATCAATACCAATACACTATAACTTTCTCCTTAAAAACATTCTTAACATTTTTATAAATTACAGAAATATGCAAATGTTTTACCTACTTGTACCCTTCAAGCGATCTCATTTAGCAAGAGAAAACATTAGAATAATGCCAAAGAAACTTTTTTTCAATAATGTGCTCCTGAATTCACATTTTCATAGGGTTATACTTTTTTTCACATAAATTCAACGGAACCGGCGGAAACAGAGGGATGAAAGAGACGAAAAAAAGAGTAATGTCTAGACTTGGAACGAGAACTGTTAGAGCAAACGCCAAGTGTAATGTACTTAGCCGCCGAGGGCAAAAAAAAAGTATAAAAGAGAATCTTATTGATCGTGCGTTCTGTTAGCAATTTTATTCCAGCCACAAGAAGTTTTTATTTTATCCGATGAACAGGTGACACAATTATTAGAATGTCATTCGTACGATTTGCAGTGTATACGGAATATTTCATTTCATGTTATACTTGCACGTTATAAACTTAGTTGAATATTTGCTTTTCGTACTTTCTATACAATGTCTTTATTACCTTTTAATACATTTTACAATAAATAAATCTTTTGACAATATTCGAATTAAAATTCTCTGTCTTTCGTAACATCATAGTGGAATGTATTTCAACAAAAACGAAATTGGTATTATTGCATTAGATTTTCTTCTTTGCATTAGTACAAGTACTGAATGACTGGCGTAAATAAAACTGATATCCAATTAGGAACATTTTAAATATCAGAGTTTGAATCTAAAACTGTTAAGAAGAGTGCAGTATTTTAAAGATATAATAGCACCAAATAAATGTTGATATTTTAATACAGGTTTTCTTTTCAAAAGATGCCAGAGCGGTATTTTTGATCGCGAAACGAATAACCTTTTTACCCCGTTAAAGCACCTGAACATGAAACATTTCGTGTACAATGTTCATCTGCAAACAGCAGAAAATACGCTCTTTACTTTATCTATGTCTATTTCTAGAAGTAAAGATATCCATAATTATTTCATTGAAATTCGTTATAAATCAGCGATTATCATCTTGTTGATCAGAGTACATATACTGTTACCGCTAAATTAATGTCATTCTCGAATCGGTGTCATGTTACAAACTCTTGCTTAACCTTCTGTTAAACAAACTTTTTGGCAACCCTGGCATAAGCTATTATTTTTTGTCATATTGTTAAACGATGTTAATCAACTGATATCTTCTTAAACACCGTCCTCCTGATTCAGTGCGAAGTGTTAATTGGAAATGCAAGCTTTTTTTGATATAGTATTAATTACGGTTACAATTCTATATAAATCAAATTGCATTGTTTTTGGAGACTTCCGAATAGTCAACAAACACAATTTTGCCCAGATGGCAAAAGAAAAGGGCCCAGAGATATAAAGTAATGGATTGTTGTCTCAGGGAAAAGTGGGAATTCTTGGATAATATCGACAATGAGTACCACCAATATTTTTTCCTATTCTTTGACACACGCAGAGATACCCTCTTATTGTAATGCTTCGTCGCTGGTAGTACTCGTGCGCCTGGTAACAGAAAGTATAACATATTTTTGAAATTACTAATGGAAAAGTAACTGTTAAAATGAAAGTTAAAAGCTTTATAATCCTTCTTTATTAAATAGATAAACAATTTCCGAAAATAATTGTACTTATACAACATTTCTAACGTGTCTTCAGATTTTATCATTTTTAGTAGCTTTTTTTTTTATATAGTATCAATTACGGTTACAATTCTATATAAATCAAATTGCATTGTTTTTGGAGACTTCCGAATAATCAGCAAACACAATTTTGCACGGGTCCAGAGATATAAGGTAAATAATGCATTGTTGTCTCAAGGAAAAGTGGAAACCCTTGAATAATATCGACAATGAGTACCACCAATATTTTTTCATATTCTTTGGCACATGCACAGATACCCTCTTATTGTAATGCTTCATCGCCGGTAATACCTTCCAATAAGACATCAACGGTGTCTGGACACTTTCCAAAGTGGGATAGTCGTGAAATTACCTTTAGGGAGACAACTTGATGTTGAACGAGGAATCGGCTCCGATGTAAAAACTTTCCAGCCAAGTCCCATCAGACAACCCCTTCCAATTGACAAGTTTTCAATCATTACTGAAACTTAAGTTCTCAACGGCAGTTCAAACTCCCTTACACTTTTGTCAGGTTTACCTTGTTCTCTTCTCCTCCATTGCGTTGAAGATTATGTATATATAAATATTAGAAACATCAACAGTTATTTCTAACATTCTTTTCCCGTGAAAATTGGCAGTAACTGTTTCAAGATCATGCAAACTTTCTAAGTTGTCATCAAACGTGGTAATTCATTATTAAAAAAATTAATTTGTGTTATACAAAATTTCTTCATTAGGTGCTTATGTTTGGACAAAGTTTAAAGTCTGCTATACAATTTATATAGTTTTGTTCTAGCTAAGCTATAGTACTTTAAGATGCATTGAGCCAAGAAAGTATTTACTGTGATGAGTATTCACATAGATTTGCATATACACCTATCCCTCGACTTACAGAGGTGATAAATTCTTCAGAAAACCGTGAAAAGTAATTCTTTTTTAATCCCTCATCTTAAAAACCGTATGAAAGCGAAATGGCGCGAAAAAGTATCGTGTAAATCGAGAGACAGGTGTACATGGTGAGGCAATATTTATTTACACCTTGAATATTCCCATATTTTCAATAATATGAAGAAATTTTGTATACAAAATTTACACGTTATGGAGTCGGACATATAATGATACAAACATTTTGTTTATGCGTGAAGGCACAGAAGAAATATCGAGGTCTTTTTTTATTATTATTATTAAATGGAATGCAGTGTCTGCGACAATCATAATTTCTAGAACTTAGTAACTAATAAATATCACACAGACGCTTCATGCAAGTATGAAAACCGCTTTTTGTTTTATTGCGGACATTTCGCCTAGGCCCTCCAATTTTCGGTGGGTTCCGCACCACCAAGGCTATAATAAACATTTCACATAGGAAAAAAGTGACAAACGTAACAAGAAATTTTAACACTAGAACGGCCAACCAAGTCAAAATGACTTGTTCACATTTTTTTCCAAAAATTCCCTAAGTTTACAGGAGAGTCCTAGGCTAGAAATTCAAAGTTCATCTTATAAAACACAGATTATCAAATCGATTATATTTTCCATCCCTTGATTCCTCTTCGTCCAAGGTTCTTGTTTAATATATTTAAATGTAATAAATTTAACAACAGTCATTCTAGTGTTAATTAAATTTAGAGTCCCAACCATTAGATAATTCCTTTCTTAGAGAATTACTATGGATTTGCCCTCCCCTGGCTCAAGTAACCCCGGGTTCGCCAAACCCGTACCTGACCAGCAAGCTGGACAGGTCCCTGAGGTACAAGTCTACTGTAGAAGTCGTCAAAACAATGAAGACACTTGGCTTTAGGTATAGAGTAAGGGGAAACTGTCCTCGCACTACCTATTACAATCATATCGGCCCTTGAAACCTGAGCTCGACAAATAACAATCGAAAACTGAACACTTCTTACCGTTAAGCTCTTTTTCAGCAGGTAATTAGAATGGTAAATACTTGAGAACGAGAGATGTTCCTATCCGTTGGACGAATCGGAACAAACCACTTATCAAGTGACTTCTTTTGGTGGGGTACTTATACCTCCTTATCCATCATACTTTCGACAAACTCATGACGTCCTTCGCACCATACGTACTTACTTTACAATGTTACTTTTACAAACAATATAACACATTCTCGAGCTAATTGTCTTCGAAACGAAACATCCAAAAAAACAATTTTACTACATATACCTCATATATTTTTTTGTAATACGGCTTCGCCTTACCCCAGTTTGTGAATAACATTTTTAATCATTTTCTGATAAATACAAGGGAGGAATTAGAGCACGTCATATTAAAAAATGTGAAGCTTTAAAATCTTAAGAAAAATATATCCAAAATTATAGAAACTAATGATCACAAAAAGACATTTGTAATCTCTTTTTTTGCATTTATATAATCTATTGTATAGATTTCTATTTATTTCATTACACAGACGTAATACACATCTATTTTTAAATATATAATGCCTTCCATCGTATCGGAAAATGTGACAATCAAGGACTCAGTAGCGGAAGATATAGAAATATAACACCATATACAGATAATCCAGACCTAACATTTCTCAACAATTACCTATGTTAAAAGCTAATTTACATTGCTCTCGTTACTAATTTTTTTGCATCTTATTAGTACTCATCCCTTCCCTTTTTGGCACAAGTCCTACAATATCGAACGAAACGCCGTAATCTGGTTTGCGCAAGTGCAAGAATCTTATAGAAGCATACGAGCAACACGATGTACCGGCTAGTGACTACGGCGACTAGTCTTCGAAATGTAACCGGTCTGAAACCGGTGATGTAGCCTAAACAATATCGAACCTTTGAATTAATCATTATATCGTCTCATCACGTGGAGTCCATACACACAACTATGATTTCGCGCCAATGGAAATTTCGAAATTTCCTAGGAACGTTTCGACCTTTTGTACGATTGCCGCATTATGCGATTTATAGTGAACATTGAAAGTATTGAAATCTCTATAAAAACTGTATATTCGTGCGACAAATGTGATATTTGTGTTTCAGTGCAAACATTTCCATGATCTACAGAACGTTTTGTATATTTAGCTCGTAATATATCTATGCTAGAGACTTTTTGATGATGACTCGTAAATAATAAACTATTATGTTCAAGTAAGCGGTTTTCTGTGATATTTAAATGAAAACATGAATGAAATAACTCTTACTGCAATAATGATGATGATACTTTAAAATGACATTGGTATATTAAATCTCTGATCTACTGCTGCAGTAATTATGCAGCGTCGTAGTTCTATATTTTTATTTGGACATTGAATATAGAACTTTTTGATATTATCTTCGTAAAATTGAAAATTCTTTATGAAGTCTATATTGGGTATTCGATATTACAAATAATAATTACACTTTCTCTATCACGACCTTTGTTTATTATTGTTGACTTACTATTGTACACTAGATATACGTTACTCATACACTATCGTTTCTTTTATTGGTTGTTTTATTGTTCTTTTAATTCTTCTGATAGTTTAGAAAATTTTACAAACTTGAATGAACAACTTGCATTCGATGTTATTACAGTATAAATCTTCTCTTACATCTACACTTTTAATTTACGTGTCCGATAAAAATTACTTAGTAAATGCGACTCATTACTACATAATATATTTTGAAATTAATGCCTGTGAAGTTTACTTCCTACTGAAAACAAAGGAGAAGAGTAATAATTAGATTATAATAAAAACGTGACTTCTGACAATTTACAATAAATCGTAAGCTATACGATAGCCTTATAACAGTTCAATGAGTTTAATAAGTGCTAATACAGGCGTAACAAATCGCGCTACAGCTTTCAACGTTCTGCATCGTTCATTAATGTGATCTTTTTCAGAGGAAAGTCGTTCGAGTTTACCGTGGAAAAGTAATTGTGTTTGATCAACTAACAAGTAACATGTGACTTAATAAACTATAAAACGAAAGCAATCAAATTGTCCAGTGTTTGTGACAGTGTTTTTAATAAGTCGAAGGGAAAAAAACAGTGAAAGCTTCAATGTAGGATGTTGGAAGTACGATGATCTTATGATGGGATCATTAGACAACGTACAAACCAAAAGGAAAAGGCAAAGTTTTTGCATGCTGTAGTTTTTTTCATTTTCAAAGAATTCAAATTGGAGAGAAATTAAAATTCGTACTTTCATGTTACTAACAATTATCAATCTGTAATCATCAACTGCTCACACTATAAATTTTCTAATACTTAAGTGTTTTTAATTGTAAAAAATAATTTAATCGGTAATCTTAAATTACATATATTGGCCAGTATTGCATTGTTTTATATTTTTAAAGATTTTTTATTATTAAAATCACAAAGTCCTTTACATTCTTCACTATAAGACAGATATGCTGATGTTTAATGGTATTTATTGTATCATTATAAAGCATCGTATCATCTAGAATTAGTTTTGTTAAATGTACATTCTATTTATGTCCGATATGTCTGAACTTAAATTGTATACATTGACGAAAGATGCTGATTGAAGTTCATCCAGTGTTAAAAACAAATTGTATCAAGAATGAAACACAATATATATTGTCTTTGTAATGAAAATTACCAGTACCATTAACGTAAAATTGATTTATACTTGATGTGTAATGTATGAAACACTTCTAAAGTATGGTCCCATTAGATGGAGGGACCAATTGACCTTATAATTCGATGGAAATTAACGCTAGAGCTACCGGCGTTAAATCTATTATATTTAAATATATCAAATAAGTACCTTCGAAACAGAGGAATCAAGAATTGAAAGATATTATCAATTTAATAATTTACACTTGATAACATACACGAGGAACATTTATTCTATAGTTTTCTAACAAATTTAGAAAGTTTTTATACAAAATTAGAAATCAGTCTTTTTGACTGCCTTGGTAGTTCTAATGTTAACGGAAATTTCCGTACTCTTTAGTTAACACAACTTGTTTATTAGTAAAAATACATCTCAACCAATTGTCGCGGAGATTTGTGTCAGAATTAACTTCTAATCTGCTTTTCTGCTAATCTGTCGGGCTATTTAACACTATTTCTTCCACGATTTTGTGTATTTCTATCAAAGTTACCTCCTGACACTTTTGTGCTCAATACAAATATCTCGCTATTTCTATTTTATCAGGAAATTAATTCAACATTGTAATATTATTAATTAAAAAGTAACGTTATAAATAATTATATATCGCATATATCAAGGTGTCTCTGAACACCTTCGATAGAAATAGTGTTGAATCCTGCCGGGGAAGATTCCTTTCTGTGATTTGAAAAAATAAAGTTTATATTTGACTCCCGCAAATCGCCGAAGGCGCGACATATGAAAAACTCGCTGAAGGCTTGTAATGAAAAGAAGACCTTCGCGAACAAAACTGACGGAACTGTATTGTGAAGTTTTCATCGCACTTCGTCAGACATTCTGTTTAAACACATTGTTTGCCGACAATTTTGAGCTGAAGCTATCTCATTGTTACCGGCTATTATATAGGAATTGTATATTAAAGTGAAGCAATCTAAATAAACTTCAATAAACACTATTTATATATTATGAACATTATTTATACGTAGTGCAGTGTAAAAACAATATACAATATTGATTGGAACAAATATCGTATTTTTCTAGCTATTGTTAATATAGATAACTCATTTCTGAACGATTATAAAGATTCTAATAAGGGAATGATATGTGTCTCAACTCAATTTACATGAATTTGTAGATTTTATCAGTGTTTGTATATGAAGACTACCAATTCTTTATCTTGCGCTATTAATTTGCTTCTGTGTTCAATGTTGAAAGATATTGCTCATGAAATGATTGTTCAGATTATTTTATCGAATTTTTAATCTACTCTATTCATGATTTTATTGTACAATTTCTGCGAAAACAGAATCAATCTACACTGATTTAACAATAGCAGACATTGCTCTTTGATGTAATTATCAGTTGTTAAAATTAAATTTATTTAAAACTTATGGACATTAATGTTTCCTTTAATAGGCAGTGGACCAGCAGTTTTTAAAAATCTAATTAACAACTCCGTGAATATTTCTAATATATATTCAAGCACGTTTGTCGAAAAGAACTATTAATTAAGATGATGATGAATGAATGAAATGTAAAATTGAATTACATGAAGGCTTTATCTCTATTAAGAATTTTCTAATACCGTATAGTGCGCTTAAAAATATTTCATAGTTTTGTACCATTTGATCAAAACAAGTAATCCAATTTTCAATAATTGTAAATGGACTTCCGCACATGCCATTGATAAAGATGTAACCGTTTGTTCGAGTTATTCGAAACAATCATTTAACCATTATGGCTTCGTCGATGCCCGAGGTATCGAGGGGTGCAAAAAAAAGAACAATTTTACCCCAGAGATCGCACGTCAGACGTGAGAATGTGAATGTTGAAAATGCTGCTGCATTCGTACGAAGGGGTCACGAAGATGGACGAGATTCAGGATTGTCTTCTGACAACTCAACGCCAACGAGTGGATCACCGATACAGAGACAACGAAAAGCAAGTGAACCAATCAAAATTGCGAATTCTTCTCAGTTACAACACGCCAAAAATCATACTGGAAGGTACTTCCATTGCTTTAGAAGATTGACAACAAAATGAACATGTTTATTGTAGTACTACCTCTTTCATGGATACTTGATAGTCATATTACATAAAATATTCATTTTATCTGACGGTTTACATTTGTTGTTGCAGCAAACTAATTACGTATTTTATGAATTACCTGAGGGCATCAATTAACCCCTTGCCGTACGATTTATTTTATGATTACATTCGCATTAATGCAAAAGTAAATTGATAAAATAAAAATTGATTAGTAATTCTTGATTTAACGTAATAATAATATTATAGAAATAATTTTATCGTGTCGCGATTCGCTGATATTTTCAATTTGATAACTCTTAGAAAATTTGAAAATTTACCCCATCATGAGCGTCACTGTACGGCAAGGGGGTTAAGAAAGTGCAGAACATCGACGAGAATTGCTTTTAACTATTAAACAATCATTTTAGATCTTTAAAAAATTCAAACCTCGCTCAGAAACAATTTATATGTAAATTTTCTCTATAAATAAGTAATTTTTCTTTATAAGTAAAGTTTCGTTTAATTTATAAGTAAATCCAATTACACGCAACTCATAATTGTATACAATATAACTGATTTGGTTCAACTACCTAGTTATAGTATGAAATGAATGATTTATGCAACTTAACAAGAACATATAGACGCGATTATTTGTGAAATTATGGGAAATGCGAAAGAGTATTTCGGGCGATTCAGATGAATAGTAGCAGGAAGGGGATGAGGGTGGCAATATCATAAAGTCAAGTGTTTGAATGGACCTCGAATATGTCTGACTGTTAGTAAGAAGAATATACAATGAAAATCAAACAATTTTTTCTATGTTTATATCTTCGTGAAAAATACTACGCGGTTCACTTTAAAGATGAACAAAGTAATATCTTTGTCTGAAATAAAAATCCCAATCAAAATAAATTACAACTTCACGTTGAAGCATGGAGCACCGATAAATTAAAAATTGAAAAATTCATTGAAATCATGAGATTTACAATTCTGGGACGTGTATTATATCCCTTCCTACCTCCAACTATCTTTTTTTCATTTCATATAGTGTAACTTCAACTATAATAGTAATTCTGCTTTGGACACACAACTTTCGATACATATCTAACTACCGTAGCTGACGTATGTACAGTCTGACAACTGAAAGATGGCTAGGAAGCAGCAGGACCTCTAGTTTTCAAATGTCTATTCCCGCCATTTCGTTTTTGGCATTCCCAAATACAATCTCCGTCAATCATGACACAGTAGACACATGTCAAAGAAGAATACATCTCACAAGGCAGATTATATTGTTAAAACAGAGATACTAACGATTTGTAGTGATATTTGAAGTTATAATTCGATATTTTCCATGACTGTTTCAGGAACGTCTGTGACAAGAATCAGTGGAAAAACAAATGTGTACCTACGCCACGGTCTTTGGATGCTTTAATACGTAATCGTCAATATTCGAACACTAGGTCACCAAGAAGTGTAAGTAATCGCTATCATTGTCAATTATCTAGATAAGTGGTCCTTAAATTTTTTAGGATTTCTTGGGTGACGGTCTCTCTACAATTTGTTAGGTTACTCGCTGATCTTTTAAAATTGACTATAATTAAAATACAAGCTAGTGCAACTCTTTTTACTAACAATTAGTTATTGAGAAAATGGCAAATTTTCATCATCAATTGTACATTTAATGGGGATTTCAATTAACCAGTTAACTGCGGAATTTTTATTTGGGAGTCCCTCGCAGGCTGCGGAATTAAAATGGAGCAATGACGTATATATACGTTAAAGGCAAAGCAAATGCTTCTGTTATAAAATTTACGCAAAGAGGAAAGCGAAACGTGGAATTTTTACATTCTTATTCGAAAAGGAATTGAAAATTTAGTGTTAAAAGGCTACCGCAATAGAACTTTGGATTGACGTGTATACACGTCGAACGCAGTTAACAGGTTAATAAGTGACCCCTTCGCGGTCTCCTAAAAGCCCTTTTGCGGTCCTCTGCAGTAGCGTTTCTCTACCAGGGCTCCTCGAAACCCTAAGGTTCTCCAAAACATTGTTTTATGGGTCCCACAAGAAATAAGAAAATAACAGGTACAACTTATTCTTTAAGTATAAGTTAGATCTTCGGATATTCTCGAATCTGCGTAGACGTATGAACAGTAAACAATGATAATTCGATGGTTAATAAGTACAATCAGTATTAACCCCTTATCCTACGATTTGTTTTATGACTATATCCGCTATAGTTCAAAATTTAATTGCTAGAATAAAAATTAAACAGTGATACTTGACGTATCGTATAATTTAACTTAACATTAATGTGGGATCGGGGCGGAGGAGCCCTCCTATAAAAAGAACTTAAGAGAAAAGGACGTGAAGAGAAATTATCATCAGCGAGAGGTCGCTGGCGCAGTGGTTCCGCGCCGACGCGGCCCAGGCGATCGTCGACGTTCAGCTACTCTGGCCGAGTTCCTGCATTGGATGGGTTGCCGCGCGCCTCTCCTTTCTTTTTCACGATCCTACATTAATATTGTAGAAACAATATTATCGCGTCTCCTTTCATTAATATATTCAATTTGATACGTTTTGCGAAACTTGAAAATTTCCTATCCCATTTATCACGAGTGTCATTCATCATTGTAGGACGAGGGGTTAAAAACAAATTATTATGATACTATTACATGTATGCGAGGATTGCCTAAAACTTGAACATTGTCGCAAGGGTTCCATAAGAGTGAAAATGTTGAGAAACGCTGCATTGGAAGACCACGGCCCCCTGTTTGTCATAATAAATATTTTTAAAGTATTTTTCTTTTTTTTTTAGAAACACTGCCCTATATAAATCAATAAACCAGTATTGAATTTGTCATTTTTTTACCTATTACTCCACTTTTACTACCCTCAAGTATAAATATCTATCATTTTTCGTATTTCTTTCTCTTTCGTTCATTTCAACCCTCGACCGTATGGTGTACATACATTGTACACATGCATATTTATTTATATAATCGTAATCACTTGTTTTCGACCAAGACTCCTTACCGAAGGTTGAATCAGGGACGCTTCTGAAGTACAATCTCCGAGAAAAGCGAATTTTAAAATTGAAAGTCCTAATATATTGTATCCGAGACATACGAAGGTCCCTTGCATGTTTTTCCTATCCCAGACGTTGTCAAGTAATAATCGCAAATGGTGGACATTGGACGCACTATTAAGTAAGTGCGTCTTAGCTTTATAAATATGCTATTGATTTATACAAAATTTTTTGCAAAAAGAAATTATTAGGTGTACAAATTAATTCTCGGCTCCCAGATGTCATCGCCCATAAAACCTATTCAGATTAGAATTTTTCCAAATTTGAATAGTCATTCTAAAGCGCCATTTGTTAGCTTTAAAATAAGATATATCGCAAGACTCTACTCCAGGCATAACGTGAAAAATCATGTGTAGAAGCGATATCGTTCGATAAGCAACATTTGAGGCACTGTCTTCTTTTCGCGTTTCAACTAAAAAAAAGAAACGCTATATCGTGCAGCACTTGTAAAAAATGGTTTCAACAGTTTTGAATATTCTCCAGACTTAACCCCTTCAAATAACCACCTATTTCGATCCTTACAACACCACCTAACTGATTCTCAATTCAAGTAAGTTGCACAGGTCTATAAATGCCTCAATGATTTCATTGATGTGAACCACTATCATTTTTTCGATCTGGAATCCGACAATTACCTGAGAGATGGCAAAAACGTATAGAAAATGAAGAAGATTATGTTTAATATTGAATTTATATCAACATTGTTATAAATAAATGCTAAAGATAGTCAAAAAAAGCCGAGAATTAATTTGTACACATAATATTTATATAGAAATACCGAGTCCACGCTCTTGTGAAACCGACTATATCTGTCCCTCAATTCTCTATTACTAACTTTTCATTAATTTGCTGATATTAGCTGCAACATTCCATTAAGTCTTGACGAAATTTTGATCTCACACAATACTGACTGTATAAAATTATGCTGTTTTAAAAAAACTGCCGTATAAATTGACGGACGAGTGTCTACTTCACTGCGATTTCACTTTTTATATGATGATAAAGAATTTTTCTGAATTGTTTATGCTTTCTTGGTACAACTAACATCTGTATTATTATTATATTATTTTATTGCAGAACCAATCGCCGTGTCCAGACTCAGGTGATGAAGCTAGTCTTCGAGCCGATCGTGTAACGTATCACGCCATGTTTCAAGACATCGACTCGATAAAGACTATACTTTTGACCCTCCAACGAGTTATTCAGGAGGTACGACACATACCAGATTCTAAGCTTGTTTTAAAAGATTTTTTTAAAGGTGTCTTATATTTTTTGTAATTAAAAATATATTCTGTTCACTATATATTCTTTCTTACAAGCAATGACACTGATTTGCACTTTCATTAACACGTATTTTTGGTTTGTTTATGTACGTTGTTTCTCACCGATCTTGATTTTTCATCCCAAGTCAGAAGAGAATGTTGTGATGGTATGTTGAATACATTTTTTTTTTATTGCACCAATGAGATGCAGCAAAAGCGTTCGTACATTTAAAAATTTTACTCATATCTAATATTGTGAGTTACATTATAATAAAATTTATATTTTATATTAAATTTTAATCATCCCCATATGTGCCAGTAATTATGCGAGTGGTTGAAATAACATAATTACGAAATCACAATTTCCACAAAATTTGTACTGTATTATTGTATTATATATTACAATATATGATTACTTTGTCGTTTATCTTCGTAGATTAAAAGTTAAATGTCATAATTACCAGCACATATATATTACGACAGATTTAAGACACATGATACTACTTCTTTTATTTGAAGGAACAATTTTATTTAACATTATTTATTTTATTGATTTTGCTGCAACTCAAATTTGTTTTATGTCAATTATCATTATTATTATCATAATCGTAGTAAACGCCGAATATTATTTTTCTTCGATAATAATGCATTTAATTTCTAAACAATTTTTTAATTTGTTAGTAAATATGTCTTTAATGAACGCATTTCTGTTCTCTATTTTTCTAATATTTAGAATTGTCTTATTCATATGCAAAATGTATCGCAATACATGATACAATTGGAAACACAGAAACTTGTGTAATGCTAAGTTGAAAATATTGAATACACTTTCTGATAAGAAGAAATTGGTATTTCTCGGGCCAAAGTGAGACATTTACGTATATACACTTGATAAAAATTTAATTATGACAATGTGTTCTTGACAACTTTCTGAAAATCACTCATATTACCACCGTATCGTATAATTTATTTGTATATAATATTTGTCCTTAGGTACTCTAGAAATTGAAGTAATGATGTTTCTATAGATAAAAATACCGACGTAAACAAATGCAATTGTGTAAAACATTTGTTAAAATTTTTAAAAGTAAGGTTTCTTTATTTGTATTCATATTTTCGACTTACTTTACCCTCTGTCATGATTGTCCTTAATTTCTCTATATACATACTACATATATTTAAGATGTCAGTAACTTATACTTTATCATATTTCGATAATGTCAAATGCTAAAAAATATATTAATCTTATAAATTATTTTTAAAGGCCGAGACTCTCAACCCATTCAGTAATTCTATGAAGGTTAGTAACTCTCTTACATTAATTATAATTTATTGTCACAAACTTATTGAACAAAAGACAAATGTAATTCTTAATCTATTTACTCAACACATTAAACACCGGCTATATTTGGTCGTCTCTGAACAATAAATAGCTCAAGAAAATATTTAATACTTCATACAATTTCGCAAAAATTTTTGTCTCTGACTGTAAGATTCTAGTATCTTTGTAGATTTTCATATCACTCGGAAGTCTCTGAGGATGATCGTCTTTTGATCTGTGAGATGTAGAAATATCAATATAAAAAAAAATCCCGCATTTTCGCGGGATCGACGCTCAATGTGTTAACACTAGAAGTACCGGCGTCAAATCTATTAACACTTTACCAACCGGTATTTTTTTAACATCCTACCCCCTTCTGACCGATCACTTGGCCATAAATACTTCCTTGATACAGATATTTATTCGAAAATTGCAAATTCTCGTCACTGAGTCCTTAACACAGGTAACCGCAATGATAAATGATAATTTATTAATAGGAGTGGTAACCAATTACTAAGTTAAAAGTTCAAAAGCGTTAGGTCCGAAAAGCCTATTAACTCTTTCACAACCGGTGACACCAGCGTGGTGCCATCGGCAGGCCAGACGTCGTTTGCCGGTGACACTCATGTGGTATCATTGGTAGGCAAGTCGTTATTTGCCGGTGACTCCCACTGGGTACCATTGGTAAGCCAATTGCAAAACTTTTTAGAACGTCAGATGCTTAAATGATACAAAATTTTATTGCGTAAAAGCTTTTGATTACTAAAGAGTCTATCTCAAAACGCTTCGGAGGGCCTGAATACTATCGCTAGAGACTGAATACTTTTTCACAAAATACATTTCAATTTTTGCTTATTGATAGGCAGCAAGGTATGTTGTACACAAAGGAATAAATGTTGTATAATAATGTTGAATTATTTCATGAATTCAAGTAAAGGTTTTATCAACCGAAGAAATGTTGACAAATACTGCGGACGGCAAAGTGTTTCTTCAAAAATATTGCCGGCCCCTGGCGACGTTTCACTGCACAAACATGCGGTTGTGAAAGTGTTAATAGGCTTCCGCTTGGTAAAGTGTTAAATATCAATATATTAAATAAGTACTTTGAAAACGGAAGAATCGAAAGACCGAAAAGAAAATGGATACGCTGATTTATGTTTTTCTAGATTGACGTAGGATATTTATTCCAGAACTCTCCTGTAGACTTGAAGAATTATTGGAAAAAACTGTGTACCAGTCATTTTGACTGGTTCGGTAGTTCTAGTGTTAAGACAAAAGTAATCGTGTGTACCAGTAACAAGCACTGTGAGCAAGTTAAACATTGACAACTATCGTCCTAACTAAACGTATTAAACGTACAATTTAATATCTTAATCCTGCTGTTCTTATCATTTGTAACTCACATTCATGTATCTTTGAAACATAGTGACTCGACGAACACAGATTCAGATTTGAAAAATTGTAAATTATACAAATGAGCAAGCACAAACTTCTAATACATTAAATATCGAAAGTAAATGCTGGAAACACATTGTCTATTAACACGTTGAACGCCATGAAGGTCACCGGTCGCTGTTGACTTCAATGAAATTTCATGACTTTAACACTACATTTACAACTAGTATAATTAAATATATCAAATCAGTACTCTGAAATAAGATACATCAAGCAGAAAAAAAAGTACAATCAGTTGAATAAATCATGTATTAAAAGATACGTGTTTCTTTGTAAATTTGAGAAATAGAACGTCAATTTGGCGGCTGCCGTAGATGTAGTGTTAAAAATGTAATATGGCCGTTCAACGTGTTAAAATTTAATTTTCATTTCGCGTCATACAAACCTGTGATGAACAGGAGAGTTAACATGTCTTGAATGAAATTAAAATTCTTTAATAAATGATATACGGTACTAGAAAGCAGAACATCTATCTTAACTTCTAGAATGGCATCTTCTACAACCTGAATGAAGGAGGTACAGCTGATGTTAGCACATCTCCCGATACTGAGCATATTGTCGCAGACGAATTAGCTGATTTACGTAGGCAAGTCGTTTTTCTTCAAGGTCAACTCGAAGATAAAGACCGAGTCATACAAATATTACAGGTAAAAAAAAATTATATGATAATAGATACATTATTACAATAAACATTATCTCTTTAGTATTGCTTGCCATTTTTTTACTTGATAATATTAAAATTAAACAAGATGTTTTGCAAAAACTAGACAATACGAACTAAAACAAATTCTTAACACATTGTATGCGGGTGTTTTGTAACGCCTCATTAAAACTCAAGAGGGAAACTTGTTGAAAAATTTGCACCAACTTTCTTCTTCCGAAAATTTGTATAAATTGGAAACTTCTGACTTTCTAAATTCGAAAATATACTTAACTTTTCAAATCTAAGTGATTAATGCCATAAATCGCCTTGTTTATACGATCTGTGCACAGTTTTCGAAAAACGTATTTTTACGTGGCCCGCATACGATGTGTTAATAAGAGTACAAAAGTCGTTTCGAAAGCAACTTAATTTATTTAAAGAGAGTAATTATTCAAAGTTTGAAATGGGAATAGCCCCTTAACATTTCAGTCACTTCATCAAATTTATTTATGTCGCTGATATCTTAACTACTTTATCTATTTATAATTTCTATAATATTATAACTTCCAGCTCCAAATGAAAAAAATCCATGGTTCCAAAGGTACTGATGGTCAGTCTTGTTCTCTAGCAAATAATCGAAATAACGTATCATCCTCAAATATGTGCAATGCTGCAACGCAAACAGAAAAGGTACGTAATTTCTAATTACAAAAGGCTTTACACTATTGTTAGCATTATATATAGCAGTAGTAGTTCATAAAACACAAAATAAACTTGTTACAAATAACTAGAGACTATAGAATATAGAATACACAAGTGTTATTTAAATGTAAATATATGTTTACGTTACGGGATGTTAGCGTTATTAGTTTTTTTAGCTACCTTCTTCTGAATAATTGGCTTATTTTTTATATAAGTCACGCGATTTGTTTCATATATTTGTTCGCTATAGTTTGTAAGAAAAGTTGCAGATTTAATTAACTTCGTGTTCTTAATAAAAAGTTACAACTTCCTTATTGTTATATGGATCAAAATAAAAACAATTGCTCAATCTAAATGATTTTTCCGTTTCACAAGAAGAAATATGATAAATCTAGTTTAAACTAATTTTATTCTGTTAATCTTATTTAGTTTTTCCTATTTCGCGACTTCGTCATGTGTGAGAAAATTGCTATAGCGCGGTTCCAAATATTTAAATCGATGAAGATTTATTAAGAAAAGTTGCTGCAAAATTGCCATTGATGTTAAATATTGCGATCACATTTTTTTGTCAACTTATGATATTTAGAAGATAAAGGTTTCGTTTGAGCCTCTGGTTCCATAAAGATTTATTAGACTCGCAACCAGCGGAACTGAGAAAATTGTCCTTGAATTACACAATCAAAGGCAACCTTGCGACAATCTTCTCTCACAAATTACTACTAATCTACAGGTTTAGAAACAGGCTATGATTATTTTTGTTTATAATTTTTGATTATCCTGTACACTACCGCTTATAAGTCTTTAAGCACTCCGCTTTTCACGCATTTTTTGTTATTAAAGTGTAATGTTATAACTGATTATGTCTAAAGACTTAGAGCGGTAGTGTCCGTATGCTTTTATAGAGTAGAGATTGTAGCATCATTCTACATCTCTTCCCATTTAACATCACAAAATATTTAAAAATATATGTGTATACAGTATGTGAATCATTTTGAAAGTTGATAAAGCTAACAACGAGTTAACGATACGTACAAAATGTTGCTTATTACAATTTACATCGGTCAAATAATATAACTACAACAGAAGTACTAGTCCAAATATTTGATAAAATGATTATTTCTTGAGATATCTTATTTTAATACAAAAACACTCTTCTTACTTTATTAATACTTTACCGACCGGTATTTTTTTAACATCCTACCCACGTCTGATCGGTCACTTGCCCGCAAATATTTACCTGACACTATCTCTTCGAAAATTGCAAAGTTTCTTCACTGAGTCCTTGGCACAGTTAACCGCAATGATAAATAATAATTTATTAATTTCCGTAGCAACCAATTAATAAGTTAAAAGTCCAAAAGTGTTGGGCCTGAAAAGCCGCTTAATCGGCCACCGGTCGGTAAAGTGTTAATAGAAATAGCATAATGTTAAAAGTTGAAAAAATGGGATCTGATCATTTTACTGTTTCTATAAAAATAAATAATAAAGCAAATGAACTATTTGAAATAATTAGAGATCAACTAATTTTATTAGTATTTACATAAGCATATAAGAATAATTTCGCTAATGTTTACACCTGGTTAACATTCTCATACAAATATATTTCTTCATCAATTGCAAAACGTTTAATAGATCTTGCTATGCACAACGAACACACACAGCAAAATTATACATATTTATAATGAATGACAACTGCACGCGCAAAAGAGCTGTTACGAGCAAAGTTGCACAGTGGCAAATTGCTTTGAAAATAATATTTTATATCATTAATTACATTTTGCTTACCAAAAAATCAAGGGACATTCCAAAATCAATTTAAAACAAGAAAAAAAGCACTTTATTCTTTGTTGATTAGACAAGACCATAAAAAATCAAGGGGCAAATGAAGGACATTTTTTGATTCTATATTACTTTTGTAACTATCAGAAATACAAAAAAACGTTTCAAACGAAAGCCATATGGTATTGGGGGTTGTGCTGTAACAATAATTGGTTCACCTTGAGCTGGCAACAGTCAACGTTTTGAAATTTTAATCGCGCATAGACATTTACACATACTGTATATAATTGTGCAGAATATCCCAGGTGTATAAGTGTCATCACAAACTGTTAGGACTTCGTGAATATTGCCAAGAATTATGTCAGACAGAAATTGATCAACTTTACGTAACTCTCGTAAATATAATCACAATTTTTTATTTTAAATTCAGAGTGTGCTAGTTTCTTACGCAGAACTTTAGATCTTTTTTTATTAAAGAGGTACAACAGTAATACGATAATGTTCTAATGTTTTCTCGATAGAGCAAAGGAGACTACCAGATATATTATCACATTCATCTATTTTACATACATCTACATATATTTTCGCAAATTTACATAGATGCTACTAGCATAAATTACAATATGTACCAACAATTTCTTCATATCCAGTATTCGACGAAAAATCAGTGAATTATTTATCACTTTGTACTTTTCTTACAAACTGTACATTACTCAATAAAGTGTAAAAGTACCTATGTTCTTTCACGTATAGAATGACAATTTAGATTTAACTTTATGTATAAAAAATGCTAATAAAGTTTCATGCAAAATGCTAACACACCCTGGATACAGCTAACAACTCAAATATGGCTAGGGAGCGGCAGAGCCTCTCGTTTTCAGTAGTCTATTTCGGTCATTTCATTTTTGGAATTCCCAAACCCAATCTCCTAAAGTAAACAACTATTTGGAGTGCATACTTTAGGAGACTGAGTTTAGAGATTTCAAAAACGAAATGGTTGGAGTAAGCGGTGGAAAACGAAAGATTCCGCCGCTCCTAGCCATCTTTCAGTTGTCGGACTGTACATAATGGACTACTAAAACGGTTGAATTTATATTCGCGAATTCCGCAATTTTTATTAAATCCATTACTATTATTATTATTATTATTATTACTGTTTGGTTATTTTGTTACTTCATATACTATCAGTTATTCGTCATACATTTAATAAAATTCTTTAAATTATAAATACAGACACGCCCAGTGTCGGCAGGACCTTCGCTCCTACAGACACTTCCACAAGATGGTATCATGGGGCCTCTGGTTAGGTGAGATTCTATTTTACTTATACCTATTGTTAAGTATTTTCAAATATCTTACATTATCAATTTCTCTCTGTAATATACTTCAATTGTTACGCGTTTTAATGAGAATTCAAGAAGAGAAAAAATTTCTTTAGTTTCTCAGTCAAGAATGTTGAAACTGATATAAAACTTCTTAAAAATCTGACACATTCCTTTTTCACGCACACTCAAACACAACTTTTCAACGGAAAAATTAAAAGTCTACTGTATATAAAATATCTAATATATAGACTTTGAATTTTTCCATTTATATGATCATAATAAATTGATACTTGTTACTAAAACTTATTTCATTGCTGTATTCTCAGACTGTGCAAAGATGATATAAAAAAATTAAGGAGATTTCTTTATGACATTATTACAGACAGGCATCACATTTATTTTTCGCTCATTGTTTTTTTCACGATATCTGCCATAAATAATTTGTTATTCTTACTGCTCTGGTCGCTACCTTTATCCGGTGATGCAACGTGAGACAGCTTCAGGATCGGGAAGGTAGAGTCTGTCAGTCTGTGTGACTTAATATTGGGATATTTACTTCTTTCTGCATTAAACGCCCTTATACTTATGCATCTCCTGTATATCAGGATCACTTGTCTGGTCATTCAATATTAATGCTTCTCATCAACCATGCATGCGCTGCGATGTGACATTTGTTTGCTTCTATCTACTTTAATCGTTATACTGTTATTTCTGTTATTCCGACTGGCTGTATATAGTTTGACAGAAAATACCTTTATTATATATCTTCTTGTTATATAAATTCTATGATATTTACGTTACAATTAGGGTTTGTAACCGAATTCTTCGTAAAGAAAGATTTCGCTATTGGTTAGATAGAAGATCTGACAACGACAAGAAACGTGCTTTGTATTAGTAATTATATTTATATCATGGGAAAAATGGAGTATGCTTAACCCATTTGTATCATTAACTTATAACATTTTTGCGTGAAATTTTTCTGCTCATTATTATTACGAAGAAGCGTTGCATTCTTAATTATTATTGTGAGTTGACGTAAATGTTTAATTGTTGGTAAATTGAGGTACATTATGTATTAATTACTTTGATTATTCTAGATATAGCTGCAATTTTGAAAAAATCATGGGTACTCTTATCAATATAAGTAGTACATAGTAAATAATACACATAGTATACTTTCCGCGCGATTGCTGAAGTATGAATTTTTTCTTTACGTTTTGAAATTTCATCATTAAAATATAATAAAAAGGAATTTGATGATATAAATCGGTTAAAGTGTACCTGTCGCATTATGTGGTTATAGCTGTTTTAAAATTTGTTCGAGTTTAATTGTGTACGCTTCTATTTTTAAACATGCATAACATCTGTCTGGGATATTGAAATAACGATATCCATGATTTACAATAAAATATTCCATGCGACGTTGCAACCGGAGGAGCACTCGCTAATAGAATTTGAAAATTTTATTATTCTTATCGATAAAAAACTTTATGATGTTGGCTTCCAAGATTCTTCAATGTGATATTTGACACATTTTTAATGCTAATATGTATTTGTACAGCTATGATTATAAATTTTAAATATTAAGACTTAAATGTACCTATAAAATATTTCAAACTTTATTATATCGAAATCTTGTAATAACCGTGCAATTTACTATTCGATATTTAAAAATGTATTGCGCCATGAATTGAGCATAGTCATCATCCACGAATATCTCCAAAAGTCATTCAATTAATATTAATGTAACTGATCGTTTATATAATTCATGATCATGTGAAAAACATTCTTCGCGGATAAAACACTCATTGCTAAATAATATTCACTGCTAAACCGCAATATATGGAATATGATAAATAAATCTTGCTTATTTAAAAAATAAAAAAAATAATGTATTCGAAGAATCGAATGTCTTGTAACTCTTATTTTCGATTCGTTTACAAACTCTAGAACGGCGTACTAATCGACAAAACTTTAATCTATTCCTACAGCTAAAGGTACGACAATACTGGACCTAATTATTGACAATAGACGAAACAGGTTTTCTTTTATAAAGATCCCTGTGACACTCCAATTTCCATTTTGTACTAACTGTATTAGCACGTAGTACAAATAGATAAGTGTCTTGCGTGTATGAAATAAAATTTGTAAATTAAAGACACTCCCCCTAAATCGATGTGTTGAGATTATAATAGAATTTATAATTCAAAATGTTTCATGCTGCATTTAATAGCCGTGTGGGGTAAGTTGATCTTACTTGTATAGGAAACTTTATAACATTTATTTATTTTATAATTAACCGCTCCATTATTACTATTAATTATGCATTGATTACTATTCCTTCTACATTTTCACGCATGAATCAAGTTAAAAAATGACAATGTTTAAAAAACATTAAACTGCTAGGTAAAAGTTACTCAGAATCATTATTTTTGGAAATGGTATAAGCCCGTTAAAAAAAAAATATGTTTAAGTTAGTTTTATTGAGACTTAGGCACCCTCTCCTTTTCAAATTTTCAATTGCAAAAAGAATAGAAATATTCTTATGATCTAGTCCAGAAAAATTCAAAAGTTACATGTTACAATATAAAAGCTTTTACACAAACTCAAATATCGCAATATAAGCAATCAAGAACTTTTGCCAGTTTCAAATATAATCGCTCATGTCATTTTTCATTACACTGTACGTACAAGCACAGACAACTTGGGAATAGTAGGTAACGAGAAAATTCAGCAATTATAAATGTAAATAAAGGTACCACTGATTATAATGATTATGCGAAGGTACCACTGATAATACGGATTTTTTAATCTTACATCTGAGGCCTTTGCGCCCATTTGATTTCTGGGTTGTTTCATCAGCATTCTATCTAGCTAACTTCACCAGGGCTTCGAGGAAACTCTGACACTGATACTGATATTTAAATTCATAGATTTTGCATAATTAAAAATTTTAAATCGTCACTTGTTGGTGTACGACAAGGATAACAATAACAAAACAATTCATGATTTGTAGGTCAATCGCTTTTTGGTCCTTGTGCTTTGTAAAAATTATATAACTCTTAGCTAGGGGAAGAATTAGGTCCATAAAATTGAAAACAAAACGAAAAAAATGCGAAAAACTGCCCTTCGTCGATTAACACTAAAACTATCGACGTTATAATTACAAAACACAAAGTAGAAACCAATGAAAAAGTGAAATAGATGAATGACTCTTCCCGAGTTGACATATTGCACCTATTTTCATGGTATTTACACCTATTTGAACCTAATATGATACTTTTCAATGCTAAAACTCCTAATTTAAACCTGTAACTCCCCGGAGTCGAAATATTGAACCTATTTTCATGGTATTTACACCTATTTCAACCTAATATGACACTTTTCAATACTAAAACTCCTAATTTAAACCTGTAACTCCTTCTCAGTAAAATGATACTCCTATTTAGCTATCACCAAAACCTTTATTCCCTGAATTGGACCTGTTGGGTAGTAAAAGGTTCAAATGAGGTTCAAAATTTCGACTCCGGACTGGATAGGATGTAAATCCTCAACGGAGGTTGAAATTCACGTCCTATTTTGCGCCTTAAGATGGCATAAAGGGAAATTTGTGCCACTTTTAAGCGCTAAATAGGATCTTATTTTACATTGAATTTCGACCTATTTTTGTACTTTTAATTCCTAAATGTTGGGTAGTAAAAGGTTCAAATAAGGTTCAATATTTCGACTCGGGTTTGCCTTATGCTTTCTATTTTGATAGCATACGTAATAAGACTAATTACACACGCTATTGTAAGCTAAAGGGTTAATTAACTAAATTAGGTTTTTTAAGGTAAAAGTGGACAATTTGCTTCATTCTTCCCGTATTAATTTTTAGAAAATACAGTGAACCGATCACTTTGACCGGCTTGGTAAATTGAGCGGTAAACGAGACAGTACAGTTATTTATTTATTTCTCCTTTTAGAAATTACTATGTTTTTGCATTTTGAAAATCGTTCGAAAGTTCGGCAGTTTTGGTAACAAATACGTATGATAGAGTATAGAGCATTGAATCAAAAGCAGATTAGAAGAAATAAAACTTAATTACGTTTACAGTTGGAGTGACTCTTGGAATCGACACCCTTCATTGGTCGCTGAAATGAATTGTAACAGAAGCCGTCGTAAGTCGATTGACCGTTCACCACGTGCAATAAAATCTTGTCGAGAAGAAGCCTCGCATCGTCTCAATCGGCAAGTAAACAAATCGTCAGCGGACAGTCCTCCTAACAGGAGATCGATTAAGACGGAAGACGCGAAATCTCGAAAGGCGAAAGGCTTCATCGAATCGAACGACTTGAGAAATATTTAATATTTATAAATTGAATCTCCTATTTGGATTTCTAGATCTTGTCGTTTGATTCGTCAAACAAGATGAATGCTTACTGATCTGAATATCAAAGTTACGATTTTCGTTAATTAATGCACCTGTCCACGTGGGTGCACAATTTATCGTATCTTTCGCTTTTATCCTATTTACAAACAAAATGAAAAATGAAGGAAATTTTACAGCATTCCCGAATTATTTAATATCCTTTGATCTCGATTACTCTACTTAACACGTTTCAAGAACGGCTCTTTCTTCGTAAAGTTATTACGAAAACTTTTCAATGATATACCAATTTCATAAAAGATATAGCAGGATAAAGAGGTCAAAAGTTCCGTTGAAAGAAATTTAGCTGCTAATAGATCATTCGATTAGTGTCGATACAAAATCATTCTACAAGTTTCAGTACGACACCATGATTTAAAGATTGTTATGAATTAGATTCAAAATATTGGTTTTTACCCTCGTTTCCATATTTAACCCATCGCTTACCAGATTTTTCTTGTTATTATTCTTTTTGGAAGAAGTATTGTCACAGTATAAAAATAAAAATAACTTACGAAAGTACTTTTAAAGCTTAAAAGTATAACGAAAACAGACAGTTTTAAACACATTTAATTTCAGAAGCACATCAAATATTTAAATTGATTGCTAAAAGGTTTAAAAACTGGATGAATCCCCAAATGGGGATCGTAGAAGGTAATGAGTTAATGGCGTGCAAAAATTTCGAAAAAATTCTAGTATATTATAAATACTACAACACATGTGGTTAATAAATCCAAATTTATTTAATACTTAGCCAACTACCAAGAAAAAAGAAAACTATACGGCATACATCGTGCACCTTTCAGCAGTAACGCAAACTAGTAAGATAGCAATGGGAGATTTCTCCGTTCGTTCATCAACTGACTTTGTTTGAAACGGGGAGATCTCACCATTCAGTTGGCTACGTGTTAATATACAAAATATTAGAACAAATCATAAAAATGAACTGCAAAAAAACAAGGTCTCTAATTATTTTTCCATAGATTCTATATTTCTTAACACTAAACGTACCGACAGTTTTTCTTAAAGCCAAAGTTACGTGGAAAAGGGGGTCAATTGGCCCCCGCCGTGGTAACTTTAGTGTTGAGTATTTCGACCCAAAATGCTCTCCTGCTTGAGAATAAGGCAGTTTGAACGAATGTTTGCTATTAACAGTTCGTAAGAGAATATTTGAATTGTGATTCTGAAATTAAAGGAAGAAAACTGTCAAGTTACAAGTTTATGGCGTCAGCCATAAAGTTAGGATTGAAGATGTCTTAGGTCTTAACTGCCGCCTTGCCTGGCCCAAAATGTGGGCCGCAGCAGACCTATCGGGACCGTAGAATCTTGCCGTTCCTTTAGAATTTTGGACCAATTACGAAAGGCAATATACGCCTCAACATTCATGGAAGTTTCAAACGGAAATTTGATATACAATGGTTTCTTAGAATCACCCATCAAACTACCCTTCGGCAGGTAAATTCCTTTTAAGGACACTTGAGACCGGCTTATCCTGCTATACACTTTCAATCACAGTGAGCTTTACGTTTGTGATCTTTAAATTCATAAATAAGTTACAAGTTTTCAATGATAAAGAAAGATCTAAATATTGCAAATTTATTAAAAAGAACACCAAGCATAATTTTACCAATAAGGGATAGTATAAAGTAATAAGGTAATGGGCATAGTAGGGTAATGGCGATGATAATGATTTGTCTGTTAAATTAAAACGTTAATTTGAAATATTATTCAAAGTAAACTGTACAGCAAATCGTAGGCAAGTGATCATAACAATTAAAGCCGGCAAATATAACAAAAAAGTTCCTGCTACGAGCATCGTGGCCAAGAATTGGAATGTTTAGATTCTTCTGTATCATTGATAATGGGTAACACATTTTTTGTGAATGAAAGATTGCAAATACAAAGCACACTTTGTTTGAAATTTATAAAATTGCTACCTATTTCTGTTCGTACCTTAAAATACGAGACAATAAATATTGCTGTTAGCGTCCGTTATAGAGAGCAATTTCATAAATTTTTCATCTCTCATAGTAAATTTATTATGTTTGAAAAAACTCGTAAAATACGATTTCGAGAGAAAGGTCCGTCCTTCAAACTTTTCACATAGAAAAGTCAATATCAAGGAATACGATATATTTTTAATTTGTTGTAATCGTTTTTATGGTTATTTTGCATGCAAATAGTATACACACGCGGACGAGTGCATTGATTAACAGAAATGGTACTTTTCTTTATTGCCCATTATTTATATCATCGTGAATGTTATTTATAATGAGAAAGATAGTTATTTTATTATTTGAAACAGCAATGGTGCGACATTATTCTTTGTTTTATAAAACCAGATATAGTTTTTCATACGCCATAGAATTTTTATAATAGTTTATGTATTTCGTGAGATACAATAGATGGAAAATCGCTGTTGTACATAATACAAATTAAGATGGAACACATTTGCGAAATTATTGAAAATCGTAAGAGATCTCATAAAACCGCTGAATTGATACTGCAAGAATTGCTATTAAATTATAGATTTATGAGACATCTTTGTGCAATAACCTACACTACTTGCAACTTCGTAGAATTTCTAGTCTTTTTCATTTTTTAAGAAATTATATGTGCATTTATTAAAATAGATCTACCAATCGACGATGAAATTAAATTTTTTTTTTGCCTTTTAATTTTTTTATAATTGACAAAAAGCAATGTTTTCAATTTGAACGTAAATGTAATGTAAATAATTGCTACAAAGATATTTTATTTCGGTAACGTGATAGTTTTGTATTTCGAAATTGTAAAATGCTAGAATGAAAATGCCAAATTCATGCTAACAAATTTTCAAATTGCGATATGTTAATATTACAACAGGTGCGAATCAGATCTGCTTATTGCCAAAATAAGAACTACTTATAATAATGATCGAGGTGCTATCTACGCGATAGAGGGTTAAATAATATTCTTTTATTTCAAATATAACTGTCAACATGTCTAATAACAGGCTAGACAAAATTTTTATTTTGATTTGTACAAATCTGTTATCTCGATGGCCCTAAGTGCGGTAAGATAATAAAAGACTTTTTTTGACAATATTGTTATTATTTCCACTTCCCCTTCGTTCTTTAATGCTATATTGTATATACACAACCTGTATATACACTTTCAACTGTTTTTGTCTGTGAATACGATTTTCTATTGCCATGAAACCTTATGTAAAATTATTACATTTCAAAACAAAAAGGTAACAATAAGTTGTAGCATTGAAATATTAACTATGAATAGATTAAAAATCAATTCTCAGCGTCATTGTAGAATCGAAATATAACAGTGGCGAACGTAACAATTGAAATTTTCTGTATTTCCTTCACATCATTTGCAATATACGAGTATTTATTTAGTACTTACAATACGACAGCCGCCTTTAAGATAGCTGTCTTGTTCTAACATTTCGTGTGTGTGGAACAACCATTCCCAGAATAAAGTATTTATCTTAAAACGCACCAATCGTATTGTAATTATTAAATAAATACTTGTATATTGCAAAATGTTTCAAAGTAATACAGAAGATTTTAACTATTCCGTGCTTCCGCAAAACCGTATTAATGCGTAAAAACACTGATTCAACTCATCAGTTGTTCGACTTAATATTAATTCACATAAACATTGAGTAAATTGTAACTAAATACCGCAATGATACCAAGTACATGGAAATGTTACATGCGTATTGTTCGTAACATCTTACCTTATACTCTGTTATTCGACGCTGGCCTGTCCGGACCTGTCCAACTGCAAGGTCGTCCGAAGCGTTCGAAGTGTCCAAAGCGTAACTCCAAATTCGGTAAATACACACACAAGTAAACCGTTGAATAACTGCGTAGAAATTCAAAAATCCTACATGGTCACGTTTCAGAGCAATATTACTTGTTATTTAATATTAAATTTGAAATATGAAGCTACTGTACGAGTACTAATGTTGTTCACGAGAGAGGAAAAACCGTTATTAAATTTGAAATTAATGTTGTCAAAACTGATCTCTATGAAATAGTAGAAATAAATAACTACATAGTAGGTAAACAAGAGCACAATTTTTTAGCGACCGGTAAAAGAGGTAATTTTAAAAACGATATTGCCGATGGATTCGTCTTGACGACAACAAGCGAAGAACGAGAATGAGGCAGCAGCTCCCTCTAATTGAAATGGTGGGGGGAGCTGGCGGCGACTCGACTGTCGCTTAGAGGTGGAAACCGCGGACCAATCGGAACGCAGCTACCGTCATACGACGCAGTGCCTATTGGTGCCTATCGAAAACACAACATAACTTTGAATTTTATTTATGGATTTCGTTAACTTTAGGCAAATAACTGATTAATAATCTCGGATTAAGGAATTTCAACATGGTTATCATGAAAATTATATTTTATATTGTCAAGAGAAGTTGAACAAACAGTCTGTTTGTACGTTTAAACGACGAAAAAGTTGTTCTTTACTAAATATAATATTGATTTATAGTATAGTCAAAGACGTGTCGGAGAAAAAATAATGAAATTCTATTGTTACGTTATTAACATAGAACTTACAATCTCTACTTGTATGTATAAATCCTACGATTTGTAATGCTCCTTGTGAGTTTATAGCATATTTTCAAATGATGTGTTTATTCGCCAGTTTAAAATTTGAGAATTGTATATCAGTGTATTCTATCGTTACAAAGTTCCGATCTTGTCAAT
This sequence comes from Cerceris rybyensis, assembly GCA_910591515.1. Taxonomy (NCBI): domain Eukaryota; kingdom Metazoa; phylum Arthropoda; class Insecta; order Hymenoptera; family Crabronidae; genus Cerceris; species Cerceris rybyensis. Next base: position 12,425,201 of record OU342793.1, read on the forward strand.
GAGACTTCATCTTGGATTATAGGAAATTAAAATATGTAGAATATGTTCAGAAACAAATCTTTACAAATAAGGCATTCGAATTTGTATATTATCAATAGCGAAAATGTAATGGCACTTATTGTTAGTACCATCAAGAATAATCCTACTGTTATGCTCGGGATTACAGACGACTCTCGACTTTCGCACATTTGTAAAAATTCAATTTTTTAAAGATTTTTGTCGCCATTTAAAAAAATTTTTACTTCCATGCAGTCACACCCTCGGAATAAGGTCCCCAAATATAATATTAGAGGAGCCTGAGTTTCTCTAATATTGTAATATTGTCTCTGGTATTACCTAGTAGAGGTTGGAGACTCTCAAGATTACAAAGAAACCACATTAACATACAATTTTTATTATTTATCGTATATCTCTCTACTTTCGAACATTCAATATTCGCACACATTTTCAAGAACCAATTATGTGTGGAAGTCCAGGGCTGCCTGTATATGACCCGAAATGGACATTATATTTTAACATATACGTTTCTAAGTATTACTTTTTGATATTTAATGTATTTAACATGTACGTCTATCTATTTTTACATTTTATTGTTCGTCGGGTCGCCATGACTCGTCACTACGAGTATGAGATATATGTAAATGAGCAGAACAGCAGGGATAAAGTAATAAATGCAAAATTCTTACCTGTTCAAAATATGGGACAGCTGTAAGTTGAAATAAAACAATAATATTCTGATATAACAGTGAATTTAAGCAAACAGATACAAAATATGTAGAATTCACAAAATAAACTTAAAAATAAAATTAAATAATTTAACAGTTCTATCACACAAATTAAGAAAACTTTAAAGTACTCACAATAATTTGTAGTTTTACTCGAAAGATAAACATAAATTCGATGGTATTTCAAAAATATATGAAATTATAAACAAAAATCATATCATACTTTTCATTTATTTCATTAACTTCTATCGGTACCTGGCACTTCATGGCAGATCAAAGTTACATTAATATCTCGAACTGTGATAAAATTTTGCTTAATTATGTAAAATTCGACAAAACTGTGTGAGTAACTGTTATGCAATAAACCACTGTAATATTGTTATTATTTCTTGTTCTGATATTTATATTAATCAAACACGTAATTTTTCTTATTCATAAATGTGACACGCACAGATAAAGGATTACCACATATTGTCATTGGGTGAAAAAAGTTACAAAACAGAGTCTTCGTCACTTACTTTCATATGGGTAAACCTGTTTTTTTTTGTTCGTCTGTGCTACCATTACTAAATATTTATAATTTTTTCCCTATTACTAATAGACTTAAAACTCTATATCGGTGCGTTCACGCGTTTTACAATAAATAATAATGTTAATTTCTTATTTCTTGTCTTTATCCGTTTCCGTAGCTTCTTTCTTTAACGAAACCTTATTGTCGCTCTTCCTATCTTTCTCTGTTTCTACAGGTTCTTTCTTAACTGTAACTTTATTATCTCCCCATCTCGTGTCTATTTTAAACTTATTTTCTACTTCTGATCCATTTAACTCTCCAACTTTTTCATCTTGTATTTCAACTATCTCTACTTTCCTTGTATCGCCTTGTATCATTTTTGCTGCTATATGATACATATTTTTTACTGCAGTGAGGTATGTATGGCATTCAGTCTACAATGTAACAAAAGAAACATTTCTTGTAAATGCTATAAATTCGACGAATTTCCACGTTTACTACAAAACATTATTCTATATTTTTAAATAATTCATTGGTGAAATTTTACTTACCGATACTTTCTTTAGTTTTTCATCTGTACTTCTTAATTTATCCTTATATATTTTTAAGTCTTCGGAAAGGGCTTTAATATTATTTGCTTGTTTCGCAGATTTTTCATTAACTATTGTTAATTCGTGTTGTAACTCCATCATACGATCTTCCGTATCTAAACGTGCTTTTTCAGATCTTTTCAACTGGCCTACGAGTTTTTCTACATCTAATAAAGAACCCTTATATAACACAAAACCTTCCGGTATATTTGCTTGTTCAGATTGTCCTCCTACTGCATCTTCTCGTCGAGCTCGTTTCGATGGAGGCCCGCTTCCAACAAACACCGGCAATAATTTTTTATTACCTAAATGTAAAAAGAAGAAAATATATTAAACAAATTTTAATAACACTCTGTAATATTATTCGATAATTTATAATTTACCGAGTGCAAGTGAACGTAATATTTCTTCTTCATTTTCGGACTTAGCAAGTTCACCTTTGTCATTTTCTTTTTCATCTTTTTTGTCTTCTTTAGAATCATCTTCTTTGGATTTATCTGTTAGCTTACGATAATGTAAAGAATCACGTGTAACAACTTTTTGTACTAATTTTCGAACTTGTGCTCTTGATAAATTCAATCCCAATGTGTAAATCAGTTCTTCTATGTCTTTGTCAAATATATATCCGCAATGAGTTTGGTCAAAGTAAACGAATGACAAAAGCAAATAAGGATCATACGTGTACAATTTCGTTTTTCTCTTTTTTCCATCCTTTTCTTTATCCTTTTTACCATCTTTGACAGAGTCATCATCCTGAGAAACAGAATTATTATGAAATTATGTTTATGTGTAACCCAACTTGTATACAGCCGCTAGTAAATATTTAAGTCTGCCGACATATTCTATATTTCTTGTAAAAAGAAAGTAAATATTTTCAATAAAGACATTACAAATGAAAAAAAATATACATGTCTAACGAAACGTAAAAATATAAGAAGAATTCATAATTCATCCCTTTAAAAATTCCAAATCAGCATTTCATACGGTTGTCTTTATAAAATGTATAAATTATTGTGCATTTTATGCCAAGAAAATACTTATGGCCGATAATATACATATTACTGATATAAACAAGGACTAAATAGTTACATCTGATTCGTCATCCTCGTCTTCTTCTTCGTCATCGTTCTTTTCTTTGTCGCGATCCTTATCGTCTGTTTTACTTTTCCCATCTTTTTCATCTTTTTTATCCCTACTTCCTTCTCTTCTTTTCTCATCCCTTCTCTCATCCTTTTTACTGCACTTTTTCTCGTCATCCTTCCTTTTATCATCCTTTTTTTCTTCCCTCTTATCATCCTTTTTATCTTTCTTCTTATCTTCATCTTTTTCTCTAGGTTTTTCGGGAAGACTAGATAATGCCCGATATATACGAAAACCGAAATCTCGCATCAGCATCTCATTAAACAGCTCAGCAAATAGCGACACTTCAAAGGAGTGTTCCTACAAACAATAACGACACATATATATATATATAAACCTTAATCACAAATATTGATAATGTCTGACAACAAAGTAAATAAAATTAATACTTTTGTATCCTCTGGTCTGTAGTCTAAAAGCACGCTCAAAGACATGACAGTGCAATCAAATTTTCCACTTTTAGCCATTCTGGAAGGATGGACGATAATATGAGATGATTCTGGTAAAGTGTAGCGTTTTTCAAGAGCAGCACGTTCACGTTCACAAAGTTTCCTTCTGTCTTCATCGTGCTGTATATTAAAATAATATCAAGTTAATATTAAACGGCTCAACGTTTTAAATAAAAAAATAAATACATGTTATGTCTATTTCAATTATCTGATATTTTTTAATTTCACTTTAACAATTAAATACCTTTTAAATCTCTTTGTATAATCATATATTAATTTTTAAAATATACTGATCAGTATCAATATTGCATCCTTACATCTTTACTGTCTCTAGATTTCTTTTCGTCTTCTTCTCTTGGCGGTGGTGAAATATCTTTTTCAGTTTCGTCCATGTCATCTTGACGTCCTTCTTCTTTAGCTTGCTCAGACTTTACCGCTTTGGTAAGTCTCGCAAGCAACTGTGACTTCAGACCCTTAGAATTTAAATTCCGCGCAGCCAGCTCTTGTCGCAATTCGTTGACCTATGTTACATTATTACGATATTATAAAACAATTATTTTTATGTCAGCATATCTTTAAGAATTGTTATATGCACTGGATACCATCTTACTTGTAAGTTATAAACAAAATGTCTATTATACGTATTATTTAATAAAACTAAGAAAATATTATACTTAAAACATATAATACGTACATGTGATCTAATATCATGGACGATATATTGAAGAAAATATATGTATTAGCAACAAAACACTTACATTCATAGACTTTGGATCCAATTCAGAATGATGAGTTGGATCCTTCTTCTCGGGTGCCGACTCATCCTGAAAAAAGAAATCAGGAATTATGTTACAGAAGTAAAAAGCAGAACAGGAAACTACAAAACAGAAGCAGCCCCTATAACGAAACGAAACCACTCCCTCTTCATTCTTTCTCATCACTCTCTTTTTTACCACCACTCTCTCACATTGTAATGATATACATGGCTCTTCATTCACGATGACCTTCAAGAATGACTCAAGTAACTGCTAGATTCTCATAGTGTCCTGGCTCTGGTGTCTGTGTGATTGATAGGTTATGGATAATATCAATAATGTTGTATATAACGATTATCAAATGAAATTTTTGAATGATTTATCAATGATGGTGAAGGTTTCAGGAAAGGGAATGGCTCAGCTGCGCTCTTCTCCGAGCTAGGCTTGCTTGCTTCTCTTGTTAATGCAATGTGACTGCCACTGGCTAAGGGAGTACTTGCAGTACATTACCCATTGATCCTCTTTTTTTTTGGTAGCTATACCAACAAATTCCTACTGACTACTTTTAAATACCTTTATCATAATATACACTCTAGAACACTGAAATAATTAACTATATCCATCTGATACAAATACCCACTATAACATTAAATGTAAGTAATCCTGTTCAAAGATAAGAATTACACAATTCTTAATCTTATTTGAGGAAATAAAGTTAGACTCTATACTACTAATTATGTAGATCAGCAACTATCATCTGTTAAAAAAAAATTTCACGAAGTTAATTTCAATAGAAGAAAAAAAGATTTACTATTTACATGAAACGAAAATAATATTAAATACTAGAAACAGTTGATTCTATCAGCAATACGACGTTAGTCTCTCTGTTATACACCGAACAAATTAGTTAGTTAATTAAACTGGATAATATATTTGACATCTTATTAAATTTAACTGAAGTCATGTAATAAATAAAACTTTGCTGTTCGAAAGATCAATGGATAAGTACAGCCTATTGAAAATCCAGTTTAGTAATAGGACAACAGTTGCAAGATTATATAATAATGTAATAAAAAGGTAAAAGTAATATGGGATGATGTTGGCAGTGCCTTTTGATCAGCGACGGCAGCCTCATCAGGGTCATTGGTAGCATCCGAATCGTCGGGGTTAGAGGCAGCACGCAGCAATTTTCGCTCCAGTTGTTTCTTATAGCTGAGATGCAGGCCGTCCCATTCCAATCTGGTAGGTACACAGCTCCAAACATCTGGGAGAAATAGTATGACGGTTTCAACGCGAGAGGGCACCACTCGCCCCGACTTGTGGGTCGTTTCTGCACGTCTGTAGTAGAGTTCCAGGAAGCGGTACCTGTGCCGCAAGGAAAAACAATACCCAAACGTCAACTCAGGTTAATGCCGCTTAGCTTTGCCTTATATGCTAAGTATTCGCTCGCTTGTTCGTAAAGCCCACGCACTGCATATAAAGCCACACACAGCGTACAACGTAGACCATTTGAGAAAACACAACTGAGTGGATTATAACGACAATAGAACAATAGTCATAATCTGTCTCCCACGACATCTTGTGTATCATCGTCCAGGTGCTCGACACAGGCTCCAGTGCAGCAATCTCCACCAATGGGTCGTTTATTGGACTAATACATACCTCCTCTGTACAGATTGAGCTACAATCTTAGTTTATCAAGTCAGAACTGACATTAGAAGTTACTTTTCTTAATGGGCGTTATACCTGCCAGATACTCATTAATACTATAATATTTTATCCAATCTTTTCAATGCAACTCGACTTGCATTATCATAAAAATGTAGGCGTATAGTCCTACCTGATTTTAAAACCATAATTACACTCTCTGGAGTTTGTGTTTAGTAAAGTAATTTGATAAGATACCGACGAAATGTACAATAACGAGCAGAAAAACTAGATAGCAATTATGTTGGTCTTTAATAATGTTAAACTTTTGAGGTAAATGTGCTTTTGGTACTAATTTAAGTACAGAAAGAGAAGAGAAAAATCTGTATTTGAAGAATCGTACCACTGAGTGCAGCTGGACAAATCTATCCCAGTAAGCGCTTTACATGTCCTGACGGCGGTCTTGATCAAAACTGATGGATCTTTGTCAGGATTAGGACCGTCCAAAGAAGGACTCCAAGGTCCGCCAATAGCCATGGTTTCATTTTTACCTCGTAAGCCTACCAAAAAATTGATCAACCTTGTGGGATGTACATAATCACGATCGGGATCTCTATCTTCAGAAATACCGCAACACCGTTTATATATTTCTTCCATGGCAGGCATGGATATGAGCATTACCTACAAGATAATATACATAATTTAAACACGTAGTATAGAAGTGCAGTCGTTACTAATTTTTTAATAGAATATTTTTTATTATTACTATGATTAATTACCCATGATAACGTTTATCATGATAAATGAAGATTTTACTTTTATCAAAATTTGAATGATTAATGATACAACTTGACAGACCTTTGCAGAAAAAAGATAATCAGCATCTGAGGGTTCTAGTACTGCTGTATTTTCAATACAAGGGTCAACATCTTTATGCATAACATGGAAAGAGCATGGTTTATTAAGAGTAAATGGTATATGTGGTGGAAATGCATCAACCCATCGGAAGTTAGTAGAAAAAAAGTCACTAGGTATATACATGTTTTGATAACGTCTTCTTATTTCAAGAACGTCTGCTTCGGGCCTAAAGTAATAAGTAACGATAAAATCTTTAAATCAGGAAAATCTAATAATACATAAAAATACTCACAAATCAAGCGCTATTTTTGGTATTTGCACCATGTAACGTGGTACAACTCTAGTGCGTCGACGAGGTCGTGGAGATTTACTTCGTCTAGTCCTTGATGGACTGCGTTCTTCTTTTTTCTCACGTTCTCGTATTCTTTCTTCACGGCGCCTTTTTCTTTCAATGTCATCTTCTTCGTTTCTTCGTTCACGAGGAGATCTTTCTCTTACCCTTCCCACTTTATTACGATTACTAACTGTATTACTCGTTGCATTGCTTGTAAATCTGTTGATAATCATTCATTTACAATTAAACATAGTGGGATTCACAATAAATAAAATTGTAATTTGTAAAAGTATGACACATAGAAATCTTCATTTCAAGCAGCAACAGTACTATCTGATAGTTTATGCTTTTTGGTTCAACTAATTCTACTATCGTCTATCTTTAAAATTAATTTCGGTTTTTACTGCAGACAAAACATACATCACGCGTTATATTAAAGATGTTATACTTATTAACCCTTCGACTGCTATGGACGCAACTACACGCCCTGCAAAAGCTATCGATATAGACTATGGTCGCAAATACGTGACTGGCGAAGAGTTTCGTTGTTTACTATTGTCTCATGTGTATGTTCGACAATTGTTTTTATCGTATATCCATACTACGCAAAAAGGTATTTAGTCCCCAACCATTGCATCTACGGGCCGTATGCCATTCGCGTTTCAACTTAGAATAATTCGCAATCAAAGGGTTAATGAAACATATATGATACAAATGCAAATTAGCTACCTATTATTGGCATTTTCTGCAGGTGGTGGCACAGCATTGTATGTTCCTGAGGTACGATTTTGTTGCGACTGTTGCTGTTGTTGCTGCTGCTGCTGCTGCTGTTGTCGATTGGTTTGGTTATTTTGTTGTGTATTGGTATTGCTATTATTATTCCCCATTGGTAGTACTTGTATCCTTGTGGCATTCCATTTAAACGGCATAGATGGATTGTATGATGCTTCTACAAGTACACGGTCACCCACCACTGGATTGGAACCCTTAACACATGCGCTGGAAAAAAAATATTTAGGTTAGTAGCTGCATTGAACTAATAGCATTGGAGCAACGCAGTTTTAACAACTAATTTTAATTAATTGCAATCTATATATGCATTTATATAAGTACCTCGTTTGGAAAAATACATCTTCATCTACAAAACCAAAGTTATCATGCACTTTGGTAACTGTGCCTGTAAAAACCCTTTGCTTAGTTGAAGATGAAGGTACATTTTGCTGTACTTGTTGTGGCACACCAGCTACGGATGATTGAAATGCATTTGTGTTTAATGCTCTAGGTGTAGGATATGAAACGGTGGCAACTTGTGGGTATAATTGTCCAGCAATACCAGATGGCAAATTAGATCCAAGTGTTGCCATTGATGCCATTGTTATATTAGACTGTATAATGCAGTTAAAACATACATTAATTGAAATATTTTATTCTTATGAAAAATTGAAAACTCTTAACATTTACAACATAAATGCACCATAGCATACAAGTACATTTATAATTATGATATATTATAAAAACGTAAATAAAATAATTCTAATAATAAACTAATTACTAACTCATAAAAATGATGGTGTATTTTAATAACCTATAAATTTCAGTTAATAAATATTCCATAATAAAACTAAACTGACTGAAGTTCTATAACTTATTGACTATGAAAACAAAGATATAGATAATCCACAACAAAAATATTTTCTTTAGTTATGGATATATATATATCTGCATAATCAATCTTACAAATATTCAGTTTATCAGTAGAAAGCAAAGATATTTTTTCAATCTGTAACATCTTGTTGCTGTTTTTATATTGTATTCTTTATGTAACTTTTTATCATTAATATCTGTGAGAAGAAATCATACATACAAAAACATTACATGTGTTGTAAGAAATGAAAATGAAACCCTTTACTTATAAAAATGAATTTTCAGATTAACAAAATGAATTGTTGTAACAAAAAAAAGCAGTCCTGAAAATGTATCAAAATAAAAATATTTCGGGCTCAATAGCACCCATACATCACTGCCTGTGCAATCAGTAAAATCTTCTATTGTCCAAAGGTTAACTTGAAAAAGCGATTGATCTTAAATCGTTGGAGTGATATATAAAGATATTAATTTATCATATATAACTTATAATTTAATTAAAATATATGTCATTTTTGTTATTCCTAGTAATAGATGCTGCAACACAAACCTGTTGTAAACCTAAACTCTGCTGATAAACTTGTTGAGTTTGTTGCTGATACTGAACCATAGGTTGCCCTCCAATATTACCCATTGCCTGCCCAAGCATTTGTTGTTGAATATTTTGAATACCTTGCCCTGTGTATGAATAAAAATAAACATATGCACAATAAATATAACTAAACATTCCATTTTACTAATTACATACATATATAAATAATAATAAAAGTTCATACTTTGCAGTAACCGTTACAAAGTTGCAACATTTCTAAATCAGGATATATCTTTATATGGCTAATATTACATAATATTTAAAAAATGTATTAGTTTCAAAAGTGGCAAGCACTACATTACAAAAATATAATATTATTAAAATAATTGCATTGATTATACTTTTAGTTACATTTCCGTTGGATTCTCGTTTGAAATACATTTGAAATATATAAATGCGCTAATGAAACTGACATAAACATTTAAAAATGAAATATAACATTTTCGGAGTTTCTCTGGAAAAAAAACAATGATCGTGAAGCAAATATCTCCACTGAATCATTTTAATGAATAGCAGTAGTCAATTTCGATGTTATTTTATTAGAAACATAAATGTAAATGTTTAAATTAAGAACAGTGAAATAGTTAACAATTCATAAGAAATGTACATAAATATATCGAAAGTCACTTCATAATTTTGTATAAATTACACAGAAATTTGGCAACGTCGTTGCTTGCACACGGGACGACAATAAAAATATATATTAATGATAAAGTTGATTTACCTGCATTACGAACCCACGGTGGGTTTTTACCACCACCGAATGGCGAAAGATTACTCATTTTTAAAGAAGTTTGTTATGTATTAAATCTAACAAAATCTTATACACTTTTAGTTAAGCGTCCTTCACTCGGGCGCCATGTTTTCAGCTGCTACAACTTTGGTCAAATTTCATTGCTTCATGGAAGTGAATTAAATTCTAAGTTCCGGCTAAAATTTCTGTATAAAGTATACAGGAATGTATTGATCCGTAATTTTTATATAAGTAAAATTTATATCGTTTTACATTGATTACTTCTAATTTGAACGCGGCAATTTTCATTAATTGCAAAATAATGTACTGGAATTTAATTTGATTTATGTTGCGTGTAATATAAGAGAGAAAAATGAATCCCTTCTTGATTGAAATACGTTTCATACGAAATTTTATATCTTCTATTTTTTTGAAGCATTGTTATCCGACATTTCAACAGATTTTTTTTTACATATATGCACGCAATAATCGCAGGAAGACACTGTGCATTTTGCTATTCAACATGACTTACCGACGTACAAGTGTAAAACTAGAATTATACGTATTTCAGTTGTTGCATTTATCCAGAATGATGTTAAATAAACGTCATATCCGGCGTGCATACATAATGTAACCTATGAACCATAATTGGTTTATTAAAGCTATTTAAAAGTCATGGTAATGTCTGACAACTTTTTACACCATACCAAAACCATTCCGTATTACCGACTTAACCTTAATCACACTTCATTGAAATACACTTTTAATGAAAGTTAATGTAAGGTTTTAAACGTCTGTAAAATAGGTTTTCGAGAATATCAGAAGATATCACATTTAAAACACCTTGTCGTAATGAAGCGTTTATATTTTGTGAAAAAATCATATGAAGTATAACATTTTTTATGACTTTAAATATACTGTACTTTTATTACCAGCGATAGTCACATGTAATACTATGTAGAATCTTTGGATTAAAAAGCTTGAAATATCAGTTGAAAAGTATAATAGGCATAAGAGTAATCGTTATTTGAAATTATATCCTATTATTCTGCAATTTACGCCTTCATATTTCTGGCGCCATCAATACATAAGCATATATATAGAATTACATCATACCATAATTAGGAACGTTCTAGGTCATGGTCTAAACCTTCCAAACAAAGTAGCGAAGCATTAAGTAATTTTATAGAAATAAATATACAAATATAGAAATATACATTTTACTTTTACTTATTGTAAGTAATATAAAGAATCTAAAAATATTCTAGCATTGTAACACTTCATTTGAATCAGCGAGTACTTTCTGTTGGACAGAGAAATACGCAATTTCATTTGTCGTTCTACGATGACGTAGAATCCACCATACTGGATTGGCTACACAATGGTAAAAGTGGAAGCATATTTGTTTGTTTAATGCCATCGACATTAGGCTGAAAATCTTCACCGTATTACATAATAATCGTATGAAATATTAGTCGGTGATATTGAAACACTTATTTTCGCTACATAGTAGCAAAATAACAGGAGATTGAAATATTTGAGGTCGATTTTAAAGGTGGCGAAATTTGAACATGGCGTTGAGATCGATCAGCAGGCTGTCAATTGATTCGACCTTCAGCCATTTGAGCCATTTGGGAGCCACCGCCCGCCCGACACGATCGTCTTTTACGTTTCTTGTGCGAACATTTGCTGCTGCTGCAGGAAAAATGAGTCTCCCGCGTGTTTTCTTCGATATGACCGCAGACAATAGACCTGTGGGTCGTATTGTAATGGAGGTAAGTTAAAATTTCTTCCATTTCTCGAAATTTTCGCCTTTTCAGTGTACCATCGTTGCAATTCCGGTATGATTGGCCATCTTGGATTTTCTTGTAAGCCGGTCATGCGAGTCGGTTTTCAATAGGAGTTTTTCTTAAGATTTTAAGTATTTCTATTTGTTTACATCGAAATAATTGCATTTTTTTTGTTACACAATACTTTATATTATTTATCTCTGTTCCGTAAAAGCGTCTAGCGGTCTCACTTTATGTCGTACTATAGATACAGGATTTCGCCTGAATCGGAAAATTTTCCATTTGCTGATTGCCGACAAGCGTGGTTACGTATTGAATACAATTATTAATTAATAGGAAGCGAATATGAATATCTCTAAAATATTTAAAACATCAGTGATATGTACAAAACACACCTCATTTCTTTGTCATTAGCATTTAGGAAAACTCGACCAGTTGAAATGTAAATTTCACACGGAATAAAGCGTAATAATAAGTAATTCAAAAAAATAAATTTATAATCAAATATTGTTGAACATAATTTTAATTTATGTTTATTAAAATCAACTCATGCCTAGAATGAATTTTTTTGCTATGTAAAAATACTAATTTTTTCAATCTAAAAATAATTTTTTTACATTTATCAACTTATAACAATTTTTTTTTCAAATTGTAAATATATATATAAATATTTGAAAAAATAAATTTTTATAAGTTGATAAATTATATATATATATAGTTGTTCTTCTGAATATAAAATTATAATGTTCTTACATATACTTATAAGGATGATGAATTACATTGTTTTACTTAAATAACATTGTGTGTGTATGTGTGTGTGTGTGTAATTTTAAACGATAGATTAAATATAATATTTAATTATGCCATATAACATATAATTATTAATTATATATTATTTATTGTTGCAAATAATGCGATCTAATTTATTGTTACTTATCTATTATTTTTATGTTTACTTCAAATGTGATGTGTAAAATAATTTTAATACGCATAATGATACTTGATATTGTAAAAGTCGTTATTTCATTGATAACATTTTAATTTCAGCTGAGAAGCGACGTTGTTCCTAAAACTGCGGAAAATTTCCGTGCTTTATGTACCGGTGAAAAAGGGTTTGGTTACAAAGGGAGCAGCTTCCATAGAGTGATTCCGAATTTCATGTGTCAGGGAGGTGATTTTACTAATCATAATGGCACAGGTGGAAAATCAATCTATGGTACAAGATTCGACGATGAGAACTTCGTCTTAAAGCACACCGACCCTGGCATCCTTTCCATGGCAAATGCTGGCCAAAATACCAATGGAAGTCAGTTCTTTATAACTAGCGCCAAGACCAGTTGGCTTGATGGAAAACATGTTGTGTTTGGAAAAGTTGTAGAAGGAATGGATGTTGTTAGAAAAGTATGCATTCTTATTTTTCATTATTTCGATTACTGAACTTCTTTTTATATCTTCATTGTGATAACAAAATCATTATGCCAACATTTGCTCGCAACTTTTACCTTTCATGGGTATATCTCATCTGTACTTAATTCATTTGCATCACAGCTATAAATAGGATACACGATCCCTAGTACTGCGTTTTTCCGTACAGAATAGTAGAAAGCGGAATATTCCGCGGATGATAGCCTAACAATCTCCTGGGCCCATTATTTCGCGTAATGATGCGAATGGATTAAATTTTCTATTCATTCTAAATTTTACAAATTCTTTTTGAAAGAGATATTACTGATATGATCCAACAGTTCAAAGAGTGCTAGAGAGCAGCAGAGCCTTTCGTTTTCTCGCCATTTCATTTTTGGAATCACTAAATTCAATCTCCTAAAGTAAACGATTTTGCGTAGTATTTACTTTAGTAGACTGAGTTTGGGGATTCCAAAAATGGAATCCAGAGTATAGACACTTGAAAACGAGAGCTCTGCTTTGCTTTAGCCATCTTCCAGTTTCTGGCCGGTACATTTACAAGGAACTTTCCCTTTTTCTTAGTTATTTTAAAACCCATTACGTCAGAATAGAAGGTATTGATTATAAGATTAACAATATCTACTTTTATTCTAGCTGGAGGGAATGGGCTCGCAGAGCGGCAAGACTTCAAAAAAGATTGTGGTAGCAAATTGTGGAGAGCTGACGTACGAACGGTAGATCGTTCCACTAGATACTGTAATGACTGCATTTTTATTTAGCTGTTGCAAACATCTATTGCTATCTTTATTGTCTGATTCATACATTCTGATCACTATCATTTTTCTGTAATGTCGTTGATTTAATTTCCAAACATAAAAACCTTATAATCCCGTTATTACTGCAAACAAAACGATTACCTGCATTAAGCTACGTGTTCTTTATTACAAATGATTTGACTAATATATGAAAACTGATTAAATTCATTAGCACTTTTCTTTAAGGAAATGTTCACCTTTGCTTCCACTGCATTGTTAATTCCAATAAATAATACGTCTTATATATTTTTAAGAAGTATATAAAAGAGAAACGATTTTAGATCCACATTCTTCCACACAATATTACATATATTAAAAAGAAGTTTGATCCTAGTTTTTTCTACGTATAATGCTTACAATGACATAAATGTTATAAATGAAAAAAAAATATCCTGGATAATGAATAGTGATACGTGTTTCTACAATCTTAGGTATTGACTGTTCCATTATTATTGTTCGATATATTTGTCTTTAACATTCAAATATTATTTTAATTTTTTTATTGTGCCTTTATATTTAGGTCAATAAAAATAATGCTCAAGTTAACCTAGGGCATTGTTTGTTTTTATATTTATATATTATTCTTTTTCTAAGCACGGTGTAACTGATAATGTACATTTAATTAGCACAATCCATTATGCAGGTAATGCCTCCAAATAAATGCATTTTATTCTAATGTAATACCAACATTGAAGAATGTAGTTGCAACAGCCTCAGTAATTCGAATTTTCTATGAAATAAACTTGTTTTCAGAAATTCTGTGTTTTCTTATTCAAATTTAATCCTCTACGAGCCCTGTGACTGAGGTAACGCAAGACGCGTCTAAACTTTTATTTTTCAAAATTAAATTCTTAACTTTGCCAAATATTATAATTTATCTCGTGAATATTACAAAATTCTTTACAATTCAATATTTAAGAATCAAGTTTAATCTATTGTTTAAATGGTATTTTTATAATTTTCTAATTATGCTATTGTGAAACTGATCTTCAAATATCACGAAAAATTCGGACTATCAGGGTCAAAATAGAGAGCTGATCATAATTCCTTGATCTCTTAACACATTGAAAACTTCTATATTTCAACTATCAGTCTCACTTGCTTCTCTGTAAGCAATGAGTAGCTAAAGAAAATATTTCAACCTTATACATTTTCGTAAAATTTTATTAACCTGATCCAATAATCCTAATACATGATTCTTTATATAATCCAAAAGTTTCTGGAAGTAATTAAATTTTGGTGTGCGAGATGTAGGAATATCAATGTGTTAATAGCCTTAGTATCAACAATTTTCTTGTAGTTATTTAATTTAATACTGTTTAAAATATTTATGTTGGATGTTGCCATGCGTCGCGATAGCGCTTCTTTTATTTCATTGCGAATAATGCCAATCGGCCCGAGTTCCCTTTTTTGAGTTTTCTCAAACCTCTTTAAGAGTTTTTATTAAATTCTGCAGAAATTTTTATTACAGCACGTGAACAGCGCGATCGCGTTGCGTAGTACTAAAATGGTTAAGTACGAAGTGAAACAATTGTAAGCTCTTTCGATAAATATAATCGTATGAGAGTGGAGAACAAATTAAATCGTCCTTCTCATTGTAGACGAGTTTTCCAATTACGAGTGAACTCGTCATGCGTAGTTAACGAATTAAATAGTCTTTATACAATAATTCGTTACATTACGTACGACGTACCTGTTGTACGTGATAAATTGATTCTCAATGCTACTCGCACACACACGGAAGAAGTAACCTTATCGTGATGCTAACAATAGAAATTTCCCTAAGCGATTTGTGACATTAGTTACACTCTTCGCTTAGCTTGTTTAGAGTAAAGGGAATAATAATTAACTGATATACGGCTATTTTTTACATAATTACTTACAACACTGATAGTACATTTTTGTTTGTAATGAAAATTGGCGGGTAAATGGATGTAAGCGCATATAATTAAAAATAAAAGGAGATATTTTAATTCGTGTATTTTAACAGCTCAGTCGTGAACAAAATTTAAAACAAAACGAATTATTGTGATGCTTGAGCGCAAAGCAAAAATAATTAAACAATAATTATTCAACTTAAACTTAGAATGTTGCCTATTCAGTTACTTTTATGATTGCTCTTAAACGTCTAGGCACAGGTTTAATTAATTTTTGTAGTAACAAACACAGAATATGTTTTTGATGGAACTTCCTTTTAATAAACAATGAAATAAACAGTGAAAAATGTGAATATTTAGACAAAAATAGCTAAAGGAATTCCAAAAAGTATTGAAGTAACTGGTTAAATATAAGTTCAATTTTCTTATATTCAAATAAGCACTAGTGAAATTTTTGTTACATGTAGATGAATACTTCATGTTATTTAAAATAGTTGAAATTGTAAACTGTATGTGTATTTATTTTTAAATATCTCAGTTTTCATCTCTGTTTTATCCGCCAATCTTTGTTACCAACATGCAAGTGTACACATGTTGTTGCGTATAACCATAGATGTCATTGTTTGCGCGCCAAATATTAAATACGTTTGAAAATGTAAATCATTGATGATAATAATACACAAGTATGTTTGTAATTTTAACAATAATAAACTTGATAAACGATAAAGTATTTATATAAGATATTTTTTTAGAAACGTAAGTGAAGAACATTTTTATGCATTCGTGGGTCTTGTTATTTTGCGGATGTCGCATTAAGGATGATGTAATTTAACGTCATGTGAATACTAAAATGTGATGAACTTACAATTAGTTATATAATAAAATACGATTGTTTATTCGGTAATTTATGTTTTATGGGGTGAACATAGAATATTTATTCTTAAACTCGCCTATAAACTTGAAAAATTTTTGGAAAAAATTGTGTACTAGTCATTTTGACTGATTTGATAGTTCTAGTGTTAAAGAAACGCAAGAAATCGAAAAGTGGCGTTAAACGGGAGTTGAAAAATATTTTATATAATAATTAAAGATAGTTTTTATTTTTATCCGATAGAATCGTTATGATTAGGAAATGTTATATCATTAAATTCTAATGTGATAGAGAACTGTGGATCAAACAATATGAGTGATACTGAATAGTTTAAAGGATTTGTTAAAAGGTACCTAAGGATGCGGTTATCCGGGATATGGATGTCCGTGTCTACAAAATTCCTTTTTTTCTCTTTCTCACGACGGATACAGGACACGAATTCAAGGACGACGAAGTCTATGAATTCAAGCCACAGAAGTGATTCATTTTACATTTTTACCATATTAGTTTTCTCCTTTTTCTACCTTTTATTTTACTTAACGATGACATGCGGTTTACTGTTACCACTTCCGATGCTGTATTTCGAGATGTGCAGTTATTTTATCACGATATATTTTTGATATTTACCTTTATATTTTACCCTGTACCCAGCGCTATATTAGGAGTAGCAGTTTCATTCTACCAACAGGAACGTTTTCTTACAGACCTATCGAATGATATGCACCAAAATTAATTAGCTTTGGGGACATTTTTTCCTTAATTTTATTGGGGAGAAAGAGATTTTTCTTAGTTTATTTAAATGAAAATTTAAAGCGCTGTTTAAACTTACAATGGAAGAATTAGAAAACGAAATTTTTTCATTTGTAAGTCGTATGCAAAACCACACTGAGAACTGTGCCAAGAGTTTCGGAAGGAAACCATGAAACGGAAGTAGAGGTGGAGAGAAGAATAGGGAAAGATTGTGCTTGATGATACAAAAGTGCATAAATAGCTGCTTAGGAAGTAGGACAGATCAAAGGTATTGGAGTGCATGAAGAGATAGTATTGTTAAACTTATACTTCTTCCAAAAGAAAATGAAGCTCGTAGGTTTTCTTGCATTTTTTGCCGTTCTGGCTTATACATCGGCTATGTCCAATCCAGACGCTGTGTACGACGGTCCTACTTACGAACTAAGTGAGTACCTATTGTTTAACCCATTTGCATTACAAGCGCATATATATGCGCGCACTTTTTCTGGTCACTATCATCGAAACGCATTTATGCATTCACATTGCGAGTGAATAGCAACACATACAAACAGTCTAAATTATTTATACAACATTCGTCGATTAAAGTACAAGATCACTTTTTGAAATACTGTTAGACTTAGATTTAATATAAACAAAGGCTATAGGAGGATAAGTATGACCCAGCGGCCTTACCTCCGATCATGCTCGCTTTTTTTTTGTTAAATTAGTTCCTATGTGAATAATTATCACAGCAATTTTCAACCCTTAAAAATTCATCCCGAAGGAGTAATCGTTAAATAAAAAAATTTTTTTAAAAATT
Source organism: Cerceris rybyensis (assembly GCA_910591515.1). Lineage (NCBI taxonomy): Eukaryota > Metazoa > Arthropoda > Insecta > Hymenoptera > Crabronidae > Cerceris > Cerceris rybyensis. Next base: position 12,443,485 of record OU342793.1, read on the forward strand.
CATAACTTGAGAACGACTATTTTGATTTTATTGAAATTTAGCCAGGACGTACATATAACTAAGGTCTCTGATAAAAAAAATTCCAGACTTTATGAATTGACATAACCTTAGAGAAAAAATTAAAACATTTTTCAATGACTACTATTTATATATATATAAACTATTTATAGCTTTCTAACACCATTTTGCACCATATATAATTTTGGTATAATTTATTTCTTGGTGCGTCATATGCAAAAAAAGTAAAAAGTCTAATTTTAATTATATTTAATTTTTTTTAATATGTTATAATTATGGCACACCCATCCTAATTTTTTTCTAGTTTTCTAACGTCATTTTGCACCATATATAATTTTGGTATAATTTATTTTTTGGTGCGTCATATGCAAAAAAATAAAAAGTCTAATTTTAATCATTTTCAATTGTTTTCATTATGTTATCATTAGTTAAAATTGTAGAATGATATTTTCTTGAACGTTGTTCTTAACATTACTACTACTGGCGATAAATGTTAATTGTAATATATAAATGTTTATATTGCAATATATTAAATAAGTAGTTTGGAGAAAGAAAAATCGAGAGGAGGAAAAAATTATCGAATTGATGATTTATGTTTTATGAGATGTCCGTCTAATTTCTACGTTATGACTCCTCTGTAGACTTGGTGGCAAACTTTTGGAATTAATTAAGAATCAGTCATTTTCACTGGCTTGATAGTTTTAATGTTAACCCCTTGCCGTATAATAACGAGGGATACTCGGATGGGGTAAATTGGATAAGAAATTTTTTAGTTTTGCAGAACCTATCAATTTGAAAATATCAGTGAGATGCGACGCGATAAAATTATTTCTATAATATTAATGGTACGTTAAATTATGTCATATATCAAGAATCATTGATCAACTTATATTTTACTAATTTAACTCTCTATAATCCGAATTTGTTGTGATATTTGAAGATGAACTGCACGATCATATGTCAGAAAATTATAAAAAGAAGAATTTTTAAGAATTTCATGTTTTTTAAGAACTAAATTGCTATATTTCGTAAAGTTAAAAAATTGCCTTTGAAGAATGGAAGCTGAGGTATTTCTTGTATTACCTGAAAGGCATAAGGGCCTATAGAGGGTTAATTCTGAATTATTGCGGAGGCAGTCGCTAAAGAAACCGTACGGCAAGGGGTTAAGAAAAAAGTATGGAACAAATAGTAATTATTACTTTAATACGTATACTAATTATTAAAGGTGCATTTAGGAACACCTTACTTGGTTTATATCCAAGTACTTTTAAAATTTTAAAAGCGAATTCTCTTTTTCGACGATTCCAAAATAATTTTTCTAGAGAATTACTCTAATTGCAGGTGTAGCTATATTCTGACGCTACTAAAATCTCGTTTTATTCCAATTTCAATTTTAAAACTAACTGTAAAGCATTTCGTTAAAGAGTTATTCCGATCTTACTATTCAGCACCACGAATTATAAAATAAAAATAATAGTAATATACAACACCATAAAACTAATATTGTTAGATCTTTTAATGTCCTTGAACTGAAACAAAAGACACTTTCTATAACGAATTTCATATTGTATTCCTACAACATAAAGATAAATTTATAATAAAAGAAAATACTAATTTTCTACTTTAGACCAAAAGAGTGTATCCGAAGATATGTTGCTTTTAAATCTGTTTGAGTATTTTTATTCACGTATATTTTGATGTCTTGTTTTCTTAGCGGCAGTTGACGATTCCGACGATGGAATTGACATGAACAGCGAAGAATTGGCACCATTTAGGCAACGCAGAGTAACATGCGATCTTCTTTCTTGGCAATCGTCCTGGCTTTCTGTTAACCATGCTGCTTGTGCAGCGAGATGCATCGCTCAACGTCGCAAAGGTGGAGTTTGTCGCGATGGGGTTTGCGTCTGCAGACGTTGAGAATCATGGCCACCCTTTCTCTTTCGACGACTTCGGCTTTTGCTCAATTGATAATTCGTCTTATCATTCTGTACGCAGTTATGCATTTCAATACCATTTATGATTCATCGAATGTATTTTGTGTAATAACTTGGAACGTACATTTAAACAAACATTAAATATATTTCTGTGCTTATTAGTTAGAGCTTTTCTAACTTTTGAAGTATTATTATAATATACATTGTAGACATATGAATTTTGTAGATTTTATTTGTGGAATACACCCTCTGTCCCAAAAGTAAACGGGATGGATTTAAATAAACATAAGTACTTCAGAATTAGTTGACAATATCATTTTAAGAAGTCGAAATATTCTCCCCCAGCAGAAATACAACGATTTGCGCATTCCAAAAGTCCATCAAATGACTTTTTTCTGTCGCTGACTCAATTGGTGCTGAGGTTGCTCGTCGTTTATCGTTGAATGTCTTCGATAACTTCTTAAAAACGATTGTAACTGGAGAGGAGATGTGGTGTTTCAAAAATCAAATTTTTTTGCCTCAACATCGCCAGTATTCACCCGATATAGCGCCCTGTGATTATTTTTTGTTCCCAAAGCTGCATTTAGCGATGAAAGGATATCGTTATGCATCAATCAAAGACATTCAACGGTCAACAACGAACAGCCTCAGCATCATTCCAGTCAGCGACATAAAAAAGTCATTTGATGCACTTTTTGAACGCGCACATTCTTGTATTTCTACTGGGGGAGCATATTTCGAGTAAATAAAGTGATTTTTGTCAACTATTCCGAAGTACTTGTGTTTATTTAAATCTATTTCAGTTACTTTTGGCACAGAGGGTGTATATACATATGAACCTTTTTCCTTTTTCTGTTCAATGTCTTACCTGAAAAATAAAAATTTTAGTTGCCTTTATTAAGTATAATGTAATGTCGGGTAATTTCGATGATTAACCATGATCATCTTGGCAGTTAACGTGTGAAAAACTAATAATATTTTTAAGAAAGCCGATTCCTCTGCTTCCTTCTTCAATTCCTTCCCCTCAAATTTCTTTTTGAATTTCACATAGTTAACTTTTTGTAGTCGAAAATAGGGATATTCTTCGAAAGGTAGGTTTATCGTTTCGGCCATGTGTCGGAGTATTTTCGGCTATATAACAATTATTTAGGTATTGAAAATTGATAATAGTTGTCTTATTATACTATTAACTTTCTGTTAAATCTTCAGTAGATTCATTAGTTGGAGAGACATTTAATTTTTCACTTTGTATGCGATCACCCTGCACGTATTATGAGCAGTAATTAATTACGTATATGTTAATACTTATTAGACAAATCCTTCCATTACGATTTCAAGGCACTAATTAACAAGGTATTCATTATTCGAGAACATTTTATCGACTTTGTTAAAACACATTGACACATAAGTACTCGTTTCGTTCCATTGTCAATTGCAATATTGATGCAAAAGTAATTATCAGTAAATGAAATGCTGGGTATAAAGGGTTAACTGTAAGGTAGTCCTTCTTCTACTTTTGAAGCTATTATAAATAGAAAAATCTTATTAAACAAAAGTTGCACGGTTTCTCAGATAGAATATAAATAATGAGATAGGTATAAATGAAAAAATCATGTTGAAATCCTTTGCTTTGAATAATAACAAGATATTTCGGAGAGGTAGAAAGTTAAAGTAAATCGTGAAACGAAATATTTCTAGAATATTGGCAACGAATTTTTGACGTTAATAAGAGTAAAAAATTATTAACTTATAATAATCACTGTAAGTCGTCTTTTTACAATAACAGGCAAAGCAGAATATCAAAGCGTACCCCAAAAGGGAACTGAAGTTCGTGTTAAAAAAAGGAATGCTGTAAGTATAACATACGAATCCGTATATCGTAAATCTTAGAACAGTTTATTAATTCCGTCTAAGATAAATTTGTAAATTACATTAATAAGACTAACGATACATCACTTCTTACACATAATAACATGTTGGACATTGAAGTTACATTTAAACACGTATCGCGCTTATTAGAATATCCTTTTTGCCATAGCATTCATACGTTGCGAGATTTCTACAGCCTTCTGCTGGAAGGAAGGCATCGGTAACTCTTCAATTTCAACACTAGAACTACCAAACCAATCGAAACGACTGGTACACAATTTTTTCCAAAAATTCTTCAAATTTATAGAACACTCATAGAATAAATATTCTACGTCCATTTCAAAGACCGTAAATCACCGAATCGATCATCTTTTCCACCTCGTGATTCCTCTTATTCCAAAATACTTGTTTAATGTATTGAAATATTAGATTGTACCGAAAAAAAAGTTTCATTGAATATTTTGAATTAAAGCCATGTAAATTTTCTGGAAGAGTTATTAAAACTTTCGAGATATTAAAACAGATCGATGGAGAAATATTATGTCAAACCGTGGAAATTATATTTTAAATTAATATTTGTAAATTAAATTCTTATAAGTTTTCACATTTTTTATTTAAAAAACCACATTCTTTTCTGGTAGTTCTAGTGTCAAGTTACGTCTTACAATTAGATCCTCCATGAGTACTGCAACGATGCACGCAACGTTTTTTCATTGTCAGTCATTTATAAGATAGCTAATACTATACAAATGAATTCAGCACATCATTATTAAAAGTGCACAGTAATTTTTACACACGTAATTATACATGTATACACATAAGATATATTACAATTATTTGAAAGTACCTTTGACCCGCAAAGGCAAATCATTATATTCATTACTGTTTAATAATACTCTCATACATTATTTTCGCAACATAGGAATGATATAGATTTTTAATTTAATGTATACACTCTATATAATCTATATACGAAAATATGGCAATAACCTTTCATAGTGGATTTAATTACATAGTTATTCTCTAATCGCGAGTTTTGTGTTAATGGCACTTCTGTTGTTTGTTTTTTTTTCTGAAAACTCTGTTTGAATTCGTACAGAAAAATTTCTTGTAACCTTATTAATATATTTTGAATAAATATACGCAACAATTGTCGTCATAAATGTTCAAGAAGTTTCATTTTCATTCGCTTACGTATTTTAGTAATAACAACTTTATGAAAATATGTTTTCAGAGAGTAGAATAAAATATTGTAGGTACTCGTGATTAGAGAATCCAGCTAATTTACTTAACGTTAAAATTAAATATCTACAACAAATTCGTTAGGACTGACACACAGTAAGAGTTACACGATTACAATATCTTTATACATACATAGTTTGAAACATATGGACCATTTAACCACATTAATTTCTGGAATTACTGTCTTTTCTTTAAAAATTAGAATCTCTTCACATAATTAGTTGATTAGTTTCTAATTTAGAAATAGTTCATACTTAATTACATCTACTGAAGTAGGCATTAGACCCAAGGAATGAAACGTGATTCTCTTCTGCTGATAGATTGATTTATTTAGTCTACCTTATATTACGTCAGATTGCATAGTAGTAACATTTCATGTTTCAAGAACTTTGTTCCGATTTTTCTCAAACTATAGGTTTGTAATGAAATCAGCGAATAAGGATTTCCAAATTCTATTTCCATCATATATAATGTAAACACTTAACAGATTCAGAAGACATCAATATGTGCTTAGTATTCCATCTTGCTTACGAGAGGATTGACATTTAATATCAATTTCATTTTTCGAAATGTGTTGCATGATATCTATTCAATAGATAGAAACACTATAACTTTTTTAGCCAGTAGAAAACACGTATAATTCAGATATTTAAGAATATCAAATGAAATAAGTATCTGAGTGTGGAAATAAAAATATTCAGTTTCAGTCGATTGGACAGGTTTTGCAAAGTCATAGTATGAACCTGCTCTTTCAAGTTATCATTGTTTACGTTCTTTTTTTTTTAACTTTATAAGTTTCATGAAAAATAATACAAGTTGCAGTCTCCATAATTCAGTAACTTTTGTGAAACAATATAGTCGTTTTCTCTTGTGCTTAACTTAATTTCATTATCCTAAAGATGACTGACATTAAGCAATGCACTGTTCACCATTTTAAAAAGTAATCGTGTAAACAATTATTTATTTATGTCAATATTTCTTATCGCTTTCAGTCCCTACTAAAAGTTTTATTATCGATTTCAATATAAGTATGTAAATGGAATGTAAACAAGTATAATAAAAGTTTTGAACATAATTAAATAAAATCAAATTATTTTTAAACGAGTAAGTATTTTTTCATAAAACTGAAAATGTTATGAAAATATGCATTAAGACCTATCATTTAGATACAATGATTTTTGTATTTGTACAAACAAGAAACATAAACAGATACGCCAAAGTACATAAAAAATACATAACACTCAATCCTTTTGCTTTGACATATAAAGTAAAATATGTTACTGCCAGATACGATTGTCAGATAAGTTAAGTCTCGCGTTTCAAAGACTTCTTTCGAAAATTCTTCTTTACGTATAAATGTAATATCAGCGAGCATTTGAAAATATGAGCTCTTCATTTTATAAGTGGGATATGTAATTTTTAATGACCATATAAAATTATTTATACCGAGAAAAATATAAGTAATGAAGATAACAGGTTCAAGTAAATCTTCTCGAAAATTGGCATCAATGTTTTCAACCCTTTGCGGACGAAGACATTTTTGAATGTTGGGAGATAATCATTTATTTAGCAATCCAAAACTACGTTTTAATCAGATCTGAAATGGAACTTTCAATCAGAAAGTTAGATTATTATTGCATGTAAATTATAAATCACTATGTGTGTAATGTCATTGCTTACGGTTGTATGCCAATTTTTTAAACTTTAACCGTGTATACATGCAGCGATAAATTATAATTAATACTCAAAACAATCGACGTTATATCTATTAAAATTCAGATACATTTAATAACTACTGTACAAGAAGAGAAATGAAGAAGCGAAGAAGGTGATTAATGAACTAATTTAGGTATACAAGTTAGAAGTGGAAGATTTACTTCATAACTACCCTACCAATTTAAATAGTGTTTAGACAAAATTTGGGACCGGTTTGATAGGTTTAGTGTTAATTTTTTTCTCAGATCACATATATATTGTAACGGCGCTTCATAATTAAATCAACAGCTATTATAAAATGATGTCACTAATTTAATCCAACTCAACTTCTTGTCCAAAGACAACTCAATATACAATGTTAAATCAATATCTAAACATTTGAACATTCTCATAATCGATATTAAATATATAGGGGAGACAATTTCGTTACGATAATTCGTAACAATATATATATATATATATATCGCTAGTCCTCAAAGAGTTAATCACATTACAACGAAAATTTTAAATATCTTTATTTAAATAAGAAACGTGAATTATTCCACTTTCAAAATAAATTGCTCGTATAATGTTAAACAGTAAAAACTACGTATTGGACGATTTTACCCATTCATAGCATATTATATTCTTTTCTTTCCGAACGATTATAGTTCTCTGTAACGTATGAACATGTACTGGCAAGTAAATATAATTGTTCATGTTAGCGAAAGGATTAAGGGTTTATGAGTTACTTCATTATTTTTAATAGAAGAGGAAACTCCTTATCTGAATTGAAAAAGTTTAGTATCAATTTTACTAATGTTGATTGTTTTGAATTTTGAATATATTGGGATTATAAAACTACAAAAATATTGAAACCTTTAACAATATTGTACAAAGCATTAAGAAGGATAATATTATTTTAAGGCTCGACTTCTGTATATAAAAATAAATCCGAAGTTCAATATAAGTCTATTGAAATTACCAGATTTTGTGCTAAAACAGTGGTAAGCTACATGTTAAAAATACTTACATTTCGTATGTGTGTATAACTACGGAAATAAATAATTTAATAATATACATTTTAAATAAAATAACTAACAATAAGAAATGATAGTCTTTGGAACTTTACATACATCTGCCTATACATTCAAATTGCAAAGTTTTAAACATATATACACTGTCAAATTATCGTTTTATACATCCATAGTGTTTATTTTATCTTATATATGTACCAGTTGCAAATGACTTGATGGCGCGCGATAAATTAGTGTGGTAAGAGGACCGTCACTGGCACCTATAGTCCGAGAATCGGAAGATGGCCAGGGTGCAACGGACCCTCTCATTTTCAGTCACCTATTCTGAGAAGTCACTTGACAAGTAGTTTGCACTGATTCGCCCTCATCCTCGCGCACTTTTGATTCTAATGCGTGCCTGGATGAACAAGCACTTAACGACGAAATAAGAGGTTAGTTTTCGGTTTTCATTCGCCGAGTTCAGGTTTGAAGGGCCGATACGATGAGAATAAGGCGGTTGGAGGACAGTCTCCCCTTGTTCCGTATCTCAACTAAGTGACTTTTTTCTGTATCCTCAGGATATATCTGTCATTTCATTTTTGCAATCCCTAAAATCAGTCTCCTAAAGTAAACACTCCACATAGTCGTTTATTTTAGAAGATCGAGTTTGGGGATTTCAAAAACCAAATAGCGGGAATGGGGGGTTGAAAACGAGAGGTTTCACCGCTGCCTAGCCATCTTTCAGTTGTCGGACTGTACTATTTCTGTTATATCGTTCCCGGAAACTTGAAGTTCGGCCAATAATAATTAAAAACAAAACTTTGAAAATAACGTGCGAACAACGGATGTGTCTATCTGTTAGGCTAATCAGGTGAAAACACTTGTCACGTGCCATCAGATCGTTTGCGTTCGCTTTATATTTCGTACTGTGCGATGCTACAGAGAAATCCCGCGGATGAAAATCGAAAGAAATACCAGTATATTTGGTTAAAGTTGAAAGAAGTAAATGAGTAATTGATTTTCAAACCTGTTTGCTGTTTGCTAAACAGTCGCGCACAATAATTGGATAGTGTAGCAAAGAAAGTAATTGTAACATTTCTAGATAAAATGAGGTGACAGGAAGCAACTAATGCATCGACGTAACTATAGAATATTATTAGTGACGTAACATAAAGAGTTAAGCGTATTCTTTAATTTTATTTTGTAAGGAAAATAAACGAAAATAATGACTTCTTATAAGGAATCTTCCTTAACCACAGTTTAAAATATCTATTGCGGTGGTTCTTAACTTGGGTTGGTTCCACCTCTGAGGGTGCGAGAGGGCATTTCTAGGGATCTGAGAGAAATTACAAAAAGATGAGAATGCATCTGATGACTTACATGTCGCTATTATGTTATATAGTAATTTATATTGCTACCCGACGACCGCGCATGCAAAATGCTTCTGGACATATTAAATAAAGAGTGTACTTTTATAGAAAAATTACTAACGTTTTATTTAAAGCACACGTCCGTTGACCAGGACTATCGATCGTAGGATACTCATTTATTTATTTATAAATAATTGACATGTTCTGTAACCCAGTAACATTTATTTTACTGAGTGTTGCATAACAATATTGTAAATAAATACGGTGTTTGTTTATGTAATAAATGTTTTTTCTTTAAAAAAGATACATTCACATTTTTTAAAGGGGTAAAAGAGCTTATTTTCAGATTCAAGGGGGTGACCACTGAAAAGGTTAAAAACCGTTGATCTACTGTAAATAAAAAAAATATTTTAGAGCTTCGCAAACAAGAGAGTTCTACTGTTTTCGAGCATATGGCAACATGGGCCTGAATTTGGGAATTCGAGAAATTATGAAAGTCCCGCAGAATTTCTCTTTAGCACAGCATGATACATATGTGCTTTTGATGAATAATAATTGCAATAATGCTTACTTCTCTAATACCGGTGTTCTAATAAAACGAATTGATTTTTCGAATTCTAAACATTGAAAATGTTCAGTGAAAGTTACAAAATTATACGGTTAAATTAAGGAAAATTGAAATCATAGGCTCGATTGAATATCACTGATGTGTGTAGGTATTCTATAAATGTCAAAAGATTGTCAGTCATCAGCGAATGAAATTTGATATACCATGATTTCAAGATAATCATTAAATAAAGAAATGTTAATCGACAACAAAGGGAATTTAGTGTGCTTACGCACTACTTAACAAACAGATCTTTCAAAGAAGAGCAGATCGATGGTTCGCATGCTTCAGTTTGTTCTTGCTCTTTGTTTCCACTCGAAAACCAATTTGCAACTTTGTTAGATCTCGGCTTGTTTGGTGATACCGACGTCTTTCCACTAGGTCCCGCTACTTCCGTTTCATTTCCTTTTTGTGCAGTTAAAATTTTTTCAATTGCACTGCCAAGTACCTGCGAATCGAATTTATGCATCTTAATGTTACTTACAATTAATATCATTTCTCCTGATTACCAGTAACATTTTTCAAATCTGTAAGGTCTGAATTTATGAAGAGGAAGAAAGAAAGGCCCAAGTATTCAAAAATAATAATATTTAATGAAAAACACTAGAAATAAAATCATAAAGCGGCGTGGCAACTCACGCTCCCAACGCGACACTGTCGTTGTTCTCTTTTCTTTCCACCTTTCTGGAAAGCTATACGGTTTTTGTCTTCAGGGCCGCCGGTATCGGCCGTCACCCTTCATATAATATAATTCATACAATCACGTAAATTTACGATACTACAAATCATACACTATTTTTTAGTTTTGTGCTTGAAATTACGCCTTTGCTTCGAGGGTTATTGTACCACATGTAAATATTATCTTTCTTGACTTTATGTAGTGTTTAATATCGCAATTTTTCTCCTTCCTTTCCGTTCTTCGATTACTCAACAATTTTTGTTCATTTATCACAATTCAATTACGAATAATGGTGTGATATTGTATTTTTTCAGTATCACGGTCTTTTACACTTTTTTCATGTGTAACTGAATGTACTGTCCGACAACTGAAAGATGACTAGGGAGCGGCAAAGTCTCGCGTTCTCAGTTGCCCATTTCCTTCATTTCATTTTTGGAATCTTCAAACTCATGCTCCTAAATTGAACACTTCCAATAGACGTAGTATTCTCCTCTATTTACTTGTTTAATTGGATAAATACAATATGACTGTCTCCTCTACGAATCAGACCCGCATTCTTTTACCTAGCCATCTTTGAGTTGTCGAACTATACAAAACAGTCTTTATGCAACAGTGCACAAAATTATATTTTTATTTCACTAAACCGGCCATCTGGCCGGTTATGGTAAGATTAGTGTTAAAAATAAATTAATATATTCCCTCCGCGCGATATCCATTTATAATACAAACAAAATTATTATATTTCTTGCTAGAAAATATTCGTTAAAATTGATAATCCCCAATCACAGTCACTAATTCAAGATGATCTTTACAGACTAGAAGAATGGAATCTCCGAATTCAGTTAAATTTTAATTTAGCAAAATGTTATTCAATTCGTTTTCATAGAAACAATAATCCTTTTATCTATAATTATACTCTATGTAATTCTCAACTTACTTCTATCTCTACTGTTCGGGATCTAGGTATCTATTTTGCATCTAATCTCTCTTTTGATTTCCACATTCGCTTCATTGTTGAAAAAAGTTTTAAATCTCTCGGCCTTATCTTCAGATCTTTTAAATTTTTCCGCAATGTTAACACTCTACGTATTCTATATTGTTCTCTAGTCCGCCCCCATCTTGAATTTGGCTCAATTATTTGGGCTCCCTATTATAATTATTATATTCACTTGATAGAGGGAGTGCAACATAAATATTTTGGATTTGTGGCGTATTGTATTGGTGCTCCGATGTCACTTACATGCCATAATTACGAACCTATATTGCAAATGCTCAATCTCCTAACTCTTGAAAAAAGACGCGTGCTATCTGATACTGTATTTACGTTTAAATTGTTTAACAACCTAATTGATTGTCCTGAATTACTTAAGTTGTTTAAACTCTATGTACCTAGCAAACACCTCAGATGCCGTGACCTTTTCTTCATTGAAAATCATCGTACATTATATGGTAGATATAACGTTATCAATCGCCTTTGTTTGAATTCTAACACTTATTGTAAATCTGCGAATTTCTTTAACAATTGTTTACGCTCCTTTAGACACTCAATTGTATCCAATTTATCCTCTGAATAATTATTGTACCTTGGACCAAAGGGTATTTTTTACCCGTAAATAAATAAATAAATAAATAAATAAATAAATAAATAAATAAATAAATACAATTATAAATATCTGCTTACCTGTGCATCTACCTTTGTACCACTAGTATCGTCCCAAACAACTTTATGTCTAGCTTCAGGAGTTGGTGAAGTTTTTCCAAGAGTTTCCTTAACAGCCTTCACGACCTTTGACTTGTCAAATTTGAAATTCAAGCTAGCCGTAATAAGATCCTCCGGCTTCTGTTTCTTCGACATCGGTTGATGTCGTTTTGTGAACCAATTTGACGGTGCCATTATTGACAAAGACTTGGACGTGCCGGAAAGCTGCTTTGCTTTAGCGCCATGAAGAATCGATACGTCAAAGCTGTTCGACCGAAAGCTCCTCAATCGATTCCGTTTCTGTTCAGTCGTCTTGCTGGACCAACTTGATTTGCTTTCCTCTCTTGAGGTTGAAGCTTCATCGCCGCATCTGTTGATTTCTGTTGCGGACGATGTCAAAGAACTCAGAATCGATATTAAATCGGTATTGGAACAGACAATGCCAGCTGCTCCAGTAGTGGATGTGCTTGGTGTTCGTGGCAGTTCCGAAACTCGTCTGCGGAGAGAAGAAGTTGGAGATATCGCTGTAGCTGGCACCTCAGAAAATCGTCGTTTTGGATACTGTGTGTATCGTTGAGTCGCACTGTTGCCTTCCAGAGTTTGAATTTCGCATACTCGTTCTCTAGACGGTGTTTTATACATTTTTAGACACACCTGAAATATAACCACTTAATTATTATCTTTAGCCGTAACAGAGTGTAGGGAATTGGGAAGAGATTCTTGGATAATTTATCTGTAATTTCGTAATATTAGGTCGAGTCATAAGTAACTTCTGTTTTTTTTATGAGACATTTATTTTGCTCTAATTAACCGTTTGAATACCGGGAGGGTTTTAAAAAATTACTTCGAAAAAAGCCAAAAGCCACCTTCGCGCTTTTGAAATTTTATTTCAAAATAAGTTAAAGTTGGTGTTTTATTTTATGTAGTGCACAACAAGAAGAATCTTCTCGTGCTTGTATCCTAATTTGATTGAGAAACCTGATGCATTCTTAACAAAGTATCTTAACAAAGTCTTCCTTCAATTGTCAACATTGAAAAAATGTCCTGCGGTTTTTCGACACAAAAACTGAACAGCACGAAAGTGGTTCGTGGTACGCAAACGGTTAAATAACAAAATTATATTAATTTACTATGTATTCTCCGTTATTCCGTATAACTTTCTCCCATCTTCCCGGCATTTTATTAATCCCTTCCTTGTAAAATGTGGTTGGTTTGGACTGGACAAACTTGCAAACCACGACCATGCGCGACCACATGCGGCAAGGGTGATTTAAGAAAAAATTCTTCAGCTTGGATGGTCTGTTTTACCGCAACCACCTTACTCCCCGGACCTTGTCCCAGCAGATTACCACCTTTCTGTTCGTTAAAAAGCTTTTTGAATGGAAAAACATTCCATTCTGAAGAACAAGTCGGACAGGTCATCGAAAACTTCTTCCAGTCCAAACCAACCATATTTAACAAGGAAGGGATTAATAAACTGCCAGGGAGATGGAAGAACGTTATACGTAATAACGGATAATACATAATAAATTAATATAATTTTGTTATTTAATTAGAGGAAAATAAATGTCTCATAAAAAAAACAGAAGTTCCTTATAACTCGACCTAATTTTTCGACCCCTTTATAAACAAATACTCATTATTAAGGTTTTTCAAAGTGCAGGTATATATGGAGGAGTCAGAATATAACTATATTCTTTTGTTTTTCATCTCGCTTTCTACTTCCGGTTGCGATCTCCGATGGTTAAGCACATGTGCGTACAACTAAACTATTATGTTATTAATAAACACTCAATAACACAAAAGTGGTATGTGATTATTGTCTGACCTCCTAACCAAAGCTCCAACACTCATGAAAATTCATTGACATTAAAGTGGAAACACTAATAAAAAAATCCTATTCCTTTACATATTGTTTAAACAAATTGAGATTTTGTAATATAATTTTTACCGTCTAAATCGTCATGAAAAGGCATATATTTCGTTAAATTACGTAATTTCTCTATCTCTCATAGATTACGAGATATTCGTCGAAATATACTTTAAAACCCTAACTATGGGGGTGGTTTTCATAATTTTAGGCCATAGATGTTTCGCATGGTATTAAGTAATTTAAAAGTGATATTTTTACTACTAAAAATTGAGAATACAATACTTGTATCTACATAAGCATGCAGAAAGTTAGGGCACAACAATGATAGCATTGGGCTACTACTGTAAAAAGGAAAAAGTTGTGCTCGGAAGATTTCAATACGAAATCGATGTGTAAAAAATTTTTTTTGGTTTTTCATTTTTCGTGCGTGAAACTTGCAAAGGAAAAATCTGATAAAAGCCCTTACGTGTGCATTCATGCTTAAAATGTGTGAGAATTTTTTTGAAATTTTTGCAAATGAGGCAAAAACTGATTTTTCGATTTTACCCTATAACTACCTTCCCGGTGAAGGTATCGGATTAAAAATTTGTGTACAATGGTTTTTCATGATTACCTATCGAATATCGTCGAATAAAATCGGCTCAAGGGCACTTTTGACCCCCTTATCCTGCTAGACCAGTGTTTCCCAACCTTTTTTGTGCCATGCCCTACCATAGCCTTTCTAAAATTTGTATGCCCTCCCTATGTAACATACATAATTTTTAATATTAAAAAATTGAATTGTTTACTTAAGAAACTTAAATGATAAGTTTTAGGAAGAAATCACTAGGAAATTGTTAACGAAACACAGTAAGTAAATTTTCAAAACATATAATGAAAAACTGAAATTCAAATTCCAAATAATTTTAATAAAGATTTTTCTATATTAATTTATTATTTTAATTTAGTGAGATCCTTGCGATTGATGCTTGCTGCACAGAGATTTTATATTAGATTCCAATTTGGTTAGCTTCAGTCTCAAGTCTCCACGTTGTGTTATATCCAGCCGATTTCTTTTTTTACCACTAAATCATTTACAGCACTAAATCCACTTTCAGCTAAATATGAAGATGGAAACGGTAGCAATAGTTTTCTTGCACATTTGGTTGAATTTGGGTATTTGATTTCTGTTTCCTCACAAAGCCATGCCATCGCTCCTCTTATATTAAATAAAGTTTTAACTGACTCATCATTTTGCAATTCTGCGAGTTCTTCTTGATACTGCATATTTGATATATCAGACAAATCCACTAACATTGGCTGCATCATCCATGTTGGAAAATCAATTTGTTTTAAATCAGAAAATCTTTCTTTTAAATCAGCCGATAGAATATTCAGATGATTGACAATAACAAGTAAAGCGGTATCAGTTACTTCACATTTTTGGAGCCAATGAAACTGTTCAAAGTTTTTGTTGTTAATACGTTTCTGACATAACACAATATAGGTAATGAAACCAAATATCTTCGCTTCGGCATCGACAAGAGTTTTATTCAAAGATATCGGCTAAATAACTCACAAATGCTGTTGGAGCGAAAGGGTTAAACTCGTGTCGAGTTCATTTTCGAATTGCCCCCCTTAACAATCAAATTGCCCCCCTGTAGGGCGTGGGCCCCACGATGGGAAACACTGTGCTAGACCCTTTAATAATTCTTCTACTAATGTCTGTAACGATGTATTACCTTTCTAGCTTTTATTTCAGCAATATTATCCATAATGTCCAATTGAAGATTATGCGTGCTGCCACTATTGCTTGGTGGACCGGAAATCCCAGCCTTTGAATCTCGACGACCCGGTAATATCCTAGTCGCTCCACCGAGTGGAAAAGCAGCGATAGACTCGCGTCGATTGCGACCGAAAAGAGTTGGTGGTACTTTCGAAATCGTTACTACAGAATGTCTTCGTCCACCTGGTTGAGGAGCAGGCGCTTGTGAAAGTGTTGCCAGGAAAGCAGCTTCCTTCGGTGATGGTCCTGAGCCTTCTCCTCCACGTTCGCTTAATCTTCTTACCTATTAATAAAGAACATTTGAGACTATAGTGTCTGGAGTAACTCGATAAGACCGTTATGTGTATTGAAATTGGTGCAAGTATTAATTAGAAGTATATACAGTCATTTGTAAAAAACTGTTAATTATTGATAACACTTCATACGTTTGTTTGAACTTTCGGAACTGA
Organism: Cerceris rybyensis; assembly: GCA_910591515.1. Lineage (NCBI taxonomy): Eukaryota > Metazoa > Arthropoda > Insecta > Hymenoptera > Crabronidae > Cerceris > Cerceris rybyensis. The sequence continues at coordinate 12,459,701 of OU342793.1, forward strand.
ACGTTTGTTTAGATGCGGAGTTACTAATATATTGAAATGTTTATCAGTGGAGGTTTTTTTATTTAATCTTTTACTTAGAATAGAAAGGAGTAAAACTGTAAACTTTAAGATTTTTCATTACTGTATTACGATTTAACACGTTGAATGCCATGGGAGTCATCGGTGACCGATGTTATTAAATTCAATGGCATTTCACATGACTTATAAATTGTAGTGTTTATGGATTTTCCAATTCTTTCAATATTTCAATATTGGCATTAAAAAAGAAAGCTTTGCTCAAGGAGAAGTGACGAAAAATCTAGGGAAACTAGAGAAAAATCGGTGGCGTTCAACGTAATGATATATAATAATTTATTTGATACATAAATAAAGTTATTATTATTAATATTATACTGAAATATAAATCCCGTGTATCATCGTTAAATATACTGCCAAAACCGTGAGATACGTTCCATTGTATCAAAATTTCGAAGTATCTCCAATAAATGCAAGGTCAAATACATTCTTAATGAGCAATTAATTTGAAACAACCGAACAATAATCATAATTCATATCTTTGAAATTAAACAGTATCACTGATACCATACGTTTTTATAATAACGTAACGCATTGGGTGCTCGATGGTCTTTACTCCCTCCTCTAAAAACTTTTTTATTTCACAAAATTAAAATTATCTTCCAAAAACTACGTAACGCCATTAACTATTTAACAGCGTCAGCCATCGGTAATAATACATTTAAAGTGCTGATAAGATTTATATGATAAACTAACAGGATAATTGACATAATAGCTTCTAAATCTATATTTTATCACATCAGTTAAAGATACCTGCGATGCGGTTATCCCGGAAGTGCATTGTGGAGTCGGCAAAGAATGCTTTCTGGTTTCTCTCCAAGGGGATAAAAGATACGGATCCAAGGATGGCGAATCTGGATCCAAGCATCGAGGAGGTGACTCATTTCTGCGATGTTCTGCTTCCTCTTCACCAAGCGTACTTTCCTCGACGATGATCTGTGGCTCACTAATGCCACTTCCCGTGCTCAGACTTGTATTATACAATTGCTTTCTCATTTTGTCACTGAAACTCTATAAAAAGATGTACATGAATATGATAATGAGACATTCAAACAATACATTTTTGAAATTACTTGACAAAAAGTACATGTCCTAATACTTTAAGCCAGGGGTTTATAGGACGTTTCATATAGCTTTTTTATGATCACACCTCAGGCGTAATTTTGCACATTGGAATTAGCGCACTGTTTCAACGAGAAAATCTACCGTAGAATTTATTTTTGATATTGAAATTGAAGAAATATTTTTCAGCTTGCTATGTACTGTTCGTGGTGAAGGTGTTAAATCAAAGAGGTCCCATGGGATAGAAATCAGTTGTGCTTGTTGAAATTTATGTTAAAGTAATGTAGAGCAAATTGTAACGATTAATGAGGCTTCTGGGGAAATATATGGCTCAGAAGTCCAAAATTATTGTGTTGTCAAATAAACTATAATGTATTTCTGGTTTGTATGATCCATTTTTATCTTTGCATAATATTCTAAAGTTATTAACATTTGCTGTATTTTCTGAAGGAAAATTATAATTGTACAAGTAATAGAGCCATTAAGATTTTGCTATCACTAATTGTAAATTTATGTTCTAATGTTCTTTTTTAGAAGATTTCGTCCTGTGATGGATAACGTATAATATAATCAATTAGTTTGCAAAATGATCGTCAGTATATTTCAATATATTTTTTATTATCATACAAGCATGTATACCGTAGATACATAATCATATATTCAGTCAGAAATTGTTCAAGAAATTCTTCAAAAAAGTATAAGCTGAAACGTCTCTGAATACATTTCTTTGTTAGTTACTTCTTTTTATTTGCTATTTCTTATTATTTCTTTATCTTCTTTCAATGAAATTTTTCGTGGAACAGAATTTAGCATGGAAACTGCCATTGTGCCGATAGAACTTTTATGGTTGCGACATATTTGATCTATATACAAGTTGTTTCATAACAATAGTTGCACATCTATTGTGCGAGATTGTAGAAATAAAATATATGAATCGATATTTCGAACGTGTTTTATAGATAATAATACTGAACTTTTATATGTCCTTTACTATTCTGTGTATTACGTTCAGAAAATGCATATATGTACTAATATCTATACTTAAAATGCGTAATACTAATTCTTTTTAGCGGCGACTTATTTTTATCCTCAAAATCTGCAAACTCTAACCATTCTTACGTACCATTAAGCCGAATGACTTTCCTGCACACAAAGGGACTGCAATTTCATATAACACGCTTTATTTCAAATTACATTGTACAAAGCTGCGGTAAGCAGTCGTACGATTTAAAAGAATTTCTTTCTAGATTTTTGAAACCCTTTTTCCTACAGAATGATATTCTCTTTAACTCATGTTGACGAAGATCTTATATTTTCGGAACAATATCCTGGTAACGTTCAAATTTAATATATTAATTATTATATTTATGAATTCTATTATTACTTGCATATGAATTTTGCAGCAGAACCCAACTTCTGCATATTTATCTATAATATAATTATAACATGAATAATTACTCATAATTATAACATGAATTATAATTATGAATAATTACTCATAATTATAACATGAATTATAATTGTCAGTAGATATGTAAGTAGACTATTTTTAACAAGATAAATGTAATAATCAGAATTTAAGGAAATTGCAATTATTTAAATGAAACACAAATTATTGTTTCATATTTTTATTAGAATAAATATTTTTTATTGTCTTCATTTTTATACATTCATATTCATCAGGAAGTAAAATTTTAGGATTTAAAAAAAATAGTTGGTATATGTATCAGGCAGATCTCTCTTAGATGCCATAGAATTTCAGAATTCAAATTGATTAATAAAAAATCTGAAATTTTTATTAATAAATATAATAGCTGAGGGTATCTGCAAAACTTCGGGTCAAACAAGTTTATATATCTTGTAGATAACAAGGCAATATTTATTTGTGTGTTGAATTACTGAAGACTTCACACAGTGCAGATAAAAAACCCGAAAGATTGTATATAAAATTCGAAATATTCAGAAATTACAAGCAATTAACTAAAATACATATTAACTGCATGATAATAATTAAATTACCTTTACATTGTTGCTATCATGATGTTTTAATTCACAGAGGTACCTACTCGATAATAGTATTAATAATAAAATATAATGACAGCACCTATTATGTGAATAATATTGTAGGATTAATTATTGAAACTTAGAGTTAAAATACCGTCAAATTAATATTATGAAAGTAATTAATAGTATTACAGCCTCTTCCGTACTGCAAGTTACACAATCTGTTTAAATTTTATGTTTTAACGTTGATTAATGGTATTTTAGTTTTAATTAATTAGTGTATATGTTTATAGGAATTACTTACAAGAAGAACATTTTTATTCATATCAAGGCACTAGTCAGATAAATAGAAATTATAAACTAATATTATCGAGTGTTCAAAATACTATACATATAGAATGATAATTTTAAATAAACTTTCAAAGAAATATTTTCCTCATTTTCGTTTTAATAAGTTTGCCTTCTTAAATTGAAACTAACTATGATTAATAATTTAATCCAGTACGCCGGATACTTCTCGAATTATTGAAATATAAATCATTGGAGTAAAGAGCAAACATTTACGTCAAAATTTTCGGTAAATCTGGAATAGTTGACGGTACTATCGTTAAAACAATTAATTTCAATATGTAATGGAAGACTGAAATGCGTATAAATAATTTGCAAAGCCGCAGAGTAATTCCGGTTGACGTTTTTGGCGGAAACCATGCAACGGAAGTAAAGGAGAAGAAAAAAAAGATCATTCTCCGCGATATTCCGGGATGTGCACATATATATAAATAGCTGCTGTGAGAGCAAAACGATTCAAAGATATTCGAGTACACCGAACGTTGATATTGTTTTGCTCGTAGTTTTGCACGGGGGAAAATGAAATTCATCCTGCTCTGTGGAATTCTTATCACTTTTGCTTATGTTTCGGCACAGTCTGCTTCAGACGCTGTTTATGATGGGCCTACGTACGAACTAAGTAAGTGATATTAAATGTTATTTTATCTATAAGCATTTATTACCGGGAAGAATTAAACTGATATGATTTGCATTGTAAATTGCAATGAACACATAACATGTGTGGGAAATTAAGGAGCTCAAAAGTTAACTTTTTAGAGAAAATGTAAAGCAATAATTTTATTTGTATGTTTATGTTAATGACAGCGTGCTTTAAACCGGGGGAACAGTTTTCTTATAATCATCCGAATATGTAATAAATTGTTCTGCTGCATATGTCACCGTTAAAGCGTATAATTCAATTATTTTGTAAAATAACTAGGTTTTTCATGAAATAATTAACACGTTGAACGCCACTGATATTTAGCTCGTTTTATCATTTCTATTGAAGTGATACTTTTCCTATTAAAATCGCATCTTTGCAAAGCAGAAATTTTAACCTCTTGCGCTATCAATTAATTAGCAGAAATGTGTGCCCATCCCACCCAAAGAAATTCGAAATGAACATTTACTTGGAATAATTTCTGTTAAAGCTTCAAAATATATACATATATATTAATATTTTATATATATACAACAAAAATTTCATTTCATTTTTATATATATAAAAGATTAACGGTTGGTTTCCGTTATTATAATTTTTCAAAAATCTTCTTGCATTTTATCCTATAACTTCAAGTGTTGATTTCTCTATATCGAGAATTCTCGAGAAATGCCATACTTCATTATTGTTTGGTTCATTTTTCCACACCAAATCAGTTCCATCTTCTTCATCTAGCATTCTACATTTTTTTCGAAATGGAAAAACAATATTGCTAGACTCGCTACCGGGCTCCTCATCCGCTCTTATGATGGCTCGCCTTTTTTTGAAAATAGTCGAATGATATTACTACCTTCACTCTCACTCTCCATTTTAGGAATCAGAATAAAGATAATGCTTACTAAAAATAACAATAAAGCTATTATTATACTGACTGGGTTTTAATTTAATATATCGCTATAAAACTAAATGAAAACTTCATACAGTTTCATTGAAAAATGCAGTTCTGTGTAATTGCACTAATTTCACGTGTGAATATCGCTGTTCTGCTCTTGTCCTAATCTAACAGTAAAGAGATATTATCATTGTGAAAAGCAATAAAATGTGTTAAGCAAGGAGTACAGTAGTACAGAAAATTCAAAAGACGTACGCTGTACGTCAGTCTCAGTATAGACAAAAATTACCAATGGCGTATATTGCATGTCGAAATAGCGCAAGAGGTTAAAGACACGAATAGATATACATTCAGCACAATTTTATCTTTTAATTTTATTTAAAATTTTATATTTTATCAGTTTAGTCTTTTAAACGCCTTTATAGATATTTCAATACTAAATGTATTAGAAAATTCGTAAATATTTCAATTGAAAACTCGTATGAAATTTGATTGAATTCAATAGCGCCGGTCACCGGTGACCCCCATTGGAGTCAACGTGTTAACCAAGTTAGTTAAAGTGTGCAACAGAATAATAATTTCCCATTTTATTTAATTATTCTATTAACAAACAAAACATGTTATTTATTTCATTGCAATTTATATTGTAAACATGTAGCACAAAATCCTACAACACTTGTTTCGAATAATAAGACAATTCTTCAGTAAATAATTCGGTAAATTTATTATAAAGTGATGCACTCGATTTATTAATGTATAAATATTCATATACCACATCAGTATGACGTTTATTTTAATTTTATTATGTAGAAGCATTTTTTACAAATGCAAGAAGACAGAGGGGTTTCACGGTTATCAGTACAATCGTCATTGTTATAAATTTCCGATCACGATCCGTGTTTGCGAGTTTGAGTGAACTAAGTTTTTCCGCAATTTCAGGATCCTTCATTAGAGTTTGAACAAACACTGATACTCCTGTAGTATTACTTGTATCAGTGTCTGCCTTGACCCTGATGAAGTTAGATTCAATAATACCGAGATGTCAGTAGTTTCGACCGAAACTCTCCTGAAGAACGGTGTAATTTTGTAGTACCAAATGGACTGAAGGACGGAAGCTTTGTAGATAATCTGAAAGACGTTATTAATCCTAATGACTTCTTGAATATAACAACATATGAACGTTTTCTGACAATGGATATTACGGCCCTCTGTGATATCAAATTAAACATTTACTTACCATTAGTAAGTGCATTATGTAACTTATACTGTGCGAATTTGCAACTTTGGTTATAATGTTAATATCTAATTCTTTTTATAATTTGAAGTAATGTTAAGTTTTATCTACACATCAAGATCAACACTAACTACTATTGAAGGAATCACAAGAAACAATCATTGAAATTTTAATTATTGCTTTATTAACTTTACTACTTTTAAAAAGAAATAAATATTATCAGTCGCTATGTAATTAGTTAAAATTCTGATAATACACCATACGTGATAACATCAATGTTCTTGTACGGCGTATTGCGCATTATAAAGAAAAAACTATATGAATTGCGTTTCCGAAAATTACCGGCTATTAAAAATAAACACTTTAGCTGCCTTAATAGACACTGCTGATTTTCGATGAATTTGAAAATATTTGTCGTGACTTTTAAGCAATTATTTTCCAATATATTCAATGTTAAAATACTAATGTATAGTATACACAACACTTTTATCTTCGACATGCCTGCTCTATAATAAAAGGGTTTTAATAGAAAAAGTTTCAAGCTAATACGCAACAGGATAAGCAAAGTGCAGTATTCAACCTGTTCATAAACGGAGTTTCATAGGAGAAAAGTATTATATTTACTAGGAAAATGTATTTTCCTCAGTTAAACTTTCCTATGATCGTTTCCAGAAATTAATTTTCAAAAGAATACAAATTCTACTTGATTTTATGCACAGGAGAAATTTCAGGCTAAATTTATGTTTTTAGAAAAGATTTTATTCCTTGAATACCTTTAATTCTTTTATACGTGTATGCGGATATAATGACAAACCCGTTAAATTATTGAAAAATTCATTACCATTTGCTAAAAGGCATTGCTCAGTTTGGTCACAGTTTAATCCTTGTGTAACGATCAATGCTGCATTGCAATCATCTCGTTCGGATTAACATGACAAGTACAACAGTAATATAGACCTTTTCGCTGTTAAATATTGCACATTTGATGATCGTCCGATTATAAACGGCATGTACTACTGTCAACAGCTCATCTCGACACGCAATATTTTTGAAAAGTGTAAAGAGACTGCTTCACTATACATTCAAATGTTCAGAATTTGATATTTAATTAACAGTATATCTTTAAAGTAGGTTATTGCGTAGAATATAGCACGAGGAAGTAATATCACAGGCTTTTCAAGGAACTGAAGTTGACATACTAATTGCGAGTGGACTGCATTCAGTAGCGAATATAATGTACTTTTATGTATTCTTTATTTAATATTTATTTAATTACAATACAAATATTGTACATAAGTAATTGAATTACCATAAATTATTAGTAGTCTGAGTAATTCTTAAGTAATTAAGTTAAGTAATTAGTTTACTCAAACACATTCGGATGGGTTTATAGCACCATTTTCAGTAAAAGTAATTTATTCATTTTCAGAATTAAAACACAAAAATTTTTCCAATCTGATTGTCCCGCAAAGTGGAGATTGATAGAGAAAAATGGAGAAAAATTTCATATTTGTGTTCATCGGCTAAAAATATAACAATCAGTGTAACTGTTCCTTGTGTCAAAAATCATGTTGATTAATATTATCATGATTGCAAAATTCGCAGTGACATGCGTAACAATTTCCAAAAGTTGTACGACGGAGGGACTTAAACTGAGATCTATCAGTATTTAAAAGTCAAAGACTCCCTTATCAATGCATATCTGGGTTGAAATAGTGCAGTTCCTGCTTAATAAATTATTATATTTAGAAGTGTCAGAGATTCCTCGTGAAAATAAAATACCAATCGTTTTGTTTCTCAGTTTAAACGAAGCAATACATTTAGGAAACTACCATTCAAATAATATTAGACATTTAACTACGAAATATGTACAGTCCAACAACTTAAAGATGGCTAGGCAAAAGAATGCCTGTCTGATTAGAGGAGATAGTCATATCTCATTTATATAATCAAACAATAAAGAAAAAAAAAACGGAAATATTACGACTATCCAAAGAATTTATTTCAGGAGGTTGGATTTGAAAACGAGTAGCACGGCGTCCTAGCCATCTTTCAGTTATCTGACTGTACATATACATCTCCTAAATTTCTCTTATTTGCATATATTCTTTTAGTTCATTTTATTATTTATTCTTTTTTCTAAAACGCATATGCTCTTTTACTATACCAGTTTACCTCAGAATTTATAGTTTCATGTAACATAGCATTTGTGGGGAGCAGAATATCGGCAACTATGTGCATCTAGGTGAACGAAATACGCATTTTGATCAATGAGTTTAACTATGTGCGACAGCCAGTCGGAGCAACTGACATGCGAACAGTGCACAGTATGTACATGTTAATGGTTCCGTGCAAGAGTACGGCGCACTCAAGTCAGAAGTTAAAAACAGAATGCTGGGTTAATATTACACTTTATTGTTATTAATACAGTTTTCTATATTGGAAGAATTTTAGTGATACTCTTTGCAGTGATCAATTTAATGTGATATAATTATTACGATAAAATGTTATAAAACATACTGTCTTCTATTCTATACAATCTTAGATTATACAACACCTGCTTTATTATTAAATGAATTACAGTTGAAAGCTCTCAAACTATAATGAATAAATACTATGAATGGTTGTTATTTTTTGTCAATGTTTTTAACTTTTAACGATACTTGAAAGCATTACTTTTGTAATTCTCACCCACAAGGGGGCAAAAAATTAGGTGAAATTCTAAACCTTTAAGAATGAAAACTGAAACTAACATTTAAGCTGGTTTATTTAAATATGTATTAAATATATTTAGTGAATTTATAATTTTACAAAATTCGAATGATTTATATAAATTTTGAAAGTATATTTTCATAATCTTCGTCTTTATATAAATTCCCTACGATGTATTATCTAAAAATTTGACAAACACTTATAATATTAGAAATATTCGAAAGTTAAAAATCACCAACAAATAATATTAATATGATTTTACCGTCTAAATACCATAACTATACTGAATAACAATGTGACAGATCTGTTGTGAAAATCCCACAATATTTATGCCTTAAAATGATATGTTACGGTAAATAGTTTTATCACTGCGTGATAAACAAACCAAAGATGTAATAAGTTACAATCTATCTATTATATAAAGCTCAAATACCACTGACTGACTGACTCACTCACTCACTCATTCACTCATCACGAAATCTGAAAAACCACAGAACGGATTGCAATGAAATTTGGAACATATCTTCCCCTTGGGTCTTAGGTGCTCACTAAGAACAGGTTTTGAACAATTCGAAATTTTATGGGGGGTTTTGGGGGGTTAAAGTATGGGCCAAACTCATCAACGCAGAGCCGAAACTACTTGACCTAAAAACTTGAAATTTTGCATAAGCGTTCCTTCTAGGGTATAAGCACCCACTAAGAAAGGAGTTTTCAAAATTCGAAATTTTAAGTTTTTTTTTTTAGTTTCGTAGCACGTAAAATATTGCAGGTTTTAAATGATTGAATGTATATTTACTAATTTAAATAGTCCTTAATCCTAATGATATTAAACTAAAAATTTGGTAAGGGAAACTACAACGATGACAAATAAATGAACTTAAATTCTCTTCATGCCCCCATATTGGTGCCTTGCGTTTTCTATGACATAAGTCTTATACCCCGTAGCGTGACCTTTCGACTGTTAAGGGTAAAGAATCATGAATACTAAGTATCTCAATATTTCGACTGTTTAGCGCCTATCGATGATGGTGGAGACATCACCGACGATCAGCTGGGACCTATTAGACAACGGAGGGTGACATGTGATCTTCTGTCTTGGCAGTCAAAATGGCTTTCGGTTAACCACGCTGCCTGTGCAGCTAGATGTCTGGCTCAACGTCGTAAAGGTGGAACTTGTCGTGATGGTGTTTGCGTTTGCAGACGTTAAGATTTGCTTCTATCTTCTATCGTTAAATACAGCTTTGATAGAACTGATACTTCTAATAGAATCATCAATCTTACAATTATTTGTATGCATATTATAAGAATTTTTTCTAATCGTTCATTAATGTTTGTACTATAACTTAACAATATAGTGTTATCAATATGAAGTCAACAATAAATTAATACTACCCCGAGTCGAAATATTAGAGACAATTTTAGACGTCCGCACTGCGTTTGTACTGCGTTTGCATCGAACGTTTGCACTACGTCTGCACTACATTTGCAAAGTGAACAAATGCGTCTGCAGCACATTAGGAAAAGGCCAGCAGCACAACCGCACAGCTCTGTTGCGCGTTTGTACTGGATCTGCAGCGGGTCTGCATGCATCCATAGCACGTTTGCACTGGATTTGCAGCGGGTCTGCATGCATGCATAGCACGTTTGCACTGGATCTGCAGCGGGTCTCCATGCATCCATAGCACGTTTGCACTTGATCTGCAGCGTGTCTGCATGCATGCATAGCACGTTTGCACTGGATTTGCAGCGTGTCTGCACGCATCCATAGCACGTTTGTATAGGGTTATTAAAAATATGAAATTACAATACATATTCTTTAACTTATTTGTAATTAATTGTTTATTAACATTATTACAATATATATATACATATATATATATATATATATATATATATATAATTAAAATAAAATAAAACAGCTTATAAATGACCCCTAGATAGATATACCTATATATATATATATACAATCAACCTAATTATCATCCACCATATGGACAATATCAACACTATCATAATAATCAAAGCCAATACTAATCCCCATATCAACAACGTCAATACTTTCTACAATTTGGTAATCCTTCGCAAACAAATATATAATTGTTTGGAAAATATGTAGACGATTGGTAGAGATTTAGTAGAGATGATACGTTGTCTTTTGGTTTCGGTAGTAAATTTCTCTGTATTGACGATGCTGGTGAAATATTTTCTTGTCCAACTAATTCAATGTCTTTCGGTTTAAATGGTGTATTTTTCTCTATTAATAGTCCTGATGAAGGATTTTTTTCTCCAGCCAATGTATTATCCTTCGTTTTTGATGGTGTATTTTTCTGTATTAATGGACTTGATGAACTATTTTCTTCTTCAACTAATATGTTATTAGGTGTTATTGGGCTAGGTATTGATGATGAAGCTGCCTGTATTAATAGTCCAGGTGATATTGCTCCTTCAGCTCTTGGAGATTGGCGAACACATTTTTTTTCGAGTTAGAATTTTTGATTCATCCGAATCTGATTGTTCATGTTGGTTCTGATTGTCAATTTCACGAAAACTATTGTAAGACACCGTTTTCTCCTTTTATATATATAATACAATACGGGCGTTTATAAATATTTAAGCCGATAAATACAATATACAATAAAGTCGTTTCCCGCCAATAATACAAATATAAATTTATATTTATTAATAATGCTTGATCGCGACGTCACTCTTGTAAGAGTGTTCCCTCGATGAGTGCAAGGCGTCGACTGACTCCGTAACGCTGCCTTGCTATCCCTCGTTGTTATTGCTGGGTCCTTCGAGGACCTCCTTTTCCTCGAAAAGGCCCGGTAGGGGTGAGGGTCATTTTCGTGCAAGCGTATGTTAAGCCCTAAAAAATGTAATTATTGAGTGCAGATCTAGTGCAGACGTGGTGCAGAGAATAAGTGTGTCTACAGACCCCTGAAAACCTGCTGCAGATCTGAAAATTTCGACTCGGGCGAGTGCAGATCTAGTGCAGACGTGGTGCAGAGAATAATTGTGTCTGCAGACCGCTGCAAACCTGCTGCAGATCTGAAAATTTCGACTCGGGACACGATTTACGTAAATCGGAAGAAGGATTTATCGAGCATTAAGCATTAATGTAAGTCTTCAGTAATGAAATAAGAATTAAGCAAACCAAAAAGATTTAAATAATCAAAATAAAAGAGGAAATCAATTATTTGAGAAGAAGAAAACTATCGAAGAAGTTTTACCGGGATACTTGCAGGATTTTAAGGTGCAACGAGGAGTGGGTGTTTGTTTGCATTGAATTGTGATTAGAAATACTTAAGAAACATTATTAAAATGACGATAACCGAGAGTCGAAGTGTTGATTAGTTTTAGAAATCTCCTTTTCGTCAACTTGAAAATTCATTAAATTTCTCCTTGCATGTTCGTCCTAGTATTTGAAATTCCTAAACTCCTATAGATTTATTTAACTCACGAAGAATTAAATATTAATTTAGAATTAATATATCAAAATATCAAATATAATTTTCAACAAAAATCAAGTTCAATTTAATTCTTTGTGAATTAAATCAAATTCAGACTATGTGGTCTTGGATCTCATCATCATTTTACCAGTTTCTTCTGTTCGTGTAAAACATTAAGCTATCAGCCTCGTCAAGCGGTCAGCAATCCAATATAGAGGTCATTAATTTATGTTAAAACGTCAGCTGACCTTACGCACACATTCTGTACTTATATATACATAAGTATGTCATGCTATTTTTATATTTTTCAAACTTATTGTATTTAATCGTGACACTCCATATGGGTGGATAGACAGGAGGGGTATCCACTCCATTGAAGTTTCTTTTGTTAAATCGGGAAAATCATTTGTAAAATGTTTTCGACAGCTTACACAATAACCTCCCTTAGATGCTTGATCCTGTGTGTTATGTTATACTTTAACAATTCTGTCAAAAATGTAAAGACCATTTTTGTACTGAAAAAGTTAATTTTATTTTTCATTGAGCATGCAGGTATACATAAACCTATATTAATAGTAATTTTAAAAATATAAATTCATGCAAAATAACTTGAGAGGAATTTTGTATACGTGGACAGAGAATGGACTTTTTTTAGGTTCTATTTCTCTTGCTGTTTTCACGATATTTCACCATTAACACAACTTGTCTATTTTTAAAGGGCAATTTTATTCTCCAAAACAAAGAATTCATTTATATTGTACAATATAATTGTTTTATTTTATAGCACAATCTGCTATTTTTTCAATTTTCAAATGCCTCAACTTTGTTGGAAGTACTTTTCCTCTGTCATTGTATAACAGATGTAATCAATAATTAATTTTCAATTTTCAGAATATCAATTCCAGTTGCAAAGATTGTTATTTATATTTAAAAAAGGAGAATTACTTAGAAAATCCTTCATTTTGATTTCCGAAATGTATAAATTTCGCAACAGACACATAAATCCCTACTTTCCTAAAAAAATTACCCTGTTTAAGCGCATTACACAAAAAACTGTCTGTTTATCCGTTTACGAATTTTTCATCTGCCTTTTATTAGACTGAATATCATACCGATGAATGGACAAGTTCAATTTTTCCATAGACTGTATTTTCGAGTACTCTGCCTGAATGCAATTCTTTGAACAACATTGAGTGATATCCAATAAACCAAAGACCTGGTAAGTGCCGCTTTAGACAGTCTATCGATCGTGCTTCTCAACCACGGTTCACCCTTAGAAATACAAAGTTAAAGCGCACAGGGTGCTGTAAACTGAACTTTTTTATACACAGCATCATAACAATAGACTGCGTGATTCTACGATGCGTAGCACCCTTTGTATTTTTTACGTCATGTAGCTGCATCTTTTGACGTCAAGTTCTGTTTGTAACATTGTCAATCATGCAGGCTCATACTGCTGTACTGTTCGTACTCCTTACTTTTTTTTTTTACTTTGTGTAATATCTGATGGAATATAGCGCGGTGTCTTAGGTGATCGTTTAGTGAAAAGCTTTAACCGGAGAATCTGAAAAAACCGTAGCGGCAAATTTGCCCCAAAGAGAAAAAATAGGTAGAGCCTTAGGTGAGATATTGGTGTACACTTTTTTTAGTCCATGCCGATATCTATTTAGAGCATTTAGTGAACAATACATGAGATTTAATTCATACAATATTAGGAAAATTGAACAAAATCTGAGATAAATGAGCAGTTATTTTTGGAAATTGTATAAGTTTATTTTTAATAAAATTCTGTTTAAGTTAATTGTAACCCTTTGGTCACTGCCGGGAACTATAGTTTCTACTAGATTTTAAATATTCTCTATTGGGAGCAATGGCTTTACTTTCTAACAAAGGAGTTCTGCCATATAGCACTGTAATTACATTTTTAATCCTGGTCCACAAAAAAATATTCAGAATGTGAAAAGTGCACCTATTTTTGCTAGAAAGATAAGTAAAAAGTAATTAATTTTACGTAAAAGCAATTCAGGGTTCAAAGATTTAACTAATCATAGATGTTTTCTTTTCACGTTTCAAATGGCAAAGTAAATAGTTTCAATATTCACATGATTTCGTTTAAAAAGATTTAACTGTTATATATTATATTATAGTATGAAAGGTTTTGAATGAGCTCTCAAATATCTTAATGTATAAAGAAAGGGATTCGTACCACGTTCGGATAGAACGGCTTATTGTTAGATGTATCAATACTATCAATGAAAGAAGAGGGACGGAGAAATATTTTTAATAATTTAGAGAATTGGGCTTATAATGTATACTTTCAGTTTGAAATTATTAATATTAATTAACAGTTACGGGCATTCCTTACTCATTCAAAGGCCATAAATAAATAACTATCCACTTGTTATTTTTCACAGAGATCTACTCTCATTCCTAGGTCTCACTCTTATCTTTTTCTCTATCATTTATTCACTTGATATAAAACTTCATAAATAAGCAACTTCGTACGCTTCAAGACTTGACCTTTCTTTTTTGTATGATTAGAAGGCATGAACTAGTGGGCTATAATTTTATTCTGTAATTATACGGTTTACATCTATTTATTTATTTCGAGTTTAATTTCAGACATCCTTCACTAAACTGATTTTACTACTTCATCATTAGAAAATGTGTTTCTCCGTTGTATTTTTTGGAAAAATGTGACCGACTTCCTTTTGGCATATATTATCGTTATTTCAAAATCATCTACATTTATTTTATAAGTGATTTAGACTTTTTCTTCAGAGAAACTGAAGTTTTCCCCTTATTATTTCATGTAAAAGCGACAAAGAGTGCAAACGTATGAAATACATTACTGTTTTCGTTCTTTCTTCTTTGTCGGCTAAACCATTTGGTCTATTAGATACCGAGTTTTCTGATTTTCCAGCTCAGTTTTCTCTTCTTGCTCAATTTATTCTGAAGTTCGAGGTTCACTTTAGAACGTTCAACTCTTTTTCTGTAAAACAATGCCAGAGTGTTTCGCTGGCGTCATAGAGAGGTCTGTTCACTTTCCTGAATTTTTCCTAAATTACCCTTTCTTCTCTTTGCTTTTCTGTTTTTTCTTTTCCATTTCCTCGTTCCCTTTTCTGCACGGTGAATTTCTGAGAGTCGCATTTCGCCGACTCGACAGTACGAAACGAGACAGGCGAGTTTTCCACCAGTCGTGAATTAGTAAGATCCATTTTTGCCGCAAGAGTTTCTACCCAATAATTCATTGTTTGCAAATATTACTTATGAAAGGGTAGGGTCTACAAATTTTCATAAATTTGACGTATATTACAGAAGAAAATGTTGCTAGTAGTTTACTGCTATATATGTGGAATTTTTTATTGTTGTATAATTTTATTACATCTTGAACGTTCGAGATGTATTTTTATTTGGTTGCGTTAAGTTTCGATTAGGCTTATTTAGACATATAACGATTAAAGTTAACATTTAATAACATTGTTACAAGTCGATCACGCACGCATAATTCTCCTGGACATAATTAACACGTTGAACGCAACCGGTATTTCGTTAGATTTATCAATTCATCTGACGGGAAACTTCTTCTATTAAAATAACATGTTTATAAATAGGAAAATTTAAGAACACTGATAGATAGATATTCGGCAGACTTTTATCTTTCTAACACCAATATTTAAATATTCAGTATGTTAGAAAATTCATAAATATTGCAATTTAAAAGTTACATGACTTTTCATTGAATTCCGTAGCGCCGGTCACCGGTGACCCCCATGGCAGTGAACGTGTTAAATCGTTGACTGCCTTGGGGGTCACCGGTGACCGGCGCTATTTAAATCAATAAAATTTCATGTAACTTCTAAATTGCAATATTTATAAATTTCCGAACATACTGAACTAGATATACTATAGGTATATCTACCTATCAGTGTCTTTTAAGTTTCTCTGTTTTATAAAGATCTGATTTTAATAGAAAAGTTTTCACTGCAGTAGAAATGACGAAACTAGCGATGTACCGGTGGCGTTCAACGTGTCAAATAAATTATAAATAAATTATACACGTTTCTAAATAAAAGAAAATGAATTTTCTTTTTAGTTGAAAGAAAATTAATTCGCGAATACATTTTTTCACTTCGCAATTTGTGGAATCCGAAGTTCTTTTGTGCCATTGTTGTTGCCATAAATGTAATTTAATATAAGGCAAGGAGTTCATTAATCAAACGTAATATTTCATATCTTTGAATGGGCTTCAGTTTCAACATCACGCAATACGTGTTCCCAGCTGATCGATTTTGTTCATCGTGGTAAGAAACTATGACTTTTTCATTTCTCTGTAAAATTCCATTTCGGTTTGGCAATAATATACAGTTCGTAATTAATTTTACTCTATTCTATTTACCTATTGTCTATTAGAACATCCCGAAATGCTTTTACAGTTGTCAATATTACATGTTGTTGAGTTTCATAGTTCTGTCAGCAATCAGTAAGTGTTCCGCAAAAAATTCTGAAATTGAAATTGGAGAACAACGAAACCTTACCTACTTTTATATAAACGATTAACTTCAACGTTAGACTAGGTAAATCGAATTTACTCTGTGTAAAAAGTATTCCAAGATAAGAAAATTTAAGAAAACATTGCTTTACACCCTTGCATATGGAGATATTTTTTGAAAATTGTGAGATAATCAATTATTTGGAGAATGGAAGCCGTCCTTTTATCAGAAGTCATAGTGTTCATGTATAGAAGTTATAAATTACTATTTGATTAGTGATATTTCAACTGTTTTTCAATTTTGTAACTTTAACTGTGTGTACATGCACTGACAAATTCTAATCAAATTTTTTTTCGGGCCAAACATACGTGTCCCTCGTCCCCAAAGGTTAATGCGTTCCCAAAAAAAATATTTTCAAAGAGCAGCCAGGAAATCGATTTGGTCAAGGTTTATTCTGTTAAAATTGGGCCAAAGAGATGTCACGCGTGACACTAGGGTGGAGCCTCCCCCGTGATTTTCCGTGGATGCAATTCCAATCGAAGATGTGGGGTATCTCCATTTGGAACGAAATTCTACGTCCTATAGAATCCACCGCACAGGCAAATTGGAGTTTTACATCACGAGGTCTCGCAACACGTTGAATCCCAGGCGTATTTGATTTGTCCCATCGTTTGAATTGAAATTAAACTTTTGCGCTTCACCCTACATCGTTTCAGAGTAGAGATGTTAAAAGTAATAAGATATTTAATACTGCTTTACTTATTTTACACTCGTGTCTCAATATTAAACATAGATTATCTGAATTTTCCAGTAAAATTTTATCAGCAAACGTCTGCAAGTAATAATAAGCGTGGAAATATAAGCATTTAGGAAACAAATCTGAAAGCTTTTGGAATAGCTGGTTATCAATTTAAAAATTAACCAGTTAGCCCTGAATGACGAGTATACTCGTCATGGAAAAACCGCATAACTTTGTGTATTGACGAGTATATTCATAATGCATAAAAGTTAGCAACCACTGTTTATTTAATTGTAATTTGTTGACAATTAAAATATATTCGTAAATTTCAAGATGTTTGGTATATTTTGACACCATGCTGAAATAAAACGAACAACTAAAAAGTATAAATAATTAGAGATTAATTTATGCTCGTCTCTCGATTTTCGTGACTCAGGTAGGTGCGCACTCTCAAAAGAAGTCTCCACAGTTAACTGGTTAATTGTTAACCGTTAGTTTTCTTTACAGTAAAAATAAAAAATCTTACATAAACAAAGGTTTCCAAGTGTGCTACATGTAAGGACAAAAATGGTGACAAAATGCTTTCTTGTTTGACGCCATATATGAACAGATTGTTGATTCAGATTATGTAATAATTTGATTTTCTGGCTATGGTTACGAATTCCATATTGCCATGCATAGTTTACGTAAACATTTCAACTATACACCGGCAATGTTTTGTTACGCCACATCGACAAAATATTACTCCGCATTTTTCTCTTTTCCTTAGCAAAATAGTACTACATATTGTTACTACCGTTCAACTTTTTAGAAGGTAACGTTAACCTCTTGTAACCCAGATCATAAATTCTAAAATAAATAAAAACCGAACTATCAAAACTAATTTGCAGTAATATACTATTTAGCGGCATCTCTGCGTATGGTGGTGTATTATTTCGATAGTATGGTATGTAGCAGTGATGATACAATGAGTTAAAAGGGATAAATATGGTCCGTATGGCTTTTGTAGGATCTTTTTTAGTTTGTTACAGAAATGTCACAAGGGGCTACAAGGGGTTTTAAACTTCACACAACTATTAAATTAGTAAAAAGTATCTTTAATAGTATCTTAAAATAAAAAATAAACGTTTAAAGAGTGTACGGTTCCCTCATACACACGAGATGGGATATAAAATTTAAAAAATCATTTCAGAATTAACCGCAAACAAGCGGAGAATAAGAGAACAATTGTGGAGGAACGGTTTAGAGCTGCACACAATGTTATTGAACCTGGGGATAGCGTTGGTCACCTGTATTCCCCAGGGCGTTCAACCTGTGTTAACAGACATGGTGCACTGCTGGGTAGATCAATTGGAATGTTGCGGATACCTTCAAGTACGAGGTAACAAAGACTAATCACCCCCGAGTGTTCAAATAGCACAACACAAACTTTGTTCTAATAAATTTTGTCTAAAAGTTAATTATACAAAGACGAAATACTGTGTAAATACTAAGGGTGCGTTTTAACACTTGAATTACCGGCAATAACATTATATTGAAATATATTAAATAATTATATTGGAAAAAAAAATTAGGAGGTAAAGATTATTATCAATATATTGATTTATGTTTTATACGATAGGCGTGAAATATTTAGTGTATGGTTTTCTTGTTTTAGGAAACATTTATATATATTGGGAAGAAATCGTTTTGTCTGTCTTGGTAGTTTTAGTGGTTATTAGTCCATGTCCGATTGATTGTCTAGTCATGGCGACAAAATAATAATCCGTTTTCTAAATGTCTGTCAAATTTTAATTTGTTTTTATCTCTGAAAATAGCGGGTGAAAAATGTATGATATTCACAAATACAGTGAACAGAAATCGCCCTAGTGTAGAATAGATATATGGAAAGGTAGGTTGAATGTGAGCGAGCAGCTGTGTGCATTGTTAGCTATGCGAAAATTGCAATTGGTATTATCAAGTCAATTAAAGTGATAGCAAATTATCTCAATTACATTATTGCCGAGCTACGAGAAATGATTGGTAGTTGTTACAAATATTGTGTGTGCGACGTGACAAAAAACTAATTGATTTCCTTTTCAGACATTGCATTTGACAAGTATGACATTTCCATTTTGCAACAACTGTCAATGTGGACACCACGATAGAATACATTTTGTTTCTATTTGTCGTTTTTGCAAGTTGACCATACGATTGTGACATTTCATATGATTTTATTTGCGTGAATGTCCGGACGAATAAATGTTTTTTATAAGAGTTTTTTTATGGTCGAGGATTGTAAAATCACCGAATTGATCTTTTGTGAAATAGTCATTAATTTCTTATTTTTTGGTTTTTCTAATTGAACAAAAATTGAAGAACTCTGCCATTATCAAGATTTAATTCTTGTGCGAATCTTTCAAGCATTTTGGGAATTCGTTTCATCAATGATTTTAATTTGCCATTGTCGATTATGAATGACGTTCAAAACTATAATAAATTGTCTTTGAGCTCGTCTTCTTAGTTGCGAAAACTCTTAACTCTAATTTTCGTCTTTTAACTCTAACTTCTAATTAATTCTAATTTAATTTAATTTTAACTATTTAACTACCGGCATTTAATCTATTACTTATATTTCACGTAATTGAGTAAGTGCTTTGAAGAATGGAAAAATAAGAAATCGAAAAGAAGAATGATTCAGTAATTTATGTTTTTTGAAATGGATTTAAAATGTCGAATTCATGACTCTTCCACAAACTTGAAGAATTTTTGGAAAAAATTGTGTTTCAGTAATTTCGACTGATTTGGTAAATCTACTGTTAAATCAATGTTTTACCCTCATGGCTTCTCATCATATACTTTATTAACAATATTATAAGAAATTTTTGCTGTTTAACCCTCTAATTTATATTCGTTCATGAATCGAACAAATTTAATAACATAAATGGCAATCTAAATATCCTACCTGGGTCGAAAAAATGTCGTTTGTTCACGTTTGTATTAAAACAGAATACAGAGCGAAATTGTGAGTGAATGAACTTTTATTTAAACAGAATATCAACACGTTTGTGCGTGGATCGTTAGCGTGAATGGAGAGTGTGTGTCATCGATAGTTTGAATGCGTCCGAGTGTAAAGTGTCGGATGACATGTGTACGATTTGTATGCGTTTGAATGCATATTTTTTTATGAATATCTCTGTTGCATCCAGATGTGAGTGAACTATTGCACAAAATCATTGGGCGGATGGTTCTAACACGAAACAATTCTTTGTAAGAATCCGGGAACAAACTATGAAAGGATTTGAATATAAACGAGTGAGAGCGGAACGAGATAATTAAAATACGGAGTGAATTGACAGCGAGAGATTCAAGAATTAGCGATTATATTTGGTACGAGCACAATAACGAGAGCTTTGTGAAATTTGTTACACTAACTGTGCCATACGTGCACAAATGACCGGTATAATGAAATAAAAATACATAATTTCTCGTACAGTAGCGAAAGAGTTAATTTGACGGCTGCAGTAGATTTAATGTTAAGTAAAAAAGAAACAAACGTTAAGTTGATAGTCTTTTGCATTTCTTTCAGGAAGATATTATTGTTATTTTATAACCGATCAGAAGTTCCGTTAAGGTAAGAATAAACATCTATAAAATGTGGATACGAATAGTGTTAATAATAAATTGTACTTCGATTCGACTTTTATGAAACTGTGGAATATACTATCTCGTTCCACCACAAATAATTTTTACATAATGAGATATGTACGGTTTCACTTTAAAGTGGTCATCCCATGTGATAGCTACTTTTTTCGCTTCATTTGGGAATTTTTTATGAAGAACTATTATAATGTACAATCTTGGAATTTTTACCAAACGTTTATTGGATACTTTTGTAGTCTATTAGAATTTTTGCAAGCAAAAATAACGATATTCATTGACATTACACCGTTCGAAAGACACTTATGTATTTTTGAAATAAAAAAATTAATCGGCATTTTAATTTGTAAACCTAAGGCTATCGCCGGAACCAGAATAAAATAAAATTACCGAAAATTGAAGATTTGGCACAGTTTCAAAGGTAAGTTCCAAGAATCTCCATATTTTTTCGGCGTTTTCAGCTTTACAAAAACAAACCATGACAGCTATCAGAATTACTGTAGTTCAGGTTAGGTTTACAAATTAAAATACCGTCTGTTTTTTTTATTTTATGAGCGAAACTTCCTTGTAATCATGGCAGCCGTTAAAAATACATGAGTGTTTTTCGAACGGTGTAAAGTCAATTAAAACCGTTATTTTTGCTTGCAAAAATTCCAATAGGCTACAAAAGTTTCAATAAACGTGTGGTAAAAGCTTCAAAATTGTTCATTTTAATGCTTCGTCATAAAAAATTCCCAAATGAAGCGAAAAAAAATATCTGTCACATGGGATGATCCCCTTAAGAACAAGTATTAACAGATTGAAGACGATTTACGAATTTAATTCAAACATTTACCCCTAGAATATTCAGTTTCCTAAGTTGTTCATTTACTACGATTCCAACGTTTGCGACTGAGACTTCATTTGCACGTTTTACATACAATTAACATTTCTAAAGTTTTAATTCATCGCCAGTCCTTTTGAAACAATTTTTTTTTATACTCCTTGATTTTTCACTTCTAGCAAACCTGGTCTTTGAATACCTCTGATATGATTCATCATTATAGCAATTGTTATCTAATAAAAATTAAATATCATCCAAATTCGTCTACCTTTTAATGCATGAAAAAGAATGACCTTACCCTAGCCTAGGAAGTGATGGAATGGTCATGGACAACCGTGTCCATCAAGTGACAAATTCCGTTGTTCCTGAGTCCTACACTTTGGAGGGGATTCTCAACCTGCACGACGTTTCATTATTTCGAACATTCCAAGACATTCACCCCTCTAAGGAATCCCTTCGTCATTCAAAGAATTTCGGGATGGTGACAGCTACCTTTTCCCTACCGCAATCTCACAGAAACTGTTCACTTGCTTATCCCATCAAAGTATTGGGGAACCTTTTCTTGAATTTCTTGGAGGAGAGTGAGCTTGTGGTGATTTTTTCTTCACTGACTTTCATCTCATTTTCTTATCAGTAAGAATGGTAGTGCATGTGTGTAAGTATGTCGTAGCGCGGAAGGAACACATATTTTATAAATTATGGGCAGTGTCGTTTATGGATAGTGACAGAGAATGGATTAGTTTACGGATTAAGAATATTTAATTTACGGACTAAGAATATTTAGTTTACGGATTAAAAATATTTAGTTTAAGAATTAAGAGTATTTAGTTTAAGATTAAGAATATTTAATTTACGGATTAAGAATATTTAGTTTACGGATTAAAAATATTTAGTTTAAGGATTAAGAATATTTAGTTTATATGTATTAAGTATTAGTATATCTTTTATGGATTTCAGTGTTACGTTTTTATGTATTTGACGTTATTTCGTCCAACGTTTGCTCTCTAGTGTCAATTATTTATTAAATTTGCGTGTGTTATCTGTTATATTCCTGTTCTGTTTTTCTCCCCTGCAATTTCGATTTTAAAAATTATCTTAATCATTTTTTCCTGCTACCAGCATTTTTTTAGTTGTTAAAAGTAGACTTTTTAAACTCAATGGTAATTCATAAGTGTCAAAGTGTTACTCGTTGGTTTTTGTGGGACTGGAATATATCGACTTCACAGTACACTATAAACAATTATCAGAAAAGACTAAAAATAAATCGATAGATGACATTTCTGTTTCTAAAATTATGTATTACGTGACTAAAGCTATATCAATATCAACAAAATTTGAATTCCAAGATACATGAAGTTAACGATTATAGTAAAAAATATTTTTAGCAAGAGCTACAATTATTTTTACACTAACGTAGTAGTATAATCTACTATTTGATATTTTTTTCGCTAACATGATTTGTTACAGAGTTAATTCTAGTGAAGCACCGAAGTTGAATTTCCATATGGCAGAAGATTAACGAGGTTGTCAAAAGTAGCTGTTTGACGATGCGTATAACAAATCTCGATACGTTGAAGGTGAAAAGCCTCTATATAATCTCTCAGTTGCAATTTACGTTCCAATTTTCCTGTGTATTAAAAATCACGTACCACTTCATGGCAGCAGCCTTATGCAGAATCTATACTAGGTCGCATTGGAAGATATTATTAGTACGGTTGTTGAAATAAATCAAAGCTATTCGCTCAAAGCTCGTTGCTTTGACGACATAAAGCAATACTCTCCGTTGCGCTCGTTACGTGGATTCCTTATTCAGAATTAGTAATACGATGGAATATTTCTGGATGAAGCATACGATGCTCATGAGAGAAGGAGCAACGTCAAAAGTAGACATTTCTCAATCGCTACTTCCTGTTATAGTACATTTCCCGTCGTATGTAGTTATTAAACTCTTAACATAAAAAGTTAAAACACGCCGTTTACCGATTAACAACGGTACTGTCAATAATTAACGCTGTATGTCCAGATATATTAGTAGACTGCGGATGTTTATGCAAATTTCGAGTTTCACAAATGCAGGTGAGACAGGAAAACCTATCTAGGGATTTATGGCACTCAATAAATATTACAACAAATACCATACTTTGGATATTTTAGATATATCTTTATATTATGTCCTTTTTGTATATTTTAGCCGTATTTAATTTGTCATAAATGCATAAAAATCCGCAGTCTGTATATTAGATAACATGAGTATTTTAGAAAAGAGGTGAAGGAAAAAAGAGGAGTTTATTAAACCCAGAAAACCCAAGGAATTAACCCCAATAGAAATATGAGGAATTTTTAGAAAAATATGAAAAATCGATTGTATCGGCTGCCTTAGTGAATTTATTATTAAAAAATATTTATGATTTACCATGTTTGTGTATTCGATGCTACAAACTGCAGGGTACTTCACCTCGTATTACCACCACCAATTACATCGTTATTATGATTCGTTGAATATTATGTTATATACACGAAATTAATGTTTTTTAATAATGCACATATTGATGATGTTAACCCCTTCAGACCCGATTTTTTTTCGTTTAAGAAAATATTTATTTATTTATAATCTGTAAACGTACATTTTAATGGACATATGGTCGTTACGCAAAATTTGTAACATTATTGTAGTTGAAACATTATTGTATAAAAACATTATTGTGTAGTTGAAACTAAGTTTAAACCTATACGTAATAAAATACAGCACGAAAAGTATTATGTACATTACAATGTGCACAGGGTCCGAAGGGGTTAAAGCTGTTTTATGAAAAAATGCTTCAGGAATCTGTGTATTCCATGTTTATTCTTTTTTTCGTAAAACTATATGATTTAAATTTAACCCTGTATAGTCTGAATTTTTTGTGGTATCCGATGATCAGTTTGACAATAGCGCAATTCGAAAATGATAAAAATACTATTTTAAATAATGGACTAAACCTGAATTTTAAATGTTGAAGGGTAAAGAATTTCATGATTTTCACGAGTTAAAGTAAAACATTTTGTAAAGTTAGAAATTTTACTTCCTAGAGTGGAAGCTTAGATGTTTCTTGTATTACCTCAAAATCACAAGGGCCTATAAAGGGTTAAATTTTGTTATAAAATAGTGTTAGTACAAGAATGAATAAGTTAAAACTGTCTACGAAATATCACGTCATACGTTTACCCTTTCTACTTAAATAAGATACTTCTTTAAATAACGATGCTCGAATCTATTTTTAAAAAAAGTGTACATCAGTATGAGACCGATGAGTTTTTAAAGATTTTTTAATTAAAATTATTCCTAAATGATTACTTGCCTCTCATTCATGGATCAATAACGGTTCACTCCTACTTCAACAGTATCAGAACGTACTGCTTTCAGTATGACGAAATTTTCATTTCAATCTTTTTTGCTACAAGCATTATTTATTTTTTGTTTAAGTATTAATAATAACGTAAATGTAGGTGGTAATAACGAGTGAGATATTCCGTATATCTACGAGTTTACGTTTTCCGTCAATCAAATATGATACGTTTCAAACAGGCGATTAATAATTGATTCGTCCATTTAATCATATTTTACTTCGCTTTACCTTTTTATTTATTTTAAAATGAAGCATATCCGCGTCCTTTTTTGTAATTATATTTCCAATTTTAATAGAGAAAATAAATCGAAATTGTCGAGACGGAATTCGGGATTAAATTTACATAAACGAAATGCATATTTTAATATATTCATCTTGTTTAATGACGGTCTCTAACTGCCTTTTTTCAGTTTTGAACGGTTATATTAAAAATTTCAATAATTTCAAAGCTCTAAATCCTTGAGTATCCTTGCATACAGTTATATCAATTATTCAATACAATTCAAATACAATAGACTTGTAATGAATTACAATGGAAAATATTAATTATTAATGAATTTTCAATCGTTCGAATTATACGAATACTTAAAAATGTAATCTGTAAAATGAAAGGTGTGCACAGAAACGTATACAAATTATTTGCATTCTTCAGATCTTTGAAAGAATTATTTATACCACCTTCACGGTAAAGTGCCGATATAAAAATATCTCCGGGATGAAAGTTTGGAACGATAATGTTACTTTAGATGAGTAGTTGCAATTGTCTTTTCGGTGAAAGTTGTATTGTAGCGTGAAAGTTCGATGATAACTGTCTGAAGGTATTTATCTTTCACTAACTTATTTTCAGTACCTCAATTCTTCTTTCTACATTTCACGTGGGAGGAAGAATGTAGTTTAAATCAGGAACATCTTCGACCCATTACAATAATAGGTCTTGTCAGGGATTCTAGAAATTCTAGAACATTCTGTACCTAATTGTCTGTAACGGTCTGTAGTAAATTCCAATACTCGAAAATTTCAACAATGATAGTTTCTGTCGTAATAATAATATGACCTTTCAGAATCGTCGTCAGCTTATGGAAAGTCCTACAGAAGTCAACATTTTATGCAATCAAAGAGAATTTATGAACATACGACGAAAAGAAAAGACCGTTTAAAGTTTGAACATTTGAAATAGTAAGAGATATACACCCGAGTCGAAATATTGAACTTCATTTGAACCTTTTACTACCCAACATTTAGGAATTAAAAGTACAAAAATAGGCCTAAATTCAATGTAAAGTAAGATCCTATTTAGCGCCTAAAAGTGGCACAAATTTCCCTTTATGCCATCTTAAAGCGCAAAATAGGACGTCAATTTCAATCTCCGTTGAAGATTTACATCCTATCCAGTCCGGAGTCGAAATATTGAACCTCATTTGAACCTTTTACTACCCAACATTTCGGAATTAAAAAGTTCAAATGCGGTTATAAATAAGATATCTTATTTTATATTGAATTTAAACCTATTTTTCTACTTTTAATTCCTAAAATGTTGAATAGTAAAAGGTTCAAATGAGGTTCCAATATTTGACTCGGGGAGTTACAGATTTAAATTAGGAGTTTTAGTATTGAAAAGTCTCATATTAGGTTCAAAAAGGAGTAAATACCATGAAAATAGGTTCAATATTTCGACTCGGGCAGTTATGTTAGAATGAGTATAGCAGGCTAACACAGTCCATGAAATAATCTTACAGCGTGTGCTGCTGAATCTCGCGTTATTGAAATTCAGTTTTCTCTCTTAACACTAGAACTACCAAGGAAATCAATATGATTGGCGCTTATTTTCTTCAGAAAATTCTCCAAGTTTATATGAGAGCCATAGAAAAGATATCCTACGTTGATCGTACATAACACAGATAACCGAATCGATTACTTTTTCCACTTCTTGACTCCTCTGCTTCCAAAGTACTTCTTTTACATATTGAAACATAACAGAGTTAACGTTAGTAGTTCAAACATTTAGATATAGAGTAAATACAGAATTATTTACTAGTTACCTCATGGTGTAACTTTAAAAAATCATTACACAATGCTAATTAGCTAATGCACAATTAAGCCGCTTATCTTGAAATTGGCTGAAAAACTAAATTGGAAAAAAATAAGTCAGTTTCTTTTTCAATCGAGATATTTAAGCGTTTTGCGTATGACCATGTTTATTATTAGATTTACGCCTGTTAAATCTAGTATATTTAAATATACTAAATAGGTACTTTGCGAAAAGATGGATGGATCGACAAAATATACAGTCAACTAATTCGTACATTCTAAGTAGACTGCGGATTTTTATGCATTTATGACAAATTAGATACGGCTAAAATATACAAAAAGAACATAACATAAAAATATATCTAAAATATCCAAAGTACGATATTTGTTGTAATATAAATCGAGTGCAATTAATCCCTAGACAGGTTCTCGTGTCTCACCTGCATTTGTGAAATTCGAAATTTGCATAAACATCCGCAGTCTAATTATAAGATACGCATTAACACGTTGCAGCACACTTTTAATTTGACAATCGTGCTCGGAAACACACATGAAAATATTTCGAATTGTTAAAGCATGAAAAATCGAACAAACAATCAATTGATATGTTATCTGGAATGTTACATCTTTTTTTTCGATGTGTTACTGAATAATTAACAAATATTTGTAATATAATTAAAACGTGCAGGACGGTTATAGCCGTCATTTGCGGCAACGTGTTAAATATCTACTGTACTACTTTTCTACGAACTTGAGAATTATTTTCAAAAAAGTAGGAACCCGTGAATTTGATATAGTACGAAAAATATTCCAGAAGATTTTCTTATACTTGCTACAATTAACATTTATATTTTTCTCTTTATAAATAATTTCATGCTGTCATTGAAAAATCACAATTTTTTCTTTACGGTAAAATGTGATATGCCACTTTCAAAATAAATGGCTCAATTATTTCAAATAAATGCGTATACTGCGATACGATCCATTATATCGTAACCGATCCACCGACCGCCATCACCCTCGGTGGTTTGAACATCGCTCACTAGACTGGTTGTTCTTTTCAGTAGTATCTACCCCTAAATACTCCACCCGTATCCGATTCGTACATGTACGATCGATCGGCAGATAAACACCGTCCCTTTGAAGCACAGCGTTTAGGGTAGGGCCCGATCGGTCAGCCCTTGCTGATCAGACCACGAGAAGGCCCTATGCTACTAGAACAGGGCGCATGCTAATCACATTATATGTGATCCTCTTCTGCGAACAAAATATCGGTAGGATAGAGGCATCGAGGATCACCAATCTTCTCAAAATAGTGGAAAGACAAAGTGAAAGCAAGCAGTCAACGTCAAAAACAGCTTTAACCCTTTGCGCTCCAACTACCAGTCTGGCTGGCATAACAAAAAAAGAAGATCTATTCCAACTACCAGCTCTACTGGCAATATTTTATTTTCTAATTATTATTAACTAAGAAAAATGAATGTATAGCTGATACCGTTACTTTCTTAACAACATTAGACATGTTCTCTCCTTGCTCTTTGCTGTTTTGTATACATTTGCAAGTTTATAAGAAATAAATTATTATATTGCTAAATTAACTTAATCTTCTATTATATAAAGCTCAAATACCACTGACTGACTGACTGACTGACTCATTCATCCACTCATCACGAAATCTCAAAAACCACAGAACGGATTGCAATGAAATTTGGAACATACTCTTGCCTTGGGTCGTAGGTGCTCACTAAGAAAGGGTTTTGAAAAATTCGAAATTTTAGGGGGGGTTTTGGGGGGTTAAAGTATGGGTCAAACTCATCACCGCAGAGACGAAACTACTTGACCTAGAAACTTGAAATTTTGCATGAGCATTCCTTCTAGGGTATAAGCACCCACTAAGAAAGGATTTTTCAAAATTCGAAATTTTAAGGTTTTTTTTTTTAGTTTCGATTAAACCGTAGCGGAGCACGGGAGCTTTCAGCTAGTCTAATATATGAATAAATTTTATATTATTAATCACTATTTAAGTAATTAATCGATGCTTGATACACTTCTACAAAAATTTCATCAAAATGGTTTTTTGCCGTTTATGTTATAAAAAGAATGTCAACCAAATTGTATATTTTGAATCTGCATTTCTTTTAAGATACATCGAAGTTAACTAGGTTTTTGAGTTAATTCTCGTTAATAAAGAATCATTTTTCTAAAAACTGCAGCATTTTTTTCAAAGTATTGTGATTACAAAATATTGCCGAAAAGACCGTGGGGTAGACTACCAACAGGCGCAAGAAATGCAAGGAGGGCAAAGGGTTAACATTCTATTGGCCCTCATGACTTTGAGGTAACAGAAGATAAGATGCTGTTTCTAATCTTTCAAGTCACTTTTTTAACTTTGTGTATTGTTATAATTAAAATTTTTTAAAGTTCCAAAAATTGTTTACAGCTAGATGCTTTTAAATCAAATTAAATGTAGTATTTAATAGTGATTGTACCATACACGATCAAATGAAAGGTTCAATGGTCTGTGATGTAATTTTCTGTATTATTAATTAAAAGCTGTTTTGCGCGTCATTTCCCGTATTAAATTTTCAAATCTTCTACATTCATTTCGGCAAGCATAATCGTTATTTTATAGTTGGTCAGGTGAATTATTTCTGTCAGAATAGGTAAGCATAAAGTGACGCTACGGTTTGCGCAAAAATTATATCTTTAATAGGTACCAACGTGCTAAGGTTTAAGTAATTCTTAGATTTAATTAAAAATTCAGGTTGCAGAGGGTTAAAGTATTTATGGATAAAACAGAAAATTATCTACATTAAATACTATTTCCTCCCCTTGCCCTACAATAACGTCGGAGGTTTTTCACGCACTTATTCCTCTTATTTGTTCCGCTTATCTTGAAAAATTTGAGTGACTAAATTAATTAACACTAAACCTACCAAGCCGGTCAAAATAACCGGTTTCCAATTTATTCTAAAAATTCCCTAAATTAATAGAGGAGCCATGAAGAAGAAATTCCACTTCCATCTTATAAAACGTAAATTAGTTAATTAATTATCGCTTCACCTCTTGATTCCTCTTTTTCCAAAACACTTATTCGGTGTTTCTAAATATGAGTAGATATAACGCCGGTAGTTTTAGTGTTAAGATTTCAACTTTGCTTCTATTCATGGGGATGTATGAAATAATTCGTAGAAAAATAGTGTGTACAAAGGAAAACAACATTTTACTTATAATTCTTTCTAACTATGTCGCTTCTCCCTTTAAACATTGCTCACAGTAAAAGATCACATAAGTATAGTTTCCAAGCCATGTAGCAAACTTTTTTATGGTAATTTTATTTAAATAAAAATGGCGTCTTTTTATGCATAATTTTACATATACTTCTGCTTATGTATTTAGTGTATTTAAATATGCTGGATTAATCATCGGTAGATGGATGAAAATGCATTAATAATTAATTATAATATTTAAAAATATAAATAGGTATATTATTTGTATTGATATAATACAACTATTCATGAAAATCTATTTACTGATATGAGAATGTGTGTGAATATTTGCATTTAACATTTTAATAAACGGCATACGAGGTCAGTAAATTGTCTTAAAGTTAAATTAAATCCTTTGAATTCCCGGTCGTATCGCGAACATCTCTAAACCGCCGGCCGAAGGCGGACTGGCGAGGTATGAAATATGTTTCGCTAAAAATCGTTAAGTGACTTTAAATTGAAAAGAACGAACAGATTTACGGAAATATGACCCATAAATTTGTATTCCAACTTCCGTTATTTCATTTGTCGCAGAAATTGACTTTCTGCGATCGATACTCTAGCAGGATCGTGCGACTACACTGATTGTACGATTTGCATTGAAATACGAGGACTGGAATTAATTGAATTTTTATCAGACGTTTCGTCCGTAATAAACCAACTAGACAATTTCTCTTTCTGCGATGTTCTTCAAATCAATGAAAAATATTAAACTTATAATTTTTTTTTCAAAATTTTTGTAATTAATTCAATATTTAGAATAGACGATGGCTTACACCACGTTCCTTCAATTTCTCTTTTTCACAAATAAATGTTGCCTTTTATCTGCAATAAGACGGATATCCATCACGACTTGAGGGATATTAAACCGTAAGAATACAAGATCATGGAGCATAAAATTGAAATAAATGGACATTTGAAGTGCATATGTTAGATCAAATAAACTCGTACTGCATACAGAACAGCTCGAAAGCTTTGCATGTGCTTCAAAATTAATTCGGAATATTTTGAAGTATTTTAAAGTCTACTACTTTAGAAAATTTAGTAACAAGCAGCATTTTACTTCGATCCGATAATAAAGTAATTGAAATTAAAAATTTATTTGTCCCCAAGTAATATCCTATAAAAGTACTATAAATCGCAACAAAATAATTTATATCTCTAATATTCTTACATTTAAATAATATCGTTAAATAAAAGCAACACAAATGCGTTACTGCATCTCAACTATGCTTGACATGCACCCCTTACGGGAGCAGAAATCAAGTATAAACTACCTTCCTTAGTCCCATTATTCGTCGTTACTCCTGTCCACAATTTTTGCCAAAACCTCCGAAAATCTATACCGTAACTAATTATCTGTTCAAAGATTAAGTCATAACACAGCGAAACTTACCATGTGCAGAGGCAGATAAACAGAATAAAATCAATTCTCCCTCGTCGAGACGTAGACTTTCTGCGAGATACAAGCGACGAGTAGAACCATCGAACGAGTACACACAATACAGTCGTAAACAGTACTCCTATTTTCTTGATTTCCAATCGTACGTAGCACTCAAAAATCTCTTCGTTTTCAAAAGTCTTACAATATACGTTTATATGATCTGTAGGTACTTCTCGCACTTACACCAAAAAAATCGTTTTACATTCTTACGAGATACAATTATTCTATTACTTATGTGCGAAGCGCCGACGGGATTGCCAGATACTAAGAATCATTTCAAGGTGATCGTACCGAAGAACAACGGTGTGGAATGTGCCAACAATACGAACCCACCACGATGATGATCAAAGCGGTACTGCGAAGCTCGTCGCGACCCGGCATCCCCTTCTACCATCGACCCAGGCGGGAGCGACCAATCACCAACACGGATTCTCACCCGTTTAAACTCCGTCCATTGGGTCTGTGGGGGACGATGTCAGTTTTACGTAGGGGTGGAGGGTGCTAAAGCCACTTTCGGCAACGTTTCACGTGTTGCTTCCCTGTAAACACCGACAATCTGTATTTTGCTGAATGACGTAAACCATCTATCGGATTTTCAATTGTCAGTTTATGGAATATTTGATGTAACGGTGGTTCATGTATGGTTCTGGTTGGTTTACCTTTTGGAAAAAATTTCGTAGTTGTAATGGGAAGAAAGTTATCTTCTGATACGAGATAGAAGATGAAAGGTTTAGATTATGTTGGAATCGTTACGGTGTGGTAATGGTGTAGGGCAGTGGATGTTATCCTGGGATGCGTGCACCCTTGAGGGTGCGAGAAGGCATTTCTAAGGGTGCGAGAGAAATTTGAAAAATTTGATGAGAATGCGTATGATGACTTACGCGTGGCTCTTTCAAATAAAGCCTCGTTTTAATAGAATTATTATGAATAAACAATAACAAGCTAGTTATTAACACATTGCATGCTGGTCCTGCGATAATGCGGGATTTCAAATATAGGATTTTAGATTTTAGTGATCATTATCAGTCATATTATTTTATCTTGGGGAAAATGATAAAGTGGACAAAGAGGGCAATATTATTCCTTTTAAATTGTGCATTACTTAATGTATTTAAATTTGATACTGATTTAAATAGCAACATTATCAAATATAATAAATTTGGTAGCAGATGTTTAGCCGGCGCACAATGTGTTAAAATTTCAATATTGATACTTATGTTATACAGTAATATGTATTGCAAATAAACATGGAGTTTTTTTGTGCAATAAATGCTTTTTCCTAAATAAAAAATGGGAATACATTTACTAGTGGTGGGGGTGCAAGAGTATATTTTCAGATTTAAGGGGGTGCCGACTATTTAAAACATTAAGAATAGCTGACGTAGAGCGATGATGAATAATGTATATTGTAGAATATGTTAATGAGTGACAATTTCCGCGTGGCTCTTTAAAAAAGAGAGTCTGGTTTTAATAGTATCATTACGAATGAACAACGACAAGTTAGTTATTAAAATTTGAATATTGATATTTATGTTATATAGTAATATGTATTGTAAATAAACATGACGTTTGTTTATGAAATAAATGTGTTTTCCTGAATAAAAGATAGGCATGCATCTATTAAGGGGGTGCAAGAGCTTATTTTGAGATTTAAGGGGGTGCTGACTATTAAAAATATTAAGAACAGCTGATGTAGGGCGATGATAAATAATGTATATATTAGTATATGTTAATGAGTGACGATTTACACGTGGCTTCTTAAAAAAGAGAGTCTCCCTTTAATAGAATTATTATGAATAAACAAAACAACCTATCTATTAAAATTTGAATATTGGTTTTTATATTATATAGTAATAGATATTGTAAATAAAGAAGGCATTTGTTTATGCAATAAATGTTTCTTCTTAAACGAAAAATAGGCGCACATTTATGATTGGGGTGCAAAAGCTTATTTCTAGATTCAAGGGTGTGCTGACCACTAAAAAGGTTAAGAACTGCTGATAGAGAGTTATGATAAATAATTAATATCGTAGATTATGTTAGTGAGTGATGAGAAGTATTAATTTGTTTGAACAATTAAAAGTGTGAAGCTTTGCGAGTTGCAGATGAGATAGCGGGCTGTTAATAGCGATATTTCTGTTTCTACTGCGTTGCCTAACCGGAACGGTAAGTTGCTAATACTACTTGCTTGGGAATTCAGAGATAATTGCCAACTGGAAGAACATAGTAGGCTGACACAGTCCATAAAATGATTCTACAGCATATGCTGTTGAAACTCGTGTTATTTAAATTTATTTTTCTTTGTTTATACTAGAACTACCAAGTAAGTCTCAATACCTGGTGCCCAAATTTTTCCGATAATTCTCCACGTTAATAGGAGAGTCGTACATCAGATATTCCACGTTGATCTTACAACACAGATTACTGAATTGATCAAATTTTTCACCTTTTGATTTCTCTTTTCTCAAAGTACTTATTTTATATATTAAAATATAATAGATTTAACGTTGGCAGTTCTACCGTTAAATCCTAACATTCTGATATAGAGTAAATACAGAATTATGTATCAACTAGCTAAAATCATATAATTTAAAAAACATTAGACAATGAAAATAAGTTAATGCACAATCGAGCCGTTCATTTTGCAATTGGCGTAAGTCTGTTTCTTTTTGAACAGAGATATTTAAATATTTGCGTTTCACTATGTTAAAAAATATTGGTTCCAATTTTCTAAAAGATTTACCAATACTTGTTATCATTGATATTTATATTTTTCTCCATATAAAGAATTTCGTGTAATCATTAAAAAATCACTATTTTTCATTAAGGTAAAGTAACAGATGCTATTTTCAAAATAAATGGCTCAATAACTTCAAATCACAGCGAATATAGCGACACGATCCATTATGAACTGAATTGCACCAAACTACAAATATATTGAAAATTTCATGCAAAGTTTATTCACATCTGGTCTGCTTGGTTTATCTCTGAATAAAATATGATATTTGTAACGAAAAAGAAGTCACCTTTCATAAAAGATAGCATACGTAAGATTATATTATGTTACGTCTCGGTAATAGTATAGATCGATAATAAATATTGAATACCACAGAATATATTAATGAATGATAATTATTAATTTCTTCTTTAATGAACAGTAACGTAAAGCTTTGCATTTGCAAATGAGATATCGAACTGTTAATACTCACATTTTTGTTTCAACTGAGTTGTATTAACGGAACGGTAAATTGCTAATACGAGTTGCTCGGTAATTCAGAGATAGGCAAGTAATTGCCAACTATTGGACGTACTAGCAGAACGCTGGAAACCACTCGGACCGACGAGCAGATTAAAGGAGCAATTTTGAGAATGAAGTTTCATGTAGTTGCAGCAAATGCTAAAAGTATGTGTAAGTGTACACGTAGTTTTTTTATAGCTTTAATACTAGATCTACCAAGCAAGTCAAAATGACTGATTCACAATTTGTTCCACAAATTCTCAAAGTTTATAGAAAAGTCATAGAGCAGATACTCTATATTGATCTCATAAAACACAGATCACCGAATCGATGATCTTTTCCACATTTTAATTCTTCTTTTTCCAGGGTACTTATGTAACCCTTTGAGGACTACGAACGCATGTATGTGGTCTGAGGAAAAATTTAATTACAGTTTATCACTATACGTATACACTGTTAGACTTGAAAAATTGAAATATAATCGTTGAAATGTGATTATACTAGTAGCAATTTATAATTAATATACATCAACACTCTGACTTTCTGTTAAAAAGCTGGTTTTGGAAGGCCAAACAAACAATCATCTCTCGATATTTAAAAATGCCTCCGTCCGCAAAGGGTTAATGTATCGAAATATAATAGATTCCACGCCCGTAGTTGTAGTGTTAATACTAAACCTACTAAACCGGTCAAAAGACCGATTTCAAATTTTTTCTAAAATTATCTAAATTGATAGGGTAGTCATGAAATAAATATTCCAGTTCTATCTTATAAACCCCAAATCAGTTAATCAATCATCTTTTTCACTTCTTCATTTCTCTTTTTCTACTGTAGTTATTAACTGCATCCAAATAGCACTAGTCGGTAGTTTTAGTGTTAATAGTTCTCGTTCGACATCACAGAAATCTTGTAATTCGCAGAGACGACAAATGCTCACAATTTATGATAGCCAATATTTTTTACTCCAGAATATAATAAAAGAGGGTGAGAAGATCGCTAAACTTGCGATGCTGCTGCGTAATATCTAGAGTATCCGTTAGTTAGTTAATTAACTAAGTCATTAGCTCTCGCAACTCTTTTATATTTATAGTTGTTTAATGAAAATACAGTTTCAGCAGTAATCCACAAAGTTGATTTGAAAGTACTTTTGTATATAAAGGTTTTTGTTCCTGAATTAAAGTTGATATTGTAACAATAGTGTGGAATATATAATTACGTATGATAAATGTTTACTTATTTACATATAATTTAAAAGCTGTCAGCTTTAACTCTTCTATATGCCAGCTATATGCAAGGTAACGACATGGTATATTTGGATTTCGTAGTTACGCTCCATCTTAATCCGGAGGATTAAAGAGATTTTGTTTGTTGGTGAAAGCATTATTTCCTTTACAAGCTATGTTCGTGAAATGAGCGATTCTAAATTTAATGACACCTGCTATGCCAATAAGGAAAACAAAATTAAAAGATGCTTTTTATATTTTGCAATGTTTCATTTATTATTCAACGCCGCGAGTTAAAATATTTTAAGTATTTTTAAGAAACTATTTCAAGTATACAAAAGAATATTTCTGATTCAAGTGGCATGGTTTCTTTTAATTACAATAGTATTGTATATATATTGTTTTTTTTGTTGTTGTTTTATTAAACTGTGTAAATACAGCAAATGTACGATCGACGTTAGAAAACTAAATTTTCCTTTGTTTTTGTGTTTCATAATCTACTTTTATGTAACAGAGTCTTTAACACGTTGAATGCCACTGTTATTTCGCTCGTTTTATCATTTCTACCGAGGTGATACTTTTTCTATTAAAATCCCATCTTTGTAAAGCAGAAACTTTAAAGACACAAGTAGATATATATTCAGCAGGATTTTATCTCTTAAACGTCAGTATTTAAATACTGAACGTATTAGAAAAGTTGTAAATATTACAATTGAGAAGTCATACGAGATTCGTTCTGTTTCTGACTTTCCACATATGGATGAATTTTATATAAGTACA
The DNA here is from genome assembly GCA_910591515.1 of Cerceris rybyensis. Lineage (NCBI taxonomy): Eukaryota > Metazoa > Arthropoda > Insecta > Hymenoptera > Crabronidae > Cerceris > Cerceris rybyensis. Next base: position 12,497,179 of record OU342793.1, read on the forward strand.
AGTTATTTGTGCGACAAAGATTTCAGCATTTCTCCAAGTAAATATTGTCATTTCTTATTTTTTCAATAGCTCAAAAATATTATTGTTTTTAACAACACAAGTAAAATCTTGATATTTATTGCTTAGTTTTACCTCGTTACGAATTTACAAGTCAAATATTAGTTAAAATATCACGTACCGAGCCTTGGAAGTAGTGCTAAAAAAATAATTTTCAATAGAGAACTCTTAAAATTATCAATTCTCGTACTCATGACATTTCTGCTGCTTCAACATATTATTCGGAAGTTTCATTAATTATTTTAGAAACTCTGTTGTATTGAAATTGTAAAAGCACCTTCACCGTGGTAAAAACACTTTAACATTGTAAATATTTTACAGAAACCGATATTGAATTGAACGGTAGTATTGATAGAAAAAAAGTAATAGCATTGTCAACGCCATACAAACAATTCTGAATAGCAAGCACGTTTTTCTTATATTTGATGTTTAAACGAAATGTTTTTGGAGTTTATACGAATTAATCTGAAGGATGGTACATTTTGCGGATTGTTATAAATCAATTCCCAATAGATGTCAAATTATAAACTGAATAGATATGCATGAAGTTGTAGTAATTTTCATAAGCAAATTGAGGACCATTTCCTCGGCTATTGCTTACCCGAATATATTAAAAGTTTGTTACTACTTCGTAATTCTGTCTTTTCGTTAAAGTTTTGTAGTTTAAATACCCTTGGGGTGAATAAAAAGTCAAAGTTCTAAAATAGAGATTCCGCTGCAGACCACTGACGATGAACACTCGATCGAAGTTATGAACGAAGTGGCGCACGTTAATTACAGAAAAAAAGACGAGTTAATAAAGCAGCTGACACAACCGCAGCTGCAAAATTCTGTTCATCTGACTGCATTAAATTAAGCTGTCGAGTGTTAGCACTTCTTCCGTGCTATAACTGATCTGCCACCTCCGCAATACCTCTGTGACTGCGGATAATTAATTCTATCTTCTGTATTATTTTATTCTTCACTTAAGGTCGCAGCTCTCTTAAGAATTACAGTTCTGTACAGCATGGTGCTAATAATAGAAAATTTAAATTACGATTTCTTCTGTTCTTATTTTAAGTAACGTATTTTACATATTAAATCTTATGCTCTCCTGCTTCTATTTTCATTGCCGTTTATTTGGCGCTTATTGTTCGACTCTCAGATTCGAAAATCATTCGACTCTTTTTTAAAATTTATTAATTAACTATAATACATTGTATTTTACAACACATATTAATACTAAGCGCCTGTGTTTAACCCCTTAACCTACAATAACGTGTTACACTCGTTTTCCAGAAACTATTTATTTGAAAATATCAGTCTGTCACGGGACCATGAAATTACATATTTCTATATTATCAATATTGAATTGAGCTATACGAAACATCAGAAATCAAAGAGAAATTTTAATTTGAGGAGTTAATTCTGAATTATTTCGGATTAAGTCAGAATTAAATCGTCAAATTAAAATTTCTCTTTGATTTCTAATGTATCATATAGCTAAAAATTGGTACGGTGTTTCAATTAACCCCTTATAAAACTACCAACCCCCTAGAAATTACCGTACCGTAGATTTTTCTCGTACATTTAGATCACTGATTGTTTTTCGAAATGAATATATTACTGATTTAGCCGTTGAGAAATAAATTTTACACGAAGTTTTAAATTGATAACAATTTAAGAGCTATTTAATAATGAAAATAAGGAGGTGAAAGATTTAATGATTTTCAAGACCATTTTGCTATGATTAAATCAATATTACTTTTTTTTATTTTTTACCCCTTAATCTTCTCTGTGTGGAAATAATGAAAGTCCATCACAGTGGGAAATGAAGCCTTTGGCGTAATTAAACTCCAGTTACCCGATGTAAATGCGTTTATACAACATGATGTAATGAACGTTCGATATTTCATTTTTAATCACGCCAGACATAATTGAACGTGCGTCGAATATTACGACGTAAACGTGGCTCATCACGTTAAAGTTGTGCCACGATTGTGTAAAGTCAGAAAGAAAGTGTTAAAAAGTTTTAAATAAACTTAATAAGTGTTATGATATTGACTGGATCAAAAAGAATTTCTCAATACACAACCCAATCAAATTTCAACATGAACATTGAAAATGATATATTGCATTATACACATAAAAATGAAGATGCATATTTTTTTATCGTAACATTCGATTTTTAGGATTATCTCTAGAATATTCATTGTAACAATGCAGTTTTCGCTATAGTGTTCATTAAAATTTGTAAAATAACGACTAATTGGATAATAAAAACAGGAAGCATGCATGTCAGTTTTACAATAGTATGTTTCATATAACAATAAAAAGAAAATTTGTGCAAGTTCCGTTGAATGTCATGTAAAAATACAAATTTGTATACGTGCAAGGAAGAATCGAATGCAGTAATGTCCAACGATGTTTACCAAAATACGATTGATATTTGTAAAGGTATAAAATGAAGAAAAACATGCTTCGTAAGGTAAACTGTAAGAAGTTGTTAGTAAGAAAGGACGACATTAGATTCTGTTCTTTAGCTTACGAATCTCCTTACTCAATTCAGCCCACAGTTTCGAATTTATGCTGCAAAGTATCACGAAACGAGCAATCAATTGCTCATTATCGGGTTTCTGGTGGAAATTTATTAAAGATTTTATTCTCGTTGTCTTCACAGCAAGGTTCTTCTTTCCCCTACTTATAAACAGAGATCATAATCCATCAACCCTATCTAATGACGAATAAAGCTATTTTCTCTTATGAAACCACTGGAATAAGAGAACTTTTTGCTTTTGAGTGTGTGATATATTTATGCAAATGTAGGATATTTATCACAAATATACTTAAAGTAGATATATACAAGTGAAAACTTAAAGGGTCTAGCGGGATAAGGGGGGCAAAAGTGCCCTTGAGCAGATTTTATTCGACGATGGGTCATTCGATAACTGATCGTGAAAAACCATTGTTCATAAATTTTTATGAATGTATTTAACGTCAAATATGTGAAAAATCAATTTTTTTACAAATCGAAACACAACATATAACGTTCCTTCAGTAATTATTTAACACTAGATATACGGATGTTGATACATATATTTTTCTAAACTGTGCCAATTTGACTTAAACAAGAAAACCAGAATTTTTTTGCAAAGGAAATAGTTCCAAATCAATTTAAATGAAAGGTTTATTATTAAATAATTAACCAATCAATATATCTTACATATAAAGCTTAAATACCACTGACTCACTCACTCACTCATTCATCACGAAATCTCAAAAACCACAGAACGGATTGCAATGAAATTTGGGACATACCTTCTCCTTGGGTCTTAGGTGCTCACTAAGAAAAGGTTTTGACAAATTCGAAATTTTAGGGGGGTTTTTGAGGGGTTAAAGTATGAACCAAACTCATCAACGCAGAGCCGAAACTACTTGACCTAGAAACTTGAAATTTTGCATGAGCGTTTCTTCTGGGGTATAAGCACCCACTAAGAAAGGATTTTTCAAAATTCGAAATTTTAAGGTTTTTTTTTAGTTTCGATTAAACCGTAGCGGGAGCTTTCAGCTAGTTATATATATAGTAATTACATTTTAAATGAGCCAAATTGGCTCCGTAAATCTAGTGTTAAAATGCTACATTTTTATTTACTTCTCATATATTTACATTATCTACAATCTCAAGTTAAAAAAGAATTTGTATAATTAACAGATTACGTATGATTCAAATACTTATAAATACCAGCCGATACATGTGTCGTTCCAGTTGACAGAAACTCTGCCATTATTTCCGATATTCAGTCTATTGTTAGTCTAGAATGACCTTATGACCGAAACATGACAAAAGGACCTTGAGAATTGTACACTATCTCACTCACTGATTTATATTCGGCGTCCGGTAGCTTGATGAAATCAGGAAGTTAATCTGAATCGGATTTACGTTGACTGTTCAAGATTTAGTAACCCTGGTCTGAACAAATTCTGCACATGAAGCTATATATGTGCAGAGAGTGGCTTTAGCTTGGAGGAACCGCAGACTGGGGACGTCCAACCGACTGGAAATCATTTTCTAATTAAGGGAGGATTCATGTACACCCCTATGGAGATACGAAGAACATGTGCAAAAATGCAAAAGAGATTATTTGAATAAAAATTTCAGTTTTGTTGTTAACGTCAGTTTATCATTCTGTAAAGTACCACTACAATTTCCTGCGGAGGGAAATATATACATATATACCTCCGAGGCATGACTCTGGTAAATCAAATTCAATCCGTAATGCAAGGAAAATCGATAACTCAATGAAAGGATTAATTCATAACATAGTATCGATTATGATCTGCGAGAAGGAAGCGAATTAATGGTTATAAAAAGAAAAGAATATTTTATAAGTAGAAAACTTAACAACACTTTCAATGACATCACTAAAATTTCCTGTGGAGAGAGGTATATACATATATAGCTCCGAGGCATGACTCAGGTAAATCAAATTCATTCCGTAATGCAACAAAAATCGATAACCGAATGAAAGGATCAATTCATAACAAAGTATTGATTATGATCTGCGAGCAGGAAGTGAATTAATGGTTATAAAAAGAAAATAATATTTTATAAATAGAAAACTTAACAACACTGTCAATGACACTTTAGGAGACGGTGCACACGGGTAGTCTTTGACCCATGGTTTCTCTCAGATATTTTACCTACGTAATAAGACAAATGGGATGAGCTGATAAAAAAATATACTACCCCTTTGCAACTTCTGTGACATTTTCTTTCACAGATCTCCATCGATCCAACCATGCAAAACAACCCCTGAAAGCCATGACAAACACTTTTCAAACGCACTGTACTGTCGTAATTTTCACCTCGTCTTGTTTTTCTCCTTCAAATGTCACATTAATGTTTCTAATAAGACTGTCGTATATTTCTCATTAGCATTCGAAAGTGTCACTACTATGTAACTTACTATTTAAAATATTTTATGTTATATCTATATCTTACTCCATGACCCTATACTATAACTTATTCTACTGCATCATTGCTACAATAACGTTTTACAACTTGTCGCTATAAAACTGTGATACTACAGTAAGTTCATAATTCCAAAAGTAAATTAAAAAAGTTATCAAGTGTCTCCATTTGACATGCAGGACACATGATGTTCTTGAAGAAGAAACTTTTCGTTATTCTACCTTTCGGCACTTTTTGTTCCAGACGCGGTGTGGGAAAGAAACGAGACTGCTGTTTCAAATTTTTCCAGCTCGTTTGTCTCGGCAGATTACCCTGGGGGTAAAGATACTTGAATCTATCATCGCGATTTTGTATTTTACAGTAAAAGATCCGCTGAGCAAGTCAGCCCTATCGTCTTTGGATGGGAATAGATTACCTTTGTCTCTTCCAGTAGTAAAAAGATGTTCTGTCCTTTGTCTTAAGCCGGCGTCTTTACCAGTAGGAAGATTTGTTTCTTGCTATCTTCTAGATTCTGTTTATTTCTTAACCCCTTACCCTACAATAATAAAGTAAATGGGATAGGAAATTTTCAAGTTTTCCAAATTCTATTAAATTGAAACTATTAATGAGACAAGATACGATAATACTATTTTTATAACATTAGTATTACGTTAATTATACGGCATATTAAGAATCATTGATCAATTTTGATTTTATCAATTAAATTCTGAATTATAATGGAGACAGTCACGAAAAATGTAGTATGGAAGTGGGTTAATCGACTGATTTTCCTTTTTGTCTGGCTTCTACTTGTGAGACGCAGTGATTTATATATCAAAATGAGTGCAGGTATTGTTGCTGTCAGTTTTTGTATAAAGATTTCATTTCTTTTCCTGACATTCGATCTTTTAGTTATCATTTACATTAAGTATCATGTAGCTATTTTACAATCGAATTATCAGTAACTGTGAATGTCATAATTTTGTATTGACTGCAGTTTATTGGCACAGTATCAACTTTACATATGGTAACGTATAAACAAATGATATTTTATTTAAAAAAAAACAAAAGAAGTGTATCTGTAAGAATTTGAATAAATAAAAAAGACATCTCGTAGCCAGAGCCTGCAAAACTGGCTGCTCCTTGTGTGCCATTTTTAGTTAGAATTTTCTGATAAGTTTGAGTACCTCAACACGATCGTGTACTTTATTTGTTGAGTTTACCTTCCACTGTTAGAAATTGCGAACGATACCATGGATTTTTCAACATTATGTTACAAAAAAAAACTCGTATACTAGTAATAACCTCACATTGAAACCACCCAGGAGGGAGGAAATGCAGTAGGTGCTCTTTCAATCTATTTTCTTTCAATCATTGTACAGAAAATGTCAACTAAATTACATTGAGAATTATTCCATTTTAGTTATATTTCAATCATACGAGACATTGAGTTCATTGCGAAAATTGCAGTTAGTGATTTCCGGAGCAATCAGGATTCATTAAAAATGGCCTCACCAGTGTAATATACGTGTATGAATAAGTAATGAGTCCATCAGCCACATTTACAAAGAGTGAGCGTATCGTAGCTTTAAAATGGCTTCCCATTATTCGCTTTTGAAATAATCTTCAGTCACTTGATCATTGTCACTTCAAATTATTCCTGATATACGAGAGAACTTGTGTAGCCCGATTTTCTATAACGGAAACTCATGAACGTGTTATGAATTAATCAGGTTGCACGGGAGTCTATTGTATTATCACACCCTTTTGTCGTGTCTCGTCTTTACCTGAGTATTACAGGTCTATCGTCATTTACAACGGAGGTGGTGAGAATCAACCACCATCAGTCTACGATGAAAGTCTTGTTTACATCCTCTAAACCACCGTTGTGCAAACTATTCCACAGAACATTTCTGCCCATAATTATGAAAGTGGTCTAAGTCAAAATTTAAAAAAATGAGTTTATCAGTTAATTCACATCACATTATTATATACTAAATTAATTCAATGTAATCTGTATGATATTGTCAAAAATGAACCATTAGATAGTGGTTGTAATTTCAACATTATATGGAATTCATTTAGTGTTAATTATGAAAGTGGTCTAAGTCAAAAAATTAAAGAAATTATATAAACATACCCTCACATTTTTGGTATCTGGTCATTCCTTTCTACCGAATTACTGTGATTTTAGGTTGATAGGAATGGAAATAAGAAAAGTAAATTACTTATACCACCATGAGCATTATTATGAATTGGTAGAAAAGTGTAGAAGAAGAAATACAATTTTCGGTAATACGAACGACGCAGCCGGATTTTATTTCAATGAAACCACTAGAAGAGTCAATGATAAGAAGACTAAAAAATACAGCGGGCGAATCTGTCTCTTGGTTGCAAATTCAATGGATGAGATTCTTGCAAAATGAACCTCATAAGATGTTCTATAAAACTTCTTTGGATGATTCTAAATTCCACGTTTTGGATCTTTCAGCTAAAAGAGGGAGACCAAAAATATATGGAGATATTAAATTACTTCCATTATACACCACCATTAGACCAGTAACGGAAGGAAAACATAAAGATATTATGTGATTTTGGTAATCGTCGTCTGTTCGTGGCTCATTGTCAGTCATAGTATAGCATTCATAGTGAACTATTACTTATTGAATTATTTATTGAACATATGTCCTAAAACATCTGAAATTACTGAGTGTAATAGGAAATTAATTGTTAAGTGGCGTAACGAAGGAAAGACATATGGTGAAATAAGTAAATTTTTAAATATAAATAGATCCACAATACATTATATTCTTAAAAAATCAAATTCTGAAGGAACGTAGAAAAATAAGTAAGGAAGGTAAAAAATAAGTACCGTTCAGGCCGTCCAAAGAAATTGACGGAAAGAGAGGAAAGAGCTTTGATCACTGAAGTAAAAAAAGATTCTAAGATTTCTGCTAAAAAACTTGCAGCGATAGTTAAAGAAAACTTTAAGAAAGATGTACATCCAGGATTATGGAGAAGAGTACTCCGTGAAAATAATTATCATGCCAGAGTTCCCAGAAAGAAGCCGTACATTAGTGATATTAATAATAAGAAGATATTAAAATTCGCCAAAGACAATGTATTTTGGAATAAAATAATATTTTCGGATGAATCAAAATTGAACGTTTTTGGATCGGAGGGACGCAGTTTTGTTTGGAGACAAGCAAATACCGAGATGGAAATGAAAAACTTGCATGCTACGGTAAAACATGGGGGTAGCTCAATTATGGTCTGAGGGTGTATGGCAGCTAGCAGCACCGGGAATTTAGTTTTCATAGACGGAATAATGGATAAATATAAATATCTGTACATATTAAAACAAGATTAAAGAGAAAGTGCAAGACAATTGGGCATACACGAAGATTTCCATTTTCAGCAAGATAATGATCCTAAACATACGGCAACAATTGTTAAGGAATGGATCATATATAACACATCCCACATGTTGGTCACACCACCACAGAGCTCTGATATTAACCCAATGGAACATCTATGAGCAGTAATAGCTAAAGAATTGCAAAAGTTTAATATGTAATAAAAACAAAGAAAGTCTAAAAGAAAAAATATGCGAAGTGTGGAACACTATATCACCGAGCGTTACAGAAAAGTTAGTGAACAGTATGCACACTCGCTTACAACATATTATTCGTGCCAAAGGTGGACCTAAAAAATATTAAAGACCTAAATATTACCTGTTCAAATACTTTTGTGGCATCGGCGAATTGTATGTCGGCTAGAAATAATTTATAACTACTGTATAGATATTTCGATTTACTTAAAACTTAATGTATATAATATACAGAGTCATACCTACTTACAGTTTTAATAACATTTTTGTACGTATTGTATAATATACTTATTATAATTAATAAAGTATTTTATGGTAAGTGTTCAAATACTTTCGTGAGTCACTGTATATAGTTTTATAACTCGCTTAAAATTGTAGGTCCCAGAGGAAATAACCGTAGCTGGCGAAGTTGCAATGCAAAGACAACAATAAACGATGATTTTTTCATTCAATATTTCGTTTTTGAGAAAATCGATTTGTTTTGTCTATACTCGACCGAGTTTTGGTTCAACGGATCTCATGTAGATTATTTAGTTGTTTTTGAGTATTTCGAAAACCGTAGCTGTGATACTTGACCCGTTTATAAATGTCATGGTTATCGTGATTTCTGCCATCGTTTTTAATTTACATCACATCAATTGAATGGAATTCTTGGTGTCTATCGTATTGACTACATGAAAAGTAGAATACATAAAACTATCATAAATAGGTTTTCATGAACGTTTGAACTAAAGATTTTTTATTTTGGCTAATTGTCTACATCATAGAACTACCAATAGAAAAAATATGGATTTGAATTATTCAATGTACATATTTTTTACTATATAGATAATGATTTCGTATTTATAGATATATGTCAAAATTAAGAGAATTCGCACAATGCCATGATTTTTTGATAGATAAGACTTACTAGTTAAATTTTGCTTTTGGTGTTTTTTAAAAATTCTTTAGAATTCATTTTTTGAATGCTAGTCTGCTTCAATGGATCTCAATCACACCCAGTATTCTGCGAACGTATCGACTCCAAAATTCGATTTTTAAAAAGCTCGAACGTCTGACTGTACTGTTCATTCTGCCGTTATGATGACTACCATTCGCATCATTTTAATCATTTAAAATCATATCGAAATGACTTCTCTCTTTGCTTGAGAGAAGTAAATGCTGTTTTAATCCTATTGTAATTTTGTAGCAGTATAGTGTACATAGAAATAAATAAAAAACACTTCTTTTTCTGAATGTTCCTTTCCACTGTTTGCAACAATATTCGAAAAGTACACTTCGTGCAAACCATCAAAAATATTTATTGAACGTCCTCCATTTTTTTTATAATGAAAACTATGATATATTATGGTAAAACTCGTATCAATAATAGAAACATTGTTAAGAAGAGTTCCGAAAATTATGATATTTCTCTTTTTTTTATACTTGTTAAATACTCTTTCAACATCGTATATAAATCGATCAGTGGAGTACATTATCCAACAAAAATGATGTAAACAATACGTAATTAATAATACATCCGCCAGATACAATTGGCAGTTTAAAACTATCATCTGCATTTTGTTATCATTTTTTTGTAACATTGTACAAAACAAAGACAGATATTGTCGTGGATAATTCTCAAATCAGGATTTTTCTGATTTGAAAATCGTAGGTGTGATCATGCTGTCACAGAACAAACTCTGAACTCGGAAAATTTTATTTTTAAACTAAATATTTTACATTATGTACGTACCTTTCCTAACAAATCGTAGAAGTTTAAATGAGAAAACTTTTTCTCTGGTATATTTTACTCGTATAAAAATTTTCCTGATTTTAGAAGTTGACAAGAGTGAAGTTACTAGTGAAATCATATATGCGCATTTATTGTACAGTAATGATCCATTTAATCAGAGGCATCGCGCGTACCGGCACTTTCTTTATTGCCAATGAATTAAGGCATGCAACCGACTAATGAAAATGTAATTAGAAATACGGAGCTTCAACAATTAATCTTAACTTAAAGTTTAGCAGAGACGAATCGTTATTTGCATACGACTTAAATACAACTTTTTGAAAAAGACACAATTGAATGTCTAATGGTGAATTTTATACTAATTGTAAGCATTACAAGATTTTCCATTCTTACGTCATCGTCACTGTATTAACAATACCAAATAAAAACAACAAGGAACTCAAGGTCGTTATGATAGCGAAAGAGATAAAGGCACTGCTCGCAATTACAACGGGCTCGAGTTCAAATCCACCATCACCTCTGAGAATTTTAAAATTTTTCTTAGATGTTACGTGTACCATAATTTTGATGGAAATTCAACTAAAACAGTAAATTCTAGGTAGAAATTACCATAACTTGTCCAATTCAAGATACAAAACAACAACAACTAAGTACTTATGGTGACTAAGGAGGTAAATGGCTTGATTCGCAATTAGTGGGCTCCAGTTCAAATCCTCCCTCGCCATCTCTGTGAAATGTTTCCTACGTGACATGTATATCATAACACCTTGGTTGTTCAGAATCCACCTAAAGTAGTAGATCCTAGGTAAATGACCAAAGTAGTTACAGCCGAAAAGTATAAAACAAAGTAACGCTCTTTCCCACAGGGGAAGATGAGTAATAATAAGACGAAATAGAACGACTTCGTGCATAAACCGCGCGTTTTTATAGTTTCTCGAGTTTCAAAAAGGAAAATAACAATAGACCTTCTAGCAGCGCGGTCTTCTTGAATATTTCGCAATGCACACAATGTCCCCGACTTCAGGAAACCGTCACTCCATGACACTGCTCTTGAATCTTATGCAAAGAAGCGTATACGCAATAAACAAAGGCTTTCTTTCGAGAGGTAATGATTTCATGAAAACGGACTTTTCCCGAAACATTCACAATACCCTTTCTCACAATCCTACGTTACTGTATTGCATAGTGGGTCATGCAAATTAGAACTGTTTCTAATTTTCGCCCCCATCACAGTTTGAAGAGTTGAAAGGAACTACACAGTACCTACTTCCCACAATTATATTGTTACCATACTTCTCATTCACAATGACCAAAGTTCATATTATTGTAGCTTTTATTTCTTTTTTACATTCGTAAAAGAATTACAAAAATTTGCATTCAAATAAACAAAATGTAAATATAGTTTTACGTAAAGGTAAAGAATTCCCGAGTCGAAATATTGAACCTATTTTCATGGTATTTATTCCTATTTGAACCCAATATGATACTTTTCAATACTAAAATTCCTAATTTAAACCTGTAATTCCTCTTCAGTAAAATGATCATCTTATTTTTGTACTTTTAATTCCTAAATTATTGGGCAGTAAAAGGTTCAAATGAGGTTCAATATTTCGACTCGGGACTGAATAAGATGTAAAACCTCAACGGAGGTTGAAATTGACGTCCTATTTTGCACCTTAAGGTAGCAATAAAGGGATATTTGTGCCACTTTTAGGCGCTAAATAGGATCTTATTTTACATTGAATTTAGACCTATTTTTGGACTTTTAATTCCTAAATGTTGAGTAGTAAAAGGTTCAAATGAGGTTCAATATTTCGACTTGGGTTCAGATCGATATTACAAAATTTTCCAAGACTATATCCATTGTATCATAGCTGAGTTTTCAAAACAATTATTGTAGATTTTTGCAAATATATGGTAATAATGTAATGGATATCGCCCTATACCTTTGGCAGTACACATAACATCTTCGCAACACAGAACTTTCGAGCGAAAGCAATAACAGCTCTCTGAGGGACTTAAAATCGATTTCTCTGCGGCTATTCACCCTTATAAAACATGCACCCGCAGCAGACTGGTATGTAATGATCGAAGGAGTATTTCCAATATCACTTAAAACCTTTTACTGTTTTATTTCGACCAGAAAACAAAATACACCTGATAGTAAATCTGAATACTGATTTATAAATAATTTATATTTGTTCTTTTAACGCGTGAAAAAAGTTTACAGGGAAAACTAAATTTGATGTTGGTTAAAAATGTACCATTTAAAAGTAAGACTTGTTTATTTCTGTAAAAAGTGTGGCAAACAAGAATTAAAAATGTGATTACAGAAAGTTAGTGTACGAATGCGAAGCAGGTAAATATAAACAATTTTAAATGCGCACAGCAAACTCTAAATTGATATTTTGTATCCCTAAATAAAAATAAATATTTATATATGCTTTGAAAAGTTTCAACATACATCCTGTGTACCTAAATTATGTACAGTTTAAAAATACAGCTTTATGAAAGCAGAAAAGTTTTAATATAGGGTAAGCTATGTTTTTCCCAAAAGCCTGAGAAATTGCTACGACGCAATTTTGAGATTTTAATATCAAATTTATTTATTTATTCATTTGATATCGCAAACCCTTTGATACAAAGCAGAAAATACAATACAATGTTAAGGTACATAAACGAATTTTTAATTTTTTGGACATTTATATTGTATTTAATGCCACTATTGATGCAACATAGATATTCGCATCACACGTTTATTTCCCATCTTACATTATGTAGCGAAGCTCTGTATCCATTTTACCTTTCATATAAAATGGCTTATCTTATAAATTGATTAATTTCATGGGATGAAATTAAACAAACGTGTTCTACTAGTCTGATTCATAAGATGCTTGCAAATCATCAAAAAAATTCAATTTTAGAATGCTAAACCTATACCATCTATTTTTATTATCGTTCGACACTTGTACAAGGTGATAGCACATAGAAGCTACGAAGAAAGGGTATAGCAGGATAAGGTGGTCAAAAGTGCCCTTGAACCGATTTCAATGGGGGTAGTCTCATTCGATAGATAATGCTCGGCGATCATTGTGTACCAAATTTTAACCCTTTATCTTGATCGGAAGGGTAGTTATGGGGAAAATTAAAAAAACAGGTTTTTGGCCCTTTTCCCCCATTTATTGAGGTGTAAAAAATCCGAAAAAATTCTGGCATATTCTACACGGTACCGGACTTGTTGGAGAATTTTTTCAGATTTTTCCGTCGAAGTACCTAAGCGTGAAAAATGGGCAAAGTAAAAAAAAACGGAAAAAAGAAGATTTCGTATCGAAATCTTCGAGGTACAACTTTTTGTTTTATATAGTAACAATCTAACACCTACGATTGTTATCCCCAATTTTTTTCAGATTTTTAAACCACCTGCGTCATTATGAAAAAAATCGAAAACCGATTTTCGGGACGTATTTTGATCTAAAACGCAAGAAGTAATTGTTATTTTTCCATTATTTTCATAGAGTATGTTCATTTTGTGGTTTTTAATGTTTTACCATTACAGATAATTTCATAACAATAAAAGGAATAGAGATAACTCACTTATCTGTAAACTATGTGTTATATTATGTACCATAATTTTGAACGTTCTTTCAACAGCAGCAGTGGCCACGCGTCTAGAGTGTCTGCTCTGGAACCGCTATGAACTTTTTGTCGCGGGTTCGCGTCCCGGAAGGTATATTTTTTTTTCTTTTTTTTTTAATCTGTAAATGCATAAAAATAATCAATAATCATTTTTAACAGCTATTGCGATAATCCTAAATGCATAAAAAATGTATATCGTATAGAAAATAGTTTTAGAGCATATCTGTTGCTTTGCCGGCTCTCTCTAGCAATATGTTATCCCATGGTTACGGATATTTTTAAACTTTTAAATTACGGAAATGTTAACTTATTATGGTATATAAAAATGTATATTCGGCACCAAAGATCACAACACTTGCATTAACAGAGTATATGCACGTAATGATTACTTTACTTGCATGTTTCTTTCCCTTATATTCAAAGAAGAATCGTTGACATGGAGGGGATATGCTCGAAACTTGGAAAATATTAATTTCTTTTGGTTTGTATTATATTGCCATTTTTAATTTGTTAATTCTGAAATGAGCGTAGGGAAGACAGTTTATGGTTGGGTCTCCGCTATTGTCTCGAATGTGTCAAACCGATTTAATGCGGGGTATGTTACCATTTATGAATATTTGTACTTTTTTAAGTATGTACAGTTCCATGTGACTAGGTAGAGACAGAAACCATTTAACAGTGAATTGACCAATATAACATAAATACCTATAGGGGATTAGCTTAGTATCTGCGCCAAACCTTCAATGCCAGCAGGTCATTGGTGAAGGCTTACGGACAGGAAGGGTTCGTGTGATGTTGGAGCAGGCGCAATAAAATAATAAAATCCTGCAAACTAAATTATATGCCTCTATTTCTTAAAGGTATTTTGACAGCGATACAAATGCTCATCAGTAAGATATCTAAAAGCTTAAGAAGTAAATTCGTATATAACAATAAAGCAATTTTAACGATTGTATCTATTGTACAGTTATGGCCCTCAAACGTATTATTTATTCTATATGATTTCGGAACAAATAACAAACTAGTACTTATGGCGAAAAATAATAATCTACCAAAAGAAAGGAACTTTTGTTTTCATTCAACATGATTTCGGCAGGAATTTGTCAAGGTATAAACTCCGTTCCTTTAGTGCCGAATATACATTTTTATATACCATAATAAGTTAACATTTCCGTAATTTAAATGTTTAAAAATATCCGTAACCATGGGATAACATATTGCTAGAGAGAGCCGGCAAAGCAACAGATATGCTCTAAAACTATTTTCTATACGATATACATTTTTTATGCATTTAGGATTATCGCAATAGCTGTTAAAAATGATTATTGATTATTTTTATGCATTTACAGATTTAAAAAAAAAGAAAAAAAAATATACCCTCCGGGACGCGAACCCGCGACAAAAAGTTCATAGCGGTTCCAGAGCAGACACTCTAGACGCGTGGCCACTGCTGCTGTTGAAAGAACGTTCAAAATTATGGTACATAATGTAACACATAGTTTACAGATAAGTGAGTTATCTCTATTCCTTTTATTGTTATGAAATTATCTGTAATGGTAAAACATTAAAAACCACAAAATGAACATACTCTATGAAAATAATGGAAAAATAACAATTACTTCTTGCGTTTTAGATCAAAATACGTCCCGAAAATCGGTTTTCGATTTTTTTCATAATGACGCAGGTGGTTTAAAAATCTGAAAAAAATTGGGGATAACAATCGTAGGTGTTAGATTGTTACTATATAAAACAAAAAGTTGTACCTCGAAGATTTCGATACGAAATCTTCTTTTTTCCGTTTTTTTTGACTTTGCCCATTTTTCACGCTTAGGTACTTCGACGGAAAAATCTGAAAAAATTCTCCAACATGTCCGGTACCGTGTAGAATATGCCAGAATTTTTTCGGATTTTTTACACCTCAATAAATGGGGGAAAAGGGCCAAAAACCTGTTTTTTTAATTTTCCCCATAACTACCCTTCTGATCAAGATAAAGGGTTAAAATTTGGTACACAATGATCGCCGAGCATTATCTATCGAATGAGACTACCCCCATTGAAATCGGTTCAAGGGCACTTTTGACCACCTTATCCTGCTATACCCTTTACGATAGTACAGTGAATCCTACGGTGACATTTTACGGTGTCTACTACCGTAAAGTTTCTGTGCTTACTGTGAGATAGATATTTTAACAAGTTAACTACCGAATTTAGTTTTATGAATCCCTCGTGGAATACGGAATTAAAGTCGAGCAATGACGTGTATATTCGTCGAACACAGGGCAAATGTCTCTGTTATAAATTTTACGAAAAGAGGAAAGCAAAATGTGGAAAAATGATATTTTTAGTCCTTTAGAAATTGATAGTTCAGTGTTAAAGAGGCTACTGTAATAGATCTTTGGATTGACGTGTATACACGTCGAACGCAGTTAACTGGTTAACCCATTTGCATCACAAGTGCACGTATGCGCGCACTTTTTCTGGTCGCTATCATCGAAACGCATTTATGGATGCACATTATAAGTGAATAGTAACATATATGAACAGTATAAATTATTTATACAACATTCGTCAATTAAAGTACAAAATCACTTTTAGAAATACTGTTAGACTTATTGTTAGACTTACTATGAAGAAATTTAACGGTAAATATATATTTTTGAATTTGTCATATGATGGAAATGGGTTAAGATACTTTGTTCTTCAAACTGCGATTTGATGGAGTGAATACCGTATTGATTCTTATTAAATAATACATCAGAAAAGACTAACGTTACATTCTTATTTCAAGATGTATTATAGATTTTGATTACTGATTACAACTGTCATAACTCATAAAATACAAAAAACTATCTGAACAACATTAAAGTTGATTTTCAAACTACAACGAATATAGATTGAACTGTGTTATCTTACCGCAGTTCCTGAGTAATAGTATCGCTTGAACTGCATATATTAAATATTTTTAACTATAGAGAAAATACATCATTTTGACTTACTGTTAGATTTTTTATGTAAAATTAAACCATAACCTGGATCAGCTGCTTGAGAAATTCAGTAGAAATATGTGCATAGAAAATTGAACACTCGCCGCACTATCTCCTAGAAAATGTCAAGAGGGTTTTCTTCGTGGATTCAGGATATCGGTACTCTACTCCATTGTAAACAACAGTTGGCTGCGGATACTCAAGCAACGACAAGAGTAGTTCTTCATGCAGTCTTTGGAAAATATTTGAAAGAGGCGCAAATTTATTTTACTACGTTATATCGTACGACAAAGAAATATATTGATAATAATAATGTTAGGGTTTTATTTGGAACCATTTTGATATTGTTCGTGTATTGTAAATTATTCTGTCGTTATAAAAATGTAGGAATCATTTTTAGCTGTGCTTTAATAAGTCGTGTATGTGTATTTATATTTTTTAGACGACGGATTTTTAAAACGAGTGTTTTAAGACGTAAATTTTTAAAACTTAAATTTATAAGACGTAGTCATAGTTTGTTCAGTATACTTTTATTTGTAGTTTCTTGATTATTATTTTATTAAATATAGTTGTCATATAGTTTAAATAATGTGATTGAAACCTCTTTTACATTTCCCCCCATCGTGTTTCCGAAGAAATCCTATAAAAAAATTACATTACTTCCTCTTAATATTAGCAACAGGTATGAAAGTATGAAATAAAGATAGTATGTGGCAAATCTTTTTTGTTGCGATTAAGAAATTTCAGATTAACAACAGATTCCAGTCGATTTACTGTTAAATCAAACCTTCTGTTTGAATGAGGGTTGTGGTTTCTGTCGTTCGTCATTATTATTCTGTTTGTGCACTGAGAGTGTGTGTTGACCTTTGATGTGAAGCATGTCACCAAGATTTAAGGGCACCTTGTTGGAAATCTGGAAACGGTGACATCACAGACGTCAAGTTCACTCTTTGAGGTACTATTTCATCACATAACTCAGCTTGTTTTACGGTAGCACTTCCCGATTTTACGATAAAGCACTTGTTTATGTTTTCGTGACAATTTTATTACAAGCAACAAATTTCTCTACAGTGATGTATATTAAAATAAATTATAAGACACAATAAGAAATAGGGGACATAAGTGTACAAAAGAGGAGATGTATAGTTTTTTTATAGTTGAAACGTTAAAGTTATCGTGATGGACAATTCAATTTGTTCTTCTAACCATGTACGATTTAATTGTTTCCATTCAATGATTTAACACTAGAACGACCGACGTTAAATTCATTTCATTTAAATATATTAAATAAGTACTTTGGAAGAGAGGAATCAAGGGGTGGAAAATATAATCGGTCTGGTCATCTGTGTTTCATAATACCAGCTTAGAATTTCTAATATAGGACTCTCCTGTAAACTTACGGACTTTTTGGAAAAAAATGTGAACAAGTCATTTTGACTTGCCTGGTCGTTCTAGTGTTAAATTTAATAGAAAATATGTGCGAAAATGATATTGCTAAAAGAAGTTATAATGTATGAAGTATAATACTTTTTTAATTAAGGTCATAGCTAGGATTATACGTATTCTAGTTGGAAAAGAAAATAATTAAATCGTAAATGTACTTTACTATTTATACAATAAATAAGTCTTTACATTCTTTTCGTATAATAATTATATTTTTCTTTCAAACAATTAAAAATTTGTTGCTTAACCATGGTTCAGACAGAAGCTGCAATTAGGGCGACCATATAACCGACTTTCTGCTAATTTAGTGTACATTACGTTCAAGATAAACGACCCATTTGAATATGCAAATTAAGGTTACCGCTGGGTGCAGTAATTTCCATGGACACTAGAGTTTTTCGCCAACAATAACATTAAATTACACTGGTAATACTTCTCTTGAAACTTCATTTTCTATGTTTGAAAAATACGCTAATGTTTCAGGAAAAAAGTAGCGACCTTCTACGTTATTTTAATACGTCTGTAATTTCCTATCAAAGCTCGGAATATTATTGTACAGCATACTTATAATAATATAATTATATCAAGCGTCAGCAAATAATCGTGCACTCATCGGTAGTAGTGACGAGTGAGTAAAGCTTGTTTGTCTTCGATCATGTAAAGAGGTATAAATAAATTAATAAGAAAATGCGTGAAACAGCATGCTGTACGATATGTTACAGTTTCAGTGAATTTCTTAAAGAATGATATCGTTTGTCAGTATCACTCTCGCAACGCAGTACGACAAAGAACAGCTCACGTCGGGATGCCAAGTACTTGAAGCTGTAGAAATGACAGTTGAGAGCAGTAAAATAGAGTGGATGTTGTAAAATAAAAGAATACCGTCACTCGTAGCCACAGTTTGCGGTTAGAACATCTGCCATGTGGCGAGACGGTAGCGATTTAGTTGGCTTGACGACTTCAGTAATCCATTTTATTGGTGAGCAATACTAAAGTCATGTGGCTGACAATAAGTAATAGTCAGTTACTGTTATCAGCTATTGAAGTTGAAATATTCGTAAAAAGACAAAAAAAATTAGCATAACATTCACTGGAGCAGTGTTCTAACAAGTTTGCATTGCTACTTCAAGAAAAAATTAATTATTTATATTACGCCGTGACGCGTATGAGAATCCTCGTTTTTAGGGGGGTCCTCCATTGTCCCGGAGAGAGAAAAGTAAAAATTCAATCGTTCACAAAGCTTAACCGTTAATTTATTTCTACTTACAAAGCCACCTTTCACGTTACACGGATTTTACCCTTTTGAAAAACAGACGCGATGGAAAACATATGCACATGGGAATTCCTGCAATAATGCCAATTGAAATTCAGCAACCAGAAAATCTCTCAATTTTCTACAATGCATTAAAAGGCTTTTCTCTGTGTCGGGATTGCATTGCACCGTGTGAGTACATACATTCGCAGAGAAGCACTCCGTAGTGAAAGTGTTAACAACGACTTCTTGGTTTCAAATATAACTTGAAACTACTTCGGCTGAACAGTGCTCGAGTTCAATCTTATCAAAAACAGGAGACCCTAAAGGAATTATGAGCATAACGAATTTATATCATTGAGGAAACTGTTCTGCGTCAAGTGTATTTTAGTGGAGAAATTCATTTAAACATGGATCATCGTTGCAAAGACGAGAAAGTAGAGAATGGTGGAAAATTTGAACTTTCAGTGAACATGGCGAAATGATTTTTTCGTTGCAGCGGACAAAAATTATGTTATGAATTTTTTTTGGATTAGCGATACTGGAAACAACTGCATAGTTTTGTAATTTTGGTTTGAAGAAAAAAAAAATACAAGAAATTAAAGTGTCAGGGGGTTGTATTTATGGATATTCCAAATTTTGCAGTAAAACCCCGAGTTTCCACAGAGGTTCTTAATATTGGTATCAAGCAGAGCAGTTTTGTAATAGTATTATACAAACAATTTGTGTGTATATATTTTTTCCCGATATATTGTCAATTAACAAATATCTTTACTATATTTCGGTATGTGTCATTTATAGGAAAAGTCCTAATAAGGGAATTTGTAGTAGAGTCATTAGCGTGTTATTTAGTATGTCAGTTCATGATTTATAATATGCACATAATGCAGTTGCAATCAGTCGTTTCTACATGCACACTACAATTTCGAAATGATTTGAAACTTAAACAGAATTATAATTGGTTATTAACATCACGTTTGAATCGTTCTCGGAATGTAATCTGGCACATAGGATGTCAGTCACAAATCTAAAATACTCTCCACCGTTCCTTCCTGTAATTTCACGACAGAATAATCTTGGATTTCTAATTATAGTAATAATTAACCATTGTGGTAAGCATTGGCCAGCATAGAAACACGGTAATTTGTAATATATTACTGCATATTTTAAAATATTGGTAAAAATGTCTCGCAAAAAATAGAGAATAGAATGAAAAAATGAATATTACAATTTTTTGGTTAATCAGTTTTTGTACTCGAGTCAATTATGCTCTTAACATGCATACGTTTAGTATACTTTTTCTAAATCATTATGTTATATATCATGAGAGTTTTATAAAATACATGTAAAATAATTAAAAAGGACTTGAATTAACGCACTAATTTCAAGATAATACCACTATGGAGAAGAAGAATAACATTTAACATAAATAGGTATACGTTCAAATGTACACGTTTCTTTAAAGGTCAAGACGTACAGTGGTTAAAGTTAAAACTAGAAGAGCTGAAAGCTCGATTAGATCTTCGAGAATTGAAACTTATACAAAGCTGTACAACTCGATTGAAAGAATACTTCGATTTCTTGCTGCAGTTACTTATATTCTTCGGATTGAAAAACTTCGAAAACAAATATTGCAGATTATGTGTTTCAAAATCATATGTCATAACTTACCAGGCGTGACCTTTTGATCGGCGAATTTTCGTAAGAGAAAATCCTTTCATTTCGAAAATGTCCACACCTCTTAAAGTCACGCCTGGTAGATCATCATTCATCATTTTGAAGCACCATGTATAAGCAAGCATCATTTATTTCTTGTTGAAGGTCAAATAAAGTTTTTAAGTCTTCCTTATTACTCAGAATTTTGGCGTTGAACATTGACATTTTATAACTTAATCAGAACAACAATTTCAGTTATATGTAGTTTTGATTTTCCTAGAGTAAATATACACATGTGTAAGAGATATACATATTTTACTTGATTTTATTTTCATTTATTATGTGAAACATATTATTTGGATTATCGAATAATGTTGGATTTCCACCGTGTATTTTGAGGATTTCAATGTTCCTGTTATAAAATATTTAATCTTCAAGCTCTTATTATCACGGTTAGCTATTGTTATCTCCTTCTGGCAACATCCACTTTCAAATATCATCTATAAATGGAAACTAATTATAAGACAATCTCATCTAATTAGTTTATAAATATATGTTGTATCGAGTAGTGCCACATACACGTAATACAAGATATATATTTGAGTTTTAAGAGAATTTTACGATAATCAGAGCAAATTCTTCTAATACATTCAATTAAAATGATTTAAAAAAATTTTTAATTTAAAATAGCTAATCGACCAATAAAAATAAAAACTTTAAAAATTCAATAATCTGTAAAAACGAATTATTTATCTTCGTTTACCCAATTAGCTGTATTTTTACTTTAACAATTACTTCTTTTTTAATTATATTTGCATTAACAAGAAGAAACGTTTGGAAGCGCCAAACTTATTTCAATTACAAGAACTCCAACATCATTTATTTTCTTGTTACTCGTTTTGTAACGGTTGCAATTATTCGTGTTAGTAAAGAAAGTTTAAGTTTTTCGTTTAAAAGCAACGAACGTTTTCGTGTCACTTTGAAAAAACGTAAATTTAACATTATCGAACACCCGATTGGAGATTCCCTGTTATGTCATCGCAATTTCGTGAAAACGCAGCTGTGCTCTTAAAAGGGCTTTTAGTGTTTTATTTTGTGTCAAGTTTAAACTGTCACGGTTCAACTGTACTTTCCATCGGAGGGCATTAGAATGTTTCATATGAATAATGCATACACCATATTGCTAGTGATGGGTTACCTACAGTTCAATATTTACAGGAACGTTTTGACATTAGTATGCATGATCATGCAATGTATGTTCGCGACATGTTTATATAATTTAGTAAATTGCAATATGTAATATCCTTCCTACCTAACGCTTTCGATGTGACTACATTAAAAGTAACAGTAGTATACAAATCTGAATTATACTCAGTTTCAAAGAACAGCTTTTGCTGATACTTTTATATTTTTCAACGATAAACGTGAACATGAAAAACCCTTTTACTCTATCGTTCTAAGAAAATCAATTTTGAAAGAAATGTTAATTTTCAACTTTTAACATTTTTCATATACGTTATACGAACAGATTATTTAAAATCTTTATTCTTCAGAAAATAGGTTTGGAAACATTCAACGTTTAAATATTAGTTTAACCCTTTGTCGTATGATTTCTTTTGTGATTGCTTCCGCAATAATTCAAAATTAAATTAGTGAAATAAGAATTGATCACTGATTTTTGATATGCCATGCAATTTAATGTGATATTAATATTATAGAAATAATTGTATGGTATCGCTACGCACTGATATTTTCAATTTGGTAGGTTTTGCAAAATTTGAAATTTTTCTTTCCAATTTATGGCCACATAATTGTCAGTCGTTATTGTATGGTAAGAGGTTAAGTAATGTGCAAAGTCAAAGAAACGTCTAAAAATGTATCGATTTGATCGACAAAAGGAGAAAAATAATTTTTCTCACAATCAGCTAAATTTAACCCCTTGCCGTACTATCTCTTTTCTGACTGCTTCCGCAATAATTTAAAATTAAATTGGTAAAATAAGAATTGATCAGTGATTCTTGATATATCTTGTAATTTAATGTGATATTAATATTATAGAAATAATTGCATGGTATCACTACCCACTGATATTTTCAATTTGGTAGGTTTTGCAAAATTTGAAATTTTTCTATCCAATTTATCGCCACTTAAGTGTCACTCGTTATTGTATGGTAAGAGGTTAAGCAATGTGCAAAGTCAATGAAACGTCTAAAAATGTATCGATTTGATCGACAAAAGGAGAAAAATAATTTTTCTCACAATCAGCTTTTAACCCCTGGCCGTACTATCTCTTTTCTGACTGCTTCCGCAATAATTCAAAATTAAATTGCTAAAATAAGAATTGATCAGTAATTCTTGATATATCTTGTAATTTAATGTGATATTAATATTATAGAAATAATTGTATGGTATTGCTACTCAAAGATATTTTCAATTTGGTAGGTTTTGTAAAACTTGAATATTTCCTATCATCGCGGTGCAGCGGGGGCACGTTGTGAGCAACCTTCGCAGGCTTCTGGAATATTTCACGGGAATTTCGTTGGAAACAAAGAAAGAATAATATCTCTCCCATAGAACGATTTCTACAGAACTACGATACAGTACACAATTTATGAAAGTAACTTCCACTGTAATAAACTGTTTGCAAAGAAAAGTTCCCTTTTCTGCAACAACAAAATCCTCATCGTTATGCGGACGTTGTTTTGTTACTATTTAATTGGATAAAAATTAAACATGATGTAATGGTTCGATTATATAATATGATGGAGACGAAGAAGCACCGGTAAAAAGAAAATATTATTATTATGTGATAATTACAATTTAAAATTCGAAAATCCCATGTTTTTACGAGACATAATTATTTATTTTATGCATCGAAATACAAAACATTGTAGCTGCCTCAAGAGACCAAAAAATATTCTTTGTCAGACAGATGAGAGTGTATCATTCTAAATCGGATTAAATATCTAAATCATTGAGTGAACAATTTTAATTACAAAGATACCACTAAACCGGTTGTAACATTGGCTATTTTCGAAACACAATACGTTAATTCCTCAATAATGAGGCTGATCGTTCTTTATACAATCACCTGTTCTTTATTTTTGCATGCTCTCTGCAGTTCATCATCTCACTTATGTTCATGGATTTAAGAGATTACTAGTCTCTTTCTCACTCTTCATCTCTTTCTATTTATCTCCCTCTCATTCTCTCTTTCTCTTGATCTCTCTTGCCATTGTACAAAGCTGCTCATTTCAATTGCACCTGTAATATCTTATACGTATGGAAATTGGAAGGGTTGAGCTAATTACTCGCGTGAACTTTTAATCCGGCTACATTAACAACTTACAAGAAGATTAAATAATGGTAGCCTTACATGCATACGTACATAATTAGATTGCTAATTGTAAGACATTTAGAGATTCTGCAAGCTTCTCCACATTTGTCAAAACTATTTAGTCCGCATATCAAACATCTGACATTATTTACTTTGAAATTAAATAGTGGTAGCCTTATATGCATCCGTACTTAATTAGATTGCTAATTGTAAGACAATTAGAGATTGTGCCCGGTTCTCCACATTATTTTGAAATTGCTTAATTACATTCCCAATTAATTAAAATTCTATTTAGCACACTCATAAAAAGCATTGAAGGTTCACCGATATCCAATGGGTATAAACATTTTGCATTATCAATTGATGATGAAGAATTGCATGGACATCTGGTGCACCAACCTGCACAATCAACCATACATATCAATATGTTACTCTTCGGTTATAGATCATTAATATATGTCGAACACATAGGTTCCGTGACATCTCAGTTTTCAGTGATGAATTTATTGATAGGATATCACTCCAATTAAATTTTCTTTCAAATTCAACATGACTACAAGGATTTATATTTTGTTCGATAAGTGATAAAAAACGGCAAATAAATTTTAATGTTTTCCACGAATTATTATCCTATGTGCCACCATAAGCTGTAGAAATTAGAATATTGTACATAAGAAATTTTGTCTTCAATTTTATCAAGAAGAAGGATCTTAAGTTTTTTCAAAAATCCCTTGATCATTGTTCATTGGAGTTCAAGTTCGGCGCATTAATCCTCGTACTTCACTATAAATAATTTTGAATACGCCCTGTAACGTAACTAGCTCTTGATCGATTTTAAAAGTCGATAATCGGTAGAAGTATCCGGAGTTACAGCCGTTAGAGTAAGTCGGATTTAACCCATTTTAAAGCATCGATTTCGCGCTTGGACTTACCCGTTCCTGAAAGTGACGTGGATGTACAGGGACTTTGACGTCAAACGTTCTCAGCTAAAGGACAGGATCTTTCGACGACCATGGATATTGATTTTTCTTGTTTCGAGGTTTCTGGAGCTTCGAATTACGTAGCGCAAGCGCCACTGCTCCTGCAACATGGAGGCACGTCAAATTTGTATCACTCCTCGTTCGGTTTTTTGTTTCTCCATTTCCTTGTCATAAGGATTTACAGGGATGTTATTGGTGCTTCAGAAAACAAGAAATTCTATACTGTATACAGTGATCTCGATCTTCGTGTCTGACGGTGCATCACTGTCACGTTTTTTTCTGATTCTCATGTAGGTACATAGATCATGTCGATCGTGAGCATTAAGAGTGAGTTCCGAATCTGTGCGGTAATAGGTACTCTCTATTTTCAATTTTTTACAATTTTATCGCAGAAAGGACACATTCTTTTCTTATTCATATACTAAAAAATGAGATCAAGTAGTAAGTGAAAGATATTATTACGAGTTCCGTTGTTTACTTCGAGTCAATTGTACCTTTTCTCGTTAGGTTTTTTGTTTCTCTATTTGGTTGTTGATAGGATTTACAGGGATGTTATTGGTACTTCAGAAAGCAAGGCATTTGAGACTGTATACAGTAATCTTGATCTTCATGCCCGACGGTTCCCCACTGCCACGTTTTTTTTCTAATTCTTATGTAGGTACATAGATCATGGCGATCGTGAGGTTTAACCTTCTAGGTACGGCTGAATTCTGCGTGTGGCTATTTCCCTGGACGGCAGAGTCTGATGTGAACGATGTATAAACGATACAACACTACAAAGTGTGACGGGCAATGCCGTTCTGTGCACGAGTACATTTAACTGAAGTATTTGATGATTAAATCATAATTTAAAAAAAATATATATTACACATATTTTAACTTTAACAATTCACTTTAATAATTAATAATATAATTGAGTATAATATATTTTGAAACATGGTACAATACATAAACCTACGTCACCATTATCACATTCATAACGAGATCTTCGGCTTGTATCGTTTTTCGAACACACTATACAATTTCGTAAAGCTTTTTAAAAATTTTTAGATTTGCAGTAGGATGGAAAGTGTACATACCTGATGTTGCCGTATTAAAAACAAAGACTATATATTCTGTCTGTCTATTGTTAATACTGTTGTAAATTGATGTAAAGACAAAAGAAGTGCGAAACAATGCATATGAAGACAGTTATTCAATTCAAATGGTGGGCGAGTGAGCCACTAGAGTAAGCCACTATAGTGGCGCGTCGTTCAAAGATGACATCCATGAAAGCCACTATACTGGCGCCTCGTTCAGAGAGATGACATACACGAAAGCCACTATAGTGGCGCGTCGTTCTGTAAGATGATATCCGCAAAAGCCATTATAGTGGCGCGTCGTTGCTAAAAGGTTAAGAGTGAGTTCCGAATCTGTGCGGTATCAGATACTCGCTGTTTTAAATCTATAATAATAAATCACAGGAAGGATGCATTCCTTTTTTATTTCATATCCTAAAAATGAGATTAAGCAGTAAATGAAAGATATTATTATAAGTTTCGTTATTTACCTCAGTATTTATCTGACTGTTCGGACAATCTTAAAGGAGACCGGGGCAAAATGGTATAGCGGGGCAAACGGCACTGGGGCATAATGGGATAGGGGCAAAATGGGACAGAGGGGAGTGGAATATCAACCCGTTTTGCCCCGGTCCCATTTTGCCCCGGTCCCATTATGCCCCCTTTACGACCCCACCGGACCCGAGTAGTGTTCCCCCAGGGGCCTACCCAGCACGCTGGGTAGGTACGGGCATTCGCGCGCCCGGGGGTCCCCGAGCTGTCTTACGGCAAGGTGTGGGGTCCCCATTCTGTGGCCTGGGAGACCCCACTGGGCTTAACGACCCCACC
This sequence comes from Cerceris rybyensis, assembly GCA_910591515.1. Classification (NCBI taxonomy): domain Eukaryota; kingdom Metazoa; phylum Arthropoda; class Insecta; order Hymenoptera; family Crabronidae; genus Cerceris; species Cerceris rybyensis. The sequence continues at coordinate 12,524,685 of OU342793.1, forward strand.
GACCTGAGTCAAGTGCTCCCAAACCAAGGGTGTATTGGTACCACGGGGGCTGGGTTGCCCACGGAGTTTTAGCCCACTCCGGCCCAGCCGTGGGTAGGACCATCGTGGGGGCGAAAGTTTCAAGAGCCAAATGCTGGCGAGACATTGGCGGGCTTTATGCTACGGATGTCGCTGTGTGAGATGCAGTAAAACTTCCATCTCGGGTACCGACCTGCAGAGCCGGTAGGAGTTAAGAAAGTCTCCGCTCCCACCAGTGTGACGCACAATCTTCGTGCTAAGACTGGTAGTACGTCGTTCGTACGCGTTGATCGAGCGTATCTCGATCCCGCGCCCATGGGGGCCGTGAGGTTAAGCCGCAAGGCAGGAACCTCACGTTAAACAAATCATTGGATCTCTCCCATTATGCCCCGCTATACCATTTTGCCCTGGTCTCCCCTATACTATTGTCCTTCAAACGATTTATCTTATACTTCTTGGATGTAATTCATTGCACAGCGATTTTCACTTTTCGAAATTCAATATGCTGTATGTACTTTCACTAAATAAGTGTCTTTCCTATCATTTAAATGTGACTTTCGTCGAGGACAATCAATTCTATTAGGTTGTCGGAAAAGTCGTGACGCATTTTGCGAACAGATGGCGGTCGATGATTTTTTAATGCACTAGAGTCATTCACATCTATATTATCGCTATATCATGTAACACTTGGCGGTTTCAGCGCCATTTAAAAAAAAAACAATTGAGTTATATCGTTGATGTTTAGAGATTTTACAGTAAGAGTAAGATGGAAGACCAAAGTGCGCATTTTCGCCATATTATGCTGTTTTACTTCCGTAAAGGGAAAAACGCGCGTCAAGCTTGTGAAAAATTGCGTAAAATTTACAGTGATGATGTTCTACAGGAACGTCAGCGCCAACGATGGTTCACAAAATGTGACCCGAAAACGATCTTGGTCCCGACATGGTAGTCCGCTTCGAACGACATCGAAAACACACATGCATCAGAGAAAAGCATTGCTCTCAGTGTGGTTCGATTTTAAAGGTGTCGTATTTTTCGAGCTCCTATCAAGGAACAAAACTATTAATTCGACTGTGTATTGTCAGCAATTGGACAATTTGAACGAATCGTTCATCCAAAAACGTCCAGAGCTTGTTAATCGTAAAGGAGTGGTGTTTCATCACGACAACGTGAGGCCACATACAAGTTTAGTCACACGTAAAAAATTTGTAGAGTTTGGATGGGATGTATTGTCACATCCAGAATACTATCCCGACCATGCACCATCAGACTTCCATTTGTTTCGTGCTCTACAAAACTTCTTAGGTGGTGTATCTTTTAATTCCGATGAGGCGGTAAATCAGCACCTTGTTCAGTTTTTCACTGATAAAGATAGGTCCTTCTATGAACGAGGAATTATGAAACTACCTGAAAGATGGCAAAAGGTCATCGAAAAAAACGGGCAATATACCATTGATTGATCTTTGTTCTCTATATAAATAAATGACTTTGAAATACATACAAAATATGCGTCATGACTTTTCCGACAACCCAATAGCTATTAAAAGTGAGAGTAGAATATAATGTTGCGTGTCGCTATATGTTATAACGTTATGACAATAAATTCTCCGTATTATGACACTCATTATTAGGATTATGTGCTACAGAAAATTATTGTTTTATCAGAAACAGGATAAAGGTTAGCTACCACCCCTAGGGTAGACTTTAGTTCGCTCAGAAGTCGCACTTGCGGGGAACCAACGTGGAGGTCTCATTCCGCACAAACGCGAATGTATCCATTTGTTTTTTGATGCGGGCCACCTTCGGGACAGTCAGTTCCCGACTGTCAATTGACAGAACCTGAAGAAGTACGAGTGTAGACAGGACCTAAGGAGGAGTCTTACTCTGGACTCGGGAGATCGTAATGCCAATACGCAATGGACTTTGCCACTGCGTGAGTTCTTCAGGTCTTCTAGATACTCACGAAGGTGGAAAGCAACAATATCTATGCTTAATGATGTATTTTACTAAAATTGCATTAACTTGAAATCATTTTAATGTCTGGCTTGTCTACCCCAGCTCCTTACCTGCCGCCGTAAAATGATGCCTTTTTATAGAATTTACATTTGATATGTGCATAAAATTGTAAAGTGAATAAAAACTGTTATCAAAACAATGTGCATTTTGATAAAGCAGGTTTGGGGGTAAGTTTAATCGGTTGCAATACCTTAAGGGGTTATATACAGTCAGGAGGCCCAAAAAAAGCGATTTTTCAAGAAATTTTCCTGAGAAGACTTTTAAATTTGTTAATGTAAAAATTTGTAAATATATTGTGGTAAATTTCAGCTGTATTTTAACAGTTTTTTTATTAAAAATAATAATTTTGAATGCTGCTATAGCTGATCTTCAGGAGCTCCTCTCAAAAAAGGCACCTTGCGGTGACCACGATATCTCTGGACTGGATCATACAAAATGAAAAAACCAAACGGATTTTGTTAAAGTAATGTGGAATCTTGTAATTAATCGAAGGAATAAGCAAAATAAAGTTTTTTACAAAATGGCGGCTTCTAGAAAAAAAAATTGATTTTTGACAAAAATTTTGGCCTTAAATTGTTTATAAAAAAAGAAATATTTATTGGTGAGGAAAAACCTTCGATCAATTACTAAAAAATATACTTACGAAACTTGTGTTAAAATTGGAGACTGATCAGTTCAGCCGTTTCCAAGCAATCTTGGTGACTGACTTTAAAAACATAGTTTTGAGAAAAACGCGTTTAAAGTTTGAAATCACTTTACATAGAGTAAACAATTTTTTTTTTAACTTACATCGAGTCGTCTATTCCAGGGCTATATAATACACCCTCCGCCTCTTCGGCAGCTACTAATAACTCGAGTTGGTGTTATCTGCGGACCATTATATATAGTACATATAGTATTTTTATATAGCACTTGTCTTAACTTTTGGTACCATTTTTGGAGCGGGAGATTATAGTCACACGTCGGATATAGGAGACACCTTGTGGCCGGTGACAATAGTAGTAGCGAAAGGGTTAATATTTGCCAGTTTGGCACATATTTACAATATTTACGATAGGCGGGTAAATAAAAGTGCGAGCGTTCTAAGTTAGCGCTGCCACTCCGGCCTCCTACTTTCAAACGTTGTGCCACGTCATTACAAATATGCGTGTAACTTCGAAAAAAATTGACGGATTGACTTGAAATTTTCTGGGTGTGTACTTAACTATAAGTATGTATATTACAAAAATGAAATAAAAAAAATCGATTTTTTTGAAAATCCTAACTGTACATAACCCCTTAAGTTGCCACGAATCACGATTTACAACTACTTCGAATTTGTTAAACTGACTTGCAGTTACTTACCGGGATTTGATCAAAAACCATTAACTAACTATGATAGATAGTATTTTGCTACAGTAATTTTGAATTTTGGACTTAATAAAGTTTTTGGTTACTGTCGTGAGTAAAAATAAATAAATATTTAGCAGTACAGACTTTTATTGTATTAATTCTAATTGACTGATGACAAGTTGGAGAATTAATGTTAATTTGCAAAAATTTTAATATAATACTCTAACCCATTGTTAAAGCAGGTTTCAGAGTTAGTGTAATCTGCCGCAATACCATCAGTTCTCACAAATCACGCTTTAAAACAATTTCGAATTTGTTAAACCGACTTGCAGCTACTTACCGGCATTTTACTAAAAACCATTAACATTAATTTCAAGTTGAAGATTTTTCAAATATTATTTTGCAATGTAACAGTTGCTAGTCTGCGAATAGTTGCACCGATTCATACCACGCCAACCTCGAAATATCCCATTATAAACCGCGGTTTATGAGAAATGCCAAAATCCTCGACTACAGCATAACTTAAGCAGGCCAGAGTTTCCCTGAAATCTTCTCCATTCCACCAGACATAATAAAAAGTGAAAAGACTTTATCTCTACCAATCAATTGCAAAGTTGAATATTATTGCAAAAAAGAAGAGTTCCCGAATATTCTCTCCCCCTAATAAACGGAAAATAAACCAAACTTATTTCCTAAAATGCAGTCTCAATAATTATACTGACGCCGCGTACTCCAGGAAGCTTACAAATACGATAGTCTATTTAATTGTAAGTTGTACATTTGACGAATGTGCTACGCCCATATTTGCATCTAAGAAGAGATGTTCCATGAACAGATTAGTTAACACGACAAGTATAAAGCACATTATGGAGTCTGGTCGGTTAGAAGAAAAGAAGCTTGGACTTCTAAGAAGGACTTGTCCTTCGCAAGAAAGCGAGACACTTTTCTAGCAAGTGTTCCAGTAAGAACAACTTGGCACTAACGTAACTAGAACTTAAGTTGTGAGACTCTTTAAAAAAAGTATTGTTCCTAAAACTATTATTAAGTATTATTCCTAAACTAATTATAAAAAAACGTATTAGCTCCTTCAACAATCAGGTACCAAAATGTACTGTTCTTACAATATTTTTGTTAAGCAACGTCGTAATTTTTACTACTATTCAAACTTATTACGATACTTTATATCTGTGTTATGAATATATTCTATGTATTTTTTTTTAATACCGTATTTTTCGATAGTTAACGTGCAACTATTGTACGTTCCGCACTTCTCTCTTTTCGGCATTCTTTTTTTTTCTTAATTAAAATCCCACCATAGTTTTATTATTGAATTTGACATACTTCATGTCGCTTTCTAATGTATAACGAGCAAGTTCTTATTTTATCAAATTTTAATTTTTTCTACTGAAAAATATGGTAATTATAATTATGAGGACAGATTTGTATGTAACACAGGATGCTTTAGTATATGCAGTATTTTCAATGTTTTACGTCACATGTATTTTCTGCATGTTTCCAGTTTCAAATGTCTTGTGAGTGCATACAAATCTGGAGTCTACTGACAATATTGAATTATCTCCACAGTAGGTACACGAAGTAAAAGAGAAGATGTTTCATGTGTCATAAAAACGACGTGAAATATTTTAAAAAATGCAATAAGTGTAAACAGTTTACACGCAGACTCTTTTCAAAGAGAACATCGGTTTTAGAACGTAAGAATTGTGGGGATACTTTCCAAAACACTTATGTTGTGTAAATGAGAACAATTACTATACTGAAAAGTTTGAAAGACAGTGTTTAAAATGACATATTTGTGTTAAAATATTCAATAATTAATAGTAAATACCCAATTGTTGTCACTTCAATAATAACATAAAAAGACATGTGTTTAGGAAGACTCTAATGATCGACCATGTAATTATTTTATTGGAAGATATTTTAACATTAATGAGATTGTAAAATTTCAATTATAATTCAAAACTCCAATTCAAATTTTAATTCAATAGAAAAAACACGTCTAGTAGAAGTAGCAGTTCTAGGCTAGTAGCAGTAGTAGTTTATCGTGTCATTTCAATTCCAATTACATCCACAGCTGTAGCCAATTAATGCAGTTACACAACTTAAATAAAAGCATTCAGTTTAAAGTTGACCATTCTGTCGAGGAACATCCTGGAAATCTAAATGTTATCACGTTCGTAGAAGTCGAGAAAGCTTTGATTCAAAGTTACATTTCTTCATGCTGCTCCTCATCAACGTTCGTTGAAAATTTATTCACGTTCGAACGATAGTATAAATGTATTAACAAGGGAATGATAGAATTTATAAAATTAAATATCATACAATCTCAAATATTGTACTTTCTCAAATATTATTCTATCCGAAATAAATTATATTTTTAAACTACAACTTTGAATTACTTAATTCAAGTAAACATGAACATGTAACACTATATCTATCGGTGATTAATTCAATATGTTTAAAATTGTCAAATAAATCTGTCCGAAACAATTACATGAAGGAGGCAAAAAACTGAAGTGATCCAATCTCTTAAAAAAAGACGTAGAAATTTGGAAAAAAGCTGCGTTAGAAATGTCGGGAACGTTCTTAAAAAATGCAGGGCAATTCATTCTGACCATCTTGGTAGATCTACTGTTAATATCACTTAACACACGTGCAAATATGGTGTTATATATAACAAATTAAACTTTTCGGGAAAAGTAAAATTATAAGTCGTAAACCAAGTGTTTATGGAATTTGGAATGTCTCTTTATTTTTACAATTTTTGAGAACGCATTTGCTACGTTCGTTTATGTAAAATTACTTCGTTATTTGTTTTTTTATATATGTGTATTTTCTTAACACTTAACGGACGGGTCACGTAAACTTACGTTTCTTCTTCGTGACTTCCTAAGACGGGCCACGTACATTTACGTTTTTGCTTGAATTTTTAATACACTTGACAAGGGTAAATGTTTTAAAATATACCATATTCGTAACAAATTCTAGACATGTTAATAAATAACTTTGTAAAATATTATAAGAAATGGTCAAAATTTAATAAAACTACATTGCTTTGAAACCATACATAAACGTTTATTTAATTCATCTAAACAATACCCGGAAAGCGAGAAACACAGAACAAATTCAACTCGTCCATTAAGTGTTAATATAATTCTGCGATTTTTGTTACATTCAGGATTGTATGCAGATTTTCACGATTATTGATTTATAAACAAATTAAAAAAATTGGTATCTTGCAGGTTCATATAATAAGAATAATTTAAACAGGTGGGATGATATATTATACAGTAAAATGTTATTAACTTTTGCAAAAGCTAATGTTTATGATTGTTTATGACTAATGAGATAATTGATTATTGTAACTCCTTGATACATCTTGGTTAAATTAAATTATTTCACTTCGTGCCTTGTTCGAACATTTCCAACCATTCATCGTTCAATTTCTTTACGACAAAATGTATTTCAAAGATATTTGTAATTGAACAATCAATTTTAAGACGCGAGAAATTCATATTACAGATGCTTTCCATTACAAATCAAATTTTCTGCACTCAAACCTTTCCCAGGTTAAGTTTCCCTATAAAAATAGTTTTCTTAAATAGTTCTAGTAAATACGATCCGAAAATCTGAGTAACAATTTCTTCCACACTCGACATACTGCAACGAGTCTTACATTTCAGATACATTACGTATTCTTTTACGTTATCCGAATTTTATCCAATTTTACAACTTAAAATATCTCACAAATGAAAAATCCATAGTCTACGAATTACCAATCTACCTCGCATTAAATTTACAATTATACATAACACAAGTAATGCAATTCAATTAAACCAAAACATTATATTTATCAAACAAAATATCTTTGACACGTTAAAACTTCATGACTTAACGTTCACCGTTGCCAATTAATTAACTAATAATAAATATTTCAAAGTTGAAACTATTATAATACCAACTAATATTCTATATTTCGTAGCTATTAAATGAAACATCTTCCATTCGTCGTCCGTGGTAATAGTATCACTTCCAGGAACAGTACGGCAGCTGCAGAGAACGTGCTAGACGGAAATTGTTCCAAAGCGTGCTCCACTCCACGGACTTATTCGATTCTCAACGAAATTGTTGCGACACGCGTTTAATTCTCTTTTATTAGATTTATTGAATCGAAACACGCTGCTCGTATTGCGCTCAAGGAAAACGGGGCTTCCACATCTAAGAATGATATCAACGAAATCCTCGACCCCTGTCTCGGCTACAGGGTCGAACAATGCGTCCGCCAGCATCCTCGTTTCTCGGTGATTGCACATAAAGCTGCCATTATTAGAACTTCAGTGGGTGGCGAGCACTGGTGCTTTTTCCAGCTACGCACTCGCACGTTGTTGCACGCACAGTCTGATGGTGCATATTCGCATATTCGTGTACTCAACTCCGTTTCGTGCTCGCTTCCTCATCCATGTGGCTGCCAGTTGCATCGTAGCCGTCGCAGAGAGTGCTGCTTAATTAAAATTTAATTGGAAATATCACGTTTAAATGGAACTATCAAAGTGAAGATATTATTCTAATTCATTTTTATCGTTTGTTTAAAATCATTCTCTGTACTGATCGGCCGAGAAGAGACATACGTGACGTGTCTGTGAATTGATTTTAATTTTTGAATAAAACTGCAGTGGTGCATGTGCCGTTGATATTGGTGTGCTTTGTGAAAGTGCGTGTTTTGGAGTGGTATTATAGGACTGAAATTTTAATGTGGAATTGAACTGTTTTTAGTTGTCGTTTCGTTTAAATATAATTGTTACTTTTATAACATTTACTTATCGTGGAGTTTCACTTGGTGGAATATGTAGTTTTTGATTAAGGATGTGTTTGATAAGTATGTTAACAACAGCTTGACTTGACGTACTGGAATAGTGGGATAGTAGTTCTATACTTGTTCAATGTAACTGATATTTTGTGCTACTGTGTTTTATGATCTTCTGAACACACGGTATTGTAATATGTGTAGATAAGAGAATTTTCACAATTCTTTTTCTTGCGTTAAATTATCATTCCAAAAAAGTGTTATGGAAAAAGAACTGTCGATACATTTATTTTTATGATAGTGGTATAGTATACCAATTGCAATAAACTCGATCAGAAATTGCTTGATTTTTGTCCGTTTTCCTTTAACAGACTGCCAACATGTGTACTTAAATCGGTATACTTAAAGCGAACTATTTTTCGTTGCTTTAAAATGCTAGTCAACTGATGTGAAAATAATGTTTTGCACCAAAACATTATTTTGTGTAAAATATGAAAAATGATGTAGACAAACTGTAATGCAATGCTGCCGATGTCATAGATTGAAAATTGCAAGTAAATACTTCCCTTTTCTTATAATATTAAATACCATGGGCGATGAATCTGGGTAAAATCAGTGAAATATAATAATATCCGTCAGTAAACGACGTAATTGTTGAACTCCGGAGCGCGTAAACTACAAAACCTCAATGAAATTTCATTAAAGTGAGAACCATGAGGCAATCTAAACTCTCGAGCTTACTCCTGACTGTGTGGTTACTTGCAACGATCGCTACCAATTCCAGGGTTGGAAATTTTCTGCAAAGTTTGCAGGAATACAAAATCGTTTACCCCAAAGTTATTCCCAATAAAGGTGCGCGGAATAGAAGGTCGATCGTTGAGGAGAATAATGATAACGACGATCTAGAAGAACCGTTGTTTCTTCAAATCAGCAATTGGACTTTAAAGACAATGATGAATGACGGATTGATACTTTCTACTAATTTCACCATAGAATGGATTCATGGAACGGATAAGAAATCTACGAATTATAACGCAAACCTGAATTGTGATCATCGACGAGGAAATCTTGAGGGAGATTCATCTTCTTTTGCTGTCGTAACTCTGTGTAAAAATGAAATTTATGCTTTGATGATGGTAAATCGACGCTCCTTTTTTGTTCAACCATTAGAAAATGGAGAACATGTCATGTACGAGTCGGAAAACAGGTGGTGGCCCTTTGACGAGCATCAGGATAGAACTTCTACGATTCTAAACAAGTTTGAAGGTGAAATTTTTGTCAACGTGATGACTTTCAATTAAATACTTTACTAATATTGAATTGTGATTAATGAAACAGAAACTGGAACACTTTGTTCGCAAGCTTTTAATAATACTTCTTAACACGAGATTTACCAAGGTGGTCAAAATGAATTTTGTGAATATTTCTGAAATTTCTAACGCTGTTTCTTTTCCCATTTTCCGTGCCTATTTTGTAGATTAAAAGCGATTAATTCAATATATTTTTTTACCTTTTCCATTTCTGTTATTCTAACATTTTCATTTGTCATTTTTAACTATGTACATATATTGGATTGATCGCCGCTGGATCTACTATTAATTGTGTACTAACTATAATCTTTGAAAAAAGGTTTATCATCGTTTGTGTTGTAATATACATCTGCACGGAATGTAGCAATAGAATATTGGTATTGCATATTGCTTTCTTTAAACTTGTATTAGGGGAATTGGAAAGTAACGTCGTTTCTTAAAATTTTTTGCTCAAAAACCATTTTCAAATTTGCACACTAGGCGATAAAAGATTGTTGATAACAAGGCTGACTACATCATTCGTTAAAAGTAATATCTTGTCATAAATTTATTTCTTTGAATTTAATGTAAAGAATTGACATTATTTTCCGATCCCTTAATATATTGTGTCATAAATAGTAGGTACATACTCGTGCAATTAACTGCTGATGTTTTCATTCACGAAAGTTCATAATAGAACAATTACTCTTTATAGTATTAATTCTATGCGATATTATGTTGCGCTCTGATTAACATTCTATGACGGATAGTCTTTTGTTAAAGTAATTTTTAATTTTGGACTTAATAATTTTGGTTTCTTTCGTCAGTAAAAATAAATAAATATTTAGCAGTACAGATTTATTATATTAATTTTAATTGACTGATGAGACGTTGGAGAAATAACGCGAATCGCAAGAGTTTAAATGTAATATTCTAACCCTTTGTGGTTTTACATATTTGTAGGGGATATTAATTTAAATTTAATAAAGTATATAGCATATTGTTATGTAGATTATTGTTTGTTTGGTTCCTTTTTGCTCTCTATTTCAGAGTATTTCAATAATAATCATTAATCGAGTTGTGAATGATAAATTTTGCGAGGTTTATAACAATTTTGCAAAGTAAAAGAAATAATTGAAATTCTCAAGGTATATTTTTCTTGAATTATCATATATTGTGAATAATAAAACATGTATATAGAAATGTTCACAATAGATACACAGACAGAATTGAAATAATACAAACATTTTCTGTGATAATAAATAATAATGTCATTATATACAAATTGAAATTCCTTTGGTTATTTAACGCATTTATGAAAACTCGTATTTATTGTAAATAAAACTTTACAACACTTAATTACTCAATGTTTATTAATATGCATGAACAGAAGTATTCAATTGTCCCGTCAAATTTTCATGAATGCACGAAAAATTAATTGACAATATGACACAGGGAATACGAAATGATTTTATAATTAGATGATACTGACATAATTTTGTCGTTGCTTGTCCTATCAGGCAAATATGAATACGAACGAGCAAATCTCATCCAGAAATGTTTTATCGTGTCATGGAGTATGCTCTACTTTTCGTATCAAATCATATCGTACGATGCGAATTGACTCACAAACGTATATGTAATTACAAACACTACAACAGATTAAATGATAACTGAATCTCACTTAATACTATCTCATTGATTCCTTAAAATTATTGTACCGAAATCGATTTTAAATGTAAACATGAAATGTAAATTCTTTCGATTTTTTACACCTACCCTGTAGAAAGAGATAAATTTTTATTTCTGTTTGCTTCCCTTTTATTCAATATATCAATCTACTATCTATAAATATCATATATCAAAATCAATATTAATTGTAATTAATGGGAAATAAGACATTCTCCAATTGGATGCTATCTAGTTTGGATCTGTTGCAAAAAATGTTTCTTACTTCAATAATCATTTCAATATTGTATACGGAAAATATGTTTAATAAAGATCCACGAACGCGTAGAAATAATAGTAAATTATCTATCGATAGTTCTCGAATTAATGCATTGTACTATAGGTATTATATATCATTTTTGGAAGAACCTGCAGTGAAATAATTTAATCTCATTTTATGTTGTTTACTTTGAGCACTCTGGCTCATAGAAAATTTTTTATCAAAGAAGACTGAAGAATTTAAACGACTTCAGGAATCTTGGATATATAATATGATTCTTTAATGTTTTTCAGCGCTTAGATTATTTTTAAACATATGTAATTACATTTGGACATAATTATAAATGAATAACATCATATAGAAATTATGAATTGAGTAAGCCATATACAAATATTTAAAACCCGCTGCAATTAGTGTATTGGAAGACAAAATGAAATATTGTAGACATTAAAGATGTTATAGTAAGTGACACTTAAAATTATTTGCAACATCTGATAACTGTAGTATTTTTAAAAATGTGTAATGTGATAAATGTTTGATAGAGATTCAATTACTTCAAGTGCATTTCATTTTTTTGGTGTAATTCTTACTTTACATCAAATAAACCGAATTTTTTTTTCATTTTTGAAATAGAAAGTCCAATAGCAATCGGAAATAAATTTTTTAAGGAAATCAGAAATATATTTCAATGCTTTCTCGGTCAAACAGCTGGAGCTATTTCTTTAATGCTCTGTTAAACACTGTAAACTCTTTTTTCCTACTGCACGTCATGTTACGTTGTAACAAAGCATGTTTTAATTTTCGTACAAAGATAATATGAAATTATTTTACTTTACTAACCTGAACGATATCTTTAAAATTATTCTTTGGAGGAGCCATGTTTGGAGTAATTAATTAGTAAATATTTCCATTGTAAAAGACATAGAAGAACACATGTTGAAAAATCAGGAAAGTCCACTAAGGAGAAGAAGACGTTCATCTACACCGTACTATCATCAAGATTACTATAATCTTTCGGGTGATGTATTTGATATGGATTATCCTGAAGCTGAAAGATTAATTCTACACGATGATAAGGAGAAGCAGTCATTTATTTACGATGACATAGTGACAGAAGAATCGCCAATGGAAACGGATTCTGAACAAACCGATTACTTTTCTGGGCCGTCTTGGCAAAGGAACAAGTTATCTAGTGAGTCGTAAGAAAAGAAGTTTCAAAGAAAATTTTGATGGTTTTAGTTATATTGCAATATTGAAGTTCTATGACTGCATGCGTTACCAAGTTCTTATGGCCAATATTCTTCCACTTCAAGTATGTCTTTTAGATTCCTGTCAGTATACTCGACATTGTCACTTGTTCAAGGAAACTGAAAGGAAAGTACTATCTCTAGTTTATGAAATAAAGGTGTAATTTTCAGCTGAGGTTTCTTTTTATCAGCTGAGGTTTTTTTACGACAATTTTTTCTCTATAATGATTTCTAGCTTAGTCATTAGTCTTCAAGTACACCGTTCTACTTGGATGTTAGACAAACCTATTTGTTTAAAAGATTTGGTCCACTTTGTATCTGTCAACTGTATTCCGTTTCAATAAAGGTTATTATTATTATTATTATTAAAGCTATACTTTAAAAGTTGTATAATAATTTTTCAAGTTTTATACTAAGAAAGTTTTATATTAATTAATAATATTTTGCAATCGCAGTCATCGAACTTTCAAAAGAAATTACAGCAAAATGATCATTATGTCTACAGGTATTCAGAGTTATAAATAATTCTGAAGTTCTTTTATAAAATTACTTTTTAAAACCTCAGAAAGTTGTAATTGTTCTTAAAGCACATTGATACAACTTGCTGAGAGAATAACACATTTATAATTTACAATTTGGTCGGACATTGCAGTTTGGAAAATATCGTGTTCGCCTTCAAATCAAGTAATTTTTTTATAACTTTTTTGGCTGTTTCCAATTAAACTGTAAAATAACGGAAGCTACAATCGAGTAACTAAAATGGGGTTAATAACATACTGAATTTCAGTTATCCATACGAGCTTTTTAATTAATACAGGATTCCAGAACGCGATTGTGGGGGAAGAATAAAAGAAATCGGATATACTAAGTTAAAACTATATTTAACAAAAATAACACGTAAAACTAGAATTAAAACTAAACTGAAAGTAACTATAATCACGTCTTAAAAATGGCCGTTTTAAAATATACCTCTTATAACTCTCGTCTTAAAAACTCGTCTTCTATTCGTCACGTCTTAACGTCTTCTCCCCATCGCTTCTCAACGTCTTCTCCACGATCGTCATCCCTCAGCATCTCGATACCTCATTCGCACACTCATTCATTATATATAAACACACATATACATGATTTCATAAAGCGTCGTCAAACGATTCTTACATTAACCGTTCGAATACCGGGAGGGTTTTAAAAAATTACTTCGAAGAGAGCCAAAAGCCACTTTCGCGCTCTTGAGATTTCATTTCAAAATAAGCTAAAGTTGGTGTTTTATTTTATGTAGTGCACAACAAGAACAATCTTCTCGTGCTTGTATCCTAATTTGGAATTACTTTATGTTATAAAAGAGAAACCTGATGCATTCTTAACAAAATATCTTAGCAAAGTCTTCCTTCAATTGTCAACATTGAAAAAATGTCCTGGGGTTTTTCGACACAAAAACTGAAGAGCGCGAAAGTGGCTCGTGGTACGCAAACGGTTAAACTATAATATTTCATGCTAGAAATACGGATCATTAATGCATAAAAATTACTGATATATCAAAGAACTATATCAAACATATACTATCAAAACGTTTGTCAGTTTGTCCGCCTGTCATCACAACTATTCACAATCTTTACAAGTAAAAGTGGATTAAATAAAGTATTAATTATATTAAACTGTCAAATATAAATTGAACGTTAAAATGCTTTTTTTGTTGAGTGTCTTTATGGTGGTATTGTTGCAATTTTTTAAAAGTAAGACATTCTTTTGCAGGAAAAAAAACATTTATCAAAGAAACATCACCGCGATGGTTAGAGCTCGGAATAGCTGCTGATTATTCCGTAGTGGATTTCCATGGTGTTCGTGTACAGCAATATATTTTAGCTCTTTTAAATATTGTAAGTAATACTCTAACATAAAGTTGAGTATTTTTATTTAATAAAACAATAGTTTCTAATTACTTAATCAGTAGCAAAATTGTCAATACATGAAAATTTGTTATTATTCGGAGTTTACTTTGTCTGATGATCGTTTAATTACTTTGCTTCTGAGCGAATGCATATTAAATATTGTAAATAATAAAAACTCTAACATATAATTGAGTATTTCTAATTAATAATACATGAGCCGTTAATTATTCCATCGGCAGCAAAATTATCAATCCATGAAAATTCGTTATTATTAGAACTTTACTTTGCCTGATGATCGTTTAATTACTTTGCTTTTGAATGAATGCATATAGAATCCCGAAGGTAATCAACTTCTCAATTTCTCTGCATTGGTGGGATGTTTTCAGGTTAGTGCAATTTATAGAGATCCATCTCTTGAATCAAATATGGTCTTAGTGGTTGTGCGGATGATTTTATACGCCGAGAAAAGGGACGGTATGGTGAGTAATTAAGATTTTTATACATGGAATAATTTTTAGAAAGTAAATTAATTCACTTAGAATAACAGAATAAAACATAATTGCTTGCAAACGACACCATAATACTTCTTACGGATCCAAGATCCTCAGTTTCAAAATGTTTCTTAACCCCTTGCTGTAAGATTTCTTATGTGACTGCCTCCGCAATAATTCTGAATTAAATTGGTAAAATAAGCATTAATTAATTATTCTTCGTACATGGTGTAATTTAACGTAGTATAAAGATTGTAGAAATAATTTTATAGTGTTACGTTTCACTGATATATAGAATGTATTGCAAAACTTGTGAATGTTCTGTCAAATTTACCGCATCACGATTGTCAAACATTATATTGTATGTACAGCAAGGGGTTGAGCACCATGGGGATTACCAATGGTCGGCACTATTAAAATTTTGTATGACTTCTAAATTGTAATATTTACAAATTTTCTAATACATTCAATATATAAAAATGATGTTATTAAAAATGAATGTCCTTAAGGCTTCTGCTTTGTAAAGATGTACTTTTAATGAAAAAAGTTTCATTTTAATAAGATTGATGAAACTAGCAAAATTACTGTGGCGTTGAACGTGTTAAGTGGCTAATTCCATTGATTGTTATCAACTTTGACATTATATTACATTTATTTGTCAATTGATAATTACGTCCGAATTCAATAAATATATTTCTTGTACTACTGATATAACATTAACCCTTTTAGTGCCGGACGACGATATATCGTCATTAGCAGACGTGCTAACACTGGGAATCGAAGGGTTAATATTTAGTTTCTAATACGATATCAGGATTTTTATCATAGATAATTGTAAATGCACTGTTTATGCTGTATATTGCGTGTTCTATCTACACTATTGCCAAATGACAATTCTTTTTATTCGCAATTACATTTGTCATTAACACTAGAACTACCGGCGTCAAATCCATCATATTTTAATAAATTAAGTAAGTACTTTAAAAAAGGGGGAATCAAGCGGCGGAAAATTTGATCGATTGGGTCATTTATGGTTATTGATATAGACGTAGAATATTTATTCTATGACTCTTATATAAACTTGCAGTATTTTTTGAAAAAATTCTGTACCAGTCATTTTGACTGGTTTGGTAGATCTAGTGTTAATTCAATCAATTTTTCGGTCGGCACTAAAAGGGTTAAGTTGTGATGCTTTATAGTGAAAATTGTTCTTTCTCAAAATTATGTAAATCTGTCCTACCTAAATAAAGTAGTTTAAAGAAGTCGAGAAATGAGACCAGACAAATTAAGGACGTTCTGTTTACTGTTGCATAAGGTTCGCCGCGGTGATGCAAGGCGATCGCTCGAAAATGTTAACAAATGGAATCGGAAAATGTTATCTTCGACAGACGTTAGTCATGATGTTGCAGTATGGTTAACGCGTCTAGACATCGGAGGTCCTTCGGGATATGCTCCAGTTTCTGGAGTCTGCGATCCGGCAAGGTCTTGCGCTCTAAATCGAGATGAAGGTTTAACCAGTGCATTTATAATTGCGCACGAGGTTGCACACATGTAAGCATACGGTATATATTCAAATTACCGTATTACATCGAATATAAGACGCACATTTTTACGTGTTATTATTGCGGCTGTAATTATATTAAATTTTAATAATTTAAACTTACTGACTTGTTGATTATACCTGGAGGCATGAGACTAGCCAATTGCAGCCTCTTGATGTTTCAATAAAAGAGCCATTTAAGGATTATTTAAAAAGAGAATACGAGTTCTGGTTGTGGATGGAGAATCATCCATTGACACTTTCAGAGAAAATTAAAAAAGCACCTGCATCAAAACTTACAGAGTGGGTATCTAATGCCTGGAACAAAATTTCTAATTCAGTAGTGGAAGTTTCACTTAAAAAGTGCTGCATCACTAATGCTCTTGATGGTTCAAAAGATGATATTTTATGAGAAAGAAATGAATCAACCAAATCAGAAAGTGAAGATGATGGTTCTTTTGACGATGAAAGTGTTTAAATAATTTAATATATATTTAAGTTCTTTAAATATATACATATTTTTGTATATTCTACACTTTATAATAAAAATACTTAATTCAGGTATTTTTTTATTTCTAGCTTGAAATATTTAGGGTGCGTTTTATAATCAGTGGCGTCTTATAATCGATGTTATACGGTATTACTTATAGGTAGTATGATAATATCCCTTTCCATTATACGATGCACAAAAGAATTAGAAATATTTTAAAAACACTAGACCATTTGCATGTTTCTTATCCTTCAAAATTAATGTTCTCGTGTTTCCCCATATCTGTCAGGATGGTTTTGATAGTTTTGGAGGGTAATACACCCTAGACTCCTAACCTTTTTTGGTCTAACGTTTTATTTTCGGCAAAAAGTACTCACCGCCCCCTTTTAAAAGAAAAACACTGATTCCCGTTCTTTAAATCAATAATGTAACGGTTATACTGCTGGAGATGAAACCGATACGGCAACCCTAAACGGCGGAACGATTACGATGCCTTAATACTCCGGGGGTTAAAGGACATTTACAACTATTTACTGAAACGTGCATTTGATGATTTTTAGTATCAATCAAATTTTTCAGCGTATGGAAGACCCTCGACTCTCGCACATTTTACTTTCGCACAATTCGCTATTTCGCACGTTTGTAAAAATTCAATTTTTTATAAAAGTTCACCGCTTTTTTAAAAAATATTTGTTTCTATGCCGTCACTGCCACGGAGTGCTGTAGCTCACACTCATTCACATATCGCCTATGATTTTCAAACATTGTAATATCGTTTCCATAATAGTATTGCCTACTAGATGTTAGAGAATCTCAAGTTCACAAAGACACCACATTAACATACAATTCTTAATATTTTTTCTATGTCCCTCTACTTTCGAACTTTCAACATTCGCACACATTCTCAGGAACCAATTATGTCCGAAAGTCGAGGGCCCAATGTACTCTTGCGTGAATTGTGGGAGGAATTAGATGAGGGGGTGGCGGCTGGTTCCCAGCACCCCTTAAAGGGTTTAGCTGGATAAGCTTGAAAAAAGTGCCTTCAAAGTTAATTGACTTTGGTGCAAAGTACTCGATAGGCCTTCAAAAAATCTTTCCTGTAAAATATAAAATCGCTCCCTCTATTGCAGGGGTAGCTACAGGGTGCATCTTACTAGTTCAACTTTACAGGTTGGGCCACCAAAACTCCCTTAGAACGCTTTCGTAGCCACCAGTGGGTGGTACCAACACCTTTGGGAACCACTAGCATACATCCTACTAAATTGTCAATGTATAACATTCTTGTAATATTTAACATGTTATTGTTCACCCCAGTCAATATATCAGTTATTACTCAATGACGATAAATGTGTTTGCATTTCATTTGCATAATTAAACAACTTATGCTTTGCTCGTCTCATATTCTTGTTTAATAATAAAAATATCAAATGCTCCTTTGTTTCAATTTTAATACTGTATATAAATACGATAAAACATCAATCATTTAAATAAGTGGTTCATCACCTTTTCTATCGATGACCTAAACAGAAATATACGATTAGGAGCTAAGGAAAATTAATTGAATTTGCGACTGCAATTTAAAATTTTTTATTGTTGATCATAGTGACTAATAGTTAAAATAATATTTCAAAAAGCTTTTAATATCTTGTAAAAGAATTTCACTTGGGAAATGGAAATTCTCTTGTGTCATCTTGATGGCACAGAGATATTTTCATTTGCCCATAGAATGTGTAAACACGTTTCTCGTAGATTAGGTTTAACTCATGATGGTGATGAGTCTGCTGGAAATGTTTGTGGCGAGGAGGGATCACGGGGTAGCGTAATGGCACCCATGGTTGCTGCAACGTTTCATCATTTTTATTGGTCGACTTGTTCGAGGAAGGAATTCCATCGAAGAGTTAGGTACAATTGATCGTTTTATTTGATCGAGCTTTCTTAGAATTATGTACTCTTAAAATAGGTATTTGCAGACGATGGTCCTGTTTGTTGAACCAACCGAATCGCGATATTTCAACGCATTTAAAGACCACCGTCCTCGAGACGTTTACCATGGACGAACAGTGCCGCATGGAATTTGGCGAAGGGTATATTTGATTTGTTTTTTATTTAACCCCTTCCCCTACGATTTCTATTCTGCCTGAATGCGCAATAACTTAAAATTACTTGATAAAACCAAAAATCATCGCTGATTTCTGGTATAACGTATAACTTAACACAATACCACTAGAATAGAAATAATTTAACAGTCTCGCGGTTGACTAATATTTCCAATTTTATAATTTTTGGAAAAATTCAAAATTTGCTACTCCGTTCACTGTGTCACGAGTGTCACTCGTCATTGTAGAACAAGGGGTTAAAATCAACAATAATTGCATTCGTTACTTTGAAACAACACGAATTGTATTGCATCATTTCTTTCTACAAAAAGATCATAGTAAAAGATTTGAAAAAAATTAAGAAGTAATTGATTGTTTGAGCATTAATTTAAAACCGAAATAATATCACCACTTTGTATTCTGATAATGTAATTTTTTGTATTTTCATATGCAGTATATTATGTTTCATATATAAAAAAAAAGAACAACTGTGAAAAAATGTAATTTGAAAAACGTTCATCGTTTTGTAAATATCAATATGATATAATATTTGTTGTATTAATGTAAATCATTAAGAATTTCAAGTACTTTATAGACAATGTTTTTATTTTCAGTTATGCACGGTGCAAGAGCTTTGATGTTGCAGAACCATGCTCTCATTTATGGTGCGGAAATACAAATATTTCTCAAACCTGCAAGACAAAAAAAGGACCGCCGTTAGATGGTACTTCGTGTGGTGACTCTAAGGTAAATATAAATTATAAATAATACTGTTATGTGTATTATCCGTTCGTCGAGCTTTTTTATAGATAGCTTAAATACGAAACGATCAAATATTTATACAGAATTATTTATTGAACAATGAACAAAAAACTTCCAATACGTCCATTTAAAATATCTGATATCTCGTATTGTTTATAACCAATGACGCTACTTGTAACCAAGTAACAATAAATATCAGTTGTGTTAGGTAATCTATCCGAAACAATTTATAATATTTTGTTTCGTTGGAATTGTTTGTTTGTAACCATCAATGTTTCAGTTAAAATTAAATAAACATTTTGGATCACATGCAATAAACGGTATTGATAAAATATTTAAAAAAATAACCGTCAATTCTGTCTTTTTGGATGGATGAAATTGGGCGACCTTTAATAGTTCACGATCAAACGAAGTTTATCAATCTTATTTTTACGTACACGTAATTTTATTTAACCTGAACCCTTTTCTCTTTGAAACATCTGCATTAATACTTCTTTCATTCTAAAACAGAACACCAATTTTCGCGTATTTTTTAGCGATCAATTTTTATTCAAGAAATTACTCGTACGAGAGTGAAGTCTTGGACTCAATAATAATACCAACAATTAGTAAATATTTAATAATATAACAGTATGAATAAATTATACAAGGCAAAAACATAATGTTTTAATTTAATGCAGATATGCACACTCGTAGCTTAAATTATTAAATTGGAATTATTAATGCTATCTCATAATATGGTATTGTTAGCCGGGATGATCATAAATACTCATTGGATTTTTTTAGTGGTGTTTAAATGGTCGTTGTCAATTTACGAATCGACAAAAATTTGACGTTGATGACGTTTCACGTCCACCCAGGGATGGAGGTTGGAGTGCATGGAGTTCTTGGGAAAAATGTTCGAGAACATGTGATGTTGGAGTGCAGTGTCGATCGCGACGTTGCAACACACCACCGTAAGTAATGTTGTATACATATTTCTCTAAAACGATGCAATAATAATCTATAAACTTATTCAAAATATTGCAATATGTTCATGTCGATCATAAATCGTCATCCTGTAATCTTAGCAACTTCCGTAGTCCTAACTTTTATAATAGTATGTCAAATTATAATAGAAGTCAGAAGCAACGGTAAGCATGCCAGGCATAAGATCAAGGTAACCAAATTTTGAATTAATCAATGATCATTAGACCATAAGATCTATTTTAAAAATGCATAAGTGATTCAATCAAGTTAGAATTCTGCACACGTCTTATTGAACACAAGTAGAATAACTAGTTAGGTGGTAGAACAATGTCGGTTCATGACACTTTAATCGTTAAACTAGAAGCTGTGTCGACCTCCGTCACTGAAACCATCTCGTAACCTTCTTAAAAATTTTAGTAGCACGTCTCGTAAAAATCTCCGTAACGTACTTTCCGTGCTTTGTCTGCGGATATCCTCTTAAACAGGCTTTGTCTTCGAGTTAAACGAGACGCCTAGAATAGGCGTTAAAATAATATTTTACTACTTCGAAAAATGAGCTGTATGTTTAAAATATGTTTTCTTGATATTAATCCTCTGTAGTCCGAATATTTTGTGGTATCCCAAGATTAGTTTCACGATAGCACAATTAGAAAATGATATAAATACGGATGATGTTTACATACCTATTTTTTGCAAAGAAAATAGTTCTAAATCAATTTAAATGAAAGATTTATTATTAAGAAATTAACCAATCAATATAATATATATAAATAGCAATTAAATTGTGAATGACCCATATAAGCTCCGTAAATCTAGTGTTAAACATTTAATTTGAAGGAATTTCATGATTTTCACGAGTTAAATTATAATATTTGGCAACGTTCAGAATTTGATTTTGAGGAATAGAAGCTTCGATGTGTCTTGTGTTACCCCAAACTCATATGAGCTCATGGAGGGTTAAATTTTTGTTTTACGAATAAATATGAAACTTGTAATAAAAGTCGATGTCTCCCATCTAAAGACCTGCTTATGGTGGAAAATACTGTTCCGGCCCAAATGACAATTGCAAGCTATGTGAATTGTCAAAGTGTGTGACTCCAGTAGATCTCAGAGCTCAGCAATGTTCAAAACTGGCTAACGTTTTACACCTTGAGAGAAATCAATTAAAACGTAATATGACCTGGTTACCATACGAATCTGATCAAGAGAACTTGCGCTGTCAATTGATCTGCAGAAGTAAAGAGACCGGAGAAATATTTTATACCAGAACAAATTTAATCGATGGAACGACATGCTCTTATGGTTCAACGGACATATGCATACAGGTAATTAATAATAATGTTTATATACCTATTTTTCTGAAGTGAGCCAATTTGACTCATACAAGAATATCGAAGTTTTTTGCAAAGAAAATATTTCCAAATCAATATGAATAAAAGATTTATTATTAAAAAATTAACCAACCAATATATTATATATATATATATAGTAATCGAATTTTGAATGAGCCAAATTGGCTCCGCAAATTTAGTGTTAAATATTAGGAGGAGCGGAAAGTAATGTCGTTTCTCTAGATACTTTCAATTGATTTTTATCGATCCTGTATTGTACATTAGATGACAGATGTTTGCTCATAACGTGGGTGATTATATCAATCATTAAAAATAAAAATTTGTTACAAATTTATTTGCTTGGATTTAATGTAAAAAAACGACATTACTTTCCGATCCCCTTAATAGTTGGAAATAAATATTAACTTGAGTCTTTCGATTATATTTTGTCACATGACCAGTAACGTTCTATAATTCGAGCCAAGTGCGAACCATATATCAATTATACATAATTTTGCTACTTTCCAATTATTGCAATGCTTGGTAAGCCTCTCGACCTTCCGCAAGTATTTGTTTTATTACAGTTTTATAATTCGTTTCATTTATGAAACTGGTGGAACTTAATATTTTCTCTTGATTCTCACAAACTTTTTAACGAAGATACGAAGTAATCGTATTTTTTTTCTGTAACAATGGAACACAGAAAGGCTTTAAGTTCGGAATTACGAGGTTTAATATTTCTTTATAGGGCGAATGCCATCAAATGGGCTGCGATAATATTTTGGGCTCAAAGAAAAATTACGACGTATGTGGAGTATGTAACGGAGATGGTTCGAATTGCGACAATGTCATCAACAAGTTTCAGCGGAAACTTCGTCGAGGTCAGCTCTGTCGCCGCTCAAATTGAGTTGTTAGAAGTGCCGCTGAAGTTTATCAAAGTCATCTAGTTTCGAGAAGGGTCCATAATTAGTTTAGAGCCTAGGAGGAAGGCTACTAGGGGCTACTAGAGGTGTTTAGTTATCGGTTTTCTCTTTTAGTTTCATGGAGATAAACTAGTACTGTCAGTTTGTACAATTAATTTCTACACATTTAAGATCATGATTCACATTTTTAATTTATAATAAATAACAAGTTTCTATGGGCAAATACATCGAGTTTCGATTAACTGACAAGTCGTAATATTCCCTTACCAATAACTATCAGTGTAAAATAGGACAATATTCTGCCTAGAAACTTTGATATCTATTAAATCAGAGTAACATGTGCACATTGTTAATAAATTTCTTTTATAGAAATTACACGTGTTGCAATAATACCAAGGGAAGCTCACAATTTAAGTATGAATATTACGCTTCTTCGAGCATCGTACTTCTACAAGGATAATTTGACCATCGTAGTAGGAGATGGACGAAGGAGACGAAATGTACGAGAAAATTTAATTTCACCTAAACGAGATTTAACTATCGTCCAAGGAGCGGCCTTTCGGATTCGGAGACTCGATAATAACACTTACTCTGTGAAATCGAATGGCTCTTCTTTCGAGGATGTCGTCATTTTGGTAAGAAATAATTATAATTTTTCTTACAAATGAAAAAAAAGTTGTTCTAAATGAAAGGAAATATAATATTTCATACTCTTTCTTCTCCTCACGTTCCATTCAAAATTATCACTCTTTTTTTTCGTAATGTACATATAAATGCGGATAAAAAAAATTAATTGCACGATCAATAAGTCAATCACCACGAGCAACATTGATTAAACATCCAAAATCTCTCAGACATTCCAAACGGAATGCCCATTTCATCTCGCAGCACCACAAATACGCTTATAGTCCGACAACTGTGAAATGGCTAGAAAATGGTTGAGCCTCTCGTTTTCAACTGCCTATTCCCGCCATTTGACTTTTGAAATCCTCAAACCTAACTTCCTAAAATAAACGACTATGTGGAGTGTTTACGTTAACACCTTGTCATACCAATTTCTTTTGTGACTGAATGCACAGCAAATCAGAATTAATTACTGAAATAACAATCTATCCCACATTTTTGATATAACTTATGACTTGACACATTATTAATTTGACCCTATTGTGAGCCACTGATATTTTTAATTTAATAGTCTTTGAAAAATTCGAAAATTTCCTACTTCATTTACAGCGTCACGATTTTCACACGTTATTGTACAGTACGGGGTTAATATACATAGATAGATAGATATTTATTTTTGTCCATGACAATGTTGGACAACGGGCAAATTAGTCAGTACAATAGAAAACGTAGTGTATGATGCAAAGAAAGATAATGAGTAACATAAACATAACTTAACCCTTTGCGGTCCGAATTATTTTGTTAATTTTGGTAGTGAGCTAAATAAAATTAATTTTGCAATATTTCCTATCATTGGTTATTAATTTTTTTAAATGATATCAACAACTATAGGTATTGACGAACATTTAGGTGATATTATAAAGTCATTGTGAAATTGGAAAGTTGATATTAAATTATCAGTAAATAAAGACAAGTGAAAATCTATGTTGAGTACTGCTCGACATAGGACCGCAAAGGGTTAAAGTAAAAACATAGCGTAAGGTAAATAAAAGAGCAGTAATAGCAAGTAAAGAAAAAAAGTAAGTATACAGTAAAATAAAATGAAATAAAAGTAACAGTAAAAGTAAAAAGTAGAAGACTGTAGTAAGAGACTAAGTTTAGGGTAGGAACAAATGGCAGAAATAGACGGTTGAAAACTAAAGGCTCCGCTACTCCCTAGCCAACTTCCAGTTGCCAGGCTATACACGTAAAGGCTCATACTACAATTCAACTGTAAGTGCTTTGAAAAGGTCGGTTAATTCTTTTGTTTCCTATGCCATTCGTTAATTCCTGCCTCGTGAAATTTATAAGCTGGTCTGAATATAAAGCGATGTGCGATGATTCAAAAGTGGTACTCTTTTGTTTCATCGATTACCGAATCAACCGTCGAGGTAGGAGGATATTGAGTTATTGATTGAGTTATTTCATAGTTAGCTGGTTAACGAGGCTCTCATCGTTTCGGCTGCTGATCGAAAACGATTTGGCAGGTCGAAAATGGTTAACTTTTGGGTTTATTATCTACCAATCAACCGACTATCGCGGTGTTCTATGACCAGATTAGATGCGATCGGTTGCTGTATAGATTGAGGAGAGCTATTGCACCGTATTGCAATCGTTGCATCATCATTATGCAGAGTACTTTGCGATCGATTGGGAACTTTTAATAAATTACACTTTGCTTTCGACTTTCGAGCGTCCAGGTGAAGTTCATGTTAAATGCAGCTTGCAAATTTCAGTAGAGACAATCTCCACAAACCTGACATATGATGTCGCATGTATGGTCTTGTTATTCGTCCCAGATTGATTTGTCTCGTATGCTGTTTGACGTCGGAAAGTCTTGCTGGTTTCGGTGATGGAACAGCAGCAACTTTTCGTTTGTAACAGTCCGCCTTTCCTTCATCACTGTCATTCTTAGATGTGAAGAAAATCCTGTCTTTCCTTTTCAAACATACATTGAGAATTGGCAAAAAAAATATATATATAATGAAATTGTTAACGTTTTTGAATGACTGTTGTAGATGAAAAGTACGTTTGAGAAATTGTTAGAAACGTCAAAGTCATTGCAAATTGTTAGCCCTTTCAGTCTGTCACAGAATAGGGAATATATGCTTTGTTTGTATAGTGAAATTATAATTATTGAAATTTTTGGAAGTACCTAGACAAAATGTATTGTATGTCTTTAAATAAGTGGACGTAAAGAGTAGAAGAAACGTATTATATATTTCATGTCGCTATGCGACTTGCGTGGAATTTTTCTTTAGCATTCGTATAACAAAAAATGAAATTACAATTTGCAAAATAATATTAAGATCATTCTCATTTTTTGATCTAACGCTCAAAACAAAGTACAATCCTCTATTATCTAGTTAGCTGCGTTTGACGAGTATACTCGTCATGCGTTAAACCTACCACTCGTTATTTAAATTGCAATTTTGGCGAAAACTAAAATATATTCGTAAATTTCTAGATGTTTGGAATATTTTGAGACCCTGCTGAAATAAAACAAATAATTAAAGGGTATAAATAATTTGAAATAGATTTATGCTCATCTCTCGATTTTCGTGATCCAAAATTCAAAAGAATTTTCGCCACAGTTAACTGGTTAATCTACTTAAACTCATCTTGAATTCATTATAAATTCAATTCTCAACTTTATATTGCAATACCGTTTACTCATGTTATATTGAATGTGTTTAAAAATGACAGAAAATGCATACGTTTGCAACAATTGGTTTTTGACAAAAGGCTAATATTATACATAATGGGATTAAGGTGAATTTGATCAGGATGTATGTCAATTTTAATACAATTTATTGAGTCAAGTAATAAATAATACGTCACATTATTGATTGGATTATTTTTTAATGATATAAATATGTGGAAATTATCAACAGCTCGTGATACCAGAAGATATTGCAAGGCAAGGAATGCTAGTTGCAATCTCTTTGCAATATTTCATAAACCGACATGAAACAAATGTGAAAAACACAAGATATGTATGGATATTTGGTGGCTGGAGTTTTTGTTCTTCAAGTTGCGGTGGTGGAACTCGCCAGAAAATGATCGTTTGTAAAGACGAAAAAACGGGGAAAATTGTGTCACGAAGAAAATGTCCATTAGCCATAAAACCAGTTCAAGAAATAGAGAAATGTAACGTCCATAGGTATGTTATTTGTTTAAGACACAGATTCTGTAACTACAGCATACTTGTGAGAAATTAATTATTTTATAGCATATTCAAAATGTTATAAGAAATATTTATATTCCTTTTGAAACAGATGGAACATACGAAGCAATTACTATAATTTCAATATGCTAGAAGTAATACATAATAATAAATCGTGTATAAAAAAACAAACCGAATTTTTAAGTAATACAAACATGGACCAACTGTATAAAAAAATTTTTTAATCGTTTAAGTTTATATAAATTATCATATAGTTAAAATATTTCACTTATACTTGCATAAACTCAAAAACCATTGTTGATGGCGTGTATTACATTTTATCATGTATAAGTTAATTATTTAACATCATTTTTGAATGATTTATTTCAGTTGTATCTTCAAGTGGTTACCAGGTTCATGGGATGCATGTTCCGCTACTTGCGGAAATTTAGGAACTCAACTACGAAAAATGTACTGCGTACATTCAGAATTCAATGATACTGACTTTAATAAAAGCAATGAATTTGAAATTTATCGAACAACGGTGCAGCCATCAATCTGTAACAGTAGCCCAATGCCCATAAGTGTTAGAGAGTGTAATAGGATACCCTGTCCTGGACGCTGGATTTTCACAAATTGGTCTTCGGTACGAGGAAACAGTACACTTTACTTTACAATATATTTTCTTCTATAGATATTTTTGATAAAATTTAATTACGTTTAATTACGTACCGAAAGGTATATCTATATTATTTTTTTTTATCTATCAAAGTAAAAATTCATTTTCAAAAGACGATACGCCATTTTTTAAGATATTTTTCGGCATATCATCAAGGTTAATGTGACACTTATCTATCTATGTTTCATTTCCCTTTTTGCATTAGTTGTTAGATTCTTTGTTATAAAAACTTTCTGATTATTGTAGCATATATTTTATTTTATGTTATGTCCTAGCACTGGCCATGGTACATTTTGCCCTGTGTGCTATGCGTCATCCACTTTCCTTCCTTTATTTCCGTTCTTCGTGATACTTTGTGTGTAGTGCTCAGTGTTCCTATTCAATTCTTTTGATAGCACCTCTTTTATTAATTACATTTTTGCGGCAATAATATATGGCTTTTGATAATCAGTGTTTGATGAATTAGTCTTCTTTTGGTTACTTGTAATTACAATTGTGGATAGTGTAATATAAACAATATGTACATTTATGAGATGCATTCTGATGGAATCGTTATGAGATTTAAGGCTGTGTAATAGCAGCACGTGACGCTTTTGCTTATAGTGGTTGTAAACGAATTGATGGTTTGCGGTATTACACAGAGGTATAAGTTGTCAAATCAGTGAAGTCACTTGGCTAGAGATATGGGGTAAGGTAAGACTGCCATTCCACCACCAATTTACATCATATCGGCCCTTGAAGTTTGAGCTCGGCCAATAACAACTGACGATTGGTAAAGAAAACACTTCCTTTGTCATTCGCACGACGACATAACGAATGTGCGTCTTTTTCAGCTAGTAGTGAAAGGCCATTGGTCAGACCAAACACTTGCCACAGGCCATCAAGTTGTTTGCGCTCACAATCAGTATTGTCAACGCATTTCATGCGCTGCCCCATTTTTTGCCTCATGTTTCCCAGCTTTGTTGGTTGCGGTTTGTACCTGCAAAACATTCTCGGCTAGCTTTGTCACATTGTTTTGTTATGATCCGTGTTGTGCATAATCCCATATTTTATTGTGTTTGGGTTCTCCAAAAGTGTTCTTCCTGCTTAAATCTTTGTTACTGATGATATTCCCGCATCATATCAAGCATTAACTTTAGACACTGACTCACACTGTTTGTAGTTTTTGAAGCGTTTCTTTCTATTTTTGCCTCCACCTTTTTATGGGTGCCTCTTTTAGTTGCTTCTTACATTATTATTAGTGTTATTATTATTTTATTTTATTTCATTTCTTCTAATTTCTTTATGCTGGCAGGTAATAAAATTTAGTTTGCTATATTTTGTTGTTGAAATATACAAATTAATTATCAGAAGTTTATCGTTCATTTGCAGTGTTCGAAAAGTTACGGAAGAGGAATCCAGTCCAGAATAGCACGCTGTATTCCACCAGAAGGGGAATCTTATTTTGTTTGCGATGAACCATCAGTAAAAACAGAAATACGTTCCTGTAATGGACATGTAACGAGGGCTATAGATTTTTCATGCTGGAAAGATAAAAATAGATTTTGTTCTATACCTGGTTTAAAACGTTATTGCAAATTGCCCGGATTCAGAAAGAGGTGTTGCCGAACTTGTGAAATAGATAAAACTTAAGTTCATTTTGCTACTAGTTTCGGAGTTAACTATTATTTTATAAACTATTTAATATATAAACATGACAAATATATGGGATTTTTCAAGTAAAACTATAGTATACGAAATACAAAAAGGAATACAAGATCAATACGGGCGGTTTTAAACTATTCGCCTAAATAAAAATGTTATATTTTTGTAATTATACAATGTAATATTGTTATTATATCTATGGTTGTATCTGGAAAATTGTTTATTATACATCCTACAACACCCATGTATAATTTTAATAATTAACCACAAATTCTCCCTTTTCGTCCTCTCCAACCAGAGATAAAAACTACTTCTATTGGGTCAGCAAGAAAGTAATTTCGGTTTTTGATGAGAGCCAGCGCTACGTTTGTTCTCAATGATTGCTGACAATGTTATGACTTTTTTCTTCTAACAATCTAAAGTTGTCACTTTTGACTTGGCTTAGAAACAAATTGCGCTTTATTTTGTTTGCAATTGTTTGTTTAGGAGAATTTTAACATAGAGTGAAAAACGAACATTTTTGATATGTTTTACTTTTTTATTTTTTGCAAAATCTAAGCTAGGTTGGGACGTGATGTCACAGCCTCCATGTAGCCCTGATCTGACACCATTAGATTACCATTTGTTTTTCAGCTTGCAAAACTTTTTGAATGATAAAACTTTCAATGGCGATGATAGCCTAAAATTGCATTGGATTCAGCTTTTTGTTGGTATGGGTCAGTATTTCTATAAAAACGGAATCACGAATTTGCCAAAACGATGGCAAAAGGTCATCGAGTAAAGGTCACCGAAAAAATTCTTTGTTAAAAAAAGTTAAGTTCCATTTCACACTACAAAACCGAAATTACTTTCTTGCCAACCCAATATTTACCTAGATTGATAAATAATCGAATTATGACTGAATCCTTTAACATCCTTTATCGCGTATCCTAAACAGATATTTAAAGACAAATGCAAAAGACTTTTTTACTTCATTGTCAATAGTTTTTATTATTTGCTCATATTTATTAGTCACACGATATAATACTATTTTTCGCAATAATTACTGCCAATATTTCAATACGTAAGCATTTAATTTTTAGTCAAACTAGTTCTATTATAATTTACTGTTTTGCACATCCCTTTTAACTCTTTGAGCCACAGTGGGATGAAAAGTGCCCCACCTCTTTGATTCGTGAAGATGCATGGTGGGACATTTTTTGTTCCACCTCAAAAATTGATATAATTACACAACTTTCTCAATAAATATAAACCAGCTTTATTCAATTAAAAGAAGAAAAAAAGTGCATATGCAATACGGGTCATTTCATTTTCTGAATTCCTGTACCTCAAAGAGTTAATCTGCTCGCCAATTTCTATTTATCCTTATCAACCAAGCCCGCAGTCTTACATTTCGCGCCTTTTGTACAACAGGTTTCCGTCCTTCATTTACGTATTTCCGTTATTACTTCTTCATACCAATGGCGAAGTTTAAGTGACTCACATTAATGTTCTAAGTCTACCCTTTCATACAAAAACTTTTAATACTCACAATCAGTTATTTTTTCATACATATTTCTATTGAAATATATAGTTTCATTTCAAAAACTCCCAAATGCTATTTTAACTTCATTCCCCTATTTTGAATGATAATACTTTAGCAACTACCATCGATACGAGTTACGAAACATGCTTTATTCACGATTTCTTTAATTCGGCCATTAGTTTCAATTTATGAATCAAATTTTCTTCTTTTTGATGTATCGATTCAATCCTGGAACTTGCCAGTTTCAGAAAGTAACGCGGATGCGCAATGACGTTGACGTCAAACGTTCTAGGCTAAGGGACAAGACCTTCCGATGACCATCGATATTGATTTCCCCTGTTCCGAGGTTTCTGGAGCATCGGACGTTGCAGCGCAGACGCCATACCTCGCGCAAAATGGCGAACCATCAGACTCTTATCTTTCTTTGCCGCGTTTCCACCTTCTTTGCTCGGTTCTCCGAAGAATTTACGAAGATGCGGTTAGTGTTTGAGGGACCTAAGGAAATGATTTAATTGGAAGTTCTAGGCTGTAATTTTAATCATCATGGCCGGTGATATATGTATCACTGTCACGTGCTTCCTGATTGTAACGTCGATTGTGTGTATCAATGGTGAGTTCCAATTATGAATGACTTTATTAACTCGTGTTTACGTATCTGTTTGGAAAGACAGTGAAAGAAATAGTACATATATCGGTCCTGACGTATTCTTTCGTTACGTTCGTGTTGTGCTTGTAATATGTGAAATTGATTGATAGCATTTTTTCGAATTGTACAGTCATATTTCGTTTGATTGATGTGAGTTTATTTTGATAATATTCGGGAGCCTGATTTGATATCTATCTTGTGTAAAAACAGTGAGAACGAGAAATAAGAATGTAAAGAGAATAAATATCAGTGCTATGTTGTTGTAGAATAATAACGCTTTTGTTTGTTACATTTTTATGGTTTGATAGAGTAGTAAGTGGGATTTTGATTTTTTTTGTACAATCGATAATTCTTAATGAGTTATTTTGATGCTGGATGTTACTTAAGTCACTACATCGTCAGGTTGATTATTTGGATATAACATGTTACATATAGTTAAATGTGTTTTTTTATGCGTTACGATTTCTACAATTATTATTTTTTATGTTATTTTAAGATAATTAATTTTGTGAACTTTAGTTTCATTTTATATCTAAAATTCATGATTTATAGTTGCTGAATAGAGGGAATAAATGTAAAACGATTGCCACTTATTTATTTAAATGTACTGCTAGTAAAAGTAACTTTTAATATGTTAAAAGATTAATTCGAATTTTAGTGCAAGTTGATAATGTCAAATTGCATCACATGTATATTAATTTTTCTTAAAAAATTGTAATTCAATTAATGTATTGGTACACTCGGCGCACTTTTCACTGTTATTTTTACAAAATATACAGAGTTGTAACAATATAATAATAATGAAAGTGCTATGTGAAAAAATATAGTAAGTGAATGTAAGGCAAATGATCATTTCATTTATTGCTTTTAGTAAATACGGCTCTCATTGTCAGATTATTTATTCTAAGACTTACAATTTTATGAATAAATAACTACATATGTATCTATTTATTTATTCTTACCTAAAATTGCAGTTGCTTCAATATATTATACTAATCGTTACATTTTCTTTGATTATTTAAAAAAATTTTACAATTTCCCAAGTTCATCACAATTTTAGAAGTAATATATTAATATAATTAGAATATTAATTCCCGATATATAATTTTAGATTAATTTTATAAAATTAGCAGTTTCCGTATTTTTTGCAAGTCAATTTAAACGGGTTAACATAAAATAATTTTATCTTTAACTTAATAACGCAATAGATTAATCTTGTACGAAAAATAAAAGCAAAAATAGAAGGAATATTTAAATATTTTGGATGTGTATGTTAGAATTAGAATAATTTGATCGTCAGTAATAATCACAGGTGTGGTAGACAAACGATCAAATTGGGAGTCAACCTATTCTATTGTAAATGAATTATTTATTATCTGATCTGCAGTGACATTTTTCCACTTGTAGAAATATATGTCAAATATACATATTACTGGTGTAATAGCCATTTCAAAACATGGCAAATACTGTGCACTTGTTATCACACGTTAATAGCTAAATTACTTCTCAATTCGTTTACAAAATTTAATAATTAAATATCGTAAAGAATAGTAATGTTTCGAAAATCGAGACAGCATTTCATGGCCATAAGTTGTTTGTAACATTTTACAAGAGATAAGGAAATCAAAATAAAATGAATCTTCGAAATGCTGAGTATAATATCGTTGCTCTTATCACATAATTCTTTATTTCTTTGATCAACATAAAATCGTATATGCGAATTCGCTATACTTTACAGAATTGTAATTCACAAATTTTTCTCCTTTGCATTGTATTTTCTTACAAATTAAAAAATGTACATTCTTATTATATATTGTTTTTAAAATAACGTTGTATAAAATTTAAATTTATCTCATATTTGAAAAATTTATTTAAATGACGATAACGGATGGAACAGCAGTTTAATATTTCACGGAAGACCGGAGACTCCAATGAAATTAACGCCGCAGTGAATGTGTTAATTTATTGCTGTGCAATACGCAGGGTGGATACTTTTGTACCAAATAAAATTTAATTTCGGCGGAGCGGCAATTTATTATTGTTTTGAAAACATTAATGGGGCAATAAGTTTACTTCAATACTGTATACAAGTGAAATATATCCTATAACTTTACGAGGCTTGTTTAACGCATATTAGTCAGCTAAATACAGTTTTTTTTTCTTTTCATCGTAAACAAACAACAATTTTCAAGTAATCTATAAGTTACAAAAAATATAAGGTCAGCACACAAAAATTTTAAATATAAGCATCGAAAATGATTAATTAGCTGGTTTTATATAATCATCAGGTCAATTATTATCGACGGAACATCGGACACATGCAGCTTCCGAACGTGTGAATGATTTATGGTGTTATCAATGTGATACCATGGACGATGGAGACAAATGTGCGAATCTCACCGGAAATTACAGTGCTTTTGAACACAAGTGCACGGGTGATAAAAGAATTTGCATGGTAAAGACGAATAGCAATAGAACTAAGATTTTTAAGAATTTATTTAAATCTATAATATTGTTACGAATGGAGCACCAGGTTAATTAATGTTACTAATTGTAACTTGCAAGACATGTCATTTATTAAAAATAATGGAGACAGAATTCCTACAGTCTCACGTTCTGCGATATGGATATACTGTAAACAGTCACAACCTAGTAAACATCGTGAATTTTTATAAACATTCACCGTTTCTTTAATAATGATAAATAGAAGAGTAACAATATGATGGATATTCTATCAAACTATTTTTGTGAGTTACTAATGAACAACATAGTTGAATGGTGTAGTCATGCAACATTTCTGTCCTTTTCTTAACGAAAAAATGAAATTTGAATAAAAAATTGTGGAATTTCTAATTGTATAGTTATTTCTATGACACTTTTTATTTGCATATAATGGACGTTGTTTTGCATACTGGATCAAATAAAGAGTTGAAAAGATTTTATTTACAGCGACACAATCAACAAGTCTTTCTCACTTTGTAAGTTTTCGTCCGCTGCTTGTACTCTTATTAAATTCCGTTGTCTCGCGATTTAATTAATTTATGTGATAGTTCTCGTAAATAAGAAATTACAGACAGAAATGTGTTGGGAAAGGCAGTGTACCTCTTCCAGTCTGGTTACTTAGATTTACATTCTTTGAAAATAAAATCTTTTCAACTCTCTAAAGTACATTTGTTTTGTACATACAATAACAAGCGGCTATGTTGTGTAAAAAAGCGAAGGCTTGGATTCATGGTCAGTAGCGAGACCGAGTTCAAATCCTTTCTCGTCAACTGTAAGAAATTTTCCTATTCAATATGTCTAAATATATAATAATTACGTTATTGCAACATACAGATCACAATAAACCTGATGGTGCACGGCAAGTGTTTAGGTCTAATTCACCAAAGGATAGAGCAGGGGTGGCCAAACCGCCCGAGTCGAAATATTGAACCTCATTTGAACCTTTTACTACCCAACAATTAGGAATTAAAAGTACAAAGATAGGTCTAAATTCAATGTAAAATAAGATCCTATTTAGCGCCTAAAAGTGGCACAAATTTCCCTTCAACCTCCGTTGAGGATTTACATCCTATCCAGCCCCGAGTCGAAATATTGAACCTCATTTGAACCTTTTACTACCCAACAAGTCCAATTCAGGGGATAAAGGTTTTGGTGATAACTAAATAGGAGTATCATTTTACTGAGAAGGAGTTATAGGTTTAAATTAGGAGTTTTAGTATTGAAAAGTATCATATTAGGTTCAAATAGGAGTAAATACCATGAAAAGAGGTTCAATATTTCGACTCAGGCGCGTCCTGCCTTCAACATTTTTCCGTACCGCGAGATTATCATCAGTATCATTATTATTATATTATCTATGTCTACATGTAAGAATAATAGTAAACACAATAATGATAACTCATTATATTTCAATTTTTCACTCCGAAAAAGTGCCTATAGTAAGTCTAAATCTAATATATGGAGATACATAATTTTATATGCGGCCCGCGGAGTTATGATGCATTTCCAAAGTGGCCCGCAAGATCATTAGGGTTGGCCAGCCTTGGGATAGAGAGATCCCTTCTTCATACAATTAGGCAATTCAAAGATGGCTAGGTAGCTACGAAGCCTTTTGTTTTCAATCGCGTATTCCCACCATTTCGTTTTTGAAATCCCAAAACCAATCTCTTAAAACTAATACTCTACATAGTCGTTTACTTTAGAAGGCTGAGTTGGAGGATTCCAAAAACAAAATTGTATGATAAGGTAGTTGAAAGCGAGAGGCTCCGCCTTTTTCTAGCCATCTCTCAATTGTCGGACAGTACATCTTTTTTTTCTAACGCGCTACTGACTGAAAAAACTATACAATCAATACATGACGAAGACAATGAATGATCCGCATCCAATCAAGTGAGATAACAATATGTGAACGACGACGAAAGTGTTTTGTTTTTGGGTGTTACTGGCTGTTATTGAGGTTTTCAGGAACGATGTAGCGGAAATAGGAGGTGCGAACATCAGACCCCTCTTGCAGCACTGATCTACCGTGCGCCTTCAGGCTTGTTGTCGCCTGTAATGTGAATTATATGAAAAACATCTGTGATTATATCGTATAAATACATACTCTTACAGATATATATGAAATGTTTCAGAACATCTCTTAAAATAAATTTGTATTTTTCAGGTGAAACGGTTCTCCTATACTACTAGTACAGAAAACTCAACTTCCAGTCCACAGACG
Organism: Cerceris rybyensis; assembly: GCA_910591515.1. Taxonomy (NCBI): domain Eukaryota; kingdom Metazoa; phylum Arthropoda; class Insecta; order Hymenoptera; family Crabronidae; genus Cerceris; species Cerceris rybyensis. The sequence goes on from OU342793.1 coordinate 12,560,894, forward strand.
TGGTCGATGGAGAGAAACTGTACAAGTAAATGTGAACCTGGATGTATAATAATTGGTGAAAGAACAAAGTTGTATGCTTGTACAGCCTGTTGCGAAAAATCTCTGTGCAACGTTGGTACAGGCACTGCTAATGAATTGGCAACGAAGGGAATCGATTTATTTCTCGCTTTAATATTACAAATTATTCTAACTGTTATAATGTATCCATCGTGACATTACAAATAAACTAAGATTTAATTCCTCTGTGAAAATATTTTTGCTCGTTGCTTCATGTAAATACATACATTTTTTGTTGACCTTTGTAAACGTAGTGTAAAATGATATGCCAATGCTACTGAACTGTTTAAGGGTTTATCGAGGTGTCAATTGAGTATATTTACAGACATGTGTACAGATAACTGTTACGTACGATAGTAGGTGCAATATGTCACTCCTACGATATTGGGGCCAGGGGGGGGTGAGGTAAACGCCTCGCGAGGGGGGAGGTAAAACTTTTTCCCCTAGGATTGTAGGTGGGGGTATAGTTGGTGGGGGATGTGCAAAGTGGGCGTGTCTTTGAATTTTGTGTGGTGGGGGATGTTGTGTTTCATTGTGTGTGTCGTTAGATGTCTCTGTCGTTTGGAGAGGAAGAAATGTCGGTAAGAAAGATTTCGTGGTTGTTGACAGAAGAAGAAGAGGGTGGGGTTGGTTGGTAATTGTGTGGTTGGATGGTGTCGTGTTTGAAGGAAGAAAGAAGAAGAAGACAGAGGTCGGTAATGAGTTGTGGATCTATTGGGTGAGTGGTAGAATTATTATTATCCTATGTAGAATTCTTGTTATCCTGTGACATGATGATAATTGTGTAGAGTCGTGATGGTAAGTGGGTAGAAGTAGAATTATTATTATCCTATGGTATAACGATAAAGAAGTTTTTTTTTTTTCGTTGGGGATAGGTGGGTTTTCGGTTTGGGGGGTGTAGTAATTTTCGCAAACAAAGAGAGAGAGAGAGAGAGAGAGAGAGAGAGAGAGAGAGAAAGAAATACTATGCTGTAAACGAACGAGAAAAAAAATATACATATATTATACATACATTCAACTTTAATCGAGACGTATGCGCGTTGCGAAAATTACACCCTCTTCTTCTTCTTTCAACAATCACGAAATCTTTCTTACCGACATTTCTTCCTCTCCAAACGACAGAGACATCTAACGACACACACAATGAAACACAACATCCCCCACCACACAAAATTCAAAGACACGCCCACTTTTGCACATCCCCCACCAACTATACCCCCACCTACAATCCTAGGGGAAAAAGTTTTACCTCCCCCCTCGCGAGGCGTTTACCTCACCCCCCCCTGGCCCCAATATCGTAGGAGTGACATATTGCACCTACTTAAGATGATAGTTAAATACATTTTTTAAGTGCGTGGTAGTGGCATGCAACATTAGTAAAAAAGAAGGGCTAACGTTTGGAAATTTAAGAAAAATTCACTTAACAATTATGAAAACTACTTTTTTTATTGCAAATTCTTGCATGAAAAGTGTGATACATGTATTTCTTAAAATGTTTATGTTGTAGAAATTAATATATACTTTTTCCCGCTGCTATCATTACTTCTTCTAGGACATACACTGTTACGTGTTAAAACTGCCAAGACTATTGTATTTCACGAAGAAGTAAAAGAATTGTAACTACAAGTTAATCCCCTTGCTCTTCATGGTTGTTATTCAGAATCCAAGGAAAATGTTTTCATGGTTACGCAACGTCGTTATCTTTTGTATTTTGTTCTTGAAAAATTGGACTTCATGTAATTTCTTCTTTCACAAAGGATCCAATAATTTCCATTTCTTTATTTTTACGTCAGAAATATTTGCCTTTATAATATGAAAAAGCATGTTAGAGGTTTACTTTTAACTTTTTCCTCTTTTGCAGTCAAAGAATTTTCATTCAGAAAATAAATGTAAAAAAAATTGATTATTATTCAACTTTAAATAAAGACTATTGTAATACTACGTAATGAAATACTTGTTATTAGAATTTTGCATACTTTTAATTTTAATTAGACATATAGCATGTTCCCTGAAATTCTGTTAAATAATAGAACAGATCCGTGTAAATTCAAGGAGGGGAGTATAATAAATGTGTATAAAGATTTACTATACTTCATAAATTCAAGGTAGGTATTGTGACTCTTGATAAAGTGCTTTGCAGCAAAAACCTCGTTTCGAAATGGTCTTTGTATATCTTTTTACAAAACTCGTGCTACGAAATGTACACGGTATTAAATTTGATCCAATGCCATCGTCTTCGCAAGGTGGATTTTTGCGCATGAAAATTCATATACAACAAGCATTTTCACACAGATTCTGCGAAAGAATATGATATGCTAATGTTATGTAGGTATGGCGAAATTATGCCTACAACAACATGGTTTTAATTCGAACATTTGATGTGACTTTTTAACGAAATTATCCGCATTCATTTATTCTAGGTTCCTAATTTGAATGTAATTTCTAATCTTAATAATAAACGCCACTTATTATCACCCATTCAAGCAGATTGCATTTTTTGTTGAAATTTTCGTTTCTTTTCCTGCAAGGTCACCTGAAGGTTATGGTATACAAGGTCGTTGAATTCGTCTTGTTACTGTCTATAATATTGTTAAGTTAAAAATACAAAGTACCATTTTAAAAAATAAAGGTGACTTTGAAAACAAAAAAAGAGAATTTTTACAAATTATTTTTTACCGCAATGTACAGCCAATCGAAAGCTGATGAACTTTTGTCTAAAATATTTTTTTACCTGATTATTAAAAGTATAATACTTGAAAAATCGTGTAAAGTGTTATATACATGAGATATCCTGTATACAGAAGCATATTGTTAAACATTGATTTCATTTATGATAAATAATTGTCATGGAACATTGTTATAATAATTAAAATTTGCAATATGATAGATAAAGACGGGAAAGTTCAGCGCGAAATTCGTATGGCTGTTGCCGCATGGGTTACACGGTCTGCACAGGCGTCGCAGTCAACGTAGCACACAGGTACCGTGCGGCTCCACAGCCGTGTCACCTAGGAGGTAAGCTTGTTTTGGCAGAGCCTGATTCGCCAGGCGTCAAGCGTCATGCCTCTTGTCACATGTACACGAAGGCACTTGACGTTCTACCTCGCGATTCGTTAAAAGAGCTACACATACAAATCGAACTAAAAGACGAAAAGAGAGAACGCTGCAGATCGAAGCAAGGGAGACAACGCGATTTGGGTGGCGACAGTGAGGACATCGGCGTAGGCACCAGATTTCTAACATCTCTATAGTGAAAACAGAATAAACTCCGGCAGAATTACCCCCACCACATGGGGAGATTCTCCGTGATGAAACGAAGCGCGCGACGAGACAACAATGTAATACAATGTCTCGCTCCTCCAGACAAACGAATAAGAATATTTGAATGCTACGACTTTGTCGGGTGCTTCCTTTAAGAGGCTGAGCGAGTGGACTCCAAGAAACAAAATGGTACGGATAGGCGGTTGAAAACGAGAAGCTCCGCCGCCCAGGTGACACGGCTGTGGAGCCGCACGGTATATAAGGCGGGCGTTCGGCGCGCCGCGTCACTATAGCCACCGTTATCATCCGTGTACGTTTCGACTTATCAGTATTTGGTCACTTCTATCTTACAATTAGAATAACGACTATTATTGAATATTTGCTACATACTAAATTTCTTAAATATTAAATAAATTTCGCAAAGGAATTAAACAATAAATTTAAAGTAATATTAATTAATTTTAACAATTAAATACAAAGTTCGGCGGAAGTGTTAGTGACATAGTGATGCTTTCCTGCAAGTGTTTTGAGGCAATTTGAATAATTGACTACAACGTTTTCTACCCATATTGAAGACATAAAGTGACAGTTTTGTGCAAGTGCTTCCAAATTATTTGGACAATTAAATACGACGTTTTGTGGAAGTGTTGAAGACATAAAGTGACAGGTCAGTGTAAGTGCTTTTACACTAACAATCTTAATAATTAGTGCCGTGAAAGTGACAGTGCCAAAACGATGATTTTTAAATAATTAAAAGAAATTATTTCGTAGAACATGAATACATAAACATTAAATTAAATGTTAAAATACTTAACGTACATTACTAGTAATGAATTCTCATAGACATTACCTTACATTATTGTTTAATTCATTTTCCTGTTCTCCAAACTCCCAACTGTTGTAATATAATATTTCGTGTAAGACCCCACGACAGCAAGGCGCCGAGCTAGGCGTTCTCACGCCTGGCTTTCGTCAAGGGGACAATTCCTCCAGCGAGGGAGGAAGACGACCCTTACCCCTACGGGGCCTTTTCGAGGAAAAGGAGGTCCTCGAAGGACCCAGCAATAGAAGAGGAGAAGTGGCAGTCGATAGACAGTCGTTGTAGACTCGACACATAGAGTCGTCATAGAGTCGTTACGAGATCGACGTTTTGTATACATCGAGAGAACACTCTTAGAAGAGTGTCGTCGCGAAGACGCATTATTAATATTTATATACTTGCCGCAAAACCTAATAATTATATATACAAATATTATATACTGTATTTATCACAGGATATTTATAAACGCCAATAATATATCATTATATTATTTTATAAAAAAAGAGAAATCGTTGTTGTGTCTTACAAAATCAGAAGTGGGATTGGTTTACGCTACGTGCCGATAGATTCACGTCACGTGGAATCGTGAGTTAAGTGAATTAAATGAAAGATGAGTTTACCGCATATTTGTTGGTGTTTGTGTAATTTGGTGCGTAAAATTGAGTGTACGAACAATGGAAAGGTGCACCGTAATAGAAAATGCGCGCTATCTTACGCATGATCATTTACGAGATCGCTGGTCCAGCGATTTACAAAAATATGCGTAAGAATGCTCGCGCGAGTAAACGCGGACCGTCCACGGGAATGTGGACGAGATGTTTTAAACGACGGCTCGTGAAACTACGAACAATAGCGATCGCGAGGTGATCGTCGCGATCTTATTTGACGGTCAATATCGAAATCACTTGCGATTATCGCCGAAGGTGTTAAGTGCACGAGGAAGGGACATAAGTGAGAATCACTGCGCGAGGATTCATAGAAAGGTATCCTTCAGTGATATTATGACATCTGTGCGATCTTACGCAAGGGTCGTATGTGAGATTGCTCGCGAAATCAATCGATAGATCATTGGTCCATCGATTCGCTAGAGCGCTCGCACTTGTATGCGAAACTCTTTCCGGGACTGTTTCCGAAATTATGAGCGATGCCGATCGCAGAACTATTTATGCGGTCGTTTACGAGGTTACGAACTACGACGATCGCGGGACCGTTCGCGCAATCGTTCACGAGGTGATATTCAACGTCGATCGCGGGAGATGAAACGCGATCGTACACGTGAACAATCAATTCTGAAATTATCAAGTGACCGTGGTGAAGGTGCATATCGTGGTAATGCTAACACCCGTCGAAAAGGAATTTCCGAGGAAGGATCGTTGCTGGACGATATGGCAATTGAAGCATGAGAGGCTTAATACTTGGCGGGAACTACCACTGGATGAAAGCGTGGTGCCAATATTCAACCCTTCATCGGACGACGCCGACATCGAAAATTGGGTACGTGATATGGAATGATTAGCCTACAATTACCCGTGGAAGATAATGATATCACTCCGCATTTTCTACGGCAATGCCCAACGAGGGAGTCCTTCTTAGATAAGCCTTGGGGAGGCTCTTATAAAATGATTCAAGAGAAAAAGAAGAATAATTCGCTCCTGCGTGAAGCGAGTACATTCGAAGCGCAATTAGGACAAATACTCGGGAATTATGCGTCCGAGAAGCTCACGAAGCTTTGGGAACTTCGGCTACAAATCCTGGATGAATTTCTTCAAGATGGAGTAATTAAAAAAAAAAAAAAAGAAAATCCTACACGAGAAATTACAATGGATTGTTCGAGCGCACTATTATACGTGCCCTTTATTTGACACTAAATTAAATGGGATCGATACTGCAATTAATAGATTCGCGCAATAATGTGACTCCATCACGATCAGCGAACCCGTATCAAGGAGATAAAAAAAAATATAGCCCGATGCAGCAGTGAAATACCAGATGAACGAGCGTAGAAGGCGGTACGTTCGAGTGTTTCAGCCGTGGGGAAAACGAACACCCGCTGCGAAAATGCAGAAGGAGCAGAGATCGGTTTGGAATATGTCAAAAAGGGTCACCTCGACCGATACTGTTCGAAAACTCGACAAGCCGATGCTACACAGGACTACACGTGAAAACCATGTGTCTCCACGAGGAGAATACGGTGATAGTCGAAGCCCTGAAAAAGCGTAATTCTGAGAAGAACGACATTCTCAAGTGCAGAAGACAGTGCCTGTGCCGAAGAAAAGGACGAGGACGAGGAAAATGGACACGGCTTGCAACACGAAGGGTCGTAGATTGCTACGGTCAAGTGTAAACCATGTAAGAACTAAAGAGAAAAAGAGAGAGGAGACAATCGAAGAAAAGGACAAGGACAATGGATATGGTCAAAACTTGGGTTCAGTGACGACTGGATTACGGCGTGTACCTGCTAGGGCTGTAGGCGAAGCGGCCACGCGACAAGTGTTCGTCGGCAGCAGGACAATGCAGGGTAATTCAGGATGGTCGAGCACAGGTGACGAAATTGAGCAGATGGATGGCGGTTTCCTTAAGATGTTTCGCAACCAGTGACAAAGACACAATGAGAATTGGTGAATTCTCAATCGGTGTCGCCGCTGTGAAATGACAGACGTTAATGTGAACGCTGTCGAAGAAGCATCCGTCGTATGATATTTGGATGCGAGACGATGAGACGGTTATTCGTCGAAACTTCAATCCTACGACAATGAAGGAATAAGCCGTTGCAACGTTTTATTGCTGCCAGATGGACGGGTACCTGCTCGGGACTCAAACGGATGCAACCGCACGGCAAGGTTGCGCCGGCGCTAAGAGTACGGGAAATGCTCGAAAAGTCAGGTGACACGGTTTTATGACAAGGCTTTGGAAGTAAAGGGAAGTTGAAAACTGTATTACCTGAGTTAATACAGTTCGAAATTTGGAAGGTAAAGTATTTAATTTATATTGGGTATAAATCGAAGCCGCAACAATTGTTCACAGATGTTTTGCGATCGACGAAGACTCGATGAGAATTGGTGAATTCTCAGTCGGTGTCGTCGCTGTTAAAACGACGAGTGTAAAGGGGGACGCTATCAGGACGTAGTTCGTCCTAGACGACAGGAGGAGTCACGTTCGGGATAGGAGTTACTCCGTAATAAAGGATAACGAGACTGGTCAAATACAGGTGACGAAACCGAATGGATGAATGGCGGTTTCGTAAAGGGAAGTTAAGAATTGCATTATATTAGTTAATGCAGTTCAAAATTTGAAAAGTTTTGTATCACATTTATATTAGGTATAAATGGAGGTTGTAATAACTGTTTGCAGAAAGAAATAGACGTCGGCAGAGGACACAGCGAGAATTAGAAGAATTCTTGCTCGGTGTCATTGCCGCAGATCTGAAGGCGTCGGACTACAGCGTAGGCGCCATCGAGAATATTCTTCGCTCACGGAAGGCAACGCAGAGGACTCCGGATCCTGTTGGCTGGACGCTGAAGAATGTTCCGGGACCGTCGGGTCGATGACGAGGAGAATTCCGTCATCGGGCGGCGGTAGCCTCGACATGCCAAATGGCGGGTGAAAATACCGTGCTTGGGTGAAGAGGACCTCGTCGTCATCTTGGAGGCGATGCGGTGTTGTCATTGAGAAACGATGGTTTGCCGTTGTCTCAGTGGTGGCAAGCCGTCGTCTCCAAGGGGCGAAGTTGATTTGATTGTCGGGTCAGGGACGAGGAGAATTCCGTACTGAACGACATTAATACATCGGGTCATGGGCAGGTAGTATCCTGACATGGACGATGGAGCGTCGGGTCATGGGCAGGTGTATCCTGACATGGACGACGTACGAGAACGGGCTCTTCGAGAGTAGTGGGTGCTTCGAGAGAGGAGGAACGGTGTGCCGTTGCCTCTCGGGAAGCCGCTGCTTTCGAGAGACGTTGCTCAGACTCTCCAGGCCGGTGACGATAGTGTGATCGTCACTGGATAACGAGAGTGGTTGTCGCAATGTTGATTGGACAACGAAGAAAGAAAAGTTGCTGTTCACATCGAGGGATACTCAACGTGACGGTGGCACCGCCACAATCTTCACGACAACGCGGTGTTATCGTCGTTCAACGAGGGAGCAACACAACGAGGGATGTTAATTTGGCGACGAGCGCATTAGTTGAAATGTGCTGCAGTTCGCCGGTGGAAAACAAGAAGAGCATAATCATCTGGGCGATGATAATGCAACATCGAAAAGCCGGGGAGTATTGTTTTCAATAGAATTGTTTTTCGCGTTAAAGTTATAAAAGTCAGCCAAGGCCACGTTATTTTTCAAGGGTGTTTTCTTGACCTCTTTTTCAGAAAACTATTCAGTGCTTGAGGACAAGCACACCTGCAGGATGGCCGAATGTAAGACCCCACGACAGCAAGGCGCCGAGCTAGGCGTTCTCACGCCTGGCTTTCGTCAAGGGGACAATTCCTCCAGCGAGGGAGGAAGACGACCCTTACCCCTACGGGGCCTTTTCGAGGAAAAGGAGGTCCTCGAAGGACCCAGCAATAGAAGAGGAGAAGTGGCAGTCGATAGACAGTCGTTGTAGACTCGACACATAGAGTCGTCATAGAGTCGTTACGAGATCGACGTTTTGTATACATCGAGAGAACACTCTTAGAAGAGTGTCGTCGCGAAGACGCATTATTAATATTTATATACTTGCCGCAAAACCTAATAATTATATATACAAATATTATATACTGTATTTATCACAGGATATTTATAAACGCCAATAATATATCATTATATTATTTTATAAAAAAAGAGAAATCGTTGTTGTGTCTTACATTCGTATTGTTGCAATCAGTTTTTCACTAGTAGAGCAAACTTTTAATTTTAACAACGTTAGACGACGATTAGTCAGGCATTTACTTCAAGCTGCGGTATTTACAGAAAATGTCTCTTTAAAATTTGAAGAAATAATACTTCCATTAAAATGACGCTGTAAAAACACCCGATTTCTCCTTTTATATGTATAATAAAATAATGATATAATATGGGCGTGTATAATTATTATATGTGCGTTGATAAATATAGTATACGATAATTTCGTTTGCGCCAATAATACAAATATCAATAATTCGCGATGTCACTCTTTGACAACTATATACATATATGTCGACAGCAGGTATGAGGGTCGTCTTCCTCCCTCACTGGAGGAATTGTCCTTAAGATAATTTTTAATTTTTGTTCGTAAGATTAAAGACTGGTAAGATAATTTCAAATGGCAAGTAAATATATCTACAATGACCTCTCGCTCGGAACCGCCAATTCATGTTTATATTCGACCTTGCCGTTCCTGGAATCCTGACGCATAGTCTATTGACATAAAACTCCTTGTGGCAGTAGCGTTCACCTTGTTTACATTGTACGCAGAACTTCCATACATTTAAACTGTTCATAGATATACAGGAAGCACTATTACAATAATAAATTATAATATAATCTATTTATTTATAGCGCTATACCGATGTTATAGCGAAAAGCATTATGCAATTTACGCGTTAGCCGCGGCGAGAGTTGCTGTTTCAGAGATATTCTATTCTCCGCAATTTCTAGGAATCTATCTATCGTGTGATAGGAGGTTTCCGTGTATCTTTGTTGTTTGTTAGCCGATCGCAATGACACTTCTTTCCACGCCTTTTTTAGACTCTAAATTTTGAAGCTGCGCCACTAAAATCTTCCTTCAACTGTTACTTTTTCTACGGCGCTACCGAGACGGAATCAAAAGCCGCTCACGTATAAACAAATGTAGAAAGAAAATGTTTCATTACAGCAGGTTAAACTACAACCTTGCCCGATTAAGTCCTTGCCCTCCAGAAGTCGAGTAAATAAAATTCTAAGAAACCAGCTCAAAATCGACGTTTTGTCAACGACCCCCTCTTTACGTCCCAAAAATCGGACACCTCCGGCTTCAAAATTAAATATCTTCCACATTTCTCGGCCGATCGTGATGAAGCTTATATCCAACTCTTCGTTGGGCTTCATATATAATATAATAGAAAATCATTCTGCGAATGTTATTTTTTTTTTTTATGGAACAGAAGCTTCTCACGTTTAAACTAATGTAAATCGAAACTTTTCATTTGCATCGCGTTAAATTACACTCTTTCCCAATTAAAACGAGCTAAGGATCATCCTCCGACGACCTCCAGAAGCCGAGAGACGGATATTTGAATTGAAACCTGCTCCGCTCCCCTGGCCGTCATAACCCCTCACCCGGGGCCCCCCAAAATGGGACACCATCGGCTTTAAAATTAAATATCTCGGTTCTTTCACGACCGATCGCGATGCAACTTTTTTCCTCGTCTTCCTTAGACTCCAATATTCCGAACTATACTACTAAAATCAACCTGCAACGGTTAGTTTTTGATCGGCGGTCCTGAAACTGAATTCTCTTCGTAGTCGCAATGTTCTTCGTGTTTACATTTTAATTTCAATACGTGTAAGCTGTTGATAGTTATACTCTAATTCGCTGTAGTTTCATAGTTAAATAACTGGTAAGATTATTTTAAATGGGAAGTAAATAAGTTCAATGACCTCTCGCTCGCAACGACCTTTTCATTTTTACATTCGACCTTGTCGTTCCTGGAATCCTCACGCAAAAGCTGTTGACGTTATATTCCTGGTAATAGTAGCGTTTTTCGTGTTTACATTGTTCGTGTATCTTTGGTACATTTAAACTGCTCATACTTACACTTTAACTCACTGCTGCCGGGCTATTTTTCGCACATCTTACACCTGCAGATGGAATATCTGCGAAACAAAAAAAATTTTGTTGTACCATTCTAGAGATCGCTTTTGTTTTCGTTGATTATCTAAATGCTGATGTTTATTATACTTATCTTAGGTAGGAGTCGAAGAAATATTCATCGTTTTTTATTTATTGGTCTCTATCTGTATTAATACAATATTTACCGACGACTACTTCAATATATTTGAAAATGAGAACTAATTTCAGTGAAAGAAAAGAACTGTAGAATGTTGGGAACTTAATTGACTTAATTGCTTATAGTATATACGATAAATGTATATAGGAAATTGAAGAAGAAACAGTGTTTAAAACTATAGGAGTATTTTAAAAAAATTCAAAACAGGTCAATTTGGCCGCTTTGATACAGTGTAGAGTAAAGGTGATAAAAATGGCTCCCTTACGAAAAAAAACTTTCGATTTAATTTTTCGGAGCTAAAAGCTGTGACAACCACTTTTGAAACATTCTGTACAAAGTGAAATATAAATTGTCCAATAGTTACTATATAACATTTTTGTATTCTATTACAATTATCGAAAACATATCAAATGAACAGAGATAGTGTCCTATCACACATAATATGCCATATTGACATTATTAAATTTAATGATCATATCAATGTTGTAAGTAATTCATTTATTAGTACATTAAGAGGAAGAAGGGTCAACTATTATTTAAAGACCACTTTATCAGTAACAGACTAAGGTTTATTTGTATTTTGAGTATACAATACACAGTGATATTATTATTAGTGCGAATTAAAAATCTAATAAGAATTCAAATCAAGCAACAAAATTCATATTGTAAAATAAATACCGAAGGGAAGATGGTAATATGGAACTCTGGTCCAAGCACAGGGTTCTCCATTAACTGGTGCAATTAGTGTGGATCGACTTGTAATTTTGACATATTCTGATTTCAATTTCCGCAATCAGTCATTTTTAAGTATTCACATACTGAGTTAAAGATTTAATTACTCATTTATGCGTTTCCTTGGGCGTATAAAAAACGATGTCCAAAAGGTACCCTGTGTACCATACATTAAAAGTGTATTAATATTTTCAACAATAATTCTCAGACTTCTTGTTTTTGCACGCTTAAGCGTAAATATTCATGTACATTCCGACCAGAATAACTTACGTGATATGTACTCAAATAATCCCATAAACGTCACAAACCATTCGCTACGCTGTTTAGTCCACGTTTATAACTTATCGTAATCTTAATTCGTACATTTAAGAAACCTAACAAATAATCATTGGATTTCCTTAATTATTTCAACAAATTTAAACATATAATATTCCATATTAACATGTTCTCTTCCACGCATTAAAGAGTCTGCATTCGCAATATTTTATCGGAAAGGGCACTATCGTAGAACGACTCGCTTGTACCCTCAATAAAGTTGACGATTTCGGTTTATTTTTAGCTGCAGTAATTATGATTCTTTCGGCTTAATACTTGTATGCTTGCGCCTGAGATAAAATTGTGGTACTTGTATAAAATCAGCAAGGGATATGTATGTAAACATATGTATTTGTGTGCACGCAAATCGTATACCAGTGCTCGAAAGTGAGACTTAAAGTATCGATGCACGAAAAGCTGATAAAATCGTACGCTCCTGACTAGAAGCTGCTTCACCGTCATGGTTATCATGGAAAGAACTCTGATTAGTCGCTATTCGAAACGATTAATCGTAACTCGCTGTATTAATGCCCTTACTACGTATTCTGTCATCTAATTGTAAATGTTACAGTAGTAATAAGTATTGTCTCATTTCCAACTGGATCCATTTATGTTTCTATACTTAAAAATAGGCTCCTGACGAAACGGCGGAAGTATTGATGATTTTTTTTTTTCGACGTCGTAATACGTAATAATGTATCGATTTTTCTTATTGTTATTATTCTTTCTATAAGATTGGCAAAATTCTTTTATTACGATTGCATAATCCATACAAGTACACGATTATGTTACGAGTCTTGCGTGTGTGTTTGTAACACGTGCGTAGACATATTAGCTTGTAGTTTTATGCTTTGCGTTATATTATAATCATACGCAATCTATATAATATATATAGATATATTTTTTTATACATCATATACTTTATATATATATAACTCTGGATACAAATAATGTTTACAAAAATATTAATTTGGGAAGGCAAACATTCAATTATAATTCGTTTACTCTTGAATACTATAAATACAACAATAATCCTGATTTATCTATAATACCAAACGTATAAGAAAACAAATCAACGTTTTTTACAATTTCACACACTCTTGTCAAAGTATCGTTTCTCATGTTCTTAAAGGTGTAACAGCTTCGTTATTTTTGGAAGAAATTTTCGTTTGAAAACAACGTTTGGGATAATCGAACTGTTTAACCGTTTTTTTTTTGTTTTTAATAACGCTCGAACTTATTCTTAAGTTGTACTCCGTTTGCGAATTTTAATTTATTGGCGTCATTGCGTATAATCTGTCAAGTAGATCGTTGAACAGAATAATTCTTGCGAGTTTTTTAAATTAAATACCATTAGAATCTTAAAAACATGTATAAATATATAGCTAGTTATCATTATTAATGTTGCTTGCAATGTGAATTCCTATTAATTGAGAGCTTTTTTGGTTTTCGTAAATTCCCTTCTTCTTGGTGACGTTCATTTGTTAACAGAAATTGAAAAATATTAATAATTACCAAAATTAGAATTCTTTACAATGTAAACTGCATCTATCAGTATCTTTAACGTCAGAACCACTTGACAAATTATAATGTTCACATTTCATTTTCTCAAGAGAACAATTGTTGCTGGAAAACCAGATATCGTTTAACTCTATACTTGTAAACATATTTGTCTTCCACAAACGTAACAATTGCCTCCATGAAGTTTTTTAGAACTTATGAGAGTGCACTTCGAAATATGATTTCCACACGTTGATTTTCAATGTTTCGAAGGACAAAACACATTTGTTATCTGACCTACGATATTATTGTGTCACGGAGTTCATTTCTGGTAGACACTGATTACGAATTTTCGGTAAGAAACATAAACATAGATTGCATAAATTCTATGTTAATTTTCCTTACCAACGGCCTACAATGTCTGCCGGATACAGTTAGAATTGTAAATGGTAATAAATTACTAAACGTTATCATACACTACTTACACATTATGTAAATTTATATTAAATTTTTGGTGAATTCGGAAATACGCTTTGTCACGACCGATGAGACGTACGTGTACATATTCCGTTAGAAGAATATTGAAACACGGAAACAGACAAGGGGAAGACTCTTTTCTGACGTATGCTTCTCTGTTTCTCATCGTCGATGCGTAAGGATTGAATCTCGCGTATATTTTAACGATTCGATCGAGTGCTTTGGTGAAACGTATCCTAGTCCTTGATACGTGAAGCGACAAAGTCGCGGATCGTTGCCCTTTCTCACAATCTCTCTACGTAATTCCCAGGGAAAGTCCCAAAGTAACCGGTTCTCTGGCTGGATCCAACGTACCAACCATCGTCGCATTTCTCCATTACGTACACCGTGTCTCCTTCCTTCAGTTCTAGTTCGTCATCGTTTTGCGGTCTGTAGTTGTACAGAGCCCGATACCTATCATAATTTTTTCATTAACAATAATTTAGTTTCAGCAGTTAAAACATCGAAAAATATTGGGTTGTCCGGAATGTTCGATTGCCGATTTGGAACGAAAATTAAATCTAAGAATTGGTACATATTTATTAAATTATATAGGTGGCATTCTGCTCCACAACCTTTCTCCATCTTTCAGATAACTTGAAAATTCCGTTCATCCAGAATCCCACAGGTTTTTCGGCGAAAAAATGTTCTATATGATTGTTTATCTTCATGAAAGTATTGAAGCTTTTCTATTAAAAAAATGTTGTACTGATCAAAATAGGTGGAAATCTGAGAGCATGAAATATGGTGAATATGGTGGATAGGATAGAACATCGCAATCGAGCATCAACAATTTTTGTTGAGTTCTCGAAGACACATGAGGCCGCGCATTGACTTCTTGAAACACGACGCCCTTCCGAGTCGGTATTTCTGGACTTTTTTTTTCAATTGCTGTCTTTAATTCGTCTAATTGGAAGCAATACTTTTTGAAATTTGTTGTCTCATTGTTTGGTAACAGCTCATGACGTAGGGTTGCTTTCTAATCCCACCAGATACAAAGCATGACCTTCTTCGGATGACGATCAGCTTTTGGGGTGGCTAAAAATGGTTCATTTCGGTTTCCCTAAGATCTTTCTTGTTCGACATCATTCACCATAAACAGCACATATTCTGTTAGTCACTTATGCTGCATTTTAGTCTTTCCAGTAAAAGAAAACCTTTAAATGCCAATAATGAACATTGGTTCCATATTCAAAAACATATAAAACTGACAAATTTTTTTCCAAATATGCCTGAAGTATCGTCGTTTAGAATATGTACGTATGCCACTTATTTTCAATCACTCTAATATATTCAGATCTTTAATTATTCAATAAACTTTTTGGAAGCCCAAGTTCTGGTTGAATTGTGAACTAAAACGGAACTTTATTTATCCTTTTTATGCTCAACGATATTTATTATAATAGACTCCTGAAGAGGGCATCGAAAGATGCCGAAACATGTAGAGCATAAAAAGGATAAATAAAGTTCCGTTTTAGTTCACAATTCAACCAAAACTTGGGCTTCCAAAAAGTTTATTGAATAATTAAAATTGCAACAAGGTTGAAATAAGTTCACTCCATTATATTCAGATCTGTTATTACGCCGTCTATCGAAATTCGGCACGAACTTTCCGGACGATCCAATATTAACAGGTTTTGGATATTTCAAGTTAACAGTTTTTTGGGGCGAATAAATTGGGTTTTTAGAACTGCACACGTAGAAATGAGAATATTATGAACACACAGGCGTCCCTCGACTTTCGCACATTATTGGTTCCTGAATTTTTTAAAGTTTGCGAAATAGCGAATTATACGAAAGTTGAGGACCGCCTGTGTAAAGAAAATAGGGGTACTAATCATAGCGAGCTTAGTATACATTATTCTGCCTGTCTGTTTAAATATTTGACTGCAGAGTATTAGTCATATCGTCCAGCTTGATATTAGAGAGCTCTTTTTACTAACGATAAGCAGGTCATTTTCATCCAATGCGAACTTCGTGAGGGACATTGTAGAGACTGCGTATTTCATTTCTGCCACTATTGTCCCCAGTAGAGATAGATATATAAGAAATCTCAGTTGACCCAGTATTAAACCCTTGTCCTACAATTTCATTTGTGACTGAAAGAGCAACAACTCATAGTTAATTGTTAGAATGATAATTTATCACTCATTTCTGATATATCGTTTATCTTAATGCAATACTAATTGCATAGAACTAATTTGAATGTCTTCTGACCTTCTGATATTTTCGATTTAACAATTTTTCGAAGAGTTAAAAATGTCTCCCTCCATTTTTCGTGTCATAAGCGTTACGCGTCATTGTAGGACAATGGGTTAAACATTTATCAGTTAACTGTATTGCTATGTGTCCCTCTGTCGAAGTGTTTGATGCATTTCTACTTATTCTACTTTGTGACATATTGCACGGTAATGAAGAGATTCTTGCAGGAAGGCACAATAAGTATTAAGACAATAAATGCTGCAGTTCTCTCGATATATGTACACAGCAATTGCAACCGGAAATGTAAAATTATAAAATTGTAAACAATATGTTAAAGCTTGAATCGTAGTCGGACCCTCTATGATCTGAACAATTGTTAAGCGCAGAAAATTAGTGTCGATAAGAGCCTAAACTGAGGATACTTGCATTAAATTCTAATGCTAATTATTCTTTTTCTTTCTTACAGCACCATTTTCGTAAAATTGTATTTAGATTGTTTTAACTTACGGTATCGGCTCGGAGTGCGTGTCGATGTGTAACGTTTCGTTGAGTTGTGTAACATGTAGTTTACTTCCTCCCATCCGTGGCTTTAATATGAAATAAAATAAGAGAATACGTGGTTAACATTATTCAACAGTTTTATCAATATTCAAAAATATATTCAGACGGTACTAATAAATCTTTTTAACGGAAGTAACGCTAAAAGACTGTCTGCAATTACTTTAAATTATAATGTATGTACATTTATGAAGAAAATTCTTTCACATTTCAGGTAATATAATATAATGATGTTTATATAGTAGGTATATCTATAATATATCCATCTAGTGTATCTATCGAAATTATGCTTAACACTAGATTTACGGGATTTAAATCTGTTATACTTGAATATATTAAATAAGCAGATTGAAAAAAGATGGATCAAACGGCAAAGAAATTGATCCGTCGAAGGATTTGTGTGTTACAAAATACACTTGAAATATTTATTGTGTCGCTCTTCTATAAATTAGAGAAACATTTGTAAAAAAGGAGGACTTCGTCAATTTAAAGGTTTCCGTAGATCTAGTATTAAATATGGCATTACAGAGTTAAATAATATATCCTTCTACTTTTATTTACTGTGCCGTTCTTCTATAAATTAGAGAAACGTTTGTAAAAAAAAGGTGGCCTCCGTCAATTTAACGGTTTCTGTGGATCTAGTGTTAAATATGACATTACACAGTTAAATAATATATCCTTCAACTTGGAAATTTCTTATTATAATTATACGTTAATTTATTATTGATAAGATTTTTCTGAATTTACCAGTGAATTATAATGGGGCTGGGTTGTGTTTATATTAACTGGCATGGACGGCATGTAATGATGAGGTCCCATACTCATTTTTCCTCCTGCTGAACCGTTCGCCAAAAGGCTATGCGCTGCAGGAGACGCAACTGGTTTACTTTGCGTCGGGGTTTCTGCAATTTATAATTACGTATTATTCTTTTAGTGTTTTTCTTTCGTAAATTCATAATATGCTCTAACTATTCATTTCATCTATGACTGTTAATTATAGTATTCAAAAATCGGTGGAGTTGAGAACATTTAATGACAACAAAAATGATTTTAATTGGAAAGCGACCGTTTGATCAAGTAATTAAATAGTTACTAAAGCTATGATTTTGTAAAGAATGTGATAAGCTCAATTTCATCGTAATACTTAAGTGATATGAAGTCTACCGGCAATTTTTTTTTAATTAAACGAATTTTCTTTTCTATTATACATAATATATATTAATAAATCTATAGAAAATGTACTATTTTCTTTTGATCGAAAAACTGATAAAACTATACAAATTATACCTGCTCTGTGTCCCGGTTCTGTTAGAACCTCAACGTAAGAAATGGGAAATATTCCTTTTCTGTTTCCGATCCGTCCTTCATACCAGTTCTCGTCGACTCTTCTTGTTAATACAACGAGTTCCCCTGCAATTTATTATTCAAATAATGCTACAACTATTTAACATGATATTTCAACTAAAACATTAAATAATCTTACCTTTGGCCAAAGACAATTCTAGGTTTGTTTGGGCGAGGAAATTAAATTTAGCTCGTGCTTGTCCTTCGTAAGGTTTTTTCGGTGTCGTTCGCATTCCATCGTACGATAAAATCTTTAATGGCAAAATACACCTTTTTTTAACATCATTTTTTGTACAATACAAATCAAGTTAAAAAGGTGAAAATGATATTCGTCAATGTAAATTAACTTTTTTTCTTTAAATGAACTTATTCAGTAACTGAAAATTCACAATCTTTTCACATATAAAGAAATGTGGAACATGCGCATACCTTGTAATTCTAAAAAAGAGTAATAAAACATACTTTGATCAGAAAATGTTCTTAATGTTTTTGAAGTAAAAATTATTCAGGTTGTCAATATATACAGAGTATTAAAATCTTTAAAATAAAATTGCGGAACAACAAAATGAATTAATTAAACAATAGCCCCTGATCTACAATAGATAAATTTACTTGGTCTTCGATATTTTTTGTTTCTCAGCAGAAAATTTTAATAGAAAAGCAACTAATGGCTTACCAACTTTAATAAAAGTGTCAAGTCTCTGTGTTTGTAAATCAACGACCCTTATTTTCCACATAATACTCATTGTCTTTTGTACAACATTTAAAAGCACTACTTTGTGTAATATTCAAAAGATTTCATGGTAGGTGTACACATTTACAATCGAAATTCTATCCACATATACGCAGAAATGATTGCAGAATTTTCACTAATTTTTTAGACAGATCTGGCACGGTAATAGCTTCATTAAAGATGCTTCTAAATTACATTACCTCCACGTAATTCGATGGGAAGAGTCCGATCATTGCATTATGCTCTCCTTCGTACCAATTCTTGTCCACTTGACGTCGTACAAATATTAAATCTCCACGTCGGAAATTCAGTTCTCGTGAAGATTGTCCGATGAAATTGTAAAGTGCTCGCGCCACAAGACGAGGCTCCGGAGTCTGTTCTTGAGATCTACTTCTGTGACTTAAATCGTCGACGAAGTCGTCATAACGATTTAAAGGAATGGGCGACTTTTGCGATGGTCTGAAACAAAAGATTCGTAGATTAATCGCTTGTGTACAAATCATACTATCAACAATTGTTGTCACTTATACGAAAAAACTTGCTACCAGTGAATTTAACACTAGCACCACCGAACCCGCAAAAATGACAATTATTTTTCCAAAAATTCTCCAAGTTTATAGAAGAGTCGTAGAATAAATATTCTCCATCCATTCAAATAATGTGAATCATCGAAGTATGTCAACCTTTCCACCCTCTTGATTCCTCATTTCTCAAAGTAGGTACTTATTTCATATATTACGGGTACCGAAAAATAATCAAAATTGGACAAGTGAAAACGTAATTGGAAACGTTTTTCAACAAAAAATCGAAGGACTTTTTTAAAAAGAGAATCGAACAACTATCTTTACGCTGGCAAAAAGTGTTAGAAAATTATGCAAATTATTTTGTTTATAAGTATTTAACATTTTTTTAATAAATAAATGTTTTTGGTTAGCAAAACAAAATTTTGATTACTTTTCGGTACCCCTAATATATTGTAATATGATAGATTTAGCGGTGGTAGTACTAGAGTCAAACGAATATGAAATTCTGCATAGAGTTTTCTCATTCACCGGAATAACTTTTTTCTGCTGATAATTCTACGATAACTCTATAGAAAGCTTGCTTTTTAAAATTTTTAATTTTATATGTTATATTATTTACGAATTTTTTAATACATTTAGTATTTGAATACTCACATCCTAACGACAAAATTGTATTGCATATATATCTATTTGTGCCTTTAAAGTTTCTTCTTTATGACAATAGGATTTTAATAGGAAAATTATCACTTCAGTGGAAATAATAAAACCAGCAAAATGTGGGTGATATTCACCGTCTTAAATGATTATTCAAATTTATGAAATGTACCTTGGCGTATATAATTTTTAAGAAGTCTATAATTGAATTTTAAGGCAACTTACATGAAATTATCAGTGTGTCGTCGAGAATCGATGTCATGTAATTCCTGAAGATATTTTCGACGGCGTTCCTCCTGATAAACGCGTCGCATGTTCTCTGCACTCCGACGCGCGAGTTCTTCCTCGCTCAATGGCTCCTTCGCCTCTGTGCGTACTGGCGAACGATAATGAATGGTCACCTCACCTTCGACATAACGCCTCGGTGATTCTGTGATAGACAATATTCTCCGTTATCTTCACTGATCTATATTCATTTTATAATATTACACTGTTTTCAATTCACTATTAATCACGAGAATTTGTTGGACATTGGTCTAATTGTAAGATGTTCAAATTTTTACTTCTATCTTCAAATTTTCTGTGATAGTAGATAATCTTTTTTGGGTAAATTACACACTATTTGGGTATGGTACACATATCGGTTGATTCATTCGTGATAGTTATCATCCAGAGACACCGAAAATTTGTTCGCTTTATGTTTACTAATTCCTGCATAATGGTCCTAGTTTGGGTCGCAGATTTTAGGGTTGAAATTGAACCCAATACCAAATTTGATGTTTACACACTTCTAAGATACCTTTTATTTTAATGCTTTGCACTCCCCGATATCCCACCTGAGGAGACACTGTAAGTTTATCATATCACTTCGTTGCACCCTCTAACAATAAGACAGTGTTTCCCAACGTGTGGCCCACGCCCACACGGGGGCAATTTGATTGTTAAGGGGGGCAATTCGAAAATGGACTCAACACGAGTTTAACTCGCAGAATTGCAAAATGATTAATCAGTTAAAACTTTATTTAATATAAAAGGAGCGGTGGCATGACTTTGTGAGGAAACAGAAATCAAATACCCAAATTCAACCAAATGTGCAAGAAAACTATTGCTACCGTTTCCATCTTCATATTAAGCTGAATGTGGAGTTAGTGCTGTAAATGATTTACTGGTAAAAAAATAAATCGGCTGGATATAACACAACGTGGAGACTTGAGACTGAAGGTAACCAAATTGGAACCTAATACAAAATCTCTGTGCAGCAAGCATCAAGCGCAAGGATCTCAGTAAATTAAAATAACAAATTAATATAGAAAAATTTTTATTAAAATTATTTGGAATTTGAATTTCAGTTTTTCATTATATGTTTTGAAAATTTACTTACTGTGTTCCGTTAAAAATTTCCTAGCGATTTCTTCCTAAAACCTATCATTTAAGCAATTTTTTAATATTAAAAATTATGTATGTTACATAGAGGGGGCATAAGAATTTTAGAAAGGCTAAGGAGGGGCATGGCACAAAAAAGGTTGGGAAACACTGCTCTAAGAGAACCATGAATTTATTAGGAATTACAGAGGCTGAATTTATTGCACCCCAAGGTTTTAAGAAATATATGTTTATCTGAATTTTTCTATTGAAATAGCACAAATTAGAAAATTGTAAAGTGCCGACAAGTTGCTAATAAATAACGTCAGAGATGGCTCGGAGTGCAAAGGGTTAAAATAGTCTTATTTCGACGTCTCACCTTTCCACAACGACTCAGAATTACCATTCATATCATTGCAGACACGGTAGGCAATCCGTTTCGAATGGATTAAGGAAATTTTTCACGAGTGATAAGTTCTAGAATTTATGCCTGTTATTAATTGGAAATTACGATTTTATATCGTATTATTTATATCGTTGTAATTACCAGCATTATATTCATTGATAATTTATCGTGTTATTGTTAACAATTTATAGATGTATGGTATTTGAAACATTGTTACGCGTGAAATACTCAGTAGAATTAGTTTGATTAATATACGAGATATATGTCGATTATCATAAATATGAGAACAAGAGATTCTGCAGTCTGACATCCTCCGATACGGGCGTATCGTGAAGTTTTAGTTCTAAATAAATGTCATGTATTATTTAAAATATTGTCGATTCATTTAGGATGAGTAAAATTATGTTCAGGAATTTCATCCAATTTAAAATGGCAGAAGAGGCCATTCATTTTGACATTCAATTTTATTCGACCAGAGGATCAATATACTTTTTCTTATATTAAAACAAATATTTTGAGAATAGTTTGTGAACTACTTATTTTTATTCATATTTAGAATTTGAATTGTTTAATCATACTTTGAAACGTTCATATTAAATCGTAATTGATGTTGCAGCGGCATGTACGGTGCTGCTAATGAAATAGTCGCCCCGTATCGCTATACATGTATCATAATGATAAATGGAATTAACGTGTAAGTTATGACCATCGTTCCATTGTATATGACTGACAATGAGACCAATAATCAATATCCTTCACCTATCTCACACACTCGCAATTAATCGTTTTCGGAAATATTTCAATGCCTGTAACACTAGAAAATAGTTCCTTCCGGTTTTAAATGTTCAATATACATTAGTTAATGTAATGTTTTGTTACGCTTAAATTAATCCTGAGTGATTCGTGTATATAGAAACATAACTGGATCACTCCGTATCGCCTCGAATAGCAAGTCAATGTCTCTTCTTTCTTACGTATTACCTTACCGAACATGAGATCTCAGGGTCTATGTGATAAATATACCTCGTTTTTTTTATTTATTAATAGCAAGTTATGCGTGTTTTACAAATGTAAACACAGGGAATATGATTAACACTTGTCTTGATCACATATTCTATTCAACTTAGGACAGTTGATTATTTATCATCATTTATTATTAGCGTTAATTACTTAGAAAAGGATATTAACAACGATAATGAGAAAGTCGAAAAACAATGTGGAACAAATGCATTGTTAAAAAATAGACACCACTTGCGTGATTTGAAAATAGAGTAAGTTTCTTCTCCTACGATTCCTTTCGTGGCTGCTCCCTCTTTAATTCAGAATTTAATTGCTAAAATGAAAATTAATTAGTTGTTCTTAATAAGCTGTATAAGTTAGCGTAATATTAATGTTATAGAAATAATATTATCGCGTTGTGTCTCATTAATATTTTCAATTTGATAGGTTTTTGAAAACTTGAAAATTTCCTATCCCATTAACCTCATCACGAGTGTGACTCGTTGCAGGTCAAAGGGTTAGTGAGAAATTTCTTAATTGAGATTATTAATCTTTTTTCAAAAGGTATATATACTTTCTCTGTTTTAAAATAAATGCACGCATTGGGTTATTTTTTTAGTTTCGAAAATTACGAATGAAATTTTCCAATGAGAACAATGTTTGATAACGACACGAGTCAACCTGAGAATATCATTAGATTTTGTTTCCTTGTTATCAAACTCCAACAAAAGATTAAATGGGAAAACGTGCAGTAATGAACGTAAGAATTGTGTCACAAGCTGCATAATATACAGTTGGCTCCTGACTTTCGCACATAATTGCTCTCTGAAAATGTGTGCGAATGTTGAATGTTCGAAAGTAGAGAGATACAGGAAAAATATAAAAATTCTATGTTAATGTGATTTCTTTGTGAACTTGAAATTCTCTGACATCTAGTAGGCAATACTAGAAATGATATTAGAATATTAGAAAATCATATGCAACGCGTGAGTGAGTGCGAGCTACAGCAGTTCACGGCAGTGATTGCATAGAAAGAAACATTTTTTGAGAAAGGGACAAAAATCTTTATAAAATTGGATTTTTATAAACGTGCGAAATAGCGAATTGTGCGAAAGTAGAATGTGTGAAAGTGGAGAGCCGCCTGTACAACCACGTTAACACTAGAACTAACAAACCAGCCAAAACGACTGGTTTCTAAATTTTTCCAAAAATTCGCCATGTTTATAAAAGACACTGCAGATATTTCACGTGTATCTTATAAAACATAAATAATCAAATCGATTATTTTTTCTATCTCTTGATTTCTCTTTTATCCAAATACTAGTTTAACATATTGCAATATAACAGACTTAACATCGGTAATTTTAGTGTCAAAAAGGTAATCGTTGCAATTTATGATTAAATCAGTTACGGTTCATTTTTTTACAAATTGTGACAACTATTTCATAACAAAACTCCGGTGTTAAACAAGATGCTCATTTTGCTTCAGAAAAACGTATGTTTATTTACAAAACTAATCGACCATTTGTATCGTATCACCCCGAGTCGAAAAGTCCAGCCTAAAAAGAAACTTCAAATCCTAGATTCTTTTGATTTCCCATTTTCCGTTTAATTATGTATACCATTTTGAACCTCAAAATCCTCAACTAGTGTGTCTACGCGCCTCAAAGTCCTGTAAATATGATTTTTAGGAGTTGTATGGACTGATCAGGTAAAATTTTTATTCCAATTTAATCTGACATCCCCTAAAAATATTTCAGAATTTCCAAGTCTGTCGACTCATATTCTAAAAATAGGGCTTTCAGGAGCAAGTAGGAATTAAATTATCATTTTATTCCATATAAATTCTAAATCTCCTAAAATCAAAGTAATTTTTAGGATGTTAAGAATTTTTTTGGACCTAGATCATTCCAATCCAATTCTAAAACTCCTCATTATAGAATGTATGGCTTAATATTGGGGTTAGATTAATTTTCTAAATAAGAATGCTGAGGATTATTTTGGGCTGTATGAAACCTAAATTGATCCTAAACTAGGCAAAACTGGCAAAAAGTAACAAGTTTAGGGTGATTGTGGAATTAAAATTTGCATTCTTTTATAAGTGACATATTTCTCCATATTCCACCTAAATATCCTAAGTTATTTGGTAATTTAGGAGGATTTTGGGCTGAAATTTTCGACTCGGGACAGCTCAACGTCTCTTACTACTTCGAAGTAAGCACTTTTATGTTTTCTTTTATACAATCCGCAATAACGTGACACGCGACGGCAAGGTTTCTCCCAGGATACAGGCATTTCTACGTTATTACACTCTCATTAGCTAGGGAAATCTCTACACTCAATACGCGGATGTCATTATTTGATTGCAATGCTTTGTAAAACTCTATGTGCCTGTATGAATTTCTCCTTCCTACATAAGTTAGTATTAATGACTCTTGAAACAACATATCTTCATTGAATTATTACAAGAAAGAAAGAGACTGTCGTCAAAGCTAGACAAATAGTGAAATATGAAGAATTACTTCACTTTCCTTCCTACATATCAAAAATATACTATGCCGTTATGTGAGTATTTCGAAATTACTTTGATGAAACGATAGACAATTGAATTTAATGATAAAATAGCGAAGAATACTTAAATAGAATTGAATGAAGATATTTTACTGTAGGATAGTTTTTACTATGCATTGCGAGGTGCAGCAGCCGAGTACGTGACACTTGATTAACAGTGGCAATTGATGATGAAAGCGAATTGTCCACATTGTATAGTAACTAAAGAACACGCATAAGATAGTTAAACGCATATAAAAATTTTTTTAGTATCAATATCGTTGCATATTTTTTAAAAATTTGTAAAATTCTTACACAAGTTTAGAATAAATATAATTTCGTATTTTCATACGGCCAAAGTTCATTGAAATTCTTAACAACACGCTTGGAAGTAGAAGTGCGAAAGTTTTTCAAGCTGTAATTTTCATCTATCGCTCAGATATATTTTAATATTACAAATGCAAATTAGAAAAAGGTAGAATTTTCTATAAACCTTACAACTGTATGTTTCAAATAAAATGTAAAATCGTAAATTGTTGCAAGCGATTTCTTATATTTAGTATGTGCAGGAGAATATTATCATGGAGACAGATGATTTGTAAAAAGTTGTCATTCATGTGATTTAAAATGAACTTTCATCGATAATTGTATTGACAGAAACGCATGTAAATTGATTTCTCATTAAATACGTTAAATGTCATGTGAATATGTGCGTTATTTTTTTCAGAAATGTCTAACGACAAGAAGCAGTATGAAATTGAATTACAGGAAGTTATCAATTTCTATCTGATTTAAAATCACGTTACATTTCCTCATCAAAGACTTAAAATATTCAAAACAGAAGTCTCCAGCATCGACACCTTGGAGGTTAAATTAAATTTAATATCGCTGAATATAATTCAACATCGGTTATCGTTGACTGATGTAGTAGTCAAAATATTATCATTGCTATCCTCATAATATACTAATATTAAAAAATCAGAGGTAACAGCCATTAAGATTTTGATCAATGTAATAATAAACTTAGCTCAGAATGAATATTAACTGATTATACCCTCCAAGGGTAATTGAGAATAAGAATGTTACCCTGTACAAATCTGGTTTTTCTTTGTGACAATTAATCTGAAACATTAGAAGATGTTATATTCGTAGAGTATTCATGAACCTGTAGTTTCCGATTCCATCGAATTTATCAGAGCATATGGACATTTTACACCGGAAGACCGGCTCAGGATGAAAAAAAATCGGATCACAGATAAGAAACTCTGGCTTAACCTGAATCGAGGTCATAGCTTGTTTAGTTCGTTCCCCAGGAAATGTACGGTTTCTTCGTGTATAGAGAGATAAATCCGAATTGGAAGGGTAAAACAGTTTCAGCTCGATAAATTAGTATTCAACAGAAACACAGAGTAATGCAAAATTGAGGATCTTTTGGGAAGTAATAACGTATTCTTGTTTCCCGCTTACGTATCTCATACTTTTTAATACATTCATAGTTATTTTTAAATTTCCTTGAAATTATTAATTCTACTGTACTTAATGTCATTTAACTCGTGTGAATTTAAGATAAAGCGTACGTTAATTACTAGTAATGGTTGTAATAACTGTGGTATTTATTTAATTCATTGCCGCCATTGATTAATTGTTATTTAATTTTAATATTTAATCGACTACCTAATATTACTTAATCCGAAGTTTTAAATTTAAATCATTAAACTTTACTATAGTCACATTTTATGTCATCGATATTTTTCATATTTAAAAATAGTTCCAAATCAATTTAAATGGAAGATTTATTATTAAAAAAATTAACCAACCAATATATCATATATATAGTAATCAAATTTTGAATGAGCCAAATTGGCTTCGTAAATCTAGTGTTAATTTTCCTTCATCAAAGTCTTATTCTGAATATAACAAAAAAATTATAATTTATTAACAATTCCTTTATCAGACACTATCACTTCATATATTAACAAAACGAGGAGAAACATGTAACAAAATCTATTTTGCACAATCACAAGTTTACTCCAAAATACCCCGGCTTTATATAATAATGCAAAATTTCGTTAAAATCCTCACGATAAACTAAAAGCTATTAACAACTTTTACAATAGAAGCTTCCACAAACTCCGACTTGTTAAAGGCTCAACTCGTGTTTCACGGAGAACTCGATTCCTGAAGTTCGTTGGAAAGCGAACAGAAAATTAGAAGTCCATAGAGCAAACTTACCGGGATTATTAGGTGCACAAATTTTTCCGCGGATCTATGTGGAAACGCAAAGTAACGAAAGTGCGCGTGGATCCGTCAGGATGCAACGAGATGACGCGACTGATAAAGCGAGTGTAACTACTGACCAGGCTCGACGATCGCGAAAGGGAATTGCAGTTGCGCTTGCGTCTCGAGTCTACTGACATCGAGTGCATTTAGGCCATGGTAAAGCCCGTGTTACGCCAACACTATTATACGTTCCATATCCCGGAAACAAAAGTAAAACCATCGACGTGCGTCGGTGTAATCCCTTTATTGTTCAGTCAAAATACTGTTACGAGATTACGGTACGTTGACCTTTTCTTAAATGTTTCAATTTTACATTTTAGAAGCCGAAGGTATGATTGCATTTAAACCGTTGCGATTTATGCGAAAATTTTCGACAAATTGTTAATGATAGCTTGTCACGCATGATATTGATTTAAACAGGAATTTAAAGTTGTAGTTTATTTCATTTTGACAATTTAGAATTTACTGTCATTAATGCTGAAGTTGTTAGGGAAAGATAGTAGTGATTTTTTGTTGAGATTAAATTCTAATTGAGATTGAAAGACAGCTACGTCGATGAGAGAAAAGGGCATAGCCGGATAAGGACGGCAAAAGTGCCCCCAAGATAATTAACCTTGAGGCATACCGTTCGATAAGGCTCTTTGGAAAAACCCTTCATGCAAAGTTTTAACCCGGCACCCCTACCGTAGGGGTAGTTATGGGGTAAAACGTGTTTTTCAGTTTTTGCTCGATTTGTCCTGTTTGGCTTGATAAAAAAATCTGAAAAAATTACAGTCAATTATTTATAGCAAACTTGAGAAACTGTGAAAATATAAACGTGGTCACATCAATAATTTAGCTAAAAATATAAACAATTGTTGGTTTTTAATTTTTTTGACTGATTTGTCACAGGCAAAAAAATCTGAAAAATTACAGAATAATTAATTTGGGTACTCTGGAACTATATGTAAAAATATCAAAGTGGTCACTTCATATTTTCAATAAAAAATTAATGTTTACAAACTTTTTTGATTTTTTAAAAATCGGTTTTCCAGTCAAAAAATCTGAAAAAATTCCAATGTACGCACACCATTGAGTACAACATCTGTGATTTTTTTCAGAATTTTTTATCAAGCCAAACGGGAGAAATCGAACAAAAACCGAAAAACACGTTTTACCCCATAACTACCCCTACGGTAGGGGTACGGGGTTAAAACTTTGCATGAAGGGTTTTTCCAAAGAGCCCTATCGAACGGTATGCCTCAAGGTTAATTATCTTTGGGGGCACTGTAGAGAATTAAGGAATTTTCTAAGGGATTCTTTAGTTACATTTTTATAGATTGGTATTATCTTTCTCGATGTTCAAATGTTTATTATCGTTTCTGTTTTTCAAATATAGTAAAGACGTGTAACGTAAAAGGCGTATTTAAAGAGTAATAAAATAAGTTTTTTAATACGATTCTGATTGCACTTTATCTCTATTCGGGACAACGGAGGACCTATTTTTAACGAGGTTCTCACAGGCACTTTTGCCGTCCTTATCCGGCTTTTTCAAGTGTCATTTGCCTATCAGGTTTTCTTTTCAATTTTTAAATATAAGTAAATAGACTTTGATTTTCTTGCATTTATATATAATTTATGTATCACAAAATACTCGTTATGTGCGAGTAGATATTCACTATTCTTTACAGAAGAAACTACAATGAACAGGTAGAACAAATGTTTTTGTTCGTATGAGTTACTCTTTATTTAAACTTCTAAGTAAACTCTATATTTCTTTGTGTTATTCGCCAGCTCCTTATCGCCCATAACAATATCAGCACGTTCTTTTAGATATAAAGTGTACATTTATAATATATCAAACTTATAGAAAAAAATTGAAACTCCAAATTAAGTACTTTACTACACTAATAAGTTTAAAATTTCGAAGCGAGAAATACTTTATCTGGTGATCACATTAGGGGGGTCAGAAAATGATGTCGTTTCTTTACATTAATCTTTTGCACTCCGATGTCTCACCTGAGGGGACATCGTAAATCTACCATATCACTCAGTTGCTTCCTCTAATCCTTTGAATTTATTAGTGGTCACAGAGGATCAACTTATTGCACTGCAACATTTTAACACTTTACCGACCGGTACTTTTTAACATCCTATCCACTTCTGATCGGTCACTTTCACGCAAATATTTCCCTGATACTGATATCTCTCCAAAAATTTCAAAGTTTCCTCACTGTGTCCTTGACACAGTTAACCGCAATGAAAAATAATAATTTATTTATTGTCGTAGCGACCAATTAATGAGTTAAAAGTCCAAAAGTGTTGAGACCGAAAAGCCGATTAATCGGCTACCGGTCGGTAAGGTGTTAAGAAATTCACGTTTACCTGAACTTTTCTATTGAAATGTAACAAGATAGCAAACAGCAAAGTGGTGCCAAATTGCTAATAGATAACGTCAGAGATTGCTCCGAGTGCAAAGAGTTAAATTCAAACAAATGAATTTCTAACAAGTTTTTACGTTTAACGAATGATGTAATTAGTCTCGTTATCAACAATCTTTTCCATCCAGTGAACAAATTTGTCTGATCGATAAAAATCAAATTGTTTTTGAGCAAAGTACATCAAGAAACGACATTACTTTCCGGTCCCTCTAGTAGTATAAATTATTATACCAATATTTCTGTAAAAAACAAGCACTTTTTATGCTCAAAACTGTAGAAAAAAGAAGTGTACAGAATGGAAGTATTAACGGCTCCGGGGCTATTTACAGCAGGAAGAGAAATATTTTGAGGAAAATTATGTGCATATTTACTGACTGTACGGAATCGGTCCGTAAACCGAAGGAAGCGTAGTTCCGGTGCCGATCTGAAATCCACCGTTTGAATTCACGTGCTGAGCTAAAGGGTCACTGATGTTCCCGTCCTCCATTGTGCCAAGGTCATCGAGTTCCGAACATTGACGAGCATTTGTCTCCGTCGAATTGAACGTACTTAAATTAATCATCGAATTTTTACAATGATTAACAAGTTGCGGAGACTGTAATTCGCACGACAGCCAAAGGTCTCCGCACGATTTGTGCAAAGGTTTCAGTAAATTTCCTGCTTCCTTCTTCTTTCTCTGCACCGCATTTGTACCGTTCTTCTTGCTGTTTTGTGGCTTGCATGCACTTTCCTTTGTCTCTTGGCTTTTGCAGTTATCATCGGAAGAGTGATTATCGTTTACCGTTAACTGTAATGCTTCACTGGGACAGTTGTAGTTGCGAAGAAGAGATACATTAGCCATGTAATTGTTCGCCAATTTTACTTCGAGTGCTTCAACCTCTTCAAACCTCTCATTTACCCTTGATAAATCTAATGGTGGTGGAATCTTCACGGATTTAACTTTTCTCAACACCGGAGCTTCCAATTCTCTGTCAAGAGCAGAAGGTAATTCGATGCAGGAAACAGAATATTTTGGATCCTCTTTTCGAACACCCATTCGTGTCAAAGGTGACGTCACATTTTGCGTCTCTAGTTCTTTGTATGGAATATCCAAGTCATTTGATTTAATGCAGTGGTTAACTTTATTTTCTGAACGTTTCATGAGGTTCGTCTCATTATCATGACAAATGTCTATCGACAAGTTCGAATCTGCTTTTGAAGCAGCCAAGTTTGGCAGAGATTTACAAGCATCTTTCGACGATTCCCAACGTTTCGTTGTAACATCGTCATTGTCAGATAAATTCACAAACGTTACGTCATTTGGTGTATCGGGTCTTGGAATAACGTCTTTCTTTATTTCGTAATATCCGACTCGTGACTTCAATTGCTTCAGTCCCACATTTAATTTGTGGACTTTGGCACTATTATGAGCCTGGAACTTTTCATCTTCCTTACTCTTTTCGACGTTTATTCTGTCATTGTCGTACCACGATGAACGAAAATGGTCTGTGCCTTCTTTAAAGCAACATTCCGTCGATGGTTTTGGAATATAATATTCGAGGCATTTTGTACGAACAATCGGTGTATTTTTCTTTACAATATGCTGGTTAACATACCTCTTTTCGTTACTTTTATCAGGCAGTTCGATATTTTTTGTAGCATTTAACAGAACATTACTTTTAGTCATATTATCTGCAGTACGAATATTCGAGGAATACACAGATTTTCTTGCATCATAAACTTCATTTCCCGGTCCAATATTTACTAATACTTTTCCACTTTTCGTGGTTGCTGTCAGATATTTTCTCGATGCGTCAGATGCACTCGGTGCAGAGTTAGTTTTGGAGCAATCACTTTTTTGAGAAAAATCCGTGCATGTTTTTTCTTCTTCTAAAAGTTCCGGCGTGGCATTCAATTGACCTCGAATTTTCCTATCGTTTATACTACTGATCGAAGATTGATTACTTTGACTAGTAAGAGTTTCTGTGCTACCAAATCCACTTGTACTGTACTTGGAAGTTACATCGGAATTTTTACTGTTAAAATTTTGAGGATAATCATTTGTATACTGATTTGTTCGTACCTGACTTTGTTCATCATTGTTCGTTGCACTGGAGAAAAACTTTCTTCTGAGATATCTGTTACGTTCAAATATTTCATGAAGCTTTTCTCTGCTTCCACTGTATGGAGTATCTTTATGGTAACTATCGATAGTTCCAAATGTATCGGAAGACCGTACAGATTTATTATCTTTCAAAGTACCACAGCGCAGATTCATTTCTGGTTGGATATTTGGATTTTTCATACATTCCATGGCTTGTCGATATTCTATGGTTGTATTCTCGTTGTAACGAAGAGGACTATAACGTGGTTGTAAATTATCAGGATTGTAGTCTGAGTCATAATCGTTAGAAAAGAAACTCCTTTCAAATTCCGTTTTTGGCTTCCAATTGCACTTGTAATTATCTAATTCGGGCTGAGGGAAATCTTTGTGCCTTTGCAAATCAAGGGGAAATTCTTTATTTGATTTTTCACACATATCGGTTATCTCTTTTAATTGAGACGTAGAGCCTTTTTGATAGTTTTGATAGTCGTAAGTTCGGTTCTTGGGCTGCCAATGTTTGCTTAAACGGCACATTCTCTCGAGATCGTCTATTTCATTTCGAAGATTGGTCCACTGAGCACTTCGTTCTAAGTCGTCGACACGAGATAAACCCGGGCTTGACATTTTGACTTTTTTTCGATGAAGTTCTTATTCATGTTCACATTAAACACTCGTGTTTGCGAATTTGTCTAGAGATAAAGTCACTGAAAAACTTCGACGTTAAAGGTTCCGATGCGAACTCTGTAGAAAACAAGATTTCTGCCTTGAACGACAAGTTTACATTTTTAGAAAAATTCCAGATGAATTCTGTAAATTAGTTTCTTACAATATTGTCATAAAGTACAGCGGTGAAAAATGTTTACTTGAAAATTATTATCGAAACTGGTTACAGTATATTACAAAACGAGTAAATTGTAGTCATACTGATAAAATGATTAAATATTCTCCAGAAATTCTATTTTAGAAATCTGTAAGTCAATAATTGATTACTTCCTAATATAAAAATAAATTACGTATACCTAAATAACAGTTACGTGAGAATACACGCAAGGAAAAATTATTTCCAGAACATATAAATAGCAAAAGTTGAGAAACTTCGAGCAAGATACATATATAGTGAACAATTACGGTTGTTTGAAATAATCCTATATGGCTCGAAGAGTTTTTCTACTCTGTTGCAAGTTGAATGAAATTAGTTTTTTTTTTTTAAACATTTGTAACAGTTAACACCAGATGTACAAAGATGGCAGACTGATTTCCAACTGTTTATTTTTCAATTTTCTACGTCTATCTTGAAGACTGTCGGTAATTGAATTTACCAAGTTTTTTTGCTCTTCAGTTACTTCATTCGGAAATATTCATTTGACAATTTTAATATGTAGAAGTAATCGTCGGTCGATGTAGTGTTAAATAACTAATTGTAAGACTCTCTACAAATCTAAGGACAGTAAAATAATTAATAATCCCCCGTATAATAATTATCTTAATAGAAAATTACCGGTATGAAATCCTCATCTGGATGTAACATTGCAAAGGGTTAAATTATATGGATAGAAAGTTAGAAGAAATCCCACTGATAATTTAAATTTTTAATCTAGCAAGAAGAAATTTTGTTATCTTATTTATTTTTATTTGATTTGTTTAATAATAGTTTGTTAAATTATTTCTTTGATGTCCATCCACTTAGTTATTAAAGGTGACGTTTGTTTTATAACGCGAAAACATTTTGACAATCACAATATGAAAAGATCCATTCTGCGGAGAAACTTCGCACCTGCTTGGTTTCGATCAAATGCAGAATTAATTGCATGATAATCAACGAAGAGGAATGGAAAGTGAGTTTCAATTGAGCAACCGGTAGTTCTTTTTCTAAAATTTCATAGCATGTCTAGCATCGATTGGCAACCCGCTAATTAATGTATCCTATTATAGAAGAAAAGGAAACAATGATTTTTCAAAGTCTATAGGTTCTTATTCGTAGAATCAAAACTTCATTTTGAATCGAATATCTAGAAGAAAGAAAACAAATTCATTATAATAAAAACGTTTATAAACTTTTTTTAAAATCATCATTCTCATCTAAATACGAGTATCATAACATAAAGCAGTAAACACTTTAGAAATTATCAAGAAAGTTGATTAACCTTTTCGTTTTACAAAGTTTTCTGTTTCCCCGACAAAACAATTGTAACGGTTCTGAAGACATTTAAATTATAATTTACAAAGTTAATTGATTTTTTTATTTTAAGTAAGTTTAACCCCTTAACTTGTGCGCTCGAGTTAATTCGAGCGCGCTAAACAGACCGAACTGTGCACACTCGAGATAATTCGAGCGGCGTTGTATTTGAAATTAAAATACAAATTTTGATTAATTTTGTAATTTTGTAATTTTTTTGCCAAGACATTGTTCTAAAGTGTGTTTTTTTACATAAAAAAAAATTAATTTTGGCCGCTTTTTTTTCAACAAATCTGTGCGTTAAGGGGTTAAAAAGCTGTGAAGTACAACTTAACAGAATGTATAGTACCAGGTACCTTTGAAAAGTCATCTATAAAATCAGTTAATTTCTCTGTTTTATAAAGTTCTCTAATTTCCCGGTAAAACAATTGTAACGACACGGTTCTGAAGATATTTAAAATATAATCTACAAAGTTAATCGATTTTCTTAATTAAAAAAAGTTTAAAAAGCAATGAGGAACAAGTTAACAGAATATATTGTAGCAGGTGCCGTTGAAAAATGATCTACAAAATTAATTTTCTTAATTGGCGCATCATCTACGCTTCACATGCGTAATGAGAAGTGAATTCAGTATAATTAACATGAAATCCACGGAGAAAGGAGATACATTTCAGTTCGTAGCGAATATATGTACCGCAACGAGGGTAAACATAACAAGGAACAGACTCGTAACACTTTCTCCCATCCGCGAGAATAATTCTTCGCGGAAAAGTTTAAAGCGGGGAAAGAGAAAAGTGGAGAAGAGAGGTTTCGAACGTCGAACGAGGAATGTTCACAAGCAACGACGAAAGACTGGACTTATTGTGATTAACTGCTCCGTGATTCAACGTTGGTACAGTTACTTTCTTGCACCAAGAGCGAAATCTTTCTCCTGAGAAAGGTGCTACTTGTATTCTCATAACTGGCATTCTATTTAAATGAGGAACATCGTCCTCGTTGTAAAGTGGAATTGTCTGCTCTAAAGGAGGCCTCTTATCGTGAAATGGCTTTGCTACATATGAATTACGCTATTTTAACGACCTATTTTTTAGTATGAATCAATGCAACATGCTGCAAAGACGATCTCCAATTCAATGTCGACGTCTGCTAATTAACAATTAAGAGAGCGTTACGCTCTCGTTAGTAAGATCAAATACGCATCTACAATTACAAGTATGACACCTTTGGAACTGAACTGATTTTCAGCATTTAATATGTGCAATAGTAGTTGGATGACTTTCGTTTAGTTGTTTGAGAAAAACTGGTTACTTTTATAAATACTGATGTTTAATCCCATATATTTTATTGTAGTATGTAAATGTATTGAAGAAACGATGAAGAAACGATGGCAAAATGATAAACCTATGCTTTCCGGTTTTGCAACATAGTCAATGGAAATCGAAATAACTGTCACGCTATAAACTTGTAGCACTTATTGAAAATAGTAAGAGAATTAGTGATGATGATTTCCTTTAAATTTTGTAATCGTAATGATTCACAAATTATCAAGAGAAAAGTTCATTTTTGAAAAGTCAATTCTATTGGACTTTTACACGGAAAACAGATCTTCAATTTATTATCTAAAACATTTCTTCCCGTTATTCAGTAAGAAGTAATTGTGGTACTTCGTTCTAACTACCCCAACAGTTTTAGCTACCATGTAAAGTAAGTGTAGGTTGTAAGT
Organism: Cerceris rybyensis; assembly: GCA_910591515.1. Taxonomy (NCBI): domain Eukaryota; kingdom Metazoa; phylum Arthropoda; class Insecta; order Hymenoptera; family Crabronidae; genus Cerceris; species Cerceris rybyensis. Next base: position 12,597,057 of record OU342793.1, read on the forward strand.
TTATTACGAAAGAAAAGGTTTTAATCTAAAAGATGCAAATTTAATACCAGATTTACGGTCGCTAAATCTGGTAGGATCAAATATACTTATATATTAAATAAGAGGCTTGCAGAAAGATAGATCAAGTGATAGAAAGTATAATAAGTTAAGTAATTTGTATATTATAAGATACACGTGAAATGTTTATTGTGCTACTTCGGTATTAATTGGAGAAGAATTTTTAAAAACCTAGGAACTCGTCAATTTCACAGCTTGTCGTAGATTTAGTGTTAATACTATGAAAAAACTTGTAGATCATTACGAAATGAGAAGGTCTTTCGAAAAGACTATTATCGGATTATAAAAAAAAATAATAATAATACTATAATTTCATTCATAAGAAACGTCGGAATTCAACTACTAGCAGTGATTTTATCTCTTATATACGACTATTCGAAAATCAAAATTAAATTTCAATAAAATGAAAACTTAAAGGTTACAAGACTCGTATTCTTTAAAGTTCAAAGCTAGCAGATAACGTTCAGTTGTCGATATAGGAAACTCTCTTATCAATTCCTTTTTTTTCGTAAAAATTGCTAATGATATTTGCACAGAAGAAATGAGTACATGCGTAATCTTATCAAGTGTCCTCTAAGATTGTATCGATGTAAACTTGTCGTTCAAAGTCTTAAGAAATCAGCATTGCCAAAAGCTCCAGATTAAAATTCAAGACACGAATCGATCAATGCCTTGAACTATCACGTATGATCACCTTACACGCGCACCTTGTCAAACTTGTTCTCTTTATCGATTTTACATATTTAGCCTAAATTTAGTTTGTTCTTACAACAAAACTCACACTACTCATATCTTCCTCAGAAATCTTTGTCTTCGTCTTATCTGAATATCTTTCATTATAATTTATAATAAACATTCTTATAAAAATCCCTACAAACATCTCTTTTCACTCACATGCTGTGAAAACAAAAAAACAAATTTAATCCCATCCACTTATCACTTTTCATATCACCACTTAACTGTTTTCAATTTGACGTATTTAATCTTTCAAACTCACATTTACATACTGCAGCTGTGTCTACAAAAATAAACTTTCGAAATTTTCTTCTGATAGTAATTTCTTTCGTATTGATTATAAATATGCAATTTCTCCTTTACACAAACGTCGTTGTCTCAATGACTTAGTTATCCCTTGCACTTAAAAACACGAGTTGGAAGCGCGCACACGGAAGAACCAGAATTAGTTACGTAACTGCACTAAGAGCGCGGTAATTATTCTTCGACCAATAAGTGCATTATACAATCACCTTGAACTACAGTTCTGCATTTGCAAGGTGCTCCTTGCAAACACATGTTAACGGTTTTCTTTAACACTTTGCGCCGGAGACTCCGCGGCGGAAGAAGCGCGCGAGGCGTCTGATGCTCCGGCGAATTCGCCGCTACTTTTCGCACTCCCTCCACGTTTAACAGGTTCAGTCTTATGTCATTCGTTTCTTAATTCGAGACACTTGAATTTCTACTTAGAGGTCACTCGCGCGAAAATAATAATTGCGATAAAAATCTCGAGTAGTTTTGCCATTTTTTGTTAAATACTTCCAGGTTTTGACGTTTAAATTTTAAGGGATATTTGAGTTTTCATAATTGAAATTAAATGATTCTTACAACTGATTAATTATGAAAGTTGTGTAGGTCCATTTGCAGCTTTGAAATATACATTATTTTAGTTAAATTCGCCTAAAAGAAATTTATATAATCAAATTACATATTGATAAATTTATAGCAACATTGTTATGCTTGTCATAATTAACCAATATTTTTTAATTGGCAGATATGTTGACCTTTAATTTTGTTTTATTTTAAAAGTTTAAGATCCGAGGGAAGTAATCTATTTTATTGTTTCACAAATATTGTTCAAATTTAAGTGTAGGTTTCATGTTATTGATGTGAATTTTTAAAATAGTTCATAATAGGGAATTATAATTCGCTTGAAGTTGTAATTTTTTTACATCTATTGGACACAAAATAGTTAGTTCACAATAATATATTTTAATTGTACTTGTTATGCTTTATAAATTGGAACTTTATGAATGCTTTGTCTTTTGACAACGTACTTGTGAGATGGTACATGGCAGAATGTAATAATTGTGAAAATTTTAAATGTCAAATTTCTATGACTGGTATCTTCATATTTTCATTGAGAATTAACAACAATGGTAAAAGACATATGAATATTAATAATTAATATCATTACAGTAGAAACGTATTGTGTTATTAGTGGTCAATTTTATGGTTTAGAACAAATTATATGTATGTTATGAAATAAGTATGAAAAAGATGTTGTGTAAATATTGAATGTGGGATTTGAAAAAGGAAAACTTGAAGGTTGTTAAAAAAAGATAGAGTTTTACGGATAGTTGTCACTTTAGGATGTGTAAGAACAATGCCGTGTGAAATAATAAATAGCTATTTCTAATTTGGTAAAATAATTGTGCATTGTGCAGTTAATTCCTGGCGTAATTTGAGTTGAGCACGAAAATGTCTGCCCAACATTCTCGTTCTCATGTCAGCTATTTGCAACTTTAATATGGTAGCGATATTTTTAGCAGTTTACGCACGCACGTGCAATTTTTGTTGTAATCGCACCTTTCAAGGTTACAGAATTTTCATGAATTTTTTAAATTCTTTCGATATAAAAAGTAATCACATATCATTGATTTCTTATTAATTTTTAAATTTTTATTGTATTATTAATCCGCGTATATCATGTTTATTGACACATTTTTAAATGATTTTTTTTAGGCTGTAGATTCACTTGTGAGGTGAATTTGAATAAATATTTATACCATCAAGTTAAAAATACATTTGGCTTAATCATTTTCCGTAAATTGATAACACTATTAATATCTCTTCAGAAATTAACACGTTGTAATCTATTGTCTATTCTAGTTGACATAAACTTCTCTCCAAGATAATTTTCTCTCAATATTTCTTGTTATTACTACCATTAAAAAATGAAGATTCACCAAGTAAAGGATTACAAAATTAATTTCACTTATCCACCAATAGATTAAGAAAAGAACTTCGACTTCAAAACGTCTATGACAATAATACGAAACTATTTATACACGTAATCGAAATTAATTGAAAATTCTTTTATCGAGGATTTTTTTAAAACATGTATTTTTGTATACACGGAAATACTGTTCCGAGTATTTTGTTATTTTGGCAATGTCACAATAATTTTAGGCGTTAAATTCAATATACGTTCACAGAACTAAATTCGTCTCGCAAGAAATAACTTCAAGGCAACGATGGCATTGCACTATTGAAATTATCCAGAAAAATGTCGTAGAGTGGAGACGTTTGCTGGTATCAATCATTGCCAGAGATTAGATAAGTCTCCCGCGCACAATCGATGTCGTTGTGACGTATTTCGTTCCATCTCTTCACGTCTTCTATGTATATGTACCGTGAAGGGAACGTTTTCAATGACGAAAAATTCAAAATATGCACTTTTACACTGACATAACATGGTGCGATTTTAAGATATAAAGCTGGAATGTTATTATCTTGTGACGCTAGTTGAATTTATTTTTATTATTTCGGTATATCGCACCTTGTTTGATGAATTTGTATTGCAAGGGTTTAACGAGAAATGCTATAAAGAAGTAAAATTTAATTATATCCGCAAAATAACTAATTCCTGAAAAAATATTAAAAATGCAAGAAATTCGCGGAGAATGATTAGACTGGATATTGTTTCGAATTATCGAATTATCTTTATATAAGTTTGAGTATTTTAATTGAGTATCATAAGTCATTTACTTAAGTTATTTAACTGTAGAGTAATATAGTTATTAACTATAGAGTTATAAGTTAACATAGCAAGAAAACATAGTTTAGAGTTGCATGGTGTAACTGATAATGTTGCGTTACTGCTTACAATTCATGATGTTTAAAGAAACAAAAGTTCGTTTTAATGGCAGTTAATGGTATAATGAAAGCTTACTTTCCATTAATTATTTTATTCCTAAAAGTGGAAGATTTCTGGCAGGAAATCATTAGATATTAACGTTATATTATAAAATTAAAGGATTATCCTAATTTTAGGCGCTGTGTACTTACAATGTCATCATTCGATTTTTTATTACTATTATTATGTTTAACAGATAGTTCTGTAAAATGTAAGAAACATCATTTTAAAGAAGACATTTCAAATCGTAATTTTAATTAATAGATTCAAACACGTTTTTATAAATTATTTTAACACTATAGTTACGGACGTGAAATCTGTTATAGTGCAATATATTAAGTACGATATATTATAAGACTTTGAAAATACAGAGATCAAGCAGCAAAGAAGATGACCAGTTAAGAAATTTGTATATTATAAGATACATGGTAAATATCTACTGTATTTACAACGTCCCTACAAATTTGGAAGGTGATTTTAGAAAGGAAAAAAGAAGAATCCGTCAATTTGACGGCTTCCATAAACCTTGTGCCAAATTTCGAAAAAAAATAATGTTTTATTGCTGGAAAATTAAAAAAACTATTCACTTTTGCTTTCATTGGATAATAATAGGAGAATTACCAGGAAACTATAAGATCGTTATTCCTACATTTTCAATGCACTTAGAATTTCCAGCTGTATGTACGATAGGTTGCCCTGTATCTTATTCCGTGCTACTTATTACGATTCCATGTAACTGTTGTTTTTCGTAACTGTAAGTGACAAGTTATTTAGTCCATCGATAGGTTACTAGGCGTGACGGTAGGCCTGGTTAGACTCGGTTAAATGCGAGCAATCATACTAAACAAGTAACGGACTAATAAAAACGATTCCAATGATTCGCACTCACTGGACCGGCAGTTTCTTTCATCATTATATGTGCCGTTTATTTAAAGATTGGCCTAAGTCACTTTACAAGAAATGGAGTTAGTAATAACATCAATTGCATTTTTACGGTGTCTCTTTATTTTGATCAAATTTGCGATCAATATGGTGAAAGTAATTCAAGTTTTGTTAGAGAGAAATTTTTCCAGTTAACGGTATAACAAGCATGTTTATTTTGAAAGAGGAATAAGTCATTTTACCATAATGAAAAATGGCGATTTTGCAATGGTTATACAGAACTGTTTATATGTACAATTAGAAAAATATAAACATTCAAGATAATTCATAAAAGAATCTTCCTTTTTAACCCTCTATGGGCTCCTGTGACTTTGAGGTAACACAAGTCACATCTAGGGCTCTATTCTTCGAAGTAAACTTTTCAATTCTGCCAATTATTGCAGTTTAGTCCGGAAAAATCATGAAATTCTTTTGAATTAATTTTTTAGAAATCAAATTAAATTCATTATTTAAAATTACATTTTTATTATTTTTTAAGGTGCTATCGTGTAGCAGATCTTCAAATGTGACGATATATTAAAGGGGGGTCAATAGAAGCTATAAAGGCTCTATATTATAGAAAATCTATAAAAATCAGTACAGATCTTTCATGATTATAAATAGAGTGAAATTTATAATTTACCACCTGAATTTTCAATATTATCCGTTATAAACATATAAACATGCATATCCGCATTGATGCTTATAATTAACAGTCCAGATGCTTAGGTTGACAAATACAGGTTGTTACTTCAGTTGCATATACCTGTTTGTATAATATCCCATGCTTCTTCGAATATCCATAATCTAGTTCTTACTCAGTCCATGATAAATATTTACTTATATAACTTACATAATTCCTTGAATAAAATTGATGCATATCATAACATGCTTAACAAACAAACGGCATGCTATCTGCTTCATGCCAATGTATGAATTTTAGAAATAACTTTAATGGCATCTAAAAGCTTTATGAATAATAAAAATGTGATGATAATTTAATTACTGATAATTTCTTAAAAATTTCTTTTTACATTTTCATACGATGTCGTATTTATAAAACTTTCGACAGTACGACAGTGTGAATATTTTCAGGAAATGGAAGGATAAATGTCAAGCCGCAGGAAACAAATGAAACGCATTAAAAATAAAACACATGGCTGTAAATAGAAAATTATGAGCTGGTAGCATTACCTTGACGGTCGTCTCTGCACTGTTGAAATTTTGGCGGCGGTGGAGGTGCGTTCGAATATTCTATCGATCAGCGTGAAAAATGAAAAAAAAAAATAATTAGCCGAACAAAAGTTGGAAAAAAAAAGTATCACTCATGGTCAGGAAACACTGTAAACGTTCGATGAACTTTGAAAATGACACAATGAGTCTCTCTTAGGAGGTATCGATCGATATTGGTGTCACGAAAAAAATCACTTTCGTTAATTTCAGTCACGAACTGACACATTTAATTAATCCATCCTGGAATTATGTGGTGTGAGTCACACGATAACTGACACAAAATGCAGCAACTTCGAAGATGAAAGGTTACAAACAGCTTTCGTTATCTCTTCTCTTTTGCAATACTGTCAAAAAAAACACAAATAATTTCTGATCTTCAAAATAAAATAAAAAAACATCAAAGGCTTTGACATTTGGAAAATTATATTTAATAGATGTCTTGTATCTGATATTAAAGTAAATGGGTACCACTTTAATGAAAATTTAAATGGCAAGTTTTTATGTATTCTTTGCTGTGAATTTATAAATAGTTTGAAATATTTCAAGCTCTTATTTTGTATTTTGTGTACATAACGTTCTCAAATGTTAAGTATCAATTTTTCTTTTGGAAGTAATTTCAACGCGCGTCACGTGTGGGCACCATAAAGATGGTGCGCTTGGTTTCTCATTTAGGTTTTGTTGCCTAAGAGTTTCCCCTTTTCATTTTTACGGAAGCTGGACAGCTAATTTCTTAATAATCTGACACTTTTCGTAGGTATTCCTACAATTGCCTTTGGTACGCAGATGATTACGAGAATAAATTTTCTATTTCATTAATTAAATGTATTTTTAATTTGTAACTATTAATCAAATTTCATATGTTCATAACTATTAAGAGACTTTATAAATTAAAGCTATAAATTCTTTTAAGGTGCAGTAAGTCAAGTCAGGAGGGAAATCTTAATTTTTAGGTGGAATGTTGTCATAATTTGGGAAAGCTTGTTCTAATAACGTTGCATGGTTTTAGTTTTCGAGATTCTAAACTTTATTTACGAATTTGATTATTACGAACATATTTAAACAAATATAAAATATCAATCAAAATTTTTGTTAAAAAATTTGTAATTACCGTGAATAAATTTCTTTCGTTCGAAGCATTTAGTACGTTCAATACTACTATACGTGACCTTAAATTTAAATAAAAAAGAAATTAATTAGGCGCAATCATTGCATACTTTCAATTTGTCTAACTTCTTTTTGTTATAACAAGTCAACGAGTACAAAGTCAACAAATAAATTGAAATGTAATCTTAGAATATGAATTTCTACAAATTCGTAAAAAGTACTAATGAATTTAAATAAATATTGCCTACTAATTACTAATGAATCAAAACATTTACGTTTACAAATGAATTTAATTCAAATGTATCACAATTTTAACAAAGAATGACGCAGAGTCCCAAAAACATACGATACCCAATTGTAAGATAACAAACTATGCTTTCATACGTCCCGAAAACTAGAACCAAATATTATTAATCGAACAAAAACTTCAACAACAACCTCATCAATATACTGCAACTTTGTCAAAATGACTCCATTAACCATGATTACAAATAACTATTAAAATTTCCTTTTCTTTATAATCGATTTTTTCCAAAATTGACTGCCATAGAAAACATTATTATCAATGTTTCATATCAAAATTATTCCCCATTCAATAACCGAATTTTCCAAACGTTCCAAATGATTCACGTCGCAGCATCATTGAATGAATCGACCCAAAAAATATCCCAGAGAAGTAAATTAATTATACTGCTTGCTATATTATAACAGATCACGAAAAAAGGAACCGCAAGTGCGTTATCAGTCGTATAATTTCAGACCTTCGAAAGTGACAGTAGGTCTTGCGGTGTAGAGTGGAATCGGTGAGCACCAAGTTGTGGTTTTCCGTCGTGCAACCGGCGAAGGTGGAGGTGGTGGAGGTTGATACCTAAACCTCGGTTTGTGTTTATCAGGATCGAAAGCTTGATCTGCTTCCGATTGCTTCAAAATCGACGACAGAGCTTTTGACGAGGAACCACGTGACTTATCAGTCTGCTTGCTCCTACCGGAAACCGATGTCCTCGACGAACTCAAGGTAATGCCATCCGTAAAGGAAGCTAGTCTATCACCAAGATCAGGAGGCGAAGACAACGACCGCATATTATCACGTCGACTTGGATATCTATGAGCTACCCATCGACCAGCAAGATAAGGAGAAATATCACGAAGTTCATAGATATCAGGCGAGGATGTAAACATCTCACCTAAAATCGAAGTTCTTTCAAATCTTTCAAACTTCTTTCTCATACGACCTACGGGCTTTTTTGCTTCAAGCTCTTTCGTTTCGGCTCTTCTAGCAGCCATGTTTCTACTTGCTCCAGATGCGGATAAATCTTTTAATTCGGCTGTTTTACTAATTACATCGATATGTGGCATCGATAAATCTTCTCTTCTAAGTGGTACCCGTGGAATCGGTGGTGATTCACCTCGACGAATTGTTCGCCCTCTACGAGGTTCGTACTTTCGTCGTAACCAAGCGACATCCGCGAGTTCATGAGGTTTCAGTAAATATTTGCTTTCCTCCGCTCGCTTCAATAAACTTCGAGTAAGCTCTGGGTCACTTTGAAATCTCTTCGGTGTTGGAATTATCTTCACTCGTCCCGTGGACAATTCCTCGACGCTTTCAAACTTTGCTCTTAACCTTCTCACTGTGCCGTTCCTCACAAGTTTTAGGTATGCATGCCAGTATCTCTCTGGATCCGGTGAGGAGCTGCGTAGCCAAATACTTTCTAAACTGCAGGATGAATTTGATCGTGTCGTTGCACGACACGGACTGACACTGTGAGTCCTATCATATTCACGGTCTCGTGAACATGAGTGTAATGATTGTCGCGTGCCGTCATCCGCTTCCATTGCAGGGCTCCTTCCTTTCCTCTTTCCAACCGTAGTTTGTGGTGAGATCGAGCGTGCCCTCCAACCAGAAAATGGTAATGTTGCGTATTTTCCAGAATCTGTTTCACCAAATAATTCTTTCAAATCTGCGAAACTCTGTGAAGAACACAATCTACCAATTTTTGGTCTGTCATTAGCTTTTCGTTCGCGTTCTACGAGAGCGTCCATTCTTTCAGCGTTCTCGAAGAATTCAATTTTTTTGGGTACAACTTCCGGCTCAATTTCACGTTGGACGACAGTTTTTGTCGAAGCTTCGGAACTTTCAGCTGTACTATCTTTTTCACTGCCTGAACTGACACCGGATGTCTTCGTTTGGGGTATTTCGTCGGATAATGGTGTCGGTGGATTTTTCGACCATTCCTCCAGTACTTTTCCTACACTTTGTTTATCCGTTGAAGTCTTAAGGTTTGGTGTAAGTACTAATAAAAAATCATTTTTTTCTTTAGACTTTGCTAGATCGTCAACGTATGGCATGTCTAAGGAGCAGCAACTCCTGGGAGAAATACTTGCCAGGCTGGATGCGGATTTTGGTTGAAAAGGCGAAGGTACTTTTTTAGCAGCCAGAGCACTGGCTATGCTTCCTCGAGTTTCACGGGGTGCCAGGGGTGCGGATAATCTTCTCTGTGTTATCTTGTCCAAAACCTCTTTTCCGAGAGTCAATGACAGTCTCTTTTTTTCCAATTCGGTCATCGATGGTGATATCGATTCTGTCTTATTTAATTCGGATCGTTCTAGACTCCTTCCGCGGCTAATTGACCCGCTTCTTTTGAGGGGTGATTCCGAACGACGAGAGGGTAAATTCTTTTCGGTACCAGACGATATTTCGGGTGCAACCATCGAGTGACATCGTACGTGAAGTCCTTTTCCATCGTCACGATTGTCAATTGATCCAGGTGGAACTATAATTTCATAATCGGAATGTACTTTATTATTGCTATCAGCATTTCCAACCATCGTCCTTTCTTTGCTCGATTCGATGTTCAATTTTGAGGGAATAGAAATAGTACATTTTTGTAAATTATCACTGCCATAAATTTCGTTTAGTTGTTTCTTCAATGTTGCTACTTGTTCTATAGAGAGGCTACTCCAAAATTTCTTGCTACCTCCAAGACTCCGCTGTAGTAAAGGGTGTTCCAATGATCTTTCATTCTGCCCGCCATTAGCTTTCTTCTGCATTGTACTCGCTACGTTTATCACCGAAGTACCACGCCAAAGAGGCTTATAAATATCCTTCCGCGATGAAATTTCTCTTCGTTTGGAAGCTTCCAATTCACTTTCTTCGTGCTGCAACTTTTTAAAATGTTGCACAATATTCTCCACCGATCGTTCCTTACATTTCAATCCACAGTCACCCTGCCATTTAAACTTCCCTATGTCCCTCGTACTAAATAAAAAATCCTTATCTTTCTGAACAGCCTTTAACTTTCCATAAAGCCTATCCAATTCCATTTGTGCTTTTTCTTGTTGTCTAATACTTTTCCATCGATCGTAATCAATAATCTCTTCGTTTCTCAACCTCGGCCTTAAATCAGTAGAAGAGAATGTTTTCTCGAGTTCTCCCATTCTTTCTAAGCTAGAATAAAAATCATACAAGTCTTTGTATTTCTTTGATTTCCTTTTACCGTGCAACAAGTCTAGCACGTTTCGATGGTATTCTTCTCGATCGATTGGAGAAACACACAGAGAACTCGTGCTTCTTGTCAATGATAAATTAGATCCATATTTCGTTCGAGTACCCTGCATTTCTTCAGCTTCCCCTGCGCTTCTGGCCCTGACCTTCTTTATAGTGATCGTCTTAGGAACTTCGGACTTATCGTGTTTTAAAGTACGTATCCGTCGACAAGCAGGTGACGTAACTGTGGTTGGTGATGAAGTACGAGACGACGATTGTTTCGAATCCCTGTATTCAGGTAAAGTCTTCAAGGGTGGTTCGCTTAAGCTTCTTTCCTTAACGTGCCCTCGCAAAGAATCTGGGCTTCGGTTACGCAGCGTTGTCGACGAGCCAAAATCATCGATACCTAATAAACTGTCGAATTTTCTGACCTTTTGATAAATTGATCTTCCGGGCCAACTAACTCCATAGGGACTGGAACTTCGGGAAGAGATACTTTCGTTTAGTTCCCAATTTTTGAATTTTGAGTTTGACACTGGACGCTTGTGAGCGAGATATACTGTGAGAGATTTGAGAGATGGCTCGGATTTGTAAGTATCTCTGATGTTCTCCTGGTAAATTTTGGCGCGCTCGTAAACTATGGATCTTCTTGAAGATTCATTTTGGGTGGATACAATCGACGGAGTGGATCTGAGAAAAAGATTTTGGAAGAATGTGTCTGTTCGTGTAGCTCCTTGTTTTCGAATTTCTTCTATGATTAAAGTCGACATTTGTTTTTCGAGTTTAGAAGGTTTTTGAATAATATTCGGCTCCTCGTTCTCGGCGTTTCCTTTTTCCTGACCGTCGATTTCCTTGCTTCTCTTATGACCATTGATGGATCTCTTCATTTTCGAAGTTACTCCATTTCTATCTTTTTTTAATTTTTTTTTAGCTTCAATTTTTCTCTTATTTAAATCTGAATTTTTTTGAATGCTGTCAAACTTGGGTGTTTTGATTACTGTTTCAACCCTCTCGTTGAGTCTTCTTCTTTTATTTGCTTCGTTTACAGTCTCGGAGGAGGATGAAGTTACAGAAGGTAAATATTCTTTGCTAGAAGTTACCTTGTCGGGTTGTTTAATTATTATTTTTTGCCTTTTACATTCCATAGGTACTGATTTTCTCGTAATCGTTGACACGGAACTTACCGAAGACGATTTCAATGATGGAGTTGCAACAGATCTTTGCGTTGACGAACCGTCGGTTGTTTTTCGCAAAAATTCTTGTCCTTTCGATGATACCGCCACTACTACTTTCAAGGTTTTATCAACAGATTTTTGTTTACTGCTCAATGCTGATGTGTACGTTGTTGTGGAACTTTTGACAACCGTTCCTGATGGAAGTATTTTCGTATTGGGATCTTTATTATCCTTCTCTCGTTTATGTAATATTTTTCTACTATCCATCGTAGATAGTAGATCAGCCGATGATCTACTGAGTCTCTTTGACGATTCTTCTTGTTCTTCCTTAGTTAACCGCACTTTTCCGCTTTCCTTTCTTAAATTAGACGATATAGAAGTCACAGGACGAAGCACAGAATGTGCAGTCGTTCCGAGAGGACTTTGTCTACCCTTTAATTTCGTCGTCGGAGAAACCGTATACTTTGATGTCCCTTTCGAAAATTTCTCATCCGAGGAACGTTTTGTATCAGATTTTGTTGAAAATTCTCCGTTAACTCTCCACGATGGGGAAGTGGATGTACACCCACGTGTTCTTCCTCTTTCCCAAGTATAAACTATATTTCTTCCTATACTCGAATCCGATAGACTTTGCGAAAGACACGGTTCAGATTTCTTTTTGTTCAAACCACTTGAAATTCCCGTCGTAAGTTTCGTGCGGAAGGAAATCGGGCTCGTAGAAGACGTTCGCACGACTACTGGATTCTGCAAGTTTTCACGATTTCTTCTATGTTTCTCTATACTACTGGAAAATCGTTCTTTTAATGATCTCACATTTGAAACGTCTGCTGCGAAGCACTGTTCGTGTCGTGATCTCATAGGTTGTGCACTGTCAGATATCTGTCGTTTGGAATAAAATTGTAGAGTCTTGCTTTTTCTGGATGATCTTCTTTTCGGCGGAAAAGGCGGTTTCACGGAGGTTTGCATGACCCGGGTAGATTTTCCAAGTGGACTGTCACACTCTCGTATCGATGACTTCGTAGGTTGTGTTTCTGTCTTTTTAATCGTACTATTTGGAACGATCGATGATGCCAATGATGGCACTGATCTTTTATATCGCGAGAAAATTACTGATGAACGAGATGTTCCAATGGCAGACGTGTCGTTTTTTCGGTGTACACGAATCCGCGTCAGAGTAGGAGAGATCGGAAAATATTCGATTCCTGTGAGGTCTGTGGACAGAAGTTTGAGATTTTGTTGTCTCACTGAATATCGAGTGTGATTTTCGATATTACCCTTTCACCAGAATTGACAAAAATCTCTTTGAAGATTAAGCTCGTGATGGTTTTCTTCAGCTCAGCGTGCCGAACGGGAAGATCTTCTCGATATGCTATGCTGTTGCTGGTGCATAGTATTACGAAATTTGAAGAGAATTGAATTGCACACCAATATCGATAGATTCCAAAGAGAGCGGTGCTTTGTGTAACTTATAGATAGATGGAAAAACGTATTGTGAAGATATGCACTTAAGCGAAGTATTGGGTAGTGTATTATGAAAATATGATTATCTGTCATGCTTTCATCTCTCATTATATGCATACAAGCTAAATGACTCAGAGTTTCGGAGTTGAACATTCATTTTGTATTCAATTCACTTTCCAATAACATGAAAGGGTGAACCTTGTGTATACCAAAATGATTTGAACATTGTGACATAAACCAATCTGGTTTTCATTTTGTAAAAGCCTAACTTTAGATTTTTGCTTTAACACTTTACCGACTGGTATTTTTGTTAAGATTTTACCCAATTCTGGCTGGTCACTTGGCCGCTAATACTTCCCCGATACGGATATCTTTTTCAAAATTACAAATTCTCGTCAGTGAATCATTGCCATAGTAAATTCCAATGATAAATAACAACTTAATTCCGTGGGAATTGATCAAATAAGTTAGAAGACCAAAAGTGTTGGACTCGAAAAATGTATTAATAGACTACCGATCGGTGAAGTGTTAATATAAGAATAATATGCTTTTTTAAATGAAAGAATTATATGAACAATTATTTCTCACATTTCTGAAACTTTTAATTAAATTTTTTAAAGTTATTTGCGCCTCTGAAGAGAAATGAGTAAATTACAATGAGTTGATATAAATCTTTGTAGTAACTGTGTTAAAATTTTGTATGATGTTAATGATTACGAATTTAATGGCATAGTAAGATAATATTTAACAAGAGTCCAATGCATTTTGTAGATAAATTTGTATTATACGAAACTTTTTAAAGCCTTTGGCAACCGTAAAAGTTGCTTGCAAAAGTGATTAATTAAGTTACTACGGTATTTTTCACTTTTGATCTACTTCTGTTTCAACTTGAAAGAAATATGAACAATGAAACTTTAGTGGGCCATTTAAAATTTGTGCTTTACCAAAATTCTTAAAAGTCTAAGCAAGATATTTCGTGTTCAACATCATTTTAGTACAAATTTGACATATGAAACTCCAACGACTTGCGGGAGGAATTAATTTGGTTTGGAACATCACACATAAATTTCTTAATTTTCTTAAATATCTTTATCTTCAATGCAGCAATGCTCATTAGTTTACCTCAAACTCCACAATAGAGAAAAGTCATGTAATTTGTATATTGTTATAATACATCAAGCATCAAGATGCAAATCATTTTGAATTTGACAAATTGCAACGTTATTTCAAGCCCTGAGATAGAAAAAGTTCAATGGCAAAACAACCATCATGCATAAACGTGATTACACGCGTTCACTGTTAGTAATTAGTCAAACAACAACGAATTAGGAATAAATGACTAATCATACGTCCACATGCCTGCCTGCAAAGTTTTAACAAAAGGTACTAGTAGAGTTTCTACAAACCATGATCAGAAACGTCAATATGTTTAAAAGAGTAATTAAGAATAAGAAAATTCAAGTCCAAAAGTAAAAAAATCTGTTACTGTTGCTACGAAAAAGGACTTACCCTTTGGGCGTTCCGGTGCTGGTTTACGAAGTCCATGGAGAGGAACATCACCACCACTTTGCACAGTTTTGTATGCTAGCCTTTGTTCAAGCTGACTCAGTGGACTAATATCTTCTCTGCGACGGAATACCAATGTCGAATCGCTTTCGTAGCCTGATTCTTTGAGACCACTGTAAGTGTACAGAAGATAGTTATGTTGAACCGTTTCTCATATCTCCTGTCTATAATACACAATCCATACATTGGAAAAAATCAAGTTATTGATAACGTTAGTTGTCTAAAATATACAATCCATTCGTTGAAAATTTCGAACGATAGTTTCTGTCGTCATTATATGAGTCATTTATGATGAAAGTGGCATAAGTTATCATTTAAAAAAATCGAGTTAATGATAACGCCAATTGTCTAAAATTGATAATCCATACATTGAAAATTTCGAGCAACAGTTTCTGTTGTGGCTATATGAGCCGTTTATGTTGAAAGTGGCATAAGTTATCATTTAAAAAAATTGAGTTAATGATAACGCCAATTGTCTAAAATTGATAGTCCATACATTGAAAATTTCTAACAATAGTTTCTGTTCTGGTTATATGAGCCGTTTACGTTGAAAGTGGCATAAGTTATCATTTTAAAAAATCGAGTTAATGATAACGCCAATTGTCTAAAATTGATAGTCCATACATTGAAAATTTCGAACAATAGTTTCAATTCTGGTTACATGAGTCGTTTATGTTGAAAGTGACATAAGATACTATTTGAAAAGAATCTGGTTAATGATGAGACCAATTACAGTTCCATGGCATCTCTTTTATTTTGCAAACAGTATGATGAAAATAAGTTGAAGTTTGTTGGAGAGAAATATTCTTAGTTAACGGTACGACGAACACGTTTATTTTGAAAGTGACATCAGACTCTTTTAAAGAAAATCGAATTAATGATAACGTCAATGACAGTTTCACGTAATCTCTTTATTTTTATAAACTTTGCAATCAATTAGATGAAAATAACTTCAACTGTGTTAGAGAGAAATTTTTCTGGTTAATGGTTCGACAGGCATGTTTATTTTGAAAATAATACCAGTCAAATTAAAAACAGCGATTTTTTAATAAAAACAGTCACTGTAATAAAAACAGCGATTTTGGAATGGTTATACAGAATTATTTATACTAAAAGAGATATAAGCATACAAGGTAACAAATATAAGTCGATTTTCTCGAAAATTGACACTAATATTTTTAAACACGTTGAAATCCTTAAATATCTCGATTTAAAAAGAAAGTTACTTATTCCGCTTTCAAAATAGACGGCTCATATATTGCATTGTTACGAACAATATAAACAATAGATACAGTACATACAATTTTTTATTTTTTATTGTATTATTGTGAAATCAATATATGTTATCATTAAATACACACAATATTTATTGATAAAGTTATTTAGTTAAAACTATTTAATTAAGCGTTAATATTGCAATCAGTTGCGCCAAATGTTAAAAATCAGGGAGAAATTTTTATTTGTCAAATTAATTCTGATTTATTGCCCACGCTGTGAAAATAGAAATCGTAAAGCAAGGGGTTTAAATTTCTACTGAATTTCATTATAATACTTACTGAGCCATGTACGGTTTCGTTGCTCGTGTATTTCGCTGGTCGAATGGCTAAAAAGGAGAAACTATCTTTAATATCCATGAATCTGCATAAATGGATGTATCAATTTATATATAAAACATGCACTTTACGTATTTCATTGTATACGACAGTCATTGGTAAGTATTCATTCAATATGTTTTTGTGTTGTAGAAGTACTGAGTCCAGGTATGGTTTTAACGTGTGCACAAATGTGTAGTGTATCCATACATACTACGACACTGAATTGGGAACATAAATGTACATGCGACATTCGGCTAATGCTAAGCGTAAATCAAGAATAGAAAAAAATGCAATTTCACTTATGAAGTAGCTATAGAACAGAAAGAGAATAAGAAGAAAACTCGTTAAGAACGAAAATAATAACTTAAACAATAAATTCTAATTGATAATAAATTTCAAGGAAGCTCTAGAATAAACCGTTTCAAATAAAGTAACAGTTTTGAACGAAAAAAAGAAGGGTACAATACACTTTTATCACACGAAAATTTTGATATTATATGAGATTATCCATAAAATTTGCAAATATTTGTAACACTATGTCATGTAAATAGATTTTATTGTAATAGTGAATATTAATATCAATAGTAACTGGAATAAAGACATGTGACTTTCTGTGCTTTATAACACATGTAATAATTGTACAGATTAAAGTTTTAATGGTCAAATTCATCTTGTAAATAATCAAGAAATTGTATCAACAATTGTAATTTTTGAAATGTAAATAATGGTGCTATAAAATACCATCATGTTAAGTGCACATTTTATAGATGATACCTTTCGTCCGATTTAAATTTACACACGTTATTACCTTTGTAATAATCAAATATTTTTTTAATTATTCCAAACGTCTTAATCTATCCGTATCTGAGTAATTGTTCATATGAATATAATATGTTTGTAGTATTTCATTTAAAAATTTAATGGCCTTAACTAAACTCGCCCATGTCAACTCAAGGTCAAATAATTATCATCGTGGCATCTCCCCCCGTACACTCTACATCTTTTATCTCAAATATAATTTTGCATCTTCGAAAACTAAATAAATAATCGTGTGTACACGTTTAAACCGGACATGCCCTTTACTCGAAACATTTTAACGATATAAAAATGATGTATCTACTTATTTGTCATCAAAGGATATTTAATCAGATTAAAAACATTACGAATTGTAATATTTTTGGAAGTAACACCGTAAAGTATAAGTTCGGGTTAACTCTTTAATTACTGTATATTTTTATACAGCAACAATGTTTATCTTATTAACCAACGATTACTGAGAAACTATATATTTCATTCGATGAAAAAATTATTTCAAAACTACGAACTTGGCATAATTCTCCTTACAATAGTTATTATCATGACAAAGAAGCACTTATAAACAGAATACTGTTGGAATCCTACAATGAAACAATATTCCCACAAAAATAATGAAACATTCCTCCACAAATGAAACAGTCAGGATATCCATAGAAAAAGAAGAGATCGCACAACGTATAGAGATCGAAGGCGTGGACTGACATCCATACATACAAGCGGACATGGAAACACATGTGTACAATAAGAAACAAAGTGAATATAAACAGCGAAGAAGAAAAAAATGATAGAGGATGTGAACGTGCAATCTACTTGTCGACGATACGACAGCATCTAACCCGTAAAGATGACGGCTGAGCGTTGGCAGTGATAACAGAAGGTGTCGTTGGTGATGGTAGCATAATATGGTTGGTGCTAGAAATAGAAGAAGACGTAGAAGAAGAAGAAGTGGGTGAGATGCGTTGGTGATGATGATGATGGTAATGGTGGTGGTGGTGATGGTGGTCGTGACGATGGCGATGCTGTTCGTCGGTCTGTAGTAGGAGCGTCGATCTGTTAGCGGTCGATCGACTGCCAATCGGCGAATTCGATCGATGCAAGCAACGATCTGGTAGCACGAAGCTCTTGGATCTTCCTTCCAGCATGCCAGCGTGCCAGTCGCAGTCGGCAGCCCGTTCCAGAGGTTTCACGATACGATCGTTCGTCTCGTTACTACCGATCCTTGTCGATTCGATCGATCGATCATTCGATCTATCCAGATATCTTGATTTCGAGTAATCAAGAACGATCTTACTCGATCGCTGCTTCGTTTCTTGCTTGGAATCGCGATTATCGGTACGGGACGAAGATTTGCCCTCTCGGATCGAACGAGAGAACGGAACGACCTCGAGTGTTTTCGAGCTGCTGACTGCCGATAGTCTTACACTTTGACTGTTCTCCGGTCGGTAGGAGAGACTGAAAACGCGATGGCTCAGCTGCGCATCCCGAAGGTCCTCCATCTCCGAACCCTGGGGATGTCCATTCTCGTTGAGCCACTGTTCAGTACGGTCGTCGTTGTTTTTATCGTCGTAGCCATCGTTGTTAGCGGCATTGTCCAAGGACCAGGGAGACGCAATCCAGGGGAGCAGTGAAGGTGCACACGAGTAGACACGATACGCAAACACCAAAGACACACACACACACACAAGGGTATTGACATATGACAATATATGTACGTTGGTAGGGTATGGACAACACAGCTGGTTAATTTACTGATCGCTGAGACAGTTGTATCTATTGGCTGACTTTGACGTCATGATTTCTGGAGAGATTGTCTCGAGAATTGGTGGATGTAAGTGGGACTATGCATGCACGGATGTACGAGCGACTAGGTGCAAACGGATCGATTAGATGGATACAAAAAGCCAATTTGTTTAGTTGCACGAAGAATAAATATTAATCACCGTGTTTGATAACTTAAAATTAGACCGTAGCAAAAGAAGGTCAATGATGATACGATGAAAGATATATTTGTCGCCATCTTTATTCGGAATTCATTGAAGTTTCTCGGATTGTAACGAAATTTATGATAATTATGGTGGAAGTTCGATGAAAATCTATGTATGGAATATGTATTTGAATATATATGCAAAATTCAATTTCGGTGGACTGGAAATACGTTTGTTTTTGAGTTCGATAATAATTGTATTTTGGGGGGAAAGTTTTTAATTTTTATCATAGATTAATTCTTATAAATTGAAATAGATGGAAAGAAAAAAGAAAGTTCCAAGAATAAAGGATTAATTGAAAGAATAGAGGAGGAAAAGTGTATTCGGAGCTTATTTAACTACAAGTAAGTATAAAAATGGCGTACCCCGTCAAATATGTCCATGACCTCGTCCCACCACTAGAAAAAGAATTAAGTATAGCGTTATTCTATGCAGTAACTATATGAGGTTACATCGACTTAAATAAAAGAAGATAAACAGTATGAAATTTTAGATTATATTCCATTTAATATACAAAAATTTCTAAAAGTTCTTATTGCAGTGACCACATTTTCTTTATTTGTGTGGGTTGAAGTTAAACTTCGAATTGTCTAAAATATTTAGTATCTTTTTTTGAATATCCACTATCTTTGTAATATTTATATTGTAAAACTCCATTTATATGATTATGTATGAGAGTACTATAATTTTCCACTTTTTCTGCACTACCTATGGTTTTTCGCTTAGAATTAAACTTTACGTCGATACAAAAAAATTCCACCAACCATTATCCCTAAATTATGAAATAATGTTACACATTTATGTAAGAAAAAAATTGGCTTGCCTAATTAAATAATTTCATGAGAGACAACCATGTGTTAACGTGAAATTAATTCAATACTTTATAGAAAACCGAATGATAAATGATTATCGTTTTAAAGTTGAATTAATGTTAACATCAATTTGTTCAAAGTGATAAGGAAAAATGTGAAAATTAAAATTGTCGAGAGAAATCAATTTTTGAACTAGAAATATTAAAGTAACAGAATTTAAATTAGATGATGATAATGATTTCATAAATGATAGTTTTCTAGTTGTTCTTTTTTTAAATATTGCACATCATTTATGTATCGATCCAAATAATGGCAACAATTGAGAAAAATATACGCATCGGAATTAATTATGTTAGCATATTTAATTATTTCTATTTCATCTATTTTTTACAGAATGTATTTATTTTACGAATTGATGTTGTCATATTCGGAATAATTTAGTTATCATTTAAAGCTTCGAAGCCATAATCATTTTTGACAATGTCGTTTACAGGTTCCCAATTGTTTTTCGTTTACCACCCCCTTTTTCAATATAACATAGACATACATTTTTTAAATTAACAATGTAACAGTTACATTACCGCTGTTGGAAAACGATTTCCGTACAACCTTAAACGAGGGTTAAAAGACATTTAGAACTATTTGTTGAAACATACACACCATGATTTTAAATATTAATCAAAATTTTTAGTACATTCTTGCAAGTGTTGACCAGCAGGGTCGTGGTTGAGTTTCAACGACCCTTAAATTTGACTTGGACCAAGAACTAAATCTTTTCAACCACCCCCTTGGAAACCACTTATGCAAATCGTTTAAAAGATTCTTTAATAATACCAGATATTAAAACAAATTAAATCCTAAAATTTCATAGGGTTCGTTTACCTAATTTAATTTACCAATAATTCCACTAATAAGGGTTCTGTTGAAGTTAGATTAAATTCTAAAAGTTTATTCATATAAATGGAATTCATTTAAGGAGTACACTAGTACATATACCCTAAAGCATCAGATTTTTCCAAATTTTTCATTGAGATATTGATATCTCGCACAGATAAATGATGCAGAATTATAAATGGAATATATCCCGATCTTCAAATGAAAAATCACTAAAAGCAGCGCTACGAAAGCTAACTAAAAAGTAATGAATTGTATGCGTATAGTGGATAGTTAACGTAATCGCAGGCGTTCTATATCTTCGAATATCGTACACGAATGAAACGCAATCACACTGGGCATGGCAAAAGAAAGTAGTCGACAGGGACGCCAAAAGAAAAGCACTTAACAAACGAGTAAATGCATTGGTTAAGCTCATTTCAATCGTTCGATTAGTCGTTACCTTCCTTCCCGTCCGAGTGACAGAAGTTGGCTAGAAGCAAAGCCATTTCAAACGATCATGTTCGAGAAACAGAACTTTCTGGAGACTTTCATGTACGTACCATTTTGATACACCGATTTGACACGTGATGGTAACAGATGTATTAGTTTTACAATAGGTAGCGTCACTCGAATTCAAATATTTGCGGCAAAAAGGATACGCGATTTGCAATTAGCAGTTGCTAGTTGAATGAATCGAATAATGAGAAATTTCTAACGAGGGGAATACGCCGTGATTGTTGCTACAGGACGATTTGTGGAATTTTTAATAGAGTTAATGTAGAATGGCTGAGAGTATAGAAAGAAGTTTATCTCGAGCGATTAATGTATGCGATATTTACTCGATAGAAAGAATAAGGGTACCTCTTTAGCCTCCTTTTCGGCAATTGATGAACGTCCAGGTTCGTAGTCTTCGATGCGTCCCGGTTGATTTTTGTAAATGTCTGCAGAGTACTTTAACGTTCCATTCCTGTAATGATAACAAAACTAGTGCAAAAATACTGTGGAGGATGTTTCTACAGATACTTTTACATCACTTTCTTTTCAGAATTGGAGATAATTCTTTAACACTGGTGCAGTAATTACACTGGTCTATAAAATTGAACTTCTTTTACCCAAAGAATATTTATACTGGTTTTTATAGATTTTGTAGCATTGAAAATGAAGCCCTTTTGCCTATACTAGGCTCAATTTAAAAAAAAAGACTTTTATTTTCAACTTTCTAATTTTGTTATTTATTACTTCTTGAGAATAACGCTACATTAAAGAAAGTATTATATTAGTAACATAAGATATATTAAAATCTTTTGGTGTAGAATGATTCTATAAACGCTTCTGAGTATAACGATGTGTACTACTTAAATGTTATACACATTTAAACATGTTTAAACAATGTTCAGAGGGAAACGCTGCACAAAATGCCCCACCTTTTGTAAATATTTTCCTATTTATCTTAAAAATGAGGCATCCAGGAAAGATTCTAATAGCAGGAGGCGGTAGAGAAGAAATTTTTCTTGAGGAAATTATACTTGAAAGTTCCAGTACAAGTTTTGTTTTCGACTGAGAAATTCAAATATTTTCGCAAGAAACAAAGTGCTACCAGTGATTCTCATTGTCAGCGTAACCGTTTCACCCGCGATAGAATTACAGTTTCGTTTGTAAATATTTATTCTTTATGAGTTATTTTATGATACTTTATGCATTATTATATGTATCAGGTCGTCAAGTATAAAATTTGTAGAAAAATAGGCAAAGTTTGACTATTTACTACAAGTTTCATTCTTGACGACCTAATAGTTTCATTTACACATACATTTAATGTATAGGAGTGAACTCTTGACAATAACGCAGCATTAAACAAGGTATTATGTTAGTAACATTTGACTATATAAATAAACGATATTCTTCAGTTTCATTTATAATTTTAAGATTAACTCTACGAGCAACGTGAGTAGTTATTTCCACTTCACTGGCCGAGAAGTACGACGACCTCTGCGTGTTTTCAAAATATACTCGGCGAGTCTCGGCACCTGTAACCTCCAAGTATCCTTCCGCAAATCTTAACAATAACTCATTTCGAAGCTCGTTTCGCTATCAGTTCGCCCTCGACAGTCGAGGAGTGATCAGTGCTCCGTGATCGGGTCCAAATATTTTCACTTATTAGTGCGTGTAGAATATTTTCGGAGACGATATTCAAATTAACAGGGTACTTCTCTTCTTCTGGGCTACTTGGTAATTCATCCCTATAGTAGTATCAACCCTTAGCAGTCGAATGTCTACTCTCAGCTAGCAAAGCAAAGAAACCACATGTTTCTGAGGTATATATAATTCTTTTTAAGATTTAACTAGTTTTGTTTTAAGTACAATTTCACATTTTATTCTTAATGAAATACCGACCGCAAAGAGCTGATGGAAATAACTAGAAGAGAAATAAAGTATTTCTTTTGCTACAAAAGTCGTAATATGTAATGTTAATAGTACTTTTTGTGCAGAATTCGGACATTTAATATGTTTATCTCCATTATATAGTTTTTTTTTGCGTCAAGCACTTTTGTAGTTAATAAGTCGTATGGTTTTGAACTTAAGAATACAATGGAACAATATTGCTTTTTTATATGATGAAATATTACAAACGTGTAATTTTACTCGTTTAATGTAGCATCATTGTCGTGAAATAATTCATAACCAGTGAATGTACTTGTAAAGCAAACTATAGAATATAATACTATCGTCCGTGAAACGGTTGCGCTGAGAATCACTGGCAGTATATACCTCATGTCTTGCGGAATTATTTTAATTTCTCAGTTGAAAACAAAACATCAGCTGCAACTTAAAATTATAGATTCCTCGAGAAAAATATATGTTCTATCGCTCTCTTCTATTAACACGTTAAGCGCCACACTCGTTCTTAAAGCACTTTCCGTTTAGGCCCTTTATTAGAAAAGATATCTTTCTATTTGTTTTAACATACTACATTCAGTTTTGATAAAATGTTCTATTTTATACTTAACTCCACTAATTGTGGCTCGGTTAGGCGCGACAACGTAGCTTAGGTAAAAAACTAATTGTTCATTTTCATTGATCAGCGTCAGCATAAACGAAAAGTCAACGCCCGGTCCCTAGGGACCGGTGTGGCGCTTAACGTGTTAAAATTCTTTCTGGGCGTCTAACTTTTAAAATAGATAAGAAAATGTCCACGAAAGTTGAGACATTTTTGGCCGCTGTTTTCCTTTGAGCATTGTTTAAACATGTTCAAATGATTCTAACATTAAAGTAATAAGCATTTTGGGAGTTATATTACGGAGTTTTTCCCCCGTTATATCCGGGGGAGTTTTTAGAATCATTTCATGCAAACAAAATTTAAATAATTGTTACGATTAAAATATATAAATTCTGAAGGTTGAAAATTCACATTTGTCTTCAAAACTGGAGTTTGTTAAAGATAAACAGATTTTGTATTGGTGTTTATTATCATAAAATTTATAAGAATCAGGATAAATATTATTTGCGTAAAAAATCGTATTGGCCAGTGTTATTAATCGATATTTCGTATGCAGAACAGTGATAACTATTTTTTCTAGTAGTTAATCATACTTTGTTAATAGAAGTGAAATATGAAACGTTAATTCAACATTGAATCGCCCCATATATGATACATTCATTGTTGATATTAACAAAAATATAATGATTCATTGAAATACCATTTTGTAAAGTCAAAACTTCTATTGCAGAAAAGTTCTGAAAATACCCAAAACAAAATTACTGCAAGCAAATTCATGTAAATTTTGCCTCTAAAAGTAGTTTATTGTAAAATAATTGGTTTAATTTATCTTTACCATTTTTCTTTATCTTATATTACTTGTCTGAGATACCCACAAATTAATTATGAGTACTAGTGATCAAATAGCTTACTTTCTGGGCATTGTTGACGTGGAGAAATCATTTTCTTTGTTACGTAGACATCGACGGCTATCTAAAGTTGCAGAACGCTCAGAGTATAATCGTGGTTCCGGTTCGCTCAAGTATCCACTACTACTTCCGTAGCCGTGTTTCGTCCCTGAAAATAGAAATACATTGTGTTTTTGATGATTCCAAGTCTTGATTGAAAGAAACATGAAAAATAAAACATCAGTTTAACGTGATATAAACAATATTATATTCGTCCATCACTAGAAGCATAACAATTGAGGAAATTGCATTAAAATTGTACAGAAAATAGGATGAAGTAGAGTATCGGATAAAAACGTAGCAGAATATTTTTTGCAGAAATCGTACAAAATTTTCAAAATCTTCGGTGAGATGCGTGTGTGCTAACATATGGTAAACTCTAGTGTCAACGTCTATGGATTGGGTCATACTTTTAATATGTATCATTCTACAGTTCATAACTAATATGAACATTCATTAATAATATGAAAAAGTTGCTTGTCCGTCGGAATTAACTAACGTTGCCCACTCACGTGCTTCACATTTAGTTTTTCTTTAATAATAATAATTTATTTATGCATATTCTTTAGTGTCTGAGCTCTTCTGTTAAATGAAACTCATATTTAGTCTTTTCAGCAATGAATTATGCAACGAACTGCAAGTTAAGTTGAATAAATTTGAACTTTGGTTGAAATCATTCTATTCGAAACTAATGTAATTATTTAATTATTAATTTTTCTCTGTAACTGAACAACTATTTTTGCTAATGAACGCATAGACACGTTTGCAACAGAAATGTTATTTTGTAGCGTTAAAAGGGTTAATGGCAAGGTTTAAATTAAGCTTTAACAATCAGTAACTTTAAAGGTGATAATTATAAAATAGAATTATGCAGCTGCAATCAATACTAATTCATTTTTACAAAAATAACTAGTTAGTGAACAATAATCAGAATTATTAATTATAAAAAGTTGCTTGTTAATTGATACTTTATTTTAATAATTGCTTATTAAAATAATTTTATGATTTACATAGAACACACTCATTTGCAATTTGTTCCAGAAAGTTAAGCTCCTTAATATCTGATGCAATGTGACACTTTTTCTATCTTTCACTCATTGATGAATAATCTCACGTCTTATTTTACAACACGTACCGTACAGATTAAAGATGAATAATTCGCATAAAGTAAAAAGCATTCGCAGGAATGTAATCACTTGCGTATATTATTTGGTAGCAGGATATTAGGTAAAAATAACACTCCCAGTAGTCGATTCATATACCAAATCATTTATTGTTATTTTCACGCATGAGCGATTAACTGGTTAAAGCCAACAGTTGTAATAATTGTCATTTGTTACGTAAAACTTCAATACACGTGACACACTTCAAACGGGTAACACGAAAGTTACTCGCATAGAACATTCTTACTTAAGTTACAGCGTGGTTAATCTATGGCAAAGCCGTGTTGTTATTACTATTTTAAACCGTAGCATAATTAATTAAATGCAAACCGTACGCCCGAAAATATATTCACCTCTTCTTGGTTTGTAACGAATAGTTATGTAGTCATCTGAAAGAGAAATCGAACGTCATTTTAATATAATTTCAGTTTGTTAATAACATAATGTAATCGAAAAAAGTATTTACAAAATTTGTAAGTATTAAAATATCAATATAGTTCAATGGACTGTGCAGCAATTTGACAGTTTATAATCTTTACGATTTTTGTGAATATTTTTTGCATATATTAATTTATTATTGTATTATTAGTTAATTGTCGTTTTTACGAGCCAAGTACTTTTAACTTGGGATATATTATAGATATAATACCTGTTACACAAACTTACCATTTCTATCCGCGCGATGTAACGAATCGTACATTTTTTTATACCATTTTGTTTGGTTATTTTCCTTGACCTCCTAAAATACATTTTTTCAATAAATCCATAGAAATATCAAACGCGATTATAATTTATTTTAGTAACTACCTTGTGATTTAAAAATAAATAATTATAATGGAAGTACTTTATTATGGAAAGAAATGAAAGTGATGATAATTAAATCTTTGTTTTATCTAAAAATGAGATCGTTACTTTTTTGTAAAATGAAAAATGATGGATTTACGTACGTGTCGTTTAAAAATTAGAAATATCACATCAAATCTGTACTTACCAATTTTTTGTATTAATTTTTTTCATTGTGTTTATGTGACGCGAAAGACATGTCACATAATAAAATGAAGAATATCGTCATATTTTTCAGTAATTGTGCAAAGAACCGATTGACTGACCAAAATTCCACATAATTAACTTTCTTCTGTTTTTGCAGATATTTAAATCCTCGCGAGTATTATTGATTTTTAAAGGTATTTTCTACGAACAAATTTCCGTAGCGAAGCCTTTACATTTAACACTAGATTTACCAGTGCAAAATCTATTATACTTAAATATGTTAAATATGTACCTTGAAGCAAGGAAAATTAAGACGTGGAAAAGATGATAGATTCGATAATTTATGTTTTATACGATGGACGAAGAATATTTATTTGACGGCTCTCTCGCAAACCCGCAGAATTTTTGGAAAAAATTGTGTACCAGTCATTTTGACTGGCTTGGTAAATCTAGTGTTAAACAATACTTTTTATGAGGAAATCATCGTCTATGATTGAAGTCTATAAAATAACATGTAAAGTTCAAAAAGTAAAAGTAAAATGCACAAACAGATGTACTGCAAAGAAATAAAAATTCGTGTTTATTATTAATGCAAGATGCATTAATGCAATATTTCCATAATATTCGAAATATTTTGTACAGTTTACACTGATTGCACCACCCGATGTTTTTTTTAGAATTTAGTAGGTACATAAATAATAGATGGTGCTCCTCTAGATTCATAACTACGCAAAAGTTGAAGAAAATTACTTATGAATTTGTCTGGTATTAAATCGAATCCTTTGCATACTCCAATTAATCCGTTACTGCATCATTCTCTACCGAAATCAATAAGATACTATAGTTTTATACTTCAAAAATTGAACTCACTTTTATTTCACAAGAAAAAGAGAACTTTTCAAACTAAAACGCGAATAGGTACTTATATTTCTCCACTGACATCATTTAATTACTACAATTTTACAAAGAAAATTCATATTTCTCCGAGAACGCTGTACTAATTTAATGTCCTTTATACTTTGTATATGAAGCAATGACATATATTTTTTAAATTTAATCATTCATTAATTGGTATGCGCTACTCGATCGAAAACACGGTACTAGAATTATGCAGTAAATGATTAAACTATTCAAAATTTTGTTTTTCTTGGTTGTTCTATCTTTCACATTAAACATTTTCAATAAGACTTTATAAACCTACCGATCTTAACACGAGAGGAATACCCTCCTTAGTTGTTGGGCCAATACCCTCGAATTTTCGAGGACCCAAATCGGCCATCTTCTTCGGCGGTTCATTTTCCGTTTCTGGCTCACTCTCGTACTCTTTCTTCACGGTATAGACTAAGCGAATATCATTTAATTTCACAATGTAATTGTGAACGTACGCGAACATGTGAGGTGAGATTTTTCTACGATAATAGTTTACATTTTACTGGTAACGGAAACACAAAAGATTTCCTTTTACCGTGCGAGGTACTGTATGTAGTAATTCGATCGATCAAAAGATCCACGTAAAAAATATTAGGAATCCCATATATACATATATGTATATCTGCATATCAAAGTATTTTATGCTTTGTATAATACTGTGGAAATAGAAAATTGCTGTATTACTCACTTATTTCTCCGGGACTAAGCAGTGGCTTTTCATCGCTCGGTGGACGTTTCACCGTTTCACCTTCCTCCAAATAAGCTGCTCCTTTTGGCAATTGTCCTTCTGGAAGTACAATAAAAGAGTGTTCTTCAATATGTTGTCTTAACAATACGTAAAACGATGTAATTTTTATAAATTCCTACAGTACAATATTCTACAATGACAGATAACAATAGCTTTTCCAGAAAGAAAAAGAATTATTATGGAATAACTGTTTCTCCATGTTTTGAAAATATTTTCTAACTTTGACTTTGACTCGCGAGAATTTTATAAAATCCAGCGTTACACCATTTGCAAATTGCTATTTAAATTCAATCTCGGAACGCAAACATTTTAAGTGCACATAAGTTCAAAAGAAGTAGCAAGAATTCCTATAATTCCTTCGTTTGCGAATGTTTTTTGAGGGAATGGATTTCGTTCATTTGACGATTCAAATTATAGTTGCTACTGAAATAACTTACCTCTTGCCTTCTGTAGTAGTGTAATCGTGGGGTTTTGTGCACGTGGTAAACGGGGTGCGGTGGCCAAGACGTTTAATCCTTGCGACGGAGCTGAATGCGAATTGACAATTCGCAAAGCATTGCTCTCGTAGATACTCTCTGTTTCTTTCTTCTCGTTTCTGATCTCCCACGGTGGTGGTGTCTCTTGTGTAGTGCTCTGAACGAAACACACATTGAATATAATTTAATCGAGTATACGTTTAAATAAATATTAAATTTATTTTATTATTTTGTAGATAAAATAAATATAAAAAATTAGAATTTAAAATCTTTATGGGTAACAATATTTTTAGTTCTATTAAGATGTATTGGAGAAATAGTGGTCGTCGTGAGAATTTATTGAAAAGAACAAAGCAGAAGTCTACTCGGAATATGGAAGTTCCTCGCCTCAAATTAAAATGCAGAAAGAGTCTTTAAGTTCGAGCCGTTACAATATTAAGCACTTGTATAATTTTCTAGACTTATATTAAATGAATTTCCTTGAATGTGATTATTAGTGCGTGATTAACACTAGAACGACCAAGCAAGTCAAAATAACTTATTCACAATTTTTTCCAATAATTTTCTAAGTTTATAGGAGAGTCCTAGACTAGAAATTCTAAGCTGATTTTATAAAACACAGATTTCCAAACCGATCATATTTTCCACCTTTTGATTTCCCTTTTTTCAAAGTACTTATTTTATATATTAACCCCTTGTAGCCCCTTGTGACATTTCTGTAACAAACTAAAAAAGATCTTACAAAAGCCATACGGACCATATTTATTCCCTTTTAACTCATTGTATCATCACTGCTACATACCATACTATCGAAATAATACACCACCTTATGCAGAGATGCCGCTAAATAATATATTACTGCAAATTAGTTTCGATAGTTCGGTTTTTATTTATTTTAGAATTTATGATCTGGGTTACAAGGGGTTAAAATATAGTAGATTTAACGCCGGTCGTTCTAATGTTAAGAAGTACGTCAGCGACTACAGGAAAACAGTTCTTTAAAAAAAGTTTTTTTTGTCAGAATACATATTACCAAATATTACCTTACAATAAGAATTTATAAAAGAACAATGTTTTATAGCGGCACGTAGAAATAGTATAATCTTCTCTTGTTTTTAATGCAAGAGCACAAATTGTAATCAACTATTGTATAATTTATTTAAAATGTTTTACGTGGCACCCTATAAGACAAAGTATGCTATGTACTATGAAATTATAAATTAAACTGATTACAGGTCATTGTTTTAAAAAGTGATTGTATGATAAATCATTAACGATGATGTATTTTTATAAAACTATTCTAAAAACGAGAATTCTCGTTTACCATCGATATCATTATTATGCAACATCTAGTACAATAAATGTTACTGGGTAACGTGTTATGTCAATTGTTTGATGTATAAAAATAAATGAGGATTCTACGGTCGCTAGTCCTGGTTGACTGATGTTGCTTTAAATAATGTTCTTACTTATTTCATAAAAGTATATTTCATTTAATTATATCCAGAAGGATTTTGCGTACGCGGTCGACTCGTAACAATATGTTAATACATTTAACACGAGAACTACCAAACCAGTCAAAATGACTGGTACACAATTTTTTCAAAAAATTCTTCAAGTTTACATAAGAGTCGTAGAATAAATATTCTACGTCTATATTAATAAACATAAATCCCTCCATTGATCAAATTTTCCGTCGCTTGATTACCCCTTTTTCAAAGTACTTATTTAATTTATTAAAATATGTTGGATTTGACGTCGGTAGTTCTAGTGTTAAATATGACAGATTTAGCAGCCGTAAATCTGGTGTTAGAAGAAACTTTAGTGGGATAAAAAACATTCTTTTCTGTATAGAAAAGATTTAAATCTAAATTACTTACTTCTACTTGTATCTGTTTCTTTCGGCTTAAAATGGGACTTTCAAACTGTACTGGCCGGAATTCCTTTCTCTCTGGAACGGGGCTGGCCCCAGCACTGGAAGGAGCCCAGACGGGAGGAATTCCTTCATCCCTTTGAGACTCCTTTCGATCTGGGCTCGGCTGTTTTGGAGGTGGTGGTGGCTCGCTACCAGGAGACCAAACACCTGATAACAAAGAGTAAAGTATTGAAATTTTATTGTCTAAGTTAACCGTCATAGTATGTAAATATTTCTAGAGATTATTTATTAATTCTCATGAACTGGAAAACGCAAGCTGTTGTTATTGGGCCAACTGATAAAATTCAGCAATTCATCAAACTTTATCTTGGTATGTTATAAAATATAAACACAGGGTTAAATAGTAACTGTAAGTAATTGCAATAATTTCATTGACTTAGTAACATTTAGGTGAGAATTACACAATATAATGCATTTACGTTAAAAAAATTGTTCCATTATAGTAATAACGTTAAGCAATATACAAAGTTCAAAATTAATAAAAATAATACTTGTAAAACATGTTAAGTTTATATTCTATGAGTTATTTATTAAAGTGAAAAGTAGATAGATAAACTAAAGAATATTTTAAATAAATTTACGACTTATATGGTAGTGTACATTTACAGTAATAATATATTTTCATGAAAAATAACAGTAGAGACGTATATTGTCTTTCACTTTGCTCCAAAATTCAAAGTAACGTAAACAAAATTTCAATTTGTTCATAATTTTCTGTTCGGCATATTATCTAAACGTGGACGATTGCCAATCAAAGAGATAGATATCGAATGTTTTTATAAAAATTAGATTTTACTTGAATTTTATAAAAATTGATGATTGTCACTGCGGAATGTTTTCTTGTGAGATATTCTCCCATCATTCAAAGTCAATCTTTGCAAACTGTAAAAAGCTACGTTTTATTACGGCTACCAATATCAAACATCCACTTTCAAAACTGAAGATTCTTTGGTCTCATTTAAGAACCTTCTTTAACTTCTTATTGTTAATATAATTCTAAATTTTTATTTTAGTTGACCTATTTAATTCGAGGAGGATTTTAGATTTTATTATATTTCGGGAGTTACACTCAACTGGACTCAATGTTTAATCACATTAGAGTCATCCGTTATAACTGTTCTATTTTTGTATCTTATATTGGAGTTAATGACGATAAATAGTTGTTGCAAACGTTTTGAAAACCAGTAATTATTCGTCCATCACTTATAAAACATATTCCATTTACATTATAAAAGTGTTAGTTAAAAATATCACATGGCAAAATGTAAAACATATTAAAGAGCATTGATTTACATTTATAATAAGTTTCTCACTTCTACAGAATCATATTTACATTAATACTATTGTCATCAATTACAAATTAATGTCATTTACTTCTTTTAAATTGATACATTGTATAATATAAAGGAAATACAGTAAAACCTGTTTTTGTGCGGTCCTATTTTATGCGATTTTATTTTTGTGCGATTTGTTTTGTGCGATTTATTTTGTGCGGTATATGAATTCCATTGGTGTTGGTATTATACACTTTTGCAAAGTTTTCTATCAGTGTGCACATGTACACTACAAAACGCTGTTCGGCTCCAGACGCTATGTTCATTTGTTATCAGCAGAATGCGCATCCCAAGAAGATGCGCGTTTTGGACTACGACGAGCAGCAGTAAATTATGTATATTTTGACAATTTCCATGTGTAAAATGAGAAATTAATTTTTTTTTAAACGTTTCCATGTATAATTTAATTATTACTTTTGTTTGAAAGCACTTTCTCAGTGTTTCATAAATCTTTGACATACTTTTCAAGCGCGACTTTTTTTATGCGGTTCCTATCCACTGCATAAAAAAAAATTTTTTTTCTAATATGTTGTAAAAAATTATTTGTTTTAAGTGTTTATGAAATTTCCGAATATTTCTTTTTTTGTGCGTTTTTTTATGCGGTCCCTATCTACCGCACAAAAACGGGTTTTACTGTACATCGTGTGATTATAATATGTAAATTACCGTTTATTTCCAAAAAAGTTCACATTAATTATTTACCGCTACCCTTATAAGTTTTATTAAAAAGTTAAGATAAATCGGTAATTCGTTAAACTACTAATAGTAGTTATAATAAGAATCTAATTATACAGCTCACGGTAGAATGATAATTTTTGCGGTATTCACGTTTATCACTGTCCCCAAAACATTTTATGTAATGTAGCCAGCAAGGCTTGTAATTCTCTGAATCTATTAACACTTTACTGACCGGTATTTTTTTAACATCCTTCCCCCTTCTGATCGATCACTTGGCCACAAATACTTCCTTGATACACATATCTATTCGAAAATTACAAATTCTCGTCACTGATTGTGAGTCCTTAACACAGGTAACCGCAAGGATAAATGATAATTTATTAATTGGAGTGGCAACCAATTAATAAGTTAAAAGTTAAAAGTCCTTGGGTCCGAAAAGCCTATTAATAGGATTCCGGTCGGTAAAGTGTTAAGAGAAGAATTGCAAGAAAAATCGGAATTTCAAGTAGATAACATCTGGGTAAAGATAAAAGGAGATACTATGGTCTTTGTACCGAAGGAAGTAGTAGACGCAGTATAGTCAGGAAAATTTAGAGAGATCGAGCCAAAATCAACATTCAAGAAGTGTAAGAGGCTTGCTAATCTTGGCTGGTGAAGGCGTATTACATAAAGAATGATTTTTTCCACGTCGATTCCTCGGTCTATTACGTCGACCGATCCGAGAAAAGGGCGGAAGTAATTTTTGAAGGGGACTGACAGTACGTACGTTATAATTATCCGCCTATTAGTTCCTCTCCATATAATTTTGAAAGGATCATTAACTATGCCATGACTAAGAAGACAAAGTTTTTTTCATCGATCATAATAGATACTTAAATATGGTATATATTTCCAGTGCAAAATAAACTAATTTAAAATCTGTATACTCATTATATAATTTATTAATGAAAGTATCCAAATTTTGGTACTTTCTGCCGCATACCTGGAGAGAAAAAAAGGAATTTTCATTTTCGTAGTATGGGAATCGGAAAGTAACGTGGTTTCTGCAGATATTCTGCTCAAAAACCAATTGATTTATATGTAACCGGCATTGAAAATGTGCATACCAGATGAAAAGAAGTTGTTGATGACGAGGATAATTATATCATTCATTAAAAATAAAAGCTTGTTGCAAATTTGTTTGTATGAATTTAACACTAGTTAATTTAGTATATTTGGAATTGTAAAATAAGTCCGAATCAAAGTAGTGAAGGATGCAAAAAACTTGATCGATTGAATCGTTTACAGTTTCCAAGATAGACGTAGAAATCTGAGCAAGTCATTTTGATCACCTTGGTAGATCTAGTGTTAGTGTCATAGAAAGACATTAATTTCCGGTTCCCCAATACTTCTTCAATTTCCAATAGCGAATTATCGCAACGAAATTGCCTCCCCTATATTTGATATCGATTATGAGAATGATACCAACGTACTGCAAATGTGAATATTAATTTAATAGAGAGAAAAAGTATTGTCTTTGAGCGAGAAGTTTGGATCCGTTAAAATAGAGACATTATTTTGTAATATTTGAGTTGTTTGATTCTGAAGCGCCGTTACAATAATTTGAAACGAAGATTCCGAAGTCGTCGAATTAAGCTACTTTTGTTAGACTATTTCTGAAATATTATTGAATATGCTATTATCGAAAGTAAAAATAAAGACTTATATGAAATTGTTCTTACAATTAGATTAAAACAGACATTTATCGAATAACATGGTTAATTGATTTTAAAGGAACCCGAGTGCTCGGGCCGGCCGCGGCTGTAGATTGGGCCCATCCGCGCCCAAAGGTTGGAGGTCACCGGCTGGTCTCGGTGATGATGCTGCGGCCGGGTCCTGCGGGTGTCCTTCTGTTCCTAGGAAAGGGTAAAGGTGTTGGTTAGCGCGCTGCGTTTCGTCCTGGGCCTGCTCGTGGACTCGTCAGTAGGGCTGACCGAACAGGCCCTGCCCTAGACGCTGTGCCCCGGATGGGACGATGGTATCTGCCGGTTGATCGTATATATAGATACCGATCGTCGTTGGAGAACTCGCGAGAGCGATCCTTCGGTGGACACGATGTCTAGCGGACGATCCTTGAACTAGGGGTGGCGTAGGCGTAATGGCGGTCGTAGATCGGTGGTGGCACTCGATCGTGCTGCCGCCACAGTACCCCCTTGCCAGTGATAACGCTAGAATATTTACAACTATGTACATAGTTCGTTGGATGGAGACGAGATGTTCGGATCCTGGTGACTTCTGCTGGTGGATGGCGTCTGGTAGCTGTTTAACTCCGCGCATAGGTCGTCGAGCATTTGCGATCGGCTGCGAGCGCTGCGATATCCGAGGATTGTGTACCGTCGAGGATAGAGCGAGTCGGCTGCGATCGAAGTTGCTGTAGAACGCTAAGTACGGAGCGCAAGCGAGAGTGAGAAGTCTTCGGATGTTGTCCAGGATTGTCGTCTGTCGCTGCTGCTGTGACCGCTTTCCTAGGAACTACTAATACTAAACTATATACACGTTCGGGGTCACCACTAAAGGAACCCGAGTGCTCGGGCCGGCCGCGGCTGTAGATTGGGCCCATCCGCGCCCAAAGGTTGGAGGTCACCGGCTGGTCTCGGTGATGATGCTGCGGCCGGGTCCTGCGGGTGTCCTTCTGTTCCTAGGAAAGGGTAAAGGTGTTGGTTAGCGCGCTGCGTTTCGTCCTGGGCCTGCTCGTGGACTCGTCAGTAGGGCTGACCGAACAGGCCCTGCCCTAGACGCTGTGCCCCGGATGGGACGATGGTATCTGCCGGTTGATCGTATATATAGATACCGATCGTCGTTGGAGAACTCGCGAGAGCGATCCTTCGGTGGACACGATGTCTAGCGGACGATCCTTGAACTAGGGGTGGCGTAGGCGTAATGGCGGTCGTAGATCGGTGGTGGCACTCGATCGTGCTGCCGCCACAATTTTCTGTTATACGAAACTGTGTTATTCAATACTAACGATTCAAACAATTTTCGAGATAATGTTCCGTGCAATTCGAAACTCGAGATTCATACATTTGCATATTTGGCACCAAAGATTAATTATGAAAACATTAAAAATAAGAATACAATTTTTATTATGCATTTTTGATTGTTAAATCTCAGTATAAAAATAACATAAAATTCGTTTAATACATATGTAATACATATGTACTATATGATCGAGTTAACTTTTTACAGTAAAATTCGCAGGTTGTCGAAATTTTCAACTGTACTATTCACTATTTCATATAATTTAAGCACCATACTATTCGAGGGATGCCTGTACTTTTCCTATACATAATGTTTTTTGTATCACACGACAGCTTTTTTGGGGATAACCTTTTTAGCGAACTTCTTAACTAGAAAACAGTTTTATACGGGGTTTATTTTTAATCATTATCGTCTCTGTACATTCAAAAATTATTTTGACTTAAAAACCTCGATATGATAGTACTTAGACTATTTATTTAACACTTTGCAGTACGATTTATATCGTGACTGCCTCCACTATGATCCAGACTTTAATTGGTAAAATAAAAATCGATCAGTGATTCTTCATATGTCGTATAATTTAACGTCATATTAATGTTAGAGAAATAATATTATCGCGTCGGGTCTCATTAATATTTTCAATTTAATAGGTTTTAAAAAACTTGAAAATTTCCTGTTCCATTTATCTGATCACGGGTGTCACTCGTTATCTTACGACAAGGGGTTAAATATGATTAGCGACAGATATCTCATATTTTAAAAAATGGATTCATAGAAGAGAACTTTCCATTGTCAGCTAATTTCGCTGTAATTTTACATAAGATAGAATAATGTATTAACAGGATATACTAGTATACAAGAGTAACGATCAGCTAAACTGAATGATGCAGTAAAGTAATTATGGTATACAAAGATATAACAAATTTCCAGGCAAAACGGAAGTTTCCGTGCATTAAATACTGCGCAATGCAATTAGCAATAATATAAATAAATGTGAAAAGAAACATAAACACCGAGGTCGTAATTGTGGAATAATCATAAGCATGCATTTTCGAGAAAACATTCAAGATATCTAAAAGTATTGTGGAATAATCATAAGCATGCATTTTCGAGAAAACATTCAAGATATCTAAAAGTACACTTTGATGCATGCAGACACATTTAAACGACATAGAATTATACTTGGTGAAAATCATTAAAAGACCTGTTACACTTTTGGGCTAAATTAAATACTTGTCGATATTCGAGAGATTGTAAAACTATCGCCTATTCGTTTTAATTGTCAAAATAATATCATCATTTTTTCACATTTTGCTGCGCGTTATTTGACAATAGTAAAATTCAAGTTGACAATGTATATTTGTTAAAATATTCTGTCCCGTTGAACGTTGTTCTGTAAAAGCTTATGCAAAAGCCACAGTACAAACATCTTGTTAGTCCCACGTATTCTTTATCAGTGATTTACCTGGCGTTGCCGATGAAGCTTTAAATGTAGGAGCGAACATAACGTTCTCTGAAAGCATCAAGAAATATTATACTTTTAAAAAATGACGTATCATACGTCCATTTGCTTAAAATTGTACGACCTACCTACACAACTATTTCTTGCCTATATAGAAAAAGAGTTAATAATAAAACCTAATCATAGACAATTTAAATAAACCAGGAGTTTTTATCTTACTTTCATCTTATAAAAGTTTCACGTGAAGTAAGAGTACTTCATTTATATTCAAAATTGTGATGTATGATTATTTTATACGTAGTTGTTATAGTGATGGAATTGTTTCATCCGCTCTGTTTATTCTCCTGAAATAAATTTATATTTGTATCACTTAATTAGTAATTAAGTAGAATTAATTATATCTTTGGACTTGTCAAAACTCGGGGACGAATAAATAAACGAAAATTGTCTGTCGTGTTATTTTTTCAAGATGTTGAATAAGAAATGACAATAGAAGCGAAATTGCTTCTACTTTAATTGTAATCTTAATTTATTCTTAAACAGTTGATAATGAAGAACTATCATTTTGCAAAATGATCGACATTATCCAGATTAAAAAATAAAACTCAGCATTATGGCATATTAATGCTAATATATAAAATATTATTTTCATATAGCATAATGCAATAAAGTTTGTTTACATAGCTCAAATAATATAACTTTTAAAAAATGTACAATGTGATACAAGTTAAATATGTACAATTATATGCGATAATCAGAAGAGTTAAGATTGTTGTTTTAAATGGAATTGATATTTATTTCCGAATTATCGAAAGTTTTTGCATACACACGATATAAAATAATTTAAACTCAATCAAAACTTTTTGTAAGAAATGGACAGTGAGTACGTTTGGACTTTACTTGATAAGACATTTATCTCCAGTGTTACAATCTCTATTGACATATGCTAATGTGTGTCTGTCTATTTAAAGATATCCGCATTGACAAGCAATGCAACGACCTTTGGAAACTTGCCATCGTTGCTGTATTCGAAAGCAATAATTAGAAACAAAAAATCAAATCTCGTCTTACGTAAACTTTGGATCTATTCAAGATTCGATCTTCCTGATGAGTAATCTGCCACTTTTAAACATAGTAGAAAAATATAGTGAAAAATAGAATGAAAATTTAAAGAAATTCATCGTTTTAGTTATTTATATTTCACGGGATAGTTGTAGAAAGTCTAAGTACAATAGAATTGAAAATTTGAACAATTTTTCCTAAAAGTAAAGATCTACGCATTTTTATCACTTTGTAAGATACCACTACATTTCTAATTATTTTGGTCAAAATTGTTTAAAAACGTACTTATATGCCAGAATTTTTCCTGTACATCTTTTTATCACTAGATCTTCAGAGGTGATTAAACAAATTTACTGACTTTGTTCTGAGTATTATTATTAAATTATTAGTATTAACAGACTCCAGAAAATTCTAGCGTTGTTCCTTTTGCTATTTTCCACGTTTATCTTGTAGACTGAGTTCGATTATTTCGACTAACGGTAAGTCTTTCTCCTCCTTCATTTCTTTTCTTCTAAAGTGTTTATCTAACATTTTAAAATATATTGGATTAATCAATTATTGATAGATATAGTGTTACGAGGTGTAACTTTAAAGAGTTTCCTGTATAAGTACTGATAATGAACAAGGAAAAATGTATATCTATTTTCTCACTCACTATCCTAGTCTCTGCTTCAATACAATGAAGTAGAACTAATGCAAGATAAAACAAAATGTTGTGAACAGTTTATTTTATATGTTATTAAAAATATCATTAAAAATTTTTATTAGAGTGTTATCGTTCGCCCAATTTTCAGCTGCGGCAATAACATTTCATATTCAATGATATAATGTTAGACATACCGACGATTAATACAGTGAGAAAAAAGGAAACAAATAAGTTAAGAAAGTTGATTAATTTAATCTCTTGCAGACTACAACATAGACGTAAAAAATTGAAAGGAAAGTGGCGTTGGAAATTTCAGGAACATTTATGGAAAATTCAGGAAAAGTTATTTTCACGTTCTTGGTAGATCTGATGTTAAAGTACTAACTAGTACTAGGTCGGGTATATGAAAATGTTACATACACTTCAGACGATGGCAATATAGAATTGTTTCACCCCCGATGAGATAAACACCGACGACACTCTATACAATGAAATGTAAAGGTGTAAGCTTATTTCGCAACTTTACATCACGATAACGGGTATATGAAAGACTCGGTAAATCGCTTCTTGATGAGACCAGTAGTGATCATTAATAGAGAAGCAAGCTTGATGAGCAAGCTTGAAGACGTAGAAGAAAAGGTAGACGAGAGAGAAAACGGAATGAAAGTCAATGAGAAAAACAGCTCTATTATTAATTGCGAAAAGCCATGTTGCTGTGTAGCACTTTTATTTTATTTATAAACTTTTATAGAAAAATTAGTATCCCTT
This sequence comes from Cerceris rybyensis, assembly GCA_910591515.1. NCBI lineage: Eukaryota > Metazoa > Arthropoda > Insecta > Hymenoptera > Crabronidae > Cerceris > Cerceris rybyensis. The sequence continues at coordinate 12,637,211 of OU342793.1, forward strand.
TACATCAATTATTTTTTTATGTTTAAATTAAAAATATATAAAAACAATATTATTTGATAGGAGACTTTACCGATTTGCAAAAGAGAGTATAATTTCTGAATTTTGTAAGATGAATATGACAAAAATAATTTATATCAGGTTGTTAAACCTTCGAAGACAACGGGCGCATATGTGTGGCCTGAGAAAAAATTTGATTGTAAATTGTCGGTACACAGTTATGATTGAAAAATTGATATATAACCGTGATATATTGCTACCCAAATAGTAATTTCAACTTCTATATATTAACAGTTTGACTTTTCGATAAAAAAGTGGTTTCTTATCGGCAAATAAACGATGCTTTCTCAATATTCAAAAAGATCTCCGTCCGCAAAGGGTTAAGAAAGATTTCTGATTGTACATACTTCTATATTGTGATGTGTAACATGTACATACAAAACGTAAATTTTATTATCTATGGAATATACCTTTTTGGTCATTACATGGTTGTTTCGTGTTGAAAATGTACCGCTAAATTTATGCAAATTAACAACGGTATTATGCAAGTAGAAAATTTATGCGCTATTTCACACGCCTACCGCTATTAGTTGACTAATACCTCCCTACCTACTCTGTTACTTTTTCGTCATGCAATTCTCAAAATAGATTAGCTTGTCAAGTACGTTTCACGTTGTATTTGAGCAACGGCTCGAGCCTATTACCTTACTCTTCGTTTTAATATCCCTTCGCGTTGGAATATGTCTACCAAATGTAAGAAAGTTACATGTTTCGTTGTAGGAGGAAGAGGAAATTTAAAGAAGCTACAAATATTTTCTTACATGTATTTTGCAAACTCTAGGTTGACAATAATGCTTCAGTTTACGTGCTACTTCCTCTTCATCATTTTCGTTTTACATGGTATCGTTTTATGCAATCGAGGAAGTACGTTTTAACATTCGCCATGGTCAGGTTATTTGTGAAATGAAAATAATATGTAAGGTGTTACGGAACAAAAAGGAAAAATTAGCTTATTTAGGGAAAACGGAAACAGCAACGGTGAATAAGCAAATATTAGCTAAAGTAAATTTAAAAAGTTAATTTTACAGTTTCTTGTTATACTTTATAGCAACATAATTGTATTTAATGCCAAAGAGAAATTCGTTTTTCTTTTCTGTTTGTTTCTTCTTGATAATGATGTCGGTTTGTATGAATTTTTGAACTCAATAATAGCATGATATTAGTATTTTAAAGTGTTTGATTGTAAATTTTATTATAATAATATGTGTTAGAAAACTGTTCTCTTTTCTGTTCACTACATCGTTGTGTAGTACAATGTAAAACGTTTTCTCAAAACGTCATGGTAAAATTATGTTAAATTACTTAATGTCGTATTGTTAAATATCACAAAATATAACGATTTTGTTCGAGTATTTACGTAGTGTTTGATTATTTAACGGTAAGAATGATAGGATATAGTTTTAAATAATTACATGTAGTCGCGATAGTTTATGTTGAAAATGTGGTACATTAATGTAATTATTATTTAAGAACTTACAGAATATTTATTCGATAGTTATTAATTGATAGATATTTTTTGGAATCAAATATCAATATACAAAAACAAAGAAGTGTATGTACAAAGTTACGCTACTTTCAACAATAAATTAATCCAAATTACTGTTTTTAAAAAGAGAAGAAAATTTGAAGAAATTTATATTTTTACATAAATCTGTTTTATCGTACTAACTCAGCAACAATTCGTAAAATATGTCCACGAATTTATGATTGAAATATTGACAATACACAAGTCACAAAAGTTGAACATATATTGATCGTTATATTTTTAACAGCTACAAATCTTCATTAATCTCCGATAATTAGTTGCTCAATTTAGAAAAATATATTTCAGAGCAGTAAAATGTTTTCTCAAATCTGATTCTGATCATGTATCATCAAATGTACAGTCCTATTTTGTGTCCACTTATAATTTTAATAGTAAACTTCAAATTTAATTGCAGTAGGGATGTAATTAAAAAAGAAAAAAACACTGTCGCGTGCGATTGGATGTGGATGAAAAATCTGCATATCTGTCATATAAACATCTCACCAGATACTTTAAATAACAATATTGCATACATTTGCTTCGGGAACCATAATTTAATAAATGTACATTACGAATTTCGATTAACACAAAATTAAACTTAGTCGAGTTCGGGAATTTTAGACGAAAATCGAATGGAAGACCTTAAAATATTTTCGGCAGAAGAAAAAATGCTTTTACGAAGTAACCAAAAATACAATTCTGATAAAATTGCACAATAAACATTCATGAGCAGCTGTTAATTACATTTACCTTTTGCAACATACACATAGTAGCCATTTTAGAGTTGATTTCATTCTTGTTTAATCTTCACTTTCGGTGATGATCTAAACCCTTTGAGGTTTACATCCACATGTTTCTCAAAGCAGAATTTTTATCTCTATTCTACAATCTAACATTGCTCACAAATGATCCCTTAAATTTGAAAAACTATTTTTTGAGAACATAATATCGTATAGTTGCAAAAAGCATCATTGTGAACTGGTAAATTGAAGCTGAAGACGAAGCGTCAACATTTACCGTAGAAATGAAGGAATAAACTGACCGATACTGATTTCTATCATCTAATAATAGATAACTAAATATTAGAGATATTTCTAAAAAGGATTTCTCCTACATTTTAAATCATACGACCGGAAAATTCTGGAGAAACAGAGCGAACTAGAAGCTTATAAACGAAAATAGCGCGCAAGTTCTACCTCAGATACATGTATATTGCAGTTTCATGCAATTCGTGGATCCGTAACGCGACACCTTTATGTAATCGAAAACCGGCAAGCTCCGAACAATTCCATCACTTCGTACCACGTTTTAAAAGTATTTTTTCAACGTTCCTCAACACTACCATGCTCGATGTGCTGCTTAATCGTTCGGAAATATGCCTACGGGGCAGTCATAGTTTAAGAATAGTTTGTTACCAGTAGGAAGAGCTGGTATCTGTTATTAAAAACGTTCCAACGATTTTCCTGATTCGATTGAAAAGTAGAGATAAAGTAAAATATTACAACGATCCTATCAAGTCTATTGCCATTTGCAAATTATTAGACGTTAAATTAAAAATAAAAATAATGTTTTTCCAAGATAAAAATTATCCATTTCAAGATAGGAAAGTTTGTCAACACTGATCATAATATTAGGGGTACCGAAAAGTAATCCAAATCTTTTTTTGGCTGGCAAAAAACATTTACTTATTACGGAAATCTTAAATATTAATCAACAAAATAATTTCCATAATTTTCTACCACTTTTTTGCCAGTGTAAAGGTAGTTGTTCGATTCCCTTCTTAAAAAAGTCCTTCGATTTTTTGTTGACAAAAGTTTCAAATTACATTTTCACTTCTCTAATTTTGATTACTTTTCGGTACCCCTAATATTTGTATTCCTTTCGTTAATTCTTGCATGATGAAAGAAGACATTGCGAATAATGTGATAATATTGACACCGATAATTTGAAATTGAACGTGCAATAATCATCGAAAAATCTTCCTCAATGCCGGAAATAAAAGATCCATTAAAAGTTAAGAGATCTTTGGAATATAAACATTCTAAACATCCGTTCGAACGTGCTCTTCTACTTTCAAGTGAATCTGTACGACTGTAGGACAACCTGTTGAACGGATTCTTAAGCTACTACTCTGTCTCGGATCCTGCAGCACTTTTTGACGCCTCAGTTCACAGGAGGATTTTTCTCAACGAGGACACTCACTTTTCTCTAACATGGTTTTCTCGTTAGTTCCTCCTACGTCGATACGAATTCTTATGCACAACGGACTTTCGCGAGAACGAACGAACCACGGAAGATGGTCGAGGACTGAAGCGTCACGACGCTACCAAAGCCCCTACGACGTCGACGCGACGCCGACGCCGACGCTTACGCCGCCATCGCGACGTTATACTGGTAACCCTTTTTCTACGCAGATATCGGTGATTTAGAAGGATCTATTCATATGTGCGGTCGAATTTTGCACACATTTTATAGAAATATTTTTCAAAGGAGTTTCATGGGTTCCGGATTATTTTCCGACTATGGTGCGTTTTAAGTGTAAGTATGGTATTGCCGAAAAAATACTTAAATTGGCGAAACGTTGAGGTTTTGATACCGATTAATTAATTGTACATTTTAAAACATATTTATTGCTCATATGTATGCAATTGTACTTTAACCCCTTGCCGTACAATAACGAGTGCTACTCGTGACGCGATAAATGGAATTGTCAATTTTGATGTGCTCCAAAAATTATTTTATCAAAAATATCAGTGGGTCCTGAAAAAATAAAATTAATTCTATGATATTCAATATTACATTAAGTCATTTACTATATCCGAAATTAGGGGCTATATTATTATTTTAATAATTAACTCAGAGTTATTGCACGTTTCATCACAAAAGAAATGGCACAGCAAGGGGTTAATCTGGAGCTTTTCCCCGATATAAACTACCGCTTATGTTTTTAGGGACTCTTTAATGACAGCGTAGCACAAGAACTACTAAGCAAGTCAAAATGACACGTTTCCAATTTTTTGTGTAAGTTCTCCAGGTATTTAGGTCAGTTATGGAGTAGATGTTCTACGTTGATCTTATAAAACACTAATTTTCAAATGGATCATCTTTTCCACCTCTTGGTTTTTCTTTTTCCAAAGTACGTATTTAGTATATTTAAATATAATAAATTTCACACCGGTAGTTCTAGTGTCAAATAATGTAAAAATTCAGCAAAAATTGTATTTGTTTATTATGCACATGCACGCATACATTTGTAGAAGTATATTAAACAAATGGAGAAATTAAAATGCTTAATGTAAACTTTAGTAATAAAAAATAATGAAAAGAGGAATGTCTAAAGACCTATGAGCGATAGCGTATGTGAAAATTGTAAAAGTCCCTAATCTGCTTATGTTGAAAGATCGTACAAAAGGTCTCATATTATAACATGTAATAGCTGAAATTTCTCAAACGAAATCATAAAGATATTACGTTCTATTTACTTTGTCATTTGAAATACGATAAAAAGACACGTATGTTTAGCTAAAACTAATTTTAACATACTTTTCTCCGAAATTATCTTATACTACTTTTAAAAATGTAACAAGATGTAGTCGTCCGAAACTGCCCCTCGTACAAGGACGTCAACTCTTGCTATTTTCATGGGATCAATGATTATAATTATACCATAGATTTCGAGATAATATAAGTAATTAGTGAACGATGTTTAATGCTAAATTTAATCGTTGCTGTGATCTTACAAAGATATTCTGAGAATTATTTAGAATGTCACGTGTTAATCCAATTTTATGCAGCTCTAAACGAATTATTAACTAGTTTTTTTTTTAAGTACAGAAATGTATATTTTTCCATTTAGCTATAAACGCAATAAAAGAAACTGTTTTTTAGAAGCAATTATCATATTGTTCCTTTCTTATGGAAAACATTTTCCGTTTGTTTTAAATCCAAGACTCAACATGTAAATGTGAATGGTACACGTGACACAGAACTTTTATAACACAAGGTCATTAGATATTTCTGGTGGGTCTAATTGACGCCTACATATTTTTGTCTAATAATAAAATTTATTACAGTTAAACTTATACTTCGGGTATTTTAATTCTCATTCATGCTAAAATCATCAACAATCAATTTTGTCGCAAAAGCCACTTTATTTTGGAAGAATAAAGCTTGCACTTCTGTTTTTGTAATAAAAATTTATTTTTAGGTTTGCAGCTCTTATTGAAAGAGATACAATTACGTGATAAAGGGGAATTTTAACGAAATTTCCGTACGTATAAAATTATTACTCACAATTAAAAACGTATTTGTACTACCATACAATTCTAGAACATTGAGTACGATAGGTCGCCATTTTGCAAAGTTCTACCTCGTAAAATGTAAGCAAATAGTCGGTGGAACGCAAAAATAGTTGTAACTTGGAAACAGGGTCATGTGAAACGTATAATGTTATGAATTTGTTTTTTATTTTGGATGCAGAATGTTTTGCCGCAGTATTTCCCGCGCATCGTGAAACATTCTGCATCAACTTTAAAATGCAGGTATTCTTTTTATAAGTACTTGAAGGGAATTTGTTTTATGAGTACGTAGCCTCCGATAGCAAAGAAAGATTTATTACCTCTTCTTCGCAATACTCTAGAGATATTATCTTAGAAATTCTTAATTATTTATCAAAGTTAATAATCATTGCTATCTTTTCCGCAGAATTTCTTTTCCAATATTGTTATTTTAAAACAAGACGTTTAAGACTTCAACTTAAGTTCTTCAGAATTGAATTTGCAAGGTTTTTAAAAATTAATTTTATATCGCATAAAATTAATCAGCTTTGACACATTATTGTTTGGTATTTAACTCTTTCGAAGGAATACTTTTTTAAACCGAGAGTTCATATGGCGCGCGGAAATTGCTTTTCGATCATAAAGTCAAAGGTTTAAGGTCTGAAAGTCATAAAGCACAATGTGCGTATTTATTCGCGAGGTTACTCCATGTACCTGTGTCGATAAGTCGCGACATACTTGTTTCTTTGGACGCATATATACGTCTGAAATATAGTTAAAGTGTTGGTTAACCCCTTGCCTTACGATTTCTTTTGTGATTGAGAGTGCTATGTTCTGATATGATATTTTTTATTGATTTCTGATTTTAATTTCTGATAGTTCGTCTAACTCAGCACAGTATTAATAGTACAGAAATAATTTGACCGTTACGAGACTAACTGATATTTTCAATTTAATAGTTTTTGGAAGACTTCAAAATTTTCTATGCCACTTTACCGCGTCACGAGTGTCACACGTTGTTGTAGGCTAAAGGGTTAATGAGAGAAAAATGCACTATCACTGAAAGAATAGTTGAAAAATAGTTTTCACGATTTAACCAAGATAATTTCAGTCTCGCGGGTTCTCGTCGCCTTAGAAGTGCGATACAAGTCGACGAAGAGCCTTTAGAGATTCTTCTTAAGCAGGACAGTCAATAAACTCTACGATAATTGGTTTAAAAACTCAGTTGCTATCCAGGGAGAGTGGTTAACCACCTTAATGGTTTGGGAAAAGTCCAAAAACTCGGTGCATGGATACTTCGTAAGCATAAAGTAGCACAAACTTTTTAGACAACTCAATAGCAGTATAAAGTACAGATAAATTCTTATCTCGCTCTAAAGTGAAGGGAGGTTACTAATGGAAGGATCAATTTTTGTTTGATTCATAAACTTTCAGTTGCAAACTGGATATATTTGTCTCATAAAAAAGTAAAATAATACGAAAAAGTATTTTGAATAGATGTGTGAAATACAAACGTATTGTATTTATTCCAAATATGAAAATATGTGTGCCCAATAAAAAATAAGTGGAGATACATCACATGATAAACTTTCTCATGAAAGCAATGATTAATATACCTGAATAATATGTGTAGGTGAAAAATATTCAGAAAATACCTCCGTTTTAATGAATGTATCTATTTATTGAGTGAAACGCACCTTTCGCAAATAGAAATCCCTTGCTGACTTTCAAAGCACTGTCAATCTCGCGCAGCAGATCACTCCCATTGCCAGCTTTCTTCCCAGCTATTTCATAACCACTTCCTTTAACTAAAAAGCATGCCGAAATGCCCAAAAAAAAATTAAGAACAAAAATATATTAATGCAGCGTTTGACGTAGAAGCGGATTTACTTTACAAAAGCAACATTGATGGCCGTGGAATATTAATATTTTGCAGTAAAAATTGAAAATGATCTCAGTGTATGTTTAAAATATAGATGAATGAAAGAGTAAAAAAATAAAATCTTATGAACAGTTTAGGATATAATAACATGACGGTAATAATTAAATTTCGTTGTTCTTTATAACGTATAACCGTATGGTCTATAAAAAATTATTCCTTCTGAATTATATCATTTCAAAATTGAAATATAATAATGCAGAAGGAGTGATTATTTATAAACTTTCGAATTACACTAATATAATTACATAGAAATATAATTATATAGACTTAGACGAATTATTATTTATAGATTTTTCCTATTAGAGGAAAAACAAATTGTATTGTACTGAAAGTAGTATCATAAATGGGAGAACAATATAAATAGGTAGAAATATTCCGCGGCTACTATTTTGGATTAGTGGATACCACCGAGTCACGTTACAGAGAGTAAAAAAGGAAGTTCAGAGCGTTAATAGTTTGGAAACTGACAAATAAGCTTATTATAAAATGTTGTGAATCTGAAAAAATGGAATGACTAGTTGTCGAAAAACATACATACACTTTAAAGTGGTATTTGATTCCTAAAATCAACAGCTCTTACAGTTCATGATAATAGAAGTATATTTAAATTTTGAAATTATATTAAACCTTATGTATTCTATAATCAATTCAATAAAAAATAGTTTAAAGTTGTTAAACCCTCTTCACTCCAAAGGACAGCAGTTCTGATAATTAACGAATGATTATGTTCGGCTAATAAAAAATTGATGTTTGAAAAAAATGCCTAAAATCGGCCACATTACCAAGGCCTTTCCTGTTTTCTTACAGTTTTCAGTTACCGAATTGTTATAGGAAATTTCCATCGTATAATGAAACTGCAAGGGGTATAAAAGATCACGTATTGAAATCTCATTTTCTATTGCGAAATTATAATAATTTTATATATTTGTATAAAAAATAATAAAAAATAACTCGTTCATCTAATTTTTATTTTAATTGAAATCCAACTACATCGTTCAAAATGTTTTTTAAAAACTAAATTAAAAAATACTTTCAATCCAGTCATAGATTTAATTAGCTTGAATAGATTCTACGCAACAATTTCACACAGCCTGGGTTTAGATGCGTCACGCAAACTACATCGCGTAATTTGTTGACGTATAAAGTGCACTGATGAATGTTTTCGTGCAGGAAAGAAATTCTACCGGTGGAGATAGTCCGAAAGGGTTAAGGTCTCGAGGAGATTCAGATAGATCGACAGAGGTAAATAGCCATTTCGTAATTCGTTGAAAATAGTCAAAATCTAGATGGTGGTTCCGGCGTAAACCTGGATACGCGACGAAACGTTTTACGAGCAGTGGCCTATTTCTCGATGGGGCCTATATTTAGGTTCTCATTCGAGAATGAATCATGAACGTTGCAACCGCTTAAGCTATCGTACTCGCTGTGATTTGGCATCGAAGAAAAATAAATTGGAGGGCAACGGGTAATTATATTGATACGCACTGGATGTTTTTCCATATTCAAAAACGAGCTATGAATGTTTTCGATATTTTTTTTTCTAGAATGTTATTACCACTTTACCAACCGATATTTTTTTAACGTCCTACCCACTTCTGATCAGTCACTTAGTAGCAAATACTTCTCTGATACCGATATTTCTACGAAAAGTATAAGTTCTCTTTACTGAGTCCTCGGTACAGTAAACTGCAATGATAAATAACAATTTATTAATTGATGTGGCTACCGATTAATATGCCAAAAGCCGAAAAGCTTTGGACCCGAAAAACCTACAAATGGGCTGCCGGTCGCTAAAGTGTTAATACGGAGAAATTATCTGGAATTTTCTATTTAAGCTATCGTACTCGCTGTGATTTGGCATCGAAGAAAAATAAATTGGAGGGCAACGGGTAGTTATATTGATACGCACTGGATGTTTTTCCATATTCAAAAACGATCTATAAATGTTTTCGATATTTTTTTTGAGAAAGTTATTAATACGGAGAAATTACTTATTTTGAATTTTATATTTAAGCTATCGTACTCGCTGGAATTTGGCATCGAAATTGAAGGGCAACGGGTAGTTATGTTGATACGCACTGGATGTTTTTCCATATTCAAAAACAACCTATAGATGTTTTAGATATTTTTTTTAGAGAGTTATTAATACGGAGAAATTATTTTGAATTTTATATTGATAGTAGAAGCGATAATTTATTAGCTTCTGATTTAAGACAGACACTAAACACATTTGAACTTTAAACACTTTTCTATCACAGTTGAATCTTAAGGTGGAAATTTTAAACAATCCGGAACGTATATGTATACTTCTAATTTTACGCCTCAATGATGAATAATTATTTTTAAATTAAAATTGGTTACTTCGTCATACTATCAGCAGCATTATAAAATTTAGAAGATGGTAGTTATTTCTATTTTTCATGAACACTATTCGGTTGAACAAAATTAAAATGGTTAAATCATATCATTTTTTAAATGAATATAAGGATAACTACTTATATTTTTTTACAACGGTCATATATAGAATGTCTGAAAATATCTATGCACTCAGTGATTTTTAATAACCGGGGCCAAATTTCTTCTTTAAAGTGGCGGGTGACACACTAGAATGTTTAATATATTACGAATATTATTTTATTTTATGATTATTCTATAATATTCTATGAATATTATATGATTTACGAAAATCTCTTGTAGAAGAACATTTTTTAGTTTGTCTCTTGTTGATACGCAACTTTTGTCTGTTTTTAAAGACTATAGTTTTCGTTTTATTTTAATCAAAACCATGTGTTATCTTGAGGAAAACGGTAAAGTGGACAAAGAAGGTAATATTATTCCCTTTAACTATAATAAATTTGGTATCTGGTATTTAGCCAGCGTACAATGTGTTAAGAACATTCTACGTCTGAAAAACTTATCGATTTTCGCACAGTGTCAACGAATATGTCACTGGATGAACTAATGTGTTTCGCGCTCTAGTTATACAGATAGCCTATGACCCGCGCGAAAGCCAACAAACTTTTATCTCTTACCATTTCTACTTTTATTCGCCGAAAACAATTTTATGGCACATCTATATTATCCTAACGCGTTTAACTTCCTGCGATATTTTCCACTCTAAAATGTCCCATTTAATATCTTTATCAACCGAATAGAAAATATAATTTTATGCAGATTTCTTTCTGTTTCCTTGCCTAGAATCTATAATTTGCTATTTGCTCCGATAGTAAGAATCTTAAAGAAAATAAATTTTAAATGTAATATAGCGAATTCAAATACGTGGGTTATCAGTAAAAACGTGATTAACACGTTGAACGTCACTGAAATTTCGCTAGTTTCATCATTTTTACTGACATAATACCTTTTCTACTAAAACTACATCTTTATAAAGCAAGAACTTTAGAGACACCGATAGTAATTCTGCAGACCTTTATCTTTTTAACGTCAATAATTAAATATTTAGAATCTCCAAAAATTCATAAATATTGCTATTTAAAAGTTATATAAAATTTCATTGAATACGATAGCGCTAGTCAACGGTGACCCCATGGTAGTCAATGTGTTATGGTTATTCTATGTATCTCGTTAGTGACGACAAACATGACATCTATTAAAACATGATACACCGTACATGTCTGGACGTGCATTAGCGATTGTTACGCATCCAAATATAACGATTGATTGTCAACTTTCAAATCCAAAATCAGGCGAAACACTCGAGCATTCGAAAACGATGTATACAACACAGCAATCCTCAATCCGACGAAACTCACCCTCCTCGGAGCTCGTCATCGCTGACATATCGAGGAACTCTTGCAGATGCTTGGGCAAGTTTTTCGCATCTTCGAATTTCTTCCCGTCGATCAGACACTTTGCCTTTACTATCTTTTCTTCATGTCTCATTTCCTCCTTTTTAAAACTGGACGACTTTTCGTCGCTCTTACTTTCGCTTTCAGTTTCACTCTCGTCAAGTTTGATACCAAATTTGTTTAATCTGTTCCTCGCTTTTTCGATGAATTCCTTCTCCACTGAACTCATATTGCTTCCTTCCAATTTATTATTCAATCTGCAAATATCCTCGTGCGAACTGATTTTGACAACTTTTTGATGTTTTCTTTCTTCACGTTCTAAAACCTTATGCACGTATTCGTCGTACATTTGCTGTCGAAATACTTCACCGTTTGGGGGTACAGCTGATGATTTAGGTTTATCCATTTTAATAGATTTTTGATTTTCTGACTCGTCAGTTATATTTTCTTTTCTTAATTGAGAAGTATTAACAATTTCATCGGCAGAACTTTTCTTGCAAGTACGAGAAGTCATTTCGTTGACTTTATTGTTGAGATTATTGTCGACAGCTTTGGGTTTTTTCGTGATAACGGAATGATGTTCTATGCGTTCAATTTTCTCACAGGATTCTTCTTCCCGAAAGCCATTACCCTGATGGATCGTTTTAACGAAGTCTCTGTGCCCTTGTTTGTCAATAGTCTCAGAATGATCTTTTTCCACATTGCAAGATTTTTCATTCCAGCTTTCACTTTCAACTCGCGAATCATCATTACGTGGAGAACGTTGAGAACCAGTTTTCTGGTGACCAGAAATCTTACCTTCTGGAGAAGTTTTTCCTGCTGAAGTAGGCGTCTGAAACTGTTTTTCCAATTTATCTTCCTGCTTTTTTTGTAGCTTCTCAAATGCATGCACGCGAAACTTCTCGAGTGCTTCCTTCTCTTCTTCTTCAGCTAAAATTACATTCTTCAGCTGATTTTCCAGCAACTCTATGTACTTCAATTGCTCGTTAAAATATTCCTGCGGCAAAGAATACTTTCTACGACCCTCCAATTGGTTCGCCACTTCGCCCTGCAGTTTCTTCAGATTCCCCATAATTTCTGTAGCAGCGACTTGCTTTAAGTCCTCCCCATCGTTATATTTTCTCGGTTCCAAATGACTTCTCGGTGGAGTAGAATCGAAAATACTCGTCGTATCGATACACGATTTATCCACGTTCACAACACGCTTCATTCTCGGTGGTACTTCAACTCTATCATCGATCAGAGCTGGATTCACGTTGTATCTCGGATCGATAGTCCTTCGAGGTGGTGTCTTCTTGCCAGTTTCTAATGAACTTGTCGATTTATCAATTATTGCACTGTTCAATGTTATTGGACTTTTATTGAAAACTGCCGATGCACTGGCAGGTGGTTCAGGTCTTTCCGGTGAATTCGCTATCAACGCACTATTAACGTAGTGTCCAGAATTCGTTAATCTACCAGCGCCGATCTCGTCACTGCCGTTCAATGCGTACTCTTTTGCAACTTCTGATCGACTGCCATGAAATCGAGCGCTAGTACCGTAACAGTTCTTATCATACTGTTTGTCCTCACCCGATGATTTTATTAATAAATCGTCGGAGAGTGCTGATGTCGCGTGGCAAGAGATATCGTAGGGTTCGCGTCTAGCAAGGTTTAACCAGTCGCAGAGGCGATTGACCTTGAGACGTTCTTGACCACCGTCAATAATTCTCGATTTTACGCGGGAAGACGTAGAATCTGGTGCGAATTGTTCAAAATTTGTCGAAGTAGCCGATGGACTCGAAGAAACAGGATTTTCTTTAATGATCTCCAATAATCGATTAGTTGGCTTATCATTTTTAACGTGAGTTTCTCGATATCTTTTCTCAGGAGATTTCACAGACATAGGTTGTTCGTTCGTTTCGACGTTCTTTCGAATTTCAATCCTGTATTGTGGAACCGGTACTCGTTGTGGTTCATCCTCGTTATATCGGTGCCTGTTGAGGAACTTTTTATGAAGATCCAACAAATTATCGGCAGTCGTTCGAATTACGGCTTTCTGTTGCGATGGAGAAAGGCATACGAGTAATTTTGGATCTTTCATCGTAGAAAGTCCTACCCATGATTCGGATGTATTTACATTCATTTTTTCTTGTCGTTTGTGAGGATTGTCGTCGAGTCTGGAATTGTTTACAAGCTTTCCTTTTCTTTCTGTATTATTTTGGTCTGAAACAGTATTTTTGCACACATCAGGACACACTGGTTCCTGTCGGCGTAAAGCTGTCGTTAGTTCAACTACCTCAATCGGTTGCTCATTCACTCCATGCAGATTTAATGGAAGCCCTTTGTTTTCAGTGCTCGTTACGTTATTAGTGGACTTTGAGATCGAACGAAGACTCTTAAAAATGTTAAATTTCGGCACTGTTATTTCATTGATTATTTGAAGACCGTAAGGCATCGATAAAATCTTTCGAATGCAAATAACTTTTAGAGACTCTGGTCCATAAGTTGTTTGCTCTTTTGTTGCTTTTTTTGCTTGATCTTCTGTATTATCCAGTGGTACATAATACAAATCGTCGACAGGTGAATAAGGTATGAGCTCGGGACTACTACTATTTTCTTTAATATCATCTACTTGACATGTTACATTATCTTTTAATAATTCGAGCTTATTTTTTAAAGTAGATGATTCGACGTCTTCCCCAGCATCTTTCTTTGAGTCATTTACTTTCGCTTGTTCTGCTATTATTGAATAAATATCAGCCAATGAAGATTCTATTGGGACGTATTTCACCGTGCTCAACGAAGCTGTACTACTCGATGAATCTTGCCCCTCGAAATCGCCTGTTTCTGACTTTCTTTTCTCAGATGCCTCTGATAATGATGCAACTTTTGATATATCCTCCATTTTAATATCCGCAACATTGTTACCTTTATTTTCATCTCCTATTTCCTGACTTATCGTGGTAGCATTGCAAGAAATATTATTAATTTCATCATTCTTCTTTGATTCAGAACAGCTATATAATTCCTCACTTTTTTCTTCTCTCACTGACTTTTCTATTGTATTTATCGAAGATACAACGTCACCGATCGTTTCCTCCTGTATTTCAATTCTTTTGACATTTGACAATTCTGATTTAACATTTTTTTCATATGTTTTACACGCAGAGCAAGATTTTTCTGAATCATTCTCGTTTTTTGACTCATTCTTACATGCTGGTGTTCGACCATCATTTTTCAACTCTTCCGCCTTGAATTTTTCTTCCCTCACTGACTTCTCTGTTGTATTTATCGAAGATACAACGTCACCGGTTGTTTTAACATCATGCAGAGTTGTTTCCTCCTGTACTTCACTTCTTTTGTTATTTAACAATTCTGATTTAACATTTTTTTCATGTGTTTTACACGCGGAGGAAGATTTTTCTGAATCATTTTCCTTTTTTGACTCATTCTTACATGGTGATGTTCGACCATCATTTTTTAACTCTTCCGCCTTGAATTTTTCCGATTTATCATTCTGTTCTGCAGATGACTCCATGACAACTTCCACTATTCTCTCAGATACGTCGTTCGTGTGTGATGTCGTTCGCGATGTAAGCACTGAACATTTTTCGGGCAGCTTTCGGTCCAAGCAGTCATGCGTTATTTCAAGACCTGCTTCATTGCCAAGCCCGGCGCCGTTCTCAACAAAATTGCGCAATTCAATAATGCTGTCATTCGCGAAAGAAGACTTCGTATTACGCGCCCTTAGCTCCTCGATGATCTTACGAACATTTTCGGGTAAAGCGGAGCGGTCGAGATTCTCTAAAATATCGTGAATACTTTGCAAACTCATTTCACTTTCAGTTCTCAGCAAAGTCTTCACAATATCTATATTCTTATTTGTAGAGGAAATTTCTGAAGAACTAACTTCCGATGTTTGAGGGGAATTTTCTTTCGGTAGGGGTGGACGATTTGGTGGATTAACGTTAATTTCATTCGTGTCTCTTTTTCGGCGAACTGGTGGAGTTGGTGGATCGTTTTTAAGATGAGAATACGAGGAAATATTTGTTCTCTCTTGAGAATCAACGTCTATCAGGCTGGACGATCTTTTTGGCGGTGGAGGTGGCTGTCGACGTTCTTTTGCAGATGATGATTCTTCTTTGTTATAATGACTGTTTTGAATAATGGAGTTAATTTCTACTTTTCGAAATTCCTTTTTTAAAAAGCAAGTTTTTTCATGGGTGCTGTTAATTGCAGCGGAATGCACCTCCAGTTTGGTGCACTTATTACTAGACGAACTACAAAAGGAACCATCGTTATTCTCATTGGAACTGTTTTTACATGGATTATTGTTCACGGTATTAGAAGATTCTTCTATTAATGTCTCTTTTTGTGGAAGAGATTGGCTATTATTCGATGTTACGTTATTATCACTTTTGTTTTCTCTTTCACGTTTGTTATATTGAGATTCTTTCGTCGACTTCATACCGGAAGTGCTCTTTTCTGAAGTTTTCACAGTATTCATTGTTGCCTCTGTGTTCTCGTTTGTCGCTAATACCGAATCAGTATTCTCTATGATGGTACTTTCGCAGACTTTTTCCATAATTGCCGACTTTTTCGCCAAAGCTGTGTCTTTCATGCTCACATTGCTATCATTCAATTTTATTTCATCTGCGTTCGACTCCATTCTTGCTTGAAAATTAACTTCATTTTCATTCTTATCCGACTTTGTCTCAGCTTTTAAATCGTCGGCTACCGTAGAACTACTTGCACTTTGATCATTATCAGATAATTGTAACCCCGTCTTTTTACATTCTTCAACCTTTTCTGTGAGTATGTCTTTAACTGACCTTTTCTCTTCTTCCCCTGTTTCATCTGAAGTTTGTACATCCTTAATTAAATTTATTTCTGCCTCATGAAACCCCACATTTGATCCATGACTCTTTCCGCAATTAATCGACGTCTGTTTGCATTTGTCATTTTCAGAAACAGTGCTACAGTCATTCGTAGCCGCGCCCTCGCTAATTGCTACCAATTCATTATCTTTCAATGTGTGGTGTAATTCTTTCACAGTATTTACATGTTGTTGATGTGCCTGTGGCTCGTTCATCAAAGTGCAATCTTCCAGTTTCGGAGCTTCACACGATATTTCTTTCTTCTCGTGCAACTCTTCTTTATTTGAGTCGTCAGTGTTCAGTCTATCAGTAATTGGTAATTTGTTCTCCGATGAATTGTCACTTGATGTATCTCTTCTTGTTACTATGTTCTCCTGAAGTTTGGATTCTTCCACCTGTAATTTCTCGATAGACTTATGACTATTTTCAATTATTTCTCCATTTTCTCCTAACTTCTGCTTGTTTTCTGTATCACTGCCCGTATCGGTTGATGTACTTTTATCGAATTCGCTTTTAGACTCCTGATTTTCTGCAGTTCTCGCTTTCAATTCTCCATTTGTGTAAATTCGAGCAGCAGTTGTCATTTGATCAGCGATATCATCACTTTTACCTAATCGATCAGTGCATACTTCTTTTGTGTTAATTTTATCAATAAACGATAATTTTGTTCCTTTATCTTTATCTTTCAATTCATCTTCAATATTTAATTCCAACTCCTCTAAATTTTCTCGATTAGACCGTCTCTCTTTCCTCCTATATTTGCCAATCTCCTCGTTAATGAAATCTCTAATGTGTTGTTCCTCGTCTTCAGAAAGCTTTTCTCCCTCTTCCTGTATTATATCCAAAAATCTATTGGCTGCCTGTGCATTGGCATAATAAGATTCCAAAATGGCACGTTTTTTCACTTTTTTCTGCGTCGCCCCAGCAATTTTACCTCGGTCCGTTGATTTGTGCGTTTCTTGAACATTCTCTGGGTAACTTGGCAGTTTTAAACCTTCGATAAAAGTCCGTAATTTCTTCTCCATCTCCTTCGGCATCACGCTGTCCCACACGTGTTTACCTCCAATCATTTCGGAATGTTTCATGCTCGATTCCACGAAACAGTTTTCCACGTTTACTGTGCATTCCGTCGCATCTTTTTCAACATCCGATTCCATTTCAGTGATAACCGGTTTCACGTTATCCGTTTCAATGTCACAGTCGCTGACATCGTGAATTTGCAATCCATCATTGTTACTTTTTATTAACTTGGTCCCGAAATCATGATCATCGAACCCGTATCCTTTCAATCTAGCCGATTTAGAAAACGATTTCAAAATTGGCTCTATTGGCTCCGAAATCGTAACTATTCCTGCATTATCGTGCATCTTGTCTGAATTACCAGTTTCTAAAATACCAACACCAGGAATGTGATCGATCTTTGCCTCCAAAGGTAAACTACTAATCGTTGTAATTTCCACTACTTTAACGCTAGATTGGACATTTCCCTTTTCGATCATATACTTCTCTTCTCTCATATTCTTAGATGCTTTCAAGATCGATTTCTTCAAAGGCACCTCGTTTCTTGATTGTATCACGTTTACATTGACTTCTTCGTTAACAGATATTCCAGAGTTATCATTTGTTTCTTCTAGATCTTCAACGATCTTGTCTTTAACACACTTTTCTTCTGTTACGTTAGTGCAGATATTCTCCATGGTGGAGTCGTTCGTCTTCGTAGTTGAGCTATCATCGTGATTCGTTATCGTATCTTTCGAATCCGAAGTTCCCTCGGTACTTTTTTCTTTCGAAGGTCGTTCAGGGGTCGAATGTCTCTGGAATCGCCTTCTGTTATGACCTCGGCGATTCCTACGGTTCCGTGTGCCGTGCGGCATGGTTATCTCTTCTGTGTCTGTAGCGTACTCCAAGGATTCGCAGAATCCTATGGAATTGTAGAATCAAGAAGAAGCTTTTTAACGATTGCAAGATATGCTTCCAAGTGTGATGGATTAAAAGATTTAATCTTTAGCGTCATCCTTCTCCTGTTTCTCTTTCTTTTTCAATGTGCATTTCATACGTTTTTGTTTTAGATTCCTTTTCGACATTTATGATATTGTGATGTAGAAAAATCAAAAATGAATTTACTATTCGGTGACAATAAATGTTGTTTTAGGGATAGGAAGACTTCTTACTGAAAGGAATAAAAATGTGTCGAAAAAAGGAAAATAGTTGCGCGTATTTTGTTGCAGTTGGAGAATTTAGCTGTCGCGAGTAAAAAATTATACCTACTTGTTTTTCCTGCAACGGAAATTTAATGAATGTATATTTTTGGTAAAATGAATGTAA
The DNA here is from genome assembly GCA_910591515.1 of Cerceris rybyensis. Taxonomy (NCBI): domain Eukaryota; kingdom Metazoa; phylum Arthropoda; class Insecta; order Hymenoptera; family Crabronidae; genus Cerceris; species Cerceris rybyensis. The sequence goes on from OU342793.1 coordinate 12,656,005, forward strand.
TTGAAAATTTATGAATGATTTGTTTGATAATTTGTTTGACTTGCGGCACTGATATTATGAAAATGTGTAATGCTAATGATACTTGACGGATATGGTACATTAAGAATTAGTATCTGATGTGATTCATAAATGTCTCATTTACAATGTATGATTTTTTGTTTGCAGACCGATAATCACGTGGAACGAGAACAAAATAATTGCGAATGCAAGAAAGTGCAGAGTAAGAAAGAAGAGAAATTTCTAACAATAAGTTCCTTTTGCTATCATGCAACAAGCGTGAATCAGACCAACATTCCCAAATATTTACTATTAGCTTATTTAACGGAAATAATTCTTCTTACTTTTCTTGCTTAAATCTCGTTCAGTCACAGAATTCTTCGGACCACCGTTTTGATTCGCGTAGCTTTGGTCAACGTTTGTGTCATCTGGAAAATCAAAGAAATTTTTTCATTTACTAACGCACATCTACTTCATATCGAGTAAACTCTTCAATATATTTCCTAATACAAACATTACACATAATATATAATAATACAGTAACATCTCATCGAAGAATTCTCACATGATCATCCTAAAGTAAACGTTTCCAAGATCAACAGTCTTTCTTAAAATTCCTAAATATTCATGTTTAACCCTTTTAGTGCCGATCGAAAAAGTTGATTGAATTAATAACAAATGTACTTGCGAATAAAAAGAATTGTCATTTGGCAATAGTGTCATATAGAATACGCAATATGGAGCATAAATTGTGTATTTACAATTATTTGTCATAAAATTACTGATATCGTATTGGAAACTGAAGATTAATCCTTCGATGTCAAGGTTTAGCAATTCTTCTAACGACGATATATCGTCGTCCGGCATTAAAAGGGTTAAAGTCACAATTCAAACACAATCTGAACGCATTAACCCCTTAGGCTACAACAACGTGTGACACTCGTGGCACGGTGGAATATGGAATTTTCAAATTTCCTAAAACAATATCATTTCTATAATATTAATATTACGTTAAATTATGTGATAGGTACATTAAAATCACTGATCAATTTTCATTTTATCCATTTAATGCTAATTCATTGTAGTCACAAAGATAACGTAGGGCAGCGAGTTAAAACAATTCATTGACAAATCACTACGCGACGAACTAGTGACACGAGACAACGTATGGCACTCGTGGCGCGGTATAAAGAATAGGCAATTTTAAAATTTCCTAAAACCTATAAAACTGAAAATATCAATGAAACACGACACAACAATATTTCTATAATATTAATATTACGTTAAATTACAAGATACATCAACAATCACTGATCAATTTTTATTTTACCGATGCGATTCAGACTCATTGTAGTCAGAAAAGAAGTCGTAGGGCAAGAGGTTAAAACATTTCATTGAGAAATCACTACGCGACGAACTAGTGACACGAGACAACGTATGACACTCGTGGCGCGGTATAAAGAATAGGCAATTTCAAAATTTCCTAAAACCTATAAAACTGAAAATATCAATGAAACACGACACAAGAATATTTCTATAATATTAATATTACGTTACATTATGTGATACATCAAAAATCACTGATCAATTTTCATTTTATCCATTTAATTCTAACTCATTGTAGTCACAAAGATAACGTAGGGCATCGACTTAAAACAATTCATTGAGAAATCACTACGCGACGAACTAGTGACACGAGACAACGTATGACACTCGTGGCGCGGTATAAAGAATAGGCAATTTTAAAATTTCCCAAAATCTATAAAATTGAAAATATCAATGAAACACGACACAACAATATTTATATAATATTAATATGACGTTAAATTATGCGATACATCAAGAATCACCGATCAATTTTTATTTTACCGATATAATTCTACCTCATTGTAGTCACAAAAGAAGTCGTACGGCAAGGGGTTAAAACATTTCATTGAGAAATCACTACACGACAAACTGGTGATACGAAACTTCCCATTATGAACAAAATGATCTTAAATCATGGGAACTGTCAACGCACCTCAGATACACACGGCAGATCAACAATTGCACTACATTCGTGCGTTCGGTAGCGCTGACAGTTGCTTATGAATTCTGGATTAAACGTCAACGGGACATAAATCAGCGGCAAGACCTGTAAGGTCCATGAATTGCAGGAATGGACTGAGCGCGAACAGATCCGCCACCCGTGAACACGTTCGCGTCCCCACCTACGCAGCCGATACGATACACGAGCGTGTTTTGCCAGTGCGCATCACTTCCCTACACCTACGAGTCAGTGTTTCTCAAACTATTTTTATACGTACTTTACAAATATTTAATGGCCTATGCGAAGAAATTTTAGACTATGATGAATAAAGAGACAGAAGGTCAGACTCTCAATCAGCGGGCTTGCATTTAACACTAGGACTACCGGCGTTATATCTATCATATTTCAATTAATAAAATATGTACATTGAAAAAAGAGGAATCAAATGGTGGAAATGATGATTCATTTGGTGATTTGTATTTTTTGAAATGGACTTAGAATATTTATTCTATAATTCTTGTATAAAGTTAGAGAATTTTTGCAAAAAATTGTGTGCAAGTCATTTTGACTGGTCTGGTAAGTTTTAGTGTTAACCCCTTCTTCATCTCTTGGAAAATTGCTATTTTTTCTGTGTTATTTGTATACCGTGGTATCGACAGGTCGGAGTGGACTTGAAATTGTAGGTAAAAGGATTTAGGTAAAAGAATCATAACAGTTAACGTTGAAAGAAAGTGTGATGCATGTAAACGTGGAAAGTATGTTTTAAGCATTTTATTGTGATTAAATGTCATTGACGAAGGCCGCGTTTGGATGAGTGTGTGTAAGTAATTAGAGTTAATAAGTGATGAAAATATGAAAGTGACCTTTCTCTAACAAGTTCAAGCGCTTGCATTATGTTGAACCGTGGAAAAGCATAATGTTCTGTTATGAATAATTTTTTGATAGTAACTTAGAGTTTGAGGTTTGATCAATTTTGTATAGTTAACATTAAATATATCGACACTTTTCGTGTATCTTTCTTTATCAGGTCATTGACTGGTTATAAAATAATTATATAAACGGTCATTTTACAGTTGACGATACGGGTAGTTTTAACCCTGGCACCGTACAATATTTGTAGCTGCTAATATTGGTAGAAATTTCCTGTATTCATTGCGACTGAATAACAAGTAATAAATTTTAAAGATCGAATTCTGAGTGTCGAACAATAAAGAGTCAATTCGTTTCGTATTGTGTCAAAGTTGCGTTATGTATAACATCACAGTATATGGAGATTGTCCAAATTTAAGTCCTGCTAAAGAGAAAGTGTAGTATAAGACGGCTAGACCAATTTGTATGTGAAGTTACCGTATTACATCGATTATAAGACACACCCTAAATATTTCAAGCTAGAAATAAAAAAATACCTGAATTAAGTATTTTTTATTATAAAGTGTAGAATAAATAAAAGTATGTATATACTTAAAGAACTGAAAAATGTAAGTCAAATCAGTATTCTTATGGGCTAAAAATATGTAAAAATGTGCGTCTTATATTCGATGTAAAACGGTATATCTCTGCGATTTCAGAGTACCATATTAGATGAGGGTTAATTGTAAATGTGCTCGAAATAAGATGCATGTAATTCATCTGAAGATAAGACAATGCAGATAACGAGTGAGGAGAGGTCGATGAGTATCTTCGCAAGCTTTTTATAGATATCAATCAGATGTAAGGTGTACTGAAACTTTTAATAGCGAAAGGGTTAAAACTTGATGAAGTATTTTGCATAATTATCATTGAGGTTTTGCGGATAACATCTTTCGTAACTGATCAATGTTGATTTCAATGCTGACATCATTGAAGAAATTGCAGGAAGCATAAAACATAATGACAGAATGATATTTGTGTTGATCTAGTATCTCGATACTAGTGGATAATTTGGAAGTGTTAAGTATTGCGAGTTTCAGAATATATACATCAAAGTTTCAAAGTAAAATAAAAACGACTTCAATCTATAATATAATTGTAAGTAAGTGTTTATCCTTTTTTTTATACTAAACATAAAATTAGATTCTCCCTGAAACCGAATCAAACAGCAGAACTTACAATTAGTAGAGTAAACTCATCGTATCTTTTAAACTTTAATGAAACTTGTACATTTTTCATCTTTTTTTAAATAGTGTTAATCATCATTATCAATATCGTATTGTTCGCATAAATCAAAGACGAACGCATTACAAAAAGTTGAAAATCAAAAAAATTCTACCCCTTAATAAATTAGACATTTATTTTTTTAACACCCCAACTTTAGACCCAACATTCTTTACCGCCATTCTCGCAAGCGATAAATTGAGCAACACATCAAAAAAGCAATTAATAATTTTCAAAATTCCCTTTCCAACCATTTATCCATGTTCTACTACTATTCACAGTACCTCCACAAATTACTTCTACGAAAATATACAACGGCAATATGACAGTAAAACGCGCCGAATAAACAAGGGTTGATTTAATGCCAGTTTTTCCCTCTTTTATAGCACTATCCAAAATTTCCACTGTATCTCCATAGCAATCAAAATTTTGAGAAACGCTGCTGTAAATCAGTCCGTCGCTATTACACACTCCGAATTATGCACCGAACAATTCCCTACATGATGTTTTACGACGGATTCCTGCACACTTTAAACACAGTGGTCCCCGTTTGTGTGTAGTGATACATACATATTCACAGACACAGAACAAAGCTATGCCGTCACTCTGACAAATAGAAGTATACACATGTACAAGACCCTAAAGCATGACACACATGAACACGCACACGTTTTAACAAACGACGTGCGTGTCTCTCTCCCCTCTGCTCAGTACTCATGAATAGTGCCACTTCCGAGTTAAACTTCCTTCCGAGTAAACAATGCCAGCAGGGCAACTGTCGCGAGCACACCCCTCCATTTTCCACGCTTTTCATTGCATCAGGAGAGTCACATGTGACACATGTCTGCGACAAATCCAATCCGGAAAGCTTCGGTTCCTACTCCTCGTTTAAGTTTTATGGTGCGTTGCCCTTCTGTGTAACCTTTCGAGCCGATCCTTCTTTCTCCCTTACAATTAGCCGGCGTTGCTTTAACCCCTTGTCTTACGATGTGAGACGATGTAAAACGAATAATTCCAAATTAAATGTTGAAATAATAATTGATCACTGATTTCCGACATACCGGTACAAGTTAACTCCTTGCCGTGCCACTTCTTTTGTCATTAAATGTGCAATAACTCTGAATTACTTACTAAAATAACAATCCAACTCCTAATTTCGGATATAGTAAATGACTTAACGTAATATTGAATGCCATAGAATTTATTTTATTTTATCAGGATCCACTGATATTTTTGATAAAATAATTTTTAGAGCAGTTCAAAATTAACTATTTCATTTATCGCGTCACGAGTAGCACTTGTTATTGTACGGCAAGGGGTTAATGAAATATAAATAGCATGAGACTAATTTCAACGTCTCCTGACCTATTGATATTTTCAATTTAACAGTTTTTAGAAAACTTACAAATTTTCTATTCCATTTCGCGTTACGTGTACCACACGTCATTGTAAGACGAGGGTTTAATGAATGGGTTTGTGACGGCGAAATATAGGAAGAATATGTTTATGATCAGAGGGTGAGTGTTTTAAGGGGTGGATTTTATCGTGGTATTTTTGTACACGATGTTTCTGAATTTTTGGAAGTATTTTAAGGTATTTTTGAAAGCCAAATTATTTCAAATAGTATTTTGGAAATTGACTGAAAGTTTGACTGGTTTCAAATAAAAAAAAATGGCTACAGTGAAGACTTTAAATATTATAAAAAACAAAGGTCATGGAGAAAGTGTCTGTTTTTTAGAACCCTAGTTAGAAAAGCAGAGTCATCGAAATCTCCTACCATCATTTTTTAGTTTGCAGGAACATAAAGTTACTTTGACTTTGTCATTGATTCATTTTTTTCTCTGAATGCGAAGGTTAAGATTGTTTTCTGTTTAGTAAACTTGTTGGAACTGTGTTACAAAGTACAACAGTTAAAAAAATATTGTTACATGTAAAGTACTTAACCCATTATCTGCCAATGTCTCTTTTTTGGGACTCATTTTCATTTTTTTTTTGTTCCAGTTGGTTAGCACGAATCTCATTAGACTTGATTTAATTTTTTTGTGTGTTTTAGAATTAAGGCGGGTATGGGTTAATACAAATGATACTCTTAATTTGGAATTAGTCAAGCTTTAATTAATGTGGTCAATCCGTTGAAGACCCGAAAATTCAAATTATCGAGGTTGTAATAGATATATGATTCAACATATAGGAAATATTTCATCCAGGTAATAGGGATTGAAACTGCCAAAGCTCACTAATTGAGAGTCCAACCTTTTAACATAGTCGAAACAGCTCGAAACTGATTTCAAATAGCTTCTGAAATCAGAAACTGAAATGTTTCGGAAATGTCAGGGATAGTTGCATTACACTTTCAATGATTAATAATTAAATTAACATTCTGCTTGACGTATAATGAATGTAGGAATTATTATATAATTGCGGATGAAAAAAATAGAATATGACATACTTGTTACACGCACAAAGTTTTCCTGAATAACAATATTAAAAGTTGAGAATCTGCATTTTTTCGAAACTGATTTTCTAAAAACTGAAGAGTCAATAGGAAAAAACGGTTTTGCGACAAAAATTGTAATGAGTTTGTTTAAATTGAGTAAAGTATATTTAACTTGTATCAAACAGTTATCGAGAAACTGGGATTATCGTTATGTGTTCTATTGTACTTGAAGTAATTGGTACTATAAGTTAAAACGATGTAAAGTCGACTGAAGTAGTGCAAAAAGTAGGCAGGAAGTAATTTTTACGTCTCGACGTTTGAAGATCTTATGTGACTTTTCATTTTTTTTATTATTAAGGGGTGAATGACTCACTAATTGGGTTTCACTTCTCAAGATTTCAAAAGGGTTGCAAGACCTCTCTCGGGTTTTATTGCGACCAGCCTCTGGAGACCAGACAAACGTCATCAAAGACAATATCGATTTCACTAACGTGCCAGACACAAAGCAAACTGCATTTTTTATGCAATTAAGATAACATTTTCAAATAGGCAATGAATCTTACGTATATTTTACGACACATGCGATTATGTTCGTTCATGCAATATAAGTCTATATCGCTTAACAAATGAAACCAATTAAGAACACAAATAAGAACGAAAGAGACATTTGTTTTTAAAGTTTGAGTTATCTAGAAATAAATTAAAGGAGGAAACTATAAAAAATTGAATCATACGTATAAACGTATAATATAATATACATAATTTATAAACATATAATACAAGTCTAAGTTTTCGATTCTATTATAATATTCAAAAAATACCTAGAAAAATTGAAGAATAAACGTATTTTTTCAATGTTGTAATAAAATGCCTATTTTTATAGGCTTCTAAGAAGCATTTTCTAACATACAATTTATTAGAGATCTCAGGTTGAACAAGATTTACTATTTGAAATTCGCATGAAATAAGGAATACTTCAATTTTATCTGCATATAACGGTGTATGTACCGACTATGTCGAGAATTTGACTTTATTCAACGTTTATTCACCATATTGTAAAGGATGCTACAGATTCACGGTCAAAGGAAGAAAAACGTCAAGTTTTGAACGACGATTTAATGTAACCTTGCAGTTGCACAATAAATTGTTATCGAACAATGGAATATGTCACGCTCGTTAATTATGTAATCAAGGCGGTGATGAGATCAAAGAGATTCATTTGTAATACTTCAGCTAGCGATAGATTATCGAAGGGTGAAGGACAAATTGTAATACCAATAATTATAATGGGAGGAGATCTGCTTTAAAGAGGATGTTAAAGGAATACGAATTTTCTAATAAAAAGCAACTGTGCCATATTGATGAATGTCGACATTTGTAACAAGTTAATATAAATGAGGATATTTTAACACTAGAACTACTGGTATTGAATCTATTATATTTGAGCTGCAATCTGCATTTTATAAGATCAACGTAGAATATTAGTCCTATGGCTATCCTATGAACTCGGAAAACGAGTAATTTCGATTTGCTTGATAGTTCTAGTGTTAAAGTAGTATCACTGTGACAATTAAGTAACAGCAGTATAATTTCTTGTGTCATTTCACTATAGCTCTTTCATGATACAGCTTCTTTCTATTTTCTAACGTAGGGTAAGAATTTTTCACAATTCTTAACACATTTGATCAATACTAATAGTATCATCTCGAAAAAGTTAGTAACAATACAGCTCATAGACAAAGTAAAAAAGTATAATGAAATAATTTTTCTCATTTCCTACAGAAATTACTTTATTATTGTAATAATACAAAACAGTGTGACATTCGTAACGCGGTAAATTGAATAGGGAATTTTGAAGTCTTCCAAAAATTATGGTATTAAAAATATCAATCGATCACGAGATGATGAAATTACATCCCTAATATTAATATTGAGTTGAGCTATACGAAATATCAGAAATCAGAGAGGGATTTTGATTTCGGGAATTAATTCTGAGTAATTGCGGACGCAGCCAAAATGGAAATCGTGAGGCAAGTGGTTAACCCTTAACCTACAACAACGCGTGACACTCGTGGCGCGGAAAATGGAATAGGAAATTTTGAAGTCTTTCAAAAACTATTAAATCGAAAAAATTAGCTGGTCGCAAAACGGTCTCATTAGTTCTATTCTATTAACCCCCTGCTTTGCGATTTTTTTCTAACCGAATACGCAATATCTCAGAATTAATTGTTGAAATAGTAGTCTATCACTGATGTCCTATATACCGGTATAAGTTGACGCAATATTAATAGTATAGAGCTAATTTAAACGTTTCCTGATCTTCTGATATTTTCAATTTAACAATTTAATTTTCGGAAAACTTCCAAATTTTCTATTCCATTTACCGCGCCACGTGTGCCACACATCACCGTAAAGAAAGGAGTTAACATTACCTTCAGTTATACAAAATATCAGGAATCAGTGAGAACTTTTATTTTAGGAATCAATTCTGAATCATTGCATGCTGAATCAGAACAGAAATCGTAGGCCTAAGGGTTAACAAAGTAACCAAGTTCTGCTGTATTATCAATTAAAAATATTGACTGTTTACTTTATTATTTATTACACTTTATCATGTTTGAGTGGCCGATAGTTCTAATAATTATCCTGTTACTCTATCATCAATACAAAATGCAATGGGTCCTAACGCTCTGATAAAGTAGCGGTGATTGTGTACGACCTTCCCGATTGCGTAACGAATCACTAACAGAGGAAAAAAATATGTCGAATCCATTAATGACACAATCGAAGCCGTAACGCGAATGCAGGAATCCCTCACGAGGGTTCGGCTTGATGGGCATAGAGAGAAGAAAAAAGGTAGGACAGAAGAGAGGGAAGAGCAAAGGATGAAAAATGAAAGATGGGGTCGCGGAAATGCGGGCTTGGCCCCTTCGGGGCATGACGCCTGAGGGGCACACCCATCGAGTACGAGTTAATGCGTGTCGTTGGGCCTTAACCGTTTGTACATGATTGTTAGATTGCACGTTTAGGTCTATAAAATTATCATTTGAGATTACAGTAAGACTCTTTCTGCTTGTGAGCAAAGTATTTGTTCATTTATACTGGTTAAAGTAATTTCGAAGTTTGGTGCATGACAAATTTTTCGAATTATTGTTATCATGATTTATATAGAATTAACGAATATTTGATAATGTTTGTTTCCAGTGTAGATTATATTAACTGGTATTTTTGAAAGTGGTAGAAATCCATTTTTGAGAAGAGTATGATAAAATTAGATTTAGCTGAGAAGAGCTGTCTCTTTTGTACATTTGGAATGGGAAAGTAAATGGAATGTAATATTCTCGTAATTTAGACAGAAAAGGTTTAATTGTTACATATTATAGCATGAAAGGTTTTGCACGAACTCTCAAATATCTCAAGGAACTTGTGCCACTTTCTAATTAAAGGATTTGCGGTTATTTTAATTTTTTATGGAGCGGGAAGGCTCTTGGAAATTTGTGTTGTTATGATTTATTGCTTGAAGTCTGAAAAGTTTTGCCAATTATTTCTAACAATAAGTCACACTTTGGAGGATTGTAATAGTATAAAATAAGAGTAGCATTTCACTGGCAACATTTGTTTCGCGATTTTTACATTTTACAATTAAGTTTTGTTACAAAGAAGCGAAAAAATTTAATGTGTAAAATATCAAACATAGAGGAGAAAACGAAAGTATCTTATTGACTCTGGACTATTTTTTCGCGAATAGTAAAATTATGCATTGATTTGTAATCTCTGTATTAATTGTAAAACAACGTCAGAATATGTGTTAATAATAAAAAATAATTTCGAATATAACATGTAGTATTCAACACAAAAATAACTAAAAAATGTACAAATTAAGTATACGTTTGAGTTTCAACAAAACTATAAATGATTACGGAGAAACACTACATTTATAATTACTAACAAAAGTATTCCTTCTAATTTTATATCGGCAGAAGCGTCATTTGTCGAAGTAAAATACAAATCGAGTCATTTGTTATCATCTAGTGTAAAAAGCATTACAGTTCTGGCATAATTTCATACAATTATCGTACCATTGAATTATTCAAAGTTTGAAGTATTGTCAGAATTTAATACAAACGATCGGTTTGATGATATTATGCATCACCTGTTCAACTCTTATCTAGATATTTATCTATACATACGGTAAATACATCGTGTACGTTCATTTCCATAAAATTTTCCTCATTCCTTTTGGAAAAAATAAAAACAAACAGTATATTTCTACGTCAAAGAAGAATAATAATTATTTATTTTTTATATTATTTGAAAATCAAAATCGTGCTTCCATCAATGACAAATGAAGTGAATAAAAAAAAAGTTAAAGGAAAGTGGCATTCAAATATTATACGTAACAGCTTCCGATCATTACATGAATTTGTTAGACATCGATAAAGGAACAATTTCCACTCGAACGATTTCGATGGACCAATTGGGACTGTTATTTCCGGAGGAGTATTGTCCGGTCGAAGCTACGGAATTTCGCAACATCATTATGCTCGATTTAGATACGGAAGCGTACAAAACATGCTTATTCGAAGCTCGATAAATTTGATATTACAACCTCTTATTTTAATCGAAAAGAATTTCAGTACTTCTGGCGTTACAATAACAAGTAAATTAATACTAGATTTACGGCTGCCACATTTAATAAATCTAATTATATTAAACAAATGCTTTGAAAAAAGATTGATCAAATGGCAAGAAATACGACTATTTAAGTAATTTGTGTATTATAAGACAGGCGTGAAATATCTAGGTACTGTTCTGCTACTCTAACAATTTGAGACATACTTTTAAAAAAGTAGGAATCCGTCAATTTGAGAGCTGCCATAGATCTAGTGTTAAACATTTAAAGCAAGAGATATCTTTACAGCTTTGCTGCGATTACTTTCTAGTATCAATGAAATTATTATAGTATAAATATTTAGATTTTTATGGTGCTTTTCAAGCATTTAAAATTAAATGATATAATATATAAAGTACTGAAAATACTAACAATAAGTAAAATAAAATTTAATAAATACTAAAATCAGGAGAGCAATTTCTTGAAATATCAGTGAACGTTGGAGAGTGTTTGTCGAGCCTTTATAATAAAAAATTATTGTCATTCATGAAACCATTCAGGAAACAAAAAAATTTTGTCTGTGACTATAGCAGATCTTAACCCTCTATGGGACCCTGTGACTTTGAGATAACGCAAGACAAGTCTAAGCTTCTATTATCTACAGTTAAAGTAACTTTGCCACATATTATAACTTATCTCGCGAAAATTATGAAATTCTTTACAATTCAGTGTTTAAAAATCTGGTTTAATCTATTATTTAAAATTGTACTTTTGTCATTGTCTAATTACAGTACCGTGAAAGCGATCTTTGTATACTGTACAAAAATTTAAATATAGAGAGTTAATATGCATGAAAGTTCAAAAACTTGCGTTCTTACGACAAAAACGGCATTCCCGAAATACGGAGAATTGACTATGATACGAAAGACTTCCCTTTCCAAATATACTCAATACTAAATTCAAAATTTATAGATTTAAACGGAATACAGGCGCATGTAAGACAAAAAAATACATTAATTTTACCGTTTTCTGTAGCGACAAAAAACAGCGGCTCCAAGCTCCTAGCGAATTCCACGTCATTGAAATAATCATAATTCCATGACGGATTCTCCCCATCGTTTTGTTCTTCATTGCTAATCTGCCTCCGTATCGAATTATTCTCCATCTCTTTAGAAATTTCTTTCACACTTACAATATTCTTGTCCATTTTATTCTTTGCTACTTTACCATTAACCGTACGTTCATTGAAATCTTCCCAATCATCATACTCGTCCTTAAAACGTACAGTTTTAGTCTCCTTCGTGCCATCAATAAAAATGTTCCGAACTGCCTCGACTCTTCTGCTCTTTAGAATTGGTGCTCGAACCAAGAGATCGATCATGCTTTGTTCGATATTCAAACGTTCTCCCACTACCTCGTCCAATGTATTTGGGCACAACTTCGTGAATTCGGTGCTCTTTTCACTATCAGCGACGAAATCGGAATTCGCCGCCATACTGAAGTTCCATACGCGGGAAGTCATTTTACAATCGTAAAACTTGCTCTCCGTAGAGTCAGGTATAGCAACGGTATTTATTCTCTTCAAGTCTAACGTGTTTAGTTTGTTTTCAAAGTTCTGCCGAGTTTCGTCGTTTCTAAAGCAAGCTGGAGGTTCAATGAGGAACTTCAGCGCTTCCAGGTGTTCGTAGTATTCACGCTCGAGTTCTCTCCTAGCGTTCGTACTCCTTCCACTTCCGTCTTCCTGTTCGACCTTACCGTTTCTAGCCTCAACGTTCGCTTTTAGGATTTCCCCGCCTTTCGACTTCGTGGTGATTTTTGTAGCGATGGACTTTTGGAAAACCACGCTTCTATCCCTCTTTCGTCGCCATTTCGATCCGTTCAATTTATTTCTGTTGTCCTTGAACTTCTTTTCTCTTTTCTTTGGCGAATTTCGTTTTCTGGATCTTCGGCAGTTCTCTAATCTTGCCTGAGGATAAAATTTTCGTCTATTTTTCCAGGACTTTCGAAACGAACGAACTATTGCTAAAAAACGTGTACCAGGATTAACGAAAGTTGCTTTTGGTCTTAGCTTTTGACGGAATAATCCATCGTTTGGGCATTTCGTCGAAGGATCTGTTATGTCTGATGAACTTGAAAATTGGAAGGACCCTGTTTTAGTCGTTTTTGTGAAGCATTTTGAACAGTCGAGGAACTTCATGTCTTCTAATTGCGATTTACAGTTTGTGTCGAGTAAATGTAGTTGTGAAATGAAGAAGATACAGGATGTATTCGATAAGGATAATGACGAGGCACGAGTTCAAATATTTGTACAGAGTAAAGTAAATTTTTTTAATTTTCTCTGTGGCTTTAGTAGCTTTTTTCAAAAATAGTTTCCAGTGAATTAATATCTATACAATTTCCATTCTCTGAGATATGTGGAACATGTTAATGTATAATTATCAATGCTCATAATTCTTCTCGATTCATGATTATATTGGTGACAATTGTATAATTTGTTATTAAATGTAGCGTTGCCATAATAGAGAGAAATTTCCCTTCGTGAATTTTTTTTCAGTTCTTAGCAAAGTATTGGAATAATATCCAACTACTATTAAATTCTATCTTAAATTCTCTCAAATATTCAATTCTATCGAAGACAATAAATGCAGAGCAAGAATAAAAGATAAATGGAATATTCGTCAAACTGATCCAGCTTCTTTTATTTCCGGACCTTTTCCGGCAATGAATATCAAAACCATTTGCTCCGATTTGAAAAGTATCGTTTCAGGTTCTCTCGTGAACATTCATTTAAGCATCGATACTTCGAACCATTTCAGATCGACGAAGAATGTTCTATTAAAGATTCCCGTCGCAGATACATCAAATTTTACATTCTTATTCCACGTTGCTCCAGTCTTCTTTTCCCGTTTCTCTTAAATCTTCTTTGTAAGAAGACATAAAAATGTAACAGCCAAGAATTCCCCTATCTTTTCACTTCAATTACTTGCAAATTTAAATCATTATTCAACACCTTAAACTCATTAAACTCATCCTAATGAAATCCATGAAATAAGAAATACTACTCAAACATCTCAATAATTCTTCCGTCATCCAAGTCACGTTAAAACCTCACTTTCTAAATTAAAAACATCTCAACCTCTCTCATTCATAAACAAATTAACAAATAATCTCACTCATATCATCCGTCAATGAATTAATTGCAACAGCACCATCGAAATAAACAAAATATCGTACAAAAATTCACATCTTTTCAAATGTACCATATATCTATCGATAGACATACAGCAACATAACACTCTCACGTGTATTGTCTCATACGATAGATCAAGGTCTCCTTAATCGCGATCACATTGTATCGACACCATTTTTATTCTGTCCAATACACTGATGTAACTTTTGATCCCTGAACTTTCCGCACCGAATAAAGGAGCATCGGGAACCTTTCGCTGGGACGTTCGACAAGGTACTCGCGTAAGAACTGACAGAAAGGTGGGTCAGACGGAGGTTCGAAAAGGAAGAAGAGGGTCGCGGCTACTAGGACGTCTTTTAAATGGAGGGTGCGGCGACTTCGAAGGAACACAAATAAGTCGTATGGCTATAAGGGCAGGTGCATCGTGTGCGTGCAATTCTACGTGCAGGAAAACAGGTGTGTATGTCAATATTCAAGTTGCATGGGTGTCTGTAAGATATGTATAAATGGAGAACCTACGCAGACCGTGGGTATGCGTTCCCCGTCTGCCTGTCGTCGCGTGACGATACGTCAATTTGCAGAAAGGAATAAGTAATGAATGTCCTCGAGTTGAACAGAGAGGGAGAGAAATATGGTTGTGCTGGGTTTTGCAACGATTGTCGACACGTTAATTTAAAGCCTATTGTCTGGACGACGAATTACTGGCCCATTTGTGATTCGTATGTGTCCGAAACGCATTTAAGTAGTTTTCCTGCGAGATGTGAGTTCGTTCGTGTCGAATTGTAAAACAAATGAGGCGTACCCATGTAGTGTTGACTTTTAAATTGGAAAAGAAGGTGGGGTTGTGCGATTAAGTGATGCACGAAGAAATTGACTGTCTTACGAGATATTTAATGGCGAAAGAAGTGACTGAATAAAACAGATTGTTTGTAAATAGTCACAAAAGTATTTTGAAATCGTGGAATTCGAAAGATTTTGAAACTTGGCAGGATATAATTTTTGTAATGCTAATTATAGAATCATTATTTTTTTTTTTTTGTTACAAAACTCACTATTTTTCTTAGAATGTATAATGTAAAATTCATTTATGGTATGTAATGTAAATGTATTATTTGTTTGTATGTTTGTAACATATTTATTGCATAGAAACTACTTTTTAAACATACATTAAGGAAATGTAAATGTTATAGTGAATATTTTTAATAACTACTTACTGGTTCCGTTTTTAGGCTCGGACGTTATAAATCGTGTATTCGATGTTGTTGTTGTTTTTGTTGTAGTTTCTGTGGAAATGAAACAAAGGAGAGTTTTTTATAAATAACTGAAATACATGTATAATATGCTTGGGAGGATACGCATTCTAGAAATGTAAAAATACGGCTGTTACTGTTTCTTTTTCCTATGATTATATTCATGGCCTCTGCGATATGGGATTGACATCTCATGAGGAAGATATTGAAAAATAATTTTTTTTTAAATGCAATTAATAACTTTAAATGTAAGATCAATGTTATTGAACTTACTAAATATGTTGATTAGTTTATTCTATTTGCTTACGTTCTTATATAATGAGGAAGAGGTCGGGAAAATAATGGTTATTAATAAAACATGCCTGGAAAAAGATCTTCACGAAAAGTACTGTTACGGATTCAGTGACTTTACAGATCTTTATTTGTCATTATGAACGAATTAGCACTGTTTAAAAAAGCATTAACTTTTTTTTAGTACTTTTGTTGAAAATCCTTTATATATTAATATCTAGCTTATATTTTATACTCACTAGTAAGAATTTCAGTTGTATTTTCCTGTAGGCTGCTCTTATAAATTCGTCGTTTTGGTGAACCAATGTTTTCTCTGCAAAAAAGATGAACTTTTAGAATAAAATACATATGTTACAGAGACATTTAATTTTAGCTCGTAATACTAGTTGCTTTGAAATTTGTCATTATTACGATCATGGTAAAATTTCAGCTAAAAAATTTATTCGTACATGTTAAAAATATTTCCCTGTGTGTTAAATAAGTTAATTAAATATTCTTTCAAGTCACGAGTTTTGCTTCATTTCATTTGATTAAGTATCTTCAATCAACACAAGTACCATATCATTTCCATAACTAGAGCCAGAACTTGCAAATAATAAACAATTGTGTAGGTATATGTTACGGTAAATGTAGTTACTCCAGCGATTATGTAAAAGCATCACTAACTTCGGTAAATGTGATGAATTCTTGACTATTTATCAAATTAACCGACGTGTCTGAGTTAGAACTGGATTGTTCCCTTCAGGGACCAGTTTAGCTCACTGGTTAGGTATGACCTTGGCGGATCTGGGTTTATTTGAGCCAGGGGATGGCAAACCCATAATGGTTCCCCAGGAAAGGAGTTAGATACCTCAGGGGCCTGACCAGCACGCTGGTGGGCGTGAGCCCACCGAGCCATAGATGGAAAACCCGAAAGGGTTGCACAGGGGAGTTCCTCACCTAGGGCTTTAGGGCCTGTTCAGCTTCCTGAACTGGAACTTGGGACTTTGTCTAGGTTAAATCTGGGTTAAATCTCGTTTAAGTCCAGGAGCTTAACTCCCAGCGACTCCTACACTCCCCCGAGAGTTCGAGAGGGGGTGCGTAAACGTAAAAAAATAGATCTGGGTTCGGTATGGGTTTTAGCTGTAATTATATATAAAAACTGCTAATTGTACAACATAATGATCGGATTAGTCACATTTACCGTAACATATACAATGACAGCAACGTTATAAACTGTATCATAAAAAATTCTGTAAAATTCAATTTTGGTAGTCCAATATTTAATATACATTACACTAAATTGATTTATTTTAGGAAAGCGATCATTTTATTTAACCCTAGATCTGCCAGCGTGAAATCTGTTTCATTAACACATTGAGTGCCGGACCCGCGATATTGTGGAATTTTTTGTTTCTTTATATCCATATTTCTACACCTCGCCGATCAAATGATTATGGCCCTTAGAGACTTTCGCGTCATATGAAGAATTATGAAGGTGTTAGAATCATTGGGTTAGGGAAAAAAATTGTTGCGAAAATGTATAAGGTATCACATATTTTTTTTAGCTACTTATGGTTCAGAGATAAGCAAATGAAGCCGGCGCTTAATGTGTTAAAATATATTATATATATTTATAATTAATACTGTAATTTATATTTCATAAGACATGCATCGATTATCTACCGTATTTCTACCTTAGAAATGTAGAAAATTGTTATAAAAGAATTAGAAGCCAACGACTGTTACTCCCTTGGGAGTTTTAGTGTTAAAGACATAGGTATATCGTCAAGGATATCGTAGTCTTATATTTGTTGATAATAAAACTACTATTAACTATTTTATTTATTTTTATAAATATGTAATGTACCATCGACATTTAAGTCATTAATAGTACACGACTGCCGTTGTTTTAGCAGAATCATGAGATATATTGCTACTTTAGTTTTATAGGATAAAACGTTAAGAAATTGTCTGAATGATGAAAAGTACAAAATAATATAACTTACTGGTTTAAACCAAGTTTCAAGTGCTCGCCAGAATTTCGTAAGAGCGCGTGTGCCTCGCTGTTCGTCAGTTGCCGGGTACTTCTTCCATTTATGCTGCTAATTAAATCACCCTCTCTTACCCCCTGCTGAGCTGCCTTACTACCTGGATTAACCTGCAATAAAAGTTTAGATTTCTTCATTATCAGTTCCGAATATCAGCAGTAGTAGATACTGATCCGTTAATTATGACGATTGGTACATTAAATTAATAATAAGTATAAAATTGCATTTTCAACGATATGCATGTATAATGTATTCCATGAAATGCTTGATTCGTTACATAATGAAATTTTATTCGCATAATATAACCACATTTGAATGAATGAATAATAGATGACGTTTATTGCTGTTTTAATTTATTTAATTAGTATTTTTAATACGAATATAACTATAATAAAACATTGGTATTGAACTGTTGGACGCACAGAAAGTATATTGGAAATGGATAATATTACTTGAAATAACACGCTGATACTTTACTATAAATAACGATCACTTATTAAGAACAAATATAAATTACGTTTGGAACAATTGCAGTGCAATTAGCAGTCATTTCTTATTTCGGAGGAAAATTAATAGTACTTATTGCATATATGTGTTTAAGTTAGAATGTATGTAAAGTTGTGAGTAATTTTAGTGCAGAGATATGTATATGTAGAAGTTAATACATAAATGTTATAGATGTGCCATTAATTGTTTTGTAAAAAGTTCACCTAAATGCTTTATGTTAATGTGGTAGAATTGAGGTTTATTTTTAATGTACTTTCAATAGAAAGTAATAATGCTACATTTGGTACCTTCTTTCTTCATATACTTTTTAACAACGAAAATTGGCAACTAACTCATGATTAATTGGTAGCTAACAACATCCACATCCTGTATATAATGCTATATTTACGAATTTGGCAACGTATACAAGTATTTATATCTTTATATACTCATGTCGAATTATGTCAAACTCAGAGTCTCATAATTTTACTGCTAAAATGAAAATTATCGCTTTAAAAAAAGGATTATAGCAACAGTAGAATTAAAAGCAGCTATAGCTTTCCGTTAAGTCTATTTTATGCGATTAATAGTTCTTCATAATATTAAATTTTTACTATTATTAGCAAACTATCAATTTACTCAAAGACTACTTTGTCTAATAATGATATTAATCCTTCCATTGTTTATTAAAAAAGGGAACAATCAATGAGTTACATCAGAAAAGAATGTATAGATTCTTCCATATGATTTCGGTTATTTAAAATTTCCAAACCGTATTCAACTTTACAGCTTCATTTTCACAACTATATGTAAGACAAGTATGCCGAAAAAATATTTAGAGAAGAAAATTGTGACTTTTAAGCGTAAAATAATTCTCCATTATTATACTGGTATCAATAATATTTATTTATCAGATTAAACGTTCTTTGCTGAGGGGAGTAATTTTTTGCAAAATGGAAAATTATAAAGTATTAGCAAATAATACGATAGGAAAAGGTTTTACATCGTCGAGAATTTCCTCTTTAATCGCTATTTTGATACTTAAGATTCTCACCGAATCGCCAGACTTTCGCTGCCCTGACACTCGGAACTTGAGCATTCCGAAAACTCCGTCGGTCTTTTCGAGGTTGTCGATATGTCAACAAAATCAAGGACGATGGTTACGTAATTCAAATTCTGTTTGAATTTCTTTCCCACTTTTCACGAAATCTATAAAGTTTCAGTAACGTTATAATGAAAAAATGCGATTCGAAAGGCGAAACTGCTAAAGATTTTTATCGCTGATCCCATTTAATAATGAATTTGCTTTACTTTGAATGTTGAATTATGAAATTAACGTTTTTACATTTAGAATTAAAACTATTATTTCTGATCTATGTGAGAATATTCAGTAAGTCGTGAAAATTTTAGATCTTAAAGACTTTGATTGTAAATTTTTGTTTATATCGTGAATTTTATAAGTCTTTGAAGCTGAAACTATTCCGTTAATCTGTTGGTACCTAATTAAAATTAATTTAGAAATAATTTACACTTTTAAAAATATTGATTACCTTGAGAGTATTAACTATGAATATTTAAATGAATGATTTTCTATTAGACGCACAAAATAATTGTCTGGCCGCGAAATAACAATCATTTTCATCTGCAATTGTATATTCAAATTTGTCAGCCACATCGTATTATAATAATGAATTAATTATCTAAACATGTACCAAGTGGAGTTTTGTTTATCAGGTATTTGTGCAGAAAACTTCGTAAGATTTATTAATAGTTATTTAAATATATCGAATAAAATGTAATATTAATTACTCTAAATTCACTCTAGTAATTTTTAATTAAGAATTCAGTATTGCATCAACCTGAAATTAGTAGTTTAAGATAAATAAAAGATATCTGCTCTTCTTAAAAATTGTTAAACTCCATGAACTTTCTTGAAGAATCCATTATTCCCTCAAACAAATTAAAACATTGTTTATATATTACCTCTCATTATTAACGTTATAAATGTAATAATAAAAAGTGTTATAAATACATAAATCAATGCAAAAGCTTCCGAACAGAACGATCATACAACAGTGTACGACACCTGGACACTTATTGCATAATTATACCGATTATCATAAATAAATTATCGCAGTGAAACAACAATGAGTCACAGTTACTAAAGATTACATTGAAAATTGTTTCTAATTGGAATCTCCCATTGTTACAAGTTACGAATCCTAATATCAGTGCCAAACTTTTATAAAAGACCCAACACCAAGTTAATAAAAAGACTACGAAAAGTATTAGTCAATATCTCCAAACAAACTTTTATACAACTCCGTTACGGAACAGTGGTGAAGAATTAACCAATAAAGCCTCAGAAAGTATAATAAACTTGCGCAAACTTTTCATTCTCCGTGCACAGAATTCGTATTCTTACTTATCGCAGAGGGTTGTTCGAAAAAGTGATTACACAATTTTACAAAGAACGTGACGAGCCAAGAAAATGCACAGACGAATTTTTCCTGCCAAGTCGTGATAGGGTGGTATTTTAACAGTGAATTCGTAGACACGATAAGAAAGGTGGAATGAAAAGATGCTCGCCACGACAGGGAGGAATGAAAACTGAGATCCACTCCTGGAAGAACGTCGTGCTGCACATTCGCGCTTATACATCGCCGTCGCATCGTCGCAACGGCGCCAGACTTTGAGCTAGTAGTATAAACCAACGGCACAGTTCGTCTGCGTTGACCTTCCCGAACTTTTCATAACTATCTTCGCGTCCATGTAAACAAGTTAAGAGCTTTTCCGTATTTTCAACCCCTTTTTTCGTTTACTAACGTTGTAATCAATGTGGATAACATGATCTTTTTACCTGTGTTAATTACTTAAGAGCTTTTTTAGGTAGCTTCGCAACAGTGATTTACTTTTAGGTGCAAGAATTTTTGCACAGAGTAGGTTTCGAAGATATATAAACACGATATAAATGGCATTGTGGAGATAAGGTATGTTTTGATGTTTTCCTTTAACACTAGATTTACGGATGTTGATACATCTATTTTTCTAAAGTGTGCCAATTTGACTTATAGAAGAAAACTGCAGTTTTTTGCAAAGAAAATATGTCCAAATTAATTTAAATAAAAGATTTAATATTAAAAACTTAACTAACAAATATATTATATATACGTAGTAATCAAATTTTGAATGGGCCAAATTGGCTCCGTAAATCTAGTAACACTAATCGGACTATTGACGGTCAAATGATTGATTCACCGGAATGAAAAATTGTAATTTTTTGTATTATTAGCTAAAAGCTGTTTTTTGCAATGTTTCCAATATTAAATTGGCTATCTCCAGCATATTTTTCGGGAGAATAGTATCATTATTTTATAACCAGTCGAATGACTGACCCTGGTGAAAATAGGTAGACGAAAAGTGTAGGTATTGTTAGTGTTAATCCCTTGCCCTACGATTTCTTTTGTGACTGAAACCATAACAAGTGAGAAGTAATTGGTAAAATAAAAAATTATAATTGATTTTTTGTGTAAAGTATGATTTTTAATGTAATATTACGAGTACAGAAATAATTAGATCTGGTGATCGACTAATATTTTGAATTTAATAGTTTTTGGAAAAATTCGCTATCTCCTATTCCGTTCACCGCATCACGAGTAACATACGTCTTTGTAGGACAAGGGGTTAATTAATTATAAAAGTATGTAGTTAATTTTACAGATTATGAGATATTTATTTATTTATGTAAACAAAGTAAACTGGTATGAAACCCTTTAGTGTGCAATGAAGATCAAAATAATTATGGAGAGCCGTACTACCGTGTTAAAACAAATGATAAATTATGCTTAAAGATACTTAAAGAAGGGAAAAGTTGAAGTTCTTTACAAATTTGTTGACATTAATTGCGATACGATTAAAGCAATTCTGTTAACCATAGAGTGTTCTGTGTAGCCCCTGATGAAGTAAATAGGCATGCCTTAAAGAAGGTCATAAAGTAATTAGCAGAAATGAAACCACTATTCGAGATATGTTTTATTGTAGATGATATTGTAAGTGATTTATTTTTATAAACAGTATCATAAATTATAGTACATCATGCCGTGATAATTACACATTTATCGTACTTCTTAATTCTTATACGCGCCTTGGGCGAAAATTTACCCAATCTCTCTTTCCAGAGATCATATAATGTTTAATTTCTTAGTAATTAATTGCACATTCAAAATTAAAGTTACATAGCTATCATATTTTGCTTGAAAAAGTTACTCGGAATCTTCTATTCTGAATTTCCCGGTTACCGAAATCAATAAGATGCAGCCGTTTTAAATAATTCCTAGCATTTCTTGCTTACAGATATGCATTGCATTATTATAGATTTTCAATTATTATTGCATTTCAATATATTAAGTAGGTACTTTGAAAAAAATGGAAATTAAGAGGTGAAAAATGTAATCGATTCGGTGATTTGTATTTTTTGGAATGTTGAATTTTTATTCTATAACTCTTCTGTAAACTTGGAGAATTTAAAAAAAGAACTGTTTATCAGTCATTTCGACTGACTTGGCAGTTGTAGTGTTAATCATTAAAAATCATTGAAGGTAATTCTGTCTAAGAATATTATTATTAGATAATATAAATGACGGCAAAAAATAATTTACGTCAAAGTATCATCATATTAAAAAGTTGCGATTCCAGAAACATGTTTAAAAAGAATTGTTCGGAATTTCACAAAACTTTTTCACATTCATGGAATACTCTGTAATACCTGGGAAGTACTGACTTACCAACCTACGTAAAACGTGGACGGTAATAAAGTGTACTGTAATTGAAAGAAACGTGGCCAGAACGAGAACTGTGAGGAGTTACTGCCGCATCATTTATCGATATTAAGAAGACGGTGTTGCTCTTATGACAAAATTTAAACAAACTTTTTAAAACAATCTTTTTTCCACCTAAAAGCTTATTAATTGCATCAGAGCATAAAAGGTTTGTATAATATTACTATCGAACAAGTCAAAATTGTTAGCGCAACATGAAATGCATTCTACAAATTTATAAAAGGAAAAGAAAACTTGCAAAAATAGAAGTGGCTATGTTATACGACATTAAAAACTTACAACTAGTTTAATATTCAAAAGTCATTAAAAATAAAATAAATAATAATTTTTTATTTCGCTCTCCAGTGTGTTTACTTGTTCAAATCTTTTAAATCGCAGAATCTAATGTGATCCCTTTACCTCATTCGAGACAGCGTTTTTTTTAAACACAGTCCCCAGGAGCGAAACTGTTTTTTTTCTTGATATTCTTTATTTCGAATAAACAAACTTGTTTACTATGGAGATCACCCAATTCGTAAGTGAATTCGCATAAATAAGATCATTGCATGCCAAAAAAAGTCTCACTTCGACGACTACTTTACTCATTGTCAGAAAGCGAGAAAAAAACATAATAAAAATAACAGAAGATATAAATATTACGTAGAAACATAAAAACAGTAGATTTACCTATTCTGTAATACATTTTAAACGAAATAATAAACAAATAGTAGAAGGATGATTTTTCATAATAAAAATAGCAGTTAATAGAAGGAAACGTCCTGTCGATAAGCTGTTGCAATTTATAATGTATAACCGTTTCGTTGAACTTTTCATTTTATTTTCCTCAAGTGATTTTAAAACTTCTCGAGTAAGATTCTTATTTTTATTCATTTGCTTGAAGTATCAGCTCTTATTTAACAATATAAACTGCGTTCTTGAGCTGCAAGAGATACATTTACAAATGAGAGGAAAAAGGGTCTGAGAGGAAGTGGGACCAAAGAAAAGGGAAAAAGTAGCGACGAAAGGATAAAGAGATAAATATGTATTTGTCAGTAGATACGTACATAAATAGCAATAATGGGAAAAAAAACACAGGATGGAGAAAAGGAAAACGGAAATGGCCGGAAGAAAATTATCCGTGCTTGATGAGTGACGAGGGAATGGAAAAAGAAAGGGAAAGAAAGGATGCACGTCTTGTGAAATGCATTATGCATTCAGGGAGTTCCTTCTACCTAGGTCGAGACAGTGCGCGAGAGGCGGAGGTTTTAATTAGAAGGCAGACTGGAGAAAAGCAATTAAACATACTATTCCGAGAAAGGAGAAACAAATCTTAATGGATGGTGTTAATGTCGCTCTTGATTTGCACGAAAGAACGTATAAACGCATAAATCTCTAATATAAACAACTATCTTAAAATCCTCATGGTCATAAAATAACATTAATTTGGAACACATTCATCTGAAATACCATTAATTGGGCAAAATGTATTTTCTTGTTAATTAATGTATAACATTATTGGTTTATTTGCTATTTTTAAATTACAAGCGCGAAATGAAATAACGAAAGTTCTTTAAACGGCTGCCCAAAACCAAAAAGGAATATAATCTTTGCAAGACGCAGCACAGCCGCAATTTAACTGTGAATACAAATGAAGACTTAAATAGAATGTCGGGAACGTTTTTTACACATTCTTTGACTTCTGTCGGGAAGTCTCTCAAAGGGAAATGCAGATCGTGTCCTTTTCGGAGTACCTTAGGAATTGGAAGAAATCCCGAGCTACGTTTGACAGTAGAAAAATAAAATTGTAATTACGGGCATATTCATTTCGTCGAAAGTCTAAGCGTATTAATAAAGTGTTGATCAAAATTACTCTGAAATCAAATCAAAAGCTTTCAACTCTTTCGATAACATGCTTTGTCGTGTTAAAATTCAATTTCACGTTTATGAATTATAACGTCCGGACAGATTTAACTGTCATATTTATTATGAGTTTCAGGAAACGCATGTCACCTATATTAACAGACTGAGAATGCATTTATTCATTCATGTTGTTTGAAAGGTTATTTAAAGTTTCAATTTTTCAAATGGACTCATTTTCTATCAAACGTTTAACGTTATAGTTCGAATTTAATGAAAAATAGGAATACTTCAATACATCCTATTTACAGTCTGTACCACAAGAGCGTGAACGCGATATTTGTGAAATCTGATACGCAATTTGTTAATTAAAGACTGTGCTGGTCTAAACATACAAAGTTTCCTCTAATATGCAATAGGCCCAATTCTTTTAGTATCGTTTCTATTTCTGAGAAATTCAGTTCATTTCGAAATGAGTACCGTCTGCGCTAAACGATTTGAAGCGGTCTTCTTGTGCCATCACCCGAAAGCTCCTAAAATGACTGTTAGAGATGCAGCAAAATATCTGCATAAACCTCGCGCATTCGTAAATAAGTGGGTGCAACGGTATAAAGGCACAAATAGATATAGGTATATATCTATGTATACACATAGATATAGGTATATTAAAAAGGTATATTATAAAATTACTAATATAGGTATATTTGTATCGAAGCCGTCTTTGTACGGAATGGAAAACACAGAACGGTATTAATGTGTTGGATTGGCCATCTCAGTCCCCCGATGCCAATCCAATCGAAAATGTTTGGGTTGTTATGAAGTACAAACTCCGAGAAAAGCATATTTTCAAATTCAAAACACTAGTTCGTCGAATTTGAGAAATATGGAAGTCTCTTCCTGTCTCTTATGCTGAAAAGTTGGCTAAAAGAATGCCGAGACGTTGTTAAACGATAATCGCTAATGGTGGAGATTGGACATTTTATTAAGGATGTGCGTATCAATTTTTTAGATGTACTTTCGATTTATATGATATTTCTTATAAAAAAGTTTTATTCCCACAGAGATATCGCGTCCACGCTCTTGTGATACAGACTGTATTTTGTATGAATCGTTATTTATGTGCTATCGTATGTTGAATATTTAAAAATTAATTAATCTCATGAACGTTTATATAGGTTTAGTGTTCAATAAATAATACGTTTTAAAACTTTTGAGAAATAAGCCAGTAATTTATACGTTTAAGTGCATAAGATATTTTGCCCTGAATTCATTATATATCCAATTTCAGCATTTGCTATGAATTTTGCATCGACTACGAATATCACGAAGAACGTCGTATGTTAATTAGTAAGATAATATATTTTTTTAGAGAATATTTTATCAAATAAGTTACGTAAGTAGAAAATACGCGCTTGTCGTGATATCAATGAATCCCTTGGAGGCTACCTCTCGTGTAAAAAAGAATGGTATTCCAGCACGTTGTTTTGTTCATCGTGACTGGACTTTTAAATGCAAGGGTACGTTTCATTTAAATTCTACAAAACATGCTGCAGGGAAATCAACGCACTTTTATCGAAAAAGCAATAAGCTTTTCGTGAGCGCCAGAAAGAAATGTTAAAACAAGAAATATAGCTCTATAACTTCTCCGATGAAAGTAGTTCTCGCTTTATAAAACACTTACTGTAGAATTGAATTAAGTTATATTTTAGAAATATATAAATAGTATGTTATATTCACATGTGACACTAACTACCGTTAATGCAACGGAAATTCATAAAGGCACGTGTATGTACCTATGTTATCAAAGTGAATAAAATATTCATTATGTAGAAACCTATATGCAAATTGGAGATCGAGAGATAGAATTTAACCTGACTTAACTCCATAATCGAAGAGTCAATTGCCTATGCCAAAGATTTAAATCGAGTTTAGCGTTTAATGATTATCAATCTTTACTGGTCTAGTTTGCTTGACGACCTCGCTTCGTTATTTTCAGTATAATCCAAAAATTACTTTTGTGACTGCCCCCACGGTAATTCAAAATTAAATTGGTAAAATAAAACTTGTTCAGAGATTCTTGGCACATTAAGAATTTCTTTCTAAAAATCAACGTTTATTTCAAGAGAGGTTAAATAACCCCTTGTGATAAGACAAGGCAAAGGTGCCGGTACGTTTAGTGTTAATATCGTATAATCTAATGTAACGTTAATGTTACAGAAATAATTTTACTGCGTCCCGTCACATTGAATATTCTCAATTTGATAGGTTTTGCACATCCTAAAAATTTTCTGTCTACTTTACGCCGTAATGAGTATCACTCGTTATTGTAGGGCAGGGGGTTAATCCTCCTATTTTCCTCGGTTTTATATGCCCCAATATGAAGATCAGGTTTTAACAGATACTATGGTTCTGAGTAGGGCTATACAATTTAGCCGGTTAAGCCGGCTAAAAAAGTTAACCAGGTTAATTAATTAGCTAACCATCGGCTTAGCCGGTTAACTGAAATTAGCCAAGCTAATCGGCTAATGGCTAACCTAGCTAAATAATAAATTTAATATTCTATTAATGAATTATTTATTCAAGAATCATAACGTGATGTTAAAATAAGAAACTGACACAATGGTGAAATTGGATCAAATGACAAAAAAATTCAGGGTAATTATTTACTTCCACGATCACCAAACTGAGTATAAAATTTTATAAAAACAGGTGATTTGAAAGAACAAAACAGTTGCGCTTGATATGCACCTATACAGGTCAAAAAACGTACTAAATAATATTTAAAAAATAGCCATTTTGAACATAGACTATCAGCGCGAAATTCAAATGACCTTAAAGAAAATTTTAACATCATGTTATTATTCTTAAATAAATAATTTATTAATAAAATATTAAATTAATTATTTAGCTAGGTTAGCCATTAGCTGATTAGCTTGGCTAATTTCAGTTAACCGGCTAAGCCGATGGTTAGCTAATTAACTAACCTGGTTAACTTTTTTAGCCGGCTTAACCGGCTAAATTGTATAGCCCTAGTTCTGAGTATTCGTTTCTCATATTCAATGTATTTAAAATTCACTCCTCTTTACTTCTATGTTTTATATTTTGTGAAATGTGCACTTTCGTTCATCGGGCCACGATGATACGGAGCAATACGAATGAGAGGTATATTTGAAGATAACACCAGAGATAAAGACAGATTTAATCCTATATCACAAGGATTGTCGTTAAATTTCTAATATTTGCATCTATTTTAATTTATATGATAATAATTAAGAAAGTAGATTCTCGGCTCAGTTTTATAAAGCACGAAATTTCATAACGACTTTCATGTATTAGACATTTTCTATATGTATTGTCTATATCTTATACATTGGCTGGTTTAAAGGAAAGCTTCAAAAACTATGCCCTAAGAGAAATAACGGGATAATTAACACTTTACCAACCGTTAGCCTATTAACAGGCTTTTCGGGCCAACCCCTTTTAGACTTTTACCTTATAAATCGGCATTTAATAAACTGTTATTGTCATTGCGGCTTATTGTGCCAAAGAGTCAGTGACGAGAATTTGTAATTTTCGAAAAAATATCGATATCAGGAAAGTATTTACGGTCAAGTGACCAGTCAGAAGTGGGTAGGATGTTAAAAAAATACCGGTCCGTAAAGTTTGAACCCTTTGCGCTCCGAATTATTTCGTTAATTTGGTAGTGAGCTAAATAAAATTAATCTCATAATATTTTTTATCATCGGTTATTCATTTTTTAAAATGATATCAATAACGATAGGTATTGACGGACATTTATATGATAGTACAAAATCATTATAACATTAGAAAGTCAATATTAAATTGTCAGAAAATAAAATCGAGTGAAAATCTATGTCGAGTACTGCTCGACATAGGACCGCAAAGGGTTAAAATTGAAATATATAAACGACTCCCCATTAGTACCAGTTTTGTGTCTCTAATGTGCAATATTTAATCTTAATCTTGCATGCAGTAAAATCTTATTACAATTTGCTAATTTCGAAATGCACACATACATTGTCACATCGAACAGAAATATTATAATGAGTATTTAATTAGTCGAAAGTGCAATTAACAGGTATCTGGATAAGACGAATAATTGTTGTTCTACCGTTCACGTCGTATTCATTCATGGCTGCTACAGAACGACAGTCTCGGGGTTAAATGGGATCAGCGTGTTATTCTTACTTGCCGTTGCCTACGAGTAAGTCTCACGTTGTATCAATTGTACAAATTATCGATGTCACCGTGAATTAATTCAATTTAGGACAGTCAAAGAGAATAAAAATGAAAGACTCGATACACCGCACGATTCACAATCCAATGAAATACTCGTGCATTCGTTCACCAAACGTGTTCAAGCTTCCGCGACGTATTCGGTCGATTGGGGGATACAGCGACGCCCCCCGAAATTATCAGCGAAAAACAGGGTCTGTCACGAAGCAGATGTTGCTTTTTATCGATAATGAGCATTTATGTTTAAAAGCTTACGCCTTTATGCTTTTATGCGTTACCTTAATGGACCTAGAATACACGTTCTATGGATGAATTAATGGGATTATGCAAGAACGGAACGTCGACGTTTAAAGTGTTTATTATTTTAATATTTTAATGCGTTGAACACATCTGGATTTCCGCGTTGAATCAAAATTATCAACATTATTCTGACGATTAGAGATATATCTTTGTACAATTTACATGCAGCAGTATTCTCATATGTATTAAAAACGCGTATTGTACGATAATACAATTATATTGTTACAGTGAAATAAGTAAAAAGCATAGTTTTTTTATTTTGTTATTTAACACTTTGACTGCCATGATGGAGGCCACCGATGACCGCCCTGGTGGAAATATACATATCTACAACGAACTACAATTCTCTACAATATATTGCTACAACATTGAACAATTTTCTACAACTTGACCCTATCTTCACTGTGTTTAATTTCTACAAATTTCTACAACCAAGTACGCGGATTGGGACAGTATTTTAGAATTTCGTGAATAGTTGTAGAAAGTTGTAAATACTATACGGGTTCAAAATACGTGGTATTAAAAGATACTACAACATTCTATGCTATAGGCACTACTATTTTCAACAACTGTTTACAACAAAGTGAACCTACTCTTCATTTAGTCACTACAATTTTGATTGTACAACAATCTTGTAGATTAACAAACGATGGGACAAACATAAATGTACATACAGGGTGTTTCAAAAATATTTGTCATGGCTTTCAGGGGTTGTTCTACACCTCTGGATCGATGGAGATTTGCGAAAAAAACCTGCCGCAAAATTCGGGAAAGGGTAGCAAATTTTTGTTATTGGCTCATCATATTCGTCTTGTTACGTAGGCAAAATGTCTGAGAGGAACCATGGGTCAGAAATGAACCGTTCTCTCGCAAATTAACTTTTAATTGGGCCTTCCGATTAAAATTTCGCCCGTATGGCAGCCTTCGAGTCACCGACCTTTCGAAAGGAAATACATGAGATATGTACATAAGACATAAAAACTTGTATAATGTGGTAGAATTTTGTACTATTCTATAAGATACTACAACAAACTACGCGATAGACTTTTGAAGGCTATTTTCTAAATTTTTAGATAGGACATTAAAAGTTGTAGAATTTTGTAGTACTCTATAAAATACTACAACAAACTACGCGAGCCGTGTTTTAATAGAGATCATTCTTTCAAGTTCCATTTGTCTTAGAGTAGCAAGTTGTAATTTGTTGTAAAAATTTGTAGTGCTCTACAACTTATTACAATTTATTACATAAGAGAATCGAGTAAGTTGTAGTGAGACGTTGAATGTCGTAGAATATTGTAGTTACGAGCCACAATTTTCTACAACCACGCAAAATGTTGTAGAAAATTGTAATTTGTTGTCGAGTCGCATAAAAAGTTGTAGATATATTTCCACCAGGGCGGCGCTATTGAATTCATTAAATTTCCGTGTAACTTTGAAATTGTACTATTTACGAATTTTCGGATATATTAAATATTTAAATATCGACATTAAGAAGATAAAGGTCTACCGAATATCTATCTATCTGTATCTTTAAGGTTTCTGCTTTGCAAAAATACGAATTTAATAGTAAAAGTTCCACTTCGGTAGAAATGGTGAATCTAGCAAAATACCGGTGGCGTTCAAAGTGTTAAGAAGTTATTGAGGAGTTGCTATTGATGAAGCGAAAAGTGAAAATACGAAAGGTTTTGTAAAAGATTTCCATTCCACTTGATCAAAGAATGTAGAAATAGAATTTCAAACGGCTATGGCGCATTATATGTGTACTTTCAAAAAATAGCAAACAATCTCCATCGAAAAGCTATTTGAAAGGTGGGAAAACTGCATGCTAAAAAAAGTATTACCTTTGACGCAGAAAATTGAATTCAAAAATTGAAAAACTTGCAATATTGAAGGATACATTTTTTGTAGACGCATTTCACAGCGTTTGCCAGAAAAAATATATTTATTAAAGTATAGAAAAATTATTACTAAAAAAATTATTATATTCCAGCGCGTCAGCAAGCTCGTTAAAGGATCTGTAACATTGTCCTGTAGAGCAGATGCAGGAATATTTCGGAAACCTGAGGGTTAGTGTATCGTTTATTAATCCCGTGGATCAGATTTCCTTCATATAGTTACTGAGAAGGTTGAGAAACCACTACATTGGATTATTCCCCAGGAAATGCGTTGGACCTTGTCTATTAGAACCCTGCATTTCGAAAAGGCAGATTTTGCAAATGTAAGATAAAACTACTGAGGCTGGCTGCAATTTCTGTGCCATTAGAAATTTTCAATTTTGGATTGGTGTTAGGAATGTAAAAATTTGAAAAATTGCCTCGTTTCAGGCATAATTTAAATTTACTTAATTGTCATTTAATTGAAACAATGATCAAAGTAATTTATATTCATTGAGCGGGAAAAAATTGTTGGAAAGAATTTGCTTATATTTTGTTGTTCCATGCAACAACTGGCTTCCAAAATTCTCAAGTCTCTACACTGCAAAACAATTGCCCTTTTGGAGAAGATCAGAGAACTTATCAAACAATTAAATAATTGATTTGTATCTTTCTCTCTTAAAATCAGTTTTCGTGTTTTAACATTTTGTTTATGACGCACTGATCTATTCACGTATCTGTCGTTTTTACGAAGCAGCAGAAAAAAATGAATCCTTTTATTATTCCGTATTTCTATGTAGTTTTTTTGCTGTCTCTGAGCATAATTTATCGATTTTCAGTGTTCGAAAGTATACGTTCGGAATTTTTCAAATCATTTAGAATTAATTATAAAATTGAATTGCTCATGGCACAAATGTAAAATCGATTTTGCAACCTGTACATTTCTGAACGTGTTCAATAAATTTCAATTAACAGAAGGCATTACACGATTCTTCTATACAATTTTCTTCCGCTTACAGAATGTTAATTGAAACTTATGTGAGCCAGTTTAATTATTTCCTCACTTCAGCGATATCGTTTTCAATTAAAATCTCGACAAGAATTTGTTCGCGGTGATATCCTTAACAGTGGTTTGTATATTAAATCGCTCGACTAAAATATGAATATGTATAAAATTCACACTTCTTTTAACAATCTGAAATTCACAATCACTTCAACAATGATCAAGTGTTCAAAGTAATCTCATTAAAAAGCGCGTAATTAATGTTCAAAGTTGAAGTAATCCATTGAAATGTAAAAGCATTTCATCGAATCAATCGTCTTCTTGAATCATATTAATTACTTGTTTGTACGAATGACTAACAATTGAAACTACATAGTTTCTTTTTTTATGATGTTCGATGTGCATTCTCACTTGAAGTTCTATTATTACCGCCTTGTTGAAAGAAACAAGAGTCGTCCAACTAACAATTAGCAGGTAGAGGAGACATCGTACCAGCATAAGATTCTCGGAAAGAAGGGCGTTAGGACAAATAAAATGTCTCATTATTGCAAACAGCAGCATTAACTTACTTGTTTATTACAATGTTTTAATGATATTTAATTAATAATTTTAATTTGTTACACCGCAATATACTAGATTTCGTACTTTTTTAAAAATATTTCTCAAAATAGAAGAGAAGCACAGTAGATATTTCACGTGTATCTTATCATAAACAAATTGCTTAACTGACCGTATTTTTCCGCTTGATTCATCTTTTGCGAAAGCACTTATTTAATATATTCAAATACACCAGATTTAGTGGCCGTAAATCTAGTGTTATTAAGTTTGGAAATAGAGGGATCAGGCGGCAAAAAAGTAATTTAATTAGTTAAATAATTTGTATATTATACGATACATGTGAAATATTTACTACCTCAAGTCTCTAGAATTTTGGAAGGCGTTTTTAAGAAGGTAAGAATCCGACTATTTGACAGTCTCCATAAACCTAATGTACTAAATTAATACTTGATATGCAAGTAAAATGCACAAAGTTTTAAAGCATGCTAAAAATATAATTTAAATTACTAATTGTAATACATCATTTTAAGAATTTAAAATTTCTAGTAGAAAGTTTAACACCACGCTCTATTTGTCATCTGTAGATTCCAATACTTTCAATCGATGGAGAAGTTGATCCGAATTAAAAAAATTAAATTATCCAATCTCATAATTAAAAAATGTAATTACTATTTCAATTCAATTTTCTACCGATTTCCACAAATTAAGATTATCCAAATGAAAATCTACAGAATGTGCATAGTATGCTGCAAGGATCGTAATCCACCTTAAGCTCTTAAACGAGGGTTACCGCAGATGTTTACCATGATCAATTAGACCGCTTAAATTAAGCGCTTACAGGCAAGTGTCTTCCGTTGGTCATCTAAGAATGAGTAATTACGCATTGTGATAACTGAGTGTAATTCTTATGTATTTTATATCGCTTAACAGGAATATAAAAGCTGTTTTTCTCCATCAGCGTTCATTTTGGCGACAGGCAGTTTTGAAGAAAAATGCAAATTTTTCACTTCTAAAATTTTGTTTGTTTCAGCCGTAAAAGTTATATATATTTTGTTGGCGTGAAATAGTTCAGTAAACTCTGTTAAATATAATAATACATGTTATTTTAATATTGTACACATTAAAACGTGCTTAAAGAATGCGCAAAGTGATTACGACGCCCAAAATACTCCTACTTTTATGGATAGTTTCTAATTTATCTTAGAAACTAGATGTCCGGGAGAAAATCTAATAGCAAAAAGCGATAGTACAGACATTTTTCTCGGGGAAACTGCAAAATAAAGTTGCAGCATAAATTTTGTAGCAACGTGATTTTCGTCCCTTTCTACACGTACGCCGTAAAATTTAAATAATGGATTTTCTTTCTCCTTTCATTTATAATAAAATAAATGAACAAACAAGTACCTAACAAAATATCTCTCTGTTAGTTCCAAATATAATGAAATTAATCATCTGATATATCATCCATAATTAGAAAAGTACATCCAGTATTTAAAAAATGTATTTTCTTCTAACATATTTATGAAATACCACACTTGAAATTGAAGCATAAATCTTCATGATTTTTAAAACATCTCAGAATGTTAATATAAGACACATTTCACTAGACAAGACCTGAAAAATTGCATAATAAACGCTAAAGCTTGAAATCTTTAGAATATCGAGTTACGTATTATTTGTCACCTTCCAACATTTCTGACTAAGTAACTCAATCATTCATACAAAAGTGGCTA
Source organism: Cerceris rybyensis (assembly GCA_910591515.1). Lineage (NCBI taxonomy): Eukaryota > Metazoa > Arthropoda > Insecta > Hymenoptera > Crabronidae > Cerceris > Cerceris rybyensis. Next base: position 12,690,859 of record OU342793.1, read on the forward strand.
ACGTTTAACTAAATCGCAACGTATGAATTGAATACGAAGCATGTCACGCTTCCTTTCATACCTGATAACAAAATTACGGTACTGACACTGGAAAATTTCCAATATTAACACTTCATTGACTGGTAGCCTATTAATAGGCTTCTCAGGTCCTTTTGGAGTTTTAATTAATTAATTGGTTACCACAGCGATTAATAAATTATTGTTTATCATTGCGGTTAACTGTGCAAAAGACTCTGTGACGAGAATTTGTAATTTTCGAAGAGATATCGGTATCAGGGAAGTATTTGCAGCCGAGTGACCGGTCAGAAGAGAGTAGGATGTAAAAAAAATACCGGTCGATAAAATGTTAATACTTATTTTAACATAAACAAATTGTATCAAGATATTAATGAACTAATGTGTATCCTTTAATTTATTATTCTTCAACAACATTCTGCATTTACGTACCTATACTGATGTCACTAATTACAACTACAAGTAACACAGCACACTTTAAGCAGTATTTAAATGTGTTTATCTCCCGATAAGCAACGGCATATTGATATTATTACGCAGAGAGCACCCAGTAGATCTGATATTTATCGATTAAATACAGAGCAATGTCAGTTGTTATAAATAGAATAACGCAAACAATTTTTCGATCTAGCGTTTTTATTTGGCCAGTGCCATTGTAAACCGATCTATAAAAAATTTTAAATAGTTTACAAATGTGACCTTTGTGTACTCCAATTATAGTTAACCACTTGCAGCGGCACGATAAATGGAGCAGTCAATTTAAAAAAGTTTCAAAAATTATTAAATTACAAATATCAGTTGTTCGTAATAAAATAAAAATAAGTTTGTGGTATTCAATATTGTATTAAGTGATATACAATATCGGAAATTAGGGATAGATTGTTATTTCAGCAATTAATTCAAAATTATTGCACATTCCGTCACAAAAGAATTGCTACGGCAACGGGTTAAGGAATTTCTGTAAATTATACTTCAGTTTAACTGATTTCCCTCAGAAAAAGTATTTTGAATTTGACAGGCCTTTCATTAATTGTTTTTCAACGGAAACAGAAGTGCAATAATAAAATTGAAATTGCTTTTGCTAATCCTTTTCGTGCCATGGTTCTGTAAATAAAGGACACCATCACTAAAGGAAATTCTGTATCAAACGTCAAAGTTCATATTACGAATCCGTAGCGTCTAGTATTTGAAATTTACCTTTCAAAATTTGTCGAATTAATTATAAATGTAATTAATACTTGATGTAATTTTATCATCAATCTACCAGTTCCGGAATTTAATTCATATAAAGTATAGGTACATATATCACAAACAGTCATAAAATAACTGGTGAATAATTTCTCGTCGCAAGCAACTCCTGTTGATCATTGTAGTGAAAGAGTTAAATTATGAAAACAATTTGCTAGCTATTCGTAACAATAAAGAGATTCCCATGTACAGTATTAACGTTTCGGTTAACTTCCATTGTACGTACAGTTATCTCGATTCAACGCAAATGAAAGATTATATCGGAAATATTCAATTTAATCCAAATTAATGTCCATCCCTCAATAACTAGAAATTCAAATTACGGGTCCAAAAATCTAAATCGTATTAAGAATTTTAAAGCAGAACGATAATAAAAAGTATCTGTGCATAAGAGAAAGATACAGCTACTATCTGTTTTAACAACAGATTTACCAAGCAAATGAAACTGACTGATTCACAATTCTTTCTGTAAATTCTCAAACTTTAGAGGAGAGTCATGGAGCAGAAATTCTACGTTAATAATATGACACATAAATTCCCAAATCGATCATCTTTTCCACTTCATGATTTCTCGTTTCCCAAAGTAGTTACTTAATAAATTGAAATGTAATCGATTTAACACCGTCAGTTCTAGCGTTAAGTAAATACGTCAGATAAACAGGTACAAAATTTTATTTAATATTAACATAAATCTCTCGTTATTCGTACTTTTAAAAGAATTTCATATTTACGAAAATATGTGCATTTATTTTACAAATATTAGATAGTCGCAAAATTTTACAGTTATTGCACATTTACTACGTACTTCCGCAACAATTATCCTCAAAAATATTCATAAATAGAAGCCGGATTTGCATGATTAACAGAAATTAAAGAAATTAGTATGAATCGTGTGAAATTTTTGTCGAAGACAATGTCCTGAAGTGCTACTATTTCTGCAAATTTCGTGGCGTACATGTAAAACTTTCAAATGCAGAGGAAAAGTCCACTTTAGCCGGTCGGTAAAAGACGAGTGGTAGTAAATTAGACTTATTAAGCCGCATACTTCACTCACTCCACCCACATACTTATGCAATTCCTTTTCTGGAAAAAGTATCAAGTGACCGTATCAAGAAATTCATAACTTTCTAGAGAACTATACGTCATACATTTTGATCACACATTTACACTGACATTTTATTTTACATCTTTCATTAAACTTTAACTTTGTTCCTCTAATTTATTAGAATCGTGAAATTCACTAATTGTGAATTTTCCTCCCTCGTGAAAACTACTTAACCCTTTGTCCTACAATTTCTTTTCTGATTCAGTGTGCAATAATTCAAAATTAAGTCCTGATATCAAAAGTTCTCACGGATTCCTGATATTGCGTATAACTGAAAGTCATATTAATAGTATGGAAATAATAAACCGTTTTGTGGCCAGCTAATACTTTTAATTGAACACTACATTTACGAATGTTGATTATATACCCATTTTTCTGAAGTGAGTCACTTTGACTCATACTAGAAATTGAAGTTTTTTGCAAAGAAAACAGTTCCAAATCAATTTAAATGAAAGATTTATTTTCAAAAAATTAACCAAACGATATATTTTCATATAATAATCCAATTTTGAATGAGCTAAATTGGCTCCGTAAATCTAGAGTTAATAGATTTTGAAGAACTTCAAAATTTAGTATTCCATTTTTCGCGCCACGAGTGTTACACGTCGTTGTAGGCTAAGTGGCTAATAAAATTTATTAAGTACAGAAGAATTAATATTGTTAACGTAAAATTCACAATGACCTTCCTATATTTTGTAAGAATATAACGCAACATCTTTGATTATGACTTTCCAAGCTAGGACTACTTATGGATAATAATTCATTACGATGATACAATTGCGTGCGTGGTACACGTAAATAAAGATCGTATCGCAAAATCTACACGCTTCGCTCTACGGCCTCTGAAATACTGTGAAACTATTGATGGAAAAGATAGGCGAAAATTGTGGAAATTACTCTTCTCGATCGAAGTTGTTTCTAATTTATTCCTTCTGATGCCCCATTTAACCTGATGTTTGACATTTCGTGCTTAAGCGGTTATTTAATATTTAATAATCAAAGTACCTTTGGGAGATATTCCAAAAGTCCCTTTAACGTTGATTTTCATAAATAAAGTATAGTAAGATAGGCCTTATCTTATTACTGGAAAATACGTACACAAATGTATGTTGAAAAATGTTTAAATTGATTCTAAATTAAAATTTAAATTACAATGTTTCCCGTGAACTTATTTCCTTTTGAAAAAATTGGAGACAACAAATTTCATTTTTAGTTTAAGTTATATAGGTGTAACACTAGTGCTGTTATCTATTTGTAATAGATGGTTTTATAGTTTTATAGTACGGATTTATGAATATACTTTTTCTGGATAAAAAATATTTTATATTAGAAGATAAGCAAGTTAAGTAGACTGTATAATTGTACGTTTAAATGTGAATTAAGTCAATAAATCAGCTTTTATACGTAACAACGTATAACTGCTGTATAACGGAATAATAAACTAACAGAAAGAATAAATTTCATTTTTACTCCACAATTGTTAATTTTACAACATTATCAGGGTAGACAAAACACTATTCCGTTATATATTTACAAAAAACTTCTACTGATTCCTCTTGATCATAGTAACTTTGTGAACAAAAAATGTTGAATTTTGTTATAAAAAGAAATCTATGTTTTCCAAAAATGATCAAATATTTTTTGAAAAAAACATTTCTAAGCGCGTTCAATAATTTCAAAGATGTTAAATATCGCATGTTATGTTACAAATTATATATTACAATATATGTTTCTTTAAATAAGTTTGTAATAACAATCACGTTACTATATTCATTCCAAGATTCAATTATGCAAAACTTCGTTCTCATAAAATTTATAAAATGACACGGCTTTCAGATTGATATTATATTATGTATATATATATATTCATAAATTATACATAACTGATGTTCAGTGGCAGTAAATATGAAATGGACTAGTCGATGAGGTAATTCGTTTAAAAATATATCGTCAGCGTCCGCGACCAACGATTTTGCTTGATGCCGTGTACATATACCCCAAAAAATGATTTCCGACTTCCTGCATTGTTCTGTCGATTTATCTTCCATATTTATCTTCTACGTTTCTTTTTTCTGTTTTACAAACTCGTTCATATGTTATTGGTAAATATCGCGAATACGTAAATATGTAAACACAAAGTAATTTCTTTAATTTTAAAAAAGATTTCATTTCAGACACGTTTATTTTATACCAAATAATTTGATAACTATGACATCTTTATAAAATCCTATCAATTCTTTATAAGAGATTTTAAAAAATACTCTCAAACATATACGTAAAAAATTCACTCTCGAATTTCACTGTTACATAACCCTTAACTAAAAACACTGTTATTTTTCTCAAATGCTAAATGTCAAACAAATAAATATCCTTTAAAAATTTACGTTCTCCATAAACAAGTATAAACTATTTATAAACGTTAAACTGAATGAAAGTTTAGTCTCGTAATTCGAATTTTTACTCCGTGCATCGTACTACGTATTACCACGAGAACTTTTATTTTGTTGATATATTTACAGACAACGTATTTCCATTATTTAACATTGTTATAATATTGTTCTCTGTGATTCACATTTTACCATCTACGCATATATATTATACGCCTTCGTTTTCAAACGTCACAGTGACCTTCGATTGATGAGCTTGAGAAGTTCTTCGTCTGATTCAAAATAGCCACTCGGCCGGCGCGTCTCAAGTTTCGAGCGGATTTCGGAGGAAGCCGATGCGCGCAACGTGCCTTTCGCTTGCGTCAATTACGCCATGCTCTTACTGCAACTTTTCCTGTACTCTTCTTCAACTTAAATTTAATACAATGTACAAACTATTTGTATGAAATGTATTCTATGAAAAGTCCTGAAATTCTAAAGATTTCAACGGTACTGAATACTTGGTTAAATACTGTGGAAACTTAGTGAAATGGAGGATACTGGCAAAAGTACTTCCATTCAAGTTGTATTTTATTCCGTTTACAACACAATTCACTTGCAACAAACAAAAAGAGTATTGTATTGCGTATACAATATAATGCATGAACAGAATTGAATAGAACAGAAATTTCATTGACAAATGGCTGTTAATAGGTGGGATACTACCGATATTTTTTAATTTTGGTCATTTTTATTGAAGCGAAAGTTTTTATATTAAAATCATATCTTCATAGAGCAGAAATGTTAGAGACAGAAATAAATATGTAGTCAGCAGGACTTGAACTTTTGAACGCCAGTATTTAAATAGTTAATGTATTAGAAAATTCGTAAATATTGCTATTTGAAAATCGTATGAAATTTTATTGAATTCAGAAGTACCGGTCACCGATGACCGCAATTATATTGAACGTGTTAATAAATATATAAAAATATAGTTAATAGAAATAGTTTATAGTTAACAGTTAAGTGCTAATAATTAATAATTATATAGTTTAATAATTGTATAGGTTGTCTTCAAAGTTTGTTTACTAGTATTAACGTCATTGTAAATTGCTTAAATCTGTAAGACCTTACGACATATTGTCGTCGTTATTTGTTACGAAAACAAATGAAATGTGTGAGAAAAAGAAAAACTGTATTGCAGTTTTAAATGTGGCTACTAATTTAAGGCTACAAAAATTTTAAATTTCCTGAAAATGGTCTACATTTGACGAATTCATCTGTGAACTTATTAAAAATTAGTGAATTATACTTTCTGCAAGAAGTAAGTACCTCCTATATCTCCATTATTCCAGGAATTTTTAAAACCGTATATTTATGCAAAAAAATATTTGCTCGCACTCTATGTTAAAAATTCCCATCACCGAAATATAGTGATAAAGTCGGTTTCATTTAGTGACGTTAACTTTACCTGAACTTCAATTTCCGACGAAATCGAGATAACCGAGAAATGCAATTTATTTCACCGTAAAATATACTGCAATCTTCGTAAAAGTTAAATTACATAAGTATGTCGTTTACGACAAGTGACATAAATAAACATTGTACTTTAGAACTGTCATTATTGAAATGGTCGGAAATGAGTGCGCGTTATGCGAAAAGAAAAGCGCGGGAATCCAACAGACCAGAACAAAAATGAATACTAAATCTCCTTTATCAACGATATTGTACATTCTTTGATCAATTATTATTAAATTTCTCAATACACATATTTTTCTCATAATCCTGAATTTCATAGCCAATATTAAATATTTGTTAATTTTAATTTATTAGTATAAATTTCAGGTATTTCAAAAAAATATATTTATTACTAACAAAGGACTTAAACTGAAATTTTAACCGTAATTTATAATATCTTTTTCTTTCACTTCTACCTTACTTACCAATAATATTCTCACGTATTTCCTCGAGTATCGTGGAATATTTCCAAGCACTTCCGGTTACGAGAATGAATTCAAATCACGCGGTTATCTCATATCCTTCAAAATCACTATTCACAGATAGACTTTACACTGATCAAGAAGATTGTCACGAGAAGACAGGCAACGTTTCTCTTGATGTCGATTACGCCGAAACGGTTCGTTCACTGCGACCGGCTTGTCGCGAGCTACCGGCCAGTGCCTAGGACAATATTAGAATCGCCGATCTGTAAGCGTATCCCCTTCCTGAGTCCCCTTATTTCGCATTTACTACCTTTCTGACATGCTTCGTCTATTTATCGTCGCCTCTTTCCGTGTACAGGCCACTCTTAAAAAAGTTCGCTGCCTGCACGTGTACCTATACAGAAAAGAATGACAAATGCTCGTACATGGACTTATCTATGGTACGTTACGAAAAACCGGAAACCTTGCCATTTGTCTATTATACATTTCAAAAAGTACGGTTTCAATTTTAACCTTTTGCGGTCTGAATTATTTTGTAAATTTGATAGTGAGCTAAATGAAATTAGTCTCCCAGTATTTTCTATCGTTGGTCATTAATTTTTATTTATTGGTAGCAATAACTATAGGTTCTGACGAATGTTTATGTAATGTTACAAAATCATTATTAAATTAGAAAATCGATATTAAATCGTTATGAAATAAAATTAAGTAAAAATCTATATCGAGTGCAGTTCGATATAGAGTTGCAAAGGGTTAAGAACAACTCTGATAAATCTGAACTGTCAAGTATATTGCTATGTGTTGAAAAGACACTGTAGATAAATAAGTAAATTTCAAATTTGATTAATGCAGAAATTCTATTTTATATAGGTATTATATTATTCTATTTTATTTCTTTCTCTTTCACTTGCTAAATGATACAATAAATAGTTGAGATATTTTTTTATTACAGGCTTTTTGTACATTTTAGCTGTGTTGAGTTTATTGTAAATATGTAAAAACGTGCAGGCTAGTCATCAGATATAGAAGCATTCATCAATTAATGACTGTCGTACAAATTCGTTTATTACGCTGGTGGAAACTGAAGAAAGAACATATAGAAGGACATGTTGAGAAAAGGAAAGGGTGCATTGGTTGAAAGGAACATCCGCGCACGCTTAACACAAGATTTACGGAAACCGTCAAATTGACTGGTCTTTACTATCTCTATAAACATTTCTGAAATTTATAAAGAAGTAGTACAGTAGATATTTAACGTATATTTTATAATACAAAAACTATTTAACGAATTATCATTTTTGCCACTTGACCCTTTTTTTCTGAAGCCTTTATGTCATATTTTGTAATGTAACAGATTTCTCGCCCGTAAATATAGTGTTAATGTTTGAACTTTGTATTTTCTGATGGATACGAGCAAATGATTAACACTAGATCAACGAATATTAAATCAATTACTCCCAAATATATTAAAAAAGTTCTTTGATAAAAGAGGAATCAAGTGGCAATGAAGATGAGAAGTCAAATAATTTACGAGGTATAAGATGCACGTGAAATACATATCTACTGTACTGCTACTCCATAAAGAGAAATTTTTATTTAAATGTAAAAACGGTTCCGTAGATCTAGTGTTAATGACAGATGTTCCATAAACTCAATAATGTTTGTGCAAAAGTGTTTGCTCTTTGAAGGATTTTCGTCGTTTGAATACTTTGAAGCATCGAAGTAGTCTGGTATGTGGGTATCAAAATTTTCCAATACTTATACTAGTTCAAGTAGTTCAACCGGCGATGAAATGGCCAATCGTATGACATTTTAACTTGGGGATAACAAAAATATGGAGGGTAAACGAAGGCAACGACCAGGGCAGTTTTTAAATGGTTCAGGCAGCTTGAAGTGTTTAAAAACACAGTGCAAATGATAGAGAACATGCAAATTACAAGTACTAAACAATAAATTCGGCTCTAACTCTATTATTTTATCGCAAAAAAAATAAAATGGAAGTTGGTACGTTGTTGTATGAAGCATACTATATAAAATTAATAAAGCTTATTTAAATAGTATATAAAGTGTTGAAATTAATATATGTACAAGGAATTAAACGTTAAAGGGTGTATTGAGATTTAAATTATAATTTCATATTCAATACCATACTTTGTATGAAAATGACACAGCACTGCAATTAAAATGGTTCTTTGCAATTTTGTGAAGTATGTATTCAAGATCTTTCAGTCATTCCAAGCGCTTTCAAGGGCTTTAGGTGACTTCAGTGCTTTAAAAACACACTGTTAATCTCTTGCGAAGCAAGGTCTTTTCAAAGTTTGCTTTTTAGTTCTTCTCGTCTAATTTTATTCTCTGTTTGATCTCATTCATTAATCTTCTAAAGTCCAAGGACTTCTACCGCTAAAACTCGGATTGGTGCATTTATTTTTACGTGAAATCTGTTGTCTTCCTTTTGGAACTTTTTGTGACTTCAAATTAACACATAATGCTCTTTCTTGTGTTTTCATCCTCTGATAAAACCTTTTTAATTTCTACAACTTTATTTCTGAGACTTATTATACACTTTTATTGTAACAAAGTACTGCTGCTATCTGTTACTTAAACTTTTGTTATTAACTTTCTTCAATGCGCTGTCGTGCAACTAATATCGGGATAAAAAATTCAAATACCCAAAATACTAATATTTGTTCAGTTCGTTTCATATTAACCCCTTACCCTACGATTGCTTTTGTGACTGGCTCCGCAATGAGTTAGAATTAAATGTTTAATATGTAAATTGATCAGTGATTCTTCATATATCGCATAGTATAACGTAATATTAATATTCACTGAAATAATATCATCGTGTCAGGTCTAATTGATATCTTCAATTTAATAGGTTTTACGTTTGAAAATGTCCTATTCCATACACCGTGCTACGAGTAGAAAAATATATGTTGCATAAGGTTTGTTGCATTAATAACATACATTTCCCAACAGCTAGACGTGCAATAATTAAAATCGATATATAAATTCGCTGAAAATATTTCGTAATACAAATATCAAATATTTGATTTGATGTTATTGTATTTATTTCAAGATTAAATGAATTTTGTACTTCTCATTTCCGGCCTGTCAGTCGCCGAACATGAAAAAGAATTAATTTATATTGTTACGTGACAACTGTCCGCGTTAAGAATATTTTAATATATTAAATAAATCGACACATTTTTTAAATACTCTTAACATTTATTCTATCACACGTCCGATGTCGAGGACATCCGACCGTAACATCTCTTTTCTGTTATTTTATAACAATTGATGCATCCTGTAACCAAGTAACAATAGATCGAATCAGTGTTGCAAGCGTAAAAATCTAATATCCATAGGGGGTTAAAGCTTTTCAGAAAAATTTACAGTGTCATATAAATGAACTAATAGTAATATAAAGTTTCTACGTTAAGAAAGAAATATCTGTCAAAAACATATGTTCTCTGGTTAGTGCAAAAATGATAATAAATCAATTTTCAACTTGATTCGAATCAACTTCGATTTCAAATTTGTCTCGTAGAACTGTATCTCCCGAACTTTACGTTTTACAGCTTAATCCTTGGCGGAGCTTAGAATTAGTGGCGAAGTGCCAGAAGCCAACGTTAACAGATCGATGCTCGAACTAACTTCCAAGTTTAGTCATTATAACAACATTGCGATATAAGGGAAACACCTTCCCTAGTGATAGTATTATCATTTCAGTTCAGAAATCGTACAGACAATACGGAAGTTTCCAAGAGGCCAATAAAGAGCAGTTTCTTTCTCATTAAAAGTTTAATTCGAAATAAAATTAAGCATTTCTTGAAATAATTTTGTTCAAAGTGCATTAGAAATCAAAATATGTCTGTTAAGAGCTGAAATTTCGATGACTATTTCATAAAAATCGTTCGTTTAGAAGAGATAATAAAGTAATGAAGGTTTATGCCGTTACTACTAATAATATTGTATGTAGTTTGTTAAAACATGGTAATGATCATAGACAGTAAATTAATTCGAAAAACACCTGGAAGTATAACTGGTATCGTGATTGTGACTAATTTTTGTATGTTTTCTAAATAGATGTAAGTAAAATCAATAAAGTGGAAAATTAATTTAGGTTTCAATTCTACATTACCCATAAATTAAATTAATCTAAATTGTTCAATTTGAAAAGTAAATGCTATATACTTTTGTATTGCATTTTAACACCAATTTAACATCTCCAAAGCTTTCCTTGTAAATAAGAATGCTACCTTTCAATGTTACTGTTGACTGGAGTCACAAAAAGGGAGTTTTTTAACCCCTTGCTGTAGAATTTTTTTCAGACTGAATATATAATAACTTAGAGTGAAGTTAACAACAATGTTTGGTAAAATAACAAACTATCTCTGATTTCTTATATTTCTTACAACTTTACAGTATTCATACCAATTAAAAAATCATACCAACGAAATAAAAATTTGTAATTTTTCGTATAATCAACAAAAGGCTGCTTCTTGCGTTGCTTTCAATAGTAAATTGGCAATCTCCTGTGTATATTTCAGAAAAGAATTATATTGTTTTATAGATTTTGCTATAACGCAAGTAAAAATACAAATTTGCCAACGCAGTGATGCGCCTAATATTGTAAAAATAAGAAAAGTCCTCGAGATCATTTCAATATTACTGTGACATTGTTTTTCAAATAAAATGATTAACAAATGTCAGATATCTGTTTCAATAGAAAAGGCAATCTTTTGAATTCATCGTATAGAATAAACGCAGCAAATGCAAGGTAATATTTCATGTTAAATAAATAAACGCATTTCCTTCTCCTTGCAACACGATTTATCATGTCTTATTCGAAATCAGCGCTGCAAGCTCGTTGACCGTATGCACTGCAAGACATTCTGACATTTACGTTCAGCGAACAATACTGGCATTCAGCAGATGCGTTTGGGAAGGTATACATCTCTCTAATTAGTGAGGAATTGTATCTTGGTTAAACCACCAAATCCCAGCATGTTCCTTGAACATTCTACATTATGACATTTGTTATCGCAATACTCGAGGCCAATCCACCCATTGCCGCAATAGTTAGGTACAATTGACTCGAAACACCCAAGATATCCGGTGTTATTGACTTCCATCGTGGCCATGATGCTATTGGGTTGTTCAGAAAGTAATTTCGTCTTTTTCCAACGGAGCATATAATTATATTCTTTCACAGCCAACTTCACACTTAATTCGCATTGCCATTATATATTTTGACGGTTGATATAGCAACGCTTGTTTTTCAAAATATTTGTTTGATTCTATACAATAGTTTTTGTTTGGTGCCCTATTAAAGATGGAAAGTCTGGGTTAGGTCCCAGGTATGGAAAGTCGAAAGTAGCATTTCCGGCATACAGTGGGTTGCCAAATTATTAGGGACAGTCACGAAAAAATTGTATTCGTAAAGTATTAGTCTTAAATTTATTAGATTTACACCGTTTTCCAATAATAGAAGCTTTATTTATATTGAATAGTTATTTATGACATAAAATAAATTAAAAATTTATGGGAGATTACCAAGGCTGAAATAGCCAAAGAAATGATAACCACAAAGGTCAGTCTGATAGAAAAGCTGATAAGTGTATGGCATAGCAACCCGAAAGTAAAAGAAAGTGCTAGAAAGTGCATTTAAAGCATGCCCAGGCGTATAGAAGCACTTGTTGTGGCGTAAGGAAACATCACCAAATATTGAACTGTCCTAACGACGCCTAATTTTTTACTTATTTTTTATTTGTCTCTTTTTTTGACATTTTTTTGTGTTTATTTTATGTCATAAATAACTATCCTATATAAATAAAGCTTTCATTATTGGAAAACGGTGTAAATCTAATAAATTTAAGACTAATCCTTTACGAATACAATTTTTTCGTGACTGTCCCTAATAATTTGGCAACCCACTGTATTTTACTTTTTTACTATCGAAAAGGTAAAAATGCTGCTCATGCAAGAAAAAAAATCAAAACTGGTTTGCAAAATTTTTTAAACGGCAAAACCTTTACTTCGAATGAGAACGTCAAAAATGGCTTGGATCAGTTTTTTACTAGCAAAGATCAAAACCTTTATGAGAGTGGAATCATACTACTGCCAGAAACATGACGAAAGGTATTGGAACAAAATGGAGAATATATAATTCAATAAAATACTTATGGACTACAAGAAAATCGTCTTTCATTTTCACCGGAAGAAACGAAATTACTTTCCGAACAAGCCAATGTTATAAGGATTGTTTACGCGCAATTCTTTGGTCAAATATTATCGTAAATAATACATTAAAAATTATATTGTAAAACCCGTTATATTTGAAATGACAGACAGTGGTACAAATCTATTTCTTGTAATATTGTCCACTTTGAAATTACGTATTTATTGAGGCAAAATCCGATCGTGGAGACACTATTTCGGTTAGAATTAAGGTTAATTAGGAAAAGAACGGTTTTGACCCATGATTTCTAACCGGTTTCATGGTATCATCTGGCCTATGGTTTCTATCGTATATTTTATCTAACATAAGGAACAAGACGAAGGCGATGAGCTAATTTAAAAAATCGTAACACTTCCGCGAATATTGCGGTGTTTGTTTTTCAAAACTCTATTGATCCAAAGGTGTAGAACGACCCCTGAAAGCCATGACCATTAATTTTTTTCCATCCTGTACAAAAGCTACTATCCTACAATATGTAACAGATGAAACTTCTTGAACGAAATCATGAGGATATTTCATTCCACTTATCTTACCATTTGAAATGCGAAAAGAAGATATCTATATTTAACTAAAACCAAGTTAAACAAATTCATTTCAAAAATGGAATTACATTACGTTCAAAAATAACGGTTCGTAGATGTAAGTTGCGTTGGGTTGTATAAACTGTGGGCTTGGCTTGTAAATATATGTAGGTAGTCTTTTAAGGCTGAGGCATACTCATGCATCAAATTGGAAATTTTCTACTTTATTAAGATGGTTGACTCTTTGACTGTGACACGATGAAAGGAAAAGCAGGCGATGGATGCAGTGCCATAAGTTAATATGGATTTTCCGCATAAATGGTTAAAGCTTGGAAAGCTAACATGGAAAGTGTATATAAAACAATATTTGATACATTATATTTTATGGTGATATATGACAGTTATGCAACATACATAATTTTTCACACTTCGTACTAATTGCCCATCAAATTGTGTTAATTATGTCCTGACCAATACAATTTATTAACGATATGAAATGTACTGATCAAAATTGTTATGGAAAAAATAAATAAATAGTTAGCGAAATCTTTATTGAGTAAAATAGGAATGTCGAAATATTACATCGAATACAACATAAATGTTAATGATAAATTTTGAATAACTCGCAATGTAATAAGTGTGAATATTCATTGTTAACACTAGAACTACCGGCCTCAAATCTAACATATTTTAATAAATTAAATAAGTACTTTGAAAAAGGAGGAATCAAGCGGCGGAAAATTTGATCGATTGAGTGATATATGTTTATTGATATAGACGTAGAATATTTATCCTATGACTCTTATGTAAACTTGGAGAATCTTTTGAAAAAATTGTGTACCAGTCATTTTGACTGGTTTGGTAGTTCTAGTGTTAAGGAATCATTACAATAATTCACACATAATATTTAATAAATTCTTGTTCCAAATTACAAGTATTACCAGATCATCGTCATCAAGCGAAATCAATAAACAAACTTCAAGCTACACACATTCTGTTTTTATATATCACCGCATTAATTCGTGTTAATAAAAACAATCATATTCACATACACCCCTTTGATTTTATTAACTTTAAAGCTTTCTAAACCTTACATTCATTTAAAAAATCATCCTCACACTTTAATTTTAACAACTTGAAACCTCACATTTATTTTTGTTAAAAAAGAGAAATCATCTACAATAAGTATTCACCTTTTAATTTTTGTCATTCAATCAATTTGTTGTGATAATAGAATCTGCCGTTTTTATTTTTCTACGAGTAGTTCCTTAGTGTTTGTAAAGCTAAGCAAAGCTTATGAATCATGTGTAAGAAATGCGGTGAAAATGCGGGTCAGGATAGATCCCATTTAGTGTTATCTACAGTAAGAGTACGTAAGTACTTGTCAGAATGCGATGATCAGCTTCCATGGACGTCTCATCAGAGAGCAGAGCACGTTGGGTCAACGACTTAGAAACGATCACAGCTGTGAAGTAATATCGACTATTTTGCACGTGTCATTAGACTACTAATCACTAATGACTACTAATATCATTAGTAGCACCGTTTTAATAAGTCCTGAAGCTTTTCTCTTACATAAATATAAAAGGTAGGTCAGAACTTGAAGGTAAAAAGTATCCTGTTACAAACACTTTATTATACTTCTTCGTTACTTGAAAATATTCTTACAAATTAACACTAAATTTACGGAGCCAATTTGAATCATTCAAAATTCGATTACTATATATATAAAATATATTGATTGGTTAATTTTTTAAATAACAAATCTTTCGTTAGATTGACTTGGAACTATTTTCTTTGCAAAAAACTTCAATTTTCTTGTATGAGTCAAATTGGCTCACTTCAGAAAAATGGGTATATCAACATCCGTAAATCTAGGGACTATTGAATTCAATTTTTCATATGACATTTCAATTGTAATGTTTACGAATTTTCTAACATATTTAGTATTTAAATATTCACCTTCAAAAGATAAAATCCTGTTGAACATATATCTATTTGCGTCTTTAGAGTTTCTGCTTTATAAAGATGGGATTTTAATAGGCGAAGTATCACTTCAATTGAAATGATAAAACGATCGAAATATCAGTGATGTTCAACGTGTTAAATAACATAATATTACCTTCTAACTAACATTTTATTAAAAATTTTGAAAATTTTCACGAATACGCAATTTTTTAACTTTATATCAATCATAATGTTCTTTATAACGATTGATTAATAATTGATATGACAAATTGTCAACACATTCTTGAATGGTTTCGTTACTAAATATCTGTCCATGCATTCAAACATTCCGCAACATTCAACAGTACTGTAATCGCCGAAAATAGTTATTAAAAAATGCAAAAAAAACTGCTTCCAACTCGATAATAAGATTAGTCTCTGTATAAGTCCGTCCATAGATCTTCACGTAAAAAGATAAATAACTTATATACTTCTATATCAGTAAAAACGTATTTTAAATATATTTGCGAATAATAAGGAAACAGTGAACGGAATAAATATTGATTTAACGGAATACATCAGAAGCAAGTCCAACTACAATTACAATATTTTCAACGTCTTGTTCCTTTAGTTCTTTCGCGCCAAATTCAAATCTTCAACAGCCTCAAATTATTTTCAAGAAATTGAGGAATTTATATACCGATATACATAGTTTACATTATTGTCTTAAATAACTCAACAAAAGTAAACATATTCTTATTATTTATAAAAGTCTGACTTTTACTCTTTTTACACTCGGTGAATTGTGAATTACCAACTATATGTTGGTACATCGAAGAGAGAAAAAAGTAGAAATGCGTGTATACTTTTTAACCTGACTAGAATTTTCTCAGGCTGATGTTTCGAAGTAAGCGTGCGGTATTAATCTCCGGATTGCTTTCGCGTGTAATCACGGACTGCATGCAAAAAGATGGAACGACAGTCGGTGATTAACCAGCAGGATGAAGCCGAGATTAGCGAACATAATAACGGTCACCTGTAAAGCGTCATGGCAACAGTTTATAGTTAATCTGTGAAACGTGATAGCAAAAATCTTTCTATCCTGTTGCATGAAAAAAAGAGACAGATGTTAAAAATACCTCTTACGTTCAATGACTAAGTAAATATAATTTTTTTTTTCTATATTTTATGAAGCAATCAGTTTTGTTGTTCCGGGAGTGAAAAGGTTTCGGAAATTAACATATAAAAAAAGGTGAATTGTAATTCCTTAATGAGTCGAAGAATTGTAAATGATTATGTAACTTGTGCCGCGTAAGATCATTTATATTCCAGTGACTCTGACATCTGGGTGATATTTTACAGATGCAATGAACATAATCGGAAACGTTAATCGAATAAACTCCTCTGACTGTGATAAAAATATAGCGTTTATCTATTTTTACTTATTCTTAAAATATTGCCGACGATATAATATATGATTAAAGTCATTGTTATTTTAAAATGGTTCGTTGATACAGGAAATTGAGTTTCTAAAAATGGCTATAAAGATTTATTAATGCGACTTTTAATTGCATATAATTGCAAAAGAAACTGCGATACAGAACGTTCTCGATGCATGTGCTTGTCAAGTTTCTACATATATTCTCTCCTTCTTTTTACATTTGATAATTTCCTTCGATATTTTTTATCAATATCTTTAACTGTTTTATAAAATGGGATTGTCACGTTGGCATATATTTCTTGTAGGTACTGTTTATAACATCTCACCATTTTTCTTTTCACCGTTTATACATATTGCATTTGTTCCTCAATAGATTCTTCTCTAATTCGTTGCATCAAAATATTTATTTTAAAAAAGTTGCTCGTCAACTCGCATTTTTTTTACACTCGATAATTTCCTTCGATGTTTTTTGTTAATAACTTTAACTGTTTCATGAAATGTTTTCTTTGAGATTGTGAAATTGACGTATATTTCTTGTACTGTTTATAGCATCACTTCATTTTACTTTTCTACTGTTTATATATACTGTTTATATATATTACATTTGTTTATCAATAGATTCTTCTCCAATTCATTGTGTCAAAATATTTATCCCAAAAAATGAAATTGTAGAAAATAACAAACATGGCATCACATCATTCAGTATCTTTGAAACGACGAATTTCATTCATGAGAATGTTACAATTTTTGCAATAATTTCGATGTTTATTTTTATTTTATTCATCCGATAGTTTTAGGCTGTGAAATGATCAATTCATCCTTGATGAAACCTCATAAAAGAAATCCATCGACGTCAGGTCTTATGATTGTGGAGGCCACGAAACAAATCCAATACGACCAATCCATTTATTCTGATGATTGTTACGTAATGATAACCTTTTAGCGTTAAGCGCCCGAATTTTTTTCCTTTAACAATTGATATTTCAGCAGGCAAGAAAGTATCACCACTATTAAATGAAATAACAAATACAGATTGTCACAAAATATCTAACGTTTGAAATTACAACTTCTAAATAGAACGTAATTGTGGCAGTGTTTCCTCAATTATCCTGATTTAACATTAAATCTACCGACGATTAATTAAATACCGGATTAAGTAAATGCGTTCGAATCAAATCAATGAGGGGGCAGAATACTTGATTGGTTCAATCGTCTACAGTCTTAAAAATAGACGTAGAATTTTAAAAAAGAAATAGTGCCAGGAATTTTAGAAACATTTTCAAAAAATTCAGAGCAAGTCATTTTGACCATCTTGGTAGTTCTAGTGTCAAAAATGTGGAGACACATAATCTATAATACCCTTTTTAAGTTGATGAAATGGTTATCGCCATAAACGGGACTAGTGGAGCAGATCTTTATTTGTGTTCGAAAAGCAGCACATTGCAATCATTGTGTGATGCTAGAAAAAAGTCCCGTATTAGTTATTTTTATATTATTAAAACTAGATTCACTAAGGTGGTTAAAATGTCTTGCTTTGAATTTTTTTTTAATGTTCCTGAAATTTCTAACGCTGCTTTTTATTTTAATTTTCTACCTATATCTATCTTGGAGCCAGTAAGTGATTGAATTGATCAAGTTTTCTGTCCCCTTCATTTATTTGACTCTGACAGATTTATTTCGTAATTTTTAAATATTATTAAATTAATTTTCGATAGGTCTAGTTTTAATTTCATTATTTAATATGTTCTCTTGGAATATTCTGAACGTATTTTTATGCAGATTTGCATATAATTTTATTGAAACAAAATTCTTTTACTCTTGGATAGAAGTGGTGATAGCATTTCTTGTCTTTCAAAAATGTGATTTTCTTTCTAATATGAACTACATCTATTATGACGGACATAATAAAATGAATACGTCGAATACTTGTAGAAAACAGTATGTACATACGTGAGAGTCAGTAGATGTAGAACGCTTATAGTGGCTTTTTATAACGATCAGAAACTTGTCAGTTACATGCCACTTATTATCCGGAATTTTAATAATTCAGACCGCACAATTTTGCAAAATATGGTATTCGTGTTGGTAGTAATTGCGCCACTCCAACGGATATTATGTACTCCACTTATCTGTCATATTAATTATGAAGGTAAGAATCGATAAGGTATAATTAAGATATAACCACGATGGTACTAATTGTAAGTTCTCACGGGATTCAGCACGTCTATTGTAAAGCAATAATTCATGTTGCACTAGTATTTATTAACGAAAATTTCAAAAATTTCAATCAATTATCCCATCATTATCAGAATGTTATTGATAAGCATCGTAAAATTGGGCATTCTATAATTTTTTTTTATTTATTTCATTGCCAATATTTGATGTTTATTATTTCTAATACTAAAAATAATAATTTGTAATTCTTGTTGCAATGATTAAAAAGTATTCAAAATATGGCAAAAGAAAGCCATAAAACAAAGAGTACAGCAACATATTTTCAGTTCAAGATATCTTTAAAGTATGCACTGAACGTTGTATAAAAAGAACTCTGGAATTCCCTTGCAATTCTCGTTCGCTAAGTTAACAGTAAAACTGTAGGAGAACATCGAGAGAAAGCAAAAAAATGGTTAAAAGTTTTTTAATTTATAAAATGGAGCAGAAACCGAACAACATGTAACATACCATTTAAAACATTGTATGGTGCAACTAACTGCAGTTTTTAGTTGCAGTTAACTTTATAGAACATGTAAATTAGAAGTTAATTAAAAACAGAGTTTTTTTTACATTCTATAATTTCTGAATATTACGTTGAACCTAATTTTTTCAAAATATACCGTGTACATACTCACATTTTATTAAAAGTGTTAGCGACGTGTCAGAAATTACTAATCAAGTAAACCGATGTGTTACCTAAATAATTTATTTTATACACATATAAATACTACTTACAACTATTCGCGTTTCAGTCCTATTAAAATTATTCATTGAAATATCACGACTGAGACTTCGATCATCGCCTAACCAATCTCAAGTTTCTGAATAAATCAGAGTCAGCAATCCTTCGAGACTTATTCTATCATAGAGTACGTCAGAAAGTCTCATTCTTATAATTCCACGATCTCATTCCGTATATTCTTGCCCAGTCCTCTACTTTCCCTATTTTCCCGGTTTCAACGTGCATACATACCGTTTGAAACAATTCGTTGTATCTACAAAGGGACAAGTAATCGCTTTGGAATTCCATGGCGGTCGGAATCGAAGGTTGGCTATGTGAAAACTCTGTGGAATACGTTTACCGATGTCCGGATTGCATTTTGTATAGTATAAACAAACGTATGGCTAGTGAATAAATATGAAATGCGAAATACTCGAAATCACAGGGATATTAAAGTGAAAGAAAATATCAAAGCAACGATACACAATTCTGAGATTACAGCTACAGATCTATCAGAGTGGTCAAAATTACTTGTCTTAAGTTTTCTGAACATGCTTTTGAATTTTCTTAAAATATTCCTGAAATTTCAAACGCTACTTTTTTCAATTGTCTACGTTTATCTGAAAGACTTTAAGTGATTGAATCGATAACGCTTTTTGTTTCCTTCGTTTATTTGATCATTTTAGCACTAGATTTGTACATGCCGTCAAATAGACTGATTTCTACTTTTCTAACAACGCCTTCCAGACGTATAGAAACGTGGTGTAGTAGATATTTCACATGTATCTTGCAATATACAAATTACTTAACTGATCATATTTTTTGCTGCTTGATCAACAATAGATTTCACATCCGTAAACCTAGTGTTGTGTTAATCTAGTGTTATAAAAATATTGAATTAATCGTTGATCGATTTAGTATTAACGATTTTTTTGTACCATAATATATTTATGTCATTACGATTTCATTTTGGAGTATTATTTTTAATGCCGTCTGATACCACCATATATCATTTCAGTAATTAGTTATTTTTATTCGATAATATAAGATTCGATATTAAAGCTGCCGCAGTATTGTTAAATACTACTTTGTTTCTCATTTATTTTGTATATCTGTACAAGTGGGTGTGTTCTTTTGGAGCAACAGAAAGAAGAGCATATTAAATTATTAATTAACGTATTAATTAATTTGTGTTTGCAGTATTAAAATTCAGGATCATGAAAATCGCGCACTAGCAATATTCGTGTTGTATAAAAACAAGAATTTTTTAAAACATTCTTTGGACATTAACACTTTACCGACCGGAAGCTTATTAATAGGCTTTTCGGACCCAACGCGTTTAAACTTTTAACTAATTAATTGATTGCCACTCCAATTAATAAATTATAATTTATCATTGCGGTTACCTCCGTTAAGGACTCACTGACGAGAATTTATAATTTTCGAATAGATATTTGTATCAAGGAAGTATTTGTGACCAAGTGATCAGTCAGAAGAGGGTAGGATGTTAAAAAAATACCGGTCGGTAAAGTGTTAAATTTGATATGCAAGTCACAGAAAGATGAAGCTATCGATATGAAATTAAAAAGGTACGTTACAAAGCATAGAATACGTGATACGAAAAGAAGAAGGTATTATGAATAACATTCAAAATGAATTACAAAAATTTATTATTTATTCTTTAACTCATTAGTATACAACAACGTGTGACATTTGTGGCCCGGAATATGGAATAGGAAATTTTGAATCCTTTAAAAAACTATTAAACTGAAAATATCAGCCGGTTGTAAAACAGTCCCATTATTTTGATATTATCAATATTACTTTCAGTTAAATGAAATATCAGAAACCAGTGAGAACTTTAGATTTCAGTAATTAAATTTGAATCATTACATGCCCAGACAGAAAAGAAATCGTGGGCCATAGAGTTAAAAAATATTAGCTGTGGAAACAATAATAATTCGGTTAATTAGTTTTGAAATTTATTGTCCTTGATTCTTGTTCTATTTTTACTTTCGTCTTGATGCCATTGAAGAAACAACTTCAAAGCTAATAAAAGTCCTACGATAAGTGTTTCTTAGGTGTCATTCTATAAACACAGATATCGTACTGTACACGTTATATCTAGTAATAACATCCGACATCTAAAAAAATAAATAATCGCACACGTAGTATCAAGTAGTAACGTTTTGATATACGGTGGTAAACGAGCTACTAACAAAATGAATGTAAACTTAATAGGTATGAAACAGCATTTCTAACAAAATTAATGTTCACGATAAATGTATAATAATACCAAGCACGAAACTCAGCCATTTGTTTCCCAAGCTTTCATAAATTTCAACCGTCACACGCATTTGAAAACATACACAATTTAGTCGACGACAGAGCAATCTCCATATAAATATATATATCTATAATTTTAGTAAAAATAATCTGACATTAATCCAGCCGATTTGAATTACCGCGTCGAATATACGCACTCTGATCTCTCATATAATTATAATTCCTAACAGTTCTATTCTAACGTAAATTATCATTAATCAGACGATTGAATAGAATCTAAATTCATAACACCTAACAAGACATCCACTGCAATTATCCAACCTGTAAGTCACTATATTTTCAAGAATTCCAACACGACAAATACATAAAAGAATTCCAACAAATTCTTTAGATTTCAAATCCAGAGAGAGAGAGAGAACTACTCTCAACAAATATCCGTACATACCTTATTCCGATAAGTACTAGGCAGACAAGCCCACTGCGCATAACTCATGTGAACCATCGTGGAATTCCTTTTTGACAAGCTCCGCCGGAAGATGAAACGTCAAATATCTCCTCTAATCTTCCATCCCGTGGATTTACGTCAAGTACACAAACACACGTGAACATAAACCAAGTACACTTATATCGTTCGATCTATCAATCGTAAAACGAGCAAGATAAAAATCAGAAATTATGAAAATAATCGACAAGAAGTCACATTGATATCCGACCGTACCATCGCAACGGCACGACATTCAATAATTACTTTCCATGACCTCCGATGATATCGATTGTTCCAGATAAAAGAGAATCCATTTACAGCGAGGCGCGATAACGTGAACAAACGGCGGAAAGCGCGCCTTCGATTAAAAGCTCTCTATCGTGATACCAATAGATTATCAGCGGCTTCATGGATCATTCACCACGATATAACGTCACTTTAACTTTATCGATATATTATGAAAAATAATGAAGATCATCAATGGTCACCGTATTTCCGGAAACGTCGAAATATACGAGACATAAGATGTTTACGAAACTTCTACCTCTTCCAGAGAGCCTGGAGCGAGGAAACACGTGCGCGTTCCAAGGCGCAGCTATTGGTACTCATGCAAAGGATACGTCGTAGCGATTGTACGTACTCGAGGCAGCAATCGCTTCCACTGGCCCGGACTCCCAGGGACCGACGGCGACCGCTCGTTCCGCGCAGTCGAGGCATACGGGACCCTCAGGCCCGTACGAATTGAACATTGTAATTGGGTAGATACAGCTTTCGAGACAAACTTTTCGGCGGGAGTTGTTTGATTTTTGGGTGATAGATTGTATGAGATGGTTTGGAGCAAAACAATATAGTGTGTGTAGACTGGTTTTTGTACGGTTGGAGTTTAAATGTACTTTGAATTTGTTGTATGAAAATTTTAATGTTTGGGATGAAATTGCAGTGAGAAGATGAATGGATTTTATCTGAAATGCATTGATTATTGTTCAGTTCATGTTGAGAGAAAATTGTTCTTTTTGGTTTTTGTTTTGGATAGGAAGTTATAGAAAATATATGCCATTGTGCACTTTCGTTGAGAGTGAGGTTGGAACGTGAATACAGGTGAATTAAGAGCGCATTGAAATGTTATATTTCATTATTATGGAACAGGAGGAGAATTAGTAAGGAATTTATGAAAGTAGACTGTGTTTTTAAAAGAAATAATGTTTAAGGGATGATTTTAAGGTTTAGTAGATTTCTAAATAATGGCTGGTAAAATTTGGCTTGTAGTGTGATAAATTGAACACGTAAATAAGCTTGCTCCGTTTGAGATCTTATTCCGCTACGTCTTAAGTGTTCCAAAGAAAATTTATAATCGATGTGATGATACGTTTTTCCGATAAAATGTGATTTTAAAATGTAGGTGTCGAAGGGTACAGAAATCTCAAAAATATTACATTTTCGCGTTAGTTGATTTTGTGATGGAGTGAAGTTCTTAAAGTCACAAAGAACAATAAAATTAGTAAAGAGATGTACACTTAGCACTGCTTTCGAATGAATGACTTTGAAGTAAAGTTTTGTATCGAATATTAAATGTATACTTTGAAATTAAATTATTTCTTAGTAAAAGTGATGCTCAAAAATTGATAATTAATGACAAAGTGTTTGGTTAAATGTATTGTTTCATAGACACATTGTTTCCAAATCGAGTAAATTTAACTTGATAAAATGCAAAAGCGCTGTATAAACTATTGTCCACTATCGATATATGCACATACACATTCGTTCGTTTAAATCCTACGTGAACCAGTTAACGAAGTAACAATACACCAGTCAACGTCGTTAGTATAAAAAGGAACTCTTGTGATTGATTCAACAAAGAATACTCTTTAAAAGATAACGATTATTACAATAATTTTATCAAACCCTTATCAGTAAATATCGTCGTATAATTCATCAGAAGAATGATTCATCGTTGACTGTACGAATTTCGAGAAATGTGTATAAAGAACATTATTTTGTGTATCGGCTACTCCAAAAGATATTTCCACTAACAATGAATTTGATATAATATGAAGAATTAGAAATCCTCTTCTTAAAAATGTACTATGAAACTTTATATTATTATGAATAATATACAAAAACTCCATTATTTATTAAATATTGAAAATATTTTGCGAAACCCATTAATCGCTATTAATGTATACTCCAATCTGTATTATTACTTGGAAAACCGATTAGGCCATGTAAATTTAACTTACTGATAAATAAGTAAATGTTCTTTAAATAAAATTCGTTTTTTCTTACCGAGTTCATGGTATATATTTAAAATTGTTTACCATGGAAAATTGTAGTATTTTTATTCAATGTGGTACATGCTTTTCAATTACACAGGGGTAAGATGTACTAGTAGGAATATATTAATAATAAAATATATGTATACAATTAAAAACCACAAAATGATTGAACTAATGTAGATCACGAGCCAAAAATTATACCCTATTATTCATCAAATTTTATGTGATCTGATTTCTTTCATGGTTACCTTGGTTATTCACGTGTAAGAGTAAAGAGTTAATTGAAAATTGCACAATGGAAAATGTTTTAAATTCTGTTATACGACACATTACGTATATTAATTCGTTCACTAAAAGGAAAATCCTGCTTCGAAATTGGAGTAACAATACTCCGTAGCGAGAGCTCGTCTGTTATCATCATGTGAATTACATTAGAGTTACATAAATATAATTACTATATCGCGAGAAGAAAAACTTGTTACGCCCTTCTCCAAGTTCAAAACTGAATTATTAACATGTCGGTCCAAGAACGAGAAATTTATAAACAACTTATTATTCACACAGAATGCATTATCATTAAATACGATGTTATTATCATAGTGTCATATCAGTATCATATGATAGTAGTCTCAATACTTTTCCTGAAAAACAGTTTTCAATATCAAATCCTTTTTTGCACAGAACCCAATAAATTTTCATAAAATTGAAATTCTCCCGAAGTAACCCAAAGATATTATTATCATAGTGTCATATCACTACCATATGATAATACTCTCACCACTTTCCCTGAAAAACACTTTTCAATATCAACCCCTTTTTTACATAAAAACCAATGCAAAGTACCTAAATACGAACAGATTACGATACAAAAAACACTATCATAAAAAACTCACAATAATACTATTTACATAAATAGCTTTTATTATTACAAATAAATAAAAATCCAAATCACCCTATCACTGAACTTAAAGAATTAACATTACATACTTTTTATTAAATCTTTGATATTTCCAATCTGAGAACACAGTAAGAATTCATCATATTCGTCCTTCGCGTGAAAACAGCGCTATATGGTGGATAGTTGATATATGTAGTAACCAAATGCTTGAAATCGTTAGCATAACCGGAAAATAAAATCTGGTACGGGTCTCTTAGATCATTAGAGACGGTCCTGAAGAGCGGTTCGGTCTACGACGGTAAGTATCGAGAGGACAAGGCATAGCCGTGTGTTTTCTACGGTCTACGTTATGCGGGCGTAAGTGAGCGCGAGTGAGCATGAAAGGGGCGAACTAAACTGAGGGGAAGGCACATGCTGGTTCGCACATGAGTCACCGACTTACCGAATGACCAATGAACCAAAGAGGGCCCCTCCTTGCATTCGGAATGCACGTACGTAGTACCAGACAGTCACTGCAAGAGCAGGTCATCAAAATGCTATTAACGAGCATTTGCTCCTGCTTCGTTGAACCGGCATACGTCGTGTATGCGCCATTCCCCTATTCTTTCCTACTTGAGTACTTATCTACACGTTTTATAAGAATGCAAGGTGTCCGCACTTTGTGACATAAGCGACGATGTGTTCATCCTCTAATACAGTTTGTAATTTCAAATTATTGGGGTTTAATTAAGACAGTCATTTTGTGTAGAATTTGCTGCTTGAGATGGGGTTGGTATCATGGAGAGTTGGATGAACCCTTACACGGAATAGTATTTCATGTGAGGCAAAAGTGTTGAATACTTTTAGTTAACCCTTAATTAACCCTCTATGAGCTCCTGTGACTTTGAGGTAACGAATGACACGTCTGAGCTTCTATTTATCAAAGTTACGTTTTTAAGTTTACCAAGTGTTACAATTTATCTCGTGAATATTACGAAATTCTTTACAATTCAATATTGAAAAATGAAGTTTAATATATTATTTAAAATAGTACTTTTATCATTTTCTAATTATGCTATCGTGAAACTGTTTTTCGGATACCACGAAAAATTTGGAGTAGGTATAGGGGGTTAAGAAAAACTCGATAGACTTAATTGTCTATGATTTTTGTATATTGTAAATATTCTTTAATTTTCATGAACATAGACCAATGTAGGTTGATATCATTTTTTAAAAATATTGCTTTTGGAGAGATGCACTGCAGTAGATGTTTCGCATGTATTTTATAATACAGAAATGATTTGCGTGACTGCATCTTTTGTCGCTTAATCCATCTTTTCTCAAAGCAATTATTTGGTATATTTAAATATACCAGATTTAGAGGCCACAAATCTAGTATCAAAGTGAAAATGAAACCTATTTGCAATAGTGCTACGTGTAGAATATAATACGTGTTTCAAGATAATTACTTCTATGATTATAATGGTTAAATATGATTTCTAAACTTAAAACTATTAACGTTCAACTATTTGAAATGAAATGTACCTAAGGATCTTAACACTTTATCGACCGGTAGCCGATTAATCGGCTTTTCGAGCTTAACACTTTTGGACTTTTAACTTATTAATTGGTCGCTACGGCAATTAATAAATTATTATTTTTCATTGCAGTTAACTATTCCAAGGGTTCAGTGAAGAAACTTTGCAATTTTCGAAGAAATGTCAGTACCAGGGAAATATTTGCGTGCAAATGACCGATCAGAAGTGGGTAGGATGTTAAGAAATACCGGTCGGTAAAGTGTCAATAAAAAGACTGTAGACAACTTCATTTCTCGATGCATAAAATATCTTAGCAACTAACAACTTACTCCCTTTTTTCTGAAATTTTTTTACTAAACAAATATACGAAATTATTGAGGATGACTAAAGTATGTGACATATACTGCAATTATCAATAACTTACACTTTCCTGTTATTACAATTTTTTCAGGCTCTTAATGTCTCTTCCCTTCGCTATATGCGTACAGATACGTATAATAAGTTACAAATTTTTTATAATTAACTCTAAAAATACTTTTATATGACGAAATATTATATATTAACTTAGTATTTAAAACTAAAATTACGTAAATAAGGAATATGCAATATAGGTTTCTGGCGTTATATGTCGCATTCAGTATAATGCACCTCTTGTCTGAAATGTCTCACGTGACTACCATAATGGCGAAGATACAAGAACATTTCTTCTTAAAGAGACCACCCTCTGTACGACGTAAATCACTTTGCTTCATAACTCGGACCGCAAGCACCGTACTGCAGTGGTAGACTTACTTTTGGCATTTTACACTTTTTCAAGCCAGTAACAATCAATGTTCTGTGCACAAGACACATGATAGAAGACACAAGAAATTAAACTCCATGATAACATTTATAGCATATCTCTTTAACCCCTTGCCATGCTATTTCTTTTGTGATTAAATGTGCAATGACTCTGAATTAACACTAGAACTACCGGCCTTAAATCTATCATATTTTAATAAATTAAAGAAATACTTTGAAAAAGGGGGAATCAAGAGGGGGAAAATTTCATCGATTGGGTCATTTATGTTTATTGATATAGACGTAGAATATTTATTCTATGACTCTTATGTAAACTTGGAGAATTTTTGGAAAAAATTGTGTACCAGTCATTTTGACTGGTTTGGTAGTTCTAGTGTTAATTACTAAAATAACAATCTAGCCCCCAATTTCGGATATAGTAAATGACTTAACGTAATATCGCATAGTGTAGAATTTATTTTATTTTATTAGGACCCACTAATATTTGTAATCAAATAATTTTTAGAGCATTTAAAAATTGACTGTTTCATTTATCGCGTTACGAGTAGCACTCGTTATTGTACGGCAAGGGGTTAAGACTGGAATTATCAAGCAAGTCAAAATGACTGGTTCCCAATTTTTTCGAAACGTTCTCCAATTTTGTAGAAGAGTTATAGAGCAAATATTGTGCTTTGATCTTATAAAATATAGATTACCGAATTGATTATCTTTTCGACCTACTGATTTCTCTTTTTCCTAATTACTTATTTGATTGAAATATAATAAATTTAACGCTGGTACTTCTAGTGTTAACCCCTTAATGTACAACGTGTGAAACTCGTGGCGCGAGAATGAAATAGGAAATTTTCAAGTCTTTCAAAAACTATAGAATTGAAAGTATCAGTCGGTCACGAAACGGTCAAATTATTTCTATACTATAGACATTACGTTCAGTTATACAAAATATCAGAAATCAGTAAAAACTTTTGATTTCAAGAATTAATTTTGAGT
This sequence comes from Cerceris rybyensis, assembly GCA_910591515.1. Classification (NCBI taxonomy): domain Eukaryota; kingdom Metazoa; phylum Arthropoda; class Insecta; order Hymenoptera; family Crabronidae; genus Cerceris; species Cerceris rybyensis. The sequence goes on from OU342793.1 coordinate 12,719,873, forward strand.
CTTTGCACGCCCCAGTAGAAAAGAAATCGTAGGTCAAGGGGTTACGGAAGGAATATTTTTGTCGAAACGCATTTTTTTTCAACAAACGAAACTATAATAGTTAATCAAAATTACAATATTTTGAAGATATTGTAAATTGAATATATATTATATTATGAGATATATGATTAATTATATCAAGTTTATAAGCATGTTTATAGTAACTACCAGGTCTTTGACCTTTGCTTGGCAATCTAGCCTCTGTTGTATTTTATTTATTGTAGTGATTGAAGTTAAAGCCACACTCATCTGCACTTTATCAGTGTTTTGTTGTAAGCTTATCTTCCTACATTTCTGACAAATTACTATAACCATACAAGTTACACAGTAGCAACATTATATCATCGCTCAAGGAACCAATCGAACGCATTGTACTGTCATGGTGACGAAAAAAATTATCTCAAATAAGATCATAACTAATTTAAAACATTAGTTGGCTTTTATAATTTGGTACGTACTATTTTTTTATGCTATTATCATAGATTTTTTAAATTCTGCTATTGTAAACTGTTCTGCCAATGTAAACTGGCTATTGAAAATGGCTCCGATAATAATTAACTTTACTTTCGATTATCGTCTTTGAGAAAAATGTTGAATATGTTTTTCAGTTTTCATTATCCTATATGTTGATTAAACTTATATTAAATTGTCCTTTAATGGAAAATTTCAACGCTTTACGTACACTCCAGATTAATTTACGCTCGGAAATACCTGTCACTACATACTCGATCATTTATAAGAGTCAAAGGCGTATTGACAAGTACACATATCACGGAATATATTTCAAATTTTCTTTTCTTTTTAAATTTTAATACAATTTAACGATTCTAGGCTTTACTGTATCTTTTGTTCAGTGTACAGACTTTGTTTGTTCGCGATTTCTAAAACTGAAACTAAATGCGACTCGTCTTGACAACAACTGTGAATTGAATTATAGTGAGTTTTAGGGATGAACAGAGACGTAATTAGCAGTAAATCCTAAAGATTATTATTTGAGATATTTGCGCACTACTCTATCAGCTTTATTTCTTTGCTAGTTCTATACATATCTTCTTTAAGTTACTAACAAATAGTATCGATTATAACAGTAAGGGATAGTATTAACTTTTCAATTAATATAATATAATATATGTATACATATCTGTACGTAATTATACTATAAATGTTGCACACCCAAGAAGACCTATCTAAATCTAGCACATAAAAATCTACTTATCTATCTGGAACGTTATTAAATTGTTTGCCAATTCATAAGGTGAATACATAACTTTTCGATCTGAGCGAATTTATATCAAAGTCATAAATCTGAAAACAATACCGACCTTTGTGAAATCCTTGAACAGCAGTGCTACTGCAACGGTAAGATTAAGTTAACAAATTAAAGTCAAACTGTACGTAAGCCAAGTTTATATCAGCCTGAAGAAGAACAGCTCTGAGCATACACGTGAGCTGCTTTCAAGGTGCAGTACGAGCACGGAATAAGATATGCGAATATTGAACAAAACTATGTGTTCTGTGATACATATTAATAAAAATCTTCGAATAATCAATATCACTGGATATTGTACGATTTTTAACGATATATAATACAGGTAGGATAAATTTGGATAAACAGAAGAATAATTTATTGCAATACATGGAAATTACTTGTAAAAAAAGCGAGAGGAATGTGTGTATAATAAATAAAATCAATATCGGTGAAAGAAAATTTAATTACAAATTAGTTATTCAGTTAAAGATGTGATACATAATTGAATTCTTTGTTGTATCTCCATTAATTATTAATAAAAATTCCTTAATGGTCAGTTTAAGTAAATTTGCAATTTACTTGTATTGAAAGTAAATTAATATGTAAAATAAGCGAGAGGAATGTGAGTATAATAAATAAAATCAATTTCAGTGAAAGAAAATTTAACTACAAATTAGTTATTCAGTTAAAGATGTGATACATAATTCAGTTCCTTGTCGTATCTGTATTAATTAATAATAAAAATTCCTAAATGGTCAGTGACTCTACTATTTAGAAACAAGTCAAGTCATTACAGTCAATTAAGAGTACAAAAGAAAATCTGTTATCACAGCAAATTGATCAAACTCGTTTCGTTCAATCTCTATGAATGCACGACGCTTTGTGTGCAACACATTATTGCAGCAGCAACAGTACTATAGTAAATGCTTCTCATAGAAAGAAATGAAAGCAGACATTTCAAGTATTTACTTTTACTTTGCTTCATTGAATTCTTTCTCGTTCCTGAATATATCTTATAGAAATTCAGACTACGTATTGCTAAGATTCCTTTTAAAAAGGAGATCCTTTCCGTTCTTTCGTTGCACATACACGATACAGATACAGTAAATATTTCCCGATAGCTTTAGAAATGTGGTAACAATTTGTATAAAACATTTCGTATGACTGTATCTACTGAGCAGTGAAGCAGTATCGGTAAAGGTATCTGATAGTACGAAAAATGAATGATTGCGTATTATTTTTATAAAACTGCAGAATACAGCGTACTTTTATGAAATCTTTGTCTTAATAAATTAATTTTAATTTATGTGTCACATGATCGCACAAATTTCTACCTTCAACCATGTCTTCGTATTATTTATATCATAGTAATTACTTAAGAAAATACAAAAAAATTGCTATAGAACCTAACAATTAAAATACGTATTAGTACGCATAAGAAGCATGTGGAACTGATATCTGTCATTGTTTAAACACAAGAGATATTCTTTGTTGTAACAAAAATGAAAGAAGCTTAATTATTTATATGTCGAAGAGGATAATCAACAATGCGTTGATTAGAATACTCCACAAATCTGTAAATGTTAAAAACATAAGTAAATACATAAATAAAATTTTCCATCCTCCTAATTTTGTGCGTCGAATATTATATATTATCATAACACTACAACTAACAGCGTTGATTCCATCATGTTCCAATATTTTAAATAAGTACTTCGAAACAGGAGGAATCAAAAGGCAGAAAAGGAGATCGGTCCTGTAATTTATATATTTCAAGATAGACATAGAATATTTATTCTCTGACTCTTCCATACCCTTGTAAAATGTTTGTAAAATATTCTGTACAAATAAGTTTGACTCATTTTGTAGTTGCAGTGTTAAATAGAAGAACAAATCTAACAATAATTCTATTATAAAAAAAAGCGAATATCATCATATTCACTACGCCCTTTTCGAAAGTTCACTTACTTCATCAAATTCCATAAAATTCCTGTCGTAGTTTTAAAGTTTCATGTTGCAGCTAGAATAACATCGACACGTACATACAGGGATAAATGTTGTCGTTATAAATTTTTCCCACTGGCTTAGGATGTAAAAAAGGAGGCATATAAAATTTGTCATTGGTATTCTCCAGGGACCTTGAAAAACGGTAGCGGGACGTTCTTTGGCCGTGTCCAGAGGTAAAAGTAATCGATCGCGGCGCCTGCAGACTCGCGCAGCAGAACTGCAGCAGGCATGCCGGGCTGCATAAGGGTAGGCGTGACTGGAGCCGTTTTAAACCTATATAGATTACTCCAATGCATGCACCAGACGCGAATAAGAATAATCGAGTGATGTTATTGTAATCGAGAGAATCGAATGGACATTAAAAGACAAATCAAAATTAAATGTTTTGAAATAACGTAGATAGCCCATGGAGTATGATGTGTATACGTTATCGAAGAAGTAATTAATCTTGAACAATAAATGATTGCTATTTTACAGAAGATTATAGTACAATTGTAATAGTATAGTTAATTGATAAATAGGAATGGGAATAAGATATATTCTGCTATGAAATAAGAGTTATATTTACGCCGTTGAGTTCTAACATCATCTCAATTCAGATTCATATCGTGGTAAACATGTGTTTAGCATATTTTACGTAAAACGTGAATGATGCAACTTAAACGTGATATAAAGAATCGTTTGTATGCTGAAGTCACAGTAATAAAAGTCTTTTCCAACATGTTGAGTAGCATAGCAACATATTACCGCAGAAAAAGATTATTTCAATTGTAAATAATTGATATTAATTTTTGTCTAATTTTTCAATGAATTCTTGTAGTTGTACTAAATTTTGGGATTTACTGTTAGCTTTTTTTATTAACATCATATTCAAGAGGAAATTGAACAAGTACTTTTTAATAAAAAGTGAAAGAGCTTATAAAAGAAATTGTAAAATAGGTAACATGACTTTAATGTAAAAGGAATTAAAGTTAAATATAATTTGAGCAGTAGGATGTTTGTTGCATTTGCCGTAGAAAAATCAATGCATAGGTACTTCTCATAAATGTTTTTTTTTTCTGAAACTCTAATAATTTCATACAAAAACCCAATTTATCTAATAATGTAATATTTAATCTTCCAAATAGTACAAATTGTTTTTTTTTTCGTCTCAATTCCTTGAATGATTCTGTCTGAGATTCCTAGAAGAGTGAATATTTAAAAAATAAAAAGATTGAATGAATTGGAAATTTTCAATAAATTGTATAAAAAGTATGATCCACATACAATTATTTCTAAAACAATAAGTAAACAAAAATGTTCAGTAGAATGTTTCCCTTCTCGTCCTTTAAATAATTAATTCCAATTAATTTCTATCTATCTACTATTTTCTTTTAATGAGTATTAAACAGTATTTCATTTGAATGAGTATATACCTAACAGTAAAATGAGGAATTTCTAAAATCACCAACACTTTCGAAAATTCCGTTAGAACTTTCAGTGTAAATTCATTCGTACCGATTTCTCTTGAAAAGTTAACTGAATTAAACCGACAGATGCGCTCGTCTCAAAGTAAATCAATTCGTGAGTGATTAATTCCTCGATAATACTTTGAGATCTATTCACTGCGATGAAATTGTTCATCCTGTATTAAATCGGTGTTATCTATGCAGAGGTATGCTGCTAATGACGTAGCTATCTTACATTTATTCAAAGAGGGTGTCGGTAGGGATTAATTCGCGCGTTTGGAATTCTTTTGGAATGTTAGTACACAGACACTTGAGCCACTCTCCACAAATGTCTATTTTTAACGGGCACGGATTCCAAACCAGTTCGGGGTTGCACTCGAAGTAATCGAAGTGGATTGCTTCGATTCGAACTGGCAGCGTTTCATATGCGCCATTCTTTTAACGAAAGAAATACGATCGACAAACGAAATGGAGGCTGGTGTAATCGATTTCTTCCAGATAATCGAACGCTGACACTTTTACATATTACTTCCTTCTCTTTTATTTTCTTTCTTGTTCTCTTACCAATAAAGGCAGTAACTTATTGTGAGACTTGATTTAAAAGCATCGCACTTACTGTATTTATGAAGGAGCGAGAATAATTTATAGGTAAGCAGCGTTTCTGAATTGATTATTTTGGCTTTCCAGTTTAATTTGTAAAAATGTACTTCGTATACAAGAAAGTTGTTATTTTTACTTTTGTTCACTCGTACCAATATAGTCAATAGTTAAGCAAGTAGTTGATAAGTTTAATACTTAAATAATAGGAATAGAGGGATGAAATAATGAATGTTTTATGAGTAATTTCCACATTTCCATTTTAATAATTATTATTTACTTTTTCTTGTGTTTTTTAAACAGCCGCGTGATATGTTAAAGAAATTGCTTTTATTTATCAATAAAATTTGCATGTTACTTATAAAGGAAAAAATATTCGACGTTATTAAACTGTGGTCCAACTTTGCATTTGTATTTTGATTAAAATTTTAATGAAAAATGTCAAACGATGTGTCATCAAAATCTAATTTTTATACAATTTGAAAATGTAGTATTAAATTAATACATTAAATGCTGAAGCCTGTAGCAAAGCACTAAGAGACATCTGTAAGCCGCAATGTTAATGATTTATGCGGTACCGGTTGCAATTAAGAGGCTTATGTATCATGCATAACAAAATGACACGTATTCGTGTCAGTTTTAATTAAGCGCGCAACCGTACCTCCATCTTAAATTGTATCATATATTAGATTTGCGTTACTACAAGAATGTATTAATTTTATAAATATAACACAGTTTCATGAAAATGTATTACCCTTTCAAAATACTTTCATAAATTGATTAAAAATCATGTTAATTGCATATTTAATTAATAAAGAATATATTCGTTTAACGATGAATGTAACGAGTATGGTAGCATTGCACATGTCCTCTCTTTATATTTGGACGTAATTTCGATGCGACTTGATTGTTAACACGCAAATACTAATTAGTTAATCCATATTTCGTTTCGCTTCGAAATAGTTCCCTTCACTCCTTCCAATGAATTCATTGACACTGTTTCGAAGTTTGCTCAGTTTTACATTTGCATAGAAAATTAAATTCTTATTATATTTACCTCTCTTTCACGTGCGCTTATTCTCAACCAGGTGCGGTATTACTAGGTATCAAATTTTTAAATGGAGAAGTCTGCTTTAAAACGTAATCTACGATAAAAAATATATCTTGGGTACAGCTTAATGTAGATTTACGAAGGTTCGTTTTAGAAAAAATATAGCGATGTTTTTTCAACTCATTATCTTCATGTAAAAATAATATTACGCTGCATAATTATATGAAGATAAATGTGTAAATATAATCAAGCCATAGCCACCATGGGAAATGGAGAATTTATGTTCTTAACGCTAAACCTGTGGAAGCTGTAAAATTGACGGATTCCTACTTCTTTAGAAACTGTTTTCGAACTTATAGAGATGTAATAGACATTTCACATGTAACTTATAATATACAAATTATTTAACTGATCATATTCTCCGTCGATTGATCCCTCTCTTTTTAACCCCTCACTCTAAAATGACGAGTGACACTCGTGATGAGACAAATGGGATAGAAAATTTTCAAATATTGCAAAACCTATCAAATTGCAAATGTTAACGAAATACAACGCGATAATAATATCTCTATAATATTAATATTAAGTTAAATTATAGGAAAAATCAAGAATCACTGATCAATTTTCATTTTAGCAATTAAGTTTTGAACTATAGCGGAGACAGTTACAAAACAACTCGTTAGGCATAGGGTTAAAGTACTTAATTAATATATTTAAAAATAGCAGATTCAACGCCTGTAAATCTAGTATTACATTTAATATTATTGAGCGTAAATTTGCAGTATGCGCTAAACATCCTTGTTTGTGCAAGATCGTTCCATCTCTGAACAGATAATGTTAACCCATCTTAAGCTCTTACGAGCGATAAGTGCATTGTGTACTAGGAACTGATTGTACTAGTACCACATCCCTGGAGATTGTATTATTACAAGTATTTAATAACTCGTGTACTGATTAAGAACTCACTGTTAATCCCAAGAGATGGCATAGGAGTATAGAAAGACCATTTGCATTCTATTAAAGGTCGTTGAACTCTTCGTACAATTAGTATGTAGCTGGTACAATTCTATACCAGGAAAACTATGTGTTTCGACATGAGAGAAACGGAAATTTTTCATATATTTTTCTTTTTTAATATTAATTTTGTTGAGTAAAGTAGTATAGAAATTATTACATAATGGAGATATATAATAAAAATGGTTCTGGTACTATGTGTTCATTGTGTGTCTATTCTAAATATTACAAATATTACTGCATTTTTGGCATTTAGAAGCAGAAAAGGAACAGAATTATTTTATATTAAGAAATCTTTATTAGCGTGCAATAAATAAAAGTTGTTAACTATCACTTCAACACCTATGGAGCTTTAATGCAATATTTTGTGAAGGAATACTTAACGTCTAGATCGAATCCTTTAATTTGTTATTAATGTTTTTACTTTGTTATTAAATGCAGCTTACTTTTGGTAAATTAAGCTAACATCTAATTCTACTTGCTTCATATAGTTTCAGAGATATTTAAAAATTAATCTTGACTTGACTCTACGAAGACCGATGTAACCTCATCAAATGAATCATGTTCGACTACTGAAACAATTACCGTGACCTAATATGAAAGATATGCAACTAAAATCTCCGTTCATTCTCATAGGTCGACAACCTTATTATGTAGACCACACATTGTAACAGTAATAGTGTCAACCGACGCAAACTGCATAATAAGGATGATAATCTACGATTCTGATTGGGGTCACGTGGACTACCGTTGAATAAGCAATGCCACTCGACTAGTTTGATGTCAGACATTCGTTACCTATATTTCGTACGACGTAACCACGACAGTACATAATATAACGTGAGTTACTGTCTGTTTGCCCTGCGGGATAAAAGCGGACTATATGTCTGCTATGTTGAAATGATGCAACCGAAAAGTCTTTGATCTCTACCTTCGTTTTTTGATAAAAATGTCTTGTCATCGAATTGTCATGTCGTGATACTGATCACTTGAAATTATGTATATGGTTTTAGAACGTTTTCTGCAGCTGTTGAGTTACGAAGATTTAATGAGAATGTTATCGCGATCCCTTTTTTATGATGTAATGAAAATATTTTACGAAAGCGTTTATTAACCCCTTGCCGTGCCATTTCTTTTCTGAATGGCTTTGCAATAATTCAAAATTAAATTGCCAAACTAAAAATCGGTCAGTGATTCTTATATATCCTATAATTCAACGTAAAAATAATATTGTAGAAATAATTATATCGTGTGATGTCTCACTCGTATTTTCAATTTCATAGGTTAACAGAATTTGAAAACTTTCTATCCAATTTTCCTCATCACGAGTGTAACTCGTTATAGTACGGCAAGGGGTTAACTCTTTGTACTCCGAGTAATTTTTATTTTGAGTTACCAGCTATTCCTGGACTATTTAAACGGTGCGAGTGCACATGTGTGGATAATTAAAAATCTTGCTTTGACAAAGAAGCGGATACATTCTAAAGTTATATTTTACAATATAAAATTATATGAAAATACATCGAATGTATCTGACAACGGAGTTGTGAGCTTTTATTGCAATGTCGCCGTTGCAGAGACAATGGAGTGCAAAAGGTTAAAGAGTTTGTGCGGAGAAAGCCTTTTTTATGGTACTTTTGTTACCCTTTTTCAATACATGAATACTTATATGATATAGTACAATGTGGGTGATTAAATTCAGTATGGTAAGACTCTCACTGGATGTACGACAATGAGAGACAAAACGGAACAGTAATTTCATAAATGAAAGTTACGATGTAGTTACTATTGAAAATAAGTAATCTTTGAAACACTTTTTGGTAAATTGCAAATTTGTGTACAGGGTGTTACAAAAGTAGTTATCATGGCTTTGAGCTGTTGTTCTACTCCCTTGGATCGATGGAGATTTTGCGAAAAAAATCCACCACAAAATTCGCGAACTGGTAGCAATTTGTTTTTAGAATTAATTCGTGCAAAGAACTAGACGTCCAGGAGAAATTCTAATGATAAGAGTCGATACAGTAGACATCTCTCTATTATGATTTGTTTTACAAATATATATTTATCCTTTCAAATTATTTTACAACTCAATGCGTTATTATATGTAGCTTGCTTTACAAATACATTTTATATTTATCAGTGACTTTTTAAAAATAACGCTGTATTAAAGAAAGCACTGTATTTACCACATTTAGTTATATAAATAAATAATATGGTTCAATCTCATTTGTAATTTTAAAATTAATTCTATGAGCAACGAGAGCAATTACTTTCACTTCATTGGCTTTGGAGTACGTTAACCGCGGTGTGTTGATAAAATATACTCGGCGGAACTCGGCGGCTGTAACCTTCAGGTATCTTTTCCGCGAATCTTAACAATAAGACATTTCGATGCTCACCTTGCCTCGCTATCAGTTCCCCCGCGACCGCGGACGAGTGAGCAGTGCTCCGAGAACGGGTTAAACTATTTTCACATATTAGTGTGTGTATAATACTTTCAAAGACGAGATCCGATATCACTAAACAACTCTCTTTTCGGTGCTTTCTTGGTACTTCATCCTCACAGTGGTGTCAACCCTTAGTTGGCGGCCGTAGGTCTGCTCTTATTGTTAGCCACCAAAGGACTATGTCCACTCTCAGGCGCCAAAGAATCAACATGCTTGCGAGGTATATATAATTTTTACTAAGGTTTTAGTACATTAGTTTTAAGTGCGATTACACATTTTTTTCTTCATAAAATACGACCACAATGGGTTAGATATAGTAACCTGTAAAGAAGAATGACTCGTAATAAGAAAGGTAAAACAAAGTGCCTAATGCTGCGGTATTTGCATGTGTATGGCTACCAAATGTTAGTTTAACAGTATAAAAAAGTGCAATGTCCGATAACTAGAAACGGACAGAGTTTTGCTTTCTTCCTAGATGTGCCCTCGGTCTTCTTTGACTATTTCAACGCCGATTTTTAATAAACTTGCCTGAGAGAAGTAGGTCTCGAAAGAACAATCAACACGTATTTTTTTATCGCTCTCTTTCTGTATTACGGTGGTAAAAATGACTTTCTTTGATTCAATGATCTGCGTTCGGTGTAAGATTCGCTCTAGGGCACCCCTAGGGAAAAGAACATAAACACTTGTACTTTCTTTACTAGTTCAGATTAGTAGATTAGATTTTAGATTACTAGTTAGATTACCCAATCGTCTATTTTCTAATTTTTTGTAGCACTAGTAAGAATATTCCGCGTGTTTCTTTCCGCAAGAAGCCTGACTTATTCAGCTAAAATTCAATCGCGAAGACACAATAAAAGTTAATTTCCAAGAGAACGTTTTGTTTCTGGCCTATGGTTATTCTCAGACATTTTACCTAACGAGACGAATGCGATGAGCAAATAAAAAAGATTTTCTACCATTTCAAGAATTTGGCGGCGATTTTTTTTACAAATCTCCACCGAGCTAACGGTTCAGATGAAAAAAAAGACCCCGGCGGAAATTGTATATTTTTTAAATGAATTTAGCAGTAAAATTATGTGTACGAACACTTTTTCGACTTTCAAACTTTCGGATTTCCTGAATAGTTTCTTTTCTACACATTATAAGTAGCAATTTTTAAATGTTCACTATAATGTTTGTAGGTACTAGACTATTAGTGGGGAAAATCCTTATCAATGTACTGTTATGTTTGCGCAATGCAATCACCAAAAACTAGGTGCGAACAAGCGATTCAAAATTTTCGCATAAAAAATTAAAAAAACTTGGTTTAATTGAATAATTCGCGCATATGATTATTCACAATTTAATTTACATTGCGTAAAGGAGCGGTAACGTTTTTCTAAAGAATAATTAATAACAGGGTCAACCGTGAAATATGAAAGTCATAGTATCGATGTTTCGAAGGAAAATCCAAAGGTTCGTGCCAAGGACGTTATGTATTGTTTGGAAGGTGTGTAGTTTGAAAGAAGCCAAAGAAAGTTTAGTGTCGAGAAGAGTGCTCGTTCCAGAGAGACTTCTACCTCCACATTGTGTACGTATCTTCTACTTTTTGGCAATTCTATTGCTTAGCGATTACAGCAAACAGAAATAGTAGCAGAACAGAAATAGCTTGAAATGAATTGTATAAAGAAATGAAAAACTACAAAGCATGATTTACAAACCTATAAAGCTATCTTTAACAAATCTATAAAAAAATCCTTCCTACAACGATTGTACGAAAGTTTCTGTAAAATTTTAATACTAGATTTACGGACGTGAAATCTGTTAAACCGCAATATATGAAATAAGGACTTTGAAAATAGAGGGATCAGGCGTAAAAGAAAATGGTCAATCAAGTAATTTGTATATTATAAGATACATGTGATATATCTGCTGTACCACGTCTCTATAAGTTTGGAAGGCATTTCTAAAAAGGTAGGAATTCGTTAATTTGACGGCTTCTGTAAACCTAGTGTACTTTGGCAGTATTAAAAATATTGATTTTTTAGGGAAGTTTCAAATATTCAATGAAAGTATTCTTCGTATGAAAAGAAATCGATCTATAGTTTTTTAATTAGATTTTTCATTTGAATCTTTGAAATAGTACCACAATTTATAATCAATTATTTTTCAAAATATCTTTGTATATCCACACATACATTTATGACACACAATATCGTAGCATGATATCGATGATATGAATAGCCTATTAGATAAGTACACACGATAACTAGACTAACGTTAAAGTCTTAACAGGACAGAATACTTAGGAACAAATATATTACAGGCTTTTACTTAAATGAATTAAAAGCTTATACTCAAGCCTTAAGACATTGCTCTTTAAAGTTATAATTACTAGTTTCAATGACACGATTGTCCACTATTTTTAAAGAACTTGAAGAAACTTTTAATCTTGTCAAAATGTCGTGAAACAGTATTATTAGAACGTATGAAATTCTTAGATCTATTATTATTAATAAAGTGTAGAAATTATAGCGTAGTCTCAATTTGCACACCTATGTAGTTATTCATAGAAGTTTATAATTCTCTGAAAGAGCGGCGACCGTGTTACATTGGCGCATCTATTTCTGTTCAATTACTGTGTCGTCATCGTTGAAGATAACAACATTACCTTTCTACGTTACAGGTAATAAAAAGTATTCTTCAAGTTGCTTTATCAAGTAGTTTCATTCATTTTTGCATTATTTCTTAAACCTACGTCATCTACAATTTATACTTTTATGATATACTAAACCTTGTTATTGTTAAATTCAAACCCACAAATATGTAAACTGAAGACAGGTAACAAAAAATAATACGTTGGAATAATTTATCTTTTGATTTGAAAATAGAGTTCTTTATGATGCAATGAGTCGTATGAAAGATTGAGACGGAAATGAACGAGTAACTTAAATGCATCACTCCGTAAAAAGAATAAAAACGCTTACAGACTCCTCAATTGCAAAGACTATTGGGCAGGCAGCATCCAACGAGATTCGCTGCACCTAATGACGGTTATTCCGAGTATAATGTAGTTTGAGCAAGTTTCAAACTCAAGCTTCTTGTATAAGATTCACGTATACAGTATATTTCGTTTAATAGAAAACAGTTGAATACTTTAAGAAATATGTTTTGGCAAAAGTTTGGTATAAGGCGGGACATCATATGATACAAACTATTTTTTGCAAGTCGAAATATGAATGTCGTTTTTAGTTAAATGTAATTTAATGTTACAACAAATATAGCCTCGGTCATTAGCAACCAACACGACAGTCAAAGTATTTTTTAAAAATTTTTATTTTAGTCGTATATGCCACTCTCACGATATGTTTCTCTCAGGACTTGCAATTTTAGGTTGGTTTTAAACCTGATGTAATAAATACTTTAGTTATTCTTTAAATAAATGTTTAATAGAGTGATGGTAACGAAGATTGAGGAAGACGTTAATACTTAAAAAGATTATAATTTCAAACAGCCTCATTAAGCAAACTGAAATGTCAAAAATTATACAAAGGGGTATGAATTATATTGCGAGTTTAATTTGTGACAGTAGAATATACATATCCGCAAAAATGATTAATCCGTTACACGTCAGATTTTTTGTCGCGTCTAACAGTATGTTATACGCTAACATATCAAGTTTAATAAGAAAATTTTAAGTAGTAGATACGTATAATTTCAAAGCATAAAGGATTACAAATAATCAATGTTACTTTACGATTATGAACACTTGGAAAAAACTTTAAGATGTAGCTTTCAGTAATTGTCCAATGAGTGTGGCAAATTTTCGATAACCAAATTTTATTTGCGAAACAACTCGACGTTTTATCGTCAAAGTAATCCATCAATCGAGAATTTAGGCCTTCCTATTCAAGGAAAGGGTCACTTCATCTGCTAATGGAACAGACGTGTCAAACACAGGAGTGTCGCTCAATAGAGGAACAGGACGTGATCTTTAATCCATTTGCGCCTATAAACGTAAAGTAGCATTAACCGCTGTTAACTACATTCACCGATAAATGTTACACGCACCAAGCAACAGCAAAGTTGGACATATTTCGACGTAACTTTTATATCTGAGAATGCGAGTAATAACTTTTCTATTCAAAGTACTGATTCATTTTGATCTTTAACGATAGATTTACGGAGCCAATTTAGCTCACTCAAAATTAGATTACTATATTTGTAATACATTGATTGGTTAATTTTTTAATAATAAATCTTACATTTAAATTGATTTGGAACTATTTTCTTTACAAAAGACTTCAATTTTCTGGTATAAATCAAATTGGCTCACTTCAGAAAAATAGGTGTATCAACACCCGTAAATCTAGTGTTAAATATGTCTTAATACTGTTTTTAATTGTTAGGGTGTACATATTCCCAGAAAATGCATTGATTATCAAAGATTAAATTGATGTATGAAGTCTTCTGATTTATTTTATTTAGCCACGAAGTGTCATAATTTGGATTTGTCAAGTATGAATTGTCAATAGACTGTTTCCAGTCTACCGAGATACTTTTATAAAACCGCTATGGGAGTTAGAGCCATTATATCTGTATCCATCATAGTACGAACAAATGTCTTTAACGCTAGATTTGTCGGAGTCCGTCAAACTAACGGGTTCCTACTTCTTTATAAATATTTCTCAAAGTATAGAGAAGCAGTACAATAGATATTTTTATATGTATTTTATAATACAGAAGTTACTTGACGAATTAACATCTTTCACGTTTGATTCCTCTTTCTCCAAAAGTCTTTATTTAACATATACACCCCTCGCATAACATTGATTCCTGTTTTTCCAAAGTTTTTACTTAACATATTGCAACACGACAGTTTTAATGCCTATAAATCTAGTGTTAAAAACCTATGACTACTAACAATAAGCTCGATTACTATGATCACGAATTATTTTTTCTGACTTTAACAAAACTTGGAAGCCACATTTTTAATTCTGTAAACATTGGAACCGATGAAAATTTGAAGATCGATTTTTTTACATCCGTTGAATATTCTGTTAATTACATATTGAAAATTTACTGAGAAAAAAATCACAACGGTGAAAGCCTTAGTCTTATTGTTAGTCAAATTTTCAAACCACTACAAGTCTTGTGCACGCTTGATTTGAATTCACCCCTACTAGATTCCGTAGTGTCGTTAGTTGACCTTTATCAACCCTCACCCTCTTTCTGTCATCAAGTATAGATACTTACCTCACGACCGATTTGTGGCGACAACATGATAATTTCGATCAAACTGTGATTTCCAGCTTATAACTACCCCTTGTATGCAAAGTATCAGTAAAAAGTCACGCACAGATTTTCTCAAAGATGCTTCATTGTCCCAAAAGTAGGTGAAAATATTTAAACATACAACGGTATTGCACAAAGAGAAAAATTCTAATACAGTTTTAATTGTGTGCTGGAATCATTACATTAAAAAGTAGGAAACATATTGAAAATGTTCTTTATTTTTCTCGATTAATATGAAATATTTTCTTTCATTTTGTCATCGCATCAATTCAACAATCAACTTTTATCTAAGAACAACATCCGTGAGATTGATCTTGTGGGAAGGATGTCTTTTAGACATTTGGAAAATGTTGTATTTTTTAGGATAAGACGTATGGAATAGCAAAATCTACTATCAGAAAATATGGGAGATAGCGATGTAATAATACAGTTCCTACAATATCCTACAATCATCCTTGAAGATTAAAAATCTGAATATCCAGTGAAAACGCCGATGACTTTAGACAAATGCTGCGTTACTTAATCAATAATTATCGCAGCCAATTCTTCATGAATGTTATAAATGTAGGAAATTCAGAGAAATCATAGAGAACTCTAGTTGAAACGATATATTTAGTGAATAAATGATCGATACACGTTTGCCACATTCGCTGTAATTTAAGTGCGCTTTCTTACTTTTCGCCTTCGTCTCTCGCGGTTTTTCCTACCACCCTCAAAAACTCTCTTTTGTTTTCTCCATCTCTCTCGCACACTCGCTCAACCATCTTTCTCTTTCTTTCATTTTTTTTCTTATTGTTAGTATTTAAAACGCATGCATTCCCACATAAATGAATCTTTTTGCCCATAAACAACATTTCAACTACCCCACCAAATAAGAAAATTTGTTTTGCTACTCTCAGATTTATTAAATAAGTTTATTAACATTAATATCCGTTCTTAAAATATAAATTTATTATTTTCAATTCAACAACAGGCCATTGATACGCTAGAGTGATGCAATCACTAAATAAATTTTGTTATACTTTTTCAGTAAATAAGATTATGACAACCAATATTTCTCAGTAAACTTGCACTTGCAGTCTTATTTCCACTTTACAATTATCTTTAATTAAATCAGGCTAAATTAAGAAAATAATTGGACAATACAGTTTACATAATCAATATATGATTCCATCGATAAAAATTGTTTGCGCACGTTCCAAGTTAGTTAGTTCATCATACACAAACTAACTGAAGTTAACGAATGTCTCAAAGCTTGCAAAAAATGCTGCTATTTCTTCCTTTGTCATTTCCTTCACGCACTTATTACAGCTCACCGCAATAAAGCGAATATTCCGTGTACATACTTCGTTTCATTGCTCCGTCAAGTATAAAATAGTAATGTCACGTGATACTGGAAAAAATTAGATTCACGTTTCGTGACTACCGCGTAATTCTTCACGATACACTAATGGCGCAAAGACCGTGAGATGCTCTTACGTAGCTCATTTATGTTAGATATTACGTCACTAGGTTCACGCGCAGTTTATTTACAACGTGGGCGCAGCCTTGAATTGCGATGTCAATGTCGATCGTCTTTGTTTTCAACTCTGTTACTGCTCGACGTTTGGTCAAACGAGTAGTATGCAGGTATTACGAGGAGTACAATTTCCTATTTACTTGACACTTCGATCGTTTTAATAAAAGGAGGACAGGATGTCCACATTGAGTTACTACTAGGTCTCCATAAATATTTTAACACATCGGATACCGACTTAATTTCATTTGCCTTTGTTATATTTGATAATGTTGCCATTTAAGTCAATTGTAAATGTATTAACACATTACGGTCCGAATTATTTAGTTAATTTGATAGTGAGCTAAATAAAATTAATTTTCCAACATTTCCTATCATTAGCAATTCATTTTTTTAATGATATCGATAACTACAGGTGTTGAAGGACATTTAGGTGACATTACAATCAGTATGAAATTAAAAAGTCGATATTAAATTGTTCGAAAACAAAATCAAGTAAAAATATATGTTTGAAAATCTTAATAATCTAAATCTATGAATCGATCATCTTTTCCACCCCTTGCACCCTTGTCTTCTAAAATACGTATTTTATTTACTGAAATATAATAGATTTAACGCCGGCAGTTTTAGTGTTAACGCAATAATACTGCCTTCTTTGTCTATTCTGTCATTTTTTTTTAAAGGCAGGATAATATGATAGATATTGATCGGCTAAATCTACGACCATGAATTTGAAAGCGGTGCAAATCCATTTTTGAGTAGTGTGTTTGAACTAGTTTTTGCCAAAAATAAGTGTTTTCTTGTTGTATTTTAAATGGCAAAGTAAATAGAATGAAATATTCTTATGTTTTCTCCAAAAAAGTTCTACCGGTGTATTTTACGGCGTAAAAGCTTTTGTACGAACCCTCAAATATCTCAAGACAAGAGCAAAACGCATTGTAACACAATTTAATATGATGGTTAATATTTATGTATTATTTTACATATTTCTTAAGATGATTAGAATGTTTATTTATATTAATAAAGCGATTAAAACATCAAAGTTATATGCAATATCATATATATTATTGAGACATATTAGAAAAAAATTAAAATGGTACATTTATTGCAGATAGTAACACCGTTAAAATGCTTATACTACAAAATTGTAAAAAAGAAGAGAATTATTTTCTGGCTTTATAAAAAAAAATATTAATTGCTTGCTCAGCTTCTTTTATTATTGGAACATATAATACGTATTGAGTATCGTTGCTTTCCCATTTGTTGAATTTATGGTTCAGCGTAGAGAATAATGTACCTCCTGTCACCGTAAATTTATGATAGACATGGTATATGAAAATTTCCAAAATGATTGTTAAGATTTTTCGTTTAGGTTCGTACTAATTCTTTTACGAATAATTTACGATTTACAAATAGTATGCCTACTTTTAAATGAATGGAAAATATTAATAAGAAATCTGACTTACCAGGATCACAAACTATTAATCCTTATTCTACGAATCTAATGGAAGAAATGTGTAATTTATTTTAACTAATTATCGCGCAGACTTAAATGCAATTAAAGATAGGCTACGTAGTAAAGGAAACCTTAAAAATTTTAAATGAACGAGACAGTAGTACATTTTGAAGTCAGAGCATAGTTAATTTATAAATTTTATACAATACAAGCACATTATTCAAACGATACAAAGAATTTAATTTAATTATCATTCGCTTTGATAGCGGTAAACGTTTCCTTGTAATTTATTCCAAATTCTATGACTGCAATAGTATTAAATTTCAAATTCTCTGCATCAAATCCTTGTAATAATTCTTTAAAGTGAAATTTTTTTAGATTTACCTATTCTTAAGTTTGAGAAAGTTACATTTTCCATTGGAAATTCTGAAATCCTCAATATCTGTGGATTACGTTCAATAAAAAGTAAAAAATAATAGTAGCGATAAAAAAATAAGGACACGATGAGTGAAAGGAACAGGAAAAAGTTACAAGATATCGCACAATCATCGGCGAAAGAACAGTTGTAATGTCATGAAAAAGCAAACGAAAGCAACGGCACGTTTACTAGCGATACAAATACCACTGTGAAAGTTAAATACCTTCTGGAAATTCGTTTAAAAAATTAACTTTTATCTGGAATTACTTTACTCTGATGATTAACTGTTCCTTTTTCTTTTATTTCTTTGATGAATGAAATCTCGCGGGAAAGATATTAGTACAAGTTACTCATAACTTCCAAAAGTCTATACTTGGAAGAAAGTACGCAGAAGTTTCACTTGATTATCGCCGGTTGAAGCACTTATTAACAAGATAATGCAGCTGCAAGGGGTAAGAGTGTAAGAACTGAAAAAGTACTGGTGTTTTCGAACGATTTCTTGATTAAAAAAAAACTATCCAAGAAAAAAAAGGTTTTCTTGCAACTTTTGAGCCTTTCCTGTGTGAATCGAACTTATTTTTATACGAATTATTGAACGGTAACGATTCTGAACGACATCGTAATTGAAAAATGGAATAGTAATTAAAATTACTCTTGGAAATGTTTAATAGATCGATTGTATTAATGCATTGCATTGAAATAAAAATTAAGAATATGTTTAAATTTATTGTAATTCCTTTGTGCGAGTCTGAGAACAGAATTTGTTGAATTAGATGTACTTCACTTCATTGTACTTCAAATTAAATAACAATGGCACTATTAAAAATGACAATCTTCGTAAAACTACATAGTACATAAATTAAATTATCTCAGTATATAATACTCACTCCTTAATTGTGCACTAAAAAGTTATTAATATCCGTTGAAAATTCCTAACGCAACTGTTTTGTAATTTCTGTAATTCACTTCAGACATTACTGTTTTGTAATCTCTGAAACTGTTGAAACGATCTAGTAATTTAAAGTTAACAAAAACTATATTCTGGCATGCTCAAAGTGAGTGAAAGTGTAGACGAGGAAATGATAACATTTTGGTAGAGAAAGAACACCTGTACAGGTATGTGACCGACAGGCGTGCGCAACAGCAGACGCAAGATAAATCAATAAAATCAAGAGAACGAGAAGCAATGAAAGTTCATTGTCAGGAACAGATAAATACTTCTTGCCTGATTAAACACTGTAATACATTTTTCGGTATATTTTCATTTATCTTTTGAGCAAATATTTCATATATTACTGCTTTCTATGGTTTATCATTTTTTACAAATTTGAACATTGTGCGTAACGGTAATAATTGTAGTAATTACAATAAAATACGTATCAAATTCAACATACATATCTTAAAATAATTCACATATGCCTTCATCTTAGCTGAACTTTTTGAAAATTAGTTGTAACACTGTATAATAGTGAAAATTGTTAAATACTAATTACCAACGATGTACTTGAATTAACAGTCAAAGTCACCCTACCTTAAATATCCGCACGAGAGTCCTTTCTTAAAATGTAGAAGTGCTTTTTATTAAATATAAACATGATATTTTATTATGTAATACACTGAAAGATAGAAATACTTCTACACCGGTAGAACTTTTTTTGGAGAAAACATAAGAATTTTTCATTCTTTTTTTTTTGGCATTTAAAATACAACAAGAAAACACTTATTTTTGGCGAAAACTAGTTTAAACACACTACTCAAAAATGGATTTGCACCGCTTTCAAATTCATGGTCGTTTATTTAGCCGATCAATATCTATCTATTATCTTGCCTTTAAAAAAATGACAGAATAGACAAAGAAGGCAGTATTATTGCGTTTAACACTAAAACTACCGGCGTCAAATCTATTATATTTTAGTACATTAAATACGTATTTTAGAAGACAAGGGTATTTACAAGGGGTGGAAAAGATGATTAATTCATAGATTTAGATTATTAAGATTTTTAGACATAGATGTTTACTTGATTTTATTGTCTGACAATTCAATATCGACTTTCTAATTTCCTAATGATTTTGTAATATCACATAAATATTCGTCAGTACCTATAATTATTGATATTATTTACCCCTTGCCTTACGATTTCTTTTGTAACCGAACATGCAATAATTCAAAATGAATTGTTGAAATAATAATCTATCACTGATTTCCGATATACCAGTATAAGTTAAAACAATATTCATAGTATAGAACTAATTTCAACGTCTCCTGACCTACTGATATTTTCAATTTAACAGTTGTTGGAACACTTCAAAATTTTCTATTCCATTTACTGCATCACGTGTGCCACACGATATTGTAAGGCAAGGGGTTAACAGAAGTGTATATCCAATAATAGAAAATGTTGTGAAATTAATTTTTATTTAGGTCACTACAAAATTAACAAAATAATTCGAACTGCAAATGGTTAACACGTTGACTCCCATGGGGATCGTCTATGACCGGCGCTATTGAATTCAATGAAATTTTATGTAACTGTTAATTTGCAATATTTATGGATTTTTGGATATTCTAAATATTTAATTATTGGCATTAACAAGATAAAAGTCTGCCGAATATTTGTCTATCAGTGTCTCTAAAGTTTCTGCTTTATAAAGATGTGATTTTAATGGAAAAGCTTTCACGTCAGTAGAAATGATGAAACTAGCGAAATATCAGTGGCGTTCAACTTGTTACAAATATTATTGTCGATTTTTACATGTCCTTTGTTATTTGTTCTGAAAAAAAGTAACTAAGCCGTTATTTTTGGAAGTGTTATAAGTTAATTTTTAAGAAAAGGGTGTTGAAGTTAGTTTTATCTAAATACTGGTGTCTTATTTACGTATTTCAAATGACAAAGTAAATAGAATGAAATATCCTGATGATTTTTTTCAAAACGATCCTACTATTGCATGTTATAACATGAAAGCTTTTGTGCGAACTTTCAAATATCTCAACGTAAGAGGAAGGACTTGCACCACTTTCAAATATAACGGCTCATTCTCCACTATAATATGATGAATTCTCTCATGTCAAACAACTTTAGTTATAACAGTTTTTGATACCTGAAATCTCTCCTGTGATATTCGATTTTTTGTTATTAAACTAAACACACTGTATAATAAATTAATAAACGTTGAATATATGTATTTTAGCGATAATAGAGTAAAAAATGTATAATTAGTTTTTGTTACTTTGTTTACGATTGTTACTGAATTGTAATACCAGAAATATAATAGTATTACTTACATCTTTATAAAATTAAGGACATGACTTACAAATTGGAAAAAGAATACAATATTATGATATCCAACAATGCAAGGGAGTTTAATGAATGAAGTCATTTGTGCAGAAAATACTGCAGGAATGAGCTACACAAACGGAAATATCACATTGTTGAAGTGACACTTCAACGCATCGAATCCGATGTGTTAATATTATGTTAATTTACCTTTCAACCATGCCAATGATAAGATCAGCGGCTTAGTAAGCAGGTGAATTTTTTCTTAAGATTCCAGTTTCTTGGATCATCGGTACTGTAACCATGTAAGAATTTAACAGGCAATTGCACACGTGACACATGTAAACCATTCCTCCTTTGAGACTTACTTCAACTTAAGGGAAATATTATATTAAAATTAATAGAAATAGATTTAGCTCCTTATTACACTTCGCGTTGTTTTCTTTAACATTCAAAGGCATAGTTTTAAAAAAATGTCGTAAAGGTTTAACGTAACTTTACGTTTTTGGGTTTCATTTTTTCCTATATTTTCCACCTGTACGAAAATTAAACTTATGACTATCTTACTGCAAGACTAGTATCTTAAGATGACGGTTTTAACAATGTATTTATTAAGATAAATTGGTGATGCTCCCTTTTTTTACGCATATGCCGTATTTTTTTTAATTCTCTGTTTATTCATCATGATCAATATGAATCATAATGCAGGTACTGCCATAATATTTATCGGAAATATATATCTATATATAGGCGATCGTGCGTCCTGTATGAGTGGTCAAAGAATAATTCAACATTAATTTATGCAAGTTCAAGGCATTAAACGGCGAAAAGTCATTGCACAATTTCGATTTACTATTTCACGTAGATTTATGTTTTTTTCGGTTGCACCACCAAGTTGAAAAACATTCTACACGCCCACTAGTATAAGTATGATCGGAAGTCTTATTAACTCTTTGAAAACAATATTTATCAAACTTTCGCCAGTTGAGTTAAATTAATTTTATGAACTTTTCTACTGTTACTTATTTTTTTTCGATGGTAGAACATCAAAGAATTAAGTGAAAGGGTCTAACAGGATGGGGGCGCCGATCGTGCCCTTCAGCTGATTTTATTCGACGATGTGTCATCCGATAGGTAACCATAAGAAACATATCTTCACATGGAGGGTAGTTATGGGGTAAATTCAAAAAATTAGTTTTTGCCACATTTTCCTCACATAATGTGATGCAAAATGCTGAAAAAATTTTGGCACATTCTAAACATGAATGTATAAGTTAAGGCTTTTGTTAGATTTTTCCTCTGCAAGTTCAACGTACAAGAAATGAAAAGCCAAAAAAAAATTTTAAACGTCGATTTCGTATTAAAATCTTTTGAGCACAACTTTTACCCAAAATGTCCTGAACTTGTACATTAATGTTTAGAATGTGTCAGAATTTTTTCGGAATTTTTGTACTTCATTAAGTGAGGAAACTGAAGCAAAAACTGATTTTTTGAATTTACCCCATAATGAGCCTCCCAGTGAAGATATCGGATTAAAAATTGATGTACCATAGTTTCTTATGATTACCTATCGGATGACAAATCGCCGAATAAAATAGGCTGAGGGGCTTTTGATCTCCTTATCCTACTAGACCCTTTGTAACAAAAGTCCAAAATTATTCCTATAGTTTACAGCCGAAATTAAACCAATGATAGTAGAATCGCTACGGTTTAATACAATCAAATAAAACGTACTATTAACGTTAGAATTTTATTTAACATTAATAACGATTTAAATTAAAAAATAGTACGCCTATCGCAGAGAGTTCATCAATCGCTGAAAAACATCCCTGCACATTGCTTAAGTCGACTGACAAACCGCAGGGAAACGTCGCATTTCTAATTTAACGGCCCATAACGAGCGAGCTGATATTGCACTCTAGCGAGGGTGGGTTTGCGTATTTGCTAAACCACCCGTTCTCCGTAATCTCTTGTAACCTCCCTCTCCCTGTACGGTAATCCCTCTTTAGCGCAGACACGCCCGCATCGTATTTCCTTGCACAAACGAATGCGGTTGCACAAAGCGAAAGTACAAAAATATTAAAATGCTTTTTTTGCTTTCGTAACAGACACTGGAAAAGAACTACGTGTTTACGTGTAACGATACGAGGAAATCCTTCGTATGCGTTATCATATACATGGAAAATGTGCACAACACACATTTTACAATTTCAAATGAAGGTGATGAGTTATAATGATCGATGCTTCTTATCATCAGCTAATTAGTATTCTTTGGAAAAGATTATGGAAACAGGGCAATAACGAAAACACGAGTTTACTGATGCTTTACGTCTATTAATACTAGAATTACCAAGGCGGTCAAAATAACTCATTCCTTATTTTTTCTAAAATCTTTTCAAGTTTATAGAAGAGTCATAGAGTAGATATTGCAAGTACATCTTATAAAATATGAATTACTGAATTAATCGTATTCTCTACCTTTCGATTCCTCGTTTTCAAAAGTTTTTGTTTAGGCATTGGAATATAATAGATTTAAGACCGGTAGTTGTAGTGTTAAATCTTCGCGGATGGAAACATTTTTGAATGTTGTTACATAATTATTTATTTGACGATCCAAAATCACTTTTTTAACAGAAAGTTAGATTATTAATGTATATAAATTGTGAATGACTATTTGTGTAATCATATCTCAACGGTTGTATTTCAATTTTTCAACTCTAACTGCGTATACAAGTGGTGATAAATTATAATTAAATTTATACTCATTGTCAGTCACATTTATGCGCCGCTGGTTTTCAAAGGGATAAGGGAAAAGTAATATTTTTTTGAGTGCAAGAAAATGACCATACAGTTTAAACGTTGGAGCAATTAAAACTTTAAGATTGTATGGTTAGTGCTATACTACTTGGGCAAGTTAGATTGATTTTTAAAAGTATTAATCTTCGTTGCTTGTTGAAATAAAGTGTAATGTTAAGGAAATGTTCGTTTTTCAAAATTCAAAATACTACTTCGAATTGTATAGACGAGTACAATAGTAAATGTTATTGTTCTTCAATATATTAGGTGTTAGATAAAGGATGTCATAAATCAGGTAATAAAAATTACTAGGTCAGGAAAAGCGGAAAAAGTACACTTCATAATGGTCGATGCAGTTCACTGGCAGTATGTGTTGTGATAAATCACGTGAGTGCAGACTTTACTGTGTCTTCTGACTTTTATCTCTCGTTCTTGTGTAGGTGGTTTCGAGGCAAGAAATAAGCAGAACCATAGAGCGAAACAGGAATCTTGTCGAACAACTAATATTGACGAAGAAAACTGTAGATAATTTTCGGTAATCGCTAATAGTTATTGTTAAAATCGAAAGCTCTGAATAATGTTCTCTCTGTGTACATCTGGACATCGTCTCGCAACAGCGTTTGTGACAGTCATTTGTTTAAAATTAAAGAAACCAATTATCTATTTTTAAAGTTTTTAGATTTTTTCTGTAGTTTTTTTCTGCAATTGAAATATCCTAGCGTTTAAAATCATTTATTTCATGGATAAAAGTATAGAACATGGAAAACCGCTAAACATCCTTCCCACTTTAACACTTTAATCAGAGTAAAATCATTTTTCAAGTGTCGAGAAAATAGCTTCAAATTGAGCTTCACAGAAGTACAATGGCACGATTTGAAAATAATAAAAGAATCAGTTTAAAAAATCTACGAAGTTGTTTAATATTAACCATGTACAGTCTGAATTGTTTGTGGTATCCGAAGGTCAGTTTCACGATAGCACAATTAGAAATTGATATAAAACACTATTTTAAATAAATTAAACTTGAATTTTAAGTAATTGGGTTTTAATGAATTTCATGATTTTCGAGCGCTAAATTATAATACTTGGCGAAGTTAAAACTTTGACTTTGAAGGATAGAAGCTTAGCTGTATCTTGCGTTACTTCAAAGTCACAGGGGCCCATAGAGGATTAAGTACTTGAAAATATTCGACTGTCGAAGTAACGTGGACTTAAAAGTAGAAAAGTCTTCAAAATAACGAAAGAGACCGCTATAGAGGATTCTTTAATGGAGCGTGGAGGACATCGATTCCTCGCACCATTTCCCATTCCTTTCGTATACAATCACAAAGAGAAATAGCGATCTGTAATCACCAGACACATTCTCTTAATATTGTTCCAAGCTAGCACTCCCACTAAATAACGTGATACAATTAAAATCGATTGCACAGAAATTAAAATACACTTCATTCGGAAATTAAAATACACGATATTTTAACTCATGCAATCATTTTTTTTCGACATTGTTATATTAATTGGCACATACGTGCATATTTGTTTCTTTATTGTTTCTGAGCAAGTAATTTTTGATTGGGAAAGTATTCTGTCATAATCTAAGTTTTACGAAACATGAAGTACAGTTGTCATCGAACTGACGTAACAGAGTGTTGCAAATTTATAGGAGAAAGTACATATTTCATTGGAAGCAAAAATGGAAATTGTTCTATAAGAGATCAATTTATAGTATTTCTTCAAAATATTATAATAGAATTAAGGAATTTAAGTCATTTCGAAAACTCTAAGTGTCGAGAAACTAACTTTAAGAAATTTTCAAAGATTTATGCGGATAATTTAATTTCAATGTGAACTTTTCTTAAACCTTGTTCCTTCATTTAACTATCCAATTATAACTTTAAATCTTGCGATTTAGTTTACACAGTATCCGGTATGTACCCCGTATCGACATCATTTTCCTGTGTATTTATTTATCACGTTTACTTGTTAAAGAAAAGAACAAATTCAACAGCAATAAAGTATATGGATACCATGAAATGTGATACAATGACTCTGTATATGCCTTTACCTAATATTAATAAATATTACATATAACAATATAATCAATTTTTAAGTTTCTCAAATATTTTCAAACAGTAATTAATTACTTTGGTAAAATATAAAAGCATCTTATTAAGTATTTCTCAGAATTAACCCTAGATCACTAACCTTCGTCGATTCGACGACGCGGATTTAATAAGTATGCCATATTAGTGAACGTATCGTAATAAATAAATACCTATCTTTAATAATAGAAAAAAACATGTTTAAATTTTATTTAAATAATACCCTTTAACCCCTTTTGTAAACACCGTAGTCGAAGACACGAAGGTTATTGTTAAGCGTCGAAAAATAAGGTTAGTGATCTAGGGTTAATTATATTACGGTAATATACGAAAATATGTTACGTAAAATGTGATTAACCCCGTGATTATGTATAATCACCACTAACTTTGGTAAATCTGATGAATTTTTAAATTATTCTCAAATTAACTAGCGAGTCTGAGTTAGATTTGGCTTGTTCCCTTCAGGGATCAGTACGACAGAAAATACCTCAGGGGCCTGACCACTTCGGTGGTCAGGTACGGGTTTGGCGAACCCGGGGTTACCCGAGCCACATGCGTGGAAAGTCCACAAGGGATGTAGAAGGCAATTCCTCAAGGGCCTGTCCATTTTGCTGATTGGATACAGGCTGGGCGAACCCGGAGTTACCTGAGCCACATACATGGAAAGTCGGTTTTCCTCAGAGGCCTGTTCAGTTTGCAGGACTGGGCCTTGAGACTTTGTCTAGGTCTGAGTTACATCTCGCTTAGATTTTTGGAGAGGAACCGCAGAGGATGATAGCCCTACCCCTGCTATCCCCACCGGAATCAGCATACTACGTGTGGTCCCAGAAGTATTACTAGTTTAGTTCCCGGGGTCCACCCATAAAGTGTTAATGCGAGATGGCCATGGGATTTTAGCGAGTAAGTATCTGCCGCCCCCTCAGACGAGTGTCTAATGCAAGATTTCCCCATTGAAAAACAAAATGATATCGTTTAGGTCCGCGAGCGTAACTTCTAGCGGCTCTCAAACCCCCTGGGTACGCAAGGTGGTGCGTAAACGCATTTTCCCGTCCTGAGAAAAAAAATATCTCAGTTTGATCTTGATTTTAGTGGTAATCTATTATATAAAGTTCAAATACCACTGACTGACTGACTCACTCACTCACTCATCACGAAATCTCAAAAACCACAGAACGGATTGCAATGAAATTTGGAACATACCTTCCCCTTGGGTCTTAGGTGCTCAATAAGAAAGGGTTTTGAAAAATTCGAAATTTTAGGGGGGGTTTTGGGGGGTTAAAGTATAGGCCAAACTCATCAACGCAGAGCCGAAACTACTTGACCTAGAAACTTGAAATTTTGCATGAGCATTCCATCTAGGGTATAAGCACCCACTAAGAAAGGATTTTTCAAAATTCCAAATTTTAAGTTTTTTTTTAGTTTCGATTAAATCGTAGCGAAGCACGGGAACTTTCAGCTAGTTCTATATAATAACTAACAATTATACGTAATTACTGGATTCATCACATTTACAATAACATATTTACGTATATAAATGTGATTTCGTGAATGTATCTGTTTGCTTTGTATAAGGAATAAATTTTATCGGCTACTTTTACAAATTTCGTCTTCCTTAATGACTTTTGCATTATTGCAAAGAACACGTAATGGACGTGATCTATGATATAATTATGCTAAATACTTTTTGCAATAAATTAACTTGTATACCGAGGATACCTGATTATGAGACGGTAGAACACGGTATTAGATCTTCGGACATAATTGTTTTCATCAGATGAATGTGGTTATAATATACGTAGATAGCTAAGTCTACCTTACAGTAATACGAGAAGATTCGTGAGCATATTTCATTATGCTGCGTCCATACTTGCGAAATTTGAAACCAGTTACGTGAACCTAGGTAAAAATGAAATTTTCAGCAATTTACTGCCAAGATAAGCAAAATCTTACTCAAAATGAACTCATTGTGAATTTAAACAACTATTTATAATGTAGTTCTCTCAGTTAGCAAAGCTTTTATTTCTCACATTACTAAAAAAATTCCACCAATTATTTCGAAATTATTAAAAATTAATTTAAGTAGGTATCTAATTTTTAAATGAAATTGATTCTTTAAAAAATTTAGTTTTTTGTCATACAACTCGTGTACGTTGTGAACGTAACGTAAAGAGCACGAGGCAAGAGCCGATGTGAAACAAGAAATTTACGCAGTCACTTCGCGTCGGCCTTGATAGCAACTGACATTCAGATAACTACCTGAAATTAGAATTCATTATAGTATAGCTCACTGTGTTCAAGCAAACTATGGTTCAGAATGATTTTGGATATTCAAAAATGTGATTAATGGTATAATATAATAGATTCCTACGATATATACATAATTTCCGTAGAAAGTCACCACTGAAAAATAGAAAAATAAAAATAGCAAAAGTATGCCGCTTTTGTGAAGCGTATATCAACTTTCGTACAAAATGTACAAAGTTTACCTGTAGTTACGTATTTTTCTGCAATTTGTTTATTATCCGACTTCTGACTTCTCACCGAAAATAAGACGAGCCATTTGGCGAAAAATACGTTAATTCAGCATATTAAACAGAAATAAGCAATATGTAAACAGACATAAGAAATGATACATAAAACGGACATTAGGATACTTTTAATATGTTATTTATTATGGAAAACATACGTTTAATTACTTCTTAGTCCTTAATCATATTAAATAATTAATTAATCTTTGCGTTAAGCTTATTATGAAGTAGTTTGCTAATTAAATACAGTAATTTTAGAATTTCAATTATTCAAATTGTGCTCATCACAAACATTGAGATAATTTAATTTGCTATTTATCCGACTATTTGCAATCGTATACGTACAAATACTGAAGCGAATCAGCAGATACTTCTTGAAGATCATATAACATATTTACGTTTCACGGTTTTTCATATCATATGGCTTGTCGGGAACATAAGTAACATATGATAAATATTATCTTTGGTACTTTTAATAAAAATATTAATTTAACGAATTTAAGTATGTACACTCACGCTGAAAAAAGTTACACCTATAAAATTATTATAGTTTCGTATTTCTGCACTTCTATACTATTTAAATTAGCAAGATATACATATCTGCGTATCTTTGACAAAAGAAACTATAAAAAAATACTCTCAAATTATCCAACGTTCATCTAGACACACATTAGTTCTCCACTTTTCCATAAAAGTATCCACCCACACATAATCAAAGTTACATTAATTACGTAAATTCGTATTTTTCACTTTGTACTACTGTATAAAAAATTTCTAGTATAGCAAAATTATTGAAAATCCATGAATCTTACATAACATTCATAAGTTTCTTTTGCCAATTCCGGTTTTTTATTTTGATCACATTCATAATTAAGCAAATTCCTTTTAAATGCCGTTTCCTCGTAACATCTACGACCGATCGAACGATGGTATTAACGTTCGATCGGAGGCAGCCGAATATGAAGGACGCCCAAACTCTGAAACATGGAATTCCATGCGTAGAACTAGGAATTCGCCGAATGTATTATACATTCATACACACGGACGCAATTAAACCGGATCAGCTGAGCGGACGTTAATCGCGTTCTCAGCTCGACCGTTTGCTCTATAACGAACGAGATGAGCCTTGACCGATTAAAGCAGTGGTTCTTAAGTTCTCCTCCCTCTTTGGCAATTCTGAAACTTTTGCTCTTTTATCGTCGAAGATGCGCCAACATGTAGGAAAGGAAATTATACCATGTCTGTATTACTGAACGTGAGCAATTTAACACTAGATTTACGGATATTGATTATATCCCAAGTTTTCTGAAGTGAGCCAATTTGACTCAATACAAGAAATTGAAGTTTTTTGTAACAAAATAGTTCCAAATCAATTTAAATTAAAGATTTATTACCAAAAAATTAACCAACCAATATATTGGGTTGGCAAGAAAGTAATT
Organism: Cerceris rybyensis; assembly: GCA_910591515.1. Lineage (NCBI taxonomy): Eukaryota > Metazoa > Arthropoda > Insecta > Hymenoptera > Crabronidae > Cerceris > Cerceris rybyensis. Next base: position 12,750,527 of record OU342793.1, read on the forward strand.
TCGGTTTTGTAGTGTGAAATGGAACTTAATCTTTTTTAACAAAGAATTTTGTCGATGAGCTTTACTCGATGACCTTTTGCCATCGTTTTGACAAATTCGTGATTCCGTTTTTATAGAAATACTGGCCCATATCAACAAAAAACTGAACCCAATACAATTTTAGGCTATCATCGCCATTGAAAGTTTTACCATTCAAAAAGTTTTGCAAGCTGAGAAATAAATGGTAATCTAATGGTGTCAGATCAGGGCTACATGGAGGCTGTGACATCACTTCTCAACCAAGCTTAGATTTTGCAAAAAATAAAAAAGTAAAACATATCAGAAATGTTCGTTTTTCACTCTATATTAAAATTCTCCTAAACAAACAATTACAAACAAAATAAAGCGCAATTTGTTTCTAAGCCAAGTCAAAAGTTTCACAACTTTCGATTGTTAGAAGAAAAAAATCATAACATTGTCAGAAATCATTGAGAACAAACGTAACGCTGGCTCTCATCAAAAACCGAAATTACTTTCTTGCTGACCCTATATTATATATATATATATATAGGTATAGTAATCGAATTTTAAATGAGCCAAATTGACTCCGTAAATCTAGTGTTAGTGAAATCTATTACATTTAAGTACTTGTAAAGTATTCGTTACGAAGAAAAGAAATATGAATATCCCATAAGCGAGCATCTTTTGATTCTCTAACATGAGGTGGGCTGCATAATATAGTAATTAGTTTTTTCACCTTTTGAGTTTTTTTCATCGAGATTTGCAAATGATCTTCAGTTTCGCAATTATGTGTATCATTTGATTCGATCTGATAAGGTATGTGTAATTAAAATACATTTATCTACATAGCTTTTTAATTGATTTTTAATTTCTGTAACGCCCAAAATTGCTGTTCATTACGTTCACGTAAGTGTGTAAGCGATCAATGAAACTGAGTGGCAGACGTTCAAGTGTTTCCAAAGTATGCCATTACACGTTCTAACGATGCATTCCTTCATGTTTTAGAGGTCGTAGGTGATTCACAATGAACTTCATTGTTTGTGAATTGTGTCATTTTCGTCATTACACAAATTAAAAGTCAGCGGAAGAATATTTAACCGTTTGAATACCGGGAGGGTTTTAAAAAATTACTTCGAAAAAAGCCACTTTCGCGCTCTTGAGATTTTATTTCAAAATAAGCTAAAGTTGGTGTTTTATTTTATGTAGTGCACAACAAGAACAATCTTCTCGTGCTTGTATCCTAATTTGGAATTACTTTATATTATAAAAGAGAAACCTGATGCATTCTTAACAAGATATCTTAACAAAGTCTTCCTTCAATTGTTTTTCGACACAAAAACTGAAGAGCGCGAAAGTGGCTCATGGTACGCAAACTGTTAAGATATGGTGTTTCGTATATACACTCTCAGTTCGTTTTAACATTCTCTTGTCAAATTGCAAAATTAAAATTTCATGTTATAATACAAAATGTAAGCTGAAAAAGTAATTACTTTGCACAACCGTTTAATAATAAATAACTTTTACTCGAATAATTTTATATGCAACGAACAGTTTGTAAGTAAATTCAGATGACTTAGTTAGACGACTTATTCTCTACATTTATGGGAATTGTTATAAATCATTCTGACAGCAGACAACCACTGTTTGAATTAATAATTGGGTTTTAAAGTAGACTGTAGATTAGGATGCGCGTAATAATGGTGTGAAGCCATAGATATATAAACAGGATAAAAGACTATGCAAAATGTAATAGTTTAGCGTAATTAAGATACGCTTTGGAATTAGTTACTTAAGAATTATGTTCAACATATAATGTAATTATTAATGCTGGTGTAAAGAATCAGAATTGCCTCTGTAATATGGAATGAAAAGACTTTTCAGCATGCCGTTATATTTATGTAAAATTACAAATAGATAGTTATAGAACTGCCAGAACATATGAAGCAGGAATGAAAAGTAATTGGTGAATAAGCAACTTAAACATAGTTCAACCTTAATTTCAAAAGTTTAACTTTTTCTGTACAATTAATAAAAAATAGAAACTCTGCGAATATTTATATTATAGAACTTGCAATTTCTATTTCATACAACTTATTAGAATGAACTCGTTACAATGAATTATATACATCTTTCATTTAAAAGATTCATAGTATTCATTAGCAGATCAACTTTTTATTTGATAAATTTTGCAAAAGAACGGAATCGATAAAATTTGTTTTACGTTTTAACATCGCTTGCTCAATATTCGATTGTCACCGAAAAAAACCATGAAGAATTCATTGTCAAATTTTATAGAATTTAAACAATTTTTCATGATGTCTTCAATATAATATAACGTATGCGAAAAAATATCCGTTTTTAGAGCCTTGGATCGAAAAAATGAATAAAGACGAAAGAAAAATACATGATGAATGAGTATGCGCAAGTACATAGAAACAAAAAAGTATTAATGCAATAGATGTTACATAGAAAAATTTTCGCAAGTATTCAAAACATTTTTCCTACAACAGACATACATTATTATTCATCTACTGTGTCAAAAGCATCAAATTCGTTATTTAATTACATCAAGATACATAAATTTCAGAAAAATTGTAAATTGCTAAAACCCACAAACAGATGTGATATTTTACACTAGATTTACGGATGTTGATTATATACCTATTTCTCTGAAGTGAGCTAATTTGACTAATACAAAAAATTGATGCTTTTTGCAAAGAAAACAGTTCCAAATCAATTTAAATGAAAGATTTATTATTATAAAATTCACCAACCAATATATTATACATATGGTAATCAAATTTTGAATGAGTGAAATTGGCTCCCTAAATCTACTGTTAAAAATGCAATGTTACTTTGTTTTAATCAGAAATATTTTTTATAGACATTATAGAAATGTTTCACAAATTCGTTGAAGTGTAAAAGTACATATACATGGCATAGAACAGAAAATTATCGAAGATCACTAAATTTAGCGATGTGCCAAGCCGCTTTCGATAATTTTACATGCACCTATCGTTCTACAAAATTATTTGGCCTTAAACTCGGTGTTCCTCATGAGTGCGAGCCAACTTTGGAATCTATTCGCAACGTTGATAACATCGGCGCCTGAGTATTTATATCTTTATGCATTCGAGCAACGTGCGCCAATACTTGTCACGTTGACAAGGGTTTCGAAATGTGTCTAGTAGTTCAAACTGCCAAATAATTCACTCGACTGTATGCAAATGTAATATAAATGTTCATTATCTCCGGTAAAGATATTTTTAATCTTTTAAACCGAATAAAGATATATTGAAGTTATTAAATATAATTTTGGAAAACTTGTGCATGAAAAATACTTATATTTCATAGATATATTTTCCAATTTTCCAAGCAATATAATTACTTCATCCGGAAGAACGAAGTAAGAGTTACTTATTGTTAGTAACTAGTAGAATCAAATGTTTAATTATATTTGTTCAGTTATTTTACTTAAGGTTACACATTTGGAGGTAAAAGATGTGAGGATGACTGCTTTTATTAAAATTAGAACTACCAAGGGGGCCAAAATGACTTGTTCCCCATTTTTTTGAAACTTTTTAAATGTATAGAGAGTCACACGTTAGATATTATACATCCATCTTATAAAATATAAATTACTGAATTGATCATCCTTTCCACCGTTCGATTTTTCGTTTTCTAAGGTATTTATTTAATGTATTGAAATATGAGAGATTTAACCCCGGTAGTTCTAGTATTAACAAAAATGAATGAGAGGTGTAATGTTGATAAAATTGAAGGGTGACGATGTTTTTTTTTTAAATGAATGAAAGATTTAGAAAAGTTGAAAATTAATTAAATCAAAGGGGGTGTATGTGAATATAATTGTTTTTATTAAACGGGACAAATACGGTGACATATGGAAATGGAACGCGTGTGACTTGAAGTTTCTTTGTTGTTTTGACTTGACGACGATGATCTGATGGAACATACAATTTGTAATGAGATTTATTAATTATTATGTGTTAATTATTGCAATGATTAATTAATAACAAATATTTACAAATGATACTTATGATTTTGCATATTATTTGTTTTCAAGTATATGAAAAGCTACTTTTCATTTCACATTGATATGTCCTGGTAGAGATATGTATGTTTTATATAGAAAAGGAAATGTATTAACATTAACTGTACCGTCACATTACCTGCATCTATTTTTTTCGGGTTCGGTCATTCGACTGGTTATAAAATGACGATGATATTTTTCCAAAAGATATACAGAAGAATGGTAATACAATATTAAAAATCCCGGGAGTGGTCATTAGTTAATAATAAAAGAAATGACAAATTCATTCCTTTGAACCGATTATTTGATCGTGTATGGTACATACGATTAGTATTGAAATGAAAGGAGAGAACAATAATTACAGTTTGCCATGGGAGAATCATATTCGTCGTTGATGCAATATTGATTGTCATTTTGGAATTAATCAACAATTTCATTCAAAATATCGAATATCGCTTAACCTAAATTATAATTGCTTTTAGATAACTAATGTGACAATATATTATGTCATACAGCAGTTAGGTATAAGGAAATAACAGAATATCTGATTATTATATTTCAACGTCAATGATTGGTATAGATATAAATTACACTGATAATGGTTCAAACTTTAGCACAATGAAAAATTATTTAATTTCAAAGGAATAAATTGTAGTACAATACGTTATGGCACAACAGATGAATTATGTAGGTAGATAATATTTTGATAATCCATAAATTATCAAAATATAGTATTTTTCGATAGATAACGCACACTTATTGTATTAGGGGTACCGAAAAGTAATGAAAATTGGAGAAGTGAAAACGTAATTGGAAACGTTTTTCAACAAAAAATCGAAAGACCTTTTTAAAAAGGGAATTGCAAAACTACCTTTACGCTGGCAAAAAATGTTAGAAAATTATGAAAATTATTTGGTTGATTAGTATTTGAGATTTCTTTAATAAATAAATGTTTTTCGCCAGCAAAAACAAATTTTGATTACTTTTCGGTACCCCTAATATTACGCGCACTTCTATCTTTTCGGCATTCTTTTTTTTTTCTTAGCTAAAATACCACCATAGCTTTATTATTGAATTTGACATCCCTCGTGTCGCTTTCTAATGTATAACGCGCAGGTTTTTATTTTATCAAATTTTAACGTTTTTGTGTAGTTAACGCACACATTATGGTAAATAAATCAAGACGGACCTTTAATGCCGGCATAAGTTTAAAAACTTTGACTTCTTAAACAGATTACCGCGATGTGAAATAATGTAATTGACGGTCCAACTCTTTCATTGCGCATTCTTATGTACACTTGATGCTAAGTGAGAAATAGAATATTTCAATAAGTAATAAAATACAATTTGAATTTTGCAACTTATGAAACTTTAAATAGAAGTATTATACTTCCTAGCAATGTATTAATACTACCACAAATTATATAATAGGTTTAACAGTTATATGTGGTTCTTATTTTATTAAAAATTATTCAACAGCCACAAATATAATATATGAACACTAGGTTTACGGAAGTTGTCAAATTGACCATCTTCTTTGCCGGTTGATCCTTCTATTTCCAAAGTTCTTATTTAACATATTGTTTATTTAATATATTATACAATAGATTTCTCGTTCTTAAATCTAGTGTTAACTACATTTTTAACCTGAAATATACATAGATACAGACTGCATATAAGTTACTAAAGTTCAGTAAATCTTGCAAAAAGTCTGTGTCCATCTCAACTGACTAATGTTGTCAAATTACATCTTTCATGTAATACATTTGGCGTTATTCCGAGTTCAGAAGATTTGTTATAAAAATCTTTCATAATTCGAAGCCCTTTCTCACATGCACTATAATTCATAATTCTGTATCAAAATCTGCGCGAGACTGAAATGTATAATTCAAACTAATGCAAAGTAAACATGGCATTACTATTCTTGCTGCATCGCTTTTGTGTGCTGAGTAGTAACTGCTCCTGTTCTCGCAATCCGACAGTGTGTCACGTTGTTGGTAGTGGAAAATTAACAGTAAAGGATTATTCAAGCGAGCCCACAGTGTTCCAAAGAATCACACTAACAAACGTATATACTGTGATTTTACTAATGAATAAAAAATATATTGATTATACTTGTTATACTTTTCCAACAGTCTCCAATCCAAATTGTTATGACTGATTACGTTATTAAATTTTGATTTGAAGTTATTTGGGGAAACGATAAAAAATATTTGACAAGAAGGCTGTGCTAGTTTGGAAAATCAAAAAAAGTTATTGTATATCAGAGAATTAAAGCACAAATATATCGTGAGTTATTTTAAAGTCGTAGAAAATTAGAGAGGATTATACTAAAATGCTTAATTAAATAGACTTTTATTTTATTTTCAATTTGAGAATTGATTTGTGAAGTTGCTATTCTAATATATCATTGATTATATGATTTTTTTCATTCTTGTTGGACAAATCATAATGATAGTAGATGTAATAAAGACGTAATAATAAGAATTAATTTTAAATTAATTTAAACACATTGTGAAAGATGAGAAGAATATTGGAAATTTGATACATATTTTTAGAAGAGTATTTTTATTGCTCGATGCTCAAACTTTTTTTTGAGTTGATGCTCAAAATTCCTTTCTATGTTCAATTATTTATTTCAGTCCAGTATTGAAATATTTATTTGCACATTTCTGAAAACGTTATATACAAAGAATACTGCCAGCAGTGCATTATTCATTGTACACACAATGAACCTAATGTAATTATAAGAAAAAAAAATTTACTTTGAGAAAAACGTATCTCAAAACATGTAAAATTTTCATAAAATCACATAGAACGTTCCTTCATTTAAATATATTTCTACAATAAAATCTTATTGCCAACAGTAGTCATAAATTTAACTGTGTATGCACGTAAAGTAAACTTCAAAGTAAAGAACCGGTTGCGATAATGAGTTATTATTTCCTTGCATATCATTAGTATGAAGGTTCGTTGATTGTAACAATGACCGTTAGCTTTGGAATTACTGCCTAATAGAAGTAATGGAATATTTAAAGTAAGAGCATTAAATGTCCTTTTTTACAAATAGAATATAATTAACTATATAGAGTTTCAAACGTGGGCCAACAAAAGGCTTAAGCTTACAAAAGGCAACAAATGTTGTTACAATAAACGAAGTTAATTACACGTAACATTTTTTAAGTCTTGATATTCATGGAAATATTTGTTGTTACACAAGGAAGGACTTCTTTATATAATAAATAACAGTGTTAGTTTTATGACATTACCAAAATATCCTTTGATGCATGTTGCCGCACTTTCTTTAAATAGCATGACGGCACTACAATACGGCTTACGTAGTTCTCTCACTTCCACGAAATTAATCATCAAATGAGACCATACAAAATTATTCATTTCACTAATTATATAATTACCTTGATATTCATTGTTCACGTCAACAGAGATCCGTATAATTTTTCTTAAAATATATTAATAATAACCGAAAATATTTTTTAACACTATATTACTTTACAAATCATATGCGATTAAACAACGATTTAAATGTGACATTTACGTTTTATTAGCTGCTAAATATTCTTCCGACAATTTGCATAACGTACGTAAAACAGAGAATGGTATTAGTTTTGGAAAAGTAATGTGGGATGTTTTATTTAAAACTTTCCATTACATTGCACCTGGCATTAATATTGGTTTTAATTTAAAACATGCAATGTAGCAAATGCAAATCGAAAGAATAATCAGCTTTATAGGATGTATAATTTTCTGACTTATAAAGTTAATATTTAACGAAATATCGGATTCAAGGTACATAAAATATTTCAGATTACAAAGTAACCAAAAGAAAATAATTACAGACGAAGGAATATTAAATATGGATAAAGTTCTTCCTCCAACAATTAAGATAAAACAGTAGAATAAAAGATTAAAACGAAGAATTTATTTATACTTCAAACTATGAAGTGCAGGAGACTATTGACGCCAGTTGTGCAGAATTATCCTCCACCGCGAGTTAGAATAATTAAATATTGAAAAACAGTTTCAATATTTTACTGGTTCGCGTTACAAATCTCAAAGTGCTTTAATAATCTTATTGTGGCAAAAGACGATGAAACAAAGACTGAAGTGTATTTCCCTGAATCATAAAATTGCTGATAAACAGGAGAAGAAGATAATACATTTTATGTTATTCGCTACCCTAAATAATGTATTATAGATACAATAACTGTGTTGCTAAATTTGATTAAATTTCTTGTGGACATACGACAAAAATTGAAATTGATTATCCAGCGGTAAAAGCGAAACGATTTACTTGTATTCCGAAAAAAACCAAACCTAAATGTGAGACAGTATTTCATCCAGAGAGTGTTATCACACACCGCAATGCGTTGTAGATAATTTAAATGTAGTTGCACGCGTTGTATAGCTGTTGTTTTTCTTTTTCACTGAGCGATTTCACGAGTCTGTTTGTTGATTTTTTGCTGGATTTATTTTCCGCGATAAGTTAGTGATAAATAGCAAGAGATTTACTTTCCTGTTAAAACCGTTATATAAAACGCATAATAAAAAGTTACGACACTTTATATGCATGTAATCGAATTGTAAATATTAGCTCATGTACTATACGTGCTCTTTTAACTTCACTTGAAACATGTGAGTTGAAGTAAAATTTGATTTCAAGTACACCTTTTAATTTAGTCAGCTGCATATAGTGAGATTATATTTATGTATTTCTACGAAAGTGTTTCAGTAATATTCATTTCTTACAATTTTCTACCAGAATGTCAATATAGCATCTTATAGTTAAAGGAGGTGCTTGTAAAAGATACTTCTAAAATAAATTAAAATGATTTGATGATTCTATTTTGCAGTTAAAAAATTACTAAATATATACTCCAAATGCAGCTCCTCCATAAAATAGCTAAACATAAGAAATATGTAGCCATTCCTAATTTTAAAATCTAGAATATTTAAATGTATGAAATAAGTATTCTGAACAAAGATGGACCAAGCAGTAAAAAGTTCAAGTATTTAAGTAATTTGTATTTTATGAAATACACATAAAATATTCACCGTACTTCTCCGTAAATTTAAGAAAAGTTTAAAAAAACAGTGAGAAACTGTCAATTTGACAGCTGCCATAGATCTAGCATTAATACAATTAGCAGTTCAGCAAACCACGTGAAAAAGCACGAGGCCTAGAAGTAAACAATACCAGTCACTTCATTCTCAAAAAGTATTACCAATATATTTTCCCCGTCGATTCACCCCCACAAGCTTTCCAACCGCCCTTCAGAATTATACTAATTGCAGTAACGATCCTAAACATCGTCAAATTCAAAATTCAACAAGATCTCCTAAAACCACCCTACAACGTAATAGTCAATAAGCACAAAGAGATATATGAAACAACCAACAAAACGTACAAACAACTACAAAACGTTAAGCAACATATTCTCCGAAAGGTGAAATACGCTTGTAGAAAAGTTTATTCCACACACTTACCCTAGAGATGCGCAGAGGTTGGTGCAGGTCATGCCCACCGTGCATGCGGAATCCCCACGGTGATCCGCCAAGAAGGGTGACTTCTCTCGCGCTCATTCCGTCTCTCCTACCAGCTTCGCGCAACCCCTCGTTGGTACTTCAATCTCTGCAGACACAGAAGCGCGCTTCTCTTCGTCCGTACTCGCAGACGCCACGCTGTCTCGTTTCCTCGCCGCACGAAAACCAATCGGTGAGCACGTCATCCGCACACTGTGACGTAAAATCGCTGATCACGCGGAATCTCGCACGGTGCAAAAAATAGTTGCATTTTTAAGTATCTATCACGGTAACCTACCTGACATCAATAAATCACGGTTTAATGAGAGAACCAGCAATGATCATTGAGTGACAATCATCATTGGTAATAATTGATTAAAATTTGATACGATTGGATGTAGTGTTGGATGAATTGTAGCGATGAATAGTTTACGAATGATGTTAGTAATGAGGGACGAGTGAAACGCGAAAGCGCGCCGATGAAGATAGACGCAATAATACCCGACGACAAGGAAACGTTCAACGTACACTCGTCGAAGGCTCGCGGTACACTGACGGCGCATTTCCCCCTTCCGTGATGCTCTGCGCACCACCCTCGCTTGCTATCGTCTCGGACTCGAGCCACCCGCTGGAGACGCGTGTACTCCCCACTCCGCAAATGATCAACCTTCGATGTTTTCTGACAATGAGACTCGATGTATAGTACTTTTGATAGAATGTTTTGCGATACATTCATTTTCTTTTTTTAATTTTGTAAATGTTTTAGGGTCATTGTATAGTCCGATGACTGTAACTTAAGTAGCGGGATGTAGAATATCCTGTTTTTTAACTGCTTTTTTGGATCATTTCGTTTTTGGAATTCAAAAAATTTAGGTGACTAAAGTAAACGAGTACGTGGAGTATTCACTTTAGGAGATTGGTTTTAGGAGTTTCAAAAAAGAAATGGCGGAAGCAGGTGGTTGAGAGGGAGAGGCTCCGGTGCTTGCTAGTCGAGTTTGAGCTGTTGGAATGTAGTCGCTTTAGGTTGTATTAGAGAATTGTCACTGATTGTTGTTATGACAGTTATTGCAAGAGTTAGAAAAAGGTCTTGTATGAATTTGACAATGAGTCTGCATGAATCTGGCTATTATACTTTATTTACGGTGTGGAGAATAATTTGAAAAATATCTGAGATCGGTAAGGTGCACTTTAATCTATGTGATTAACATTTACTGTATATATAGGAAAACGGTTTTGTTGGATATATGTATGTAGATTGCGCATAATCTAGTCGAGTATACATAATGAAAGATTGACACTGGCAAATGGTCCAGCGGTATTATCATTTGTGACTTATACACAGAAGAGGGTGAATGTCCTTTGTTCCCGAGACCCGAAGATTATTCAAATAAGATTGCATTTATTGGAAAGAAACATCTGCTTTAGTTTTATCACTCGGCTTTAACGGTGCAGGAAATGTGCATGTGTAATTGTTAACAAAGTATCAGAAAATAGCTTTAGTCGGAACCTGTAGGACATTCCGTTTTTTAAATGAAAATATTGTTAATTTTGTTTTTTATTGAAATAACGGACAATTTGATGAGCGAAAAGTTTCTTATTCGTTGACTCGACAGGGGTAGTTTCTGTTATCAGCAAAATGGGACGTTTAATACCCTTAGATATAGGGGTAGTTAACGTGCCCCTGCGCCAGGAGATGTTTAGCAATATAGCCATATTAAAGATGAAATTATCACAGAGTAAAAACAATTGGTGACCTTTTACAATATAGTGACATGAAAGATGGGATTATCATAGTTTGAAAACTAATCGATACAGAAAATGAAATGGACCAAATAGACGGCACTTTAAACACTATGTTGATGTATGTTACACATAACAGTACAGTGGTTAAATATTTATCGGTGATAATATGTGCTTTTTCATGTAATTTCCAGTTTTCAGTTTTTAATGAAATTAAGTTTAATACAACTTTATTCGATATTAACACTAAAACTACCGGCTATTAACTCCTTGCCGTGCGATTTCTTTTGTAACTGGTTCCACAAGGATTTAAAATGAAATTAGTAAAATAAAAATTTATCAGTGATTCTTCATACATCATATAATTTAAGGTAATATTAATATTGTAGAAATAATTTTATCCCGTCATGTCTCACTGATATATCCAATTCGATGGGTTTAGTAGAACTTAAAAATTTCCTATTTAATTTACCGCATCCCAAGTGTCACTCGTTATTGTACGGCAAGGGGTTAATTCAATGTACTTTTATAAATACTTCAGAAGAAAAAGAATAATATGTACAAAAAACTAAACTGATCTAGTGTCTCACGTTTTACAAGGCAGACGTAGAGAATTAAGCATGATACAGGATTAAAAATTGCAACATTTTTAAAAAATTCAGTACTACAAGTAATTTTTACCCCCTTTGTAGATCTAATGTTAAATAATTAAACTCAAGATCAGTAAATTCGTGACAGGTATCGACGAACTGCAAAGCATTGTATCGTTAAAGTTTAAAACAATTACGTGGAAGGACATCAACATTTGCTTTCGATAGAATGGACGACAATAAAAAAATTTCGGAAAATTTGTTACCTATCAGAAATCCTAATATTGTTGGAAGTTTCCAAAGCTTGAAAGTTTTTGAAGGTTTCTGAAGTTGTAAGATTCTTGAAAGTTTGAAAGGGAAGGTATGCGCCTTCCCTGACAAGTTTTACAAATTTGTTAATGTCTCAAAGATTCTAAAGGTTTTATAAAGTTTGCAAACCGTCGGAAATTATTCCCGTTTTTTCATGCATATTCATTATAATTAGGAACACTCATTTATTACTTAATGAGTACGTTTTTGCTCATGTACAAGTTTGCAATTTAATATTCGGCACGAGATGTACTTCGGGGCAAAAATTATTTATATGTTTTAAATTACAAGTCATTCGCTACTAAACATTTTACGACTGTGGTGGTAGAATATTAAAAACGTACTGTAAAACTTACTGAAATGAGACATCAATCTTTTCATGATCGTAAAATTTACTCTCCAGGAAGTTGTAATTTTTTTAGATTTCTATCGACATTAAATCTACGGCAGCCATTATAATGGCGGGTTCCTAACTTTTTTTAAAATGTTTCTCCGATTTACAAAGAGACAGTATAGTAAATATTTTACGTGTATCTTATAATACATAAAGTACTTGATTCGTCGTCTTTTTGCCATTTTTTTTTATCCATCTTTTTTCCAAGTACTTCATTAATATATTTAAATATGCCAGATTGAACGGCCGTAGATCTAGTATTGATTAATAAGGCAATAACATTTAGTAGAAAAAGTAACATGCAATCAAAATTATATGAAGCAAGGAAATTCGTGAAATCAATTATATTACAGTACGATTGTAATGTTTAACTTTAAATCTATATAGTCAGCATAAACTTTCCCTCTATTATGTATTACCTGCAAACATATTTAGGCTTGAAATTATGAAATATAGAGTTTGGTTGAACTCACATTTTTACAAATTAATTAATGTATAAAAATAGACCTAATTCTAGCGAAATTTTTGTTAAGAAACGTTACATTCAAGTGATACAATTGTTGAATATGTTTCAAGTACCTGCAAAGTTTCAATTAGCTCTATTTATCGCGTTTACAGCCCTTACTTTATACATTTTGCATAAAATGTATAAAACACTGCCATACAACCGCATTCGCTATGTAAATTAGCATAATAATTAACAGAAGTATTATTTTACAAACTGTGCAATACAATTCTGTTAATTAAACGGTGTAATTCGACACTCTCAATTTACATTCGTATAAAGCATCACTGCATCTGTTGCTGTACCGTGAAATCATTCGAACCCTATATATTACAAAATAAATAATTATTTTTCAAACTGGAATTCAGAATAACATTATACAGTTGATAAATTGTAAGATGAAATTCTTTAACCCTCTATAGTCCCATTTTTTGTGTAGTATCCGAACATCAGTTTCACGACAGAACAATTAGAAAATGCTAAAAATATTATTTGAAATAATGGATTAAACCTAAATTTTAGATATTGAATTGTAAAGAATTTCATGATTTTCACAAGCTAAATTATAATATTTGGCAAAGATAAAAATGTCACTTTGAAGAATAGAAGCTTAAGTGTGTCTTACGTTACCTCAATGTCACTAGAAGTCATAGAGGGTTAAACTCAAGATAACTTCTTACCCCAAACATAAAGATACATATAACACAATAAATGCGCTTTGAAAATAATGAAGCCCAATCAGGACTGTTTTCATTTTTATTGTTTGCGTTTCATATTTCTCATGTAAGTAACTATTACCGTTATCCTTCGAATAATTCAGAAATTAGATACATTATTAATGAGATTTATATGTCAGGTTGAAAAAATTGATTTTGCTTCATAGAGAATTATGAACTCACAATTAATTCCAGGGGTGAAGTACCTAAGCCTTTACCACCATAGGTTGCATACTACCCCCTACACCATCTCTCGTATTATTATTGTGAGATACTCGCGGTTCCATTACAGCACATCAAATTAAGTTCGCGGAACTAGTAAAGAAATGCGATATGTACCTTGTTATATATGTAATGCACGTGTTAAGTACGGTGACGACAATTATGTTGCGTCCACACTATGCAAAGTAGTTAGTATATAGTATCACTGTTGTGTCTACACTGTAGCTCATGAGCAAAGTATAAGCAATACATTTGCTAAGTTTGCAAACAAGTCGTTTAATGTAACGCGCCCTAAGCAAGCAGTCTTTACGTTTACTGAAGAAGTTGCTACTACTGCTTGTTATTTATGAAAATGCCTACACTGTCAATAAACATTTATGTGAACGCAGCATATTTGTAATTTCTAGACGAGAATTTCTAAATGCCACTACTTCTAGGTAAAAGTTATTGTTCAAATTTTTGGTAATAGTATGGTTTATTTTGTTGCCACTGACGATAATACTTCTTTTTAAAAAAGTCATTCTGGAGAAAGTAATTAGATCTTATTCGAAAAGTAGGATGAATTAACATAAAACATAGTAGGTTTAATGTATTATGCAGGAGAACTAACTGTAGCAGTTAAAAATTAAATATTCTTGTTTGGAAGACGCCTTTTTGATATGTTATGATAATAGTTGGAGCAGAAATCGTGAGAAGTATCGTTACTTTTTAATTAATTATTCCACCACGTAATAAATAAGAGAAAAGAGACAAGGAAACGATTTGAATTAAAAAATGATCTTTAGTTTCAAATACTGACATCGATTATAATGATGAATTTCTTACAATATAATATAATGACGGTATTCAAATTTTCTTTCTTATCCGCTCATCGCCTCTCATTCGCACAATAGAAAGATAGCTAGGAAGCGGTGAAACCTATCCTTTTTAAACGCCTACTATCACTATGTCGTTTTTGAAATTCCCAAACTCAGTTTTCGAAAGTAAACTTACAATTAGTCGTTTACTTTAGGAGGCTGAGAAAAGTCTCCAACGCTTCCTAGCCATTTTTCAATTTTTGAATCGTTCATTATCATTCAACACAAGGGACAAAATAGTACAGAGAAAACTGTCTAACTTCATGAGGAGTCATGCTATTTCACCTACGACCTTATGGAGGCCCCTGTAAATGATTTATAATTGTATTCCCTAATTTATTAACGAACTACAGTTTATATGAACTTAGAAGCTTGGTCATCCAACTAACGAGCTAGAATACTCTTGGAAATTTTTTGTATGCAGTGTACATCGAAGCCACAAGACAGAAAAGATAAGAGGCTTTAATTTTCATATACTAGTATGTACCTACGTTTTAGTATAGTTCGGAGCCTACTTAAAACTGTAAGATCGAATTCTAAGTTAAAATTACCGTAGCTTAAAATGGGATCAGTTAAAATTCAAGTGTAGTAAGTATAATAAAGTATAGTATAAACAAAAATTTTGCAAATGCTTTGGATGCAAGTATTCAGTGGAGAAAGAGATTTCGTTCTTGATGTGTTCAATATTTATCTTGTTGAGGCGTATATTGGTTTTCGTCATTGTTCTGAAATTCTGAGCAACGGCAAGATCCCTCGGTTTCTACAGATCTGCTTTCATTTTGGGTAACGTGAAACGACCAGAAGCGCAACTAATTGTAAGATCACCTGTTTATCGGATACACTGCTTTATGATGTCAATCATAAATAGACTGCGGATTTTTATGCATTTATGACAAATTAAATACGGCTAAAATATACAAAAAGAACATAATATAAAAATATATCTAAAATATCCAAAGTATGGTATTTGTTGTAATATTTATTAAGTGCAATAAATCCCTAGGTAGGTTTTCCTGTCTCACCTGCATTTGTGAAACTCGAAATTTGCATAAACATCCGCAGTCTAATCATAAAGTTCAAAAGCTAAAACGTTTCTTCATTTAGGGACCAAGCCCGATACCTGTATTCTTAGGAAAAATTCCACGCGCAGTTTCGTTTTTGCAAAGGTCATAATTCGACCTCAAGGGTACTCCTTCGAGCTTAATCCTGCTGTTCTGTTCATTTCTATCTCATATTGGTATTTCATCCAGACACAGTGACCCGGCGAACAAAGGTTCATATTTCAAGAAACATAAAATATAGAAACAGGTAGAAGTAAATGTCAAATACATTGAATATCAAAAACTAATACTTAGAAACATAGTATCTGTTAAAATATAATCTCCATTTCGGGTCACATAGACCCGAGAAGAACAGCAGGGTTAATTATTGTCCAAGAAAAAATTGTAATAGGAATGACAAAGGTCAAGATTCAACATATCTCTTCTTTCACCGTGACATCCCTCTGGACGATGAAGTGTGAGAGGAAAAATCGCTAGTCGGCGAATAAAGAAATTTTATTCCAACACTCAATTCAATCATTCCAAACTATCTATGACTACGTTTCTCTCACGAACTGTCAACATCAATCGAAGTTTCAAGCCGGCTTTACTCTGTTCAGAGAACTCTTTAACTTTCTGCTAATAGTATAAATGTTGAAGTTTTGTTCGATAAATTTATTCCAATCAACGAGGATTTCGGAGTTTACTTTCCGGAGTGAAAATTAACTAGGACCAACATTTAAGCGTATTACAAACATCAACACAACTTTATAAAGAAAAATATCAGATTAAAATGATTAGAAGAGAACATTTTGTTACCTGGTTTGTGTTAAATACCATAGACAAGAAAGTCGTATAGCTATATTAGATATGAACTTGCGTTGTTTGTTATTCAAAGGACTCATGACCATTCCTAACATTGATATTTTACGAACAATATAATTAATCACATTCCGCCTTTTTAACTGGAAAAACTAACGAAATTTAGATACCTACATAATATTAATAGATTTTATCCATTAATACATTTTTATGAACGTAAAATATAATATTACCTGCATCTTTTAAATCGTATTAAACAGACTATCATAACTTATCGTTGTTATTGTCGTTATTGCAAATTAAAAAAATGTGATAAAACTAAAATGTGATAACATGAATACTTATTTTGTTTTGATAAGTTTCGCGTCTTAGAAACTTTTTCTAACCGTAAAAAGTCTATGCACCACATGCGAGTATCTGTTTCAAAATGAAATACGTAACGCTTGTAAAAATGGGAAGGTAAACTAACAACAATTTTAAAATTAATTTTGTAGTTTTACTATGATAAATGCAGATGTATTCTTGTATACAGCAGCTGTCAGGAATATTTGGAATTTGTTACGAATGTTTGTTTTTTAAAACCGAGTGTCATATTACACAATGCTTCTTTTGTTATAGTCTCAAGGAACCGCATTGTTCCTTGAGATAGAAAACGTAACGCAGATAATGAAAAGACGCAAATCGCTCTACATGAACTGGAACCAAAATTATTGTTCTACTTTTAAAGGGAAAATATTTAAAAATTGTATATAGAAAATACTCAACATTTTCTGTTAAAATATTACAAACTAGAAGTGAAAAGTATGAAAGGGATATTTACAACTTTTATGTATTAGTGTTCCATTATCACAAATAAAGTATCAATGCATTCCTTATTCGCACTGATGTCATAAAAGAGATAGTTATAGACTGTACAGAGAAGTAATAATGTTGTAACACCATGAAATAGCGTTGAAGAACTTAGAAAAGGTAATACAATTTTCCACCTTATAGAGTTTAGCGACTGTGAATCTTAAAATTACAACATTTTGTCGATGTGGTGAACGGATAAAGTGGCAGGATAGTACAAGTGTTTTTAAACAATTTGGATAATTGAGTATAACGTTGAGTGAAAGTATCAGTGGCAAAATAGAAGAATCATAATTTCATGATACTCTTGTAGGATTATTCTAACACTAGAACTACCAAGAGAGTACGAATGGCTGGTTCCTAATTTTCAAAAAGAATTCGGCAAATTTATAGGAGAGCTCTGTAGAGGATGTTTTTCATTTATCTTGGAAAACATAAATTACTGTATCATTTGTAGCTGTTGATAGCATTTTGGACAGTGTGTTTATTTAATTAATTTCATTATACCAAATTTAACATCAGTAGTTCTATTTTCAAATACATAGGTAAGACGAGAATTAACTTCTACCTAGAACTTAAAAAAAACATAGTAAAGTCGCTAAACTCTTTTCTGGCCAGTGGATTATTTGTTTTTATTGAAAAAGAAGATCAGAATTTCATTACTTTTTCTTTTTCATGGTATTATTGAAAATAATGTGCATATATTCAATTTCTATAATTTTTCTCGATTTTGGTAAAAAAAGATTCCACGGTCGTATAAAGCTTAAGAGTTTCTTAAATAAATGGAGGAATGAATTTATTAATTAAATGAAATTAATTCGGCAGGTGTCTATCTTTTCGTGCGGAATAGCATAAAAGAGAATCGAGTCAGCTATTATTCTCGATTATGGATTTCCTTCGAATCCGCCATAAATTTGAAGACTGGTCACAACTGCATTACCATATTACAATGCTGAGATCTGCACGGTTGCTATTATATAACGTTTTTGCAATCCCTTTGTTTTCCAAATGAAATGACAGTTTTGGAATCAAAGATTCAAGATCTTAATAGCGCCCTATTTCAAATTTTTCATAGAAGGCGCTTAACTCGAAGATACTACCGTTATCTGCTGTCTTCTAGAGAGACTATTTTTCGAACCTGATAATACTGCTGTCATTTAAAGTGAAGTTAAGTTAGCGCCGGACTAGAAGCAATCTTAATGAATTATATCTCAAAAAATTGCTCGTAATTTGCTCATCAAGAATGTAAAATTGCTCACTCTGCGCCAATTATTAAAAAAAAGTTATTAAACAATTTCGTAAGAAACACTGATTTGACGATTTCTAAGTTATTCGAGTACGAACAGGATCCTTTCTGGGCTCAAAAGATTGCGATTAATTTGCTCATCTCTGCCCCATCTTTTTATTGCTTTTTATTAACGTTTTTTGAGTTAAAAATAATAATTAAATTTTCGATATTTTAAGGCCTGGGGAAACGACAGTAGCGCCGCTAGTTTTGAAACATGGAACTAACACCCAGTAAAAGCGGTCCTCAATCCAAATCGAAAATAACAGTTCCGAATTTCGAAATTTTAATTCAGAAAACGTTAATAAAACGCAAATAAAAAGGTGGGGCAGTGATGAGCAAATTAATCGCAGTCTTTTGAGCCCAGAAAGGATCCCGTTCGTACTCGGATAACTTAGAAATCGTCAAATTAGTGTTTGTTACGAAATTGTTTAATAACTTTTTTTTAATAATCGGCGCCGAGTGAGCAATTTTATATTTTTAATGAGCAAATTGCGAGCAATTGTTTCAGATATAATTCATTAAGATTGCTTCTAGTCCGGCGCTAACTTAACCCATCTGTCATTTAAGCTTGGAGTCCATGTTACTAGTATATAACCGGTACAGGGTAAAGACTGAAGGTAATTCCAACTTATCGATCAAAAGAGTATCCTCCTATCAGATTAATAACACGGAGAATGGTAGGACGAAGTCCAAAGAAGATAGTAGTAACGAGTCTAAAGTAAGAAAATAAAGTAAACGTGAAACATGAATTGGCGAGTAAATAAATAAATCCAGTTCGATCGAGTCTACTTTAATAATCGGTAAGCTAGCTGTTCAGCTAGTATACGCGTTCGGTTAACGAGGTGTCTCTGTTAGTAGACTTGTCTGTAAACGAAGAATCTACTTTAGCAGTCAGTGAATGAGGTGTCTAGCTAATACTAGTGGTCGGTCAACGAGTTCTCTCCCTTAGCAGTCGTCTGTAAACGAAGAGACTACTTTAACAGTCTGTAAGCGATTTGCCTAGCTTAGTACACGCGGGTCGGACAATGTGGTGTCTCCCTTAGTAGTCTTCAAATTAAGGGTCCTCATTAGTAGTCGGTAAATGGGGTGTCTCCTTTACTAGTTGTTAAACAACAAACGAAGTATTCAAATGTTGTTTTCATGCTTTTCCTTTTCACAGTATGCAGATTATATTGATCTAAACCAATTTTCGTGTTAATTATTAACAATTTAGACAATTCTATTTAGAAATGTCTGTTAATCCAAAGGGTGTAGTTTCGCGTGTACACGCTTTGATCATTAATCTTCAGATCAAATTAAATGACTTAAAAAAAAACTAGATGTTAAGTACTACCGTTTTGCAGCTAGTAGCAGCAATTTAATTATTTCCCGACAAATTTTTGCAGCTCGATTTTTCAATTGAATTTTACATACAATAAATTACAATCGCGTAGTAAGATGTGCAGGTCAATTACGTATTTCTAAGTTTCAATAAAGCGTGATAATTCTCAATTATTACTTACAATTAGACGGAATAAACAGATGGAAAGAATAACTTTTAACTGCTGCCTAATTCCTGAACCAATTATTTCAAATGTGATACGTTTCGAAAACTCGAAATATGGTTTATTATAAACTGACTATGTGATTACGAAGCCGTCGTTCATAACGTTATATTAAACGTAATGTATCAAGTAGACATGTGGAACATGCTGACCTTCGATGCCACTTTACTGTAATTATTGACACTATACATTAGGACTTTATTAAAGATCTTCTTTACCTCTCTTTCCTTTTACAAAAACTTAAGTAAACGTGCACCTCTGCAAGGTCAAAGTTGGACCGAAGGTGAACGACTTCAGGTCTGTTCGTTAGCTGCGAGACAGTAACTTACAATGACCTACGTATTTATCGTATACGTATATATACGTCTATGTACCTTGATTGCAAATTTATTCAAACGTTGCTAGTAAGCAGTTTACAAATATTTTTTTACTAGAAATATCTAATTGCAACTGTTACTTACAGCTAATTGGTTCACATTTATAAATAATTTTGTTTCCACTTTTAAACTTCTCTCAATGTACTTCACTATTGATAATTTATACGTTGTTGAACATTATAAATCTTTGATAATTTCCATCAACAATTAAGTACTTCGTTGATATGTATATTTTATAAAAATTCTAAAACATCACCAATTACTTTTGCATGTTTATTTTATTACAAAGATTATTATGCTTAACAATTTCTGTTTCACAATGCTTACGCCTAATTTTTGGATGAAATCGACCGAACAAGTATCACTTATCCAAAATGATAATTTTGATTTTCACAATAAGCGTTACAAATTTTCGGTCTTCGCAGAACAATAATACTCTTGTCAAAAATAGATTAAGAATAATTCTCCCATTTTCCGCTTTAAAAAATTTAAAATTAATGCTTTTTGAAATGTAGTACCATTAAGACATTTGAAGACTGTTATACGCAATTTGATATAAAATTCTAATACTAAACTACTATAAAAATTAACTTCAATGCAAACAAAATATCCTTTAATTATGTCATTGACCTTTACAATGATCAGACATGATTATCATAAGTCTGTAAATTACCATAAATTTTACTTAAAAACGTAAAGAACAGATAACGCATATGTATTCATGATAAACAAAGGACCAATATAGTAAATGCATTAAAACGTATAAAAAGTAGAAAGAACAGTTAAATATTTGCCGCCTTAGTTAATAATGGCACTGAGCATAGAAGTAAACAGACTTTCCTGATTACAACTTACAAAATTTCATTTGTTACATGCTCCGCATTACCTATCTTGTATTTTTCGATTTTATTCGAAATAATAACACCAATTGAAGAAGAAAAACTCGTCAAAAGTCTATCATTGGAAAAAAAACTAAGGTCAGACAATAGTTATATATAGAAAGTGACAATATCTAATTTTAATTGACACCTTATCATCTCAACATTTTACTTGGCAACTTGTATTAAAAGCTAACGTAAATAGTACTAATATTGCACTAAACTAAACATTCACGAACCAGTCAAATTGAGGTATAACGAATATTCTTACTCCGCTCCATTCTTGATCACTTAAATAAACGTATTCGTTAGACACATGATCGTCCTTACTGTAAATATCGATCCATTTCGTATTGCAGTATATTGCCGGTATAAATATAACGAATGAATCACAGACACAAAACGAAAAGAATTAAGTAACTTTGAGCATACTTTCCATACAGAATATAAATACTCTTAGTTGTTTCTGATAACCTAGTGAAATTATGCGAAACGGATTGTCAGACGTCTGCCATACTTAAGAGAACAACGGATGCATTTTCTAGGTCTCTTTAGAATAAATTCATGTTACATGTAACGATATAAATGCAGTTCTATTAACACGTTGACTGCCATGGGGGTCACCGGTGACCGGCGCTATTGAATTCAACGAAATGTCATGTAATTTTTCAAATGAAATATATATAAATTATCGAACGTACTGGATATTTAAATATTGACGTTGAAAGGATAAAGCTCTAATTTTAAAGTTTCTGCTTCATAAAGATGTGAATTTAATAGAAAAAGTTTCACTTTAGTAGAAATGATAAAACTAGCGAAAACCGGTGGCTTTCAACGTATTAATACATTTAATCAAGGAGAGTTTTATCGTTTGTTTGATATTTAGAATGCTGAAGTTTTGAACACGACTTCATAAATGTTCATCATGTCATTATCGTCGCGATAATTCATTTGACGCGAAATTGAAAGAAATTGAAGGTAAATAGTTTTGTCTCAAAATGAATTATGTGAATACTGCATTTGCATAAAATCTATCTTAACTTAGATCTACCAAGACGATGAAAATGATTGGTTCCAATTTTTTGTAAAGAATCGTCCAGATTTCTAACAATACAATTCATTTAATTACCAAAATTTTAGTGTACACTTTCAAAGTGTACACGTTGAAAATAGTTAATTTTTCACAGCACTTATATATTTTTCCATTATTTTTACATATGTCACATTAATCGTCAGAAGTTCTAGGCTTGATAACTTTAATCAAAAGTTCATAAATACTGCCAAGACTATTACATCACAGATTACGTTTTTTTTATTGAAAACAGACAATAATTATTACGAATTGTTGAATTGTTCGTGTCGTCCATTTTTGTTATTACAACTACCACAGCATTTTCGTTACTTGTAACACAAAGTGATCATTGTTTAATCGAAAGTAATAGCTTTGGCGTATGCAATTAGTCGATTAAACGTTGTGCTACGTCATCACAGCACGCGGGGTTCCATACATTCATAATCCGTTACTATTCATGAATTCTTGACTAAAGCTAATTACATTTCTATCGTTCTTATCTTCTCGTCATTATCGTTACTGAGCAAAATGTACGATTCCTTAGACATAAGTAATTTATGCTGTCCATTCACCAAGAATGACGAACCTCTTCTAATAGTTCGTTTTCCTAATTCGATCGCTTCGTGCGTGAACACTGCATTGTTGTAAGCCTTCACAAATGCAGCGATTATGATTACCAATCCGACTAGAATTGCACCGTAAGAGGCACAAGGCACAGCGACATCGGCGAATGTTGTTGCTAAATAAATCCATCGGCGGATTGAGGGTGTCAATTCATCTATACCTTCCTCTATCCACATAATCGGGAATACAATATCGGGAATGCTTGAAACGACGCTGATGTAAGGTTGATGTTCAATTTTTAGATTTAACTGTACACGGATTTTTCCTTCGAGTGGTACACCGAGTTTCTGAAAATGATAAAAAAATTACATCACTATAGTCCGAATTTTTTGTGTTATTCAAATATCAGTCTGAATTAGAAAATGACGAAAATACTATTTAAACAATATCTTAAATATTAATTTTATGTATTGAATTGTAAAGAATTTCATGATTTTCACGAACTAAAGTATAATATTTGTCAGAGGTAAAAATTTGTCTTTTTTCCAATAAAAAAGTAACCCTCTGTAGTCCGGAATTTGTTGTGTTATTCAAAGATCAGTCTGACTATAGCACAATTTGAAAATCATAAAAATATCATCTTAAATAATGGATCAAACGTGACTTTTATGCATTGAATTGTAAAAAATGTCATGATTTTCACGAACTAAATTATAATGTTTGGTAAAGTTAAAAATTTGACTCTGAAGAATAGAAGCTTACAATTAGATGTGTCTTGTGTTACTTTAAAGTTACAGGGGCCCATAAAAGGTTAAATTAATAAAGTGTTGTATTAGGTAGAGAGAAAACAAATACAGCCATACAAGGGTCGTAAAACTACCCCAATAGCTAATCAATCTTGCAAAGTATGAAACCGCTACCCCTACTATAGGGGTAGTTACAGAGTAAAATGTATATTAGAGATTTTTCCTCAATTTTGTTGGTATGGCTACATAGAAAATTATGAAAAAAATCCAAGATGCTCTACACAGTGTTATGTATACTTCTGATTTTTCTGAAGAAAAGTGGAAATTATTGAACAACGGGGACGTGTAATAAAATTGTAATTACCGGCTGAATCTTGAAATAACTTGTATGCAATTTTGGGACTGGTTGTAAGCCCTCAACTGCATCCAATAATCGGCTGTCCGCTTTGTAAAAATGTGGAAAGGAAAGGTAAACTGGCGCACCTGAAATTTAAAATCATTATTATTATTATTCTCAAGTGTTTTTCATTCGTACTACAAAGCCAACATATGCATAAACAATATGAGCTTATCGCATCGAAACCGTGTTAAATGAAACGCAGAAAAATCCGTGCTATACGAGGCTTGTCGTGCTTATAGAAGATTCATTTTACAAACATTAAAGCTTGATGTTTCTATAGCCTCGTATCAGATTAATTTTTTTTACAAAAAAACTTTTTAATCCATACATGTTCACGTAAATTTTTTATTTCCGACAATGAGCACTGTTAAAACGTTAACTTTATCATAAACAATTAAAAACGGAATTATTGAAATACTTACTAAACTGACAAGGGCTAATATTTTGTAGTCCTGCAGCAGGACAAGTAGATTTATCGCTCGAACAGAAGCAGTCATTTTCTGGAGCAGTTTCATTCGGGAGACCGAATGTGAACTCAGGCGGTGTATATAAGTCCACTTTAATTCCTGACTTTTCTGTAGAGCCGCGATACTTTAAAGGAAAGGTACGGCAAAGATCTTTGTCCCATACGTGAACAATATCTGAACCAGTCACGTCACGAGGCGGGAAAAACGAGCCTGAAATATTTAAAATAATAATTAAATATTACAATCATTTTTTACCTAATTCTTTCGGTCCTGCGTCTACTAGCAATTAACTATAATTTTTTAATGTTATACAATACCACAAAGTTAGAAAAGAATGGAAAGAAAATTAAAAATTGTTGAGTAATCAAAAGCAATCGCTATTAAAAAAAGAACAAAGAATACTTGTAAGGGAGAACGGAATTAAACTTAACTTCTCGTCTAATATCAACATTATATGGAATTCACCATGTATTATTAATTATGCCAGGAATTTCGGTATATATTTCAAGTTAGTGAGTTCATAAAGTAGACAAATGGGAATTAAGCAGGAATTGCTGAATTAAGAGAATATTTGTTATGCGCATTTTAACTATTTCTGAATAAAATCATGAACTTCCGGGATGGTAATTATGCAGTTGGTTCTTTACCAGTTTTTGTACACTGGTCTACTGTGGCATTGGACCTTATCTAAATGCAAAGAGTAGTGGATAAGTAGAATCACTCATTAAAGTTTTTTTACTCAAAGTCCTACATCACCTTTGGACGACGTAAACAAATTTACTTCGAATATTTCAATAATTGTTTAAAATTTTACCGAAGGTTTAACAAACTATATCCAAAGTTTGAATAATTATTAAATTTTCCTTATTAACCCCTTGCGGTAAAATGACGAGTCTAACTCGTCATTGATTTTTCTTAACATACCATACAATGACGAGCTACAACCGTCATATAACTAAAGTTATTGTTGTATGTAATATTTAATTTACTGGCCAATATTAAGTAGTTACCAATATATATATATATAGTGTTACGATAAATATGATTAATCCCGTAATTATGTAAAATCACAAATGTATTTGATTAATGTGATGAATTCTTGAATATTTATCAAATTAATCGTTGAGTCTGAGTTAGATCTGACGTATTTCTTTCAGGGACTAATCCATCTCACTGGTTAAATATGACCTTGGCGCCTCGAGGAGCGAATGACGAACCCATAATGTTTCCACAGATATATTCTCTCAAATTAATTAATTACTTTGGTAAAGTGTAATAGCATCTCATTAAATTTTGCTCAGAATTGATTATGTTACGGTAAGATACGGGAATATGTTACGGTAAATGTGTTCCATCCGGTGATTATGTATAATCATCACTAAATTTCGTAAACGTGACAAATTTTGAAATTTTCATCAAACGAACTGGCGAGTCTGATTGTGAGTTAGATCTAGCTTGTTCCCTTTGGGGAACATTTCGAAAGAAAATACCTCAGGGGCCTGGCCAATTCGCTGGTCAGGTACGGGTTTGGCGAACCCGGGGTTACCCGAGCCTCATGGATGGAAAGTCCGCAAGGGGTGTAAAGGAGTGTTCCTGAGGGGTCTTTCAGCTTGCTAGTTTGAGTCTTGGGGATTTATTCTGAGGTAGGTTTATATTAGATCTCGTTTAGATCCGGGAGCTTAACTCCCGATGACTCTCATACTCCCTCAGGTACGCGAAGGGGTGCGTAAATTTCTTTCCCACTTCTAACAAGGAAGGTATAGGAAGTGGGGATTCACAGATTCGAATGAAATTTTGTGGGTTTGTAGAGTGATCCAAGACAAGAATAATGGTATATTCCATCCGTGCCCAATCGCCCTTTAAGGGCATGAAATTTAACCTCAAAGTAAAATCGACACTTGCACTTCCTCGCTTATATCTCTTAAAGTACAAAAGATAGAAAAAAATGTTTTAGGTAAAAGGAGCGTTAGAAATTTGCATTAACAAATTTTTAAAAACAACTTTCCTTCTTAAAAAAAAATTTTTTTTTGCGTTATTTTAAACAGTTTTTAAATCTTTTTGGTAATGAAAAATGTGGAATTTTTTATTCTAAATTCAACCATAACAATACTTTTATTATACACCACTAGGTTACAGAGATACACGACAAAACGTATTCCCAAGCGCGCTAACAACATATGTATAGAGTAACATATTAAGATTGCTCATTTTCGTTGCACGACATAATTATGTGACGAAGATTACGGATTATATTATTATGGCTTACAATATACCCAACGGTGTATAATAAAAATATTGTTATGGTTGAATTAAGAATAAAAAATGCCACATTTTTCATTACCAAAAAGATTTAAAAATTGTTTAAAATAACGTAAAAAAAATTTTTTTTCCAAGAAGGAAAGTTGTTTTTGAAAATTTGTTAATGCACATTTATAGCGCTCCTTTTACCGTTAAACTTTTACCTAAAACATTTTTTTCTATCTTTTGTACTTTAGGGGATATAAGCGAGGAAGTGCAAGTATCGATTTCACTTTGAGGTTAAATCTCATGCCCTTAAAGGGCGATTGGGCACGAATGGAATATACCATTATTCTTGTTTTGGATCACTCTAGAAACCCACAAAATTTCATTCGAATCCGTGAGTCCCCACTTCGAATACCATCCTTGTAAGAAAAAAAGTTCTGGGTTTGCTCTGGATTTTAGTGGTAATTATATGTAATAACGAGCAATTATACATAATCATTGGATTAATGACAATTACCATAACATGTAATCGTGAAATGAAATGAATTTATTTAAATAAAATTTAAATAATTATTTCATGTACAAATTTGTATGATTAAATCCTACTGGGAGGGGTTAATACCTATTCAGCTATAATGCCTTTGGGTTAGACATTACCATGCAGATGTAACATTTGTATAAAATAACTGCATATAATTTAACACTGCTGAGTACTAGTTCCACGTAGATGAAATAACAATAGAACGTAATGAATTCTACTGGTATTTGTATGAAGTGTTGTATTAGCGTTTAATAACAGATTGAGAGATGTGATTAAAAGTATTTACCTTCTGATGCTCGAATTGCATTACAAGGTGCATTCGGCCAATATGGTAAGTGATCTAAGCCATTCAGTCGATTCAGTAATCCAAATTCGTTCATACCGGTATGCCCGGTGTAGATTGTAGATACTTCATTTAGCGTACCATTTCTCTGTAATTGGTTTTTTCTTAAAAATTTGCAGTAACAAGAAGCATAACTTCTGTTGGTACAATTTATATATTTTTTTTTCTTGAGAGACTTTAACACTAGATTTACTTGGGTTTTTGTTTCACTTAAATATACTAAATAAGAATTTGAAAAAAAAAGAGAAATAAAGCGGCAAAGAAGATGATCAGTTTGAGGCACGGAAATTCAGAAAATAAAATGACACATTTTGCACAGATATCTATTTTTTTTATTTAAGCAAAGTAGGTTTATTTTCATTAACTAAATGTAAAATAATATAAGTTTTCGAGGTGGAACAAAAAATGTCCCGCCATGCATCTTTATGCATCAAAGATGTGGGACACTTTTAATCCCGCCGTGCCTCAAAGAGTTAAGTAATCTATGTTTCATAAGATACAAGTGAAATGTCCACTGTACTGCTTCTCTATAAATTTGAGAAATGCTTATAAAGAAAATAGGAATCGGTCAATTCTGTTAAAATTGCTACTGTTATTAATTAACTGTGAAAAGATTACTTGCGTTACTTACCCCAAGAAGCAACCCTATGCGACTCATAGGGCGTCGCGTTTTTGGGAAAAATTGATGCGCGATGCTAACTAATGGATCTTGATATCCAAAAACAAGTTCTTCGGCAGTTACAGGAATAAATGGTTTCATATGCATCCCACTTAGGAAAACGGACAATCCTGCTGTGATAAATCGGGGTAAACTTTTGCTTTGTGTTGAGAGCGTCTATAAAATACGATAAAAGGTGACACATAAAAAAATTGTTTATGAATACTCATAGTGTTATATAATTTCATAAAAGTAATTAACCGAGGATGTTGTTAATTACATAACAATGAGATAAAAGTTATTGATATAAGAAATAATTAAATGGTGTCGTAAATTAAAATTATAGAAATTGACAAATAACACCATAAAATGATATGAAATAATCATTATGGAATGATATACGATTTTTAAAACAATTCCTGTCGATTTTCGGAAATTTTTTTTTCATTATGAAGTCATGTCGTAAAATTGATAGTTGTGGTTTTACGTTCTGTATTCATTATAGTTTAAATGATCACGATTTCTTACAAGTAGTATCTCTATCTTCTTATTTAAAGTGTCAATTGCAAAGTTTTGTCATATCAACAAGTTTTAACTTACAAGTAATGGAATATTGGGCACGATTACTTTCAGTTCTGGATCCTTCGACATCTCTGGCACAAAATTTAATATTTTCTTGTGCTGGTAACTTACAGTACCGTTGTTATGAAAAACTATGTTAACTTTTTCCATGTCCTCTCTGTAATGTCATAATAATCATTGTCAATCATTTGCATATCTTTGTCGATCAGCAATATTATTAACCCTGCAGTTCTGCTCGAGTCTATATGACCAGAAATAGAGATTATATTCTAACAGATACTATGTTTATAAGTGTTAGTTTTTGATATTCAATGCATTTAATATTTACGTTTACTTTCTTATATATTTTATGTTTCTTAAAATGTGAACTTTTGTTCGTTGGGTCACTATGATTGGAAGGGATACGAATGTGAGATATAAGTGAGCAGAACGGCAGGGTTAAGAAATAAAATAAGTTTAATTTAAAAAGTAATTTCGAATCTTCCATCTATCGAAAACGGCGATCCTGAATATCAATAGGAGATTAAAACTTGAATTGTCTAAGACCCGCTCATTTTAAATGTATTAAGAATAGAAGTCTATAATAAAAAGGTGAACAATGAGTCATGGCAAATAAATAGATATCGCAGTAATCTTATACCACTATAATTTCGTAAATAAAATATTTAGTTAGCGGTATCATCGTGTCGCTTTAATGGTCGGGAGTTTCTGAGGTCGTGAAGATAATTTCACATGCATTCATGCTGTGTATTCTGTTGTTGTTGGGCTTAGAAAAACCTGTGGTTTATTCTATTACGTAAGAAAATTTTCCAGAGGTGGTGGACAATTCGAATTCTAATCCATTGACAACGGGCCTTATAATTATTCTTAGTTCTAAAAAGTTCTAATGAGCATTAGATATACAAATAGATAAGCTTTAGTTTTTAGTTAACCCTTTTAGTGCCCACCAGAAAAATTGATTGAATTAATGAAAAATGTAGGTGTGAATAAAACAAACTGTCATTTGGCCATAGTTTTCTATAGAATGCGTATTATAAAACATAAATTGTGTATTTTCAATTATCTTCCATAAAATTACTAATATTCTGCCAGAAAAATAAATAACAATCCCATGATGCCCGATGACAGATTGCTAATGATGATATATCGTTCGGCACTAAAAGGGTTAATTATCGTCAGCCTGAAACGCAAAATTCTCGTACACCCTCTCCAACCCCTTGCAGTATAATTTTTTTTCTGACAGAATGCGCAATAGCGCAGAATTAATTGCTGAAGTACCAATCTATCTGTGACATCTGATACAACGTATAAGTTAATAAACACTAGAACTATCAAGCAAGTCGAAAAGACTGGTACCAAATTTTTTCAAAAATTCTCTAGTTTTATAGCATTACTATAGATTAGAAATTCTATTTCTATTTCTTTAAACACAAGCTAGCAAATCAATCATCTTTTCCACCAGCTGACTTCTCACTTTTCAAAGTGTCTATTTGATATATTAAAACATAGAAGACTTAACACTGATACTTCTAGTGTTTATAGCATAGAAATAATTTGATCGTTTCGTGAGTCACTGATATTTTTAATTTAATAGTTATTAGAAAATTTCAAAATTTTTTATTTCACTTATCGCATCACGAGTTTCACCACTCGTTATTGTACAGCAAGGGGTTGAAGATTGTCTATTAACCGGAGAATTTCGTAGCTTTCATGTGCATTCTTTACAAATCTATTATTCAAAGATATTAACACTTTACAGACCGGAAGCCTATTAATAGGCTGTTCGGACCCAACGCCTTTGAACTTTTAACTTATTAATTAATTGCCACTCCAATTAATAAATTATCATTGATCATTGCGGTTACCTGTGTTAAGGACTCAGTGACGAGAATTTGTAATTTTCGAATAAATATCTGTATCAACGAAGTATTTGTGGCCAAGTGATCGGTCAGAGGGGGGTAGGATGTTAAAAAAATACCGGTCGTTAAAGTGTTAAGTTATAAACTAAGAAAGGAGTAATTCTATAATTTATATATTCTTTAAATTGTACGAACTAAATTTACCTATAAACATATGGACCAACTTCTTGAAGTTTAGGCTTTTCGTTGAACTGTATAATGTTCTCAGAATTGGTTACATTAAATATGTACACTTTGGTCAAGCGTACCACACCAGGTTTTTGCCAATAATGAAAAGCAAGAGAGCCGTTCCACAATCGTAATTGCTGTGAAGAAAATGTATGATTTAATACATAATTGGGAATACTTACAATTACCAACACGTATTGAGGTCGAATGTTGTTAACATTCTTTGTTCTTGTTTCGTATACTTTTTTTTCCTTACAGACGTACCAAATTAATTTAATTACACTGTGTCAAGGTATATTATGCGAAAACTCGATTGAAGCTATCTTTTCTGATTAAATTATTTAAGTCATCAGTATTTATAAGCAAAACAATCAACGAAACATGTATCAACAATCTTTTCTTTTATTTTTGTCATACTTGCCAGGATAGAACTGTGATTAGTAAAAAGTGAAAATGAAGAAATCACTACCTTGAAACTAGGTACATAGAAACTGGTTCAAAATTAAATTACTGTCATTAAATCTAGGAGCAGGAGTGAAACGCGTACGTAAATATAACTCGTTCTTCGAGAAAGTGCAAGGACATTCGGAAAAATGCATTCCAATTATGCTGTCAGGGTAGACATAGGAATTTAGAATTGCGGATTCTTAGAAAAAAAAAATTGAATAAGTATATATTTCGTCGATTGCAAAAAGCGTGCCCTACGAATTGCATACGAAACAAGTACTTATATTGAGGGAAAAAAGTTTTATCTTTTTATCACTAGATTTACGGGCGATGAATCTGTTATATCTAAATATATTAAATAACTACTTCGAAAAAAGAGGGATCAATCGGGAAAGAAGATGATCACTCAAGTAATTTGTATATTATAAGATACCTATGGAATATCTATTGTCACACAACTTTGGAAATTTGTAAGTCGTTTCTACGAAAGAAGGAATCCCTCTATTTGGTGGCTTCCGTAGATCTAGTGATTACATAGAATAATAATTTTATAAAAATTTTATCCAAAGCGATATAACTTACCTTTAAGATGATATAATCCACCCATGGTATACTGCTTAAAATAATTCCGATCACGAGTGTAAGAATCCCTACGAAAATCGCTGCTATCCTTCCTGCAAACGAATAATAAGTAATTAAGTAACCTCGTGTCATTCCTGTATTCTGCAATCTAGAATTGCGTCATTTAATTAAAAAGTGGCATAAGTCATTCTATCCTAATGAAAAACACCTTCTTCTCCTATGACTATGCGAAATTACTTATACAGAGAGAAATATAAGTATCCAAGATAACAAGAGTAAATACATATTCTTGAAAATTTCCATAAATATATTAAAACACATTAAAAAGTAACTTCTTAACTATCTTGATAAAAAAAAACTCATACCATTTTCAATGTAAACAGTTTAATTAATGTCTCCTTAACCGTTGACTTATCTATCAACGACCTATGGTTAAGAGGTGCCATTAGATTAAATAACATCTTTGCATACAAATTAAAAACTACTTTGTATTTGCATTCTCATACGTAACGCTATTACAATATATTAGTATTCCTTGAAATTTTTCCAGCTATAGATTTTGATGACGACAAGATATCATACTGAAAATGTTATATAAATGATATAACTTAAAGACCGAATCAATCGACGAAATTTGCACGACAAGCTATTTTACAATATTAGTCCGTTATATATGTACTTCTGCGACCCTTTTGCAATCAGTATCGAAATGTTAATTTGTAAGATCATCATTTTCTATGTCGCATTAGAGACTTCCGTTGCAAAATACTTTCCATTTCTTTCGCCGGGTGCAGTGATAACGTTGTGTCATTGCCTTTTACTTGCATACTTTCGACGTTTATGCGCGCGAAGAGAGACTCTGGAGAGTGGTTAGCAAAATTACGACTGTTAGCGATATTAACGGCTCAATTGAAGTTCATGCATCTATTAACGCAATTTCTTATAAATTTCTTCCCGTGTTTCATTTATAGAAAGAGCTATATGAGAGAAAGAGCTAGTATTAAAAATGATATTGACATTTTTTAATGCGTTGTTAGGTTGTAAACTTTTATAACTAAAAAAAGCCGCAAAACTATTATTTTATAGCTAAGAAAATTTCTAGGTTGTAGAGGAATAACACATGATGATACATAACGGTATGTCATAAAATATAATTTTGAATTTTATTAATGTCGTGAAATTTAGGGGGACCTCGTAGAAATGAGTAAACAGATAGAAATCACTGACGCTTTTAAAAGAGTAGAAAATATACTTTATAGTGAATCGTAGGAGCTAACATTAAAAGTGTTATGAAAAATTTGTCAAATGGAAAATTTTTAAGGATATTCGGTTTATGATGCTGTTTTTATTGATTTGGTAGGAATGTGTGATCGAATGATCTTAAAAGAATTTAGTGGCTTTTTATAACAATGGGGACAAAATTCTTTCTAAGTTTTTACCCGCGTAATACTAATATATTTAGAAGTTTTCACACGCACAATCTATAAATTCATGTAACTAAAAATATAAATCTTTAAATAGCCTAAAATTACTGTAAAATTTTATTTAATAAATAACTACCACCGCAATTAAATTTCAAATCGAATAAAAATATATTTTGTATGAAAGGAAAAATATTAGTAATCTCATTCTTTCAACAAGATTCAAACGTGTTCTTAAAATTCTCGAAAAAATATTTGACCATGAAATCTTTTACATACATTGTGAAAATGTCCAGAAAGCTTTTAATTTAGAGTAATAGTATAACATCTTTTCATAAAATATATTAATAAAATTATTATTCAGATAAAAGCTTTCATTTAAAAGTTCATATTGTTAATTTTGCGAGATTGTTCTAATCATAAGGTATTGTTCAAATGATTAGTTTGATTCAATTGTATTAAACGCTTGTATAATGATACTGAACGTAATGATACCCTTTTTTCCGCATTTACGTCAATTACAAATGTAATTATAATGAAAACGCATTATATGTTATCAATAAACAAGTAAAAAACATACTACGCTGCAGTAGTTTCTGGAATTGGAATAAAAAATAAAGCTTTATGTACGTTTACCTTACGAGAATGATACAGTAAAATGGCATTCAATTTGCAATTGTAATTCTAGTTCCTAGTGTCTAGTAGCTAGTATTACAATACGTTTCAAGTTTTAAATTATGTGTTCGTTCATTCCT
The DNA here is from genome assembly GCA_910591515.1 of Cerceris rybyensis. Classification (NCBI taxonomy): domain Eukaryota; kingdom Metazoa; phylum Arthropoda; class Insecta; order Hymenoptera; family Crabronidae; genus Cerceris; species Cerceris rybyensis. The sequence continues at coordinate 12,785,159 of OU342793.1, forward strand.
TTGTATTACATCACCATATATAGGGAGTCCAAAAAGGTTGGAAACAAACGCATACTACATATTAACGAGATCAAATAGATCAAAAAGGTCACACAAAATATCCAAAAATGCCTTATTGAAAAGATACGTTTTAAAGATATTTACGTTTTACTGCGGCACTCGTAATAAATGTTTAAAAATTCATCCCTCTGCGAGAATGCAGGCTTCCGATCACCGAATAAGAGGTAGCTTAATTCTTTCAATCATTCCAACTTCATTGAAAATAATAATAAATGTACATGGAATATATAAACCAACTCATTTGCATTACTCTGTCATATTCTGGACTGAATGTAAATGATTTTATTAATCCCTTGCCGTACCCTTTACTTTGTGACTGCCTCCACAATAATTCAGAATGAAATTAGTAGAATAAACATTGATCAGTGATTCTTGAAATATAGTATAATTTAACGTAATAGTAATATTATAGAAATTATTTTATCGTGTCGCATCTCACTGATATCTTCAATTTAATAGGTATTGTAGAACTTGAAAATTTCCTTCCCAATTTATAGTATCACGAGTATCACTCGTTATAGTACGGCGAGGGGTTAAGCCAGTGTTTCCCAACGTGGGGCCCACGCCCCACAGGGGGGCAATTTGATTGTTAAGGAGGGCAATTCGAAAATGGACTCGACACGAGTTTAACCCTTTCGCTCCGGGCCATTTAAATGCAATGCTAAATTACGGTGCCAAATTTAACGAAAAAGGCAAATTCTTAAATAATTGCGGTAAATAATTATTAGGTATAATTTAAGTTTCTTATGTGAACAATTCAATTTTTTAATATTAAAAATTATGTATGTTACATAGGGGGAGCATAAGAATTTTAGAAAGGCTAAGGTGGGGCATGGCACAAAAAAGGTTGGGAAACACTGGGTTAATCCCTTGCAGTACAATTCCTTTTGTCATTGCCTCCGCAATAATTCAAAATTAAATCGACAAACTAGAAACTGATCAGTGATTTTTCATATGTCGTATAATTTAACGTAACATTAATATTATAGAAATAATTTTATCGTGTCGCATCTCACTGATGTTTTCAATTTAACAGGCTTTACAACACTTTGAAAGTGCCTATCCAATTTACAACAACACGTTCGTCATTTGTTATTGTACGGTAATGGGTCAAGAAATAATTTCCTCCACGTTGAATCAGACGCGATAAACAAGTCAGTTGACCTGCTAGGCCACCTGACTTAACGCTTCTGAAATTTCACTCATGGAAAATGTATTTAAACCTCTCCGAATTTTTTTGTGGTATTCGAGGATCAGTTTCACGATAGAACAATTAGAAAATAATAAAAATAATATATAAATATTAAATTGTAAAGGATTTCATAATTTTCACGGGCTAAATTATAATATTCAGCAAAATGAAAAATTCGACTTCGAAAAATAGAAGCTTAGATGTGTCTTCCGTTACCTTAAAGTTACAGGGGCCCATAGAGGGTTAGATATCATTACTGTGTTCCTGAAATTAAGTTTCCATGATTCTGGATTCGCATTTGTTATTCGTAATGCCATTAAAGTGTAATTAATAATCGGAAATGGCGAAAGTAAAAGTTACCCAGTAATCAGCGCGGTAGTACCGATTGTCCTGATTTTTTGTAACACGGTACTTTCACGGAGTTAATTAACCGAGTTGTACAAGGTATTATGTATTAAATTCGGTTAAGGTGACCCTTGCATTACATGGACCTCGTCAACGAACTTTTTGTGAAAGTGTTCGCTCACTTTACACTGGAGATGCTAAACTTAACGCTATACTTTACTTTAATTTGTTTGAAAAAGAATTATTAAAAAAAAAAGATATTGTCTGAAGTAAATGAAATTGGCCAAAATCGAGTGGTATCCAGCTACTATACTTTTATATCTCCTTAACCCTTTCGGTACTAGTCTGCAGGAAATCAGAAACAGATTTTATGTAAGATATTCTTATCACAGACTTCATTTCGATCGATATATATTTTTTGAATGTTCTCATAAAATGAAATCTTAAGTGGTACAAAAGAATGAAATCGGGATATCGAATGGATTTTATATAAACATTTGTCTCAACAATAGTTATTAAACTTTCGGTTCATACGTCTTAGTGGTATAATTTGTAAACGTTATGAGTTCTAGTAAATACCTGAGTCGAAATATTGAACCTCGTTTGAACCTTTTAGTACCCAACATTTAGGAATTATTAGTACAAAACTAGGAGTATCATTTTATTGAGAAGGAGTTACAGGTTTAAATTATTAGTTTTAGTATTGAGAAGTATCATGTTAGGTTCAAATAGGAGTAAAAACCATGAAAATAGGTTCTACATTTCGTCTCGGGGAGAGTTTATAATACACTACCCTCCGAATCACAATCCATCATTTAATTTCAATCAGTGATTAAATTTATCATTTTTACTTCTCGGAAGATTGACAATTTATTTCATGCTCAGATTTCTTGAGCCAATTTTCCAGCATCCTGCATTTCATTGACGTATTATGCATTTATTGCAAGGCATATTTGAAAGTGAAACTATCTACGAGTCTCCATTTACATTCACCAAGTTTCACTCTCACTTCAAGGTCGTATCAATGAAGTTGTGGAGAAACACGTTTGGATAAATAACGTGATACATTTTCTCCTGGTCCTCCAGACTCTTCTCTTTGTGTCTTCGACATAGCGAATGTTCCAGAAATGTAGTTGAAGGTTTCCAATGACCTTGGATTTCACCATTCTTTGTTGAACAGCATTGAATGGGTCAAGTTACAGTATCATATCAATAATCAGGGATATTTTCTTTTCAGTGATTAACGATCTAGCTCTTAGGAATTATAATTGCCCAATTACTTCTTACTTGTAACGTAGTGACCAAACGATGAAAGTTTCGTGTTCCAGAGAAAGTAGTTAATTTCATATTTTACAGTTTTTTTTTTATACAATTTTAACATCCACTTCGATAAACCGTTCTTTAATATAACACATCAAAATCACATCAATCTTATAAGAATGGCATTTCGTAAATATGTAAAAGCAGAAGTAAATACGAGTTATCGCCTTTTGCGGATTTCAAACATAATTCTGAATTTATGTTTGAACTATTCATAGGCCATATGGATTGATTATTAACAACAGTAACAATTAACACCTTAAACAACGAAGTTTTCTTGGTCATAGAATAATATAATATTGAAGTCAACTTAACTAATTCCAAGACTATTCATTTTCATTCATTTTATACTTCATTAGAATAATAATAATAAAATAAAATATGTATTTATATATAAATTTCAGAAAAGAGTGGGTATTATTTCGTCACGTTTCTCTACTTTAGATTTTATGGAGATAATCGTAAAAAATGAAGTCTTTTGTACATGATACCAGTTCACTTTCCTTGAACTATATATCAAGAGTAATTAAATAGGTATTTTTGTTTTATATATGCTATTCACATAAGCAGTAACTACTGTATATAATTATATACTACTAAAAATACTATTGCATAAAGAATAACTTAAGAGTAAATCACTTAAGAGAAAAATAACTTCGAGACAATAAACGGACAAGGAGTTTATATCCAAGTTTATAAGAAATTCAAAGTAACTTGTTACGCGAAATTGCCTGCATGTGACGCTCCTTAACTGCAAGAGGTATGAATTACGAAAGTTATTGCATAATATTACGATCTCTCCTTTCTTGTACTTGACAGTCTTCGTCGAAATTCAGTTTCTTTTTCGTGTGTCCCTAAAGGACGCCGGTTTGCAGTGAAAATTCGATCGCGTTTATAATGTAACGGTCTTTCCCCATATGAAAGTAAGAATATCGTCTTACAACATTTTTTTTTTACTGGTTCTGTAATATAAGAAAAGATGTGTGTATTATTTAACTCCGTGAAGAATATAGAATTTTGCAATTTTTTTACAAGAATGTTGCGATGATGTAACAAATTTATAACTTGTCCATTAATATGTCTGATATTAAAGACTATTGAATATTATCAACTTTTAAAAAAATATTTGTTATGTATATGCATTTATGACTTTAACACTGCTAAAATATAGAAAAAGCATGTAATGTAAAAAATATTTGAAATTTCCAAGGCATGGCACTCGTTGTAACATTTAACGAGTGAAATGCTTCCTCTTCGTCTTTTTATTGCTTATTTTGTCAATTTTTGGTTTTGTCTTCCAAATTCTTCAGTACAGTCCTTCCCTTTTTTAAGAATATTTCTTCTGATGTTGCATAGTTCCTTTCTTTATCGTTTCAAATTCTTATTATTAATTACTTTTAAGCACTTACATTTCTAAGAATCTTATTCATATTTTATCCTATTAATTTGTCTTTCTTTATTGTGAACTTGTGCTCATTCATTTCGAACACGTTGTCTGCCATGCTATTAAATTCAATGAAATTTCATGTACTTAACTCTTCAATTATAAAATTTGCAAATTTTACAACACCCTCAGTATTTAAATACTAATAGTAAAAACATAAAATCCTGCTGAATATATACAGGGTGTCCCGTAACTGGTGGTACAACCGAGCAGGGGAAGATTCTACATGAAAAACTGAGTCGAAAATATAGAATCAAATTTTTGTATACAAGGCTTTGTTTTTGAGAAAAATAAGTTTGAAAATTTGTCTAGTGCGCGTGCACTCGGCTTACTTGCGGCTCAACGAATTCCAGAGATCGGTACCCTAATCGACAACATCCTGATCGAAGAGTCATTCAAAGACCCGAACGGAACCTCGCAGAATACGGGTCTTTTAAAAAACTTCGCAGGAATGGAGGACCTGCCCAAAGAATTGACAGGGAAGTGGAAGAGAGAATTCTGGAAGACATAAATGACGATCCAAGCTCCAGCATAAGAAATAATTGTGATAGCGTTTGAACACTTAAAGCAACATAATAATTGTATTACAAGATGCAATTATTATGATACATTACAAGAGGTTCGAAGGAATTTAATACGAAGTTCACAATTATATTAACAACAACGTGGACAGCACTTCAAGCAATTTACGAATTAAACGAATTCCTCGAAGGTAATTCTAACATTGTAACCTCGACCTTCGATTTATTCGATTTATACAAACCTCGGAAAGCTTTGCAAACAAAGGTTGAGGTAACTCAGAATAGTGTATCTCAGAACTCAGAATAGGTAACTCATTCATGAGGTAATTCAAACCCATTTTTCTAAAAAACAAAGCCTTGTGTCAAAAAATTGTATTCTATATTTTTAACTCAGTTTTTCATGTAGAATCATCCCCTGCTCGGTTGTACCACCAGTTACGGAACACCCTGTATATCTATTTGTATCTTTAATGTTTCTGCTTTACGAAGATAGGATTTTAATGGAAAAGTATCACTTCAGTAGAAATAGTAAAACAAGCAAAATATCAGTGGCATTCAACGTGTTAATATGTGTAACTTGAAAATGTAGGAAAAGTACAAAACTTGAGATGCCTAATGCAATTTATTACTGATCTTTAAATCAATTCCGTTAACGCGAAAAGACACCTTTCTGTTTTGAAAACATAATATTCAATCTTACTCATGCTTTTCGCAGCACGTAGCAGGAAAATAAAAGATTATCATATCGGTTCTCTTTTAATACTAAAACACGTTTACTGTCAGCCGGTCTAACCTTCTTAAACATCCTTTTATGAAAATACTTAACAAATTTCGGTCATTCATTCCTTACAAATGGCTTAGCAGACTTCACAGCGACCAATAAGAAATGTTTGTCAGGCGATCCAAAATAATTGATGGATTTTTTTCAACAGAATAGAATTCTTTGATACAAAGTTGACCTATTGAAATGGACAAACGGCACGTGGAGCATTTTTCAAAAGTATTAACAGCCGCGCATATAAAAGATTCTTAAACAATAATAATGTCATGACAAGCTTTCCTTTTTCATAATATTCATTGCTGAACATTTGTCAACTAAACATGTTCTTGTGCTTATTACAATCTTTTAAATATTTTACAACCAATGGCGATAAGATTATAGTAATGATTAAGAGATCCCTAATTTCGTTGTCACTAATCGTACCATAACAGTCGAACGGTCGGTTTAATGAGATGAAAATATGTAATTTTTTGTATTATAAAGTAGAGACTGTTTTGTACGTTGTAACAGTCACCTTGATATCATAACTAGTCAAGAGATTAACTATGGTAAGAGTAAGCATCCATAAACTGTTAGTACGATTGTTATCAAATGCTCTTTACGTTTTAACACTATTCCTATCAAGGATTTCTAAAAAGACACCTTCCAAATTTTAACTTAAAATTATTCTCTAAGTTGAATCATTTCTCCACAATTAATTTTTTGAGCTTTGATACCGTAGTTGTTAAATTAATTCAGCAATATCATTTTCCTCCAGCACATCCTAGATCTAAAAATGTGCATATGGTATACTTATTTCTACCATAAGGTGTCTTTTGATACTTTAAGAATTTGATGACAGTGCCTAATTTGAAACCATTTTACATATTAATATCAACACAATTTTGCAGCACCGTATCAATTATAATCAGATAAGAGAATCCCGATTTCCATTGTAACAGAAAATACAGGAGTTGCGGTATAACTTTGATATTCGCTTATTTCCCGCCATGTTACATTTTAGCGTACACCGCTGCAGTGACTTTACAACTAGCTGCACACCGATGCTAGAATTTTCAAACTGATTAAATAATTTTTAATAAATAAACATCAATGTATCAATAAATATATTCCTCGAATTATCTACATTTAACTGATAATTTGAAATCTCAACAGTTATGGCAATTATTTGCATTCAAACGAAAAGGTGTCAAAAGACACCTTTTGGTCGAAATAGGTATACAGAAAATCGTGGTAGAAATAGTGTTAAAGCATGTAGCGTTACAGTAAAAATTGTGATCTATATTTTTCATATTATTCAAAAAAGTGTTAAGAAAAAAAAACAAACTTTGTAGGCTTTATAAATTCACATTTGAGATCTTCACCGGAATGACACGAAAATATGCCATTCGTTCAAATACACTTTACTTCATTTTTAAGATTTTCGCCCAACATCTACCTATCATTGGCCCACCAAAAGAAGTCATTTGATACATGCTTTGCTCCCATTCGCCCAACAGATAAAGACAACCCTCCTCCTCACGAATTTTCGATTCTAATGCTTGACCGACCGAAAAAGCACTTACAATTAACGACGAAATAAGTTCTTAGTTTTCGATTGTCATTCGCTGAAGATGGGAATAGGGCGGTGCAAGGACAGTCTACCCTTATCTTTGACTGCCCTTAGCTTTGATATAAGGCTTATCGTTAGTATAATGTTAATATATCACAAAATACATTATAATATAATGTAGCTGTGTTAAAGCAATCAGTTTAAGAGTTCGAACGGTTTATTCAGTTTTGGAAAATACGAATAGTCGTCATTGCGGTAGAGTGGAGTTTTCCAACCCAGATGAGGGAAATATTGCGGTTGGTCAATTATGATGTGGTAGCAGTGTGGCCAACATGCAGGAATTAATTAGACGCTTGTAATTTTAGAAAGCAAACCGCCAAGGACCCTCCAGGTCGGAAGTACTTATCGGTAAAGCGAGAGCAGGTAGAAAAGTATGTCAGGAAAGTAAACATATCTGCGTTGATAATGTGAAGTTAAAACACATCTTTGACACTACCAAACGTCTCAAACTGATTGACATATAATTTAACAAAAATATTCTTAGATTTTATAAAAGTGTCAGAGTAGATATTCTATGGCCACCGTATAAAACAGAAAGTATCGAATCGATCATCTTTCCGGTCACTTGATTTCTTTTCTTCTCAAGTACTCATTTAATATTAAATCTACCAAGATGGTCAAAATGATTTGCCCTTTTTATGAAAATGTTTCTGAAGTTTGTAACGCTGCTTCTTTTTCAATTTTCTACGTCTATCTTGAAGACTGTTAGCGATTGAATTAATCAAGTTTTTCCCCCCTTCGTTTATTTACTTCGAACAGATTTATTTGATAATTTTAAATACATTGAATTAATCATCGATTGATCTACTGTTAATACATTGAAATACAATAGATCTAATATAGGGAATTTTCATGTTAAGAGTACTGCCTTTTGTGGAGGCGGAATATAAGTCTTTCGCATACTTGCGAAGAAAGGGACGCAAATCAAGAAAAAGGATTTTCATATTACGACAATGAAAACATGGTAAAGATTTCTCTCCAATAACAAAAGAGTTTCTTATTTATCCATCTTCATAATTTTCCTAGTAAAAACAATTAGTTGCTGCTCTTCCTGGTTCAAGTAATGTACTTTAAGACTCATCATCTTGTATTTCATCGAAGGTCAAAAAAGAAGAACAGATAACGATGTCTTAACGTTATAATAAAAAAGTATATTTCTATATTACAATTAATTACTATTTATTAGGTATTATAATACTTTTGTCCGTAAGCATTTACTACATAGATTTTAATTCAATGGGTTGACCGATAAGGTTGAGCAACTGTTTTGTATAATAGTAAGCGTCACGTTGCGCTTGGACGCTGACAGTGTGAAAATAAATCACGCTTCTTACTCTGTCTACTTTCATGGAAAATTTTGTAATATTTTATACCTTGTACACATCTGCTGTTTTTAGCGTAGTCATCAACGAACATTCGCGTACTACAAATTGTTCACTCTCCACTAAAGTGTGCTGAAGTGTCTAGTAAAGAAATGTAGTAAAAAGCAAGTATATTAAAAAGTTTTGCGCATATCCCCAAGAGACGTCGTAACCAAGAAAAATGAAGTTCTTTCTATAAATATAAATTATTATGAGTTTCATTTAACCCTCCATTGACCCCTGTGACTTTGAGATAATACAAGTCGCACCTAAGGTTCTATTCTGCGAAGTGAATTTTTCAATTCTGCCAAATATTACATTGTAGTTCGGAAAAACCATGAAATTCTTTAGAATCTATTTTTTAGAAATCAAATTAAATCCATTATTTAAAACTGCATTTTTATTATTTTTTGATGTTCTATCGTGTAACTGACTTTCTAATATTACAAAATATTCGGACTACAGAGGGTTGAATTTGAATATGATCATTTTGTTGATAAATTAATATATACCCGAGTCGAAAAGTCCAGCCTAAAAAGAAACTTCAAATCCTAGATTCTTTTGATCTCTCATTTGCCGCTTAATTATGTATACCATTTTGAACCTCAAAATCCTCAACTAGTGTGTCTACGCGCCTCAAAGTCCTGTAAATATGATTTTTAGGAGTTATATGGACTGATCAGGTAAAATTTTTATTCCAATTTAATCTGACATCCCCTAAAAATATTTCAGAAGTTCCAAGTCTGTCGACTCATATTCTAAAAATAGGGCTTTCAGGAGCAAGTTGGAATTAAATTATCATTTTATTCCATATAAATTCTAAATCTCCTAAACCAAATCAATTTTTAGTATATCGAGAATTTTTTTGGACCTCGATCATTCCACTCCAATTCAAATCCAATTCTAAAGCTCCTCGTTATAGAATGCTGAGGATTATTTTGGGCTGTATGAAGCCTAAATTGCTTCTAAACTAAGTAAAAATGGCAAAAAGTAACAAGTGTAGGGCGATTGTGGAATTAAAATTTGCATTCGTTTATATGTAACATATTTTTCCATATTCAGCCTAAATATCCTAAGTTATTTGGTAATTTAGAAGGATTTTGGGCTGAAATTTTCGACTCGGGTACTTTCTCAGTATACCCATCAAGATACTCGGTGTTTTAATACGAAGAAATATCCAAGATAATGTAAAACCTGTTGTTTGTATCAAAGAACGTTTTCAACGAGATTCTGTGCATTTCCAAAAACTCATTGGGATAGATACAATTAGATTTAGGTATGTTGAACACACTGTGAACAGAAGTATTTGATAGAGACTATGGCAGGCATTATAGTAAATGTCGAAGTACGCATTTCGGGAGCCACATTTGAATTCTCGTTACTTCTGAGAGATTTTTCTCATGGGATATGAATATCGTAGTTTGACAATTGGTAACACGGAATCCGTTTTAAACTGTAGGTTCTAGACGAAGTAATCTAACAATAAGCCCAAGAGGAGAAGCAGTGTTATGAATTTTTTAAACATTAATTCTTACTGACTCATTTTGGCATAGTTAATTAACACTAGATTTACTGCAGCCGTCAAATTGACGAGTTCCCACCTTTCTAAAAATATTTTTCAATTTTATAAAAAAGCAATAGATAGTAGATATTTCACACGTATCCTATAATACACAAATTAGGTAACTGATTGCATTTTTTGCCGCTTGATCCATTCTTTTTTAAAGTACTTATTTAATATATTTAATTATGTCAGATATAGCGGCCGTAAATCTGATGTGTTAAAAAGGACAATTTGGAAAGCTGTTATAGTTTTAGAAATAAAGGAAAAATACATTGTTCTTACTTGTAACAACTTTAGTCGAAAGCAAGAGAGTACTGATACATCTTGAAACTGTGGTTTTCGTAAATAGGATATTGTTATTAAGACAGATTTTTTAATATGAAGAATGGAATGATTGTTTAATTAGAATTTCCTTTTTTTAATCATTCCATATCTTTCGTATATTCCATTATTTGTTCTATTATTTAAAAGAATAAATGTCATATTGAACTTTATCATTAATTTTTTATCGCGAGTAACCTACGACCCAGTTGTATCACCTGTTACTTTTATACTATATGATTTATTAGTAACGTCTAAGATATCCTTTCACAATAATGTTTTTTACCTATTTTTTTTATCTTTCATTTATCTATAGTTGATTTTTTATTAAATCTAAATTGTTGCATTATTAACCGGTTTCACATACACAATCTTATTTTAAGTGAGAAAAACAATATTTCACATATATCGTAGCCTTGAATTAAATATAGCTATTGAACAGTTTTACTAAACACTGACGTAGATTGAAATTAATAATTATAATATTACTGACACACATCTAGATTAAAATTATCAAGAATATAATATTTTTTCTCCAAAAATGTTAATGTAATTATCAAGAGTTGCGAAAATAATGCAGATTGTAAATAAAACTGTAGATACAGATTTCAACGTGATCCTCGATACAAGTTCAACCCATTACCAGCAAAATTTTTCTTGGTTTCATTGTTTCTACAAGAAGTATTATCACAGTATAAAAATAAAGATAATTTATGAAAATTACTGCTTAAAAATATAACTAAAACAGACTATTTTAAACACATTTAATTTAAAAAGAGCGGCAAATATTTAAATTGGATGCAAAAAGACTTGGAAAATGAATAAATCCTCAAATGGGGATTATCGATGGTAATAGGTTAATGTCATTTTAAATGAACCATATAAGAAAAAATATTAAAAATATATAATTAGTAAAAAATTTGTTTATGTACCTCGAAAGAAATTTTACTTCACAATAATATGTAAGAAATGATTTGCTAGCTATAGCAAAAAATTAAGAACTCTAAGCTTGAAATTATTTAATATACTGAGAAATTTTTTAAATCTTCAAAAACTTCATCTAAATATAGCAGAGAATAGTAAAATCAAAACTCATTCTGAAATTTTGCAAAATGTTGAAATGATTTAATAATATAAATTAATTAATAATACAATTAACAGTCATTTAGCCTACAGGAAATTTTTATCTTTTTTTTTCTATCATTAACTCACTCGTTTTTAGAAATTCATAATAAAAAGAGCTTCACACGTAAACTGCGTTTCAGAAGGTCGAAACATTTATGATGGACCGAAAAGTGAACCAGCATTCGCCATGTCGATGCTGAGACATCAACCTCCAAGGTGAATCGTTGTATAATCATTTAAACCAATGACTTTTAGTGGAAAGCGAAAATATTTTTATTATATTAAATTCTCATAAATAAAATGTATTTATTTCCAACTCTGACTAAAATTGTTATCTACTTGTGGCGCGCATGAATACCGAAAAGTAAGTAACGATAACTTCTACCAGGATCTTGCAATGCAAGTACACATTCAGAGAAGGACAATTTAAACACGAAGACATCGAAGGTTAATGCAAACGTGACGTAAATAGCTCGATATTTAAGAACATGTTTCTCTAACGCAATATTATTATATTTTTATTTGTATTACCTTGAAAGTATAAGAAGGCATTCTTCAGGGAGGTCATTGCAAAAAGAGATACGAAAAAGTTAACGTACCACAGGGATGAATTTATAATCTGGGTAGTGTATTTCAGTTGTTGATACCCTTGGAAGAAATTACATTTCCTTTAAAAGGGACAACTGGAATGATTTGCTATTATTGAAATACAGTTGAACATCCTTGCGTGAGGGACACTGAATAATGGACGCCCTTTTTCAAGTTTTTTTGTTAAACTGGTTTTACCAACATTGAAACATCGTATAGCTAGTTGTCCTTCATTTGGTATTAATCGATATTTTATCTTCGATTATCCTCCGGACAAAGAAAGTGTTATTTTCTCAAATATTAGTTATATTTCATGTTCTAAGATATTGCACAATTGATTTTTACTTTTTCTATTGCTCTAAGTTTGGCCTGAGGTGATGGTACTTAAGGAAATTAATAAATCAGCGTCGATATAGAGTCAGAATTAAATGTAAATGAATTAACCTACAGACAAAAAAAGTGTTATTTTCTCAAATATTAATTAAATTTCTTGTTGTAAAATATTGCAAAATTCATTTGAACTTTTTCTGTTGCTTTACGTTTGGCCTTAGGTCATGGCATTCAAGAAAACTCACAGACCAACGTCGATATAGAGCCAGGATTAAATGCAAATGAATTATGCTACAGACAAAGAAAGTGTTGTTTTCTCAAATATTAGATATATTTCTTGTTGTAAAATATTGCACAATTGACTTGAATTTTTTCTAATGGTCTATGTTTGGCCTTAGGTCACGATATTCAAGGAGACTCATAGATCAACGTCGATATAGAGCCAGAATTAAATGCAAATGAATTCTGTTACACATTCCCCAAGAGAAATCTACCACATTTTCGATGCAACCGAAACAAAGTATAACAAAATGCATTTTATCAATTAATTGGTGAACAATTGAATCAATATAATTGAAGTAAATCTTACATGTAAAATCGTATATTAACAGTAGATCTACGGAAGCCGTCAAATTGATGGATCTCTACTTCTTTAGAAACGATTTCCAAAATAGAGACATAGTATGACAAATATTTCACATGTTTCCTCGTTTTCCAGAGTATTTATTTAATACATTTAAGTATCACAGATTCAACACCCGTAAATCTAGTGTTAAATTATGACTTATGTTTAATATAACAAGTTGCAATGAAATTAAACTGTAAATTCGATTAAGTAGAATCTCTGAATGTTTTAAGTATATTCGCAATAAGTGTGTATCAAATATATATATCAATGGAAAAACATGTTTTCCTTCTCAGATAAAATATCTTAAAACTATATAAAACGATACAAAATTCAATGTACGCATTCAATCATTTGATATATGTATGTATATTCCTTACACAGAGACATTAAAACTGCGCTTTGTGTGTAAGTGAACGAGCAATGGATTTAACGGAACGAAAAAATGAAAAAGTACTAAAAACTGTTTCTTTTGCAACATGAAAAATGTAATTATATAAGTAATTTTTTAGTTTTACAAACTAGTTTCGCTAATAACGTTGTTCACCGACATTAGGACTACATTCTACTGTACAAGAATTCGAAAAGAAATGGTGTAATGCGGTTGTCCTGCGACACACCACCTGCAATTATGTGAAGACGAAGGTCTCGAGCTTGCTCTCTATTGAGTGTTATTAACTATCTAATAAAAAAACTCCCATTAGAAAGGTATGTGAAAAATTTTACTGCTGCTAATCAATTATATTTTTGCCTGTTTTCCAAGAGAGAAAACATATAACGAAGCGTTGCGTCAAAACTACTTACTACCCACTTTTCATTTTTAACTTTCGATTTCATTTTTAAGGAATATGTAATTATCCTGCATATTTATACCATGGTGTTATACAGAATTATTAAGTATATTATTAACAACTAAATTACTAACATACATACGAAAAATTTCAATAACCATCAATAGACATTAATGTAATATGTAGAGCTTTAGAATTTGATGATAAAGTTCGCAGAAAGTATGTATTATGAATGAATAGAATACAGATTTTTCTTTAAACAAACTTTAGTTAGAGCAGCAAATTTTTCTATTATACATAATCAAAATTATTTAATTCTTCTTCAATTTTATTTTCAAATTATATTTCAAAGTGCTCCATTGATTACAATGATTGTTAACACTTAGAAGTAACGACTCAAAATCTATTAATTTCAATACAATAGAGAAGTACTTTGAAAAAAGAGGAACAAGGAAACGGAAAAGATGATCGAATATGTTTGGCTCTCTTATATTCTTGGATAATTTTTGGAAAAATAAGATGCCAATCATTTTGACTAGCTTGATAGTTCGAGGGTTAATCAGTTCCTATGGTTTTGTGATGTTTGTTTGAAGGATAACAGCATGGGTGCTTAACTATTTACCGAAATAGTGCATAACGATGCAAAAGGACACAATGAGTGTTAGTAATTGCGAGATCGACAGCGAAACGAAAGAATTAATCTATATTCATGAAACACAGCTCAGATAATTTTCTGTCAAATTATGGTAGTCCATAGAAGATATATATTATCTTTAAATTGCGTATTTTTGTGCTAGGAATATTTTTTTAAAATATTCTTTTTATTTATGAAAGAGAACAGTTATAGCATTTTAATTAAAAAAAAGTTTCAATAAATACTATAACTGTTAACCACTATAGCAGTAAAAGTAATCCCAATCTCATTACTCATTTTCATATATCATTTTATTTTTTATTCTTTAAAGTAAACGTAATATGTAAATTGATGCAATATTCATTAGCACTCACATATTATTTGTGTCTTTGTAGTGCAAAGCAGTCGTCATTTACTGCATAATCAAGTTCATTGACGTACATACTTGTTGATCTTACCTACAATCATATCTACGCATTTTTATGTAAACATATATATATATATATATAAATGAATACATGGATACATTCATCCCCAATAACGAAAAGAAACTTTAAATGCATCTGACGATTGTTTACTGTTGAAAAAACAGACAATTTCCACAGATTGCACTGTTTTCTAGTGTTCTGAGAATTTTCTTCGTTTTTTTCGTTACCGATGTGCATCAGTACCGTAGCAAAACCGGAAATGTCACGTGCCAACGTACTGCTCTTATGTTTTACGTAAAAAGAGTACGATGACATGCCAAGGAATTTGTAAACAGTAATAGGAAATCAACAACATCTAGTGAGCTAGGAAAATTCCAACATTAAAAAAAAAATTACGTCAAGCTGGTCGTATATACATAAACATATGACATGTTTTGTATACACATATTCATGAAAGGCCCCAGACGGCAGAAAGGCACATTATTTCCTTGAAAATACGTATTTTGCTATTTGTAGCAAAAAGTTACAGTGCACTGGCATCGTCAAGACTCTTATTATCTTAGTTAGAATTAATTTATCTCCATCTTTAGAGAGTCGATCAATATCGTGATAAACGAATTAATACGTTCACTATCAAAATTATACATTTTTATTTTACATTTATAAGTTATTGTTCAGATTGTATTTCAATTATCACTTTATCGGCCAGTATTTTTTTAACATCCTACCCACTTCTGACCGGTCACTTGGCCGTAAATAATTCCGTGAAACCAATATCTTTTCGAAAATTGCAAATTCTCGGCATCAAGTCATTGGCACGGTAAATCACAATGACAAGTAACAATTCATCAATTGCCATGGCAATCGATTAATAAGTTAAAAATCCCAACCGTTGGGCCCGATAAGTCTATTAACCCCTTAGCTTACAATCAGGTATGACATACTTGTTGCATTAAATGAAATACGAAATATTGAAGTTTTCGAATAATTACTGAATTGGAAATATCAGTCGGTCACGAGATGCTCAAATTATTTCTATAATATTAATATTGTAGTCGATTCCACCAAATGGTAGAAATCAGAGAGAAATTTTTATTTCAGCAATTAATTTGGTCTTATTACGTATGCTATCAAAACAAGAATCGTAAGGCAAAGGGTTAACAGGCTACTGGTTGGTAAAGGGTTAAGTTATAGGGAGATATGAAGTATAAGTTTGTAAAATTTTTTATTCGGACGATACAAAAAATATTGACGTATGACAGTTTCTTCGCCATTCAAATCAATCAGGTAGTCATGAATGGAACCGTTATGCAAAAACTGAGATACGGAAGAACAGAATATTTCTGTCTAAGCAAGATAAATTCGACTTTTTGCATAATCAACATAATAATGCAGTTTAATTTCGATACTTCAAAAGGTAAACATATGAAGACGTATTAAGAGATTTTTAAATTAATGTTATACAGCAACAAATTTGCGAAGATGATGTTCGACAAGATAGATTAATAAAGACTTATATAAGGTGTATGATTTTGCAGAAGTAAATTTTTCCTTAAATAAACGAAGTCTGAACAATAATGTCGGAGAGGTCATACTTTGCAAAACACTACACATAATGGTGATAATAGTAGAACGATTGATCGTTATTTTTCTTTGTAATATAACTTAAGTTTTTATTCGATGAAACAATAACATTCATATTGAAACTACAACTTTAAATTACAATTAAGTATTTACATAACGAATTAAGATGTTAGACAGTAATATCATCGTGATTTGCAACTTCGTTATAATATAGTCGTTTTTTATAAACCGGCGGAATTACTTTCAAAGAACACCAATGACAAATCGATAAGGGTCATATAGTCAGTATAGAAAAAAAAGAACACTGTTCTTCAGAATGCATATGTTTAAACTACTCGAACAAGTATTAATACAATGAATCAAACATATGTGAATAGAAATGAGGCAAAATTTATTTTTATTATTTACGTTGACCCTGATCAATGAAAATCAGTGATTAATTTTTTCCCTAAACTGCGCTGTCGCATCTGACCGCAATTACTGGTTTAAATGAACAATAGACATTTTTATCAATAATTAATGAAGTTTATTAAAACAAATAGCAAGATAGATTTCCTAATAAAGGGCCTATACGAAAAGTGTAGTAACAGCCTGACGCTTAACATATTAACGAGTTAAAATAACTGGAAATATTGTACTACAACTTTTTATAACTATAAGTACATTTATAGTAAAAATTGAGATATCTCGCGGTATGAGAAATGGCAGAAGGGGAGAATGTTGTTCGCACAGCCTATCCCCTCCATGCCGGTTGTGGAAACTTTAAGATCTGCCAATAATAGTGGAAAACAAAGTAGGTACTTATTTCGTAATTCATATAACGACGTAACAAGTGTGCGTTTTTTTCTGCTAGTGGAATATTAGAATCGTAGATGACGTGCGAACGAGGGATGTCTTTATCTGTCAAGGGAATCAGAATAAACCACAGGCGAGACGACTTCTTAATTTTTTGCGGAATATAAGTACGTTTTATATTCCTCGTTCTAATCTGCTGCAGCCTGTCTTTTACGAATGCAGAAGAATTTTTATTACAATATGTGTTATGAGTCGATTCACTTCACTTTTTATCATTTCATTTTTCGGCCCCATAATACTGATGGGGGAGAATATGTGGGACTCGTGATGTGATAACCGAGAAAAGCGATCATAAATTTTGTTTTTATTATTATATTACTATATGATTATTATACAATTAGTGTATATATAATATATATTTGCAAAATTAGCATCAATCTTTTGCATCCATTTTTTAAAATCTGTCTTTTCGATTTGTAAATTGTTATAACTCGATACTAAAAAATATTATACTTTCTATACAATTAGATGTTTGTAAACCAAGAGGGATACATTATTCTATATTTTAGTTTTATCCTGTTCCAATTTGCTATCCTGAAACCGACCTTCAGATGCAGTAAATAATTCGGTTCCTAGAGGTGGTCTTTGAAAAACAACCTTTTCTAAATCATTTAAAAATAATGCGAACTGTTATCATTGTTGATCGAAAATATATTATTAATTGTAACGGCGTTGGGATATTTTTCAGCACTCCTATGAGCAGACCTAAGCTTTTGGAAAAGTATTATTCTATTGAGCAGTAATTTTCCTATCTCCCCATTACATAACAGTACCGAAAAAAGATGAAATTCGTTAACAGGAATTAATAATTCGATATAGTACTGAAAAGTATTATTAAGAGAATCAAAGTTACTTGTACAAAATTTTTTAAAAATATCGCTGATATTTTTGTGGCTGTATCGTACTTAATTTGCTATATCTATATTTTTTACACCTTGCAAGACTTGAGTGATTAAAACGACTTAGTTTCTTGCGCATTTCATTCTCTTTCTTCCAGAGTAATCATGTAGCATCTTTCAATATACTAAATTAATAGTCGATAGCTCTAGTGTTAAGAAAGTCCTCCATACAAGGAAGAAGAACAAATATTGTCAATGGAGCATCTCTTTATCAATTGAAACATTTAATTGGAACATATCTTTACAATCGAAAATGAAACAAAACGTTGGTCCAAAAATTTGTTCTGTCGAAACGTGTTTTTTCCATGACGTAGTTTACGAATATAAATATTTAATACCGAAAATAGTCTGTGATTAAAAAAAGAAGTATTATCTTAAACGTGATAAAATACAGAATTTGTGGGCATCAAGATTTGAATGTCAATCCTATCGTATTTAACCTCTTTTTCGGTAAACATTTACGTGATTAAGATTTTAAAAACTTCTCATAAATAACACTTCTTTTCGCAATATACGGATATCCTCTCATTTCGATACGAATTCAAAATCTTGCAAAATATTTGGGGATGAAATTCCGATTCGACTATAACGAAATATTTCGTAGAAAAAAAGGATCAAAGTCTTTGGTTCGTAAAAATTCGACTCGTTATAGCATCTTCATACGAACAGGTGATATTAATATTTATATGACACTTAAAGCAGTTCGCATGTGGCTCGTTAAAAGCAATAAAGAGTTGATTATCTCGTACGAGATGCTTCATTCAAGTGCAAAAAGATATACGATATTTACAGTCCATTATAATCTTATGGGCATACGAGGTAAAACACTTAATTTTATTATCGATAATTTGTTTTCTTTTGATTCGGATGAAAAAAAAAACTGTGTATATAACGGTTAAACTTTGACAGCTGAATCTAATGTCAAAAAGCTAAAATACTTCCTGCTATTTTTGTCTTCTGACTACTGCATAATCACTTCCCTGATCTTTCATGTTTAAAACATCGAGCCAACTCTTTTCATAAGATGACATGAGATTAAAAGAAACTGTAAATCATATAATTGGTTAAGTCTAAAATAATATTTTTCTGGACTGAATGGAAGTTTTGTGGGAAAGAACGGACAAATTCCTTGAACTGGTCCGTAAGTAGTTATACGTCTAGCTGCGTATGTCCTGTCTGTTGCAGAAGTCTTTTTCAACTTCCTTTTAAACAAAAAATTTCCTCCCCTCTCATGGCATATTTTGAATCTCTCTACTATAATAATTTCTCATTTCTGCAAAGATTAATTCATCCCTTTTTTTAAGATTTTCAAATTTATAATTAATAGGCACTCGTTTGTACTTTGTACATCTTCAAAGTATTGAATTGCTTTTATGCGATGACATACAATGAGTTTTTAGTTGAGTGTCATTTTTTATTACAGTTTACTACTTCATATGAGTCGTTGTATTTAAAAATGTTAAAAACCCATGTTTTCTCATGTTCAGATATTTGAGAACGTGGAAAAAGATATTTTTTTACAAGAAAAAAGAATCAAACATTGTACTTCAAAATTCTTATTTCCTATTACGACGATGAAATTGTTTCATTTATCATAGTGACTGAATCTTACAATACGTTTGTTAATAAGTAAAATTAAATCTTCAATACACAATGAAACACATTCTTTTCGTTATATTTAAGTCCTCGTCGCATAATGTTTTCCTACGAATCTGATTTAATATTACATGCATTAAGTTAAATTGACATAGTGCATAATTCAACTTAAATTGTAGTTTCAATTATTTAAATTAATTTTGTATTAAGTTTAATTTAGATAGCATTTCATTATCATTATGAATTATCGTTTATATCCGTCATAAGATATCCGTATTAATAAATCCCTTTGAAGTGCGAACATTCATCACAATAAGCTAATAGTTAAAATACACGCTGTTCTTTAACATCATATAGCGATAAAGATTTTCCACCTATTGAAGTTTTAATATGATCTAATATTTGTATGTGACACATTTACATAATTGGTAATCATAAGCTTTTATGCTATAAACCTTCATAGATCAATGAAATCTTGTACTTTACGCCTTTATGTAAGCAGGAAATATCCTTGTTACCTGTCTGCAATTAATGCTGTAGCGGTATATTGTGTAAGATAAGACGGCAGGTAGATACAAAAGACGATAGGTTTGGGTTAGTTGTTCGAAGTAATGCAAATATGTTAAAATGACAGAGTATAAAAATATTTTGTTACACGTTATTAAAATAATCTCTCCTATCAATGTTCATGATACTGTAGTTTCTATTATTAATGCATGGATTCTTCTGTCAAGGTAAATCAGGCAAGGTGGACTCGTTTCATGGTCACCATGATCGTTAGTTATGCAGTTCAACATACGGTAATTTAAATTAAAATTAAAACTGCCAAGGTGGTCAAAATGACCGGCTTCCAAAGTCTAAAAATTCGTCAGATTTATAGGAGAGCCATTCAGTGAATATTTCACTTCTATCTTATACAACCTCACTTACTTAATTAATCGTCTTTTTCTTCTCTTGACTTCCGTTTTTCCAATGTACTTATTCAGTATATTTTAATATACTAGACATAATTAATTTGTAACGTTAATAGAAAATTTAGAAAAATACATTTCTTATTTTCTACATTTCCCGTTCTATTGAATAGTCATACTTTTTAGGTACTCCGATAATAATACAGATTATAAAGAAAAATTCAAATGATTCAGCAATTAATAAATTCTGCTTTTAAGGGGAGTATATAATAAAACTTAAAGATTACCTTCCTTCTTGAAGGATCAACTGGCGTATTGTTTTCGAAGAAGAAGTTAGGATATTTTGGTATCTATATAATCCTCTCATTTATTGAATACTTTACGTTATCATACGACTGAAACATTAAAAGGTGTTCCGTCTTTAACCTTGCTGGTCTTCTCTTTTATATCTCACATTGGTGTTTTTTCTACTTACACTGACCTGATAAGTAAAGGTTCACATTTTAAGAAATGGAAACTATGCGAACAAGCAAACGTAAACTTTAAATACATTGAATATAAAAAAATGCTCAGAAAATTAACACATGTTAACCCCTTGCCGTAAAATAACGAGTACCACTCGTGACGTGATAAATAGAATAGTCAATTTTGAAGTGGACCAAATATTATTGAATCAAAAGTATCAGTGGATTATGATTAAATAAGATTAATTCTATGTTATTCAATATTGCGTTAAGTCATCAATAAGCAATCAATTCAGAGTTTGGAGTCATGGCAAGTGGCAGACGTCACGTTTTCTAACAATCGAGCTAAGAATTACATCAATTACAGTTTTACGACATCTCTTTATTCTGATAAAACTTGCAATCAATATGATGTAGGTACCTGAACCTTTTTAGACAACAATTTTCCTAGTTAGTGGTATAACAAACACGTCTACGTTGAAAGTGGCATGAGTCAGTTTATCCTAATGAAAAATAGTGATTTCGCAATGGTTGCAGAAAGTTATTTACACTAAGAAAAATATAAGTATCCAATACAACAGAGTGGAAGTAAATCTTCGCGATAATTGACACAAATATATTTAAACACGTTAAAACGTAAAACCTTAAATATCTCGATTTGAAACGAAAGTGACTTATACCAATTTCAAAATAAACGGCTCGTTTACGCACACATTACAAATTCCTATTGTTTCAATGAGAAAACAATTATTTGAGGAAAGGAGAAATTTGATGAAAATTACCACTCTTTCGAAATTTCGGCATTTCTGTAACTGATGACTCAGTATCAGCGCAGAACACTTTGTACATTCATTTTATACTTGCCAATTTCTGCACAAATATAAATGATTTACCGCAAAACGTTGGGAAATACCGTGGCGTAGAAAGTATGGAAACTTTTGCGAGAAGTGCGATGCAATGTGTTACAAGAATTTCTTGAAAAGTATATTACTTAAAATGCGTTTCACGAGAACGATTTCGTCGTTATGATCCATTCACTTCATACGTTTAGTGTATTAACACGCTGCTATAGTAAAATTAAGGTATAACATTTCACGTCAAAATTTAAAAAGAGGACAGAAAAATTTTACAATTATAAGTAAATTAATTGAGATGTAATCTCAGCATTTGTAATGACACGTACATTTTGGTTTTGAAATTACTGTACACACTCGGTCATTAATGCTAAGTTATTTGTTCAAGCTTGTAGCACAACAGTGAGATATGTCGTAGTTGATAGTGAATCAGTGAAACTGTTTCAGGATGACTTTAATATTTTTGTTCGGCAGTATTATGGAACAAAAGTAAGTGCTCATCTTAAATGTACCAAGTTCTGTTATACGATGATATTAAATTAATAGATACTTTATTTATGACAATTAAATGATTTAAAAAGAATATTATCAGTTGGAATTTCTCGAGGTTCACTGGAGAACGTGTGCTGTGGAATTCGATATTAATTTTGATTGCTAATATTCACGGATTTCCTAGTATATCTAATTATTTATATATAATATTATTTAAGTAATTACCTTCATGGCAATTTCTTTTTTAACTTGTAGAATACCACTCACATTTCGCTACTATCTTTATGGAACGAAAATGTTAAATATTAAATTAGTTGTATATTAAATGACTCTTCACCTTTCTAGCAGCAATTTTTAATATTTAAAAATTATTTTTATATTTAATATTTTCGTTCCATAAAGTAGTCTCCATAAAGAGAGTAGCGAAATATGAGAGACATTCTTCATGTTAAAAAAAAATTGCCATGAACGTAATTACTTAGATAAAATAATACTTTAAATTAATTTTCATAGTATTTATAAGCAATATTAGAATTGAATGGAAGCTTATAATTTATTAACTGATAGATAATTGTATCAGTAGTGATATACTTATATGTCAACATTATTATTGACTTCGATTTTTATGACATTAATTAATATATCCTTTCAATACTACGTATACATCAAATTATGTTAAATAGTATTATAATAAGTTTTATTTTCCAATTAATCGCAGACGCCACAGGTAAAGAATTGTGGTTACAGAGCCTATGTATATTCGCAGTCAGAATTTTCGGTCACGTACTACTTTTAGAATGGACATTCTAATGATCAAGCTGGCCCGTAAAACTGCATTTTCCTTTTTACGTACTGGATGGCAGCCATGCATATCGTACCTGAAACTAAAGTTCTGTGTCGAACCGTATGATGACTTTCACGATTTCGTGGAGAGTTTAAAGGTCAAGACAGCATAAGTAAAAAAATAGTACTAACCTCGTTAATTTTAAGGAAGCTTTACAATATCTGCAGATATTTCAAGTAAGAATAATAATTGTTCATACGTTACGAATAAAAAACGCCAGTTGATCGAAAATTCTCTCTTGAGTAATGACTTGAGTCGGTTGAATCACTTGAATAACGAGTAACCCTCGTGATTTTTAGAATTTTTAGAATTGAGACGCAAAACAATAAAATCATTTCTATATTATTAACACTAGAACTACCAAGGTGGTAAAAATGACTTGTTCCTAATTTTTTCTAAACCTTTTTAAATTTATAGGAGAGCCATAGAGTAGATATTATTCGTCCATCTTATAAAATATAAATTACTGAATTAATCATCCTTTCCACCGTTCGATATCTCGTTATCTAAAGTATAATATATTTAATGTATTGAAATATGATTGATTTAACGTCGGTAGTTCTAGTGTTAGTATCTCAAAGTACACAACATATGAGAAATCACTGATCAATTTTTATTTTACCAATTGAATTCTGAATTATCGCGTCGACAATCACAAAAGAAATCGCACGACAAGGAGTTAAAAATTCTTCCAAAGCATATCATAAAACTGATTCGATATGTCAGTATTGATATCACTTTTGACCTTAAGAGAGGACGAGTGCAATATCCGAATGTTGAAAGTTATTCATCGCTCAGTGTACAGTAAATCCATATAAATATATAATTGGATAACTCGCTGTGGCATAATTGTAATTGTTGAAACATAAAACACGTCGTAAATGTAAGACATAATATATTCTCCCATAAAAATTGCCAAAAGGTTGTATGCAATTATAACGTACTCGTGAATACTTAGATAAGTACAAATTGCTATATCTGTAATACACTCTCCAAATACATAAAATACCTTACAGAGACGTAAAGTTACCTTTGAGAGTAATTGTAATACCGATCTTAATACAAATGCTGTTCACGTTTTACGTTCAGTTATAATACATTTATTCGTCGACTTAGGCGCCATTTAGTTTATGTGATTCAAATTTTGCGCAACGAAACGACTTTCTATAGTCGGTTTTCTTTATACAAACTTGCAGCATTATTTTTATTCAAATATCAAAAAATATAAATATACAGGCACTGACTACAGGAGTCAATACAGTGAGAGTAGGATAACCAAAATAAATATTCTTTTCTTTCACGGATATCTCATTAGGAGAGTCATTTGGAATAGGTAATTATAATTACACAGAAAAAAATCATTGGAGAATATATATAAATTCAAATACAGTTATACAACTAAAAAATATCAGCTTCCCGTCTTATCTCCATAGAAACTTGCACCATTGAACTTCTCATATCTTTTGCACTACATTGACACTAGATTTACGGAAGCCGTCAAATTGGCGGGCTTCTATTTTCTTAACACTAGATTTACCAAGCCAGCCAAAATGACTGTTACACAATTTTTTCCAAAAATTCCACAAGTCTATAAGAGAGCCGTAGAATAAATATTCTTCGTCCATCGTATAAAACATAATTTACCAAATCTATCATCTTTTCCACCTCTAATTTTCCTTGCTTTAAGGGACATATTTAATATATTTAACCCACTGACACACGAAGCCGGCGAATCTCCGGTTAACTAACAAGTTATGTCATATTATTAGTGGTGGAATGGGTTAAATATAATAAATTTCACGTTGGTAAATCTAGTGTTAATAAGCGTTTTTCAAATGTACAGAAAGTTTCATCTTTGCCGCTTAATCTAGTGTTAATATAAATTTTCCATCCAAGCTAGTAACACCTTGACAGCCATAGAATTCAATGAAATTTCATATAACTTTTAAATTGCAATATTTATGAATTTTCTAATACATTGAAAACTTAAATATTTATGTTAAGAACACAAAGGTCTGTCGAATATCCATCTATCAGTGTCCTTCAATTTTTTTATTTATAAAGATGTGATTTTAATAGAAAAGATTTTGTATCAATTGAAGTGATAAAAGTAGCGAAATACTAGTGATGTTTAACGTGTTAAACACAATTTATAATTGCACTTGATATCCCACGTCTTATTCTCACCACGAAAGAATGTTTGAAAGAACATTGACAGTACCAGGCCCATTACCAGTGTCCACTATTGCCCAACTTCTCCACCGAGTTCTGCGACATTACGAAATTCTCGTTTCATTGGCAAGGTTACTTAATGATTACAGAGATGCGTAATAGCACTGAAATCATGAGAGAGGTGTCCAAGCGGTCCAAAAATGTCCAGCGTATACTCGATCGGGCTTCTTTCAGCACTATCGAGACTGACCGAGAGTGAAAGTGATCTCAAAATTATCCCACTGACCATATGGTTATTTATTCGTGTATGTGCAGACATGTGTAGGAATATGTATGTAGGTGTCTCAGTGGTCGTAGTGTACACGGCAGTTATATTATACTTCGTGAATAACGACTTCTACGTTTTGTAACTCTGCGCGCAAAAATGTTTGAACAGGTGCGATTTTGTAACACGGAGTGCATTCCTATGGAAGGGTCTGTCGTTAACAGCGTTCATGGTGAAGTTTGAAATATTTTGTAACTGTAGTATGTGTGAATTAGTTTCTTTTTTCTTCCTCCATTATTACATAGGTGATGTGTGGAAAATGGATTCTTTTGGATTAATTTTATTTTCTTATTGCGTGATGATGATTGTTGGCAATATTCAGTGCATATGTAAAAGTGAACGGGATGATACCGAAGAAAAGCGATTAATAGCCGATACCTCGCAGCGCAATGATGTTTCGTAAAGTAACGTTATTAACGAGAGCCGCAATGCCGACTGAATATTGCGTTGAAATTCTGCAAGAATTATTGCAAAACGGCGGAGACTTCGCACTTTTTTTTTTATGAAAGTGTTAAAATTAGTAATGAATTAAATTGTGGAAAGATGTGAAATATTGTATGTATTTCACTTATTGTTTCTATGGTATAATACTTTGGAAAATCTTTATCAATTTAAATTTTGCAACGATACTAATCGCAGTAATTGGTGAGCACATTTATTACATTAAATCAAATTTAAAGTATCTTTGAAGTAAAAAATTTTGAATATTTCTATGCAAATGTAGAATTGTTACGTTAATATTATTACAATATTTATTTTAGTTGATTTGCATATATGGTATATTAATTATCCATTAAGTTCTTGGTAATTTCACTGTGAAAATAAAGAACTGATGGTGTTTGGAAGATTATCTTTAGGTTCAACATTGTATTATTGTAGGCAATATTCATCTGATTCTTAACACTTTTAGTGCCGGCCGAAAAAATTGATTGAATTAATGAGAAATGTAGTTACGGATAAAAATAATAGTCATTTGGCAATAATTGTATGTAGATCACGCAATATAGAGCACAAACTGTGTATTTACAATTATCTGTCATAAAATTACTGATATCGTATTGAAAACTGAATATTACCCCTTCGATGCCTAGTGTTAGCACTATTACTAACAATGATATATCGTCGTCCGGCACTAAAAGGGTTAAGCACGGAAAAACGAGTCGTTAATAAAACTATAAATATTGCGTCCGGAAAAGCTCGATATATCTAGTGGTATAATTATTTTTCATACGTAAAAGACTCGTGTGATTATAATTAATTAATGTATGTTATAGCTTATTTTAATTAATAATTATATTTAAAGATTGTCAATTCCGTAATGGCATTAATACTATAAAGTTACGGGAAAAAATTCTGTCGGGCTATTAGAAACAATTCTAATTAAGTTGAGTCGCATTATGATAGGAAGAGTGGCCATGAATTCATTACGTACAAACAAGGCCTATGGATAAGTAAATAAACTTTTTTTTCTATATTAACAAGGTGAAGTCCTTACTATCATCAATAATTTCCGCTCACTTTTTTCTACACGGTTCAAGCAAGGTTTTAGAGCAAAAAAGGTTCGTAAATTTTTTTACAAAACTTAATTATTGCAATGAAATTATTGTACTTCAGTGAACAATGACTTTCATTTTGTCTTATGACAGTTTTCATTATAATATAAAATTGGTGCTGACTGAAAAAGTTCGTTCAGTGTTACCGTTTATCAGAGCAACGTTACGAGAGATGTAAAACAAAAAATATAAAAGATAAAAAAACATACATTTTATGATGTTACAAACTTTTGTTCAGAATGTTATGCAGTTTTTATGGTAATAATCTATGGTAGTTATCACAATGATCGCAGAATGAAAATCACAGCCGTGATTTTACTTTCACGATCGTGATCGTGATATTTTATCTTTGAAAAAATATAATCAATATGAGTTAATAATGAATCGCTTTAGCATTTGTGCTTTGAAAAATAAGTTGAAATTAAAAGAATGATTTGCTATGAGCACACAATAAAATTACAATTATTCGGTATGTGGCAATATCGGAAAAAATATTTTTTTAAATGATATTTCGCTACTTTCATCATTTTTACTGAAGTGTAACTAATTCTATTAAAACCACTACTTTAGAAAGTATAAACCTTAAAGAAACAAATAGACATACAGTCAGCAGGACATTACCTTTTCAATGTTAAAAATATGTTTACATATTAAATGTATTCAAAAATTCGCAAATATTTTCAATAAATGTTCTCCCAGATGACAAACCCTTCTGGGGGAGGGAAAATTCGCAGATATTACAATTTAAAAGTCACATGAAATTTCATTGAATCTCTGCTGTCTATGAAACAAAATCAGTAGGTACTACCTTAAAACGTGACTTAATGAATTACGTAATGATTGTAACATTGACATAAGTAATTATTTTGTGAATAAATCTTTTTTATTATTACAACTGAATGATATTAGTTAGTTCGATAATTCTTTACAATAAACGTAACTTATCTATTGTGTCACATGTAATGTAGATTAATCACGTAAGCACTATCTGCTCATGATATGAAGTTTTTCTCTCTTGTGAGTGTTCTGATATATGTATGTACAGTGTATAGTATGCGGTACTACCGCAATTAAGTCACTATTATCTCGCTAAACGTTCTTGAATGTCGATGTCCGACCGATTTACAACTAACTATCAGTTTGAAAGGCTTCCTGTTAATGACTTTTGCTTGAGCGGTTTGTTTCATGCTGAGAAACCTCTACTGAACTATTCATTATGTGTTAGATGTTCCGTTCTGGATCAACTGTTTTCTATTAAATGCACCAAATCACCCTGATTCCTTTAACCCTTTACGGTCCTATGTCGAGCAGTACTCGATATAGATTTTCACTTGATTTTATTTTCTGACAATTTGATATCGACATTCCAATTTCACAATGACTTTATCATATCACCTAAATGTTCGTCAATACTTATAGTTACTGATATGATTCAAAAAAATTAATAACCAATGATAGAAAATATTGCAAAATTAATTTCTTTTAGCTCACTACCAAAGTAAGTACAATAATTCGGACCGCAAAGGGTTAAACACGTTTTTCTACCATGGAGTTTAGTATGGTGACCTCGTGAGGAATGAAACTATTGGTGCGCAGAGGGTCAAGTGTGGAATCTGCGTTCTACATTCCTCAGATATAATTTCATTTGAATGTTTTCAATGATTTTAGTGTAACTTTTGTTCATATACGTTCGATTACATTTTGTAAATTTATAATTTGTTAAAATATCTGCTGGTCATAAATTATTGTTTGTTTGTTTTTTCACGGTGTCTAATGCTAACAAGGAGAACGCAAGGCCTTCGGGTCACCGATTTTATTGAAATTTTACATATTCGTAGAGTAAGTCGTTCTGATTAAGAATATACCTTATTATAGGGGCAGACGGTCAATAGTTTTTAAGATATTTGTAAGTAAAGATTAATTGGCATTCTTATCAAAAACTGTTGAATGCAGTACCAATATCTACCGTGGCGCAATATCTCCTGAATTTGTATCTCCTGAATATTTTCTTAATATTTTTTAAACATTTATTTTATATATTCTGAATGTTTACTTTACATTTTCTAAATGTCTAGTTTATATCTGAAACTTTAATTAACTATTATATGTTTGTAGTAAAAACGAAACTTTAATTATAAATATCTTAAAAACTATTGACCGCCTGCCCCTATAATAGGGTATATTCTTAATCAGAACGACTTACTCTACAAGTATATAAAATTTCAATAAAATAGGTGATCCGCAGGTCTTGCGTTCTCCTTGTAAGATTTAATCACAGGAGAAGTTACATGACTTAATCCTTTGACCTACGATTTCTTCTGAACCTGCGCGTGCAATACTTCAGAATTAATTTTTGAAATTAAAAGTTTTTACTTATTTCTGATATTTCGTATAACTGAACATATAAGATAGAAATAATTTCATCGTTTTGTGACTGACCAACATTTTCAATTCAATATGTTTTGGAAGAGTTCAAAGTTTTCTATTTCATTTACTGGGTCACGAGTGTCTCACACTGTTGTAGACAAAGGGGTTAACTAAAAATAAGATTTCGAATTAGTAGCTTTGGATCAGTGGTAACACTTAATGACACGTGTCGATAAAGACACGTGGAGTAATCATTCATGACAATGCAAGTTCTCATATCATGTAAACTGAAATAAAAAAAATTGTAAAAGAAATGGAATAAAACAGTTGTATTAAAATATTCATTGTCCAATACAAAGAGAGAGAGAAAAAAATTTTCCATAAATATATTAACACTGAAAACGCAAAGTTCTTTTAGAATGATCACGAGATTCTTTTTACCAAAAATGTTTTTAACAAATGGACACCCGTATTTTTAGCAAGTTTCGTTATCTGTATGAAAGATCATTGTTGAAATAAACGACTTATATATGTTCTGTTATGGAACTACACTTATTTATGCGATT
Source organism: Cerceris rybyensis (assembly GCA_910591515.1). NCBI lineage: Eukaryota > Metazoa > Arthropoda > Insecta > Hymenoptera > Crabronidae > Cerceris > Cerceris rybyensis. The sequence goes on from OU342793.1 coordinate 12,815,683, forward strand.
ACTTATTTAAATAGAATTTCGTTCCTTTGCATATACACATGAGCAAATGAATGGTAGTATCATGTTTTGCTTAACGTTGCAAATTAAGACATCGAATAAATATTCATTCAAAATTATGTTAAAAGATGGAATGCAGTTCAAGAGGTGGAAGAGAATTAGTGAATTATTAAAATTCTGTGCGAAGTTCGTGATATACAGTAAGAACCCGCTTAACGCGGAGGATACGTTCCGATAAGTTTCAGCGCTAAACGAAAACAGCGTTAACCGAGGTCATCTTAACACGTAAATAATAGGGATAAGTGAAACAGAACAAAGAATAGGAAAATGTATCAATATTTTTTTTGTTTTGTTTTTTAACATTTAAGTACTATTAAATAGTTTTTTATTACATCAATTATACACTTATTTATTGCTAATATCCATTTTTATTCATGAAACATTCATAAAAATCAAAAAAAGTTCGAGTAAACTTGTCATATTTGTGACGAGGAAGGTTCTTCCTCATTTGATATTTTTTGTGACGAAGTTATATAAAGACGTTTCTCTTTTCTTATTTTGTTCAACAAGCAGTTGCCGATAGCACGACACCGCATCAATGACACTTTATCTTGCCCTTGAACTTCTATCAAAATTTCAATCATTTTGTGCAAACTTATCCACAATTTCCGTTATGGTGGCCAAACTTTTTTTTAGAAAATCCTTTGAGAGTTCCTTTTGCTTCTTATCTTCAGAAACGCTAACTTCGTAATTTACGTGAACTTGTTCTAATAATTCTTTAAGATCGTCGATAAAAAGGTTTTCACCTGTTGTAACTTACTATAATTCATCAATATTCTGCGCATTTATATATAATCTTTATATTATAACAATACTACCGCGTAACTCTGACACTTCGTTAAGCGGGGTCTTACTGCAAATTGTAATCGGAAGGCCCAATTAAAAGTTAATTTGCGAGAGAACGGTTCGTTTCCGACCTATGGTTCCTCTCAGACATTTTGCCTACGTAAAAAGACGAATACGACGAGCTAATAAAAAAAAATTTGCTACCCTTTCCCGAATTTTGCGGCAGGTTTTTTTTCGCAAAAGTCTATCGATCCAGAGGTGCAGAACAACCCCTGAAAGCCATGACAAATAATTTTGAAACACCCTGTACAGACACATTTCAATACTTCACTGATTCGGAACGCATTAATTTATCGGAACCTCAAAATATTTGGCCTAAATGGTTTATACAAAATAAGAGGAAACACTTTGACTGTTAAAAACATGTTGCCAGAGTGATAAAAATTCTTTGTTAAGAATTTTTATTCCCCAATTTCACGTTATATGGTTTCATCACACATTTCGTCTACAGAAGTGCCGAAAAATTTATTAATATTTCTTCTTTGAGCGAAGAATCAATTCGGCGAGTAAAAAAAAGATGATGTTCTATGAAAAACAAGGATATATAGACAATGTTCCCGAATCCTTTCGACATTTAACATTCACGCTTCTTCTTCTTCTCATGAATTCTTTATTTTCTGCGCTACGTGATTTTTGTAAAATCAAAGAAACACCTTAAAAATTAAAGTACAATATTCTTGTTTTATTTATCGACATGAGTTAAATAGTCAACAAAGTGTATCGTTAACGGACCATTAAAATGAGTAATATGCAAACAACTCTAAATAAGAAAGTATCATGGATAATTTTAAATAAATAATAATACCGGTTTAGTTTTTATAAATAATATCTTGCTTTCAGTATAATAAATCATAGTGTTTTGTCAATTTTTTAACGCTTGTGGACGTTATTTGTTGTTGTTTTTTTGTCATTAACACTAAGACAGTACTAGACATTGTCTAAAAAAAAATGGAAGAAAAAAACTTAAGTACCACATGGAGATTCGAACCCGCGACAAAAAAGTGTCCAGCGATTCCACAGGCAGACACCATTTGCTACTGCGCCATTAATAGTTTTGAAGGAACGGTTAAAATTCTAGGTAATAAAGACCATACAATCAGCAATTTATTTAAGTGCAGAAACATTGAAGGTCACAATATGAACATACTGTATTAAAATCATGCAAGAATGGCAAATAATGGGCGAGTTTCAGCCCAAAATGTGTCGCAGAACTCGGTTTTTGATTTTTCCGACCGTGATGCATCGTACTTAAAAAATCTGAAAAAATTAGGGTATAACAACGATAACATTAGGCAACTACGGTAAAAAGCAAAAAGTTGTGCTCGGAAGATTTCAATACGAAATCGATGTTTAAAAATTTTTTTTTTGGTTTTTCATTTATCGTGAGTGGTACTTGCAAAGGAAAAATCTGAAAAAAATCCCTAACGTGTATATTCATGTTTAGAATGTGTCAGAATTTTTTGGGAATTTTTGAACCCCATTAATTGGGGAAAATGAGACAAAAACTGATTTTTCGATTTTACGCTATAACTACCCACCCGGTGAAGGTCTCGGATTAAAAATTTGTGTACAATGGTTTTTCATGATCACCTATCGAATGACTTATCGTCGAATAAAATCGACTCAAGGGCACTTTTGACCCCCTTATCCTGCTAGACCCTTTTTTTCCAATTAACCTTTTGTCATGATCGAAGGATATGGAATTTGATCATCTATCTGATTGAATGTATCTCATATGACATAATTTACAGATTTCTCTTTTTGGTTAGATCGCCCCATTTGAATTAAAGAATACTTATTGTTAACTTACACTGTATTATTTTATAAGTATATAGTTGATTATATAAAATATTTTCACCCGTATTATTCAAACAATTGTTAAATGTACGTTAGGCGGTGATTTTATTTTAAATTAATAAATGCCAAGTGTTAATTGATTAGTATTTAGCTTTACCTGAGCAAAACTTCATTTTTAATATAGCTGTTATGAAATTATGTACACACAATGTAGGAAAAAAGTTGAGTTTATGGCGAGTAGTATTTGAATAAAATATCAGCGCCTGCGAATTATTTGCCTTTTACATTTCAATGAAACTGATTCAGTTCGTTGTTGACTGACATTTCTAAAAATTTGCTATAAGCCTAGTACAAGTTTACGAAGTACCACTGTGCAACTAGAACCTGTACCAAACTCCCTGTGTCTCGATTAACCTGTCTCATGACACTAACGAGTGGTAACCTTGCGAAGGCAATGCAAATTCGTATGATGATGGGATATGTTTCCTTCAATCAGTTTGAAATAATGCGCTACGTGGGCTACAAAATAAAATCTTACCTCCAATTTAATACTAGATCTACGTATCAGATTTTAGAAATAGCTAAATCTGGTAGATTTAAATATATTAACCCCTTGCCGTTCTTTAACGAGTGTCACTCGTGACGTGATAAGTGAAGCAGCCCATTTCGAAGAGCTCCAAAAATTATTAAATTAAAAATATCAGTGGCTCACGATCAAATAAAAATTATTTTATGTTATTTAATATTGCGTTAAGTCATTTACTGTATCTGAAATTAGGAATGGATTGTTATTTCCACAATTAATTCCGAGTTATTGCATATTCAATCATAAAAGAAATGGCACGGCAAGGGGTTAAAAAAGTACCTTGCAGAAAGATGGATTAAGTGGAAAAAATTTCATAACTTAAGTACTTTGTATATTACAAGGTACACGTGAAATATTTACTATACTACTTTCCTATCAATTTGAGAAGAATTTGAGAAGAATTTTCAAAAATGGTAGGAACCCGTCAATTTGACCGCTGTCGTAGATCTATTGTTAAGCATTGTTTAACCGAAATTGACAATATTGATTTTCTTAACAGAGTTTTATTTTATTTTATTAATTATATGTTATTTTTATGTGCAAAACCACTATTATGACTATGAAAACGATATTTTTGAAGTAAACTGTTAGATTAAATGAGATATAGTTCACAGGGCTTACGAAAGAAATAATTTGTAAGAGTTCATTTCATTTTTCGGAAATCCAAAATAAATGCAAACCGACGATATTTACGTTATTTAAATTTTGTGTTTGACTGTTCGACGAAGTTTTAGTATACATTTTATAGTAATTTTCTTTTGGAAAACTTCTCAAAGGAGAGTAGTGCGCATAGATACAATAAGTAAGGGCGCGAAATTTAATTAGAATACAGAATGTCAAATTGAGAGAACCTCAAAAATGAATTAGATTAGACGTAAGAAAAAAAGGCCACTTTCGCAGACATTTTATAGTAATGGCTACCTAATATGGTGCTATGTAAGTACATATATAAGTACGTGACATTTTAGATGTGCGGGAAAGTAATTCTGTCTCTTTACTCCGATTAGATGGATGAAAGTGGAATTGAAAGGTAATTATTTCGACGGGAAACGGAACATCGTGTTTAATTTACGGGCAACACACACACCTGCGATGAAACAAATCAATCTATGTACTGAAATGAAAGTTTAAAAAGAGGAAACGTAGTTCTGGGACGCTATATACGTGCACCGTTACGTTACTTTCGATAACATTGTGTATCATTAACTATTTTAAATTTATTGAGAACTAATTACATACACGAAATAAGTTTGAATAAGTATTTAAGTCTTTGCAGATTTATTATATTATTATATGTAAAGTATATAGATTATTATTATATATAAATATTTGAATATTTACACGTAATTTTTTCCCACATTATTCGTTATCATGAACGATTCAAGTAAAACTTATTTTATTTCCTTCAAAATTGAACATTGTTAAATATTAGATTTATAGTATTTTCTCAAATTAATTTAACTACGAGATATATGATACTACCATGGTATCGGTTTCAAATTAAATACTTTCATGAGGTTTCTTTCATTTCAAAACATAAGAAAATTTATTCTTCATTCTCAAATGCTACTGTTTTGTTATTTGCACTAATAGCAAAGTGTCACAAACGAGAGGGTTGTTTTGTCAATGCAAAAAGAAAATATTATTACATTTGCTTTCTTTAAACTATTCTCTTGTAAAGTATTCCACAATTTTCCAAAACGGTCCATGTAACTATTGTGTTTACTATTCATTACATCTTATTTACGAATTTATGGCCTAAACTATGTTGCAAATGTTTATTTTTCGAACGAATCCTTAAAAGGACTTCTTTTCGAAATGTTAACGTTGTATGTTTTTTATAAATCTTCTTATTGTCCTATGTAATTTTGAAATGTCCTATTCGGCAACGTACAAAATTTCGTTGCTTTGGAATGACGTGACGAGACTATTCTCATCGTTCCCTATTTATATCTTGAGTTTACGTAAGTACCATTAAAAACAGTTCAGTTTTTAACGTTACTCCATTGTATATTAAGGAGTAGAGATCGATGATTCACCAGAAAACTGACGAAATCAAGAATTTCGACAAAAAGAATCCCCGAAAATGGTTTTAATTCGACTGCAACCTAATTACAGACAATTTGTATGTTTTAAGGTCCATTGTGCCTTCTGGTTTGCTCATTTGTGAAATAAATCTTATTATGTCTCCTTAATTATGGAAAATGTTGCAATCACAGGACATAAAAATGTACCATGTTAAGAATCTCCAAAGGATTCTTCGTATTTACTACGTTTTCTGAGAAACAGATATAACAAATTATGTTTCGCCTTGGTTACATGCCATTTTTATTAGAATCTGTAGAAAATGTTGTCTTCTTTTCGGGAATTTCATGATTAATAACTTCTTAAAAAACAGTCAGGATGTGGTCGATGAATAACGACTTTTTGATAAAAACATGTGAATATACTTGTTTTTCTTATAGTTTTCGTCTGACTATCTTTTTAGACTCACAACAAAGTTTTGTGTTTTTCGATGATATAAGAGAGAATAAGTACCTAAATACGTATTTATAACGATAAAAATTTGATGACCATTCGTTTAATACCTCAATATTTAATTTGACAGTATGTAAATATTTCTGCAAGTAATTCAAATTACAGGGATTTTTATTAGACTTTTTCATACGGAAAAAAATAATATCATAAGTTGAAATTTACATTATCAACTATTTCAGAAAACACAGCAGTCAATCAGTAAATCAGTTTAACTTCATTAGTGAATCTCGTGACGCAGTTGATACAATTGTTTTACTTCTTACCGTAAATTTTTGCGGAATGATACTTGCTATAACTGACACTAATATATAGAGTATTTAATTTTTTATGCACGTATTTAGATAAATTTCCAATTTAAACGATTGCTCGATTAACTTTTGTTAAGTATTTGACTTATTAAGCTCTTCCAGTATAGAATCCGCTTTTTAATTCTTCTTTTATCGATAACAGATTTACAAAATTAAAATTACAAATATATTTGTTAGAACAAAATTTATGATAAAAGATATACAACGAAATTCAACATATAAACATTTGTAGATTTTTCCTTTTATTTTATTTATTATAATCTTTACTAGAAGAATTGCAAAAGTACGTGTGAATTTGTAATGAGTTATAAGTACTATGAATTTAGCTCGAGTACAAAGGATTAATTGTTCGCTACATTTAAAAAATATATATATATAAATAGTTTACTGCAAAAAGGGAAGTAGCTCTTATAAAATATTCATTCTAACTTGAAATCCCAGAGTACCTTAGAAAAATATAAATAACTTCAATGAAAACGTTGACTGTCACGGGAGTCACTGGTAACAGGCGCTATTTATTTCCACGAAATTCCATGTAATTTGGAAATTGCAATATTCATGAATTTTCTAACATAGCGAATATTTAAATATTGGCGTTAAAAAGACACTGGTTTGCTGAATATCTATCTGTCAGTGTCTCTAAAGTTTCTATTTTATAAAGATGTGATTTTAATAGAAAGTTTCATTTCAGTACAAATAATGAAAGTAGCGAAATATCGATGGCAAAAGAGATACGCCATTAAAATAAATAAATTAATGACGCATCTCTTTTGCAATGAACCAACTAATTTTTCAACCTTTTCGTTCTCAAAATACGACAAAGAATGCCAATGCATCCCAATTCTACCTGAATCTGTTTTTAACAAAGTTAAAAAACTGTTTCGACATTAGTGATAAACAACAAAAATGCCATTTCTTCTTTTCAATACTTAAAAAGACATTGAAAAGTAAGCAAACCTAAAAACGTCCACGGAATTCGATATGGGAAATGTCAATATCAAAAAAAAAAATTTGAATAAATCATTTTCAACCCATAAGCAATTTCATTACCGTCTTTTTCGAATACATTCTCGCCACATTCTCGTCCAATTCTTTTTATCTTCACGAGCTAACCACATATTTATTTCCTGTCAAACTTAACCGCTGCGCATTTTCAATTCCTTTTTGGGGATAAAGTATCCAAGTCAGACGTAAAAATAAGAACGATGATCCGTGAAAAATTCACCGTCCGTCTTTCAATGCAATGTAATACAATACTTTATAATACTTTGCAGATATTTTACGGTAAATTCATCAGTTGATTCATCGGAAATTACAAGACTCTTACAATCTTACAGGCTTCCTTGCCTTCCTTTCGATCTCATCCTCCATGAGTTAATCTTCCATGAATTTTTACAAGTAAAAGTTAGGTCAAGTTCACTATGCCCGTAACTGTTTCCAGAAACGATGACGATGAGCAACCTGACAGTACGAACGTGGTAACAAAGTTCAAGTTTAACGGACGACATTCGTCCTTCGGATTTCCCGCTTCCAAATCGTTGACGACGTTGTCAACGTTATCGTTTCGAATCTCTGGACATTTTGAGATATTTTTACGTAGTTATAGGTTTGTTAAATAATTTTGATATTATCTACGGTGTCAGCTTATGTAATCACAAAGATAAAATCGAGTTGAACAGGAATTATGATTGCAAAATATGTACACATTACGTATAAGACATGATTTTAGATTTGCATGCATCTAATAGACATGTCGAATGAAGGTAACATGAAAGAAATATTCCTGTGTGACAAAAATTGTGCGATTTTATTTTCAGTAATTCAAAGAAACAAGATCTCTTCTTTTGCATCTTCTTTGCAAATCTATTTTATTGTAGTGAATGGAGTTCAAATAAATATTGGAATTGGGGATGTAATAAATTAGAATTTTGAAAGATAACGATGTGTAAATTATAAGTAATTGTATTAGATTAACTAAATTCGTAGAAATTTTAAATTAGCTGCTGTCAGTTATCGAAGTATTCGAAGGTTAATAAGTACATAATAAATCAGGCAGAATTTCACGAAATACATCAGACTGACGAAATAATTCGCATGGATTCCTTGTCAGATTTAATATACATATGTAACCTTCGCTTCGTGAGCTACAATGTTTTTGAAATCTCAAGTTCATTTCGAGTCTGTACCTATTATAAAAGTACAAATCACTCACTAAAAGCGGCAGATATGTTTAATTTATTTGCGCAATTACTACCAGGAAAATATTTCATAAATTATGTATCTCGACAATAACTTTGTTTTCGTTAATCTATGATGGTGTGTAATATTAAAATCAATTTTATAAATTAGTAAGTGATTGCTAAAAGAGTGAAAGAAACATTTTCTACGAATATGTAAGACTTTATATTACACATCCCATTTGTCTTAATATGCAACAAGTTTAATACATTTACAACAAGCAGTATGCGACAAATCTAATTCATATAAAAACATTATTTACTTTTCAGACACTTAAAAAATTGTATAGATCAATTCTACAAAAATGATAGATTACAGTATTGAAAGTAAAGTTTCGAAAATCATGATTACTGATTATATTATTAATAATCTTCTTTTTTCCGGTTTTAACAAATTATTTAAGGAAAAAAGATTTCTGTATGGAAAAATTTCAATGAAAAACATAGTAAACCAAATTCATCCCGATAATATCTTACTTCAAGTGAGTTGCATAGGTATTATTTGTTGAAATATTATCGTATTTACAGAAAATCAAGACAATATTTACCACACAAGTAAATAAAATGTATATATCAAGGTCCGAACATCGAAGTTCAAATCTCGCCTTTACGACGGACATATCATTAGAAACAAAATGAAACACAAGGTGTACAAGTGAATGTAACTTCACGGTTAAAATAAGAACAGAACTACTAAGTCCCGGTACTAATCACTTAAGTGATCTATCGAGCAGCAACCTTTTCCGTCAAACTGTCACGAAATTTTTTTACTTTATTTTTATTACAGGCCCCACAAGGATGAACAACGTCTGGGTACGTCCTTCTTTTACGATATGTTGCTCGTATTCTTAACGTTTCAAAAATATCAACACCGTCCTTGATCATCCGATTCAGTGACTTTCCTTGACATTAAATGGAAACATGTTATTAACTCGGCGATCATTAACCGATTTTACCCTCTTGGGGCGTTAACAAAGTAAAGATACCGAGGTATTCCACCTCATAATTTATCAATTCATTATTTTCAGGGATATGATCTTTTCTTCATTTTACCGTCTTTATAAAGATCGATATTTTAATAGGCGTTAATAATCATGTTTTTGATCGATCGATTTAATTTATTTTTCCAAGGACGTAAAGAAAGAATAACGCCTAAAGTTAAAATGAGCGGATCACTAATAGTTAAAACTTGATTATACAGTGCTAATAATAAGTAATTAACAGTAGAACGACAAAGCAAGTCAAAATGACTGGTATCCAATTTTCTCTAAAAATTCTCCAAGTTTGTAGAAGATTCCTAGAGCAAATATTCTACATTGTTCTTATAAAACACAGATTATAGAATCGATCATCTTTCTATCTCTTACTTCCGCTTCTTCCAAAGTACTCATTATATTTTTCGATAGATAACGTGCGCGTTATCTACACAAAAAAGTTAAAATTTGCTAAAATAAGAACCTGCGCGTTATACATTAGAAAGCGACATGAAGGATGTCATATTCAATAATAAAACTATGGTGGGATTTTAACTAAAAAAAAAGAATGCCGAAAAGAAGTGCGAGTAATACAATAGGTGCGTGTTATCTTTCGAAAAATACGGTATTTGATATATTGAAATATAATAGATTTAACGCCAGTAGTTCTTCTGTTAAGAGAAAACACATCTTGACGGTAAAATTCGTATGTATGAGACTCAAATGGACGAAGTATAAAAAGTTTTGTAAATGTGATAAATTGACTATTTTAAGCGTATTTACTAACTAGTATATAGAAAAAAGACCTCTAGCAAGAAGAAATAATCCATCGTTCAATGAAAGAAGCAATAATTATAATTTTGATTTTAAATATATACTCAAAATGAAGTAAAAATAAAATTAAATGAGTAAAATTTTGCACTGCACTGATTCTTTTCCAACGATCATTTTGAAGAAGTAAAGTATCATTTTTTTAGCATAATAGGGTGTTAAATAACAAAGAGAAATTTTATCTTATACGACATCTTGAGAAACTGAAAACAAAATGGAAAGTACTATGCTACCGCATTTGTCACATGCTAATAAATCAATATTTTCATTGTTTCAATCAATTTGGACTAATTGATAAATAATGATAAATAATAAAATCATAACAATATAATTTTGTGTTATAAATTATGAACAAACGACAATACATGAATCTTTTCAATGCTTATAACTTCCTTTCACGTAAAAAATCGAATAACTTGAAATACTAATTTATCAACTATCCAAAGATAAATATAATTTTGAAAATTCCTTATCGATTCTTATCTCCTGGAATTTCTGGTATCACCTAAGAAATATTCTACGAGAATCTTATTAGAATTTCGCGTCACAGTTTCTTCATCGTGACCTCCATCTTGCGACTCCGAGAATTATATTAAAATAATCATACGTTAGATTATACGTTATATTTATTACAAACATTTTGCTCAGTCTTCTCATAGCATTGTGTAGTTATACCGAATGAATTTTAAAATGGTTGAAACTAACTTTCATGACCCCGTTATCATCAGTCAGATGAGAAGCGGCTGTAATAGAATATCCGTATTACCCGGATTCGTTATGGCATCCTTTCATCATTTCTGAAAGGCGCGAAACTTGATGCAGTAAAATTACATCTCCCATACGAGCATTGAGCTACTTCCGATACATCTATTACACTCATCTGTTCGACTCATAAAACGTCGATGTGAAAATACGAATACGGTGAAAGTGCATAGTTTTATTTCTAATATAATCGAGAGATCAAGATTGATGAACTTTCGTGAAAACAGTTGGAAAATTGTAGAGGATTTCAACATTAGAAATACCTTATGATTGATTCGGTACATTTAGACATACTAGATAGATATATCAGAACAAAAAAAATAGAGAATGAAAATAAGTTAATTTAGTTAACACTAGAACTACCAAGGTGGTCAAAATGACTCGTTCCTCATTTTTTAAAAAATATTTTCAAGTTTATAGGACAGCCATAGACTAGAAACTGTACGTCCATTGTATAAAATATGAATTACTGAATTAATCATCTTCTCCGCCTTCCGATTCTCCGCCTTTTCTAAACTATTTATTTAATGTATTAAAATATAATACATTTAACGTCGGTAGTTCTAGTTTTAACTCATTCCCTGCCAAATTTTATTTGGTTTGTTTCTGAAAGAAGTATAGCCGAGAAAATAAAAATAATTCATAAAAATTACTTCATAAGAGTACAAAAAATAGACTGCTTTAAACACATTTAATCTAAGAAGTCAAATATCTAAATTGTATGTTAAAAGACTTATAAAATGAATAAATTTCCGAATGGTAATCGTGGGAGGTGATGGGTTAATTAACCACTTTGAAATCAATTTGGTAAAGTTAATTTACTATTTTATTATTTCCTGGTATTATTTCTGTAGCCATTGTATTAAAATGTAGCTTACTTATTTAAATATTCTTTTACAATTTAGCTGCTGTTAACCTTTGCTAAGAAAGTAGCAATATACTTTTTTAATAGTAATAACAGTTTTGAAATGTAGATAGAATGTCACCAGTATCCTGTATATTGCGACTATATATTATATTACGTAAAAAAGTCCTTAATTAATGCGACTAATAGTAAGTAGGGAAGTGAGTTCAGGACTCACAGAAAGTAATAACGAGGCAAACTTCTTTTTGTCACTTTTTCTGCTTTCTCTTTGAGGAAAAGGACACCAATTACTCTTACTTAATTAAGGTTAAATTTCACAAAATATCGGTTAAGACTGTTGTAATCTTTAAAGTAGTTGGACTGTTTGAAGTGATTAATCAGAGAGCCCAGTCACAGTCAGCCATTTAATGTATAATGAACAGAAATGAGAAATTCGCTTAATGCAGCGCTTTATAAATTAGAAAATCCTTTTTTTCACAGTACAATCATCTTCATAATATACATATATATTTCATAATATTATTAAGTGATACGACTGAATACATTGACATTAATCCATCGGATGCGTAGACCTACTGTGATCATCGACTTTCTAATACGGTATCTGCATGTCTTGAAACCTAACTATAAAGCGGCTCTATTATTTCTGCAATATGTACTGTCTTACAATCCTCTTTCCACAATTTTGTACCAATATATACAGTTTTACCCAGACATCGTAAATTTATTTGCAACAGAAATAATATATTTCCAATAATTATTTTATTCCATTAAATATTCATTGCGTTAACTTTACAGAGTCACTGTAAAAACTCGTGTAAGTTTTCAATTATTTGAAATGTTCGATCACAGAATTCATTACACAGTACCCAATCTACTTTTTATAAAATATTTTATTTATTTATTAGTGGACAAAACGGTTTGTTATCGAATAATTATAGTTGCACTAACGCTAGAACTACCAAGCAAGTCAAAATGACCGGTTATCAATTTTTTCCAAAAATTTATCAAGTTTATTTAATAGTCATATTCCACGTCCATTCTATAAACTATAAATTATCAAATTGATCATCTTTTCCACTTCTTAATTCTCCTTGTTTCAAAGTACTTATTTAATGTATTTAAATATAATAGAGTTAACGCCGGTAGTTCTAGTATTAATTATATCGCCTTTGTTGTATTGCGTCAGAATATACCTGGGAATAATAGTATATCATAATTAACTTGAGTAAAAGTAATTATAACTTGCAAATTTTTATATTACTTTAAACATCTGATCAAAATATATTACATTGCTCCACCCATTTTACTAAACTGAAGAAAAATATTTCTGAGGAAATATTTTCAAACCATAATAGTTTCTATTAATTAACACAGTAGTAGAAACCTAATTCCATCCATAAAGAATTAAGACTGTGGCTAATTGGACGAATATTAAAGTTTAGAAAATGTACACAGTCTATGTACTCGTTCCAACAATCTCCTTTCTTATCTCACTAATTTTAACAAACGGTAAATAAACATATGATATGATGTATCCCATCTAAAGTTTTTATGACGCAAAATTGATGATAATGGCCCGTCTTGATGCACGTAGACACCAGAAAGATAAACGTGTCGTGAGAAACCGTTCTCTTGGACCGGGACTCTAACGCAGGACATTGCGCTTGCTGCCCGACTACTTTTACCAACTCAACTATTCATGATCTTCATGACCGTTTCGATTTTTAGGACTCTTAACCTACTGCAATTTCACCTTTCATTCAAAGATGCTCACATTCCCTTTAGGCTATATTGTCGTCATAAAAATGTCTTATTTGTTTTCTAAAAAATCTTAACTAAACGCCCGTACGATGTGTCACTTTGATTACCTATGCAATTACACGTCTGCGTACGTGTTGATTCCATACACATTCTTTTATAACGGTGAAAATCTGGATGATTTTGGAATAAGATAGATATTGTAGGTATTCCATTTAAGTATTTGATTGGGCTCAAAACACTTGGTAACACTTAACCAGCCGGTATTTTCTTAACATACTATTCACTTCTGACCGGCCACTTGGCCGCAAATACTTTCCTGATACCGAAATCTTTCCAAAAATTACAAGTTCTCAGTGTGTCTCGTTGGTACACAATGATAAATAATAATTTATTAATTGCCGTTGTAGTCGATTAATAAGTTAAAATGTCAAAAGCCTATTAATATGATACTAGTCAGTAAAGAGTTAATTTACAAAACATGATCCCAAAGTGAAAATGATGCATAAAATAGATGTATTCAATAATTTGATGACTTGCAGCTAATTCTAGAGGTTTTTTCTTGGCCGCAGTATTGCGGATGACTTATCTAGTTAGAAACTCCGTTTTCTTCTAGAGATCTATCCAGTGATATACACTAAAGTTAATGTAACATAGGATCACTTTTATCGTGCTTATTCAACTGCAACTTTCCTTAGAAATAACAGATTATCTCACATTTTATATGTAATTTGACAGAATTCGAAACATTATGCACAAAATAATATTTAAGCCCTTAATATATTATTACGTTTACATGCTGTGGAAATGTTTTTATAGCCACTTTGTTAAAAACAACGCCATTTAAAATAATATATGATGCAAGAGATTTTCCTCTCTGAAGTACAATAATACGTTTCGAAGATATAAATTATTGTTAACTGAACGTTATAGATTTTTCATGTAAACATTTCATCCTTTCCTTTTTGAGCCATGTCTAATAAACACCCGAGAATACGTAAAAATACATAAAAGTAATATTCATACTGTGACAATTTAAAAATTAATTAAAATTAATTTACAATAAATTAACTTAGAAAACAATTTAAAAAAAACACATTTAACCTCATCGTCCTTGTAACATTCAAAGTCGTCTCTTCCTTAGAAACAAATGTTACCGCACGAAATAAAGCATACTTAACACGTTAAGTGCCCACTCCTAGAGTCCGGCACTACACTTTTAAGCCCTTTTTTAGGAAAGATATTTTTCTATTTGTTTTAACAAACTACATTAATTTTTGATAAAATGTTCTACTTCTTACTTAAAATCATTAATTATGGCTCGATCAGGCGCTACTAATTGTATCTAGCCTAGGTAAAAAACTAATCGTTGATTTTCATTGATCAGTATGAACATGAACGAAAAGTCAACGCCCGGTCCCTAGGGACCGGTTGGGCACTTAACGTGTTAATCAGTTAACTGTGGCGATTTCTTTTGAGAGTGCGCACCTAAATACGTGACTCACGAAAATCAAGAGATGAGCATAAATCTATCTCAAATTATTTATATCTTTCACATACTGGTTTTACTTCGGCATAGCCTCAAAATATTCCTAACATCTTGAAGACGAATATATTTTAATTTTCCTCAAAATCACAATCTAAATAACCAGTGGTCGCTAACTCTTACGCATAACGAATATACTCGTCAATACACAAAATTCTGTCATTTTCTCCATGACAAGAATGCTCGTCAATCACAGCTAATTAATTATCAGAAATGTAAATAAATAAAGACACATACAATATAAGGTGATATCTTAATAGACAATCCAACGTCAAAAATGTTTTATGACCTCCTCAAGAAAGTCCGTTCGTTGAAGCAGTCAAGAGAACGAGCAAGCTAAAGAGAAAATTGCAATACATTTATCAGCATGACTCAAAAACGATATGTGATCGATGTCATTGCGTTTCTACCGAGAAGAACGAAAGACGCGTATCGATGGAACAATGCCACGTCATGGAAATCATATACCCATGTATAACAGAGGCCGGGGTGCAGTAGGCCATTGGAACAGGTGATAGAGGACAGGTTGCCCCACTGTTACCTGTTGCGCATCAGTTCGATTATGCTTCACTATCGTCAACACACTTTACGGTTACGACTTTCAACCTAGCGGCTAGCAAGTGGATTTGCTTATAAGCATGTTAGGTCGTCTACATCAGCGTTTCCCAACCTTTTCACTCTTATGGAACTTTTGCGACAATGGTCAAGTTCTAGGGAAACCACAGAATCTATGTAACAATATTTTTTCGTAAGATTTGGGAATATCTAAACTTCAAATTTACATTTGACGAAGAAGCTCTACGTGTTTTTTTTTCTTTGCTATGGAACCCTTAACCCCTTGTCGTACAATAACGAGTGACACTCGTGATACAGTAAATTCGATAAGAAATTGTTGAGAACTTATGAAATTGAAAATACTATTGAGATGCGACACGATAAAATTATTCCTATGATAGGAATATTACGATAAATAATTCAATATATCAGAAATCACAGATTAATTTGTAGTTTACTGATTTATTGTTGAATTATTGCGAAGGCAGTCAGAAAAGAAATTGCACGGCAAGGGGTTAATAATGTTTTGTGGAAGCACAGTGCTTTGGGGAATCATGGTTGGGAAACGCTGTTTTACATGGTGTAGCGGTGAGTAGAGGATAAAGGATATGGCAAAGAGAACAGTAAAGAGCGGAAACATGAATGCAGACATCCAGGAAGTTGCTCGGTAACGCGGGTATTATCACTGCTCAATAGGCTGTACAAACGTCTGAGATAAGTGTCTGGTTATGGTGTATTTAAAGGTTTTTCTTGTTAAGTTATATCCTCATATTTTATGCTCGTTTTTGGTTTCAAGAAAATGGATATAGTATGGTGAGAAAGTTTGATTCACTTGATGTGGAAACGAGAGGTAAATATTTCAAGGGATGCGCATCATTTGAATATTGGGTTAATATTTTTTGTATTTATTTACTTTTTGCATATTGCGGTTTCAATCGTAAATTTCTTGTATATATCCTATTTTATGAAGAAACATGTGAATACCTTTTTTAGAATAGTTATTGAAATCATTCTTAGGGAAATAGTGAATGTTTATTGGAATTGTTTGTATTTCTGGATAAGTAGTAGATGTACAGTGTGCATACGATTTTATTATGTTGTATTAACACTAGATTTACGGAAGCCGTCAAATAGACAGGTTCCAACATTTTTTATAAATGTTTTTCAGATTTACAGAAAAATAATACAGTAGATGTTTCACATGTATTTTATAATATAGAATTTACTTAACGAATTATCATCTTTATCACTTTATTCTACTTTTTTAAACTCTTTATTTAACCCTTTGACTACGGGAGACATTGAGACGAGCCGGCCCTACCATATCACAGGAATTGAGTCACGATACACCGAGAATGGAGCACTTTTGCAGTGTGCATTTTTATAAAAACATTTTTCAATAATCAATAAACTAAATTTGATTACATTAAAACAATATTATATATTTCTCTGAACCGAATTGCCAGATATGACAAGTTTAAAAGTGCGATCCGCGTCAAAAAGCCAAATTACGTCGAGCGCCTATAGGCGCTATCAGTGTCGGAAAGCCAAACTTGTCGAAATCCTATAGGAGTCCTTCGTATCAGAAAGCCAAACTGTGTCGAGCGCCTATAGGCGCTTTCAGTAGTAAAAGGATTAATGTATTGCAACGTAATAAACATAGTATTAATATCATTTATTGATTTGCTCCTTATTAAATTTCGAAACTAACGATCTGTAACATTCTTGAATTCATTAGAAGTCAGAACACTGTACAGGGTGTTTCAAAATTATTTGTCATGACTTTCAACGGTTGTTCTACCCTTGATGTAGATTTGCAGGAAAAATACCGTCGAAAAACTCACGAAAGGGTAACAATGTTTTTTATTGACACATCGAATTCGTCTCGTTTAGTAGGTAAAATGTACAAATTTTATTCGACCTGGAACGTTCGGATTTTGTAAACTTGCAATTAGAGTTACGACTCATAAAAAAACAGTTATGGTCACTAGCTAATTAGCGCCTAGTTGGAACACAAATTTTCTTTAGTATCTTACGTTAACATTGAGAAAGTTCACATTATTTACTGCAAGAGTATACTAGCGTTAATTACTATTACATTTCTGAAACTTGAATCTGATAATGATACGCATATTGCACTGTGCTAATTTTGTGACTTGACGTTTCATTTTAAATTCTTGTTAACAAATTTTCATTTTTAATTTTCATCAGTGTTTACGTTTTAGCGTTAAGTTTCTCTAACCCATTTCCTATCTGTCGCTAACCAGGCTTATCCGCTCAGTGCACTGGCTTACGTACAAACCAAATAACAGACGCATTCCTTACGACAGAGAAACCGAGAGGTTCTTATGGTCATGTAAATTTCTCTTACCGCGCTAAGAATTTCTTCCTGATTTCAAAGTGGAAGCGAGAGAGTCGTCAAACGTAACTTTATGTCTATAAAGGAACTACGGGATCTGAATGAATATCGGATTATTTGTGTAACTGTCCAACTATAGTCAATATTACTTAACCTCATGCTTGATTCTTCTCTTACGGTAATTAAGAAGGAAGATTGCTGTTGTAACTATGATAAATTGCTTAAAATATAGAATGAGCCATGTAACGTTTAGAATTTGAGTCGGCTATAAAAAAACTAATGAATATTTTTCGAAAATTATGAGTTTATTAGAAAGATAAGACATTTTCATTTAAGAATGAAATACAACATCATTCAAATGACTGCCACTGCTGGTTTAACAGTACCCCATTCACTCAACCCAATTTTTTGGCACATTTTTGATTGTTTGGGCTCCAATCGTCTGAATGGCAATTTCGATTTCGTGTTTCAAGGCATCAATCGTCTCTGGGTGGTGATTTGACCCCGTCGGATCTTTTTTTGTAGGGGACCCTTAAGGATAAGTGTTACGTTAAGCACCCAGAAACGATTGATGCCTTGAAACACGAAATCGAAATTGCCATTCAGACGATTGGAGCCCAAACAATCGAAAATGTATTGAAAAATTGGGTTGATCGGATGGGGTACTGTCAAGCGAGCCGTGGCAGTCATTTGAACGATGTTGTGTCTCATTCTTAAATAAAAATGTCTAATCTTTCTAATAAACCCATAATTTTGAAAAAATATTCATTGGTTGTTTTTTATAGGCGATCTAAATTCCAAAAGTTACATGGTCCATCCTACATATTTGCACCCGCTACGTTACATTTAATCAAAACTAGACGAGACAAAACCATTAAAGCTCCTGATCTTCTAGTTTTTGACCAAATTGCTATAATTTATAATGGTACCATATTTATTTAAAATATTTAAGTACACTGAACTAATGAGCTATGATATAATTTTAACCCCTTGCCCTGCAACAAGTGACACTCGTGATGAGGTAAATTGGATACGAAATTTTGAAGTTGTTGTAAACCTATTAAATTGGAAATATTAATGGGACGAGATGCGATAATTTTATTTATCTAACATTAATATTACTTTAAATTATGCAGCATATAAAAAATGATCAATTTTTATTTTTGCAATTAAGATCTGAGTTATAGAGGAAGCAGCTACGAAACAAATTGCATTGCAAAGGGTTAATTTTAGAAGAACTGAAAGAAACTTTTTTCCTAATTGCATGCCCAATTAATGAAACGTGTCCACTTTGTCTACCAATGCAATAAAAATAATTGGTTTTTATATATATAAAAAAAAGATGATTTAAATTAAAACAATGCAAAGCTCATTTTTTTCCTCAACAAAATATCGTGTGTTCAAATATGCCGAATTATACTTCCTTAATTCTGTTGTTGACAGATAAATTGACTGACACTGTCCCTTATCGTTACAGTTGGAACAAAATAAAATATATTTATAGATTAACATAATAGAAAGTTTCTATTCTTGGTACTTGTTAATTAATTGATAAAGTAGGATTACGCATGGTAAATTCTGATTGTATTGAAGTATCATTATAAGATGATCGTTGTGAAATCTTAAAATTGAAATATTTCTTTAAAATTCCCACTTAGAAGAAATTTAGAAGAAATAAGTTTTCTTACGTAAAAATAATTCACTTTGTGAAACCGTATGGTAGAAAAAATGACATTATGATAATAATGGACAATAATATTATAGTTTAAAGTAATAGAAAAACTACATTTGCTTTTCAAAGAATTATTTTATATAGAAGTTTATCAAACAAGCCAATTTTATTTTTGTAAAAGCATACAACAGATGTAAGCAATAATAATTTCATACTTTTTGTATTCTGCTTTTAATATTCCGATCTTTGTTGTTGCACAGACATAATCTTTATAGCATGAGAAACTTCATAAGCAAGTAGAACCATTGACAATGTACAAACTTACAACTTTGCTCTTTAATGTACCTTGAAGAGTGTATAATAAGTGTGCACTGAATGTCCTTATTTCATTATCATAAACAAAAAACTTAATGAATATTTAGGTTGTTAATAAATCTTATAGAGTGCTTGCCAAGATGCACTTTACTGAGAAGTTATTAATTGTTCTTTCTACGTATTTCACGAACATTCTGGTTATTAACATATCAAGATACTCTCCTTATCGTAAACAATTCTTGTTATTGAGCTATTATACGTGTTTTTCTTATTGGTAATTATATCACTCTACGTCGTGTATTTAATATTGACAACAATTTAGAATGACATATTGACGTCACAAAGTTTTATCTTAAAAAATGAAGTTACTTTTATTACTAAAGTTCGATTCTCAGATCAATATCTGCAAGAAGATTTTTTGAAACTTCGTCTCATTTAGACATTTTGCATAAGTAATATATGTTTTATGTGCATCTGAAATATTACCAAATTTTTAATCATTACAAAGTACTGTTTTCCACATAATAATACAATTTGAGTCGTTTAAAATAGTTATAACATTTAAATACAATTTTGAAGGAACAATTAATTTGACATACATTCGACTTTTTAGACTTGAATGCTTCGTAGACTTGAATTCATGGAATAAACCAGGAATGGTCACACATGAGACCAAAGAGATTATACAATAAATTGACGTATTTTAGCCCAAGAAATAACAATGTAATTACATTTCAAATAATCGTATACTACAAAAATTTTGTTATTATAAATACACTCACTCTATTATATATTTTCAGTAAATTCAATTTTCGTATTTTTTATGCAGACAAATATAGAAATTTAGAACATGTTCGAATTTAATAATAATTTTAGAATATAAAATATTTTCGAATCATAGAAAATCGTGTCTCAGAGAAGAAATCAGTTAATGACTTACCATGTTTAAGCTTCCCGTTCCTAGAGACGAGCAAAGACAACGACCTCGGCACCTTTTCCGTGCAAAGATCGTCCTTTTGATCCGGTCTAACACCAAAAAGCGCGTTCCTTCCCACTTTCATGTACTGTCTCCCCATCGTTTTCGGTGAGCTCAGCCCAAACAGAGACCCTATGAATTTCATTTTGTATTCTTGAGCAATCGAAACTTCGCACTTCGATAATATCACTAATCCTGGATTCCTTGTGAAACTATTCACCACGTAACTCTGTCCGTGACACCAAAAATGTCCTACAGTATCTTCCACAATTTATTGTTCCACGTTAGAGAAATAATATCGCAATAAGGATGTGAGATCGTCAAACGATAGTACGAACGTGCGTTCGATTCGCGGTTCGTTAACGAGCTACGATAATAATTCGGATCTAACGTTAATTGGATATTTTGTGCTCTGTTTGTCGCAACTGCACTATAGAAATTTCGCCACAACTAATGTGTGAGATGTGGTGCATGTAGGAAGTAATATTTCACGTCACTTCTCCGTGCATTGTTTTCGTAAACGTATGGAATTTGTTGTTAGCAGATCCTTGATAGACATCGTTGCCTTTCTTTTTTGCGATACAGTAAATTCTTTTCCTTTATTTGATCTGGTAGTTGTGATTTTGTAGATTTATCTATTCGCTGATTTCAAAGGCAGGTATTATTTCTTAGATGTTGAATATCACATCGGAATGCTCACGCCAAGGCCATGAATAGGTACTGCATATTTATGGAACTGTCTCTTCTGAAACATAATAATAAATTAATGTTAAAAGAGGCAAGTTACTGGAATCAGGTTGGCACGACGAAAAAGTTTGATCTCAATGACTTTAATAATTTATTACTGAATAATGTATGATTACTTGTAACGGAAATAGTATTGTGTCTAAAACAGTAACACTTGTTGCTGTACATTAATCAAATCTTTACTATGCTTGTTGATAACTATTTTTCATTGCAGACAGGCGTACACTATTAATATATACTTTGACAGGTAATGGTACATAGGGTATACAGAATGTGTATAAAAATTAGTGGCAACATTTAGAAATATACATTGTAACGGAAATGAACAAAATATCTCTATTTATTGTTCTTTTCATTCAATACAAATAGTGAAGTTGTAGGCTTTTGAAGAGTAAACATACTTTCGACGTTAGAACATTATTTTCGTTTTCTGTAAATGTTTCATCAATTTTTTCTTTCATTTCGACAGAAATAAGATTTATAAAGCAACGAAGTAACTTACTTCCTCGTGTATGTGTAAAGCACAAATGACACTTTAGCATTTATACAAAAATTGTCCCTTATTTTAACATTAAAGGTACCAAGCCGGTCAAAATGAATGGTTTCGAAAAATTCTTTAAATTCAACGGATCCAAGCATTGAATATCCTAATTTTTTCGTATAAGACATTAATTGATTATTTTTTTCGCCTGTTGATTTCTCTTCTTCCAAAGTATTCATTAAATGTATGTAAATATAATAGAAATAACGTCGGTAGTTTTAGTGTTAATAATCGATGTAAGAACTTTAAAAAAATTGAGTACTAGAGGAATATTGTGATTTTTTGTTTTTATCTTTATAATTCATGTAAAAATCGGTGTCCGAAAATTTTATATACCGTATATCAACGATCGAATGATGTTAAAACCAAACTGTCGATGAGATTTGTGATCGAAGATAAGAAATCTCGTGCAATAAGATACGAAAGGTATCTCGGCATATTTTAGTTTCTTCAGTTCATTTAATTACATAACTTCAATTATCTGTAGATCGTTGCAAATTCATTAATATATATTATTACTTGAAAAGATAGTGTCACAGTTCATTTTTTCTCTACGACCTGCTGAGAATCCCACAGTAGTTATCGATAGGTAATACTGTGATTAACTTATAATACAAGTAATTGCCTTCCTATTAACCTAGTAACCTAGTCTATGGCACATAAACGGAGTCCATAATGTTTCATCCTGAAGCTATCGTTATTCGTATTTAATACAAATATCGTAAATAATTATGTGTCATCGGATATTTACATAAAATACGAATATATATAATATACATTAACAGCAAATATAGGTATTTACGTACGCATGATATTTCTTTTTTAGTAATTTCACTTATTAAAAGTAAATAGTAAAAAGCCTGTACTTCTTGTACAAATTTAAATTAACCATTCCTTCAAGAAAGAATATATAAGATAAATATTGCTAAAACTATTTAAGACACACAAATATTACTAAAACAAACCCATTGTCTGTAATATAAATGTAGGATCGTAAAATAGAAAGAGAAACTCGCGGTGACCCATCCAAGCAGCGTACTTGGCATAAGTAGCTTAACATGTAGCGGGCCGAATGGGGAGATCTCCTCGTTTCAAAGACAGTTAATTAGCAAACGGAGAGTTATCCTATTGCTATTAGTTTGCAAGCCAGTGAAGTCACTTGGCTTGAGGTACGGGGTAAGAGGAGACTGTCCTTGCACTGTCTACTCCCATCATATCAACCGTTGAAACCTGAGCTCGGCAACGGACAACCAAAAATTAAACGCTTTTTTCGTCGTTAAGCGCTTTTTCGGCCAGTCACGGATTAGAATCGAAAATAACACCAGAACCTGACACCAGAACCAGACACCAGAAGTGACTTCTTTTGATCGGCCAATGATAATACTGAATACGACTCTCCCGAATTATGAGACCAAATACGTTGTGTCCTTTCGATATTATTAGCCCACCAGAAGAAGTCACTTGATATGTGGTTTGCTTCCATTCGCCCGACGGATAGAAATATTCCTTGCCCTCAAATACTTTCGATTCTAATGTGTGACTGGCTGAAAACCGTTTAATGGCGAAATAAGTGTTCAGTTCTCTTTTGTAATTAGTTGAGATCAGGTTTCAAGGGCCGATGTGATGGGAATAGGTGTTGCAAGGACGGTCTCCATTAACGCCGTACCTCAAGCCAAGTGACTTCTTTTCTCTGGTGCACAGTAGAGTCATTGGCCCAGGAAAAGAAGTCACTTGATGATTGGTGACTGACCGAAAAAGAATTTAATGACAATGTAAGTGTGTAGTTTTCTGTTGTCATTCGCAAAATTCAGGTTTTAAGGACCGATATGATGGAAATTTGCGTTGCGAGGAAAGTCTTTCCTTAGCCCGTACCTCAGATCAAGTGACTTCAAGACCTTGGCGAGTCATACTTATGCAGAAAGTGTGTATCATATTTCATGTTGATAAACATACATATTCTGAAAATAAATCTACAGATAATTTTATATTAAACTGATACGTCGTTTATCGTTTAACATACCAATTTAGTAGTATAAATCAGACAAACGTGTGATCATAAAAATTAATTGCAATTCGTCAGGAGATATCGCACGAACGGCGATGATCAAACGTAACAGTTAAAGCTATATGTCCAGCTGCGAGGAAGAAAGTTGCCCGTCCTTTATATTACATAACAATCTTTAAGGTCGGTCGATCCACCGTCGATTACATCATTTCTGTCGTTCAGGATTCAGTTAAGAATCCAATACCCATTTCATGCTGCTGATTCGATGCCTCTGGTATTTATACTAATAAAGATAGTTGACACGTTTAATAATACTTTTATTCGTTAGACACTATTATTATATGATAATTTTCACAGAAAACATCGACTTGTATTTCACTATAAATTGTAACAAATAAAAATGATAGTCATAGAAAATTTTTACTTCGTGGCATAGTTTTCTTATAAACATACTAACAATAAGGTGTATTGGATTGAAATATTATCTTTATTTTCCTCGGCACTGGCTTGATACAATATAAGTATAGATTTTACATTTACATGCTCTTCTAACATTAATTTTAAACCGTTAAATTCCAAAAAAAAGAAATGTACACCTATCGTTTCGAACAAACTTACAACGATGCTGCGCACTAGCAGAAAAGAACAACATTCCATTCGCAGTTCCTTTCCCGCCATTCGTCGGCGCTTCCGTATACACTCAATTTCTACATTATTGCATTCCTAGAGTGGCACAGTTATTTATAATGTGTAAAATACTATCTAAGTTGTCCTTAATTGAAATTTTCAGGTATGAATAGAATTGCTACATTAACATTGCATTTTATGGCCCTTCTATTTAACTATGAGAAAACGTTTTTGCACATATTTGTTGCGAATAAACTATACTACTCGGAACTACGCCACTTACAAAATGGAATGCATTAATATTTCGTTTAACCTGTTAACCGGGGAACTAATTTTTGTTCAACTTGTTTCAAATTGGAATATTTTTTTTTACAGTGAGAAGTAATATCATTACATCTAAAGTACTACGTCAGGATTAAACGGATACAAACGACATAAAATGTAATGCGTTCAACATATTACGTTTAAAAATTTTAAGGAAGAAAAAATCGACAAGCTTACTGGAGTTTTCTTTCAGATATGACGTAATTATACGTCACGCCCGGTTAACAGGTTAATACGTCACTATCGTTGTTTGTTACAAAATTTAAAAATGAATCTTGGGATTAAAAAGTTAATTCGCATATTGCATAAACGTAGATTACTGCTTTATTTAAACGTGAAATTGTTATAAGCGGTACCGAAAATTAATCAAAATTTTCTTTTGCTGGCGAAAAACATTTATTTATTAAAGAAATCTTAAATACTAATCAACACAATAATTTCCATAATTTTCTACCATTTTTTGCCAGCGTAAAGGTAGTCGTTCGATTTCTTTTTTAAAAAAGTCCTTCGATTTTTTGTTGAAAAAACGTCTCCAACTACGTTTTCACTTCTTCAATTTTGATTAGTTTTCGGTACCCTTGATACCTTTATTATAAGTATTTTATATTATTGTTGTTTGCAATCTCCCTCTGTTTTATTAATTTTTAATTTAATAGTAGAACAAATGATATTATTTTCTTAAGGGAAAGTGAATTAAACTGCATTTTCACATTCTATATAATTCATTAGTCTATTTTTGCAACCTGTCTATATTTCTTTTGAGTTTTATTCCTTTGGAGATCTAATTTCGTTAACATTTTTTAATCTTTTTCCTCGTGGAAAATGATTCATAGATTCTTATTAAGTTTTAAACGTTGAGATTTCTAAAATTCGATGGACAAAGAACGAATGGTGTATCACAGTAAGAGAAATCTGAAACTTCCAGAAGGATTTATACTATGAAAGAATCAGACACGAAAAATGTAGCAGTCGAACTTTCACTGCTTGGCATACATCGCATATTTCCGTAAATAAGAAAATGATATCATACATTTCATACGTTAAAACGCAATATTTTCCTATCTTGAGTTAGAGGTTTTGTATTTCCTTCAATTCTATGGCAATTAGTTGCATAGAACTAAACTGCTTCAAATTAACTTAAGCTCTTTAACACTAGGAGTACCAGCTTTATATCTATCACATTTAAACGTACCGAACGACTACTTTGGAAAAAGAAGAATTAAAAGTTGGAAAAAATAATTAGCTCAGTAAGTATGGTATTAAATTATAAAAATGTAGAAGGCTTCTAGATACTTTCATTTTACATAAGTCAACTTATAGTGGACTATTTATTTTATACTTGACTAATTGTATTTTATACTCGCTGAAAATGAACAGCATCTATGAAAAGTTAAATTAAAATCTATAAATGGATTTATTAACAGAATTTTGTATAGAACAAGTCAGAAGAATTGTTGTAATTTTTCACTTTCGTCTCGGATAAATGTAACTGTAATAAAAATAGTATATGTTACTGTAATAATTTATAACCAAATTGATTATAGACAAAGCAAAACAATGCCATTTCTCCTTTCACTAGTAAGTTCGTGACTGTCACGTTTCGTAAAAATCTTGCCATAGAAAAATATCTCGATTCATGTAAGGTTCTCCGTAAAACTCTCTGTAATAAAAATCTAATTTTCGTCCGTGAGGCCTCTTTGAGTTTTGTCTGTCCTTGTCCTTTGTCGTTGTTTCTGTCAGACGTGAATAAACGGTATACGATCCCACTCTTCAGTACACCTGCCACCCCGGGGACTTTCCAGGCCCGAAGGGCCCTATGCTTTGACACCCGGTTTCCTTTCACGTCTTAGTTTCCTGTTCCCTGTAACGTTTCAACTTAAATTGTAACGGTCTCGTTTCAGACTCTCAAAGCTAACATCAAGTGAACTATTACCCTTCAACAGACCTATTTCTTTATTGGTGACCTTCTACTTTGCAACTAGTGCAAGTATTTTTTGTCTAGGGTCAATTATTCTTAAGAAACAATGGACGTCCAGGAAAACCTTAAAAAGTAAGGCACAGGAACTATAATTTCATTCGCTTGCATTTTTTCTTGCACATAAAAACTAAAACTTTCCATAAGACTATTCACGTAAAAGATATGTTTGCCAGACACATATCTACAGTCCGACAACTGAAAGATGGCTAAGCAAAAAAGAGTTGGTCTGATTGGTGGAAGGGATACATATGTCGCATATGTCCAGCAAAACAAGTAAAATACAAGAACGGTACAACTATGCGGAGTGTTTACTTTGAGAGGCTAGACTTGGGGATTCCAAAAACAAAATGGCGGGATCAGGCATTTGGAAACGAGAGACTCTATCGCTCCCCAGCCATTTTTCAATTGTCGGACTATAGCTTTGCTGAACTTTGGGCAACGTGTTTACGTACATTCGGATAACACCAAACAATTTTTGTGTTAACCACGAAGCACAAAAAGGTTAATGGTCCTTCGAGCTGATGAATATAGATTCGACTATGTTAAAACAGTTATACTTCATTTCTTTATAATTACGCTTGATATCGAAATTATTTGTGATACATTCTGAATATTTGATGCATATTTAATGATCGGATCGCTATGAGTTTGAAAAGGCGATCCCTCCTTGTCTATCAGGTGTTAATACAAAACGAGATAATGGTTAAACTCTACGAATATATTACTTGGAGATAATGCGTCAATATTTGCGTAGGAGGATTACGAAGATGAGAAAGTATGTACAAAGAAATTCGAATATCCTGTTGAATAGGTCATTTTAACGAATCAACTAAAATTTTGTAATGAAATTAATATAGCGTTGTCAAACGCGTACACTTTACATAATGCAAAATTTCACAGAAGATATTATTTATGATGTTGTGTTTTCCGAAAGATCTTCACTTTCTCAGTACTTTCTTCCATATCAATGACAGTTTGAGTCACACTTTAACGCAGGTATTAAAACGAAACGTGTTGCATATAAAGTAATTTCATCGTTGATAACAGCAAGAAATTTACCAATTGTCAATTCTTAGATAAAAAAAGAAGGTCTTTCATTAATAAGATAATAACTGATTGTCATGGAAAAAAAACACAGCGTGCTTGGCTTCGAAGAGTCATCCAATAAATTCATTAATATTCAGTGCTTTATAAAGACTTATTGTTAAAACTGATTAGAAATATAAGAATTCAAAATAAGATGATTTTGCAATGTTAAACATAAAAAAGATGGGTTCCTACACTTTGGAATCGAAGTAAAAAAGCTGGAGAAAAATTAATAATTTTCGTGGAGGATACTGTTTAAATTGCATATAAATCTCGCGTCTTATAATTCATTATATAGAACTGATTACTTGGAATGCGGTAATGCCTATTACAACAATTGATCACTTGACTTCTTTCTTTTTTCTAAAATTTAATTCGTTACTTTGTTGAAACAAGAATTACGTGTTTTTATGTATTTAAAGTAAACGATTCGTTTAAAATGGATTCCATTTAAAATATCCACTTCTGTTTATTCATTATTATGTTGGAATGGGTATAAATGTATATCAATAATTCATTCCAGTAAAAACATTTTCTAAATGACGCATGTAGTGCTAATGATATAACAGTTTTTTGAACTGTTATATCATTAGCTTTTTACACTGATTACTAAATTCTGCTACTTCTAGAACCATATATTACTGTATTAAATTACATAATACACAAACATAATGATTAAGTATGAAGACTTGAAATTAATGTTCGGTGTTTTGTGCCGATGCCGGCTCGTCTGAAATCGGAAGACGATATTGTCGTATTGTGCCGATTAATCGAAGGGGTCGATCTCCCGTACGCGTATAAATGTGGAAATTGAAGGCGTAACTCTTCAATCTCGCCGCAGTGAAAATTAATGCACTGCGGCTAGTTTGTTAGGCGAAGAATACAAATTTATTTAATACAAAAATTAACGAAATAAAATAATACTGGGTGTAAAATCAAAATTATAAGTTGGCGATGTGTCGATACAAAAAGCAGAAATCCAGAAGTGCCGTTGCGAGGCACGGCTACCTGCATTTATCTGTTCCGTTGTGAAATGTGCGTGATGTAGAAGTATTAGGGGAACCGAAAAGTAATAACAATTAAAGAAGTAAGAATGTAATTGGAAACGTTTTTCAACAAAAAATTGAAGGACCGTTTCAAAAAGGGAATCGAACAACTATCTTTACACTGGCAAAAAGTGTTAGAAAATTATGTAAATTATTTTGTTTATTAGTATTTAAAATTTCGTTAATAAATAAATGTTTTCTGCCAGCAAAAAAATAGTTTGATTACTTTTCGGTACCCCTAATAGAAGAAATTGTCTAGGCGGATGTACAGAATTGTTTGAAAGTTTCTATGGTAAGATATGAAATTGCATGTGATCTTTGTTTAGTTAGTGTATGTATGGAACTGTTTGAAATATTCTATGGGTAATTGTGTGCAATATATGTAAAGAAGCGTGTCATTGTATTTGTAATGTCACTTGTCAAATGTTACAAATGAGTTCGACGACTCCTGAATCTTTCGAGGAGATCGATCGAAAACAGATGAGGTGTGATGTATGTGAGATGTATGTGTTACATACGTAAGAGCCAAAATAAATTCCTGAATTTTGTCGGAACAGGTAAATACAGATAAACCGAAATTATCACTACCCTTTCGAGGGTAGTAACAATTAATATATTGAAATTATTGGTAGAAAAGGATAATATTTTATACTGAAGAAATGATACGTTGAACAGTATCTGAAGCTACAACGAATGACATTACGTACAGACGCAAACGAGAAGAAAAAAGTTAAGTAGCAAAAACTCTTCTTCGTAATTACGGAAAAAAATTTCTACCGCGTGTTAATATATGCATATGGCACTATAATTTTCTTCGATTCAAATAATTCCTCCGATCCTGTCTCTTCTCATAAAAATATTTTATAATCAAAATCTATTACGATTCGTTTAATTTTAAGTATATTTTTATATGTAACGATAATTCAATAAACTTCAATGAATCGTAAATATTTATGAATATATCAGTTATTATTTATGTTTACGAATTATTCATAATTACGTAGAAATAAATAAGGATAGAAACAATAATGCATACAACATTTGACCTGAAAAACAAAGGGAGATGTGTTTTGTATGTGTTGACACACTCGTCATATAACATTGTGGTAAACACGTGTAGTCTATGATAATTTATTCTGTCAATAGCAAGCATCTAAATAACAGGTGTAAAATTCACATCGCTTCAGGAATGACGTTAGTACTATATTAATTGTAATCAACTCCCAACTTATAAGAAAAGTGTCAACGATGTAAATAAGTATGCATAAACTGTATACTTTTATGCGAAATACTTTCCAGTACAGAAAATTATTGATTATGTAAACAGGAATTGCTGCCACTTTGGCCATGAAATTATCAGTGAATTACGAGAAAATTTCATACCATTATGTATTACAACAATATCTTTATATAATTAAATACAAATTTTTATCAAACAGTTCTTAATTATCCTGAGAAGAGAGAAACATATATACATACATACATACGTATCATCTTGTTTATCATGGGACACCGAATATTAAAGAATTTTTTGAAGGATAGAATTCCGTTGTCTTTCCTTAATGCCCATTTTTACTATTTGCAATTGTTTAAAAGTTGTAAGTGCAACCCAAGAATTTAAATCGAAAAATGCGGCGGAAATTACAGATTAGTTCATGTTACTCTATCGATTCTCATGATAAAGGGTTAATACCAATTTCAAAAATCCTAATGTCTGCTGCTATCTCCATTATATTTCGTAATTTCTTTCACTCGTAATTTTGATTCATGGTTTAACACGTTGACTGCCATGGGGGTCACCGGTGACCAGCACTATTGAATTCAATGAAATTTCATATGACTTTTCAGTTGCAATATTTACGAGTTTTACGACACATTTAGTATTTCAATATTGACGTCTTTAGAGTTTCTACGTCTTTAGTTTTTATCTATTTGCGTCTTTAGAGTTTCTGCTTTACAAAGATAGGATTTTAATGGGAGAAGTATCATTTCAATAAAAATGATAAAACGAGGGAAATATCTGTGGCATTCAATATGAT
Source organism: Cerceris rybyensis (assembly GCA_910591515.1). Classification (NCBI taxonomy): domain Eukaryota; kingdom Metazoa; phylum Arthropoda; class Insecta; order Hymenoptera; family Crabronidae; genus Cerceris; species Cerceris rybyensis. The sequence continues at coordinate 12,847,061 of OU342793.1, forward strand.
AATATTAATTAATGCGCGAATAACAGTTACTAATACTAGTAAATCAATGTCATTCTCAATCTACCGTGAATTAACACTGGATCTACCAAAGTGGTCAATATGATTTGCCCTGATTTTTTAAAAACTGTTCCTGAAATATCTAACGGTGTTTCTTTTTCGATTTTCTCCGTCTGCCTATAAGACTGTAAGCGATTGAATCGATTAAGCTTCCTGACCCCTTCATTTATTTTATTTGAGCAGATTTATATGACAATTTTAGACGTATTAAATTAATGGTTGGTAGATCTAGTGTTAAATAACGATAATTAATCTTCAAATTCAGTACCAGTGTATATAACAATGTATCATAACGTGTCAGTTACAAACGACTAATTATAATTGCATACTTCAATAAATGTTTCCTAAGGCCTTTTGCATTAAACAGTAGCAAAAGGTCTCACTACTTGTAAAAAATGAAAGATGACTTTACAGAAGTTTGATGTCTTATGAAGTTTGAAGTCTTGATATCGGACTATTAACGAAGAAGTCATGCATGCATAGACATCAAACCGGAAAAAGTATGTAGTAGAAGTAGCATTGCAAAAAGAAACACCACGAAGGCTATCGTGCATAAACAACACAATTTTAATCATCCTTCTTAACTTCACTTGGATATTGATAAAAAAATTACCTTGTATCTCTGCATGAAGAAATAATTATAAAACTTTATAAAATTCAGGGACAATCCACGTATTTTCTAACAATTAAATGCTCGTCACGTAGAGATATTCCAATTCATTGGAACATAAAAAAACTTCATATAAAAGCTGTATCATTGTAAGAAATACAGAGAAGAAAGCAGTATAATAAACACTTTTAAACAACAGAATTGGCATGACGAAGATAAAATTTATATAACAAATGTAAGCATTCTAAAATACCTGATAGATGTGTTTATAACAGAGTTGAAGAGAAATGTTCCTAATCTTATGTTAAATGGCAATATTTACCTTGCATGGTGGTTGTAGCCAAGGTCATTCTGTCTTACGATTATAGCTTTCAAAATGGAAAATACAGAAAGTGATCGAAACAAAATGTCCCGAAAAAATCTTATGTTTATTGGCTACTTAAATTATTTATATTTTGAAGAAGACGTAAGACAATTGCAAAAGAAGGAAAATATCAACTTTTTGATTACACTCATTGTCAGTTTGATGTGCGGACGTACGATTGAATGGAATTTTTATTGATTAAGAGAAGTCATATTTAAAATTCGAGGAACCGCTGAAAAAAGTTAATAATATTTTCCCAACGTGTGGCGTTTACGATTTTCTGATATTTATAGATAAAATAGTTGTTAATGAAATTCAGACGACTGAAAGAAGAGAAGTGCATAAGCGAATGTAATGCAAATTTGTATAAAAGAATCAAATAAATTGCATATTTCTGAGACATGAAAAAAATATATATGTATCTATAAAGTCAAAACAACACAAGAATTTTAGTTCATAGAACAAGAGAAAATACAAAAATATTTATGAAACTTGAGAATTTCTTTTATTCCTATGTCGACAAAGATTTCCTGTGGCATGAAATACTACATAAATAGTAAATTTCACATTCTACAGTGTTAAATTAACTAAATTATTTGGGACATTAAAAGTCTATCAAAAATGATTCCTTACAAAAATTTACAATGCACTGCAAGCATGAAATTAACAAAAATATTGCAAATTGTTTTAATTATATAAATTATAACTAAAAGATGATGCACGAGCTTTACCAGGATTAGAATAACTTTATATAGCATCTTAAAATAGGGATCAAAAGGTAAAATCAGAAAACAATTTTTTCACATTATTTCACGTAAAGCTTTATTTTAACTTTTGGATCTCTCCATATTCTTGATAAAGGTTTGCATATCTCCTAATCTATTACTTCTAAAATATAGTTCTTATCCTTTTAAATATTGCACCAGTTAATTCTATTAATATTCAATCAACTTCTAATATTATTCAGCCTCAATAATATTATTAATTTTACCTTACAATAATTACCAAAAATCTAATAACATTAGTTTCAACAGATATAAATTCTCAGCATCTTCATGCCAAGGACTCTGAAGTATCAGATATGATTTTTTCTACTATATTATTTAAAAAATAATCACATTTGCTACGACAAAACTAAAAAATAATTCAATGTGCTACATCAGTAAGACGCAAAAATGCTTTTGTATCTCAAATCAATACACGTTTCAATATCTTCAAGCAGGGATTTTAGTAATTATAAAGCTGTAACCTTGAAGGAACAAAAGTAAAAGATACCTGGAGATGTTTCAAAAGTACTATTCTCAACTAGCCAGTAAGGAAGGATCCTTGAACTGATCGTGAAATTAAGTTGCCTGACCTTTCAGATATATCTATAACGCTTACGTCGATGATATAAAGAAAGATGTTCATAATTCAGCGTGCTTAGTCATTCTTGGACCATTAACGTAGACGAGTTTTGAAGGATTCAATGGGGCCGAATTTTAAAATGCAAGAATTTGCCGGGGAAGAATATTTTATCGCCTACGTAGGGGAAGAACCTCGAGAAACTAGTCAAACTAAAAAGAACAAATCAGATTAATTTAGATTTCTGAAAATCACCGGGGAATAACTGTTGCGGTTTATGTTAATAGTGACTTATCGTTAAACAGAATTCATAATTAGAGATAGCGGGAATATAATTTCAAATCATTGACACGGTACGTATTATTATAATTCATTTACTAACCATCGTCATACGTACGTTTAGAACAATTTCGAGTATCATTATCCTGTTTTAATAAACGAATGAATAAAACAAAGTACACAATGTTATATTGATCGATCTAAAATTCAGTACTTGAGTATCATTGTATTGCAACTCGCGAAAGTTATTGTTTTACACATATTTATATAAGATTCTATAAAGAAATCAATGCCTAGAATTGCAAATATTTTAACACTTATTGGCTTTATACTGATAATGAGCTACAGTTGACTAAAGTTTCTGTATGAAATACTCTTTTATTAATATAATTTTGTAAATTGGGATTTGATCATTTGCTTATACATTTTACTAAAATATCATGCAATACATGCAGTTACTTTTAATAACAATAATATATTTAACAGTAGGACTACCAAGGTAGTCAAAATGACCGGACCTTCACTTTTTATAACTATTCTCCAAGTTTAACCCTTTCGCACGGGACGGGACATGTGCTGTCCCAGTCTGAAAAATTGTTGATATTACAGCTGGGACAACATATGTCCCAGTTACTGGAAAACATCTAGGGCAGAAAATGACGCCAAGTTGGGCGTCCAAACTAATTCTCAATCGTTCTGAGTCCATAACAAACAAGTCGCAAAAAGAGTCGCAAACAAGCGACAACTGTTAAGGTTGCTCAGTTTTCGGCATAAAAATTATTTTATCTAATAATCGCTTGGAGGAGAAATAACTCATCCCGGTAATGAGGCACACTCGGACTGGATTTTTCACCGTATTGAACGGGTTATAGGAGACCCGTAGAATACATGCACATGTATTTTACTCCTATGTTATAAAACAGAATAGAGATAAACTCTCTCCGTTTAATCTCTCTAAAGAAAAAATAATCCGCAATCGTCTCTGTTTATTTATTCAAAGAATAAGAAGTGCATTATCAAAAAAAACATGAAGAAGTATTATACACCCTAGACATATTAATATTTGCCAATCGAACAACAGCGATACGTTATAACATGTAAGTTTACTGCGTCGCAATGACGATCCTTCGTTACAGAGTTTTGTAAACTTCGAAATAACTCAATAAATTAAGGGAGAACGTTCCACGGCCTCTGTAAACGTTTAATGGTCGTATATGTCCATTACAAATGCGGATTGCGTTGAAGCGGACAAGTAGAAGCATCAGCACTCACCTTTATTTACTTTCTATACATTTTTCCATACTTGCTCTCACTCTTACCCCCATTCTTTCCATGTCTCCATTCCTTTTTCTTCCTTTTCTTAGCTCATCACTTCTTTCACCCTCTTCTATTTTTAAGTTCATCATTTCTATTCGTTCCTCGTATGCACTTTCGTATTCTTTTTGTTCAAGAAAATCGAAGTGTTTACAACGGTGTAATCACTCTTTAACACTAGAACTACCAAGCAAGTCAAAATTAACTCACTCTCAATTTTTTTTAAAAGTTCTCCAAGTTTATAGGATAGTCATAGAGTAGATATTCTATGTTGATCTTATAAAATACAGATTACCGAATCGATCATCTTCTTCACCTCTTGGTTTCTGTTTTTAAAAATTACGTATTTAATATATTGAAATATAGTAGATTTAACGTCGGTAGTTCTAGTGTTAAAAGGTCCTCTATTGATGATGTATGATAGTTCTACTTACTTTGTGATAATTTTGTTAATTGCACAATCTAGTTATTTATATTGTCGCGGTGCGGTTAAGTTGATAATAAATGAACTTATGATTTATAAAAATAGCGACTATATTTGAACACGTCTGACCAAAATCACAGCTCGTGGACAAACTCTATTCTCTGACATATTGTTACAAATTTTTGCATCTCATTGCTACCCTTACAACAATTGATATCGTATGAGGAGGGGGGAGAGAGATAATTTCGTAACTCATGTTAATTCGTAATAATATGTTATCTAGGTAGTTTAAAACATTTTAGATCTATACGATCCAGGTGAGATAAGCGCAGTAGCTAAAACGAAAATATAGAGTAAAGAAGAATAGAATGAGCCACGAGCTCCTCACCCCATAACATCGACGGACCTTTGATGAAGACCTTTAATCAAGTTGTCTCCTTTATGAAAGTATAACCAGAAAGATATTGATAAATTCCAACACAGAATATTTTATTGAAATTCAAAAGGTTTAGAATAAAAATGTAAAAAAAGTTTTGGACATTGGAATCTAAACGCTTAATCGTTGTCTGGAAAAGGGTTTAGGAGTTTAGACGGTCTTTTCCTCCAGATTCATGATAATCTGTCTTTACCCACACCGTAAATAATGATGAGCACAATCCATTATACTCTGAAATACATTGTTCGCGAGATTCGATGCGTAAAGTCTTTGCGCAGTTTTCGAAGAATCGACGAAGATTTTTTTTTAGAAAGAAGAAAGTCAACATTCCGGCGACAGCACTATCTTGCCATAATATATTGACCTTCATAAATATCCGTAGAATATTGTTTTATAACCATATCCCGTTTTGATCATATTATTATAGACAATAGGTCGCATCTATCATATGACAAGGCTTTTTACGATATAATTTTTAATAAATCTGTTCTTCCAGGGGTATTATCGTTTGTTGTAATACTCATTTGTAAAGTTAAAGTTCTACATTTTAGTTAGGGTTTGATAATTCGCTACTAAGCAGTAATCAATCTCTTTGTATCAAAGTTTGCACAGTTTAGAAGTTGACAATCATTTTTTACAGCCAAAGTTTTCATGACGAGCAATAAGAACGAGCAGAAACAATGCATTTATTAACATACAGTTGCTGTATTATTGTGTTATATAGAAAATGTAAAATGAATAGTATGAAAAGACTTTTTAATGTATACAATTTTTTATTTGACAACTGGTTTTGAAATTATCGAGAGAAATTTATACAGCGTATTTTTAAGAAAAATGTCAATAAGGTCAGAAGAATAAAAAAGTAAATGCAGAGTTACTCCATCTCGAGTTTTAGAGTTCGAGTAGCAACTTTTTATGATTTTTAAGTATTTGTCAGATTGAAAGAATGATAGTCCAAAAAAGCTTTTCCTTTACTGTTACCAAAATATACATTAAATTATCTCCTGCAATTCCCACTTTTTTCCACGATGCTTATTAATTAATTATAATCTAAATGCCTTCGTGAATTGTCTTCAATTAATTATGCTGATAACAAATAACTAATTAATTTCTTCTCTGTCCTAAACGACACACATCTGTTTCTGAGTGTTTCAAACACTCAGAAATCAATATATCGAATTTAAACAATAATTCTTCGATTAATAAATCTTTCTATTGCATTTTAAACAACTCTGTAACAGAAAACTTAACTATTCTATTTTAATATAATTCGAATATATGCAAAATATTTTTTTCTATGATACTTTGTAATACTTCGAAAGTGTTAATTAAAATTTATCAATAAATTGTACTGAAATATAATGGAAAAATATATAATAAATTTAATGACGAAATAAGCAAGTATGACGTACTCAGAAATTATTCACAACGCTTTTATTATGTCGAAAATGTTTCTATCTATGGACAAAAGTCTATAACATATACTTACGTATGTAACATCTTTATAAAAAAGTACTATAATAGTTAAATCTATCAGAATATAGTGCGCTGAGTTATTAATCTTTGTAAATGCAGCTGGTATATCCATTTTACTGTTCGAATTTAGTAATATGTCGGTACAAAACATTATTATCAATTTTATTACACACTGGACAGCCTTTACATGCGCAATGCATTATACAATTGCATTTTAACGAATAGCGAAATGTTGCGGCATAAATGTTATGCGATACCGAAATGGAGTCCAGTATAGCTTTTCCATTGAATGCCCATAAATTAGGAGAGATTCCATGGTCTATCATAAAGTGTCATTAGCATTACCTCATTCTGATCGTATCTAATAGTTCAGAGAAAGTGGTAATGCATGGTCGCATTTGAATTCTGTCATTTCTTACATTTCTAGGGCGTAAACAATAAAATTAAGCAATCCGCGCGGTTTTGCACAGTATTTTTCACATATTTCGCCTAGAATTATAAATTGATTCTTTCTCGATAGTTCGCTGTAAAAACATGACTTTAGTATGGTGCTATATTGAAGAAACTTGAAAACTGATTAGTTGATTAGTGTGCCTAATACTATAATAACTTAATCACAGAAAGCTTCAATAATATTGCAGTAACAAACATGAAACTTTTCTTTTGTCAATTGTAAGATTTAAAGTTATTAAATACAATCGAACTTTAGTGAAGTTATATAGCTCTAACTAGAATTAGCGTAACCTCTTTGCGGTTACAACATCTCGATACATGCATTATTTCATGGAAAGTTGGTGTCTATAGAGCGGTTTTTAGAAAATACATGAATAATACTATTTTGTATTTTTGATGAATTTTTATTCGACTACATATATTCTTAAATCACTTATTAAAACGCATAATCTTTTATTCCCTACAAAGAAATCGTTGCAATTTGGAAAATCATTACTTATAGGAAATTACAAATATTTCTACCACTGCTGAGATTTAACATGTGTATACAAAGTGTTACTCTAAAATTCTATTTTTACAAAAAAAAATTCGTAAATAGTTCATTATAAAAATACGAATAGTACAATTGTATTATTTTTCTTATTACATTATACATTGCACATTATGAAGAATTAAACGGGCTACAATTCTGCCCTATTTTAAAAGAACATTATCCACAGAATATCTGCGAAACAGATAACAAAAATTTCAAAATCATGTTCCACTATTCGTGACAAAAAAAGTCGTATGACTTAAGGTTCTTAAATGGAAACATCCTTTATCTTAAAGATAAAAATATAATTTTCTTCCATCAAAAATTTACTAGAATAATTGTCAGACGTGTAACTACAATCACTGTCGTCGCTTTTCTCGGGAGGAAATATAATGTTGGAGCAAGTTATCGTAACATTAAAAGCAAATTGTTTCCCAGTAAAATAATTCACATTTAAACATTTTAGGATAAAGACTGTATTGCCGGAATGATATATTCTAATCTCCAGTCTGTATACGTATGGACGATCTAACGGGACCACCAGAGAAGTGCTAACAGTATTGTAGACCTGTGTGATCTTACGTCAACCCAGATCGACATAACATTCTGTTCTCGGTGGTTCAGAACCCACCTGAAACTGTAGATCCTAGATGAAATAGCCGTAGCTAGAATTTTACCCCAAATTTTCCAAGTTTATAGCGTCATAGAACAATATCTTATCTTAAAAATCATAAATCTCTTATTCGATCATCTCTTCCGTCTCTTGATTCCTCTTTTTTCAAAGAACTTATTAAATATATTGAAATATAATAGATTCAACGCTGATAGTTGTAGTGTTAATATAGAAATATATAATTTTTTTATCTTATCACGTTAAGATCGATATACAGACTTCTACGAAATTAACAAAATAATTCGAAACTCAAGAAACGAACTGTCAATATAAAATACTACTTGTCGTTTATTACAACGATCTAATTAGATAGAGTATTTAAAAGGATAAAGAAATTTTGTAATTTATTTTAAATTCATTTAAGCCGATAAGGAAATATCACCTGTACGGAACTGTGAACATGGCAAGGACGAACGCAACACTTGGCGTACAATTAGAGAAGTATACGAATAGTTCATCCGCGAAAGAGGAACAGTAGTTCAGACTTTCCATTCGTGACGAAGAGAAGGGATAGAAGCAGGTACGACGTACATTTCTTACTGTTATTGCATCGACGATATGAACCAGATCGAGCTTTCACAGTCTTTCGTCATTTCCAAAACAAGTGAAATCATATGGATTCGTACGTGCAAACAGCTAAGCAATTACATATCGCAATAGAATAATTAGCCGAGGTTTCCTAGTACGAAATGATACATACGTAGGTCGCAGTCACGAAAGCTACGTTCCTAATTTACGCGGCTTACAGGATACGCGTAGAAAGATAACGAAAATGATTTTCATTCTGGACGATTTCTGTTGTGCATTCTACGATGTTGAATAATATTATAAATATTATAATATTACAAGTGTAACACTAGTCATCTGTTATAGATTATAAATCTGTTATATTTTAATGTATTAACCCTTTGCGGGCTGTACTCGACATAGCTTTAAACTTGATTTTAATTACTGACAATTTAATATCGACTTTCCAATTTCATAAAGACTTTGTAATATCACCTAAATATCCATCAATATCTATAGTTATTGACATCATTAACAAAAAATGAAGAACGAATGATAAGAAAATATTGCCAAATTAATTTTATTTAACGCGTCTCAAAATTAAGAAAATAATACGAACCACAGAGGATTAAATAAATACTTTGGAAACAGATGAATCAATAGATGGAAAAGATGATCGAGACAGTAATCAGTATAAAATATCTGCTCCACGACTCTTCTATACACTTTGAGAATTTTTGGAAAAAATTGAGAACCAGTCGTTCTGAATTGCTCAGCAGTTCTAGTGTTAAAAAAAATTCTATGTTGTCTAATGAACGGATTTGAAAATTGGACACATAATTACTCAACGATTGAAAACGTAGCGTGAATGAAAAAATTTCTCGAACAGTGCGTACTGTGGAGTTTTATCATAGTACAGAAGATAAGTTACGTTTTGGTTATTAGTTTGTTTATAAAGTATCTTATAATTGTGGTGAAATAATACTTATTACTAATTATAACTGGTAACAATAGAAATTCTAGAAGGTTTTACAAAACTGGTGCAAAAGCAAAAATGAAATGAAATTAATTGCTTCAAAAGTTACACATGGCATGGAGTTGTATTTCTTTTTTAATCACAATAACAGAAAATAACCTTTCTCATAAAGTCAAATAATACGTACATATATCTTTTTTTTATGTAAATTCGTACAGTTGTAACATAAATTATTGCAGGCTGTTAATGCAAATAAGGCTATTTTATGAATAAAGAATCTTCGTGTTAATTATAATCATAGTCCTGGAAACTTTGTATCAAGTCATTTCTAGATAATCTAGGCATGTTTAATGAATGCATGCATGACATAAAATATTTGTATTTTTATACAACACGAACTTGATTCTATTTACGTTCACAAACTTTTATACTTTCACTTGCAACAAATCGATAAAATAATTGCTAAGTAACAAAATCAATTTTCTTAATATTCGTATCAACTGTATTTCTCCGTCCTATTTTGTTTTGAATACTCATTAACAATAAAAACGATCATTTCCCGATTCCTTTAAAAAAAATGTACTCAAATCAACAAGGAAGTTTCTTTCATTTTTCTAATTTCCATCCTGTGAAACGTAATCAAATTCATCACTTTCATCCTACTTTTATTTTTTCAATAATAATTTCATATACATTTCTAAATCAAAATTTAAATAATAACATAACTTTGATACATATTTCAAGTATATTTCATACATCAAAATGAGAATAACGACTCTTCCATGCCAACTTTCAGTAAAATAATAGATTTGAGAAAATCATATATCTTTATTACGCATTGTAATCCATTTTACGCTCAAACGTTAAGCCATTTCATCGAATATCTGATTTGCATTCTGAATTAGCTTCTGTTCCCACCACCAATTCACGGCAAATTATGCACTAGACTGCATTACTGATCAGCTTGATACATACATGGCGTTACGTACACTCGTTATCGTCTACGCTAATCTCACACGTCGAAAGAAGGCGCTTTTAGAAGAAAATTTACAATCTCAATTATCATTAGCACAGTATTATCTGTATTATTGTATTAGGATAACAAATTGTTCACACAAAGTAAGACGATTTATAAGTGAGCTGTAGAAACCAAATTCTTTGCTCTTGATAATGTATAAAATACTGAAACTTAAACTTAAGTTCGAAGACCAACGGTGCTGGAGTCTTAGAAGTGTTCTAATACACCATTAAATGACACGATGAATATTAAAACTAGAACAACTAAGCAAGTCAAAATGACTTGTTCTCAATTTTTTCTAAAAGTTCTCCAAGTTTGTAGTACAATCATAGAGGAAATATTCTACGCTGATCTTATAAAATACAGATCAGTGAATCAATCATCATCTCCATCTTTTAATTTCTCTTTTTAATAATTAGATATTTAATATATTCAAATATAGTAGATTTGACGCCGGTAGTTGCAGTGTTATTACTATTGTTTAATTTACATCAATGGTACTGCAATTGTAATTGACTTCAGTAAAAGATGATGTGTTATTAGGTGCCTAATTACACAGAACTTAATGTGGATCATCATAAAGAAAATTTGAAATATATATTTCGAAATGCAGCAAATGCATAATCGAATAGTACGTAGAACATTGAAAAACAAGTTGAAAAACTTGATAGAAAAACAGAATGCCTAAAATGGATAATTTCTAAAGATGAATATTTGTTGAATAATGAATAATGAAATTGAATAATGAATAAAAATACTAATAAAATCGGTAATTTTATGAGAAGCTAGTGCATTCCGTCTAGTCGTCATGATATATTGCAATAAAAATAATACAATAATATTAAAAATATTACAATAAGGTAAAATGATTTTCTATTATTTCAAGGAAGAAGTTCATTGCACCTTGTAAACAAGAAAACCCGTCATGCACTTATGAGAAATCAAGCTTAACGGATGTGCAATGAGGTCTATCTGTGTACCGTTAGTAAGCTCAAATGCTGAAGCTCATGCTATTCTATGACTCACGTGCCGACTGCAAATGAAACCCATAAAATCCAATCTCCCTTCGAATTATGTAATTACGCATATCCACTCCTTACACATACGTAAAGCATTGGAATCTCCATAGTAATATCTGCACTTTTATGCTATCAATGATTTTCGTTTAATCAATAAATTTTTGCTAAATTTAAAAATAAGGAATAAACATTTTTACTACATTTATATATGAAAATGTAGTTATTTTAGCATACTTAATTAATACACAGAAGTTTGCAATTTCAATCTGACTTAAAATACTTAATAGAAAAATTGGTGGAATTTTTTAATTTATAACATTCTTGTAGTTTTGTCGTAAGGCGATTAACCCTCATGCAAGGTATGAAATGACATTCTGATGTTTATTAAACAATTTATTGTCAAATATGAAAGATACGCAGACATAATGTCATAAAGAATGAAAATATCAAGCCTTTGCTGATTCATTACATTTTTCTGAAGACGCATACGATGACAGTCATTTATGCAAAAGAACTGTCTGTGTAAATTTTTGAAAAAACTATCCACTTTGCTTGTTTTGCCGAAAGACGAAAATTTACAAGAATATTACGCCACGAAATCTTCAACTGAAACAGGATACGATAGGCTTGTCCGCTATGTGTGCAATAATTTTTGTAAAATAATAAAATGGCGAAAGTATGACAAGTTTTAACAATAAAAGTGAAAATTAAAATTAATTCCTTTAGATCTATTGATAATTAGTGCAATATATTTAAAAATATCCAGTAAATACTTTATAAAAAATAAAATGAAGGATGCAGAATCCTTGGATAAATTTAATTATTTACAATCTACAAAATATACGTAGATAATTGAAAACAGAATAACGTTAGAAATTTTGAGAAACATTTATAGAAAATTCAGTGCAAGTAATTCTGGCATCAAAAAAAAGATTTGGTAATCAAATCGATTGCCCTTTTCTCAGTTGAAATTTTCCTACGTATCTGCATTGATAATTTCAACTGTGTTCAACTAAAATTATGTGTTTCCTGATTATGGTAGTGAAATTTAAATTGAGAAATCCTGTCTGAAAGAATGAACTTTTTCATTGGTGTGCAATCTGCTTAATATCCCGAACGTCTGTAAGCCTTTGCGGTACTGAACAAAATGGTCTTTTTGTAGAAAGCAAGAGCATTTCTTAAGTACTCTCAATACCACAATCCCTCGTTCTCTTTCCGTTGCCACGCTGACCAAGATCAAGATTTTCTTAGTACTGCTGCACTACGAAGAAATGTATTATTCACGTTATCCATGCGCAAAGCAAACTTTGCGTTCAGTCAGGTAGAACGTGTTCATTCTTACATTTTTTCTTCAATATTAATCTTGTGATTACTTTCTTCACTATTTTTCAATTTGCATTTATACTCAATAACACTGTACATTGATACGTAGTAAAATGATTTACGCACTTTTCCCACTTGATCGTGCCGATATTACAAAATTGTAAAACCGTATTTTGTAAACTTAAACATTGCAGTCTCCAGTGAAGACTTTGAAATTAGTCATTTTAACAAAAATTGTACCAAATTAATCGAGGTCCTTATCAAATACAATTTTTAACACTAAAGCTACTACAGAGGGGTAAATTGACCTCTTTTAAACGTAAATTCGCTTTTAAGAAAAACTGATGGTACGTTTAGTGTTAAATAATGTCAGACGCGAGTAAAAAGAAATGACGGGAAAAAACTAAAATAAGACTGAAAAGAGGATTTTAGACAAATTTGGAACGGAAATAAGACGAAACAAATAATTGCCACTGAAAATTATCTGAAAATGTATTGAAGACATATGCTATTGAGAAAGTTCAAACGGAATTGAGACTGAAACAAGACGGAAGAATTTTTCAGTTGAAGCCGAGGCTGAAGTCAGACTGAAAATTTTACATTGATTCAGCTCGATCGGAAAGCAGACTGAATTTCAGTTTCTGCCTTTTCTTATTTAATTTAATATAATATTTAGTTCAGCCTGTTTTCCATCTGAATTCAGTGCTTAATTTACGATTAGACTTTAGTTTAGTTTCTGGATATTTTCAGATCGTTTTCAGTTGTTTTTTTTTCACTTACGATTTTCCGACTTTTGTTCACTACCTCAGTTTTCTTTAACCCTTTGCGGTCCGAATTATTTTGTTAATTTTGGTACTGAGCTAAATAAATTTAATTATGCACTATTTTCTATCGTTGGTTATCCATTTTTTGAAATTATATCAATAACTATAGGTATTCACGGACATTTAGGTAATATTACAAAATCATTGTGTGAATTGGAAAGTCGATATTAAATTGTCAGAAAATAAGATCAAGTGAAAATCTATGTCGAGTACTGATCGACATAGGACAACAAAGGGTTAAGTTAAGTTTCCGACTGTATATTAACACTAGATTTACGGATGTTGATACACCTATTTTCCTAAAGGGTGCCAATTTGACTTATACAAGGAAACTGAAGTTGTTTGCGAAGAAAATAGTTCCAAATCAATTTAAATGAAAGGTTTACTATTAAAAGATTAACCAACCAATATATAATATACATATATAGTAACCAAATTTTGAATGAGCCAAATTGGCTCCATAAATCTAGTGTTAATATAGAATAATTACTCGAATTTTCAGTCTGTTTTCAGTTTTTTATTTTCATCCGGCAGAGGTGGCTAGGAATTCAAATATTTTTTATTTTTATAATTATAAAGATTCTTTGCGGGCCGCCACAGAAACAGTAAACAATCAATCGCATCGTTCTGATGCACTCATTGTCTCTAATATGCAAGTAGATGCAAAATCTCAATGTAGAAAAGAGTAACAGTTTTTTGTCCATATCTCGAAAACGTAAGCCTAGTGGATGTTACAAATTATCCAAAAATCATGGAAATCGGTGAAACGAACTATCATCTGTCTAACTGCCATGATTTGTTATTATGTCTACTTATCATAATTATGATGACCGACAAAACATAATGCTTTAAATAAACTGAAAGGTTAGAAGAAAAGATATTTTTTGTGATACATAGCCACGATTGTGAAGACCTTTCGCGGAAGTGATGTCTTGAAATAGACATGCAATTAATAACTAATGTCGGAAGGTTCTCACTATGATCGTCCTCGAGATAATGCAATGCAACATTTTTTTTTTTAGAATGCCATTGAGTTCTTGTAAATAAGTATAGACAACAAAAAAGAGGAAATATCCCTTTTGCTGTGAAACGAAGTAAACAGTGCAAATAAGAACGAGAGTGATATGTACAATAATTATAAAAATGTGAAGTACGTGGACTGTGCAGGAATATTTACATATTTCGTTCTAAGTGACCTTGGGAAAATAGATAGTAAACATATTAAATAGCTACCATCTCTTTGAAACAGAGTAATAAACGGTAATGTAAATATAATGTTAATGTAAATGTGGTAGGAATTAGTAATTATACTAATAAGGAAATTGAACTATATAAAACTTAGATTTTCATGTCGATGTAGGTATAAATCATAGGATAACATTTCAATGTTAGTTCAATGCCTAATTATTTTGTTTTTAATACAATATTGAGGTATAATATACAAAGTTGCACTTTTCATTGCAACAACAGATATAAAACAAATTTACAACTTGTTACATACTTCAAAAAATCAATATGTTATTATTAACACTAGAGCTACCAGTGACTAATTCAATATATTAAAAATTATCAAATACAATTCTCCAAATGAAATAAGTAAAAAACTTGGTCGATTTAACCACTTACAGTCTTCCATATAGACGTAGAAATTTGAAAAAGCAGCAGCGTTGGAAATTTGAGAAACATTTTCAAAAAATTCGAGGCAAGTCATTCTGACTACCTTGGTAGATATAGTATTAACTTTATAAATTATTTATTATTAGCTTAAACACTATCATCAAGTTGACGGGTTCGTACTTTTTTTTAATGTTTTCTCAAGTCGACAAAGAAGGAATGCAGTAAATATTTCACATGTATCTTATAATATACAAATTACTTAACTGACCATATTTTTTGTCATTTGATCCATCTTCTTTTAAAGTGCTTATTTAATATATTTAAATATACCATATAGTGTTAATTTTATACATTATTTATTATATATTCCTATAACATTATATTACACGTTTACTACACCGTAACTGCATAAATTAATTAAAGAAACATCATCTATTTTACTGTAATTGATTGAGGGATAAATGCTTTAAAAAGGAATTGTAAATTTCCGCACGTTACCGCAAAATGAACTAGTTCAATGTAAGTTCAGTCTTTCATACATAGTTAACGTAATATTAAACTTCATGACAATGATCGAACTATATTATGAAACGTTTGAACTTGCCCTAAATATCAAGTAGTGCTCCGATTCGTTGCAGCGTGTAATGAGAGAGCGTAGGTTCAACGGCAAACGGAAAAGTCGACATTAATGGTTTCTTACAAGAGGATCGCGAAAAAGTGTAATAGCTTATAATCGTCGCGAGATACTGTTACAGCAGCGAAATAGAAAGTATCGAACTTACAAACGGTAATTCACTTGGCCAGAAGGCTTACATTATTAGCACAGAAAAGGTACGTTAATGGTAATTAAGTTTCAATTTCAAAACTATTAATAGTAACTACAAGATACAAATATTCTACATTCATTTTCAGACTTCCTTTACGACCTTAAGCAATATTTAAAAGAAATTCTATATCTACAATATTCTTTTGGAAACTAGATGAATTTTCATTATTTTTACTTAACCCCTTCGGACCCTGTGCACATTGTAATATACATAATACATTTCGTACTGTATTTTATTACGTATAGGTTTAAACTTAGTTTCAACACCTAACGAATTTGATTTTTTTATACAAATATTTCTCAGGATCTCCCTAATGTTAGAAATTTTGCGTAAGGACCATATGTCCATTAAAATATACATTTACAAATTATAAATAAATAAATAAATATTTTTGTAAAATGTATATTGTTGCTTTTATTCACATGAAGTAAGTTAATTTTAGTATAAAAATAACTTTTTTTTAAACGAAAAAAAATTCGGGTCTGAAGGGGTTAATTATTAGGTTTTCGAGAAATTTATAACTGTATATCGATTATAATATATTTTATGAAATGAGATAATGAATAATATTTTGAACAATAAAAAAAGAAAAACTAAAATATTGGAAGATTCAACTTCTTCCTCAAAACTGTATTTACGTTGTTTACATTAATTAGCAGATATTTGTATTGAACATTATAATAATGTAATATGTTATAGAAATATATTTCTAATATATCCAATGAAGTAGAAATTTCTTTGACAAAATCACATTGCATTCATTTAAAATTGGGTCTTCAAATTGCTTCTATTTTAAATTGTTTGGTTAGAATATTTTAGACAAAATATGGTCACCTGTTACCACCAAACGACGAATAATGTCAATACAACAATCTGCACATCTATATCGCTATTTACCTCAATTAACACATCACTAATTACGGAAAAAAACTCGGAAAACTGTTAATCATTTATGGTAATAACCATTGTCGCAGTGAATATAACTTCTTAGCTGTTTTTCGTTACTTCTAGTATGCAAAAAGTCCAGACTTTAAAATCTGCTACTTCGGGGAATGCCTAATTGCAGAAATCCGGAAATCCCAAAATTACGATTGCCAAGCTTCTAACATAGTATATTTTACATTGCAAAATGCTTCAACGATTAACCAAAATTTTGCAATCTGGAGAACATTAAGTAGTTGCTGACTTTTATTTCCATTCGTGAAATCACAATAATACTTTAAAAATCCTACACTGTCGCAGGGAAGAAACGATAGAAAGATTTGACTTGAACTTTACGTTACACGTTAAGGTGAAAGGTTACCCTCTGTAGCCTCTCGGTATGGCATGTACGCCAAGTATTTCTCATCCGTGTGAAGCTCAGTTTCACGGATGGAAGATAAGTGAATTCAGCATACCATTTTAACGCATCGAAATACACTAAAACACTTTCGACAAAGATTCGAACGTTGCGTACGAAATTTATCTTCAACGAATGCAATTAATATATTGTACTTATAGGGTATTCTGTTAATTAAGGATTCACTGCATCTTTCACCGCAGCTATGATTTAAGAAACTTTAGAGATATTGTTTAATTTGGAATCGTATGGAATTATTAAATAAAGGGGGATAAATTGTAATTTATAATGTTTTGATTAACGTCAGAAAGCAACGGCAATAAAGGAAGGTTAAATGCGAATGATTAGCAATTGGAACAAACCGTGTTTGAGATTATATTTTAACAACAATTTTAATTTATGTGTCGATAGAGATAAATCTGACATCCATTGAATGGTATAATAAAGAGATGTTTTACTCGTTTATTGTTAGACATTGCAAGATTACGAAGAAATTTTAAATTAAACTGAATATAACTATTCCTATTTAAATTAATCATTCAGAATTTTATGTTGACTTAGAATTGACTTTTTCTTTGGGATTTAAGAATTATTTCGCATTCATTAAAAACTGGAGTGTTCTGATTAACGTAAAAGATGACGTATAGAGTATTACATTATTTTCAATCAACTGATAAGAGATTTGAAAAATGATTTTAATTGCAAAACTTTAATATTGAAATAATGTAAATTTTGCAAATAAATTAAAACTAGGAAAAAAGTTCTTAGGCGGAGAAAAAATTTCAAGAATTTCATTAGCTTCAAGGCTGGCTATAATAATTATTAATAATTTGATCTCTGCGCAAAAAAGATTTATGTTTTTATAGTTTGGATGTTTTCAACCTTTCTTTTTTATGTAAATTAATGTATATTCTTTTGTTCGATTATAACACTGGTTTTTTACGAGACACCTATTTAGAAACACTTTTGAAAAACATCATTGAATTTCAGCACTTATTTTGTTCTCACTTTTATTTTCCAAATGTGAGCAATTTCTTTGGGTAAAATCGTAAGAAAAATAAAATTCCATAACAACAAATTAGAAAATCCATTTTTCCTGTTAAATTCATGTCGAGAGTTATCGAACACAAAAATATTTGTAACGTAACACTCCTAATTATTAATATGCTGTCAATTTTAACATGCAACAAACTTTAAATTTACGATATTTTAACAGATCTAATTAAATAATTAACACAATTTCAGTTTATCGAGAAATTCCTTGAACGTGAGAAATTCACGTTGACGAAGAACACATAAAAATTTCGCTACAAAAAAGACGAAGAAGTTAATCAACAAAACACATTCAAAATAAGACGGCAACATAATGTCTTCATTGCAACGAACATACGTGAGCACGCTCGAACAATCATTGCGGCAAAAGGGAATTTTCCAAACTCCCCGTTATTCAATTTCCGCAAGAACTGATATTATAACAGTAAAACGTATTTTCATTCAGAATTCCGAATTCATAAAAAACAACAGCGAATATCTATCCTGAAGCTTGTTACAGCAAAATCGATGGGATCTCAGGTTGGCCCGTAGAAATGAGCAAAGTGACTAGTACTTAGAGATCGCGGTGTCACACGCACGACCGCGTTCTTTGCTCTGTCCTACGTAATCTGCACATTCTTCGGCACTTTCAGATGAGAAATTATTCATGTTTACTTACGTAAAGTCACCGACAGACGTCCTCGACGTATGAGCAGAAACCGGGTTCATTAACTGACCAGTAAAATCCGTCTTTATGTAACACACAACAGTTTCGTAGAAGTAAGCGAGTGGGACGAAGAAAACACAGGAGGCAAGTTTCTCTATCGACGAAGTGCTACACGCAAGTTTTCTCAGTCGTTCTTATTCCGAATGAAATCGTTGATTTCCTTGCTCACAGCATCCTGCAGTGTCTTTCCTTTTCGTTGGATAAGAAGCTGCACTTTGCGTTCTACGGAGGGAACGATAATCACGGTGTTCGTCAGTCGCTTCTTCCTCGATCGTCAATAAGCGCACCGAGATTTTATTTTAAATTCTGCTCTTTCCTGCGAAGTTAATTGACCTTCTTCTATCTCGTGGCAACAGACATCAAAATCGACGAAGTTTCCACGTTTACAAATGCTCGGTCAATCGTAATGAGCGCGATTAATCAAATACAAACGAAATAATGGAATCACCGTAAGGAACAACACGATGCATTAACCCTATACGATTATGACGTTATAAATACCAAGGAAACACGAAATCAGGTGAAGGAAAATCAAATTGATAAACTATTTCTTCTTAATTAGCTTATTTCAAATTCCTCCCCGACCAGCGGGAAGTGTATTTAATCGACACTCTTTTTGCGTAAAGTCAATTGCGCTGTGCTCTTTTCGCGAATCACTTTTCTATGAAAATCGAAGTCTTCGACAACTCGACGGAAACTCGATCGGACCGCAAGTCTCGTAATTGCGTGAACTTCCGGGATGATTTTTCTTCTAGGTTGATCTTGGCATAGAATTAACCACTTCCGCACTGAGGATTATTTAAAAGTGAAGATTCTGTTGCACTTAAATGGTTAAGTAGCAGAAGTCTGTTTAACGGATACTTAGAAAGCTCGAAGGTGAGTTCCGATACGCGCGTGTTCCTCGATCTTGTCGAATCGCGAAATGAACGAGGAGATAGTGGAACGGTAGTGCAGTGTGGACCACGGTAACTCGAACACGGTACCCACCAACCGTCCGAAGAAGGTGGTAGGGACACCAGGTAAATGTACGTCTCGAAGACTGGCTATGTATACGCATCGATCCTCGTGTCTCGGCGGATTCTCTTTCGTAAAATGAATGACTTGTGTTCGACTCTGCTGACTAAGTATACTTTGACCGCCGATACACGATGGAAATCTCTACGCTGCATGACGAAGGAATGCAACCGATATCGCTGACAATAACCACCGTGGGCTACTTTATTCCACCTTCAACCCTCGGCTATTACGTCTGCGACACGAATTTACGTTGGTCATTGGTTCTTCTTCCCTTTGAAATTTGATTCTTCTTAAAATTCAGGATAAAATGATATAGGTATTGAATTTTCTTTATATTTTAGAAATTTTTCAAGATGGAAATTCTTCGATCAAAATTTATTATAAATAAGTGAGTATTCGTCGGCTGTTACGTCTGCGACACGAATTTACGTTGGTCATTGGTTCTTCCCTTGGAGATATGATTCTTGTCAAAAGTCAGGATAAAATGATATATTGAATTTTCATTATTTTTTTATAAATTTTTTAAGATGGAAATTCTTCGATCAAAATTTATTATAAATAAGTGAGTATTCGTCGGCTGTTACGTCTGCGACACGAATTTATGTTGGTCATTTGTTCTTCTTCCCTTTGAGATATGATTCTTGTCAAAAGTCAGGATAAAATGATATATTGAATTTTCATTATTTTTTTATAAATTTTTTAAGATGGAAATTCTTCGATCAGAATTAATTATAGATAAGTGAGTACAATTTTAATATGTGCATTGATACATTGATGGAACTAATACACTTTTTGTATCGTATACTTACAATTAGATTTGTTATTAGTATTTTTTTATTTGTGTGATATAATATTCGTATTAGTTTTGAGTAAATTGTATAAATACAGTTTCGTTGGTTGTGCTGTTAACACTAGAAGTGCCAAGTAAGTCAAAATAACTGGTTCCTAATTTTTTCAAAATATTCTCCAAGCTTATAAAATAGCCATCGAGCAGATATTCTATATTAATCTTATAAAACACAGATTACCGAATCGATTATCTTTTTCACCTCTTGATTTCTTTTTTTCCAAAGTACTTATTTAATGTTTTGAAATATAATAGATTTAACGCTGGTAGTTCTAGTGTTAAATGTATAGTTATTGCTAAATTCACAAGCTACTAATTTCAAGTGGTAAAATTAACATACACAGACTGTTCCGGAGTACTTACAGAAAATGAAATCTTGATGTCCTTTGTTACAATCTTGCTACCTTACACTGAACAATACGTGATGAGTTACAGTCTTCTATTTTATATAGTTCCTTTAAAATATAAATAGTACTTGTCGCAAAATATCAATCATGACCTATCAATTTTTAGCTACTGCGTTTGTTGTTATTTTATGTTGTTAGATGTTCATATTTTCTTATTAACTACTTGCCCTACAAAAACGACTGACATTCGTTATGCGAAATAGTAAAAAATATGATCAATCGTAAAAAAACTGAATCACCAGAGTCACTTTACCAGATGTGGTAAAAAATATGATCAGTTAAATAACTTGTATATTATAAAAAATGCGTGAAATGTTTACTGTACCACTTCTCTATCAATTTGCAAAGAATTTTTAAAAAAAGCGGGAACCCATCAATTTGATGGCTGCCGTAGATTTAGTATTAATCACGCACAGCCCATTTGCTGAAAATATTACTCAAAAATGTTACCACTAGATTTACGGATGTTGATATACCTATTTTTCTGAAGTGAGCCAATTTGAATCATACAAGAAAATTGCAATTTTTTGCAAAGAAAATAGTTCCAAATCAATTGAAATGAAAGATTTATTATTAAAAAATTAACCAACCAATACATTATAGGTATATGTAGTAATCAAATTTCGAATGAGCCAAATTGGCTCCGTAAATCTAGTGTTAAGAAGTACTAATTGTAAGCAAAGAAATACAAGTGCTCTCAAAAGACCTTCCTTTCTGTACATACACTTTTTAATACCAATATTTTATTCATACCGAAACACAAAATTTCATAACGTTCACATGCTCTAACTCATTTATTCTGTTTTGCATAAATAGATCGAGGTTCGTCTCCAAGAAGTAAAGAGTTCCACATTTTTCTAAACAAGAGAATAGTAATGAATATTTTATAAAACAGCATAGAAAGGAGGAAAATTCACCGTTTTCAAGGCAGATTTAAGTAAAATTCCTGAATATTAAGTATTTCTTTTCCAAATTCACGTTTATTTCGAAGAAACGCGATGGCTTTGCACGAAACTTCGTTATCAGATTTACCAGATATTTCGCAAAACTTGAATGAATTGAACAAAACTTTTGAGAAAATCTGTACACGATGTTTTCTCGTATTCCACCTGTCATGTGCTACATTTTTTTTTTATTACTGCGGAACTTCGTATATATTTCCAACACGTGGAATGTAGAAAGTTGTAGAACAGGGTAGACAAGATTCTGATTGTTGCGGAGAAAATAACGGAGAAAATAGGAAGAAAGTCACAGGACGGAAATCAATTTTTAGTATAAAGACTATAATTAAGTTACGTATAAACAGTATTACGTAGTTTGAATATATAGAAACATAAACTTTGTAATAACAGGACAAATAATCAGGTCATGATGAATCTGAAGACCTGTCCTTCGCCAAAGAACTGCTTTTGTACCAATGAAACCACGAGTCTTCATGGTTTGAACATCTTTCTGGGGTTGTTAATTCACAATGATCTTAACCTTTACTTAACGACGCACTAAACGATCAGTACGTCGCTTTTAATATTCAATACCGTTTTTATCGTTAAGAGAATGTTGCATTTGTTTTCTTTATACTCGTTAACAGCATTCATATTCCATGACGTATATTAATACATTATGAACACTGTTTTAATTGCAGTTGTAAAAATTCATAAAAAACCCGCATATCCGATCATTCTTCCATTTTAACTGATTTAACTTTCACTTGTAACCCCGAACTATGTCACTTATACTATAAATCTATGTAGAATAGGAATTATAAAGAAAATGTAAACATTCAAGACTTGCATTTGAATACTTAGTGCCAGCTTTGTTTATTCTGCATGGGGTGGCCTAAAATTTAAAATGATTATGGAAACTAAAATGACTCAAAGTGATATAGTACCTTTTACATAGTTAAAATATTTTATTGTTTGAAATTAATGGAATATGAGTGGATTATTTTTCCTGATGATATTAAATTCTTCAAGACAAACATTCAACATTAACTCATGTCATCCATGGCACAATATTTTTTTTATAAAATAATTTTTTGATTGAGCCCGTTTACTATAGCAAATGCAGACTAACAATAAGAAGGTGTCTAGCAATAAGCATAAGAACATAAATATTGTCATAGAAATAATTTACTGACTCCCGAAATAAAACTTTAGATTAACTAATTGTAAGGTTTTGATACTGAAAGGTAGATGATTATTTTACAGAAATGCATGTAACTATGTATATTTAATGCCAATAAAGACATATAACTATCCTTACAATGAGATACATATACCTATCTTTATTGCAAACAAAGATTTCAATACGTAACCATAACCATTTTTTGCGTATCTTTCAGTAACAATCAACAGTGTCCGATTATAATATTTCTTTTTTCTTTAAATACTGTTACCCTTAGTATTTTGTAAAATATCAACGGACATCACAGTAAGCCGTTGACATTAAACTCGAATCCTCTAGGTTTGATATTATCACTTTCATTTTTATAAAATATCAATTTGTATGTAAAATCAAAAATATGTCAAACAAGGGATTCAATAAAATGTAGGATTATCACGTTACACTGTCATTCAGAAAGAAATGCCGAATAATGTGATAAAAGAAACAGACGTAACCACAGTGTTTGCCAAATTCTGCGCGAATTCTTTCAATCATCGTCGACGCTCATGTTAAATGATTATTGCGCCGAATTCTGATATTTCGTATATGCAAATCTTCGTATCATGAATATAGTAATATTAGTCCACACGGACGTAATTTGATAAGGGAAACTTCAAATCACTTCATTTGGATAAAATTTGACACGTTTAACTGCCTTGGTTCAGTGAGACGATAATGTACATTGATTTGTGTGTCGATACTTTCAAACAATACGAAAAATATGTTTACATTGAAGCACCAGGAATTTCGCTTTACCATTTCTTTCTTGATTATAATGGAATGTGGATGTTTTTGACCTTACTCTTTCACAGTCACGTCATTAATGTTGTACCTTAAGTGCTATAATATAGTCAAAATTACATTGATTCTGAAAGCTGCATTTTTTTACATTCATTTTATTTATTTATTCTTTTTGTCGGTTAAATGCACAGAGTTTCAATTAAGTAGTTTTTTATCTGTACATATTAATCACTTATTTCTGTTTTCAACGGCTGTACTCTGAATCTCCATTTTTTTTGCGAACAAATTTGTATAGTGAAAATGCATTATACAATTTACAAATTAAAATGTCGTTTGATTTTTTTTTATCTCAAATGAGCGAAACTTCTGGAATCATGGCAGCCGTCAAAAATACATGCGTGTATTTCGGACGGTGTAAAGTCAATTAAAATTGTTATTTTTGCTTGAAAAAATTCCAATAGATTACAAAAGTATCAATGAACGAGTGGTAAATATTCCAAGATTGTACATTTTAATAGTTCGTCAAAAAAAATTCCCAAAGGAAGCGAATAAAGTAGCCGTCACATGGTTTGGTGAGCGCCTTAAAGTATTAAAGTTCAATGTACACTGCTTGCAAATAAAATCAGTACTTCATACACCTCAAAAAAATTATTAACTACTGGATACTTTAATTATATCAAATTTTATTTATATTATCCTTTAATAAGTTAAAACATTTGTAATATCTAGATTTCTACTGATCCGATTTATAGGGCATTGCAATTTTTTAAACAAAAGGATACTTGCAGTGTTTTGTACCAAGATATTGAATACTAAATTTCTCTTATTGTTAGTTAAATGATTAATGATTTCATTAATATTTTTCCATTAGATTTTATTAATTTTCTCCTCCGAATAGTTCAAATAACATATGCGATTGTCAGATTTCTACAACCTCGATTTCTAGATGTTGCAATTTTTTGCCAGCGGAATACTAATAATATTCTAATTGAAAACATTTAATACTGAATTTCTCTCCTCATTTATTAATACGTATTATTAAAACTTACAATTAGACAGTACATTCGTCGAATAACATCGGTTACTGGTAAAATTGAACGTCAAATAGATGTACAATTAATATTTACTGTCTAGAGGACGTCATCTTGCATGGCCTTTTAAGAGAAACGCCAGATTATGTGACGATGATATTGCACATATCGGTTAAAGAGTGTCATAATTAAAATTTGTCTAACTAAAAACAGGTGTTAATAATAACAGCACAAAGTAGATATTGTCGCATCCATTGAATTCAACATTAGCACTGATAATGCTTACCAAAAAATATTTCCCCGAAATTTAATACGTTACTATTGTATAAACACAATAATAGACACGAAAATGAATTCGAGCGACACATTATATTTAACATTCTGGGTTTACAAAGAGGAATCGTTAAAAACCTCACACTATCCGAATATTTGCTACTTTTTAATTCTTCTAAAGAACAAAATTTATGAACGCAGAAATGTTTCCGCTGCTAGAAGTATATCGTAGTGTCTTCTTGGAAGTAAACCTCGCCTACATTTTATATGATTTTCACTATTTTCTAAAATCAGTGTAATAATATTACAATTTACCACTTTGTTCTAAACAAAAAATCGTCTTGTATCGACGATAATAATCTTTTACCTAATTAATTATATAAGTAGCTCATAGTTACCGCAATATCTGCTAGTTTTTAATGAAGAACACAATTTATGAATGCAGAAATATTTCCGCTGCTAGAAGTATTATTGAAATATCTTCTTCGAAGTAAACCTTACCTACTTTTTATATGCTTTCCACTATTTTCTAAACTTATGAGTGTTATAATTAGACTCCGGATGTTTATGCATTTATGACAAAATGAATACGGCTAAAATACACAAAACGAACATAATATAAAAATATATCCGAAATATCCAAAGTATGGTATTCGTTGTAACATTTATCGAGTGCAACTAATCCCTAAATAGGTTCTCTCGTCTTAACTGCATTTGTTGAATTTGAAATTTGCATAAACATCCGGAGTCTAGTTATAATATTACACTTTACCACTTTGGTCTAGAAAAAGATCGTCTTGCATCGACGATAATAATCTTTTACCTAATTAATTATATAATTAGCTCATAGTTGCAACAAAGAAAAGTGTTAGCAAGGTACTTACACTAGAAAGTATTATATCAACGCTATAAATTGTTTTTAATTGAGATTGCCGTTTCCGTTTTTTAAGCTTGACAGCGTCAATATCAGATTCAAAACGGATGTAATTATCATAAAAAAAGTTTGTAGATCCATCTGTATAAGAAAGCGGTCATGTAACTTTCAATGCTAAAAGGATGTAAAAGTAATTTACGTCTTTCATCTCATTACGAACATATTGCACCAACAAATTGTTTCTATCAGGCATTAATCAAGTAATCAACAGATATCTTATTTTTATCAACAGATATAAATCAATAATTACAAAAATAGCTCATATATTTAGAGAAAGTGGAATCTATATTTGGAGTTTGCGAACGTTTCTGTTGTGTCGTTTAGTTTTATAAAATATTTTATTCTGATCTACAATTGTATTCGACGGTCATCGCTCTGGAAATAGAGTATCAACGATAAAAAGTGATCGGTTCAGAGTTTCGTTGCATGCCAGCTTGAAAAAGTGTATAATAGTGTGTGTATGTTTGTGTGCACGAATATGTGCGATTGCATTACATCGCTGGAGAACGAGTACCGATTTACAGGGGATTGATAGAATTATTCCAAAGTAAAAAGAGAGTGACGGTGTGATTTGGCGTGCGGCTTGATAATGTGTTGTGGAGCAGAACGAGAGCAAGACATAAAAACAATTGCAATCTATGCTGGGCTATTGAGAGCTATTGTTATTGTGTCACTTTTTTCAATTTTTAACAATGCTCTTACATCTCGGTCATCGACAGAATGTTACCTAGATAAATTGTATGAAAGACTGTTATTCTGAATTATAATTATTATCATTATTTGCTAAAACAGGCAGAAGAAAGGCTGGAGAGTTAGGAAACTCCGCAGGACAGCACAGGGCAAGACGAGAAAGATTAGGAGAGGGCAAGGCAGCCAGGACAAGCATAGGAAAGCAAGGACAGGTACATGGCAGCTAGAACAACATTTATTAAATAAATAATTTATAGTCTTAGAAACATTTGTCGGTGATAAGTCAGTCAGAGATAAAAGTCGGTCTGACATTGAGATATTTTGGTTTGTACTACTTGCGAGCTTTCCACATTTTTCGGCAAAATTTTAAAAGTGAGAAAGTAGTACGAGTCGATGATAAGTCAGACAGAGTTAAAAGTTCGCCTGAGATATTCTGGTTTCTCCACTTACGAAATTTAAGTAGTTTCTGGCAAAATTTGACTAATTGAAAAGTAGTACGAGTCAGTGACAGGTCAGACAGAGAGGAAATTTGTCTGAGATAATATCAACGTCATATTAAGTGCCAGGCAGGACAGGATTTATTAAATAAATAACTCATAGTCTTGGAAACACAGAATTTTTTTTTGTAATGTGTAATACAAATAACGAATAATGAATTTGTTAAATCTAAGGCACTATTAAACATGTTTGACCGCTGCACTTGCACCTCTCCTCTCTTTCTTGCATCTCTCCTGCTCCTGTACAACTTGCCCTGCTTGTGTACTGCTTGTCCTATATCTCTTCTGCCTTTCTAGCTTTTGTATTGCTTGTCCTGCGTCCATCCTGCCTGTCCTGCTTGTACTGTATCTCTTCTGCCTGTCATTCTCTTATAATGCTTGTCCTATTCCTGCACGGCTTGTCCTGCACATGCACTGCCTGCCCTTAAAAAATTATATACAAATTTCATGAAAAAATATATTTATAATTCACAAAATAAAATACATGAATTTCTATCGACTGTTTTCTTCGGTCGTTCGACAGCAATTAATTCAAATTTTTAATACTGTAATTTTTTTAATTTATTGTGTCTACTTTACCAATGGTAAACCGGTAAATCGATGTATCTTGCTACTTACTCGTTTTGTTATGAACGAAATAATGTATCAAAATCTAATTAATTGTCGGTAGTGGTAATTTTGTCGACAGTAATTATGGGATGAAATATTTAAGATATTATTCAAAGATTGCTACAAAATTTATTCAGGGTGTAACTACAAATTTAACAAATCTGAATGTAAATGCAATAAACGTTGTTGAACTAATGGAACTTAATGAAGTAAACATGGTTTTAAATTTCTGTTGAAATTCGAAAGTGTAAATACAGATTGCTGGAGTCAGGTCTAAGAGTTCGACAACCTCTTTTGAAAGTATCTTATCACTTGAATAAAGTGCCAAATGTCACAAGCTACATCTCAACAACGATTTCATTTAGACGGTAGTAATTGGTTCGTTGTAATTTCATGGATATAACGTCATAAATTGTTTCTACATTCAATCAAATCTTTTGTTTATATTAACGTTATCTTTTTTTCTTTTAAACTGAGCGAAGACAAAACTTGTCCTACTCACGTTACTTACACTCCGAATTTATTATCACACTGGACGTACATATACATCGTATGCTTTTATACTTCTTCTTACACCATCGAATTGTTTATAATCGAAAACATGCTGTGTTAAAAATAAAAGTATAAATAAGATCGGCAGACAAATTATACGTAAGGTCTTGCTATTGTAAATTTGTCATTTTCATGTCATAGATATAAAGAATAATTTCGTAAACACACGATTTATTAATAGTTACAAGATTAATGGTTTCGACATTATTTCAAGAGCTTTCTTTTCGTATCAGCTATTCTTCAATTGTAGCTAGTCAATCGCAATGAAGAAATTAATTTAGTTTTTCGATTTTTATTTTCGCATAGTTTATCATAGTTCAAAATTCAAAATTAAACTTATGCTTTTGTTTATAACTGGGATTTTTAGGAGCTGGTGTTAAATTATTTCCATAGATAAGATAGTAGAATAAGGTCATAACAAATGAAAAATAAAATACTCTCTTTAAAGAACACGTAAATACAGAATCGTTAAATCTATAAATATTATTAACAAAGAAATGGTAATTATTTAAACCTGCCAATCTGGTACTGTATCTTATTTTCATTATTTTCCCTTAATGACTGACTGCATACTACACGATACAATGGCAATTATTATATTATTTATTATCAATAGCAGTCTACGAAGATACGAAAAGGTACCGTGAAAATGAATAATTTCGAATATAAATATTCTTACATGAAATAATTATAATACATAGGTAATGAGTAACATTAACGAAAAGTAATACTTAAATTGAAACTACCATCCCATCTATTTTATTGTCAAACGGTTCAGGAGGAAATGTTAAGACGAAGGAAGCATAACGAAAATTTTTGTCGGGGATGCGTTTTAATGCAGACAATGCGAAAATAAATTAAGGGGAGTCAGCAGAAGGGACGAGAATATCGTGGAACCAAGAAACCACAACGCTAGGAGGAATAATATGGTAATCTGTGCTTACAAGCCACAACAACAGGCCAGAGATAACATGATTTTAGAGAAGACAGAATCTAAACCGACGTTTGTATTAGCAATGTGGAATCATGTGTAGAGTAAGACAATGTAAATATCGCTGTTGCTATCCTTCGTATAAAGGATGCAACGACAATGCTATAGATTAGGGATCACCTTATCGATTTTTATAATTATTTAATATGTTATCAAGTTGAAGAATTTAAACGACTTTCTCCTATGAATATTATAGTAGATAAAGTGACAAGAAAAGTTTTTTTTTTTAATTTGACGATAAAGATTTTTCATCTTCTGAATTAATAATTGCTAATCAAAAATAGTAGTACTAGCCTATATTTTAATTATTATTAATTTTAAATGATCCATACGTTATCTGACAAATTGTAAAGAGATTGTCACGCAATAAATCCTAAAAAAGTTTGAAAACCACTGACTTATATAATCAACAAAACGATTTCTCATGCGCTAAAATACAATAAACATTATCGTACAACGAATTGAAATAATATTATAAAAAGATAAAGCTACGTCAGATTCCCTGCAAATATTACTTCGTATTTTGAAAATGATTTCATGCTTATAATGTATATACATAATTTCGTCATGCCGACTGCCAGTCGTATGAAATTCAAGTGCAATGTTGAATATCATTTCTTCTATTTGTGTAATC
This sequence comes from Cerceris rybyensis, assembly GCA_910591515.1. NCBI lineage: Eukaryota > Metazoa > Arthropoda > Insecta > Hymenoptera > Crabronidae > Cerceris > Cerceris rybyensis. Next base: position 12,877,618 of record OU342793.1, read on the forward strand.
GTATGAAATCGAGACACGGTATGTTCATTTCGCTCAACTTGTTCCATCAAGCACTTTTTGTGGTATGAAGTAGAAACCTACGAGTGCAAGACCGTACTTGCAACGTATCATTGTAGGCTGTCCTTTAATTACGCCGGAAATGCTATGCATACACCTAAATTGCTAGTTCGGTGTTATATCAACTGGTAAGCAAAACTCAAGTAATCACTTGGAATGGTTACTAATCGTTTAATAATTTCAGAAAGTCTTAGGATTCTGAGAAATCAAAAATGACTCTCGAAGGAAGTAATGCTTACGTTGTTACAATTTTCTTATGGTGTATGTAATATTAATATTTCTTATATGTATGAGTTCAAAGGAAGTTTTTCCGATTTCTGAGGTCAACTGGAATATTAACTGTGCTTAACCCCTTGCCCTACGATATGTTTTGTCACTGTCTCCAATATAGTTTGGAATTTAATTACTAAAAAAGAATTGATCAGTGGTTCTTGATATACCGTATAATTTAACGTAATATTAATGTTAGAAAAATAATATTATCCCGTCGCGTTTCATTAATATTTCCAATTTTATAGGTTTTCGAAAACTTGAAAATTTCCTATCTCATTCACCTCATGACGAGTGACACTCGTCATTGTATGGCAAGAGGTTAATAACACACATCACTCGGTACACTGAATTTCTAACATAACAAAAATTAGAAATGGCTTTTCACTATATATTTAACAAAAAAAAATGGCTAGGAGAATTGTTATAATTGAATTAATGTCCACCTTTCTTTGTTTAGCGGACAAATCGAATTGTTTTAATATTAATTTATATATGCCAAAAAATAAAAATGACTCTTAAAGGAAATAATTTTTATATTATCACGATTTTCTTATTGCGTTATACATGAATTTTCGGTTTAAAGGAAGTTTTTCCAATTTGTATAGACAACTGTAATATTTACTGTGCTTAATCGCCCACATCACCTGAATTTCTAACATAACAAAAATTAGAAATGGCTTTTCACTATATATTTAACACAAAAAATGGCTAGAAGAATTATATCCACCTTTCTTTGTTTCGAGAGGCAAACTAAATATTTGTAAGTTAATTTCTACATCTAAAAAAAATCACAATTTACTTTTAAAGGAAGTAATACTTACGTTATTACCATTTTTTATCGTCTCATATATGTTTTTTGCTTCAAACGAAGTATTTTCAAAATTTTGAAGTGAACTGGAATATATAAGTGCGCTTAATAAAACGAATCACTCGATTGATTGAATTTCTAACGTAACAAAAATCAGAAAATATTGTTTACTACATATTCAATAAAAAATGGCTCAAAGAATTGTAATATTTGTAAAGTAATTTCTACATGTTAAAAAAATAAAAAATAACTTTTAAAGAAAGTAATGCTTTATGTTAACATCATTTTCTTATCACGTTATACATGTATCTTGGTTCAATGAAAACTTTTCAGATTTTTAAAGTCAAGTGGAATATTTAAGAGCGCTTAATAATACGAATCATTATAACACGAATCACGGTAGACTGAATTATTAACAGAACAAAAGGCACGAAAGATTGTTTACACCATGTTCAAGAAAAGAAATGGCTAGAAGAATTATAATGTATAATTTTTTATGTATAGAGAAAAAATCGAATATTTTAGAATCAATTTCTATATCTGTATAAACGGATACATTTTTTCTCCGGCGGGCTTCTTGTTAAAGATTGTTAACCAGATAAAACATGACCATAGAAACAGACAACGTTGACTTATGTTAATATCTTACAAGAAGTGCGAATAATTAAAAGTGTAAAAGAGAAAAGTTATTTGTGATGAATCAGAATTTTAAAATGTTTTATAATCAACTTAAAGAATCCTTTATATTCTGAATCTCCAATCAAATAATATGGACCCATTATTAAAAGACATGACATTCAGAGATTATTAAGTCTATATGTAATGTACTTTTAATTGAGTCAATTATCGTTCAGCTTAACTTTAGCTGATTTACCAACGGCAGTAATTACAGAACTTTTCACATTCTTTTTACGTGATACGAAAGGGTTGCAGCAATATTATTCCGATTGTGCAAGTTAAAGTAAAACTATAACATTTTCTTTGTTTGAAACTTAAACTGTCAATTGTACTATTTATTTATACTTTTCTAACTGCAATTATGAATAAAAGACAATGCGAACATCCCAGTTTTACAGCAAACTAACGAGCACAAGGAAGAAATCGAATTAAACAATTCTAAAGAAAACAATATTTTATTATATTTCGACCTACATCTCATTATATAATTCATTATATAATATTTTTTTCTTTCGAGATAGTTAAAACTTGTGCGAAATGACATGGATGACTGTCTCATTATTCAACAACCACTTTTCGCTTCTTAACTACGAACTTCTCTTGAATCAAGATCACAGAAAATGTTTCTTTAATAATAAATGATGTATTTTAATATAGTTACATTAATTTCGTGCAGTTTTCTTAATAGAAATGATTGAAATTTGTTAGTTTTCTTGATAGAAACGAATAAACAAAGATGATACCTAAATTGATATCATTATTTGTCCTTATTATTTCAATAAAACTTTCCTTTTTTAATGTAATGAAAAAGGTGAAAGTATATTACTATTGGCTGTTGTACACGTTATATTATATAACCACGGCCTGTAACCTACTTTTAAAAATCGCTCGAGATTGTTTTAAATCCTTCATTGTTTTTTTGATGATTTGTTACATGCACATATAATAGCAAACAACAATTTGTCGAATATGTACATTCAGTATGATAGTTCAAAATGAAACACACATTGTAATAATTTAGTTGATTGTAAATTAAATACATATATAATTTTTTGTTGCTGCATAATTACCTTTAGATTTAGCATTTGATCATTTATAAAACTAATTTTTAATAAGGCAATAAACTAAATTGTAAAATTTCAAGGATGTACATAAGAGAAACAGATTGTATTTGTTTTTACAACACATATAAATGTAATACAACAAATATAATCCTTTCTAATGATTATTACAAAAACTCAATATTTTTTTTATTAGTATTTATGACTAGGTTTTATGAATTCTGATCACATTTAGCTTGCAAATATTATATCCATTGCTGAAGAAATAAAATTCCTTTGAGCTAGTCGATACATTAACTTTTTTTTATATTTTTTTTCGTCTTTAACTAGTATGGTCAGTCCGCCTTTGACCTACTTTTCTCGGTGAGTTTCAAATCGTAGAAGTTTTGATATACACAAAAAAAATTGAAAACCTAACGGTGCACCGTAGCACCGAAATCTTCGATTATTTCTCTTATCACAATTACAATAACAGTAAAAGAGAGTTCTAATTGAATTTTCCAAAAGTTGGCAAGTTTCTCTGCACAGTTTTCGACTCGTCTCGTTAACAATAATATTCAATAATTTTATTGTTTGTGATTTAAAAGTACTTCTGATCGTTTCCTACTCATGATTCAATAAGATCGATTAGCACAAAGTTTAATATCAACTCTAATTTTAATTATACTTGAAATTATCGTATGTCAGTAACATCTACTCGAAAAAAATTGTTTTTAAATTAGCAGAATATTTTCTGTATTGGGGAAATAAGAGTTTACAATAGGCAAGGAAAAATTTTTCGAATGATTCTATTTCTTGTATTATTCATCTGCACATATTGCAAAATTAATTACTTTTAGATAGGTAGATAAATATTACTTATGGTGTTGATTTAAGAAATCGTGCAAATTTTGTTTGTTTCTGACTTACATGTATGTTCAGAAAAATCATTAATAAAAATATTTTTAAAAGCTATCGGTTTGTTACCTATTTTCAAAAATTGTAACGTACATGGTGGAAATTCCTGCCTTATCAACAGCAAAAAGAATTATGTATAATTCGTATTATCATAAGATGATAAGGATACAAGCAAGGTATAAATATTACCTGAACGCAAATTGCCACAAATGAAAGCAATATTTTCGGGTTAAACCAACAATTTTAATTAAACGTTACGAAATCAAAGATAAAGTAATCGAGAATTCCTGATGTCATTCACTTTTCAGTATTTTCACAAATGTTATTACGTTTACTGAACTAATTAAATATGTATTTAACTAGAGTGTTACATTATCGACTGAAAATATCACTCATCGATCTTCTTCCTTTTTGTTCTTCGTACAAAATTATCTACGTTATATTTGTTATAAATAACATTAAACCATAAATACAGAAAGAATAATAAATATTTCAATAATATTATTGTTACAAACGTGGAAAATTTGGCGTAAATAGGAGACAATCGTAATAAAGATGTCGCATATTGGTTATGAATGATTCCAGCCATTACACATTAACTATTATTTGAAGAAGTCGATATTTATGCGTTTTAATCTTAGAAATATGCGTAGGATTTTGCAATAGAAGTTGATTACAAATTAACTGATAGAACATTGTATCAGGCCAATAGAAATTAACTTCCACTGAGGCTGCTTTTCTCGTTCGTCGTATCCATCTGTCCATGAATACAGGACAACAGCAGTTAGCAGCTGGCAGCCGTAATAATGTCCGTAGTGGATAAAATTAAGCATTATCAGCGAAACATTGAAAAGTGTGACGACAATGAAGATAGAGTATGTATTTCTACATCACTCTTAGATTTCCTTAAATACAGAGTACCACGAACGAAAATGGATTTTTGTAAATATCAGTCGAATATAACCTCGTAACAGAGTGCAAACAGTCAGAAGAATCAGATGGAATTTAAATGCTCTTATGAAATTCCCTTTTCAACGCTGTAAAATTTAACACTGCATCCCCATATTTTAATTCTAATCTAATCTAAAAAAATAATTTTTTACCCGCTTTGTATTTTCTATGTAATATTTATTTGATGAAAAACATAATATGCGATGTCGCAATTTATTTTTTACTTTCACACGTATAATATTTCTCTTTAACATACTCGTAAAGTCAATTAATTTACGTTAACATTATTGTTATGTTTATAGTAATTTAAATTCTTCTTCTATTGTAGTATTCTTTTACATTTATTTTGTGAATTCAGCTTTGTATATTGTCATTTTATTAAAATACTTCTTTTGCCATATGTTACAGATATTACACTGTATTTCAAAGCTATCTAATTTGCCAGTGACGGTACAACATCTTCAGGAAACTGGGGTAGGACGCACTGTCAATGCTTTAAGAAAGTATGATGGTGGTATAGGGGATGCTGCTAAAGCACTAGTTGCAAAGTGGAAAGCAATGGTTGCTAATGAAGAGACTAGTGATGGGGAGGATGAAGATGAAGCATGTGTTCCAGATGTACCTGAAAGTTATAATGATAACAGTGAGTCTCCAAAGCTGGAAGATACTTGTCTAAGGTATAATCACATTTTTCTTGTTGTCATTTGCAATTATCTTCTTTATAAACTTATATTTTACCTAAATGAAATGCTTCTTACTAACGTTTAATATGCTCCTCTTATTTAAAATGAATGAATGAAGAATAATGTGGAATAACGTATGTTAATTTTGTAATTATAAAAATATATAGATCTTAGTGTCAATTGTCGTAAGTTTTACATTCTGGTATAAATCATGATAAAAATATGAAATGATATCTGATTAATTGATTTTGCCACCAAGATTATAAGAAAGATAGTATAATTATTTGATGTGATTTTCCAGGCGTAAAAGTGAAGAAACAAAGCATACACATAGGCATAAGGTAGAAAAAACTGAAATATCAAGTACAGCACACAGTAGCAAACAAATATCGAAACATGAGTCAAAATTGAAAACTGATGAAAATCAATATAAAAATGATATTGATATGAAAAGTTCGAACAGTGAGTTAGAAAAGCAAATGAAACATGAAAAATCTAAACATAGTCATAAGCATCAGTCACGGAGTGAAAAAAAGTCTTCTTCGAGAGAAATAAAAGATAATAAAAGTGCCTCTAAGAAAGACGAAACTGATAGTTATAAACACCAAAGTCGCAGTAAGTCTGATAATTTGGAGAAATGCTCTAATAGAAATTCTGATAGTAGTAAAATAAGTAAAAGCAGCGAAGAAAATCATAAAAAACGAAAAAATGAATACATTGAAAAAAAAGAAAGCAAGAGAAGGAAAAATTCTGAACATGAAAGTGATGATGGCAAACTTCATGTATCTTCTAGCTCAGAAAAGCAAAATGATAATTTGGCATTTAACAATATCAAAATAAAGGAAGAACCAAAGGATAAAGATGCATTGAATAAAACTGAAGTTAAATACGACAAGAAAGATGTTCAAGAAAAGTTGAAAGGTAGTTCTACTAAACATAAGGTGGAAGCATCAGGTAGTAAATCAAAAGAAGCAGAAGAGAAACAAAAGCGTAAACATGAAATCCGATCGAACAACAAGAAAGATGAAACTAGAAGAGACGACAGTCATTCATATAAAGAACATTCTGAATCAAAAAGCCATAGCAGTTCCTCTAGCAATAAGCACTGTGATAAAAGTAAAGACAAAACTAGCAAGAAAGAATGCAAAGACGGAAAACAGAAATACGGGAGCAAAAGCAGTGGAGATTCAAAGGATTCCAAAAATAAATTAAAAGAATCTAAGGAAGTAATAAAAATTAAACAAGAAATTAATGGAGATGAAGGAATAGATTGTAACTCCGGTTAGTTTCGAAATACAAACTACACTTTGAGCCATTTAAGATAAAAACTTTTGTAAACCCTTGTTTTATATCTACTTAAAAATGCCAACTAAAATTCATAATTGTACTCTTCTGTGCTTTCTATAACTGTTTTGAATAAAGTATAAGTGTACTTTTACATAAAACTGGCGTTTGGAAAGATTCCCTTTCATAATAATAATTATAAGAAACTCAAATTTTTCGAATATTAAGTAATGGCACATATACAATTAAGTATTTAATTCTTGACAAACACAGTTTTTTTTTTAATCTGACTATTGTGTTTCATTGTATAGGTGCCAGTTTTGCAGAGGCACTTGGTATGTGTACAATGGCTCAACCATCCAGGAAACGTAATTCTCCAAATACTGGTCCAACAAAAGTAACCAAACCAGAACCTCCTGCTACGGATACTAAAAAGTTACCTGCATTAAAAGTTGAGGCTTCATGCAGTGATAGTTTACAAGTAAGTAATGCTTCTTAAAATCAGCGCAAAGGAAATAAGTAAAAACCTATTTCGTAAATTTAAAAAAAAAAACTAATGAAAAATATTAATTACAGCAACCAGCTCTTTTGGGATCCAACGTAAAATTGGAACCATTAAGTGTAGATTTAGCATCTACATTACCTGAAATTAGCCCTAATTACAAGCCGCTGCCATATATTAATCCTATTCATCGTAAAGAAGAAGACAAAACTCTCACGGACGTGATTTATGTAAAAAATCAAAGGTATGTTTTAAATATCCTTTTGATGTTGAACAGAAATTAATTTGTGAACTTTAACTCCAGGACAAAAGTATATTCGGGAAATAAAGCCAGCTATACAAGCGTACCCACGTTGTATGAAATGTGTATAAGAATACTTATAGAAAACATAGATGGTGAGTTACTTGTTTCACATTACGTTGTAAAATAAAAGCAGCTTGAATTAAATTTATATTTATTTTTTCTTTAGCAAGTTATTTTAAGAAACTTCTGCTGAGAAGATTTTCATTTTAATCTTTATGCTTTGCAGTACCGCATGATCTTATGTTTTATTTTGAAAACACTCCCGTAATACTAACAGACTAAATTTCGCGATAAATATTTTGTTCTTGTGCAGCACTTGAATTCACTGGTGGAGTACCTTACGATATAATAAAGCCTGTTATGGAACGAGCAACAGCAGATCAGCTATTTATGTTAGAACATTATAATCCATATTTAATTGAAGATACTGACGGTTTATGGCAATTTCATTGTAATCGTGAATTCAGGAATAAACAAAGAGAAGAGATGGAAACTTGGCGTGAAATGTATATGGTATATATTATGCACACATAATTTGCATTGGATATGTGCAAAATTCTTAATACTTCATTTTTGTTATAATATCCATTTCATTAATTATTTTCTTTATTTTGCATATAACAGCGTTGTTTAGATGAAAGGGAAGCTAAATTGAAAACACTCACAGCAAACATAAAACAATCAATAGATAAATCTGTTCCATTGAGATCAACTAAGCTTGCATACGTGGATAATATTGTTAAACCTCCTAGAAATGTTCTAAAAAAACAAGCAAAATACGGGACAGCAAATTCTGTACCTACGACTTCCAATTTAAAGAAGAAGTTAATAGCTGGCGGTGGTCCGACTTCAGCAACAAGTATTTCTGTGCCGCCACCACCAATGTCACGTATTAAATCATGTAAGTTCACTTTATGACTTAACCTTTGACCCTTTCGTTACGGGCGACGACTTGTGTGTACTAGCATTGAAAAGAATCGACACTGAATTATATCGTACCTGTAAAGTACCGATTCTATCGACCTGTATTAAATTAATCCAACATAACGTACATTTTGAACATACGTAACACATTTTGGATCTTGAGATGAGCTTCTACGTTCTTTTATTTTTTTACAATTAAAAGTCATTTATACAGAGATATCCTGTTCACGCTGTTCTGAAACAAACTGTATAAGAATATATATTGATTTTTCTAGCAACTGGAATCGTGAAGAAGACAAAGGCACCGCTCATGGCTAAAGCGTTGCAATTAATAAAGGGACGTTACAAGCGGTAGTTTGTGAAGTTCATACGAAAATTCTGGTGTCTAGGTAGGACGTACATTAATTATACATTTGTAATTCATTTTGCTTTTACATAGAGAAGGAATTTATCAAGTTTTCATAATGGACTCGGGTTTTTACGAGATTTGCATGCTGTGTTAGGCATTTTGGAACTTGTGAAAACAGTTGCGACCTATATAAGGGCTTTATGCTTTTACACGTGAATATACAAAATATTATGAACAACTAATATCGATTCTATGAACAAAATATCCGTAATGTTGCAAGATAGTAATCTTCTAAATCACTAAGAGAATTTATAAAGATTCGAATAGAATATTAATGATTCTTTTGAGAATGTATTATAGGACGGAAAATAGAATTGCATGAAATTGTCAAATTTCTACGTTTGCGTGATTACAAGATCTATTCCGAGTTTCCTTTTTTTGGCGACGTTTTATGTCGTTTAGGTGTAAACGGTTGTGAGTGGAGTATGAAGTAATTTTGTAATAATGCTTTCATGAACTTCTATTCTTTTGATTTTGTGTTCATACAACATTATGTAATCACTCGCTATTTATTTTAACGAGTGTTTAAATTAAGTAGATTAAATTCTTCAATATTGCAAGTTGTTTCACAGACCATACTGTCGTGAAATATTTATATTTTACAGTTTGACAAATGATTTTCATTTGATGGAGTATACTAACATATGCTACTGAGAATGGAAATATCACGGTGAAAATTTTTTTGTAACTTATACCCAACACCGGTAATATTAAGAAGTGATATTCTAAGATATTTCTAACGGTGTTGGTTCATATAAAACGTGTTCCCGTGCAAAGAATCGTTAGTGAAAAACAAATAATGATCGGCATGTCTCGACTTATCTCTACCAGCACTCAATCAATGCGTGCGTGTTGTTACACATAAATTAAAACTAGTACTAGGGAATCTAATGAAATTAAATTCAATAATGATAGTTCATAAAGAAGTTTATTTCATAAAAATGCTACATTATATTGTTTATTTTTATTCATTTATACATATATGTAAACAGTAAATTAATTTTTTTGCGTTATATGATAATTGATGGATTTGTACATTTTACTACTGACATGAATGAATGACAGATAAATTAAAGCACCTTAATGACATTCAGAAAGTGACGATCAATCTTTTATATGTATCGATACTACGTTCTATAATGCATGTTTGAAAGAATTTGTTAAGGTGCAAGTCAAACAGTCATATCCTCTTCTAATTTCGTTCAGTTAATAATTTTAATATACTGACATCGAAGTCAGTATTAAAACATTCTATATTTTAATATTTCTGTACTTCCAGTTAAATTTGTATGGTTCTAATATCGAAAAAAGAAACAATACTGCTTTCGGGTGTATTGTAAAACATGGATTGTAACATATGGTTTTTAGTTTACGAACACGTCATATTTTATTCTGTGATTTCATTTTCTTTAGATTACTATTGTAAATATTGCTTTGTGGCAAAACCGATGATGGATATTCAACTAAATGTAGTTATAATCATGATTACAATCAAGTAAATTAAGAAATAAGTTTTAGTATTTAAGCATGTACTATATGTACTTCATAATCTTTTGAGTCACGAATAAATCTTTGAATTGTTGATGATATTAGTCATCGCAGATATTTATAAAAATTATATTTATAAAAATTGATGAAGTATACAATAAAGCATTGCATATTAATTTCGTAATGATATAGAAGAATGCTAAATAGAATTAAACGAACGATTAGCGATTTTTTATAGCAACTATTTTAGTAAACAATAGAACGGTTAGCGTTTTTGAAGAATTTTGCCGGATTGGACAAATAGTGTAGGATTTAGGTATAGTGCCTGTATTTCTATCAGGACACTGCTTTTTGTATCCCAATGGTACAATGTCATTGAACAACATAAAAGTGAATAATTGATCAAATATATGCAAATATACAAACGAATCGAAGTATTACATATGAATATTTCTGTAAAATTTTCACTCAGAATACCACCGGAATAATTAGATATATAAAACTGGCGTTATTATAAATATTTTTCTCTTTATACATTTCCTGTTCGAAATAGTTAAATCTGTGTTATTGTGTTTTATCTGTTATAAATACATAGGTTAAAAATAATTTTGAACAAAGTTGTAAACATTTTTCACTGAAATGTATTATTACATGTAATGTTGTTCTTCAAAGGTTTCCGAAAAGATGACTTGCACTGCTAATGACAGTGAGTGAGCACTGCATATTCAGTTGAAGAGCATATTTGTTACGTAGAAATTTAAATAAATTTGTTAATAGTCCTTTGAAGATCGTCATCCATGTGACATGATATAAAATGTACTAGTGGATAGTTTAATCCTGTCTTGATCACACTAGCATTTTGTTAATTTTTATTTTCTTACCGTCCATAAAACATTTCAAATACGGTATAAGCATTTCGGATTTCATTCGAAATTAATATGATAAAAGAAATTCCTATTTGGCGCATAGATAGTGATCAACGCGGGTGTAAACCATCATGTATTCGATCTTTCTTGCTTAGTAGTATTGAAAGTAACATATTTATACTTAAATTATAATAAAAAAAAATACATATACAATGGTCTTGTAAAGTATTTTAATTTTGTAAATGAGCAGATCTTCCACAGCGCAAAATAGTAAAAATTCTTGGATAACATGTTTCCTTTGGAGTATCACCTTACCACTTGTACAGAGATGTTCAAATATTTATTAATGTATTTCTAATATCTTGAAATGTTAAATTAATTGTACATATCTATTTTATGTTTTCAGTACAAATTGTTGAATATAATTAAAATGACAACGAAATATCAGTCTTTTTTCAACGTAAAGTTGATGAGTGCGTCAAGCTACGTCTATATATCGATTATATTTCCGAGTATTTAATGGTTCTCTTATAAAATTGTGGATAATTGAGAAAAAACGAAATGATATTTTTCATACGTAAAATGATTAATCACGTAATTACAATAAATCTATAATTAACATAATATTTTGAAATAATTAAAAAGTATTTGAACTTCGTTTCAACCATTTATCGTTGAAAATATTTTAATATTAATATATCAGACATATATATTTTACAAGACTGAAATTTATAACTTTTAAAGAAACACAAGCATATTTAATTAGTGATTAAACGATTAAAGTGTACTTAATATAGGCATATCATTTATTAAGACAATGTGTTCTTTTTATATTACACTTTTCATTGAAAGGTTTGCAAATGTGGAATATAAATTTATACTTTTACACTGTATCATAGGGTGCAACTGCATTTACGTTTCAAAGTACTTGTCTTTCATAAGACATGTTTCAACTCTCTTACCGAATTGCAACCGAGACTTCTATTGTTACGTGCCAAAGGTAAGATTTCTCAAAATTTTTGTTTCTCCGTCTGTCGTATTTGGTAAATATACAGGCCGTTAATATCTATTCTCTGGTTCGAAGTTTCCAGTAATACTTGCGCGTACTGAGAAACTCTAATCGAGAAATATTAGGTATAAGGGAAAGTTCCGTCGTTTTTGAACACGTGCACTTTTATGCGTTGTCGATTCTAAGCATGAATTCTGATTCGAATGAAACCAATTTAAACACTTAGATTAGTATATTATTGAGGACTTATACACATTTTTCGTATTTTAGTCAGTTTTTTTAAACTTGTAAAACTCTTAACATGAGTGAAGAAAAGGTGCACTTAAGACATTGCATGTTGTATGAGTTCCAAAAAGGGAATAACGCGATGGAGGTAAAAAAAAACTTGTGTGATGTGTTTGGAGAGGATGCAGTAACAGTTCGAAAATGTCAAAGATGGTTTGGGAAATTTCGTTCGGGTGATTTTTCTTTGAAAGATGAACCCAGATCAGGAAAGACATCGCAGTATAATCAGGACAAATCTTACGTTAACTTCCATAGAAATGGGCTTCAGGCTTGGAATTCATCAGACTACTGCTTTGGATCATATTAAAAGACTTGGTTTCCTCTCCAAACTCTCTGTTTGTATGCCACACGAATTAAAAGCGACAGAACTTTCCCTTACACCTAATAGAATTGCGTGAGGTACTACAGTGCTGGAGGAAGGAAGTCATTTGGCTTGTGGTGCGGATAAGGGGAGACTATCTTCACACTGCGTATTATTTATAGACAATCGAAAACTAAACACTTATTTCGTCGTTAGACGATTTTTCGGCCAGTTGCGCATTAATATAAAAAAATACGTCAGAATAAGGGACGTCTCTATCCATCGGGCGAATCGGAGGAAACCACTCATCATATGACTTCTTTCAGTGGGCCAATAATGCTACTGTGCCTCAGAGGAAAGAAGTCACTTTGTTTGTGGTGCGGGTAAGGGGAGACTGTCCTTACATCGTCTATTATCTATAGACAACCGAGAGCTAAATACTTATTTCGTCGTTAAACGATTTTTCGGCCCGTCAGAATAAGGGACGGTCGGAGGAAACCACTTTTGAGATGACTTCTTTCTTTGGGCCGGTAATACTTTGTTGCAACGCGCTGAAACTGTGCGGCTGGTACTTCGTTGTCAACGAAGAGTCAAGGCTATTCGAAAATGTTCAATTTTTAACACGTGATGCATTCTCGGTTTTAGGAGAAGGTTCCAGAAACGTAATACTATATTTACGTTATGGTTTCTATGTAAAACTTTAGCATATGAGAAACTTATTCTGATCACTTTCCTTTTCAACGCATTTTACACGCTATATTTAAAAGATAAGACATTTATTTTAGGAAACAAACATGTTGTTTTATACGTATGTTGTAAATACTTTCATAAACAATTGTGGCTTTTTATACTTTGGCCGCAGCCTGTGTTTGCTGCCAACTGATTAGTTTGATGATGTGTAAAAAATAGAGGTAAGATGCACTCTTATGAATTATATTCGAAAAAATACTGTTCCTGGTCGTTCAACAAAAACTCTATCATATTCTCCTACACATTTTCACTTTTGACCTCAATCCATTATTTTTTCTCATAATTTGATTATTAATTTGAGAATATTTAATCAGCCAGTACACCTTCCAGTGTTCATCAATACATGGTACCTAGTTTGATTTGCTGAACTATCTTTTCCAAAAATATTTTCAAAAAGTTAAACAACACATTGTGCTCCGTTCGGTAACATTTTTATTGCCCACTTGATACAGATGTACAATTTGTGTAGAATCTTAAAAGTGAGTGGTACAATCATATCCATATACATATACTTTCTCCTTCGTAAATTTTTAAGAGCGGAAAGGTTTATCTAACAGCTGGCCAAAACCTTGTCCTGTATGGTGATTTTAAAACAGGGCTTGGACTTAAAAAAAAGATTTCAAATTTTTTTAAAATTCTGAAGTTGTACTCCGTAAACTGTTATATTTTGAAAACAACTTACTTAAAACGTACACATATTATTCGGAGCAATAATGAAAGTATGTAGTATTTTTTATTCATCGTATGTTATATTTATTTGCAACATCTACAAATTTCTGCAAAATTGTTAAACTATATAGTTCAGTTTGAAATACTAATTAAAACAGGAAATAACTTAACTGTAATAACGATTCTCACGTTTTTACTGCTTACAATTACTGACACAAAGCAAATTGAGGGGATTGAAATTGAAGTACCAGCTTATTTTTTAATATAGTAATTAACGATAAAAATTAAATCTTTTATTTTAAAACACTCCTTACACTCTGCTGTTTACGTAATATTAATTAAATATTACAGGCGATACAAATATATCGTTATATATTCAATTATATTTGTTACTGTATTTTTCTAATTTACAATAATAATTTCCAGTTCTATATTATTTAGAGACACTTAAGTTCCATTCCATCCGAAAACGACATGAGCAATCATTAAGTATATCGTGATTGTTAGAGTACTCGTGAGCAGAATAGGGAAGCCGACTCTGAAACGAATATTTGAAATTAATTATCATTTGCAAGATATTTTATGTAATAATGTTACATTATATAAAGTTGAAAATTTTCAATAAACAATTCACTTTTATTTTAGATAATGAACTGTTTCTAAAGTTACATAAAACATGTGATTTTTTTGCTGAGACTTTCATCAAATAAATGATATCTTACATATAAAAAATGTAACACTCGCACGAAAACTTTGTAAAAAAAAATATATTTAAAAGGTATTTGGTTATATGTAGACTTACTTGAAGAATTGCATAAATGTAAATCTGTATCCATGTTGTTCAGCGACTCCAACACAAACTACGTTGGCAGTAGCTCCAATTAATGTTCCATTTCCTGTAAAAAATACCCGTCCATTCAACCGAATAAATACCAGTTAAACTGGCTTTCTCGTTAATTCGTTGTGATCTGATGCCAATATAAATATTAGTTTAGGTTGAAAACAATTTACCACATTATTATACAAAATGCGAAATTAGAAAGCCTGGAAGGTATTACTGTGCAGCATGTTCCCCTTTCGTTTGTAGCTCTAGAAAGGTGACGCAGAAGTTATATAGGTATATAATTTTAAGTACATAATCAGGTTTATCAACGAATACCAAAAACTATTAATTGAATATTACAATGTCAATTTTCTGTGATTGGACAAAAATTGTATTTGCACAGAAATGTAATCACGCATATAAAAAATTATAGCCTTAGTAACTTTTACGCACCACTTACTAAAGTTTAAACTGGCATTTTTGACTACCCGATAATGAAATTATGATAATTATTAAAAAACTTTCCTTTTGTTTACGCATTAAAGAATTACAATTACAGTCATCAGCAATTGTTCTACTATTGCTATTGCTAATATAAATTTCAGATTACAATTTGACTCTAAATTACATGTTCTCACAGAGAGTCTGTAAATCTAAAATGTATATATAACCGGGCAACTAAAAGATGGCGAGGCAGCGGCGGAGGTTCTCGTTTTGAATCGCCTATTCCTGTAATTTCGTTTTTGAAATTCTCAAACCTAGTCTCCTAAAATAAACACTCCGAATACTCGTTTATTTTAGCGCGCTAGCTTTGAGTATTCCAAAAATGGAATGGTGGAAATACGCGATTGAAAATGGGGGATTCCGCCGTTTCTTAGCCATCTTTCAATTGTCGGACAGTACATAATATAATCACAATTTTATCCCTTTCAATATAATTGTAATGTTTCCTTTATCAGTGATTCCACACTTAAGGATACGTATATACATACTTAGATCTTTAATTAATGCAGTGGCTACAAAATGGTGGCGACTTAAAGTGAGTATACAATGAGAAATAATTGAAAGTCATAGCATTATACAAATCAGTGATGCTAACTTGTATAAAGGTTGCTATGTCAAATAGTTTTGCTTTCATTGTTTCAATTTTAGCGTCATCAATCGTAACATTATCTCTTAGGTCAAAGATAAGAGTTTGACTTGCACTTGCATTCCATCAAATGGCATTGCTAGCTGGCAAGTTCTCTAACATGCAAGTGCATTACTTGGCCTGTACCATCTGGCACCAAAGGCCAAAAGCCGTGCCAAAATGTTTACTGTCAGAAGACGGCAAAGCTTAAGCCAGAATAGTCACAACTTGCAACTTCGAACGTGCTAGAAAACCAGTTGTAACATTTTGAAGAAAAAGAGTTAAAATGGAGTGGTCGAAAGAAAAAGTTTTACATTTAGTTGAATTGTATCGTGACCGACCAGTTCTGTGGAACAGTAAATCACCATTTTATAAAGATCGTAGTAGAAGGTAAGCAAAATTGTTTTCTCATTCATAGACAAGCTGATTACCTGTATAGATCTAATCAAACAATTTAATGGGGGTTGTTATTTCTCCACGAGTATAGATACTTTCGTTCCTTTGAATTTTTATATTATAACAGAGTGACACGATTTTTCTATATTTTACATTAACTGAAAGTGTTCGAATTACACGAAGTTGTGAATAGCAGATTTAAAAATTTCGACAACCATCGAATAACACGGAATTCGCATTACACAAAGTTGGAGATATTACCCTTAAAAATTAACTCGACCATGCGATACATATTCATTGAATAAGTATTTAATGAATTATATACCTACTACTTTTGTATAACTGAAATTTTACAACTAAAAATACATAAAAAATTTGTGTTCTTATTTTCAATGTTTTCCTGATTGACCTTTGGAGAAAAATGTACAAATTTATATGGATATCGATTTTTGAATTGCATGGTTTTCAATAGCACGGAAAGTTATCTCTGAAATTGTTCAAATATCCCCCGAATCACATGGTTTAGAATAATGTGGAACAAATTAACCGTGTTATTCGTGGGATTCATGTATATAATGCAAGTTTGGACTAAAAAAAAATTGATGGAGACGAGAAGTAGAAGAGTACGGAAGCTGTTTTGCCAAGTTCTTTACAGATACCGAGACGTGTGGTTTATCAGTATAAGTGGTTCTGCTTTAAAGTTTCTTTCCAAGATATCACTTATAAAATATAAGAAAATATCTTTATTTAAAGGAAAGTACCTATAAGAGACAAGAAGAAATTTTGATTTTCGTAAAATAACTGTTTACTAGATCTTTTTTACTAGATCATAAATATCTTTCTCCATAAGTTACAAGCACTTAAATAAAGAGTTTCGATCTCAATAAAGAGAGGGAAAAAGCAGTCCGGCGGCAACATTTCCCGATCTTATGATCGATAACCAGTATTCCAATAATGCTAAAGCTTTTCTCTAACTTCTCTTTTACTTGTTTCAGGCACGATGCTCTATTAGAAATTGCAGCTGCCTTGGGAGAAAGTAAAGAAGAAGTTGATAGGAAAATTAAAAATCTTTGCTGTCATTTGTCGCGAGAGCTGAAGAAGGAGAACGATTCAGCTAGATCTGGTGCTGATAGTATTTACAAAAGCAAATGGTTTGCTTACAAGAGCTTGGCATTTTTGAGAGATAAAAATAAACCCACAAAGAGAAATACCAACGAATTTGAATTACAAGTTGCAAAAGTGAGTAAATGAATATTACAGCTATCTTCGTTTGAATTTCTGGGAAAATTCACAGGACATTTTCTATTAAATGTTCATTCATCGATTATTTCCCTAGTTAATTATTGTTTGTTACAGGATATGAAAAGTCTAAAAGACGAAAAGGAAGAATCTAACGCAGAAACGAACGAAGCAATCGTACATCTCGATTATGGCAGACCAGAAAAATCAAACACGTTTCTTACACCCAAATTACAGAATGTCACTGCAAAGAAAGCAAAACTTGGCCATAGTTCGATACAGGAGCCGTGCTCATCAATAAAAAATGTATATCCTCAAAAAGAAATCAGAGATGAATTTACGTTATTTGGAGAGCACGTGGGCATCAGGTTGAGGAAACTTCCAACTCATCACGCCAGAGTTTTGGTACAACAAATAATTAATACGACACTCTTCGAGGCAGAACTAGGAAAGTACAATACACCACAGCAATCCCAAGTTTATTTCGATTTTCCTTCACATGCATCCATTTTTATGCAATCCCATCCTTCTCATCATGCCCCTACTTTTTCTCAACCCCAATCACAATTCACACATCAAACATTCCCTTCATCGTTTAGTTTTTCAAATTTGCAATCTCGGATGCATACACGTCATAATAACTCTATCAATCATCTTTCCCTGTCGCCTGGATCCACTTCCTCCTCGCAATCTCTAATATTGTCACCGGCACCTGCCGAGACATCTCTACAAGAAGCACCATTGACAGGAAAAACTATTTCACCTACCCAAAAATCAACAGATGAAGATGACCTCAATGACTTTTTAAATTCATGAATAGAAGCTTGATTTAACGCCTTACCCTACAATTTCTTTTCTCACTCAATGCTCAACAATTCGGAAGTAATTGCTAAAATAAAAAATTATCATTGATTTCTAGTATAACGTACAATTTAACGCAATACTACTAGTATAGAATTAATACTGTTGCGCCGGGAAGAATCGCCACACGACATAATTTATTTACAAAAAAAATTCTACAATATACAGATAAACTAAGGATTCGAGCTGCTTCTTCGCGCCGCAGTCATTACTAGACTCTATTCTTCAACTATCTTGTTTAATTTGTTGTCCTCGATACGATATTCAACTCTCGACTATCGATGTTTCGTAGAATATATTCTCTAATCGACTGTATCACCGAAGACAGCTTCGCTTCTTCGTAACAATATGATCGTCTCGTGATCGACCAATATTTTCAAAGTGAAGTTAAGTTAGCGCCGGACTAGAAGCAATCTTAATGAATTATATCTCAAAAAATTGCTCGCACTTTGCTCATCAAGAATGTAAAATTGCTCACTCCGCGCCAATTATTAAAAGAAAGTTATTAAACAATTTCGTAACAAACACTGATTTGACGATTTCTAAGTTATTCGTCTACGAACAGGATCCTTTCTGGGCTCAAAAGATTGCGATTAATTTGCTCATCACTGCCCCACCTTTTTATTTGCGTTTTATTAACGTTTTTTGAGTTAAAAATAATAATTAAATTTTCGATGTTTTAAGGCCTGGGAAAACGACAATAGCGCCGCTAGGTTTGAAACATGGAACTAACACCCAGTAAAAGCGGTCCTCAATCCAAATCGGAAATAACAGCTCCGAATTTCGAAATTTTAATTCAGAAAACGTTAATAAAACGCGAATTAAAAGGTGGGGCAGTGATGAGCAAATTAATCGCAATCTTTTGAGCCCAGAAAGGATCCTGTTCGTACACGAATAACTTAGAAATCGTCAAATCAGTGTTTGTTACGAAATTGTGTAATAACTTTTTTTTAATAATCGGCGCCGAGTGAGCAATTTTATATTCTTGATGAGCAAATTGCGAGCAATTTTTTGAGATATAATTCATTAAGATTGCTTTTAGTCCGGCGCTAACTTAACCCATCTTATTTTCAATTTAATAATTATTGGAAAACTTCAAAATTTCCTAAGATAAGTTAAGTTAGTGCCGGACTAGAAGCAATCTTAATGAATTATATCTCAAAAAATTGCTCGCAATTTGCTCATCAAGAATGTACAATTGCTCACTCTGCGCCAATTATTAAAAAAAAGTTATTAAACAATTTTGTAACAAACTCTAATTTGACGATTTCTAAGTTATCCGAGTACGAACGGGATCCTTTCTGGGCTCAAAATATTGCTCATCACAGCCCCATCTTGTTATTCGCGTTTTATTAACGGTTTCTGAATTAAAATTTCGAAATTCGGAACTGTCATTTCCGATTTGGATTGAGGTCCGCTTTTACTGGGTGTTAGTTCCATGTTTCAAAACTAGCGGCGCTACTGTCGTTTTCCCAGGCCTTAAAATATCGAAAATTTAGTTATTATTTTTAACTCAAAAAATGTTAATAAAACGCAAATAAAAAGGTGGGGCAGTGAAGAGCAAATTAATTGCAATCTTTTGAACCCAGAAAAAATACCGTTCGTACTCAGATAACTTAGAAATCGTTAAATTAGTGTTTGTTACGAAATTGTTTAATAACTTTTTTTAATAATCGGCGCTGAGTGAGCAATTTTACATTCTAGATGAGCAAATTGCAAGCAATTTTTTGAGATATAATTCATTAAGATTACTTCTAGTCCGGCGCTAACTTAACTTATCTAATTTCCTACATCGCATCACGAGTGACACACGCCCTTGTACGGCGAGGGGTTAACAAAAGTGATAATACACACTGACAGATAATTTATTCCTTGCCACACAACGAGTGACGAAATGAGATAGATGAAATCTCCATCGATCTAAGGGTTGTAGAACAACTCCTGCAATCCGTGACAATTAATTTTAAGACAGTCTGTACTGTTTCACAGTTCCCACTGATTGCGAGTATCAATTAGATAAGAGACATCAAATCGCAAAGAATTACCGAATTTAGTGTTCATTATAACAATACCTTTCCAAACTATGAACAATGAATGATTTAAAAGATATAATTCGTTAATCTTCTTACCTCCCATACAAGCACCAAAAGCGAGGGCCCACACTAAAGGTTGCAGAGGCAATCCCAGCTCGCGATTTTGAGAGAGATTCGTTACAATCCTTATCATCATTGTTGACAATGGTACGTTGTCAACGAATGCACTTGCAAGTGCCGAAACCCACAATAACAATAGTATAGCTACTGCTAATCGTGATTCTTCGTTAATTGACAATATGATATTTTCCGTTTGTTTTCCTATCCATGCGATAAGACCCAAACGTGAAAGAGCCTAGAATTTTTGTAGGTGTTATATTAGCAGGTTAAATGGTGCAGCATTTACGAAGAAATAATTTTTTAATCTTCTCACAGATATGTTAAATGTTTTTTAAGTAACAATGAGTAAAACAAAATACCAATATTTTTTAACACCGAGGACTGAAAGTTTAAATATGTCGTCATTTAATAAGTTAAACCTTTTGGTTGTTGTTTATGTTTACAAATACAGTAGTCAAAATGCAAAATTTAAATATAATAGAGGCTGTCATTATTTCTAATCTACTTCGTATTATTTTCTGTATATCATTACGTGTTATCTTTTAAAGATCAACAAATAAGCTTTAACACTAGAACTACCAAACCAGTCAAAATGCCTTGTACACAATTTTCTGCAAAAATTCTCTAACTTTGTAGAAGTGTTTGAAGAATTGAAATATGATAGATTTAACGTCAGTAGTTCTAGTGTTAAGATACCGACAGCAAAATAAGCAGAGCAAGTTTTGTGCTAGAAATGGTGATAAGAGAATTTGATTTTGGACCGTTTTAACAAGTACAGAACTATCGAAGAGTGTCATATGATAACTTAATTTTTATTAATTTACCAAGTTAATTATTAGTTCAATTGCCCAACAGTACCTACCTCCATCAATATAAATAATGACGCGAAAAATAGTAAAGTGCTCCATTCAACTCGAGCCATAATACCATCGAGATCTTTACTATCTGCTAAAATTAGTAATAAAAGAACTCCGAGTAGTGCAGTCCAACCTAACGATAAATTCAGACCTGGTACGCTATGTAAAAAGAATAAAGTGATGACAAAGGCTAGCACTAATCCTGACTTTAACAATAACCACTTGTCTCGTATAGGATACTGTAACATAAAGTAAAGATCATTAATTCCCGCATACATTGCTTGAGTTATAATAAAAATATGAATTGTATAATTTACATTATGGTTTAATGAACATGTTTCCGCCGATATATTACATCAAGGTAACACAATTACACTATACTCATAATAATTAAATATATTATATGTTTTTGTAAAATACATTTTAATGTTTTACAGAATTAAAGAACATTATGAATATGCAGGTATATTGTTGAAAGATAAAATGACATTTTGCACGAGAAAAACTGGCTTTGCCAAATAAAGAAATCTTAATTTTGGAAACGATAAAAGCTTTGTAATTCTCCGTTCGTTTGTCTAAAAATAATAATAATTTCAGTATAAGTTATTCAATATTCCGAAAGCATATTAAATTTTGCATTGAATAACTGCATGAGATTCATATTTCTATTATGTTTATCAATAAAATAGGATATTTAGATGTAATATTTCATTAGTAACGTACCTTTTCTTGGAGCTCTTCCAGCGTAGTTTTATACCTTTCAAGCGCAACGCTGCCTGTCATTAATTTCTTCTTTAATTGTGAAAGTAAACGCTGTACTTTCTTTAACAATGTTTCTCTAACCAAATTTTCATCTTTACTATAACTCGATAGACTTGCCGCGGCTCGTTGCCAAATAGCAATTTCATGTCTCAATTCCTGTTAATAATCATATCTGAGAATGCTATCACCATACAGATAAATAGGAATTGAATAGATATTAAGACCTTCATTCCAAATTGAAATTGTGACTTAATACGTTACAGATATTTAATTCTTCTCTTCGTAATGAAGGACGGCTATTTGTCTACCGGAGTTTAAATAAAATACTTCTTGTTCAAAAGGCCCACTTCTAACAGAAAAATATCCTAGGTCTTCTTTTAATAAATTTTACGACTGAAAAGGGTAACATACAGTTACCGAAACGTATCGAAAAATTTGAACAAGAAGTATTTTATTTAAACTCCGGTAGACAAATAGCCGTCCTTCATTACGAAGAGAAAAATACACAACTTGTCACATTTGACGTCACCGACCGAACTAAAGCAACCTTCATCTTACAATAAGATATTTAATTCATAAAAATTTCAACATATCTATTATCTTTCATAATCAAATAATCACTTGTGATAATAGTTTAATTCTCTTCTCATTAATTTTAATTAACATAACATAATAAAGCCAGTCACTATCTCTAATCTACATTGTACAATATTATCTTCGGTATATTATTATGTGTAATCTTTCAAAATTCAACAAATAAGTTTTAAGGTACCGACAGTAAAGTAAGCAGAATAAGTTTTAGTAGAAGTGGCGACAAGAGGATTTGATTTTGGGTCTTTTTAATACAAGTACAAGATTCTTCCTCTATAATTTTCTGACGAAAGAAACAATTAATTTTTAAACAGATCAAAAATATACCTGTACATCTGGTGGTTCATCGAATCTAAGGACTGCAACATCTCGAAAAATAAATCGCAATTGTGCGTAAACAACAGCGAATACTAATAATACCCCAATGCTCATGTGTAACGTAAACGTACTGAAATCGACACCCTGCACAATAAATAGTTACAATTAAGTTGTACTATGATATATCTCATGAAGAGTTCAATTACGAAGTGTAATTAAGTAGTATGTTTAACACTTACGTTATTCACGACTTCGCGATTAGATGCTATGATAACATTAGGTGGGTCACCTACTGGGGTCATAGCTCCGCCAATGTTAGAATAAACCACCATTGCTGTTAATATTGGTACTGGATTTAACTCCATCACTTCGCATAATCTAATGGTAACCGGTGTCATTAGTAATACTGTTGTAACGTTATCTAGGAACGAGGAAATGAATGCAGTAAAGAAGCACAGTGTGCTCACCAATGGCCACAATTTCCCTCCTGTTATCTGAAAACAGCGTTCAGGAGAAAACTTGATTTATTATAAATGGATAACTGAAAAATAGATATATTTCTTGATATAACGGTTAGCTTGAACTCGGTACGTATAAATGTTTATATTGTATAATACAATTATTTTTTTAGATTTCAAGACAAAGTTTGCCCTTATAAAACATTTATATTGAAAGGTCTGCCATTTTTAGTAGTACGATCAATATACAAATAAATACAATTTTTATATTCTGTAAATATAACATTTTGTTTAATAGAGAATGAGTTATAGTAAATCGACCCAGGGCTTTTAGGAAATATTAGAAATTTTTTATAAATTTTTGTAAGCAGCAGAATTATCCCGTAAGGTATTTAAAAATTAATAATTTCATGAAAATTGTATATTCGTAATATAATACAGTAGTTTCTTGTAAATTATAATATTTAATATCTTCAGTGTGAACCTTTAATATTTTATATTTTTGGTAATTTTCAACTAACCTTATATGCATAAACCGCAAGCCAATCGAATATGCCTGTTTCGGCAACAATCGCAACTAGTATCATCATAGAAAATAATAGCAACAATGTGTCAACATCTATCCATGAAATTACTTCAGCCATACTCGGTCTCTGCAAGAAGTTATTTCATTTATATTGTTGAAACATAAACAATCATTTATTTCACATACAATAAATGCGTTATTATTTTCAAATATTTTTTACGTACTTTACACAAGCACTGAAAAAAGAAAGAGGAAAAGTTTCACTATTCTTTTTTACAGAGAAAGTGAAAGTTTCGATTAACTTTCAATCGCTAAAGAAATACAATCCCTTTTGAAATTTCAACAAGGTCCAAACCCAGACCTATAGTCTCCCGAAGGTCGCGATGCATATTAATTTAATGTTATAAACATTAAACAAGTTTAAACAATGCTCAAAAGAAAACGACGTCTAAAATACCCCAACTTTTCTGGATATTTTTCTATCTATCTTAAAAACTAAAACTAAAAGTGTTATATTTTTAACGTTTGATAATATAAATAAGCAAAATTGTTCAATTGCCATAACAATATAAAAATTAATTGTAGCAGCAGCCAGAGCAATTATTTCCACTTCACTGGCTCCGAAGTACGTTGACCGCGGCGGTCAAAACAAATTCGCCGGTCCTCGGCGACTGTAACCTTCAGGTATCTTTTCCGCGAATCTTAACAATAAGTTATTTCAATGCTCACCTTGCCTCGCTATCAGTTCCCCCGCGACCGTGGATGAGTAACCCGTGCTCCGCGATCGGATTCAACTGTTTTCACTTATTAGTGCGTGTATAATACTTTCAAGACTAGATCCTGAACCACCATATGCAGTGGTATCAACCCTTAGTGGTCGTACATCTACTCTCAGCCACCAAGGCAAAGAATCAACAGGTTTCTGAGGTATATATAATTTTTTTTTATATAATTTTATTATATAATATTTTATAGGTTTATATAATTTTACACATTTTAAACACGACGACAAAGGGTTAATGTAAGAGTACCAGAAGACAAACAAACTGTCTCTTTTAGTAGAAAAGCTATTGTTATATTATATCATTTTCTTCACTATTACGTATCTAACCCAGAATTCAGATATGTATTTTTGTGACAAGAATTTTAATAGTTAACAAGTTGTATAATCTTGAAATGGAAAATACAAGTGAACAATATTACTTATTCATATGATGAAACTTTGCAAATATATTTCTCTGTTTATTGTACTATTATTGTCGGGAAATAACACATAAACAATGAATGTACTTGTAAGGCAAGCTACATATCATAATACTAGCGCGGGCGAATTAGTTGCGCCGAGATATTTTACTTTCTCATCCAAAAATAAATGTTGTGTTGCAACTTTTGATTATGTTTTCAAACATTTTTTTGTAAAAGAATTGAAGTTCCTTTCGGGCATTGAAATTTCTTATATCTTCTGAAACTAACTTGAACTATCATATTTGCTATAAAAAAATTTCTTGAAAATAATAACGCAAATACCTTTAATATTTTTATTTCTTACGATACCTCATTCAATGCTGCTAATATTGCGACAGACATAGTCGATGCCAACATAGCAGCCAGAGTTCGATGCACAACCTGAGATCATTCAAATAAAAAATATAGTTGATAATTAATACAATATTGTTTAGTTATTGTTAGTGTCAATTATTTTTACTATAGTTTTAAAAGAAAATCTTGCTTACCTCAAATACAATTAGTACATAGAGTCCTAATAAAACCATAGCAGCATATCCTATTCCATCGTCTGTATTTATGGACGATAGATCATATGTAATGGAAAGTGGAAAACTGGATGATGAATCAGTCATTAAATTGATCGACACTATATTTTGCATTAATGCACTGAAAAATAAAATACCACATTTTGTATTGACACACTACGTTTGACGGTAAATGTATTATATTATAAAGTTTAAAAGTTGATAGTAACATATAGAAATTTATCGCTATTACTTTATTCTATATGATAAAAGCCAAATAAATGAGAAGTTTGAAAAATCTCTGATGTACAATCGAAAGAAATTAAAGTATGAACAAAATTTGAATAAGCAATTTCAGAATTGATATAAAATCTAAAGTCTGTATTAGATTCAAAAATGCATTATTTTTTATTATTTCACTTACGCTTTACTAGTAAATATGTATGCGATATATATATAGCAAATGTATTTCTAATAAATTAATAAGAGAAATCATAATACATACTCTTCGCCGACGTCTTCTAATTCAAAAACTTTATGATGCCTTTGATCGGGAAAAATGTCTATCAAATTCTCCGGCAATAATGACAACACCCAAAAATCGCTGATATTCTACAATTGAAAATGTCACAAGTAATTTGTACTGTATTATGTGCAATCTTCAACTTAACATAAAGCGTAAAAATGTATTTCAGTAAAATTACATAGAAATCAGAAAATGTATTAGTAATATGAATTCAAAAGTGTTTTAAAAGATACTTATATTTTTTATTCATACATTTAACACTAAAATTCCCATCGTTATATCCATTCTATTTAAATATACTGAATAATTTGATCGGAACAGGTGAAACCAAGTGACGAATAATATGATTAATTAAACAATTTTGATTTTATAAGATTGAAGTAAAATATTTATTTTATTGTTTCCCTATCGATTTGAGGAATTTGTAGAATATATTTGAACTCGGTCATTTGGACCGTCTTGATTGTTGTAGTGCTTAACTTCGGCTACATACTTAAATGCTAAACGTTGTATAACTTAAAGTTAACGAGAATTTATTTTAATAAGAATTAGTTAAAAATGAGTCCAAAGTACATTTAAATTACCTTAACATGTTTATATGATCCATATGAAAAGTCATCGGTGTTATTTTCTCCATTTAATAGTAGCTCTATCCATATCGTTAAATGATTTGTAGATAAATTAACATTACGCTCAGATCTAACAGGTGGAAGTAAAGATCCTTCCACTGTTATGCTAATTTGTTTGCTTCTAACATCACCTTGCAATTTGTAATCTGTATTTAATTAAGGATTAATTTAAGAATTGACATCGGTATAGAAAAGCGATCCACTGCCTGGTCTAAATTTAATAAAAATAATAATTTAGTATAAACTTAAGTTAGTATACACTTGAATAATTGAATGAAAGTAAAAATGGAAACCAAATCGTTATCTAAAGTGGCTCTTCAATTTAACTAAAGTAATTAAATTTTATTTTAAACGTTTATAGCATAATACTTTCAAGTTAGTGTTAGTCATTGAGGTAATTATAATTATTTCTAGAATTTAACAAATAGCAAGAAAAAACAACTCTTTATCAAAAAAGGGTGGACAGACCGGGGGTAGTTTATGACTGGCTGAAAAAGCTCAGGCCTGATTTTTCACTATATTACAATTAGTAACTTCACCTGCATTTATTTATACCCCATTGTATTTATATTATTTTCACGTTAAAATATCTTACTACATTTGGAAAAAAGGATACTTCTGACTTCGCCACTGGGGATTGAGATCTGATGCATCCTCTCAACTTTTTCACTTTTAGCCATTAGTATAGACTGTAACCGAATTTGTATTCCATAATATTGTGTTTTATTACGCAATTAACCAAGTACTTTCGCGCACAATTACAGGAAGGTGTAGTAAATGATTTTTTGTTATTGATCTGACAATTATCAATATAAATTCATATAAGCCTTCACGAATATACTCTTCTTTATATTTATTTAACATAGTATGTTCATATATAATATATATTACTGAACCTTCCCGAGTGTTCTCTTTCTGTTGAACTTTTTTTAGCACTAGATTTAGCTGCGTGAAATCTATTATATTTAAATATGTTAAATATGCACTTTAAAGCAGCGGTCGCCAGAATGGTGGTTCGCGAGAAAATTTCGCTGGTCCTCAGAAAAATGTAGAATATACTTACTCATCATGTTAAGTAATATTTTAAGATGCATTGAAACATAATTTAATTCATAACAATACGTGAAAAGTTATAAAAACGCTACTTCATAGAATAACGCCATTTCATAAAATTTACTGGTCCGTGAGGTCAAAAAGTTTGGCGACCGTTGCCTCAAAACAAGGAAAATTAAGACGTGGGAAAGATGATAGATTCGGTAATTTATGTTTTATACGATGGACGAAGAATATTTATTCTACTGCTCTCTAATAAACACGTAGAATTTTTGGAAAAAATTGTGTACCAGTCATTTTGACAGGCTTGGTAAATCTAGTGTCAATAATACATTTTTTTAATGTCCGTCGCCTGTCATGACGCCTAGCATTTGATTTTGCACCATGCCACATAATGTGTTCAATATCTAATCAATATATTAAGACAAGGTAGAAATGGACTTACGGTAAATATCAGCCAACAGCAAGACAATAAAATCAATTTTGTGTAACGATAACAAGGTTTCTGTTTAGCTTCATGAGATTCATCATGATGTTCTTCGTCCTCAACAGCTGCACGATTTTGTACTCTAGAGCGAGATGTATGCGTTACTTTTAAATAGTGGTATCAAATCATAAAAGAGCGTTTTACACGATGTCATTTAAAAAGTTATTATTCCTCCATGCAATATGTAAATTGTAGTGATGTATATATTGTGTGTATGTGCAAAATTAACACTAGAACTACCGGCGTTAAATC
The DNA here is from genome assembly GCA_910591515.1 of Cerceris rybyensis. Classification (NCBI taxonomy): domain Eukaryota; kingdom Metazoa; phylum Arthropoda; class Insecta; order Hymenoptera; family Crabronidae; genus Cerceris; species Cerceris rybyensis. The sequence goes on from OU342793.1 coordinate 12,906,628, forward strand.
TATTTTATTTAAAAACATTAAATAAGAATTTTGAAAAAAGAAGAATGAAGAAATAGAAAAGATCGACTTGGTAATTTATTTTTTATAAGATGGACGTAGAATATCTATTCTATTACTGTCTTATAAACTTGAAGAATTCTTGGAAAAAATGCAGAACCAGCCATTTTGACTGGTTTGGTAGTTCTATTGTTAAACACACTGACCTACATATTTTAGTAATAATTGATACTGATATTTACGTAGCAGATACGATTACATACAAAAAATTAGTTTTAATTATGCTTCTGGTGTAGGCTACATTATCACTACATTCGATTGCGATTAGAATCTTTGTAATAAGGTGTGTTTTTTCTATTACTTACTTTGGTGCCATTACAGGCTGCGTACCAAGTGACATATTGACTACTAAACAATCACGTTTAATAGCGTCCGAAGATCTAAAAAAAAGGCATTATTGTAATTTCTCGCAAGTTATGTAAATTGAAAATGTGCTACTAATTGTAAGTCTTGATGTTTAAAATTTTTTTTTTCGGTTTTTCATTTTTCGTGAGCGTAATTTGCAAAGGAAAAATCTGAAAAAATCCCTAACGTGTGCATTCATGTTTAGAATGTGTCAGAATTTTTTTTGTAATTTTTACACCCCATTAATTGGGGAAAATGAGGCAAAAACTGATTTTTTGATTTTACCCTATAACTACCCTCCCGGTGAAGGTATTAGATTAAAAATTTGTGTACAATGGTTTTTCATGATCACCTATCGAATGACTCATCGTCGAACAAAATCGGCTCAAGGGCACTTTTGACCCCCTTATTCTGCTAGACCCTTTGCCACTGATAACAACTTTTAAGTTACTAACGGCCCTAGACTTTCACACATAATTCGTTCCTGAAAATGTGTGCAAATGTTAAATGTGCAAAAGTAGAGGGAAACAGAGAAAATATTAAAAATAGTATTTTAAAATATTTATTTAGCAGTATACCTAACTAAGATAACGAGAAGTGTTTAATACATTTTGCGCGGGTGCTTTTCCGCCAAACTTTCATGGAGAAGCGGGCGAATATTTGCAATTCGTGCGCTAAATTACTTCCGCAACAAAATAGCTGTTAGTCGTTGAACTTTAAGTTTTCTTTTAATAAAACTTTTACTTTCTCATTAAAAATCAATTTCTCGATTCACTTTAAAAAAATAAAAATACTTCCTTAGAAATCAAAAACTAAGAAAATCGAGAATTTAAAAATGCTTTAACTAGTGATATCTTTTAAAGCAATTTCCTTTGTGCAAGTGTACATAGAAAAATTTATACGTATATGTATAATTTATATCAATGCATAGCTGGAAGCTTCAGTGTCGAATACGCTTATCGTAGCACAGCGCCAGCACAGCGCAATTAAAGGAATGCATTTTTGCAACGCACGTTTTAAGTTGAAGTGTACCCGATCTTATTGTAAAGACATTACACAAGCCCACTAGTAACACAAATCCACCAATAATTCATAGAAAACGACTTTTGTTGTTTCCCGCGCTCGACTACCAATGCGTACAAAACGACTTTAGTCGCCTCCCGCGCAAGATGTGTTAAGCGCTTTCATTTGATCCCTGCGCAAACTTGAATTTCTCCAACGTTTAGAGGTAATAAATTTGATCTTTATTTTCAATTAATGTTCACTCAAAGAATAAACCTCTCTGGAGGAGAGAGAGATACTAGAGATATATTAGAGAACATCTAATAGCCAATGTACGAGTGAGAACGAATTACAGCGTTCAGTATCATTTTTGTAATATCGACAAAAATCTTTAAAAAGTTAATTTTAAAAAATTTCTGACAAAAAATTATGCGAAGGTAGAATGTGCGAAAGTCGAGAGCCATCTGTAATTTATCAATCCGCGAATACGAATGAACGAACAATGATGTTATATTTTTTTTATCCTTTGAAAAGATAATTTACTTAATGGAAAAATTTAGAAAAAATAATGATATATTTCTTTTTTACGATGAGATGATTGGAAAAATACTAACTTCCCTTCGGCAACTCGGTGAACTCTGTCATATTCTCTTTGAAAAACAGCCAAGCTAGGATCCAAGCGTATCGCTTCTGGTAACTGACTCCACACGCGAAGTACTTCTTCCGGGATTGGTCCAAATATTACCGAACTCGAGATAGATGATGGCGTTCCTACACCAAAATGGCAAAAAAACAGTTTTTTTGCATTATATAATATGACCAAGTGATGCTCACGTAAGCATTCTATGAAATATAAATAAAATATTTAATAGTAATTACTAGACTGCGGATGTTTATGCAAATTTCGAGTTTCAAAAATGCAAGTGAGACAGGAAAACCTATCTAGGGATTTATTGCACTTAATAAATATTACAACAAATACCATACTTTGGATATTTTAGATATATTTTTATATTATGTTCTTTTTGTATATTTTAGCCGTATTTAATTTGTCATAAATGCATAAAAATCCGCAGTCTAGTAATTACAACTAGGGAGCAGTATTATAAAAATTTACATTTATGCTAAATAATAGTATGATTTCTTTTACAAGTCAATATTGCATTATCTGCCGTTTCCAAAATAATTTAACCCCTTGCTCTACGACTTGTTTTGTGACTGCCTTCGCTATAGCTCAAAATTAAATTGCTAAAATAAAAATTTGATAAGTTTCGCAAAATTTCAAAATTTCCTATTTAATTTACCGCGTCGCGAGTGTCACTTGTCTGTTAAGACAAGGTGTTAAAAAGAAGATACAAGAAGTCTTGATTAGAAAAGAAACTTATCTACAACTTTACAATTTTCAGTGAATAGTAGGTAAATTAATGACTTATGTGTGTAAAGTACTGAAAAGGTGGAATTTTGCAGATATTTAAATTCCTACGTATTTCAAAACGTTTTATCAATTTGAGTAACTTGAAGTAGTTTTAAACAAAAGTATTACATCGGATTGAAACAGTACGTTATCAACGTCAATCATATATATATTGTCAAACAAGTCGAAATGCCAAATAATCTTAATATGTTGCAAAAAAGAATACAATACACAGATTATGGTTTAAAAGGAATTAGATACTTTGAATATTAAATTGCAAATGTGATAATTAATTCTTATGATTAACTGTTCATAATTTTGTTTATTTGCACCTGGGGTACCGCGACTACATCGAGATCCTTTCCTGAGGAACATCGGTGTCCGCAGTCCCGTTTCATCTTCACTTGTATCGTTCTGAGACATCGTGAGGTTGTAGTTTTTTTAATTTCAATGATTATTGGAACCTGTACATTTATGAATAATACTTATATTATGTGGTTACTGATTAACAGTTATTGTACAATAACATGAATTAAAAATTAATAGTTAAATTTATTTTAATTTAAAAATTAAAAATTAGTTTGTACGTAATGCAAAATTTATTCATTTAAATTATCTTTTTTTTTTAATTATAGGAATTTGTTAATATCATTTACGATTTAAAATTCCCAATTCGATTTGAATAAATCAATCATTCGTTCCGTATAATTTAACGTGCTATAAGGAAAAAATTGTGACGACGGAATTGAGTAAGGCAGACATAGAAATCGGAAGATCTTGCAAAGGAAGTTAAAGAATTAGGAAATTCAAAAAAGGATTTCTACAGAAATTTTCATAGAGTAACTTTTTTTGTGAGTTTCTCGATGTGATTTTGGTCTCATTTATCAGATATTGAACAGCAACGTTAAGTGTACATATTGCAACTTCACGGAAAGTAGAATTTTGTTTTAATGTACTTTTCCTGATATCATTCACTTTGAAAATACATTTGATATCGTTCTTTTTGAAAATGTATTTGCGCGATTTCTTAGTTTATAGCTAAAATACAATAATATATTCACACACAGGAATACTAAGAGATGTAGATGTTGTGTGAAATTATCTTTACCTACCGTAAGCACTGTATAATTAGTATTAATTATAATATACACTCAAAAATGAAATAACAGTCTTCTTGAGAAATTTTAACATTGTGTTCGGTAATAACTGTGCTTGGTGCTGTTAGAAGCACTACGGAGAAGGAACTGTTGTAGATATTCAAAGCTTCTATATTTCCTATTTCTTGTTGAGGTCAAATTCAATGTTTATACAGAGGTACATGTTCAGGACTCATCGAGTTTTACTCACAGCGTGATTCATAGTTTGGAAATATTGCATTAAATTCTTGAAAGATTGAAATCATATTGGAATTAATTAAATGAATTTTGAGTTTATTATAGAAAATGTTTTTGATAGTATACTTCTAATAAATAAAATATTTAAGAAGCTTACATTTTTTTATCATGCTAAATGAATTGTCTCAGATACATTTTAATGGGTATATCGATTTTTAAATATAGTTTAATATTTTTTGTCAACGTTATTTTTAAGAATAACGTTTCCGTTTATTTTATTAATGAGAAAACAAACTTATTGTACATCTTTCGATATTAATTAATTTTGTATTAAATTTCATTCTGGATCGTTAGGTTTTAACATTTTATTTTTAACCGAACCATGACAATAAGTATAATCTTATAAAATATTTTACGTAATCGATAAATAACTACTTTCTTAGTGTTCTTTTTACAAATTATCAATTATGTATTAGTATATGCTGCTCTCAAAAACGATACAAATATTGCGATATTGAGCCCTATGCCCAGCCATTGAATTACCATCATTTTGAAATTACTATAATTGTTCTGTCTGCTTCTTCTTGGCCTAGTAAAAAGATATTTTTGGTTTACTTCCAAATGAATAAAAACGATTTAATTTTTTATAAGAAAACAGTGTTGAATCATTGCATGTCTTTATCAATACATTAAGCTTATTTATAAATAGTGCGATTGTTGTTCATTAATATTTTAAGACTTCAGTAGTGTGAATCTTTTCTTTAAATTTTGAAATTAAATTAAAATTATGCAATCTAATTAATAGTAGTAGTGAAATATTCATTCCACTGTAGTTCTAAAGATTTACGTCGAAAGATTTGCAAATATTGTTTGATACATTTTATTAAATGCAACATAGTGTTAAACGAATATTAAAATCGTCTTTTACAATAGACCTTTAAACATAGTTTCTATATGACGCCTATTTGTTTTATGTAATATACGATTAATATTTAATTCATTGATAATTTACATTTACATTCTATTTCTCAAATTGCCTAAGAAATTAAGTCAGAATAGAATATAAAATTCTTGCAAATAATTACAGACAGTCCAAATTATAATAAATGTGTAGACCTTGAAACTCATCGTTATATGCAATGGAATTCGAGAATTATTTAAACATAATTTGTTGCCAGCAGGAATAATTAAAATTAATTACCTGCGATTGATAACATCATTCTCTCGAAAATGATTGCACTATTGAAAGCGATTTTTAAGTTATCAAAGTAAGATAAATGGTAGAACTATTAAATAATAACAATAACGATATTACAGACGAGGTATAGATCCATAAAATAGTTGCGAAGATCTATAAAATGTCCGGTGTATGCTATACCTTGTGTGTGATAATATTGCTTTCATTAGAGAATCATCTTGTACCGATAACTGATAAATTGAACTTCAAAAATGCATTTTACAATGCAACAATATAAATAAATTACTTTGAAATATATGATTAATACAAAATTCTGTCTGATAATATATTACATCTCTATTTATGACATTATAATTATTTTCATTTTCCATACAATTAAACTCTATCAACAGCTGATTAAAGAGAAGTTTTGACAAAATTCTTATACATATTTATCCATTCATTATAGTAAAAGCTTTGCATTTTTTTACTAAAAACCTCAAATTACGTCTCTTCCACCCATTACAAGTATAATTGTACACCTTTTTTACTCGAACGCTATAGTTAGAGTTTTTTTTTAATAAACTTTATAATCTTTTGAGCATGTTAAATTAATTGTTATAAGAATTCGTAATATCAAAGATCTCTTTACAATTTAAATTTCTATCTTTGTTCTACAAGTTTTTTCCTGTACAGGACATATCGATGTTTTATAGTTTTTGCGGCCACAGTAAGATGGTTCTGGTTTCTTTCATAAGGATTACTGAATCACTTTAGAGTGGCCGCCTTTTAAATCTGATCAGTACAGTCTTCCTTTTCTGTTCTTTTTATAATTTCCCGGTTCTCCGTTGTTTCATAACTGTTAGTTATTTCGATCCGACCCATAATATTTTCATCTTCAATTTACCTTATATTTGCAGAACCACCAAATCCGACTTTTTTAGATTTCAATTAAAGAAATAGATACTACTTTTTTCGCGCCTTTGTCAGTTTTTTCGTAATCGGCTACAGTTTGACAAGAGAGAACAGACAAAAATTATTCAGTTGTAACAATCATATAATTCGCACAAAAAAAGATGTCTTTCACGATTCGATATTTGATTTATTTCCTTATGGTGAGTGTGGTCATTTTGCCTAAAACTCACGATTATAGAGGAGTACCGAATTTCAAAGTAATATGAAAGGTAAGCGAAATATCAAAATAAGGCTTAATCACAAAAATCATAGTAGATGATTGCAATTCTATACCGGTCGCAAAATACTTGATGGTCTGTGGTATTACATAGAGATATTTAAGGGTAGATTGCTGTCCGCACCTCAAATTGCCACGATATCGTTCATAAAAACCTGAAGCTCGACTAATAACAATAAAAAAAAGCACTTCTTTTACCTTTCACATAACGACATAGCGAATATGCCGCTTTTTCGACCAATAGCACGTTAATACTAGATTTACGGGCGTGAGATCTGTTAGACTGCAAAAAACGACATAGGAGCTTTGGAAAAAGAGGAATCCAGTAGCAAAAATGATAATTCGTTAAGTAGTTCTGCACGTGAAATATCTGCTGTACAGCTTCATAGCAAATTCGAGAAATGTTTATAAAGAAAGTAGAGACCCGTCAGATTGACGGCTTCCGTAAATCTAGTGTTAAAATCTAAACTAACGTTCGAACGAGGTATGTTTCTATCCGTCTGACGAATCAAATCAGAACACTCACCACAGGCCATCAGGTGATTTGCGTTCAGTATATAGTTTTGTACATCTACCGGCTTCACCTATCTATAATAGTATTTTCCACATATACTCATAGAGTAGCAAGTATAATCTGATTTTTATACTAAAACGAATTATTTTGACATTTAGATAAAATGAAAATTTAAATAATTACTAAATTATATAAAAATTTTAATATTTTGAATGTATAAGTGACTTAATATTTGCAGCAATGTCATTTTAATTACTTTCATTAGACATAGAAAGTTTCAACGCTGTTTTCTTTTTTACAGCTACACATTAGATATGATGTATGTTGCAAATAGTCTTTAGTTCAGTAGAAATTGTATAGTGTATTATTGAAAATATGATTATGTCACGAAAAATGAAAGTTGCGACATAAAATATAATATTAATCATATATCGTTAAAAAATAAAAATTTCGTTTTTATTGCCACAAAGTACTTGAAATAATTTACAGAATTATTTAATAGAAAACGAATCCGTTTAAATCTTAAGTTTCACGTTTAAAAAAAAATACTTTACGTTACTTTTCATAAATGGGAACCATTTTCATTGTGTTATTACAGTAAATATAATTATTTCTCATTTATCATCATGCGAATGATTTCAAAATTCAAATTTGAAACTTAATTGCATACATAGGGAAATGTTTGATTTAATTAACGAAAAAAGGTGCTACACCTTCATAAGCTTTAGTAGATATTATTCTTTATAGTCGGACGCTATATAATTTAGTATAAAGCAAATACGCACACAGTCTTTGTTATCTCATGGAAGGTAAGCGCCTGCGGTCTTATCCTCGACAAGATCGAGTAAGCAGTCATTTCACCAGCCTGGATGGCACCGTCTATTGTACCAGGCCAACTGCCAGCATATTCGCTCGAAGCGAAAAATATCCTTTCAAAATTAGATTAGTGTCAATAACTATCATACGTCATGTTATTATATTTTTCTTAGAAATTATGCTACTCCTAACTTAATTATTTAACACTAGAACTACCTGCGTTTAACCCATTTGCATCACGTGACAAATTCAAAAATATACCTTTGCTATCAAATTTCTTTATATTAAGTCCAAGTCTAACAGTATTTCAAAAAGTGATATTGTACTTTTGTCGAAGAATGTTGTATAAATAATTTAGACTGTTCGTATGTGCTGCTATTCACTCACAATATGAATGCATAAATGCGTTTCGATGATAGTGAGCCGAAAATGGGTTAATGTATTATGTTTAAAATTATTAAATAAGTCCTTTGGAAAAAAATAAATCAAAGGGTGGAAATGGTAGTTGACTCGGTAATGAGTTCATAAGTTCATAAGTTCATAAGATCAAAGTTCATAAGATCAACGTAGAATATCTGACCTACGACTCTCCTATAAACATGAAGAGTTTTTCGAAAAAATTAAGAACTAGTCATTTTGACTTGCTTAGTAATTCTAATGTTACTTGCGTAGAAGATTTCTAAAATTTTTCATAGGTTCCATTTCATTCAGTATTCGGTTTAATATTATTTGTGGACCGGAAAGATTGGTATTGTTATTCCTATTTTTATAGTGCATAATTAACACAAAATCTACGGCCGCTATGTCTGATATATTGAATCATATTAACTAAGTACTTTAGAAAAAGATGGATGAAGCAGCAAAAAATACGATTAATCATGTAATTTGTATATTATAAGTAGACTGCGGATGTTTATGCAAATTTCGAGTTTCACAAATGCAGGTGAGACAGGAAAACCTATCTAGGAATTTATTGCACTTAATAAATATTACAACAAATACCATACTTTGGATTTTTAGATATATTTTTATATTATGTTCTTTTTGTATATTTTAGCCGTATTAAATTTGTCATAAATGCATAAAAATCCGCAGTCTAATTATAAGATATGCGTGAAACGTCTACTGTACTGCTTCTTTATGAATGTGAAATATTTTTAAAAAGGTAGGAACCTGTCAATTTGACGGCTGCTGTAGATCTAGTGTTAATAGTATTATTTTATGAAACGTGAAGTAATATTTTATTAAAAAAGTTTTTAAAATAAAATTATCAAAACCAGTGATAAATTTTATCTACATCAAAACAAAATATTGATATTACGCAGTCTTCTTATAACATGATTATAAATTCTTTTGATCACCAATAAATTCTTGACTCTTTCCATCTATAGTTTAGTAAACGTTGATGTAAGCAAAACATAAGCATTTTGCAGATTAAGAAGATAACTTTTAAATAATTTTCAACAAAATAATGATAAAGAGTATTAAAAATTCACGAGTGCGCTGAAAATGTGACCATCGTCTAATTCCGTTGTTCAATAAATTTAATTTAAAAATATGAAGATTACATTGACACTTACTATACTGAACACAAATGTGAAAACGAAAATGAAAAACGTATTTCGTCATTCATTTATCTATGAATTTTCAAATGACTAAAAATCAAAACGATTAAAAAATATTACGCTGACAGATGTATTCAATTAACCGTCTATGGGCCCTTGCAACTTATCTATCTTATCATAAATCTAAACTCAAAAACCACGGAATTCTTTACAATCCAATGCTTCAATATCAAGTGAAATCTATTATTTATAATATCATTTTTATCATTTTCTAATGTGCTATCGTACAACTAATCTTTAGATGCCACAGAAAATTCGGGCTATACAGAGTCAATTGATTAAAATTCCAGACTTACCTTCCATATTCCACACCTATGTAATTAACATGATTAAAGAGACTAGTAGGTTTTAGGACGCTCATAGGGCAACTAAAATCATCTCTTGTATTCCACAACGCATTATACTGTAGTCGATCATACTCTTTGTATTTCAAGTAATTCATTGCTTCCGTAGTCTTAAAGCATTCGCACAATGTTTCAAATAATTCTTTCTTAGAATTCTGTGTTAAATTGGATTCGTTAAGGTATCCAGCGAGTATTGGCATTTCATTCGTATTGTTAATGCGAGTTGCATCGTAAGCAAAGTGAAGATTAGTGCTAGAGTCCCAAGATGTTAGGATATCTCCTGTGTAAGAACTTCTCCAATACAAATGTTTGTAAATAATATTGAAAAATACATTTCGACCTGGTAGATAAAGCGATCGACTGCTTAACCAGGATTGATCTGGTATTGGTTCGATTGTTATATAATTGTTCTCTGGAGGTGGGACTGCTATGACAACGAAGTGGCATCTAGAACATGTGGATATGTTTCATATATGTTATTACTTTTGTGAAAGTGTAACGTAAATCATATCTTCCACTTATGCAGAAACTTGATATTATAATTTGTGCTACGGATTGTATGTATTAGTAATATAATAGCTTATTTGTGTATAAAGTAACTGAAATTGGAATTTAATTAATGTGTAATTATCTGCATTAGTGATAGTAAATAGTATACGCAAAATTATTCAAAATGTAAAGTCTACGAGAAAAGCATGTGTGGTTCCCATTCACAGTTTGTAATTTCTGTGGAAAACCAATTGTTGACTGGATATTCTAGTTTAAACATTCAGAGTATTATGACATAAAAATTAGCATTGATTAATTGTGATTCAATAGGAAACAATTACCTATAGAACGGTGTGTAACTAAAAATTACACGTATTTTGTTTATTAACACTAGATTTACCAAGCCAGTCATAATGACTGGTACACAATTTTTTTCATAAATTCTACGGGTTTATGAGAGAGCCGTAGAATAAATATTCTTCGTCCATTGTATAAAACATAAATTACCGAATCTATCATCTCTTCCACGTCTTAATTTTCCTTGCTTTAAGGTACATATTTAACATATTTAAATATAATAGATATCACGCTGGTAAATCTAGTGTTAATCGAATAGTTGTAGCTAGTATTTATAAAATGCACTAATAATGAAGACCTGATTCAGACATTTGTGCCGTGTATTAGTAAATGACCTTGTATATTACGTTCAGCATATTTGTCTTTAAATTAAAACATTAAAAGTAAGAGTTCTTGATTGAATTTTTAAGAGTTTAGCACAGTCAAACGTAATAGACTAACTATTTCTATTCGAAAGGTTTTGTTACGTGAAATACTTAAAACAATTTTGCTCTGTCTGCACATATATTCGATCATCGTTGTACTGAATTTTTTGGACTGGTTCAACATATCGGATCTTCCCGTTTTGTAATAATATCTTTTTTAGTAATTCTTGTGCCACTTTAGTTACACCACCCTACGAGTAATAATAGTGAGAGTGAATATTATTATATTTTTATAAACATATTGCAAAGTGTTACGTACTTTAAATGTGTCTGCAATAACTAACTATTGTAGTTCGACTACAATTATTGGACAGTAGACTATTGAGTTAAATACGATATACAGGCATAAAATTATATTTTTAAATTGCACATGAAATAAATATAAAAATATGCTTGAAATAAGTGAGTCAACGAATAAAATTTGTTTTACGTACTTGTATGAAATATTGATTCTTATCGCTTATGGTGACTCTTAATCTGTTTAACAATCCGTTTCCACCATGGAGCATAACAAGTAACCATAATGCTGATACCTTATCAAGATTTCTTGAACCTGCGAGAAAATGTTATTTCATGCTTTCAACATTTTTCACCTTTCTTAACATTGCACAATGAGTTTTCAGAATGAATGTGATGAAAGTTATACAATTTCAAAGAAATTTACCATAAGAATTTCAATAAAACCTACTTTTTTATAAATTAATAATTATAATATTAAATATTATTAATTATAAAGGAATAATTGAAGTTTTAACTGAATTTAACACCAAAACTACCAAGGCGATTAAATTGACCGACTTCCAAATTCTTCTAAAAATTTCCGAAGTTTATAGAGAAATAGATATTTCATGCTTGCTTAAAAAAAGGCAAATTACTGTATTAATCATCAATTCCACCCTTTTCATTTCCCCATTTCCTAATCTACTTACATAATATATTTAAATGTATTGGAATTAGTCGGTATTTTTAGTGTTAAAAATGACTTACTTTGTTAAAAGAAAATAGATTATTTAATAGATTATAGAATTTATTCATTTAAGAAGATAATAAATTGAATGCAAGTTTACCACACGTATTACAAATAAATCCTCGACAAAACGAACGTGCACATGGAATAAGTACGAGACGAGACAGTAATACATCGACACTTGTTTCAGCCAGTTCCTCGGCATTTTCATTGTCAGTGTACGTATTAAATGTTGGATTCACTGTATTTTCGTGCATCTGAATATTTGAAATATATTAAATATTTGTATCATTAGTAGCAAGTTATGGAAAGTAATAAAACAGAAAACCTAGTTAGGCTGGACTCATAATTTATACCTTTATTTGCACATAACTGATATTTTATATGTGGTATTTTGATATTATTGGGAGTACAAATTAGTTCGGTCCGTTTTCAAACTATAGCTCTGGCTGTTATGAATGTTTCATAGTGACAGCTGATTTTAGTTTTTCCAGAGCGGTTGGACATCTGTCAATCATATTCAGTTTGTATCGCTTTGAGTTTCATACAAAAACCTTGTTTTTTACTGTGTTGAATATGCCAAATTTTGTGTTAAGTAAACAGAATTTGCGGGAGGTTTTAGTTTTCTGCTTTAATTGGAAAGAAAGTGCAGCTTTTACATCGGATTGTGATTGGGGATGAGAAATGGATATTCTACGACTACCCCAAGAAGAAAAAATACTACACTATGCCCGGCCAATCGTTGCCATCGACATCAACATCAACACAAAAGTCGAATATTCATGATTCGAAGGTCATGTTGTGTACTTGGTGGGACCAAAAGGGTGTTGTATACTATGAGCTGCTACAATCTGGCAATTCTATTACTAGTAGTCGGTATAGGTTACAATTTATGCGCTTTAGCCGTGCATTACGAGAAAAACGGCCGAAATACGACCAAAGACATGACAAAGTTATTCTTGTGCATGACACCGCTCGGCCTCATGTCGCAAAAGTCCTAAAAAAATATTTAAAAACGCTCAAACGGGATATTTGACCGCACCCGGCGTATTCACCGGACATTGTTCTTTCTGATTACTGGTTGTTCCAACGGATGCAGCACTATTTGACAGGTCACCGGTTCACTTCTTTCGCAGAAATCGAAAATTGGCTCCTAATTTGGATCGCCTCAAAAGACGAGACATTTTTTCGAGATGGAATTCGAAAATTGCCTAAGGGGTAGGAAAAAGTAGTAGCCAGTGATGGAAAATACTTTGATTAATCTGTTCATTCATTTTGTACTGAAATAAATGCATTTTTGACCACAAAAAACGGACCGAACTAATTTGTACTACTAATACTATAAAATGGATATTTTGGATATATTTATATAAATTGGATATTTTGGCGAAAGAGAATGCAAGTCTGAAGGCAAAACTTTTTATAGATGATTATATTTAATTTTCGTGTACGCATAGAAAGCTGTATAATTATTAGCACCTCTAGGATTTAAAGGGTCAACATATTAACACGTTAATATTTACGTCTAAAGGACTTTGTAAGTATATAACTATATGTATTTATTACATTCAACTCATCATAGCTTGTTTTTAATATGTGTTTTATGTATATTTTTATAAAACACTGAATTTTCGTCACGTCCATTGCTTACCATTGTTACGACTTACATCATTTCTTTAATAAAGAAGATAGTTTAATGTATTTCAAGATATACCAGGTATGTAAATATGAAACCGGAATTTTTGTATAGAAGGTACATATTTATTGCATAAAAATGATACAAAATATATTATTCAACGTATTGCCCATCGATAGCTATAGACTTTTCCCATCTCTTTGGCAATTTGTGGATACCTCGCCAAAAAAACTGTTCCTCTTTTGAGGCAAACCAGTCATCGAGCCATTTTCGTACATTTTCGTAAGATATGAAGGGTTACTCAGAAAGTGCGTATCCCATCGATGCAAATAAGTAATAGTCGGATGGAGCCAAATCTGGAGAGTAAGCCGCATGCAAAAGTATTTCCCAATTATTCGCTCCAATAGTTTCCTTGACTGGTTTTGCTGTGTGTGCTGGTGCATTATCGTGCAGCAAAATCACTTTGTGTTGCCTTTCTTGATATTGCGGTCGTTTATCACGCAACGCTTGATTCAAATCGATCATTTGTTGTCTGTATCATTCAATATTAACTATTCTGCCAGGTTTTAGCAGCCCATAATAGATCACGCCCTCCTGATCCCACCAAACACAGAGCATTGCCTTCCGTCCGTACCGATTTGGCCTTGCAGTCGATGTCACTCGTTCGCCTGGAGTTACCCATGACCTTTTACGCTCAGGATTTTCGAAATATATCCATTTCTCATTACCAGTCACAATTCGATGGAGAAATGACTTCCTGTTGTATCTTGCGAGCAGCATTTCGCAAGTGCTTTTCTGCTTTTCTTGCTGTCTTTCAGTCAGTTCATGTGGAACCCCTTTTCCCAACTTTTCGATCTCTCCCATGGCTTTCAAACGTATGGAGACGGCTCCTCGTGTCACATTTAATTCGTCTGCGAGATGTTGTTGCGTTTGAGCGTTATCCTCATCCAACAATGCTTGCAATTCGCTGCCTTCAAACTTTTTCGGCGGTTTTCCACGTTCTTCGTTCCTCACATCAAGATTTCCACTTTCCTATTTTTTGAACCACTCAATGCACTGCGATTTTCCAAGGGCATACTTACCGTAAGCTTCGACAAGCATTCGATGCGATTCCGCAGCAGTTTTCTTCAAATGGAAACAGAAAATCAACGCCGTCAGCAAATCGTAGTTTCCAGGCATGTAAATCGACATGCTTTATGCTATTAAAAACTATGTTGCTGTTTGAAACTTTTAAGATTATGCGTGGACAATCCTCGTCCAATGTCAAAACCAAAGAATAGAGACAATTACGAGGTCTGACTGTAACTACGCTACTAGATAGAGCCACAAATAGGCAAATTCCGGTTTCATATTTACAGACCTGGTACATTAAACTATCGAAGTCCGAATACTTTTGCACATTAAAAAATAATTGCTTGACATGTGACTGTCAGTACAAACAACATTTCGTATTTTTGGTAAATCAAGTGTAAAATAAACATCCAGTAAAATCAACAAATTTTCATAATATACACGACAAGTTTACATCATTTGTCTTCAAACAAATTCATATTCCATTTTTTGTTACATCATAAATATCGGAAATTACGTTGTAAAATTAAAATTAGACATGTTCAGAATGTGATAAATAATTTCGCAGATAACGATGGGAATAGACGTGATAGATCGGAAATGAAAGGAAATGAAAGAATGTTTTAATTCAAAAGAATGCTAAACTAACAATAAGAATGTATGTCCCGCGTTAAAGTTGACCACCATATCGTACACGTGCTAATAAAGTGGTACACTTAAAAAAAAAAGTAATTTTTGAGTTATCACAGTAAATATGTCACACAGACACATCTCAAGGAACGATGAATGTTTCATTAGTTTCTCCTGCAAGTCTGATTGATAGGGAGCAATTATTACGACTTTTTGGGTCTTGTAACACTGTACGCTATTATATAAATACATTTTATTATTAGTAACGTTACATTTTTAAAGTCGAAAGCTAAATGTAAAGAAAAAAGAACAATTTATTTAACTCCATAAAAATTATTTTCCTACTTCATGATTGATAAAGTTATATCTCTTTATAATGAAACACAGTTTGTCGCTTTTCATGTTAAATATTTTTATAGTTACCTGAACACAAATAAACAATGACACTTTTACGGCTATAGTATGTTTCATAAATGAAAAATTACATTCATTATAAATTTTAACGCATCAAATGGGGACCACTTACTTAACTCCGATGATGATTAATTCAAGACGAGATTTTCTGTTGGAGTAAAATTGTTTTATTTTTGAATTTAGGAAAAATATAATATTTTATCATGGAAAAATGGCACATAAAAATTTTAAAACCAAAAGCGCCAAAAATTGCATTTATCTTCTTGCAATTTTTTAGAAACAAATCATTTTAATCGATGAACAGTTCACTGGCGAAGGTATGATTATTATTTATTTGTTATGTTCGCCTAAAAGAAACATTGTCCTCTCCTAGGGCACTTTGTACAATGTTTGTTTTTAATACAAAGCAATATTAGTGAAATTACAATTCAATCGCTATTTTCAAAAGTGGTACAATCCCACTAAAAAAAAACACAAAATGGGTTAAAGTTAATGTTAGCTAAACATAGATATCTTCTATTCGCATTTCAAATGGAAATGTAAGTAGAATGAAATATTCTCATAGTTGCGACCAAAAGGTTCAGCTTTTACATGTAATATGATGTCTAATTTCTCGGCATTAAAAGAAAAGGGTACAGCTTTCAAATATTAGAGCGGCCGGAAAGAAATGTCGATCTCGAAAATTAATGTCGAAATATTTTGTTAAAAAACACGTTGATTTTTATCGATCCAATATTGAAAACTTGGACACTAGACGCTGAAAAGTTGTTTATAACGAGGGTGATTACATCATTCATTGAAAATAAAAACCTATTACAAATTTATTTGATCATTTAATAAGGTGACTATCAATGTATCAAATTGTATAAAAAAAAATTTGTATCCCATGATGTCATGGCTGAATAGTATAGGTAACACTTTGACCGCCACGGGGTCACTGGAGACCGGTGCTATTTGATTCCGTGAAATTCCATGTAATTTGGAAAATGCAATATTCCTGAATTTTCTAACATTTCGAATATTTGAATATTGACGTTAAAAAGGCAAAGGTCTGCTGAATATCTGTCTGTCAGTGTCTTTAATTTACTTTATAAATGCTCCAAAAATTATTTTGTCAAAAATATCATGCGATTCTGATAAAATAAACTTAATTCGATACTATTAAATATTACGCTAATTGTAAGTTATTTACTATATCCGAAATTAGGGGCTAGATTGTTATTTTACTAATTAATTCAGAGTTATTGCACATTTACTCACAAAAGAAATGGCATGGCAAGGGGTTAGTTAATTGATTTTGAGCAATTCTAAATTCACAAAACTCTGACATTCAAATGCATGGATTTCAAGAGAACACATTTTACATTACCGTTAGAAGAAAATCATACACTTCTGCTGCGTAAAATTTGGGGAAATTATGCACAGGTCCGTTTTTTGTATAGAATATCCTTCTCTTACCGCTAATGTTTTGTCGGGAATAAGTATTTATATTTAATGCCTTTACCAAAGGAGTTATATGCTTCTGTAAGGGATTAGCGTGAAAAGTTTTACTGCAGTCTTCTGATAAAATACGTCCTCCAATGTGATCTATTAATAAATGCAAATCGTAAAAATTGAATCTACCTATTTATAATTTTTGCCGTTTACTGTCGATAAAATAAATGTTTTATTTCAACGACGACCTTTTCACGACGGCAAATCTCTGAGGATCTAACAGTGTAACATAGAATACAAATGCAAGATAAATGGTTTTATTTAATAGTTGAGCTTTTGAACTAGAAAACTAATATTGTCTAGAAGCTGTGCACAGTTTTATACATGCCGATTCTTTTGACAATGCAGTAAAACCTGTTTTTGTGCGGTCCTATTTTATGCGATTTTATTTTTGTGCGATTTGTTTTGTGCGATTTATTTTGTGCGGTATATGAATTCCATTGGTGTTGGTATTATACATTGTTGCAAAGTTTTCTATCAGTGTGCACATGTACACTACAAACGCTGTTCGGCTATGTTCGTTTGTTATCAACAGAATACGCATCACAAGAAGATGCGCCTTTTGGACTACGACGAGCAGCAGTAAATTATGTATATTTTGAAAATTTCTCCATGTGTAAAATGAGAAATCAATTTTTTTTAAGCGCTTCCATGTATAATTTAATTATTACTTTTGTTTGGAAGCACTTTCTCAGTGTTTCATAAATCTTGGACATACTTTTTAAGCGCGAATTTTTATGCGGTCCCTATCCATCGCATAAAAAAATTTTTTTCTAATATGTTGTAAAAAATTATTTGTTATAAGTGTTTATGAAATTTCTGAATACTTCTTTTTTGTACGTTCTTTTTATGCGGTCCCTATCTACCGCACAAAAACAGGTTTTACTGTACTTTGTGTCGCTGCATTGCTTAAAAAATTCAGTATAATAAAATATAAAGAAGACATGTGGATGAAAGACGAAAAGTTTATATAATATACAAGAGAAATAATAAATAAGAAAATGATTTCTAAATAAAAGTGCAAATGATTGTGCAACACTGATTTACGTGTAATAATGAATGACGCATTTTTTACGTAATATCTACTGTACTGCATTTCTGTTTTGAGAAGTATTTATAAAAGAAAAGTGGAAACCCGTCAATTTGACGGTTTAGTAAACCTAGTGTTAAGGAAGTAAAAAAGAAATATTCATCTTAACACAAGTTTTTGTTTAGTTCTCATAATGCAAAAGATTTTAATTACTAATTTAATTTGAAATTCTTCTACAAAGTTATTTTCTGTGACAGTTACTTTCGCTTTTTCATTAACATTATGTGAACTTAAACCTTTTGTCTTCAAAATTACATATATATTATTTATATTTACACAGGAAAATATAAGGAAGATAAGAAAACAAAGATTTTAAATTATGGCAAAATAATCAAATTATGTCGACGTGTCTGGGATATAACAGTAATGAGGCTAATTTATCCGGAACTAATCGTAATAAAGTATTATACATTTAAAAACTGTTACGTGAAATGTTAATTACTATTTGCTTCGATGATTAGTACGTCTAATCCAGCTTCTTTTTTCAGAATGCTATGTGCGCAAGTAAGGCCACATAATCCAGCACCTATAATGATAATGTCAGCATCATTTTCGTCCTCTTCAACTAACTCCTCATCCTTAAAATCTGATAATGCCCTCATTATGCTACAAATACTTCTCCAGATTTTAGGTTAAAATTAGACACATTTATCCTATAACATTATACTTTGTGCTGAAATTGCCGATTTGTTTCAGTAGGTACAGATTTATCGACACAGATATTTAAAGTTAAGTATATCAGGCCGCACGAAAACTCAAACGACTTAACTTTTACGTCAACTACAAAAAAGACGTGGATTTATACGTAGAAATATATATAATTGCGACAATATTTTAAGCGATTTACATCATATACATAAATGAATATTGTAATTTTTCGTCATCAAATTTTTATAAAAATACACGAAGCTGTAAATTTCAAACAGCAGAACTTAATACGTCAATGATTTATAAGTATTTTTTTTTTAAATTTATAAGTATTAATCTAGCGAGTAGCGAGGCAAATTTTTTAAAATATTTATATAGTGTGCAAATGTTAAAATGCGAAATACAATTAGCTTTAAAAGACTCGACATTTTTAAAGAGTGTACGGTTAACTGTAAAACATATGTAGATGATTAATTAATTTCATATTTCATGTCTAATTCAATGCTAATTATTCGTGCCTTTTTTATCAAATATTATTCTAAAATCAATGTTCATTTTGCTTTTTTCCACTCATAAATATTATCCTGGATATTGACACTGCTGATTAGGTAAACCTGTCACTTGATGTTTGTATATGGTCTTAGAAAAGGATGTATACCTCCTTATTTTTCTGCAGTTTTAAATAAATCCCGTGGCCTTAAACGGAACCAAAAATTATTCTGACCATGGAAAAAGGGCATGGGACCTTTCTTCTCCACATGGTAGCAGTTATACACTAAAGTACACGAAATTGCAAATATATATACGTGTATCGTAAGTACTATTATTGTTATACCCTACGTTTTAAATATGTATCGATAAATAGTATCGTCATAGTACCAGTCCCATCACATTGTACATATTTAAATACCTGAATCCCCTTTTTAACACTAGATTTATGGACGTGAAATCTGTTACACTGTAATATATTAGATAAAGACTTTGAAAAATGATAATTCATTAATTAATTATTGTATTATAAAGTACACGTGAAGTATCAACTGTACAGTTTCTCTGTAAATTGGACAAATGTTATGAAAACAAGTAGGAACCCGTCAATTTGACGGCTGCCATAAATCTAGTGTTAAACATCTTGCACATTACGGCTTTTATATGAGGTCTACATGAAAATACACCATACAGTAAAAATGAGGTACTTTTTCTCGAAGAAAAATACATTCTTCAAAGTTAGAGACTGTATGACCGATAGAACACAATTTCTATTTCAAGAATTGCAACAACGTAACAAGATGACACTAAGTTTCACAAATACCAATACACAACAGCTCAAAAATAACGGT
Organism: Cerceris rybyensis; assembly: GCA_910591515.1. NCBI lineage: Eukaryota > Metazoa > Arthropoda > Insecta > Hymenoptera > Crabronidae > Cerceris > Cerceris rybyensis. The sequence continues at coordinate 12,927,009 of OU342793.1, forward strand.
TGCCGTCGTCTCGAAGCAGTCAGTCCCTTGATAATTCAAGCAACTTTTAACTGCAACCTTTATAACTCCCGCGATAGCTTCCTCCCCGTTGCTTCTCTTCAGCTTCGTCCTAGAAGCGCTACTTTCTTCCGCCCCCTTTACGACTGGTCTACTCTCTCTTTACGGAGCTGTACATCTTAAATAATTGATCCTAACGTAGTTGCCAGTGTTTTTATAACTGTTTTACCGCCTGCTGTTGCCGCTGTGATATACATTATTTAGCTGCCGGTTTTTAAACTAAGTCCCCGAACATGGAGGTGCGAAAAGACTGGAAAACTATTCTGGTTCTGTCTATTCTTTTGATAACAGTGTGTCACTGGTTACGATCATTCCATTAACTTGTTTTTCGCTACCTCCTGATGTAATACTGTTCTGTTCGCCGTTTCAATTGGAGAGGACTATTCTCTTACCTTCTACGAAGGAATTGTATTATATTTACGGTGACTATAATCTGTTTAACCCCTTGACGTGCCATTTACTTTGTGACTGCCTCCCCAATAATTCAGAATTAGATTAGTAAAATAAACATTGATCAGTGATTCTCGACATATCGTATAATTTAACATAATATTAATATTATAGAAATAATTTTATCGTGTCGCATCTCATTGATATTTTCAATTTAATAGGTTTTGCAAGACTCGAAAATTTTCTTTCCAATTTATCGCATCACGAGTATCACTCGTTATAGTACGGCAAGGGGTTAAGAAAGTAAAGAGGAAATATTCATTTTGACTCAAATGTTTGTATATTCAACTCATCACAGCTCATTTTTTATATATTTTTATAGGGCACTGAATTTTTATTACTTCCATTGCTTGTCATTGTTACAGCATACCTCGTTTCTTCAATGAAGAATATAAGTCAGTTTATTAAATCTGACAATATAAGTTAAACTTTCGAATTCCGGAATACTTTTGCATAATAAAAACAATTGCCTAATATATAAGTGTTAGCACAAAGAAAGCCGGCATGATATATGTTATTTTGGTATCTATTTTTAAACTAATTGTAAGTATCTGAAAATGGAATTATCAAAATTTTGATAACAATGTGTCATTGATTATGGTCATTCTATTAACTTGTTTTTCGCTTGCTCCTGCTGTATGTATTACTTTTCCCTTCACCGTTTCAATTAGAGGAGACTATTTTCTCCCCCTCTACGAAGGAACGGTATTGTATTTACGGTGACTATAATCTTTTGAAGAAAATAAAGAAGAAATCAAGAATTGTTTCGTAATAAGAAAGGGCAGATTGCATTTGTGTGTTTTGTTGAAACTAACAAACTTCATAACATTTAATGTAAATTATAAAAAAGGGAACAATAAACGTTTGAATGGTTGTTAAAATATGCTCAAAAGAGAAGTGTATTTTCTGCAATTATCTTCCAAAAAGAATCTTTCGAAGGTTTTTTCTGACTGTGTTGAAGATAAAATTCATTCAAGTTTTCAAAAATAAATTTCTTGAAGTTACATTTGAATGGCACATTTACAATTTTAAAAAGAGTATTTGCATCGTTTATAATTTTTATAAGTTGCTGCCTATTTTCTTCTTCTCTTATTTTAGAAATAGATTTTTTTATGGTTTTATGTTTGAATGTTTGAATGTCTGAATGTCTCTATTAAGCACTTGGCAGTTTGGAAGCCAGAAATCAGTAATCGTGTAAGTATTAAGATTTCAAAAAGTATTTCCAAAATACTGTTCGAAGGAGAACATCTCATTTTGCTTTATCCATTTGTTCTTTTTTTATCTCTTCGTAAATAGAGTACATTTCGTCCTCTTCGACAGAAAAAAAGACACTTCTTGTAACAATTCTTCAGGCGATAGTAACTTGAAGTTTTACGCTATAAAGGAATATGCAACTAATTTATTCTTTACGACTTTCAAATATCTTAAAACTATGCATGATGCAACTTGATAAAAGCTTAATTAGAACTTTTTTTATCAGTCACGAAATGCCTAATTTTGTTAAACTAAAAGGAACAGATACATTTCTTTAGTTGATACAATTTTTATTTTATTTTGTTTATTGACGGTTCATCTTCATTAAGACTTCTTGTTAGCAACAAACATAAAGATAAGTTTTTTATCTCTTTTGTCTTATTTGTTGTTGTCGCATCTTTTTCCGTTCCGCTTTTTCTTTGTACTTCCGATTAGTTTGTTGCTAACAATAAGTCTTAATGAAGGGTGAACCGTGCTATACGTTCCAGCAATTTTAATTAGAAAGTAATATTAATACTTAAAGAGATATAAAACTGGCAATCTTATAGTTCTACGTTGTAATTCTATCATCGAACACTATTCAGGCATAAAAATGGTAAAAAGAATTGTCATGAAGTGTCATCCTTGGAAGATCTTCGATCATTTGGTTCAGATTGTCAAAAATGATTGAAATTGAGTAGATGTGACGGTGTATTGCTAGTTTTAGGTAACTTTATAAAACTACTGTCCTGTGCAAACAACAAGATAGTGTGTAACTTTGCGTTCGATTCGAGCGGGAGTGTTTCTGTCTCTGTACTCCATTGTGCCGACTGACTGTTTGTGAATGACTGTCTGTGAGCTCGGAGTGACTGTGGATGTATGACTGTGTTTAAATTCGACCTGTCGTCTCTCGCTGTGAAAGATTCTGCCCGCTCTATTTGCATTTGATAGGATGGGAAGAGATTTAAACTCGGGTACATGTTAGACCCGGCTTCGTTACTGATTGCTTATCCCTGCATTTTTGTAATATTATACTATTAAATTCCTTTTCAATGGTGATTGGTCTTTCTGATAAGACAATGAAGGTCATAGGAAAACGTGACATTCAGACAGTAGAGTTTTGTTCGGTGTAGTTCTAATTGATTTTATCATTAGTATCGTGAAATCAGGAAGAGACGAAGCAGGTGGTTCCTAAATAGTGCTTTGTGGTTCACCCAAATGACTCAGCAATACAGTGGGTAGAGTATTATGACTGTCGATTTAAAATTCCAATCAAGAGGAGTCATTAACACTAGATTTACGAATTGAATCAATTTGACTCATTGAAAATTTGATTACTATATATATAAAAAAATTAAATAATTTTTCTTAAAAACATATGTCGGTTTTTAGTCACATGATGAAATATATGTAAATGTTGATTCCTCTCCCCCGTAGACCCCTCCATTTCGCATTATCGAATTTGGTATACCTATTTTTACGGTTGTGAGCCAATTTTACTCGTAAAATGATTTAACAGTTAATCGCATAACGCATGAAATTTGTAACTTCCATCAGACCAGGATAGTTTGCAGCTTTCAAGCCGCACGTGATTTATTTCTCCTCTAATTTTTCTCTCCTTGCATACAATGTTTATTTGTATGAGAGCCATCCTCTTATTTTCGCGACTCCGCTACATCATCTTTTTTACCTACCCACTCCTATCATCATTTAGATTTGTACATCGAGCGTGAACAGAGCATTTTTAATGAAAATGTATATCAAAAACAGATTTTCTATGTAAAAAAGGTTTTCAATGATTTTGTTAATAATAAATCTTTCATTTAAATTCATTAGGAACTATTTTTTTTGCAAAAAACCTCAATCTTTTTGTGTGAGTCGAATTGGCTCATTTCAGTAAAAATAGGTATATCATCAACATTTGTTTTGAAAGCACAGTAAAGTGGAAGGGTCGAGCAACTCGACCTCCTTGAATGCGTGACATACATTCCTGATATAATGAACAAAATTTAATCTATGAAGCAGAGACAAATTTAAGTTACGTTTTCTGCTACACTCATACAATCTTTATTACGACAATTTTTTCGCTTTAATGTAATAAGTACCCAAATATTGAAACGAACTCCGAAAGTATCTTCTTTCCCGCGGAATTTTAATACAATTCTACAAACATATTATACTGAGGTTTCGCACATAATTATCCAAAGAATTACAGAAATATTCAAAAAAATTTAGTATCGTAAATTAATATAAAAATTGGAAAAATTTTTGAACGTAAAACCTCGGTAGGAATTCTCATTTTACACTATTTCAATTCAAGTAACAATGAAAGTAAACCTCCAAAAACAAGTTAACATCAACGCAACATCATAATCCACAACCTACCTGAGTGAGCTTTTAGTTAGGTGATCAAAGAATCTCTCCAGGGGCCTGTCCGGCGCGATGCCGGACGGGTACGGGTATGGCGAACCCGGAATACCTGAGCCAAAAAAGGAAGGGAAGGAAAGCCCTTGATAAAAACGTCCTCAGAGATCGAACAGGGAGCTGGTTAGGTACGGGCATGGAAAACCCAAGGTTATCTTGGCTACGGGAGCCCAAAACCTGTAAAGTCCGACGCTCAGGGTCTTTTCAGTAGAGTCAGGCGTGGGACCGGGAAACCCGGGATTACTCGAGCCGTACCTGAGAGATGGCAAACCTCTCAAAGGGTTGCGCAGGGAAGTCGGATTTTAGGGACCTGTTCGTGCTTAGTGGACAGGTCTGAGTTTGGCGAACACGGGGTCTCCTGAGTCTTATGGATGGAGAGTCGTTAGACGACCTTGAGGTAGTCCCTTAGGGGGCTGACCAACTTAAGGGGTAGGTGTGGGTTTGACGAACCCTGCGCCCTTGAGCCAACGGGAAAGGAATTTAAACTCGGGTGCATGTTACCCGGTTTGGCTAATGATTGCTTATACCTGGATTTTTGCAATATTATACTATTAAATTCGTTTTAACACGTTAAGCGCCACACCGGTCCCTAGGGCCCGGTCGTTGACTTTTCGTTTATGCTGACGCTGATCAATGAAAATGAACAATTAGTTTTTTTTAGTGGAGTTGAGTATAAAATAGAACATTTTATCAAAAATGAATGTAGTATGTTAAAACAAATAGAAAGATATCTTTTCTAATAAAGGGCCTAAACGGAAAGTGCTTTAAGAACGAGCGTGGCGGTTAACGTATTAAACGGTGATTGGTCTTTTTGTAAGACAATGAAAGTTCATTGGAAAATGAGAAATGCGGGCAGTAGCGTTTTGTTTGGTGTAGTTCTAATTGATTTTATCATTAGTATCGTGAAATCAGGAAGAGACGAACCAGGTGGTGCTTAAATAGGGCTTTCCTGTTCACCCAGAACCTTGAGGCCCTGCTCAGGGGCCTATTCTAGCATGCTGAGCAGGTGCCGGATTGGCGGACCCGGTCAGCTGAGCGAAGGGGTCGAGGAGACCGAATCTTTTTTGAAAATTCGGTACGTAAGAAGCACTATCCTTCAGTTGAGACTTTCTCAAATTTTTGTCCACACCTTCTCCAGATCGTGGGCCATATTGGGAGGGAATCTAACAAGGCCTTGCAGCCACGATGAGAATAAAGAGCAGGCATAGCTTATTAGTGCTAGTTTATGTCCTAGTGTCCTTGTATGTTATACGATAGAAATCCGGCACTATCTGCCGTTTCCCTCAGTGGCAGTGACCTAAGGAAGGTTTCCTCGCGTAAAAAAAAGTAAAAGGGCGACTGGGTGATTTTAATTGGTAAAAATGAAGAAACAGTTATTGAATACGTAGCTTTTCAATATTCTCTCTTCAATTAAGCAATTTCTCATGAATCTCCCGGCTTCCATAGTTCATCTTTAAAATATACGAAAAAATGGACGTTCTAGCAATTGCGCTCTTATCCTCCACGGAGAAACGCACTTATTTCGTCGCAAGGCACTGGCACCTTCGCTAAGAATGAACTTTCCGAATGCTGAATGCAACATCGTTCTCTTCTAGAAAGCACTTTGACAGAGCCCCACGGGTACATTACTAGGATTGCCGCCACCAATTGAACTCCCCCGGCTCTCCGAGAGCTCGGCCCAACTCCCTTATGTCTGCAAACAGACTCGCCCGAGGCGACACCGCCGTTCAAACACCCAATCGCTCGATTCACAACGGTGAAGCAACTTGCAGATTCTCCATTGTTAACGTTATTTGACTTATCCCTGCATTGCCCGCGCCCTGATCTGCATAATAGGTATTAACCCGAAAGGATTCATACTTTAACGTTACCGGGATAACTTTTCAGGTACTGATTAAAGTCTGTCTCTTTGCATGAAGTCTCTCGAGACTATTGTTACTACGTGATCGAGATAAGAAGTGATTAATTGTTACTCGATTATTTTGATGAATGGGGTAACGCGAGATTATTACGTATTGAGATAATGTATGGATGTATCTTCTTTTTTTTTTTAATAATTTGCATCAGTTGGTTCGTTCTGTCGGTTGCAATTAGTGAATCAGGTTGATGGGTGATTTGAAACGTAGGACGGTAAATTATATGTTATATATTAGGTAACTTGACAAGTAATTAAATATTATTGCTGATTATTTCTGAGTATTCTAAAGTATTGAATGTTTTGCATAATTGTATGGATATGGGTACATTCGTTTGCTTGGAATACTTCAAGTTTAAATTGAGTTACAAATTTGCACGAAATATCTACCAAGTGTATAGGTTGAAGTTTGATGATTGAACGAAATAGCCTAATTCTGTGAATATTACAGAAACATATTTTTGTAGTACAGGATAAAATGGTAAAAAAATCATTATTTGTACGATTTTAGAAGAAATTTGTAAACTTCTTTTTAGATGAATTTTCAAAGAAACACCGTAATTTAAGAAAATATTCAATTTTTTTTACGTTTAGGTACATTTTTATGGACACCAAAAATAGTATGAAAAACGTGTAATTGTCAGGAAGTTCATCATGTTGCTTCATCTATGGTAAGCTCACACTGTATATTGCATAAAATTAGAAGACTTACTAAATTGTCCCTAAGTAATGCATGATAAGATTAAGTAACAATAATGTAGCATCGTTAGTTTGATGGCTAGTAAACGAGTTTTGCTCGTTTGTTTAAAATTTACGTAGGGAAGCTTTTTCCTGGAAACCACTTTGTGTTAGACAGAATCGCAGTTAGTTTTATGCAAGGCTGCATTATTCATGATTTATGTTTACTATGTACGTTATACAAAAATATTCTTCATTTACAAAGTCACATTATTAAAAAATTATCACAGTTAACATTCACTTATTTAAAGCTTTTTCAAGTTCGTCTCAGTATATTGTTTACCATCAGTAATTCCGTGGTACCAAGATCATTCGATCTGATTTTGCTTAAAATGGTTGACTAATCAATGTTTTAAAATAATTGAACTCTTGATATATCGTTTAATTCAATATAATAATTACCCGCATTGCGAGTACCATCCATTTATCGTACGAAAAGGGGTTGAAACATCCCTCATCATTCTACCAACACACAACGTTTGCCAAAACCTCTCAAACTACAATTGACTTTTACAACAATCAGTACACCTTCAATCGAGTTCCAATTTAAAGCTACAAAAATCAAATAACCAATCTCCCTAACAAATTTCCAAACAATTATTTCACAAAAACTTCCTCGTCTTCTGAACACATTATCATTCGTCGCTCGTCTTCCTCCGCAAGGTGTACCAATAGTACAACTCGAGATTGTCGCTATTAACTCCTTCCGGTACTATTTAATTGTGAAAAATTGTGCATAAAATAACCACTTCATTTTTATTATAAAATACATGTTACATTTGATAATTCATATATATTGTTAACTACGCAATATGGTTAATGAAATTAATTACTATTATATTCAATAGAAACTTCAGCCACATGACGACTAAAGCTCGTCATTGAACGGTGCGGTATGGAAAACCGATGACGACTTATTATTAGAATCGTCATTTTACTGCAAAGGGTTAAACACCTAGCAGTTTGGAAGCCAGAAATTAGTAATTCTATAAGTATTAAGATTTCAAAGAGTAGTAGTTCCAAAATACTGTTCAAAGATCTCATTTGAAAACAAACGAGCAGTCTTTCTAATAAATTTTCAATTAATTATTTCATCAAAATTCTCTCGCCCTTGCAACATACTATCATTCGTAGCTAGTCTTCATCCGCAAGGTGGACCAATACTACAACTTAAAATTATTTCTATTAAGCACTAGGTAGTTTGAAAGCTGAAAATCTGTAATTGTATAAGTAGGTATTATGATTTCAAAAAGTAGTACTTTCAAAATACTGTTCCGAGTAGATCGTCTCATTTCAAAACAAACTATCAATCTCCCTAATAAATTTTCAACTAATTATATCATCAAAATTCTCTCATCATTTCAACATACGCTAGTCTTCCTCCGCCAGGTGTACCAATAGTACAACTTGAAATTGTTTCTACTAAACACTTGGCAGTTTGGAAGCTAGAAATCTGTAATTCAAGTATCAATATTTCAAAGACTAGCACTTCCAAGACACTGTTAGAAGTAGAACATCTCATTTCAAAACAAACGGTCAGTCACTCTAACAAAATTTCCCACCAATTATTTCATCAAAAGTCTCTCACCCCTTCGACATACCATCGTCGCTCGTCTTCCTCCACAACGTGTACCAACGATACAACTCGAGATTGCGCGTTATCGAAATCTACTTCCGCGGGAATAGTCGTATCTCTGACAAAGGTATCCGCTGATACAGAGCCTCTCGCACTTATAGTACCACTTTATACGACCGAAATTCGCAGTAAGATGCAGGAGGACACCGACACAGGGAAGAAGCAAAAGCAGAAGCGGAAGGTCGGGAGGGAGGGAGGGAGGAATTCGTAATATACAGGGCCGCTCTACGACCCCGCTGGGAGGAATTCCGGGGTACGTTTTAAATTGCTGCATCCCCAACCTCCTTGTTTATGTATGCTACCGTGTTTCTTATTCTTGTGCGGCAGCGAAGGAGAGCGCGCGCCGCCCTAACTTTATGTGCACAGCGTCGGCATAAGTATGCAATCTATGCGTCGGTGTGATATCATTCGTGTGTAAGTACACGTACGTGTGAAAGCGAGGAAGCCTTTCGTGTAGCAAGGAGGAAGGACGTGTAGAGGTTGCCGTGAATACACGCGATCGCGATCGAGCACGCGCGAGCGCACACACCTGTACGTAAGGTTGTATTGTATGGTGAAACGTGGTCCTACGTTTCCTCTCACCGTCTTCTAGGCACCCCACGATCTGCCCGTTTTCTCCCGTGGATTCTTTTCGTGTTCCGTAGCAGCTAGGCTCTTCCTCCTCCTTATTCCTCGGTTCAGCCGACTACCCTTCGTGTTGCTGGTAGAGACTGCCTCCTCCCTTCCTCTTTGGCTTCTCTACTTTTACCTTCCGGCCTCAATTGCTGTAATCTATAGGCTATGCTCGTGGATTTAACCGTGGAATTGAGCCACGGTGATTTGTGCGGTTTATTAATATTGCACGATATTGGGGATGGAGCCAGGGCATGGGTTTTCATAGATTTTTATCGGCGAGCGGAATGATTATACGTGCGTGGATGACCCGATCAAGAAATGAGTTTCGTGGTGTTAACTTGGAAATGTACACGAGGTTTCAAAGTTTCATTTGGTTACTTGAAGTAATTTGGTTATTTTGACTTTAGGTAGTTTTGGAAGTATGGTTATTTGGGAAAGGAAAATTTGTTTTTGACGGTGTTGAGGTGTCAATTGTTTTTGCAGCTTTGGAATTAATGTTGTTATTACTGTAGTAGAAATGTTTAGAAATTAATGTTGCTACAGTTGAAACTGTAGTAGAAATTAATGTTGTTATTACTGTAGGTGCAGTAAGTAGAAATGATTGGAATTTTATATGATTTAGAGTGAGCAGTAACTTTATGTATCGTTAAGTGATAATACTGTGTGCGTATTAGATAGAAAATATGGGGTATTTAAAGGCGTTTTACGTAGTCTTTATTGTGTTTAATGCATATCTTTATTCGTAGAATTTTTTGAGATAGTGGGAATTGAAAAAAATGTAACGAAGTTTCGTTGTAACCCTTTATTCTGGATTGACACGGAGTTATTTTCTTCCACCGCCATATCTCTATTCCATTATTCCTGTCTGCATGACACATGCAGTTTATTTCTACGATATTTATTTTAAGTGCAACGTTATATAAATAGTCGTAGCGAAAGCTAAATATTCGATGTACTTTACGACGAATATTGTTAAATACCAACATCTTCGCTTATAAAACCATTTTATTGCTTTGTAAAAAATATTTTGAAATTAAATGTTTGATTTTTATAATATCGCATAATAAAATCAGAGACTATTATAATAGTAAGGATAGTATAACTAATTGTTATCAAATAGAAAAATTTAATTTGAAAACTCTCGCTCTAACAACGCCGAATCGTTCCCCAGAAAATACGAGGAGGAATTTTCTTTCGGATTGAGAACAATGAATAATGACGGGCACAGGACCCTTTAGTCAGAATAATTTTGAAATATTCCTCGAAAGTGAGGCAACACTTCTACGAAGCAATATCATTCTGTGAAAGAATATTGCCTTTCTGATTGTTTTATATGGAAGGAGTTTCTGTTTCAATGCGTATGTCTGATTAAAAAGGCAATAGAAAGTAAAAGAAGCAAGAATTTTGCCTTTACAAAGTTTCACTTACATTTCACGTTAAAAATCACTAATTATATGAAAGCAAAGAGAACGTATGCTCTTTTGTTCATCCTCAGGACAGTTTTAAGAACATAGCTAGAAAATTGATAATTAGATAGATTCATAAATAGATTCATCATTGTAATTAACCGTTTGAATACCGGGAGGGTTTTAAGAAATAACTTCGAAAAAAGCCAAAAGCCACTTTCGCGCTCTTGAGATTTTATTTCAAAATAAGCTAAAGTTGGTGTTTTATTTTATGTAGTGCACAACAAGAACAATCTTCTCGTGGTTGTATCCTAATTTGGAATTACTTTATATTATAAAAGAGAAACCTGATGCATTCTTAACAAAATATCTTAACAAAGTCTTCCTTAAATTGTTAACATTGAAAAAATGTCCTGGGGGTTTTTCCCCAGTTAAAATTATTTAGTAAGAGGTAAAAATTTGTAAATTAGAATAAGTATGTTTAAATAAATCTTATCTAGAAGACAGCATGCATGGATTTCTAACCAATGTTTCCACGCTGAGTTACGTATATACATATAGCTGTGTGGTTATTGTAATGAAACTGAATAGCAGTCTATAAACAATAGATTCTATTCGCCGATTTGGAAACCTAAACCATTTGCGGATTCTGACGCGCACGTTTCCTGGACTAATTGTAATCTATTGTTGCTATGCATAGCGAAATTCAAAGGACGAGATTGTACGACTCGTCTTTCCTGCAAAACAGTTCTACGTATATACAGCTAATTAAAACTGATTGATTTAGTGAATGATTGAATTTGTGAAAATGTAATTTGTTTCACAGTTACGTCGCTTTGGGTATTTGGTTTACTTTGTAAACTATTGCATTCGACATAAAGTGTGTGTTTGTTATTACGTTAGTCTAACCCGTTAGCCTATAACAACGTGTCGCGGAAAATGGAATTGGAAATTTAGAAGTCTTTCAAAAAGTATCAAAGTGAAAATATCAGCTGGTCGAGAATCTGTCTTATTATTTCTATGCTATTATTACATTCAGTTATACGAAATATTAGAAATCAGTGAGTACTTTTGATTTCGGGAATTAATTTTGAATTATTGCACGCCCAGTCAGAAAAGAAATCGTAGGCCAAAGGGTTAAACCGTGGTGCGAAGTATTATTTCAATTTTTCACGAAGTGTGTGGAATTAAAGTTGTAAAATTCTCTGCTCTCGATTGTTAGTTTTTATTTGATGATATTAATAACTAATGGCACTGAAGGATATTTACATAAAAGTAGGAAACCATTGCTAAATTCTAAAGTGGGAATTAAAGTTGATAAAATATAAAACTGTATAAAAATGATTGGATATGTGTAGAAGTTCGTGTCAGATGTCTTATTACAGAGTAGTCAGTATTTTGTATACAACATCTTTTTATTCACTATTTATATAATCCCTAAGTAGCGATAACTTTTTATTTAAATTAATTTATAAGTGGCCGATAGAGCTTGTCCAGATTTGCAAGTATTCAATTTTTGTCTAAGTGCACGGTAGAGAATAAATATATCTTTTGAAATTCCTCAGATTCAAACTGTGGACGTACGTTTTGAAAAGCAAGAGGTCAGAAAGAAAAAAAGCATGCGTAACGGATCAACATTTTAGTGGACTTATGTTGCCCTTACGAATCATACAAATCATACAAGAGAAAATTCCTTCTAAATTCTTTATATTTCTTCATTATCTGATTGTTCTTCCAAAAGCAGTGTCTTAGTTGCTTTGCTTTGTGTAAATTTTGATTGACACTCGGTAGATAAAGGTTTTTAATTTGTTCATCGAAGGGATTTCCGTACTTTTTGCATCATGTAAATGTCAATTTTGTTTTAACATGGTTACACACATTTTTGCACTAGAAAATGCAAAATAAATTGGTGATATATTGACTGCACCTTTGTAAAAATAGTTCAATATACTTAAATATAGTTAACACTATGACTATCAAGTCAGTATAAATGACTGGTTCACTAATCTTTTGGACGCAGGTAAACTTATATCGATTCTTCAATTTAATTGAATTAAATTATTTCAATTTATATCAATTAAAATTATATCAATTATTTCCATTCGTTTTTATTACTATATATTTATCTTTCAAACAATAACGGCTAAGCCGATTAGCTTCCTTTCACATGTTATTCCCCTTGTTTCAGCATATAACTGTTAATGATAATGAAGCTGGGTAAATTAAATTCTTGACAGTCAAAACGACATTGTAGAATTAGTATGTAGTAGGGGAATCAGTTTTATTTAAATGCAGATCTACCCGCCGTACGTAGGTTGATTACTGTAATCTACATGTTACTTTTGTGACATTTATCTGTGTCTACTTGTAAATACCCAAAAATGAAGGTATGTTATTGAAATTGTGCTTGCAATGAGAGAATTAATTTATAAAAGACAAATCATTCTCCTTAATTAGAGCTTGAGAAACTTCTTAATTATATACTGATCCCCATTTTACTAACACGAATTAATTACTGTTTTTGCAACAAATACAAACAAATCTACGTTATAATATAAATACTTGTAGAATATGAACATATGCAATAATCTTCTAGAATCACAAAATAGTGTCTACCGTAATTTAACATTTCTTGGTATAATATGCATCGCATTTTACTGCCCAATTCGCTTTAATTTAAAATGAGTCAGTGCTTCTATCAGGAATTAAATTCTACATTGCTGACTGTTCAATAGAGAATTAATGAATCGATAGTGTTTTAACTTCAATGGCAGGCAGGTATGATAAAGTATTCTGCGAATTATCATTTGTTATAATAAATTTAGTATACTCTTAAATGATATACATTATTTTAGTATTTCATTTCTTATCGTATATATTAGGAATACCGGAAAAGTATATCATTTTTTTAAAAATAAAAGTTGTCAATGCTTATAACAATTTACTTTACAAATATTAATTTAAACAACAATTTTTACGGTTTGATATAATTTTTCTCTAAAAATCTAGCACAGTTTTTAACTAATATTTCTTCCAACATTGTTAATTAGCTACAGAGAATAATGGAAATTGCAATACTATAAATTGGATTGGAACAAAAATGTTTGAATTTTAAGATATAAGATTAAAACGAATTTAAAAAATTTATTTTTTCGTATATTATTCAAATAATACTATTGAGGATGTAGCTCTGGTGTATTCCAAAATGATCACACGTTAATTTATGTTTTATTTTTATATTGATTTTCTATTTACATTAAAAAGAGCTGTAACAAGGGAGACAACTCGTTTATATTGAATTCTGTTGTATTTAATTAATAAATTCGGTAACGTATTTACAAGTATATTTCCTGCTTGAAATTTATTTCAAGTTTATTTAGAGATTAAGCAGATACTAAATATATTCTCAGGTTTTATTTCAACTATGCATATTGCCCAATAATTATGTCATTTTCAATTTCAAGATTTTCATCAATAAATAAATCTTTATCTCTGTTCGAATGATAATGTAATTAATTTCGGTTAGCTGTATCAGCCATT